>OX422210.1:620675334-623319084 GCA_949130495.1 Sambucus nigra | reverse complement strand
ATATTTTTTATCTCTGTTTCTAGGGTTTGAGTGTCTTTTATTAATTGTCTTAATATAGGGAGTATACACTTATTTTGGTATATTATGCTATTAATAGCACTAGCAGTAACTTGTCTACTATATGCGTGTTTGGCTGGGATGTGTTCAGTGTGTGAACAACCATCTACGTGTGAGGTTAAGCAACCTTCTGAGTCTAAATCAGTTTTGGGTATAGGTTGGTAGTCTGGGTTGGTTCCAAAAATATCTTTGTAAATGCGAGAGATAAATCCCAAGGGCATTAAAGTCTTTTTACTATAAGTTTAAAAGGAGCGTCTTATGGCTCTGATACCACAATTAGGGTTTGGTCGGAATTCGGTGAGTTTCTTAAGCCTTTAAGGTCTTGATACCAATTTGGGTCTAAACTATAAATCTTTTAAATATATAATCTTAAAATAAGGTTTTGATATAAGACAAGAGGGGGACCATCTAGGGAAAATAACAAAATATATTAGGGACCACAAGGGAACCACGTGAGGAAAAGGACAAAGTCCGCACCGAGAGAATATATATATATATATATATATATATATATATATATATATATATATATATATATATATATATATGCTCGCGCGCGTGTGTGTTAGAAAAAAATAGGGTTTATAAAAATTGGGTATAAGTTTGAAATTGAGTATAAATCTAAAATTAGGTAAAAATTATGTTATGTAAATATGAAATTGGGTATAATGTCGTCTAAATTTGAAATTGAAAACGAAATTGGGTATAAATCTGAAATTAGGTTTTATATTGTGTTATTTTTGTACATTTACCTTTTATTTATACCCAAAGGGGTATATTGAAATATAAAACCATATATGTGATTGTGATTAGGGTATACTCACACGTTGTTGGGAAGAAGGTTGATCCTGCCATAAAGGATGATGCGTGGGATCAACTTAGTAAAAGTTTTACATTCCCACCCGGTTCGAAGGCAAGGTTTTTTTTTCGAGTAAGTGAACATATGAAAACCTATCGAACGAACATTCGGAAGATTTTTTTCCCAAAGGCGGCATCAAATTCTGATATTTTGGGGTTGAAAGACAAAGTTTCCTAAAATGTTTAAATGCCCATAGACTAATGGAACATATTCGTGTAGAATGAGGTTAGGGAGGAAAAAATGGTTGAGAGGGAGAAAAATAGACAAAATGGGAAGAAGAATGTTGACTCCCACAAACTTAGGGAAAATTATATGATAATTTGAATGATGAATGGGTGGAAAGGACGAAGGGGACTCTGGAAGAAGGTAAGGCCCCTGGTCAGGTTGACTTGTACTTGCATGCTTGATGAGATAAAGAGACTAATAAATTCCTAGACAATATTGCTCCGATCCTAATGAGTTTGAATATATATATATATATATATATATATATATATATATATACGCTAAAATAAAATAATGTTGAAATCATCGTCCTAATATAATATTATGCTATAGGACACGATAACCCCTATGACATTGAATTAAAAGCCCTAGCCAAGGTACCTGGGAAGGACAAAAGGGGGAGGACAATAGGTGTGGGCTCACACATCCTAATTACCAAATTACATCGCATTGCAACTCTATTGGACAAGATATATTAGGTGAAGAGTCAGATATCGAGCCGGGTGGAAGTATAGTCTAGGACAAAAGGAAAAGTGTCTGATCTTGAGAAGAGCATGGGCGATGTTAACAATATCTTGGGATTACTCACGAATGAAATTAAGGGGTTGGTCTAATTAATTAGTCTACAACATGGTTTCCCTTCCCAAATGACTCCTCCAGTAACATTCCATAGATAATCTTAGTCCATGCACGCTGACTATTGAGAGGAGTATTATATAATGGATTTGTCCAATAGCGGGGTCGTTAGCACGTTCTCATTTTCATAAATGCCTAAACACCTTTTCATGGTCGTCAGGCTTAGATATTGGTTAATAAAATATACTAGGGTTTTGGAGAGGAACTTGTGCATGTTGACTCCGATGAAGGGCCTATGTTAAAATCGTATCAAGATTGTTATATTATTTGGCCAATTTATTTGTTGGTCAGGATTAGAAGATGGACAATGTTTTATTTGGGAACAAATTTGAAATATTTTTATTATTGGGTACATCTGTTGACATCATAAGTTATTTTAATTTTAATTTTCTGGGGTTTAATGACGTCTTAATTTGTTTCGTTTTATTTTATATTTATTGAATTCTCGATTTGAATGAGTTTACTTGAATTTGCTTGAATTATAAATTGAAAGTTCTTGTATGTAACATGACCATCGTTTTAACCTATTTATACACGTGACTTTAATTTGGAAGACTATTTAATGTATTTCCCATAATACAAAGAATTGATGGGAGAGAGTAATAGAGTTTTTGATAATCATATAAGAGGCCTTCATGAATTTGTTGAACATGCAAATATAAACCTTAATAGTGACAATATTCTGTACCCTTGCACCTGTTGTATGAACGACAAATTTAAGTATTTGGAAGACATTTAGTTGCATTTACTAAAGTGGGGTATGTCGCAAGACTATAAGATATGGACATTCCATGGGAAAAATCATGTACCATATGTTCCGAAAGAATTATTGGTACTCGATCGTGTGAATGATTCCCTAACAAACCATCCTTTGACCAAACTAATTGATGATACTTATGAAATCCACCACCATCAAAACCAACAGCCTATGAATATGGATAATGTGCATTATGATCAAGTCAATGAACAAATTAATGCTAAATTACCCAAAGATCGGGGATACATACGGTTGAAAGACGACTCAGCTAGACCTTTAAATAAAAATTACAAAGAAGATCACTCGGTATTGTACGTAATGATCAGTTTGTATAATTAGAAGAGTCAATTTTGTTTGTTAGGCAAAAGTGTAACTAGAATTCTTATGTGGATTAAAGACATTCTCCCGAAAGAGGACACATTACCAAATAATTATTCGAGCATGAAGATGAGATTAAAGGGTTTGGGTTTGAGTACAAATCTATTCATGCATGTAAGTATGATTACATATTGTACCGCAGTGAACATGAATTGAAGGATAAGTGTCATGTATGAAATGAGACAAGATATATGGTTTGTGAGAGTGGAAAAGACATCCTTGCGAAATTTCACAAGTGCTTGCAAGTTCTACGAAAGGTATTGAATTATTTTCCCCTTTTGCCATGATTGAGCCGAGGTGGGTGGTAATCTCATGCGTCATCCCATTCATTCACTCATATGACAACTTTCAAATGCACGACACCCTGAATTTATAAAGGAACTGCACAATGTTCGCCTTGCATTATTAACCGGTGGCCTTAATCCTATCAGTAATTTTAGCACTAATCAGAGTTATTGGCTATTTCTCATAGGGACTTTAAGTCTCCATCCAATAATGTGCATGAGAAAATAGTTCATATTATTGTCGTTGTTAATAATCCGTCCAAAGGCTCTCGGCGATGATATTGATATTTTCTTAGCCCTGTTAATAAAAAAACTTAAAGAGTTGTGGGATGAAGGTGTTAGGGCGTTTCATGCTCATAAGGGTCAAGAATTCACACTTAAAGCAATGGTTTTGTGGGCGATCCAAGACTTTTTGTCTATGGGACCTTGTCCAATTGCAATGTTCATGGTTATTATGGATGCCCCATCTGTGGAAAGGAAACTGAATCCACTTAGATACATCATAGTGGTAAGATAAGTTATGTCGAACATCGTATATTTCTACCAAACAGTCACCGTTTTAGGAATGACAAGTCTAACTTTTTATTTGTCGGGCACGAGCGTAGAAAGGAACCTTCTTGGCCTTTTGGTTATTAAATCGAGGAGAAGGTGAAGGTTGCAACTTTGGGGAATAGGTTTATAAGCAAACACCCTCAATCTACAGGGCAGAAGCGTAAATCTACTATGGATCCAAAATATCCTAGTAAAACAAAGTCATGGTCTAGACGGTCAATCTAATTTGGCTTACCATATTGGAAAGGGAACTGTATAATGCATGTAATTGATGTGATGCACATGAAGAAGAATTTTGTGAAACATATGATAGGAATATGCTTGGATGGATCTCATTCAAAAGATGGAGAGAGGGCGCACTGTTATCTAAAGGAATGAAAAAAACTTATGGTTAAGAATTGATCCTACATCATAAAGAAATTCGATCCCCACGGGTGCTTTCCCTTTGACTACTAGTGAGAAAAATATCCTCATAGACACGTTGTTCAACTTGAAGACCTCGACTAGTTATTCTGGTAATTTACTGGGTTATAAGCTACTAAATAAATGATCAGAAACAGTTCAAGTCTCATGACTGACACATCATCATTCAATTAATCCCTTTATTATTTAGGCATTATTTTTAAAAGCACAAAGATCTCCATAGGTCCATTATGCAAATTAGTTTGTGCTTCACCTTATTTTATGCAAAAGGGGTAAACATAAAGCACACTAAAGCCACAAAATTAACTTTACCCATGACGATTTCACTAAACCAAAATGGGATTTTTTTTATCTTTCACCTGCAAAGAGTGGTCATGGTAAAAAACCTTAAAAAAAAGGGAGCCCTTGTCATGGTCTTTGACCCTGACACACCATGATAGCAGGTTGTGACGGTCATGCCACGTTAAAAGACCTTGACAAGGCTATTGTCACATCAGAGTCAAAGGTTATGAGAACATTTGTTTATTATCACTATCTTTAATCCGAACATGACCGTGACAACATACCCAATTTAAATCCCTAATCGACTACTCCCAGTCGCTGTTTTAATAATCTATCTCTCTCTCTCTCTCTCTCTCCCTAAAAATAGGAGTTCCCTCTCTTTCGCTTAACATTCATCGCCTCTCCTCTCAACTAGTCTCAGCCCCTGCCACCGTCCTTCGCCCCGTCGCCATATGAAGAACCAAGATCCTTTTATTATGAACAACTGTATGCTAAAGTTTATTCAAATTAATGTGTTTATGATTAATATCTGGGTGTTCTTAAGAATGGTTTTACATGTGGGATCAGAGATAAAGTTTAAGATCTCATGATTTTCCTTTATTGATGTTTGTCTATAATGAAATCTGTATTAAATTATTTTTGTGTGTTTGGGATTTTTTTTTTTAGTTTTCTGTCATTAAATCTGCTCTTAAAGTATGCCTGAGAATTTATGTGACATTTTTCTTCTGTCGCCAATACTCATTGGTTGGAATGAAAGGTAAAAAATTGCTCAGAATTTTATGAAACTCACATCGTCGACTGAATACATCGAAGTAAATAAAATCCATTCTATATAATGGGCACTGCCTTACTTTTGTGTCTTAATGTCATTTAGGCCCTTAAAATTACGTTTTTGTCATTTTTAAAATAATGTTGACTTCCATATCTCACTCTAGAAAATTGATCTTTAAATTTTGTGAATTGTTTTCAGAACCTAGAGTAATTCTATACATCCCTCTGGTGGTAACTCAAATTTTCTATTTTTGGCAAAAATTATAATTTTCTCAAATATCATGTATTTTTTACCACGATGGCTATTTTTTTTGTTCACTTTGATTCTATTATTCAAGTTTATGTTGAATTAGATGCCAAACACATGCTATAATTCGTGTGTATGCACATTAGATTAATAATTTCATTTTTTTAATACTAATATTCATGTTTAGTTGGATTGGATGCCAAACACATGCTATAGTTCATACGTATGAATGTTGGATGTGCGGTTCATTATCAATGCTAGTATTCACGTTAAGTTATGTGTGGATACTAGATTGAAAATTTCGTTCTGATACTAATATTCATATTTAAGTTGGATCTGATGCCAAATATAGACTACAGTTCATATGTGTGGATATTAGATGTATGGTAAAGTTTTAACTCTAATGTTTATATTTGGATTAGATTAATGCTAAACACATGCTATAATCTGAAACTGTGATCATTAAACTCATCTATGAGAATGCTAAATTGTTGGTGTATTGTGTTCATTCACTTGATCATAATTAATATTGTTAAACATCAAACACATATGCCACAATTTTTGAAATTAACTAGTATGCAATCTACGCGATACGTGAGCGGGTTATAAATAAAATTATTAGATTATAAATATAAATCGTATCTAACAACAACTAAGTGTTGCAAGATCTTAGGAATTTGTAGCTATATTTTAGATATGACCAGCATAAAGAATTGTTTTGTTTTAAACTACAGACTAAACTATCCTCTGTCCCTCCCATCTTCCTCTAATCACATATATGGCTCCATGATATGGCACTACTTCAAACTAAACATTATATATATATAAGAAAATACAAAACCACCACATATGTACATAATTTGTAAATTGTTTACCCTTCTCACAATTTCCCCAATCTTTCTGTATTTTTTGACAATTGGTGTTCGACATACAAATAACACTTAAATGTATGACTTATCATCTTATAATAACATTTGAAGTATGAATTTCTAATAATTTCTACTCAAGAACCATAAAGATTTCAGGAGCACTATATAGAGATATCAAACTAATTATTTCATACAATTAAAAATCACATATTGGAATAAATTATAACATGAGGAAAAAGTTAGATCAAACCCGGGAAAGTAACTCCAAAGAAATCTATAGTATTGGTATAAGCTATAACATGAGGAAAACGTTAGATCTAATTTGGGAAACTAACTGTAATGAAATTTGGTTACACATACACACATATTTGAATACACTGTTGCACTGCCCAAATAAAATTTAGGAAGCTCCTAAATAAAAAATTATTAAAAAATATTTATAGAATTTCACTTCATCCGCTAAACAAAAGACAACTATATAGTCATGGGCAAGATTAAAGATAAACGTAGTGATTCTTTCCGAAGGGATGTAGACAAATGAGAGAAGTAATGAATTATATCAATCTCACCATAAGTTGGTATGAATACTCAAGAATCCCAAGTGAAATTTTAAAAAATTGAGAATGTAAAGTCACATGCGTTACTTCTATTTTAACAACCTTGCGTCAATGGATGGAGAGCTGTTGGTTCAATGTATGAAATGAAGGGAAGGTTGTCAGCTTCGGTAGGGGAGATTTGTGGGGTTAAAATAGAAGTAGAATAACTAATAAAAATTGAATATGGGTGCTACCAGAATCTTTGTTATCTTTATTCCGTGGGTCTTAATAGGGCTCAAGAAGAAGAGCCATACAACCTAGGTTGTTTTGCTTTTCCATGTGGAGATTTGGGCATCATCAAGTTCCCCTATTCTAATACCGTGAACCCCGAGTGCATGGTGTGCCAGGTGTTGGGTATATTGGTATATATACTTATTTTGAATGAACTAAATAAGTTGGGGTAAGTGGCCTAGTGGTAAGTTTATGGGGTTTGGTGCTTGAGGTCTTGGGTTCAATTCCTAGGGAGCACACTAATTATTAAGGGTCAAAGATTGGGCCTTGGGCCTTGGGTCTCCTATTCTAAATAAACTACCCGTTAGAAGAGATATTAGTGGGTTAGTTGGCTAAAACCACTACCCACATTTTTTACCATTTCCATTATATATGAAAAGGCTACATAGTAAAAAACGTATTGAAAATCTCTCTCACGTTATCTGCAAAAATTCTTTTGCTATTTTCTGTAAATCACTTTCTCTGCAAAAATTCTTTTGCTATTTTCTGCAAATACATTTATGTTCATGTTTTTGGGAGTGCTGGAGTATCCTGAGAGTTCAAAGATTTAACACAAAGTTGGGGCTTAAATCTGATCATTGAATCTTGGGAGGTGTATGTTCACGAGGCTGATAGCTACAAATATCAGTGTGCAATTTCACCTTTAGGACTTTGTGTCAAACACAAACCTCGATCGATAAGTCCTTCTAATTTTATCTATTTTGAATTTGGGTTATTTCATTTATTCTGCAATTACTATTTCCATCACCAGGCAGACTCTGATAATAGAAGGGTTAAACTTGGTAACGACTCTTCTTCTTGGAAATTCATGCTCCGCAACTTTATGAGCACTTTAATTCCCGAAGCTATGATTATTTCCAAAATTTCTCTCTTCCCAATCCTCCTACGAAATCATAATTTATAATTTAATCCTCTACAAATGCACCGACAGTATTTTCCCAGAGATTTTCAGAGGTCATCACCATTACAGTGAGTGCGGCGACTAAACCGTGTACTATAGATAACCACCATAGGAGTATGTTTCGATAACTGCTAGTGTTCCACCAAATAACTCAGTTATTTAGCTCCCCTTGAATTGGACACTACGCGATCCGGATGCCACCGACCCGTTTAACCTCTTAACTGATCGAGTTGTGCTTGGATGGCATTTGTCTCTAGAATGTTTGGAATGGGATAGTTTGGTTTTGGCAAGATGAAGATGTAGGGTTTGCTAGTTGGTGTGTCATTTAAGAAAAGAGTGAAGTGGACGGTTATTTTTCTCATTTTCTTCAACTCTCCCTCTCCTTCTTTAATACTCTAAAACCTTTGCTGTCCCTTATTTTATTTTCAACTCCTCATCTACCTCCAACCTTTCTTCACTTCATCTAGAATTAACTTTAATTAAAATTGTCTACGTGGCACACTAAAAAAGCGACACATGTCATCACCTGATTCCGCTGTCAATTTTAGTTATATACTATAATTAGCTTGTCACCAACTTAAGTATCCTAAAAACACCATTAACTTAACGTTCTCTCGATATAATATTATTGAGCATTTATATAACCATGAAGGGGTTTTGGATAAGGTTTTGTAATTTGGTCCTCATACATAAGTTTGGATATTATGCATGATGAGATGAAAAGAAAATGATTGAAGTTGCACTCATTTATTAATATTCACCCAATGTCTCATGCAAGTCCCCTATCTATTTGATTTTCACATTATACAAAATTAAAATATTTTGTGAATTTCGAATGAAGCAATAGACAATAATATAATGTATTCTTGTATTACCAGTATTTTGCACATGTATCCTTATCTCTAATATTTATATAATATAAGGTTTGGTGTTCATTAAAGTGATCCATCCTAGAAGAGATAAATATTGGACTAATGCATTTATATCAAGCATATTTTGATTGCCTACTGGTCCATGTATGATATTGAACGCTAGGATGTTGATACTTTATGATGTTGAATACATAATATTGGGATTTGGTATCCTACAGGTTCAATTACAATAATTGAGCAAAAACTAAGTGGTGATATATATTTTGAGAAAGCAATAATGGTCACCAAACGCAGAGAACATATTTTCTTTCATTATGATATCACCAATTAAGTTTATGAAAACATTAACATGTATAATTTAGTTCATTTCTCACGCGATATCTAATGAACATGAGTGGAAAAATTATTGACTTATGTACGTAAGTCTTTACTTAATGTAATATTCATATTATGAAATGTTTAGTAGTCAGCAGAGTGACCCAATTAGAATGACAATGAATATTATACGTAAAGATGATGATAGTAGTAACTCATGATGTTTATAATTGTAAAGATATTAATAGGGTATATTGAGTTTATTTCTGAAAGCAAGGTTATTCCTTACAGGGAATTGATTTTGTGTGATTGAATGAACATCAAAGATCACGTATATTATCAAATTATATGCAAATAAGTTTTCCACTAATATCTTGTACATCTAATCAAATCACATTATACCCAATAAAGTAATCTACAAGCATCATATAATCGATATTTGATGGTTACTACTGAAGAAAATTCACGATTATGCACTCTATGTATTATTATGGTATCGATGTGTGTGTTGTTAAATCAAAGCATCTATGAAGTGAGCAATATATCTCATAATTTTATCATATTATTGTATATCATTTTATTTTTCTAAAATTGCATTTCTCAACTGTTTAATTCTCTCGAGACTAACTTCTTAGAAGGAAGTAAAGAATTAAATTTCAATTATTATATTATATTTTTATATGTAACTTTTAATTGTGAACCCAATATTGCAAATGAACAATGCGTGGAATACTCCATATAACGTTTGAAGAGATTATAATAATTAAGTGTCATTTTAATGCAAATAATGTTGCACACTCATACTAATAATGCTAAAGATTAAATGTATATATGAGCCATCGTTTTCAAACTAGTAGGTACCTATTATGTTACATATTCAAGAACATTAAGGTAAATTGTGTGAAACATAATGTATAGTTCGAAAACAATTTTAAAAATATAACCTACGTATGTTTTAAATTCAACTGAGGATGCTATGAAAAAAGTTTAAAATCTGAAAACGTGAGTTTTTCTGAATCAATGCTCTGATACCATTTGTTGGAAAGTGGACCCCAAAATTTTAAATTTTTCAAAAATAATTTCCTTTTAGATGCGGAATAAAGATGGCTCAACACAACACACACAAATAACAAATTTTAATTTCTTTCAAATTAAAATTAAACTAAACTCAAAGTGAAATTAAATTAAACAATAAATACAATTTTCACTTAAACCAAATTAATTTAACCCAAGTCCTAGAAATTTTCCTAACACATAATTATTTCAATTTTGCAAATTAGTCCAAACCAAATTTTATTCAATAAAATTAAATTAATATTTACCCCAATTAAATTTGCACCAAATTAAATATTCTAGTTTTATCTTTTTACCTAAGCATGCATCTAATGTGATTTTGCAAAAGATAAAATAAATAAACCAGTACGCTGCGATGTACGAGGAAAAACTCACAACGGGAAAAAATCTCGGAGGACCCTAGCCTTAAGTCCACTAAGTACGAAATTACAATTACAAGACAGATGACTTACTACACTCGACTCGACTCCTTCAAGCCCCGACGCGTCTTCTTGCAATTACCTTTTCTTAGTTGACAATCCCAAAATCCACCGGAACCTTGAAATCCACCGATGAAGCTTTAGGGAACAACTGTCAACCACACACTGTGCATTTCACCGTATGAGAATGCCGCAGCGAAAAATAAACTTCTTCTTCTTTGAGGGATGTAGAAGTAAACCCAAACCCTTTTCTTTGAGGTAGAAAAGTGAACCCGGTGCCAAACAAACTCCAAGAAAATATATATATGTGGTACTTAGAATAAAATCTTATGGGTGTAAACAAAAGTGTTTAAGAAAGATTTCCTTGAAAAACACACGCTCAAAATATGAACTCTTTCATTGTGGAATTATGCTCACAAAACTCTCTCTAGGAGATTGTAAAATATGAAAAAGTTACTTTGAAAGAGTTGGTTCCCGCACATCTTAATTCTGTCAAAAAGTAGTGGGAACATGGAGAAAACTGCTAAAAACTGCCAAAAAATTGTTCCCACCATTTTCGTTCGAACGACATTTTCATTCGAACTACTTTACTAACGATGTTCCAGTGAGAAAAAGGAAATCTCGTTAGAAGTCTCATTCGAACGATCTGGGAACCTTGTTTGAACGAGATTCCAGTTCGTTCGAACAACTTGTCAGAAAGTGGAAAATTCTTTGTAAGCCCAAAACTTTTTATGAAAAGTTCTAAAAAATATGTTCTGAGTAAAAAAAAGTCGCTAAAACTATTTATAAAAAAATTATAAAATACACCCAATAAATTTCCAAGCTCCTATATATATATATATATATATATATATATATATATATATATATATATATAATGTATTCATACCTTAGGAGCATTGGAACCAATGTTGCTGATGTAGAAACGAGGCACAATAAACTCGGCATATGATAAAGCTTTATAATCTTGGTCGCTACGTCTTCAACTTTAACACTTCATAGGCTTGAAGGATACACAAGAACACTATCCTATGACTCAAACGATTTTGTCCAGGATTGAGCCAACACTACATTAAGACTCAATCGGAGACTTGTGTCCTTACGAATCTCTCCTTTGGATATTCAGGGACAAAAACCAAAATAAAATCCTAAAAGGGCCGTCAAGCTCTACTAGACTCAAACATCCCACCCATACTTGATTCAAGACCCAAGGATTAATATCTTTGCCGATGGAAGTTGCCACTTAGAAGAATTCCTGCATACTTAAGCAAACTATCAAACGCATAGGGAAATCAACATATTAAATGCAATTAAAATAATTACTTCCCCTAAATTAATTCTCCCTTTTTTTTGTCTAACAATGACATACTTAGAAAGACACCCCCCTAATATAAATCACCCAAACTAAGATACGATAATAATAGGCATATATACCATTTCTCCCCTATCATTCTCCCCCTTTTTTGTTCCGGAATAGACAAAAGATAAAATAACTAATTGAAGCACGATGAAGTTTAAAGATATAAGAGCATGAAAGCATATAGGCAACAAAATCATAACTAATCCATACAAATAATACAGGATACCAACGAAGATGTAAAAAATGATATCAATGTGATACATAAGATACTAAGCATGGGATATCAACAACAATACACAACAAGATAAATACCAATTATGAAGTAGAAGCATAGATGGACTAGAAAACACGCAAAGACTAATAGACTACCTCGTATATGAGTACATAATAAATATCAATAATGCACACGCACATATACTAGGTATAAACACCACACAGGACACAAAATACATTAAGCTTTTCACACTCGTATATGGAAATGGAAGTGTAGGGGTGTGAACTAGTAATAATTAAATTTAGACCCAATCACTTAAAACATGTTCACGGAGTTCTCATTTGATTGAAAACTTTATCACATTTGAATATAACCTCATGTGACAATATAGATTGAACTCATTGAACAAACATACACAATGCATACAAGCCTAGAATTTTGATGATTATACAAACCAATAGAGTCATGACAATGAAAGCTCAACTAGGATAAATGGACATTATGCAAACCGTTGATATACCATCCAATCTCCCTCAAAATATGGATATTAATTTTTGAATGACTATATCAAACTAAACAAGTAGGCCTTGGAAAATATTTTCTTTCAATGCCATTATTCTTTTAGGCCTCTGGACTACGTATTTCTTTCAGGTCCAAGCAAACGGTGGCTTACTCGCAAAGGATGATATTTCCTTTCGAAGCCCTTCCCCGTGCACAATATATATATATATATATATATATATATATATATATATATATATATATATATATATATATATATATTATTGGTCAATTCTCGCGTGTAACAGATTTTAACATGCATTAGTCCTCTTAGGTTACATAACATGCAGATGACAAGATTGGTAGGAGAATACCTCATCAAGCTCAAATATACATGTGACGTTATAATTTCAAGTGAGCTCGTGCATGTGTGAATTGAGGCATATAAAAATAGAATCTATTATAGCAACACAAAATCCAACTACTCCATGTAAGCATGGTAAAGAACATTTTAAGGATTGAAAATCTTAACCAAAAGTTTTAGCCACATGGGAGCGAAAAAGATGGGATTCAAACACAAGTATATGCCACATAAAGTGTGTCAAACTAAAATACACACAATAAAAATCTTTTTGAGTTTTTGACACTTTTTAACCAAACAAGCAAAAATATTTGCTCAAAAGACAAACAAAAATCATTTGTATTTTTCACTAGGCCTGAATTACTAAAAAAAGTAAAACATAAATGATAAACAAAAATCTTTTTGTATTTTTCATTTAATGCAAACTCAAATGAAAGAACTATAATACAAAAGATAAACAACAATCATAATTCTAGCATGTGATAAAGCATGAAGTATAGACTAGAACAATAATTAAACATGCATACATCTAGAAATGATATATAATATGAGGCACAAAGGATCTAGAGTATGCAAACATCTATCACATTCAACCTTTAGATTTAGCAAGGGATGATGCATGTGAAGTAAATGAGAATCAAAAATCCTATTTTGTAAAGCTACCAAGTCGGATCTCCTAACCCAAACTAATTATGAATGACGATCTCGGGATATAGGAATCTTGGCTACCTCGATTGCCTTACATAGGGATTTTCTAGGACCTCGTTTAAGATCAAAGCAAAACTTCCTAAGATGACCTTTTCGACCACAATGTAAGCACCTAAAGACCGTGAAAAAACTTATCTAAGGAATGATCTATAACATTGTTCCTAGAGTATTCTCCTAAAAAAGGGTTTTGGCTTTAAGAGTTGACTCTTTACAAGTATCGAAGCCTAAACCACAAGTGTCATTTTTGATTTGAACCGTTCCTAATATTTTATCTAATTTCTCCGAACGACACTCCAAATCAAATTGGACTTTACTAGAGTCTTTTAGTTTATTTTCTAAATCTACAATGTGAGACTCTAATAAAACATTGCGCTCTTCAAACGCAAGAAGCTCATTTTTCAAGTATTCCATTAAACCTTTAAGGCTATCTCTCTCACCTTCTACACATTCAAGCTTCTCACGAAGATCTCTCTAACGTATCCTAAGGTCTTCCACTAACGCACTCTCATCAATGACCTTGGCAAGCTCTCTTAAACTAGCTTCTAACTTCAAATTTTCTCTTTTTAATTTAATAGATTCTTCATATAATTCTTGAAATGCAAATTGAAGTTCACTCTCTTCATCCTCCTCCTCACTTTCTCTCTCTCTTTCTTCTCCACTCTCACTACCGTCATTTCTTTGGGATTCACTAATTATAGCCTTGGAAGTGTCATGTGTTAAAATTTCATCAATAAATGAGTGATCACTTTCACTCACATGACTTGCCATAAAGGCCACAAAGTTGGGCTTAGTGGGGGAATCGGGTCCCTCTTCCTTATCACTATCACTAAGGGTTGCATTGTAGGAAATTGGTTGCTTACCCCCTCTCCTTAGTTTAGTGGGTCATTCTCTCGCCCTATAGCCATAACTTTCACAACCATAACACCTATTTGACTCGTCCCTATTTAAATTTTCATTAAAGTTTTAGGGATCTTCTCGGCTTTGTCATGCTTAGAATTTTCAAATTTCTTAAAATCATTTTTAAATTTAAGAAATTTATGAAACTTCCTAGCAAACATAGCCATATCTTCCGAGTCACTCTCACTTTCACTCTCTACTACTCGTTTTTCCTCCTTTCGGGCTTTCAAAGCAACACCCTTATCTATTTTCTTTTCAGTTTTAGAGGGAAACGTGTCTAGTTCATAGGTTTGTAAATCACCTATGAGCTCTTTTAATTTCATAGAGGCTAAAGTGGGTAAATAATTGAACATGATCACCTTAGAAATAAATCTATCGGGTAGGGACCTTAAATTTTTCTTTACTACTCGGTTGTCGAGTATTTTCTCTCCCAAATTAAAAGATGAATTAACTATATTGTAAAGTCTAGCATAAAATTAATCAAAAGTTTCTTTTTCATTTATTTTGATGGTTTCAAATTGAGTGGTGAGGTTTTGGAGTTTAGAAGCTCTTACGACACTAGTTCCCTCGTGAGTGACATGTAGAATATCCCAAGCTTCTTTATCGGTTTCACACGTCACAATGCGTCAAAATTCATCTGGTGTGACCATGCTAAACAAGGCATTTAAACCTCGAGAATTAAAATTGGCAAGTTTAAATTCATTCTCACTTCATCTATCGGCGGGTTTGAGAACACGCTCATTTTCTACTAAATATGTTGGTGGGACCACCCGTTAACAACTGACAACCAAACCCTCTCATCGATATACCTAAGTGCCAATTTCATACGCGCTTTCCAATACGCGTAGCTGGAACCATCGAAAACAGGAAATTTTGGAAATGGTGAAAATTCCATTTTTAGTCAAAAATTATTTGAAAGGACCTTAACACAATAAATTAGCGCTCCCGCTCTGATACCAATTTGAAAACGTGAGTTTTTCTGAATCAATGCTCTGATACCACTTGTTGGAGTGTGGACCCCCAAATTTTAAATTTTTCAAAAAAAATTTCCTTTTAGATGCGAAATAAAGATGGCTCAACATAGCACACACAAACAATAAATTTTAATTTCTTTCAAATTAAAATTAAGCTAAACTCAAAGTGAAATTAAATTAAGAAACAAATACAATTTTCACTTAAAACCAAATTATTTTAACCCCAGTCCTAGAAATTTTCCAAACACATAATTAATTCAATTTTGCAAATTAGGCCAAACCAAATTTTATCCAATAAAATGACGACTTGAATTAAATTAATATTTACCCAAATTAAATTTGCACCAAATTAAATATTCCAATTTTATCTTTTACCTAAGCATCCATCTAATGTGATTTTGCAAAAGATAAAATAAATAAACCACTACGCCGCGATGTACGAGGAAAAACCCACAACGGGAAAAAACCTCGGACGGCCCTAGACTTAAGTCCACTAAGTACGAAATTAAAATTACAAGACATATGGCTTACTACACTCGACTCGACTCCTTTAAGACCTAACGCGTCTTCTTGCAACTATCTCTGCTTATCCGACAATCTCAGAATCCACCGGAACGTTGGAATTCACCAATGAAGCTTTAGGGAGCAACCGTCAACCACACACGGTGCCTTTCACCGTATGAGAATGCCACAGCCAAAAAGAAACACCTTCTTGTTTGAGGGATGTATAAGTAAACCCAAACTCTTTTCTTTGAGGTAGAAAAGTTAACCCGGTGCCAAACAAACTCCAACAATATATATATATGGGTGTAAACTCTTATGGGTGTAAATAAAAGTGTTTAAGAAAGATTTTCTTGAAAAACACACACTCAAAACATGAACTCTTTCATTGTGAAATTATGCTCACAAAACTCTCTCTAGGAGATTGTAAAATAGGAAAAAGTTACATTGAAAGAGTTGGTTCCCACACATCTTAATTCTGTCAAAAGGTAGTTGGGAAAAAGTAGTGGGAACATGGAGAAAACTGCTAAAAACTGCCAAAAAACTATTCCCGCCAAACTCGTTCGAACGATATTTTCGTTCGAACGGCTTTACTAACGATGTTCCAGTGAGAAAAATGAAATCTCGTTAGAAGTCTTGTTCGAACGACTTGTCACAAAATGGAAAATTCTTTGTAAGCCCAAATTTTTTTTATGAAAAGTTCTAAAAATATTTTCTGAGTAAAATAAAGTCGTTAAAACTATTTATAAATTTTTTATAAAATACACCCAATAAATTTCCAAGCTCCTATATATATAAAATGCATTCATACCTTAGGAGCATTGGAACCAATGTTGTAGACGTAGAAACGAGGCACAATAAACCCGGCATATGATAAAGCTTTATAATCTTGGCCACTACGTCTTCAACTTTAACATGTCATAGGCTTGAAGGGTACACAAGAACACTATCCTATGACTCAAACGTTTTTGTTCGGAATTGAGGCAACACTACATTAAAACTCAATTGGAGACTTGTGTCCTTACAAAATCGATGCAAGGATTGTTTACAAAACTGATAATACGCACATATTGCGTATTTCATCCGTCGAACCTATGCATTTTAGCCCCCTCGGGTGCCCTAATCTCTATATTTAAGCCCGTTAACCAGAAAACCTTGGTTTATATTGTTAACATGCTATATGAGGTATAATTGAGCTTTTGTAGGTATTTAGGTACCAAGTATGGGATTCGGATGCATTCCGATGAAGTTTCGTACGCAATCGCATGTTCAAGGGAATTTTAGTCTTTTCATAGCTTGGAAAACTGGCCCAATATCTCATGAAAGTTGTATCCCTCCTCGTTAGCTTTGCGTGATCGTGAACGGTGCGCGATTCCGAGTCCGCATGATGAAGTTACGGTGATTTCAGTGGAGGGAAAAATAAGGAAAGCAAAAGAGAAGGAGAAGAGAAAAGAGGGGAAATTGGAGTCTGCCCTGCTTGGTCGATCGATCGATCAAATGGGTCGATCGATAGACCATTCAGAATTTTGCCACGATTTCAACTGTCGATCGATCGACTAAAGGTGTCGATCGATCGATCCCCTATTTTTCTGCAGATATTTTCTTTTCTTTTCTTTCTTCTTTTCTTTTATTCCAACTTGGTATATAAGCCAATTTTGTTGTAATATCTGAAAGACACATGATTTTAACTTAGGTTAGCTTAGGGTTTGGTTTGGAGAGCTCATCTTCTTCTCTTCTTGGGGTGACAACCATTTGGTTTTGTAAGATTGGACTATTCATTTCCATCTCCTTTAACATAGCTTTGTTCTCCATTTTTCCTTGCTTTGTAATTTAGTTTAATTTCTTTGTAGTTAGTTTAATTGCTTTAATTATTGATTTCCTAGTTTAATTAGTATAATTTAGTTTAACTCATCATTCACCCTTAGATAAATAGGGTCGGGATTTCATTCCGCCATTTTCGGGCCCCGAGCTCTGAAAATTAGGTTTTATCCAAAATTGCGTTTAATTGAACTCGCGCGAATTAAAGTAGGATTATTATGTGTTTAACTTTCTATGCCATGCATCGTTAGTGTTTATAGCGATAATCAGAATTTAATCCGCGTGCGACCAATTTTCGGTTATGTGTTTATTCTCGCAACTTTGGCTTAAATTCCTTATTGTGTGAAGTTTACGTTTAATTCATAATGCTCGATTAAATTGCTTTCGAGCCGAAATCTTGATTAGTAGTTGTTTCGATCCGTATGGTTAGATGATATCCTGATCCTCGCTTTACTTTTATTTAGACTTAACTTATTCTTTTCTTTTATTTACAACCAACCATCACCTTTTTACACTTTTATTCCTGAATTAATAATCTGTTATGATCTATCGAACATTCCTTGTGGATTCGATACCCAACTTACCGCTATACTTTTATCGCAAGTGTAGTCGTAACTTAGGTTTTTGTATAGTTCAGGTGAGCCGAATATAAAACGACCTGCGCGTAGGTGACTCTTGCGCAACGGGATAAAACCCTGTCTATCAAAATGGCGCCGTTGCCGGGGAATGTTTTGATTTAGACTGTAATTGTCTTATTAGTTCGTAGTATTCTTTCTTTTGTATTTGTATTCTTTCTTTTTACCTTTTTTACAGGACTTCTACACGTGACCGCCTAGAAATGCTTGAATTTTGCTGTGCGCACATTGCTTTGTGGAATTTGCTGTCTCGAGCCTTTCTTTGGGGTAAGCATGTCTTATTCCAATCATTTCGGTAATCATTATAATAATTCTCAAAATACTCCTACTCCTATGAATTTTGGTCAATACTTAGAATCCCAAAAAATTGCAAAATCAAAAATGACTTTGGGTGAGTATTACAAAAGTCAAGCTTTGGAGTGCGTGTATTTGGATGACGATGATAATGATTTTGGGCCTTTTCCTCCTTATAATAGGAGTTTTGAAACGAATTGCAATAGTTTTCAAAACTCATATAATAATGAGTTTCACTTTAGTGCCGATAATGATTTTCAAACCCCTCATTTTCAAGCATCCACACCTCGGCCTATGACTTTCGGCGAGGGTTTGCTTATGCTTGAGAATGAGAGGTATGAAGAACGTTATCGGGAAGAACATCGTTGTTGGGAGCAAGACTTAGATTTATTATTCGAATCCGACGACGATTTTTCTTCCGAGACTTTTAAAGTCGAGGAATGTTTTGAACCAAATGAGGACTTTGTGCCTACTTTTAAACAAACCATTCTTCACTTGGCCCATCTTGCAATTGAGAATGAAAGCGAGGATGAAATGGATGTAGTATCTATTTGCAATGAGATGATTTCTTCTTTGGATCCCAAAGAAGAAATTTTCATTGAAAATGATCCTATCTCCTTTGAAATTCCAACTTTGAGCGATGATAATTCATCTCTTGAGTTTGAATTTCTTTCCTCCCCATTTTCATTCTCCGTTATGACACCATCACAAGTACCCGATGAATCGGTACCGAACTTTAAAATGTTCAACCCTTTCACCGACGAGGAGTACTTTCTCGATTTGCTTTCCATGAATGCATCTTTGCCCTCATGTGTGCCACCTCCCATTACGCTTGCTAAATCTTTGGGAGGAAATTCAGTTTTTTTTAGTCCACATGTGTATTTGTTTCCCGTTCAATCCAAATCCCCCATCGTCCCTCCAAAACTTTTAATTGGCGATGGTCCCTTTCTTCCGCCTTACACATGCCTTTCGTTTTTCAAATGGAATTCATAAATTTCAGAAGGCATGCTTGTATGTGAGGGTACACCAGTTATCCTCCAAAGTCAAATCGTTCTTATGGTGGAACCTCAGCTTTTTAGACTTCTAGTGTATAGTTAGTGTGAAGTCTAAATAGTAGGTTGTATATAGTTATCTTTTTATTCTTTCTTTCTTTTTATTTTAGTCTAGTGTAATTAGTTAACTTTTTATTATTTGTTTTTTCTATGCTCGGTACTAACTTGTTTTGTAGATTCTTTGGACTTGTTCTTATGGGGATCGCTCCAATTTTGGGTAATATCGCTCTTTTCCTCTCTTTGACTTGGTTCTTAATGTACATTGAGGACAATGTCAAGTTTTAAGTTAGGGGGTGTGGGATATTCTATCCATTTCTTTATTTAGTCCATGCCTTTGCTCACATGTTAGTTACTTAGTATGCTTTTCTTAGAAAAATTCAAAAATTTCAAAAAGATTTTCTTTCTTTTTTCTCCTTTTTTGGGTTCTTTGCCTTTGTTTTCGATGATAAATTTTAATAATTTCCCGATCCATTAGACAATTCAACGATGCATGTTCTCGATTTTAGAAGTTATTAGTCTTTAGTCCTCAAATCATTAATATTATGAATAACTTCATGAATTAAACTTTATCCCGTGAGCACATGCGTTTTTCTTGTTATATTGATTTGGTTTAAGATTTTATAACTCGGTATGCTTTGGTTGCATTGTATATACTTACACCAAGTGAGATTAGAGACTTATCTTCATTTGTGAGTGTATACACTATTCTTTCCTCTTTGAAAACGTTGAATTGGTTGGTAATCTCGTTATTCTTTCATTAACCATTCATTAATTGAGTTCATACTTGAAATGCGTTACTTGATCATGATTTTCATATATTGTTTTGACTCGAGAATTGCGTAAACTTTGTGAAATGAACATAGGCCCTCTTTGTTATATCACCCATATTATCCTGGACCTCACCCTTATATGTTTACCCTCGTTAATCCCTTTGAGCCTAAATATAGCCTTTCACTTCATAACCCCATTCCCATAACCAACTCTAAATTGGAGTTATATACCATACATACACCTTACATACCTTTGTTTGGAATCTTACTTGGGATTGAATGTTGTTGTTATGATGTCGGTTGCAATTTAGGCATATGAGAGTTTGAAAAGTAAAGAAGAAAGTAGTGAAAAAGTGAAGAAAAAGAGAAAGCAAAAAGCAAAAGAAAACATGAGAAAAAGAAGAAAAGAAAGAAAATAGAAAGTTGTAAATGATGTTGTATAGTGTTCAATAAGCTTTATTACTCTCCCCGATGATATATTAAATGCCATTTTGGAACTTGTTTTCCAATTTTGATATTGCCCGCATCTTTCCATTATCCAGAGTTTTCATCCCGAACACTTTGAATCCGCTCATACATTCCTTCATTTTGCACCCTAGCCTAACCTACATTACAACCCTATTAAAGCCCTATGTGATCTCTGGTTGATGTAATTCAAAGGTTTAAATGGTTTTGATGATCTGTGAAAATGCATTTCGCCTCCTTTAATGGGCGGTATCCTTTCATTGAGATTACAGTTTTTCAGTTTATATATAGCGTTCTTCATTTGTGACATGTGCGCGACCTAGTTTCCCTTTACATTTACTCCTTATGCCCACATGTCCCGTGTGTTACCTCCCTGTTTCAAGTGAATTCATTTGATGAGTGTAATGCCCATGAGGATTGACTTTTATGCATGCTTTGATATTTAGTATCCGAGTTATTTAAGTTTTTCACCAAATAATATTTTGCGTGTTCTCACTCCCCTCCCACATGTTAAAGTTTCAATTCATTGAGGTGCATTCGATAATGTTAATAACTACGGACTTTTCATGTGAATTGATTTGCTTATTTAATAACATGTGGAAATCTTGTTCGTATTGTTGGGCTTGACGCATGCTTGATTGGGCATATTTTGAGGAAACTTTGTGATGTTTGTGGGTTTAATCCCTGAAAACCCTCACGAGACGACACTCGTCCACTAAGGTAACCTAGGGGTTTAACGGCTTATTGCATGCGCTAAATGCAATCATTCGCCCGCAAAACTGGCCTTATCTTTTTGTTGCTTTTATACCATACTTTTGTACTTTCTCCTGTTTTGGTTTACTTGTTCTTCTTGTGCATCCTATTTCATTGCTAGGGACTAGCAATGTGTAAGTTAGGGGGTGTGATAATACACACATATTGCGTATTTCATCCATCGAACCTATGAATTTTATCCCCCTAGGGTGCCTTAATCTCTATGTATTGTAGTCCTCCTTGCTAGCTTCGCGTGGCGGTGAACGATGCGCGATTCCGAGTCCGTATGATGAAGTTACAGCTATTTCAGCGGAGGGAAAAACAAGGAAAGCAAAAGAGGAGGAGAAGAGAAAACAGGGGAAATTGCAGTCTGCCCTGCTTGGTCGATCGATCGATCAAAAGGGTCGATCGATCGACCCTTCATAATTTTTCCACGATTTCAACTGATCGATCCCCTATTTTTCTGCATATATTTTCTTTTCTTTTCTTTCTTCTTTTCTTTTATTCCAACTTGGTATATAAGCCAATTTTGTTGTAAGATCTGAAAGACACACGATTTTAGCTTAGGTTATCTTAGGGTTTGGTTTGGAGAGCTCATCTTCTTCTTTTCTTGGGGTGACAACCATTTGGTTTTGTAAGATTGGACTATTCATTTCCATCTCCTTTAATATAGCTTTGTTCTCCATTTTTCCTTGCTTTGTAATTTAGTTTCCATGCTTTGTAGTTAGGTTAAATTGCTTTAATTCTTGCTTTCCTCGTTTAATAAGTGTAATTTAGTTTAACTCATCATGCACCCTTAGATAAATAGGGACGGGATTTCATTTCGCCATTTTCGGGCCCCGAGCTCCAAAAATTAGGTTTTATGCAAAATTGCGTTTAATTGAACTCGCGCGAATTAAAGTGAAATTATGATGCGTTTAACTTTCTTTGTCATGCATCATTAGTGTTTATAGCGATAATCTGAATTTAATCCGCGTGCGACCAATTTTCGGTTAAGTGTTTATTCTCGCAACTTTAGCTTAAATTCCTTATTGTGTGAAGTTTACGTTTAATTCATAATGCTCGATTAAATTGCTTTCGAGCCGGAATCTTGATTAGTAGTTGTTTCGATCCATATGGTTAGATGATATCCCGATCCTCGCTTTACTTTTATTTAGACTTAACTTATTCTTTTCTTTTATTTACAACCAACCATCACCTTTTTACACTTTTATTCCTGAATTAATAATCTATTTCGATCTATCGAACATTCCCTGTGGATTCGATACCCGACTTACCGCTATACTTGTATCGCAAGTGTAGTCGTAACTTAGGTTTTTGTATAATTCAGGTGAGCCGAATATAAAATGACCGGCGTGTAGGTGACTCTTACGCCGCGACAAATCCATGTCTATTAAAAACCATATAGAAATGCAAATAAGATTCTTTTATTTTATTCCTGGGAAATCAACACTACACCAAAATGACAAAATTGTCACCTTTCAGCCGGCCACCCATGTCAAGGTCATTGAACGTCACAAAAAACACGCATTTTGTGTCACGGTCATTAACCTTGACACAATCGTGACAAAGAATTATCACGGTCAATGACCTTGACACGACCGTGACAAGTTATTCAACAAAAATCCCTACCCTTCTTTTTTCCCTCCTGCCGTTCCCTCCCTCTCTCTCTATCTACGCTCTCTCCCTCTCTCTCTCTGTGACACCCCGACTAATTAAATACCGGGTAGCTACTCCTTTATTAAATTAATTCAAAATTCCAAGTTGTCTCAGTTAATAGCATCACTGTCGAAAACATTTTTATTTTTACTAACCACCTAGTAATTAAAAAGTAAGTGCCAATTTTTATTTAAAGTCTGATTAACAAGCAACAAGTGTAATGAAGAGATAAATAACACCAATCACCATACTGAAGTAAAACGAATAACCATCACAATAGAGTAAATAAAGTCTGGAGGAAAACTCCTCACTACAATCCCAAAACTGAAATGCATAACCGAATACTGAAATAATAAATGCTAAAGTCTGAGAACTGAAAAGTAAAAATGTCTCTAAATAGAAATGGGCAACATGCCCTACAACTGATAGATAGTGACTCTGGAATCCAAAAGATATAAGCGTCTACATGCAAATCCCTGTAGCTTCCACAACAGCTACAGCGCGTCACCTGAATGAGAATCCTATGCTTGGTGTCCCTGTGGCTGGGCACCTAAAATGGTTTTACAAGAAAAAGAGATTTGAAAAGCAAACGGGTCAGAGCCCGAATGTGGAGTTATATTTTAAAAACCTGCAAGTGCTTTAAAAACATTTAAAACATTAAATGCAAAGTACATGTTAGGACGTGCACTCACATTATATTCTCACCTCTCGTCTAACTGTGCACTCCTAACGCAAATACCCATCTACAACGATATAAGCCACTAGCTAAGTAACGACATATCTAGCTAGACTGCCAAAGGTCCTACCCATAATACTTGGTTCCATAATAACGCTCTTAATTGAATAGGGTTTAACGTAAACTCAGATACTCAATATGCAATATATATAACTATCAGTTAACTCGCTATATTATTCTCGGGACAATACCGTTATTATATTCACATCATTAACATGAAGGTTCTCATTAATATAATGTATATTAGTCACATCGTAAATATACAATACAAGCACCCCGAGAACTAAGCTGCGGTGCACACATACTCTGCTATCCATCCCGGTACATCACGTACATAAGGATCACATATTCCGAATCTCTCAGGAATAGTTCAGATAACACAAATCACAAATAGTGGAGGCGAACACAGTCACCATCACGTGGGTCACGCACATACCTACGCTCCCACGGTCAGCGGACTTATTAATATCCCAATAAGTCTTTCTATGACCTATGTTCATCGAGGTACCAGTCTATATCCCCCCCGTAGGCACACAAGGATTAGAGGGTCCTAAGCGAACGCAACCTCCCGTGATAGCAAGTATGGTAGGTATGTCATACACACAATCATATACCAATACTAAGTAAACACACGTCTTAGTAATACCGTATTTTAATCGTAGTACATATTCTCATACTAACTTATGATTATCACGATTCATACTGTTTCGGTTTGTAATTATACGCGCCATAATTATCTCACGTCGTAGTAGACACTCACGTCTCAACCCAAACCGTCCATGTAATACACTCTCGTATGTAAATTCCTTCCCATAAATACCCAAATGTCCCAATTCTATCATTACTACATCTACGGAATGATATCTATAACCTCGAACAAGTTTACGGAACTCCAAAAGTCAAAACAGTCCAAAAAGGACCAAATTGTCAACTCGTTAGAAGTTTCGTTCGAACGAGACTGTTCGAACGAGATCCCTCTGCCAACTCGTTAGAAGTCTCGTTCGAACGAGATCCCAGTTCATTCGAACGAACTGTTCCTTCTAACGATATCTCGCTCGAACGAGATATCGAACGAAATCCCTTTTCGTTAGCAGCGACTGGTCAACTCGTTAGAAGCTCGTTCGAACGAGTTCGTTCGAACGACCTGGGGGCTGCTTCTAACGAGCTACCGGTTTCGGCCCAGATTTTTCCCCAAATCGTTTTTCATCCATTTTAACACCTCAAATCTTCTAAACTAAGTCCCAATCAATCGTTTAAAGGTCTATAATTAATACTAAACATATATAATCACATCCTAACATGTTTTTAAGGGATCAATCCATCCTAACATCAATTAAATTTACAACTTTCTACACTTTTTCCAAATATCTCAAGAACATGAACCCTAACTACATATCATCATCAAATCCCAGAATTTAATTCGTTTTTCTTTCACCCAAACATGTATTAACACCAGATTAATCGTCTCCAAACTATTCTACATGCAATCCTTCTCAAATTCCTCAAGTCTTATGATCTAAACTACATGGGTTTTCATGTTTTATCAAGAACAAACCATAAATCCGAATTTTCTAACATGGAAAAGACATTCTCAGAAGTTAAATGAAATAAAGTCACTTGCCTTGGTTTGATTTCCGGATTTGGTGTTGATTTGGTGAATAATCTCTGCAGAATTTCCTCTCTTTCTCTCCTTCTCCAAGCTCCTTCTCCAATGATGGCTTAAGGTGGCTAGGGTTTTGATTTGGGAACTTAGAAAACCTAAATGATAACCTACGTAGCTTTCTAGGTTAATATGGTTTGGTCAATGGGCTTAATGGGTTAAATCCACATCAGATTTACATCTCTAATTTTCGTCACTTTTAATTCCTAAAAATGTAAAATTACCAAAATACCCTTTAAGTTGCCGGTATGGCCTAAAAATACCCCGGGACCCACACTATACCCCCGGCTAGTGTTTTCTGACTATCTCGACCCTTCCGGACGCGTTGGCGCACTCAAAATGACCATACGGATTATAGATTTTAAATTCACTTTTATTATCAAAATATTATACCGTGACGCGGCGGTCCCACGCGTCTCAACAAAATTTCTAAAATGTCGTATATAAATCTCACGACAAATTTTATAATACCAAATACATATATAATCATATATGAACATAATCAAATACCAATTCACATCTCATTAGTATTTATAACCCGGATTAATTTCCAATTAATACGCATTTAATTAATTAATCCCAAAAATAAATATAGTCAAAAGTACGGGGTATTACACTCTCTTCCATTTATATATATGTTTGTGTGTATATATATGTGTGTGTGTGCATGTGTGTGTGTTTGCGTGTGTGGGGGGTGGGGGTAGGGGGTGTGGAGTGTGGAGGGAGGTGGGGAAGGGTGGGGGCTATTTTGTGTGTGTGTGTGTGTGTATGTGTATGTGTATGTGTATGTGTATGTGTATGTGTATGTGTATGTGTATGTGTATGTGTATGTGTATGTGGTGTGTGTGTGTGTGTGTGTGTGTGTGTGTATGTGGTGAGTGGGGGGTGTGGAGGGAGGGGTGTGTGTGTATTTGAATTAACCCATGAATTTATATTTTTGTATTTGAGTTAACCCATGAATTTATTTTTGTATTTGAATTAACCCATGAATTTGTCAATTTGTTTGTGGGGGGTGGGGAGGCGGGGTAAGTCAAGGTACCATTATAATTCTCTTAATATCGTGTTTTGATGATTCTATGAGATAATATATATTGTTTCAAGGTTAACTCATTGTAGATAAAAACATTCACATTGTAGATGATTCTATAATTACATCCACTAAAATATAATTAATAAATGAAATAGTTTTAGATGAAAGTAAATTAATAATTAGTGCCCATTTCATATGAAAGTAGGATTGCCCCTCAGTGTAAATTAGTAAATTAATAATTCTATACGTTAATTGTTAGTTTAATTGATGAAATGAATTAATTGAGTAGATGAATTAGAAGGAGTACGGGATACACATTTGTTGTTGACATTGCTGTTGGATTATTTTGTTTAGTAAATGTTTGGTTGGTTAGTTTTAAAAGGGGCATGACCACTGGATTATTGTCCATATGGGGGTGGGATTTTTCAACTTTTTCTGAAAATTACTTTGTATATCGAACAATATATATATAGTATGATAATTAAATGAAACATACTTGAAATTAAATATAGTGCGCATAGATACTAGCCTTCTAGTTCTTATGCGTACGCATTCAATAGCCCTTAGACCCGTTTGAGAGTCATTACCCCTGTAATGAGATCTCTCGAATTGTCCCGTTTGGACAGTTTGAGACTGTATAATTTTTGTATAATATTCTTATTGGCTTAAAGTTGTTACTTTTGGAGGAAGTTCTGCAGTCGTATCTTAATGTTCTCTGGGTACATACTAGATTGACAAGTGTGACTGTTATTTCAATTGATCAATTGAAATAACACTCACACCTGCCAATCTACGTCGTGTACTTGGAGAACTACGGGGATATGCTGTCGAATTATTTTCAGATCGTAACAATGTGCATGAGCATTAAGTATATTACAGAAAAATGCAGTCTTGAATGGGATAGGACCACTCACCCTTTAATAGGATAATTAAATGATGGGATAATTGAATAAAACATACTATAAATCTAAGTTTTGTTTACCTTTAATAGGTGTTTAGTTGTGGTAGCTGTGATGGGATATCCAAAATACAAAGAGTGGATGGGTGAGACTAATAGAATGGGGGATGTGTTTCGCAGAGGTGCTAACGAATTTGTGAAATATGCAAAGAGATGTCATAATGATGAAGAGTTTCCGTGTCCGTGTGCTAGGTGTAAGAATGGTAAGGTGTTTGAGTGGAAAATAGTTGAACTACATTTGTTAAGATCGGGTATGCAAGATAGTTATCGATTTTGGAGTTTTCACGATGAATTGAAAGTTCCTTTTGTCCCCGACCAACCTTCACAACAACCTTCAACAAGTTGAATAGATGTAGAAGGGGACGACGTAGATCATAATATGTTAGAGGATTTAGTTGATGATGCGTACGGAGTTTATGAAGCAGAGGAGAATGAGGTTACTGATGATGTAGAAGATTCAAGTGCTCGTGAAGATAACATGATAAAACTTGACGATGACTCAAAATTTAAAATTTAAGGCGACCCAACCGTTATACTCTGGCTGTGAGAAAGATCAAACAACTTTACATGCCATGGTTGGTTTGCACAGTTTGAAAACGCAATACGATTTGTCTGGCAATAACGTGACGGGAATTCTAAAATGGGTGAAGGGCTTATTACCCAAGGTGAATACACTTCCAAATAGCTATCCTGTTATGAAGAACAGTTTGAAAGGTTTGGGAATGAAGTATAAATAGATTCATGCTTGTGTGTATGACTGCATATTATACCGAAAGGAGTATGAAATCTCGATCGTTGTCCGGTATGCGATGAACCTAAATATGTCCAATCTACTAGAAAGGACGGCACAAGCTCAAAAGTTCCTTAAAAAGTATTAAAATATTTTCCCGTTAGGCCTAGATTAAAGCGATTTTTCACAGTACCATGGATTGCAGGGGCAATGACTTGGCATGCTAGGGCAGAAGTAGGGGGTGATATCATGCGTCATCCTATTGATTCTACTACCTGGCGAAGGATGAATTTTGAGTATCCCGATTTTGCTCGAGAACAACGCAACATTCGTTTGGCTATATCAACAGATGGTTTCAATCCATTTGGAAATCTAAGCACCAATCAGAGTGTATGGCCAGTGATCCTAGCCCCACTCAACCTCCCTCCTTCACAGTGTATGAGACCTGGATTTTCGATGATGGCTTTGTTGATACTTGGGCCAAAGGCACCAAGTGATGACATTGACGTCTACCTGGCTCCTTTGGTAGAAGAATTGAATGAGTTGTCGGAAGAGGGTGTGAAATCATTTGACTCTTTTAGAAAAGAAGAGTTTACGCTGAAAGCTATGTTGATGTGGGCAATTCATGATTTTTCAGCTTAT
Source organism: Sambucus nigra (assembly GCA_949130495.1). NCBI lineage: Eukaryota > Viridiplantae > Streptophyta > Magnoliopsida > Dipsacales > Adoxaceae > Sambucus > Sambucus nigra. The sequence goes on along the minus strand of OX422210.1, from coordinate 623,289,618 downwards.
GGGACATTATCTGGTTGTGTAGTACATGGTTATTTGGGGTGTCCTAATTGTGAAGAGGAGACTGAATCTCTTCGTCTATCCTCTAGCTTAAAAAATATATACCATTACCACAGGAGGTTTTTACCCCCAGCTCATAGTTTCAGATCTGAGAAAGGTTCTAATTTTTTATTGGGCGGAGTTGAACATAGGCTACCGCCGAGACAACTTTCGGGTTCAAAAATTGAAATTAAATCTTCTGAATGTAGCCCTAATATGCCAGGTAAGAATCCCAAATTTAAGAAAATGTCAAGCATAAGAAGACCCCAACTGGGAATGAAACTGAGATAAGAAAGGCATGGTCTCGGAGGTCAATTTTATTTGACTTGCCTTATTGGAAGAATAACCCGGTGCGCCATGTATTGGATGTGATGCATGCAGAGAAGAACTTCACTGAACATATTGTGGGTACTTGCATTAGGGGGAGTCATTCGAAGGATGGAGAAAATGCACGAAAAGACCTTAAAACGTTAAAACTTAAGCCACAACTATGGTTGAAAGAAGATAGTAGGGGAAGGACAATAATTTCCCCTGGTGCGTTTACTTTGACGAGTGGGGAAGGGAAGGTGCTTCTAGACACAATATATAATTTGAAGGTCCCATCTACTTTTTTGTCCAACTTGCAAAGGATTGTGAATTATGCTACTCATGATTTACATAAGTGTAAGTCCCACGATTGGCATGTGATCATGCAATTGGTTCCTCTATTGTTTAAGCACTGTTTCTCCAAGCACAAGGATTTGCGTAGGGCTATTATGCATATTAGTATTACCTTCTCCCTCTTATGTGAGAAGGTAGTGAATCGAGAACACACAGTGGCCGCAAAATTGGCTGTGATCGAAGCGATTTGTGTATTGGAGAAGTACTTTCCCCCAGCATTCTTTGACATAAGTGTTCACTTGTTGGTACACCTATGTGACGAGGCACTTTTTTGTGGTCCAGTTAGATATCGGTGGATGTATCCATTTGAAAGATTGATGAAAGTTTTTAAAGATTACGTCAGGAATACGCGATACATTACAGGATCAATTATAGAGGAATACATCACCGTGGAGTCATCAATATATACTCGGGAATATATGCCTGACTCGACTAGCGTTGATGACACTGATGAATTCCTCGATGATGGTGGTAATGTGATGGGAAAACGAGTGAAATTAACGAGTTTGCAACATGAACAAGTAGCTCGTTATCTATTTGACACACATGAAGATGTCGAAGAATGGAAAAAGTAAGTTTCGATTATTATAATGTTTAACATTGTTTTAGATTATTTTATACATGATTAATTTTGTAATATGCAGAAAATATGAAGCATGTGAGAACAATAAAAGACGAAAAACAATGGTACAATCAGACAGCGAATTTAGGCTGTGGTTGACACAAGAGGTAATTATAAAGAAAACAGTCGTTATATAACGTTACATTACACTCAAATTTTACCACTAATATAATTAATTTATCTATATTCTCAGCTGCTAAAGACGGGTGATGCGACATCAAGGCTTGGTCGCCTAGCCACTGGACCCTTGTTCGTGGTACAAGAGTACAAAAAGTATCGATTGAACGGTTATATTTTCGGCACTAAAGTGTACGAGGAAAGTACAAATGTACAGAACTCGAGAATTTCATACAAAGCTCTTACTATCTTTCGAGCGAGCGCAAAAGATAAAAACCTCGTTGAAGCTGAAATGACTTACTATGGTGTAATCCAAATTATATTTGAATTGGATTATATAAGCTTCAAAGAGGTTGTATTTTACTGTGACTGGGTCAGAGTTGAGGATAAAAATGCTTGTAAAGTTGATCCTGTCACCAATTTGATCATGGTTGACTTGTCCAAGTTGAAGAGCAACGACAACGTGAGCGATGAGCCGTTTGTTTGTGCATTTCAAAAGGTTAAGCAAGTGTTTTATTCGGAGTATATCAATAACGAGCCATGGTCAATTGTCCAACACGCTCCAAGGCGTCTAAATAGTAGTGTGGATGACTTGGCTGCTCCTAGCGAATATCAATCCATTTTTGATGATAACCCGAATTTGAAATAATTTTTCAATTTGTAATAAATATTTCAACTTGTACTGAAACATCCATTTTTAATGCTTTTAATTGATTTGCACTTTATCATTTTTACTCTTGTGTGGTGTGCGTGTGTGGAGAGGAGATTAATACATAAATATTCCAACTACATCTAAGTTTTGTTTATACTAATACATGAATATACGCTTCTTACCTTTAATAGGTGATTAGTACATAGTTATTTGGGGTGCCCTATTTGTGGAGAGGAGACTGAATCTCTTTATCTATCCGAATACTAAGAAATGCCATAATCCTATGGAGTTATGCTCTGCAAATTCCTCAAAACCATTATGTAGCCAAACATCACCAGTTGAAGTTGTCAATTCCACTTTCCATACCCCACCACTTGGAGCCTCTAGCAAAACATGGGAGACCATTGAAAGGTGGAATTGACAACTTCAACTGCTGATTTTTGGCTACACAACGGTTGAAAGGAATTTGTAGCGCATAACTCCATAGGATTATGACATTTCTTAGTGTTTAAATATGAAGAGAATTATATTTGACACGATTGCCCGGGGTACATTAGTTGGAAGGAGGTGCCATATGAGCTCAAGTTAGCTGTTTGGGTGACACTACAGGTAATGTATTTATATTTATATGTCAATTTCGATTTCGATTTCAAATTTGATTTATATTTAACTATATTCGCAGGGCGGATACTAATTTTACTTTATTTCAATTCAGGGGACAGGGAGTGGCCCTGAGGGTAGGCCACATATGCTCGATACTTATGTGGCTATTCAGACGAGAAGGGAAGGATAAGGAGGTGTCCCCGAGCGTCGCGGTACAAAATCTCTTTTCCAGCTAAATAGTTTGTAGATTTGAGATAATTGATGGTGATGTTGTTTCTTCTTAAATAGTTTCTATTTTGAATATATATTTGCATTATCTTTCGTTTGTTTGGATATATGATGTTTGAACAGGTACAACGTTGCTATAACAGGTACAAATATACTGCTGGGCAGTGGCAGTGGCCATACTGCCCAACAGATTTTTTTTAAATTCTGCTCAGAATTGTCACGGTCATTGACCGTGATAATTTTTTTAAAAGGGGACAAGGATTAGTCACGATTTTTAACCGTGACTAAACGTGTCACGGTCATGGCCCGTGACACGACCGTGACAATTCTAACGAACTTGTCAAGGTCAATGACCGTGACACGTCCGTGACAAAAAAAATTGTCTCGCCCAGTATTGTCACGGTCATTGACCTTGACAAGTCCAACTCGTCAAGGTCAATGACCGTGACAATAGTGCAGATTTGGTGTAGTGCAAATGGCCATGTGCTTTTCATAAACCCTCAATGTTTTTAATTATCTTGAAAAATGTTTGTGTAGACTTGATCGTGAGGGATATTTTAAAAAGAATCTTTCAATGTATCCTTTTCGTAGGTTATGATATTTTTTTAATGTTTTGTATAAAATAAAGTTTGGGCATATTTCTTTTAAAGATTGTTTTAATCCCGCATCATAATCATAAAATTATTGACAAAACTCTTTAATCTCTTATCAAATTAAATCTAGACTCCCTTTGATAATATTTGTGGACAAGATTTTTGTAATATCTCTTATAAATCTTTATAGTCGAGTTGTGATCTTCAAGTATTACAATGTCTAATGTCAGGATGACCTAGGTGGTCCTAGTGGGAGATTATGATAAACGCCCCTTAAAGTGGACCTACATAGATCATATAATCAATGACACATACTTATTGCATTAAAGAAAATCGAAAATGTCAAGTTCATAATGAATGCTAAAATTAGTGGGAGTAAAAAATCATAAAATATGGTTATAAAGGAAGGTGGGGGTACTTATCCAATTATAAATAACTTTCTTAAATACTTGTTCTTTCAGTTGTTATATTTTTCAAACAACAAAGAAAAAATACATGATCAAACACTAAATGATTGTATTATTAGCGTGATAGAAATGTAGATAAAACCATAAGGAAGAGCATTAAGAAAATCTAAAAGGAGTCTACTATCCTAAATAATTATGTGGTTATTTACATGAACATAAATTTGGCATAGGGATAAATGATGATTTGGTTTTATTTTCACAAGTCATAATTGTGACACCCCGCCTAATTAAATACCGGGTGATCAGTCCTTCATTAATTAATTCAGAATATCCAGTTGGTTCAGATTATGCATCACTGTCAAAAATTTTATTATTGAAACTAACCACCTAATATTTAATAGGGAATGGCCCTATCACATAATTGTGACACTCCGCCTAATTAAATACCTGGGGCGTTGTCTTGGGCTAAAATGCCCCAGACTCCAAATAAAATACCCGAGTAGTGTTTTCTGACTATTTCGACCCTTACGGACACACTGGCGTGCTCAAAATGGCCATACGAGTTACTTAAAAATAAATTATCCTTTTTAGCTCACTAAAGTAATACTGACACGACTCACACTCGCGTCCCAACTAAGTGTATTGTAATTGCCCTATATTTCACTCCCGACCAAAATAATATTCTCATATTCATATATTACTTTACTCGCTGAGTAATATTCCACGTAATTATTTCTGATAAATACTAACTCCCGTCACGCTAGTAATTATTATAATTAAATCTGGATTAATTATAAATTAATTTTTCTCCATTTAAATCAATTAATTCCAATTCCATAATTAAATAAAATTCTACAAAAATGCTGGGTATTACATACTTCCCCCTAATAACAGAATTTCATCCCGAAATTTGAAAAAAATGCTAAATCAAGGTGTACCTGTTGGAAACAACTCCGGATACTTTTCCCGCATGTCATCCTCACGCTCCCAGGTAAACTCCTATACATTATGATGTCGTCATTGCACTCGTACTAACATCACTACCTTTTACCTCAATTTTCTCTCACTACGGTTAAGAATAGCTATTGGTCCCTCCTCGTAGGAACTATCGGGCTGAAGTTCAATTTCCTCCAACGAAATGTGGGTGTGGGCCAAATCATCCCGAAGATATTTCCTCATCGAGAAAATGCGGAACACATCATGAATCCTATGCAAGTGCTCCGGTAATCCAAGTCGATAAGCTACTAGCCCAATCCGCTCAATAATAGGGAATGACCCCACATACCTCGGCGCCAACTTCACTTTCTTCCCGAACCACATTACCCCTTTCATAGGAGATACTCGCAACAACACCTGATCCCCAACACTGAATTCTATGAAAATTCTTTTGGCGTCGGCGTAACTCTTCTGTCGTAACTGAGCAACCCGAATGCGACTCCATATCAAATCAACCTTAGTTGAGGTGTCCTGAATCACCTCTGGCCCAAGTAATTTGTTGTCCCCCACTTCAAGCCAATATGCTGGAGAATGATAGGGTCTTCCATACAATGCCTCAAACGGAGCCATGCCAATCGTAAACTGGTAGGAGTTATTATAAGTAAATTCCACCAGTGGAAGCAACTGCTCCCACCCCCTCCAAAATCTAGGACACACATCCGTAACATGTCCTATAACATCTGATTTGTCCACTCTGCCTGCCTGTCTGTCTATGGGTGATAGGCCGAACTCAATCGAAACTCCGTACCCATGGCCTGCTGGAAGCTCTCCCAAAATCTGGACACAAAAATATTGTCCCGGTCGGATACAAAATCAAGGTGCACCCCGTGGAGTCTCACTACCTCGACAATGAAAATCTGAGCATACTGCCCTGTAGTATAGTCTGCCCGAACTGGCAGAAAATGACCCACCTTGGTCAACCAATCCACAATCACCCATATGGAATCGTGACCTCTCTGCGACTTGGGTAGCCCTGTAATGAAATCCATGGAAATGCTCTCCCATTTCCACATAGGGATATCTAACGACTGTAGTAGTCCTCCCGATATCTGATGGTTTGTCTTCATCTACTAATAAGTGGCACACCTCGAAACAAACTCGGAGATGTCCTTCTTCATTTCGCTCCATTAATATTGTCGCCTCATATACTGGTACATTTTATCCCCTTCGACATGTACCGCAAATCGTGAATCGTGCAACTCTGTCATTATCGCATGCCGTAACTTCTCCCCCTCTGGGACTACTAGTCTTCCATTAAAGTGTAAACCCCCATCTAAGCTAACGATGAAAGAATCTTCTCCCTCGACTAGAAGCGGGATAATTCGATCCTGACAGAAGGAATCTGCTGCCTGAGCTTATATCACCCTAGTAACTATCTCGGGTGTAACTGTCATCACCGACATGAATGAGCGGGCAACTGCATCCTGATGCCCGAGTTCTTTCCATTCATCCTCCCATACCTCGGCCACTTCATCTGTTAGCCTACGGCTCAATGCGTTTGCTACCACATTAACCTTCCCCGAGTGGTAAATAATGTCGAACTAGTAGTCCTTCACGAATTCTAGCCATCTCCGCTGACGCATATTCAGCTCCCGTTGTATGAACAAATACTGTAGGGATTTGTGATCCGTGAATAGGAAAAATTTCTCCCCAAGAGATATTGCCTCCATAATCGCAACGCAAACACTACTGCCGCTAACTCCAAGTCATGGGGTGGGGTAATTCTTCTCATGAGGCTTAAGCTTAGGGAAGCATAAACAATTAGCTTATCCTCCTGTTGAAGCACACCCCCAAGTCCTGATAAGGACGTATCAGTGTAGACCAGGTACTCCAACCCAGGCTTCGGTAGTGCTAGAACTGGTGCTGAAGTCAGCTTGTCCTTCAGCTCGTCAAAGGCTAACTGACAGGTATCATCCCATATGAACGACACCCCTTTGCGAGTCAAGTTTGTCAACGGAGCCTCTATCTTTGAGAATCCCCGAATAAACCTCCTGTAGTGTCCTTCCAGCCCCAAGAAACTATGTACCTCAGTTGGTGTCGTGGGTTGACCCCACTCCCTCACCGTTGACACCTTTCCCGGATCTACCGATATCCCCTCCTCAGAGATTATGTGACCTAAGAACTGAACCTCCTTCAGCCAGAATCCACACTTTTCATACATTGCATACAATTCGTGCTCACGCAGTGTCTATAAAACCATCCTCAGATGCTCGTCATGCTCCTCCTTAGTCTGTGAATAAATCAAGATGTCATCAATGAAGACGATGACAAATTAATCTAGGAACTCTCTGAGCACCCTGTTCATTAAGTCCATGAAAATAACTGGGGCATTCGTTAGTCCGAACGGCATCACATGAAATTCATAAGACCCATAACTCATCAAGCATACGGTCTTTGATACATCGTGTTCCCAGATTCATAGTTGGTGATAACCTGACCTTAAATCTATCTTTGAGAAGAAATCAACCCTCTCAATTGGTCGAAAAAGTCATCGATTCGGGGCAATGGATACTTATTCCGTATCGTGACTTTGTTCAACTCTCGATAATCCACACACAACCTTAACGACCCATCTCTCTTCTTTACAAACAATACTGAAGCACCCTAAGGTGAGGTACTCTTACGAATAAAGCCCTGTCCTAACGCTGCTCAATCTGGTCTTGTAGCTCTCTCATCTCAGTTGGAGCCATACGGTAGGGTGCTCGAGCTATCGGCCGAGTGTCTGGCATCAAATCTATGATGAAATCAATCTCTCGGCTCGGCGTTAGTCCCGGTATGTCTTGGAACACATTAGTAATATCCCGAACTACGGGAATTGAATCAATGGGAATCACTATCTCCATGGAGGTCTCCTCCGCTATGTAATATATATGGGTGGACGATCCTCCCTCAGAATGAGGCATCGCCACTAGGAACATCTCCTATCACGATATAACAAAGATGATGCTCCTACTAAAATAGTCTGTCATGGCTTTATAAGAAGAAATCCAATCCATGCCAATAATGGCGTACTAACATATCTTCTGGCAAAATCAAACTCCCAATCTCTATACCTAATCCTTGGCATATAAAGAAGATTAATGACCCATTCCCTAGCGGTGAGTCTACGCAAGTCACTGTACTCTCTGCTGTGTCTAACAACCCTGTGGCCCATGCAAAACTAGTAGCTATAAAGCAGGGTGATGCCCCCGTGTCAAATAAAATGCGCCCCATAGTACCATGGATATGAAACGTACCCTTAACAGTGGGTGGGGCTTGATGGGCTGGGGCCTGATGGCCATACTACAACTGACCCTACTGTACCAGGGATACTGGAATATCTGGCAAGGCTGGAACCTGGGGTGGTGCTGGGAGGGCAGTTGGAAATAAATGTCGTTGGGGCTCCTAATGAGAGCCCTGCTACTGATGCTGCTACTACTGCAGGGCTCCACCCCTTTGGGGACAGTCCTGACGTTTGTGTCCAGTATTTCCACAAGTAAAACACCTCCCTAGAAAGTGTCCTCCCTTCTGTCCCAGCTGCCCTTGGCCCTGATGGTCGTTACCTCCCCTCCCTTGGCCCTGTTGGCCTTGCTAAAATCGCTGCTGACCCGGCTGGCCCTGATGGCCCTGCCTAAAACCTCCCCATCCCTTCCTGAAATATCCATAACGGAATCTCTTAGCAGCATCTCCCTGATGGAAACCCTTCTCACCCTGACGGACCTGTCCTTGAGCTGGGGATGTCCCATCGATACCACTACCTCCTGTTCGGACCTACTGACTGGACTCCCCAACTCGTTTGCTTCCCTGCTGGTGGAAGCGGTGGTCCTGATAAAGTAGCAGGGAAGAATGAACCACATCAGAATAAGTGGCCAATGAAATATTTCCTAATAAGTGCTGACGAATCTTCCAAGTTAGACCATCCATGAATCTCTGAATCTTCTTCTCTTCTGTCGGTATCTCATCTGGAACTAGATTCAGAAGGTCGATAAACTCCTCTTCATACTCAACAACTGTCTTTCCTTCCTGCTTGAGGTTCAGTAGCTTCTGCCTCATCTCGGTCTGCACGATGAAAAGGAATTACTTGCGATCAAACCGCACCCAGAAATCCCTCAGAGTCAAGTTGTCTCTCTCCTCCGCAGTGGTGATGGACTCCCACCACTGTAACGCTGCTCCTACCAACTTAAAGGTAGATAGAATATGATTTTATACCACGGTGCACTCATATAACCTCAGGTGACTCTGTATATCTTTCCTCCATTGGTTCGCCTTTACCACATCTCAACTCCCAGCGAACTCTGAAGGGTGTGCCTTTTGAAAGGCATCTCTAACGAGCTCCCAAGCAGAAGGGAGAGCATGGACTGGTGATGGAGACACTACTGGTGCCTGTGGTGGAACCTGTTGCACCATGGCTAATGCTGCGTTCATCGCCTGTACTACAATAGCGGCAATTTCGGCAGCATTCATCATACCTTGGGTCGGAGCTGGTGGGGGCTCGGGCTGGGCATTCCTATTGGCTCGCTGTGCACGTCTGGGAGGTATCTGAAATGAGAGAGAAGCTTTATAAGTCCATAGTAAATATCTCAAATAGCTGAAGACGTAAAAAGCGCAAATAATGAATACAACAGTCCTAAATATAGGGCTTTACATCGAAGATAGCTACGCGAAAAACATAGCAAGCCGTACAGACGGTAAGTACTCTAGAACCCGATGCTCTGATACCACCTGTGACACCCCGCCTAATTAAATACCGGGTGATCAGTCCTTTATTAATTAATTCAGAATATCCAGTTGGTTCAGATTATGCATCACTGTTGAAAATTTTATTATTAAAACTAACCACCTAATATTTAAGAAAAACTGATGTCAAAATTTTATCTTTTTAACTAATTACAGAACCAGAAGAAAAATAACTAAACATTCACCATTGAATCCAATAACATAAGAAATGAAATACTGAGATAATAAAAGGGACTGGAGTAAACACATCTAATCCAAAATCAAATACAATAGCCTAACTAAATAAATCCAACAACTGAAGGGTAAATAACTAAGTTCATAATCTCTGAATAACTAAATAGAAAAGGGCAACATGCCCTAAATGATGAAATAGCTCAAAGGAAGTCAATAAGAGTCATGAAGGCGGCTACTGCCAATGCCCTGTAGCTTCCACAGTAGCTACATCTCGTCGAATGAGTGAATCTCCTATGCTTGGTGTCCCTGTGGCTGGGCACCTGAAAGTGGTTTGACAAGAAAAGAGATTTTGCAGGAAATGGGTCAGAGCCCGAGTTGAAAACGATTTAAAAATTAGCAAGTTCTTAAAATGATTTATTAGCACATATATTTATCATCTTAAATTACCAAACTCACTTGGGAATGCTCACCTCTCCTTAAGTGTGCATCCCTAACGAATATTCAACCCCACTAGTCTTATTCCCACACTAACTAGTTCTTCCTGTCTAAACCCATCACAGTCCGATAACCTCCCCGGAATATTTCCCTCGCAAAGTACCATACATACAACTAATCCCACTTTAGCATAAATAAGCATTTTCAGTTTTCCAATTATGTGACCACTACTTAATTCATTTCGGAATTCATTATAAATTTTTACCTACTAAATTCACACAGTAGATATCAACACAAGGGTATACATATATTCACTATATATATATATATAATGCTGCACCCTGAGACACAGATGCGGTGCCTGCATACTCTGCTAGATGTCCTGTTGCATTAATCATTTTCATAAAGGACTAAAGGTTCATTCTCTCACGAACCATTAAAAAAAAACACATATATTGGAGGCGAACATAGTCCTAAGACGATGGGCTACGCACATACCTATGCACCCATACGACTATCATCACTATCTTTCTCACAGATAGTCCGTAACTAGGTTCTATGCTCTAGTGATACCAATAATATCCCACCCGAAGGCTCCTCAAGGAATGATTGTCCACAACGCGCAACCTCCGCTCGATAGCAAGCAACGTAGGTATGTTATACACATAATAATTAAATCAATAAGTATGCACATAACCTATTATATTAATTAGGTATTCATGCAACCTAAGTTCCTGAAATTATAGATAGTATTATCGTCTCTACTATTCACTTTATCACAGCACTTCGACTTATGTCTCTAACATATACCTTTCTCTAAGGTTCTATTAATCCGCTATATCCCCAAGAATAATCTCTCTCTCAACTCATTACTAACTAGGGATTTAAGTCATTCGATGATAGTTTAGGTTAATTTCTCTCACTTGGACCAACCTAGAAAGGTTCTAACCTATCCCGGCCAAAATATGTGTTTTGAAATCTTGTTAGAAGTCCAGGATTCTCGTTCGAACGAGGTCGTTTGAACGAACTTCTCACTTCGAACGAACTCAAGAATTTCGTTAGAAGTCTCATTGGAATTCTTGTTCGAACAAGAATTTCGAGATCAACCCTGTTCTTCTGAAATTCATTTTTCCAATCTTTTTCTCATCAAAAATCGCCTAAAACTCATCCAAACTCCCAATCAATGATTCTAAACTATTCCTACTCATAATGGGGTACTTTCTAACACAATTTAAATGACAAATCCTTATATAATCATAGGGAATCTAAACTAATGTCTTCACTCTCTAAAGTCCATTAATATTAAACCCACCATGAACAATCACTCAACCCCCCCAATTATTTTGTGATTATAACATAAATATCCGGATTTATCATTCCTACAATAATGTTATTCATCTACATGCAAGCCTATCTTTCAAATTCCATAATTTAATAGTGATTCAGTCTCAAATTCATGGCATCAATGGTTATCTCATCATCTAGGTTAACATGAATCATATATGCTTAGAATTTTAGCAAGATAAACACTTGCCTCTTCGTGATCCTCTGAATTGTTGAACGAAATTGATATTTAGGTGCTCCTCTCTTCGCGATCTACGCATTGGTGTGATTTTCGGTGGAAAAACTTGAATCTTTGGCTCAAATCACCTATGTGTTCTTCTCCCTCTTTGGTTCTCTCCTTCTCTCTCACGTAGGTTGGAAAATGATAACCTCTTCTAACCCACGTACAACCCTTATTTAATTCCTAATTTTCGTCCATTTAATTCTCTAAAAATACCAAAAGACCAAAATACCCCTCTGGGGTGTCGTCTTGAGCTAAAATGCCCCGGACTCCAAATAAAACACCCGAGTAGTATTTTCTGACTATTTTGACCCTTCCGGACACACTGGCGCGCTCAAAATGGCCATACAAGTTACTTAAAAATAAATTATCTTTTTTAGCTCACTAAAGTAATACTGACACGACTCACACTCGTGTCCCAACTAAGTGTATTGTAACTGCCGTATATTTCACTCCCGGCCAAATTAATATTCTCATATTCATATATTACTTTACTCGCTGAGTAATATTCCACGTAATTGTTTTCGATAAATACTAACTCCCGTCACGCTAGTAATTATTACAATTAAATCCAGATTAATTATAAATTAAATTTTCTCAATTTAAATCAATTAATCCCAATTCCATAATTAAATAAAATTCTACAAAAATACGGGGTATTACAATAATAAGTCAAACTAATGGACTACAACTAAGTTTAGGATCTTGTTGAACTACATAATTGATGCACCCAAGTCAGGTATGAGTGGGTCATTAAGACCAAATGTGACTCTAACGGTAATTAAATGATATAAAGCTAAATTAGAGTAAAATATTTCACCATTAATGAGGAAAAGGTTGTAAATGAACCATCTCAATTATATCTAAGGACATGGAATTCTTATGACATTCGTAGCTCATTATGATAGAAAGTTACATTAAGTGGACATGAAAAGTAATTTTTGGAGTTTAATAAACCATGTGTATATGTTTAAAATATCATGTATATACATAAGTTTCCCGCATATCGTATTTTAATAAACAATATTATCATGTTTTTAATCATTGTATATTTGTATACACCTTAAGATCAGTGGGAGTAAGTTTATATATTTTCTCTATATATAAGCACAAATTTAGAAAGTAGAGAAACAAATTAATTTCATATGGAATTAAGAGTTAAGTATTAAGTAATGAGATACTTATAAACTATACACACGCATTTATGATATATGTTCATTTAAATATGAATGGTTATTATGACTTGAATTTACAAGTTGTACGAATATTATGAAGTTTACTCTTTCTTAAGTATGTTTGTTCTGGTTTAACGACCAATATAATGAAGGTGTGAAACATAATCCATCCATTAACTATTGTGAAAACTGAGTTTGTATCATGTTTTGATGCTACAACTTATGTAATTTAGCAGCGTGACTTCATTTTGGGACTTGGAGTTATCGACACTATTATCAAGCCACTGAAATATTATGACAATATCATTGCAATATTCTTTATGATGAAATATTATGTATTCTAAGAGTAACTAAGCAAATTGAATGTAAATATCTTTCAATTAAATTAGAAAGTCTGAAACAAAGAGTCTCACTTGAACACATTAGTATACGTGTTGACATAGCAAATCCATATAAATGGGCTATCACAAAAGACATTGATGAAGCATGCTTAAGATATGGGTCTTAAGTGTAGCCAATAAAATTTTGATGTTGTGGATTGCTAGTGCTTATTTTTTACACTACATTATGATATCACTAAAGTGTTTCCAAATTTTATATTTCTATCTCTATTGTATACATGCATGCGAATTAATGGATGAACGCGAAAAAATAATCTTTTTATAAAGACATTATGGAACCATTATTGACAATTCACATTTTAGGCCTCATTAAATATGACATTAGTGGCGTAGTATATGGAAGGAACCATGATCTTGAATTAGTGTGGAACCATCTTGACTCATATTTAGTGGAGTATTTAATTAAGGTGAATTATTGTTAATGACTATTCTAAAGATTATTGCTCGCCTGATGTTCCTTTAATCAAATCATTATGTGAATTCATATTAGGACCAAGTAGGAAACTTTAGGAATATTTTCTCCATTTACTAATTTGGGAATTATGAAATTCGTAATTAATTAATGGTTTAAATAAAAGAGTCCTACGTAATGTGGTCCAACTAAGAAATCATATTTGGTTAGGAGATCTTTAGATAAATCACCGGGATTTTTAAGAGTTTAAGTGGGTTAGTCTCCTAATGTATGTATAAATGTGATATATGGTAGAATTACAGTTTGCATAGGAGATTTAGGTTCTCTCTCACCCGATATATAATAGGTCATTCTCCATCAAAATAGCCTTCATAAACACACAATATATTGGGCTAGAGACAAAATTCCGAAATTCCATTTGAGTGCAATTTTTAATTAAAGAAGAGGGATCGCTGTAGCAATTAATCAAGATGATTAAAAAGAGATTTCTACAACAAACTTGATCAATGCATTGGATAAAGATAAGTCTTATTTTTTATCGTTTAGTTATATTTTGTGAAAAACCTGAAGATCCAATTCTTTTATGTTCTCTCTGGTTTTAATTCTTGTATTTTATTATTTGTTACTATTTTCTTGAGAAATATAAAAAAAACGAGTATACAAAAATAAATATTCCACTTTTACTTTTGAGGGAAATCGTTTGTAATATAAAAGTGAATTATGAATAAATGAAATACTTGATAAATATTAATTCATAAAATGTTATATTTTCAAATTACTCGTTACCTGGATACTATCACTAGGGATCCCTTACATGTAATAGGCAACATCTTTTGTAACTCATTATCTTTAATATGTTAATGAACATAAATTATATTATGTGTATATTCTTATGGGTATCTTAATGATCGAGTATTGTGTACCTATAAAGTGTATTACATGTATCGAGTTAAGTGCGATCTCAATAACATATCATTTTCTCTTTAAATTCATTTTCAAACTTCAAATGGTATTTGATCCCCTAAACTTCCATTGAAATCCTTCATCTAAAAAAAGCCCCTAAAACTTCACTGAAATACTTATATCCACCTTCAATCTCCATCTCAATCATTCTTAGTCTTTATCTCATGGCCAACAGTCTCTATCTCAATGTCGGAGCCTTCTTATCAATGTCGAGAACTATGACATATACCGAGTATGATCACAAGAGGTGAGTCATGATCCAAATCCGTGACCAAGGGGGTCAGGGTCTAAATTTGTGATCACAGTAAAATATTTCAACCAAGGTTGTGACCCCTTCAATGGGTGACCTAGATAAAATAATGATTATGGTTTCAGACCGTGACCACCCTGGTCACGGCTCCAGACTGTGACCCAATCATAATCTATAAAGAAGGAATTTTGGCACCAATTTGGCCAAGTTAAGGGTCACAATTTCAGATCATGACCAAATCACGACAAACTATAGTGAAGCATGGTCCCGATTTTGAATCGTAACCTAAAACTGTGACAATATTTTAATTTGAATTGGTCACGGTCCAATGGTCACTATTTGGAACTGTGATCAGTTAAGGGCGACGTAGTGGTCACGGCTGGGAACTGTGACCATACATTGGGAATTGTGATAATGTAATTGGTTGTAGGGGATAGACTTGTGTTTCAGTTGGATCGGATCGGATCGAAAAATGCTTTTTCCGAACAAATTTTGATTTTGCAAAAATAAAATAATTATTTCTATTTTCGATCTGACTTTTTCGAAATATTTAAAAAATTTTGAATTCGTAAAAATAAAAAAATTGGCAAAAATAAAAATAAAAATAAAATAATTTTTTTTGGAAATTCTACAGTTTCAAAAAAATAAATTAAGGATTTTCAATTACTCAAAATTCTCATATTAAAGATACAAAGAAAAATGTTTAACTCAACATGTAAATACATGAGGATTTGACCCCTTTTTTTTCATTTATGTAGAGGTTAAGAGGAGAATCTCCTTTAGAGCAATACTTTGGAACCCTCATCCTCTCCCAACCGATGTGGGATATGAGAAAGTTTTAAAAAATTGAAAAACAATTGGGAAAACTGGAAATTAAAAAATAAGTCAAAAAATCAGATCGAAAAAATAAAAAAAAATCGAAATTCAATATTATTTTTTTATTTTGGATTCCATTTTTTGGAAAAATTAAAAATCAAAAATCGACAAACTAAAATTTCATTTCAAATTCAGAATAAATCAGACAAGTTAAAAAAAAACATAGTCCTAACACTACGCAAAAAACAGGAATCTGGCACGGTTTAAAACTGTGCCAAATCAAATCTGGCACGATTTTGAACTATGCCAGAATCAGGTATTCAAAAATGGCATTTTTTTTTCTGGCATGGCTTAAAATTGTGCCAGATTTGGCCAAACAGGAATACTTCTGGCACACTTTTAAACCGTGCCAGAATTTGATATTTCTAGCACACTTTTAGCACAATTTTTAACTGTCAGATTCAACACAGTTTAAAAAAATTTGGCACACTTTTAAACCGTGCCAGAATTTGAGATTTCTGGCACACTTTTGGGACAGTTTTTAACTGTGTCATATTCAGCACAGTTTAAAAAAATTTGGCACAGTTCAAAACCGTGCCAAAATATCATACACTTTTACCACGGTTTTGAACTGTGCCAAATTTTTTATAAAAAGGATTTTTTTTTTAATTATTTGAAAGCACAAAATTCATAAATTAATAATATTGCACGTTGTTAATAAACTAATGTACATACAAACTATAAAATATTACAAGTCTTTAATAGTTCACAGGCCCAAAATAAATTGGGCAGAATTTTCTCTATTTTCTGGACATTCCAAAACCTGCTAATACAAAACCTGCCTAACATAAAGCCCTCACGACCACAAAATATAACAATTAACTTACAAAAGCCTCCACGGCTATAAAAGTCAATAATAGAACAACAAAAGACCGCACGGCCATGACACAAAAAAATGAAACCATGAATTAACCACCTGTTGTAAACCATTGAGTTCTCTGTGTGTTCCACGTGAATAAATGCCAATGATAAACTGTTATCCTACAAAAAAATAAGACACAAAAAAGATACGATATTAGTAACCCAATAATTTACAAAAAAAAATTTACTCAAACTAAAAAATTACATATATGAGTGGAAATTCTCATCATATTCTCAAACTGGGAGCCCCGGGACTACGCGGCCAATTCCTACAAGTTACAATGGTCCCGTGCGAGGTGTTCGTGCCATCTATGGGGTCTTTTGGAGGCTAGTTTGGGTTTTCACCCTTTAACGACTTGTTTTTAAGTTTAAGTGTGATTTTTGCAAATTATCGTCATATTCCCAAACCGAGAGACCCGGGACTACGCAGTCAGTTCCCACAAGTTACATTGGTCCCGTACGACGTGTTCGTGCCTCCTACGGGGTCGTTTGGGGGTTAGTTTGGGTTTTTACCCTTCGACGTCATGTTTTTAAGTCTAAGTGTGATTTTTCCAAATTATCGTCATATTCTCAAACCGGGAGACCCAGGACTACGCGGTCAGTTCCTACAAGTTTCATTGGTCCCATGTGAGGTGTTCGTGCCCCCTACGTGACGTTTGGGGGATGGCTTGGGTTTTCACCCTTTAACGTCTTATTTTTAAGTCCAAGTGTCATTTTTGCAAATTATCATCATGTTCTCAAACCGGGAGATCCGGGACTATGTGGTCAGTTCCTACAAGTTACATTGATCCCGTGCGAGGTGTTCGTGCCTCCTACGGGGTCGTTTGGGGGCTGGTTTGAGTTTTCACCCTTTGACGGCTTATTTTTAAGTTTAAGTGTTGATTTTGGCAAATTATCATCATACTCACAAACCGAGAGACCCGGGACTACGTGGTCAGTTTCTACAAGTTACATTGGTCCTGTGCGAGGTGTTCGTGCCTCCTACGGGGTCGTTTGGGGGCTGGTTTGGGTTTTCACCCTTTGACGGCTTGTTTTTAAGTGTAAGTGTTGTTTTTTGCAAATTATCATCATATTCACAAATCGGGAGAACCGATACTACGCGGTCAGTTCCTATAAGTTATATTGGTCCCGTGTGAGGTGTTCGTGCCTCCTATAGGGTCGTCTGGGGGCTGGTTTGGGTTTTCACCCTTTAACGGCTTATTTTTAAGTGTAAGTATTGATTTTTGCAAATTATCGTCATATTCACAAACTGAGAGACCCAGGACCACGCGATCAGTTCCTACAAGCATTAGTCCCGTACGAGGTGTTCGTGCCTCCTACGGGGTCGTTTGGTGGCTGGTTTGGGTTTTCACCCTTTAACAGCTTGTTTTTAAGTCTAAGTGTCATTTTTGCAAATTATCGTCATATTCTCAAAACGAGAGACCTGGGACCACACGATCAGTTCCTATAAGTTACATTGGTCCAGTGCGAGGTGTTCGTGCCTTCTACGGGGTCGTTTGGGGGGCCGGTTTGGGTTTTCACCCTTTAACTGCTTATTTTTAAGTTTAAATATATATTTTTGTAAATTATCATCATATTCATAAACCGGGGGACCCGGGACTACGCGGTCAGTTCCTACAAGTTACATTGGTCCCGTACGAGGTGTTCGTGCCACCTACGGGTCATTTGGGGGCTGGTCTGGGTTTTCACCCTTTAACGGCTTGTTTTTAAGTCTAAGTGTAATTTTTGCAAATTATCATCATATTCTCAAACCGGGAGGCCCGGGACTATGCGGTTAGTTCCTACAAGTTACATTGGTCCCGTGCGAGGTGTTCGCGCCTCCTATGGGGTCGTTTGGGGGCTGGTTTTGGTTTTCACCCTTTAACGGCTTGTTTTTAAGTTGAAGTGTTGATTTTTACAAATTATCATCATATTCACAAACTGGGAGACTCGAGACTATGCGGTCAGTTCCTACAAGTTACATTGGTCCCGTGTGAGGTGTTCGTACCTCCTACGGGGTCGTTTGGGGGCTGGTCTGGGTTTTCACCCATTAACGGCTTGTTTTTAAGTCTAAGTGAGATTTTTGCAAATTATTGTCATATTTTCAAACCGGGAGACCCGGGACTACGCGGTTAGTTCCTACAAGTTACATTGGTCCCGTGCGAGGTGTTCGTGCCTCCTACGGGGTCATTTGTGGGTTGGTTTGGGTTTTCACTCTTTAACGGCTTGTTTTTTAATTTTAAGTGTTGATTTTTGCAAATTATCATCATATTCACAAATCGGGAGACACGGGACTACGCTGTCAGTTCCTATAAGTTACATTGGTCCCGTGCGAGGTGTTCGTGCCTCTTACGGGGTGGTTTGGGGCTGGTCTTGGTTTTCACCCTTTAACGGATTGTTTTTAAGTTTAAGTGTTAATTTTTGCAAATTATCGTCATATTCACAAATCGTTAGCCTCGGGACTACGCGACCCGTTCCTACAAGTTACATTGGTCCCGTGGAGGTGTTCGCGCCTCCTACGGGATCGTTTGGTGGCTGGTTTGGGTTTTCACCCTTTAATGGCTTATTTTTAAGTCTTCGTGTCATTTTTGCAAATTATCATCATATTCTCAAAATTGGTGGACCCGAGACCACGCGGTTAGTTCCTACAAGCTACATTGGTCCCGTGCGAGGTGTTCGTGCCTCCTACAAGGTCGTTTGGGGGCTGGTTTGGGTTTTCACCCTTTAACGACTTGTTTTTAAGTTTAATTGTTGATTTTTGAAAATTATTATCATATTCACAAACCGAAAGACCTGGGACTACGCGGTTAGTTCCTACAAGTTACATTGGTCCCGTGCGAGGTGTTCGTGCCTCCTATGGGGTCATTTGGGGGATGGTTTGGGTTTTCACCCTTTAACGATCGGCGCGTAAGTGACTCTCGCATCTCGGCAAGACCGAGTCGATCAACAACTTTTTTTGTCACGAACGTGTCACGGTCTTTGACCGTGCCAAGTTCATTGGACTTTTTACGGTCATGTCACGGTCTTTGACCTTGACAAGTTTTGTCACGGTCATAAATTATGACAAACCCGTGCTAATATTTTAATAATTATCACGGTCATTGATCGTGACAAGTCCGTGATAATTATCCTTTGTCACGGACTTGTCACGGTCAATGAACGTGACAATTCTGGGCAGAATTGAAAAAAATCTGCTGGGGAGTATGGCCACTGCCACTTCCCCTATTGCCCAACAGTATATTTGTACCTATTATAGCAACTTTGTACTTGTTCAAACATCATATATCCAAATAAAATAGAGATAACGCAAATATACATTCAAAACAATATGCATCACGATATAATCCAAATATAATTCAAATGTAACAACTTAAAACAATTTAATTCAAATAATGTCACTACATGTCTGGGATAAGGTTAGATCTGAGGAGGTGAGTAGGCCACATGATATACGAATTGACACACCCAGTAATTTACATCGTGCCGCATTGTTCGCACAACCATAATGGAGAATGCTCCTTCCCGGGTATCAAATGTGTGATGAGCACCTTGGACTCGATGTCTTGAATCAAACGTCCATAAACTGGCATACCCTGGACGGTATTCGGATCCCTCAACCCCCGCCCTATCTGTTGGCCATCAAATATGTCCACTATAAACACGCTCGGCCAACCAAGTGTCGACATTGGTCGGTCGAAAGGAGCCAAATAGGGGACGGGATCATCAAACTCCGCACGTTTCGGCGATGAAACAGCGAGGTCCACCTCCTTATCATCCTGCATCTCATCCTCCTGCACCACCTTCTCCTTCCCTTTCCCTTTCCCCTTTCGATTTCTGCCCAACAAACGCTTCACGAATGAGAACATATCTTCGACCGTCGCCTCCAAATGGGACAGCTTCGCGTCATGCGTGTCCAGCGTTCGAGCAAACCCAGTGTTGCTCGTCTCCAATCCGATGATCCTAGATTTGGCCACCCGTGAGCTCACCCCCTTGTCTTCCCCTTGCGATCAGCGCCATGCACTTGGCTGAGTGCGTCTGTGGGCAAAGATGCCTTGTCAGCATCAGACTGTGACTCATGCACTTCCTTAAGCTTTGCCTGAAATGACAAAAAGCATATGATTACTTAAATAAGTAAATAAAAACATTACAACGTAATTAAGAAAAAGTAAACTGTTGGATTACTTACGATCGTGGATGCGACAATTGGGGACACCTCCTTATCCTTCCCCTTCTTCATTCGAATATCCACATAAGTATCGAGCCTATGTGGCATATCCCCAGGGCCACTCCCCGTCCCTTGAAATAAAATAATGCAAAATTAGTATCGGCCTCGCAAAGTAAAATAAGGAAGAATAACATATTTATATAATTATAGGAAAATTAAATCCTACCATCATCCTATGCTCCACCTCAGCGTAAGACGTCCGGTCGGAGTAGTGCACGTCCGTATTTTTTGCCCGATTGGCGAGATGCCAATTGTCGCTCCCCAATCTCATTGTCAATAAAATTTTGCCATTGTGCCAATGAGATCGGTTCCTTCGACGGGACGTATTCACGCATTCGGATAACGGATTGTCGAGTCTTTATAAAGTACCGGGTTCACATATTTTTCTTCCACATCTTGTGTTGCTCCCTCAACTTCTCCAAGACGGAATCGCATAGTTTTGGATCCAAGCTGAATTGTTCCTGTCCAACAAATACAATGTTAGTTGCGAATAATTATAAATTGAAATTAAAATTGAAATCGAAATTGAAATTGAAATATTCATATTCATATTCATATAAATATAAATACATTACTTGTAGTGCCACCCAAATAGCTAACTTGAGCTCATTTGTCACCTCCCTTCAACTAGTGTACCTCAGGCCGATGATAGTCTTTTCCAGCTCGAGGGATCTCGCTAATAGCCCCGTCTTGTTCTCGATAGTCATCCCCAATTTGCCCCATTTGGGGAGCCTAGGGGCCGAGGATCCCTCCTCGCCTCGGCTACCACCGAGCCCAGACGACATCATCATAATCAACATCATCATCCTCGCCTTAATACCTGAAGGATACATTTTCTATAAAAACATGCTGTTATTAGTACAAATCCATATGAATTTAAAGAAGACATGCAAATATGTACAATTACTACAAATCCAAATCCGAAACATCCCCCCCCCCACACAACATACACGAACACTACACACACATTGCCCCCCCAACACACACACGAACAAGTACATTTGTCACGAACTTGTCAAGGTCAATGACCGTGATAAGCATTTGTCACAGCCTTGTCACGATCATTGACCGTGACAAAAAATGCGTGTTTTTTGTCACGGTCAATTGACCGTGACAACCCTAGCCTCTTTAAGTGTGCCAATTTGACCATTTTGGTGTAGTGAGTGTTTAAACTTATTTTCTTTGAAATTGAACTTTCTTCTTACATAGCTAATATCCATGATTCATCTTATTCCGCTTCGATTATGTTTTGGGGCTATACTTGAGATAGGAATGCAAAGTTATTGCAATTATTTTTCAATTTGGATTTAGTAATTATTCCTTTAGATGGTTCTCCAATAATTTCGTCTTTTGGATGATCGATTATGAACTTTTAACCTTTTGGTAATCCTTGATGGGTTTCATTATTTTGTAATAATTTAAAACAATTCAATTCAATTCAAACATAAATCAATGTCACTAAATGTCTGGGATATGGTTAACGCCGAGGAGGTGAGTAGGCCACACGATATACGAATTAACACATCCACTAATATACGCCGTGCCGCATTATTGGCGCAACCACAATTTGGAGTTCTCCTTCCCGGGCATCACATACGTGATGAGCACCCTGGACTCGATGTCTTGAAGCTCACGTCCATGAACTAGTGCACACTGGACGATATTCGGGTCCCTCAAGCCCCACCCTATCCATTGGCCATCAAATATGTCCAGTATAAACACGCTCGGCCAACCAAGTGTCGAGATTGGTCTGTTGAAGGGAGCCAAATAGGGAATTGGATCATCAAAGTCCCCACGTCTCGACGATGAAGCAACGAGGTCCACATCCTCGTCCTCGTCCTCCCACACCTCCTTCTTCCGCACCTCCTCCCGCACCGCCTTATCCTTCCCTTTTCCCTTACAGTTTTTGCCCAACGAACGCTTCACGAATGAGTACATATCCTGGACCGTCGCCTCCAAATGGGATAGCTTCGCCTCATGTGAATCCATCGTTCAAGCCAACCCGATGTCACTCGTCTCCAATTATATGATCCTAGATTTGTCCACTCGCGAGCTCACCCCCTTGTCCTCCCCTTGCGATCAGAGCCAAGAACTTGTCTGAGTGCGTCTGTGGACAAAGATTCCTTGTCGGCATCAAACTACGACTCATGCATTTCCTTAAGCTTTGCCTGAAACTACAATAAGCACATGATTAGTAAAATAAGTAAATTAAAAAATTATAATGTAATTAACAAAAAGTAAACTGTCAGATTACTTACAATCGTGGCCGCGACGCTTGGGGACACCTCCTTGTCCTTCCCCTTCTTCGTGTGAAGAGCCACATAAGTATCGAGCCTATGTGGCCTACCCCCAGGGCCACTCCCTGTCCACTGAAATAAAATAAAGTAAAATTAGTACGGCCCCGCAAAGTAAAATAATATATTTTATTTAGTTCTAGAAAAATTAAATCTTACCATCATTCTATGCTCCACCTCGGCGTAAGACGTCCGACCGGAGTAGTGCACGTCCGTCTTTTTTCCCAGTTTTCCCTTCTCGATTGGCGAGATGCCAATTGTCGGTTCCCGATCTCATTGTCAATGAACCTTTGCCATTGTGCCAATGAGATCGGCTCCTTCGGTGGGAATGATTCATGCCATTGGATAATGGACTCTCGTGTCTTCCCAAAGTATCGGATCCGCATATTTTTCATCCACGTCTTGTGTTGCTCCCTCAACTGCTCCAAGACGAAATCGCGTAGCTTTGGATCCCGGTTGAATTATTCCTGTCCAACAAATATAATGTTAGTTGCAAATAAATATAAATATAAATATATTACCTGTAGTGCCACCCAAACAGCTAGCTTGAGCTCATATGGCACCTTCTTCCAACTAATGTACCCCGGGTCAATGATCGTCTTTAGAAGCTCGAGGGATCTTGCTAATAGCCCCGACTTGTTCTCGATGGGCATCCTCAATTTGCCATATTTGGGGAGACTAGGGGCCGAGGAGCCCTCATCGCCTCCGATACCACCGAGCCCAGACGATATCATCATAACCAGCATCATCATCCTCGTCTTAATACCTGAAGGAGACATTTGTTGTAAAAAAATGTTATTAGTACATATCAAAATGAATTAAAAGAAGACATGCAAATATGTACAATTACAACAAATAAAAATGAATTGTTACTGTTAATATGTACATGAGTTAAACATCCCCCATCCCCACCCACCACAAACAACCCCCCCCCCCCACCCTGCCCCACCCCCTACCCCCACCCTACCCCAACCCCCTTCCCACCCCACCAACCACACATGCACACGCATACATACACACACACACACGCACAACATTTACAAGTATTGTCATGGCCATTTATAAGTATTGTCACGATCAATGACCGTGCCAAGCCCGTAAAAATTATATTTGTCACGGACTTATCACGATCAATGACCATGACACCCCTACCCCCACCCCACCCCCCACCCACCACACACAAAATTTATGGCATTTTGAAAAAAAATTGTTCGGGTCGTGGCCCATTTATTGTAATAATACAGGAATTGCGTTGTATATTTTCTTATTATTAGCATTGTTGGATTTAATGGAATTTTTTCTAAGTAAATATTGCTAATTAATTAATTTCCTTAAATTGAAAGACTTTTCCGTAAATGAAAATTTGTTAATTACCTTATCTTTCTTATAAAATGCTTCAAATTTGTTAATTACCTTATATTTCTTAACACCTATACTCCGATTTTACCCAACAGTAGCCCAAATCCAAGTCGGTGTGTATTATTATTGTATGTATGTGTGTGTTTTATATAGTTTTCTTTGGTTCCTCACGAACTCTAGTATGCCTCAATTTTATGCAAAGTAATCGATCAACTATCTCATTGTTGATACCAAATTTAGTCTGCTGAATGGATCAATAAAGTGAAGACACATAGCAATCTACGTGGCAACAACGAACACTTCCGAGGAACTCACACGCTCCGAGGAACCATACTACAACGAGGAACACTGCTTCCCCGAGGAACTCTCCGAGGAACTCTTGAATACCGAGAGGCTTAGGCGGTCCAAGCAACTCAGGCGGTCCGAGCTGCACCTCGAACAAAGCATTAATAGCTGGATAACCAACAGTTTGACTGTTCATTAAATGCTTATCATTCAGACGCATACGCTTAAGGGACATTGAATGTATTACCTTTTCATATGTACATCATTTAATGTATTACCCTTTTCACATTATAGCCTCAGGGCTATAAATACATTCTACAATCCTCATTGTAAGGGGATAGGTAATTTCTTGATAGAACTTGTAATCGAGAATTCCCAAACTCTCAGCAATAATATAACAGTGGACGTATGCCATTATTATAAGGCTGAACCACTTTAAAAACTCTTTGTTTCATTTATTTTATCTGTGATTGAATAATTAGAGAACTTGTAATCGAGAATTCCCAAACACTCAGCAATAACATAACAGTGGACGTAGGCCATTCTTATAAGGCTGAACCACTTTAAAAACTCTTTGTTTCATTTATTTTATCTGTGATTGAATAATTAGAGATGATATAATTTTTTACATCAACAAATTGGCTCCGTCTGTGGGAAGCGACTGGTAATATCGTTTTTCACCAAAAACAATTCATCACAAATGGTTGATATTCCAGAATCCAGCAATCGAAGCGCTGGAAGCCCTCCAAATCCATCTGCTCCGCCAAATATTCTAGATCTGGCTGGAATAATGACAAATCTGGCTCAGGGCCAGACCGTCATGCAAGAAACTATGCGACAACTCATACAAACCCTCCATGGCGGTGCACCAACCCATTCAGGACTGCAAAGTATTCAAAGAAATACCCGTGCACCTTCTTCACGTACTAGGCGTACCAATTCATATCGCAGTGAGGAGTCTGAAGATTTTTCTTATCAACCTGGACGAGCTTCGTCAGTGCGAGCCACAGATACTGAACAACATATCACTCTCTCTCCAGAAAGGACTAGTGCGCTAGAGAGGTTAAGCAGGGTATCACCTTTTGACCGATTAGGACTTAGAAGGAGTAGAAGTCCTCCTAAAGTCATATCGAGGAGTTTTCGATGACCATCAGATTTAAGGGAAGGATCTGCCCAGTCGCGACCAGCTGCTCGTCAAGATAGATCCCATGAGCGACCAGCTGCTCGTCAAGATAGATCCCAGGAAGCCACATCAACGTGATTAGTTGCTCGAACCAACAGGCCCGAGGAAGGAAATGATGCATGGAAAGGCTCTATTCAGAGGCTTGAGGATAGATTAGGGGAAATGGCTAAAGCTAAAAACCCTCTACAATGAACTTTTGTTCGAGGAACACCTTTTTTCCAGTCCATTATAGATTTTCCAACACCATCAAAGTTCAAAGCACCTGTTGTGACTCCCAAGTATGATGGAAAGACTGACCCTGTCCTTCATATAGAACGATACCAAGCTGCAGCCGACATCTATGCTGTTCCAGATGAGATGAGATGCAGAGCATTCTCGGGAACTCTTACCGGATCTGCTCAAATATGGTATAATAATCTTCCTCGGGGTAAGATCTTCAACTGGCCAAGTTATTCATTGGGAATTTCTGTTTTGGGGCAAAGCCAGTTAAACGAGTAGTGCATCTATTAAGTGTTAGACAAAAAGCTGGTGAGAGTACCAGAGATTATATAACTCATTTTAATAACGAGAAACTCGAAGTCATTGATTATGAGGAGAAGACAGCGATTACCGCCTTGATGAGTGGACTACTGCCAAACAAGTTGTACTACACTTAGTCCAAAGATCCACCTAGAATCATGTCAGACCTGATGGGAAAGCGTCCAAGATTATGAATGCCGAGGAGGCTATGGCTGCGAAGAAGAATATGGATGCTAAAGAAACCAAGGTGGAAGGTGATAAAGCTAAGAAGAAAGAGCATAAGAACAATGGTAATGACAAACATTCAAAAACTAGGTCGGTATGGGACGTGATGAAGAAATTCGATAATTATACTCCTTTGAAGAAGGATATCAACCATGTTCTAGAAGAAATCAAGAACAGCGAGGAGTTAAACTGGCCAGAGAAAATGAAGGCATACCCTGACAAGAGGAATAAGGCGAAGTATTGCGAGTTTCATAAAGATCATGGCCATATGACCAAAAATTACATAGCTCTTCATAATGAGATTGAAACACTCATCAGACGAGGAAAGCTGGCAAAGTATGTTGATCGTGGAAGCGAAAGAAGAAACAACGACCGAGCAAGAGAGAGGTCTAGATCTCCTCGTTGAGAAGAGGAGAACAAGAAAAGAAACAATGAAGTTGATCCAGAAGACAACCCCGATCTTCCCAAGAGACCAAGGCATCTAGAACGAGAGGTATTTTTAATACGCTTTGGGTCATTTGATTGTAATGTTATTACGGGTGGAGATGCAGGAGGAGGAGACCTTACTGCAGAAAGAAAAGCTTACCTCTGTGAGGCTCAAGCTTGCTCGTACATTCAACGAATAAATCTAGCTGAGGAGGATCGCCCGAGAAAGGTGAATAAAGAGAAATTGGTCATTGGTTTCTCAAAGAATGACCTCGTAGGTATTCTATATCCTCATGATGATCCATTGGTGATCAAAATGAGGATGAAGGAGGTTATGATTTCAAGAGTACTGGTCGACAATGGTAGCTCGGCAGACATCATGTTCTACTCGTGCTTCGATAGTTTAAATCTAAAGCTATGTCAACTGGAACCCTATCATAGACCCCTCCTCGGTTTTGCTGGCGAGAAGGTATTTCCACTTGGGACGATCAAGTTGGATATATTCATTGGTACGTGGCCTGCTTGTCGGACAGAAAGAATACGCTTCTTCATGATCGATAAGAATGTTCAATCATCATACAATATCATCATGGGAAGAGTAGCATTGAAAAAGTTCGAGGCTGTACCATCTACAGTGCATCAGTGCCTAAAATTTCCAACAAATTTTGGAGTAGGAATTGTGAAAGGTGATCAGAAAGTTGCTCGGGAATGCTATTATTCATCCGTCGAGCAAGAAGAACTGGAGGAATCAAGGAAAAAGACTACTACCTATCAAGTGGATGAAGGTGCAGAAATTGAAACATTGGATCCTAGAGATGAGTCGCAACTCGTGAAGGGTCAAGTGGTGGAAGCTACTGAAAACATCATTCTGGACGACGAGCACCCTGAACATACTACTCAAGTAGGTTCGTCGTTGGAAGCCTCACTAAAACAGGAATTGATAACTTTCCTTAGAAGCAGAAAATATACTTTTGCATGGAGTCATGAAGATATGCCTGAGATAGATCCAATGTGAATAAGGAGATCAAGCCAGTGAATCATAGAAGAAGAGTGTTCAGCCCCGAGAAGAACCAAGCTATACAGGAGGAAGTCGAGAAGCTCCAGAAATCTTGTTTCATTGAAGATGTTAAATATCCAGACTGGTTAGCAAATGTGGTGATGGTAAAAAAGAAGAACAACAAGTGGAGGATGTGTGTGGACTTCACCGACCTCAACAAAGCATGCCCAAAAGATCACTTTCCATTGCCCCGAATTGATCAACTAGTAGATGCTACCTCGGGACAAGAGCTACTGAGCTTCATGGATGCTTATTCTGGTTACAATTAGATCAAAATGAAACATGAGGACAGGGAGAGTACTTCTTTCATTACCCCTAGGGGAACTTATTATTATAATGTTATGCCTTTTGGTTTGAAAAATGCAGGTGCGACATATCAACGGCTGATGAACAAGGTCTTTGCTGAACAAATCAGTGACAATATGGAAGTCTATGTTGACGACATGCTGATAAAGAGCAAGAAAGCTGCCGATCATCTAGTTGACTTAAGCCAGATTTTTGATCAACTGGATAAATATCAAATGAAGCTGAACCCGACGAAGTGCATATTTGGAGTACGAGAAGGCATGTTTCTTGGGTACATTGTCAATCAACGAGGCATTGAAGAAAATCCTGAAAAGATCAAAGCTCTATTAGGGTTGCGTTCTCCAACGACGAAGAAGGAAGTACAGAGTCTTACAGGACGAGTAACAACACTCAACAGATTTGTATCGCGAGCAACTGATAGATGTCTCCCATTCTTCAAGACACTCCGAAAGACTTTTGAGTGGAATGATAAATGTGAGAAGTCTTTTCAAGACTTGAAGAAATACTTGGGAGCACCTCCACTGTTATCCAGGCCAGTGATGGGAGAAAAATTATACTTATATTTTGTAGTGTTCGAGAATGCAGTTAGCTCGGCGTTGATCAGAGTGGAGAATGGAGTGCAAAAACTAATTTATTATACGAGTAAGGCCTTCCGAGGAGCAGAGATCAGATATCCAAGGCTGGAAAAGTTAGCGCTGGCACTGATTGAGGCGAGTAGGAGAATGAGGCCATACTTACAGGCTCATACTATAGTCGTATATACTGATATGCCGTTGAGGCAAGCTCTTCATAAACCAAAAAAATCAAGGAGATTGATGTACTGGGCAATAGAGCTCGGTGAATATGATATAGTTTATGAACCCAGATCATCGCTAAAAGGCAGAGTTCACCTATCCTGATACCCCCGAGGAGAAAAGGTTGCTCGCTGATCAACCTGTGGATATTACAGGATCATCAAACACTAGCTCAGACCAACTCCAGTTGGTAAAAGGGCAAGTGGATGTTACAGGATCATCAAATTCGAGCTAAGACCAACTTCGGTTGGTAAAAGGGCAAGAAAAGATGATCGACGAAGATCAGGAAATATCAGGGGAGGATGAAAGGAAGTAACAAATATTTCACCGAGGGACTCTGACAGATCAGAAATTTGAAGACAAGTTACCTATATGGAGGCTATATGTAGATGGCTCATCTTGCACTATAGGATGTGGCGTGGGGATAGTTTTGAGTACTCCGAACGAGATCGACATGGAATACGCCCTACGTTTCCAATTCAAAGCTTCCAATAATGAGGCTGAGTATGAGGCCATAATTGCAGGTCTTAATTTGGCAAAAATTATGGAGGCGCAGCAGGTTATTGTCTTCAGTGATTCTCAATTGATTGTAAATCAAATGTTGGGAGTATATGCAGTTAGAGGAGAATTAATGACCAGATATCATGCAAAGGCAAAGGAGCTGGTGTCAAAATTTGCTGCTATTCAGCTGGTTAGAATACAAAGAATGGAGAATGGGAGAGCAGATGCTTTAGCCCGATTAGCATCAGCTACTCGTACCGAGCTACGACAAACAATACCAATTGAAGTTTTAGCTGGTCGGATTATAGATGAAGATCTGACGACGAACTTTATTACCCTTGATTTAGGACTATCTTGGATGGATCCCATCAGGGCATATATTGAGGAGGGAGAATTACCAATTGACAAGCTTGCAGCCAATAAATTGAAGTTTAAAGCTGCTCGGTATGTATTAACTAACGGTATTCTATATAGACGAGGAATTATCGCAGGTTTACAGAGATGTGTGCATCCCACTGAGGTGAAAGAATTGATTGAAGAGATCCATGAAGGGTCCTGTGGAGCCCATATAGCAGGTCGGACGCTTTTACAAAGGGTGATGACTCAGGGATACTACTGGTCGACGATGAGGGCTGATTGTATAGACTATGCCAAGAAATGTGACAAGTGTCAGCGCTTTTCCTCCATCCGAAGAACTCCACATGCATTGTTGACACCCATAACTTCCCCTTGGCCATTTGCCATGTGGGGAATAGATTTGGTTGGACCGCTGCCAATGACCAGAGGAAGGTTCAAATACCTCATCATCGCAGTGGATTATTTTACTAAGTGGGTAGAAGCTGAGCCTCTCATTGATATGACGTACGATAAGGTGTACCAATTTGTTTGGAAGAACATCATTTGTCGATATGGTCTTCCTCATGCTTTCATCATAGACCATGGAACACAATTTGATAACGAGGAGTTCGCTACCTATTGTCATCAGTCAAATATTTTGAAGGTCCACTCAGCACCAGGCCATCCTCAAAGTAATGGACAAACTGAAGTGATAAACAGAACGTTTCTGAATGCCTTGAAGAAAAGATTATGTGACGCAAAAGAGAATTGGATCAATGAGCTATAGTCAGTACTGTGGGCTTACCGAACTACTCCCCGAGTAGCAACACGAGAATCACCATATATGCTGGCGTTTGGAAGTGAAGCTGTTATACCTGCCGAGTTGGGCCTCCCAACTCACAGGGTACTGAATTTCAATTCCCCTGTCAGCGACTTAATGAGAAGATTGGATTTAGACATGCTCGAGGAAGTTAGAGAAGAAGCAACCATTAGAAATGCTGCTTACCAGCAGCGAACAACTTTGTTTAACAATAAGAGGGTGAAGAAGTGAGACCTGAAAGAAGGAGACTATGTGCTGAAGAAAGTAATTCAAAAGCACAATAAACTGGAGGCAGACTGGCATGGACCATACCGAGTTACAGAAGTTGTTCGACCAGGAACTTACCGAATAGCAACTTTAGAAGGGGAGGAGTTTAAGAATGCATGGAACGCAGAGCACCTACGCAAGTATTATCAGTGATGAATAAAATGAAGATATTCTGCCGAATTCTTTCTTTTTATTGAAAGTATTTCGGGGAATACTAGTGCTACACACTACTCGGCAAAACTCGGCAAAGCTCAGGCTACTCAAATTTTTTCTTGAAAATGCCAACTAAGGTTGGTAGAAACCTATATTCCTCCGGGAAGTAAAGCTACCTGTATTCCTCCGGGAAGTAAAGCTACCTATATTCCTCCGGGAAGTAAAGCTACCAATATTCCTCCGAGAAGTAAAGCTACCTATATTCCTCCGGGAAGTAAAACTACTAATATTCCTCCGGGAAGTAAAGCTACCAATATTCCTCCGGGAAGTAAAGCTATCTCTATTCCTCCGGGAAGTAAAGCTACCTGTATTCCTCCGGGAAGTAAAGCTACTTGTATTCCTTCGGGAAGTAAAACTATATGTTCCTCAGGAAATAAAAGTATTCCTAAAAATGCCAACTTATGTCGGTTAGGAAGTAAATATATTCTCGAAAATGCCAACTTGAGTTGGTCAGAAGGAAAAATTATTCCAAAAAGTGCCAAAGTTACTCATTAAGAAAAAAATCTACTAACTATGGTTGGTCAGGGATGAAAACCCACTAACTGTAGTTGGTCGACAAGGAAAATTTACCGACCTTGGTTGGTCGGAAACATTTAAGAAAAAAATCTACTAACTATGGCTGGTCGGGGATAAAAACCCACTAACTATAGTTGGTCTACAAGGAAAATTTACCGACCTTGGTTGGTCGTAAACATTTTATGACGACGAGAAAGTGATCTAGCAACATAAATGATACTCATAACTTTTTAACTATTACTAAGTTGGTCGAGAAACAAAATATTATTTTTTGCTAAATGACTACCACAAATTCAAGCTATTCGACAATAAGTTGATTGACAAACTACACAACATTGTTATCTTTTTAACTGATATAGATGGACAAATGTAAAGTGTTTGATAATTACAAGACAATGGCAATTAATATTGCAAACAAAGATGAAAGTCTTTCATTAAATCCAAAACAAATTACATCGATAATGAAATGTATACAAATTTATTACATTGATATTCCTATTCTACTGGTCTTTTCCCCTCTGCTTTTGTAACAGGTTCCTCGCCAGCAGGCGGATCATTTAAAGCAAGAGGAGAATTTATGAAATTGAGATCTTCTAACGTCCTGATATTAATCACGGATGGTCGATCTAGGAGATGCTCGGGACGAGATATCTCGACATTTGAACGAAGATTGTAGTCACCGAGATATTTGGAAATCAAGCATCGAGGAATGGACCGAGCAGGGATCCAACTCATATCCAGTTTGAATGGTGGCACGGGTAGGTCGAGCAGCCCGGGATCGTGGTAGTCCCACAGGTAATGACCCTGTTCGAGTTGCAGCACACCTAAGGCATTCAACCAGCCTTGCTTATAGCCTTCATTATTGGCATTCTGGATACGATCGTCCAAGTGGTAGAGAGCCTCATTGTACCCAGCCATCCAGAACTCCCTGGGCTATTTGTGGAATTGATATGTCAGTCTTTCCAGCTGCTCGTGGAGATTCTTGATGAAGAGTTCCTTATTCTCCAAGATTGACTTCTGCGCAGAAAGCTGCTCTTCCAGGTCCCTAATTTTCTTTGACATTTCAGCCAATGCCTGGTTCTTCGCCATTAATTGTAAGGCCTGGTTCTCTAAAGTAGATTGAGTCCTTTGTTCCTCAACAGGAATCCGAGCAGCTCTTGATCGTCCCCGAGGAGCTCTTGCTCAACCACGAGAAGATGTAGAGGGGTCAGACCTCTTCAAGGTTTCCAACTCGTCCCTTAAGTTGGCGTTCTCGACTTCCAAGAACGAGAATCCCTCATCAGTCACTAGGATCAAGGCTTTTGAAGTAGAAGCTGCAGACTTCAACTGTGACAACTCTCTTTGAAGGTTGTTATTCTCTTGCTCTAATAATTCAGCTATTTGTCTGCACTCATCGACCTCACCCTTCAGAGTTCTCTCCCTCACATCGTAGCCAACAAAAAGTTTGTCGTAGCCCTTGTCGGCAATGATTTGTTGATATTTCTTATCATACCCCTCGTGCAAGAGGGCAGTGGATTCTTTGTATTGTTGCTGAAGATCTTCGAGGGTTCCTTGGAGATCCTCGATCATATCATAATAAGCCACATTATTGGCCAGTGCACGATCAAGCAGACAGTTCAGATATTGGTAAGCTTCAAATGCCTGTTCAGAAGCATCTTGACCGAGGATGTCAACGATTTGTGCTGCACTCAGGTCTGTGTGACCAACCTTAAAATAATCATTGCATTGCCTCAGCAGCTTTGTATCGTGAGCAGATAATAATTCCATCCTGGCCAGAAACTAGTAGAGGAAGAAAAAGTAGTAATCAATAAGAATCAAAACAAAGCATGAAGAAGAGACAACAGTATGCAAAAACAAAAGTTAAAGTTTTATTATATCATAAAATTCGGAGTTACATGTTCATGGTTACATTTGACAAAGGAAAAATAAAATAGAGATAAATCCGAACAACTCTACAACTTTTCCTTATCTCCCGAAACTTTCTCGGGAGGCTGGTACGAGGAGGTAGGTTGCTCGGATGGAGTAGATAATAGCTGGGGAAGTACTGGAGGGTGCTCGGAGGAAGTAGCGAGCTGCTTAAGTTCCTCGGCAGTAGGCTGGATGGCTGGGGGATGATCTCACATCACCATAGAAGACTCTTCGGAGGCAGCTTCGTCCTCTTCTTCATCTTCAGGAGTTGGAGGGGGACCAGGGACGTGTCGCTGGAAGAGTTCGGAATTTTCATCCACCTTCATCTCCTGTAAAGCAGCGACCCACCCATCTCTGAAGTACTTGAGGCTATCATATTCTACTTGAGACATCATGGCAGCTAAGCCCTTGTTCCACCCCTTGTCCCATCCAGCGCTGAAAGACTTCTTCACAGCCATTTTCCTCTTTGTCTTCTCCAAGGAAAGCTTCTCGGAGAGAAGGTTATCAGCAGCTTTCAAATTATTCTCAACCTCCTCCTTCTGTTGACTTACTTCTCGAAGTTGAGCCAACTCCTCCTCGGCAGCCTTGAGTTTATCTTCAAACTCCTCAGCATTCTTGAGCTTCCCTTCAAGCTCTTTATTCTTCTCCTCCAGACTAGTTAATTTTTTCTCCAACTCATTGGAGACCTTAATAACCTGAGCTTTTTCCTGCTCGATGGAGGTAAATTTCTTCTCCCAAACAGCCTTGTTAGCATCGTACTTCAGACGAGAATCTTCCAAAGACTGCCTCAAGCCCACCAGAGCTTCCTCCACACCAGATGAGGAGCTCGAAGCTTTAATCGCCTCATCTTTCTTCAAAACTATATTGAAGCAGCTCGCCAACTATGAAAAAAAAATGAAAGCAAGTCAGAGATATATATAACAAGGGAAAGAGGAAAAGTTCAAAGTAATAAAACTTACAGAAGCAATATGGCGAACAGCCAGTGAGGTGACCATGTCCCGAGAAAGGTTCTCCTCTATACCTTGGATCTCGGGAATGATCCAGGTCTTAACTGAGCTCATGGCAGAGCTCGGGGGAACAAAGGTAGGAACACCAGTTCCAGTAGTTGGGGGCTGAGCAATGGTTTCAGCCAAATTGACCGAGGAGCTCTTCTTCAGCTTCCTCGGGGGAGCAGGAATAGATTCAACTAAGGAGGAACTCTTGATCAGTGATATTACAATCACTTCTCCTGGAGCAGCAGACTTGCTCGGAGCCACTTGGGGCTTCTCTACAACCTTCCTAGGAACAACCGAGGAAGGTGCATCAACTTTCTTTGTCCCTTCTGGGACATCAGTATTACTTCTTTTGACCTCTCCAGCAGCAGAGGCAGGTTTCGCGAAGAGAGTGGGAGGTCTTCTTCTCTTCATCCTTTCGCTTAAAGGAACATGCGACTCAGGCGAAGAACTTACAGAGGCTGGTGCTAGTTCTACTTCACTTATCACATGACGATCAGTGAAAGAAGTAGTGTAACTCTTGTACTGCAGCAGATATGAAGCTGACCTAATGTGCTCGTCGGCAAAAGACTGATGTAAACTCCAGATAAGTTTCAAATGTCTTATGTTAACGCCTGCTTCTTTTGGACACTTTCTTTTGTTATCAACTGCAAATAAATCAAAATTACAATATCAGTGGCACATTTTGTCAAACACAGAGAAAGCATAATTTCAAAATAAATAAAATGAAATAAAAATAACCTATCCCATTGCCATAGGGAGGGCATATGGGACCCTGATAAACTTCATCTCCAGATAAAGGAGCATGTTGCCAATTTTTTATGACAACCCCGTGCTCAAAACAGTCCCTATTGGCATCCGGGAGATTGATTACTAAGGCCCTATTTAAAAATCTAGTTTTTAAATAAAAGGTGTTATCACCAACTGCCCATCTATAACAAAACATGATTTGTGGAATTCCTAGGCAAGTTCCATGGATTTGATTTAATGTATGAACCCCATTAACTATTCTCCATGTATTGGGGGCTATTCTTGCAGGAAGAACGTTAAAGTATTGACAGAATTTCAAGCATAAGGGATTGGGTGGAAAAGAAAATCCACACTCACCAACAAAGAGACTGGGGAACCAATGTCCCTCAGCCAAACGAAAATAATCAGAAGGCTCAGAAAGCTCTTCCAAAATAACCCACGAGGGAATAGAAAAATTAGAGCGAAACTTATCAAGAGATTCAACAGGGTAAACCATGATGAATAAAGGAAATGAATAAGAAGGAATAAGATCTTACAAAAAAAGAGTGGATCTGTTGACAACGAACGATGGAAGAGATGAATACACAGGAGAGAAAGAGACGATGGAAAACTCGAAGATACAAATTTGAAAAAGTAGAAGACGATGGGATTGTCTGTGACGCTTAAATACCTTGCCTTGGGAAAAGGAAAAAGTAATGATTACAAAAAGAAATGATTACGCTACCAGCGGCTAGGAGGACAAAAAGGGCGCGACAATCGAAGTGATTATAAAAATTCAAAAAAGGCTGATTCTACGAATTTGGAAGGAGAAATAAATACAAAAGACTCCTAAATTTCAGGATGACCATTTAAAACTGCCATATTCCGAGAAAGAATGTTTCACACTCCTCAAAGTTCGAACTATGAAACATTGGGGGCTTCTATTGATACCAAATTTAGTCTGCTGACATGGCTCAATAAAGTGAAGACACATAGCAATCTACGTGGCAACAACGAACACTTCCGAGGAACTCACACGCTCCGAGGAACCATACTACAACGAGGAACACTGTTTCCCTGAGGAACTCTCCGAGGAACTCTTGAATACCGAGAAGCTTAGGCGGTCCGAGCAACTCAGGCGGTCCGAGCTGCACCTCGAACAAAGCATTAATAGCTGGATAACCAACAGTTTGACTGTTCATTAAATGCTTATCATTCAGATGCATACGCTTAAGGGGAATTGAATGTATTACCTTTTCATATGTACATCATTTAATGTATTACCCTTTTCACATTACAGCCTCAGGGCTATAAATACATTGTACAATCCTCATTGTAAGGGGATAGGTAATTTCTTGATAGAACTTGTAATCGAGAATTCCCAAACACTCAGCAATAACATAACAGTGGACGTAGGCCATTCTTATAAGGCTGAACTACTTTAAAAAATCCCTGTTTCATTTATTTTATCTGTGATTGAATAATTAGAGATGATCTAATTTTTTACATCAACACTCATCATGACTCAATGGTAAAACACACTCGAGAGTTTGATTCCATTCCAGGTTAATATATTCAGACATTTTATTCCAACAGTTTAATATATACATAGATAAATGCGTATATGATTTTTTGTTATTATGTTTTAGGGATTCTTTTTGATATGCATGAATTTTATTTGTTACGATTAATTAATCATCAAATTTTGCAATTTCATTCGTAGAATATATTGTGTTAAATAGGTCAGAACAACAAAATAATACAATTTAGTTAAATTCGCCCACGCATCACGTGGCCTTCATGCTAGTATATATATATATATATATATATATATATATATATATATATATATATATAAACACCCCCCACCCCACCCCTCCCCACCCTGCCCCTGCCCCACCCCCACCCACCACCCACCACACACACACATACACACACGCACATATATACACACACATATATATACACACACAATCATATATATATAAATGGAAGAGAGAGAGAGAGAGAGAGAGAGAGAGAGAGAGAGAGAGAGAGAGAAAGGAGGGAAGAAACAGCGGGGGAAAAAAGAAGGGGAAGGGTTTTTTACTACGACATTTGTCACGGTCATTAACCGTGACAACATTTATAAGTATTGTCATGGTCATTGACCGTGACACGACCGTGACAAATATAATTGTCACGGTTTTGTCACGATCATTGACCGTAACAATAATTTATCACGGCCTTATCACGATCAATAACCGTGACACAAAACGCGTGTTGGTTGTCACGGTTAATGACCGTGACAAGGCTAAGCGCTGGAAGGGTGCCAATTTACCCATTTTGGTATAGTGAATAATAATAATGAAGACAAATTATTAAGAATTAAACTACCTCTTATTCGTACCAAGTCATTGTTGTTGTAACTTTAACATCAATAAAATGAAAATTTGTTATGGAAACAATAGCTACCTGTCAAATATCCATCAATGAAAAACTTGTGCAATAAGGACATGACCAAAATAAGGTAAGAACATAAAACAAATTTAGTACATCATCCTCTTAAGGAAATATATTTTATTCCAACATTTGTACTTTTACATTGCTATTTCCATACATTCAAAACCTGGAAAGAAATTACATACCCCTTGTAAGTGCTCGTGTAATAACCTATACATGGACATCCACGACTTGTTTATTCCCATTTCTTGAAGAGTACATATTAATACTATAATTATTAGTAGTAGAAATGTGATTACCATGCCAAATAACATAATTCTCAATCATCGAATCACACAATCCATAATAATTAGTTCTATAAAATAAATTCAATGAATTTGATAGATGAAGGATGTTTTTAACCAAGATCACTAAAACAAACATTTGCATAGAATTTCCCTACTATAATGTCCAAGAAAACAAGATGGCATAATTCATTTAACGTACGAATGTTTAAAATCAATTAATTAAGCATTCTCATCTTAAAGGATAACCTAGATTTATGTGAAGAATATAATAAAATAGAATAAAACTAATAGACAAAACACAATTGTTCACTATAATATTGCAGCATGTTCACATGAAACTTCATGACAACCAGTCACAACATACCTAAATTAACTACAACGACCTCAACAAAATTAATCCATCCAGACATTAAAAATTAAAGACCGTCATTTTTTTACGTACTAATATGCTCCTAAAAGCCCTAATTTTAACATTATTCCAGACAAACACAATAATCAAGTTTAAGCTAAAAATAAAGTAAATCTAAAATAGAATAATAGAAATAAAAAAAAATGCTGGTGTGAACAAACCCGTGAGATTTCATACAAAATTGAAATCAAAATCTTTGCAAGTTAGGGTGTAATATTTACGTGTGTGCGTCTATGTGAGTGTGTGTGCACGTGTGAGTGTGTGTGCGCGCGTCTTTGTGTGTGTGTGTGTGTGTGTGTGTGTGAGAGAGAGAGAGAGAGAGAGAGAGAGAGAGAGTACCTGTGTAACTGATGGAAGGAGAAGCTGATGGAAAAGCGAGGGAAGGAGACGAATTTAGGTTTGGGGAAAAGTGATCGAAAGTGAGATGGACGTGTCAAACATTTTTGAGCAAAAATTGAAATTGTGGTATTGTGTTATCTCACGCGTATGCATTGGGGAGTTTTGGTAAAAAGGGTCATAATATGTACCATTTAATATGACTATTATATTGAAATTGTCATGTAAATTATATTATTATTCTTACAATGACACTTTATAATTAATATGTCATATAAATAAGAGTATTATACTTGTAATGATAATTTTTTTAAAACTTTCATAAAGTCATTTTTTAAAGTGTCATAAAAAGGCATTTTTCTTGTAGCGTATTTTGTCCTTTGGGCCATCATGATTATATACCTCACGCTTCAAAACAAAATATTTAGCATGTATACTATTTATTATTATTTATACATACAACGTATAGAAAAATAAAACAGATTGCAAAACTTAACTTAATACCATGACTAGAAGCTAGGGAGATGAATAGATCCAATGGATATAGAGATATGGGTTTTATACAAAGACTAGCATGTAGGCCCGTGCGATGCACGGGCGAGTGCGTAATTTCAAAAATATTTGCAAGATTTTAATTGTTGACGCAATCAAACTACAAAGTGTTTAAGAAGTACCACATGAATATATAGACAAATCAACCCATTTATACACACACAAAATATGAAAATCAAACTGTATATTCATTAAAATGAAGTTATGTAATTCTATCCTCCTATAATTTATCTTAGGGAGTAGCTAACGGCACTCCAAAAAATCTTTAAACACTCCACAAACTTTTTGAAAGACAAAAATACCCTTTACTCTAAAATCAAACAAATTTCATTTTACTTCGTCAACAAAAAAATTATATTTGTAAAAAATTGTTTTTTAATTTAAAAAAAAGGGTCATTTTTTTAATTAACATTTAGTCCAAACAATTTTATTTTATTCCCAAAATTTGTTCACAATATAAAACACTCACAAACACACTTTTTTCTCTTATCCTAAACTTTAAGAAAAAGTCATCAAAAATAAATAAGGTCATGGAGTCGTTAAAAAAATACCACCGATTATGAATCTATTATTATTTAAGTAACACGATCACGACTCAAATAAAACGCGACGTGGCGTGGAGTCGTATTTTTTTCATACCAGTGGCACAGACCATTTTTTTATTATTTCAAAAACAATCTTTTTACTATTTGAAAAAATGCTCCGCGTTGCCGGTATGCATAAGCGGTCCAACCACCTATACTACCATTGACGCGGACCATTTTTTCTAATATGTTTGTACGCGCCAGCGATTGTATAGGTTTTTTATGTAAAAAAACTCGTTTTTATATTAAAAAAACGGGTCATTTTTTTAATTAACGTTTACTCCAAACATTTTTATTTTGTTTCAAAAAGTCATTCACAACATAAAACACTCACAAACATCATTTTTTCTCTTATCCTAAACTTTAAAAAAAATTATAAAAAATAAACAAGGGTATGGAGTCGTTAAAAAAAATACCAGCGGTTATGAATCTATTATTTTTTAAGTAACACGATCCAAATAAAACGCGACGTGGGTGGAGTCTTATTTTTTTCATAACGGTGGCATGGACCATTTTTTATAATTTCAAAAATAATCTTTTTACTATTTAAAAAAAGGGTCCGCGCTAGTGGTATGCATAGGTAGTCCAACCACCTATACATACTGCTGGGGCAGACCATTTTTTTTATTATGGTGTGACTGACTTTTTGAAACAAAATAAAAATGTTTGGACTAAACGTTAATTAAAAAAATGACACATTTTTTTTAATATAAAAACTATTTTTTTACATAGTTTACCTCTACAAATCGCTAGCGCGTACCAACATATTAGAAAAAAAGGGTCCCCACCAGCGGTATGTGTAGGTGGTTGGACCGCCTATGCATACTGCCAGCGCAGACCATTTTTTTAAATAGTATAAAGCTTATCTTTGAAATAATACAAAATTGTCCGTGCCACCGGTATGAAAAAAATACGACTCCATGTCACATCGCGTTTTATTTGGATCGTGATCGTGCTACTTAAAAAATAATAGATTCATAACTGCTGGTATTGTTTTTAACGACTCCATGCCCTTGTTAATTTTTAATAATTTTTTTTAAAAGTTTAGGATAAGAGAAAAAAGAGTGTTTGTGAGTATTTTATATTGTGAATGACTTTTTGGAATAAAATAAAAATTTTGGACTAAATGTTAATTAAAAAATGACCCTTTTTTTAGTATAAAAAATAGTTTTTTTACAAAAATAATTTTTTTCGCTGAAGAAGTAAAATGATTTTTTTTTTATTTTAAAGTAAAGGGCATTTTTGTCTTTCAAAAAGTTTGTGGAGTGTTTAAAGATTTTTTGAAGTGCCGTTAGCTACTCCTTTATCTTATATGGCTATTAGTTTTTTTTGGGGGGTGGGTGGGTGGGTGGGGGTGATATGGAAATTAAAATAAAAAAATCCAAACCACCTCATGATTAGAAGAATTTCCTTAAGAAAGCTTCATTTGGATCAAATCCAAAAGAGAGGCTCTTTTTTAGATGAAGACATAGTGGACTGGGTTCGTTCAGTAAGTTGTATTGCGGCGGCGCCTCTTGATGTGAAACAACTATAATTAATATAAACGTAATCATATTAAAAATAATATTTCCAAAAGAAGGAGAAGAAAAGTGAACTGTTAGGACAGTAATAACCCCAAAATTGTGTTTGAACTGAAATCCAACAAAAAAAGGCGAGAAATTATCCTCAAATCATATCTAAATAGAAATTCATTTCGTATAGAATGTAAATGGCTAACAAAAATGAAGAAATGTGAAGGAGAGGAATCAAACTAGGAAATAAGTGGACAAATTATATCTCATGTTTAGAGGGCCATGTTGATTCTCCAAGGAATCCTCAACTTCAAATATATAATAAAACTACTAAAACAACAAATAAATTTCTAGATGTATAGAAAATGGAAACCAAACACAAAATAATAACTATAAATTGAACTGAAATTCAGACCCCTACACACACGTGCGGCGAAGAAATGGGGAAAAGGCTATGAATTGTTTCACACGTCATTCTTGCCCTTAACAAATGTCATTGAAGTGAAGCAGTAGTAAAAGAGATCAGAACACTTACTTAATAGCAAGTTAGTAATAGAAAACCCATATCCAAAATCAATCAAAAGAAACACATCATCATATTACCGACGTGGAACTGAGATTTGACAGTTGCATCACCTAAACCATCAACTTTCATGGGAAAGCTTGCCATTTAAATATTTACGACGATTGTATATAGATATATATGTATGTATGTATGCATGTATGTTTGTTGTAAAGAAAAATGGCTGGAGACCAAAGGGCGATGAGAAATGGAAGAGCTTTATTGCTGTCATTAAATGTGAGGTTTAATGGTGGGAGACGAATAGATGTCAAAAATTAGAAATCATAATTGTATTATAGGAAATTGTAGAGCCCACGGCTGGGTTTTAGGTTTTAGAAAATAGGAAATTGTAGGGTTTGTGGGTAAATGGGAAGTAAACTTCCGGTTATAAATAGTAGTTTCTTCCTCTCATTGTACTGTCTTCAAGAATGGATTCTAATCAGCTTAGGGTGGAAAACGAGTATGAATTTGATTGGCCTTATTTGGAAGAAATCTCTCAAGGGTAATATCCCACTTATTAATACACTTCTTCTTTCAAGTATAT
The DNA here is from genome assembly GCA_949130495.1 of Sambucus nigra. NCBI lineage: Eukaryota > Viridiplantae > Streptophyta > Magnoliopsida > Dipsacales > Adoxaceae > Sambucus > Sambucus nigra. The sequence continues at coordinate 623,246,716 of OX422210.1, read as the reverse complement.
TGTTTACAACCCAATATATATGTTTGTGTACTTGTGTAATTGTCCATTTTTGTGTTTGCTGAAAATTGGAGCAATACTCACATATCACTAATAATTTGAATTACAATTCTTTTGACGATCCCTTTAATTCTGATCAATTATTTCCACAATCAAATTATGAAACCCTCTTTGATTATCAATACCAATTTTCGCAACAACACAATCAAATTCCACATGGTTTTAATGAATATCAATTTTCACAACCAAACAATTATATACCCCAATTGGAATTTGATGATTTTGAGAATATTTGGGATGATAATATTGCAGATTTTAGGCAAGATGGTATTGTAGATATCAAACCACAAATGTTTATGGATACTGAAAATTTAGATTATGGAGCAATAGAAGGGCTTAATACAATGCGTCATGGACAATTTATGATTTCAAACACAAATGAAAATCAAAGTCGGGAAATTAAAAAATTAAAATCGGCTCCATTGGAACTCGATGAGATTCAAAAATACTTTAACGTTCCGATAACTGAAGCCACCAAGGAGTTGAAGGTAGGATTGACCATGCTGAAGAAAAGATGCAGAGAGCTTAATATTACGAGGTGGCCGCACCAAAAGATCAAGAGTATGGAGTCCCTCATTGACAATGTTAAGGTATTATAATACGTGCGTATTAGATCCTTTTGAATATATTAATCTATATTGCATCATTTTTAGAGTTAGTTGCGTTTTCTCCCCTCAACTTTACTCTCATTTTTACATCAACAACTGAACTTCTATTGTTTGGATTATCCACCTAAACTTTCAAAACGAAACCTTTTAACCATAATATTCTAGTTTATTAGACGGATAATCACAATTGACACCCATGTAACTATTTTAAAAGGGTATTATTGTATTTTACCAAATTGTGGATAATACCTCACTATACTCTCTTTCTCATTTTCTCATAACGGTATGGGCAATCATGGTTTCACCTCTCTCTCTCTCTCTCTCTCTCTCTCTCTCTCTATATATATATATATATATATATATATATATATATATATATATATATATATATGTGTGTGTGTGTGTGTGTGTGTGTGTGTGTACACACACACACATATATCTTAACATGACACAAACTAATTTGGGGTTGAAGAAAAAGGTGGGTTTGAAAAAGAAAGTATTGAATTTGAGGTTATTTTGTTTACCCAAATCCAAGATTTAATTAGGGGTATGTGTATGGGTTTGTTGGTATTGGTATTTATTTTAATTTTTCTTGAATTTATTTATTTATTTTTTGCTGAATTTTTATAGGAACCAACTTTTGTTTGTTTTTTTTGGAAATATGGATTTTTGCCAAAAATATTTTTTTTTGCTACAAATTTATTTTCCTTAGAAATATATTTTTTCCTTAAACTTTGTTCTTTTTAAATAATATTCAAACTTTTATAATTTTTTGTTTATTATTTCTAGATTTTTTTAAAAAAAATTATGTTATTATTCAATCTTTTAAAATGTCTTTTGTATTTTTTTCAAGATTCTTATAGGTTTTTTAAAAATAAGTCGTTCAGTCGGTCCATGCTTCATAATGAGAGAGGGACGACCCAGTGGTGTTTCTATGTACGTTTTCTAAATTTTGTTAGGTAACTTTTTAAATGTTTTTCTATAAATTCAAAAATATTTTTCTATTATTTTCGTATTTTAAAAAATTAACATTTTTCATATTTTTAATTTTTAATGTTTCTGTTTGTAATTTCTAAAATAGTTTTTTTGTTAATTTCCCGATTTAAAAAAAATGTTTTAATTTCCAAATCTTTTAAATGGTTTTCTATAAAAAAAATTATTTTATAAAAGTTTTTCTCTAATTTTCATTTTTTTAAAACTCTTATATAGAATTGGACATAAATACCCTCATTTGCATGGAACGCGACCAATATTTCGTCCAAAAAATTGACGGTGTAAGTTAGGAGGCTACATGAAGCCGTTATAGAAGTTTAGGGGTTAAATCTTGAAAACAAAATTCGGATGGTGATGTAAAAATTGGGGAAAAGTTTACGGGAAATGGAATTAACCCCTTATTTCTAATTGAGTTCATTTCTCTCTTATAAGAAGTGAATTGAATATAAAATTTTGTAAGCAAGTTTAATATATATTGTTCTTATTTGTATAAGTATTTTTTTCTTGATTGCAATATTAGGAGATGGGATTAACAAATGAGGTAGAGATGCTAGAAGACCACAAGAAGATGATGGAGAAGCAGCCAGATTTAGAAATGACTGAAAAAATAAAAAGGTTGAGGCAAGCTTGCTTTAAGGCCAACAACAAAAAAAGGAGGCTCCTATCTGACTATTGATTATTGATTATGCTTCATCTCCTTTGTTACCATCTTAAATTTCTCCATGGGTATTTTGGACCTTAATTTGGTTTTGAGTTTTCCTATCTCTAGTTGTATTTTGTCCCTTTATTTACTTTTTGGACATAAAAGCTATTTTCTGAGGTATAATAATGCGTATAGAACTAGAGCCAAGTCTAAGTTTAAATAAAGTATGGTTTTCCTTGCCTTCAAGTGAATGTTTGCTCTACTATGGTAGGATGAGTTTTTTTTATTTTGGTAACTGTTTAATATTTTTTTCTGCTCTCGTTCACTTACATATTTTTTAAATATTAAAGTCATTCAACCCTTCACGTATAACTTATAACTAGGGTATACACAATTTTAACATATACATATTTCAAAATGTTTGTGTGTATATTATAAAATTCTATGTGCAAATTGGGTTCCATTATCCTTATACATATTTCAAGTTATTGTATATATTACTGAAAATCAAATATGCGTGAAGAGAGTGGGACATTCGAGCTCAAAAAATATGTTTGTGGACATTATCCTTATATTGGGTTCCATTTTATGTTGAAAGTAATTGGGAAACATAGATGCATATGACATTCATATTCTTAGATGCAAATATTATACATGTAATTAATATAATTATAATATAAATTATCAATATTACAATCTATATAAATTAACATATATTAAATCATTACCCAAAAAAAGTAAACAAGTCGAGAAACTAATTAGTGAGCTATGCACCACGATTGCTCAAGGATAAGTAAAAGTGACACATAAATAGATCATATTTTAACAAATGCAAATTATAAAAATGATCAATTCCATGTTCAAATAATAAGGGGAATATATATATATATATATATATATGTATGGATAGGTTCAAAATTTTAATGATCCTTAACAAAAAATACCTTAGTAACCCATTAATTTTAATTCATAAGTTGTAATTGGTCCGCGCCAGCGGCAACAGACACGTGTGTGACATGCATTTTTTTTTTAATACACACACCTTCCCACCCTCCACCCGCGTGTCACACGCATGTTTGTCGCCACTGGCGTGGTCCAATTACAACATAAGAATTAAAATTAATCGATTGTTATGGTATTTTTTTTTATTAAGGTTCATTAAAGGTTCACTTTTGAACCTCTCCATATTATATATATATATATATATATATATATATATATATATATATATATATACAAGCACAAAAGTATTTTTTGCTATCTAAATATTGAGTTATGCATGAAGAAATTGGTGCAAAATCAATTTATTTTGTAGTCACAATCCTCATCCTCAATATTTAATGTTTTATATGAAGATGGTTCAAGACCTCCGCTTGTTCGAACGAGATCTAAAATTATTAAATTTATTTTTAATTTTTCTCGTCAGCTACACCAAACCCATTATAACTTCAGCCAACATTTATTGAGTCTGCTCCATGAATCCATGGACGAAGCCACATGGGGCCTAGTGGGGGATTGAGCCCCCACAAAAAAATACATATGTACTAAAAGAAAATTCTAGGAATAAAATGAAGTTTTTTGAAAACTTAAGATGGGGTTTGGTAATTATAAAAAACTCTTGTATTCTTTTTCTTCCCACACAACACTTTGAAAAGAAAAGGAAATGACTTCTCTTCTCATTCTCTATTTAATTTATAATTTTAGATTTTGATTTAATTTTTGAATGAATTTTTATGATGTCAATCATATAAAATTTCTTTAAATATTAAATTATATTTTACCCATCTAATTTTCACTCGTAAGTTCTCCCTTTAATTTTAGATGAAATGGTTAATAATTTTTTTGTTTAGTGTCATTGTTGGTTGGTTTAAATTCTAAATTTAGTTTTAGGATTAAATTGTGATTGACTTTAGGGATATTGTATATGTAAATTTGAGGGGATGAATATTGGTTTAATCTTTGCAAAAATTATTTATCTTTTTATTAAATTCAATAAATATTTTAGTAATTATTTGGTAAATACTCAAAAATAACCTTAAAAAAAATTGGCTATAGGGCTTCCACCCCCGAACCCCCAAAAATTACCATTAGATTAGCCCCCACTATCGAGAAATCCTAGCTACGTCCCTGCATGAATGAAAGGTACTCCACTACTTGTATTACCAAAAATAATGTTTCCATTACGGGTACCTTTGGGGTAATCATTTTACAATGTTTGGTTTGGTATTATAATAATACTAAATTTCATGTATTACCCTCTCACCCGCTGCATTTGATTAATTATTGTAGTCAGGTTATTAACCATGTGTTTGTTATACGTTAGAAGTGAAATAGTACCACTACACCGATTCAGTTTGGTATTCACTTTGGTACCCGCCTAATAAGATAAGGAAGGTAAGGGATTGTACCTTGTGCCCTGACGGGACCCACAACAACAAGGTATAATATTTTTATGCACCGGGTATGAGCAAATGGTACAAAAGTGGGTGTGTGTATCTTTATCCAAAGTGAAATCATTTAAAAGATAATGATGTGAATATTGTATATAATTTTAAGAATGAACCAAGCCTCTTGGTACAATCGTATAAGGATGTCACTGGGATAGTTTTGAGGGTGGATTGGGTTTGGTCCTCAGTTCGATTCTCGGCACGGTCAAAATAATGCTTGGCCAGCGAAAGCCATGAACTGCAGATGGGAATTAGTCGAGGTGCGCGTAAGCTGATTGATAGCGCGCGAGAGTTGTGCGCGTGTAAGTGCACAGTCGTTGTTTTCCGGTATCGCCGCGACTATACAAAAAAACCTAAATTACGACTACACTTGCGGGGAAAGTATGGCGGTAAGTCGGGTATCGAAAATCCACAAGGACGAGATGCTAGAATTTATGAGATTTAGTACTCCGAAATAAAAGTGTAAAAGATGAATTACAAACTAAAAGAAAAGATGCATGAAAGGGAAATGATTAACTAAGCAAGGGAAAATTAATCTAGGTTAAGAAAGCAAGTAAAACTATAGGTTGCGTCGAATATCCCTCACCCGAGTTAATTTGTATAAAATGGTTACATGGGTCGACGAGTTATTTAGAATGCGTCTCGTTTCGACAGTTAATTAAATCAAGGGTTGTCACGCCCCTAAATCCTCATAAAAGCCTAATAAGATTTTGGCGTCAACAAATATCCCGAAAATTGTGCACGAAAGGTCATAAGCACGGGACATACATGATATGCCCGGTCAAATATCCTATGGGCAAAAACTAGGACAACGCACCCGAAATAGACCCGTAATCACTATCACCAAGCCAAGCAACGCGTTAACCCGAGTGAGTTCCATTCAAACACAACCTAATTTAAATTACCTGGAAAACAATGTAAAAACGCGGTAAATAAATGCCGTAAAGAAACGCGATAAAACTACACTAGAAAGCAATAAATCAAAGCATGTAAACCTATTTAACAAAGCATGTAAATTAACTAGAAAGCAAGAAATGAAGAAATACAAACTATATTAAGGAAGAGGATGATGAATAGTGCAACATTCAACTCAAATGGGGTGTCAAACCAAGAACAATTGAAGAAGAACTCTTCAAAACCCTCAAACCCTAAGCTATTCTACCCTAAAATCGTGTATTTCTGTTTATTACAACAAAATGGGTATTTATACTAAGTTGGAATAAAAATAGAAAAGAAAAGAGAAAAGAAAATAAATGCCAATATATATCCTGAAAACAGGGTATCTATCGATCGACAAGATCAAGGCCAATTTTCAGCTGCAGAGAAGGATCGATCGATCGACCACGATCGATCGATCAAGCAGGGGTGAGCCAAGCAACAGCTTCTGCATTCTTTTCTTCCATTTTCTCCTCCTGTTTTGATTTCCTTGTTTTTGCCTCCGCTGAAATTGCCGTAACTTCTTCACACGGACTCGGAATCGCGCATCGTTCACGGCCACACGAAGCTAGCGAGGAGGGCTACAACTTTCGTGAGATGTCGGTCCAGGTGCCTAAGCTATGAAAAGACTAAAATTCCCTTGAACGTACGATTACTTACGGAACTTCATCGGAATGCGTCCGAACTCCATACTTATTACCTAAATACCTACAAAAATCCAATTATACCTCATATAGCATGTTAACAATATAAACCAAGGTTGTCTGGTTAACGGGCTTAAATATAGAGATTAAGGCACCCGAGGGTGCTAAAATGCGTAGGTTCGAAGGATGAAATACACAATATTTGCATATTATCACACCCCCTAACTTACACATGTTAGTCCCTAGCAATGAAATAGGATGCAATAAGAACTACAAGCAAACCAAAAGTAGGAGATAGTACAAAAGTATGGTATAAAAGCAAAATGCCACTTTCGCGGGAGATTCGATTTCATTTAGCATATGCAATAAGCCGTTAAACCCCTAGGTCACCCTAGTGGACGAGTGTCGTCTCGTGAGGGTTTTCAGGGATGGTACCCCCAAACATCACATAGTTTATTCAAAATATGCCCAACCCAACATGCGACAAGGCCAAAAATGGAGAGAAGGATTTCATACACATTATTAGCACATTGAACGGATTCAAACAAAAGTCCGAATCATTGACATTATAGAATGCACCTCATAGAATTGAAACTTTAAAATGTGGGAGGGGGAGCGAGCACATGCAAAGTATGATTTGACAAAAACTTATATAAACCGGATAAGCGTTAAAGCAAGCATACATTCAATCCTCACGGGCATTACACTCATAAAATGAAAATCACTCAAAACAGAGAGGTAACACACGAAACATGCGGGCTAAAGAGTAAATGTAAATGGAAATTAGTCCGCGCACATGTCTCAAATGAATAACGCTATATAAAATATGAAAAATGTAATCTCAATGAAAGGATACCACACACTAAAAGAGGCGAAATGCATTTTCACAGATTATCAAAACTATTATGACTTATAAATTACATGCACCTAAGATCACATAGGACTTTAATAGGGTTGTAATGTAGGTATGGCTAGGGTACGAAACGAAGGATTTTATGTAAGGATTCAAAGTGTTCGGAATGAAAACTCGGGATAATGGGATAATGCGGCAATATCAAAATTGGAAAACAAGTTCCGAAAAGGCAGTAGATATATCATCACGAAGAGTCATCAAAGCTTATTGAACACTATATACAACATTTACAACTTTCTCTTTCTTTTCTTTTCTTCTTTTTTCTTTTCTTTTCTTTTGCTTTTTGTTTTCTCTTTTTGTTCACTTTTTTCACTACTTTCTTCTCTTTACTTTTCAAACTCTCATATGCCTAAATTGCAACCGACATCATAACATCATCATTCAATCCCAAGTAACATTCCAAAAAAAGGTGTGGAAAGTGTATGTACGGGCTAAAACTCCAATTTAGAGTTGGTTATGGGAATGGGGTATGAAATGAAAGGCTAATATTTAGGCTCAAAGGGGTTAAGGAGGGTAAACATATATGGGTGAGGTCAAGGCCAATATGCGTGATATAAAAAACAGGGCCTATGATCATTTCCAAAAGTTTACACAATTCTCGAGTCAAAACAATATATGAAAATCTTGATCAAGTAACACATTTCAAGTATGAACTCAATTAATGAATGATCAAATGAAAGAATAGTGAGATTACCAACGAATTCAACGTTTTCAATGAGAAAAGAATAGGGTATACACTCACAAATGACGAAAGGTACAAAGCTTACTCGGTGTAAGTATATACAATGCAACAAAAGATTACCGAGTTATAAAAATCTTAAACCAAATCAATATGGCAATAAAAGTGCATGTGCTCATGGGATTAAAGTTTAATTCATGAAGTTATTCATAATATCAATAAGTGAGACTAAAGTCTAACAACTTCTAAAATCGAGAACATGCATCATTGGGTTGTCAATTGGATCGGACAATTATTAAAATTTATCATCGAAAAAAAAGCCAAAATGCCCAAAAAAAGGAGAAAAGGGAAAGAAAATGTTTTTGAAATTTTCAATTTTTCTAAGAAAAGCATACTAAGTAACTAACATGTGAGAAAAAACATGGACTAAATAATGAAATGGATAGAATATCCCAAACCCCCTAACTTAAAACTTGACATTGTCCTCAATGTAAATTAAGAACCAAGTCAAAGAGAGGAAAAGAGCGATATTACCCAAAATTAGAGCGATCCTTATAAGAACAAATCCAAAGAATCTACAAAATAAGTTAGTACCGAGCATAGCAAAAATAAATAATAAAAAGTTAACTAATTACACTAGACTAAAATAAAAAGAAAGAAAGAAAGAATAAAAAGCTAACTATATACAACCTACTATTTAGGCCTCACACTAACTGTACACTAGAAGTCTAAATAACTGAGGGTCCACCATAAGAACGATTTGACTTTGGATGATAACCGGTGTACCCTCACAAATAAGCATGCCTTAAAAAAATATGAATTTCGTTTGAACAACGGAAGGCATGTGTATGGCTTAAGAAAGGAACCATCGCCAATTAAAAGTTTTGGAGGGACGATGGGGGGTTTTGATTGAACGGGTGACAAAAATATGTGGGGACCGAGAAAAGCCGAATATCCTCCCAATGATTTTGAAATTGGTATGGGAGGCAGCGCACACAAAGGCACGAATGTGATCGTGGAAGGAGACTCGAGCAGGTACTCCTTATCGGCGATAGGGTTTAAAACATTAAAGTTTGAAACCCAATCATCGGGTACTTGTGACGGTGGGATAATAGAGAATGAAAATGGGGATGAAAGAAATTCAAACTCATGAGATGAATCATCATCGCATGAAGTTTGAGTTTCGAATGAAATAATATCATTTTCAACGAAATGTTCTTCTTTGGGGGCCACAGAAGAAATCATTTCATTGCAAATAGATATTACGTCATTTTCATCCTCGCTTTCAATATCTATTATGCTATGGGCAAAGTTAATAATGGTTTGTTCCAAAGTAGGCACAAGTACCTCATTTGGTTCAAAACATTCCTCGACCTCGAAAGTCTCAAAAGCAAAATCGTCTTCGGACTCAAAAAGTAAATTCAAGTCATGTTCCCACGAACGATTTTCTTCCCGATAACGATTTTCAATTTTCTCATTCTCATACATACGCAAACCCGCACCGAATGTCATAATTCGAGGTGCGGATGCATGAAAATGGGAAATTTGAAAGTTGCCATCGGACTTAAACCAAACCTCATTATGATAGGAATTTTAAAAAACTATTCGAATTCATTTCAAAATTCCTATTATAAGGAGGTAAAGGTCCAAAATCATTATCATCATCATCAAAATTCCAATAACCTAAGTTTTGACTTTCGTTATACTCGCCCAAAGTCATATTTGAATTTGTTATACTTTGGGATTCTAAGTATTCACCGAAAGTCATAGGTTTGTGAGAATTTTGAGAATTATGACAAGGATTACCGAAAGAATTGGAATAAGACATGCTTACCCCAAAAATCAAGCGTTTCTAAGTGCTCAAATGTGGAAGTCCTGCAAAATATTAGCAAATAATACAAATAGAAAGATAATACTATGAATTACTAAATCAAATAAAGTCTAAAACAAACAAGTCCCCGGCAACGGCGCCATTTTGATAGCGCGCGAGAGGTGTCCGCATGTAAAGTGCACAGTCATTATTTTCTATCTCGTTGCGACTATAGAAAAACCTAAATTACTACTACACTTGCAGGGCAAGTCTAGCGGGAAGTCGGGTATCGAGAATTTAAGTGATTTAATACTCCGAAATAAAAGTGCAAACGGTGATTACAAACTAAAAAGTAAAAGATGCGTAAAAGGGAAATGTTAATCTAGGCAAGGTATTGAAACTAGAGTATGAAAGCGGATAAAACTATAGGTTGCGTCGAATATCCGTCACCCGAGTTAATTTTTATAAAATGGTTACATGGGTCGACGAGTTATTTAGAATGCGTCTCGTTTCGACAGTTAATTAAATCAAGGGTTGTCACGCCCCTAAATCCTCATAAAAGCCTAATAAGATTTTGGCGTCAACAAATATCCCAGAAATTGCGCACAAAAGGTCGTAAGCACGAGACATACATGATATGCCCCGTCAAATATCCTAGGCGCAATAACTAGAACAATGCACCCGAAATAGACCCGTAAACACTATCACCAAGCCAAGCAACGCGTTAACCCGAGTGAGTTCAATTCAAACACAACCTAATTTAAATTACCTAGAAAGCATCGTAAAAAAGTGGTAAATAAACGCCGTAAAGAAACGCGATAAAACTACACTAGAAAGCATGTAAATCTATTTAACAAAGCATGTAAATTAACTAGAAAGCAAGAAATGAAGAAATAAAAACTATATTAAGGAAGAGGATGATGAATAGTGCAACATTCAACCCAAATGGGGTGTCAAACCAAGAACAATTGAAGAAGAACTCTCCAAAACCCTCAAAGCCTAAGATATTCTACCCTCAAATCGTGTATATCTGTCTATTACAAAAAAATGGGTATTTATACTAAGTTGGAATAAAAAGAGAAAAGAAAAGAGAAAAGAAAAGAAATGCCAACATATCTCCTGAAAACAGGGGATCGATCGATCGATCGATCGATCAAGGCCAATTTTCAGTTGCAGAGAAGGATCGATCGATCGAAGAAAATGGTCAATCGATCGATCAAGCAGGGGTGAGCCAAGCAGCAGCTTCTGCATTCTTTTCTTCCCTTTTCTCCTCCTCTTTTGATTTCCTTATTTTTCCCTCCACTGAAATCGCCGTAACTTCTTCATACGGACTCAGAATCGCGCACCGTTCACGGCCACGCAAAGCTAGCAAGGAGGGCTACAACTTCCGTGAGATGTCGGGCCAGCTGCCCAAGCTATGAAAAGACTAAAAAGCCCTTGAATGTACGATTGCATACGAAACTTCACCGAAATGCGTCCGAACTCCATACTTAGTACCTAAATACCTACAAAAGCCCAATTATACCTCATATAGCATGTTAAAAATATAAACTGAGGTTGTCTGGTAATGGGCTTAAATATAGAGATTAAGGCACCCGAGGGGGCTAAAATGTGTAGGTTTCGAGGATGAAATACGCAATATTTGCGTATCATCACTGATCCGGACACCTTATGATATGCTACCAAAAAAGAGAAATTTTAAGAATAGTTTTTTGATGTAGCTGTGTGACAGACATGTAAACAAAAGTAATACCTATCCAAAATATGAGTAGATAAATAATGAACAAAAATTAGAATCTGCGATTTTAGTAATATTAATTTTATTTCATGAAAAGTTCACACAGATTTTAGGAAGTGCATGGTTTTAATGTATATGGCTTAACGAAAATGTAAATTCATTGAAGCAACATGGAATAGCTATCCAAATAAAAACCTTCCTTCACTTCTAGAACCACAAACCCAAAACATAATTGTTTGGTAGGGCAAGTACAATCCAAAGAAGCATACAACATCTCTTGTCTAAGTTTTTTCAACAAACAATTAATAGGCAATAATATGAATTGGCGTAAATAAGTAAGTTTGTATAAGACCTATCATGATTTTTGAAGTTTCCAAATAAATCCAGACTAAATAAAACTCAACAAAATCATACAACCAACTCTATACTCACTTAATTTCCATATCTTTTTTTTGGTAGCATGCCATGAGGTGTTCGGGCCAGCTAACGCGCACCTAGACTAATCAAATCCCCATTCGCGGTACGTGGCTTTCGCTGGCCAAGTATTATTTTGACAGTGCCAGGGATCGAACTGAGATCAAACCTAATCCACCCCTAAGACTGTCCTAGTGACAACTTTATACCACTAGGCCAATACGCTTGGTTAAAACAGAAACTAATTAAAATCCAATCTAATTAAAGCTCAACCAAATCATACACTCAAATCATTCTTAATTCAATTTGCACATCATTAACAAAACATGGTTTGTGAATTTTCTAAATAAAAATAAACCAAGAAATATAATTGGTCAAAAACAATATAATGAAGTGGTAAGCATAATACCTCGAGCAGGAAGATGCCACAATCGAAAGCGAAAAACTGCACAAAGGGGCCTTTCAATTTTATTTACATGTGGTTGAATTTAAACATATGGAAAATGTAAAATTTATCAAAAGAGAGGTTTACCCTCTTGCCTTAGAAGAATCGATTCCATGTCATTTTGTAAACAAAATATAAATCTGCATAAATTAGGACATACAATGAGCTTTCGGATTCATATAATTGTGAATTCCATATTAATTCTGGATCAAACACACCATCATATTTGTTCAAATCCCAATCAAAAACAGTTTTATAAGAATACAAATTTGTGTATATATACTTTCAATAACAAGATACATATTACGTTTATGCCCTATGGGGTGTCCGTACTTATCTCCGGGCAACTTAGTAATTGTTTTGAATTTTAGCTCCTTGACGCCAGTTTTAACACGAAAACAAACCTATACTAGTTAATTTCGGCAACTGGGAGCCCGGTGAGAATGTGGTCACTTCCCACGGGTTACTTTTGTGCCTCATGGGGTGTTCGTGCCCCTCTTTGGTCCACTCAGTCGCTTGTTTGAGTTTTCACCCTTTAATGCCCACTATAATCCCCAAAAAAACCTATACGGATTAATGTCATTCACCGGGAGACCAGAGAGGATGCACTCGCTTCCCACATGTTACTTGTATGCCACATGGGGTGTCCATGCCACTTAGTTCCCAATTTTAACACCAAACGAGCATATATTAGTTAATTTAGGCAACTAGGAGGCCAGTTAGAACATAGTCACTTCCCACGAGCTACTTTTATTCCCCATGGGATGTCTATAAACGAAATTAAAAAAATAAAAGACATTTATTAAAAAAACATAATAATAGCAATTAGCACTAATTGTAGCAATATTGAATCAAAACACAATTGTAGCGAATCAAAGGATATTACAGTAGTGAATCAAAATGAGTCGGATATATGAATATTAAATTTCAAAGGATATTACAGTAGTGAATCAAATCACAATTAGAGCAGCTAGCAATATGATGCAATACCACAATACTAAATTCCCTTACAACATCAAAATTAACCTAGATAAAGATGGTATACTAATTCTCTACCTTTGAAGAAACATCACTTGTATACTTTTGTCGCTTTGCAAGACTCTTTCTTTTTGTTTTCAACTTTTCGTCTCGTTATCCCATTTCAACCCAAAAGCAAGAGTATACTAGTGAATTATAAAATCAAGTGTTCGATGAGGACACGATCACCTCCTATAAGTTTATTTTGTATCTTTTAGGGTATTTGTGTCTCTGTGTACAGGGCACTTCATTATTATTTTCAGTCTTCGCCCCCTGAAGACCATTTTTAACCTTAACGCGAGCATATAATGTTCAATTTACTAAAACGGGTGTCTGAATAAAACAAGACCACTTCACATAAATTACTTTGGTAGCTCAGAAGGAGTTTGTGATTCTGTCTAAGTCTTTTGATTTTAATATTATGCTATCCTCCTCATAATCTCACTTTCATCGCAATACAAACCTATACAGATCAATTTAGGTAACTGGTTATCCTGTGAGGGCACGATCACTTCTAACAATCCAAATTTTCCATTGACCCTCTTAAACTCCTATCACCACTACAATTTAATTCAGGTTTTCAATTGGCTCACCCCAACCTCCTATCACCACTAGAATTCAAATGCAAATGCAAATGCAAATGCAAATGCAAATGCAAATGCAAATGCAAATGCAAATAATAATAATAATAATAATAATAATAATAATAATAATAATCACTACACCAAATCTTTCGAATTGTCAAGGTCAATGACTGTGACAATTCTAGGCGAGGCAACTTTTTTTGTCATGGTCATTGACCGTGCCAAGTTCATTAGAATTGTCACGGTCTTATCACGGTCCATAACCGCGACAATATTTGTCACGGACTAGAACCGTGATAAGCCCGTGACATTCTTTAAAAAATTATCACGGTCAATGACCATGACAAGTCCGTGATAAGACTCTTTGTCAAGGACTTGTCACGATCAATGACCGTGACAATTCTGGGCAGAATTAAAAAAAAATATGCTGGGAAGTATGGCCACTGCCACTGCCCAGCAGTATATTTGTACCTGTTATAGAAATGTTGTACCTGTTCAAACATCATATATCCAAATAAAATAGAGATAATGCAAATATAGATTCAAAATAGATAGAATATGCATCACCATATAATCCAAATATAATTCAAATGTAATAATTTAAAACAATTCAATTCAAACTTAAATCAATGTCACTAAATGTCTGGGATATGGTTAACGCTGATGAGGTGAGTAGGCCACACGATATACGAATTAACACATCCACTAATATACGCCGTGCCGCATTGTTCGCGCAACCACAATTGGGAGTTATCCTTCCCAGGCATCACATGCGTGACTAGCACCCTGGATTCAATGTCTTGATTCTCACGTCCATGAACTAGTGCACCCTGGATGATATTCGGGTCCCTCAACCCCCTCCCTATCCGCTGGCCATCAAATATGTCCAGTATAAACACGCTCGGCCAACCAAGTGTCGAGATCGATCTGTTGAAGGGAGCCAAATACGAAATTGGATCATCAAAGTCCGCACGTCTCGACGATGAAGCAACGAGGTCCACATCCTCGTCCTCGTCCTCCCACACCTCCTTCTTCCGCACCTCCTCCCGCACCGCCTTCTCCTTCCATTTACCCTTACGGTTTTTGCCCAACGAACGCTTCATGAATGAGTACATATCCTGGACCGTCGCCTCCAAATGGGATAGCTTCGCCTAATGTGAATCCATCGTTCAAGCCAACCCGATGTCGCTCATCTCCAATTCGATGATCCTAGATTTGACCACCCACGAGCTCACCCCCTTGTCCTCCCCTTGCGATCAGAGCCAAGAACTTGTCTGAGTGCGTCTGTGGACAAAGATGCCTTGTCGGCATCAGACTGCAACTCATGCATTTCCTTAAGCTTTGCCTGAAATGACAAAAAGCACATGATTAGTAAAATAAGTAAATTAAAAAATTATAACGTAATTAACAAAAAGTAAACTGTCAGATTACTTACAATCGTGGCCGCGACGCTTGGGGACACCTCCTTGTCCTTCCCCTTCTTCGTCTGAAGAGCCACATAAGTATCGAGCCCATGTGGCCTACCCCCAGGGCCACTCCCTGTCCCCTGAAATAAAATAAAGTAAAATTAGTACGGCCCAGCAAAGTAAAATAATGTAGAATAATATATTTTATGTAGTTCTAGAAAAATTAAATCTTACCGTCATTCTATGCTCCACCTCGGCGTAAGACGTCCGATCGGAGTAGTGCACGTCCGTCTTTTTTCCCGGTTTTCCCTTCTCAATTGGCGAGTTGCCAATTGTCGGTCCCCGATCTCATTGTCAATGAACCTTTTCCATTGTGCAAATGAGATCGGCTCCTTCGGCGGGACGGATTCATGCCATTGGATAATGGACTCTCATGTCTTCCCAAAGTACCGGATCCGCATATTTTTCTTCCACGTCTTGTGTTGCTCCCTCAACTGCTCCAAGACGAAATCGCGTAGCTTTGGATCCAGGTTGAATTATTCCTGTCCAACAAATATAATGTTAGTTGCAAATAAATATAAATATAAATACAAATATATTACCTGCAGTGCCACCCAAATAGCTAGCGTGAGCTCATATGGCACCTCCTTCCAACTAAAGTACCCCGGGTCAATGACCGTCTTTAGCAGCTCGAGGTATCTTGCTAATAGCCCCGACTTGTTCTCGACGGGAATCCTTAATTTCCATATTTGGGGAGACTAGGAGCCGAGGAGCCCTCATCGCCTCCGATACCACCGAGCCCAGACGACATCATCATAACCAGCATCATCATCCTTGCCTTAATACCTGAAGGAGACATTTGTTGTAAAAAAATGTTATTAATACATATCAAATTGAATTAAAAGAAGACATGCAAATACGTACAATTACTACAAATAAAAATGAATTGTTACTTTTAATATGTACAAGAGTGAAACATCCCCCCTCCCCACCCCCCACCCACCACAAATAACCCCCCCACCCTGCCCCACCCCTACCACCACCCTACCCCAACCCCCTTCCCACCCCCACCCCCCACCCACCACACATGCACACACATACATACACACACACACGCACAACATTTATAAGTATTGTCACGGCCATTTATAAGTATTGTCACGATCAATGACCGTGCCAAGCCCGTAAAAATTATATTTGTCACGGACTTATCACGATCAATGACCATGCCATCCCCTACCCCCACCCCACCCCCACCCACCACACACAAAATTTATGACATTTTGAAAAAAAATTGTTCGGGTCGTGGCCCATTTATTGTAATAATACAGGAATTGCGTGGTATATTTTCTTATTATTAGCATTGTTGGATTTAATGGAATTTTTTCTAAGTAAATATTGCTAATTAATTAATTTCCTTAAAGTGAAAGACTTTTCCGTAAATGAAAATTTGTTAAT
This sequence comes from Sambucus nigra, assembly GCA_949130495.1. NCBI lineage: Eukaryota > Viridiplantae > Streptophyta > Magnoliopsida > Dipsacales > Adoxaceae > Sambucus > Sambucus nigra. The sequence goes on along the minus strand of OX422210.1, from coordinate 623,229,924 downwards.
TACCTTATCTTTCTTATAAAATGCTTCAAATTTGTTAATTACCTTATATTTCTTAACACCTATACTCCGATTTTACCCAACAGTAGCCCAAATCCAAGTCGGTGGGTATTATTATTGTATGTGTGTGTGTGTTTTATATAGTTTTCTTTGGTTCCTCACGAACTCTAGTATGCCTCAATTTTATGCCAAGTAATCGATCAACTATCTCATCATGACTCAATGGTAAAACACACTCGAGAGTTTGATTCCATTCCAGGTTAATATATCCAGACATTTTATTCCAACAGTTTAATATATACATAGATAAATGCGTATATGATTTTTTGTTATTATGTTTTAGGGATTCTTTTTGATATGCATGAATTTTATTTGTTACGATTAATTAATCATCAAATTTTGCAATTTCATTAGTAGAATATATTGTGTTAAATAGGTCAGAACAACAAAATTATACAATTTAGTTAAATTAGCCCACGCATCGCGTGGCCTTCATGCTAGTATATATATATATATAAACACCCCCACCCCACCCCTCCCCACCCCCTACCCTGCCCCTGCCCCACCCTCACCCACCACCCACCACACACACACACACACACACACACGCACAACCCCCCCACCCTGCCCCACCCCCACCCACCACACACGCACACACACATGCACATATATACACACACATATATATACACACAATCATATATATATAAATGGAAGAGAGAGAGAGAGAGAGAGTAACCTGAAAGTGTGTGTGTGTGTGAGAGAGAGAGAGAACGCAGCGTAGAGAGAGAGAAAAAAGGAGGGAAGAAACGACGGGGGAAAAAAGAAGGGGAAGGGTTTTTTTACTACGACATTTGTCACGGTCATTGACCGTGACAACATTTATAAGTATTGTCATGGTCATTGACCGTGACACGACCGTGACAAATATAATTGTCACGGTTTTGTCACAATCAATGACCGTAACAATAATTTGTCACGGCCTTGTCACGGTCAATAACCGTGACACAAAACGCGTGTTTGTTGTCACGGTTAATGACCGTGACAAGGCTAAGCACTGGAAGGGTGCCAATTTACCCATTTTGGTATAGTGAATAATAATAATAAAGACAAATAATTAAGAATTAAACTACCTCTTATTCGTACCAAGTCATTGTTGTTGTAACTTGAACATCAATAAAATGAAAATTTGTTATGGAAACAATAGCTACCTGTCAACTATCCATCAATGAAAAACTTGTTCAATAAGGACATGACCAAAATAAGGTAAGAACATAAAACAAATTTAGTACATCATCCTCTTAAGGAAATATATTTTATTCCAACATTTGTACTTTTACATTGCTATTTCCATACATTCAAAACCTAGAAAGAAATTACATACCCCTTGTAAGTGCTCGTGTAATAACCTGTACATGGACATCCACGACTTGTTTATTCCCATTTCTTGAAGAGTACATATTAATACTATAATTATTAGTAGTAGAAATGTGATTACCATGCCAAATAACATAATTCTCAATCATCGAATCACACAATCCATAATAATTAGTTCTATAAAATAAATTCAATGAATTTGATAGATGAAGGATGTTTTTAACCAAGATCACTAAAACAAACATTTGCATAGAATTTCCCTACAGTAATGTCCAAGAAAACAAGATGGCATAATTCATTTAACGTACGAATGTTTAAAATCAATTAATTAAGCATTCTCATCTTAAAGGATAACCTAGATTTATGTGAAGAATATAATAAAATAGAATAAAACTAATAGACAAAACACAATTGTTCACTATAATATTGCAGCATGTTCACATGAAACTTCATGACAACCAGTCACAACATACCTAAATTAACTACAACGACCTCAACAAAATTAATCCATCCAGACATTAAAAATTAAAGACCGTCATTTTTTTACGTACTAATATGCTCCTAAAAGCCCTAATTTTAACATTATTCCAGACAAACAAAATAATCAAGTTTAAGCTAAAAATAAAGTAAATCTAAAATAGAATAATAGAAATTAAAAAAAATGCTGGTGTGAACAAACCCGTGAGATTTCATACAAAATTGAAATCAAAATCTTTGCAATTAGGGTTTAATATTTACGTGTGTGCGTCTATGTGAGTGTGTGTGCGCGCGTCTGTGTGTGTGTGTGTGTGTGTGTGTGTGTGAGAGAGAGAGAGAGAGAGAGAGAGAGAGAGAGAGAGAGAGAGAGAGTACCTGTGTAACTAAGGGAAGGAGAAGCTGATGGAAAAGCGAGGGAAGGAGACGAATTTGGGTTTGGGGAAAAGTGATCGAAAGTGAGATGGAGGGAAAGAGTTGCGTGTCAAACATTTTTGAGCAAAAATTGAAATTGTGGTATTGTGTTATCTCACGCGTATGCATTGGGGAGTTTTGTTAAAAAGGGTCATAATATGTACCATTTAATATGACTATTATATTGAAATTGTCATGTACGTTAATATTATTATTCTTATAATGACACTTTATAATTAATATGTCATATAAATAAGAGTATTTTACTTTTAATGATAATTTTTTTAAAACTGTCATAAAGTCATTTTTTAAAGTGTCATAAAAAGGCATTTTCTTGTAGCGTATTTTGTCCTTTGGGCCATCATGATTATGTACCTCACGTTTCAAAACAAAATATTTAGCATGTATACTATTTATTATTATTTATACATACAACGTATAGAAAAATAAATCAGACTGCAAAACTTAACTTAATACCATGACTAGAAGCTAGGGAGACGAATAGATCCAATGGATAGAGAGATATGGGTTTTATACAAAGACTAGCATGTAGGCCCGTGCGATGCACGGGCGAGTGCATAATTTCAAAAATATTTGCAAGATTTTAATTGTTTACGCAATCAAACTACAAAGTGTTTAAGAAGTACCAATGAATATATAGACAAATCAACCCATTTATACACACACAAAATATGAAAATCAAACTGTATATTCATTAAAATGAAGTTATGTAATTCTACCCTCCTATAATTTATCTTAGGGAGTAGCTAACGGCACTCCAAAAAATCTTTAAACACTCCACAAACTTTTTGAAAGACAAAAATACCCTTTACTCTAAAATCAAACAAATTTCATTTTACTTCTTCAACAAAAAAATTATATTTGTAGAAAATTGTTTTTTAATTTTAAAAAAAAGGGTCATTTTTTTAATTAACATTTAGTCCAAACAATTTTATTTTATTCAAAAATTTGTTCACAATATAAAACACTCACAAACACACTTTTTTCTCTTATCCTAAACTTTAAGAAAAAGTCATCAAAAATAAATAAGGTCATGGAGTCATTAAAAAAAATACCACCGGTTATGAATCTATTATTATTTAAGTAACACGATCACGACTCAAATAAAACGCGACGTGGCGTGGAGTCGTATTTTTTTCATACCAGTGGCACAGACCATTTTTTATTATTTCAAAAACAATCTTTTTACTATTTAAAAAAATGCTCCACGTCGCCGGTATGCATAAGCGGTCCAACCACCTATATTACCGTTGATGCGGACCATTCTTTCTAATATGTTGGTACGCGCCAGCGATTGTATAGGTTTTTTATGTAAAAAAACTCGTTTTTATATTAAAAAAATGGGTCATTTTTTTAATTAATGTTTACTCCAAACATTTTTATTTTGTTTCAAAAAGTCATTCACAATATAAAACACTCATAAACATCAAAAAAATTATAAAAAATAAACAAGGGTATGGAGTCGTTAAAAAAATACCAGCGGTTATGAATCTATTATTTTTTAAGTAACACGATCCAAATAAAACGTGACGTGGGTGGAGTCGTATTTTTTTCATAACGGTGGCATGGACCATTTTTTATAATTTCAAAAATAATCTTTTTACTATTTAAAAAAAGGGTCCGCGCCAGCGGTATGCATAGGTGGTCCAACCACCTATACATACTGCTGGGGCATACCATTTTTTTTTATTATTTTGTGACTGACTTTTTGAAACAAAATAAAAATGTTTGGACTAAACGTTAATTAAAAAAATGACACATTTTTTTTAATATAAAAACAGTTTTTTTACATAGTTTACCTCTACATATCGCTAGCGCGTACCAACATATTAGAAAAAAATGGTCCGCGCCAGCGGTATGTGTAGGTGGTTGGACCGCCTATGCATACTACCAGCGCAGACCATTTTTTTAAATAGTATAAAGATTATCTTTGAAATAATACAAAATTGTCCGTGCCACCGGTATGAAAAAAATACGACTCCATGTCACGTCGCGTTTTATTTGGATCGTGATCGTGTTACTTAAAAAATAATAGATTCATAACCGCTAGTATTGTTTTTAACGACTCCATGTCCTTGTTTATTTTTGATAATTTTTTTTAAAAGTTTAGGATAAGAGAAAAAAGAGTGTTTGTGAGTGTTTTATATTGTGAATGACTTTTTGGAATAAAATAAAAACTTTGGACTAAATGTTAATTAAAAAATGACCCATTTTTTTAGTATAAAAAACAGTTTTTTTACAAAAATAATGTTTTTCGTTGAAGAAGTAAAATGTAATTTTTTTGATTTTAAAGTAAAGGGCATTTTTGTCTTTCAAAAAGTTTGTGGAGTGTTCAATAAGTTTATATACAACCTACTATTTAGGCCTTACACTAACTATACACTAGAAGTCTAAATAACTGAGGGTCCACCATAAGAACAATTTGACTTTGGATGATAACCGGTGTACCCTCACAAACAAGCATGCCTTCGAAAAATATGAATTTCGTTTGAACAACGGAAGGCATGTGTATGGCGTAAGAAAGGAACCATCGCCAATTAAAATTTTGGAGGGACGATGGGTGGTTTGGATTGAACGGGTGGCAAAAATATGTGGGGACCGAAAAAAGCCGAATATCCTCCCAATGATTTTGAAATTGGTATGGGAGGCAGCGCACACAAAGGCACGAATGCGATCGTGGAAGGCGACTCGAGCAGGTACTCCTTATCAGCGATAGGGTTTAAAACATTAAAGTTTGAAACCGAATCATGATCAAGTAACACATTTCCAAAAGTTTACACAATTCTCGAGTCAAAACAATATATGAAAATCATGATCAAGTAACACATTTCAAGTATGAACTCTATTAATGAACGATCAAATGAAAGAATAGTGAGATTACCAACGAATTCAACGTTTTCAATGAGAAAAGAATAGTGTATACACTCACAAATGACGAAAGGTACAAAGCTTACTCGGTGTAAGTATATACAATGCAACAAAAGATTACTGAGTAATAAAAATCTTAAACCAAATCAATATGGCAATAAAAGTGCATGTGCTCATGGGATTAAAGTTTAATTCATGAAGTTATTCATAATATCAATAAGTGAGACTAAAGTCTAACAACTTCTAAAATCGAGAACATGCATCATTGGGTTTTCAATTGGATCGGGCAATTATTAAAATTTATCATCGGAAACAAAGGCAAAATGCCCAAAAAAGGAGAAAAGGGAAAGAAAATCTTTTTGAAATTTTCAATTTTTCTAAGAAAAGCATACTAAGTAACTAACATGTGAGAAAAAACATGGACTAAATAATGAAATGGATAGAATATCCCACACCCCCTAACTTAAAACTTGACATTGTCCTCAATGTAAATTAAGAACCAAGTCAAAGAGAGGAAAAGAGCGATATTACCCAAAATTGGAGCGATCCCTATAAGAACAAATCCAAAGAATCTACAAAACAAGTTAGTACCGAGCATAGCAAAAATAAATAATAAAAAGTTAACTAATTACACTAGACTAAAATAAAAAGAAAGAAAGAATAAAAAGCTAACTATATACAACCTACTATTTAGGCCTCACACTAACTGTACACTAGAAGTCTAAATAACTGAGGGTCCACCATAAGAACGATTTGACTTTGGATGATAACCGGTGTACCCTCACAAACAAGCATCCCTTCGAAAAATATGAATTTCGTTTGAACAACAGAAGGCATGTGTATGGCGTAAGAAAGGAACCATCGCCAATTAAAAGTTTTGGAGGGACGATGGGGGGTTTGGATTGAACGGGTGACAAAAATATGTGGGGACCAAGAAAAGCCGAATATCCTCCCAATGATTTTGAAATTGGTATGGGAGGCAGCGCACACAATGGCACGAATGCGATCGTGGAAGGCGACTAGAGCATGTACTCCTTATCGACGATAGGTTTAAAACATTAAAGTTTGAAACCGAATCATCGGGTACTTGTGACGGTGGGATAATAGAGAATGAAAATGGTGATGAAAGAAATTCAAACTCATGAGATGAATCATCATCGCATGAAGTTTGAGTTTCGAATGAAATAATATCATTTTCAACGAAATGTTCTTCTTTGGGGGCCAAAGAAGAAATCATTTCATTGCAAATAGATATTACTCCATTTTCATCCTCGCTTTCAATATCTATTATGCAATGGGCAAAGTCAATAATGGTTTGTTCCAAAGTAGGCACAAGTACCTCATTTGGTTCAAAACATTCCTCGACCTCGAAAGTCTCGGAAGAAAAATCGTCTTCGGACTCAAAAAGTTAATTCAAGTCATGTTCCCACGAACGATTTTCTTCCCGATAACGATTTTCAATTTTCTCATTCTCATACATACGCAAACCCGCACCGAATGTCATAATTCGAGGTGCGGATGCATGAAAATGGGAAATTTGAAAGTTGCCATCGGACTTAAACCAAACCTCATTATGATAGGAATTTTAAAAACTATTCGAATTCGTTTCAAAATTCCTATTATATGGAGGTAAAGGCCCAAAATCATTATCATCATCATCAAAATTCCAATAACCTAAGTTTTGACTTTCGTTATACTCGCCCAAAGTCATATTTGAATTTGTTATACTTTGGGATTCTAAGTATTCACCGAAAGTCATAGGTTTGTGAGAATTTTGAGAATTATGACAAGGATTACCGAAAGAATTGGAATAAGACATGCTTACCCCAAAAATGGCTCGAAATGGGGAGTTCCACAAAGTAAGTGCGCGCGAAAAAAATTCGAGCGTTTCTAAGTGCTCAAATGTGGAAGTCCTGCAAAATATTAGCAAATAATACAAATAGAAAGAAAATACTATGAATTACTAAATCAAATAAAGTCTAAAACAAACAAGTCCCCGACAAAAGCGCCATTTTGATAGCGCGCGAGAGGTGTGCGCGTGTAAAGTGAACAGTCATTATTTTCTGTCTCGTTGCGACTATACAAAATTCTAAATTACTACTACACTTGCAGGGCAAGTCTAGCGGGAAGTTGGGTATCGAGAATTCAAGTGATTTAATACTCCGAAATAAAAGTGCAAAAGGTGATTACAAACTAAAAAGTAAAAGATGCATAAAAGGGAAATGTTAATCTAGGCAAGGTATTGAAACTAGATTATGAAAGCGGATAAAACTATAGGTTGCGTCGAATATCCGTCACCCGAGTTAATTTGTATAAAATGGTTACATGGGTCGACGAGTTATTTAGAATGCGTCTCGTTTCGACAGTTAATTAAATCAAGGGTTGTCACGCCCCTAAATCCTCATAAAAGCCTAATAAGATTTTGGCGTCAACAAATATCCCAGAAATTGCGCACAAAAGGTCGTAAGCACGAGACATACATGATATGCCTCGTCAAATATCCTAGGCGCAATAACTAGAACAATGCACCCGAAATAGACCCGTAAACACGATCACCAAGCCCAGCAATGCGTTAACCCGAGTGAGTTCCATTCAAACACAACCTAATTTAAATTACCTAGAAAGAATCGTAAAAATGCGGTAAATAAACGCCGTAAAGAAACGCGATAAAACTACACTAGAAAGCATGTAAATCTATTTAACAAAGCATGTAAATTAACTAGAAAGCAAGAAATGAAGAAATACAAACTATATTAAGGAAGAGGATGATGAATAGTGCAACATTCAACCCTAATGGGGTGTCAAACCAAGAACAATTGAAGAAGAACTCTCCAAAACCCTGAAACCCTAAGATATTCTACCCTCAAATCGTGTATATCTGTCTATTACAAAAAAATGGGTATTTATACTAAGTTGGAATAAAAATAGTAAAGAAAAGAGAAAAGAAAAGAAATGCCAAAATATCTCCTGAAAATAGGGGATCGATCGATCGATCAAGGCCAATTTTCAGTTGCAGAGAAGGATCGATCGATCGACCAAAATGGTCAATCGATCGATCAAGCAGGGGTGAGCCAAGCAGCAGCTTCTGCATTCTTTTCTTCCCTTTTCTCCTCCTCTTTTGATTTCCTTATTTTTCCCTCCGCTGAAATCGCCGTAACTTCTTCATACGGACTCGGAATCGCGCCCCGTTCACGGCCACGCAAAGCTAGCAAGGAGGGATAAAACTTCCGTGAGATGTCGGGACAGATGCCCAAGCTATGAAAAGACTAAAATGCCCTTGAACGTACGATTGCATAGGAAACTTCACCGGAATGCGTCTGAACTCCATACTTAGTACCTAAATACCTACAAAAGCCCAATTATACCTCATATAGCATGTTAACAATATAAACCGAGGTTGTCTGGTAATGGGCTTAAATAATGAGATTAAGGCACCCGAGGGGGCTAAAATGTGTAGATTTCGAGGATGAAATACCCAATATTTGCGTATCATCACAGATCCGGAGACCTTATGATATGCTACCAAAAAAGAGAAATTTTAAGAATAGTTTTTTGATGTAGCTGCGTGACAGACATGTAAACAAAAGTAATACCTATCCAAAATATGAGTAGATAAATAATGAACAAAAATTAGAATCTGCGATTTTAGTAATATTAATTTAATTTCATGAAAAGTTCACACAGATTTTAGGAAGTGCATGGTTTTAATGTATATGGCTTAACGAAAATGTAAATTCATTGAAGCAACATGGAATAGCTATCCAAGTAAAAACCTTCCTTCACTTCTAGAACCACAAACCCAAAACATAATTGTTTGGTAGGGCAAGTACAATCCAAAGAAGCATACAACATCTATTGTCTAAGTTTTTTCAACAAACAATTAATAGGCAATAATATGAATTGGCGTAAATAAGTAAGTTTGTATAAGACATATCATGATTTTTGAAGTTTCCAAATAAATCCAGACTAAATAAAACTCAACAAAATCATACAACCAACTCTATACTCACTTAATTTCCATATCTTTTTTTTGGTAGCATGCCATGAGGTGTTCGGGCCAGCTAACGCGCACCTGGACTAATCTAATCCCCATTCGCGGTACGTGGCTTTCGCTGGCCAAGTATTATTTTGACAGTGCCAGGGATCGAACAGAGATCAAACCCAATCCACCCCTAAGACTGTCCTAGTGACAGCTTTATACCACTGGGCCAATACGCTTAGTTAAAACAAAAACTAATTAAAATCCAAGCTAATTAAAGCTCAACCAAATCATACACTCAAATCATTCTTAATTCAATTTGCACATCATTAACAAAACATGGTTTGTGAATTTTCTAAATAAAATCAAAACAAGAAATATAATTGGTCAAAAACTATATAATGAAGTGGTAAGCATAATACCTCGAGCAGGAAGATGCCACAATCGAAAGCGAAAAACTGCACAAAAGGGCCTTTCAATTTTATTGACATGTGTTTGAATTTAAACATATGGCAAATGTAAAATTTATCAAAAGAGAGGTTTACCCTCTTGCCTTAGAAGAATCGATTCCACGTCATTTTGTAAACAAAATATAAATCTGCATAAATTAGGACATACAATGAGCTTTCGGATTCATATAATTGTGAATTCCATATTAATTCTAGATCAAACACACCATCATATTTGTTCAAATCCCAATAAAAAACTGTTTTATAAGAATACAAATTTGTGTATATATACTTTCAATAACAAGATACAGATTACGTTTATGCCCTATGGGGTGTCCGTACTTATCTCCGGGCAACTTAGTAATTGTTTTGAATTTTAGCTCCTTGACGCCAGTTTTAACACCAAAACAAACCTATACTAGTTAATTTCGGCAACTGGAGCCCGGTGAGAATGTGGTCACTTCCCACGGTTTGTGCCTCATGGGGTGTTCGTTCCCCTCTTTGGTCCACTCAGTCGCATGTTTGAGTTTTCACCCTTTAATGCCCACTATAATCCCCAAAAAAGCCTATACGGATTAATCTTATTAACCTCGAGACCAGAGAGGATGCACTCGCTTCCCACATGTTACTTGTATGCCACATGGGGTGTCCATGCCACTTAGTTCCCAATTTTAACCCCAAACGATCATATATTAGTTAATCTAGGCAACTAGGAGGCCAGTGAGAACACATTCACTTCCCACGAGCTACTTTTATTCCCCATGGGATGTCTATAAACGAAATTAAAAATATAAGAGACATTTATTAAAAAACATAATAATAGCAATTAGAACTAATTGTAGCAATAGTGAATCAAAACACAATTGTAGCGAATCAAAGGATATTACAGTAGTGAATCAAAATGAGTCGGATATATGAATATTAAATTTCAAAGGATATTACAGTAGTGAATCAAAACACAATTAGAGCAGCTAGCAATATGATGCAATACCACAATACTAAATTCCCTTACAAGATCAAAATTAACCTAGATAAAGTTGGTATACTAATTCTCTACCTTTGAAGAAACATCACTTGTATACTTTTGTCGCTTTCCAAGACTCTTTCTTTTTGTTTTCAACTTTTCATCTCGTTATCCCATTTCAACCCAAAAGCAAGAGTATACTAGTGAATATATAAAATCAAGTGTTCGATGAGGACACGATCACCTCTGATAAGTTTATTTTGTATCTTTTAGGGTATTTGTGTCTCTGTGTATAGGACACTTCATTATTATTTTCAATCTTCGCCCCCTGAAGACCATTTTTAACCTTAACGCGAGCATATAATGTTCAATTTACTAAAACGGGTGTCTGAATAAAACAAGATCACTTCACATAAATTACTTTGGTAGCTCATAAAGTGTTTGTGATTCTGTCTAAGTCTTTTGATTTTAGTATTATGCTATCCTCCTCATAATCTCATTTTCATCCCAATACAAACCTATACAGATCAATTTAGGCAACTGGTTATCCGGTGAGGGCACCATCACTTCTAACAATCCAAATTTTCCATTGACCCTCTTAAACTCCTATCACCACTACAATTTAATTCGGGTTTTCAATTGGCTCACCCCAACCTCCTATCACCACTAGAAATCAAATGCAAATGCAAATGCAAATGCAAATGCAAATGCAAATGCAAATGCAAATGCAAATGCAAATGCAAATGATAATAATAATAATAATAATAATAATAATAATAATAATAATAATAATAATAATAATAATAATAATAATAATAATAATAATAATAATAATAATAATAATCACTACACCAAATCTTCCGAATTGTCAAGGTCAATGACTGTGACAATTCTGGGCGAGACACCTTTTTTTGTCAAGGTCATGTCACGGTCATTGACCGTGACAAGTTCATTAGAATTGTCACGGTCTTATCACGGTCCATAACCGCGACAATATTTGTCACGAACTAGAACCGTGATAAGCCCGTGACATTCTTTAAAAAATTATCACGGTCAATGACCGTGACAAGTCCGTGATAAGACTCTTTGTCAAGGACTTGTCACGATCAATGACCGTGACAATTCTGGGCAGAATTGAAAAAAAATCTGCTGGGCAGTATGGCCACTGTCACTGCCCAGCAGTATATTTGTACCTGTTATAGAAATGTTGTACCTGTTCAAACATCATATATCCAAATAAAATAGAGATAATGCAAATATAGATTCAAAATAGAGAGAATATGCATCACCATATAATCCAAATGTAATAATTTAAAACAATTCAATTCAAACTTAAATCAATGTCACTTAATGTCTAGGATATGGTTAACGCTGAGGAGGTGAGTAGGCCACACGATATACGAATTAACACATCCACTAATATACGTCGTGCCACATTGTTCGCGCAACCACAATTGGGAGTTATCCTTCCCGGGCATCACATGCGTGATGAGCACCCTGGACTCGATGTCTTGAAGCTCACATCCATGAACTAGTGCACCCTGGACGATATTCGGGTCCCTCAACCCCCTCCCTATCCGCTGGCCATCAAATAAGTCCAATATAAACACTATCGGCCAACCAAGTGTCGAGATCGGTCTGTTTAAGGGAGCCAAATAGGGAATTGGATCATCAAAGTCCGCACGTCTCAACGATGAAGCAGCGAGGTCCACATACTCGTCCTCGTCCTCCCACACCTCCTTCTTCCGCACCTCCTCCCGCACCGCCTTCTCCTTCCCTTTACCATTACGGTTTTTGCCCAACGAACGCTTCACGAATGAGTACATATCCTGGACCATCGCCTCCAAATGGGATAGCTTCGCCTCATGTGAATCCATCGTTCAAGCCAACCCGATGTCGCTCGTCTCCAATTCGATGATCCTAGATTTGGCCACCCGCGAGCTCACCCCCTTGTCCTCCCCTTGCGATCAAATGCCAAGAACTTGTCTGAGTGCGTTTGTGGACAAAGATTCCTTGTCGGCATCAGACTGCGACTCATGCATTTCCTTAAGCTTTGCCTGAAATGACAAAAAGCACATGATTAGTAAAATAAGTAAATTAAAAAATTATAACGTAATTAACAAAAAGTAAACTGTTAGATTACTTACAATCGTGGCCGCGACGCTTGGGGACACCTCCTTGTCCTTCCCCTTCTTCGTCTGAAGAGCCACATAAGTATCGAGCCTATGTGGCCTACCCCAGGGCCACTCCCTGTCCCCTGAAATAAAATAAAGTAAAATTAGTACGGCCCCGTAAAGTAAAATAATATAGAATAATATATTTTATGTAGTTCTAGAAAAATTAAATCTTACCATCATTCTATGCTCCACCTCGGCGCAAGACGTCCGACCGGAGTAGTGCACGTCCGTCTTTTTGCCCGGTTTTCCCTTCTAGATTAGCGAGATGCCAATTGTCGCTCCCCGATCTCATTGTCAATGAACCTTTGCCATTGTGCCAATGAGATTGGCTCCTTCGGCGGGACGGATTCACGCCATTGGATAATGGACTCTCGTGTCTTCCCAAAGTACCGGATCCGCATATTTTTCTTCCACGTCTTGTGTTGCTCCCTCAACTGCTCCAAGACGGAATCGCGTAGCTTTGGATCCAGGTTGAATTATTCCTGTCCAACAAATATAATGTTAGTTGCAAATAAATATAAATATAAATATAAATATATTACCTGTAGTGCTACCCAAACATCTAGCTTGAGCTCATATGGCACCTCCTTCCAACTAATGTACCCCGGGTCAATGATCGTCTTTAGCAGCTCGAGGGATCTTGCTAATAGCCCCGACTTGTTCTCGATGGGCATCCTCAATTTGCCATATTTGGGGAGACTAGGGGCCGAGGAGCCCTCGTCGCCTCCGATACCACCGAGCCCAGACGACATCATCATAACCAGCATCATCATCCTCGCCTTAATACTTGAAGGAGACATTTGTTGTAAAAAAATGTTATTAGTACATATCAAAATGAATTAAAAGAAGTGTAAATATGTACAATTACTACAAATAAAAATGAATTGTTACTATTAATATGTACAAGAGTGAAACATCCCCACTCCCCACCCCCACCCACCACAAACAACCACCCCCACCCTGCCCCACCCCCTACCCCCACCCTACCCCAACCCCCTTCCCACCCCCACCCCCACCCACCACACACGCACACACATACATACACACACACACGCACAACATTTACGAGTATTGTCATGGCCATTTATAAGTATTGTCACGATCAATGACCGTGCCAAGCCCGTAAAAATTATATTTGTCACGGACTTATCACGATCAATGACCATGCCACCCCCTACCCCCACCCCACCCCCCACCCACCACACAAAATTTATGGCATTTTGAAAAAAAATTGTTCGGGTCGTGGCCCATTTATTGCAATAATACAGGAATTGCGTGGTATATTTTCTTATTATTAGCATTGTTGGATTTAATGGAATTTTTTCTAAGTAAATATTGCTAATTAATTAATTTCCTTAAAGTGAAAGACTTTTCCGTAAATGAAAATTTGTTAATCACCTTATCTTTCTTATAAAATGCTTCAAATTTGTTAATTACCTTATATTTCTTAACACCTACACTCCGATTTTACCCAACAGTAGCCCAAATCCAAGTCGGTGCGTATTATTATTGTATGTGTGTGTGTGTTTTATATAGTTTTCTTTGGTTCCTCACGAACTCTAGTATGCCTCAATTTTATGCCAAGTAATCGATCAACTATCTCATCATGACTCCATGGTAAAACACACTCGAGAGTTTGATTCCATTCCAGGTTAATATATCCAGACATTTTATTCCAACAGTTTAATATATACATAGATAAATGCGTTGAGAAACGTGTGTGCTCGCGTTCAAATGATCAAATTATATATAAAACCCTTTTAATCCAAACAAACCCTAAACATTCAGCAGTATGTGATTGAATAAATTGATAATCTACGCAAGAACATTCAAACACATGCAATTAAGGAAAAATCCCCCTCAGGGGCAAAACCATTTATTTTCACTATAATTTGTAAGAGAACGGCTTACAATCGGATTACAATGAAAATACAAGTTGACTAAGAATTACCCTCGGGTATCGGATTCTGTAGTCGCGGCTGGAATTATCCCTTTCCAGTAGGGCTGCAATGAAGAAGAAGAACAGTCTCCTCCACAAGGGTTGAACAAACCAAAGTTGTGTTCTTGGGTTGCAAAAGGATTCACAAAGGATTGGCAAGGATGTGTGAATCAAACCATGAGTCTTGGGACTCAAAAATATGAAGACTAGATGTATTTGGACTCTCAAATTCGTCTCCTAAAGTCTTGCAAAACAACTCCCCCGAAGTTGGTATTTATAGGAAAAAATATGAAGAGTCCCACGTTCTTAAAACTCTAAAATTCTATCCAGCGTACAAAAAAAACAGCAGTCTTTAAGGAATTTTCTCTATCTTCAAAAGGTCATAACTCCTTCACCGTAGCTCGGATTGAGGTGCCGTTTTTTCCAGTATCTTCGTTGCGGCGAGCTCTTCAACTTTCTAGTTGACCAGACCTCCGAACTATGGATGTGAAATTACGAAAATTCCCTTGAACTCTCCTATTGTGCCTTTTTTTTCACTGTTTTGACTTCCCTTGCGTACCACTTGCATTAAGTCCCTAAAATCTTGGAACGTGAAGTCATTGAGGCAGATGTGGGACATATTAGTGGAGATAATGCATGCTTGATTCCCGGAATTCGGATAGAGGCCGTCATGTGAGATCGTGAGGAGACGTGCCAAATGTAGCGGCGTACGACATAAATAAATGAAACATTTCGGACATGTGAAAAATGTCCTTACAAATCTCCCCCTATGTCTATGCCGGTACATACATAAAAAATCCGAATTATCAAATATGAAATTGCCTATACAAATCTACCCTCCCATGAACCCAAAACTGGAAAAGATACAAATGAATAGTCTTCATCATTTGTTCTTTAATTCTTCAGGAATCTCAAAACTTTTCTCATCAGGGTGTGCAACATATAGATCTGCAATCTTCATACCTACACACATGAGACAAAGCAAATACCACGTGACATATCGAGTTTGAAATGAGATAACATGGATATCAATATATGATAAAAATATAAGCAACATCTCAAAAACTCCCCCAGAATTCAAACTCCCCCATAATATGATAATTCTTTCTCCCCCTTTTTATGATGTCCCCAAATGGACAAATTAGAGAAATAAATCAAATAAGCAAGTGTGGGGTGTCACTAGGATAAAAACACACCATGAATAAACAGAAAGCAACCAAGTCAATGATAGCGTAAATGAAGTGGTGTGATCAAATTCGATTGGAAAATCAATGCATACAAACATGACATATGTGCACGATGAATATTGGATATTCCTAGCGAATGAACTCAAATGCTTCCTTTGGTGTAAAAGAGTGACAATATAAGATATTGACTCAATCAAATCAACAAATTAAAGCTCAAAATGATTTTCACACCAATAACGTCCAAAATGATTTTATGCTTTTTCAGGACTTTCAAGGAAGTGCAAACCCGTTTAGATTCTCCAACCAAACTCCCTCAGATAATGTATTGAATAGAGGCATTCTAAATTCTCAAACTTTGGAGAATTGATGGTGAAACCTAAGTGGCCCATATTTGGCATGAATTGCTTTTTATTGCCTTTAAATTTTTTCGGGCTCTTTTAACCTCTTTGGACCTCGGATATTAAAATTCCTCCATTTTTTAGGTCCTTTTTAACGGTGGCTTTTGCGCAAAGGATAGATGATTACCTTTCGCAGCCCCTCCCCGTTATACAAAAACACACAGTCTAACCAAAACGGTTTTTACATGCATTCCAATCTTGTCAAGTTTTATCGCATATTGTACATTGTATAGACATGATTGAGATGAAAACACGCAAGCCAACATGAGATAGACAAGTGCAATAATCAAATATAGCCGTGCATGTGTGCAATAAAGGATATAGGAGTCAAACATGTAGGAAGATATCACTAATTACATCTCAAAGACTCCAATCAATGTTAAGCACATGGATGAAATGATGTAGCCTCTCAAATCTCTATCAAACAGTCACATGGATAAATGGAATGAAGTTGTGACTTGGCTATCTTACATGCTCATCCATAAAAGAAGCGATATACAAAAATCTTTTTGGATTTTTTCAAAAATTTAAAAAAAAAATAAAATCTTTTTGTGCTTTTCTCAAAATTTTTCTTAAAGGAAAATCTTTTTGTATTTTTTTTCAAAAAAAATATAAAAAAAAAAAGGAATAAAACAAAGATGTACAACAAAGTAATGGTACATATAAAACAGACTAGCAATAGGAAGCATATGATATGAACATGAAGAAGCATCCTATTCTAGACATAGACCAACCCCTCAGTCAACTGTGCAAATCCCTAAAGATTTCCTAAGACTCTCAAATCTAAGGGCATCTAAAGGTTTCGTGAAAATATCGGCTAACTGACGGTCGGTAGGAACAAAACTCAGGGATACGACTTTCTCTTCAACTAACTGACGAATAAAGTGCTCACGTATCCTGATGTGTTTTGTGCGCGAATGCTGAACTGGATTGTGGGATATGTGTATCGCGCTCGTGTTATCACAGGAAATGGTCATGGTGTCCTGTGATATCCCATAATCCTCCAGCATTTGCTTCATCCACAAGAGTTGTGTGCAACAACTCCCGGCGGCTATGTACTTAGCCTCCGCAGTGGACAAAGAGATGGAATTTTGCTTCTTGCTCAGCCAGGAGACAAGAGAAGAACCAAAATAGAAACACCCACCAGAAGTGCTCCTACATCCATCTACATCCCCAGCCCAATCGGCATCCGAGTAGGCGGACAAATGGTCATCGGTATCAAAGGAATACCAAATCCCGTATGAGAGAGTCCCACTTACGTATTTAATAATACATTTTAGAGCAAGTAAATGTGACTCTTTTGGGGATGCCTGATAACGCGCACAGACTCCAACACTAAAGGCGATGTCGGGACGACTGGTAGTCAAGTAGAGGAGACTACCTATCATACTCCGATATAAGGTTTGCTCTACGTCCTTGCCTGAAGTGTCCTTACTAAGCTTGGTAGTGGTACTCATAGGTGTACGTGCATGCTTAGCGGAGTCTAAACCAAATTTCTTCACTAGGTCTCTAGCATACTTGGATTGGGAGATGAACATCCCATCCTCTAGCTGACGAACCTGGAGACCAAGGAAGAATGTAAGCTCACCAACCATGCTCATCTCAAAATCACTTTTCATCTCCTCCTCAAAGTGGTGAGCATGCTGGGAGCATGTGGATCCAAAGACTATGTCGTCCACATAGACCTGGGCGACCAAAATAGCACCGTCATCTCTCCTGACAAACAACGTCATATCTACTCCCCCTCTCTTGAAGCCACGAGCTAAGAGATAAGAAGTAAGCCTCTCGTACCAAGCACGGGGTGCTTGCTTCAAACCATACAAGGCTTTCCTCAGATAGTAGACGTGCTCAGGGTGCTGAGGGTCTTCAAACCCTTTTGGTTATTCCACATAAACCTCCTCCTGTAGAATGCCATTCAAAAAGGCACTCTTGACATCCATCTGATACACCTTGAAGCGCAGATGACATGCGATGGCGAGCAGAAGACGGACGGACTCAAGCCTCGCAACAGGAGCAAATGTCTCCCCAAAGTCTACACCCTCTATCTGTGTGTAGCCTTGAGCGACCAACCTAGCCTTATTTCGGATTATGGTACCATTTTCATCCATTTTGTTCTTAAAAATCCACCGGGTACCTATCACATTAATCTCACTAGGTTGGGGGACAAGTTCCCAGACATCATTCTTTTTAAACTGAAGCAACTCATCCTGCATAGCAGATATCCAGTGTTCATCCTTGAGTGCTTCTTTATGGTTCCTGGGCTCGACTTTGGACGTGTAACAAAGATGGCTAAGAACGTTCTCTAGCTGAGCACGAGTCTTGACCCCTAGAGTGGGATCACCAACAATGGCAGAAGGGTCATGACTCTTGCGAACCCAAGCAGGTGTGTCCCCTAACACAGGAGTAGGGTCCACAGAGTGTGAGAGAGGAACAGGTAAATCACTGTCAGAACAATCCTCATCCTCACACTGAAGGTTAAGATCAATAACCGTCGGAGGTTCGTCATCTTGCACGGTGACGTTTATTGATTCCATAATCTTAGAGCGCTTCGGGTTAAAAACCCGGTACGCTCTGCTATTCGATGAATATCCTAGAAATATTCCCTCGTCGCTTCGGGAGTCAAACTTTCCTAATTGCTCTTTATCCCGTAGGATGTAGCATTTACTCCCAAAGACACGGAAATATGCCAGGTTGGGCTTCTTGCCAGTCCACAACTCATAAGGAGTGTGAAGTGTGTGTGGACGCAGATACACCCTATTCACCGTGTGGCATGCAGTAGACACTGCCTCTGCCCAAAATCTCCTAGAAACTTTACGACCTAGAAGCATAGATCTAGCCATCTCTTGAATCGTTCTATTCTTTCGCTCAACAATCCCATTTTGCTGAGGAGTTCTCACAGCAGAAAACTCATGTTTGATCCCAAGGCTATCACAGTACAAATCAACCTTTGCTTCCTTGAATTCAGTGCCGTTGTCACTATGTATTCTGTTAATAGTGACACCGTGTTGATTTTGCAGGACACGGCACTTGGTCGTTAAGAAATCTACAGCATCGAATTTCTCTCTCAGAAAACCTACAATGGAGTATCTGGAGAAATCATCTACCATCACGAGGATGTACCTCTTACCACCTAGACTCTCAGTACGAGTGGGACCCATAAGATCCATGTGAATCAACTCCAGAACATGAGAGGTGGTAATGGAATGTAACTTCCTATGAGGACTACGAATTTGTTTTCCCAACTGACAGGGTCCACAAACGGTCGAAGTTGACTTTCCAAGTGATGGTAAGCCACGTACTAGGTCCTTTTTAGATAAACGATTGAGATCTCTAACGTTCACGTGACCTAGACGTTGGTGCCACAGATCCATAGGAGTGATCGTGGCACTGTTGCAGATAAGTGAGGATGTGGGCTCAGTCCCATAGCAATTATCCTCGGTCCTCACCCCTTGCATCAAAAGTTTACCGGCTTGATTGTAGACTTTACACGCGTCCCGGTCAAACTTTACTGCAAAGTTAGTGTCGCACAGCTGGCTAATGTTAAGAAGGTTTGCTTTCAAACCTTTGACGTACAAAACATTTTCTAGCTTAGGAAAACCAGGTAACTCGATAGTACCTCGTCCTATAATGCTAGACTTACTCCCATCTCCAAAGGTGACTCTGCCATCTTGATAATCCTCAAGAGTAGTAAAAAATGAGGCATCACCTGTCATGTGTCTGGAGCACCCACTATCAAAATACCATTGAGAGGTATTATGTGCTTTGAGAGCAACATGAACAACAAAAGCCTTTTTATCTTTCTTAGGTACCCAAGTCGAGGTGACCTTTTGTTTGCCTTTGTTGTTGTTGATTTTAGCTGGAATGTGAGAAGCATTCACTAACGGCAAAGACATCCGTCGGAATTCTTCCATTAAACTCTGAGTCGTGGCAGCTAAGAACTCAACTCGCTCTCTCAGACTAGAAAACTCATCAGTATGACGTGGTGGAGCAGTAGTACGTCGTGTCCGACCCATGCTATAGCAAGTTTACCTAAGGTGGCCTTTTCTTTTGCAATAAGTACAAAAGAGCACTGTCAAAGGTGGACCTCGGTTTGCTTTTCTAGGTCGAACTCTCCTTCGAGGTTTTTTACGGTGACCATAAGGAGTTGTAGTAAACTCAGGAACTGGTCCAGGTGCAATTTGGGACGTGGAGGCACCATCATATCCAATTCCTTGACAATCACCAAAACCTAAAGCGGGGCCGAGGAGCATCTTTCCCATCTTCCCAAATCTGTCCTCGATTTGTACCTTGACTTCCCGTGCTTTCTCAAGATCATGAGTCAGCTGGGCAACAAGGGCTTCAAGTTTCTTCCGAGTCTCCACGGAGGAATGGAGCTGACTCGTAAGACTAGCCACTTGCTTGATCAAGTCCCCTCTCTCTTTCTCTAGAGTACTCTCTCTCTCTCTAAACAAATTCTCATTCTCGACACAGGTAGATTCTCTCTCTCTCAGGGCGGTGCAGGTGGAGAACTCTCTATCTCTCGCTTTCCTTAAATCTTCCTCTAGGCAAGTGATCTTAAGAACTAACGCTTTGTTACGCTTTTTAGTTTTAAAAGACTCAGAATATAACTCAGCGTAGGCGCGTTGTGTATCACTCTCGCTCTCACTTGTGTCATCCTCCCCCTCACTCACATCGATCTCACTGTCGAGGTGTCCCTGTGAAGCATCATCCTCATCGTCGTGAGGAGAACTAGGAGTGCTCACTTGGATGGCCATGAATGCGGTGAAGTTACACTCATGCGGTGACTCATCTCCAGAATCCACCGTCTCGACCTCACTGTCGTCACTAAGGGTAGCATTAAGGACAGCTTTCCCTTTCTCTCTATTCAGACGATTGGCACACTCAAAAGCTCTATGACCCCTACCATCACACTCAAAACATCTCTCACTTTCTTTCAGAGAAGGATTTTTGGAAACTTTTTCATTTTTCTTTTCAAACTTATTTTTCTCAAATTTCTTTTTATCTTTAAAATTGCCATTTTTCTTAAATTTGAGAATCCTCTTGAATTTTTTTGCGAAAAGAGCCAAATCATCTAAGTCAAAATCACACTCAGAATCCGACGTGTCAGTCTCTCTCTTTCTAGATGACTCTACTCTCTTTCTAGCTGACCCCTCACTCCTTCTCTCTTGGGTTTTAAGTGCAATTCCCTTATCTTTAGATTTAGCATTTTTAGGGAACATATCAATTTCATAAGTTTGCAAGTCTCCTACGAGTTCTTCCAATTTTAGCGTATTTAAATTACCCATAGAATTTAGCACAATGACTTTAGGGATAAAACGCTTAGGCAAAGAACGAAGAATCTTTTTAACAACTCTAGCATTCGGAATATGTTCACCAAGATTAAAACTAGTATTTACAATGTCAGAAAGTCTAGCATAAAATTCATCAAAGCATTCAGAATCATGCATGGTGATTGTTTCAAATTGAGTTGTCATGTTTTGCAACTTAGACTCTTTCACAGCATTAGTTCCATCATGGGTGAGTTGTAAAACATCCCATGCCTCTTTTGAGGTGGTACACGTCATTATGCGTTTGAACTCATCAGGTGTGATAGACCCAGAAATAGCACTTAGACCCTTAGAATTAAAAGATGACCATTTAATTTCTTCATCAGACCAAGAAATGTCAGGTTTCAAGTTGGTCACATTATCAACAGTCACGGTGGGAGGAGTCCACCCTCGTTCAACCAAAATCCAGACACGTTCATCAATGGCTTTTAAAGCCGACCTCATACGGGCTTTCCAATAACCATATTTTGTCCCGTCAAAAACAGGCATTTTATAATATGACTTCTCCATTTGAACACACACTTTTTCAAAAATCAATTTTTTCTAGAAAATTGATATCTTAGAAAAATGTTGCGGAAAAAAAAAAGGAATACGCGATAGATTAGCGTAACCTGCTCTGATACCAATTTGAGAAACGTGTGTGCTCGCGTTCAAATGATCAAATTATATATAAAACCCTTTTAATCCAAACAAACCCTAAACATGCAGCAGTATGTGATTGAATAAATTGATAATCTACGCAAGAACATTCAAACACATGCAATTAAGGAAAAATCCCCCTCAGGGGCAAAACCATTTATTTTCACTATAATTTGTAAGAGAACGGCTTACAATCGGATTACAATGAAAATACAAGTTGACTAAGAATTACCCTCGGGTATCGGATTCTGTAGTCGCGGCTGGAGTTATCCCTTTCCAGTAGGGCTGCAATGAAGAAGAAGAACAGTCTCCTCCACAAGGGTTGAACAAACCAAAGTTGTGTTCTTGGGTTGCAAAAGGATTCACAAAGGATTGGCAAGGATGTGTGAATCAAACCATGAGTCTTGGGACTCAAAAATATGAAGACTAGATGTATTTGGACTCTCAAATTCGTCTCCTAAAGTCTTGCAAAACAACTCCCCCGAAGTTGGTATTTATAGGAAAAAATATGAAGAGTCCCACGTTCTTAAAACTCTAAAATTCTATCCAGCGTACAAAAAAAACAGCAGTCTTTAAGGAATTTTCTCTATCTTCAAAAGGTCATAACTCCTTCACCGTAGCTCGGATTGAGGTGCCGTTTTTTCCAGTATCTTCGTTGCGGCGAGCTCTTCAACTTTCTAGTTTACCAGACCTCCGAACTATGGATGTGAAATTACGAAATGCCCTTGAACTCTCCTATTGTGCCTTTTTTTTCACTGTTTTGACTTCCCTTGCGTACCACTTGCATTAAGTCCCTAAAATCTTGGAACGTGAAGTCATTGAGGCAGATGTGGGACATATTAGTGGAGATAATGCATGCTTGATTCCCGGAATTCGGATAGAGGCCGTCATGTGAGATCGTGAGGAGACGTGCCAAATGTAGCGGCGTACGACATAAATAAATGAAACATTTCGGACATGTGAAAAATGTCCTTACATGCGTATATGATTTTTTGTTATTATGTTTTAGGGATTCTTTTTTATATGCATGAACTTTATTTGTTACGATTAATTAATCATCAAATTTTGCAATTTCATTCGTAGAATATATTGTGTTAAATAGGTCAGAACAACAAAATAATACAATTTAGTTAAATTCGCCCACGCATCGCGTGGCCTTCATGCTAGTATATATATATATATATATAAACAACCCCCACCCCCACCCCCTACCCTGCCCCACCCCCACCCACCACCCATCACACACACACATACACACACACACACACACGCACAGCCCCCCCACCCTGCCCCACCCCCACCCACCACACACGCACACACACATACACACACACGCACATATATACCCACACATATATATACACACAATCATATATATATAAATGGAAGAGAGAGAGAGAGAGAGAGAGAGGAGGGAAGAAACGGCGGGGGAAAAAAGAAGGAGAAGGGTTTTTTTACTACGACATTTGTCACGGTCATTGACCGTGACAACATTTATAAGTATTGTCCTGGTCATTGACCGTGACACGACCGTGACAAATATAATTGTCACGGTTTTGTCACGATCAATGATCGTAACAATAATTTATCACGGCCTTGTCACGGTCAATAACCGTGACACAAAACGCGTGTTTGTTGTCACGGTTAATGACCGTGACAAGGTTAAGCACTGGAAGGGTACCAATTTACCCATTTTGGTATAGTGAATAATAATAATAAAGACAAATAATTAAGAATTAAAATACCTCTTATTCGTACCAAGTCATTGTTGTTGTAACTTGAACATCAATAACATGAAAATTTGTTATGGAAACAATAGCTACCTGTCAAATATCCATCAATGAAAAACTTGTTCAATAAGGACATGACCAAAATAAGGTAAGAACATAAAACAAATTTAGTACATCATCCTCTTAAGGAAATATATTTTATTCCAACATTTGTACTTTTACATTGCTATTTCCATACATTCAAAACCTGGAAAGAAATTACATACCCCTTATAAGTGCTCGTGTAATAACCTGTACATGGACATCCACGACTTGTTTATTCCCATTTCTTGAAGAGTACATATTAATACTATAATTATTAGTAGTAGAAATGTGATTACCATGCCAAATAACATAATTCTCAATCATCGAATCACACAATCCATAATAATTAGTTCTATAAAATAAATTCAATGAATTTGATAGATGAAGAATGTTTTTAACCAAGATCACTAAAACAAACATTTGCATAGAATTTCCCTACAGTAATGTCCAACAAAACAAGATGGCATAATTCATTTAACGTACGAATGTTTAAAATCAATTAATTAAGCATTCTCATCTTAAAGGATAACCTAGATTTATGTGAAGAATATAATAAAATAGAATAAAACTAATAAACTAAACACAATTGTTCACTATAATATTGTAGCATGTTCACATGAAACTTCATGACAACCAGTCACAACATACCTAAATTAACTACAACGACCTCAACAAAATTAATCCATCCAGACATTAAAAATTAAAGACCGTCATTTTTTTACGTACTAATATGCTCCTAAAAGCCCTAATTTTAACATTATTCCAGACAAACAAAATAATAAAGTTTAAGCTAAAAATAAAGTAAATCTAAAATAGAATAATAGAAATTAAAAAAAATGCTGGTGTGAACAAACCCGTGAGATTTCATACAAAATTGAAATCAAAATCTTTGCAAGTTAGGGTTTAATATTTACGTGTGTGCGTCTATGTGAGTGTGTGTGTGCACGTCTCTGTGTGTGTGTGTGTGGGTGTGCGTGTGTGTGTGTGTGTGTGAGAGAGAGAGAGAGAGAGAGAGAGAGAGAAAGAGAGAGAGTACCTGTGTAACTGAGGGAAGGATAAGCTGATGGAAAAGCGAGGGAAGGAGACGAATTTGGGTTTAGGGAAAAGTGATCGAAAGTGAGATGGAGGGAAAGAGTTGCGTGTCAAACATTTTTGAGCAAAAATTGAAATTGTGGTATTGTGTTATCTCACGCGTATGCATTGGGGAGTTTTGTTAAAAAGTGTCATAATATGTACCATTTAATATGACTATTATATTGAAATTGTCATGTACGTTAATATTATTATTCTTATAATGACACTTTATAATTAATATGTCATATAAATAAGAGTATTTTACTTTTAATGATAATTTTTTTAAAACTGTCATAAAGTCATTTTTTAAAGTGTCATAAAAAGGCATTTTTCTTGTAGCGTATTTTGTCCTTTGGGCCATCATGATTATATACCTCACGTTTCAAAACAAAATATTTTGCATGTATACTATTTATTATTATTAATACATACAACGTATAGAAAAATAAATCAGACTGCAAAACTTAACTTAATACCATGACTAGAAGCTAGGGAGACGAATAGATCTAATGGATAGAGAGATATGGGTCTTATACAAAGACTAGCATGTAGGCCCGTGCGATGCACGGGCGAGTGCGTAATTTCAAAAATATTTGCAAGATTTTAATTGTTTACGCAATCAAACTACAAAGTGTTTAAGAAGTACCAATGAATATATAGGCAAATCAACCCATTTATACACACACAAAATATGAAAATCAAACTGTATATTCATTAAAATGAAGTTATGTAATTCTACCCTCCTATAATTTATCTTAGGGAGTAGCTAACGGCACTCCAAAAAATCTTTAAACACTCCACAAACTTTTTGAAAGACAAAAATACCCTTTACTCTAAAATCAAACAAATTTCATTTTACTTCTTCAACAAAAAAATTATATTTGTAGAAAATTGTTTTTTAATTTTAAAAAAAGGGTCATTTTTTTAATTAACATTTAGTCCAAACAATTTTATTTTATTCAAAAATTTGTTCACAATATAAAACACTCACAAACACACTTTTTTCTCTTATCCTAAACTTTAAGAAAAAGTCATCAAAAATAAATAAGGTCATGGAGTCGTTAAAAAAAATACCACCGGTTATGAATCTATTATTATTTAAGTAACACGATCACGACTCAAATTAAACGCGACGTGGCGTGGAGTCGTATTTTTTTCATACCAGTGGCACAGACCATTTTTTATTATTTCAAAAACAAACTTTTTACTATTTAAATAAATGCTCCGCGTCGCCGGTATGCATAAGCGGTCCAACCACCTATACTACCGTTGACACGGACCATTTTTTCTAATATGTTGGTACGCGCCAGCGATTGTATAGGTTTTTTATGTAAAAAACTCATTTTTATATTAAAAAAATGGGTCATTTTTTTAATTAACGTTTACTCCAAACATTTTTATTTTGTTTCAAAAAGTCAGTCACAATATAAAACACTCACAAACATCATTTTTTCTCTTATCCTAAACTTTCAAAAAATTATAAAAAATAAACAAGGGTATGGAGTCGTTAAAAAAAATACCAGTGGTTATGAATCTATTATTTTTTAAGTAACACGATCCAAATAAAACGCGACGTGGGTGGAATCGTATTTTTTTCATAACGGTGGCATGGACCATTTTTTATAATTTCAAAAATAATCTTTTTACTATTTAAAAAAAGTGTCCGCCCCAGCGGTATGCATAGGTGGTCCAACCACCTATACATACTGCTGGGGCAGACCATTTTTTTTATTATGTTGTGACTGACTTTTTGAAACAAAATAAAAATGTTTGGACTAAACGTTAATTAAAAAGATGACACATTTTTTTTAATATAAAAAAAGTTTTTTAACATAGTTTACCACTACATATCGCTAGCGCGTACCAACATATTAGAAAAAAATGGTCCGCGCCAGCGGTATGTGTAGGTGGTTGGACCGCCTATGCATACTGCCAGCGCAGACCATTTTTTTAAATAGTATAAAGATTATCTTTGAAATAATACAAAATTGTCCGTGCCACCGGTATGAAAAAAATACGACTCCATGTCACGTCGTGTTTTATTTGGATCGTGATCGTGTTACTTAAAAAATAATAGATTCATAACCGCTGGTATTGTTTTTAACGACTCCATGCCCTTGTTTATTTTTGATAATTTTTTATAAAGTTTAGGATAAGAGAAAAAAGAGTGTTTGTGAGTGTTTTATATTGTGAATGACTTTTTGGAATAAAATAAAAATTTTGGACTAAATGTTAATTAAAAAATGACCCATTTTTTTAGTATAAAAATCAGTTTTTTAAAAAAAATAATTTTTTTCGTTGAAGAAGTAAAATGAATTTTTTTTGATTTTAAAGTAAAGGGCATTTTTGTCTTTCAAAAAGTTTGTGGAGTGTTTAAAGATTTTTTGAAGTGCCGTTAGCTACTCCTTTATCTTATATGGCTATAAGTTTTTTTGGGGGGTGATATGGAAATTAAAATAAAAAAATTAAAACCACCTCATGATTAGAAGAATTTCCTTAAGAAAGCTTCATTTGGATCAAATCCAAAAGAGAGGCTCTTTTTGAGATGAAGACATAGTGGACTGGGTTCATTCAGTAAGTTGTATTGCGGCGGCGCCTCTTGATGTGAAACAACTATAATTAATATAAACTTAATCATATTGAAAATAATATTTCCAAAAGAAGGAAAAGAAAAGTGAACTGTTAGGACAGTAATAACCCAAAAATTGTGTTTGAACTGAAATCCAATAAAAAAAGGTGAGAAATTATCCTCAAATCATATCTAAACAGAAATTCAATTCGTATAGAATGTAAATGGCTAACAAATATGAAGAAATATGAAGGAGAGGAATCAAACCAGGAAATAAGTGGACAAATTATATCTCGTGTTTAGAGGGCCATGTTGATTCTCCAAGGAATCCTCAACTTCAAATATATAATAAAACTACTAAAACAACAAATAAATTTCAAGATGAATAGAAAATGGAAACCAAACACAAAATAATAACTATGAATTGAACTAAAATTCAAACCCCTACACACATGTGCGGCAAAGAAATGGGGAAAAGGCTATGAATTGTTTCACACGTCATTCTTACCCTTAACAAATGTCATTGAAGTGAAGCAGTAGTAAAAGAGATCAGAACACTTACTTAATAGCTTAGCAAGTTAGTAATAGAAAACCCATATCCAAAATCAATCAAAAGAAACACATCATCATATTACCGACGTGGAACTGAGATTTGACAGTTGCATCACCTAAACCATCAGCTTTCATGGGACAGCTTTCCATTTAAATATTTACGACGATTGTATATAGATATATATGTATGTATGTATGTTTGTTGTAAAGGAAAATGGCTGAAGACCAAAGGGCGATGAGAAATGGAAGAGCTTTATTGCTGTCATTCAATGTGAGGTTTAATGGTGGGAGACGAATAGATGTCAAAAATTAGAAATCATAATTGTATTATAGGAAATTGTAGAGTCCACGACTGAGTTTTAAGTTTTAGAAAATAGGAAATTGTAGGGTTTGAGGGTAAATGGGAAGTCAAAGGGCGATGAGAAATGGAAGATCTTTATTGCTGTCATTCAATGTGAGGTTTAATGGTGGGAGACGAATAGATGTCAAAAATTAGAAATCATAATTGTATTATAGGAAATTGTAGAGTCCACGACTGAGTTTTAAGTTTTAGAAAATAGGAAATTGTAGGGTTTGAGGGTAAATCGGAAGTCAACTTACGATTATAAATAGTAGTTTCTTCCTCTCATTGTACTATCTTCAAGAATGGATTCTAATCAGCTTAGGGTGGAAAACGAGTATGAACTTCATTGGCCTTATTTGGAAGAAATCTCTCAAGGGTAATCTCCCACTTATTAATACACTTCTTCTTTCAAGTAAACTGTTTACAACCTAGTATATATGTTTGTGTACTTGTGTAATTGTCCATTTTTTGTGTTTGCAGAAAATTGGAGCAATACTCACATATCACTAATCATTTGAATTACAATTCTTTTGACGATCCCTTTAATTCTGATCAATTATTTCCACAATCAAATTATGAAACCCTCTTTGATTATCAATACCAATTTTTGCAACAACACAATCAAATTCCACATGGTTTTAATGAATATCAATTTTCACAACCAAACAATTATATTCCCAAATTGGAATTTGATGATTTTGAGAATATTTGGGATGATAATATTGCAGATTTTAGGAAAAATGGTATTGTAGATATCAAACCACAAATGTTTATGGATACTGAAAATTTAGATTATGGAGCAATAGAAGGGCTTAATACAATGCGTCATGGACAATATATGATTTCAAACACAAATGAAAATCAAAGTCGGGAAATTAAAAAATTAAAATCGGCTCCATTGGAACTCGATGAGATTCAAAAATACTTTAACGTTCCCATAACTGAAGCAACCAAGGAGTTGAAGGTAGGATTGACTATGCTGAAGAAAAGATGCAGAGAGCTTAATATTACGAGGTGGCCGCACCGGAAAATCAAGAGTATGGAGTCCCTCATTGACAATGTTAAGGCATTATCATACGTGCGTATTAGATCGTTTTGAATATATTAATCTATATTGCATCATTTTTAGAGTTAGTTGCATATTCTCCCCTCAACTTTACTCTCATTTTTACATCACCAACTGAGCTTCTATTGTTTGGATTTAATCCACCTAAACTTTCAAAACGAAACCTTTTAACCATAATACTTCTAGTTTATTAGACGGATAATCACAATTGACACCCATGTAACTATTTTAAAAGGGTATTATTGTATTTTACCAAATTGTGGATAATACCTCACTATACTCTCTTTCTCATTTTCTCATAACGGTATGGGCAATCATGGTTGCACCTCTCTCTCTCTCTCTCTCTCTCTCTCTATATATATATATATATATATATATATATATATATATATATGTGTGTGTGTGTGTGTGTGTGTGTGTGTGTGTGTGTGTGCGTGTGTGTGTGTGTGTGTACACACACATATATCTTAACATGACACACACTAATTTGGGGTTGAAGAAAAAGGTGGGTTTGAAAAAGAAAGTATTGAATTTGAGGTTATTTTGTTTACCCAAATCCAAGATTTAATTAGGGGTATGTGTATGGGTTTGTTGGTATTGGTATTTATTTTAATTTTTCTAGAATTTATTTATTTATTTTTTTGCTGAATTTTTATAGGAACCAAGTTTTGTTTGTTTTGTTTGGAAATATGGATTTTTGACAAAAAATATTTTTTTTTGCTACAAATTTATTTTCCCTAGAAATATATTTTTTCCTTAAACTTTGTTCTTTTTAACTAATATTCAAACTTTTATAATTTTTTGTTTATTATTTCTAGATTTTTAAAAAAAATATATGTTATTATTCAATCTTTTAAAATGTCTTTTGTATTTTTTTCATGATTCTTATAAGTTTTTTCAAAATAAGTCGTTCAGTCGGTTCAAGCTTCATAATGAGAGAGGGACCACCCGGTGGTGTTTCTATGTACGTTTTCTAAATTTGTTAGGTAACTTTTTAAATGTTTTTCTATAAATTCAAAAATATTTTTCTTTTATTTTCGTATTTTAAAAAAATTAACATTTTTCATATTTTTAATTTTTAATGTTTCTGTTTGTAATTTCTAAATTAGTTTTTTTGTTAATTTCCCGATTTAAAAAAAAGTTTTAATTTCCAAATCTTTTAAATGGCTTTCTATAAAAAAAAATTATTTTATAAAAATTTTCTCTAATTTTCATTTTAAAAAAAATCTTATATAGAATTGGACATAAATACCCTCATTTGCATGGAACACAACCAATATTTCGTCCAAAAAATTGACGGTGTAAGTTAGGAGGCTACATGAAGCCGTTATAGAAGTTTAGGGGTTAAATCTTGAAAACAAAATTCGGATGGTGATGTAAAAATTGGGGAAAAGTTTACGTGAAATGGAATTAACCCCTTATTTTTAATTGAGTTCATTTCTCTCTTATAAGAAGTGAATTGAATATAAAATTTTGTAAGTAAGTTCAATATATATTGTTCTTATTTGTATAAGTATTTTTTTCTTAATTGCAATATTAGGAGATGGGATTAACAAATGAGGTAGGGATGCTAGAAGACCACAAGAAGATGATGGAGAAGCAGCCAGATTTAGAAATGACAGAAAAAATAAAAAGGTTGAGGTAAGCTTGCTTTAAGGCCAACAACAAAAAAAGGAGGCTCCTATCTGACTATCTGACTATTGATTATTGATTATGCTTCATCTCCTTTGTTACCATCTTAAATTTCTCCATGGGTATTTTGTACCTTAATTTGGTTTTGAGTTTTCCTATCTCTAGTTGTATTTTGTCCCTTTATTAACTTTTTGGACTTAAAAGCTATTTTCTGAGGTATAATAATCGTATAGCACGACAACCAAGTCTAAGTTTAAATAAAGTATGGTTTTCCTTGCCTTCAAGTGAATGTTTGCTCTACTATGGTAGGATGAGTTTTTTTTATTTTGGTAACTATTTAATATTTTTTTCTGCTCTCGTTCACTTACATATTTTTTAAATATTAAAGTCATTCAACCCTTCACGTATAACTTATAACTAGGGTATACACAATTATTAACCTATACATATTTCAAAATGTTTGTGTGTATATTATAAAATTATATGTGCAAATTATAATTTTTTCAAAATTTTTTTATGTAACTTTACACAAGTTATTGTATATATTACTGAAAATCAAATATGCGTGAAGAGAGTGGGACATTCGTGCTCAAAAAATATGTTTGTGAACATTATCCTTGAATTGGGTTCCATTTTATGTTAAAAGTAATTGGGAAACATAGATGCATATGACATTCATATTCTTAGATGCAAATATTATACATGTAATTAATATAATTAAAATAAAAATTATCAATATTACAATCTATATAAATTAACATATATTAAATTATTACCCAAAAAAAGTAAACAAGTCGAAGAGAGGAAAAGAGCGATATTACCTAAAATTGGAGCGATCCCTATAAGAACAAATCCAAAGAATCTACAAAACAAGTTAGTACCGAGCATAGAAAAAATAAATAATAAAAAGTTAACTAATTACACTAGACTAAAATAAAAAGAAAGAAAGAATAAAAAGCTAACTATATACAACCTACTATTTAGGCCTCACACTAACTGTACACTAGAAGTCTAAATAACTGAGGGTCCACCATAAGAACCATTTGACTTTGGATTACAACCGGTGTACCCTCACAAACAAGCATGCCTTCGAAAAATATGAATTTCGTTTGAACAACGGAAGGCATGTGTATGGCGTAAGAAAGGAACCATCGCCAATTAAAAGTTTTGGAGGGACGATGGGGGGTTTGGATTGAACGGGTGACAAAAATATGTGGGGACCGAGAAAATCCGAATATCCTCCCTATGATTTTGAAATTGGTATGGGAGGCAGCACACAAAAAGGCACGAATGCGATCGTGGAAGGCG
The DNA here is from genome assembly GCA_949130495.1 of Sambucus nigra. NCBI lineage: Eukaryota > Viridiplantae > Streptophyta > Magnoliopsida > Dipsacales > Adoxaceae > Sambucus > Sambucus nigra. The sequence continues at coordinate 623,197,356 of OX422210.1, read as the reverse complement.
ACTCGAGCAGGTACTCCTTATCGGCGATAGGGTTTAAAACATTAAAGTTTGAAACCGAATCATCGGGTACTTGTGACGGTGGGATAATAGAGAATGAAAATGGGGATGAAAGAAATTCAAACTCACGAGATGAATCATCATCACATGAAGTTTGAGTTTCGAATGAAATAATATCATTTTCAACGAAATGTTCTTCTTTGGGGTCCAAAGAAGAAATCATTTCATTGCAAATAGATATTACGTCATTTTCATCCTCGCTTTCAATATCTGTTATGCAATGGGCAAAGTCAACAATGGTTTGTTCCAAAGTAGGCACAAGTACCTCATTTGGTTCAAAACATTCCTCGACCTCGAAACTTTCAAAAGCAAAATCGTCTTCTGACTCAAAAAGTAAATTCAAGTTATGTTCCCACAAATGATTTTCTTTCCGATAACGATTTTCAATTTTCTCATTCTCATACATACGCAAACCTGCACCGAATGTCATAATTCGAGGTGCGGATGCATGAAAATGGGAAATTTGAAAGTTGCCATCGGACTTAAACCAAATCTCATTATGATAGGAATTTTAAAAACTATTCGAATTCATTTCAAAATTCCTATTATAAGGAGGTAAAGGCCCAAAATCATTATCATCATCATCAAAATTCCAATAACCTAAGTTTTGACTTTCGTTATACTCGCCCAAAGTCATATTTGAATTTGTTATACTTTGGGATTCTTAGTATTCACCGAAAGTCATAGGTTTGTGAGAATTTTGAGAATTATGACAAGGATTACTGAAAGAATTGGAATAAGACATGCTTACCCCCAAAAATGGCTCGAAATGGGGAGTTCCACAAAGTAAGTGCGCGCGAAAAAAATTCGAGCGTTTCTAAGTTCTCAAATTTGGAAGTCCTGCAAAATATCAGCAAATAATACAAATAGAAAGAAAATACTATGAATTACTAAATCAAATAAAGTCTAAAACAAACAAGTCCCCGGCAACGACGCCATTTTGATAGCGCGCGAGAGGTGTGCGCGTGTAAAGTGCACAGTCATTATTTTTTATCTCGTTGCGACTATAAAAAAACCTAAATTACTACTACACTTGCAGGGCAAGTCTAGCGGGATGTCGGGTATCGAGAATTTAAGTGATTTAATACTCCGAAATAAAAGTGCAAAAGGTGATTACAAACTAAAAAGTAAAAGATGCATAAAAGGGAAATGTTAATCTAGGCAAGGTATTGAAACTAGATTATGAAAGCGGATAAAACTATAGGTTGCGTTGAATATCCTTCACCCGAGTTAATTTGTATAAAATGGTTACATGGGTCGACGAGTTATTTAGAATGCGTCTCGTTTCGACAGTTACATAAATCAAGGGTTGTCATGCCCCTAAATCCTCATAAAAGCCTAATAACATTTTGGCGTCAACAAATATCCCAGAAATTGTGCACAAAAGGTCGTAAGCATGAGACATACATGATATGCCCCGTCAAATATCCTAGGCGCAATAACTAGAACAACACACCTAAAATAGACCCATAAACACTATTACCAAGCCAAGCAAAGCGTTAACCCGAGTGAGTTCAATTCAAACACAACCTAATTTATATTACCTAGAAAGCATCGTAAAAATGCGGTAAATAAACGCCGCAAAGAAACGCGATAAAACTACACTAGAAAGCATGTAAATTAACTAGAAAGCAAGAATGAAGAAATACAAACTATATTAAGGAAGAGGATGATGAATAGTGCAACATTCAACCCAAATGGGGTGTCAAACCAAGAACAATTGAAGAAGAACTCTCCAAAACCCTCAAACCCTAAGATATTCTACCCTAAAATCGTGTATATCTGTCTATTACAAAAAAATGGGTATTTATACTAAGTTGGAATAAAAATAGAAAAGAAAAGAGAAAAGAAAAGAAATGCCAAAATATCTCCTGAAAACAGGGGATCGATCGATCAAGGCCAATTTTTAGTTGCAGAGAAGGATCGATCGATCGACCAAAATGGTCAATCGATCGATCAAGCAGGGGTGAGCCAAGCAGCAGCTTATGCATTCTTTTCGTCCCTTTTCTCCTCCTCTTTTGATTTCCTTATTTTTCCCTCCGCTGAAATCGTCGTAACTTCTTCATACGAACTCGGAATCGTGCACCGTTCATAGCCACGCAAAGCTAGCGAGGAGGTCTACAACTTTCGTGAGATGTCGGGCCTGCTGCCCAAGCTATGAAAAGACTAAAATGCCCTTGAACGTACGATTGCATACGAAACTTCACCGGAATGCGTCCGAACTCCATACTTAGTACCTAAATACCTATAAAAGCCAAATTATATAAGACATATCATGATTTTTGAAGTTTCTAAATAAAGCCAGACTAAATAAAACTCAAAAAAATCATACAACCAACTCTATACTCACTTAATTTCCATATATTTTTTTTGGTAGCATACCATGAGGTGTTCGGGCCAGCTAATGCGCACCTCGACTAATCTAATCCCCACTCACGGTACGTGGCTTCCGCTGGCCAAGTATTATTTTGACAGTGCGAGGGATCGAACTGAGATCAAACCCAATCCACCCCTAAGACTGTCCTAATGATAGCTTTATACCACTAGGCCAATACGCTTGGTTAAAACAGAAAATAATTAAAATCCAAGCTAATTAAAGCTCAACCAAATCATACACTCAAATCATTCTTAATTCAATTTGCACATCATTAACAAAACATGGTTTGTGAATTTTCTAAATAAAATCAAAACAAGAAATATAATTGGTCAAAAACTATATAATGAAGTGGTAAGCATAATACCTCGAGCAGGAAGATGCCACAATCGAAAGCGAAAAACTGCACAAAGGGGCCTTTCAATTTTATTGACATGTGTTTGAATTTAAACATATGGCAAATGTAAAATTTATAAAAAGAGAGGTTTACCCACTTGCCTTAGAAGAATCGATTCCACGTCATTTTGTAAACAAAATATAAATCTGCATAAATTAGGACATACAATGAGCCTTTGGATTCATATAATTGTGAATTCCATATTAATTCTGGATCAAACACACCATCATATTTGTTCAAATCCAAATCAAAAACTGTTTTACAAGAATACAAATTTGTGTATATATACTTTCAATAACAAGATACGGATTACGTTTATGCCCTATGGGGTGTCCGTGCTTATCTCCGGGCAACTTAGTAATTGTTTTGAATTTTAGCTCCTTGACGCCAGTTTTAACACCAAAACAAACCTATACTAGTTAATTTCGGCAACTGGGAGCCCGGTGAGAATGTGGTCACTTCCCACGGGTTACTTTTGTGCCTCATGGGGTGTTCGTGCCCCTCTTTGGTCCACTCAGTCACTTGTTTGAGTTTTCACCCTTTAATGCCCATTATAATCCCCAAAAAAGCCTATACGGATTAATGTCATTAACCGGGAGACCAGAGAGGATGCACTCGCTTCCCAGATGTTACTTGTATGCCACATGGGGTGTCCATGCCACTTAATTCCCAATTTTAACACCAAACGAGCATATATTAGTTAATTTAGGCAACTAGGAGGCCAGTGAGAACACATTCACTTCCCACGAGCTACTTTTATTCCCCATGGGATGTCTATAAACGAAATTAAAAATATAAAAGACATTTATTAAAAAACATAATAATAGCAATTAGAACTAATTGTAGCAATAGTGAATCAAAACACAATTGTAGCGAATCAAAGGATATTACAGTAGTGAATCAAAATGAGTCGGATATATGAATATTAAATTTCAAAGGATATTACAGTAGTGAATCAAAACACATTTAGAGCAGCTAGCAATATGATGCAATACCACAATACTAAATTCCCTTACAAGATCAAAATTAACCTAGATAAAGCTGGTATACTAATTCTCTACCTTTGAAGAAACATCACTTGTATACTTTTGTCGCTTTCCAAGACTCTTTCTTTTTGTTTTCAACTTTTCATCTCGTTATCCCATTTCAACCCAAAAGCAAGAGTATACTAGTGAATATATAAAATCAAGTGTTCGATGAGGACACGATCACCTCTGATAAGTTTATTTTGTATCTTTTAGGGTATTTGTGTCTCTGTGTATAGGACACTTCATTATTATTTTCAATCTTCGCCCCCTGAAGACCATTTTTAACCTTAATGCGAGCATATAATGTTCAATTTACTAAAACGGGTGTCTGAATAAAACAAGATCACTTCACATAAATTACTTTGGTAGCTCATAAGGTGTTTGTGATTCTGTCTAAGTCTTTTGATTTTAATATTATGCTATCCTCCTCATAATCTCATTTTCATCCCAATACAAACCTATACAGATCAATTTAGGCAACTGGTTATCCGGTGAGGGAACGATCACTTCTAACAATCCAAATTTTCCATTGACCCTCTTAAACTCCTATCACCACTACAATTTAATTCGGGTTTTCAATTGGCTCACTCCAACCTCCTATCACCACTAGAAATCAAATGCAAATAATAATAATAATAATAATAATAATCACTACACCAAATCTTCCGAATTGTCAAGGTCAATGACTGTGACAATTCTGGGCGAGACAACTTTTTTTGTCAAGGTCATGTCACTGTCATTGACCGTGAAAAGTTCATAACAATTGTCACTGTCTTATCACGGTCCATAACCGCGACAATATTTGTCACGGACTAGAACCGTGATAAGCCCGTGACATTCTTTAAAAAATTATCACGGTCAAAGACCGTGACAAGTCCGTGATAAGACTCTTTGTCAAGGACTTTTCACGATCAATGACCGTGACAATTCTCGGAAGAATTGAAAAAAAATCTGCTGGGCAGTATGGCCACTGCCACTGCCCAGCAGTATATTTGTACCTGTTATAGAAATGTTGTACCTATTATAGAAATGTTGTACCTGTTCAAACATCATATATCCAAATAAAATAGGGATAATGCAAATATAGATTCAAAATAGATAGAATAGGCATCACCATATAATCCAAATGTAATAATTTAAAACAATTCAATTCAAACTTAAATCAATGTCACTAAATGTCTGGGATATGGTTAACGCTGAGGAGGTGAGTAGGCCACACGATATACGAATTAACACATCCACTAATATACGTCGTGACGCATTGTTCGCGCAACCACAATTGGGAGTTATCCTTCCCGGGCATCACATGCATGACGAGCACCCTGGACTCGATGTCTTGAAGCTCACATCCATGAACTAGTGCACCCTGGACGATATTCGGGTCCCTCAACCCCCGTCCTATCCGCTGGCCATCAAATATGTCCAGTATAAACACGCTTGGACAACTAAGTGTCGAGATCGGTTTGTTTAAGGGAGCTAAATAGGGAATTGGATCATCAAAGTACGCACGTCTCGACGATGAAGCAGCGAGGTCCACATCCTCGTCCTCGTCCTCCCACACCTCCTTCTTCCGCACCTCCTCCCGCACCACCTTCTCCTTCCTTTTACCCTTACGATTTTCTCCCAATGAACGCTTCACGAATGAGTACATATCCTAGACCGTCGCCTCCAAATGGGATAGCTTCGCCTCATGTGAATCCATCGTTCAAGCCAACCCGATGTCGCTCGTCTCCAATTCGATGATCCTAGATTTGGCCACCCGCGATCTCACCCCCTTGTCCTCCCCTTGCGATCAGAGCCAAGAACTTGTCTGAGTGCGTCTGTGGACAAAGATGCCTTGTCGGCATCAGACTGCGACTCATGCATTTCCTTAAGCTTTGCCTGAAATGACAAAAAGCACATGATTAGTAAAATAAGTAAATTAAAAAATTATAACGTAATTAACAAAAAGTAAACTATTAGATTACTTACAATCGTGGCCGCGACACTTGGGGACACCTCCTTGTCCTTCCCCTTCTACGTCTAAAGAGCCACATAAGTATCGAGCATATGTGGCCTACCCCCAGGGCCACTCCCTGTCCCCTGAAATAAAATAAAGTAAAATTAGTACGGCCCCACAAAGTAAAATAATGTAGAATAATATAATGTGACAACCCTCTCCAAATAATAACGGGTGGCCATCCCTATACTATAATAAATCAGGTATCTCAGATGGCACAGTCTCAACATCAACTACTAAGCACAATAATATAAGGCTAACTACCCGAAATCATTAAGTGCGAATTGTCAAAAATTTTAAAACTTTTATTATAACAACAACAACAAAACCAATAGTGCACATAACCAACAATATACATCTAACTATGACGAGTGAAAAGTGCATGCTCCAATAATATGAAAGAGTACAATACATTGTATAACAAAATCTCAACAAATGAAATACCCGAATATGCTGTCGGGTAACAGACAATACAATAATTTGAGAAATGAAATATGGAAGTGTTAATCTGCAACACTTGAATACCAACTCAATATACAACTGAATCCTAATCTAGATGTACAAAGATAGGAATTGACTAAAGCAAAGTGCCACAACAGTCAGCTACTTCCACAGCTCCACAAATACCCTGGATGGATAACATCAAAGGCGTTCTTGCGGAGGAACACCTGAAGTAATACAATATATACATGGAGAAGGAAAATATAAACGGGTCAGAGCTCGAGTTTGAAAAACGTTTTATAGCAAGTGTATTAAAATGCATAATAATTATAAATGCATGATTACATGATTTAGTTGGAATCGAACTCTCCATAATAATTCAACTCACCTCTCATCTAAAGCGCGCACTAAACGTATGCACGTGATCTCCAAATGGATGCCCGATTCTATATAGGTAAGAGGGTCCTAACTTAAACCCAAAAGAAGTATTTAAGTGAAATCATCTAACCTATATCCCAATACATTTGTTTCCATAATTTATAAGTCATATACATTAACTTTAATGTAATAGTTATAGTTATCTTTATAATGTTCATTTGTTGAACATATTAAGTTACATGATCCAATCATGTCCACATCATCACAATACATCAACAATATCATTTACTAGAATTTATATTCTAGAAATGCCCTTATAAGGCATGAAACCATATATATAATTATTACATATGAGTTATTAGCATCAATTGTTAAGGACTAAACTCCTCCCGATTCTCAACACGGCGCTGCGTTTCGTTCGTGGGACGTCTCGCCGAAGCGAAATCCAAACAAGGAACCCACCGTTACACTACTCCTGACCGTATCGGTCCTCGGGGCTCATTATGCCCTCAATGCAAGATACATGTAACCCAAATGATTATTATCCAATTTTAATTAATTAATATTCTCCATTCTCAACAGTACACGGCATTTCATGCGTGGGACGTCTCGCCGAAGCGAAATCCAAAGAAGGAACCCCCCCCGTTACACTACTCCTGGCACTGTCGATTGACGGGATAGGTGATATATATATATATATAATTATGAGCATTAAGGGCTAAACTTATCCCCAAGTTCTGACATTACACAGCGGTTCGTGCGTGTGACGTCTCGTCGAGGCGAAATCCAAACAAGGAAACCCCCGATTCACTAATCCTGGCAATGTAGGTCGTTGAGGTCCATTATGCCCTTGACACCAAAATACAAACACAAGCAACAATAACCATCCAACCGAGCTATAACTCGAAGGACGCAGGCTCACATGGTATCATCTTCCAGCAACCCATATACGTAGCAAACTGGGGCCACTTGGTGGGGTTTAACGACACCCACCTCGTGATCAACTCACGCACACAACGTCCGGGAAGCGATCATAGCTCCTAACCGGCAAGTGAGAGCAACACATACCCACGACCTCTCACCCCCAAAATAAATAATGTATATATATAAATGTCATTTCCTGACCACCATGGACGACTATGACCTGGGGAATATCCACATCCTGCTTTTCTAGTCAGAATGCTCACCCTTTACGCACGAAACTTCCCAATGATAGCAAGGAGGGGGTATGCTTAACATGTATATACACCATCATATAAGGTATACATACATCCCATATAATAAAGATATACCATTATATAAGGTATACCTGCACATCATTTCATATTCATTATACGCCCTTAGGCGCAAAAGATTAATATCCTTATTTAGTATATCTCTCTCTTTTGATACACTAACCGTCAATTCTCGCACAATAACCCCACTTAGTATATGCTATACTAATACTCACTTGAAGCTCACATGACGCTTCTAATAATGAATCGTCTCAAAATTCAATTCAAGTTAAGGATATTCTTGATCCTAATAAGCCTCAATTTGCATACGCGATTCTCCATCCATAATATGGTTCAATTTATTTTATGAACCTTTAAAGTTATCCCATTTGGGATTGGATCCTAAGATCCAGTATCTCTAAGTCATTCTCATTCTCAGATCGTGAAATTGTTATTATCACCAAATAAAATCCCAAATAATAGTGGGCTTCCCCACTTAGTAAAATACCAAAATCTCCAATCGGTATTCCTCAATTACTAACCTCGATACTTAGAGGATTTTCCACCCAAATTGAGATACTCTTTTAGATTCTCACTTCTCAAACTCAATCACTAAAACTCCCCGACATTTTCATTTAGTCATTTATTTATCAATTTGCCTCATATATCGTCTTATGATTCTAAGGTCTATAATCCCCTTATATAATCACTTAATCCTTTATGATATTCTGATTATGGAAGTCTTCATACAAACCCAAAGAAGAAGGGGATAACTTAAATTCTTAAACTTGAACCCAAAACAGGGGACCGGTCGACCGGTTCCCAAACCGCGGTCGACCGCATTTCTTAATTTTACCTATAATCGAAGACAGTGTGCCCAATTCTGGAGGCGCGGTCGACCGGCCCTCTGTACGCGGTCGACCGGCCCTACTAGGTATCACGGCCAAACTCCATTTTTACACAACTCCAACTTCTCAAAAAAAAAACCCAATAATTACATTTAACCACAAATCTTCAACCCAACCATATTCATAACATTAATATTCATCCAATAATGCATTGAAACTAGTTTCTATCATTAAATCTAAGATCTACATATTAAATCTAAGATTATACCCAAAAGTTAGGTTTTGTTAAACTAAAACTAAAACCCAAAATATCAATCCACAAATCATGCAATAATTGGTACACAACAATTATTTAGCAAGTTTAATCACTTGCCTCGGGTTCGTAGGGTCTGAATCCGCCTTGAGATCGCGTGGAAACCGGAAATATCCACTTTCTCTCCCTTTTCTCCTTCTTTCTCTTCTTCTTTCTTCTTCTCTCCTTCTTTCTAGGGTTTTCCTCTTTCTCTTAAGTGAGAATGACTTCTCACGTGGCTTTTAAGCCTTATCCCACAAGATACACATATTTAAATGATAATACACACTTTAAATGACCCGGTAACTTTAATTCGAGTCAAATGGTCCTAAATTATTTCGAAACCTAAATAGACCCCAAGTACTGTCATTTCGACTTTCTCGACCCTTCCGAAAATAATGGTACCCTCAGAATTTCCATTCAACACACTTTCTAACGACTCCAAATTTTGACCTCGATTACCAATTTTATTTCTCCAATAAAATATTATTTATTTCTCCCAAAATAAATAAATCATTGTCTCCAAAACCTCGAGTTGTTACAAACTTCCCCACTTACAAGAATTTCGTCCTCGAAATTTAGCTAAGCCTAATTCTCCAAATCTCAACTACTTCTAATCTACCCATACTTACAAATCCTATCTCCAAACTTCTAACCTCCCACGGCGAGTTCATTTTAAATTTATTTTATTTTTAAGTTATTTAAGAGTTATATAAAACCAATTTCCACAACAAGGGCGCCCATACACCCTTAATATTTGAGCTTTATGCTCACAACCATCATAATGAGGCTTTATTTGCCCCAAAAAATACCACAATTCCAACAATATAAGTAATATTAAAATTTTAATAGAGTAAAAATTTTGAATGGTCCGAAGAAATAACTCCTCTCAATTCCTGGAAATTGCCAATTTCGTGCGGGGGACGTCTCGCAAAAGCGAAATCCAAACAAGGAACCCTCCCAATACACTACTGTGTGGCGACGCCGGGGATTGAGAGTTTGTTAAATCCGGACTAGAGTTTGAAAATATTTTAGGGGAAAATTTATTTTGAAAGGGCCTGAAGGCCGATAAAAATTTTATTTTGAAAATAGTTTATTTTGAAAACGGCTTATCTATTATAATATAATATGAAATGACTTATGTCCAACACAAGGTCTTTTTAGATCATCATCTATATAACAATATGTACCTCACAACTATTATCATAATCATGAGCTAAAATTTTACCTGCGTCCCATCAATCCAAAAATCAAACTTCAAACATAAACAACATCTCACATCGTTTCAATATATATATAGCCTTTTATAAAGCAAATCCATATCCGGAGTACAACAATCATAATAGTCTATCATGACTATATAAAAAGAAGTAGCTTTTATCATTACTACTTATCACCCTTACCATACTTACATTTACCATAAGGTTTTAATCTCTTTTTGAGCACCTTGCAAAATCATCTATCCTTTTACAAAATAATAAAGTAAGAGCCTATCTTGCTCAAAATTCCCCCTTTAGGGTCATTATATTTCCATCTATAAACAAAAAGGGCTATAGCACTACCCATTCACAATATCTCATATACGATATTTCCAAAACTCATTTTAGTAATTATCCTGTTTGTAAAGGAAAATTAACTTACATTACCCATCTCTAGTCCGATTGCCCATCCTCATCAATAGGCTCCCAAACGTAGTCCCCCGGTCTAAAGCGACCTCGAATCTGTTGTAGGGGTTGCACTTCCAAAATTTCATCAAATTGCGGTCCTTTACCTCTTTGAGGGCAATCTCTGTTTTTATGACCTATTTCATTACAAAAGAAACACTTACCCGCAAATCCTTTCTGCGCACTCACATTACTGGCACTCTCTTTGCCAAACTTACTTGACGAAGTCGAATCTCCAAAGTTCTCACCCTCTTGCGAACGAAGGCGATATTCATGACATTTTAGTAGTGCCGCTTTCACTACCTCATCGAAAGTCATTAACCTAGGACTCCCTAACAAATGTTATCGGATTTTCCAATCTAAACCTCGAACAAACTTTGATATACGTTTCTTTTCCGTATTTACCTCATCAGGTACTAACTTTGCCCATCTGGAAAAATCTTCCTCATACTCCGCCACCGTTCTATTTTCTTGAAAAATCTTTATATTTTGAGTCGGGGAAGGCAAATACCTTCGATAAAAAAGTTCCCAAAATTCTTTTATAGGTAAAGTATCTCTCTGTTCAGATGTGGTGACAGACTCCCACCATTGAAGAGCTGCACCCGATAACCTAAAGGTGACTAAAAACTGTTTCTGCACCTCACTTCACTCAACCATACGAAGATGCCTCTGCATACTATTTTTCCATTGACTTGCAGCCGCTACATCCACTCCCCCTGCAAACTCGGGAGGATGTCACTTACTAAAATCCTTCTTCACTCTCTCCCATAAAGACAATCCTAAATGGGGTGGGGCTTCTCGAGCGGTAGATTGTTGAGCCATCGTAGAAACGGCAGCAGTTACTGCTTGTTCCACAATATTGGCAACATCATCCGTAGTCATGTTCCTTTGAGGCATCTGGGGTTGCACATTCCCTTTATTTGCCCTGACTGAACGACCTCCCTTCGGTGGCATCTGAAACAAGAACAATTGTATCAGAACGCCTTTCAAATATTTTTGAATCACGGAAAGATATGGACGTATGAATGCAATCGTCCTAATCATAAGGCTCTATATCAAGAACGCTTAAGGAAGATCGTAGTGACGCACACAGATCCTAAAGACACTAGAACCTGATGCTCTGATACCACCTGTGACAACCCGCTCCAAATAATAACGGGTGGCCAGCCCTATACTATAATAAATCAGGTATCTCAGATGGCACAGTCTCAACATCAACTACTAAGCACAATAATATAAGGCTAACTACCCGAAATCATTAAGTGCGAATTGTCAAAAATTTTAAAACTTTTATAATAACAACAACAACAACAAAACCAATAGTGCACATAACCAACAATATACATCTAACTATGACGAGTGAAAAGTGCATGATCCAATAATATGAAAGAGTACAATACATTGTACAATAAAATCTCAACAAATGAAATACCCGAATATGCTGTCGGGTAACAGACAATACAATAATTTGAGAAATGAAATATGGAAGTGTTAATCTTCAACACTTGAATACCAACTCAATATACAACTGAATCCTAATCTAGATGTACAAAGATAAGAATCGACTAAAGCAAAGTGCCGCAACAGTCCGCTACTGCCACAGCTCCACAAATACCCTGGATGGATAACATCAAAGGCGTCCTTGCGGAGGAACACCTGAAGTAATACAATATATACATGGAGAAGGAAAATATAAATGGGTCAGAGCCCGAGTTTAAAAAACGTTTTATAGCAAGTGTATTAAAATGCATAATAATTATAAATGCATGATTACATGATTTACTTGGAATCCAACTCTCCATAATAATTCAACTCACTTCTCATCTAAAGCGCGCACTAAACGTATGCACGTGATCTCCAAATGGATGCCCGATTCTATATAGGTAAGAGGGTCCTAACTTAAACCCAAAAGAAGTATTTAAGTGAAATCATCTAACCTATATCCCAATACATTTGTTTCCATAATTTATAAGTCATATACATTAACTTTAATGTAATAGTTATAGTTATCTTTATAATGTTCATTTGTTGAACATATAAAGTTACATGATCCAATCATGTCCACATCATCACAATACATCAACAATCTCATTTACTAGAATTTATATTCTAGAAATGCCCTTATAAGGCATGAAACCATATATATAATTATTATATTTGAGTTATTAGCATCAATAGTTAAGGACTAAACTCCTCCCGATTCTCAACACGGCGCTGCGTTTCGTGCATGGGACGTCTCGCCGAAGCGAAATCCAAACAAGGAACCCCCCGTTACACTACTCCTGACCGTATCGGTCCTCGGGGATCATTATGCCCTCAATGCAAGATACATGTAACCCAAATGATTATTATCCAATTTTAATTAATTAATATTCCCAATTCTCAACAGTACACGGCGTTTCATGCGTGGGACGTCTCGCCGATGCGAAATCCAAACAAGGAACCCCCCCGTTACACTACTCCTGGCACTGTCAATTGTCGAGATAGGTGATATATATATATAATTATGAGAATTAAGGGCTAAACTTATCCCCAAGTTCCAACATTACACTGCGGTTCATGCGTGGGACGTCTCGTCGAGGCGAAATCCAAACAAGGAACCCCCCCGATACACTAATCCTGACAATGTAGGTCGTTGAGGTCCATTATGCCCTTGACACCCAAATACAAATACAAGCAACAATAACCATCCAACCAAGCTATAACTCGAAGGACGCAGGCTCACATGCTATCATCTTCCAGCAGCCCATATACGTAGCAAACTGGGGCCACTTGGTGGGGTTCAACGCCACCAACCTCGTGATCAACTCACGCACACGACGTCCCGGGAAGCGATCATAGCTCCTAACCGGCAAGGGAGAGCGACACATACCCACGACCTCTCACCCCCAAAATAAAGAATGTATATATATAAATGTCATTTTGCTGACCACCATGGACGACTATGACCTGGGGAATATCCACATCCTGCTTTTCTAGTCAGAATGCTCACCGTCTACGCACGAAACTTCCCAATGATAGCAAGGAGGGGGTATGCTTAACATGTATATACACCATCATATAAGGTATACATACATCCCACATAATAAAGATATACCATTATATAAGGTATACCTGCACATCATTTCATATTCATTATACGCCCTTAGGCGCAAAAGATTAATATCATTATTTAGTATATCTCTCTCTTTTGATACACTAACCGTCAGTTCTCGCACAATAACCCCACTTAGTATATGCTATACTAATACTCACTTGAAGCTCACATGGCGCTTCTAATAATGAATCGTCTCAAAATTCAATTCAAGTTAAGGATATTCTTGATCCTAATAAACCTCAATTTGCATACGCGGTTCTCCATCCGTAATATGGTTCAATTTATTTTATGAACCTTTAAAGTTATCCCATTTGGGATTGGATCCTAAGATCCAATATCTCTAAGTCATTCTCATTCTCATATCGTGAAATTGTTATTATCACCAAATAAAATCCCAAATAAAAGTGGGCTTCCCCACTTAGTAAAATACCAAAATCTCCAATCGGTATTCCTCAATTACTAACCTCGATACTTAGAGGCTTTTCCACCAAAATTGAGATACTCTTTTATATTCTCACTTCTCAAAATCAATCACTAAAACTCCTCGACATTTTCATTTAGTCATTTATTTATCAATTTGCCTCATATATCGTCTTATGATTCTAAGGTCTATAATCCCCTTATATAATCACTTAATCCTTTATGATATTCTGATTATGGAAGTCCATTCATACAAACCCAAAGAAGAAGGGCATAACTTAAATTCTTAAACTTGAACCCAAAATAGGGGATCGGTTGACCGGTTCCCAAACCGCGGTCGACCGCGTTTCTTAATTTTGCCTATAATCGAAGACAGTGTGCCCAATTCTGGAGGCGCGATCGACCGACCCTCTGTACGCGGTCGACCGGCCCTACCAGGTACCACGGCCAAACTCCATTTTTACACAACTCCAACTTCTCAAAAAAAAATCCCCAATAATTACATTTAACCACAAATCTTCAACCCAACCATATTCATAACATTAATATTCATCCTAGAATGCATTGAAACTAGTTTCTATCATTAAATCTAAGATCTACATATTAAATCTAAGATTATACCCAAAAGTTAGGTTTTGTTAAACTAAACCTAAAACCCAAAATATCAATCCACAAATCATGCAATAATTGGTACACAACAATTATTTAGCAAGTTTAATCACTTGCCTCGGGTTCGTAGGGTCTGAATCCGCCTTGAGATCGCGTGGAAATCGGAAATCTCCACTTTCTCTCCCTTTTCTCCTTCTTTCTCTTCTTCTTTATTCTTCTCTCCTTCTTTATAGGGGTTTCCTCTTTCTCTTAAGTGAGAATGACTTCTCACGTGGCTTTTAAGCCTTATCCCACAAGATACACATCTTTAAATGATAATACACACTTTAAATGACCCGGTAACTTTAATTCGAGTCAAATGGTCCTAAATTATTTTGGAACCTAAATAGACCCCAAGTACTGTCATTTCGACTTTCTCGACCCTTCCGAAAACAGTGGTACCCTCAGAATTGCCATTCAACACACTTTCTAACGACTCCAAATTTTGACCTCGATTACCAATTTTATTTCTCCAATAAAATATTATTTATTTCTCCCAAAATAAATAAATCATTGTCTCCAAAACCTCGAGTTGTTACATATATTTTATGTAGTTATAGAAAAATTAAATCTTACCATCATTCTATGCTCCACCTCGGCGTAAGATGTCCGACCGGAGTAGTGCACGTCCGTCTTTTTGCCCGGTTTTCCCTTCTCGATTGGCGAGATGCCAATTGTCGCTCCCCGATCTCATTGTCAATGAACCTTTGCCATTGTGCCAATGATATCGACTCCTTCGACGGGACGGATTCACGCCATTGGATAATGGACTCTCATGTCTTCTCAAAGTACCAGATCCGCATATTTTTCTTCCACGTCTTGTGTTGATCCCTCAACTGCTCCAAGACGGAATCGCGTAGCTTTGGATCCAGGTTGAATTATTCCTGTCCAACAAATATAATGTTAGTTGCAAATAAATATAAATATAAATATAAATATATTACCTGTAGTGCCACCCAAACAGCTAGCTTGAGCTCATATGGAACCTCCTTCCAACTAATGTACCCCGGGTCAATGATCGTCTTTAGCAGCTCGAGGGATCTTGCTAATAGCCCCGACTTGTTCTCGATGGGCATCCTCAATTTGCCATATTTGGGTAGACTAGGGGCCGAGGAGCCCTCGTCGCCTCCGATACCATTGAGCCCAGACGACATCATCATAACCAGCATCATCATCCTCGCCTTAATACCTGAAGGAGACATTTGTTGTAAAAAAATGTTATTAGTACATATCAAAATGAATTAAAAGAAGACATGAAAATATGTACAATTACTACAAATAAAAATGAATTGTTACTGTTAATATGTACAAGAGTGAAACATCCCCCCTCCCCACCCCCCACCCACCACACACGCACACACATACATACACACACACACGCACAACATTTACAAGTATTGTCACGGCCATTTATAAGTATTGTCACGATCAATGACCGTGCCAAGCCCGTAAAAATTATATTTGTCACGGACTTATCACGATCAATGACCATGCCACCCCCTACCCCCACCCCACCCCCACCCACCACACACAAAATTTATGGCATTTTGAAAAAAAATTGTTCGGGTTGTGGCCCATTTATTGTAATAATACAGGAATTGCGTGGTATATTTTCTTATTATTAGCATTGTTGGATTTAATGGAATTTTTTCTAAGTAAATATTGCTAATTAATTAATTTCCTTAAAGTGAAAGACTTTTTCGTAAATGAAAATTTGTTAATTACCTTATCTTTCTTATAAAATGCTTCAAATTTGTTAATTACCTTATATTTCTTAACACCTATACTCCGATTTTACCCAACAGTATCCCAAATCCAAGTTGGTGTGTATTATTATTGTATGTGTGTGTGTGTTTTATATAGTTTTCTTTGGTTCCTCATGAACTCTAGTATGCCTCAATTTTATGCCAAGTAATCGATCAACTATCTCATCATGACTCAATGGTAAAACACACTCGAGAGTTTGATTCCATTCCAGGTTAATATATCCAGACATTTTATTCCAACAGTTTAATATATACATAGATAAATGCGTATATGATTTTTTGTTATTATGTTTTAGGGATTCTTTTTGATATGCATGAATTTTATTTGTTACGATTAATTAATCATCAAATTTTGCAATTTCATTCGTAGAATATATTGTGTTAAATAGGTCAGAACAACAAAATAATACAATTTAGTTAAATTCGCCCACGCATCGCGTGGCCTTCATGCAAGTATATATATATATATAAACACCCCCCATCCCACCCCTCCTCACCCCTTACCCTGCCCCTGCCCCACCCCCACCAACCACCCACCACACACACACACACACACACACACACGCATAGCCACCCCACCCTGCCCCACCCCCACCCACCATACACGCACACACACATACACACACATGCACATATATACACAAACATATATATACACACAATCATATATATATAAATGGAAGAGAGAGAGAGAGAGAGAGAGAGTAACCTGAAAGTGAGAGAGAGAAAGAGAGAGAGAGAGAGAGAAAAGGAGGGAAGAAACGACGGGGGAAAAAAGAAGGAGAAGGGTTTTTTTACTACGACATTTGTCACGGTCATTGACCGTGACAACATTTACCATGACAAATATAATTGTCACGGTTTTGTCACGATCAATGACCGTAACAATAATTTATCATGGCCTTGTCACAGTCAATAATCGTGACACAAAACACGTGTTTGTTGTCACGGTTAATGACTGTGACAAGGGTAAGCACTGGAAGGGTGCCAATTTACCCATTTTGGTATAGTGAATAATAATAATAAAGACAAATAATTAAGAATTAAAATACCTCTTATTCGTACCAAGTCATTGTTGTTGTAATTTGAACATCAATAAAATGAAAATTTGTTATGGAAACAATAGCTACCTGTCAAATATCCATCAATGAAAAACTTGTGCAATAAGGACATGACCAAAATAAGGTAAGAACATAAAACAAATTTAGTACATCATCCTCTTAAGGAAATATATTTTATTCCAACATTTGTACTTTTACATTGCTATTTCCATACATTCAAAACCTGGAAAGAAATTACATACCCCTTGTAAGTGCTCGTGTAATAACCTATACATGGACATCCACGACTTGTTTATTCCCATTTCTTGAAGAGTACATATTAATACTATAATTATTAGTAGTAGAAATGTGATTACCATGCCAAATAACATAATTCTCAATCATCGAATCACACAATCCATAATAATTAGTTCTATAAAATAAATTCAATGAGTTTGATAGATGAAGGATGTTTTTAACCAAGATCACTAAAACAAACATTTGCATAGAATTTCCCCACAGTAATTTCCAACAAAACAAGATGTCATAATTCATTTAACGTACGAATGTTTAAAATCAATTAATTAAGCATTCTCATCTTAAAGGATAACCTAGATTTATGTGAAGAATATAATAAAATAGAATAAAACTAATAGACAAAACACAATTGTTCACTATAATATTGCAGCATGTTCACATGAAACTTCATGACAACTAGTCACAACATACCTAAATTAACTACAACGACCTCAACAAAATTAATCCATCCAGACATTAAAAATTAAAGACCGTCATTTTTTTACGTACTAATATGCTCCTAAAAGCCCTAATTTTAACATTATTCCAGACAAACACAATAATCAAGTTTAAGCTAAAAATAAAGTAAATTTAAAATAGAATAATAGAAATTAAAAAAAAATGCTGGTGTGAGCAAACCCGTGAGATTTCATACGAAATTGAAATCAAAATCTTTGCAAGTTAGGGTTTAATATTTACGTGTGTGCGTCTATGTGAGTGTGTGTGCGCGCGTCTGTGTGTGTGTGTGAGAGAGAGAGAGAGAGAGAGAGAGAGAGAGAGAGAGAGAGAGAGAGAGTACCTGTGTAACTGAGGGAAGGAGAAGCTGATGGAAAAGCGATGGAAGGAGATGAATTTGGGTTTGGGGAAAAGTGATCGAAACTGAGATGGAGGGAAAGAGTTGCGTGTCAAACATTTTTGAGCAAAAATTGAAATTGTGGTATTGTGTTATCTCACGCGTATGCATTGGGGAGTTTTGTTAAAAAGGGTCATAATATGTACCATTTAATATGACTATTATATTGAAATTGTCATGTACATTAATATTATTATTCTTATAATGACACTTTATAATTAATATGTCATATAAATAAGAGTATTATACTTTTAATGATAATTTTTTTAAAACTGTCATAAAGTCATTTTTTAAAGTGTCATAAAAAGGCATTTTTCTTGTAGCGTATTTTGTCCTTTGGGCCATCATGATTATATACCTCACGTTTAAAAACAAAATATTTAGCATGTATACTATTTATTATTATTTATACATACAACGTATAGAAAAATAAAACAGACTGCAAAACTTAACTTAATACCATGACTAGAAGCTAGGGAGACGAATAGATCCAATGGATAGAGAGATATGGGTTTTATACAAAGACTAGCATGTAGGCCCGTGCGATGAACGGACGAGTGCGTAATTTCAAAAATATTTGCAAGATTTTAATTGTTGAAGCAATCAAACTACAAAGTGTTTAAGAAGTACCACATGAATATATAGACAAATCAACCCATTTATACACACACAAAATATGAAAATCAAACTGTATATTCATTAAAATGAAGTTATGTAATTCTACCCTCCTATAATTTATCTTAGGGAGTAGCTAACGGCACTCCAAAAAGCTTTAAACACTCCACAAACTTTTTGAAAGACAAAAATACCCTTTACTCTAAAATCAAACAAATTTCATTTTACTTCTTCAACAAAAAAATTATATTTGTAAAAAATTGTTTTTTAATTTTAAAAAAAAGGGTCATTTTTTTAATTAACATTTAGTCCAAACAATTTTATTTTATTCCAAAAATTTGTTCACAATATAAAACACTCACAAACACACTTTTTTCTCTTATCCTAAACTTTAAAAAATATTATAAAAAATAAAACGCGACGTGGTGTGGAGTCGTATTTTTTTCATATCAGTGGCACAGACCATTTTTTATTATTTCAAAAACAATCTTTTTACTATTTAAAAAAATGCTCCGCGTCGCCGGTATGCATAAGCGGTCCAACCACCTATACTACCATTGACGCGGACCATTTTTTCTAATATGTTGGTACGTGCCAGTGATTGTATAGGTTTTTTATGTAAAAAAACTCGTTTTTATATTAAAAAATGGGTCATTTTTTTTATTAAAGTTTACTCCAAACATTTTTATTTTGTTTCAAAAAGTCATTCACAATATAAAACACTCACAAACATCATTTTTTCTCTTATCCTAAACTTTCAAAAAATTATAAAAAAGAAACAAGGGTATGGAGTCGTTAAAAAAAATACCAGCGGTTATGAATCTATTATTTTTTAAGTAACACGATCCAAAAAAAACGCGACGTGGGTGGAGTCGTATTTTTTTCATAACGGTGGCATGGACCATTTTTTATAATTTCAAAAATAATCTTTTTACTGTTTAAAAAATGGGTCCGCGCCAGCGGTATGCATAGGTGGTCCAACCACCTATACATACTGCTGGGGCAGACCATTTTTTTTATTATGTTGTGAGTGACTTTTTGAAACAAAATAAAAATGTTTGGACTAAACGTTAATTAAAAAAATGACACATTTTTTTTAATATAAAAACAGTTTTTTTACATAGTTTACCTCTACATATCGCTAGCGCGTACCAACATATTAGAAAAAAATGGTCCGCGCCAGCGGTATGTGTAGGTGGTTGGACCGCCTATGCATACTGCCAGCGCAGACCATTTTTTTAAATAGTATAAAGATTATCTTTAAAATAATACAAAATTGTCCGTGCCACCGGTATGAAAAAAATACGACTCCATGTCACGTCGCGTTTTATTTGGATCGTGATCGTGTTACTTAAAAAATAATAGATTCATAACCGCTGGTATTGTTTTTAACGACTCCATGCCCTTGTTTATTTTTGATAATTTTTTTAAAAGTTTAGGGTAAGAGAAAAAAGAGTGTTTGTGAGTGTTTTATATTGTGAATGACTTTTTGGAATAAAATAAAAATTTTGGACTAAATGTTAATTAAAAAATTACGCATTTTTTTAGTATAAAAAATTGTTTTTTTACAAAAATATTTTTTTTCGTTGAAGAAGTAAAATGAAATTTTTTTGATTTTAAAGTAAAGGGCATTTTTGTCTTTCAAAAAGTTTGTGGAGTGTTTAAAGATTTTTTGAAGTGCCGTTAGCTACTCCTTTATCTTATATGGCTATAAGTTTTTTGGGGGGGGTGATATGGAAATTAAAATAAAAAAATTAAAACCACCTCATGATTAGAAGAATTTCCTTAAGAAAGCTTCATTTGGATCAAATCCAAAAGAGAGGCTCTTTTTGAGATGAAGACATAGTGGACTGGGTTCATTCAGTAAGTTGTATTGCGGCGGCGCCTCTTGATGTGAAACAACTATAATTAATATAAACTTAATCATATTAAAAATAATATTTCCAAAAGAAGGAAAAGAAAAGTGAACTGTTAGGACAGTAATAACCCAAAAATTGTGTTTGAACTAAAATCCAATAAAAAAAGGTGAGAAATTATCCTCAAATCATATCTAAACAGAAATTCAATTCGTATAGAATGTAAATGCCTAACAAAAATGAAGAAATATGAAGGAGAGGAATCAAACTAGGAAATAAGTGGACAAATTATATCTCGTGTCTAGAGGGCCATGTTGATTCTCCAAGGAATACTCAACTTCAAATATATAATAAAACTACTAAATCAACAAATAAATTTCAAGATGTATAGAAAATGGAAACCAAACACAAAATAATAACTATAAATTGAACTGAAATTCAGACCCCTACACACACGTGCAACAAAGAAATGGGGAAAAGGCTATGAATTGTTTCACACGTCATTCTTGCCATTAACAAATGTCATTGAAGTGAAGCAGTAGTAAAAGAGATTAGAACACTTGCTTAATAGCTTAGCAAGTTAGTAATAGAAAACCCATATCCAAAATCAATCAAAACAAACACATCATAATATTACCGACGTGGAACTGAGAATTGACAGTTGCATCACCTAAACCATCAGCTTTCTTGGGACAACTTGCCATTTAAATATTTACGACGATTATATATAGATATATATGTATGTATCTATGTTTGTTGTAAAGAAAAATGGCTGGAGACCAAAGGGCGATGAGAAATGGAAGAGATTTATTGATGTCATTCAATGTGAGGTTTAATGGTGGGAGACGAATAGATGTCAAAAATTAGAAATCATAATTGTATTATAGGAAATTGTAGAGTCCACGACCGAGTTTTAAGTTTTAGAAAATAGGAAATTGTAGGGTTTGAGGGTAAATGGGAAGTCAAAGGGTGATGAGAAATGGAAGAACTTTATTGCTGTCATTCAATGTGAGGTTTAATGGTGGGAGACGAATAGATGTCAACAATTAGAAATCATAATTGTATTATAGGAAATTGTAGAGTCCACGGCTGAGTTTTAAGTTTTAGAAAATAGGAAATTGTAGGGTTTGAGGGTAAATGGGAAGACAACTTCCGGTTATAAATAGTAGTTTCTTCCTCTCATCGTACTATCTTCAAGATTGGATTCTAATCAGCTTAGGATGGAAAACGAGTATGAACTTGATTGGCCTTATTTGGAAGAAATCTCTCAAGGGTAATCTCCCACTTATTAATAAACTTCTTCTTTCAAGTATATTGTTTACAACCTAGTATATATGTTTGTGTACTTGTGTGATTATCCATTTTTTGTGTTTGCATAAAATTGGAGCAATACTCACATATCACTAATAATTTGAATTACAATTCTTTTGACGATCCCTTTAATTCTGATCAATTATTTCCACAATCAAGTTGTGAAACCCTCTTTGATTATCAATACCAATTTTCGCAACAACACAATCAAATTCCACATGGTTTTAATGAATATCAATTTTCACAACCAAACAATTATATTCCCCAATTGGAATTTGATGATTTTGAGAATATTTGGGATGATAATATTGCAGATTTTAGGCAAGATGGTATTGTAGATATCAAACCACAAATGTTTATGGATACTGAAAATTTAGATTATGGAGCAATAGAAGGGCTTAATACAATGCGTCATGGACAATTTATGATTTCAAACACAAATGAAAATCAAAGTCGGGAAATTAAAAAATTAAAATCGTCTCCATTGGAACTCGATGAGATTCAAAAATGCTTTAACGTTCCGATAACTGAAGCAACCAAGGAGTTGAAGGTAGGATTGACTATGCTGAAGAAAAGATGCAGAGAGCTTAATATTACGAGGTGGCCGCACCGGAAGATCAAGAGTATGGAGTCCCTCATTGACAATGTTAAGGTATTGTCATACGTGCGTATTAGATCCTTTTGAATATATTAATCTATATTGCATCATTTTTAGAGTTAGTTGCATTTTCTCCCCTCAACTTTACTCCCATTTTTACATCACCAACTGAACTTCTATTGTTTGGATTTAATCCACCTAAATTTTCAAAATGAAACCTTTTAACCATAATACTTCTAGTTTATTAGACGGATAATCACAATTGACACCCATGTAACTATTTTAAAAGGGTATTATTGTATTTTACCAAATTGTGGATAATACCTCACTATACTCTCTTTCTCATTTTCTCATAACGGTATGGGCAATCATGGTTGCACCTCTCTCTCTCTCTCTATATATATATATATATATATATATATATGTGTGTGTGTGCGTGTGTGTGTGTGTACACACACACACACATATATCTTAACATGACACACACTAATTTGGGGTTGAAGAAAATGGTGGGTTTGAAAAATAAAGTATTGAATTTGAGGTTATTTTGTTTACCCATATCCAAGATTTAATTAGGGGTATGTGTATGGATTTGTTGGTATTGGTATTTATTTTAATTTTTCTAGAATTTATTTATTTTATTTTTTTGCTGAATTTTTATAGGAACCAAGTTTTTTTTTTTTTTTTGGAAATAATGATTTTTCCCAAAAATATTTTTTTTTGCTACAAATTTATTTTCCCTAAAAATATATTTTTTTCCTTAAACTTTGTTCTTTTTAAATAATATTCAAACTTTTATAATTTTTAGTTTATTATTTCTAGATTTTTTAAAAAAATTTATGTTATTATTCAATCTTTGAAAATGTCTTTTGTATTTTTTTCAAGATTCTTATAAGTTTTTTCAAAATAAGTCGTTCAGTCGGTCCATGCTTCATAATGAGAGAGGGACCACCCGGTGGTGTTTCTATGTACGTTTTCTAAATTTGTTAGGTAACTTTTTAAGTGTTTTTCAACAAATTCAAAAATATTTTTCTAATATTTTAACATTTTTCATATTTTTAATTTTTAATGTTTCTGTTTGTAATTTCTAAAATAGATTTTTTGTTAATTTCCCGATTTAAAAAAAAAGTTTTAATTTCCAATTCTTTTAAATGGTTTTCAATAAAAAAAATTATTTTATAAAAGTTTTTCTCTAATTTTCATTTTTTTTAAAACTCTTATATAGAATTGGACATAAATACCCTCATTTGCATGGAACGCGACTAATATTTTGTCCAAAAAATTGACGGTGTAAGTTAGGAGGCTACATGAAGCCGTTATAGAAGTTTAGGGGTTAAATCTTGAAAACAAAATTCGGATGGTGATGTAAAAATTGGGGAAAAGTTTACTAGAAATGGAATTAACCCCTTATTTTTAATTGAGTTCATTTCTCTCTTATAAGAAGTGAATTGAATATAAAAGTTTGTAAGTAAGTTTAATATATATTGTTCTTATTTGTATAAGTATTTTTTTCTTAATTGCAATATTAGGAGATGGGATTAACAAATGAGGTAGAGATGCTAGAAGACCACAAGAAGATGATGGAGAAGCAGCCAGATTTAGAAATGACAGAAAAAATAAAAAGGTTGAGGCAAGCTTGCTTTAAGGCCAACAACATAAAAAGGAGGCTCCTATCTGACTATTGATTATTGATTATGCTTCATCTCCTTTGTTACCATCTTAAATTTCTCCATGGGTATTTTGGACCTTAATTTGGTTTTGAGTTTTCCTATCTCTAGTTATATTTTGTCCCTTTATTTACTTTTTGGACTTAAAAGCTATTTTCTGAAGTATAATAATGCGTATAGCACGACAGCCAAGTCTAAGTTTAAATAAAGTATGGTTTTCCTTGCCTTCAAGTGAATGTTTGCTCTACTATGGTAGGATGAGTTTTTTTTATTTTGGTAACTGTTTAATATTTTTTTCTGCTCTCGTTCACTTTCATATTTTTTAAATATTAAAGTCATTCAACCCTTCACGTTTAACTTATAACTAGGTTATACACAATTTTAACATATACATATTTCAAAATGTTTGTGTGTATATTATAAAATTCTATGTGCAAATTATAATTTTTTCAAAATTTTTTTATGTAACTTTACACAAGTTATTGTATATATTACTGAAAATCAAATATGTGTGAAGAGAGTGGGACATTCGTGCTCAAAAAATATGTTTGTGAACATTATCCTTGAATTGGGTTCCATTTTATGTTAAAAGTAATTGGGAAACATAAATGCATATGACATTCATATTCTTAGATGAAAATATTATACATGTAATTAATATAATTATAATATAAATTATAAATATTACAATCTATATAAATTAACATATATTAAATCATTACCCAAAAAAAGTAAACATTTCGAGAAACTAATTAGTGAGCTATGCACCACGATTGCTCAAGGATAAGTAAAAGTGACACATAAATAGATCATATTTTAACAAATGCAAATTATAAGAATGATCAATTCCATGTTCAAATAATAAGGGGAATATATATATATATGGATAGGTTCAAAATTATAATGATCCTTAACAAAAAATACCTTAGTAACCCATTAATTTTAATTCATATGTTGTAATTGGTCCGCGCCAGCGGCAACGGACACGTGTGTGACATGCATTTTTTTTAATACACACACCTTCCCACCCCCCACCCGCGTGTCACACGCATGTTCGTTGCCACTGACGCGGTCCAATTACAACATAAGATTAAAATTAATCGATTGTTATGGTATTGTTTTTATTAAGGTTCACTTTTGAACCTCTCCATATATATATATATATACAAGCACAAAAGTATTTTTTGCTATCTAAATATTGAGTTATGCATGAAGAAATTGGTGCAAAATCAATTTATTTTGTAGTCACAATCCTCATCCTCAATATTTAATGTTTTATATGAAGATGGTTCAAGACCTCCGCTTGTTCGAACGAGATCTAAAATTATTAAATTCGTTTTTAATTTTTCTCGTCAGCTACACCAAACCCATTATAACTTCAGCCAACATTTATTGAGTTTGCTCCATGAATCCATGGACGAAGCCACATGGGGCCAAGTGGGGGATTGATCCCCCACAAAAAAAAATTCATATGAAGTAAAAGAAAATTCTAGGAATAAAATGAAGTTTTTTGAAAACTTCAGATGGGGTTTGGTAATTATAAAAAACTCTTGTATTCTTTTTCTTCCCACACAACACTTTGAAAAGAAAAGGACTTCTCTTCTCATTCTCTATTTAATTTATAATTTTAGATTTTGATTTAATTTTTGAATGAATTTTTATGATGTTAATCATATAAAATTTCTTTAAATATTAAATTATATTTTACCCATCTAATGTTCACTCATAAGTTCTCCCTTTAATTTTAGATGAAATGGTTAATATTTTATTTGTTCAGTGTCATTGTTGGTTGGTTTAAATTCTAAATTTAGTTTTACGATTAAATTGTGATTGACTTTAGGGATATTGTATATATAAATTTGAGGGGATGAATATTGGTTTAATCTTTGCAAAAATTATTTATCTTTTTATTAAATTAAATAAATATTTTAGTAATTATTTGGTAAATACTCAAAAATAACCTTAAAAAAAATTGGTTATAGGGCTTCCACCCCCGAACCCCCGGAAATTACCATTAGATTAGCCCCCACTATCGAGAAATCCTAGCTACGTCCCTCCATGAATCAAAGGTACTCCACTACTTGTATTACCAAAAATAATGTTTCCATTACGAGTGACCTTTGGGGTAATCATTTTACAATGTTTGGTTTGGTATTATAATAATACTAAATTTCATGTTTTACCCTCTCACCCGCTGCATTTGATTAATTATTGTAGTCAGGCTATTAACCATGTGTTTGTTATACGTTAGAAGTGAAATAGTACCACTACACCGATTCAGTTTGGTATTCACTTTGGTACCCGCCTAATAAGATAAGGCAAGTAAGGGATTGTACCTTGTGCCCTGACGGGACCCACAACAACAACGTATAATATTTTTATGCACCGGGTATGAGAAAATGGTACAAAAGTGGGTGTGTGTATCTTTATCCAAAGTGAAATCATTTCAAAGATAATGATGTGAATATTGTATATAATTTTAAGAATGAACCAAGCCTCTTGGTACAATCGTATAAGGCTGTCACTGGGATAGTTTTGAGGGTGGATTGGGTTTGGTCCTCAGTTCGATTCTCGGCACGGTCAAAATAATGCTTGGCCAGCGAAAGCCACGAACTGCAGATGGGAATTAGTCGAGGTGCGCATACGCTGATTGATAGCGCGTGAGAGGTGTACGCGTGTAAGTGCACAGTCGTTGTTTTCCTGTATCACCGCGACAGTACAAACAAACCTAAATTATGACTACACTTGCGGGGAAAGTATGGCAGTAAGTCGGGTATCGAAAATCCACAAGGACGAGATGCTAGAATTTATGAGATTTAGTACTCCGAAATAAAAGTGTAAAAGATGAATTACAAACTAAAAGAAAAGATGCATGAAAGGGAAATGATTAACTTGGCAAGGGAAAATGAATCTAGGTTAAGAAAGCAAGTAAAACTATAGGTTGCGTCGAATATCCCTCACCTGAGTTAATTTGTATGAAATGGTTACATGGGTCGATGAGATATTTAGAATGTGTCTCGTTTCGACAGTTAATTAAATCAAGGGTTGTCACGCCCCTAAATCCTCATAAAAGCCTAATAAGATTTTGACGTCAACAAATATCCCGAAAATTTTGCACGAAAGGTCATAAGCACGGGACATACATGATATGCCCCGTCAAATCTCCTAGGGGAAATAACTAGGACAACGCACCCGAAATAGACCCGTAATCACTATCACCAAGCCAAGCAATGCGTTAACCCGAGTGAGTTCCATTCAAACACAACCTAATTTAAATTACCTAGAAAGCATCGTAAAAATGCGGTAAATAAATGCTGTAAAGAAACGCGATAAAACTACACTAGAAAGCAATAAATCAAAGCATGTAAACCTATTTAACAAAGCATGTAAATTAACTAGAAAGCAAGAAATCAAGAAATACAAACTATATTAAGGAAGAGGATGATGAATAGTGCAACATTCAACTCAAACGGGGTGTGAAACCAAGAACAATTGAAGAAGAACTCTCCAAAACCCTCAAACCCTAAGCTATTCTACCCTAAAATCGTGTATATCTGTTTATTACAACAAAATAGGTATTTATACTAAGTTGGAATAAAAATAGAAAAGAAAAGAGAAAAGAAAATAAATGCCAAAATATCTCCTGAAAACAGGGTATCGATCGATCGACTAGATCAAGGCCAATTTTCAGCTGCAGAGAAGGATCGATCGATCGACCACGATCGATCGATCAAGCAGGGGTGAGCCAAGAAACAGCTTCTGCATTCTTTTCTTCCCTTTTCTCCTCCTCTTTTGATTTCCTTGTTTTTCCCTCGGCTGAAATCGACGTAACTTCTTCATACGGACTCGGAATCGCGTATCGTTCACGGCCACGCGAAGCTAGCGAGGAGGGCTACAACTTTCGTGAGATTTCGGTCCCGGTGCCCAAGCTATAAAAAGACTAAAATGCCCTTGAACGTACGATTTCTTACGGAACTTCATCGGAATGCGTCCGAACTCCATACTTATTACCTAAATACCTACAAAAATCCAATTATACCTCATATAGTATGTTCACAATATAAACCGAGGTTGTCTGGTTAACGGGCTTAAATATAGAGATTGAGGCACCCGAGGGGGCTAAAATGCGTAGGTTCGAAGGATGAAATACACAATATTTGCGTATCATCACACCCCCTAACTTACACATTGCTAGTCCCTAGCAATGAAATAGGATGCAACAAGAACTACAAGCAAACCAAAAGCAGGAGATAGTACAAAAGTATGGTATAAAAGCAAAATGCCACTTTCACGGGAGATTCGATTGCATTTAGCATATGCAATAAGCCGTTAAACCCCTAGGTCACCCTAGTGGACGAGTGTCGTCTCGTGAGGGTTTTCAGGGATGGTACCCCCAAACATCACATAGTGTCCTCAAAATATGCCCAACCCAACATGCGACAAGCCCAAAAATGGCGAGAAGGATTTCATACACATTATTAGCACATTGAACGGATTCAAACAAAAGTCCGAATCATTGACATTATAGAATGCACCTCATAGAATTGAAACTTTAAAATGTGGGAGGGGGAGCGAGCACATGCAAAGTATGATTTGGTAAAAACTTATATAAACCGGATAAGCGTTAAAGCAAGCATGCTTTCAATCCTCACGGGCATTACACTCATAAAATGATAATCACTCAAAACAGGGAGGTGACACACGAAACATGCGGGCTAAAGAGTAAATGTAAATGGAAATTAGGCCGCGCACATGTCTCAAATGAATAACGCTATATAAAATATGAAAACTGTAATCTCAATGAAAGGATACCGCACACTAAAAGAGGCGAAATGCATTTTCACAGATTATCAAAACTATTATGACTTTTAAATTACATGCACCTAAGATCACATAGGACTTTAATAGGGTTGTAATGTAGGTATGTCCAGGGTACGAAACGAAGGATTGTATGTAAGGATTCAAAGTGTTCGGAATGAAAACTCGGGATAATGGGATAATGCGGGCAATATAAAAATTGGAAAACAAGTTCCAAAAAGGCAGTAGATATATCATCGCGAAGAGTAATTAAAGCTTATTGAACACTATATACAACATTTACAACTTTCTCTTTCTTTTCTTTTCTTCTTTTTCTTCTTTTTTCTTGTCTTCTCTTTTGCTTTTTTCTTTCTCTTTTTGGTCACTTTTTTCACTACTTTCTTCTCTTTACTTTTCAAACTCTCATATGCCTAAATTGCAACCAACATCATAACATCATCATTCAATCCCAAGTAACATTCCAAAAAAAGGTGTGGAAAGTGTATGTACGGGCTAAAACTCCAATTTATAGTTGGTTATGGGAATGGGGTATGAAATGAAAGGCTAATATTTAGGCTCAAAGGGGTTAACGAGGGTAAACATATATGGGTGAGGTCAAGGCCAATATGGGTGATATAAAAAAGAGGGCCTATGATCATTTCCAAAAGTTTACACAATTCTCGAGTCAAAACAATATATGAAAATCATGATTAAGTAACACATTTCAAGTATGAACTCAATTAATGAACGATCAAATGAAAGAATAGTGAGATTACCAACGAATTCAACGTTTTCAATGAGAAAAGAATAGTGTATACACTCACAAATGACGAAAAGTACAAAGCTTACTTGGTGTAAGTATATACAATGCAACAAAAGATTACCGAGTTATAAAAATTTTAAACCAAATCAATATGGCAATAAAAGTGCATGTGCTCATGGGATTAAAGTTTAATTCATGAAGTTATTCATAATATCAATAAGTGAGACTAAAGTCTAACAACTTCTAAAATCGAGAACATGCATCATTGGGTTGTCAATTGGATCGGGCAGTTATTAAAATTTATCATCGGAAACAAAGGCAAAATGCCCAAAAAAAGGAGAAAAGGGAAAGAAAATCTTTTTGAAATTTTTAATTTTTCTAAGAAAAGCATACTAAGTAACTAACATGTGAGCAAAAACATGGACTAAATAATGAAATGGATAGAATATCCCACACCCGCTAACTTAAAACTTGACATTGTCCTCAATGTAAATTAAGAACCAAGTTAAAGAGAGGAAAAGAGCGATATTACCCAAAATTGGAGCGATCCCTATAAGAAAAAATCCAAAGAATCTACAAAACAAGTTAGTACCGAGCATAGCAAAAATAAATAATAAAAAGTTAACTAATTACACTAGAATAAAATAAAAAGAAAGAAAGAATAAAAAGCTAACTATATACAACCTACTATTTAGGCCTCGCACTAACTGTACACTAGAAGTCTAAATAACTGAGGGTCCACCATAAGAACGATTTGACTTTGGATGATAACCGGTGTACCCTCACAAATAAGCATGCCTTCAAAAAATATGAATTTCGTTTGAACAACGGAAGGCATGTGTATGGCTTAAGAAAGGAACCATCGCCAATTAAAAGTTTTGGAGGGACGATGGGGGGTTTTGATTGAACGGGTGACAAAAATATGTGGGGACCGAGAAAAGCCGAATATCCTCCCAATGATTTTGAAATTGGTATGGGAGGCAGCGCACACAAAGGCACGAATGCGATCGTGGAAGGAGACTCGAGCAGGTACTCCTTATCGGCGATAGGGTTTAAAACATTAAAGTTTGAAACCCAATCATCGGGTACTTGTGACGGTGGGATAATAGAGAATGAAAATGGGGATGAAAGAAATTCAAACTCATGAGATGAATCATCATCGCATGAAGTTTGAGTTTCGAATGAAATAATATCATTTTCAACGAAATGTTCTTCTTTGGGGGCCACAGAAGAAATCATTTCATTGCAAATAGATATTACGTCATTTTCATCCTCGCTTTCAATATCTATTATGCTATGGGCAAAGTCAATAATGGTTTGTTCCAAAGTAGGCACAAGTACCTCATTTGGTTCAAAAGATTCCTCGAAAGTCTCGGAAGCAAAATCTTCTTCGGACTCTAAAAGTAAATTCAAGTCATGTTCCCACGATCAATTTTCTACCTGATAACGATTTTCAATTTTCTCATTCTCATACATACGCAAACCCGCACCGAATGTCATAATTCGAGGTGCGGATGCATGAAAATGGGAAATTTGAAAGTTGTCATCGGACTTAAACCAAACCTCATTATGATAGGGATTTTAAAAACTATTCGAATTCGTTTCAAAATTCCTATTATAAGGAGGTAAAGGCCCAAAATCATTATCATCATCATCAAAATTCCAATAACCTAAGTTTTGACTTTCGTTATACTCGCCCAAAGTCATATTTGAATATGTTATACTTTGGGATTCTAAGTATTCACCGAAAGTCATAGGTTTGTGAGAATTTTGAGAATTATGACAAGGATTACCGAAAGAATTGGAATAAGACATGCTTACCCCAAAAAAGGCTCGAAATGGGGAGTTCCACAAAGTAAGTGCGCGCGAAAAAAATTTGAGCGTTTCTAAGAGCTCAAATGTGGAAGTCCAGCAAAATATTAGCAAATAATACAAATAGAAAGAAAATACTATGAATTACTAAATCAAATAAAGTCTAAAACAAACAAGTCCCCGGCAACGGCGCCATTTTGATAGCGCGCGAGAGGTGTGCGCGTGTAAAGTGCACAGTCATTATTTTCTATCTCGTTGCGACTACACAAAAACCTAAATTACTACTACACTTGCAGGGCAAGTCTAGCGGGAAGTCGGGTATCGATAATTTAAGTGATTTAATACTCCAAAATAAAATTGCAAAGGGTGATTACAAACTAAAAAGTAAAAGATGCATAAAAGGGAAATGTTAATCTAGGCAAGGTATTGAAACTAGATTATGAAAGAGGATAAAACTATAGGTTGCGTCGAATATCCGTCACCCGAGTTAATTTGTATAAAATGGTTACACGAGTCGACGAGTTATTTAGAATGCGTCTCGTTTCGACAGTTAATTAAATCAAGGGTTGTCACGCCCCTAAATCCTCATAAAAGCCTAATAAGATTTTGGCGTCAACAAATATCCCAGAAATTGCGCACAAAAGGTCGTAAGCATGAGACATACATGATATGCCCCGTCAAATATCCTAGGCGCAATAACTAGAACAACGCACCCGAAATAGACCCGTAAACACTATCACCAAGCCCAACAATGCGTTAACCCGAGTGAGTTCCATTCAAACACAACCTAATTTAAATTACCTAGAAAGCATCGTAAAAATGCGGTAAATAAACGCCGTAAAGAAACACGATAAAACTACACTAGAAAGCATGTAAATCTATTTAACAAAGCATGTAAATTAACTAGAAAGCAAGAAATGAAGAAATAAAAACTATATTAAGGAAGAGGATGATGAATAATGCAACGTTCAACCCAAATGGGGTGTCAAACCAAGAACAATTGAAGAAGAACTCTCGAAAACCCCCAAACCCTAAGATATTCTACCCTCAAATCGTGTATATCTGTCTATTACAAAAAAAAGGGTATTTATACTAAGTTGGAATAAAAATAGAAAAGAAAAGAGAAAAGAAAAGAAATGCCAAATTATCTCCTGAAAACAGGGGATCGATCGATCGATCGATCAAGGCCAATTTTCAGTTGCAGAGAAGGATCGATCGATCGACCAAAATGGTCAATCGATCGATCAAGCAGGGGTGAGCCAAGCATCAGCTTCTGCATTCTTTTCTTCCCTTTTCTCCTCCTCTTTTGATTTCCTTATTTTTCCTTCCGCTGAAATCACCGTAACTTCTTCATACAGACTCGGAATCGCGCACCGTTCGCGGCCATGCAAAGCTAGCGAGGAGGGATACAACTTCTGTGAGATGTCGGGCCAGCTGCCCAAGCTGTGAAAAGTCTAAAATTCCCTTGAACATACGATTGCATACGAAACTTCACCGGAATGCGTCCGAACTCCATACTTAGTACCTAAATACCTACAAAAGCCCAATTATACCTCATATAGCATGTTAACAATATAAACCGAGGTTGTCTGGTAATGGGCTTAAATATAGAGATTAAGGCACCCGAGGGGGCTAAAATGTGTAGGTTTCGAGGATGAAATACTTAATATTTGCGTATCATCACTGATCCGGACACCTTATGATATGCTACCAAAAAAGAGAAAATTTAAGAATGGTTTTTTGATGTAGCTGTGTGACAGACATGTAAACAAAAGTTATACCTATCCAAAATATGAGTAGATAAAACCATTCTTAAATTTGATGGTTTTTTGATGTAGCTGCTAGCCAAGTATTATTTTGACAGTGCGAGGGATCGAACTGAGATCAAACCCAATCGACCCCTAAGACTGTCCTAGTGACAACTTTATACCACTAGGCCAATACGCTTGGTTAAAACAGAAACTAATTAAAATCCAAGCCAATTAAAGCTCGACCAAATCATACACTCAAATCATTCTTAATTCAATTTGCACATCATTAACAAAACATGGTTTGTGAATTTTCTAAATAAAATCAAAACAAGAAATATAATTGGTCAAAAACTATATAATGAAGTGGTAAGCATAATACCTTGAGCAGGAAGATGCCACAATCGAAAGCAAAAAACTACACAAAGGGGCCTTTCAATTTTATTGACATGTGTTTGAATTTAAACATATGGCAAATGTAAAATTTATCAAAAGAGAGGTTTACCCTCTTGCCTTAGAAGAATCGATTCCACGTCATTTTGTAAACAAAATATAAATCTGCATAAATTAGGACATACAATGAGCTTTCGGATTCATATAATTGTGAATTCCATATTAATTCTGGATCAAACACACCATCATATTTGTTCAAATCCCAATCAAAAACTATTTTTTAAGAATACAAATTTGTGTATATATACTTTCAATAACAAGATATGGATTACGTTTATGCCCTATGGGGTGTCCGTACTTATCTCCGGGCAGCTTAGTAATTATTTTGAATTTTAGCTCCTTGACACCAGTTTTAACACCAAAACAAACCTATACTAGTTAATTTCGGCAACTGGGAGCCCGGTGAGAATGTGGTCACTTCCCATGGGTTACTTTTGTTCCTCATGGGGTGTTCGTGCCCCTTTTTGGTCCACTCAGTCGCTTGTTTGAGTTTTCACCCTTTAATGCCCACTATAATCCCCGAAAAAGCCTATACGGATTAATGTCATTAACCGGGAGACCAGAGAGGATGCACTCGCTTCCCACATGTTACTTGTATGCCACATGGGGTGTCCATGCAACTTAGTTCCCAATTTTAACACCAAACGAGCATATATTAGTTAATTTAGGCAACTAGGAGGCCAGTGAGAACACAGTCACTTCCCACGAGCTACTTGTATTCCCCATGGGATGTCTATAAACGAAATTAAAAATATAAAAGACATTTATTAAAAAAACATAAAAATAGCAATTAGCACTAATTGTAGCAATAGTGAATCAAAACACAATTGTAGCGAATCAAAGGATATTACAGTAGTGAATCAAAAAGAGTCGGATATATGAATATTAAATTTCAAAGGATATTATAGTAGTGAATCAAAACACAATTAGAGCAGCTAGCAATATGATGCAATACCACAATACTAAATTCCCTTACAACATCAAAATTAACCTAGATAAAGATGGTATACTAATTCTCTACCTTTGAAGAAACATCACTTGTATACTTTTGCCGCTTTCCAAGACTCTTTCTTTTTGTTTTCAACTTTTCGTCTCGTTATCCCATTTCAACCCAAAAGCAAGAGTATACTAGTGAATATATAAAATCAAGTGTTCGATGAGGACACGATCACCTCCTATAAGTTTATTTTGTATCTTTTAGGGTATTTATGTCTCTGTGTATAGGACACTTCATTATTATTTTCAATCTTCGCCCCCTGAAGACCATTTTTAACCTTAACGCGAGCATATAATGTTCAATTTACTAAAACGGGTGACTAAATAAAACAAGATCACTTCACATAATTACTTTGGTAGCTCATAAGGTGTTTGTGATTCTGTCTAAGTCTTTTGATTTTAATATTATGCTATCCTCCTCATAATCTCATTTTCATCCCAATACAAACCTATACAGATCAATTTAGGCAACTGGTTATCCGGTGAGGGCACGATCACTTCTAACAATCCAAATTTTCCATTGACCCTCTTAAACTCCTATCACCACTACAATTTAATTCGGGTTTTCAATTGGCTCACCCCAACCTCCTATCACAACTAGAAATCAAATGCAAATGCAAATAATAATAATAATAATAATAATAATAATAATAATAATAATAATAATAATAATAATAATAATAATCACTACACCAAATCTTTCGAATTGTCAAGGTCAATGACTGTGACAATTCTGGGCGAGATAACTTTTTTTGTCAAGGTCATGTCACGGTCATTGACCGTGACAAGTTCATTAGAATTGTTACGGTCTTATCACGGTCCATAATCGCGATAATATTTGTCACGTACTAGAACCGTGACAAGCCCGTGACATTCTTTAAAAAATTATCACGGTCAATGACCGTGACAAGTCCGTGATAAGACTCTTTGTCAAGGACGTGTCTCGATCAACGACCATGACAATTCTGGGCAGAATTGAAAAAAAATCTGCTAGGCAGTATGGCCACTGCCACTGCCCAGCAGTATATTTGTACCTGTTATAGAAATGTTGTACCTGTTCAAACATCATATATCCAAATAATATAGAGATATTGCAAATATAGATTCAAAATAGAGAGAATATGCATCACCATATAATCCAAATATAATTCAAATGTAATAATTTAAAACAATTCAATTCAAACTTAAATCAATGTCACTAAATGTCTGGGATATGGTTAACGCTGAGGAGGTGAGTAGGCCACACGATATAAGAATTAACACATCCACTAATATACGCCGTGCCGCATTGTTCGCGCAACCACAATTGGGAGTTCTCCTTCCCGGGCATCATATGCGTGACGACCACCCTGGACTCGATGTCTTGAAGCTCACATCCATGAACTAGTGCACCCTGGACGATATTCGGGTCCCTCAACCCTCGCCCTATCTGCTGGCCATCAAATATGTCCAGTATAAACACGCTCGGCCAACTAAGTGTCGAGATCGGTCTGTTGAAGGGAGCCAAACAAGGAATTGGATCATCAAAGTCCGCACGTCTCGACGATGAAGCAGCGAGGTCCACATCCTCGTCCTCATCCTCCCACACCTCCTTCTTCCACACCTCCTACCGCACCGCCTTCTCCTTCCCTTTACCCTTACGGTTTTTGCCCAACGAACGCTTCACGAATGAGTACATATCCTGGACCGTCGCCTCCAAATGGGATAGCTTTGCCTCATGTGAATTCATCATTCAAGCCAACCCGATGTTGCTCGTCTCCAATTCGATGATCCTAGATTTGGACACCCGCAAGCTCACCCCCTTGTCCTCCCCTTGCGATCAGAGCTAAGAACTTGTCTGAGTGCGTCTATGGACAAAGATGCCTTGTCGGCATCTGACTGCGACTCATGCATTTCCTTAAGCTTTGCCTGAAACGACAAAAAGCACATGATTAGTAAAATAAGTAAATTAAAAAATTATAACGTAATTAACAAAAAGTAAACTGTCAGATTACTTACAATCGTGGCCGCGACGCTTTGGGACACCTCCTTGTCCTTCCCCTTCTTCGTCTGAAGAGCCACATAAGTATCGAGCCTATGTGGCCTACCCCCACGGCCACTCCCTGTCCCCTGAAATAAAATAAAGTAAAATTAGTACGGCCCCGCAAAGTAAAATAATGTAAAATAATATATTTTATGTAGTTATAGAAAAAATAAATCTTACCATCATTCTATGCTCCACCTCGGCGTAAGACGTCCGACTGGAGTAGTGCACGTTCATCTTTTTGCCCGGTTTTCCCTTCTCGATTGGCGAGATTCCAATTGTCGCTCCCCGATCTCATTGTCAATGAACCTTTGCCATTGTGCCAATGAGATCGGCTCCTTCGGCGGGACGGATTCACGCCATTGGATAATGGACTCTCGTGTCTTCCCAAAGAACCGGATCCGCATATTTTTCTTCCACGTCTTGTGTTGCTCCCTCAACTGCTCCAAGACGAAATCGCGTAGCTTTGGATCCAGGTTGAATTATTCCTGTCCAACAAATATAATGTTAGTTGCAAATAAATATAAGTATAAATATATTACCTGTAGTGCCACCCAAACAACTAGCTTGAGCTAATATGGCACCTCCTTCCAACTAATGTACCCCGGGTCAATGATCGTCTTTAGCAACTCGAGGGATCTTGCTAATAGACCCGACTTGTTCTCGATGGGCATCCTCAATTTTCCATATTTGGGGAGACTAGGGGCCGAGGAGCCCTCGTCGCCTCCGATACCACCGAGCCCAGATGACATCATCATAACCAGCATCATCATCCTCGCCTTAGTACTTGAAGGAGACATTTGTTGTAAAAAATGTTATTAGTACATATCAAAATGAATTAAAAGAAGACATGCAAATATGTCCAATTACTACAAATAAAAATGAATTGTTACTGTTAATATGTACAAGAGTGAAACATCCCCCCTCCCCACCCCCCACCCACCACAACAACCCACCCCCACCCTGCCCCACCCCCTACACCCACCCCTTTCCCACCCCCCACCCCCACCCCCACCCACCACACACCCTACCCCAACCCCCTTCCCACCCCCACCCCCACCCACCACACACGCACGCACATACATACACACACACACGCACAGCATTTACAAGTATTGTCACGGCCATTTATAAGTATTGTCACGATCAATGACCGTGCCAAGCCCGTAAAAATTATATTTGTCACGGACTTATCACGATCAATGACCATGCCACCCCCTACCCCCACCCCACCCCCCACCCACCACACAAAATTTATGGCATTTTGAAAAAAAATTGTTCGGGTCGTGGCCCATTTATTGTAATAATACAGGAATTGCGTGGTATATTTTCTTATTAGCATTGTTGGATTTAATGGAATTTTTTCTAAGTAAATATTGCTAATTAATTAATTTCCTTAAAGTGAAAGACTTTTCCGTAAATGAAAATTTGTTAATCACCTTATCTTTCTTATAAAATGCTTCAAATTTGTTAATTACCTTATATTTCTTAACACCTACACTTCAATTTTACCCAACAGTAGCCCAAATCCAAGTCGGTGCGTATTATTATTGTATGTGTGTGTGTGTTTTATATAGTTTTCTTTGGTTCCTCATGAACTCTTGTATGCCTCAATTTTATGCCAAGTAATCGATCAACTATCTCATCATGACTCAATGGTAAAACACACTCGAGAGTTTGATTCCATTCCAGGTTAATATATCCAGACATTTTATTCCAACAGTTTAATATATACATAGATAAATGCGTATATGATTTTTTGTTATTATGTTTTAGGGATTCTTTTTGATATGCATGAATTTTATTTGTTAGGATTAATTAATCATCAAATTTTGCAATTTCATTCGTAGAATATATTGTGTTAAATAGGTCAGAACAACAAAATAATACAATTTAGTTAAAACGCGATGGCCTTCATGCTAGTATATATATATATATATATATATATATATATATATATATATATATATATATATATATATAAACACCCCCACCCCACCCCTCCCACCCCCTACCCTGCCCCTGCCCCACCGCCACCCACCACCCACCACACACACACATACACACACACACACGCGCACAGCCCCTCCCACCCTGCCCCACCCCCACCCACCACACACACGCACACACATACACACACACGCACACATATATACACACAATCATATATATATAAATGGAAGAGAGAGAGAGAGAGAGAACGCAGCGTATAGAGAGAGAGAGAGAAAAAAGGAGGGAAGAAACGACGGGGGAAAAAAGAAGGAGAAGGGTTTTTTACTACGACATTTATAAGTATTGTCATGGTCATTGACCGTGACACGACCGTGACAAATATAATTGTCACGGTTTTGTCACGATCAATGACCGTAACAATAATTTATCACTGCCTTGTCACGGTCAATAACCGTCACACAAAACGCGTGTTTGTTGTCACGGTTGATGACCGTGACAAGGCTAAGCGCTGGAAGGGTGCCAATTTACCCATTTTGGTATAGTGAATAATAATAATAAAGACAAATAATTAAGAATTAAGCTACCTCTTATTCGTACCAAGTCATTGTTGTTGTAACTTGAACATCAATAAAATGAAAATTTGTTATGGAAACAATAGCTACCTGTCAACTATCCATCAATGAAAAACTTGTGCAATAAGGACATGACCAAAATAAGGTAAGAACATAAAACAAATTTAGTACATCATCCTCTTAAGGAAATATATTTTATTCCAACATTTGTACTTTTACATTTCTATTTCCATACATTCAAAACCTGGAAAGAAATTACATACCCCTTGTAAGTGCTCGTGTAATAACCTATACATGGACATCCACGACTTGTTTATTCCCATTTCTTGAAGAGTACATATTAATACTATAATTATTAGTAGTAGAAATGTGATTACCATGCCAAATAACATAATTCTCAATCATCGAATCACACAATCCATAATAATTAGTTCTATAAAATAAATTCAATGAATTTGATAGATGAAGGATGTTTTTAACCAAGATCACTAAAACAAACATTTGCATAGAATTTCCCAATAGTAATGTCCAACAAAACAAGATGGCATAATTCATTTAACGTACGAATGTTTAAAATCAATTAATTAAGCATTCTCATCTTAAAGGATAACCTAGATTTATGTGAAGAATATAATAAAATAGAATAAAACTAATAGACAAAACACAATTGTTCACTATAATATTGCAGCATGTTCACATGAAACTTCATGACAACCAGTCACAACATACCTAAATTAACTACAACGACCTCAACAAAATTAATCCATCCAGACATTAAAAATTAAAGACCGTCATTTTTTTACGTACTAATATGCTCCTAAAAGCCCTAATTTTAACATTATTCCAGACAAACACAATAATCAAGTTTAAGCTAAAAATAAAGTAAATCTAAAATAGAATAATAGAAATTAAAAAAAAATGCTGGTGTGAACAAACCCGTGATATTTCATACAAAATTGAAATCAAAATCTTTGCAAGTTAGGGTTTAATATTTACGTGTGTGCGTCTATGTGAGTGTGTGTGCACGTGTGAGTGTGTGTGCGCGCGTGTGAGTGTGTGTGCGCGCGTCTGTGTGTGTGTGTGTGTGTGTGTGAGAGAGAGAGAGAGAGAGAGAGAGAGAGAGAGAGAGAGAGAGTACCTGTGTAACTGAGGGAAGGAGTATCTGATGGAAAAGCGAGGGAAGGAGACGAATTTGGGTTTGGGGAAAAGTGAGATGGAGGGAAAGAGTTGCGTGTCAAACATTTTTGAGCAAAAATTGAAATTTTGGTATTGTGTTATCTCATGTGTATTCATTGGGGAGTTTTGTTAAAAAGGGTCATAATATGTACCATTTAATATGACTATTATATTGAAATTGTCATGTACATTAATATTATTATTCTTATAATGACACTTTATAATTAATATGTCATATAAATAAGAGTATTATACTTTTAATGATAGTTTTTTTAAAGCTGTCATAAAGTCATTTTTTAAAGTGTCATAAAAAGGCATTTTTCTTGTAGCGTATTTTGTCCTTTGGGCCATCATGATTATATACCTCACGTTTCAAAACAAAATATTTAGCATGTATACTATTTATTATTATTTATACATACAACGTATAGAAAAATAAAACAGACTGCAAAACTTAACTTAATACCATGACTAGAAGCTAGGGAGACGAATAGATCCAATGGATAGAGAGATATGGGTTTTATACAAAGACTAGCATGTAGGCCCGTGCGATGCACGGGCGAGTGCGTAATTTCAAAAATATTTGCAAGATTTTAATTGTTGACGAAATCAAACTACAAAGTGTATAAGAAGTACCACATGAATATATAGACAAATCAACCCATTTATACACACACAAAATATGAAAATCAAACTGTATATTCATTAAAATGAAGTTATGTAATTCTACACTCCTATAATTTATCTTAGGGAGTAGCTAACGGCACTCCAAAAAATCTTTAAACACTCCACAAACTTTTTGAAAGACAAAAATACCCTTTACTCTAAAATCAAACAAATTTCATTTTACTTCTTCAACAAAAAAATTATATTTGTAAAAAATTGTTTTTTAATTTAAAAAAAAGGGTTATTTTTTTAATTAACATTTAGTCCAAACAATTTTATTTTATTCCAAAAATTTGTTCACAATATAAAACACTCACAAACACAATTTTTTCTCTTATCCTAAACTTTAAGAAAAAGTCAAAAAAAATAAATAAGGTCATGGTGTCGTTAAAAAAAATACCATCGGTTATGAATCTATTATTATTTAAGTAACACGATCACGACTCAAATAAAACGCGACGTGGCGTGGAGTCGTATTTTTTTCATACCAGTGGCATAGACCATTTTTTATTATTTCAAAAACAATCTTTTTACTATTTAAAAAAATGCTCCGCGTCGCCGGAATGCATAAGCGGTCCAACCACCTATACTACCGTTGACGCGGACCATTTTTTCTAATATGTTGGTACGCGCCAGCGATTGTATAGGTTTTTTATGT
Source organism: Sambucus nigra (assembly GCA_949130495.1). Classification (NCBI taxonomy): domain Eukaryota; kingdom Viridiplantae; phylum Streptophyta; class Magnoliopsida; order Dipsacales; family Adoxaceae; genus Sambucus; species Sambucus nigra. Next base: position 623,154,879 of record OX422210.1, on the reverse strand, counting down.
AAAAAAACTCGTTTTTATATTAAAAAATGGGTCATTTTTTTAATTAACGTTTACTCCAAACATTTTTATTTTGTTTCAAAAAGTCATTCACAATATAAAACACTCACAAACATCATTTTTTCTCTTATCCTAAACTTTAAAAAAAATTATAAAAAATAAACAAGGGTATGGAGTCGTTAAAAAAAATACCAGCGGTTATGAATCTATTATTTTTTAAGTAACACGATCCAAATAAAACGCGACGTGGGTGGAGTCGTATTTTTTTCATAACGGTGGCATAGACCATTTTTTATAATTTCAAAAATAATCATTTTACTATTTAAAAAAAGGGTCCGCGCCAGCGGTATGCATAGGTGGTCCAACCACCTATACATACTGCTGGGGCAGACCATTTTTTTTATTATGTTGTGAATGACTTTTTGAAACAAAATAAAAATGTTTGGACTAAACGTTAATTAAAAAAATGCCACATTTTTTTAGATATAAAAACAGTTTTTTTACATAGTTTACCTCTACATATCGCTAGCGCGTACCAACATATTAGAAAAAATGGTCCGCGCCAGCGGTATGTGTAGGTGGTTGGACCGCCTATGCATACTGCCAGCGCAGACCATTTTTTTAAATAGTATAAAGATTATCTTTGAAATAATACAAAATTGTCCTTGCCGCCGGTATGAAAAAAATACGACTCCATGTCACGTCGCGTTTTATTTGGATCGTGATTGTGTTACTTAAAAAATAATAGATTCATAACCGCTGGTATTGTTTTTAACGACTCCATGCCCTTGTTTATTTTTGATAATTTTTTTTAAAAGTTTAGGATAAGAGAAGAAAGAGGGTTTGTGAGTGTTTTATATTGTGAATGACTTTTTGGAATAAAATAAAAATTTTGGTATAAATGTTAATTAAAAAATGACCCATTTTTTTAGTATAAAAAACACTTTTTTTAGAAAAATAATTTATTTCGTTGAATAAGTAAAATGATTTTTATTTTTATTTTAAAGTAAAGGGCATTTTTGTCTTTCAAAAAGTTTGTTGAGTGTTTAAAGATTTTTTGATGTGCCGTTAGCTACTCCTTTATCTTATATGGCTATAAGTTTTTTTGGGGGGTGATATGGAAATTAAAATAAAAAAATTAAAACCACCTCATGATTAGAAGAATTTCCTTAAGAAAGCTTCATTTGGATCAAATCCAAAAGAGAGGCTCTTTTTTAGATGAAGACATAGTGGACTGGGTTCGTTCAGTAAGTTGTATTGCGGCGGCGCCTCTTGATGTGAAACAACTATAATTAATATAAACTTAATCATATTAAAAAAAAATATTTCCAAAAGAAGGAAAAGAAAAGTGAACTGTGAGGACAGTAATAACCCAAAAATTGTGTTTGAACTGAAATCCAATAAAAAAAAGGTGAGAAATTATCGTCAAATCATATCTAAACAGAAATTCAATTCGTATAGAATGTAAATGGCTAACAAAAATGAAGAAATATGAAGGAGAGGAATCAAACCAGGAAATAAGTGGACAAATTATATCTCGTGTTTAGAGGGCCATGTTGATTCTCCAAGGAATCCTCAACTTCAAATATATAATAAAACTACTAAAACAACAAATAAATTTCAAGATATATAGAAAATGGAAACCAAACAAAAAATAATAACTATAAATTGAACTAAAATTCAGACCCCTACACACACGTGCGGCAAAGAAATGGGGAAAAGGCTATGAATTGTTTCACACGTCATTCTTGCCCTTAACAAATGTCATTGATGTGAAGCAGTAGTAAAAGAGATCAGAACACTTACTTAATAGCAAGTTAGTAATAGAAAACGCATATCCAAAATCAATCAAAAGAAACATATCATCATATTACCGACGTGGAACTGAGATTTGACAGTTGCATCACCTAAACCATCAGCTTTCTTGGGACAGCTTGCCATTTAAATATTTGCGACGATTGTATATAGATATATATGTATGTATGTATGTATGTATGTATGTATGTATGTTTGTTGTAAAGAAAAATGGCTGGAGACAAAAGGGCGATGAGAAATGGAAGTGCTTTATTGCTGTCATTCAATGTGAGGTTTAATGGTGGGAGACGAATAGATGTAAAAAATTAGAAATCATAATTGTATTATAGGAAATTGTAGAGTCCACGGCTGAGTTTTAAGTTTTAGAAAATAAGAAATTATAGGGTTTGAGGGTAAATGGGAAGTCAACTTCCGGTTATAAATAGTAGTTTCTTCCTCTCATTGTACTGTCTTCAAGAATGGATTCTAATCATCTTAGGGTGGAAAACGAGTATGAACTTGATTGGCCTTGTTTGGAAGAAATCTCTCAAGGGTAATCTCCCACTTATTAATACACTTCTTCTTTCAAGTATATTGTTTACAACCTAGTATATATGTTTGTGTACTTGTGTAATTGTCCATTTTTGTGTTTGTAGAAAATTGGAGCAATACTCACATATCACTAATAATTTGAATTACAATTCTTTTGACGATCCCTTTAATTCTGATCAACTATTTCCACAATCAAATTATGAAACCCTCTTCGATTATCAATACCAATTTTCGCAACAACACAATCAAATTCCACATGGTTTTAATGAATATCAATTTTCACAACCAAACAATTATATTCCCCAATTGAAATTTGATGATTTTGAGAATATTTGGGATGATAATATTGCAGATTTTAGGCAAGATGGTATTGTAGATATCAAACCACAAATGTTTATGGATACTGAAAATTTAGATTATGGAGCAATAGAATGGCTTAATACAATGCATCATGTACAATTTATGATTTCAAACACAAATGAAAATCAAAGTCGGGAAATTAAAAAATTAAAATCGGCTCCATTGGAACTCGATGAGATTCAAAAATACTTTTACGTTTCGATAACTGAAGCAACCAAGGAGTTGAAGGTAGGATTGACTATTCTGAAGAAAAGATGTGTGGAGTCCCTCATTGACAATGTTAAGGTATTATCATACGTGCGTATTAGATCCTTTTGAATATATTAATCTATATTGCATCATTTTTAGAGTTAGTTGCATTTTCTTCCCTCAACTTTACTCTCATTTTTACATCACCAACTGAACTTCTATTGTTTGGATTTAATCCACCTAAACTTTCAAAAAGAAGCCTTTTAACCATAATACTTCTAGTTTATTAGACGGATAATCACAATTGACACCCATGTAACTATTTTAAAAGGGTATTATTGTATTTTACCAAATTGTGGATAATACCTCACTATACTCTGTTTCTCATTTTCTCATAATGGTATGGGCAATCATGGTTGCACCTCTCTCTCTCTCTCTCTCTCTCTCTCTCTCTCTCTATATATATATATATATATATATATATATATATATATATATATATATATATATATGTGTGTGTGTGTGTGTGTGTGTGTGTGTGTGTGTGTGTGTACACACACACATATATCTTAACATGACACACACTAATTTGGGGTTGAAGAAAAAAGTGGGTTTGAAAAAGAAAGTATTGAATTTGAGGTTATTTTGTTTACCCAAATCCAAGATTTAATTAGGGGTATGTGTATGGGTTTGTTGGTATTGGTATTTATTCTATTTTTCTAGAATTTATTTATTTTATTTTTTTGCTGAATTTTTATAGGAACCATGTTTTGTTTGTTTTTTTTTTGGAAATATGGATTTTTGCCAAAAATATTTTTTTTGCTACAAATTTATTTTTTAAATAATATTCAAACTTTTATAATTTTTTGTTTATTATTTCTAGATTTTTTAAAAAAATTTATGTTATTATTCAATCTTTGAAAATGTCTTTTGTATTTTTTTCAAGATTCTTATAAGTTTTTTCAAATAAGTCGTTCAGTCGGTCCATGCTTCATAATGAGAGAGGGACCACCCGATGGTGTTTCTATGTATGTTTTCTAAATTTGTTAGGTAACTTTTTAAATGTTTTTCTATAAATTCAAAAATATTTTTCTATTATTTTCGTATTTTAAAAAAATTAACATTTTTCATATTTATAATTTTTGATGTTTCTGTTTGTAATTTCTAAAATAGGTTTTTTGTTAATTTCTCGATTTAAAAAAAATGTTTTAATTTCCAAATCTTTTAAATGGTTTTCTATAAAAAAAATAATTTTATAAAAGTTTTTCTCTAATTTTCATTTTTTTTAAAACTCTTATATAGAATTGGACATAAATACCCTCATTTGCATGGAACGCGACCAATATTTTGTCCAAAAAATTGACAGTGTAAGTTAGGAGGCTACATGAAGCCGTTATAGAAGTTTAGGGGTAAAATCTTGAAAACAAAATTCGGATGGTGATGTAAAAATTGGGGAAAAGTTTACGGGAAATGGAATTAACCCCTTATTTTTAATTGAGTTAATTTCTCTCTTATAAGAAGTGAATTGAATATAAAATTTTGTAAGTAAGTTTAATATATATTGTTCTTATTTGTATGAGTATTTTTTTTCTTAATTGCAATATTAGGAGAAGGGATTAACAAATGAGGTAGAGATGCTAGAAGACCACAAGAAGATGATGGAGAAGCAGCCAGATTTAGAAATGACAGAAAAAATAAAAAGGTTGAGGCAAGCTTGCTTTAAGGCCAACAACAAAAAAAGGAGGCTCCTATCTGACTATTGATTATTGATTATGCTTCATCTCCTTTGTTACCATCTTAAATTTCTCCATGGGTATTTTGGACCTTAATTTGGTTTTGAGTTTTCCTATCTCTAGTTGTATTTTGTCCCTTTATTTACTTTTTGGACTTAAAAGCTATTTTCTGAGGTATAATAATGCGTATAGCACGACAGCCAAGTCTAAGTTTAAATAAAGTATGGTTTTCCTTGCCTTCAAGTGAATGTTTGCTCTACTATGGTAGGATGAGTTTTTTTTATTTTGGTAACTGTTTAATATTTTTTTCTGCTTTCGTTCACTTACATATTTTTTAAATATTAAAGTCATTCAACCCTTCACGTATAACTTATAACTAGGGTATACACAATTTTAACATATACATATTTCAAAATGTTTGTGTGTATATTATAAAATTCTATGTGCAAATTATAATTTTTTCAAAACTTTTTTATGTAACTTTACACAAGTTATTGTATATATTACTGAAAATCAAATATGCGTGAAGAGATTGGGACATTCGTGCTCAAAAAATATGTTTGTGAACATTATCCTTGAATTGGGTTCCACTTTATGTTAAAAGTAATTGGGAAACATAGATGCATATGACATTCATATTCTTAGATGCAAATATTATACATGTAATTAATATAATTATAATATAAATTATCAATATTACAATCTATATAAATTAACATATATTAAATCATTACCCAAAAAAAGTAAACAAGTCGAGAAACTAATTAGTGAGCTATGCACCACGATTGCTCAAGGATAAGTAAAAGTGACACATAAATAGATCATATTTTAACAAATGCAAATTATAAGAATGATCAATTCCATGTTCAAATAATTAGGGGAATATATATATATAGGTTCAAAATTTTAATGATCCTTAACAAAAAATACCTTAGTAACCCATTAATTTTAATTCATATGTTGTAATTGGTCCGCGTCAGCGGCAACGGACACGTGTGTGACATGCATTTTTTTTAATACACACACCTTCCCACCCCCCACCCGCTTGTCACACGCATGTTCGTTTCCACTGACGCGGTCCAATTACAACATAAGATTGAAATTAATCGATTGTTATGGTGTTTTTTTTATTAAGGTTCATTAAAGGTTCACTTTTGAACCTCTCCATATATATATATATATATATATATATATATATATATATATATATATATATATATATACAAGCACAAAAGTATTTTTTGCTATCTAAATATTGAGTTATGCATGAAGAAATTGGTGCAAAATCAATTTATTTTGTAGTCACAATCCTCATCCTCAATATTTAATGTTTTATATGAAGATGGTTCAAGACCTCCGCTTGTTCGAACGAGATCTAAAATTATTAAATTCGTTTGTAATTTTTCTCGTCAGCTACACCAAACCCATTATAACTTCATCCAACATTTATTGAGTCTGCTCCATGAATCCATGGACGAAGCCACATGGGGCCAAGTGGGGGATTGAGCCCCCACAAAAAAAATACATATGTACTAAAAGAAAATTCTAGGAATAAAATGAAGTTTTTTGAAAACTTAAGATGGGGTTTGGTAATTATAAAAAACTCTTGTATTCTTTTTCTTCCCACACAACACTTTGAAAAGAAAAGGAAAGGACTTCTCTTCTCATTCTCTATTTAATTTATAATTTTGGATTTTGATTTTATTTTTGAATGAATTTTTATGATGTCAATCATATAAAATTTATTTAAATATTAAATTATATTTTACACATCTAATTTTCACTCGTAAGTTCTTTAATTTTAGATGAAATGGTTAATATTTTATTTCTTTAGTGTCATTGTTGGTTGGTTTAAATTCCAAATTTAGTTTCAGGATTAAATTATGATTGACTTTAGGGATATTGTATATATAAATTTGAGGGGATGAATATTGGTTTAATCTGTGCAAAAATTATTTATCTTTTTATTAAATTAAATAAATATTTTAGTAATTATTTGGTAAATACTCAAAAATAACCTTTAAAAAAATTGGCTATAGGGCTTCCACCCCTGAACCCCCGGAAATTACCATTAGATTAGCCCCCACTATCGAGAAATCCTAGCTACGTCCCTGCATGAATCAAAGGTACTCCACTACTTGTATTACCAAAAATAATGTTTCCATTATGGGTGACCTTTGGGGTAATCATTTTAAAATGTTTGGTTTGGTATTATAATAATACTAAATTTCATGTTTTACCCTCTCACCCGCTGCATTTGATTAATTATTGTAGTCAGGCTATTAACCATGTGTTTGTTATACGTTAGAAGTGAAATAGTACCACTACACCGATTCAGTTTGGTATTCACTTTGGTACCCGCCTAATAAGATAAGGCATGTAAGGGATTGTACCTTGTGCCCTGACAGGACCCACAACAACAAGGTATAATATTTTTATGCAATGGGTATGAGAAAATGGAAAAAAAGTGGGTGTTTGTATCTTTATCCAAAGTGAAATCATTTAAAAGATAATGATGTGAATATTGTATATAATTTTAAGAATGAACCAAGCCTCTTGGTACAATCGTATAAGGCTGTCACTGGGATAGTTTTGAGGGTGGATTGGGTTTGTTCCTCAGTTCGATTCTCGGCACTGTCAAAATAATGCTTGGCCAGCGAAAGCCACGAACTGCAGATGAGAATTAGTCGAGGTGCGCGTAAGCTGATTAATAGCGCGCGAGAGGTGTGCGCGTAAGTGCACATCCGTTGTTTTCCTGTATCGCTGCGACTATACAAACAAACCTAAATTACGACTACACTTGCGGGGAAAGTATGGCAGTAAGTCGGGTATCGAAAATCCACAAGGACGAGATGCTAGAATTTATGAGATTTAGTTCTCCGAAATAAAAGTGTAAAAGATGAATTACAAACTAAAAGAAAAGATGCATGAAAGGGAAATGATTAACTAGGCAAGGGAAATTGAATCTAGGCTAAGAAAGCAAGTAAAACTATAGGTTGCGTCGAATATCCGTCACCCGAGTTAATTTGTATAAAATGGTTACATGGGTTGACGAGTTATTTAGAATGCATCTCATTTCGACAGTTAATTAAATCAAGTGTTGTCACGCCCCTAAATCCTCATTAAAGCCTAATAAGATTTTGGCGTCAACAAATATCCCAAAAATTGTGCACGAAAGGTCATAAGCACGGGACATACATGATATGCCCCGTCAAATCTCTTAGGGGCAATAACTAGGACATCGCACCCGAAATAGACCCGTAATCACTATCACCAAGCCAAGCAACGCGTTAACCTGAGTGAGTTCCATTCAAACACAACCTAATTTAAATTACCGAGAAAGCATCGTAAAAATGCGATAAATAAATGCCATAAAGAAACGCGATAAAACTACACTAGAAATCAATAAATCAAAGCATGTAAATTAACTAGAAAGCAAGAAATGAAGAAATACAAACTATATTAAGGAAGAGGATGATGAATAGTGCAACATTCAACTCAAATGGGGTGTCAAACCAAGAACAATTGAAGAAGAACTCTCCAAAACCCTCAAACCCTAAGCTATTCTACCCTAAAATCGTGTATATCTGTTTATTACAACAAAATGGGTATATATACTAAGTTGGAATAAAAATAGAAAAGAAAAGAGAAAAGAAAATAAATGCCAAAATATCTCCTGAAAACAAGGTATCGATCGATCGGCAAGATCAAGGCCAATTTTCAGCTGCAGAGAAGGATCGATCGATCGACCAAGATCGATCGATCAAGCAGGGGTGAGCCAAGCAACAGCTTCTGCACTCTTTTCTTCCCTTTTCTCATCCTCTTTTGATTTCCTTGTTTTTCCCTCCGCTGAAATCGCCGTAACTTCTTCATACGGACTCGGAATCGCGCATCGTTCACGACCACGCGAAGCTAGCGAGGAGGGATACAACTTTTGTGAGATGTCGGTCCAGGTGCCCAAGCTATGAAAAGACTAAAACGCCCTTGAACGTACGATTGCTTACGGAACTTCATCGGAATGCGTCCGAACTCCATACTTATTACCTAAATACCTACAAAAATCCAATTATACCTCATATAGCATGTTAACAATATAAACCGAGGTTGTCTGGTTAACGGGCTTAAATATAGAGATTAAGGCACCCGAGGGGGCTAAAATGCGTAGGTTCGAAGGATGAAATACACAATATTTGCGTATCATCACACCCCCTAACTTACACATTGCTAGTCCCTAGTAATGAAATAGGATGCAACAAGAACTACCAGCAAACCAAAAGCAGGAGATAGTACAAAAGTATGGTATAAATGCAAAATGCCACTTTCGCGGGAGATTCGATTGCATTTAGCATATGCAATAAGCCGTTAAACCCCTAGGTCACCCTAGTGAACGAGTATCGTCTCGTGAGAGTTTTCAGGGATGGTACCCCCAAACATCACATAGTTTCCTCAAATTATGCCCAACCCAACATGCGACAAGCCCAAAAATGGCGAGAAGGATTTTATACACATTATTAGCACATTGAACGGATTGAAACAAAAGTCTGAATCATTGGCATTATACAATGCACCTCATAGAATTGAAACTTTAAAATGTGGGAGGGGGAGCGAGCACATGCAAAGTATGATTTGGCAAAAACTTATATAAATCGGATAAGCGTTAAAGCAAGCATACATTCAATCCTCACGGGCATTACACTCATAAAATGAAAATCACTCAAAACAGGGAGGTAACACACGAAACATGCGGGCTAAAGAGTAAATGGAAATGGAAATTAGGCCGCGCACATGTCTCAAATGAATAACGCTATATAAAATATGAAAACTGTAATCTCAATGAAAGTATAACGCACACTAAAAGAGGCAAAATGCATTTTCACAGATTATCAAAACTATTATGACTTTTAAATTACATGCACCTAAGATCACATAGGACTTTAATAGGGTTGTAATGTAGGTATGGCTAGGGTACGAAACGAAGGATTGTATGCAAGGATTCAAAGTGTTCGGAATGAAAACTCGAGATAATGGGATAATGCGGGCAATATCAAAATTGGAAAACAAGTTCCAAAAAGGCAGTAGATATATCATCGCGAAGAGTCATCAAAGCTTATTGAACACTATATACAACATTTACAACTTTCCCTTTCTTTTTTTTTCTTTTTTTTTCTTCTTTTTTCTTTTCTTTTCTTTTTCTTTTTGCTTTCGCTTTTTGATCACTTTTTTAACTACTTTCTTCTCTTTACTTTTCAAACTCTCATATGCCTAAATTGTAACCGACATCATAACATCATCATTCAATCCCAAGTAACATTCCAAAAAAAGGTGTGGAAAGTGTATGTACGGGCTAAAACTCCAATTTAGAGTAGGTTATGGGAATGGGGTATGAAATGAAAGGCTAATATTTAGGCTCAAAGGGGTTAACGAGGGTAAACATATATGGGTGAGGTCAAGGCCAATATGGGTGATATAAAAAAGAGGGCCTTTGATCATTTCCAAAAGTTTACACAATTCTCGAGTCAAAACAATATATGAAAATCATGATCAAGTAACACATTTCAAGTATGAACTCAATTAATGAATGATCAAATGAAAGAATAGTGAGATTACCAACGAATTCAACGTTTTCAATGAGAAAAGAATAGTGTATACACTCACAAATGACGAAAGGTACAAAGCTTACTCGGTGTAAGTATATACAATGCAACAAAAGATTACCGAGTTATAAAAATATTAAACCAAATCAATATGGCAATAAAAGTGCATGTGCTCATGGGATTAAAGTTTAATTCATGAAGTTATTCATAATATCAATAAGTGAGACTAAAGTCTAACAACTTCTAAAATCGAGAACATGCATCATTGTGTTGTCAATTGGATCGGGCAATTATTAAAATTTATCATCGGAAACAAAGGCAAAATGCCCAAAAAAAGGAGAAAAGGGAAAGAAAATCTTTTTGAAATTATCAATTTTTCTAAGAAAAGCATACTAAGTAACTAACATGTGAGAAAAAACATGGACTAAATAATGAAATGGATAGAATATCCCACACCCCCTAACTTAAAACTTGACATTGTCCTCAATGTAAATTAAGAACCAAGTCAAAGAGAGGAAAAGAGCGATATTACCCAAAATTGGAGCGATCCCTATAAGAACAAATCCAAAGAATCTACAAAACAAGTTAGTACCGAGCATAGCAAAAGTAAATAATCAAAAGTTAACTAATTACACTAGACTAAAATAAAAAGAAAGAAAGAATAAAAAGCTAACTATATACAACCTACTATTTAGGCCTCACACTAACTGTACACTAAAAGTCTAAATAACTGAGGGTCCACCATAAGAACGATTTGACTTTGGATGATAACCGGTGTACCCTCACAAACAAGCATGCCTTCGAAAAATATGAATTTCGTTTGAACAACGAAAGGCATGTGTATGGCGTAAGAAAGGAACCATCGCCAATTAAAAGTTTTGGAGGGACGATGGGGGGTTTGGATTGAACAGGTGACAAAAATATGTGGGGACCGAGAAAAGCCTAATATCCTCCCAATGATTTTGAAATTGGTATGGGAGGCAGCGCACAAAAAGGCACGAATGCGATCGTGGAAGGCGACTCGAGCAGGTACTCCTTATCGGCGATAGGGTTTAAAACATTAAAGTTTGAAACCGAATCATCGGGTACTTGTGATGGTGGGATAATAGAGAATGAAAATGGGGATGAAAGAAATTCAAACGCATGAGATGAATCATCATCGCATGAAGTTTGAGTTTCGAATGAAATAATATCATTTTCAACGAAATGTTCTTCTTTGGGGGCCAAAGAAGAAATCATTTCATTGCAAATAGATATTACGTCATTTTCATCCTCGCTTTCAATATCTATTATGCAATGGGCAAAGTCAATAATGGTTTGTTCCAAAGTAGGCACAAGTACCTCATTTGGTTCAAAACATTCCTCGACCTCGAAAGTCTCAGAAGCAAAATCGTCTTCGGATTCAAAAAGTAAATTCAAGTCATGTTCCCACTAACGATTTTCTTGCCGATAACGATTTTTAATTTTCTCATTCTCATACGTACGCAAACCCGCACCGAATGTCATAATTCGAGGTGCGGATGCATGAAAATGGGAAATTTGAAAGTTTCCATCGGACTTAATCCAAACCTCATTATGATAGGAATTTTAAAAACTATTCGAATTCGTTTCAAAATTCCTATTATAAGGAGGTAAAGGCCCAAAATCATTATCATCATCATCAAAATTCCAATAACCTAAGGTTTGACTTTCGTTAAACTCGCCCAAAGTCATATTTGAATTTGTTATACTTTGGGATTCTAAGTATTCACCGAAAGTCATAGGTTTATGAGAATTTTGAGAATTATGACAAGGATTACCGAAAGAATTGGAATAAGACATGCTTACCCCAAAAATGGCTCGAAATGGGGAGTTCCACAAAGTAAGTGCGCGCGAAAAAAATTCGAGCGTTTCTAAGTGCTCAAATGTGGAAGTCCTGCAAAATATTAGCAAATAATACAAATAGAAAGAAAATACTATGAATTACTAAATCAAATAAAGTCTAAAACAAACAACTCCCCGACAACGACGCCATTTTGATAGCGCGCGAGAGATGTGCGCGTGTAAAGTGCACAGTCATTATTTTCTATCTCGTTGTGACTACACAAAAACCTAAATTACTACTACACTTGCAGGGCAAGTCTAGCGGGAAGTCGGGTATCGATAATTTAAGTGATTTAATACTCCAAAATAAAATTGCAAAGGGTGATTACAAACTAAAAAGTAAAAGATGCATAAAAGGGAAATGTTAATCTAGGCAAGGTATTGAAACTAGATTATGAAAGAGGATAAAACTATAGGTTGCGTCGAATATCCGTCACTCGAGTTAATTTGTATAAAATGGTTACATGGGTCAACGAGTTATTTAGAATGCGTCTCGTTTTAACTGTTAATTAAATCAGGGGTTGTCACGCCCCTAAATCCTCATAAAAGCCTAATAAGATTTTGGCGTCAACAAATATCCCAGAAATTGCGCACAAAAGGTCGTAAGCACAAGACATACATTATATGCCCCGTCAAATATCCTAGGAGCAATAACTAGAACAACGCACCCGTAATAGACCCGTAAACACTATCACCAAGCCAATCAACGCGTTAACCCGAGTGAGTTCCATTCAAACACAACCTAATTTAAATTACCTACAAAGCATCGTAAAAACGCGGTAAAAAAATGCCGTAAAGAAACGCGATAAAACTACACTAGAAAGCATGTAAATCTATTTAAGAAAGCATGTAAATTAACTAGAAAGCAAGAAATGAAGAAATACAAACTATATTAAGGAAGAGGATGATGAATAGTTCAACATTCAACCCAAATGGGGTGTCAAACCAAGAACAATTGAAGAAGAACTCTCCAAAACCCTCAAACCCTAAGATATTCTACCCTCAAATCGTGTAAATCTGTCTATTACAAAAAAATGGGTATTTATACAAAGTTGGAATAAAAATAGAAAAGAAAAGAAATGCCAAAATATCTCCTGAAAACAGGGGATCGATCGATCGATCGATCAAGGGCAATTTTCAGTTGCAGAGAAGGATCGATCGATCGACCAAAATGGTCAATCAATCGATCAAGCAGGGGTGAGCCAAGCAGCAGCTTCTGCATTCTTTTCTTCCCTTTTCTCCTCCTCTTTTGATTTCCTTATTTTTCCCTCCGCTGAAATTGCCATAACTTCTTCATACGGACTCGGAATCCCGCACCGTTCGCGGCCACGCAAAGCTAGCGAGGAGGGCTAAAACTTTTGTGAGATGTCGGGCTAGCTGCCCAAGATGTGAGAAGACTAAAATGCCCTTGAACGTACGATTGCAAACGAAACTTCACCGAAATGCGACCGAACTCGATACATAGTACCTAAATACCACAAAAGCCCAATTATATAAGATATATCATGATTTTTGAAGTTTATAAATAAAGCCAAACTAAATACAACTCAACAAAATCATACAACAAACTCTATACTCACTTAATTTCAATATATTTTTTTTGGTAGCATACCATGAGGTGTTCGGGCCAGCTAACGCGCACCTCGACTAATCTAATCCCCATTCACGATACGTGGCTTCCGCTGGCCAAGTATTATTTTGACAGTGCGAGGGATTGAACTGAGATCAAACCCAATCCACCCCTAAGACTATCCTAGTGACAGCTTTATACCACTAGGCCAATACGCTTGGTTAAAACAGAAACTAATTAGAATCCAAGATAATTAAAGCTCAACCAAATCATACACTCAAATCATTCTTAATTCAATTTGCACATCATTAACAAAACATGGTTTGTGAATTTTCTAAATAAAATCAAAACAAGAAATATAATTGGTCAAAAACTATATAATGAAGTGGTAAGCATAATACCTCGAGCAGGAAGATGCCACAATCGAAAGCGAAAAACTGCACAAAGGGACCTTTCAATTTTATTGACATGTGTTTGAATTTAAACATGTGGAAAATGTAAAATTTATCAAAAGAGAGGTTTACCCTCTTGCCTTAGAAGAATCGATTCCACGTCATTTTGTAAACAAAATATAAATCTGCATAAATTAGGACATACAATGAGCTTTCGGGTTCATATGATTGTGAATTCCATATTAATTCTGGATCAAACACACCATCATATTTGTTCAAATCCCAATCAAAAACAGTTTTATAAGAATACAAATTTGTTTATATATACTTTCAATAACAAGATACGGATTACGTTTATGCCCTATGGGGTGTCCGTACTTATCTCCGGGCAACTTAGTAATTGTTTTGAATTTCAGCTCCTTGACGCCAGTTTTAACACCAAAACAAACCTATACTAGTTAATTTCGGCAACTGGGAGCCCGGTGAGAATATGGTCACTTCCCACGGGTTACTTTTGTGCCTCATGGGGTGTTCGTGCCCCTCTTTGGTCCACTCAGTCGCTTGTTTGAGTTTTCACCCTTTAATGCCCACTATAATCACCAAAAAAGCCTATACGGATTAATGTCATTAACCGGGAGACCAGAGAGGATGCACTTGCTTCCCACATGTTACTTGTATGCCACATGGGGTGTCCATGCCACTTAGTTCCCAATTTTAACACCAAACGAGAATATATTAGTTAATTTAGGAAACTAGGAGGCTAGTGAGAACACAGTCACTTCCCACGAGCTACTTTTATTCCCCATGGGATGTCTATAAACGAAATTAAAAATATAAAAGACATTTATTAAAAAAACATAATAATAGCAATTAGCACTAATTGTAGCAATAGTGAATCAAAACACAATTGTAGCGAATCAAAGGATATTACAGTAGTGAATCAAAATGAGTCGGATATATGAATATTAAATTTCAAAGGATATTACAGTAGTGAATCAAAACACAATTAGAGCAGCTAGCAATATGATGCAATACCACAATACTAAATTCCCTTACAACATCAAAATTAACCTAGATAAAGCTGGTATACTAATTCTCTACCTTTGAAGAAACATCACTTGTATACTTTTGTCGCTTTCCAAGACTCTTTCTTTTTGTTTTCAACTTTTCGTCTCGTTATCCCATTTCATCCCAAAAGCAAGAGTATACTAGTGAATATATAAAATCAAGTGTTCGATGAGGACATGATCACCTCCTATAAGTTTATTTTGTATCTTTTAGGGTATTTGTGTCTCTATGTATAGGACACTTCATTATTATTTTCAATCTTCGCCCCCTGAAGACCATTTTTAACCTTAACACGAGCATATAATGTTCAATTTACTAAAACGGGTGTCTGAATAAAACAAGATCACTTCACATAAATTACTTTGGTAGCTCATAATGTGTTTGTGATTTTGGCTAAGTCTTTTGATTTTAATATTATGCTATCCTCCTCATAATCTCATTTTCATCCCAATACAAACCTATACAGATCAATTTAGGCAACTGGTTATCCGGTGAGGGCACGATCACTTCTAACAATCCAAATTTTCCATTGACCCTCTTAAACTCCTATCACCACTACAATTTAATTCGGGTTTTCAATTGGCTCACCCCAACCTCCTATTACCACTTGAAATCAAATGCAAATAATAATAATAATAATAATAATAATAATAATAATAATAATAATAATAATAATAATAATAATAATAATAATAATAATAATAATAATAATAATAATAATAATCACTACACCAAATCTTCCGAATTGTCAAGGTCAATGACTGTGACAACTCTGGGCGAGACAACTTTTTTTCTCAAGGTCATGTCACGGTCATAGACCGTGACAAGTTCATTAGAATTGTCACGGTCTTATCACGGTCCATAACAGCTACAATATTTGTCACGGACTAGAACCGTGATAATCCCGTGACATTCTTTAAAAAATTATCACGGTCAATGACCGTGACAAGTCCGTGATAAGACTCTTTGTCAAGGACTTGTCACGATCAATGACCGTGACAATTCTGGGCCGAATTAAAAAAAAATATGCTGGGCAGTATCGCCACTGCCACTGCCCAGCAGTATATTTGTACCTGTTATAGAAATGTTGTACCTGTTCAAACATCATATATCCAAATAAAATAGAGATAATGCAAATATAGATTCAAAATAGAGAGAACATGCATCACCATATAATCCAAATGTAATAATTTAAAACAATTCAATTCAAACTTAAATCAATGTCACTAAATGTCTGGGATATGGTTAACGCTGAGGAGGTGAGTAGGCCACACGATATACGAATTAACACATCCACTAATATACGTCGTGCCACATTGTTCGTGCAACAACAATTGGGAGTTATCCTTCCCGGGCATCACATGCGTGACGAGCACCCTGGACTCGATGTCTTGAAGCTCACATCCACGAACTAGTGCACCCTGGACGATATTAGGGTCCCTCAACCCCCGCCCTATCCGCTGGCCATCAAATAGGTCCAGTATAAACACGCTCGGCCAACCAAGTGTCGAGATCGGTCTGTTGAAGGGAGCCAAATAGAGAATTGGAACATCAAAGTCCGCACATCTCGATGATGAAGCAGCGAGGTCCACATCCTCGTCCTCGTCCTCCCACACCTCCTTCTTCCGCACCTCCTCCCGCACCGCCTTCTCCTTCCCTTTACCCTTACGGTTTTCGCCCAACGAACGCTTCACGAATGAGTACATATCCTGGAACGTCGCCTCCAAATGGGATAGCTTTGCCTCATGTGAATCCATCGTTCAAGCCAACCCGATGTCTCTCGTCTCCAATTCGATGATCCTAGATTTGGCCACCCGCGAGCTCACCCCCTTATCCTCCCCTTGCGATCAGAGCCAAGAACTTGTCTGAGTGAGTCTGTGGGCAAAGATTCCTTATCGGCATCAGACTGCGACTCATGCATTTCCTCAAGCTTTGCCTGAAATGACAAAAAGCACATGATTAGTAAAATAAGTAAATTAAAAAATTCTAACCTAATTAACAAAAAGTAAACTGTCAGATTACTTACAATCGTGGCCGCGACGCTTGGGGACACCTCCTTGTCCTTCCGCTTCTTCGTCTGAAGAGCCACATAAGTATCGAGCCTATGTGGCCTACCCCCAGGGCCACTCCCTGTCCCCTGAAATAAAATAAAGTAAAATTAGTACGGCCCCGCAAAGTAAAATAATGTAGAATAATATATTTTATGTAGTTCTAGAAAAATTAAATCTTACCATCATTCTATGCTCCACCTCGGCGTAAGACGTCCGACCGTAGTAGTGCACGTGCGTCTTTTTGCCCGGTTTTCCCTTCTCGATTGGCGAGATGCCAATTGTCGCTTCCCAATCTCATTGTCAATGAACCTTTACCATTGTGCCAATGAGATCGGCTCGTTCGGCGGGACGGATTCACGCCATTGGATAATGGACTCTCGTGTCTTCCCAAAGTACCAGATCCACATATTTTTCTTCCACGTCTTCTGTTGCTCCCTCAACTGCTCCAAGACGGAATCACGTAGCTTTGGATCCGGGTTGAATTATTCCTGTCCAACAAATATAATGTTAGTTGCAAATAAATATAAATATAAATATAAATATAAATATAAATATAAATATAAATATAAATATAAATATAAATATAAATATAAATATAAATATAAATATAAATATAAATATAAATATAAATATAAATATAAATATAAATATATTACCTGTAGTGCCACCCAAACAGCTAGCTTGAGCACATATGGCACCTCCTTCCAACTAATTTACCCCGGGTCAATGATCGTCTTTAGCAGCTCGAGGGATCTTGCTAATAGCCCCGACTTGTTCTCGATGGGAATCCTCAATTTGCCATATTTGGGGAGACTAGGGGCCGAGGAGCCCTCGTCGCCTCCGATACCACCGAGCCCAGACGACATCATCATAACCAGCATCATCATCCTCGCCTTAATACCTGAAGGAGACATTTGTTGTAAAAAAATGTTATTAGTACATATCAAAATGAATTAAAAGATGACATGCAAATATGTACAATTACTACAAATAAAAATGAATTGTTACTGTTAATATGTACAAGAGTGAAACATCCCCCTCCCCACCCCCCACCCACCACAAACAACCCCCCCACCCTGCCCCACCCCCCCACCCCCACCCCCACCCACCACACACGCACGCACATACATACACACACACACGCACAACATTTACATGTATTGTCACGGCCATTTATAAGTATTGTCACGATCAATGACCGTGCCAAGCCCGTAAAAATTATATTTGTCACGGACTTATCATGATCAATGACCATGCCACCCCCTACCCCCACCCCACCCCCACCCACCACACACAAAATTTATGGCATTTTGAAAAAAAATTGTTCGGGTCGTGGCCCATTTATTGTAATAATACAAGAATTGCGTGGTATATTTTCTTATTATTAGCATTGTTAGATTTAATGGAATTTTTTCTAGGTAAATATTGCTAATTAATTAATTTCCTTAAAGTGAAAGACTTTTCCGTAAATGAAAATTTGTTAATTACCTTATCTTTCTTATAAAATGCTTCAAATTTGTTAATTACCTTATATTTCTTAACACCTATACTCCGATTTTACCCAACAGTAGCCCAAATCCAAGTCGGTGTGTATTATTATTGTATGTGTGTGTGTGTTTTATATAGTTTTCTTTGGTTCCTCACGAACTCTAGTATGCCTCAATTTTATGCCAAGTAATCGGTCAACTATCTCATCATGACTCAATGGTAAGTTTGATTCCATTCCAGGTTAATATATCCAGACATTTTATTCCAACAGTTTAATATATACGTAGATAAATGCGTATATGATTTTCTGTTATTATGTTTTAGGGATTCTTTTTGATATGCATGAATTTTATTTGTTACGATTAATTAATCATCAAATTTTGCAATTTCATTCGTAGAATATATTGTGTTAAATAGGTCAGAACAACAAAATAATACAATTTAGCTAAATTCACCCACACATCGCGTGGCCTTCATGCTAGTATATATATATATATATATATATATATATATATAAACACCCCCACCCCACCCCCTACCCTGCCCCTGCCCCACCACACACACATACACACACACACACGCACAACCCCCCCACCCTGCCCCACCCCCACCCACCACACACGCACACACACATACACACACACACATATATATACACACAATCATATATATATAAATGGAAGAGAGAGAGAGAGAGAGTAACCTGAAAGTGAGAGAGAGAGAGAGAGAGAACGCAGCGTAGAGAGAGAGAGAGAGAGAGAGAGAGAGAGAGAGAGAAGGAGGGAAGAAACGCCGGGGGAAAATAGAAGGAGAAGGGTTTTTTTACTACGACATTTGTCACGGTCATTGACCGTGATAACATTTATAAGTATTTTCACTGTCATTGACCGTGACACGACCGTGACAAATATAATTGTCACGGTTTTGTCACGATCAATGACCGTAACAATAATTTATCACGGTCTTGTCACGGTCAATAACCGTGACACAAAACACGTGTTTGTTGTCACGGTTAATGACCGTGACAAGGCTAAGCGCTGGAAGGGTGCCAATTTACCCATTTTGGTATAGTGAATAATAATAATAAAGACAAATAATTAAGAATTAAACTACCTCTTATTCGTACCAAGTCATTGTTGTTGTAACTTGAACATCAATAAAATGAAAATTTGTTATGGAAACAATAGCTACCTGTCAAATATCCATCAATGAAAAACTTGTGCAATAAGGACATGACCAAAATAAGGTAAGAACATAAAACAAATTTAGTATATCATCCTCTTAAGGAAATATATTTTATTCCAACATTTGTACTTTTACATTGCTATTTCCATACATTCAAAACCTGGAAAGAAATTACATACCCCTTGTAAGTGCTCGTGTAATAACCTATACATGGACATCCACGACTTGTTTATTCCCATTTCTTGAAGAGTACATATTAATACTATAATTATTAGTAGTAGAAATGTGATTACCATGCCAAATAACATAATTCTCAATCATCGAATCACACAATCCATAATAATTAGTTCTACAAAATAAATTCAATGAATTTGATAGATGAAGGATGTTTTTAACCAAGATCACTAAAACAAACATTTGCATAGAATTTCCCTACAGTAATGTCCAACAAAACAAGATGGCATAATTCATTTAACGTACGAATGTTTAAAATCAACTAATTAAGCATTCTCATCTTAAAGGATAACCTAGATTTATGTGAAGAATATAATAAAATAGAATAAAACTAATAGACAAAACACAATTGTTCACTATAATATTGTAGCATGTTCACATGAAACTTCATGACAACCAGTCACAGCATACCTAAATTAACTACAACGACGTCAACAAAATTAATCCATCCAGACATTAAAAATTAAAGACCGTCATTTTTTTACGTACTAATATGCTCCTAAAAGCCCTAATTTTAACATTATTCCAGACAAACACAATAATCAAGTTTAAGCTAAAAATAAAGTAAATCTAAAATAGAATAATAGAAATTAAAAAAAATGCTGGTGTGAACAAACCCGTGAGATTTCATACAAAATTGAAATCAAAATCTTTGCAAGTTAGGGTTTAATATTTACGTGTGTGCGTCTATGTGTGTGTGTGTGTGTGTGTGTGTGTGTGTTTGTTTGTGTGTGTGTGTGTGTGTGTGTGTGTGTGAGAGAGAGAGAGAGAGAGACTACCTGTGTAACTGAGGGAAGGAGAAGCTGATGGAAAAGCGGGGGAAGGAGACGAATTTGGGTTTGGGGAAAAGTGATCGAAAGTGAGATGGAGGGAAAGAGTTGCGTGTCAAACATTTTTGAGCAAAAATTGAAATTGTGGTATTGTGTTATCTCACGCGTATGCATTGGGGAGTTTTGTTAAAAAGGGTCATAATATGTACCATTTAATATGACTATTATATTGAAATTTTCATGTACATTAATATTATTATTCTTATAATGACACTTTATAATTAATATGTCATATAAATAAGAGTATTATACTTTTAATGATAATTTTTTTAAAACTGTTATAAAGTCATTTTTTAAAGTGTCATAAAAAGGCATTTTTCCTGTAGCATATTTTGTCCTTTGGGCCATCATGATTATATACCTCACGTTTCAAAACAAAATATTTAGCATGTATACTATTTATTATTATTTATACATACAACGTATAGAAAAATAAAACAGACTGCAAAACATAACTTAATACCATGACTAGAAGCTAGGGAGACGAATAGATCCAATGGATAGAGAGATATGGGTTTTATACAAAGACTAGCATGTAGGCCCGTACGATGCACGAGCGAGCGCGTAATTTCAAAAATATTTGCAAGATTTTAATTATTGATGCAATCAAACTACAAAGTGTTTAAGAAGTACCACATGAATATATAGACAAATCAACCCATTTATACACACATAAAATATGAAAACCAAACTGTATATTCATTAAAATGAAGTTATGTAATTCTACCCTCCTATAATTTATCTTAGGGAGTAGCTAACGACACTCCAAAAAATCTTTAAACACTCCACAAACTTTTTGAAAGACAAAAATACCCTTTACTCTAAAATCAAACAAATTTCATTTTACTTCTTCAACAAAAAAATTATATTTGTAAAAAATTGTTTTTTAATTTTAAAAAAAAGGGTCATTTTTTTAATTAACATTTAGTCCAAACAATTTTATTTTATTCCAAAAATTTGTTCACAATATAAAACACTCACAAACACACTTTTTTCTCTTATCCTAAACTTTAAGAAAAAGTAATCAAAAATAAATAAGGTCTTGGAGTCGTTAAAAAAAATACCACCGATTATGAATATATTATTATTTAATTAACACGATCACGACTCAAATAAAACGCGACGTGGCATGGAGTCGTATTTTTTTCATACCAGTGGCACAGACCATTTTTTATTATTTCAAAAACAATCTTTTTACTATTTAAAAAAAATGCTCCGCGTCGTCGGTATGCATAAGCGGTCCAACCACCTATACTACCGTTGACGTGGACCATTTTTTCTAATATGTTGGTACGCGCCAGCGATTGTACAGGTTTTTTATGTAAAAAAACTCGTTTTTATATTAAAAAAATGGGTCATTTTTTTAATTAACATTTACTCCAAACATTTTTATTTTGTTTCAAAAAGTCATTCACAATATAAAACACTCACAAACATCATTTTTTCTCTTATCCTAAACTTTAAAAAAAATTATAAAAAATAAACAAGGGTATGGAGTCGTTAAAAAAAATACCAGCGGTTATGAATCTATTATTTTTTAAGTAACACGATCCAAATAAAACGCGACGTGAGTGGAGTCGTATTTTTTTCATAACAGTGGCATGGACCATTTTTTATAATTTAAAAAATAATCTTTTTACTATTTAAAAAAAGGGTCCGCGCCAGCGGTATGCATAGGTGGTCCAACTACCTATACATACTGCTGGGGCAGACCATTTTTTTTATTATGTTGTGAGTGACTTTTTGAAACAAAATAAAAATGTTTGGACTAAACGTTAATTAAAAAAATGACAAATTTTTTTTAATATAAAAACAGTTTTTTTACATAGTTTACCTCTACATATCGCTAGCGCGTACCCAACATATTAGAAAAAAATGGTCCGCGCCAGCGGTATGTGTAGGTGGTTGGACCGCCTATGCATACTGCCAGCGCAGACCATTTTTTTAAATAGTATAAAGATTATCTTTGAAATAATACAAAATTGTCCGTGCCACCGGTATGAAAAAAATACGACTCAATGTCACATCGCGTTTTATTTGGATTGTGATCGTGTTACTTAAAAAATAATAGATTCATAACCGCTGGTGTTGTTTTTAACGACTCCATGCCCTTGTTTATTTTTGATAATTTTTTTTTAAAAGTTTAGGATAATAGAAAAAATAGTGTTTGTGAGTGTTTTATATTGTGAATGAGTTTTTGGAATAAAATAAAAATTTTGGACTAAATGTTAATTAAAAATGACCCATTTTTTTAGTATAAAAAACAGTTTTTTTACAAAAATAATTTTTTTCATTGAAGAAGTAAAATGATTTTTTTTTTATTTTAAAGTAAAGGGCATTTTTGTCTTTCAAAAAGTTTGTGGAGTGTTTAAACATTTTTTGAAGTGCCGTTAGCTACTCCTTTATCTTATATGGCTATAAGTTTTTTTGGGGGGGTGATAGGGAAATTAAAATAAAAAAAATTAAAACCACCTCATGATTAGAAGAATTTCCTTAAGAAAGCTTCATTTGGATCAAATCCAAAAGAGAGGCTCTTTTTGAGATGAAGACATAGTGGACTGGGTTCGTTCAGTAAGTTGTATTGCGGCGGCGCCTCTTGATGTGAAACAACTATAATTAATATAAACTTAATCATATTAAAAATAATATTTCCAAAAAAAGGAAAAGAAAAGTGAACTGTTAGGACAGTAATAACCCAAAAATTGTGTTTGAACTGAAATCCAATAAAAAAAGGTGAGAAATTATCCTCAAATCATATCTAAACAGAAATTCAATTCGTATAGAGTGTAAATGGCTAACAAAAATGAAGAAATATGAAGGAGAGGAATCAAACTAGGAAATAAGTGGACAAATTATATCTCGTGTTTAGAGGGCCATGTTGATTCTCCAAGGAATCCTCAACTTCAAATATATAATTAAACTACTAAAACCACAAATAAATTTCAAGATGTATAGAAAATGGAAACCAAACACAAAATAATAACTATAAATTGAACTGAAATTCTAGCCCCTACAAACACGTGCGGCAAAGAAATGGGGAAAAGGCTATGAATTGTTTCACACGTCATTCTTGCCCTTAACAAATGTCATTGAAGTGAAGCAGTAGTAAAAGAGATCAGAACACTTACTTAATAGCTTAGCAAGTTAGTAATAGAAAACCCATATCCAAAATCAATCAAAAGAAACACATCATCATATTATCGACGTGGAATTGAGATTTGACAGTTGCATCACCTAAACCATCAGCTTTCTTGGGACAGCTTGCCATTTAAATATTTACGACGATTGTATATAGATATATATATGTATGTATGTATGTTTGTTGTAAAGAAAAATGGCTGGAGACCAAAGGGCGATGAGAAATGGAAGAGCTTTATTGATGTCATTCAATGTGAGATTTAATGGTGGGAGACGAATAGATGTCAAAAATTAGAAATCATAATTGTATTATACGAAATTGTAGAGTCCACGGTTAAGTTTTAAGTTTTAGAAAATAGGAAATTGTAGGGTTTGAGGGTAAATTTGAAGTCAAAGGGTGATGAGAAATGGAAGAGCTTTATTGCTGTCATTCAATGTGAGGTTTAATGGTGGGAGACGAATAGATGTCAAAAATTAGAAATCATAATTGTATTATAGGAAATTGTAGAGTCCACGGCTGAGTTTTAAGTTTTAGAAAATAGGAAATTGTAGGGTTTGAGGGTAAATGGGAAGTCAACTTTCGGTTATAAATAGTAGTTTCTTCCTCTCATTGTACTATCTTCAAGAATGGATTCTAATCAGCTTAGGGTGGAAAACGAGTATGAACTTGATTGGCCTTATTTGGAAGAAATCTCTCAAGGGTAATCTCCCACTAATTAATACACTTCTTCTTTCAAGTATATTGTTTACAACCTAGTATATATGTTTGTGTACTTGTGTAATTGTCCATTTTTTGTGTTTGCAGAAAATTGGAGCAATACTCACATATCACTAATAATTTGAATTACAATTCTTTTGACGATCCCTTTAATTCTAATCAATTATTTCCACAATCAAATTATGAAACCCTCTTTGATTATCAATACCAATTTTCACAACAACACAATCAAATTCCACATGGTTTTAATGAATATCAATTTTCACAACCAAACAATTATATTCCCCAATTGGAATTTGATGATTTTGAGAATATTTGGGATGATAATATTGCAGATTTTAGGCAAGATGGTATTGTAGATATCAAACCACAAATGTTTATGGATACTGAAAATTTAGATTATGGAGCAATAGAAGGGCTTAATACAATGCGTCATGGACAATTTATGATTTCAAACACAAATGAAAATCAAAGTCGGGAAATTAAAAAATTAAAATCGTCTCCATTGGAACTCGATGAGATTCAAAAATACTTTAACGTTCCGATAACTGAAGCAACCAAGGAGTTGAAGGTAGGATTGACTATGCTGAAGAAAAGATGCAGAGAGCTTAATATTACGAGGTGGCCGCACCGGAAGATCAAGAGTATGGAGTCCCTCATTGACAATGTTAAGGTATTATCATACGTGCGTATTAGATCCTTTTGAATATATTAATCTATATTGCATCATTTTTAGAGTTAGTTGCATTTTCTCCCCTCATTTTTACATCACCAACTGAACTTCTATTGTTTGGATTTAATCCACCTAAACTTTCAAAACGAAACCTTTTAACCATAATACTTCTAGTTTATTAGACTGATAATCACAATTGACACCCATGTAACAATTTTAAAAGGGTATTATTGTATTTTACCAAATTGTGGATAATACCTCACTATACTCTCTTTCTCATTTTCTCATAACGGTATGGGCAATCATGGTTGCACCTCTCTCTCTCTCTCTCTCTATATATATATATATATATATATATATATATATATATATATATATATATATATATATGTGTGTGTGTGTGTGTGTGTGTGTGTGTGTGCACACACACATATATCTTAACATGACACACACTAATTTGGGCTTGAAGAAAAAGGTGGGTTTGAAAAATAAAGTATTGAATTTGAGGTTATTTTGTTTACCCAAATCCAAGATTTAATTAGGGGTATGTGTACGGGTTTGTTGGTATTGGTATTTATTTTAATTTTTCTAGAATTTATTTATTTATTTTTGTGCTGAATTATCATAGGAACCAAGTTTTTTTTTTTTTTTTTTGGAAATATGGATTTTTGCTACAAATTTTTTTTGGAAATATGAATTTTTTTTTTTGCTACAAATTTTTTTTCCCTAGAAATATATTTTTTCCTTAAACTTTGTTCTTTTTAAATAATATTCAAACTTTTATAATTTTTTGTTTATTATTTCTAGATTTTTTAAAAAAATTTATCTTATTATTCAATTTTTTAAAATGTCTTTTGTATTTTTTTCAAGATTCTTATAAGTTTTTTAAAAATAAGTCGTTCAGTCGGTCCATGCTTCATAATGAGAGAGGGACCACCCGGTGGTGTTTCTATGTACGTTTTCTAAATTTATGAGGTAACTTTTTAAATGTTTTTCTATAAATTCAAAAATATTTTTCTATTATTTTCGTATTTTAAAAAATTAACATTTTTCATATTTTTTATTTTTAATGTTTCTGTTTGTAATTTCTAAAATAGTTTTTTTAGTTAATTTCCCGATTTAAAAAAAAGTTTTAATTTTCAAATCTTTTAAATGGTTTTCTATAAAAAAAATTATTTTATAAAAGTTTTTCTCTAATTTTCATTTTTTTAAAACTCTTATATAGAATTGGACATAAATACCCTCATTTGCATGGAACGCGACCAATATTTCGTCCAAAAAATTGACGGTGTAAGTTAGAAGGCTACATGAAGCCGTTATAGAAGTTTAGGGGTAAAATCTTGAAAACAAAATTCGGATGGTGATGTAAAAATTGGGGAAAAGTTTACGGGAAATGGAATTAACCCCTTATTTTTAATTGAGTTCATTTCTCTCTTATAAGAAGTGAATTGAATATAAAATTTTGTAAGTAAGTTTAATATATATTGTTCTTATTTGTATAAGTATTTTTTTCTTAATTGCAATATTAGGAGATGGGATTAACAAATGAGGTAGAGATGCTAGAAGACCACAAGAAGATGATGGAGAAGCAGCCAGATTTAGAAATGACAGAAAAAATAAAAAGGTTGAGGCAAGCTTGCTTTAAGGCCAACAACAAAAAAAGGAGGCTCCTATCTGACTATTGATTATTAATTATGCTTCATCTCCTTTGTTACCATCTAAAATTTCTCCATGGGTATTTTGGAACTTAATTTGGTTTTAAGTTTTCCTATCTCTAGTTATATTTTGTCCCTTTATTTACTTTTTGGACTTAAAAGCTATTTTCTGAGGTATAATAATGCGTATAGCACTACAGCCAAGTCTAAGTTTAAATAAAGTATGGTTTTCCTTGCCTTCAAGTGAATGTTTGCTCTACTATGGTAGGATGAGTTTTTTTTATTTATTTTGGTAACTGTTTAATATTTTTTTCTGCTCTCATTCACTTACATATTTTTTAAATATTAAAGTCATTCAACCCTTCACGTATAACTTATAACTAGGGTATACACAATTTTAACATATACATATTTCAAAATGTTTGTGTGTATATTATAAAATTCTATGTGCAAATTATAATTTTTTCAAAATTTTTTTATGTAACACAAGTTATTGTATATATTACTGAAAATCAAATATGCGTGAAGAGAGTGTGACATTCGTGCTCAAAAAATATGTTTGTGAACATTATCCTTGAATTGGGTTCCATTTTATGTTAAAAGTAATTGGGAAACATAGATGCATATGACATTCATATTCTTAGATGCAAATATTATACATGTAATTAATATAATTATAATATAAATTATCAATATTACAATCTATATAAATTAACATATATTAAATCATTACCCAAAAAAAGTAAACAAGTCGAGAAACTAATTAGTGAGCTATGCAACACGATTGCTCAAGGATAAGTAAAAGTGACACATAAATAGATCATATTTTAACAAATGCAAATTATAAGAATGATCAATTCCATGTTCAAATAATAAGGGGAATATATATATATATATATATATATATATATATATATATATATATATATATATGTGTGTGTGTGTGTGTGTGTGTGGATAGGTTCAAAATTTTAATGATCCTTAACAAAAAATACCTTAGTAACCCCTTAATTTTAATTCATATGTTGTAATTGGTCCGCGCCAGCGGCAACGGACACGTGTGTGACATGCATTTTTTTTAATACACACACCTTCCCACCCCCAACCCGCGTGTCACACGCATGTTCGTTGCCACTGACGCTGTCCAATTACAACATAAGATTAAAATTAATCGATTGTTATGGTATTTTTTTTTATTAAGGTTCACTTTTGAACCTCTCCATATATATATATATATATATACAAGCACAAAAGTATTTTTTGCTATCTAAATATTGAGTTATGCATGAAGAAATTGGTGCAAAATCAATTTATTTTGTAGTCACAATCCTCATACTCAATATTTAATGTTTTATATGAAGATGGTTCAAGACCTCCGCTTGTTCGAACGAGATATAAAATTATTAAATTCGTTTTTAATTTTTCTGGTCAGCTACACCAAACCCATTTTAACTTCAACCAACATTTATTGAGTCTGCTCCATGAATCCATGGACGAAGCCACATGGGGCCAAGTGGGGAATTGAGACCCCACAAAAAAAAAATACATATGTACTAGAAGAAAATTCTAGGAATAAAATGAAGTTTTTTGAAAACTTAAGATGGGGTTTGGTAATTATAAAAAACTCTTGTAATCTTTTTCTTCCCACACAACACTTTGAAAAGAAAAGGAAAGGACTTCTCTTCTCATTCTCTATTTAATTTATAATTTTAGATTTTGATTTAATTTTTGAATGAATTTTTATGATGTCAATCATATAAAATTTCTTTAAATATTAAATTATATTTTACCCATCTAATTTTCACTCGTAAGTTCTCCCTTTAAATGTAGATGAAATGGTTAATATTTTATTTGTTTAGTGTCATTGTTGGTTGGTTTAAATTCTAAATTTGGTTTTAGGATTAAATTGTGATTGACTTTAGGGATATTGTATATATAAATTTGAGCGGATGAATATTGGTTTAATCTTTGCAAAAATTATTTATCTTTTTATTAAATTAAATAAATATTTTAGTAATTATTTGGTAAATACTCAAAAAGAACCTTAAAAAAAATTGGCTATAGGGCTTCCACCCCCGAACCCCCGAAAATTACCATTAGATTAACCCCCAATATCGAGAAATCCTAGCTACGTCCCTGCATGAATCAAAGGTACTCCACTACTTGTATTACCAAAAATAATGTTTCCATTATGGGTGACCTTTGGGCTAATCATTTTACAATGTTTGGTTTGGTATTATAATAATACTAAATTTCATGTTTTACCCTCTCACCCGCTGCATTTGATTAATTATTGTAGTTAGGCTATTAACCATGTGTTTGTTATACGTTAGAAGTGAAATAGTACCACTACACCGATTCAGTTTGGTACCCGCCTAATAAGATAAGGCAGGTAAGGGATTGTACCTTGTGCCCTGACGGGACCCACAACAACAAGGTATAATATTTTTATGCACCGGGTATGAGAAAATGGTACAAAAGTGGGTGTGTGTATCTTTATCCAAAGTGAAATCATTTAAAAGATAATGATGTGAATATTGTATATAATTTTAAGAATGAACCAAGCCTCTTGGTACAATCGTATAAGGTTGTCACTGGGATAGTTTTGAGGGTGGATTGGGTTTGGTCCTCAGTTCGATTCTCGGCACTGTCAAAATAATGCTTGGCCAGCGAAAGCCACGAACTGCAGATGGGAATTAGTCGAGGTGCGCGTAAGCTGATTGATAGCGCGCGAGAGGAGTGCGCGTGTAAGTGCACAGTCGTTGTGTTCCTGTATCGCCGCGACTATACAAACAAACCTAAATTATGACTACACTTGCGGGGAAAGTATGGCGGTAAGTCGGGTATCGAAAATCCACAAGGACGAGATGCTAGAATTTATGAGATTTAGTACTCCGAAATAAAAGTGTAAAAGATGAATTACAAACTAAAAGAAAAGATGCCTGAAAGGGAAATGACTAACTAGGCAAGGGAAAATGAATCTAGGTTAAGAAAGCAAGTAAAACTATAGGTTGCGTCGAATATCCCTCACCCGAGTTAATTTGTATAAAATCGTTACATGGGTCGACGAGTTATTTAGAATGCGTCTCGTTTCGACAGTTAATTAAATCAAGGGTTGTCACGCCGCTAAATCCTCATAAAAGCCTAATAAGATTTTGGCGTCAACAAATATCCCGAAAATTGTACACGAAAGGTCATAAGCACGGGACATACATGATATGCCCCGTCAAATCTCATAGGGGCAATAACTAGGACAACGCACCCGAAATAGACCCGTAATCACTATCACCAAGCCAAGCAACGCGTTAACCCGAGTGAGTTCCATTCAAAGCTACACTAGAAAGCATGGTTTTAATGCAAATCTAGAAAGCGCCATAAAGAAACGCGATAAAACTACACTAGAAACGCGGTAAATAAAGCAAGAAATGAAGAAATAAAGCTAGAAAGAGGAGGAGAAAAGGGAAGAAAATGGTTAATCGATCGATCAAGTAGGGGTGAGCCAAGTAGCAGCTTCTGCATTCTTTTCTTCCCTTTTCTCCTCCTCTTTCTTGCTTTATTTCTTCATTTCTTGCTTTATTTACCGCGTTTCTAGTGTAGTTTTATCGCGTTTCTTTACGGCGCTTTCTAGATTTACATTAAAACCATGCTTTCTAGTGTAGCTTTGAATGGAATTCACTCGGGTTAACGCATTGCTGGACTTGGTGATAGTGTTTACGGGTCTATTTCGGGTGCGTTGTTCTAGTTATTACGCCTAGAATATTTGACGGGGCATATCATGTATGTCTCGTGCTTACGACCTTTTGTGCGCAATTTCTGGGATATTTGTTGACGCCAAAATCTTATTAGTCTTTTATGAGGATTTAGGGGCGTGGCAACCCTTGATTTAATTAACTGTCGAAACGAGACGCATTCTAAATAACTCGTCGACCCATGTAACCATTTTATACAAATTAACTCGGGTGACGGATATTTGACGCAACCTATAGTTTTATCCGCTTTCATAATTTAGTTTCAATACCTTGCCTAGATTAACATTTCCCTTTTATGCATCTTTTACTTTTTAGTTTACAATCACCTTTTGCACTTTTATTTCGGAGTATTAAAGCACTTAAATTCTCGATACCCGACTTCCCACTAGACTTGCCCTGGAAGTGTAGTAGTAATTTAGGTTTTTGTATAGTCGCAACGAGATAGAAAATAATGACTGTGCACTTTACACGCGCACACCTCTCGCGCGCTATCAAAATGGCGCCGTTTCCGGGGACTTGTTTGTTTTAGACTTTATTTGATTTAGTAATTCATAGTATTTTCTTTCTATTTGTATTATTTGCAATGAAATGATTTCTTCTTTGGCCCCCAAAGAAGAACATTTCGTTGAAAATGATATTATTTCATTCGAAACTCCAACTTCATGCGATGATGATTCATCTCATGAGTTTGAATTTCTTTCATCACTATTTTCATTCTCTATTATCCCACCGTCACAAGTACCCGATGATTCGGTTTCAAACTTTAATGTTTTGAACCTATCGTCGATAAGGAGTACCTGCTCGAGTCGCCTTCCACGATCGCATTCGTGCCATTGTGTGCGCTGCCTCCCATACCAATTTCAAAATCATTGGGAGGATATTCGGCTTTTCTCGGTCCCCACATATTTCTGTCACCCGTTCAATCCAAACCCCCCATCGTCCCTCCAAAACTTTTAATTGGCGATGGTTCCTTTCTTACGCCATACACATGCCTTCCGTTGTTCAAACGAAATTCATATTTTTCGAAGGGATGCTTGTTTGTGAGGGTACACCGGTTATCATCCAAAGTCAAATCGTTCTTATGGTGGACCCTCAGTTATTTATACTTCTAGTGTACAGTTAGTGTGAGGCCTAAATAGTAGGTTGTATATAGTTAGCTTTTTATTCTTTCTTTCTTTTTATTTTAGTCTAGTGTAATTAGTTAACTTTTTATTATTTATTTTTTCTATGCTCGGTACTAACTTATTTTGTAGATTCTTTGGATTTGTTCTTATAGGGATCGCTCCAATTTTGGGTAATATCGCTCTTTTCCTCTCTTTGACTTGGTTCTTAATTTACATTGAGGACAATGCCAAGTTTTAAGTTAGGGGGTGTGGGATATTCTATCCATTTCATTATTTAGTCCATGTTTTTGCTCACATGTTAGTTACTTAGTATGCTTTTCTTAGAAAAATTGAAAATTTCAAAAAGATTTTCTTTCCCTTTTCTCCTTTTTTTGGGCATTTTGCCTTTGTTTCCGATGATAAATTTTAATAATTGCCCGATCCAATTGAAACCCAATGATGCATGTTCTCGATTTTAGAAGTTTTTAGACTTTAGTCTCACTTATTGATATTATGAATAACTTCATGAATTAAACTTTAATCCCATGAGCACATGCACTTTTATTGCCATATTGATTTGGTTTAAGATTTTTATTACTCGGTAATCTTTTGTTGCATTGTATATACTTACACTGAGTAAGCTTTGTACCTTTCGTCATTTGTGAGTGTATACACTATTCTTTTCTCATTGAAAACGTTGAATTCGTTGGTAATCTCACTATTCTTTCATTTGATCGTTCATTAATAGAGTTCATACTTGAAATGTGTTACTTGATCATGATTTTCATATATTGTTTTGACTCGAGAATTGTGTAAACTTTTGGAAATGATCATAGGCCTCCTTTTTTATATCACCCATATTGGCCTTGACCTCACCCATATATGTTTACCCTTGTTAACCCCTTTGAGCCTAAATATTAGCCTTTCATTTCATACCCCATTCCCATAACCAACTCTAAATTGGAGTTTTAGCCCGTACATACACTTTCCATACCTTTTTTTGGAATTTTACTTGGGATTGAATGATGATGTTATGATCTCGGTTGCAATTTATGCATATGAGAGTTTGAAAAGTAAAGAGAAGAAAGTAGTGAAAAAAGTGAACAAAAAGAGAAAGCAAAAAGCAAAAGAAAAGAAAAGAAAAAAGAAGAAAAAGAAGAAAAGAAAAGAAAAAAGAAGAAAAGAAAAGAAAGAGAAAGTTGTAAATGTTGTATATAGTGTTCAATAAGCTTTGATGACTCTTCGCGATGATATATCTACTGCCTTTTTGGAACTTGTTTTCCAATTTTGATATTGCCCGCATTATCCCATTATCCCGATTTTTCATTCTGAACACTTTGAATCCTTACATACAATCCTTCGTTTCGTACCCTAGCCATACCTACATTACAACCCTATTAAAGTCCTATGTGATCTTAGGTGCATGTAATTTAAAAGTCATAATAGTTTTGATAATCCGTGAAAATGCATTCGCCTCTTTTAGTGTGCGGTATCCTTTCATTGAGATTACAGTTTTCATATTTTATATAGCGTTATTCATTTGAGACATGTGCGCGGCCTAATTTCCATTTCCATTTACTCTTTAGCCCGCATGTTTCGTGTGTTACCTCCCTGTTTTGAGTGATTTTCATTTTATGAGTGTAATGCCCGTGAGGATTGAATGTATGCTTGCTTTAATGCTTATCCGGTTTATATAAGTTTTTGCCGAATCATACTTTGCATGTGCTCGCTCCCCCTCCCACATTTTAAAGTTTCAATTCTATGAGGTGCATTCTATAATGTCAATGATTCAGACTTTTGTTTGACCCCGTTCAATGTGCTAATAATGTGTATGAAATCCTTCACACTATTTTTGGGCTTGTCGCAAGTTGGGTTGGGCATATTTTGAGGAAGCTATGTGATGTTTGGGGGTACCATCCCTGAAAACCCTCACGAGACGACACTCGTCCACTAGGGTGACCTAGGGGTTTAAAGGCTTATTGCATATGCTAAATGCAATCGAATCTCCCGCGAAAGTGGCATTTTTCTTTTATACCATACTTTTGTACTGTCCCCTGCTTTTGGTTTGCTTGTAGTTCTTGTTGCATCCTATTTCATTGCTAGGGACTAGCAATGTGTAAGTTAGGGGGTGTGATGATACGCAAATATTGTGTATTTCATCCTTTGAACCTACGCATTTTAGCCCCCTCGGGTGCCTTAATCTCTATATTTAAGCTCGTTAACCAGACAACCTAGGTTTATATTGTTAACATGCTATATGAGGTATAATTGGATTTTTGTAGGTATTTAGGTAATAAGTATGGAGTTCGGACGCATTCCGATGAAGTTCCGTAAGCAATCGTATGTTCAAGGGCATTTTAGTCTTTTCATATCTTGGGCACCTGGACTGACATCTCACGAAAGTTGTAGCCCTCCTCGCTAGCTTTGCGTGGCCGTGAACGATGCGCGATTCCGAGTCCGTATGAAGAAGTTACGGCGATTTCAGCGGAGGGAAAAATAAGGAAATCAAAAGAGGAGGAGAAAATGGAAGAAAAGAATGCATAAGTTGTTGCTTGGCTCACCCCTGCTTGATCGATCGATCGTGGTCGATCTATCGATCCTTCTCTGCCGCTGAAAATTGGCCTTGATCTTGTCGATCGATCGATACCCTGTTTTCAGGAGATATTTTGGCATTTATTTTCTTTTCTCTTTTCTTTTCTATTTTTATTCCAACTTTATATAAATACCTGTAATAAACAGATATACACGATTTTAGGGTAGAATAGCTTAGGGTTTGAGGGTTTTGGAGAGTTCTTCTTCAATTGTTCTTGGTTTGACACCCCATTTGAGTTGAATGTTGCACTATTCATCATCCTCTTCCTTAATATAGTTTGTATTTCTTCATTTCTTGCTTTCTAGTTAATTTACATGCTTTGATTTATTGCTTTCTAGTGTAGTTTTATCGCGTTTCTTTACGGCATTTATTTACCGCGTTTTTACGATGCTTTATAGGTAATTTAAATTAGGTTGTGTTTGAATGGAACTCACTCGGGTTAACGCGTTGCTTGGCTTGGTGATAGTGATTACGGCTCTATTTCGGGTGCGTTGTCCTAGTTATTTCCCCTAGGAGATTTGACGGGGCATATCATGTATGTCCCGTGCTTATGACCTTTCGTGCACAATTTCCGAGATATTTGTTGACGCCAAAATCTTATTAGGCTTTTATGAGGATTTAGGGGCGTGACAACCCTTGATTTAATTAACTGTCGAAACGAGACGCATTCTAAATAACTCGTCGACCCATGTAACCATTTTATACAAATTAACTCGGGTGAGGGATATTCGACGCAACCTATAGTTTTACTTGCTTTCTTAACCTAGATTCATTTTCCCTTGCCTAGTTAATCATTTCCCTTTCATGTGTCTTTTCTTTTAGTTTGTAATTCATCTTTTATACTTTTATTTCGGAGTACTAAATCTCATAAATTCTAGCATCATTTCCTTGTGGATTTTTGATACCCGACTTACCGCCATACTTTCCCCGCAAGTGTAGTCGTAATTTAGGTTTGTTTGTATAGTCGCGGTGATACAGGAAAACAACGACTGTGCACTTACACGCGCACACCTCTCGCGCGCTATCAATCAGCTTACGCACACCTCGACTAATTCCCATCTGCAGTTCGTGGCTTTCGCTGGCCAAGCATTATTTTGACCGTGCCGAGAATCGAACTGAGGACCAAACCCAATCCACCCTCAAAACTATCCCAGTGACAGCCTTATACGATTGTACCAAGAGGCTTGGTTCATTCTTAAAATTATATACAATATTCACATCATTATCTTTTAAATGATTTCACTTTGGATAAAGATACACACACACACTTTTGTACCATTTTCTCATACTCGGTGCATAAAAATATTATACCTTGTTGTTGTGGGTCCCGTCAGGGCACAAGGTACAATCCCTTACCTGCCTTATCTTATTAGGTGGGTACCAAAGTGAATACCAAACTAAATCGGTGTAGTGGTACTATTTCACTTCTAACGTATAACAAACACATGGTTAATAGCCTGACTACAATAATTAATCAAATGCAGCGGGTGAGAGGGTAAAACATGAAATTTAGTATTATTATAATACCAAACCAAACATGTTAAAATGATTACCCCAAAGGTCACTCGTAATGGAAACATTATTTTTGGTAATACAAGTAGTGGAGTACCTTTGATTCATGCAGGGACGTAGCTAGGATTTCTCGATAGTGGGGGCTAATCTAATGGTAATTTCCGGGGGTTCGGGGGTGGAAGCCCTATGGCCAATTTTTTTTAAGGTTATTTTTGAGTATTTACCAAATAATTACTAAAATATTTATTTAATTTAATAAAAAGATAAATAATTTTTGCAAAGATTAAACCAATATTCATCCCCTCAAATTTATATATACAATATCCCTAAAGTCAATCACAATTTAATCCTAAAACTATATTTAGAATTTAAACCAACCAACAATGACACTAAACTAATAAAATATTAACCATTTCATCTAAAATTAAAGGGAGAACTTACGAGCGAAAATTAGATGGGTAAAATATAATTTAATATTTAAAGAAATTTAATATTTAAAGAAATTGTGTGGGAAGAAAAAGAATACAAGAGTTTTTTATAATTACCAAACCCCATTCTTAAGTTTTCAAAAAACTTCATTTTATTCCTAGAATTTTCTTTTAGTACATATGTATTTTTTTTTTGTGGGGGCTCAATCCCCCACTAGGCCCCATGTGGCTTCGTCCACGGATTCATGGAGCAAACTCAATAAATGTTGGCTGAAGTTATAATGGGTTTGGTGTAGCTAACGAGAAAAATTAAAAACGACATTAATAATTTTAGATCTCGTTCGAACAAGCGGAGGTCTTGAACCATCTTCATATAAAACATTAAATATTGAGGATGAGGATTGTGACTACAAAATAAATTGATTTTGCACCAATTTCTTCATGCATAACTCAATATTTAGATAGCAAAAAATACTTTTGTGCTTGTATATATATATATATATATATATGGAGAAGTTCAAAAGTGAACCTTAATAAAAAAAATACCATAACAATCGATTAATTTTAATCTTATGTTGTAATTGGACCGCGTCAGTGGCAACGAACATGCGTGTGACATGCGGGTGGGGGGTGGGAAGGTGTGTGTATTAAAAAAAATGCATGTCACACACGTGTCCGTTGCCGCTGGCGCGGACCAATTACAACATATGAATTAAAATTAATGGGTTACTAAGGTATTTTTTGTTAAGGATCATTAAAATTTTGAACCTATCCACATATATATATATATATATATATATATATATATATATATATATATATATATATATATATATATATATTCCCCTTATTATTTGAACATGGAATTGATCATTCTTATAATTTGCATTTGTTAAAATATGATCTATTTATGTGTCACTTTTACTTATACTTGAGCAATCGTGGTGCATAGCTCACTAATTAGTTTCTCGACTTGTTTACTTTTTTTGGGTAATGATTTAATATATGTTAATTTATATAGATTGTAATATTGATAATTTATATTATAATTATATTAATTACATGTATAATATTTGCATCTAAGAATATGAATGTCATATGCATCTATGTTTCCCAATTACTTTTAACATAAAATGGAACCCAATTCAAGGATAATGTTCACAAACATATTTTTTGAGCACGAATGTCCCACTCTCTTCACGCATATTTGATTTTCAGTAATATATACAATAACTTGTGTAAAGTTACATAAAAAAATTTTGAAAAAATTATAATTTGCACATAGAATTTTATAATATACACACAAACATTTTGAAATATGTATATGTTAAAATTGTGTATACCCTAGTTATAAGTTATACGTGAAGGGTTGAATGACTTTAATATTTAAAAAATATGTAAGTGAACGAGAGCAGAAAAAAATATTAAACAGTTACCAAAATAAAAAAAACTCATCCTACCATAGTAGAGCAAACATTCACTTGAAGGCAAGGAAAACCATACTTTATTTAAACTTAGACTTGGCTGTCGTGCTATACGCATTATTATACCTCAGAAAATAGCTTTTAAGTCCAAAAAGTAAATAAAGGGACAAAATACAACTAGAGATAGGAAAACTCAAAACCAAATTAAGGTCCAAAATACCCATGGAGAAATTTAAGATGGTAACAAAGGAGATGAAGCATAATCAATAATCAATAGTCAGATAGGAGCCTCCTTTTTTTGTTGTTGGCCTTAAAGCAAGCTTGCCTCAACCTTTTTATTTTTTCTGTCATTTCTAAATCTGGCTGCTTCTCTATCATCTTCTTGTGGTCTTCTAGCATCTCTACCTCATTTGTTAATCCCATCTCCTAATATTGCAATTAAGAAAAAAATACTTATACAAATAAGAACAATATATATTCAACTTACTTACAAAATTTTATATTCAATTCACTTCTTATAAGAGAGAAATGAACTCAATTTAAAATAAGGGGTTAATTCCATTTCCCGTAAACTTTTCCCCAATTTTTACATCACCATCCGAATTTTGTTTTCAAGATTTAACCCCTAAACTTCTATAACGGCTTCATGTAGCCTCCTAACTTACACCGTCAATTTTTTGGACGAAATATTGGTCGCGTTCCATGCAAATGAGGGTATTTATGTCCAATTCTATATAAGAGTTTTAAAAAAATGAAAATTAGAGAAAAACTTTTATAAAATAATTTTTTTTTATAGAAAACCATTTAAAAGATTTGGAAATTAAAACTTTTTTTTAAATCGGGAAATTAACAAAAAAACTATTTTAGAAATTACAAACAGAAACATTAAAAATTAAAAATATGAAAAATGTAAATTTTTTAAAATACGAAAATAATAGAAAAATATTTTTGAATTTATAGAAAAACATTTAAAAAGTTACCTAACAAATTTAGAAAACGTACATAGAAACACCATCGGGTGGTCCCTCTCTCATTATGAAGCATGGACCGACTGAACGACTTATTTTGAAAAAAATTATAAGAATCTTGAAAAAAATACCAAAGACATTTTAAAAGATTGAATAATAACATAAATTTTTTAAAAAAATCTAGAAATAATAAAAAAAAAATTATAAAAGTTTGAATATTATTTAAAAAGAACAAAGTTTAAGGAAAAAATATATTTCTAGGGAAAATAAATTTGTAGCAAAAAAAATATTTTTGGCAAAAATCCATATTTCCAAAAAAAAAAAACAAAACTTGGTTCCTATAAAATTCAGCAAAAAAATAAATAAATAAATTCTAGAAAAATTAAAATAAATACCAATACCAACAAACCCATACACATACCCCTAATTAAATCTTAGAGTTGGGTAAACTAAATAACCTCAAATTCAATACTTTCTTTTTCAAAGCCACCTTTTTCTTCAACCCCAAATTAGTGTGTCATGTTAAGATATATGTGTGTGTGTGTACACACACACACACACACACACACACACACACAATTATATATATATATATGTATATATATATATATATATATATATATATATATATATATATATATATATATATATATATATATATATATAGAGAGAGAGAGAGAGAGAGAGAGAGAGAGAGAGAGAGGTGGAACCATGATTGCCCATACCGTTATGAGAAAATGAGAAAGAGAGTATAGTGAGGTATTATCCACAATTTGGTAAAATACAATAATACCCTTTTAAAATAGTTACATGGGTGTCAATTGTGATTATCCGTCTAATAAACTAGAAGTATTATGGTTAAAAGGTTTCGTTTTGAAAGTTTAGGTGGATTAAATCCAAACAATAGAAGTTCAGTTGGTGATGTAAAAATGAGAGTAAAGTTGAGGGGAGAAAATGCAACTAACTCTAAAAATGATGCAATATAGATTAATATATTCAAAAGGATCTAATACGCACGTATGATAATACCTTAACATTGTCAATGAGGGACTCCATACTCTTGATCTTCCCGTGCGGCCACCTCGTAATATTAATCTCTCTGCATCTTTTCTTCAGCATAGTCAATCCTACCTTCAACTCCTTGGTTGTTTCAGTTATCGGAACGTTAAAGTATTTTTGAATCTCATCGAGTTCCAATGGAGCCGATTTTAATTTTTTAATTTCCCGACTTTGATTTTCATTTGTGTTTGAAATCATAAATTGTCCATGACGCATTGTATTAATCCCTTCCATTGCTCCATAATCTAAATTTTCAGTATCCATAAACATTTGTGGTTTGATATCTACAATACCATCTTGCCTAAAATCTGCAATATTATCATCCCAAATATTCTCAAAATCATCAAATTCCAATTGGGGAATATAATTGTTTGGTTGTGAAAATTGATATTCATTAAAACCATGTGGAATTTTATTGTGTTGTTGCGAAAATTGGTATTGATAATAAAAGAGGGTTTCATAATTTGATTGTGGAAATAATTGATCAGAATTAAAGGGATCGTCAAAAGAATTGTAATTCAAATTATTAGTGATATGTGAGTTTTGCTCCAATTTTCTGCAAACACAAAAAATGGACAATTACACAAGTACACAAACATATATACTTGGTTGTAAACAATATACTTGAAAGAAGAAGTGTATTAATAAGTGGGACATTACGCTTGAGAGATTTCTTCCAAATAAGGCCAATCAAGTTCATATTCGTTTTCCACCCTAAGCTGATTAGATTCCATTCTTGAAGATAGTACAATGAGAGGAAGAAAATACTATTTATAACCGGAAGTTGACTTCCCAGTTACCCTCAAACCCTACAATTTCCTATTTTCTAAAATTAAAAACTCAACCGTGGACTCTACAATTTCCTATAATACAATTATGATTTCTAATTTTTGACATCTATTCGTCTCCCACCATTAAACCTCACATTGAATGACGGCAATAAAGCTCTTCCATTTCTCATCGCCCTTTGACTTCCCATTTACCCTCAAACCCTATAATTTCCTATTTTCTAAAACTTAAAACTCAGCTGTGGACTCTACAATTTCCTATAATACAATTATGATTTCTAATTTTTGACATCTATTCGTCTCCCACCATTAAACCTCACATTGAATGACAGCAATAAAGCTCTTCCATTTCTCATCTCCCTTTGGTGTCCAGCCATTTTTCTTTACAACAAACAGACATACATACATACATACATATATATCTATATACAATTGTCGTAAATATTTAAATGGCAAGCTGTCCCAAGAAAGCTGATGGTTTAGGTGATGCAACTGTCAAATCTCAGTTCCACGTCGGTAATATGATGATGTGTTTGTTTTGATTGATTTTGGATATGGGTTTTCTATTACTAACTTGCTAAGCTATTAAGTAAGTGTTCTGATCTCTTTTACTACTGCTTCACTTCAATGACATTTGTTAAGGGAAAGAATGACGTGTGAAACAATTCATAGCCTTTTCCCCATTTCTTTGCCGCACGTGTGTGTAGGGGTCTGAATTTCAGTTCAATTTATAGTTATTATTTTGTGTTTGGTTTCCATTTTCTATACATCTTGAATTTTATTTGTTGTTTTAGTAGTTTTATTATATATTTGAAGTTGAGGATTCCTTGGAGAATCAACATGGCCCTCTAAACACGAGATATAATTTGTCCACTTATTTCCTGGTTTGATTCCCCTCCTTCATATTTCTTCATTTTTGTTAGCCATTTACATTCTATACGAATTGAATTTCTTTTTGGATATGATTTGAGGATAATTTCTCACCTTTTTTTATTGGATTTCAGTTCAAACACAATTTTTGGGTTATTACTGTCCTAACAGTTCACTTTTCTTTTCCTTCTTTTGGAAATATTATTTTTAATATGATTTAGTTTATATTAATTATAGTTATTTCACATCAAGAGGCGCCGCCGCAATACAACTTACTGAACGAACCCAGTCCACTATATCTTCATCTAAAAAAGAGCCTCTCTTTTGGATTTGATCCAAATGAAGCTTTATTAAGGAAATTCTTCTAATCATGAGGTGGTTTTAATTTTTTTATTTTAATTTCCATATCACCCCCAAAAAAACTTATAGCCATATAAGATAAAGGAGTAGCTAACGGCACTTCAAAAAGTCTTTAAACACTCCACAAACTTTTTGAAAGACAAAAATGCCCTTTATTTTAAAATCAAAACAATTTCATTTTACTTCTTCAACGAAAAAAATTATTTTTGTAAAAAAACTGTTTTTTATACTAAAAAAATGGGTCATTTTTTAATTAACATTTAGTCCAAATTTTTTATTTTATTCCAAAAAGTCATTCACAATATAAAACACTCACAAACACTATTTTTTCTCTTATCCTAAACTTTTAAAAAAAATTATCAAAAATAAACAAGGGCATGGAGTCGTTAAAAACAATACCAGCGGTTATGAATCTATTATTTTTTAAGTAACACGATCACGATCCAAATAAAACGCGACATGACTTGGAATCGTATTTTTTTCATACCGGTGGCACGGACAATTTTGTATCATTTCAAAGATAATCTTTATACTATTTAAAATAATGGTCTGCCCTGGCAGTATGCATAGGCGGTCCAACCACCTACACATACCGCTGGCGCGGACCATTTTTTTCTAATATGTTGGTACGCGCTAGCAATATGTAGAGGTAAACTATGTAAAAAAACAGTTTTTATATTAAAAAAATGTGTCATTTTTTTAATTAACGTTTAGTCCAAACATTTTTAATTTGTTTCAAAAAGTCAGTCACAACATAATAAAAAAAATGGTATGCCCTAGTAGTATGTATAGGTGGTTGGACCACCTATGCATACCGCTGGCGCGGACCCATTTTTTAAATAGTAAAAAGATTATTTTTGAAATTATAAAAAATGGTCCATGCCACCGTTATGAAAAAAATACTACTCCACCCACGTCGCGTTTTATTTGGATCGTGTTACTTAAAAAATAATAGATTCATAACCACTGGTATTTTTTTTTAACGACTCCATACCCTTGTTTTTTTTTTATAATTTTTTTTAAAGTTTAGGATAAGAGAAAAAATGATGTTTGTGAGTGTTTTATATTGTGAATGACTTTTTGAAACAAAATAAAAATGTTTGGAGTAAACGTTAATTAAAAAAATGACCCATTTTTTTAATATAAAAACGAGTTTTTTTTACATAAAAAACCTATACAATCGCTAGCGCGTACCAACATATTAGAAAAAATGGTCCGCGTCAACGGTAGTATAGGTGGTTGGACCGCTTATGAATACCGGCGACGCGGAGCATTTTTTTAAATAGTAAAAAGATTGTTTTTGAAATAATAAAAAATGGTCTATGCCACTGGTATGAAAAAAATACGACTCCACGCCACGTCGCGTTTTATTTGAGTCGTGATCTTGTTACTTAAATAATAAAAGATTCATAACCTGTGGTATTTTTTTTAACGACTCCATGACCTTATTTATTTTTTAGGACTTTTTCTTAAAGTTTAGGATAAGAGAAAAAAGTGTGTTTGTGAGTGTTTTATATTGTGAACAAATTTTTGGAATAAAATAAAATTGTTTGGACTAAATGTTAATTAAAAAAATGACCCTTTTTTTTTAAATTAAAAAACAATTTTTTACAAATATAATTTTTTTGTTGAAGAAGTAAAATGAAATTTGTTTGATTTTAGAGTAAAGGGTATTTTTGTCTTTCAAAAAGTTTGTGGTGTGTTTAAAGATTTTTTGGAGTGCCGTTAGCTACTCCCTAAGATAAATTATAGGAGGGTAGAATTACATAACTTCATTTTAATGAATATACAGTTTGATTTTCATATTTTGTGTGTGTATAAATGGGTTGATTTGTCTATATATTCATGTGGTACTTCTTAAACACTTTGTAGTTTCATTGCGTCAACAATTAAAATCTTGCAAATATTTTTGAAATTACGCACTCGCCCGTGCATCGCACGGGCCTACATGCTAGTCCTTGTATAAAACCCATATTTCTCTATCCATTGGATCTATTCGTCTCCCTAGCTTCTAGTCATGGTATTAAGTTAAGTTTTGCAGTCTGTTTTATTTTCTATACGTTGTATGTATAAATAATAATAAATAGTATACATGCTAAATATTTTGTTTTGAAACGTGAGGTATATAATCATGATGGCCCAAAGGACAAAATACGCTACAAGAAAAATGCCTTTTTA
Source organism: Sambucus nigra (assembly GCA_949130495.1). Taxonomy (NCBI): domain Eukaryota; kingdom Viridiplantae; phylum Streptophyta; class Magnoliopsida; order Dipsacales; family Adoxaceae; genus Sambucus; species Sambucus nigra. Next base: position 623,110,763 of record OX422210.1, on the reverse strand, counting down.
TGACACTTTAAAAAATGACTTTATGACAGTTCTAAAAAAATTATCATTAAAAGTATAATACTCTTATTTATATGACATATTAATTATAAAGTGTCATTATAAGAATAATAATATTAACGTACATGACAATTTCAATATAATAGTCATATTAAATGGTACATATTATGACCCTTTTTAACAAAACTCCCCAATGCATACGCGTGAGATAACACAATACCACAATTTCAATTTTTGCTCAAAAATGTTTGACACGCAACTGTTTCCCTTCATCTCACTTTCGATCACTTTTCCCCAAACCCAAATTCGTCTCCTTCCCTCGCTTTTCCATCAGCTTCTCCTTCCCTCAGTTACACAAGTACTCTCTCTCTCTCTCTCTCTCTCACACACACACACACAGACAGAGACACGCGCACACACACTCACATAGACGCACACACGTAAATATTAAACCCTAACTTGCAAAGATTTTGATTTCAATTTTGTATGAAATCTCACGGGTTTGTTCACACCAACATTTTTTTTTTTAATTTCTATTATTCTATTTTAGATTTACTTTATTTTTAGCTTAAACTTGATTATTGTGTTTGTCTCGAATAATGTTAAAATTAGGGCTTTTAGGAGCATATTAGTACGTAAAAAAATGACGGTCTTTAATTTTTAATGTCTGGATGGATTAATTTTGTTTAGGTCGTTGTAGTTAATTTAGGTATGTTGTGACTGGTTGTCATGAAGTTTAATGTGAACATGCTGCAATATTATAGTGAACAATTGTGTTTTGTCAATTAGTTTTATTCTATTTTATTATATTCTTCACATAAATCTAGGTTATCCTTTAAGATGAGAATGCTTAATTAATTGATTTTAAACATTCGTACGTTAAATGAATTATGCCATCTTGTTTTGTTGGACATTACTGTAGGGAAATTCTATGCAAATGTTTGTTTTAGTGATCTTGGTTAAAAACATCCTTCATCTATCAAATTCATTGAATTTATTTTATGGAACTAATTATTATGGATTGTGTGATTCGATGATTGCGAATTATGTTATTTGGCATGGTAATCACATTTCTACTACTAATAATTATAGTATTAATATGTACTCTTCAAGAAATGGGAATAAACAAGTCGTGGATGTCCATGTATAGGTTATTACACGAGCACTTACAAGGGGTATGTAATTTCTTTCCAGGTTTTGAATGTATGGAAATAGCAATGTAAAAGTACAAATGTTGGAATAAAATATATTTCCTTAAGAGGATGATGTACTAAATTTGTTTTATGTTCTTACCTTATTTTGGTCATGTCCTTATTGCACAAGTTTTTCATTTATGGATATTTGACATGTAGCTATTGTTTCCATAACAAATTTTCATTTTATTGATGTTCAAGTTACAACAACAATGACTTGGTACGAATAAGAGGTAGTTTAATTCTTAATTATTTGTCTTTATTATTATTATTATTAACTATACCAAAATGGGTAAATTGGCACCCTTCTAGCGCTTAGCCTTGTCACGGTCATTAACCGTGACAACAAACACGCGTTTTGTGTCACGGTTGTCGTAGTAAAAAAACCCTTCCCCTTATTTTTTCTCCCGCCGCTTCTTCCCTCCTTTTTTCTCTCTCTCTCTCTCTACGCTTCTCTCTCTCTCTCTCTCTCTCTCTCTCTCTCTCTCTCTTCCATTTATATATATATGATTGTGTGTATATATATGTGTGTGTATATATGTGCGTGTGTGTGTATGTGTGTGTGCCTGTGTGGTGGGTGGGGGTGGGGCAGGGTAGGGCTGGGGTGGGGGATGTTTATATATATATATATACTAGCATGAAGGCCACGCGATGCGTGGGCGAATTTAACTAAATTGTATTATTTTGTTGTTCTGACCTATTTAACACAATATATTCTATGAATGAAATTGCAAAATTTGATGATTAATTAATCGTAACAAATAAAATTCATGCATATCAAAAAGAATCACTAAAACATAATAACAAAAAATCATATACGCATTTATCTATGTATATATTAAATTGTTGGAATAAAATGTCTGGATACATTAACCTGGAATGGAATCAAACTCTCGAGTGTGTTTTACCATTGAGTCATTATGAGATATTTGATAGATTACTTGGCATAAAATTGAGGCATACTAGAGTTCGTGAGGAACCAAAGAAAACTATATAAAACACACACACACATACAATAATAATACACACCGACTTGGATTTGGGCTACTGTTGGGTAAAATCGGAGTATAGGTGTTAAGAAATATAAGGTAATTAACAAATTTGAAGCATTTTATAAGAAAGATGAGGTAATTAACAAATTTTCATTTACGGAAAAGACTTTCACTTTAAGGAAAGTAATTAATTAGCAATATTTACTTAGAAAAAATTCCATTAAATCCAACAATGCTAATAATAAGAAAATATACCTTGCAATTCCTGTATTATTACAATAAATGGGCCACGACCCGAACAATTATTTTTCAAAATGCCATAAATTTTGTGTGTGGTGGGTGGGGGGTGGGGTGGGGGTAGGGGGTGGCATGGTCATTGATCGTGATAAGTCCGTGACATATATAATTTTTACGGGCTTGGCACGATCATTGATCGTGACAATACTTATAAATGGCCGTGACAATACTTGTAAATGTTGTGCGTGTGTGTGTGTGTATGTATGTGTGTGCATGTGTGGTGGGTGGGGATGGGGGTGGGGGTGGGAAGGGGGTTGGGGTAGGGTGGGGGTAGGGGTAGGGGTGGGGCAGGGTGGGTGGGAGGGTTGTTTGTGGTGGGTTGGGGGTGGGGAGGGGGGATGATTCACTCTTGTACATATTAACAGTAACAATTCATTTTTATTTGTAGTAATTGTACATATTTTCATGTCTTCTTTTAATTCATTTTGATATGTACTAATAACATTTTTTTACAACAAATGTCTCCTTCAGGTATTAAGGCGAGGATGATGATGCTGGTTATGATGATGTCGTCTGGGCTCGGTGGTATCGGAGGCGACGAGGGCTCTTCTGCCCCTAGTCTCCCCAAATATGGCAAATTTAGGATGCCCATTGAGAACAAGTCGGGGCTATTAGCAAGATCCCTCGAGCTGCTAAAGATGATCATTGACCCGGGGTACATTAGTTGGATGGAGGTGCCATATGAGCTCAAGCTAGCTGTTTGGGTGGCACTACAGGTAATATATTTATATTTATATTTATATTTATTTGCAACTAACATTATATTTGTTGGACAAGAATAATTCAACCTGGATCCAAAGCTACGCGATTCCGTCTTGGAGCAGTTGAGGGAGCAACACAAGACGTGGAAGAAAAATATGCGGATCCGGTACTTTGGGAAGACACGAGAGTCCATTATCCAATGGCGTGAATCCGTTCCGCCGAAGGAGCCGATCTCATTGGCACAATGGCAAAGGTTCATTGACAATGAGATCGGGGAGCGATAATTGGCATCTCGCCAATCGACAAGGGAAAACCGGGCAAAAAGATGGACGTGCACTACTCTGGTCGGATGTCTTACGACGAGGTGGAGCATTGAATGATGGTAAGATTTAATTTTTCTAGAACTACATAAAATATATCATTCTACATTATTTTACTTTGCGGGGTCGTACTAATTTTACTTTATTTTATTTCAGGGGACAGGGAGTGGCCCTGGGGGTAGGCCACATAGGCTCGATACTTATGTGGCTCTTCAGACGAAGAAGGGGAAGGACAAGGAGGTGTCCCCAAGTGTCGCGGCCACGATTGTAAGTAATCTGACAGTTTACTTTTTGTTAATTACGTTATAATTTTTTAATTTACTTATTTTACTAATCATGTGCTTTTTGTCGTTTCAGGCAAAGATTAAAAAAATGCATGAGTCGCAGTCTGATGCTAACAAGGCATCTTTGTCCACAGACGCACTCAGACAAGTTCTTGGCTCTGATCTCAAGGGGAGGACAAGGGGGTGAGCTCGCGGGTGGAAAAATCTAGGATCATCGAATTGGAGACGAGCGACATCGGGTTGGCTTGAACGATGGATTCACATGAGGAGAAGCTATCCCATTTGGAGGCGACGGTCCAGGATATGTACTCATTCGTGAAGTGTTCGTTGGGTGAAAACCGTAAGGGTAAAGGGAAGGAGAAGGCGGTGCGGGAGGAGGTGCGAAAGAAGGGGGTGTGGGAGGACGAGGAGGATGTGGACCTCACTGCTTCATCGTCGAGACGTGCGAACTTTGATGATCCAATTCCCTATTTGGCTCCCTTCAACAGACCGATCTCGACACTTGGTTGGCCAAGCGTGTTTATACTGGGCATATTTGATGGCCAGCGGATAGGGCGGGGGTTGAGGGACCCGAATATCGTCCAGGGTGCACTAGTTCATGGATGTGAGCTTCAAGACATCGAGTCCAGGGTGCTCGTCACGCATGTGATGCCCGGGAAGGATAACTCCCAATTGTGGTTGCGCGAACAATGCGACACGACGTATATTAGTGGATGTGTTAATTCGTATATCGTGTGGCCTACTCACCTCCTCAGCGTTAACCATATCCCAGACATTTAGTGACATTGATTTAAGTTAGAATTGAATATTTTTAAATTATTACATTTGAATTATATTTGGATTATATGGTGATGCATATTCTCTCTATTTTGAATATATATTTGCATTATCTCTATTTTATTTGGATATAAGATGTTTGAACAGGTACAACATTTCTATAACAGGTACAAATATACTGCTGGGCAATGGCAGTGGCCATACTGCCCAACAGATTTTTTTCAATTTTGCCCAGAATTGTCACGGTCATTGATCGTGACAAGTACTTGACAAAGAGTCTTATCACGGACTTGTCACGGTCATTGACCGTGATAATTTTTTAAAGAATGTCACGGGCTTATCACGGTTCTAGTCCGTGACAAATATTGTCGCGGTTATGGACCGTGATAAGACCGTGACAATTCTAATGAACTTGTCACGGTCAATGACCGTGACATGACCTTGACAAAAAAAGTTGTCTCGCCCAGAATTGTCACAGTCATTGACCTTGACAATTCGGAAGATTTGGTGTAGTGATTATTATTATTATTATTATTATTATTATTATTATTATTATTATTATTATTATTATTATTATTATTATTATTATTATTATTATTATTATTATTATTATTATTATTATTATTTGCATTTGATTTCTAGTGGTGATAGGAGGTTGGGGTGAGCCAATTGAAAACCCGAATTAAATTGTAGTGGTGATAGGAGTTTAAGAGGGTCAACGGAAAATTTGGATTGTTAGAAGTGATCGTGCCCTCACCGGATAACCAGTTGCCTAAATTGATTTGTATAGGTTTGTATTGGGATGAAAATGAGATTATGAGGAGGATAGCATAATATTAAAATCAAAAGACTTAGACAGAATCACAAACACCTTATGAGCTACCAAAGTAATTTATGTGAAGTGATCTTGTTTTATTCAGACACCCATTTTAGTAAATTGATCATTATATGCTCGCGTTAAGGTTAAAAATGGTCTTCAGGGGGCAGAGATTGAAAATAATAATGAAGTGTCCTATACACAGAGACACAAATACCCTAAAAGATACAAAATAAACTTATAGGAGGTGATCGTGTCCTCATCGAACACTTGATTTTATATATTCACTAGTATACTCTTGCTTTTGGGTTGAAATGGGATAACGAGACGAAAAGTTGAAAACAAAAAGAAAGTGTCTTGGAAAGCGACAAAAGTATACAAGTGATGTTTCTTCAAAGGTAGAGAATTAGTATACCAGCTTTATCTAGGTTAAATTTGATGTTGTAAGGGAATTTAGTATTGTGGTATTGCATTATATTGCTAGCTGCTCTAATTGTGTTTTGATTCACTACTGTAATATCCTTTGAAATTTAATATTCATATATCCGACTCATTTTGATTCACTACTGTAATATCCTTTGATTCGCTACAATTGTGTTTTGATTCACTATTGCTACAATTAGTGCTAATTGCTATTATTATGTTTTTTTAATAAATGTCTTTTATATTTTTAATTTTGTTTATAGACATCCCATGGGGAATAAAAGTAGCTCGTGGGAAGTGACTCTGTTCTCACTGGCTTCGTAGTTGCCTAAATTAACTAATATATGCTCGTTTGGTGTTAAAATTGGGAACTAAGTGGCATGGACAACCAATGTGGCATACAAGTAACATGTGGGAAGCGAGTGCATCCTCTCTGGTCTCCCGGTTAATGACATTAATCCGTATAGGCTTTTTTGGGGTTTATAGTGGGCATTAAAGGGTGAAAACTCAAACAAGTGACTGAGTGGACCAAAGAGGGGCACGAACATCCCATGAGGCACAAAAGTAACCCGTGGGAAGTGACCACATTCTCATCGGGCTCCCAGTTGTCGAAATTAACTAGTATAGGTTTGTTTTGGTGTGAAAACTGGCGTCAAGGAGCTAAAATTCAAAGCAATTACTAAGTTGCCCGGAGATAAGTACGGACACCCCATAGGGCATAAACATAATCCGTATCTTGTTATTGAAAGTATATATACACAAATTTGTATTCTTATAAAACAGTTTTTGATTGGGATTTGAACAAATATGACGGTGTGTTTGATCCATAATTAATATGGAATTCACAATTATATGAATCCAAAAGCTCATTGTATGTCCTAATTTATGCAGATTTATATCTTGTTTACAAAATGACGTGGAATCGATTCTTCTACGGCAAGAGGGTAAACCTTTCTTTTGATAAATTTTACATTTGCCATATGTTTAAATTCAAACACATGTCAATAAAATTTAAAGGCCCCTTTGTGAAGTTTTTCACTTTCAATTGTGGCATCTTCCTGCTCGAGGTATTATGCTTACCACTTCATTATATTGTTTTTGACCAATTATATTTCTTGTTTTGATTTTATTTAGAAAATTCACAAACCATGTTTTGTTAATGATGTGCAAATTGAATTAAGAATGATTTGAGTGTATGATTTGGTTGAGCTTTAATTAGCTTGGATTTTAATTAGTTTCTGTTTTAACCAATCGTATTGGCCTAGTGGTATAAAGCTGTCACTAGGACAGTATTAGGGGTGGATTGGGTTTGATCTCAGTTTGATCCCTGACACTGTCAAAATAATACTTGGCCAGCGGAAGCCACGTACCGCGAATGGGGATTAGATTAGTCGAGGTGCGCGTTAGCTAGCCCGAACACCTCATGGTATGCTACCAAAAAAAAGATATGGAAATTAAGTGAGTATAGAGTTGGTTGTATGATTTTGTTGAGTTTTATTTGGTCTGGCTTTATTTAGAAACTTCAAAAATCATGATATGTCTTATACAAACTTACTTATTTACGCCATTTCATATTATTGCCTATTAATTGTTTGTTGAAAAAACTTAGACAAGAGATGTTGTATGCTTCTTTGGATTGTACTTGCCCTACCAAACAATTATGTTTTGGGTTTGTGGTTCCAGTAGTGAAGGAAGGTTTCTATTTGGATAGCTATTCCATGTTGCTTAAATGAATTTACATTTTCGTTAAGCCATATACATTAAAACCATGCACTTCCTAAAATCTGTGTGAACTTTTCATGAAATTAAATTAATATTACTAAAATCGCAGATTCTAATTTTTGTTCATTATTTATCTACTCATATTTTGGATAGGTATTACTTTTGTTGACATGTCTGTCACATAGCTACATCAAAAAACTATTCTTAAAATTTCTCTTTCTTGGTAGCATATCATAAGGTGTCCAGATCAGTGATGATACGCAAATATTGCGTATTTCATCCTCGAAACCTACACATTTTAGCCCCCTTGGGTGCCTTAATCTCTATATTTAAGCCCATTACTAGACAACCTCGGTTTATATTGTTAACATGCTATATGAGGTATAATTGGGCTTTTGTAGGTATTTAGGTACTAAGTATGGAGTTCGGACGCATTCCGGTGAAGTTTCGTATGCAATCGTACGTTCAAGGGCATTTTAGTCTTTTCACAGCTTGGGAAGCTGGCCCGACATCTCACTGAAGTTGTAGCCCTCCTCGCTAGCTTTGCGTGGCCGCGAACGGTGCGCGATTCTGAGTCCGTATGAGGAAGTTACGGCGATTTAAGCGGAAGGAAATATAAGGAAATCAAAAGAGGAGGAGAAAAGGGAAGAAAAGAATGCAGAAGTTGCTGCTTGGCTCACCCCTACTTGATCGATCGATTGACCATTTTGGTCGATCGATCGATCCTTCTCTGCAACTGAAAATTGGCCTTGATCGATCGATCCCCTGTTTTCAGGAGATATTTTGGCATTTCTTTTCTTTTCTCTTTTCTTTTCTATTTTTATTCCAACTTAGTATAAATACCAATTTTTTTGTAATAGACAGATATACACGATTTTAGGGTAGAATATCTTAGGGTTTGAGGGTTTTGGAGAGTTCTTCTTCAATTGTTCTTGGTTTGACACCCCATTTGGGTTGAATGTTGCACTATTCATCATCCTCTTCCTTAATATAGTTTGTATTTCTTCATTTCTTGCTTTCTAGTTAATTTACATGCTTTGTTAAATAGATTTACATGCTTTCTAGTGTAGTTTTATCGCGTTTCTTTACGGCGTTTATTTATCGCGTTTTTACGATGCTTTCTAGGTAATTTAAATTAGGTTGTGTTTGAATGGAACTCCCTCGAGTTAACGCGTTGCTTGGCTTGGTGATAGTGTTTACGGGTCTATTTCGGGTGCGTTGTTCTAGTTATTGCACCTAGGATATTTGACGGGGCATATCATGTATGTCTCGTGCTTACGACCTTTTGTGCGCAATTTCTGGAATATTTATTGATGCCAAAATCTTATTAGGCTTTTATGAGGATTTAGGGGCGTGACAACCCTTGATTTAATTAACTGTCGAAACGAGACGCATTCTAAATAACTCGTCGACCCATGTAACCATTTTATACAAATTAACTCGGGTGACGGATATTCGACGCAACCTATAGTTTTATCCGCTTTCATAATCTAGTTTCAATACCTTGCCTAGATTAACATTTCCCTTTTATGCATCTTTTACTTTTTAGTTTGTAATCACCTTTTGCACTTTTATTTCGGAGTATTAAATCACTTAAGTTCTCGATACCAGACTTCCCGCTAGACTTGCCCTGCAAGTGTAGTAGTAATTTAGGTTTTTGTATAGTCGCAACGAGATAGAAAATAATGACTGTGCACTTTACACGCGCACACCTCTCACTAGCTATCAAAATGGTGCCGTCGCCGGGGACTTGTTTGTTTTAGACTTTATTTGATTTAGTAATTCATAGTATTTTCTTTCTATTTGTATTATTTGCTAATATTTTGCAGGACTTCCACATTTGAGCACTTAGAAACGCTCGAATTTTTTTCGCGCGCACTTACTTTGTGGAACTCCCCATTTCGAGCCATTTTTGGGGTAAGCATGTCTTATTCCAATTCTTTCGGTAATCCTTGTCATAATTCTCAAAATTCTCACAAACCTATGACTTTCGGTGAATACTTAGAATCCCAAAGTATAACAAATTCAAATATGACTTTGGGCGAGTATAACGAGAGTCAAAACTTAGGTTATTGGAATTTTGATGATGATGATAATGATTTTGGGCCTTTACCTCCTTATAATAGGAATTTTGAAACGAATTCGAATAGTTTTTAAAATTCCTATCATAATGAGGTTTGGTTTAAGTCCGATGGCAACTTTCAAATTTCCCATTTTCATGCATCCGCACCTCGAATTATGACATTCGGTGCGGGTTTGCGTATGTATGAGAATGAGAAAATTGAAAATCATTATCGGAAAGAAAATCGTCTGTGGGAACATGACTTGAATTTACTTTTTGAGTCCGAAGACGATTTTGCTTCCGAGACTTTCGAGGTCGAGGAATGTTTTGAACCAAATGAGGTACTTGTGCCTACTTTGGAACAAACCATTATTGACTTTGCCCATTGCATAATAGATATTGAAAGTGAGGATGAAAATGACGTAATATCTATTTGCAATGAAATGATTTCTTCTTTGGCCCCCAAAGAAGAACATTTCGTTGAAAATGATATTATTTCATTCGAAACTCAAACTTCATGCGATGATGATTCATCTCATGAGTTTGAATTTCTTTCATCCCCATTTTCATTCTCTATTATTCCACCGTCACAAGTGCCCGATGATTCGGTTTCAAACTTTAATGTTTTAAACCCTATCGCCGATAAGGAGTACCTTCTCGAGTCGCCTTCCACGATCGCATTCGTGCCTTTGTGTGTGCTGCCTCCCATACCAATTTCAAAATCATTGGGAGGATATTCGGATTTTCTCGGTCCCCACATATTTTTGTCACCCGTTCAATCAAAACCCCCCATCGTCCCTCCAAAACTTTTAATTGGCGATGGTTCCTTTCTTACGCCATACACATGCCTTCCGTTGTTCAAACGAAATTCATATTTTTCGAAGGCATGCTTATTTGTGAGGGTACACCGGTTATCATCCAAAGTCAAATTGTTCTTATGGTGGACCCTCAGTTATTTAGGCTTCTAGTGTACAGTTAGTGTGAGGCCTAAATAGTAGGTTGTATATAGTTAGCTTTTTATTCTTTCTTTCTTTTTATTTTAGTCTAGTGTAATTAGTTAACTTTTTATTATTTATTTTTGCTATGCTCGGTACTAACTTGTTTTGTAGATTCTTTGGATTTGTTCTTATAGGGATGGCTCCAATTTTGGGTAATATCGCTATTTTCCTCTCTTTGACTTGGTTCTTAATTTACGTTGAGGACAATGTCATGTTTTAAGTTAGGGGGTGTGGGATATTCTATCCATTCCATTATTTATTCCATGTTTTTGCTCACATGTTAGTTACTTAGTATGCTTTTCTTAGAAAAATTGAAAATTTCAAAAAGATTTTCTTTCCCTTTTCTCCTTTTTTTGGGCATTTTGCCTTTGTTTCGATGATAAATTTTAATAATTGCCCGATCCAATTGACAACCCAATGATGCATGTTCTCGATTTTAGAAGTTGTTAGACTTTAGTCTCACTTATTGATATTATGAATAACTTCATGAATTAAACTTTAATCCCATGAGCACACGCACTTTTATTGCCATATTGATTTGGTTTAAGATTTTTATTACTCGGTAATCTTTTGTTGCATTGTAAATACTTACACCGAGTAAGCTTTGTACCTTTCGTCATTTGTGAGTGTATACACTATTCTTTTCTCATTGAAAACGTTGAATTCGTTGGTAATCTCACTATTCTTTCATTTGATCGTTCATTAATAGAGTTCATACTTGAAATGTGTTACTTGATCATGATTTTCATATATTGTTTTGACTCGAGAATTGTGTAAACTTTTGGAAATGATCATAGGCCTTCTTTTTTATATCACCCATATTGGCCTTGACCTCACCCATATATGTTTACCCTTGTTAACCCCTTTGAGCCTAAATATTAGCCTTTCATTTCATACCCCATTCCCATAACCAACTCTAAATTGGAGTTTTAGCCCGTACATACACTTTCCACACCTTTTTTTGGAATGTTACTTGGGATTGAATGATGATGTTATGATGTCGGTTGCAATTTAGGCATATGAGAGTTTGAAAAGTAAAGAGAAGAAAGTAGTGAAAAAAGTGAACAAAAAGAGAAAGCAAAAAGCAAAAGAAAAGAAAAGAAAAAAGAAGAAAAAGAAGAAAAGAAAAGAAAAAAGAAGAAAAGAAAAGAAAGTGAAAGTTGTAAATGTTGTATATAGTGTTTAATAAGCTTTGATGACTCTTCGCGATGATATATCTACTGCCTTTTTGGAACTTGTTTTCCAATTTTGATATTACCCGCATTATCCCATTATCCCGAGTTTTCATTCCGAACACTTTAAATCCTTACATACAATCCTTCGTTTCGTACCCTAGCCATACCTACATTGCAACCCTATTAAAGTCCTATGTGATCTTAGGTGCATGTAATTTAAAATCATAATAGTTTTGATAATCTGTGAAAATGCATTTCGCCTCTTTTAGTTGTAATAACCCGCCCTTTTGAAGAAGATTAAATTCCATAATTAAAAATAAATTGGAATTTGGGGAATTTTCTTAAATAGTAATTTCTAAGATTTTCGAGTATTAAATGAGTTTCGAAGGATGTTGTGATTATTTTTGGGACTGTATAGGTCGAAATATTTTAATTATATGTCGCCGTGGAGAAAAGAGACACGAGGTAAGATTTTTAATTAGAAAACCCGCATTTATTTATTTTGGGTTGGAATAGTGATTTGCGGTCAAGTACCTCGGATGGGAATTTCGACTGCGCCATGATTCTCGAAATGGTCGAGATAGTCGGAAAAGAGTGTCCGATAATCGAAAATGAGTTTCGGGTAATTTTAGAGGTAAAAGTAACTCGTAATTGGGTAAACGAGTCGTTTTTTGGTTTTAAGGGGTTAAACCCTTTTCTTTCTATATAAAGAGATGGAGAGGGAGAAAAAGAGAAAGAAAGAAGAGAAAAGAGAGAGAAGAGAGAGAGAGAGAGAAAGAAGAAAAGAGGAAGAAAATGGGAGATTCCGGCCTACCTCCGCGGGATTCGGCTCGAGGTCGTCGGATTATATCCACGAGGCAAGTGTTTACTTGCTTTATTTATCTTTTTGCATAAATATCTCATACCGTAGTTTGGTATAAACAAACCCTAAAGGTTTTGGGATGGATTATTGTGGATAAAATGGGTTTTTGGAAGTTAAAACAATTAAACCCCAATAATATTTCAATTTGTGTAACTTAGGTTTTAACCTAAATGAATTGGTGGTTTTGGGTTCTAGGATGTTTAGAACCCTTAATACATGTGTATTAGTAGTTGGTTGAGGTTGTAGGACGTTGGGTGAGGCGACAAAAGCTTGGTAGAAGCTTTAATGGCCGAAACCTTCTTGAAGAAGGTGATGAATAGTAACCCCGTAACCTTGTGGGGCCATTTTGGTCAGGAAAAGAATTGATTTAGCTTTCGGTCAAAACACAAAAATTGTAGATCTTTTCGATACGGTCGCGTGGGCGCTGACTGCGTATTTTTCTGATTTTTCTACGATTTGATATAATTTTTACAAGATGGCAGCTCCGGGTTGAAATCATCAACTCGGAAATCAAATCGGGAATTGGAAAAATTACGGCTAGAATTAATTGCGTAGATGTTCAGGATAATTTTTGGGGTAGTTTAGAAACCCCGATAACGAATTTGGGTTGTTGGAAAATGAATTTGAGGAATTTAGTTTGGGAGACCTGGTGTGACCGGTCGACCGCGTCAAGAAGAAATGGCCTACTGCTTTGTTTCGTAGGCTTATTTGCAACCCACGGTCGACCGAGGGTCCAGGACCGGTCGACCGGTGCCCTGTTTTCAGCCCAAGATTTTGGAGATTAGGATTATTTCTCCTTCTTTGATTCTAAGGTTTAAGGGCCCTCTAAATTAGAGTATTATAGAGGGTTATGTCCTAAAGGACTTGAGGAATTGGGAATATATATATGTGTATATTCACTTAGAGTGAATTAGTATACTTGGAGATATCCAAATGAATCCGTAGATGGGATTTTGGTATATATATATTACTTGTTAAAGTAAGAAAATATTTTGGGATGAGTATCATGCGTATATGAATGCATGATTACGATTCTTGAGAGAATCTTTGGGATTAAGGGTCATCGATAGATGGTTTGGCAAATATGGCCATTTTTATATATTCAGGTATGAATATATGGTATATATATACTATGTGATTAAAGTATATATATGAATTAAGATAAATGACTTTTGAAAATGTAAATATAAATGATTTCAAAAAGGAAAGATAAATGATTTTCTTAATTAATAAAAATGAGGATACACACCTCTCTAAATCGCTATCATAAGGGAAGTTGCGTGCGTATGGTGAAGCCCCCTGACAAATTAACGCAGGGTGGATATAGTCATATAGGCCATATGAGCGTTTGTTGTATTTTTTCTGCGCTGGTTAGGAGATTCCGGGTGTGGTCTTGACTATCCCGCAGGCATATAGCCGCTTCCCGACGTCTTGCGATGTAGGATCCCAGGTTGTCTTGATTATAGGCCCTGGAAGATGATAGCCATTTAGGGGCGCGCATAGTGGAGAAATCCGGACGGGCGATCTTAGAACGCGTTATATATTAAAGCAATTCATGATAATGGATTGGCTTTAATTACATTTCCTCGATATAGGAAGGGAAATGGGATAAAGGTTTGGCTTCGGTAACACTCCCGAATGGAAGAAGGGTTGTGGAAGCATATGATATGATCAAAGCATTTTTATGATAATGAAAATGGCTTTGAATACATTTCCTGAGTATAAAAGGGAAATGGGATGACATATAAAGGAAAAGCATTTTTATGATAATAAAACTGGCTTTTAAAAACATATGATTTGTTAAAGCAATTCATGATAATGAATTGGCTTTTATATTTACATTTCCTGAGTATAAAAAGGGAAATGGGAAGTTTTGAGATAAAAATGAAAGTATTGATAAATACTTGATATATGAATCCTCGGTCCGGGAGATAGATCCGGATGATTATGAAATATGTATATAAATGGATGAATCGAGTGCCGAGGGTCTAATGGATCCCGACGATCGACCTTGCCCCATAGTAGTGTATCGGGGGGAGGGTTCCTTGTTTGGATTTCGCTTTGCGAGACACCCCACGCACGAATATGGCATTGTGTTGAGACTGGGGAGAAGTTTAATCCTTAGTGCTCTAATATTATAAATGTTTATGGTATATATATATTTATATATATCTTTCTGTACTGAGGGACTGGCGGATCTCGACGATCGACCGTGCCGCGTAGTAGTGTATCGGGGGGGTTCCTTGTTTGGATTTCGCTTTGCGAGACACCCCACGCACGAACATGGCATAGCGTTGAGACTGGGGTGAAGTTTAGCCCTTAGTACATTGCTTGGACTATCTAGGATTGATAGTGGGTTAGTGATAGACTAGTTTAGCAGGATAGCTTGACTAGGATGTTTAGAGGGATTCGTTAGGAGTGCACTATTAGTGGAGAGGTGAGGGGTATCTCATAGGGGTGCGATACCAAATTTAAATATGAGATAAAACCTTTTTCAAAATAATAAGGCATTTATGCACTTGCTAAATATTTTCAAAATTCGCGCTCTGACCCGTTTATCTACTTTTCCTTTCTTTCTATATTATATATATATATATATAGGTGCCCAGACACAGGGATGCCTGGATGGCACTTCCTTCGAGTCAGACGTCAGCTGCAGCAGCTGTGGATGCGTGCAGGATTTTCAGTAGACGCTTCCATTCTTGTAATCTAGATAGGAGGTATTGTATAAACATTCGGGCCAATGGTCCAACTGCATTTATTTATTCTTTTTGAGCATCATTCGATATGGTTGTATATTTTGACCGAGTGTTCGGTTATTTTATTTCATTTCAGTTTCATTTCGACAACTGTGTGGATGTTTTATTTATTGTTGTTAAAAAGAGTAGTAAAGTTAAAATTTTGACACCGGCCTAATAAGTTATTAGTAATTAAATGGATTTTCGAGAGTGATGCTAATAATGATCCATATGAGACTCCTGTTTTAATTTAATATTGGAGTGATCGCCTGGTATCTTATTAGGCGGGGTGTCACCGATGGTATCAGAGCATCAGGTTCTAGTGTCCTTAGGAATCTGTGCAGACGTACTACGCTTTCAGTGTTGCTCTCATTTGTTATAGAGCCTGAGGATTAGGATTGTTGATTTCTCTTGTGTGATTTCGTTCTCCTACCATATTATGAGATTATAGAAATATTTTGTGCGCTCGTTTGAGAATCGTGTGCGGAGCTTGGATGGTAGCAGGAGGTGAGGCTTAGCTGGAGCAGCTGGTAGAAGGTCGGGAATGAGGACCGTGGTAGAGGTCACTTCTTTTGCAGTGTTTGCTAAGGATTATCTCAACGACTACTAAAGCATAGTAGTTACGAGTACCATAGTACCGCCGTAGTAGAGTGTGGTACTAAAGTTGGATTTCCCAGTGAAGTAAGGATTCGAAAGGGATCTTACGGATAGTTTTAACCGTGAGTCCCCATGATTTCAGCATGAATGAAAAGAATGCAGTTTTGGATTATTCGCATAAGGATCGGCCAGAGGTCGACAGTGAATAAGGAGTAATATGGAAAAGTGAACCTTGTACCTAAGTGAGTTAGGTGCAATGAATGATGAGTCCTTTCCAAGAAGTATAGGCTCACTAGAGAATGTGTGTATTCGTGGACCCCATTGGAAATCCACCCGGGAAAATTTGTTGAAATAAGGAGTTAAGAGGATTAGTAAGATGATTGTAAGGAGCGGTGTTCGTTAGCCCGAGATTCGTGTGTGTATCTTGAGTTTTATGGCGGTCTTGATAACATTATATAATGTATGTCTATTTGTTTTCCGCGATAGCGGAATTTTATTTTCCTTCATTCGCCATAAAGGCGGGTGTTGATATATTGTGTGTATATATATATATATATATATATATATATGGTTTGGGATACTCATTTTATATGTCTATACGAGTACGGTGATATGATGAGTATAATACATTATGGTGTATTTTCGGAGCGATAGCAGGCTAAAAAAAATGACAAGTCTATCGTGTCCATGGTTCCTGGAGGGAACAGGTTATTGTTGCGGTGTCTCGCCTAGATATAGGTTGAGTTCACCTTATTTATTGTGGGATACGAAACTTCGATGAGTAGAGGTTTCATTATCGTGATTTGGGTATATGGAGACCTTATATATATAATTTAAGGCCGCAGGATTTGTGTTGAGCTGTAAGATTAAGCTCATTACTATTTGCGCAAGGACTTAAAAATGAGTGCGAGCGCAGGGTGGTATGACTCTTAGTTAGAGATAGGAGTTCAGACCACCTTTTTGTTGGATTAGGGGATAGGGATATCCCGGTTGCATGTTGAAATGACGGAACTCCATAACCAACGAAGTCAAGGGTTAATGTGTGGAGGGGTTTCTTGTTTGGATTTCGCTTTGCGAGACACTCCACACATGACTCTTAACGACGGCGGGAGTGGGGAGATGTTATGGGATGCAAGGATGTTGATTTTGTGGAGAGGTCTTATAGTGTGGATGAACCACTATAGGCTATGATCCACATGATGTTGATATACTTATGGAAAGATTGTGCTATGGAAAAGCACTAAAGTGGTCCCCTCGCCACAAGTGGGTGGGTGAGGTTGGACTTAGAGAAATTGATTTGAGGACAATAGTCAGGCCTTAATGAAAAGGAAAATTTTGAGGAGATACATTTTGGGTAGTATGTTCGTGACACTTTTACAGAAAGTGGGCACTTCGATTGATTAGGTTTCCTTCCATATGGGCGGAAGGATAAGATAGTAGAAATGCGTTCGTAGTTTAGCGTAGCCAATATTTAGGACGTCCCGCTGGTGTGCCTTAGGTCGCTATATCTCGATGACCGACTACGCGATGGAGTAGTGTAACGGGAGGGTTCCTTGTTTGGATTTCGCCTTGGCGAGATGTCCCACGCATGAAACCAAGCAATTGTCGGGAGTTGAGAGAGGCCTTGGGCACTAGGGACATACTTAGGATTATAGTAGTTTCGCGTATGTAGTACATCGCATAGACCTTAGTATTATAAGGATGTAAGTTTAGTATAGTTAGTGGCGAATTGAATTGAATTTCAAGGTTTGGGAGGACCCATAGGTGAGTATTTCACCTAGGAAAGGAGATCCTTATTGGGAGAGAGTGTTACGTGTCAGACGTTCACTACGGATGTGCAGATGTGCACAAGTTGGAAAGGTGTATGGGCACCTTGGTAAGATGGTTTTATATACCGCCTGGAATAGAATGAGCGTAGTATATAAGGTTGAAATTCATGCCGATAGGCATTATAGATGATGGGTATTATGTGACGTATTAGAGTCACTTTACGATCGTGGTAGTCGTGTAGCATATGGTTGGGAACCATTGGGTTAATATCGTTTCCCTTGAGAAATTAGGATTTGGAGTGATCCTAGTTATATGGTGTAGGTTGTATCCGAATTTCGAGGACGAAATTCCGTTGTAAGGGGGGGGGGTATGTAACAACCCGCCCTTTTGAAGACGATTAACTTCCATAATTAAAAATAAATTGGAATTTGGGGAATTTTCTTAAATAGTAATTTTTAAGATTTTCGAGGATTAAATGAGTTTCGAAGGATGTTGTGATTATTTTTGGGACTGTATAGGTCGAAATATTTTAATTATATGTTGCCGTGGAGAAAAGCGACACGAGGTAAGATTTTTAATTAGAAAACCCGCATTTATTTATTTTGGGTTGGAATAGTGATTTGCGGTCAAGTACCTCGGATGGGAATTTCGACTGCGCCATGATTCTCTGAATGGTCGAGATAGTCGGAAAAGAGTGTCCGATAGTCGAAAATGAGTTTCGGATAATTTTAGAGGTAAAAGTAACTCGTAATTGGGTAAACGAGTCGTTTTTTGGTTTTAAGGGGTTAAACCCTTTTCTTTCTATATAAAGAGATGGAGAGGGAGAAAAAGAGAAAGAAAGAAGAGAAAAGAGAGAGAAGAGAGAGAGGAAGAAGAAAAGAGGATGAAAAGGGGAGATTCCGCCCTACCTCCGCGGGATTCGGCTCGAGGTCGTCGGATTATATCCACGAGGCAAGTGTTTACTTGCTTTATTTATCTTTTTGCATAAATATCTCATACCGTAGTTTGGTATAAACAAACCCTAAAGGTTTTGGGGTGGATTATTGTGGATAAAACGGGTTTTTGGAAGTTAAAACAATTAAACCCCAATAATATTTCAATTTGTGGAACTTAGGTATTAACCTAAATGAATTGGTGGTTTTGGGTTCTAGGATGTTTAGAACCCTTAATACATTTGTATTTGTAGTTGGTTGAGGTTCTAGGACGTTGGGTGAGGCGACAAAAGCTTGGTAGAAGCTTTAATGGCCGAAACCTTCTTGAAGAAGGTGATGAATAGTAACCCCGTAACCTTGTGGGGCCATTTTGGTCAGGAAAAGAATTGATTTAGCTTTCGATCAAAACACAAAAATTGTAGATCTTTTCGATACGGTCGCGTGGGCGCTGACTTCGTATTTTTCTGATTTTTCTACGATTTGATATAATTTTTACAAGATGGCAGCTCCGGGTTAAAATCATCAACTCGGAAATCAAATCGGGAATTGGAAAAATTACGGCTAGAATTAATTGCGTAGATGTTCGGGATAATTTTTGGGGTAGTTTAGAAACCCCGATAATGAATTTGGGTTGTTGGAAAATGAATTTGAGGAATTTAGTTTGGGAGACCTGGTGTGACCGGTCGACCGCGCCCCTAAGGCCGATCGACCACGCCCCTAAGGCCGGTCGACCGCGTCAAGAAGAAATGGCCTACTGCTTTGTTTCGTAGGCTTATTTGCAACCCGCGGTCGACCGGGGGTCCAGGACCGGTCGACCGGTGCCCTGTTTTCAGCCCAAGATTTTGGAGATTAGGATTATTTCTCCTTCTTTGATTCTAAGGTTTAAGGGCCCTCTAAATTAGAGTATTATAGAGGGTTATGTCCTAAAGGACTTGAGGAATTGGGAATATATATATGTATATATTCACTTAGAGTGAATTAGTATAATTGGAGATATCCAAATGAATCCGTAGATGGGATTTTGGTATATATATATTACTTGTTAAAGTAAGAAAATATTTTGGGATGAGTATCATGCGTATATGAATGCATGATTAGGATTCTTGAGAGAATCTTTGGGATTAAGGGTCATCGATAGATGGTTTGGCAAATATGGCCATTTTTATATATTCAGGTAGGAATATATGGTATATATATACTATGTGATTAAAGTATATATATGAATTAAGATAAATGACTTTTGAAAATGTAAATATAAATGTTTTCGAAAAGGAAAGATAAATGATTTTCTTAATTAATAAAAATGAGGATACACACCTCTCTAAATCGCTATCATAAGGGAAGTTGCGTTCGTATGGTGAATCCCCCTGACAAATTAACGCAGGGTGGATATAGTCCTATAGGCCATATGAGCGTTTGTTGTATTTTTTTCTGCGCTGGTTAGGAGATTCCGGGTGTGGTCTTGACTATCCCGCAGGCATATAGCCGCTTCCCGACGTCTTGCGATGTAGGATCCCAGGTTGTCTTGATTATAGGCCCTGGAAGATGATAGCCATTTAGGGGGGCGCACAGTGGAGAAATCCGGACGGGCGGTCTTAGAATGCGTTATATCTTAAAGCAATTCATGATAATGGATTGGCTTTAATTACATTTCCTCGATATAGGAAGGGAAATGGGATAAAGGTTTGGCTTCGGTAACACTCCCGGATGGAAGAAGGGTTGTGGAAGCATATGATATGATCAAAGCATTTTTATGATAATGAAAATGGCCTTGAATACATTTCCTGAGTATAAAAAGGGAAATGGGATGACATATAAAGGAAAATCATTTTTATGATAATAAAACTGGATTTTAAAAGCATATGATTTGTTAAAGCAATTCATGATAATGAATTGGCTTTTATATTTACATTTCCTGAGTATAAAAAGGGAAATGGGAAGTTTTGAGATAAAAATGAAAGTATTGATAAATACTTGATATATGAATCCTCGGTCCGGGAGATAGATCCGGATGATTATGAAAATATGTATATAAATGGATGAATCGAGTGCCGAGGGTCTAATGGATCCCGACGATCGACCTTGCCGCATAGTAGTGTATCGGGGGGGGGGGGGGGGAGGGGTTCCTTGTTTGGATTTCGCTTTGCGAAACACCCCACGCACGAATATGGCATTGTGTTGAGACTGGGGAGAAGTTTAATCCTTAGTGCTCTAATATTATAAATGTTTATGGTATATATATATTTATATATATCTTTCTGTACTGAGGGACTGGCGGATCTCGACGATCGACCGTGCCGCGTAGTAGTGTATCGGGTGGGTTCCTTGTTTGGATTTCGCTTTGCGAGACACCCCACGCACGAACATGACATAGCGTTGAGACTGGGGTGAAGTTTAGCCCTTAGTACATTGCTTGGACTATCTAGGATTGATAGTGGGTTAGTGATAGACTAGTTTAGCGGGATAGCTTGACTAGGATGTTTAGAGGGATGCGTTAGGAGTGCACTATTAGTGGAGAGGTGAGGGGTATCTCATGGGGGTGCGATACCAAATTTAAATATGAGATAAAACCTTTTTCAAAATAATAAGGAATTTATGCACTTGCTAAATATTTTCAAAACTCGCGCTCTGACCCGTTTATCTACTTTTCCTTTCTTTCTATATTATATATATATAGGTGCCCAGACACAGGGATGCCTGGATGGCACTTCCTTCGAGTCAGACGTCAGCTGCAGCAGCTGTGGATGCGTGCAGGATTTTCAGTAGACGCTTCCATTCTTGTAATCTAGATAGGAGGTATTGTATAAAAATTCGGGCCAATGGTCCAACTGCATTTATTTATTCTTTTAGAGCATCATTCGATATGGTTGGATATTTTGACCGAGTGTTCGGTTATTTTATTTTAATTGAGTTTCATTTCGGCAACTGTGTGGATGTTTTATTTATTGTTGTTAAAAAGAGTAGTAAAGTTAAAATTTTGACACCGCCCTAATAGGTTATTAGTAATTAAATGGATTTTCGAGAGTGATGCTAAGAATGATCCATATGAGACTCCTGTTTTAATTTAATATAGGAGTGATCGCCCGGTATCTTATTAGGCGGGGTGCCACATTAGTGTGCGGTATCCTTTCATTGAGATTTCAGTTTTCATATTTTATATAGCGTTATTCATTTGAGACATACGCGCGGCCTAATTTCCATTTCCATTTACTCTTTAGCCCGCATGTTTCGTGTGTTACCTCCCTGTTTTGTGTGATTTTCATTTTATGAGTGTAATGCTCATGAGGATTGAATGTATGCTTGCTTTAACTCTTATCCGGTTTATATAAGTTTTTACCAAATCATACTTTGCATGTGCTCGCTCCCCCTCCCACATTTTAATGTTTCAATTCTATGAGGTGCATTCTATAATGTCAATGATTCGGACTTTTGTTTGAATCCGTTCAATGTGCTAATAATGTGTATGAAATCCTTCTCGCCATTTTTGGGCTTGTCGCATGTTGGGTTGGGCATATTTTGAGGAAACTATGTGATGTTTGGGGGTACCATCCCTGAAAACCCTCACGAGACGACACTCGTCCCTAGGGGTTTAACGGCTTATTGCATATGCTAAATGCAATCGAATCTCCCGCGAAAGTGGCATTTTGCTTTTATACCATTCTTTTGTACTATCTCCTGCTTTTAGTTTGCTTGTAGTTCTTGTTGCATCCTATTTCATTGCTAGGGACTAGCAATGTGTAAGTTAGGGGGTGTGATGATACGCAAATATTGTGTATTTCATCCTTCGAACCTACGCATTTTAGCCCCCTCGGGTGCCTTAATCTCTATATTTAAGCCCGTTAACAAGACAACCTCGGTTTATATTGTTAACATGCTATATGAGGTATAATTGGATTTTTGTAGGTATTTAGGTAATAAGTATGGAGTTCGGACGCATTCCGATGAAGTTCCGTAAGCAATCATATGTTCAAGGGCATTTTAGTCTTTGCATAGCTTGGGCACCTGGACCGACATCTCACGAAATTTGTAGCCCTCCTCGCTAGCTTCGCGTGGCCGTGAACGATGCGTGATTCCAAGTCCGTATGAAGAAGTTACGACGATTTCAGCGGAGGGAAAAATAAGGAAATCAAAAGAGGAGGAGAAAAGGGAAGAAAAGAATGCAGAAGTTGTTGCTTGGCTCACCCCTGCTTGATCGATCGATCGTGGTTGATCGATCGATCCTTCTCTGCCACTGAAAATTGGCCTTGATCTTGCCGATCGATCGATACCCTGTTTTCAGGAGATATTTTGGCATTTATTTTCTTTTCTCTTTTCAATTTTTATTCCAACTTAGTATAAATACCCATTTTGTTGTAATAAACAGATATACATGATTTTAGGGTAGAATAGCTTAGGGTTTGAGGGTTTTGGAGAGTTCTTCTTCAATTGTTCTTGGTTTGACACCCCATTTGAGTTGAATGTTGTACTATTCATCATCCTCTTCCTTAATATAGTTTGTATTTCTTCATTTCTTGCTTTCTAGTTAATTTACATGCTTTGTTAAATAGGTTTACATGCTTTGATTTATTGCTTTCTAGTGTAGTTTTATCGCGTTTCTTTACGGCATTTAATTACCGCATTTTTACGATGCTTTCTAGGTAATTTAAATTAGGTTGTGTTTGAATGGAACTCACTCGGGTTAACGCGTTGCTTGGCTTGGTGATAGTGATTATGGGTCTATTTCGGGTGCGTTGTCCCAGTTATTGCCCCTAGGAGATTTGACGGGGCATATCATGTATGTCCCGTGCTTATGACCTTTCGTTCACAATTTTCGGGATATTTGTTGATGCCAAAATCTTATTAGGCTTTTTTGAGGATTTAGGGGCGTGACAACCCTTGATTTAATTAACTGTCGAAACGAGACGCATTCTAAATAACTCGTCGACCCATGTAACCATTTTATACAAATTAACTCGGGTGAGGGATATTCGACGCAACCTATAGTTTTACTTGCTTTCTTAACCTAGATTCATTTTCCCTTGCCTAGTTAATCATTTCCCTTTCATGCGTCTTTTCTTTTAGTTTGTAATTCATCTTTTACACTTTTATTTCGGAGTACTAAATCTCATGAATTCTAGCATCTCGTCCTTGTGGATTTTCGATACCCGACTTACCGCCATACTTTCCCCGCAAGTGTAGTCGTAATTTAGGTTTGTTTGTATAGTCGCGGCGATACAGGAAAACAACGACTGTGCACTTACACGTGCACACCTCTCGCACGCTATCAATCAGCTTACGCGCACCTCGACTAATTCCCATCTGCAGTTCGTGGCTTTCGCTGGCCAAGCATTATTTTGACCATGCCGAGAATCGAACTGAGGACCAAACCCAATCCACCCTCAAAACTATCCCAGTGATAGCCTTATATGATTGTACCAAGAGGCTTGGTTCATTCTTAAAATTATATACAATATTCACATCATTATCTTTTAAATGATTTCACTTTGGATAAAGATACACACACCCACTTTTGTACCATTTTCTCATACTCGGTGCATAAAAATATTATACCTTGTTATTGTGGGTCCCGTCAGGGCACAAGGTACAATCCCTTACCTGCCTTATCTTATTAGGCGGGTACCAAAGTGAATACCAAACTGAATCGGTGTAGTGGTACTATTTCACTTCTAACGTATAACAAACACATGGTTAATAGCATGACTACAATAATTAATCAAATGCAGCGGGTGAGAGGGTAAAACATGAAATTTAGTATTATTATAATACCAAACCAAACATTGTAAAATGATTACCCCAAAGGTCACCCGTAATGGAGACATTATTTTTGGTAATACAAGTAGTGGAGTACCTTTGATTCATGCAGTGACGTAGATAGGATTTCTCGATAGTGGGGGCTAATCTAATGGTAATTTCCGGGGGTTCGGAGGTGGCAGCGCTATAGCCAATTTTTTAAGGTTATTTTTGAGTATTTACCAAATAATTACTAAAATATTTATTTAATTTAATAAAAAGATAAATAATTTTTGCAAAGATTAAACCAATATTCCTCCCCTCAAATTTATATATACAATATCCCTAAAGTCAATCACAATTTAATCCTAAAACTATATTTAGAATTTAAACCAACCAACAATGACACTAAACAAAAAAAATATTAACCATTTCATCTAAAATTAAAGGGAGAACTTACGAGTGAAAATTAGATGGGTAAAATATAATTTAATATTTAAAGAAATTTTATATGATTGACATCATAAAAATTCATTCAAAAATTAAATCAAAATTTAAAATTATAAATTAAATAGAGAATGAGAAGAGAAGTCCTTTCCTTTTCTTTTCAAAGTGTTGTGTGGGAAGAAAAAGAATACAAGAGTTTTTTATAATTACCAAACCCCATCTTAAGTTTTCAAAAAACTTCATTTTATTCCTAGAATTTTCTTTTGGTACATATGTATTTTTTTTTGTGGGGGCTCAATCCCCCACTAGGCCCCATGTGGCTTCGTCCATGGATTCATGGAGCAGACTCAATAAATGTTGGCTGAAGTTATAATGGGTTTGGTGTAGCTGACGAGAAAAATTAAAAACAACTTTAAGAATTTTAGATCTCGTTCGAACAAGCGGAGGTCTTGAACCATCTTCATATAAAACATTAAATATTGAGGATGAGGATTGTGACTACAAAATAAATTGATTTTGCACCAATTTCTTCATGCATAACTCAATATTTAGATAGCAAAAAATACTTTTGTGCTTGTATATATATATATATATATATATATATATATATATATATGGAGAGGTTCAAAAGTGAACCTTAATAAAAAAAATACCATAACAATCGATTAATTTTAATCTTATGTTGTAATTGGACCGCGTCAGTGGCAACGAACATGCTTATGACACGCGGGTGGGGGATGGGAAGGTGTGTGTATTAAAAAAAATGCATGTCACACACGTGTTCGTTGCCGCTGGCGCGGACCAATTACAACATATGAATTAAAATTAATGGGTTACTAAGGTATTTTTTGTTAAGGATCATTAAAATTTTGAACCTATCCACATATATATATATATATATATATATATATATTCCCCTTATTATTTGAACATGGAATTGATCATTCTTATAATTTGCATTTGTTAAAATATGATGTATTTATGTGTCACTTTTACTTATCCTTGAGCAATCGTGGTGCATAGCTCACTAATTAGTTTCTCGACTTGTTTACTTTTTTGGCGGAATGATTTAATATATGTTAATTTATATAGATTGTAATATTGATAATTTATATTATAATTATATTAATAACATGTATAATATTTGCATCTAAGAATATGAATGTCATATGCATCTATGTTTCCCAATTACTTTTAACATAAAATGGAACCCAATTCAAGGATAATGTTCACAAACATATTTTTTGAGCACGAATGTCCCACTCTCTTCACGCATATTTGATTTTCAGTAATATATACAATAACTTGTGTAAAGTTACATAAAAATTTTTTGGAAAAATTATAATTTGCACATAGAATTTTATAATATACACACAAACATTTTGAAATATGTATATGTAAAAATTGTGTATACCCTAGTTATAAGTTATACGTGAAGGGTTGAATGACTTTAATATTTAAAAAATATGTAAGTGAACGAGAGCAGAAAAAAATATTAAACAGTTACCAAAATAAAAAAAACTCATCCTACCATAGTAGAGCAAACATTCACTTGAAGGCAAGGAAAACCATACTTTATTTAAACTTAGACTTGGCTGTAGTGCTATACGCATTATTATACCTCAGAAAATAGCTTTTAAGTCCAAAAAGTAAATAAAGGGACAAAATACAACTAGAGATAGGAAAACTCAAAACCAAATTAAGGTCCAAAATACCCATGGAGAAATTTAAGATGGTAACAAAGGAGATGAAGCATATTCAATAATCAATAGTCAGATAGGAGCCTCTTTTTTTTGTTGTTGGCCTTAAAGCAAGCTTGCCTCAACCTTTTTATTTTTTCTGTCATTTCTAAATCTGGCTGCTTCTCCATCATCTTCTTGTGGTCTTCTAGCATCTCTACCTCATTTAATAATCCCATCTCCTAATATTGCAATTAAGAAAAAAATACTTATACAAATAAGAACAATATATATTAAACTTACTTACAAAATTTTATATTCAATTCACTTCTTATAAGAGAGAAATGAACTCAATTAAAAATAAGGGGTTAATTCCATTTCCCGTAAACTTTTCCCCAATTTTTACATCACCATCCGAATTTTGTTTTCAAGATTTAACCCATAAACTTCTATAACGGCTTCATGTAGCCTCCTAACTTACACTGTCAATTTTTTCGGCGAAATATTGGTCGCGTTCCATGCAAATGAGGGTATTTATGTCCAATTCTGTATAAGAGTTTTAAAAAAATGAAAATTAGAGAAAAACTTTTATAAAATAATTTTTTTTTATAGAAAACCATTTAAAAGATTTGGAAATTATAACTTTTTTTTTAAATCGGGAAATTAACAAAAAAACTATTTTAGAAATTACAAACATAAACATTAAAAATTAAAAATATGAAAAATGTTAATTTTTTAAAATACTGAAATAATAGAAAAATATTTTTGAATTTATAGAAAAACATTTAAAAAGTTACCTAACAAATTTAGAAAACGTACATAGAAACACCATCGGGTGGTCCCTCTCTCATTATGAAGCATGGACCGACTGAACGACTTATTTTGAAAAAACTTATAAGAATCTTGAAAAAAATACAAAAGAGATTTTAAAAGATTGAATAATAACATAAATTTTTTTAAAAAATCTAGAAATAATAAACAAAAAATTATAAAAGTTTGAATATTATTTAAAAAGAACAAAGTTTAAGGAAAAAATATATTTCTATGGAAAATAAATTTATAGAAAAAAAAATATATTTTTGGCAAAAATCCATATTTCCAAAAAAAAACAAACAAAACTTGGTTCCTATAAAAATTCAGCAAAAAAATAAATAAATAAATTCTAGAAAAATAAAAAATAAATACCAATACCAACAAACCCATACACATACCCCTAATTATATCTTGGAGTTGGGTAAACAAAATAACCTCAAATTCAATACTTTCTTTTTCAAACCCACCTTTTTCTTCAACCCCAAATTAGTGTGTGTCATGTTAAGATATATGTGTGTGTGTGTGAACACACACACACACACACACACACACACACACACACACACACACACACACATATATATATATATATATATATATATATAGAGAGAGAGAGAGAGAGAGAGAGAGTGAGAGAGAGAGAGAGAGAGAGAGAGAGAGGTGCAACCATGATTGCCCATACCATTATGAGAAAATGAGAAAGAGTGTATAGTGAGGTATTATCCACAATTTGGTAAAATACAATAATACCCTTTTAAAATAGTTACATGGGTGTCAATTGTGATTATCCGTCTAATAAACTAGAAGTATTATGGTTAAAAGGTTTAGTTTTAAAAGTTTAGGTGGATTAAATCCAAACAATAGAAGTTCAGTTGGTGATGTAAAAATGAGAGTAAAGTTGAGGGGAGAAAATGCAACTAACTCTAAAAATGATGCAATATAGATTAATATATTCAAAAGGATCTAATATGCACGTATGATAATACCTTAACATTGTCAATGAGGGACTCCATACTCTTGATCTTCCGGTGCGGCCACGTTGTAATATTAAGCTCTCTGCATCTTTTCTTCAGCATAGTCAATCCTACCTTCAACTCCTTGGTTGCTTCAGTTATCGGAACGTTAAAGTATTTTTGAATCTCATCGAGTTCCAATGGAGCCGATTTTAATTTTTTAATTTCCCGACTTTGATTTTCATTTGTGTTTGAAATCATAAATTGTCCATGACGCATTGTATTAAGCCCTTCTATTGCTCCATAATCTAAATTTTCAGTATCCATAAACATTTGTGGTTTGATATCTACAATACCATCTTGCCTAAAATCTGCAATATTATCATCCCAAATATTCTCAAAATCATCAAATTCCAATTGGGGAATATAATTGTTTGGTTGTGAAAATTGATATTCATTAAAACCATGTGGAATTTGATTGTGTTGTTGCGAAAATTGGTATTGATAATCAAAGAGGGTTTCATAATTTGATTGTGGAAATAATTGATCAGAATTAAAGGGATCGTCAAAAGAATTGTAATTCAAATTATTAGTGATATGTGAGTATTGCTCCAATTTTCCGCAAACACAAAAAATGGACAATTACACAAGTAATCAAACATATATACTAGGTTGTAAACAATATACTTGAAAGAAGAAGTGTATTAATAAGTGGGAGATTACCCTTGAGAGATTTCTTCCAAATGAGGCCAATCAAGTTCATACTCGTTTTCCACCCTAAGCTGATTAGAGTCCATTCTTGAAGATAGTACAATGAGAGGAAGAAACTACTATTTATAACCGGAAGTTGACTTCCCATTTACCCTCAAACCCTACAATTTCCTATTTTCTAAAACTTAAAACTCAGCCGTGGACTCTACAATTTCCTATAATACAATTATGATTTCTAATTTTTGACATCTATTCGTCTCCCACCATTAAACCTCACATTGAATGACAACAATAAAGCTCTTCCATTTCTCATCGCCCTTTGACTTCCCATTTACCCTCAAACCCTACAATTTCCTATTTTCTAAAACTTAAAACTCAGCCGTGGATTCTACAATTTCCTATAATACAATTATGATTTCTAATTTTTGACATCTATTCGTCTCCCATCATTAAACCTCACATTGAATGACAGTAATAAAGCTCTTCCATTTCTCATCACCCTTTGGTCTCCAGCCATTTTTCTTTACAACAAACATACATACATAAATACATACATACATACATACATACATACATACATACATACATACATACATACAATCGTCGTAAATATTTAAATGGCAAGCTGTCCCAAGAAAGCTGATGGTTTAGGTGATGCAAATGTCAAATCTCAGTTCCACGTCGGTAATATGATGATGTGTTTCTTTTGATTGATTTTGGATATGGGTTTTCTATTACTAACTTGGTATTAAGTAAGTGTTCTGATCTCTTTTACTACTGCTTCACTTCAATGACATTTGTTAAGGGCAAGAATGATGTGTGAAACAATTCATAGCCTTTTCC
This sequence comes from Sambucus nigra, assembly GCA_949130495.1. Taxonomy (NCBI): domain Eukaryota; kingdom Viridiplantae; phylum Streptophyta; class Magnoliopsida; order Dipsacales; family Adoxaceae; genus Sambucus; species Sambucus nigra. Next base: position 623,080,929 of record OX422210.1, on the reverse strand, counting down.
CCATTTCTTTGCCGCACGTGTGTGTAGGGGTCCGAATTTCAGTTCAATTTATAGTTATTATTTTGTGTTTGGTTTCCATTTTCTATACATCTTGAAATTTATTTGTTGTTTTAGTAGTTTTATTATATATTTGAAGTTGAGGATTCCTTGGAGAATCAACATGGCCCTCTAAACACGAGATATAATTTGTCCACTTATTTCCTGGTTTGATTCCTCTCCTTCATATTTCTTCATTTTTGTTAGCCATTTACATTCTATACGAGTTGATGTTCTGTTTAGATATGATTTGAGGATAATTTCTCACCTTTTTTTATTGGATTTCAGTTCAAACACAATTTTTGGGTTATTACTGTCCTAACAGTTCACTTTTCTTTTCCTTCTTTTGGAAATATTATTTTTAATATGATTAAGTTTATATTAATTATAGTTGTTTCACATCAAGAGGCGCCGCCACAATACAACTTACTAAACGAACCCAGTCCACTATGTCTTCATCTCAAAAAGAGCCTCTCTTTTGGATTTGATCCAAATGAAGCTTTCTCAAGGAAATTCTTCTAATCATGAGGTGGTTTTAATTTTTTTATTTTAATTTTCATATCACCCCCCAAAAAAACTTATAGCCATATAAGATAAAGGAGTAGTTAACGACACTTCAAAAAAACTTTAAACACTCCACAAACTTTTTGAAAGACAAAAATGCCCTTTACTTTAAAATCAAAAAAATTTCATTTTACTTCTTCAGCGAAAAAAATTATTTTTGTAAAAAAACTGTTTTTTATTCTAAAAAAATGGGTCATTTTTTAATTAACATTTAGTCCAAATTTTTTATTTTATTCCAAAAAGTCATTCACAATATAAAACACTCACAAACACTCTTTTTTCTCTTATCCTAAACTTTAAAAAAAATTATCAAAAATAAACAAGGGCATGGAGTCGTTAAAAACAATACCAGCGGTTATGAATCTATTATTTTTTAAGTAACACGATCACGATCCAAATAAAACGCGACGTGACATGGAGTCATATTTTCTCATACCGGTGGCACGGACAATTTTGTAATATTTCAAAGATAATCTTTATACTATTTAAAAAAATTGTCTGCGCTGGCAGTATGCATAGGCGGTCCAACCACCTACACATACCGCTGGCGCGGACCATTTTTTTCTAATATGTTGGTACGCGCTAGCGATATGTAGAGGAAAACTATGTAAAAAAACTGTTTTTATATTAAAAGAAATGTGTTATTTTTTTAATTAACGTTTAGTCCAAACATTTTTATTTTGTTTCAAAAAGTTAGTCACAACGTAATAAAAAAAATGGTCTGCCCCAGCAGTATGTATAGGTGGTTGAACCACCTATGCATACCGCTGGCGCGGACCCTTTTTTTAAATAGTAAAAAGATTATTTTTGAAATTATAAAAAATGGTCCATGCCACCATTATGAAAAAAATACGACTCTACCCACGTCGCGTTTTTTTTGGATCGTGTTACTTAAAAAATAATAGATTCATAACCGCTGGTATTTTTTTTAAAGTTTAGGATAAGAGAAAAAATGATGTTTGTGAGTGTTTTATATTGTGAATGACTTTTTGAAACAAAATAAAAATGTTTGGAGTAAACGTTAATTAAAAAAATAACCCATTTTTTTAATATAAAAACGAGTTTTTTACATAAAAAACCTATACAATCGCTGGCGCGTACCAACATATTAGAAAAAATGGTCCGCGTCAACAGTAGTATAGGTGGTTGGACCGCTTATGCATACCGGCGACGCGGAGCATTTTTTTAAATAGTAAAAAGATTGTTTTTGAAATAATAAAAAATGGTCTGTGCCACTGGTATGAAAAAAATACGACTCCACGCCACGTTGCGTTTTATTTGAGTCGTGATCGTGTTACTTAAATAATAATAGATTCATAACCGGTGGTATTTTTTTTAACGACTCCATGACCTTATTTATTTTTGATGACTTTTTCTTAAAGTTTAGGATAAGAGAAAAAAGTGTGTTTGTGAGTGTTTTATATAGTGAACAAATTTTTGGAATAAAATAAAATTGTTTGGACTAAATGTTAATTAAAAAAATGACCCTTTTTTTTAAATTAAAAAACAATTTTTTACAAATATAATTTTTTTGTTGAAGAAGTAAAATGAAATTTGTTTGATTTTAGAGTAAAGGGTATTTTTGTCTTTCAAAAAGTTTGTGGTGTGTTTAAAGATTTTTTGGAGTGACGTTAGCTACTCCCTAAGATAAATTATAGGAGGGTAGAATTACATAACTTCATTTTAATGAATATACAGTTTGATTTTCATATTTTGTGTGTGTATAAATGGGTTGATTTGTCTATATATTCATGTGGTACTTATTAAACACTTTGTAGTTTGATTGCGTCAACAATTAAAATCTTGCAAATATTTTTGAAATTACGCACTCTCCCGTGCATCGCACGGGCCTACATGCTAGTCTTTGTATAAAACCCATATCTCTCTATCCATTGGATCTATTCGTTTCCCTAGCTTCTAGTCATGGTATTAAGTTAAGTTTTGTAGTCTGTTTTATTTTTCTATACGTTGTATGTATAAATAATAATAAATAGTATACATGCTAAATATTTTGTTTTGAAACGTGAGGTATATAATCATGATGGCCCAAAGGACAAAATACGCTACAAGAAAAATGCCTTTTTATGACACTTTAAAAAATGACTTTATGACACTTTTAAAAAAATTATCATTAAAAGTATAATACTCTTATTTATATGACATATTAATAATAAAGTGTCATTATAAGAATAATAATATTAATGTACATGACAATTTCAATATAATAGTCATATTAAATGGTACATATTATGACCCTTTTTTAACAAAACTCCCCAATGCATACACGTGAGATAACACAATACCACAATTTCATTTTTTGCTCAAAAATGTTTGACACGCAACTCTTTCCCTCCATCTCACTTTCGATCACTTTTCCCCAAACCCAAATTCGTCTCCTTCCCTTGCTTTTCCATCAGCTTCTCCTTCCCTCAGTTACACAGATACTCTCTCTCTCTCTCTCTCTCTCACACACACACACACACACACACACTCTCTCTCTCTCTCACACACACACTCTCTCTCTCTCTCACACACACACACACACAGAGACACGCGCACACACACTCACACGTGCACACACACTCACATAGACGCACACACGTAAATATTAAACCCTAACTTGCAAAGATTTTGATTTCAATTTTGTATGAAATCTCACGGGTTTGTTCACACCAGCATTTTTTTTTAATTTCTATTATTCTATTTTAGATTTACTTTATTTTTAGCTTAAACTTGATTATTGTGTTTGTCTGGAATAATGTTAAAATTAGGGCTTTTAGGAGCATATTAGTACGTAAAAAAATGACGGTCTTTAATTTTTAATGTCTGGATGGATTAATTTTGTAGAGGTCGTTGTAGTTAATTTAGGTATGTTGTGATTGGTTGTCATGAAGTTTCATGTGAACATGGTACAATATTATAGTGAACAATTGTGTTTTGTCTATTAGTTTTATTCTATTTTATTATATTCTTCACATAAATCTAGGTTATCCTTTAAGATGAGAATGCTTAATTAATTGATTTTAAACATTCGTACGTTAAATGAATTATGCCATCTTGTTTTGTTGGACATTACTGTAGGGAAATTCTATGCAAATGTTTGTTTTAGTGATCTTGGTTAAAAACATCCTTCATCTATCAAATTCATTGAATTTATTTTATAGAACTAATTATTATGGATTGTGTTGATACCAAAATTAATATGCTGATATGGACGAATAATACGAAGACACGTGTCAATCTACGTGGCACAATAGCAACGAGGAAGTTCATTTCCCCGACCAACTCATGTTCTCTCCGAGCAACGAGGAAACACCGAGGAACTTTAGCACTCCGAGGTATTCCAGCGCTCCGAGGAACTCCAGAGCAACGAGCAACTAAGGTGGTCCGAACTGCATCTCGGTCGTATCATTAATTTCCAGATAATCAACAGTTCAACCATTCATTGAATGATTATCATCTTGACGCACACGCTACATTAAATGTATTACCCTTTCATATGTATATCATTTAATGTATCAGCCCTTTCATCAACAGAGCCTAAAGGCTATAAATACCTTGTATCATCCTCATTCAAAGGGACCGGAATTTCTTGATAGAACTTGTAATCGAGAATTCCCAAACACTCAGCAATAACATAACAGTGGACGTAGGCCATTCTTATAAGGCTGAACCACTTTAAAAATCTTTGTCTCATTTTATTTTATCTGTGATTGAATAATTAGAGCGATCTAATTTTTTACATCAACAGATTGTGTGATTCGATGATTGAGAATTATGTTATTTGGCATGGTAATCACATTTCTACTACTAATAATTATAGTATTAATATGTACTCTTCAAGAAATGGGAATAAACAAGTCGTGGATGTCCATGTATAGGTTATTACACGAGCACTTACAAGGGGTATGTAATTTCTTTCCAGGTTTTGAATGTATGGAAATATCAATGTAAAAGTACAAATGTTGGAATAAAATATATTTCCTTAAGAGGATGATGTACTAAATTTGTTTTATGTTCTTACCTTATTTTGGTCATGTCCTTATTGCACAAGTTTTTCATTGATGGATATTTGACAGGTAGCAATTGTTTCCATAACAAATTTTCATTTTATTGATTTTCAAGTTACAACAATAATGACTTGGTACGAATAAGAGGTAGTTTAATTCTTAATTATTTGTCTTTATTATTATTATTATTCACTATACCAAAATGGGTAAATTGGCACCCTTCCAGCGCTTAGCCTTGTCACGGTCATTAACCGTGACAACAAACACGCGTTTTGTGTCACGGTTATTGGCCGTGACAAATTATTGTTACGGTCATTGATCGTGACAAAACCGTGACAATTATATTTGTCACGGTCAACGACCATGACAATACTTATAAATGTTGTCACGGTCAATGACCGGGACAAATGTCGTAGTAAAAAAACCCTTCCCCTTCTTTTTTCTCCCGCCGTTTCTTCCCTCCTTTTTTCTCTCTCTCTCTCTACGCTGCTCTCTCTCTCTCTCTCTCTCTCTCTCTCTCTCTCTCTTCCATTTATATATATATATGATTGTGTGTATATATATGTGTGTGTATATATGTGCGTGTGTGGTGGGTGGTGGGGGGGAAGGTGGGGGGGCTGTGCGTGTGTGCGTGTGTGTATGTGTGTGTGTGGTGGGTGGGTGTGGGGCAGGGGCAGGGAAGGGGGAGGGGTGGGGTGGGGGGTATTTATATATATATATATATATACTAGCATGAAGGCCACGCGATGCGTGGGCGGATTTAACTAAATTGTATTATTTTGTTGGTCTGACCTATTTAACACAATATATTTTACGAATGAAATTGCAAAATTTGATGATTAATTAATCGTAACAAATAAAATTCATGCATATAAAAAAGAATCCCTAAAACATAATAATAAAAAATCATATACGCATTTATCTATGTATATATTAAATTGTTGGAATAAAATGTCTGGATATATTAACCTGGAATGGAATCAAACTCTCGAGTGTGTTTTAACATTGAGTCATGATGAGATATTTGATCGATTACTTGGCATAAAATTGTGGCATACTAGAGTTCGTGAGGAACCAAAGAAAACTATATAAAACACACACACACATACAATAATAATACACACCGACTTGGATTTGGGCTACTGTTGGGTAAAATCGGAGTATAGGTGTTAAGAAATATAAGGTAATTAACAAATTTGAAGCATTTTATAAGAAAGATAAGGTAATTAACAAATTTTCATTTACGAAAAAGACTTTCACTTTAAGGAAATTAATTAATTAGAAATATTTACTTAGAAAAAATTCCATTAAATCCAACAATGCTAATAATAATAAAATATTCAACGCAATTCCTGTATTATTACAATAAATGGGCCACGACCCGAACAATTTTTCTTCAAAATGCCATAAATTTTGTGTGTGGTGGGGGTAGGGGGTGGCATGGTCATTGATCGTGATAAGTCCGTGACAAATATAATTTTTACGGGCTTGACACGGTCATTGATCATGACAATACTTATAAATGGCCGTGACAATACTTGTAAATTTTGTGCGTGTGTGTGTGTATGTATGTGTGTGCGTGTGTGGTGGGTGGGGGTGGGGGTGGGAAGGGGGTTGGGGTAGGGTGGGGGTAGGGGTGGGAAAGGGTGGGGGGGGGGGGGGTTGTTTGTGGTGGGTGGGGGGTGGGGAGGGGGGATGTTTCACTCTTGTACATATTAACAGTAACAATTCATTATTATTTGTAGTAATTGTACATATTTGCTTGTCTTCTTTTAATTCATTTTGATATGTACTAATAACATTTTTTTACAACAAATGTCTCCTTCAGGTATTAAGGCGAGGATGATGATGTTTGTTATGATGATGTCGTCTGGGCTCGGTGGTATCGGAGGCGACGAGGGCTCCTCGGCCCCTAGTCTCCCCAAATATGGCAAATTGAGGATGCCCATCGAGAACAAGTCGGGGCTATTAGCAAGATCCCTCGAGCTGCTAAAGACGGTCATTGACCCGGGGTACATTAGTTGGAAGGAGGTGCCATATGAGCTCAAGCTAGCAATTTGGGTGGCACTACAGGTAATATATTTATATTTATATGTATATTTATTTGCAACTAACATTATATTTGTTGGACAGGAATAATTAAACCTGGATCCAAATCTACACGATTCCGTCTTGGAGCAGTTGAGGGAGCAACACAAGACGTGGAAGAAAAATATGCGGATCCGGTACTTTGGGAAGACACGAGAGTCCATTATCTAATGGCGTGAATCCGTCCCGCCGAAGGGGCCGATCTCATTGGCACAATGGCAAAGGTTCATTGACAATGAGATCGGGGAGCGGCAATTGGCATCTCGTCAATCGAGAAGGGAAAACCGGGCAAAAAGACGGACGTGCACTACTCAGGTCGGACGTCTTACGCCGCGGTGGAGCATAGAATGATGGTAAGATTTAATTTTTCTAGAACTACATAAAATATATTATTCTACATTATTTTACTTTGCGGGGTCGTACTAATTTTACTTTATTTTATTTCAGGGGACAGGGAGTGCCCATGGGGGTAGGCCACATAGGCTCGATACTTATGTGGCTCTTCAGACGAAGAAGGGGAAGGACAAGGAGGTGGCCCCAAGCGTCGCGGCCACGATTGTAAGTAATCAGACAGTTTACTTTTTGTTAATTACGTTATAATTTTTTAATTTACTTATTTTACTAATCATGTGCTTCTTGTCGTTTCAGGCAAAGCTTAAGGAAATGCATGAGTCGCAGTCTGATGCCGACAAGGCATCTTTGTCCACAGACGCACTCAAACAAGTTCTTGGCTCTGATCGCAAGGGGAGGACAAGGGGGTGAGCTCGCGGGTGGCCAAATTTAGGATCATCAAATTGGAGACGAGCGACATCGGGTTGGCTTGAACGATGGATTCACATGAGGCGAAGCTATCCCATTTGGAGGCGACGGTCCAGGATATGTACTCATTCGTGAAGCGTTCGTTGGGCAAAAACCGTAAGGGTAAAGGGAAGGAGAAGGCGGTGCGGGAGGAGGTGCGGAAAAAGGAGGTGTCGGAGGACGAGGACGAGGATCTGGACCTCGCTGCTTCATCGTCGAGACGTGCGGACTTTGATGATCCAATTCCCTATTTGGCTCCCTTCAACAGACCGATCTCGACACTTGGTTGGCTGAGCGTGTTTATACTGGACATATTTGATGGCCAGCGGATAGGGCGGGGGTTGAGGGACCCGAATATCATCCAGGGTGCACTAGTTCATGGATGTGAGCTTCAAGACATCGAGTCCACGGTGCTCGTCACACATGTGATGCCCGGGAAGGATAACTCCCAATTGTGGTTTCGCGAACAATGCGGCACGACGTATATTAGTGGATGTGTTAATTCGTATATCGTGTGGCCTACTCACCTCCTCAGCGTTAACCATATCCCAGACATTTAGTGACATTAATTTATGTTTGTGAATTGTGAACATGCTGAACATGCTGCAATATTATAGTGAACAATTGTGTTTTGTCAATTAGTTTTATTCTATTTTATTATATTCTTCACATAAATATAGGTTATCCTTTAAGATGAGAATGCTTAATTAATTTATTTTAAACATTCGTACGTCAAATGAATTATGCCATCTTGTTTTGTTGGACATTACTGTAGGGAAATTCTATGCAAATGTTTGTTTTATTGATCTTGGTTAAAAACATTCTTCATTAATCAAATTCATTGAATTTATTTTATAACTAATTATTATGGATTGTGTGATTCGATGATTGAGAATTATGTTATTTGGCATGGTAATCACATTTATACTACTAATAATTATAGTATTAATATGTACTCTTCAAGAAATGGGAATAAACAAGTCGTGGATGTCCATGTATAGGTTATTACACGAGCACTTACAAGGGGTATGTAATTTCTTTCCAGGTTTTGAATGTATGGAAATAGCAATGTAAAAGTACAAATGTTGGAATAAAATATATTTCCTTAAGAGGATGATGTACTAAATTTGTTTTATGTTCTTACCTTATTTTGGTCATGTCCTTATTGCACAAGTTTTTCATTGATTGATATTTGACATGTAGCTATTGTTTCCATAAAAAATTTTCATTTTATTGATGATCAAGTTACAACAACAATGACTTGGTACGAATAAGAGGTAGTTTAATTCTTAATTATTTGTCTTTATTATTATTATTATTATTATTATTATTATTATTATTATTATTATTATTATTATTATTATTATTATTATTATTATTATTATTATTATTATTCACTATACCAAAATGGGTAAATTGGCACCCTTCCAGCGCTTAGCCTTGTCACGGTCATTAACCGTGACAACAAACACGTGTTTTGTGTCACGGTTATTGACCGTGACAAGGCCGTGACAAATTATTGTTACGGTCACTGATCGTGACAAAATCGTGACAATTATATTTGTCACGGTTGTGTCACGGTCAATGACCATGACAATACTTATAAATGTTGTCACGGTCAATGACCGTGACAAATGTCGTAGTAAAAAAACCCTTCCCCTTCTTTTTTCTCCCGCCGTTTCTTCCCTCCTTTTTTCTCTGTCTCTCTCTCTACGCTGCTCTCTCTCTCTCTCTCTCTCTCTCTCTCTCTCTCTCTCTCTTCCATTTTTATATATATGATTGTGTGTATATATATGTGTGTGTATATATGTGCGTGTGTGTGTATGTGTGTGTGCGTGTGTGGTGGGTGGGGGTGGGGCAGGGTGGGGTGGGCTGTGCGTGTGTGTGTGTGTATGTGTGTGTGGTGGGTGGTGGGTGGGGGTGGGGAAGGGGCAGGGCAGGGGGTGGGGAGCGGTAGGGTAGGGGGTGGGGAGGGGTGGGTTGGGGGTGTTTATATATAAATATACTAGCATGAAGGCCACGCGATGCGTGGTTGAATTTAACTAAATTGTATTATTTTGTTGTTCTGACCTATTTAACACAATATATTCTACGAATGAAATTGCAAAATTTGATGATTAATTAACCGTAACAAATAAAATTCATGCATATCAAAAAGAAACCCTAAAACATAATAACAAAAAATCATATACTCATTTATCTATGTATATATTAAACTGTTGGAATAAAATGTCTGGATATATTAACCTGGAATGGAATCCAACTCTCGAGTGTGTTTTACCATTGAGTCATGATGAGATATTTGATCGATTACTTGGCATAAAATTGAGGCATACTAGAGTTCGTGAGGAACCAAAGAAAACTATATAAAACACACACACACATACAATAATAATACACACCGACTTGGATTTGGGCTACTGTTGGGTAAAATCGGAGTATAGGTGTTAAGAAATATAAGGTAATTAACAAATTTGAAGTATTTTATAAGAAAGATAAGGTAATTAACAAATTTTCATTTACGGAAAAGACTTCCACTTCAAGGAAATTAATTAATTAGAAATATTTACTTAGAAAAAATTCCATTAAATCCAACAATGCTAATAATAAGAAAATATACCACGCAATTCGTGTATTATTACAATAAATGGGCCACGACCCGAACAATTATTTTTCAAAATGCCATAAATTTTGTGTGTGGTGGGTGGGGGGTGGGATGGGGATAGGGGGTGGCATGGTCATTGATCGTGATAAGTCCGTGACAAATATAATTTTTAAGGGCTTGGCAAGGTCATTGATCGTGACAATACTTGTAAATGTTGTGCGTGTGTGTGTGTATGTATGTGTGTGCGTGTGTGGTGGGTGGTGGGTGGGGGTGGGAAGGGGGTTGGGGTAGGGTGGGGGTAGGGGGTGGGGCAGGGTGGGGGGGATGTTTGTGGTGGGTGGGAGGTGGGGAGGGGGGATGTTTCACTCTTGTACATATTAACAGTAACAATTCATTTTTATTTGTAGTAATTGTACATATTTGCATGTCTTCTTTTAATTCATTTTGATATGTACTAATAACATTTTTTTACAACAAATGTCTCCTTCAGGTATTAAGGCGAGGATGATGATGCTGGTTATGATGATGTCGTCTGGGCTAGGTGGTATCGGAGGCGACGAGGGCTCCTCGGCCCCTAGTCTCCCCAAATATGGCAAATTGAGGATGCCCATTGAGAACAAGTCGGGGCTATTAGCAAGATCCCTCGAGCTGCTAAAGACGATCATTGACCCGGGGTACATTCGTTGGAAGGAGGTGGCATATGAGCTCAAGCTAGCTATTTGGGTGGCACTACAGGTAATATATTTATATTTATATTTATTTGCAACTAACATTATATTTGGTGGAAAGGAATAATTCAACCTGGATCCAAAGCTACGCGATTCCATCTTGGAGCAGTTGAGGGAGCAACACAAGACGTGGAAGAAAAATATGCGGATCCAGTACTTTGGGAAGACACGAGAGTCCATTATCTAATGGTGTGAATCCGTCCCGCCGAAGGAGCCGATATCATTGGCACAATGGCAAAGGTTCATTGACAATGAGATCGGGGAGCGACAATTGGCATCTCGCCAACCGAGAAGGGAAAATCGGGCAAAAAGACGGACGTGCACTACTCAGGTCGGACGTCTTACGCCGAGGTGGAGCATAGAATGATGGTAAGATTTAATTTTTCTAGAACTACATAAAATATATTATTCTACATTATTTTACTTTGCGGGGTCGTACTAATTTTACTTTATTTTATTTCAGGGGACAGGGAGTGGCCCTGGGGATAGGCCCCATAGGCTCGATACTTATGTATCTCTTCAGACGAAGAAGGGGAAGGACAATGAGGTGTCCCCAAGCGTCGCGGCCACGATTGTAAGTAATCTGACAGTTTACTTTTTGTTAATTACGTTATAATTTTTTAATTTACTTATTTTACTAATCATGTGCTTCTTGTCGTTTCAGGCAAAGCTTAAGGAAATGCATGAGTCGCAGTCTGATGCCGACAAGGCATCTTTGTCCACAGATGCACTCAGACAAATTCTTGGCTCTGATCGCAAGGGGAGGACAAGAGGGTGAGATCGCGGGTGGCCAAATCTAGGATCATCGAATTGGAGACGAGCGACATCAGGTTGGCTTGAACGATGGATTCACATGAGGCGAATCTATCCCATTTGGAGGCGACGGTCCAAGATATGTACTCATTCGTGAAGCGTTTGTTGGGCGAAAATCGTAAGGGTAAAGGGAAGGAGAAGGCGGTGCGGGAGGAGGTGCGAAAGAAGGAGGTGTGGGAGGACGAGGATGAGGATCTGGACCTCGTTGCTTCATCGTCGAGACGTGCGGACTTTGATGATCCAATTCCCTATTTGGCTCCCTTCAACAGACCGATCTCGACACTTGGTTGGCTGAGCGTGTTTATACTGGACATATTTGATGGCCAGCGGATAGGGCGGGGGTTGAGGGACCCGAATATCATCCAGGGTGCACTAGTTCATGGATGTGAGCTTCAAGACATCGAGTCCAGGGTGCTCGTCACACATGTGATGCCCGGGAAGGATAACTCCCAATTTTGGTTTCGCGAACAATGCGGCACGACGTATATTAGGGGATGTGTTAATTCATATATTGTGTGGCCTACTCACCTCCTCAGCGTTAACCATATCCCAGACATTTAGTGACATTGATTTACGTTTGAATTGAATTGTTTTAAATTATTACATTTGAATTATATTTGGATTATATGGTGACGCATACTCTCTCTATTTTGAATCTATATTTGCATTATCTCTATTTTATTTGGATATATGATGTTTGAACAGGTACAACATTTCTATAACAAGTACAAATATACTACTGGGCAGTGGTAGTGGCCATATTGCCCAGCAGATTTTTTTTCAATTCTGCCCAGAATTGTCACGGTCATTAATCGTGACAAGTCCTTGACAAAGAGTCTTTTCACGGAATTGTCACGGTCATTGACCGTGATAATTTTTTAAAGAATGTCACGGGCTTATCACGGTTCTAGTACATGACAAATATTGTCGCGGTTATGGACCGTGATAAGACCGTGACAATTCTAATGAACTTGTCACGGTCAATGACCGTGACATGACCTTGACAAAAAAAGTTGTCTCGCCCAGAATTGTCACAGTCATTGACCTTGACAATTCGGAAGATATGGTGTAGTGATTAATATTATTATTATTATTATTATTATTATTATTATTATTATTATTATTATTATTATTATTATTATTATTATTATTATTATTTGCCTTTGATTTCTAGTGGTGATAGGAGGTTGAGGTGAGCCAATTGAAAACCCGAATTAAATTGTAGTGGTGATAGGAGTTTAAGAGGGTCAATGGAAAATTTGGATTGTTAGAAGTGATCGTTCCCTCACCGGATAACCAGTTGCCTAAATTGATCTGTATAGGTTTGTATTGGGATGAAAATGAGATTATGAGGAGGATAGCATAATATTAAAATCAAAAGACTTAGACAGAATCACAAACACCTTATGAGCTACCAAAGTAATTTATGTGAATTGATCTTGTTTTATTCAGACACCCGTTTTAGTAAATTGAACATTATATGCTCGCGTTAAGGTTAAAAATGGTCTTCAGGGGGCGAAGATTGAAAATAATAATGAAGTGTCCTATACATAGAGACACAAATACCCTAAAATATACAAAATAAACTTATAGGAGGTGATCGTGTCCTCATCGAACACTTGATTTTATATATTCACTAGTATACTCTTGCTTTTGGGTTGAAATGGGATAACGAGACGAAAAGTTGAAAACAAAAAGAAAGAGTCTTGGAAAGCGACAAAAGTATACAAGTGATGTTTCTTCAAAGGTAGAGAATTAGTATACCAACTTTATCTAGGTTAATTTTGATGTTGTAAGGGAATTTAGTATTGTGGTATTGCATCATATTGCTAGCTGCTCTAATTGTGTTTTGATTCACTAAAGTAATATCCTTTGAAATTTAATATTCATATATCCGACTCATTTTGATTCACTACTGTAATATCCTTTGATTCGCTACAATTGTGTTTTGATTCACTATTGCTACAATTAGTGCTAATTTCTATTATTATGTTTTTTTTAATAAATGTCTCTTATTTTTTTAATTTCGTTTATAGACATCCCATGGGGAATAAAAGTAGCTCGTGGGAAGTGACTGTGTTCTCACTGGCCTCCTAGTTGCCTAAATTAAGTAATATATGCTCGTTTGGTGTTAAAATTGGGAACTAAGTGGCATGGACACCCCATGTGGCATACAAGTAACATGTGGGAAGAGAGTGCATCCTCTCTGGTCTCCCGGTTAATGACATTAATCCGTATAGGCTTTTTTGGGGATTATAGTGGGCATTAAAGGGTGAAAACTCAAACAAGCGACTGAGTAAACCAAAGAGGAGCACGAACACCCCATGAGGCACAAAAGTAACCCGTGGGAAGTGACCACATTCTCACCGGGCTCCCAGTTGCCGAAATTAACTAGTATAGGTTTGTTTTGGTGTTAAAACTAGCATCAAGGAGCTAAAATTCAAAACAATTACTAAGTTGCCCGGAGATAAGTACGGACACCCCATAGGGCATAAACGTAATCCGTATCTTGTTATTGAAAGTATATATACACAAATTTGTATCTTATAAAACAGTTTTTGATTGGGATTTGAACACATATGATGGTGTGTTCGATCCAGAATTAATATGGAATTCACAATTATATGAATGCGGAAGCTCATCGTATGTCCTAATTTATGCAGATTTATATTTTGTTTACAAAATGATGTGGAATCGATTCTTCTAAGGCAAGAGGGTAAACCTCTCTTTTGATAAATTTTACATTTGCCATATGTTTAAATTCAAACACATGTCAATAAAATTGAAAGGCCCCTTTGTGCAGTTTTTCGCTTTCGATTGTGGCATCTTCCTGCTCGAGGTATTATGCTTACCACTTCATTATATAGTTTTTGACCAATTATATTTCTTGTTTTGATTTTATTTAGAAAATTCACAAATCATGTTTTGTTAATGATGTGCAAATTGAATTAAGAATGATTTGAGTGTATGATTTGGTTGAGCTTTAATTAGCTTGGATTTTAATTAGTTTCTGTTTTAACCAAGCGTATTGGCCTAGTGGTATAAAGCTGTCACTAGGACAGTCTTAGGGGTGGATTGGGTTTGATCTCAGTTCGATCCCTGGTACTGTCAAAATAATACTTGGCCAGCGGAAGCCACGTACCGCGAATGGGGATTAGATTAGTCCTGGTGCGCGTTAGCTGGCCCGAACACCTCATGGTATGCTACCAAAAAAAAGATATGGAAATTAAGTGAGTATAGAGTTGGTTGTATGATTTTGTTGAGTTTTATTTAGTCCGGCTTTATTTAGAAACTTCAAAAATTATGATATGTCTTATACAAACTTACTTATTTACGCCAATTCATATTATTGCCTATTAATTATTTGTTGAAAAAACTTAGACAAGAGATGTTGTATGCTTCTTTGGATTGTACTTGCCCTACCAAACAATTATGTTTTGGGTTTGTGGTTCTAGCAGTGAAGGAAGGTTTCTATTTGGATAGCTATTCCATGTTGCTTCAATGAATCTACATTTTCGTTAAGCCATATACATTAAAATAATGCACTTCCTAAAATCTGTGTGAACTTTTCATGAAATTAAATTAATATTACTAAAATCGCATATTCTAATTTTTGTTCATTATTTATCTACTCATATTTTGGATAGGTATTACTTTTGTTTACATGTCTGTCACACAGCTACATCAAAAAACTATTCTTAAAATTTCTCTTTTTTGGTAGCATATCATAAGGTGTCCGGATCAGTGATGATACGCAAATATTGCGTACTTCATCCTCGAAACCTACACATTTTAGCCCCCTCGGGTGCCTTAATCTCTATATTTAAGCCCATTACTAGACAACCTCAGTTTATATTGTTAACATGCTATATGACGTATAATTAGGCTTTTGTAGGTATTTAGGTACTAAGTATGGAGTTCGGACGCACTCCGGTGAAGTTTCGTATGCAATCGTACATTCAAGGGCATTTTAGTCTTTTCACAGCTTGGGCAGCTGGCCCGACATCTCACAAAAGTTGTAGCCCTCCTCGCTAGCTTTGCGTGGCAGCGAACGGTGCGCGATTCTGAGTTCGTATGAAGAAATTACGGCGATTTCAGCGGAGGGAAAAATATGGAAATCAAAAGAGGAGGAGAAAAGGGAAGAAAAGAATGCAGAAGCTGCTGCTTGGCTCACCCCTGCTTAATCGATCGATTGACCATTTTGTTCGATCGATCGATCCTTCTCTGCAACTGAAAATTGGCCTTGATCGATCGATCGATCGATCCCCTGTTTTCAGGAGAAATTTTGGCATTTCTTTTCTTTTCTCTTTTCTTTTATATTTTTATTCCAACTTAGTATAAATACCCATTTTTTTGTAATAGACAGATATACACGATTTTAGGGTAGAATATCTTAGGGTTTGAGGGTTTTGGAGAGTTCTTCTTCAATTGTTCTTGGTTTGACACCCCATTTGGGTTGAATGTTGCACTATTCATCATCCTCTTCCTTAATATAGTTTGTATTTCTTCATTTCTTGCTTTCTAGTTAATTTACATGCTTTGTTAAATAGATTTACATGCTTTCTAGTGTAGTTTTATCGCGTTTCTTTACGGCGTTTATTTACCGCATTTTTACGATGCTTTCTAGGTAATTTAAATTAGGTTGTGTTTGAATGGAATTCACTCGGTTAACGCGTTGCTTGGCTTGGTGATAGTGTTTACGGGTCTATTTTGGGTGCGTTGTTCTAGTTATTGCGCCTAGGATATTTGACGGGGCATATCATGTATGTCTCGTGCTTACGACCTTTTGTGCGCAATTTCTGGGATATTTGTTGACACCAAAATCTTATTAGGCTTTTATGAGGATTTAGGGGCGTGACAACCCTTGATTTAATTAACTGTCGAAACGAGACGCATTCTAAATAACTCGTCGACCCATGTAACCATTTTATACAAATTAACTCGGGTGACGGATATTCGACGCAACCTATAGTTTTATCCGCTTTCATATTCTAGTTTCAATACCTTGCCTAGATTAACATTTCCCTTTTATGCATCTTTTACTTTTTAGTTTGTAATCACCTTTTGCACTTTTATTTCGGAGTATTAAATCACTTAAATTCTCGATACCCGACTTCCCGCTAGACTTGCCCTGCAAGTGTAGTAGTAATTTAGGTTTTTGTATAGTCGCAACGAGATAGAAAATAATGACTGTGCACTTTACACGCGCACACCTCTCGCACGCTATCAAAATGGCGCCGTTGCCGGGGACTTGTTTGTTTTAGACTTTATTTGATTTAGTAATTCATAGTATTTTCTTTCTATTTGTATTATTTGCTAATATTTTGCAGGACTTCCACATTTGAGCACTTAGAAACGCTCGAATTTTTTTCGCGCGCACTTACTTTGTGGAACTCCCCATTTCGAGCCATTTTTGGGGTAAGCATGTCTTATTCCAATTCTTTCGGTAATCCTTGTCATAATTCTCAAAATTCTCCGAAACCTATGACTTTCGGTGAATACTTATGATGATAATGATTTTGGGCCTTTACCTCCTTATAATAGGAATTTTGAAATGAATTCGAATAGTTTTTAAAATTCCTATCATAATGAGGTTTGGTTTAAGTCCGATGGCAACTTTCAAATTTCCCATTTTCATGCATCCGCACCTCGAATTATGACATTCGGTGCGGGTTTGCGTATGTATGAGAATGAGAAAATTGAAAATCGTTATCGGAAATAAAATCGTTCGTGGGAACATGACTTGAATTTACTTTTTGAGTCCGAAGACGATTTTGCTTCCGAGACTTTCGAGGTCGAGGAATGTTTTGAACCAAATGAGGTACTTGTGCCTACTTTGGAACAAACCATTATTGACTTTGCCCATTGCATAATAGATATTGAAAGCGAGGATGAAAATGACGTAATATCTATTTGCAATAAAATGATTTCTTCTTTGGCCCCCAAAGAAGAACATTTCGTTGAAAATGATATTATTTCATTCGAAACTCAAACTTCATGCGATGATGATTCATCTCATGAGTTTGAATTTCTTTCATCCCCATTTTAATTCTCTATTATCCCACCGTCACAAGTACCCGATGATTCGGTTTCAAACTTTAATGTTTGAAACCCTATCGCCGATAAGGAGTACCTACTCGAGTCGCCTTCCACGATCGCATTCGTGCCTTTGTGTGCACTGCCTCCCATACCAATTTCAAAATCATTGGGAGGATATTCGGCTTTTCTCGGTCCCCACATATTTTTGTCACTCGTTCAATCCAAACCCCCCATCGTCCCTCCAAAACTTTTAATTGGCGATGGTTCCTTTCTTACTCCATACACATGCCTTCCGTTGTTCAAACGAAATTTATATTTTTCGAAGGCATGCTTATTTGTGAGGGTACACCGGTTATCATCCAAAGTCAAATCGTTCTTATGGTGGACCCTTAGTTATTTAGACTTCTAGTGTACAGTTAGTGTGAGGCCTAAATAGTAGGTTGTATATAGTTAGCTTTTTATTCTTTCTTTCTTTTTATTTTAGTCTAGTGTAATTAGCTAACTTTTTATTATTTATTTTTGCTATGCTCGGTACTAACTTGTTTTGTAGATTCTTTGGATTTGTTCTTATAGGGATCGCTCCAATTTTGGGTAATATCGCTCTTTTCCTCTCTTTGACTTGGTTCTTAATTTACATTGAGGACAATGTCAAGTTTTAAGTTAGGGGGTGTGGGATATTCTATCCATTTCATTATTTAGTCCATGTTTTTGCTCACATGTTAGTTACTTAGTATGCTTTTCTTAGAAAAATTGAAAATTTCAAAAAGATTTTCTTTCCCTTTTCTCCTTTTTATGGGCATTTTGCCTTTATTTCCGATGATAAATTTTAATAGTTGCCCGATCCAATTGACAACCCAATGATGCATGTTCTCGATTTTAGAAGTTGTTAGACTTTGGTCTCACTTATTGATATTATGAATAACTTCATGAATTAAACTTTAATCCCATGAGCACATGCACTTTTATTGCCATATTGATTTGGTTTAAGATTTTTATAACTCAGTAATCTTTTGTTGCATTGTATATACTTACACCGAGTAAGCTTTGTACCTTTCGTCATTTGTGAGTGTATACACTATTCTTTTCTCATTGAAAACGTTGAATTCGTTGGTAATCTCACTATTCTTTCATTTGATCGTTCATTAATTGAGTTTATACTTGAAATGTGTTACTTGATCATGATTTTCATATATTGTTTTGACTCGAGAATTGTGTAAACTTTTGGAAATGATCATAGGCCCTCTTTTTTATATCACCCATATTGGGCTTGACCTCACCCATATATGTTTACCCTCGTTAACCCCTTTGAGCCTAAATATTAGCCTTTCATTTCATACCCCATTCCCATAACCAACTCTAAATTGGAGTTTTAGCCCGTACATACACTTTCCACACCTTTTTTTGGAATGTTACTTGGGATTGAATGATGATGTTATGATGTAGGTTGCAATTTAGGCATATGAGAGTTTGAAAAGTAAAGAGAAGAAAGTAGTGAAAAAAGTGAACAAAAAGAGAAAGCAAAAAGCAAAAGAAAAGAAAAGAAAAAAGAAGAAAAAGAACAAAAGAAAAGAAAAAAGAAGAAAAGAAAAGAAAGAGAAAGTTGTAAATGTTGTATATAGTGTTCAATAAGCTTTGATGACTCTTCGCGATGATATATCTACTGCCTTTTTGGAACTTGTTTTCCAATTTTGATATTGCCCGCATTATCCCATTAGCTCGAGTTTTCATTCCTAACACTTTGAATCCTTACATACAATTCTTCGTTTCGTACCCTAGCCATACCTACATTACAACCCTATTAAAGTCCTATGTGATCTTAGGTGCATGTAATTTAAAAGTCATAATAGTTTTGATAATCTGTGAAAATGCATTTCGCCTCTTTTAGTGTGCGGTATCCTATCATTAAGATTACAGTTTTCATATTTTATATAGCGTTATTCATTTGAGACATGTGCGCGGCCTAATTTCCATTTACATTTACTCTTCAGCCCACATGTTTCGTGTGTTACCTCCCTGTTTTGAGTGATTTTCATTTTATGAGTGTAATGCCCGTGAGGATTGAATGTATGCTTGCTTTAACACTTATCCCGTTTATATAAGTTTTTGCCAAATCATACTTTGTAGCCCTGGACCGACATCTCACGAAAGTTGTAGCCCTCCTCGCTAGCTTCGCGTGGCCGTGAACGATGCACGATTCCGAGTCCGTATGAAGAAGTTACGGCGATTTCAGCGGAGGTAAAAACAAGGAAATCAAAAGAGGAGGAGAAAAGGGAAGAAAAGAATGCAGAAGCTGTTGCTTGGCTCACCCCTGCTTGATTGATCGATCGTGGTCGATCGATTGATCCTTCTCTGCAGCTGAAAATTGGCCTTGATCTTGTCGATCGATCGATACCCTGTTTTCAGGAGATATTTTGGCATTTATTTTCTTTTCTATTTTTATTCTAACTTAGTATAAATACCCATTTTGTTGTAATAAACAGATATGCACGATTTTAGGGTGGAATAGCTTAGGGTTTGAGGGTTTTGGAGAGTTATTCTTCAATTGTTCTTGGTTTGACACCCCATTTGAGTTGAATGTTGCACTATTCATCATCCTCTTCCTTAATATAGTTTGTATTTCTTCATTTCTTTCTTTCTAGTTTATTTTCATGTTTTGTTAAATAGGTTTACATGCTTTGATTTATTGCTTTCTAGTGTAGTTTTATCGCGTTTCTTTACGGCACTTATTTACCGCGTTTTAACGATGCTTTCTAGGTAATTTAAATTAGGTTGTGTTTGAATGGAACTCACTCGGGTAAAGGCGTTGCTTGGCTTGGTGATAGTGATTATGGGTCTATTTCGGGTGCGTTGTCCTAGTTATTGCCCCTAGGAGATTTGACAGGGCATGTCATGTATGTCCCGTGCTTATGACCTTTCGTGCACAATTTTCAGGATATTTGTTGACGCCAAAATCTTATTAGGCTTTTATGAGGATTTAGGGGCGTGACAACCCTTGATTTAATTAACTGTCGAAACGAGACGCATTCTAAATAACTCGTCGACCCATGTAACCATTTTATACCAATTAACTTGGGTGAGGGATATTCGACACAACCTATAGTTTTACTTGCTTTCTTAACCTAGATTCATTTTCCCTTGCCTAGTTAATCATTTCCCTTTCATGCATCTTTTCTTTTAGTTTGTAATTCATCTTTTACACTTTTATTTCGGAGTACTAAATCTCATAAATTCTAGCATCTCGTCCTTGTGGATTTTTGATACCCGACTTACCGCCATACTTTCCCTGCAAGTGTAGTCATAATTTAGGTTTGTTTGTATAGTCGCAGTGACACAGGAAAACAACGACTGTGCACTTACACGCGCACACCTCTCGCGCGCTATCAATCAGCTTACGCGCACCTCGACTAATTCCCATCTGCAGTTCTTGGCTTTCGCTGGCCAAGCATTATTTTGACCGTGCGGAGAATCGAACTGAGGACCAAACCCAATCCACCCTCAAAACTATCCCAGTGACAGCCTTATACGATTATACAAAGAGGCTTGGTTCATTCTTAAAATTATATACAATATTCACATCATTATCTTTTAAATGATTTCACTATGGATAAAGATACACACACCCACTTTTGTACCATTTTCTCATACCCGGTGCATAAAAATATTATACCTTGTTGTTGTGGGTCCCGTCAGGGCACAAGGTACAATCCCTTACCTGCCTTATCTTATTAGGCGGGTACCAAAGTGAATACCAAACTGAATCGGTGTAGTGGTACTATTTAACTTCTAACGTATAACAAACACATGGTTAATAGCCTGACTACAATAATTAATCAAATGCAGCGGGTGAGAGGGTAAAACATGAAATTTAGTATTATTATAATACCAAACCAAACATTTTAAAATGATTAACCCAAAGGTCACCCGTAATGGTAACATTATTTTTGGTAATACAAGTAGTGGAGTACCTTTGATTCATGCAGGGACGTAGCTAGGATTTCTCGATAGTGGGGGCTAATCTAATGGTAATTTCCGAGGGTTCGGGGTGGAATCCCTATAGCCAATTTTTTTTAAGGTTATTTTTGAGTATTTACCAAATAATTACTAAAATATTTATTTAATTTAATAAAAAGATAAATAATTTTTTGCAAAGATTAAACCAATATTTATCCCCTCAAATTTATATATACAATATCCCTAAAGTCAATCACAATTTAATCCTAAAACTAAATTTAGAATTTAAACCAACCAACAATTACACTAAACAAAAAAAATATTAACCATTTCATCTAAAATTAAAGGGAGAACTTACGAGTGAAAATTAGATGGGTAAAATATAATTTAATATTTAAAGAAATTTTATATGATTGACATCATAAAAATTCATTCAAAAATTAAATCAAAATCTAAAATTATAAATTAAATAGAGAATGAGAAGAGAAGTCCTTTCCTTTTCTTTTCAAAGTGTTGTGTGGGAAGAACAAGAATATAAGAGTTTTTTATAATTACCAAACCCCATCTTAAGTTTTCAAAAAACTTCATTTTATTCCTAGAATTTTCTTTTAGTACATATGTATTTTTTTTGTGGGGGCTCAATCCCCCACTAGGCCCCATGTGGCTTCGTCCATGGATTCATGGAGCAGACTCAATAAATGTTGGCTGAAGTTATAATGGGTTTGGTGTAGCTGACGAGAAAAATTAAAAACGAATTTAATAATTTTAGATCTCGTTCGAACAAGCGGTGGTCTTGAACCATCTTCATATAAAACATTAAATATTGAGGATGAGGATTGTGACTACAAAATAAATTGATTTTGCACCAATTTCTTCATGCATAACTCAATATTTAGATAGCAAAAAATACTTTTGTGCTTGTATATATATATATATATATATATATATATATATATATATATATATATATATATATATATATATATGGAGAGGTTCAAAAGTGAACCTTTAATGAACCTTAATAAAAAAATACCATAACAATCGATTAATTTTAATCTTATGTTGTAATTGGACCGCGTCAGTGGCAACGAACATGCGTGTGACACGCGGGTGGGGGGTGGGAAGGTGTGTGTATTAAAAAAAATGCACGTCACACACGTGCCCGTTGCCGCTGGCGCGGACCAATTACAACATATGAATTAAAATTAATGGGTTACTAAGTTATTTTTTGTTGAGGATCATTAAAATTTTGAACCTATCCATATATATATATATATATATATATATATATATATATATTCCCCTGATTATTTGAACATGGAATTGATCATTCTTATAATTTGTATTTGTTAAAATATGATCTATTTATGTGTCACTTTTACTTATCCTTGAGCAATCGTGGTGCATAGCTCACTAATTAGTTTCTCGACTTGTTTACTTTTTTTGGGTAATGATTTAATATATGTTAATTTATATAGATTGTAATATTGATAATTTATATTATAAATATATTAATTACATGTATAATATTTACATCTAAGAATATGAATGTCATATGCATCTATGTTTCCCAATTACTTTTAACATAAAATGGAACCCAATTCAAGGATAATGTTCACAAACATATTTTTTGAGCACGAATGTCCCACTCACTTCATGCATATTTGATTTTCAGTAATATATACAATAACTTGTGTAAAGTTACATAAAATTATTTTGAAAAAATTATAATTTGCACATAGAATTTTATAATATACACACAAACATTTTGAAATATGTATATGTTAAAATTGTGTATACCCTAGTTATAAGTTATACGTGAAGGGTTGAATGACTTTAATATTTAAAAAATATGTAAGTGAACGAGAGCAGAAAAAAATATTAAACAGTTACCAAAATAAAAAAAACTCATCCTACCATAGTAGAGCAAACATTCACTTGAAGGCAAGGAAAACCATACTTTATTTAAACTTAGACTTGGCTGTCATGCTATACGCATTATTATACCTCAGAAAATAGCTTTTAAGTCCAAAAAGTAAATAAAGGGACAAAATACAACTAGAGATAGGAAAACTCAAAACCAAATTAAGGTCTAAAATACCCATGGAGAAATTTAAGATGGTAACAAAGGAGATGAAGCATAATCAATAATCAATAGTCAGATCGGAGCCTCCTTTTTTTGTTGTTGGCCTTAAAGCAAGCTTGCCTCAACCTTTTTATTTTTTCTGTCATTTCTAAATCTGGCTGCTTCTCCATCATCTTCTTGTGGTCTTCTAGCATCTCTACCTCATTTGTTAATCCCATCTCCTAATATTGCAATTAAGAAAAAAATACTTATACAAATAAGAACAATATATATTCAACTTACTTACAAAATTTTATATTCAATTCACTTCTTATAAGAGAGAAATGAACTCAATTTAAAATAAGGGGTTAATTCCATTTCCCGTAAACTTTTCCCCAATTTTTACATCACCATCCGAATTTTGTTTTCAAGATTTAACCCCTAAACTTCTATAACGGCTTCATGTAGCCTCCTAACTTACACCATCAATTTTTTGGATGAAATATTGGTCGCGTTCCATGCAAATGAGGGTATTTATGTCCAATTCTATATAAGAGTTTTAAAAAAATGAAAATTAGAGAAAAACTTTTATAAAATAATTTTTTTTTATAGAAAACCATTTAAAAGATTTGGAAATTAAAACATTTTTTTTAAATCGGTAAATTAACAAAAAACCTATTTTAGAAATTACAAACAGAAACATTAAAAATTAAAAATATGAAAAATGTTAATTTTTTAAAATATGAAAATAATAGAAAAATATTTTTGAATTAATAGAAAAACATTTAAAAAAATAACCTAACAAATTTAGAAAACATACATAGAAACACCACCGGGTGGTCCCTCTCTCATTATGAAGCATGGACCGACTGAACGACTTATTTTGAAAAAACTTATAAGAATCTTGAAAAAAATACAAAAGACATTTTAAAAGATTGAATAATAACATAATTTTTTTTTAAAATCTAGAAATAATAAACAAAAAATTATAAAAGTTTGAATATTATTTAAAAAGAACAAAGTTTAAGGAAAAAATATATTTCTAGGGAAAATAAATTTGTAGCAAAAAAAAAAAAAAAATTTGGCAAAAATCCATATTTCCAAAAAAAACAAACAAAACTTGGTTCCTATAAAAATTCAGCAAAAAAATAAATAAATAAATTCTAGAAAAATTAAAATAAATACCAATACCAACAAACCCATACACATACCCCTAATTAAATCTTGGATTTGGGTAAACAAAATAACCTCAAATTCAATACTTTCTTTTTCAAACCCACCTTTTTCTTCAACTCCAAATTAGTATGTGTCATGTTAAGATATATGTGGTTGTGTGTACACACACACACACACACACACACACACACACATATATATATATATATATATATATATATATATATATATATATATATATATATATATATATATATATAGAGAGAGAGAGAGAGAGAGAGAGAGAGAGAGAGAGAGAGAGGTGCAACCATGATTGCCCATACCGTTATGAGAAATGAGAAAGAGAGTATAGTGAGGTATTATAAACAATTTGGTAAAATACAATAATACCCTTTTAAAATAGTTACATGGGTGTCAATTGTGATTATCCGTCTAATAAACTAGAAGTATTATGGTTAAAAGGTTTCGTTTTGAAAGTTTAGGTGGATTAAATCCAAATAATAGAAGTTTAGTTGGTGATGTAAAAATGAGAGTAAAGTTGGGGGGAGAAAATGCAACTAACTCTAAAAATGATGCAATATAGATTAATATATTCAAAAGTATCTAACATGCACGTATGATAATACCTTAACATTGTCAATGAGGGACTCCATACTCTTGATCTTCCGGTGCGGCCACCTCGTAATATTAAGCTCTCTGCATCTTTTCTTCAGCATAGTCAATCCTACCTTCAACTCCTTGGTTGCTTCAGTTATCGGAACGTTAAAGTATTTTTGAATCTCATCGAGTTCCAATGGAGCCGATTTTAATTTTTTAATTTCCTGACTTTGATTTTCATTTGTGTTTGAAATTATAAATTTTCCATGACGCATTGTATTAAGCCCTTCTATTGCACCATAATCTAAATTTTCAGTATCCATAAACATTTGTGGTTTGATATCTACAATACCATCTTGCCTAAAATCTGCAATATTATCATCCCAAATATTCTCAAAATCATCAAATTCCAATTGGGGAATATAATTGTTTGGTTGTGAAAATTGATATTCATTAAAACCATGTGGAATTTGATTTTGTTGTTGCGAAAATTGGTATTGATAATCAAAGAGGGTTTCATAATTTGATTGTGGAAATAATTGATCAGAATTAAAGGGATCGTCAAAAGAATTGTATTTCAAATTATTAGTGATATGTGAGTGTTGCTCCAATTTTCTGCAAACACAAAAAATGGACAATTACACAAGTACACAAACATATATACTAGGTTGTAAACAATATACTTGAAAGAAGAAGTGTATTAATAAGTGGGAGATTACCCTTGAGAGATTTCTTCCAAATAAGGCCAATCAAGTTCATACTCGTTTTCCATCCTAAGCTGATTTGAATCCATTCTTGAAGATAGTACAATGAGAGGAAGAAACTACTATTTATAACCGGAAGTTGACTTCCCATTTACCCTCAAACCCTACAATTTCCTATTTTCTAAAACTTAAAACTCAGCCGTGGACTCTACAATTTCCTATAATACAATTATGATTTCTAATTTTTGACATCTATTCGTTTCCCACCATTAAACCTCACATTGAATGACAACAATAAAGCTCTTCCATTTCTCATCCCCCTTTGACTTCCCATTTACCCTCAAACCCTACAATTTCCTATTTACTAAAACTTAAAACTCAGCCGTGGACTCTACAATTTCCTATAATACAATTATGATTTCTAATTTTTGACATCTATTCGTCTCCCACCATTAAACCTCACATTGAATGACAGCAATAAAGCTCTTCCATTTATCATCGCCCTTTGGTCTCCAGCCATTTTTCTTTACAACATACATACATACATACATACATACATACATACATACATACATACATACATATCTATATACAATCGTCGTAAATATTTAAATGGCAAGCTATCCCAAGAAAGCTGATGGTTTAGGTGATGCAACTGTCAAATCTCAGTTCCACATCGGTAATATGATGATGTGTTTCTTTTGATTGATTTTGGATATGGGTTTTCTATTACTAACTTGCTAAGCTATTAAGTAAGTGTTCTGATCTCTTTTACTACTGATTCACTTCAATGACATTTGTTAAGGGCAAGAATGACGTGTGAAACAATTCATAGCCTTTTCCCCATTTCTTTGCCGCACGTGTGTGTAGGGGTCTGAATTTCAGTTCAATTTATAGTTATTATTTTGTGTTTGGTTTCCATTTTCTATACATCTTGAAATTTATTTGTTGTTTTAGTAGTTTTATTATATATTTGAAGTTGAGGATTCCTTGGAGAATCAACATGGCCCTCTAAACACGAGATATAATTTTTCCACTTATTTCCTGGTTTGATTCCTCTCCTTCATATTTCTTCATTTTTGTTAGCCATTTACATTCTATATGAATTGAATTTCTGTTTAGATATGATTTGAGGATAATTTCTCACCTTTTTTTATTGGATTTCAGTTCAAACACAATTTTTGGGTTATTACTGTCCTAACAGTTCACTTTTCTTTTCCTTCTTTTGGAAATATTATTTTTAATATGATTAAGTTTATATTAATTATAGTTGTTTCACATCAAGAGGCGCTGCCGCAATACAACTTACTGAACGAACCCAGTCCAATGTCTTCATCTCAAAAAGAGCCTCTCTTTTGGATTTGATCCAAATGAAGCTTTCTTAAGGAAATTCTTCTAATCATGAGGTGATTTTAATTTTTTTTATTTTAATTTCCATATCACCCCCAAAGAACTTATAGCCATATAAGATAAAGGAGTAGCTAACGGCACTTTAAAAAATATTTAAACACTCCACAAACTTTTTGAAAGACAAAAATGCCCTTTACTTTAAAATAAAAAAAAATCATTTTACTTCTTCAACGAAAAAAATTAATATTGTAAAAAAATTGTTTTTTATACTAAAAAAATGGGTCATTTTTTAATTAACATTTAGTCCAAAATTTTTATTTTATTCCAAAAAGTCATTCACAATATAAAACACTCACAAACACTCTTTTTTCTCTTATCCCAAACTTTTAAAAAAAATTATCAAAAATAAACAAGGGCATGGAGTCGTTAAAAACAATACCAGCGGTTATGAATCTATTATTTTTTAAGTAACACGATCACGATCCAAATAAAACGCGACGTGACATGGAGTCGTATTTTTTTCATACCGGTGGCACGAACAATTTTGTATTATTTCAAAGATAATCTTATACTATTTAAAAAAATGGTCTGCGCTGGCAGTATGCATAGGCGGTCCAACCACCTACACATGCCGCTGGCGCGGACCATTTTTTTCTAATATGTTGGTACGCGCTAGCGATATGTAGAGGTAAACTATGTAAAAAAACTATTTTTATATTAAAAAAAATGTGTCATTTTTTTAATTAACGTTTAGTCCAAACATTTTTATTTTGTTTCAAAAAGTCAGTCACAACATAATAAAAAAAAATGGTCTGCCCCAGCAGTATGTATAGGTGGTTGGACCACCTATGCATACCGCTGGCGCGGACCCTTTTTTTAAATAGTAAAAAGATTATTTTTGAAATTATAAAAAATGGTCCATGCCACCGTTATGAAAAAAATACGACGTCACGCCATGCCGCGTTTTATTTGAGTCGTGATCGTGTTACTTAAATAATAATAGATTCATAACCGGTGGTATTTTTTTTAACGACTCCATGACCTTATTTATTTTTGATGACTTTTTCTTAAAGTTTAGGGTAAGAGAAAAAAGTGTGTTTGTGAGTGTTTTATATTGTGAAAAAAAATTTGGAATAAAATAAAATTGTTTGGACTAAATGTTAATTAAAAAAATGACCCTTTTTTTTAAAATTAAAAACAATTTTTTACAAATATAATTTTTTTGTTGAAGAAGTAAAATGAAATTTGTTTGATTTTAGAGTAAAGGGTATTTGTGTCTTTCAAAAAGTTTGTGGAGTGTTTAAAGATTTTTTGGAGTGCCGTTAGCTACTCCCTAAGATAAATTATAGGAGGGTAGAATTACATAACTTCATTTTAATGAATATACAGTTTGATTTTCATATTTTGTGTGTGTAGAAATGGGTTGATTTGTCTATATATTAATGTGGTACTTCTTAAACACTTTGTAGTTTGATTGCGTCAACAATTAAAATCTTGCAAATATTTTTGAAATTACGCATTCGCTCGTGCATCGCATGGGCCTACATGCTAGTCTTTGTATAAAACTCATATCTCCCTATCCATTGGATCTATTCGTCTCCCACCATTAAACCTCACATTGAATGACAGCAATAAAGTTCTTCCATTTCTCATCACCCTTTGACTTCCCATTTACCCTCAAACCCTACAATTTCCTATTTTCTAAAACTTAAAACTCGGTCGTGGACTCTACAATTTCCTATAATACAATTATGATTTCTAATTTTTGACATCTATTCGTCTCCCACCATTAAACCTCACATTGAATGACATCAATAAATCTCTTCCATTTCTCATCGCCCTTTGGTCTCCAGCCATTTTTCTTTACAACAAACATAGATACATACATATATATCTATATATAATCGTCGTAAATATTTAAATGGCAAGTTGTCCCAAGAAAGCTGATGGTTTAGGTGATGCAACTGTCAATTCTCAGTTCCACGTCGGTAATATTATGATGTGTTTGTTTTGATTGATTTTGGATATGGGTTTTCTATTACTAACTTGCTAAGCTATTAAGCAAGTGTTCTAATCTCTTTTACTACTGCTTCACTTCAATGACATTTGTTAATGGCAAGAATGACGTGTGAAACAATTCATAGCCTTTTCCCCATTTCTTTGTTGCACGTGTGTGTAGGGGTCTGAATTTCAGTTCAATTTATAGTTATTATTTTGTGTTTGGTTTCCATTTTCTATACATCTTGAAATTTATTTGTTGATTTAGTAGTTTTATTATATATTTGAAGTTGAGTATTCCTTGGAGAATCAACATGGCCCTCTAGACACGAGATATAATTTGTCCACTTATTTCCTAGTTTGATTCCTCTCCTTCATATTTCTTCATTTTTGTTAGGCATTTACATTCTATACGAATTGAATTTCTGTTTAGATATGATTTGAGGATAATTTCTCACCTTTTTTTATTGGATTTTAGTTCAAACACAATTTTTGGGTTATTACTGTCCTAACAGTTCACTTTTCTTTTCCTTCTTTTGGAAATATTATTTTTAATATGATTAAGTTTATATTAATTATAGTTGTTTCACATCAAGAGGCGCCGCCGCAATAAAACTTACTGAATGAACCCAGTCCACTATGTCTTCATCTCAAAAAGAGCCTCTCTTTTGGATTTGATCCAAATGAAGCTTTCTTAAGGAAATTCTTCTAATCATGAGGTGGTTTTAATTTTTTTATTTTAATTTCCATATCACCCCCCCCAAAAAACTTATAGCCATATAAGATAAAGGAGTAGCTAACGGCACTTCAAAAAATCTTTAAACACTCCACAAACTTTTTGAAAGACAAAAATGCCCTTTACTTTAAAATCAAAAAAATTTCATTTTACTTCTTCAACGAAAAAAAATATTTTTGTAAAAAAATAATTTTTTATACTAAAAAAATGCGTAATTTTTTAATTAACATTTAGTCCAAAATTTTTATTTTATTCCAAAAAGTCATTCACAATATAAAACACTCACAAACACTCTTTTTTCTCTTACCCTAAACTTTTAAAAAAATTATCAAAAATAAACAAGGGCATGGAGTCGTTAAAAACAATACCAGCGGTTATGAATCTATTATTTTTTAAGTAACACGATCACGATCCAAATAAAACGCGACGTGACATGGAGTCGTATTTTTTTCATACCGGTGGCACGGACAATTTTGTATTATTTTAAAGATAATCTTTATACTATTTAAAAAAATGGTCTGCGCTGGCAGTATGCATAGGCGGTCCAACCACCTACACATACCGCTGGCGCGGACCATTTTTTTCTAATATGTTGGTACGCGCTAGCGATATGTAGAGGTAAACTATGTAAAAAAACTGTTTTTATATTAAAAAAAATGTGTCATTTTTTTAATTAACGTTTAGTCCAAACATTTTTATTTTGTTTCAAAAAGTCACTCACAACATAATAAAAAAAATGGTCTGCCCCAGCAGTATGTATAGGTGGTTGGACCACCTATGCATACCGCTGGCGCGGACCCATTTTTTAAACAGTAAAAAGATTATTTTTGAAATTATAAAAAATGGTCCATGCCACCGTTATGAAAAAAATACGACTCCACCCACGTCGCGTTTTTTTTGGATCGTGTTACTTAAAAAATAATAGATTCATAACCGCTGGTATTTTTTTTAACGACTCCATACCCTTGTTTCTTTTTTATAATTTTTTGAAAGTTTAGGATAAGAGAAAAAATGATGTTTGTGAGTGTTTTATATTGTGAATGACTTTTTGAAACAAAATAAAAATGTTTGGAGTAAACTTTAATAAAAAAAATGACCCATTTTTTAATATAAAAACGAGTTTTTTTACATAAAAAACCTATACAATCACTGGCACGTACCAACATATTAGAAAAAATGGTCCGCGTCAATGGTAGTATAGGTGGTTGGACCGCTTATGCATACCGGCGACGCGGAACATTTTTTTAAATAGTAAAAAGATTGTTTTTGAAATAATAAAAAATGGTCTGTGCCACTGATATGAAAAAAATACGACTCCACACCACGTCGCGTTTTATTTTTTATAATATTTTTTAAAGTTTAGGATAAGAGAAAAAAGTGTGTTTGTGAGTGTTTTATATTGTGAACAAATTTTTGGAATAAAATAAAATTGTTTGGACTAAATGTTAATTAAAAAAATGACCCTTTTTTTTAAAATTAAAAAACAATTTTTTACAAATATAATTTTTTTGTTGAAGAAGTAAAATGAAATTTGTTTGATTTTAGAGTAAAGGGTATTTTTGTCTTTCAAAAAGTTTGTGGAGTGTTTAAAGCTTTTTGGAGTGCCGTTAGCTACTCCCTAAGATAAATTATAGGAGGGTAGAATTACATAACTTCATTTTAATGAATATACAGTTTGATTTTCATATTTTGTGTGTGTATAAATGGGTTGATTTGTCTATATATTCATGTGGTACTTCTTAAACACTTTGTAGTTTGATTGCTTCAACAATTAAAATCTTGCAAATATTTTTGAAATTACGCACTCGTCCGTTCATCGCACGGGCCTACATGCTAGTCTTTGTATAAAACCCATATCTCTCTATCCATTGGATCTATTCGTCTCCCTAGCTTCTAGTCATGGTATTAAGTTAAGTTTTGCAGTCTGTTTTATTTTTCTATACGTTGTATGTATAAATAATAATAAATAGTATACATATTAATTATAAAGTGTCATTATAAGAATAATAATATTAATGTACATGACAATTTCAATATAATAGTCATATAAAATGGTACATATTATGACCCTTTTTAACAAAACTCTCCAATGCATACGCGTGAGATAACACAATACCACAATTTCAATTTTTGCTCAAAATTTTTTGACACGCAACTCTTTCCCTCCATCTCACTTTCGATCACTTTTCCCCAAACCGAAATTCGTCTCCTTCCCTCGCTTTTCCATCAGCTTCTCCTTCCCTCAGTTACACAAGTACTCTCTCTCTCTCTCTCTCACACACACACACACAGAGACGCGCGCACACACACTCACATAGACGCACACACGTAAATATTAAACCCTAACTTGCAAAGATTTTGATTTCAATTTTGTATGAAATCTCACGGGTTTGTTCACACCAGCATTTTTTTTTAATTTCTATTATTCTATTTTAGATTTACTTTATTTTTAGCTTAAACTTGATTATTGTGTTTGTCTGGAATAATGTTAAAATTAGGGCTTTCAGGAGCATATTAGTACGTAAAAAAATGACGGTCTTTAATTTTTAATGTCTGGATGGATTAATTTTGTTGAGGTCGTTGTAGTTAATTTAGGTATGTTGTGACTCGTTGTCATGAAGTTTCATGTGAACATGCTGCAATATTATAGTGAACAATTATGTTTTGTCTATTACTTTTATTCTATTTTATTATATTCTTCACATAAAACTAGGTTATCCTTTAAGATGAGAATGCTTAATTAATTGATTTTAAATATTCGTACGTTAAATGAATTATTCCATCTTGTTTTGTTGGACATTACTGTAGGGAAATTCTATGCAAATGTTTGTTTTAGTTATCTTGGTTAAAAACATCCTTCATCTATCAAATTCATTGAATTTATTTTATAGAACTAATTATTATGGATTGTGTGATTCGATGATTGAGAATTATGTTATTTGGCATGGTAATCACATTTCTACTACTAATAATTATAGTATTAATATGTACTCTTCAAGAAATGGGAATAAACAAGTCGTGGATGTCCATGTATAGGTTATTACACGAGCACTTACAAGGGGTATGTAATTTCTTTCCAGGTTTTGAATGTATGGAAATAGCAATGTAAAAGTACAAATGTTGGAATAAAATATATTTCCTTAAGAGGATGATGTACTAAATTTGTTTTATGTTCTTACCTTATTTTGGTCATGTCCTTATTGCACATGTTTTTCATTGATGGATATTTGACAGGTAGCTATTGTTTCCATAACAAATTTTCATTTTATTGATGTTCAAGTTACAACAATAATGACTTGGTACGAATAAGAGGTAGTTTAATTCTTAATTATTTATCTTTATTATTATTATTCACTATACCAAAATGGGTAAATTGGCACCCTTCCAGCGCTTAGCCTTGTCACGGTCATTAACCGTGACAACAAACACGCGTTTTGTGTCACGGTTATTGACCGTGATAAGGCCGTGATAAATTATTGTTACGGTCATTGAACGTGACAAAATGGTGACAATTATATTTGTCACGGTCGTGTCACGGTCATTGATCGTGACAAAACCGTGACAATTATATTTGTCACGGTCGTGTCACGGTCAATGACCATGACAATACTTATAAATGTTTCACGGTCAATGACCGGGACAAATGTCGTAGTAAAAAAACCCTTCCCCTTCTTTTTTTCCCCGCCGTTTCTTCCCTCCTTTTTTTTCTCTCTCTCTCTCTACGCTAGGGACAAATGTTCTGACCTATTTAACACAATATATTCTACGAATGAAATTGCAAAATTTTATGATTAATTAACCGTAACAAATAAAATTCATGCATATCAAAAAGAGTCCCTAAAACATAATAACAAAAAATCATATACGCATTTATCTATGTATATATTAAACTGTTGGAATAAAATGTCTGGATATATTAACCTGGAATGGAATCAAACTCTCGAGTGTGTTTTACCATTGAGTCATGATGAGATAGTTGATCGATTACTTGGCATAAAATTGAGGCATACTAGAGTTCGTGAGGAACCAAAGAAAACTATATAAAACACACACACACATACAATAATAATACACCCCGACTTGGATTTGGGCTACTGTTGGGTAAAATCGGAGTATAGGTGTTAAGAAATATAAGGTAATTAACAAATTTGAAGCATTTTATAAGAAAGACAAGGTAATTAACAAAATTTCATTTACGGAAAAGACTTTCACTTTAAGGAAATTAATTAATTAGCAATATTTACTTAGAAAAAATTCCATTAAATCCAACAATGCTAATAATAAGAAAATATACCACGCAATTCCTGTATTATTACAATAAATGGGCCACGACCCGAACAATTATTTTTCAAAATGCCATAAATTTTGTGTGTGTGTGTGGGGGGGGGGGGGGGGTAAGGGGTGGCATGGTCATTGATCGTGATAAGTCCGTGACAAATATAATTTTTACGGGCTTGGCACGGTCATTGATCATGACAATACTTATAAATGGCCGTGACAATACTTGTAAATGTTTTGAGTGTGTGTGTGTGTATGTATGTATGTAAGTGTGTGCGTGTTGTAATACCCCGTATTTTTGGCGATATTTATTTTTGGGATTAATTAATTAAATGAGAATTAATTGGGAATTAATCCGGATAAAATACTAGCAAGATGTGAGTTGGTATTTGACTATATTGAGTATATATGATGATATATGAATATTGAATTATGAAATTTTTTGTGAGATTGATATACGGCAATTTGGTCATTTTATTGGGACGCGTGTGTGTGACAGTCGCGTCAGGATATAATTATTTTATTTATAAAAGTGAATTTAAATTCTAGTAACCGTATGGTCGTTTTGAGTGAGCCAACGCGTTCAGAAGGGTCGAGATAGTCAGAAAACACTAGCCGGGGGTTTAGTTTGGGTCCCGGGGTATTTTTAGGCCATACCGACAACATAAAGGGTATTTTGGTAATTTCGTATCTTTGGGAATTAAAAGTGACGAAAATTAAGAGTTTTTATCTGATTGGGAATTGACCCACTAAACCCACTAATCAACCCTTAATGACCCAATAAGCTACGGAGGTTATTAGATTAGGTTTCCAAAACTTTCCCAAAGAAAACCCTAGCCACCTTTGGAGAAGAAGGCTTGTAGAGAGAGAGAGAGAGAGAAGGAATTCTGCGGAAAAGCTCCATCAAACCAACACCAAATTCAGAGACACTCGAGGCAAGTGATTTAATTCTATTTAATTCAGAGAATGTTTCTTCCATGTTAGATAAATTGAAAGATTTACATTTGTTCTTGGAAGTTAAATAGAAACCCATTTGAATTGGACTTAGGACTTAAATTTTGAGGACAAATTGCATGTAGAGTAGTATGGAGATGATATTTTGATGTTAATATATGTTGGATGTAACAAAAACGAATCTAGAATGGACTTATTGAGGATTTAAGATTCTAGGGTTTATGTTCTTGAAACTTTGGGGGAAAGGGTAGAGATTTGATGAATTAATGATGTTTAGGATGTATTAATTCCTTAAAAGATGTTAGTATATGACCTTAGTATGTTTTAGGATGATTGGAGACCTTAAAACATTGTTGGGACGAATTTTGGTTGAGATTTGAGGTGTAAAAATTGATGGAAAAACGAGATAGGATTTCTGGGCTTGAATCTGGTCACTCGTTAGAAGACCTACCTAGGTTGTTCGAACGAGCTCGTTCGAACGAGCTTCTAACGAGTTGCAGTTTGGGGTTCTAACGAGAGGGATGTTCATTCGATAATCTCGTTCGAACGATATCTCGTTAGATAGCCCAGTTCGTTCGAACGAAATCTCGTTCGAACAGCCTCGTTCGAACGAGACATCTAACGAGCTGGCAGTTTAGGCTTTTTGGCCTATTTTGATTTTTGGAGTCCCGTAAACTTGTTCGAGGATAGAGATAACATTCCTTTGGTGGTGTATTAGTATACTTGGGACATTTGGGTTATAATGAGGAGTAAATGCTATAAGTGTGGATCGAATCAAATAGACAATTGAGTCGAGACGTGAGTGCCTACTACGACGTGAGAATAAATTATGACGCGTATAAATATGGATCGGGATTATATAAGTTGTATATACATTAAGTTCGTACGAGAATACGATAAGTACTACAATTAAACTACGGTGATTACTAAGATGTGTGCTTACTTAGTATTGGTATATGATTTGTATGTATGACATACCTACCATACTTGCTATCACGGGAGGTCTGCATTTTCTTAGGGCCCTCTAATCCTTGTGTTGCTCGGATTTAGACTGGTTACCTCGATGAACATAGGTCAGAGAAGGACTTATTGGGATGTTAATAAGTCTGCTGATCGTGGGAGCGCAGGTATGTGCGTGACCCATATGATGTGACTGTGTTCGCCTCCACTATTTGTGATTTGTGTTATCTGAACGATTCCTGAGAGATTCGGAATACGTGATTCCTTATGTACGTGATGTATCGGGATGGATAAGAGAGTATGTGTGCACCGCAGCTTAGTCTCGGGGTGCTTATATTGTATATTTATGTTGTGGAAGAATATACACTTAATAAACTGGGAACTTTCATATGGCATTGTGTGTATAACTGTGGAATAACAAAAGGGATGATCTATAATGAGTTGTATTATTTTTATGTGAGAGCCTGAATCTACGTTAAGCCCCTATTTAATTGCGAGCATTATAATGTTAATGGGAATCGAGTATAAGGGTAGAACCTATGACAGTCTAGCTAGATATGATGTTACTTAGCTAGTGGGTTATGTCATTTTAGATGGGTACTTACGTTAGGAGTGCACAGTTAGACGAGAGGTGAGAATTTCAAGAGAGTGCACGTCCTAACATGTACTTTGCATTTAATGTTTTAAATGTTTTTAAAGCACTTGCAGGTTTTTAAAATATCTCCACATTCGGGCTCTGACCCGTTTCCTTTCAAATCTATTTTTCTTGTAAAACCATTTTAGGTGCCCAGCCACAAGGACACCATGCATAGGATACTCATTCAGATGACGAGATGTAGCTGTTTGTGGAAGTTACAGGGATTTGCTTTTAGATGCTTCTATCATTTGGATTCCACGTTCAGTATTCCTCAGTTTTAGGGCATGTTGCCCAGTTCCATTAGAGATACATTTCCATTTCAGTTTTTCAGACTTTGGCATGTTTTGATTCAGTATTCAGTTTTTAGTTATTCATTTCTGTTGTGGAGTTTGTTGTGAGGAGTTTTCCTCCGGATTTATTTATATCTTGTGTTAGTTATTCTACTATTTCGTTATGGTGAATGGTGATATTATTCTTGCTTTATATCTTTCACTGCATGTTAATCAGACTTTAATTAAAATTTGGCAACTTACTTTTTAAATACTAGGTGGTTAGTAATAATAAAATGTTTTCGACAGTGATGCTATTAGCTGAGCCAACTTGGCATTTTGAATTAATTTA
This sequence comes from Sambucus nigra, assembly GCA_949130495.1. Lineage (NCBI taxonomy): Eukaryota > Viridiplantae > Streptophyta > Magnoliopsida > Dipsacales > Adoxaceae > Sambucus > Sambucus nigra. The sequence goes on along the minus strand of OX422210.1, from coordinate 623,043,221 downwards.
ATAAAGGAGTAGCTACCCGGTATTTAATTAGTCGGGGTGTCACACGTGGTATCAGAGCATCAGGTTCTAGTGTCCTTTAGGATCTGTACGGCTATTATGTTTCCGCTAAGTTTTCTTTGATATAGAGCCCTATATTTTAGGTCTATTGTACTCTTTTTGTGTATGCTTCGTTCTTCAGCTATTTTAACTTTATAAACAGTGAACTTATAAACTTTATTCTTATTTCAGATGCCTCCACGACGTGCACGACGAGTTCCCAGGGATGCAACGCCCGAACCCCAGCCCGCTCCAGTTCAGGGCATGATGAACGCCGCTGAGGTCGCAGCCATTGTAGCCCAAGTGGTAAATGCCGCAATTGCCGTAGTTCAGCAGGCACCACCTCAGGCGCCGGTTGCCGCGCCAGTACAAGAAAATGCATTCCCGTCTGCTGGGAACGTGTACGTGACGCCTTTCAGAAAGCGCATCTGCCAGAGTTTGCAGGTAGCTCAGATGTGGTAGTCTCGAGCCAGTGGAGGAAGGATATGCAGAGGAACTTGAGGATGTATGAGTGCACAGACGTTCAGAAGCAGGTGCTAGCTACTTTCAAGCTAGTTGGATCTGCACTGCAGTGGTGGGAGTCTATTACCACCGTGGAGGAGAGGGATACTCTTACTATTCAGGACTTTTGGGTGCGGTTCGACCGCAAGTATTTTCCGTCAGCTGTTCACACAGAAATGAGGAGGAAACTGATGAATCTGAAGCAAGAGGGTAAGACCGTGGCCGAGTATGAGGCCGAGTTCACGAATCTGTTGAATATCGTTCCGGATGAGATACCGAAAGAAAAGAAGAAGATTGAGAAATTCACCGACAGGTTGACATGGAGGATCCGTCAGCATCTGTTAGGGAACCTTTCGTTGGCCACGTATTCTGATGTGGTTAACGCTGCTTTGTTACACTGCCAGGATCACCGCTTTCATATGACTGAGGGCAAGAGATCGGGAGAGTCTAGCCATCAGGGCAGGACTGGAGGACATGGTGCCGGTGGGGCACAATCTGTTCAGGGGCAGAGATAGGGTGAGCAGGGTTCCCAACAGGGGGATCAGAAGAGGTTCAGATCAGGGAATTACAGGCACGGACAAGGAGGTTTACGTCAGGGCCATCAGGGTCCAAACGGCCATCAGGGCCAACAGGGGCAGAATGGGCAGCAGTTTCAGCAGGGCCAGCAGGGCCAAGGGAGGAACGGTAACGGCCAGCAAGGCTGGGGACCACAGGGGCAGAGAGGAGGGAACTTCCCAGGGAAGTGTTTTGTTTGTGGCAAGACTGGCCATAAACGACAGGATTGTCCTGATAGGGGCAGGGCCCCACAGCAGCAGCAGCAAGGTGCTCGCCAGGAGCCGCAGAGGCCTATGTTTCCCGCCGCTCTCCCCGCACCGCCACAGATGGCAGCATTGCCACCCATTCCAGTAGTCCCAGCTCAGCAGGGGCAGCTACAGTATGGACGTGTCTATAACGTCCACCAGGCAGCAGTTCCGCAGGCACCACCCGCGATTGAGGGTACGTTTCCTATCCATGGCACTATGGGTCGGGTATTATTTGATACGGGGGCTACACATTGTTTTATAGCTACACATTTCGCGAGAGCCTTAGGATTGTTAGCTACGGCAGAGACCACAGTGACGTGTGTAGACTCACCATTGGGGAGTGGGTCAGTTATTTTCTTTATATGCCGGGGAGTGGGGATAGAGATTGGTAATCTGGTATTACCTGCAGATATGTTGGTATTAGATATGCATGTTCACGATCTGATTATCGGTATGGATTGGCTCGCTAATTATAGAGCCATGATTGATTGCTTCGGTGGGAGCATTGTTTTTGCCATTCCGGGGCAAGAGATGTTTGTAGTGGCGATGCCTCGCCCAGAGGGAGGCTCGACCGCTCATTTGTATTACCTAGAGGAGGATACCTCTAAGGAGGTTGTGATTCCTTTGGATTCGATCCTAGTCAGGGAGTATTCAGATGTGTTTCAGGAGATACTAGGCCTACCCCTCAGTCGAGAGATAGACTTTGTTATAGACCTATTGCCAGATACGAGGCCTATAGCACGCGCACCGTACCGTATGGCTCCGGCAGAGATGCGAGAGCTACGAGATCAGATGGAGCAGCTGTTAGGTCAAGGCTTTATTCGTAGGAGTACCTCGCCTTGGGGCGCTCCAGTTTTGTTTGTAAAGAAGAGAGACGGTTCACTGAGGTTGTGTGTGGACTACCGAGAGTTGAATAAGGTCACGATACGGAATAAGTATCCGTTGCCTCGAATCGATGACTTATTCGACCAGTTGAGAGGAGCTTCTTTCTTCTCGAAGATTGATTTGAGATCGGGATACCATCAGTTGCGTATCAGGGAGGAGGATGTCTCGAAGACTGCATTCTTGTCGAGATATGGTTCTTACGAGTTTCGGGTTACGCCTTTTGGTTTAACCAATGCTCTAGCAGTGTTTATGGACTTGATGAACAGAGTGTTCAGGGATTTCCTAGATCAGTTTGTCATTGTATTCATCAATGATATTCTGGTTTACTCCCAGACAGAGGAGGAGCACGCCGAGCATTTGAGGCAAGTTTTGTAGACACTTCGTCAGAACGAGTTGTATGCAAAATATGAGAAATACGGGTTTTGGCTGAAGGAGGTCCAGTTTTTGGGGCACATTATTTCCGACCGGGGGATATCTGTTGATCCGGGGAAGGTATCCGCAGTGAGGGAGTGGGAACAGCCCACGACACCGACTGAGATTCGTAGTTTCTTGGGCCTAGCAGGATACTACAGGAGGTTCATTTGGGGATTTTCGAAGATAGCGGGTCCTTTGACACATCTGACTCGTAAGGGTGTGCCATTCATCTGGAGTGATGCCTGTCAGTTGGCATTTGATGAGTTAAAGGACAAATTGACCTCAGCACCTGTGTTAGCATTGCCGAGACCGGGAGTTGAGTATTTGGTTTACATCGATGCGTCTTTGCAAGGGCTTGGAGGTGTATTAGAGCAGGAGAGACAGGCCATAGCTTATGCTTCCCGTAAGCTTAAGCCTCACGAGAAGAATTACCCCACTCATGATTTGGAGTTGGCGGCAGTGGTATTTTCCCTACGGATTTGGAGGCACTATCTTTTGGGGGAGAAGTTTCAACTGTTCACGGACCACAAGTCCCTACAATACCTATTCACGCAGAAGGAGTTGAATATGCGGAAGCGTAGGTGGCTTGAGTTTGTGAAAGACTACCAGTTAGATATCCAGTATCACCCAGGTAAGGCTAACGTGGTAGCAGACGCGTTGAGCCGTAGGCCAGCAGATGAGGTGGCAGGGGTGTGGAAGGCAAAGTGGAAGGAGTTGGGACACCAGGATGCAGTGGCCCGATCTTTCATGTCTGTGATGACCGTTACACCGCATATTGTCATGAAGGTAGTACGGGCACAGGCTAATGACTCGTTCTATCAAGAGCAGATAGTTCGATTACTAGCAGAGGGAGCCGAGTCCTATACCGTCAGCTCAGACGGGGGATTACGCTTCAATGGGAGATTGGTGGTTCCGAAAGGGGAGAAATTGCGACACGAGGTGATGGCAGAGTCGCACGGCTCACGGTTCGCGGTACATCCCGGAGGGGACAAAATGTACCAAGACATGAGACGGCAGTATTGGTGGAGCGGTATGAAGAGAGATATTGCTGAGTTTATTTCGAAATGCGCCACTTGCCAGCTAGTAAAAGTGGATCATCAGAGACTGACATGACTTCTACAGCCGTTGGAGGTCCTGGTGTGGATGTGGGAGAGCATATCCATGGATTTTATCATGGGGTTGCCTACGTCGCAGAGGGGTCACGACTCCGTTTGGGTAATTGTGGACAGATTGTCCAAAGTCGCTCACTTTCTACCCGTAAGGACTGACAACACTACGAGACAGTATGCCCAGCTCTTCATTTCAGAGATTGTGAGACTTCACGGTGTGCCCCTAAATATCGTGTCTGACAGAGACAAGATATTTGTTTCACAGTTTTGGGAGAGTTTCCAGGAGGCCATGGGCACAGAATTGCGGTTGAGTACAGCTTATCATCCGCAGACCGATGGGCAGACCGAGCGCACAAATCAGATGTTGGAGGACATGTTACGCGTATGCATTATTGACTTTGGAGGTGGATGGGAACAATACCTTCCACTGGTAGAGTTTGCTTATAATAACTCCTACCAGTTCACTATTGGCATGGCTCCATTTGAGGCATTGTACGGAAGGCCTTGTCGTTCCCCAGCATGTTGGTTAGAGGTGGGGGACAACAAACTACTTGGGCCGGAAGTGATTCAGGATACTTTGGCAAGGATTGAGTTGATTCGGAGTCGCATTCGGGTAGCTCAAGACCGGCAGAAGAGTTATGCTGATGCGAAGATATTTTTCAGGGAGTTCCAAGTGGGGGACCAGGTTTTTCTTAGAGTATCTCCTATGAAGGGGATTATGCGTTTCGGGAAGAAGGGGAAGTTGGCACCGAGGTATGTGGTGCCGTTTCCTATTATTGAGCGGATCGGACCGGTTGCGTATAGACTTGGGTTACCGGAGCATTTACATCGGATTCACGATGTGTTCCATATTTCCTCGCTAAGGAAATACCTTAGAGATAATTTGACTCATTCTCACATTGCTGTGGAGGACATCGATCTCCAGCCGGATAGCTCCTACGAGGAGGGGCCGATTGCTATTTTGGACCGAAGTGAGAGGAAGCTGCGGTCAAAAATAGTTTCGTTAGTGCGTGTTCAGTGGCGACATCACAATGTCGAGGAGTCCACATGGGAACGCGAGGATGAGATGCGCGAACGTTATCCAGAGTTGTTTTTATCAGGTACTCTCTAGTTCTGAATTTCAGGACGAAATTCTGTTATTAGGGGGGAAGTATGTAATACTCCGTATTTTTGGCGATATTTATTTTTGGGATTAATTAATTAAATGAGAATTAATTGGGAATTAATACAGATAAAATACTAGCGAGATGTGAGTTGGTATTTGACTATATTGAGTATATATGATGATATATGAATATTGAATTATGAAATTTGTCGTGAGACTGATATACGGTAATTTGGTCATTTTATTGGGACGCGTGTGTGTGACAGTCGCGTCAAGATATAATTATTTTATTTATAAAAGTGAATTTAAATTCTAGTAACCGTATGGTCGTTTTGAGTGCGCCAACACGTCCGGAAGGGTCGAGATAGTCAGAAAACACTAGCCGGGGGTTTAGTTTGGGTCCCGGGGTATTTTTAGGCCATACCGACAACATAAAGGGTATTTTGGTAATTTCGTATTTTTGGGAATTAAAAGTGACGAAAATTAAGAGTTTTTATCTGATTGGGAATTGACCCATTAACCAACCCTTAATGACCCAATAAGCTACGGAGGTTATTAGATTAGGTTTCCAAAACTTTCCCAAAGAAAACCCTAGCCACCTTTGGAGAAGAAGGCTTGTAGAGAGAGAGAGAGAAGGAATTCTGCAGAAAAGCTCCATCAAACCAACACCAAATTCAGAGACACTCGAGGCAAGTGATTTAATTCTATTTAATTCAGAGAATGTTTCTTCCATGTTAGATAAATTGAAAGATTTACATTTATTCTTGGAAGTTAAATAGAAACCCATTTGAATTGGACTTAGGACTTAAATTTTGAGGACAAATTGCATGTAGAATAGTATGGAGATGATATTTTGATGTTAATATATGTTGGATGTAACAAAAACGAATCTAGAATGGACTTATTGAGGATTTAAAATTCTAGGGTTTATGTTCTTGAAAATTTGGGGGAAAGGGTAGAGATTTGATGAATTAATGATGTTTAGGATGTATTAATTCCTTAAAAGATGTTAGTATATGACCTTAGTATGTTTTAGGATGATTGGAGACCTTAAAACATTGTTGGGACGAATTTTGGTTGAGATTTGAGGTGTAAAAATTGATGGAAAAACGAGATAGGATTTCTGGGCTTGAATCTGGTCACTCGTTAGAAGACCTACCCAGGTCGTTCGAACGAGCTTCTAACGAGTTGACAGTTTGGGGTTCTAATGAGAGGGATGTTCGTTCAATAATCTCATTCGAACGAGATCTCGTTAGATAGCCCAGTTCATTCGAACGAAATCTCGTTCGAACAGCCTCGTTCGAACGAGACTTCTAACGAGCTGGCAGTTTAGGCTTTTTGGCCTATTTTGATTTTTGGAGTCCCGTAAACTTGTTCGAGGATAGAGATAACATTCCTTTGATGGTGTATTAGTATGCTTGGGACATTTGGGTTATAATGAGGAGTAAATGCTATAAGTGTGGATCGAATCAAATAGACAATTGAGTCGAGACGTGAGTGCCTAGTACGACGTGAGAATAAATTATGACGCGTATAAATATGGACCGGGATTATATAAGTTGTATATACATTAAGTTGGTACGAGAATGCGATAAGTACTACTATAAAACTACGGTGATTACTAAGATGTGTGCTTACTTAGTATTGGTATATGATTTGTATGTATGACATACCTACCATACTTGCTATCACGGGAGGTTTTCGTTTGCTTAGGGCCCTCTAATCCTTGTGTTGCCCGGATTTAGACTGGTTACCTCGATGAACATAGGTCAGAGAAGGACTTATTGGGATGTTAATAAGTCTGCTGATCGTGGGAGCGCAGGTATGTGCGTGACCCATGTGATGTGACTGTGTTCGCCTCCACTATTTGTGATTTGTGTTATCTGAACGATTCCTGAGAGATTCGGAATACGTGATTCCTTATGTATGTGATGTACCGGGATGGATAGCAGAGTATGTGTGCACCGCAGCTTAGTCTCGGGGTGCTTATATTGTATATTTATGTTGTGGAAGAATATACACTTAATAAACTGGGAACTTTCATATGGCATTGTGTGTATAACTATGGAATAACAAAAGGGATGATCTATAATAAGTTGTATTATTTTTATGTGAGAACCTGAATCTACGTTAAGCCCCTATTTAATTGCGAGCATTATAATGTTAATGGGAATCGAGTATAAGGGTAGAACCTATGACAGTCTAGCTAGATATGATGTTACTTAGCTAGTGGGTTATGTCATTTTAGATGGGTACTTACGTTAGGAGTGCACAGTTAGACGAGAGGTGAGAATTTCAAGAGAGTGCACGTCCTAACATGTACTTTGCATTTAATGTTTTAAATATTTTTAAAGCACTTGCAGGTTTTTAAAATATCTCCACATTCGGGCTCTGACCCGTTTGCTTTCAAATCTATTTTTCTTGTAAAACCATTTTAGGTGCCCAGCCACAAGGACACCATGCATAGGATACTCATTCAGATGACGAGCTGTAGCTGTTTGTGGAAGTTACAGGGATTTGCTTTTAGACGCTTCTATCATTTGGATTCCATGTTCAGTATTCCTCAGTTTTAGGGCATGTTGCCCAGTTCCATTAGAGATACATTTCCATTTCAGTTTTTCAGACTTTGGCATGTTTTGATTCAGTATTCAGTTTTTAGTTATTCATTTCTGTTGTGGAGTTTGTTGTGAGGAGTTTTCCTCCGGATTTATTTATATCTTGTGTTAGTTATTCTACTATTTCGTTATGGTGAATGGTGATATTATTCTTGCTTTATATCTTTCACTGCATGTTAATCAGACTTTAATTAAAATTTGGCAACTTACTTTTTAAATACTAGGTGGTTAGTAATAATAAAATGTTTTCGACAGTGATGCTATTAGCTGAGCCAACTTGGCATTTTGAATTAATTTAATAAAGGAGTAGCTACCCGGTATTTAATTAGTCGGGGTGTCACACGTGTGTGGTGGGTGGGGGTGGGGGATGGGAAAGGGTTTGGGGTAGGGTGGGGGTAGGGGTAGGGGGTGGGGCAGGGTGGGGGGTTGTTTGTGGTCGGTGGGGGGTGGGGAGGGGGGATGTTTCACTCTTGTACAAATTAATAGTAACAATTCATTTTTATTTGTAGTAATTGTACATATTTGCTTGTCTTCTTTTAATTCATTTTTATATGTACTAATAACATTTTTTTACAACAAATGTCTCATTCAAGTATTAAGGCGAGGATGATGATGCTGGTTATGATGATGTCGTCTGGGCTCGGTGGTATCGAAGGCGACGAGGGCTCCTCGGCCCCTAGTCTCCCCAAATATGGCAAATTGAGGATGCCCATCGAGAACAAGTCGGGGCTATTAGCAAGATCCCTCGAGCTGCTAAAGACGATCATTGACCCATGGTACATTATATGGAAGGAGGTGCCATATGAACTCAAGCTAGCTGTTTGGGTGGCACTACAGGTAATATATTTATATTTATATTTATATTTATTTGCAACTAACATTATATTTGTTGGACATGAATAATTCAACCTGGATCCAACGCTACGCGATTCCGTCTTGGAGTAGTTGAGGGAGCAACACAATGCATGGAAGAAAAATATGCGGATCCGGTACTTTGGGAAGACACGAGAGTCCATTATCCAATGCATTAATCCGTCCCGCTGAAGGAGCCGATCTCATTGGCATAATGGCAAAGGTTCATTGACAATGAGATCGGGCAGCGACAATTGGCATCTCGCCAATCGAGAACGGAAAACCGGGCAAAAAGACGGACGTGCCCTACTCCGGTCGGACGTATTACGCCAAGGTGGAGCATAGAATGATGGTAAGATTTAATTTTTCTAGAACTACATAAAATATATTATTCTACATTATTTTACTTTGCGGGGCCGTACTAATTTTACTTTATTTTATTTCAGGGGACAGGGAATGTCCCTGGGGGTAGGCCACATAGGCTCGATACTTATGTGGCTCTTCAGACGAAGAAGGGGAAGGACAAGGAGGTGCCCCCAAGTGTCGCGGCCACGATTGTAAGTAATCTGACAGTTTACTTTTTGTTAATTATGTTATAATTTTTTAATTTACTTATTTTACTAATCATGTTCTTTATGTCGTTTCAGGCAAAGCTTAAGGAAATGCATGAGTCGCAGTCTGATGCCGACAAGGAATCTTTTCCAAAGACTCACTCAGACAAGTTCTTGGCTCTGATCATAAGGGGAGGACAAGGGGGTGAGCTCGCGGGTGGCCAAATCTAGGATCATCGAATTGGAGACGAGCGACATCGGTTTGGCTTGAATGATGGATTCACATGAGGCGAAGCTATCCCATTTGGAGGCGACGGTCCAGGATATGTACTCATTCATGAAGCGTTCGTTGGGCGAAAACCGTAAGGGTAAAGGGAAGGAGAAGGCGATGCGGAAGGAGGTGCGGAAGAAGGAGGTGTGGGAGGACGAGGACGAGGATGAGGATGTGGACCTCACTGCTTCATCGTCGAGACGTGCGGACTTTGATGATCCAACTACCTATTTGTCTCCCTTCAACATATCGATCTCGACACTTGGTTGGCCGAGCGTGTTTATACTGGGCATATTTGATGGCCAGAGGATAGGGCAGGGGTTAAGGGACCCGAATATCGCCCAGGGTGCACTAGTTCATGGATGTCAGCTTCAAGACATCGAGTCCAGGGTGCTCGTCACGCATGTGATGCCCGGGAAGTATAACTCCCAATTGTGATTGCGCGAACAATGCGGAACGACGTATATTAGTGGATGTGTTAATTCTTATATCGTGTGGCCTACTCACCTCCTCAGCGTTAACCATATCCCAGACATTTAGTGACATTGATTTAAGTTTGAATTGAATTGTTTTAAATTATTACATTTGTATTATATTTGGATTATATGGTGATGCATATTTTCTCTATTTTGAATCTATATTTGCATTATCTCTATTTTATTTGGATATATGATGTTTGAACAGGTACAACATTTCTATAACATGTACAAATATACTGCTGGGCAGTGGCAGTGGCCATACTGCCCAGCAGATTTTTTTTCAATTCTGCCCAGAATTGTCACGGTCATTGATCGTGACAAGTCCTTGACAAAGAGTCTTATCATGTACTTGTCACGATCAATGACCTTGATAATTTTTTAAAGAATGTCACGGGCTTATCACGCTTCTAGTCCGTGACAAATATTGTCACGGTTATGGGCCATGATAAGACTGTGACAATTCTAATGAACTTGTCACGGTCAATGACCGTGACATGACCTTGACAAAAAAAGTTGTCTCGCCCAGAATTATCACAGTCATTGACCTTGACAATTCGAAAGATTTGGTGTAGTGATTATTATTATTATTATTATTATTATTATTATTATTATTATTATTATTATTATTATTATTATTATTATTTGCATTTGATTTCTAGTGGTGATGGGAGGTTGGGGTGAGCCAATTGAAAACCCGAATTAAATTGTAGTGGTGATACGAGTTTAAGAGGGTCAATGGAAAATTTGGATTGTTAGAAGTGATCGTGCCCTCACCGGATAACCAGTTGCCTAAATTGATCTGTATAGGTTTGTATTGGGATGAAAATGAGATTATGAGGAGGATAGCATAATATTAAAATCAAAAGCCTTAGACAGAATCACAAACACCTTATGAGCTACCAAAGTAATTTATGTGAAGTGATCTTGTTTTATTCAGACACCCGTTTTAGTAAATTGAACATTATATGCTCGCGTTAAGGTTAAAAATGGTCTTCAGGGGGCGAAGATTGAAAATAATAATGAAGTGTCCTATACACAGAGACACAAATACCCTAAAAGATACAAAATAAACTTATAGGAGGTGATTGTGTCCTCATCGAACACTTGATTTTATATATTCACTAGTATACTCTTGCTTTTGGGTTGAAATGGGCTAACGAGACGAAAAGTTGAAAACAAAAAGAAAGAGTATTGGAAAGCGACAAAAGTATACAAGTGATGTTTCTTCAAAGGTAGAGAATTAGTATACCAACTTTATCTAGGTTAATTTTGATGTTGTAAGGGAATTTAGTATTGTTGTATTGCATCATATTGCTAGCTGCTCTAATTGTGTTTTGATTCACTACTGTAATATCCTTTGAAATTTAATATTCATATATCCGACTCATTTTGATTCACTACTGTAATATCCTTTGATTCGCTACAATTGTGTTTTGATTCACTATTGCTACAATTAGTGCTAATTGCTATTATTATGTTTTTTTAATAAATGTCTTTTATTTTTTTAATTTCATTTATAGACATCCCATGGGGAATAAAAGTAGCTCGTGGGAAGTGATTGTGTTCTCATTGGCCTCCTAGTTGCCTAAATTAACTAATATATGCTCGTTTGGTGTTAAAATTGGGAACTAAGTGGCATGGACACCCCATGTGGCATAAAAGTAACATGTGGGAAGCGAGTGCATCCTCTCTGGTCTCCCGATTAATGACATTAATCCGTATAGGCTTTTTTGGGGATTATAGTGGGCATTAAAGGGTGAAAACTCAAACAAGCGACTAAGTGGACCAAATAGGGGCACGAACACCCCATGAGGCACAAAATTAACCCGTGGGAAGTGACCACATTCTCACCGGGCTCCCAGTTGCCGAAATTAACTAGTATAGGTTTGTTTTGGTGTTAAAACTGGCGTCAAGGAGCTAAGATTCAAAACAATTACTAAGTTGCCCGGAGATAAGTATGGACACCCCATAGGGCATAAACGTAATCCGTATCTTGTTATTGAAAGTATATATACACAGATTTGTAATCTTATAAAACAGTTTTTGATTGGGATTTGAACAAATATGATGGTGTGTTTGATCCAGACTTAATATGGAATTCACAATTATATGAATCCGAAAGCTCATTGTATGTCCTAATTTATGCAGATTTATATTTTGTTTACAAAATGACGTGGAATCGATTCTTCTAAGGCAAGAGGGTAAACCTCTCTTTTGAGTTTTATTTAGTCTGTCTTTATTTAGAAACTTCAAAAATCATTATATGTCTTATACAAACTTACTTATTTACGCCAATACATATTATTTCCTATTAATTGTTTGTTGAAAAAACTTAGACAAGAGATGTTGTATGCTTCTTTGGATTGTACTTGCCCTACCAAACAATTATGTTTTGGGTTTGTGGTTCTAGCAGTGAAGGAGGTTTCTATTTGGATAGCTATTCCATGTTGCTTCAATGAATTTACATTTTCGTTAAGGCATATACATTAAAACCATGCACTTCCTAAAATCTGTGTCAATTTTTCATGAAATTAAATTAATATTACTAAAATCGCAGATTTTAATTTTTGTTCATTATTTATCTACTCATATTTTGGATAGGTATTACTTTTGTTTACATGTCTGTCACACAACTACATCAAAAAATTATTATTAAAATTTCTCTTTTTTGGTAGCATATCATAAGGTGTCCGGATCAGTGATGATACGCAAATATTGTGTATTTCATCCTCAAAACCTACACATTTTAGCCCCCTCGGGTGCCTTAATCTCTATATTTAAGCCCATTACCAGACAACCTCGGTTTATATTATTAACATTCTATATGAGTTATAATTTGGCTTTTGTAGGTATTTAGGTACTAAGTACGGAGTTCGGACGCATTCCGATGAAGTTTCGTATGCAATCATACGTTCAAGGGCATTTTAGTCTTTTTACAGCTTGGGAAGTTGGCCTGACATCTCACAAAAGTTGTAGCCCTCCCCGCTAGCTTTGCGTGGCCGTAAACGGTGCGCGATTTCGAGTTCGTATGAAGAAGTTACGGCATTTTCAGCGGAGGGAAAAATAAGGAAATCAGAAGAGGAGGAGAAAAGAGAAGAAAAGAATGCACAAGCTGCTACTTGGCTCACCCCTGCTTGATCGATTGATTGACCATTTTGGTCGATCGATCGATCCTTCTCTGCAACTGAAAATTGGCCTTGATCGATCGATCGATCGATCCCCTGTTTTCAGGAGATATTTTGGCATTTCTTTTCTTTTCTCTTTTCTTTTATATTTTTATTCCAACTTAGTATAAATACCCATTTTTTTGTAATAGACAGATATACACGATTTTAGGGTAGAATATCTTAGGGTTTGAGGGTTTTGGAGAGTTCTTCTTCAATTGTTCTTGGTTTGACACCCCATTTGGGTTGAATGTTGCACTATTCATCATCCTCTTCCTTAATATAGTTTGTATTTCTTCATTTCTAGTTAATTGACATGCTTTGTTAAATAGATTTACATGCTTTCTAGTATAGTTTTATCGCGTTTCTTTACGGCATTTATTTACCGCATTTTTACGATGCTTTCTAGGTAATTTAAATTAGGTTGTGTTTGAATGGAACTCACTCGGGTTAACGCGTTGCTTGGCTTGCTGATAGTGTTTACGGGTCTATTTCGGATGCATTGTTCTAGTTATTGCGCCTAGGATATTTGACGGGGCATATCATGTATGTCTCGAGCTTACGACCTTTTGTGCGCAATTTCTGGGATATTTGTTGACGCCAAAATCTTATTAGGCTTTTATGAGGATTTAGGGGCGTGACAACCCTTGATTTAATTAACTGTCGAAACGAGACGCATTCTAAATAACTCGTCGACCCATGTAACCATTTTATACAAATTAACTCGGGTGACGGATATTCGACGCAACCTATAGTTTTATCCGCTTTCATAATCTAGTTTCAATACCTTGCCTAGATTAACATTTCCCTTTTATGAATCTTTTACTTTTTAGTTTGTAATCACCTTTTGCACTTTTATTTTGGAGTATTAAACCACTTAAATTCTCGATACTCGACTTCCCGCTAGACTTGCCCTGCAAGTGTAGTAGTAATTTAGGTTTTTGTATAGTCGCAACGAGATAGAAAATAATGACTGTGCACTTTACACGCGCACACCTCTCGCGCGCTATCAAAATGGCGCCGTTGTCGGGGACTTGTTTGTTTTAGACTTTATTTGATTTAGTAATTCATAGAATTTTCTTTCTGTTTGTATTATTTGCTAATATTTTGCAGGACTTCCACATTTGAGCACTTAGAAACGCTCGAATTTTTTTCGCGCGCACTTACTTTGTGGAACTCCCCATTTCGAGCCATTTTTGGGGTAAGCATGTCTTATTCCAATTCTTTCGGTAATCCTTGTCATAATTCTCAAAATTCTCACAAACCTATGACTTTCGGTGAATACTTAGAATCCCAAGGTATAACAAATTCCAAAATGACTTTGGGCGAGTATAACGAAAGTCAAAACTTAGGTTATTGGAATTTTGATGATGATGATGATGATGATGATAATGATTTTGGGCCTTTACCTCCTTATAATAGGAATTTTGAAACGAATTCGAATAGTTTTTAAAATTCCTATCATAGTGAGGTTTGGTTTAAGTCCGATGGCAACTTTCAAATTTCCCATTTTCATGCATCCGCACCTCGAATTATGACATTCGGTGCAGGTTTGCGTATGTATGAGAATGAGAAAATTGAAAATCGTTATCGGAAAGAAAATCGTTTGTGGGAACATGACTTGAATTTACTTTTTGAGTCCGAAGACGATTTTGCTTCCGAGACTTTCGAGGTCGAGGAATGTTTCGAACCAAATGAGGTACTTGTGCCTACTTTGGAACAAACCATTATTGACTTTGCCCATTGCATAATAGATATTGAAAGCGAGGATGAAAATGACGTAATATCTATTTGAAATGAAATGATTTCTTCTTTGGCCCCCAAAGAAGAACATTTCATTGAAAATGATATTATTTCATTCGAAACTCAAACTTCATGCGATGATGATTCATCTCATGAGATTTAATTTCTTTCATCCCCATTTTCATTCTCTATTATCCCACCGTCACAAGTACACGATGATTCGGTTTCAAACTTTAATGTTTTAAACCCTATCGCCGATAAGGAGTACCTGCTCGAGTCGCCTTCCACGATCGCATTCGTGCCTTTGTGTGCGCTGCCTCCCTTACCAATTTCAAAATCATTAGGAGGATATTTGGCTTTTCTCGACCCCCACATATTTTTGTCACCCGTTCAATCCAAACCCCCCATCGTCCCTCCAAAACTTTTAATTGGCGATGGTTCCTTTCTTACGCCATACACATGCCTTCCGTTGTTCAAACGAAATTCATATTTTTTGAAGGCATGCTTGTTTGTGAGGGTACACCGGTTATCATCCAAAGTCAAATCGTTCTTATGGTGGACCCTCAGTTATTTAGACTTCTAGTGTACAATTAGTGTGAGGCCTAAATAGTAGGTTGTATATAGTTAGCTTTTTATTCTTTCTTTCTTTTTATTTTAGTCTAGTGTAATTAGTTAACTTTTTATTATAAATTTTTGCTATGCTCGGTACTAACTTGTTTTGTAGATTCTTTGGATTTGTTCTTATAGGGATCGCTCCAATTTTGGGTAATATCGCTCTTTTCCTCTCTTTGACTTGGTTCTTAATTTACGTTGAGGACAATGTCAAGTTTTAAGTTAGGGGGTGTGGGATATTCTATCCATTTCATTATTTAGTCCATGTTTTTGCTCACATGTTAGTTACTTAGTATGCTTTTCTTAGAAAAATTGAAAATTTCAAAAAGATTTTCTTTCCCTTTTCTCCTTTTTGTGGGCATTTTGCCTTTGTTTCCGATGATAAATTTTAATAATTGCCCGATCCAATTGACAACCCAATGATGCATGTTCTCGATTTTAGAAGTTGTTAGACTTTAGTCTCACTTATTGATATTATGAATAACTTCATGAATTAAACTTTAATCCCATTAGCACATGCACTTTTATTTCCATATTGATTTGGTTTAAGATTTTTATAACTCAGTAATCTTTTGTTGCATTGTATATACTTACACCGAGTAAGCTTTGTACCTTTCGTCATTTGTGAGTGTATACACTATTCTTTTCTCATTTAAAACGTTGAATTCGTTGGTAATCTCACTATTCTTTCATTTGATCGTTCATTAATTGAGTTCGTAATTGATCATGATTTTCATATATTGTTTTGACTCGAGAATTGTGTAAACTTTTGGAAATGATCATAGGCCCTCTTTTTTATATCACTCATATTGGCCTTGACCTCACCCATATATGTTTACCCTCATTAACCCCTTTGAGCCTAAATATTAGCCTTTCATTTCATACCCCATTCCCATAACCAATTCTAAATTGGAGTTTTAGCTCGTACATACACTTTCCACACCTTTTTTTGGAATGTTACTTGGGATTGAATGATGATGTTATGATGTCGGTTGCAATTTAGGCATATGAGGGTTTGAAAAGTAAAGAGAAGAAAGTAGTGAAAAAAGTGAACAAAAAGAGAAAGCAAAAAGCAGAAGAAAAGAAAAGAAAAAAGAAGAAAAAGAAGAAAAGAAAAGAAAAATGAAGAAAAGAAAAGAAAGAGCAAGTTGTAAATGTTGTATATAGTGTTCAATAAGCTTTGATGACTCTTCGCGATGATATATCTACTGCCTTTTTGGAACTTTTTTTCCAATTTTGTTATTGCCCGCATTATCCCATCATCCCGAGTTTTCATTCCGAACACTTTGAATCCTTACATACAATCCTTCGTTTCGTACCCTAGCCATACCTACATTACAACCCTATTAAAGTCCTACGTGATCTTAGGTGCATGTAATTTAATAGTCATAATAGTTTTGATAATCTGTGAAAATGCATTTCGCCTCTTTTAGTGTGCGGTATCCTTTCATTGAGATTACAGTTTTCATATTTTATATAGCGTTATTCATTTAAGACATGTGCGCGGCCTAATTTCCATTTACATTTACTCTTTAGCCCGCATGTTTCGTGTGTTACCTCCCTGTTTTGAGTGATTTTCATTTTATGAGTGTAATGCCTATGAGGATTGAATGTATTCTTGCTTTAACGCTTATCCGATTTATATAAGTTTTTGCCAAATCATACTTTGCATGTGCTCGCTCCCCCTCCCACATTTTAAAGTTTCAATTCTATGAGGTGCATTCTATAATGTCAATGATTCGGACTTTTGTTTGAATCCGTTCAATGTGCTAATAATGTGTATGAAATCCTTCTCGCCATTTTTGGGCTTGTCGCATGTTGGGTTGGGCATATTTTGAGGAAACTATGTGATGTTTGGGGGTACCATCCCTGAAAACCCTCACGAGACGACACTCGTCCCTATGGGTTTAACGGCTTATTGCATATGCTAAATGCAATCGAATCTCCCGCGAAAGTGGCATTTTGCTTTTATACCATACTTTTGTATTATCTCGTGCATTTGGTTTGCTTGTAGTTCTTGTTGCATCCTATTTCATTGCTAGGGACTAGCAATGTGTAAGTTAGGGGGTGTGATGATACGTAAATATTGTGTATTTCATCCTTCGAACCTACGCATTTTAGTCCCCTCGGGTGCCTTAATCTCTATATTTAAGCCCGTTAACCAGACAACCTCGGTTTATATTGTTAACATGCTATATGAGGTATAATTGGATTTTTGTAGGTATTTAGGTAATAAGTATGGAGTTCGGACGCATACTGATGAAGTTTCGTAAGCAATCGTACGTTCAAGGGCATTTTAGTCTCTTCATATCTTGGGAACCTGGACCGACATCTCACGAAAGTTGTAGCCCTCCTCGCTAGCTTCGCGTGGCCGTGAACGATGAGCGATTCCGAGTCCGTATGAAGAAGTTACGGCAATTTCAGCGGAGGGAAAAACAAGGAAATCAAAAGAGGAGGAGAAAAGGGAAGAAAAGAATGCAGAAGTTGTTGCTTGGCTCACCCCTGCTTGATCGATCGATCGTGGTCAATCGATCGATCCTTCTCTGCAGCTGAAAATTGGCATTTATTTTCTTTTCTCTTTTCTTTTCTATTTTTATTCCAACTTAGTATAAATACCCATTTTGTTGTAATAAACAGATATACACGATTTTAGGGTGGAATAGCTTAGGGTTTGAGGGTTTTGGAGAGTTCTTCTTCAATTGTTCTTGGTTTGACACCCCATTTGAGTTGAATGTTGCACTATTCATCATCCTTTTCCTTAATATAGTTTGTATTTCTTCATTTCTTGCTTTCTAGTTAATTTACATGTTTTGTTAAATAGGTTTACATGCTTTGATTTATTGCTTTCTAGTGTAGTTTTATCGCGTTTCTTTACGACATTTATTTACCGCGTTTTTACGATGCTTTCTAGGTAATTTAAATTAGGTTGTGTTTGAATGGAACTCACTCGGGTTAACGCGTTGCTTGGCTTGGTGATAGTGATTACGGGTCTATTTTGGGTGCGTTGTCCTAGTTATTGCCCCTAGTAGATTTGACGGGGCATATCATGTATGTCCCGTGCTTAAGACCTTTCGTGCACAATTTTTGGGATATTTGTTGACGCCAAAATCTTATTAGGATTTTATGAGGATTTAGGGGCGTGACAACCCTTGATTTAATTAATTGTCGAAACGAGACGCATTCTAAATAACTCGTCGGCCCATGTAACCATTTTATACAAATTAACTCGAGTGACGGATATTCGACGCAACCTATAGTTTTACTTGCTTTCTTAACCTAGATTCATTTTCCCTTGCCTAGTTAATCATTTCCCTTTCATGCATCTTTTCTTTTAGTTTGTAATTCATCTTTTACACTTTTATTTCAGAGTACTAAATCTCATAAATTCTAGCATCTCGTCCTTGTTGATTTTCGATACCTAACTTACCGCCATACTTTCCCCGCAAGTGTAGTCGTAATTTAGGTTTGTTTGTATAGTCGCGGCGATACAGGAAAACAACGACTGTGCACTTACACGTGCACACCTCTCGCGCGCTATCAATCAGCTTACGCGCACCTCGACTAATTCCCATCTGCAGTTCGTGGCTTTCGCTGGCCAAGCATTATTTTGACCGTGCGGAGAATCGAACTGAGGACCAAATCCAATCCACCCTCAAAACTATCCCAGTGACATCCTTATACGATTTTACCAAGAGGCTTGGTTCATTCTTAAAATTATATACAATATTCACATCATTATCTTTTAAATGATTTCACTTTGGATAAAGATACACACACCCACATTTGTACCATTTTCTCATACCCGGTGCATACAAATATTATACCTTGTTGTTGTGGGTCCCGTCAGGGCACAAGGTACAATCCCTTACCTACCTTATCTTATTAGGCGGGTACCAAAGTGAATACCAAACTGAATCGGTGTAGTGGTACTATTTCACTTCTAACGTATAACAAACACATGGTTAATAGCCCGACTACAATAATTAATCAAATGCAGCGGGTTAGAGGGTAAAACATGAAATTTAGTATTATTATAATACCAAACCAAACATTGTAAAATGATTACCCCAAAGGTCACCCGTAATGGAAACATTATTTTTGGTAATACAAGTAGTGGAGTACCTTTGATTCATGCAGGGACGTAGCTAGGATTTCTCGATAGTGGGGGCTAATCTAATGGTAATTTCCGGGGGTTCGAGGGTGGAATCCCTATAGCCAATTTTTTTAAGGTTATTTTTTAGTATTTACCAAATAATTACTAAAATATTTATTTAATTTAATAAAAAGATAAATAATTTTTGCAAAGATTAAACCAATATTTATCCCCTCAAATTTATATATACAATATCCCTAAAGTCAATCACAATTTAATCCTAAAACTAAATTTAGAATTTAAACCAACCAACAATGACACTAAACAAAAAAAATATTAACCATTTCATCTAAAATTAAAGGGAGAACTTACGAGTGAAAATTAGATGGGTAAAATATAATTTAATATTTAAAGAAATTTTATATGATTGACATCATAAAAATTCATTCAAAAATTAAATCAAAATCTAAAATTATAAATTAAATAGAGAATGAGAAGAGAAGTCCTTTCCTTTTCTTTTCAAAGTGTTGTGTGGGAAGAACAAGAATATAAGAGTTTTTTATAATTACCAAACCCCATCTTAAGTTTTCAAAAAACTTCATTTTATTCCTAGAATTTTCTTTTAGTACATATGTATTTTTTTTTGTGGGGGCTCAATCCCCCACTTGGCCCCATGTGGCTTCGTCCATGGATTCATGGAGCAGACTCAATAAATGTTGGCTGAAGTTATAATGGGTTTGGTGCAGCTGACGAGAAAAATTAAAAACGAATTTAATAATTTTAGATCTCGTTCGAACAAGCGGAGGTCTTGAACCATCTTCATATAAAACATTAAATATTGAGGATGAGGATTGTGACTACAAAATAAATTGATTTTGCACCAATTTCTTCATGCATAACTCAATATTTAGATAGCAAAAAATACTTTTGTGCTTGTGTATATATATATATGGAGAGGTTCAAAAGTGAACCTTTAATGAACCTTAATAAAAAAAATACCATAAAATTCGATTAATTTTAATCTTATGTTGTAATTGGACCGCGTCAGTGGCAACGAACATGCGTGTGACACGCGGGTGGGGGGGGGGGGGGGGGGGGGAGGTGTGTGTATTAAAAAAAAATGCATGTCACACACGTGTCCGTTGCCGCTGGCGCGGACCAATTACAACATATGAATTAAAATTAATGGGTTACTAAGGTATTTTTTGTTAAGGATCATTAAAATTTTGAACCTATCCATATATATATATATATATATATATATATATATATATATATATATATATATATATTCCCCTTATTATTTGAACATGGAGTTGATCATTCTTATAATTTGCACTTGTTAAAATATGATCTATTTATGTGTCACTTTTACTTATCCTTGAGCAATCGTGGTGCATAGCTCACTAATTAGTTTCTCGACTTGTTTACTTTTTTTGGGTAATGATTTAATATATGTTAATTTATACAGATTGTAATATTGATAATTTATATTATAATTATATTGATTACATGTATAATATTTGCATCTAAGAATATGAATGTCATATGCATCTATGTTTCCCAATTACTTTTAACATAAAATGGAACCCAATTCAAGGATAATGTCCACAAACATATTTTTTGAGCACGAATGTCCCACTCTCTTCACGCATATTTGATTTTCAGTAATATATACAATAACTTGTGTAAAGTTACATAAAATTTTTTTGAAAAAATTATAATTTGCACATAGAATTTTATAATATACACACAAACATTTTGAAATATGTATATGTTAAAATTGTGTATACCCTAGTTATAAGTTATACGTGAAGGGTTGAATGACTTTAATACTTAAAAAATATGTAAGTGAAAGAGAGCAGAAAAAAATATTAAACAGTTACCAAAATAAAAAAAACTCATCCTACCATAGTAGAGCAAACATTCACTTGAAGGCAAGGAAAACCATACTTTATTTAAACTTAGACTTGGCTGTAGTGCTATACGCATTATTATACCTCAGAAAATAGCTTTTAAGTCCAAAAAGTAAATAAAGGGACAAAATACATATAGAGATAGGAAAACTCAAAACCAAATTAGGGTCCAAAATACCCATGGAGAAATTTAAGATGGTAACAAAGGAGATGAAGCATAATCAATAATCAATAGTCAGATGGGAGCCTCCTTTTTTTGTTGATGGCCTTAAAGCAAGCTTGCCTCAACCTTTTTATTTTTTCTTTCATTTATAAATTTGGCTGCTTCTCCATCATCTTCTTGTGGTCTTCTAGCATCTCTACCTCATTTGTTAATCCCATCTCCAAATATTGCAATTAAGAAAAAAATACTTATACAAATAAGAATAATATATATTAAACTTACTTACAAAATTTTATATTCAATTCACTTCTTATAAGAGAGAAATGAACTCAATTAAAAATAAGGGGTTAATTCCATTTCCCATAAACTTTTCCCCAATTTTTACATCACCATCCGAATTTTGTTTTCAAGATTTAACCCCTAAACTTCTATAACGGCTTCATGTAGCCTCCTAACTTACACCGTCAATTTTTTGGACGAAATATTGGTCGCGTTCCATGCAAATGAGGGTATTTATGTCCAATTCTATATAAGAGTTTTTAAAAAATGAAAATTAGAGAAAAACTTTTATACAATAATTTTTTTTATAGAAAACCATTTAAAAGATTTGGAAATTAAAACTTTTTTTTAATCGAGAAATTAACAAAAAAACTATTTTAGAAATTACAAACAGAAACATTAAAAATTAAAAATATGAAAAATCTTAATTTTTTAAAATACGAAAATAATAGAAAAATATTTTTGAATTTATACAAAACTATTTAAAAAGTTACCTAACAAATTTAGAAAACGTACATAGAAACACCACCAGGTGGTCCCTCTCTCATTATGAAGCATGGACCGACTGAACGACTTATTTTGAAAAAACTTATAAGAATCTTGAAAAAAATAGAAAAGACATTTTAAAAGATTGAATAATAACATAAATTTTTTTTAAAAATCTAGAAATAATAAACAAAAAAGTTTGAATATTATTTAAAAAGAACAAAGTTTACGAAAAAAATATATTTCTAGGGAAAATAAATTTGTAGCAAAAAAAAATATTTTTGGCAAAAATCCATATTTCCAAAAAAAACAAACAAAACTTGGTTCGTATAAAAATTCAACAAAAAAATAAATAATTGAATTCTAGAAAAATTAAAATAAATACCAATACCAACAAACCCATACACATACCCCTAATTAAATCTTGGATTTGGGTAAAAAAAATAACCTCAAATTCAATACTTCCTTTTTCAAACCCACCTTTTTCTTCAACCCCAAATTAGTGTGTGTCATGTTAAGATATATGTGTGTGTGTGTACACACACACACACACACACACACACACACACATATATATATATATATATATATATATATATATATATATATATATGTATATATATACAGAGAGAGAGAGAGAGAGAGAGAGAGGTGCAACCATGATTGCCCATACCGTTATGAGAAAATGAGAAAGAGAGTATAGTGAGGTATTATCCACAATTTGGTAAAATACAATAATACCCTTTTAAAATAGTTACATGGGTGTCAATTGTGATTATCCGTCTATTAAACTAGAAGTATTATGGTTAAAAGGTTTCGTTTTGAAAGTTTAGGTGGATTAAATCCAAACAATAGAAGTTCAGTTGGTGATGTAAAAATGAGAGTAAAGTTGAGGGGAGAAAATGCAACTAACTCTAAAAATGATGGAATATAGATTAATATATTCAAAAGGATCTAATACGCACGTATGATAATACCTTAACATTGTCAATGAGGGACTCCATACTCTTGATCTTCCGGTGCGGTCACCTCGTAATATTAAGCTCTCTGCATCTTTTCTTCAGCATAGTCAATCCTACCTTCAACTCCTTGATTGCTTCAGTTATCGGAACGTTAAAGTATTTTTGAATCTCATCGAGTTCCAATGGAGCCGATTTTAATTTTTTAATTTCCCGACTTTGATTTTCATTTGTGTTTGAAATCATAAATTGTCCATGACGCATTGTATTAAGCCCTTCTATTGCTCCATAATCTAAATTTTCAGTACCCATAAACATTTGTGGTTTGATATCTACAATACCATCTTGCCTAAAATCTGCAATATTATCATCCCCAAATATTCTCAAAATCATCAAATTCCAATTGGAGAATATAATTTTTTGGTTGTGAAAATTGATATTCATTAAAACCATGTGGAATTTGATTGTGTTGTTGCGAAAATTGGTATTGATAATCAAAGAGGGTTTCATAATTTGACTGTGGAAATAATTTATCAGAATTAAAGGGATCGTCAAAAGAATTGTAATTCAAATTATTAGTGATATGTGAGTATTGCTCCAATTTTCTGCAAACACAAAAAATGGACAATTACACAAGTACACAAACATATATACTAGGTTGTAAACAATATACCTGAAAGAAGAAATGTATTAATAAGTGGGAGATTACCCTTGACAGATTTCTTCCAAATAAGTCCAATCAAGTTCATACTCGTTTTCCACCCTAAGCTGATTAGAATCCATTCTTGAAGATAGTACAATGAGAGGAAGAAACCACTATTTATAACCCGAAGTTGACTTCCCATTTACCCTCAAACCCTAAAATTTCCTATTTTCTAAAACTTAAAACTCAGCCGTGGACTCTACAATTTCCTATAATACAATTATGATTTCTAATTTTTGACATCTATTCGTCTCCCACCATTAAACCTCACATTGAATGACAGCAATAAAGCTCTTCCATTTCTCATCGCCCTTTGACTTCCCATTTAACCTCAAACCCTACAAATTCTTATTTTCTAAAACATAAAACTCAGTCGTGGACTCTACAATTTCCTATAATACAATTATGATTTCTAATTTTTGACATCTATTCGTCTCCCACCATTAAACCTCACATTGAATGACAACAATAAAGCTCTTCCATTTCTCATCGACCTTTGGTCTCCAACCATTTTTCTTTACAACAAACATACATTTATACATACATATATATCTATATACAATCGTCGTAAATATTTAAATGGCAAGCTGTCCTAAGAAAGCTGATGGTTTAGGTGATGCAACTGTCAAATCTCAGTTCCACGTCGGTAATATGATGATGTGTTTCTTTTGATTGATTTTGGATATGGGTTTTCTATTACTAACTTGCTAAGCTATTAAGTAAGTGTTCAGATCTCTTTTACTACTGCTTCACTTCAATGAGATTTGTTAAGGGCAAGAATGACGTGTGAAACAATTCATAGCCTTTTCCCCATTTCTTTGCCGCACGTGTGTGTAGGGGTCTGAATTTCAGTTCAATTTATAGTTTATTTTGGGTTTGGTTTCCATTTTCTATACATCTTGAAATTTATTTGTTGTTTTAGTAGTTTTATTATATATTTGAAGTTGAGGATTCCTTCGAGAAACAACATGGCCCTCTAAACACGAGATATAATTTGTCCACTTATTTCCTGGTTTGATTCCTCTCCTTCATATTTCTTCATTTTTGTTAGCCATTTACATTCTATACGAATTGAATTTCTGTTTAGATATGATTTGAGGATAATTTCTCACCTTTTTTTATTGGATTTCAGTTCAAACACAATTTTTGGGTTATTACTGTCCTAACAGTTCACTTTTCTTTTCCTTCTTTTGGAAATATTATTTTTAATATGATTAAGTTTATATTAATTATAGTTGTTTCACATCGAGAGGCGCCACCGCAATACAACTTACTGAACGAACCCAGTCCACTATGTCTTCATCTCAAAAAGAGCCTCTCTTTTGGATTTGATCCAAATGAAGCTTTCTTAAGAAAATTCTTCTAATCATGAGGTGGTTTTAATTTTTTTTATTTTAATTTCCATATCACCCCCCAAAAAACTTATAGCCATATAAGATAAAGGAGTAGCTAACGGCACTTCAAAAAATCTTTAAACACTCCACAAACTTTTTGAAAGACAAAAATGCCCTTTACTTTAAAATAAAAAAAATCATTTTACTTCTTCAACGAAAAAAATTATTTTTGTAAAAAAACAGTTTTTTATACTAAAAAAATGGGTCATTTTTTAATTAACATTTAGTCCAAAATTTTTATTTTATTCCAAAAAGTCATTCACAATATAAAACACTCACAAACACTCTTTTTTCTCTTATCCTAAACTTTTAAAAAAAATTATCAAAAATAAACAAGGGCATGGAGTCGATAAAAACAGTACCAGCGGGTTATGAATCTATTATATTTTAAGTAACACGATCACGATCCAAATAAAACGCGACGTGACATGGAGTCGTATTTTTTTCATACCGGTGGCACGGACAATTTTGTATTATTTCAAAGATAATCTTTATACTATTTAAAAAAATGGTATGCGCTGGCAGTATGCATAGGCGGTACAACCACCTACACATACCGCTGGCGCGGACCATTTTTTTCTAATATGTTGGTACGCGCTAGCGATATGTAGAGGTAAACTATGTAAAAAAACTGTTTTTATATTAAAAAAAATGGGTCATTTTTTTAATTAACGTTTAGTCCAAACATTTTTATTTTGTTTCAAAAAGTCAGTCACAACATAATAAAAAAAATGGTCTGCCCCAGCAGTATGTACAGGTGGTTGGACCACCTATGCATACCGCTGGCGCGGACCCTTTTTTTAAATAATAAAAAGATTATTTTTGAAATTATAAAAAATGGTCCATGCCACCGTTATGAAAAAAATACGACTCCACCCACGTCACGTTTTATTTGGATCGTGTTACTTAAAAAATAATAGATTCATAACCGCTCGTATTTTTTTTAACGACTCCATACCCTTGTTTATTTTTTATAATTTTTTTTAAAGTTTAGGATAAGAGAAAAAATGATGTATGTGAGTGTTTTATATTGTGAATGACTTTTTGAAACAAAATAAAATTGTTTGGAGTAAACATTAATTAAAAAAATGACCCATTTTTTAAATAAAAAAACGAGTTTTTTTACATAAAAAACCTATACAATCGCTGGCGCATACCAACATATTAGAAAAAATGGTTCGCGTCAACAGTAGTATAGGTGGTTGGACCGCTTATGCATACCGGCGATGCGGAGCATTTTTTTAATTAGTAAAAATATTGTTTTTGAAATTATAAAAAATGGTCTGTGAACCTGGTATGAAAAAAATACGACTCCACGCCACGTCGCGTTTTATTTGAGTCGTGATCGTGTTACTTAAATAATAATAGATTCATAACCAGTGGTATTTTTTTTAACGACTCCATGACCTTATTTATTTTTGATGACTTTTTCTTAAAGTTTAGGATAAGAGAAAAAAGTGTGTTTGTGAGTGTTTTATATTGTGAACAAATTTTTGGAATAAAATAAAATTGTTTGGACTAAATGTTAATTAAAAAAATGAACCTTTTTTTTAAATTAAAAAACAATTTTTTACAAATATAATTTTTTTGTTGACGAAGTAAAATGAATTTGTTTGATTTTAGAGTAAAGGGTATTTTTGTCTTTCAAAAAGTTTGTGGAGTGTTTAAAGATTTTTTGGAGTGCCGTTAGCTACTCCCTAAGATAAATTATAGGAGGATAGAATTACATAACTTCATTTTAATGAATATACAGTTTGATTTTCATATTTTGTGTGTGTATAAATGGGTTGATTTGTCTATATATTCATGTGGTACTTCTTAAACACTTTGTAGTTTGATTGCATCAACAATTAAAATCTTGCAAAAATTTTTGAAATTACGCACTCGCCCGTGCATCGCACGGGCCTACATGCTAGTCTTTGTATAAAACCCATATCTCTCTATCCATTGGATCTATTCGTCTCCCTAGCTTCTAGTCATGGAATTAAGTTAAGTTTTGCAGTCTGTTTTATTTTTCTATACGTTGTATGTATAAATAATAATAAATAGTATACATGCTAAATATTTTGTTTTGAAACGTGAGGTATATAATCATGATGGACCAAAGCACAAAATACGCTACAAGAAAAATGCCCTTTTATGACACTTTAAAAAAATGACTTTATGACAGTTTTAAAAAAATTATCATTAAAAGTATAATACTCTTATTTATATGACATATTAATTATAAAGTGTCATTATAAGAGTAATAAAATTAATGTACATGACAATTTCAATATAATAGTCATATTAAATGGTACATATTATGACCCTTTTTAACAAAACTCCCCAATGCATACGCGTGAGATAACACAATACCACAATTTCAATTTTTGGTCAAAAATGTTTGACACGCAACTCTTTCCCTCCATCTCACTTTCGATCACTTTTCCCCAAACCCAAATTCGTCTCCTTCCCTCGCTTTTCCATCAGCTTCTCCTTCCCTCAGTTACACAGGTACTCTCTCTCTCTCTCTCTCTCTCTCTCACACACACACACACACACACACACACACACAGACGCGCGCACACACACTCACACATGCACACACACTCACATAGACGCACACACGTAAATATTAAACCCTAACTTGCAAAGATTCTGATTTCAATTTTGTATGAAATCTCACGGGTTTGTTCACACCAGCATTTTTTTTAATTTCTATTATTCTTTTTTAGATTTACTTTATTTTTAGCTTAAACTTGATTATTGTATTTGTCTGGAATAATGTTAAAATTAGGGATTTTAGGAGCATATTAGTATGTAAAAAAATGACGGTCTTTAATTTTTAATGTCTGGATGGATTAATTTTGTTGAGGTCGTTGTAGTTAATTTAGGTATGTTGTGACTGGTTGTCATGAAGTTTCATGTGAACATGCTGCAATATTATAGTGAACAATTGTGTTTTGTCTATTAGTTTTATTCTATTTTATTATATTCTTCACATAAATCTAGGTTATCCTTTAAGATGAGAATGCTTAATTAATTGATTTTAAACATTCGTACGTTAAATGAATTATGCCATCTTGTTTTGTTGGACATTACTGTAGGGAAATTCTATGCAAATGTTTGTTTTAGTGATCTTGGTTAAAAACATCCTTCATCTATCAAATTCATTGAATTTATTTTATAGAACTAATTATTATGGATTGTGTGATTCGATGATTGAGAATTATGTTATTTGGCATGGTAATCACATTTCTACTACTAATAATTATAGTATTAATGTGTACTCTTCAAGAAATGGGAATAAACAAGTCGTGGATGTCCATGTATAGGTTATTACACGAGCACTTACAAGGGGTATGTAATTTCCTTCCAGGTTTTGAATGTATGGAAATAGCAATGTAAAAGTACAAATGTTGGAATAAAATATATTTCCTTAAGAGGATGATGTACTAAATTTGTTTTATGTTCTTACCTTATTTTGGTCATGTCCTTATAAGTTTTTCATTGATGGATATTTGACAGGTAGCTATTGTTTCCATAACAAATTTTCATTTTATTGATGTTCAAGTTACAACAACAATGACTTGGTACGAATAAGAGGTAGTTTAATTCTTAATTATCTGTCTTTATTATTATTATTATTATTCACTATACCAAAATGGGTAAATTGGCACCCTTCCAGCGCTTAGCCTTGTCACGGTCATTAACCGTGACAACAAACACGCGTTTTGCATCACGGTTATTGACCGTGACAAGGCCGTGACAAATTATTGTTACGGTCATTGATCGTGACAAAACCGTGACAATTATATTTGTCACGGTCATGTCACGGTCAATGACCATGACAATATTTATAAATGTTGTCACGGTCAATGACCGTGACAAATGTCGTAGTAAAAAATCCCTTCCCCTTCTTTTTTCTCCACCCGTTTCTTCCCTCCTTTTCTCTCTCTCTCTCTCTCTCTCTCTCTCTCTCTCTTCCATTTATATATATATATGATTGTGTGTATATATGTGTGTTGTATATATGTGCGTGTGTGTGTATGTGTGTGTGCGTGTGTGGTGGGTGGGGGTGGGGCAGGGTGGGGGGGCTGTGCGTGTGTGTGTGTATGTGTGTGTGTGGTGGGTGGTGGGTGGGGGTGGGGGTGGGGGTGGGGCAGGGGTAGGGTAGGGGTGGGGAGGGGTGGGGTGGGGGTGTTTATATATATATATATATACTAGCATGAAGGCCACACGATGCGTGGGCGAATTTAACTAAATTGTATTATTTTGTTGTTCTGGCCTATTTAACACAATATATTCTACGAACGAAATTGCAAAATTTGATGATTAATTAATCGTAACAAATAAAATTCATGCATATCAAAAAGAATACCTAAAACATAATAACAAAAAATCATATACGCATTTATCAATGTATATATTAAACTGTTGGAATAAAATGTCTGGATATATTAACCTGGAATGGAATCAAACTCTCGAGTGTGTTTTACCATTGAGTCATGATGATATAGTTGATCGATTACTTGGCATAAAATTGAGGCATACTAGAGTTCGTGAGGAACCAAAGAAAACTATATAAAACACACACACACATACAATAATAATACACACCGACTTGGATTTGGGCTACTGTTGGGTAAAATCAGAGTATAGGTGTTAAGAAATATAAGGTAATTAACAAATTTGAAGCATTTTATAAGAAAGATAAGGTAATTAACAAATTTTCATTTACGGAAAAGTCTCTCACTTTAAGGAAATTAATTAATTAGCAATATTTACTTAGAAAAAATTCCATTAAATACAACAATGCTAATAATAAGAAAATATACCACACAATTCATGTATTATTGCAATAAATGGGCCACGACCCGAATTTTTTTTTTTCAAAATGCCATAAATTTTGTGTGTGGTGGGTGGGGGGTGGGGTTGGGGTTGGGGTAGGGGGGGCATGGTCATTGATCGTGATAAGTCCGTGACAAATATAATTTTTACGGGCTTGGCACGGTCATTGATCGTGACAATACTTATAAATGGCCGTGACAATACTTGTAAATGTTGTGCGTGTGTGTGTGTATGTATGTGTGGGCGTGTGTGGTGGGTGGGGGTGGGGGTATGGGTGGGGAAGGGTGGGGGGGTTGTTTATGGTGGGTGGGGGGTGGGGAGGGGGTATGTTTCACTCTTGTACATATTAACAGTAACAATTCATTTTTATTTGTAGTAATTGTACATATTTGCATGTCTTCTTTTAATTCATTTTGATATCTAATAATAACATTTTTTACAACAAATGTCTCCTTTAGGTATTAAGGCGAGGATGATGATGTTGGTTATGATGATGTCGTCTGGGCTCGGTGGTATCGGAGGTGACGAGGGCTCCTCGGCCCCTAGTCTCCCCAAATATGGCAAATTGAGGATGCCCATCAAGAACAAGTCGGGGCTATTACCAAGATCCCTCGAGCTGCTAAAGACGATCATTGACCCGGGGTACATTAGTTGGAAGGAGGTGCCATATGAGCTCAAGCTAGTTGTTTGGGTGGCACTACACGTAATATATTTATATTTATATTTATATTTGTTTGCAACTAACATTATATTTGTTGGACAGGAATAATTCAACATGGATCCAAAACTACGCGATTACGTCTTGGAGCAGTTGAGGGAGCAACACAATACGTGGAAGAAATCTATGCGGATCCGGTACTTTGGGAAGACACGAGAGTCCATTATCCAATGGCGTGAATCCGTCCCACCGAAGGAGCCGATCTCATTGGCACAATGGCAAAGGTTCATTGACAATGAGATCGGGGAGCGATAATTGGCATCTCGCCAATCGAGAAGGGAAAATCGGGCAAAAAGACGGACGTGCACTACTCCGGTCGGACGTCTTACGCCGAGGTGGAGCATAGAATGATCGTAAGATTTAATTTTTCTAGAACTACATAAAATTTATTATTCTACATTATTTTACTTTGTGGGGCCGTACTAATTTTACTTTATTTTATTTCAGGGGACAGGGAGTGGCTCTGGGGGTAGGCCACATAGGCTCGATACTTGTGTGTCTCTTCAGACGAAGAAGGAGAAGGACAAGGAGGTGTCCCCAAGCGTCGCGGCCACGATTATAAGTAATCTGACAGTTTACTTTTTGTTAATTACGTTATAATTTTTTAATTTACTTATTTTACTAATCATGTGCTTTTTGTCATTTCAGGCAAAGCACAAGGAAATGCATGAGTCGCAGTCTGATGTCGACAAGGCATCTTTGTCCACAGACGCACTCAGACAAGTTCTTCGCTCTGATCGCAAGGGGAGGACAAGGGGCTGAGCTCGCGGGTGGCCAAATCTAGGATCATCGAATTGGAGACGAGCGACATCGGGTTGGCTTGAAAGATGGTTTCACATGAGGCGAAGCTATCCCATTTGGAGGCGACAGTCCAGGATATGTACTCATTCGTGAAGCGTTCGTTGGGAGAAAACCGTAAGGGTAAAGGGAAGGAGAAGGCGGTGTGGGAGGAGGTGCGGAAGAAGGAGGTGTGGGAGGACGAGGACGAGGATGTGGACCTCGCTGCTTCATCATCGAGACGTGCGGACTTTGATGATCCAATTCCCTATTTGGCTCCCTTCAACAGACCGATCTCGACACTTGGTTGGCCGAGCGTGTTTATACTGGACATATTTGATGGCCAGCGGATAGGGCAGGGGTTGAGGGACCCGAATATCATCCAGGGTGCACTAGTTCATGGATGTGAGCTTCAAGATATCGAGTCCAAGGTGCTCGTCACGCATGTGATCCCCGGAAGGATAACTCCCAATTGTGGTTGCGCAAACAATGCGGAACGACGTATATTAGTGGATGTGTTAATTCGTATATCGTGTGGCCTACTCACCTCCTCATCGTTAACCATATCCCAGACATTTAGTGACATTGATTTAAGTTTGAATTGAATTGTTTTAAATTATTACATTTGAATTATATTTGGATTATATGGTGATGCATATTTTCTCTATTTTGAATCTATATTTGCATTATCTCTATTTTATTTGGATATATGATGTTTGAATAGGTACAACATTTCTATAACATGTACAAATATACAACTGGGCAGTGGCAGTGGCCATACTCCCCAGTAGATTTTTTTTTCAATTCTGCCCAGAATTGTCACGGTCATTGATCGTGACAAGTCCTTGACAAAGAGTCTTATCACGGACTTGTCACGGTCATTGACCGTGATATTTTTTTAAAGAATGTCACGGGCTTATCACGGTTCTAGTCCGTGACAAATATTGTCACGGTTATGGACCGTAATAAGACCGTGACAATTCTAATGAACTTGTCACGGTCAATGACCGTGACATGACCTTGACAAAAAAAGTTGTCTCGCCCAGAATTGTCACAGTCATTGACCTTGACAATTCGGAAGATTTGGTGTAGTGATTATTATTATTATTATTATTATTATTATTATTATTATTATTATTATTATTATTTGCATTTGCATTTGCATTTGCATTTGCATTTGCATTTGCATTTGATTTCTAGTGGTGATAGGAAGTTGGGGTGAGCCAATTGAAAACCCGAATTAAATTGTAGTGGTGATAGGAGTTTATGAGGGTCAATGGAAAATTTGGATTGTTAGAAGTGATCGTGCCCTCACCGGATAACCAGTTGCCTAAATTGATCTGTATAGGTTTGTATTGGGATGAAAATGAGATTATGAGGAGGATAGCATAATATTAAAATCAAAAGACTTAGACATAATTACAAACACCTTATGAGCTACCAAAGTAATTTATGTGAAGTGATCTTGTTTTATTCAGACACCCGTTTTAGTAAATTGAACATTATATGCTCGCGTTAAGATTAAAAATGGTCTTCAGGGGGCGAAGATTGAAAATAATAATGAAGTGTCCTATACACAGAGACACAAATACCCTAAAAGATACAAAATAAACTTATAGGAGGTGATCGTGTCCTCATCGAACACTTGATTTTATATATTCACTAGTATATTCTTGCTTTTGGGTTGAAATGGGATAACGAGACGAAAAGTTGAAAACAAAAAGAAAGAGTTTTGGAAAGCGACAAAAGTATACAAGTGATGTTTCTTCAAAGGAAGAGAATTAGTATACCAGCTTTATTTAGGTTAATTTTGATGTTGTAAGGGAATTTAGTATTGTGGCATTGCATCATATTGCTAGCTACTCTAATTGTGTTTTGATTCACTACTGTAATATCCTTTGAAATTTAATATTCATATATCCGGCTCATTTTAATTCACTACTGTAATATCCTTTGATTCGCTACAATTGTGTTTTGCTTCACTATTGCTACAATTAGTGCTAATTGATATTATTATGTTTTTTTAATAAATGTCTTTTATTTTTTTAATTTCGTTTATAGACATCCCATGGGGAATAAAAGTAGCTCGTGGG
This sequence comes from Sambucus nigra, assembly GCA_949130495.1. Lineage (NCBI taxonomy): Eukaryota > Viridiplantae > Streptophyta > Magnoliopsida > Dipsacales > Adoxaceae > Sambucus > Sambucus nigra. The sequence goes on along the minus strand of OX422210.1, from coordinate 623,009,667 downwards.
AAGTGACTGTGTTCTCACTGGCCTCCTAGTTGCCTAAATTAACTAATATATGCTCGTTTGGTGTTAAAATTGGGAACTAAGTGGCATGGACACCCCATGTGGCATACAAGTAACATGTGGGAAGCGAGTGCATCCTCTCTGGTCTCCCGGTTAATGACATTAATCCGTATAGGCTTTTTTGGGGATTATAGTGGGCATTAAAGGGTGAAAACTCAAACAAGCGACTGAGTGGACCAAAGAGAGGCATGAACACTCCATGAGGCACAAAAGTAACCTGTGGGAAGTGACCACATTCTCACCGGGCTCCCAGTTGCCAAAATTAACTAGTATAGGTTTGTTTTGGTGTTAAAACTAGCGTCATGGAGCTAAAATTCAAAACAATTACTGAGTTGCCCGGAGATAAGTACGGACACCCCATAGGGCATAAACGTAATCCGTATCTTGTTATTGAAAGTATATATACACAAATTTGTATTCTTATAAAACTGTTTTTGATTGGGATTTGAACAAATATGATGGTGTGTTTGATCCAGAATTAATATGGAATTCACAATTATATGAATCTGAAAGCTCATTGTATGTCCTAATTTATGCAGATTTATATTTTGTTTACAAAATGACATGGAATTGATTCTTTTAAGTCAAGAGGGTAAACCTCTCTTTTGATAAATTTTACATTTGCCATATGTTTAAATTCAAACACATGTCAATAAAATTGAAAGGCCCCTTTGTGCAGTTTTTCGCTTTCGATTGTGGCATCTTCCTGATCGAGGTATTATGCTTACCACTTCATTATATAGTTTTTGAACAATTATATTTCTTGTTTTGATTTTATTTAGAAAATTCACAAACCATGTTTTGTTAATGATGTGCAAATTAAATTAAGAATGATTTGAGTGTATGATTTGGTTGAGCTTTAAATAGCTTGGATTTTAATTAGTTTCTATTTTAACCAAGCGTATTGTCCTAGTGGTATAAAGCTGTCACTAGGACAGTCTTAGGTGTGGATTGGGTTTGATCTCAGTTCGATCCCTGGCACTGTCAAAATAATACTTGGCCAGCGGAAGCCACGTACCGCGAATGGGGATTAGATTAGTCCAGGTGCGCGTTAGCTGGCCCGAACACCTCATGGTATGCTACCAAAAAAAAGATATGGAAATTAAGTGAGTATAGAGTTGGTTGTATGATTTTGTTGAGTTTTATTTAGTCTCGCTTTATTTAGAAACTTCAAAAATCATGATGTCTTATACAAACTTACTTATTTACGCCAATTCATATTATTGCCTATTAATTGTTTGTTGAAAAAACTTAGACAAGAGTTGTTGTATGCTTCTTTGGATTGTACTTGCCCTACCAAACAATTATGTTTTGGGTTTGTGGTTCTAGAAGTGAAGGAAGTTTTCTATTTGGATAGCTATTCCATGTTGCTTCAATGAATTTACATTTTCGTTAAGCCATATACAATAAAACCATGCACTTCCTAAAATCTGTGTGAACTTTTCTTGAAATTAAATTAATATTACTAAAATCGTAGATTCTAATTTTTGTTCATTATTTATCTACTCATATTTTGGATAGGTATTACTTTTGTTTACATGTCTGTCACACAGCTACATCAAAAAACTATTCTTAAATTTTCTCTTTTTTGGTAGCATATCATAAGGTGTCCGGATCAGTGATGATACGCAAATATTGCGTATTTCATCCTCGAAACCTGGACATTTTAGCCCCCTCGGGTGCCTTAATCTCTATATTTAAGCCCATTACCAGACAACCTCGGTTTATATTGTTAACATGCTATATGAGTTATAATTGGGCTTTTGTAGGTATTTAGGAACTAAGTATGGAGTTCGGACGCATTCCGGTGAAGTTTCGTTTGCAATCGTACGTTCAAGGGCATTTTAGTCTTTTCACAGCTTGGTCAGCTGGCCCGACATCTCACGGAAGTTGTAGCCCTCCTTGCTAGCTTTTCGTGGCCGTGAACGGTGCGCGATTCCGAGTCCGTATGAAGAAGTTACGGCCATTTCAGCGGAGGGAAAAATAAGGAAATCAAAAGAGGAGGAGAAAAGGGAAGAAAAAAATGCAGAAGATGCTGCTTGGCTCACCCCTGCTTGATCGATCAATTGACCATTTTGGTCGATTGATCGATCCTTCTTTGCAACTGAAAATTGGCCTTGATCGATCGATCGATCGATCCCCTGTTTTCAGGAGATATTTTGGCATTTCTTTTCTTTTCTATTTTTATTCCAACTTAGTATAATTACCCATTTTTTTGTAATAGACAGATATACACGATTTTAGGGTAGAATATCTTAGGGTTTGAGGGTTTTGGAGAGTTCTTCTTCAATTGTTCTTGGTTTGACACCCCATTTGGGTTGAATGTTACACTATTCATCATCCTCTTCCTTAATATAGTTTGTATTTCTTCATTTCTTGCTTTCTAGTTAATTTACATGCTTTGTTAAATAGATTTACATGCTTTCTAGTGTAGTTTTATCGCGTTTATTTACCGCGTTTATTTACCGCGTTTTTACGATGCTTTCTAGGCAATTTAAATTAGGTTGTGTTTGAATGGAACTCACTCGGGTTAACGCGTTGCTTGGCTTGGTGATAGTGTTTACGGGTCTATTTCGGGTGCGTTGTTCTAGTTATTGCGCCTAGGATATTTGACGGGGAATATCATGTATGTCTCGTGCTTACGACCTTTTGTGCGCAATTTCTGGGATATTTGTTGACGTCAAAATCTTATTATGCTTTTATGAGGATTTTGGGGCGTGACAACCCTTGATTTAATTAACTGTCGAAACGAGACGCATTCTAAATAACTCGTCGACCCATGTAACCATTTTATACAAATTAACTCGGGTGACGGATATTCGACGCAACCTATAGTTTTATCCGCTTTCATAATCTAGTTTCAATACCTTGCCTAGATTAACATTTCCCGTTTATGTATCTTTTACTTTTTAGATTGTAATCACCTTTTGCACTTTTATTTCGGAGTATTAAATCACTTAAATTCTCGATACCCGACTTCCCGCTAGACTTGCCCTCCAAGTGTAGTAGTAATTTAGGTTTTTGTATAGTCGCAACGAGACAGAAAATAATGACTGTGCACTTTACACGAGCACACCTCTCGCGCGCTATCAAAATGGGATCGTTGCCGGGGACTTGTTTGTTTTAGACTTTATTTGATTTAGTAATTCATAGTATTTTCTTTCTATTTGTATTATTTGCTAATATTTTGTAGGACTTCCACATTTGAGCACTTAGAAACGCTCGAATTTTTTTCGCGCGCACTTACTTTGGGGAACTCCCCATTTCGAGCCATTTTTGGGGTAAGCATGTCTTATTCCAATTCTTTCGGTAATCCTTGTCATAATTCTCAAAATTCTCAAAAACCTATGACTTTCGGTGAATACTTAGAATCCCAAAGTATAACAAATTCAAATATGACTTTGGGCGAGTATAACGAAAGGCAAAACTTAGGTTATTGGAATTTTGATGATGATGGTAATGATTTTGGGCCTTTACCTCCTTATAATAGGAATTTTGAAACGAATTCGAATAGTTTTTAAAATTCCTATCATAATGAGGTTTGGTTTAAGTCCAATGACAACTTTCAAATTTCCCATTTTCATGCATCCGCACCTCAAATTATGACATTCGGTGCGGGTTTGCGTATGTATGAGAATGAGAAAATTGAAAATCGTTATCGGGAAGAAAATCGTTCGTGGGAACATGACTTGAATTTACTTTTTGAGTCCGAAGACGATTTTGCTTCCGAGACTTTTGAGGTCGAGGAATGTTTTGAACCAAATGAGGTACATGTGCCTACTTTAGAACAAACCATTATTGACTTTGCCCATTGCATAATAGATATTGAAAGCGAGAATGAAAATGACGTAATATCTATTTGCAATGAAATGATGTGACACCCCGCCTAATTAAATATCGGGCGATCACTCCTTTATTAAATTAAAATCAAGGTGAACAGTTGGTTCATTCTTAGCATCACTGTCGTAAAAATACTTTTCCAATTTAAACACCCTAAATAATTAAGCTAAGTGTCAAAACCATTTAAAACCTTATTCTCATTTTATTAAATCCTGTTACAAAACCTTAAACCATTAACATCTAAAGAGTCACACATTAAAAGTAAAAATAGAATTGAACATACACGAATTTAATCATCAATAATAAATCCCAACATTTACAACCCTAAAGGAAAACATCCTGACAGTAATAAATCCCGAAATAAAGGTACTGAAAGTAAAAATTTCAATCTCTGACAATACCAACTAAATAATAGAAAGAGGGCGACACATGCCCCTGCTGGATAAAACTGAACTAGGAGTAGAATCAAATGGATGAAGTCATCTAAACGACAGGCCTGCAACTCTCACCTAAGCTGCAACACGTTCCTTCCAAAGGATCCTAAGTAAGACGCCCCTGTGGCTGGGCACCTGTAATATATACATATATATACAAGAGAGAAAGAGGAATAGAAACGGGACAGAGCCCGATAGTGTATATGATTTAAAAATTCGTTTAGCAAGTATTTAAATTGATACAGGCCAATGCAACAACATATTAGTGCGACACTCTCTTGAGAAATTCTCACCTCTCTTCTAATGTGCACACCTATCGCACTAACCTTCCCAATGGTCTATCTCGTCATATACCACACTATATTTCCCCAATGATTTAACTTATCTTAGGTTATTCGCAGGATTTACAACTGAACAACACAAGTATTTAAAACGTAAGATTTCAATTTGTAACCAAGGTTCTCCTTTTAACTTTATTAATCAATAAAATTTTCCAGTGTCATATTATATTTTCTCAAAACAATTATTTATAATTTGAGTCATCAACCATGTCCTACATATCAAATCACAGTAGGCAGTTCCAGATTTCAGAATTTCATATATATATTAACTACTCGTATAATATATATATCATAACAGCACCCCACATAAAAACTATGGTGCGGGCATACTCTGCTATCCAATCCCCGTATCAATCGTACTAAAGGGAATACAAGTTCGGAATCACTCTCGAACTGTATAAATACATACACAAACAATATTGAGGCGAAGAATAGTTTCCAAGTCCAAGAGGTCAGTACATACCCTCACGTCTCTTAGGACCGTGACTACCGATTCGATAGCCTGTACTTAGGATTCCTATCTTCTAGGGTACGAGTCAATATCCGCCATAAGGCACACAAGATAAGATCGTCCCAGCACGGTAACCTCAGGGATAGCAAGTAGCGGGGGCATGATTTTCGCAAGTATATAATATATGCATACACAATCATATAAATATACCACTTTTATTATATCAATTTAGGTTTATCCAATAACCCACATTCACAACATTTATCCTTATTTTTCATTATTATTTATCAAGTATAATGGTTCGTTTCTAACTTTAATTCGAAGTATAATGGTTCGTTTCTAACTTTAATTCGAAGGGTTTTTCCAACTTACTATGTAACCCTCATGGACTCTATTCTTCCAAATGTACAATTCACTAGATATCCATTTATGTTCCAACGTAACTCTCTCTTACGTGTCTCTCCCTTTAATATATACTTACATTATCCCTTATGCAAAATATCCCAAAAATATAGATTTCGCCTTACATTAAAGGATTTTGAATTTTATTTTCAAAGATGAGAATTTCAAACGGTTTCGAAATCGGAATAAAAATGGAGTTTTAATTGAATTTTTTTATTACTTAGAAGAGTCCTCAAAATATAAAACTCCCTAAGAGTCCTCAAAACATAAAACTTTCTAGTAAAAATAATAGTTTTAGAAATCCAACCGTCTGATCAAGCTGAATTTTTGTCAGCAGTCTTGTCTCGCCGTTCGCTACAACATACTAAAATTTCAAGCGATTCCAATGGTCCGATCATCCAAAATAATTTTTTTAGTGTTTGTATCTGATTAGAACTCTTTTCTTAATCAAACTCTTAATCCTTTACATGACAAAGGGATTCCAGAATATCATATAAATCATCACTACATGAAAATTTCCCATCTCAAATTGGGTTTTTCTTCCATAAATCTCATCCTAATAACTCCTAAACTAATATGGATGATGCATCAATGAAATAAGCAAGATAAACACTTGCCTGGGATTTTCAAAAATCTGGTTTGGTGTTGAATTTGGTGTGGTTGTGTTCCCCGTCTCGCGATCTACGCGTTGGCGGTGGCGGCGGTGCAAACGGTTGAGTTTTGAGCCTTGGAATGCCTTGAGATCTCTCTCCTCTCCTCTCCAATGGCCGTTCTAGTGTTTTGAGTTATCTAACCCTAGGAGATAACCTAAACATCTGATATAACCCCTTTAATTTTCGTGGGTTTAATTACCCAAAAATACAAAATGACTAAAATGCCCTCCCGGGGTACTAATTAGGCCTAAAAAATCCCCGAGACCCAAATCAAACCCCCGGGTATACTTTTTTGACTATCTCGACCCTTTCGAACGCGTTGGCACACTCAAAACGACCATACGAACAACCTACAAAATATTCACTTTTATTAATCCACATTTAGTCCCGACACGACACAGGCGCGTCCCGACTTAAATTTCCACAATTGTCATTTTATTCACACGTGACAATATTATAAAAATAAATCTCATATATTACTATACTCATCCAGTAATATGCAACAAATAATATATTCCCAATAATTACTAACTCTTGTCACGCTAGTAAATATTTAAAACAACATTTCGGATTAAAATTAAATTAATTTATCTCAATTAAATTTAATAAATCCTTAAATTTAAAAGCCATGAAAATACGGGGTATTACAAATGATTTCTTCTTTGGCCCCCAAAGAAGAACATTTCGTTGAAAATGATATTATTTCATTCGAAACTCAAACTTCATGCGATGATGATTCATCTCATGAGTTTGAATTTCTTTCATCCCCATTTTCATTCTCTATTATCACACCGCCACAAGTACCCGATGATTCAGTTTCAAACTTTTATGTTTTAAACCCTATCGCCGATAAGGAGTACCTGCTCGAGTCGCCTTCCACGATCTCATTCGTGCCTTTGTGTGCGCTGCCTCCCATACCAATTTCAAAATCATTGGGAGGGTATTCGGCTTTTCTCGGTCCCCACATATTTTTGTCACCCGTTCAATCCAAACCCCCCATCGTCCCTCCAAAACTTTTAATTGGCGATGGTTCCTTTCTTACGCCATACACATGCCTTCCGTTGTTCAAACGAAATTCATATTTTTCGAAGGCATGCTTGTTTGTGAGGGTACACCGGTTATCATCCAAAGTCAAATCGTTCTTATGGTGGACCCTCAGTTATTTAGACTTCTAGTGTACAGTTAGTGTGAGGCCTAAATAGTAGGTTGTATATAGTTAGATTTTTATTCTTTCTTTCTTTTTATTTTAGTCTAGTGTATTTAGTTAACTTTTTATTATTTATTTTTGCTATGCTCGGTACTAACTTGTTTTGTAGATTCTTTGGATTTGTTCTTATGGGGATCGCTCCAATTTTGGTTAATATCGCTCTTTTCCTCTCTTTGACTTGGTTCTTAATTTACATTGAAGACAATGTCAAGTATTAAGTTAGGGGGTGTGGGATATTCTATCCATTTCATTATTTAGTCCATGTTTTGCTCACATGTTAGTTACTTAGTATGCTTTTCTTAGAAAAATTGAAAATTTCAAAAAGATTTTCTTTCCCTTTTCTCCTTTTTTTGGGCATATTGCCTTTGTTTCCGATGATAAATTGTAATAATTACCCGATCCAATTGACAACCCAATGAAGCATGTTCTCGATTTTAGAAGTTGTTAGACTTTAGTCTCACTTATTGATATTATGAATAACTTCATGAATTAAACTTTAATCCCATGAGCACATGCACTTTTATTGCCATATTGATTTGGTTTAAGATTTTTATAACTCAGTAATCTTTTGTTGCATTGTATATACTTACACCGAGTAAGCTTTGTACCTTTCGTCATTTGTGAGTGTATACACTATTCTTTTCTCATTGAAAACGTTGAATTCGTTGGTAATCTCACTATTCTTTCATTTGATCGTTCATTAATTGAGTTCATACTTGATCATGATTTTCATATATTGTTTTGAATCGAGAATTGTGTAAACTTTTGGAAATGATCATAGGCCCTCTTTTTTATATCACCCATATTGGCCTTGACCTCACCCATATATGTTTACCCTCGTTAACCCCTTTGAGCCTAAATATTAGCCTTTCATTTCATACCCCATTCCCATAACCAACTCTAAATTGGAGTTTTAGCTCCTACATACACTTTCCACACCTTTTTTTGGAATGTTACTTGGGATTGAATGATGATGTTATGATGTCGGTTGCAATTTAGGCATATGAGAGTTTGAAAAGTAAAGAGAAGAAAGTAGTGAAAAAAGGGAACAAAAAGAGAAAGCAAAAAGTAAAAGAAAAGAAAAGAAAAAAGAAGAAAAAGAAGAAAATAAAAGAAAAATGAAGAAAATAAAAGAAAGAGAAAGTTGTAAATGTTGTATATAGTGTTCAATAAGCTTTGATGACTCTTCGCGATGATATATCTACTACCTTTTTGGAACTTGTTTTCCAATTTTGATATTGCCCGCATTATCCCATTATCCTGAGTTTTCATTCCGAACACTTTGAATCCTTACATACAATCCTTCGTTTCGTACCCTAGCCATACCTACATTACAATCCTATTAAAGTCCTATGTGATCTTAGGTGCATGTAATTTAAAAATCATAATGGTTTTGATAATCTGTGAAAATGCATTTCGCCTCTTTTAGTGTGCGGTATCCTTTCATTGAGATTACAGCTTTCATATTTTATATAGCGTTATTCATTTGAGACATGTGCGCGGCCTAATTTCCATTTACGTTTACTCTTTAGCCCGCATGTTTCGTGTGTTACTGATCAAGGGTGAAAAGTAGCGCGTGTCAAAACGTTAGTCGTTGTTTTTTGTTCACCGCCTTAATACAAAAACCTAAATTACGACTGCACTTGCGATACAAGTATAGCGGTAAGTCGGGTATCGAAAATCCACAGAGACGAGTTGCTAGAATTTATAGGATTTAATACTCCTAAAATAAAAGTGTAAAAGGTGATAGGTTGGAAATAAAGAAAATGGAAAAAATAAGAAGTTAAGTCTAAACTAGAATTAATAAAACGAGAGTCGGGATCGTGTCCCCACCATGGGCTGAACAACTAATAATTAGAATTTTGGTTTGAAAATATTTAATCGAGCATTTTCAATTAAGTATAAACATCACACAATAAGGAATTTAACCCAAAGTTGCGAGATTAAACTTTTAATCAAAAATGGTCACACGCGGATTAAATTCGGATTATCGCTATAAACACTAACGTTGCATGACAAAGAAAGTTAAACGCATAATAATCCGACTTTAATACGCGAGGTTTCAATTAAATGCAATTTTACACAAAACCTAATTTTCGGAGCTCAACGCCCATCAATGGCGGATACACGACCCAAACCCGTTATCTACTCACTACACATGAATAAAACTAATTTAACAACTAATTAACTAAGAAAACAAGAAATTAATACACTAAAATAAGTTATCTAGGCATGTAAATAATTAAGAAAGCAAGAAACAAGATAAAACAAGTTGAATAAATGAGGAAGAAGATGAATAGTGCTTACAACAATCCAAATGGTACAAACCCTAGGATAGAGAAGCTCCACCCAACAAATCCCCTCTTCTAACCTAAAAATGAAAAAATCTCCTCTAAGAAAAGCCCCAAACATTCTATTAATACCCCAAAATAAACCCCCAATAAAACCAAGCCAAAAAAACCAAAATAAGTCACTTTTCGTCCATATCTGATAGGACCGGTCGACCTCATGTTTGGGACCGGTCGACCGCACTTTTGGAATTTGCCTTGGGCTGGAGGCAGCCGACTTTTCCACTTTGAACCAATTTTGAGGCGTTGCACGGAAACGGCCATAACTCCCTCATACGGAATCGAAATGAGGCGTGGTCGGAACCGACGCGAAGCTAATTCAAATCTCTACATGATTATGTTTTGAAACCCTCCAAATTTTTCAGTATGAAATTACCAAAATGCCCTTGAAGTAGAAGAAAATACCGAAACCTTTCGGAAATGGGCATAACTTCCACAAACGGAGTCAGAATGACGCACGGTCAGTAGCCACGGAAAGATAATTTGATGATATACATGTTGGTAACTTCATTCCATAAAAAATAGTGAGTTTGAAAAGATCAAATTGCCCTTGAAGTAGCATTCGACGACGGAACTTCTCCGAAATGCAACCGAACCTCACTTTTAGCGTTCCAATACCTACAAAAGCACAAATAACCCCTGCAAAGTATGTATATATCCAAATCCAAGGTTGTCTAGTTAATGAGCATAATTATAGGCATTTAGGACCGTAAAAGTGCTAGAATGCATAAAGATAACGGGCGGAAATATGCAATATTCGATACGAATCAGTTACCTCTCTGTTTTGAGTGATTTTCATTTTATGAGTGTAATGCCTGGGAGGATTGAATGTATGCTTGCTTTAACGCTTATCCGGTTTATATAAGTTTTTGCCAAATCATACTTTGCATGTGCTCGCTCCCCCTCCCACATTTTAAAGTTTCAATTCTATGAGGTGCATTCTATAATGTCAATGATTCGGACTTTTGTTTGAATCCGTTCAATGTGCTAATAATGTGTATGAAATCCTTCTCGCCATTTTTGGGCTTGTCGCATGTTGGGTTGGGCATATTTTGAGGAAACTATGTGCTGTTTGGGGGTACCATCCCTGAAAACCCTCACGAGACGACACTCGTCCCTAGGGGTTTAACGGCTTATTGCATATGATAAATGCAATCGAATCTCCTGCTAAAGTGGCATTTTGCTTTTATACCATACTTTTGTACTATCTCCTGCTTTTGGTTTGCTTGTAGTTCTTATTGCATCCTATTTCATTGCTAGGGACTAGCAATGTGTAAGTTAGGGGGTGTGATGATACGCAAATATTGTGTATTTCATCCTTCGAACCTACGCATTTTAGCCCCCTCGGGTGCCTTAATCTCTATATTTAAGCCCGTTAACCAGACAACCTCGGTTTATATTGTTAACATGCTATATGAGGTATAATTGGATTTTTGTAGGTATTTAGGTAATAAGTATGGAGTTCGGATGCATTCCTATGATGTTTCGTAAGCAATTGTACGTTCAAGGGCATTTTAGTCTTTTCATAGCTTGGGCACCTGGACCGACATCTCACGAAAGTTGTAGCCCTCCTCGCTAGCTTAGCGTGGCCGTGAACGATGCGCGATTCCAAGTCCGTATGAAGAAGTTACGGCGATTTCAGCGGAGGGAAAAACAAGGAAATCAAAAGTGGAGGAGAAAAGGGAATAAAAGAATGCAGAAGTTGTTGCTTGGCTCACCCTTGCTTGATCGATCGATCGTGGTCAATCGATCGATCCTTCTCTGCAGCTGAAAATTGGCCTTGATCTTGTCGATCGATCGATACCCTGTTTTCAGGAGATATTTTGGCATTTATTTTCTTTTCTCTTTTCTTTTCTATTTTTATTCCAACATAGTATAAATACCCATTTTGTTGTAATAAACAGATATACACGATTTTAAGGTGGAATAGCTTAGGGTTTGAGGGTTTTGGAGAGTTCTTCTTCAATTGTTCTTGGTATGACACCCCATTTGAGTTGAATGTTGCACTATGCATCATGCTCTTCCTTAATATAGTTTGTATTTCTTCATTTCTTGCTTTCTAGTTAATTTACATGCTTTGTTAAATAGGTTTACATGCTTTGATTTATTGCTTTCTAGTGTAGTTTTATCGTGTTTCTTTACGGCATTTATTTACCGCGTTTTTACGATGCTTTCTAGGTAATTTAAATTAGGTTGTGTTTGAATGGAACTCACTAGGGTTAACGCGTTGCTTGGCTTGGTGATAGTGATTACGGGTCTATTTTGGGTGCGTTGTCCTAGTTATTGCCCCTAGGATATTTGACGGGGCATATCATGTATGTCCCGTGCTTATGACCTTTCGTGCATAATTTTTGGGATATTTGTTGACGCCAAAATCTTATTAGGCTTTTATGAGGATTTAGGGGCATGACAACCCTTGATTTAATTAACTATCGAAACGAGACGCATTCTAAATAACTCGTTGACCCATGTAACGATTTTATACAAATTAACTCGGGTGACGGATATTCGACGCAACCTATAGTTTTACTTGCTTTTTTAACCTAGATTCATTTTCCCTTGCCTAGTTAATCATTTCCCTTTCATGCATCTTTTCTTTTAGTTTGTAATTCATCTTTTACACTTTTATTTCGGAGTACTAAATCTCATAAATTCTAGCATCTCGTCCTTGTTGATTTTCGATACCCGACTTACCGCCATACTTTCCCCGCAAATGTAGTCGTAATTTAGGCTTGTTTGTATAGTCGCGGCAATACAGGAAAACAACGACTGTGCACTTACACGCGCACACCTCTCGCGCGCTATCAATCAGCTTACGCGCACCTCAACTAATTCCCATCTGCAGTTCGTGGCTTTCGCTGGCGAAGCATTATTTTGACCGTGCGGAGAATCGAACTGAGGACCAAACCCAATCCACCCTCAAAACTATGCCAGTGACATCCTTATACGATTGTACCAAGAGGCTTGGTTCATTCTTAAAATTATATACAATATTCACATCATTATCTTTTAAATGATTTCACTTTGGATAAAGATACACACACCCACTTTTGTACCATTTTCTCATACCCGGTGCATACAAATATTATACCTTGTTGTTGTGGGTCCCGTCAGGGCACAAGGTACAATCCCTTACCTGCCTTATCTTATTAGGCGGGTACCAAAGTGAATACCAAACTGAATCAGTGTAGTGGTACTATTTCACTTCTAACGTATAACAAACACATGGTTAATAGCCTGACTACAATAATTAATCAAATGCAGCGGGCGAGAGGGTAAAACATGAAATTTAGTATTATTATAATACCAAACCAAACATTGTAAAATGATTACCCCAAAGTTCACCCGTAATGGAAACATTATTTTTGGTAATACAAGTAGTGGAGTACCTTTGATTCATGCAGGGACGTATCTATGATTTCTCGATAGTGGGGGCTAATCTAATGGTAATTTCCGGGGGTTCGAGGGTGGAATCCGTATAGCCAATTTTTTTTAAGGTTATTTTTTAGTATTTACCAAATAATTACTAAAATATTTATTTAATTTAATAAAAAGATAAATAATTTTTGCAAAGATTAAACCAATATTCGTCCCCTCAAATTTATATATGCAATATCCCTAAAGTCAATCACAATTTAATCCTAAAACTAAATTTAGAATTTAAACCAACCAACAATGACACTAAACAAAAAAAATATTAACCATTTCGTCTAAAATTAAAGGGAGAACTTACGAGTGAAAATTAGATGGGTAAAATATAATTTAATATTTAAAGAAATTTTATATGATTGACATCATAAAAATTCATTCAAAAGTTAAATCAAAATCTAAAATTATAAATTAAATATAGAATGCGAAGAGAAGTCCTTTCCTTTTCTTTTCAAAGTGTCGTGTGGGAAGAAAAAGAATACAAGAGTTTTTTATAATTACCAAACCCCATCTTAAGTTTTCAAAAAAACTTCATTTTATTCCTAGAATTTTCTTTTAGTGCATATGTATTTTTTTTTGTGGGGGCTCAATCCCCCACTTGGCCCCATGTGGCTTCGTCCATGGATTCATGGAGCAGACTCAATAAATGTTGGCTGAAGTTATAATGGGTTTGGTGCAGCTGACGAGAAAAATTAAAAACGAATTTAATAATTTTAGATCTCGTTCGAACAAGCGGAGGTCTTGAACCATCATCATATAAAACATTAAATATTGAGGATGAGGATTGTGACTACAAAATAAATTGATTTTGCACCAATTTCTTCATGCATAACTCAATATTTAGATAGCAAAAAATACTTTTGTGCTTGTATATATATATATATATATGGAGAGGTTCAAAAGTGAACCTTTAATGAACCTTAATAAAAAAAATACCACAAAATTCGATTAATTTTAATCTTATGTTGTAATTGGGCCGCGTCAGTGGCAACGAACATGCGTGTGACACGCGGGTGGGGGGGGGGGGGGGAAGGTGTGTGTATTAAAAAAAATGCATGTCACACACGTGTCCGTTGCCGCTGGCACCGACCAATTACAACATATGAATTAAAATTAATGGGTTACTAAGGTATTTTTTGTTAAGGATCATTAAAATTTTGAACCTATCCATATATATATATATATATATATATATATTCCCCTTATTATTTGAACATGGAGTTGATCATTCTTATAATTTGCACTTGTTAAAATATGATCTATTTATCTGTCACTTTTACTTATCCTTGAGCAATCGTGGTGCATAGCTCACTAATTAGTTTCTCGACTTGTTTACTTTTTTTGGGTAATGATTTAATATATGTTAATTTATATAGATTGTAATATTGACAATTTATATTATAATTATATTAATTACATGTATAATATTTGCATCTAAGAATATGAATGTCATATGCATCTATGTTTCCCAATTACTTTTAACATAAAATGGAACCCAATTCAAGGATAATGTCCACAAACATATTTTTTGAGCACGAATGTCCCACTCTCTTCACGCATATTTGATTTTCAGTAATATATACAATAACTTGTGTAAAGTTACATAAAAAATTTTTGAAAAAATTATAATTTGCACATAGAATTTTATAATATACACACAAACATTTTGAAATATGTATATGTTAAAATTGTGTATACCCTAGTTATAAGTTATACGTGAAGGGTTGAATGACTTTAATAATTAAAAAATATGTAAGTGAAAGAGAGCAGAAAAAAATATTAAACAGTTACCAAAATAAAAAAAAAACTCATCCTACCATAGTAGAGCAAACATTCACTTGAAGGCAAGGAAAACCATACTTTATTTAAACTTAGACTTGGCTGTAGTGCTATACGCATTATTATACCTCAGAAAGTAGCTTTTAAGTCCAAAAAGTAAATAAAGGGACAAAATACAACTAGAGATAGGAAAACTCAAAACCAAATTAAGGTCCAAAATACCCATGGAGAAATTTAAGATGGTAACAAAGGAGAGGACGCATAATCAATAATCAATAGTCAGATAGGAGCCTCCTTTTTTTGTTGTTGGCCTTAAAGCAAGCTTGCCTCAACCTTTTTATTTTTTTTGTCATTTCTAAATCTGGCTGCTTCTCCATCATCTTCTTGTGGTCTTCTAGCATCTCTAGCTCATTTGTTAATCCCATCTCCTAATATTGCAATTAAGAAAAAAATACTTATACAAATAAGAACAATATATATTAAACTTACTTACAAAATTTTATATTCAATTCACTTCTTATAAGAGAGAAATGAACTCAATTAAAAATAAGGGGTTAATTCCATTTCCCGTAAACTTTTCCCCAATTTTTACATCACCATCCGAATTTTGTTTTCAAGATTTAACCCCTAAACTTCTATAACGGCTTCATGTAGCCTCCTAACTTACACCGTCAATTTTTTGGACGAAATATTGGTCGCGTTCCATGCAAATGAGGGTATTTATGTCCAATTCTATATAAGAGTTTTAAAAAAATGAAAATTAGAGAAAAACTTTTATAAAATAATTTTTCTTATAGAAAACCATTTAAAAGATTTGGAAATTAAAGCATTTTTTTTTAATCGGGAAATTTACAAAAAAACTATTTTAGAAATTACAAACAGAAACATTAAAAATTAAAAATATGAAAAATCTTAATTTTTTAAAATACGAAAATAATAGAAAAATATTTTTGAATTTATACAAAACTATTTAAAAAGTTACCTAAAAAATTTAGAAAACGTACATAGAAACACCACCGGGTGGTCCCTCTATCATTATGAAGCATGGACCGACTGAACGACTTATTTTGAAAAAACTTATAAGAATCCTGAAAAAAATAGAAAATACATTTTAAAAGATTGAATAATAACATAAATTTTTTTTAAAAATCTAGAAATAATAAACAAAAAAGTTTGAATATTATTTAAAAAGAACAAAGTTTACGGAAAAAATATATTTCTAGGGAAAATAAATTTGTAACAAAAAAAAATATTTTTGGCAAAAATCCATATTTCCAAAAAAAACAAACAAAACTTGGTTCCTATAAAAATTCAGCAAAATAATAAATAAATGAATTCTAGAAAAATTAAAATAAATACCAATACAAACAAACCCATACACAGACCCCTAATTAAATCTTGGATTTGGGTAAAAAATAACCTCAAATTCAATACTTCCTTTTTCAAACCCACCTTTTTCTTCAACCCCAAATTAGTGTGTGTCATGTTAAGATATATGTGTGTGTGTGTGTACACACACACACACACACACAAATATATATATATATATATATATATATATATATATATATATATATATATAGAGAGAGAGAGAGAGAGAGAGAGAGAGAGAGAGGTGCAACCATGATTGCCCATACCGTTATGAGAAAATGAGAAAGAGAGTATAGTGAGGTATTATCCACAATTTAGTAAAATACAATAATACCCTTTTAAAATAGTTACATGGGCGTCAATTGTGATTATCCGTCTAATAAACTAGAAGTATTATGGTTAAAAGGTTTAGTTTTGAAAGTTTAGGTGGATTAAATCCAAACAATAGAAGTTCAGTTGGTGATGTAAAAATGAGAGTAAAGTTGAGGGGAGAAAATGCAACTAACTCTAAAAATGATGCAATATAGATTAATATATTCAAAAGGATCTAATACGCACGTATGATAATACCTTAGCATTGTCAATTAGGGACTCCATACTCTTGATCTTCCGGTGCGGCCACCTCGTAATATTAAGCTCTCTGCATCTTTTCTTCAGCATAGTCAATCCTACCTTCAACTCCTTGATTGCTTCAGTTATCGGAACGTTAAAGTATTTTTGAATCTCATCGAGTTCCAATGGAGCCGATTTTAATTTTTTAATTTCCCGACTTTGATTTTCATTTGTGTTTGAAATCATAAATTGTCCATGACGCATTGTATTAAGCCCTTCTATTGCTCCATAATCTAAATTTTCAGTATCCATAAACATTTGTGGTTTGATATCTACAATACCATCTTGCCTAAAATCAGCAATATTATCATCCCAAATATTCTCAAAATCATCAAATTCCAATTGGAGAATATAATTTTTTGGTTGTGAAAATTGATATTCATTAAAACCATGTGGAATTTGATTGTGTTGTTGCGAAAATTGGTATTGATAATCAAAGAGAGTTTCATAATTTGATTGTGGAAATAATTTATCAGAATTAAAGGGATCGTCAAAAGAATTGTAATTCAAATTATTAGTGATATGTGAGTATTGCTCCAATTTTCTGCAAACACAAAAAATGGACAATTACACAAGTACACAAACATATATACTAGGTTGTAAACAATATACTTGAAAGAAGAAATGTATTAATAAGTGGGAGATTACCCTTGACAGATTTCTTCCAAATAAGGCCAATCAAGTTCATACTCGTTTTCCACCCTAAGCTGATTAGAATCCATTCTTGAAGATAGTACAATGAGAGGAAGAAACTACTATTTATAACCGGAAGTTGACTTCCCATTTACCCTCAAACCCTGCAATTTCCTATTTTCTAAAACTTAAAACTCAGTCGTGGACTCTACAATTTCCTATAATACAATTATGATTTCTAATTTTTGACATCTATTCGTCTCCCACCATTAAACCTCACATTGAATGATAGCAATAAAGCTCTTCCATTTCTCATCGCCCTTTGACTTCCCATTTACCCTCAAACCCTACAATTTCTTATTTTTTAAAACATAAAACTCAGCCGTGGACTCTACAATTTCCTATAATACAACAATAAAGCTCTTCCATTTCTCATCGCCCTTTGGTCTCCAACCATTTTTCTTTACAACAAACATACATTCATACATACATACATATATATCTATATACAATCGTCGTAAATATTTAAATGGCAAGCTGTTCCAAGAAAGCTGATGGTTTAGGTGATGCAACTGTCAAATCTCAGTTCCACGTCGGTAATATGATGATGTGTTTCTTTTTATTGATTTTGGATATGGGTTTTCTATTACTAACTTGCTAAGCTATTAAGTAAGTGTTCTGATCTCTTTTACTACTGCTTCACTTCAATGACATTTGTTAAGGGCAAGAATGACGTGTGAAACAATTCATTGCCTTTTCCCCATTTCTTTGCCGCACGTGTGTGTAGGGGTCTGAATTTCAGTTCAATTTATAGTTATTAAATTGTGTTTGGTTTCCATTTTCTATACATCTTGAAATTTATTTGTAGTTTTAGTAGTTTTATTATATATTTGAAGTTGAGGATTCCTTGGAGAATCAACATGGCCCTCTAAACACGAGATATAATTTGTCAACTTATTTCCTGGTTTGATTCCTCTCCTTCATATTTCTTCATTTTTGTTAGCCATTTACATTCTATACGAATTGAATTTCTGTTTAGATATGATTTGAGGATAATTTCTCACCTTTTTTTATTAAATTTCAGTTCAAACACAATTTTTGGGTTATTACTGTCCTAACAGTTCACTTTTCTTTTCCTTCTTTTGGAAATATTATTTTTAATATGATTAAGTTTATATTAATTATAGTTGTTTCACATCAAGAGGCGCCGCCGCAATACAACTTACTGAACGAACCCAGTCCACTATGTCTTCATCTCAAAAAGAGCCTCTCTTTTGGATTTGATCCAAATGAAGCTTTCTTAAGCAAATTCTTCTAATCATGAGGTGGTTTTAATTTTTTATATTTTAATTTCCATATCACCCCCCAAAAAACTTATAGCCATATAAGATAAAGGAGTAGCTAACGGCACTTCAAAAAATCTTTAAACACTCCACAACTTTTTGAAAGACAAAAATGCCCTTTACTTTAAAATAAAAAAAATCATTTTACTTCTTCAACGAAAAAAATTATTTTTGTAAAAATACAGTGTTTTATACTAAAAAAAATGGGTCATTTTTTAATTAACATTTAGTCCAAAATTTTTATTTTATTCCAAAAAGTCATTCACAATATAAAACACTCACAAACACTCTTTTTTCTCTTATCCCAAACTTTTAAAAAAAATTATCAAAAATAAACAAGGGCATGGAGTCGTTAAAAACAATACCAGCGGTTATGAATCTATTATTTTTTAAGTAACATGATCACGATCCAAATAAAACGCGACGTGACATGGAGTCGTATTTTTTTCATACCGGTGGCACGGACAATTTTGTATTATTTCAAAGATAATCTTTATACTATTTAAGAAAATGGTATGCGCTGGCAGTATGCATAGGCGGTCCAACCACCTACACATACCGCTGGCGCAAACCATTTTTTTCTAATATGTTGGTACGCGCTAGCGATATGTAGAGATAAACTATGTAAACAAACAGTTTTTATATTAAAAAAAATGTGTCATTTTTTTAATTAACGTTTAGTCCAAACATTTTTATTTTGTTTCAAAAAGTCAGTCACAACATAATAAAAAAAATGGTCTACCCCAGCAGTATGTATAGGTGGTTGGACCACCTATGCATACCGCTGGCGCGGACCCTTTTTTTCAATAGTAAAAAGATTATTTTTGAAATTATAAAAAATGGTCCATGCCACCGTTATGAAAAAAATACGACTCCACCCACGTCGCATTTTATTTGGATCGTGTTACTTAAAAAATAATAGATTCATAACCGCTGGTATTTTTTTTAACGACTCCATACCCTTGTTTATTTTTTATAATTTTTTTTAAAGTTTAGGATAAGAGAAAAAATGATGTTTGTGAGTGTTTTATATTGTGAGTGACTTTTTGAAATAAAATAAAATTGTTTGGAGTAAACGTTAATTAAAAAAATGACCCATTTTTTTAATATAAAAACGAGTTTTTTTACATAAAAAACCTATACAATCGCTGGCGCGTACCAACATATTAGAAAAAATGGTTCGCGTCAACGGTAGTATAGGTGGTTGGACTGCTTATGCATACCCGCGACGCGGAGCATTTTTTTAAATAGTAAAAAGATTGTTTTTGAAATTATAAAAAATGGTTTGTGCCACTGGTATGAAAAAAATACGACTCCACGCCACGTCGCGTTTTATTTGAGTCGTGATCGTGTTACTTAAATAATAATAGATTCATAACCGGTGGTATTTTTTTTAACGACTCCATGACCTTATTTATTTTTTATGACTTTTTCTTAAAGTTTAGGGTAAGAGAAAAAAGCGTGTTTGTGAGTGTTTTATATTGTGAACAAATTTTTGGAATAAAATAAAATTGTTTGGACTAAATGTTAATTAAAAAAATGAACCTTTTTTTTAAATTAAAAAACAATTTTTTACAAATATAATTTTTTTGTTGAAGAAGTAAAATGAAATTTGTTTGATTTTCATATTTTGTGTGTGTATAAATGGGTTGATTTGTCTATATATTCATGTGGTACTTCTTAAACACTTTGTAGTTTGATTGCGTCAACAATTAAAATCTTACAAATATTTTTGAAATTACGCACTCGCCCGTGCATCGCACGGGCCTACATGCTAGTCTTTGTATAAAACCCATATCTCTCTATCCATTGGATCTATTCGTCTCCCTAACTTCTAGTCATGGTATTAAGTTAAGTTTTGCAGTCTGTTTTATTTTTCTATACGTTGTATGTATAAATAATAATAAATAGTATACATGCTAAATATTTTGTTTTGAAACGTGAGGTATATAATCATGATGGACCAAAGGACAAAATACGCTACAAGAAAAATGCCTTTTTATGACACTTTAAAAAATGACTTTATGACAGTTTTAAAAAAATTATCATTAAAAGTATAATACTCTTATTTATATGACATATTAATTATAAAGTGTCATTATAAGAATAATAATATTAATGTACATGACAATTTCAATATAATAGTCATATTAAATGGTACATATTATGACCTTTTTTAACAAAACTCCCCAATGCATACGCGTGAGATAACACAATACCACAATTTCAATTTTTGCTCAAAAATGTTTGACACGCAACTCTTTCCCTCCATCTCACTTTCGATCACTTTTCCCCAAACCCAAATTCGTCTCCTTCCCTCGCTTTTCTATCAGCTTCTCCTTACCTCAGTTACACAGGTACTCTCTCTCTCTCTCTCTCTCTCTCTCTCTCTAACACACACACACACACAGACACGCGCACACACACTCACACATGCACACACACTCACATAGACGCACACACGTAAATATTAAAGATTTTGATTTCAATTTTTTATGGAATCTCACGGGTTTGTTCACACCAGCATTTTTTTTAATTTCTATTATTCTTTTTTAGATTTACTTTATTTTTAGCTTAAACTTGATTATTGTGTTTGTCTGGAATAATGTTAAAATTAGGGCTTTTAGGAGCATATTAGTATGTAAAAAAATGACGTCTTTAATTTTTAATGTCTGGATGGATTAATTTTGTTGAGGTCATTGTAGTTAATTTAGGTATTTTGTGACTGGTTGTCATGAAGTTTCATGTGAACATGCTGCAATATTATAGTGAACAATTGTGTTTTGTCTATTAGTTTTATTCTATTTTATTATATTCTTCACATAAATCTAGGTTATCCTTTAAGATGAGAATGCTTAATTAATTGATTTTAAACATTCGTACGTTAAATGAATTATGCCATCTTGTTTTGTTGGACATTTTTGTAGGGAAATTCTATGCAAATGTTTGTTTTAGTGATCTTGGTTAAAAACATCCTTCATCTATCAAATTCATTGAATTTATTTTATAGAACTAATTATTATGGATTGTGTGATTCGATGATTGAGAATTATGTTATTTGGCATGGTAATCACATTTCTACTACTAATAATTATAGTATTAATATGTACTCTTCAAGAAATGGGAATAAACAAGTCGTGGATGTCCATGTATAGGTTATTACACGAGCACTTACAAGGGGTATGTAATTTCTTTCCAGGTTTTGAATGTATGGAAATAGCAATGTAAAAGTACAAATGTTGGAATAAAATATATTTCCTTAAGAGGATGATGTACTAAATTTGTTTTATGTTCTTACCTTATTTTGGTCATGTCCTTATTGCACAAGTTTTTCATTGATGGATATTTGACAGGTAGCTATTGTTTCCATAACAAATTTTCATTTTATTGATGTTCAAGTCACAACAACAATGACTTGGTACGAATAAGAGGTAGTTTAATTCTTAATTATCTGTCTTTATTATTATTATTATTCACTATACCAAAATGGGTAAATTGGCACCCTATTAGCGCTTAGCCTTGTCACGGTCATTAATCGTGACAACAAACACGCGTTTTGTGTCACGGTTATTGACCGTGACAAGATCGTGACAAATTATTGTTACGGTCATTGATCGTGACAAAACCGTGACAATTATATTTGTCACGGTCGTGTCACGGTCAATGACCATGACAATACTTATAAATGTTGTCACGGTCAATGACCGTGACAAATGTCGTAGTAAAAAATCCCTTCCCCTTCTTTTTTCTCCACCCGTTTCTTCCCTCCTTTTCTCTCTCTCCCTCTCTCTCTCTCTCACTTTCAGGTTACTCTCTCTATCTCTCTCTCTCTCTCTCTTCCATTTATATATATATGATTGTGTGTATATATATGTGTTGTATATATGTGCATGTGTGTGTATGTGTGTGTGCGTGTGTGGTGGGTGGGGGTGGGGCAGGGTGGGGGGGCTGTGCGTGTGTGTGTGTATGTGTGTGTGTGGTGGGTGGTGGGTGGGGGTGGGGCAGGGGCAGGGTAGGGGATGGGGAGGGGTGGGGTGGGGGCGTTTATATATATATATACTAGCATGAAGGCCACGCGATGCGTGGGCGAATTAAACTAAATTGTATTATTTTGTTGTTCTGACCTATTTAACACAATATATTCTACGAATGAAATTGCAAAATTTGATGATTAATTAATTGTAACAAATAAAATTCATGCATATCAAAAAGAATACCTAAAACATAATAACAAAAAATCATATACGCATTTATCTATGTATATATTAAACTGTTGGAATAAAATGTCTGGATATATTAACCTGGAATGGAATCAAACTCTCGAGTGTGTTTTATCATTGAGTCATGATGAGATAGTTGATCGATTACTTGGCATAAAATTGAGGCATACTAGAGTTCGTGAGGAACCAAAGAAAACTATATAAAACACACACACATACAATAATAATACACACCGACTTGGATTTGGGCTACTATTGGGTAAAATCAGATTATAGGTGTTAAGAAATATAAGGTAATTAACAAATTTGAAGCATTTTATAAGAAAGATAAGGTAATTAGAAAATTTTCATTTACGGAAAAGTCTCTCACTTTAAGGAAATTAATTAATTAGCAATATTTACTTAGAAAAAATTCCATTAAATCCAACAATGCTAATAATAAGAAAATATACCAAGAAATTCCTGTATTATTGCAATAAATGGGCCACGACCCGAACAATTTTTTTCAAAATGCCATAAATTTTGTGTGTGGTGGGTGGGGGTGGGGTTGGGGTAGGGGGTGGCATGGTCATTGATCGTGATAAGTCCGTGACAAATATAATTTTTACGGGCTTGTCACGGTCATTGATCGTGACAATACTTATAAATGGCCGTGACAATACTTGTAAATGTTGTGCGTGTGTGTGTGTATGTATGTGTGGGCATGTGTGGTGGGTGGGGGTGGGGGTGGGAAGGGGTGGTGGGTGGGGGTAGGGGGTGGGGCAGGGTGGGGGGATTGTTTATGGTGGGTGGGGGGTGGGGAGGGGGTATGTTTCACTCTTGTACATATTAACAGTAACAATTCATTTTTATTTGTAGTAATTGTACATATTTTCATGTCTTCTTTTAATTCATTTTGATATGTACTAATAACATTTTTTACAAAAATGTCTCCTTCAGGTATTAAGGCGAGGATGATGATGCTGGTTATGATGATGTCGTCTGGGCTCGGTGGTATCGGAGGCGACGAGGGCTCCTCGGCCCCTAGTCTCCCCAAATATGGCAAATTGAGGATGCCCATCGAGAACAAGTCGGGGCTATTAGCAAGATCCCTCGAGCTGCTAAAGACGACCATTGAACCGGGGTACATTAGTTGGAAGGAGGTGCCATATGTGCTCAAGCTAGCTGTTTGGGTGGCACTACAGGTAATATATTTATATTTATATTTATATTTATTTGCAACTAACATTATATTTGTTGGACAGGAATAATTCAACATGGATCCAAAGCTACGCAATTCCGTCTTGGAGCAGTTGAGGGAGCAACACAAGACGTGGAAGAAATATATGCGGATCCGGTACTTTGGGAAGACACGAGAGACTATTATCCAAAGGCGTAAATCCGTCCCGCCGAAGGAGCCGATCTCATTGGCACAATGGCAAAGGTTCATTGACAATGAGATCGGGGAGCGACAATTGGCATCTCGCCAATCGAGAAGGGAAAATCGGGCAAAAAGACGGACGTGCACTACTCCGGTCGGACGTCTTACGCCGAGGTGGAGCATAGAATGATCGTAAGATTTAATTTTTCTAGAACTACATAAAATATATTATTCTACATTATTTTACTTTGTGGGGCCGTACTAATTTTACTTTATTTTATTTCAGGGGACAGGGAGTGGCCCTGGGGGTAGGCCACATAGGCTCGATACTTATGTGTCTCTTCAGACGAAGAAGGGGAAGGACAAGGAGGTGTCCCCAAGCGTCGCGGCCACGATTATAAGTAATCTGAAAGTTTACTTTTTGTTAATTACGTTATAATTTTTTAATTTACTTATTTTACTAATCATGTGCTTTTTGTCATTTCAGGCAAAGCTTAAGGAAATGCATGAGTCGCAGTCTGATGCCGACAAGGCATCTTTGTCCACAGACGCACTCAGACAAGTTCTTCGCTCTGATCGCAAGGGGAGGACAAGGGCTGAGCTCGCGAGTGGCCAAATCTAGGATCATCGAATTGGAGACGAGCGACATCGGGTTGGCTTGAACGATGGTTTCACATGAGGCGAAGCTATCCCATTTGGAGTCGACAGTCCAGGATATGTACTCATTCGTGAAGCGTTCGTTGGGAAAAAACTGTAAGGGTAAAGGGAAGGAGAAGGCGGTGCGGGAGGAGGTGCGTAAGAAGGAGGTGTGGGAGGACGAGGATGTGGACCTCGCTGCTTCATCGTCGATACGTGCGGACTTTGATGATCCAATTCCCTATTTGGCTCCCTTCAACAGACTGATCTCGACACTTGGTTGGCCGAGCGTGTTTATACTGGACATATTTGATGGCCAGCGGATAGGGCGGGGGTTGAGGGACCCGAATATCGTCTAGGGTGCACTAGTTCATGGATGTGAGCTTCAAGACATCGAGTCCAAGGTGCTCGTCACGCATGTGATCCCCGGAAGGATAACTCCCAATTGTGGTTGCGCGAACAATGCGGAACGACGTATATTAGTGGATGTGTTAATTCGTATATCGTGTGGCCTACTCACCTCCTCAGCGTTAACCATATCCCAGACATTTAGTGACATTGATTTAAGTTTGAATTGAATTGTTTTAAATTATTACATTTGAATTATATTTGGATTATATGGTGATGCATATTCTCTCTATTTTGAATCTATATTTGCATTATCTCTATTTTATTTGGATATATGATGTTTGAACAGGTACAACATTTCTATAACAGGTAGAAATATACTGTTGGGCAGTGGCAGTGGCCATACTGCCCAACAGATTTTTTTTCAATTCTGCCCAGAATTGTCACGGTCATTGATCGTGACAAGTCCTTGACAAAGAGTCTTATCACGGACTTGTCATGGTCATTGACCGTGATAATTTTTTAAAGAATGTCACGGGCTTATCACGGTTCTAGTCCGTGACAAATATTGTCGCGGTTATGGACCGTGATAAGACCGTGACAATTCTAATGAACTTGTCACAGTCAATGACCGTGACATGACCTTGACAAAAAAAGTTGTCTCGCCCAGAATTGTCACAGTCATTGACCTTGACAATTCGGAAGATTGGTGTAGTGATTATTATTATTATTATTATTATTATTATTATTATTATTATTATTATTATTATTATTATTATTATTATTATTATTATTTGCATTTGATTTCTAGTGGTGATAGAAAGTTGGGGTGAGCCAATTGAAAACCCGAATTAAATTGTAGTGGTGATAGGAGTTTAAGAGGGTCAATGGAAAATTTGGATTGTTAGAAGTGATCGTGCCCTCACCGGATAACCAGTTGCCTAAATTGATCTGTATAGGTTTGTATTGGGATGAAAATGAGATTATGAGGAGGATAGCATAATATTAAAATCAAAAGACTTAGACAGAATCACAAACACCTTATGAGCTACCAAAGTAATTTATGTGAAGTGATCTTGTTTTATTCAGACACCCGTTTTAGTAAATTGAACATTATATGCTCGCGTTAAGGTTAAAAATGGTCTTCAGGGGGCGAAGATTGAAAATAATAATAAAGTGTCCTATACACAGAGACACAAATACCCTAAAAGATACAAAATAAACTTATATGAGGTAATCGTGTCCTCATCGAACACTTGATTTTATATATTCACTAGTATATTCTTGCTTTTGGGTTGAAATGGGATAACGAGACGAAAAGTTTAAAACAAAAAGAAAGAGTTTTGGAAAGTGACAAAAGTATACAAGTGATGTTTCTTCAAAGGTAGAGAATTAGTATACCAGCTTTATTTAGGTTAATTTTGATGTTGTAAGGGAATTTAGTATTGTGGCATTGCATCATATTGCTAGCTGCTCTAATTGTGTTTTGATTCACTATTGTAATATCCTTTGAAATTTAATATTCATATATCCGACTCATTTTAATTCACTACTGTAATATCCTTTGATTCGCTACAATTGTGTTTTGCTTAACTATTGCTACAATTAGTGCTAATTGATATTATTATGTTTTTTTAATAAATGTCTTTTATTTTTTTAATTTCGTTTATAGACATCCCATGGGGAATAAAAGTAGCTCGTGGGAAGTGACTGTGTTCTCACTGGCCTCCTAGTTGCCTAAATTAACTAATATATGCTCGTTTGGTGTTAAAATTGGGAACTAAGTGGCATGGACACCCCATGTGGCATACAAGTAACATGTGGGAAGCGAGTGCATCCTCTCTGGTCTCCCGGTTAATGACATTAATCCGTATAGGTTTTTTTGGGGATTATAGTGGGCATTAAAGGGTGAAAACTCAAACAAGAGACTGAGTGGACAAAAGAAGGGCATGGACACCCCATGAGGCACAAAAGTAACCCGTGGGAAGTGACCACATTCTCACCGGGCTCCCAGTTGCCGAAATTAACTAGTATAGGTTTGTTTTGGTGTTAAAACTAGCGTTAAGGAGCTAAAATTCAAAACAATTACTAAGTTGCCCGGAGATAAGTACGGACACCCCATAGGGCATAAACGTAATCCGTATCTTGTTATTGAAAGTATATATACACAAATTTGTATTCTTATAAAACAGTTTTTGATTGGGATTTGAACAAATATGATGGTGTGTTTGATCCAGAATTAATATGGAATTCACAATTATATGAATCCGAAAGCTCATTGTATGTCCTAATTTATGCAGATTTATATTTTGTTTACAAAATGACATGGAGTCGATTCTTCTAAGTCAAGAGGGTAAACCTCTCTTTTGATAAATTTTACATTTGCCATATGTTTAAATTCAAACACATGTCAATAAAATTGAAAGGCCCCTTTGTGCAGTTTTTCGCTTTCGATTGTGGCATCTTCCTGCTCGAGGTATTATGCTTACCACTTCATTATATAGTTTTTGAACAATTATATTTCTTGTTTTGATTTTATTTAGAAAATTCACAAACCATGTTTTGTTAATGATGTGCAAATTGAATTAAGAATGATTTTAGTGTATGATTTGGTTGAGCTTTAATTAGCTTGGATTTTAATTAGTTTCTATTTTAACCAAGCTTATTGGCCTAGTGGTATAAAGCTGTCACTAGGACAGTCATAGGGGTGGATTGGGTTTGATCTCAGTTCGATCCCTGGCACTGTCAAAATTATACTTGGCCAGCGGAAGCCACGTACCGCGAATGGGGATTAGATTAGTCCAGGTGCGCGTTAGCTGGCCCGAACACCTCATGGTATGATACCAAAAAAAAGATATGGAAATTAAGTGAGTATAGAGTTGGTTGTATGATTTTGTTGAGTTTTATTTAGTCTTGCTTTATTTAGAAACTTCAAAAATCATGATGTCTTATACAAACTTACTTATTTACGCCAATTCATATTATTGCCTATTAATTATTTATTGAAAAAACTTAGACAAGAGTTGTTGTATGCTTCTTTGGATTGTACTTGCCCTACCAAACAATTATGTTTTGGGTTTGTGGTTCTAGCAGTGAAGGCAGGTTTCTATTTGGATAGCTATTCCATGTTGCTTCAATGAATTTACATTTTCGTTAAGCCATATACATTAAAACCATGCACTTCCTAAAATCTGTGTGAACTTTTCATGAAATTAAATTAATATTACTAAAATCGTAGATTCTAATTTTTGTTCATTATTTATCTACTCATATTTTGGATAGGTATTACTTTTGTTTACATGTCTGTCACACAGCTACATCAAAAAACTATTCTTAAAATTTCTCTTTTTTGGTAGCATATCATAAGGTGTCCGGATCAGTGATGATACGCATATATTGCGTATTTCATCCTCGAAACCTGGACATTTTAGCCCCCTCGGGTGCCTTAATCTCTATATTTAAGCCCATTACCAGAAAACCTCAGTTTATATTGTTAACATACTATATGAGTTATAATTGGGCTTTTGTAGGTATTTAGGTACTAAGTATGGAGTTCGGACGCATTTCGGTGAAGTTTCGTATGCAATCGTACGTTCAAGGGTATTTTAGTCTTTTCACAACTTGGGCAGCTGGCCCGACATCTCACGGAAGTTGTTGCCCTCCTCGCTAGCTTTTCGTGGCCGTGAACGGTGCGTGATTCCGAGTCCGTATGAAGAAGTTACGGCGATTTCAGCGGAGGGAAAAATAAGGAAATCAAAAGAGGAGGAGAAAAGGGAAGAAAAGAATGCAGAAGCTGCTACTTGGCTCACCCCTGCTTGATCGATCAATTGACCATTTTGGTCGATCGCTCGATCCTTCTTTGCAACTGAAAATTGGCCTTGATCGATCGATCGATCGATCCCCTGTTTTCAGGAGATATTTTGGCATTTCTTTTCTTTTCTCTTTTCTTTTCTCTTTTTATTCCAACTTAGTATAATTACCCATTTTTTTGTAATAGACAGATATACACGATTTTAGGGTAGAATATCTTAGGGTTTGAGGGTTTTGGAGAGTTATTCTTCAATTGTTCTTGGTTTGACACCCCATTTGGGTTGAATGTTACACTATTCATCATCCTCCTCCTTAATATAGTTTGTATTTCTTCATTTCTTGCTTTTTAATTAATTTACATGCTTTGTTAAATAGATTTACATGCTTTCTAGTGTAGTTTTATCGCGTTTATTACTCACTCGGGTTAACGCATTGCTTGGCTTGGTGATAGTGTTTACGGGTCTATTTCGGGTGCGTTGTTCTAGTTATTGCGCCTAGGATATTTGACGGGGAATATCATGTATGTCTCGTGCTTACGACCTTTTGTGCGCAATTTCTGGGATATTTGTTGACGCCAAAATCTTATTAGGCTTTTATGAGGATTTTGGGGCGTGACAACCCTTGATTTAATTAACTGTCAAAACGAGACGCATTCTAAATAACTCGTCGACCCATGTAACCATTTTATACAAATTAACTCGGGTGACGGATATTCGACGCAACCTATAGTTTTATCCGCTTTCATAATCTAGTTTCAATACCTTGCCTAGATTAACATTTCCCATTTATGTATCTTTTACTTTTAAGTTTGTAATCACCTTTTGCACTTTTATTTCGGAGTATTAAATCACTTAAATTCTCGATACCCGACTTCCCTCTAGACTTGCCCTGCAAGTGTAGTAGTAATTTAGGTTTTTTTATAGTCGCAACGAGACAGAAAATAATGACTGTGCACTTTACACGAGCACACCTCTCGGGCGCTATCAAAATGGCATCGTTTCCGGGGACTTGTTTGTTTTAGACTTTATTTGATTTAGTAATTCATAGTATTTTCTTTCTATTTGTATTATTTGCTAATATTTTGCAGGACTTCCACATTTGAGCACTTAGAAATGCTCGAATTTTTTTCGCGCATACTTACTTTGTGGAACTCCCCATTTCGAGCCATTTTTGGGGTAAGCATGTCTAATTCCAATTCTTTCGGTAATCCTTGTCATAATTCTCAAAATTCTCAAAAACCTATGACTTTTGGTGAATACTTAGAATCCCAAAGTATCACAAATTCAAATATGACTTTGGGAGAGTATAACGAAAGTCAAAACTTAGGTTATTGGAATTTTGATGATGATGATTTTGGGCCTTTACCTCCTTATAATAAGAATTTTGAAACGAATTCGAATAGTTTTTAAAATTCCTATCATAATGAGGTTTGGTTTAAGTCCAATGACAACTTTCAAATTTCCCATTTTTATGCATCCGCACCTCGAATTATGACATTCGGTGCGGGTTTGCTTATGTATTAGAATGCGAGAATTGAAAATCGTTATCGGGAAGAAAATCGTTCGTGGGAACATGACTTGAATTTACTTTTTGAGTCCGAAGACGATTTTGCTTCCGAGACTTTTGAGGTCGAGGAATGTTTTGAACCAAATGAGGTACTTGTGCCTACTTTGGAACAAACCATTTTTGACTTTGCCCATTGCATAATATATATTGAAAGCGAGAATGAAAATGACGTAATATCTATTTTCAATGAAATGATGTGACACCCGCCTAATTAAATACCGGGTGATCACTCCTTTATTAAATTAAAATCAAGGTGAACAGTTGGTTCATTCATAGCATCACTGTCGTAGAAATACTTTTCCAATTTAAACACCCTAAATAATTAAGCTAAGTGTCAAAACCATTTAAAACCTTATTCTCATTTTATTAAATCCGGTTATAAAACTTTAAACCATTAACATCTAAAGAGTCGCACATTAAAAATAAAAATAGAATTGAACATACACGAATTTCATCATCAATAATAAATCCCAACATTTACAACCCTAAAGGAAAACATCCTGACAGTAATAAATCCCGAAATAAAGAACTGAAAGTAAAAATTTCAATCTCTGACAATACCAACTAAATAATAGAAAGAGGGCGACACATGCCCCTGCTGGATAAAACTGAACTAGGAGTAGAATCAAATGGATGAAGTCATCTAAACGACAGGCCTGCAACTCTCACCTAAGCTGCAGCACGTTCCTTCCAAAGGATCCTAAGTAAGACGACCCTGTGGCTGGGCACCTGTAATATATACATATATATACAAGAGAGAAAGAGGAATAGAAACGGGTCAGAGCCCGATAGTGTAAATGATTTAAAAATTCGTTTAGCAAGTATTTAAATTGATACAGGCCAATGCAATAACATATTAGTGCGATACTCTCTTGAGAAATTCTCACCTCTCTTCTAATGTGCACACCTATCGCACTAAACTTCCCAATGGTCTATCTCGTCATATACCACACTATCTTTCCCCAATGATTTAACTTATCTTAGGTTATTCGCAGGATTTACAACTGAACAACACAAGTATTTAAAACGTAAGATTTCAATTTGTAACCAAGGTTCTCCTTTTAACTTTATTAATCAATAAAGTTTTCCAGTGTCATATTATACTTTCTCATAAAAATTATTTATAATTTGAGTCATCAACCATGTCCTACATATCAAATCACAGTAGGCAGTTCCAGATTTCAGAATTTCATATATATATTAACTACTCGTATAATATATATATCATAACAGCACCCCACATAAAAACTATGGTGCGGGCATACTCTGCTATCCAATCCCCGTATCAATCGTACTAAAGGGAATACAAGTTCGGAATCACTCTCCAACTGTTTAAATACATACACAAACAATATTGAGGCGAAGCATAGTTTTCAAGTCCAAGAGGTCAGTACATACCCTCACGTATCTTAGGACCGTGACTACCGATTCGATAGCCTGTACTTAGGATTCCTATCTTCTAGGGTACGAGTCAATATCCGCCATAAGGCACACGAGATAAGATCGTCCCAGCGCGGTAACCTCAGGGATAGCAAGTAGCGCGGGCATGATTTTCGCAAGTATATAATATATGCATACACAATCATATAAATATACCACTTTTATTATATCAATTTAGGTTTATCCAATAACCCACATTCACAACATTTATCCTTATTTTCCCATTATTATTTATCAAGTATAATGGTTCGTTTCTAACTTTAATTCGAAGTATAATGGTTCGTTTCTAACTTTAATTCGAAGGGTTTTTCCAACTTACTATGTAACCCTCATGGACTCTATTCTTCCAAATGTACAATTCAGTAGATATCCATTTATGTTCCAACGTAACTCTCTCTTACGTGTCTCTCCCCTTTAATATATACTTACATTATCCCTTATGCAAAATATCCCAAAAATATAGATTTCGCCTTACATTAAAGGATTTTGAATTTTATTTTCAAAGATGAGAATTTCAAACGGTTTCGAAATCGGAATAAAAATGGAGTTTTAATTGAATTTTTTATTACTTAGAAGAGTCCTCAAAATATAAAACTCTCTAAGAGTCCTCAAAACATAAAACTTTCTAGTGAAAATAATAGTTTTAGAAATCCAACCGTCTGATGAAGCTGAATTTTTGTCAGCAGTCTTGTCTCGCCGTTCGCTACAACATACTAAAATTTCAAGCGATTCCAATGGTCCGATCATCCGAAATAATTTTTTTAGTGTTTGTATCTGATTAGAACTCTTTTCTTAATCAAACTCTTAATCCTTTACATGACAAAGGGATTCCAGAATATCATATAAATCATCACTACATGAAAATTTCCGATCTCAAATTGGGTTTTTCTTCCATAAATCTCATCCTAATAACTCCTAAACTAATATTGATGATGCATCAATGAAATAAGCAAGATAAACACTTGCCTGGGATTTTCAGAAATCTGGTTTGGTGTTGAATTTGATGTGGTTGCGTTCCCCGTCTCGCGATCTACGCGTTGGCGGTGGCGGCGGTGCAAACGGTTGAGTTTTGAGCCTTGGAATGCCTTGAGATCTCTCTCCTCTCCTCTCCAATGGCCGTTCTAGTGTTTTGAGTTATCTAACCCTAGGAGATAACCTAAAAATCTGATATAACCCCTTTAATTTTCGTGGGTTTAATTACCCAAAAATACAAAATGACTAAAATACCCTTCCGGGGTACTAATTAGGCCTAAAAAATCCCCGAGACCCAAATCAAACCCCCTGGTATACTTTTTTGACTATCTCGACCCTTTTGGACGCGTTGGCGCACTCAAAACGACCATACGAACAACCTATAAAATATTCACTTTTGTTAATCCACATTTAGTCCCGACATGACACAGGCGCGTCCCGACTTAAATTTCCACAATTGTCATTTTATTCACACGTGACAATATTATAAAAATAAATCTCATATATTACTATACTCATCCAGTAATATGCAACAAATAATATATTCCCAATAATTACTAACTCTTGTCACGCTAGTAAATATTTAAAACAACATTTCGGAAAATTAAATTAATTTATCTCAATTAAATTTAATAAATCCTTAAATTTAAAAGCCATGAAAATACGGGGTATTACAAATGATTTCTTCTTTGGCCCCCAAAGAAGAACATTTCGTTGAAAATGATATTATTTCATTCGAAACTCAAACTTCATGCGATGATGATTCATCTCATGAGTTTGAATTTCTTTCATCCCCATTTTCATTCTCTATTATCCCACGGCCACAAGTACCCGATGATTCAGTTTCAAACTTTAATGTTTTAAACCCTATCGCCGATAAGGAGTACCTGCTCGAGTCGCCTTCCACGATCGCATTGGTGCCTTTGTGTGCGCTGCCTCCCATACCAATTTCAAAATCATTGGGAGGATATTCGGCTTTTCTCGGTCCCCAAATATTTTTGTCACCCATTCAATCCAAACCCCCCATCGTCCCTCCAAAACTTTTAATTGGCGATGGTTCCTTTCTTACGCCATACACATGCCTTCCGTTGTTCAAACGAAATTCATATTTTTCGAAGGCATGCTTGTTTGTGAGGGTACACCGGTTATCATCCAAAGTCAAATCGTTCTTATGGTGGACCCTCAGTTATTTAGACTTCTAGTGTACAGTTAGTGTGAGGCCCAAATAGTAGGTTGTATATAGTTAGATTTTTATTCTTTCTTTATTTTTATTTTAGTCTAGTGTAATTAGTTAACTTTTTATTATTTATTTTTTCTATGCTCGGTACTAACTTGTTTTGTAGATTCTTTGGATTTGTTCTTATGGGGATCGCTCCAATTTTGGGTAATATCGCTCTTTTCCTCTCTTTGACTTGGTTCTTAATTTACATTGAAGACAATGTCAAGTTTTAAGTTAGGGGGTGTGGGATATTCTATCCATTTCATTATTTAGTCCATGTTTTTGCTCACATGTTAGTTACTTAGTATGCTTTTCTTAGAAAAATTGAAAATTTCAAAAAGATTTTCTTTCCCTTTTCTCCTTTTTTTGGGCATATTGCCTTTGTTTCCGATGATAAATTTTAATAATTGCCCGATCCAATTGACAACCCAATGATGCATGTTCTCGATTTTAGAAGTTGTTAGACTTTAGTCTCACTTATTGATATTATGAATAACTTCATGAATTAAACTTTAATCCCATGAGCACATGCACTTTTATTGCCATATTGATTTGGTTTAAGATTTTTATAACTCGGTAATCTTTTGTTGCATTGTATATACTTACACTGAGTAAGCTTTGTACCTTTCGTTATTTGTGAGTGTATACACTATTCTTTTCTCATTGAAAACGTTGAATTCGTTGGTAATCTCACTATTCTTTCATTTGATCGTTCATTAATTGAGTTCATACTTGAAATGTGTTACTTGATCATGATTTTCATATATTGTTTTGACTCGAGAATTTTGTAAACTTTTGGAAATGATCATAGGCCCTCTTTTTTGTATCACCCATATTGGCCTTGACCTCACCCATATATGTTTACCCTCGTTAACCCCTTTGAGCCTAAATATTAGCCTTTCATTTCATACCCCATTCCCATAACCATCTCTAAATTGGAGTTTTAGCCCATACATACACTTTCCACACCTTTTTTTGGAATGTTACTTGGGATTGAATGATGATGTTATGATGTCGGTTGCAATTTAGGCATATGAGAGTTTGAAAAGTAAAGAGAAGAAAATAGTGAAAAAGGTGAACAAAAAGAGAAAGCAAAAAGCAAAAGAAAAGAAAAGAAAAAAGAATAAAAAGAAGAAAAGAAAAGAAAAAAGAAGAAAAGAAAAGAAAGATAAAGTTGTAAATGTTGTATATAGTGTTCAATAAGATTTGATTACTCTTCGCGATGATATATCTACTGCCTTTTTGGGACTTGTTTTCCAATTTTGATATTGCCTGCATTATCCCATTATCCCGAGTTTTCATTCCGAACACTTTTAATCCTTACATACAATCCTTCGTTTCGTACCCTAGCCATACCTACATTACAACCCTATTAAAGTCCTATGTGATCTTAGGTGCATGTAATTTAAAAGTCAAAATAGTTTTGATAATCTGTGAAAATGAATTTTGCCTCTTTTAGTGTGCGGTATCCTTTCAATGAGATTACAGTTTTCATATTTTATATAGCATTATTCATTTGAGACATGTGCACAGCCTAATTTCAATTTACATTTACTCTTTGGCCCGCATGTTTCGTGTGTTACCTCCCTGTTTTGAGTGATTTTCATTTTATGAGTGTAATGCCCGTGAGGATTGAATGTATGCTTGCTTTAACGCTTATCCGATTTATATAAGTTTTTGCCAAATCATACTTTGCATGTGCTCGCTCCCCCTCCCACATTTTAAACTTTCAATTCTATGAGGTGCATTCTATAATGTCAATGATTCGGACTTTTGTTTGAATCCGTTCAATGTGCTAATAATGTGTATGAAATCCTTCTCGCCATTTTTGGGCTTGTCGCATGTTGGGTTGGGCATATTTTGAGGAAACTATGTGATGTTTGGGGGTACCATCCCTGAAAACCCTCACGAGACGACACTCGTCCACTAGGGTGACTTAGGGGTTTAACGGCTTATTGCATATGCTAAATGCAATCGAATCTCCCGCGAAAGTGGCATTTTTCTTTTATACCATACTTTTGTACTATCTCCTGCTTTTGGTTTGCTTGTAGTTCTTGTTGCATCCTATTTCATTGCTAGGGACTAGCAATGTGTAAGTTAGGGGGTGTGATGATACGCAAATATTGTGTATTTCATCCTTCGAACCTACGCATTTTAGCCCCCTCGGGTGCCTTAATCTCTATATTTAAGCCCGTTAACTAGACAACCTCGGTTTATATTGTTAACATGCTATATGAGGTATAATTGGATTTTTGTAGGTATTTAGGAATAAGTATGGAGTTCGGAGGCATTCCGATGAAGTTCGTAAGCAATCGTACGTTCAAGGGAATTTTAGTCTTTTCATAACTTGGGCACCTGGACCGACATCTCACGAAAGTTGTAGCCCTCCTAGCTAGCTTCGCGTGGCCGTGAACGATGCACGATTCCGAGTCCGTATGAAGAAGTTACGGCGATTTTAGCGGAGGGAAAAATAAGGAAATCAAAAGAGGAGGAGAAAATGGAAGAAAAGAATGCAGAAGCTGTTGCTTGGCTCACCCCTTCTTGATCGATCGATCGTGGTCGATCGATCGATCCTTCTCTGCAGCTGAAAATTGGCCTTGATCTTTTCGATCGATCGATACCCTGTTTTCAGGAGATATTTTGGCATTTATTTTCTTTTCTCTTTTCTTTTCTATTTTTATGCCAACTTAGTATAAATACCCATTTTGTTGTAATAAACAGATATACACGATTTTAGGGTAGAATAGCATAGGGTTTGAGGGTTTTGGAGAGTTCTTCTTCAATTGTTCTTGGTTTGACACCCCATTTGAGTTGAATGTTGCACTATTCATCATCCTCTTCCTTAATATAGTTTGTATTTCTTCATTTCTTGCTTTCTAGTTAATTTACATGCTTTGTTAAATAGGTTTACATGCTTTGATTTATTGCTTTCTAGTGTAGTTTTATCACGTTTCTTTACGGCATTTATTTATCGCGTTTTTACGATGCTTTCTAGGTAATTTAAATTAGGTTGTGTTTGAGTGGAACTCACTCGGGTTAACGCGTTGCTTGGCTTGGTGATAGTGATTATGCGTCTATTTCGGGTGCGTTGTCCTAGTTATTGCCCCTAGGAGATTTGACGGGGCATATCATGTATGTCCCGTGCTTATGACCTTTCGTGCACAATTTTCGGGATATTTGTTGATGCCAAAATCTTATTAGGCTTTTATGAGGATTTAGGGGCGTGACAACCCTTGATTTAATTAACTGTCGAAATGAGACGCATTCTAAATAACTCGTCGACCCGTGTAACCATTTTATACAAATTAAATCGGGTGAGGGATATTCGACGCAACCTATAGTTTTACTTGCTTTCTTAACCAAGATTCATTTTCCCTTGCCTAGTTAATAATTTCCCTTTCATTCATCTTTTCTTTTAGTTTGTAATTCATCTTTTACACTTTTATTTCGGAGTACTAAATTTAATAAATTCTAGCATCTCGCCCTTGTGGATTTTCGATACCCGACTTACCGCCATACTTTCCCCGCAAGTGTAGTCGTAATTTAGGTTTGTTTGTATAGTCGCGGCGATACAGGAAAACAACGACTGTGCACTTACACGCGCACACCTCTCGCGCGCTATCAATCAGCTTATGCGCACCTCGACTAATTCCCATCTGCATTTCATGGCTTTCACTGGCCAAGCATTATTTTGACCGTGCCGAGAATCGAACTGAGGACCAAACCCAATCCACCCTCAAAACTATCCCAGTGACAGCCTTATACGATTGTACCAAGAGGCTTGGTTCATTCTTAAAATTATATACAATATTCACATCATTATCTTTTAAATGATTTCACTTTGGATAAAGATACACCCACCCAATATTTAGATAGCAAAAAAATACTCTTGTGCTTGTATATATATATATATATGGAGAGGTTCAAAAGTGAACCTTTAATGAACCTTAATAAAAAAAATACCATAACAATCGATTAATTTTAATCTTATGTTGTAATTGGAGCGCATCAGTGGCAACAAAAATGCGCGTGACACGCGGGTGGGGGGGTGGGAAGGTGTGTGTATTAAAAAAAATGCATGTCACACACGTGTCCGTTGCCGCTGGCGCGGACCAATTACAACATATGAATTAAAATTAATGGGTTACTAAGGTATTTTTTGTTAAGGATCATTAAAATTTTGAACCTATCCATATATATATATATATATATATTCCCCTTATTATTTGAACATGGAATTGATCATTCTTATAATTTGCATTTGTTAAAATATGATCTATTTATGTGTCACTTTTACTTATCCTTGAGCAATCATGGTGCATAGCTCACTAATTAGTTTCTCGACTTGTTTACTTTTTTTGGGTAATGATTCAATATATGTTAATTTATATAGATTGTAATATTGATAATTTATATTATAAATATATTAATTACATGTATAATATTTGCATCTAAGAATATGAATGTCATATGCATCTATGTTTCCCAATTACATTAACATAAAATGGAACCCAATTCAAGGATAATGTTCACAAACATATTTTTTGCGCACGAATGTCCCACTCTCTTCACGCATATTTGATTTTCAGTAATATATACAATAACTTGTGTAAAGTTACATAAAAAAAAATTTTAAAAATTATAATTTGCACATAGAATTTTATAATATACACACAAACATTTTGAAATATGTATATGTTAAAATTGTGTATACCTCAGATAGGAAAATAGCTTTTAAGTCCAAAAAGTAAATAAAGGGACAAAATACAACTAGAGATAGGAAAACTCAAAACCAAATTAAGGTCCAAAATGCCCATGGGGAAATTTAAGATGGTAACAAAGGAGATGAAGAATAATCAATAATCAATAGTCAGATAGGAGCCTCCTTTTTTTGTTGTTGGCCTTAAAGCAAGCTTGCCTCAACCTTTTTATTTTTTCTGTCATTTCTAAATCTGGCTGCTTCTCCATCATCTTCTTGTGGTCTTCTAGCATCTCTACCTCATTTGTTAATCCCATCTCCTAATATTGCAATTACGAAAAAAATACTTATACAAATAAGAACAATATATATTCAACTTACTTACAAAATTTTATATTCAATTCACTTCTTATAAGAGAGAAATGAACTCAATTAAAAATAAGGGGTTAATTCCATCTCCCGTAAACTTTTCCCCAATTTTTACATCACCATCCGAATTTTGTTTTCAAGATTTAACCCCTAAACTTCTATAACGGCTTCATGTAGCCTCCTAACTTACACCGTCAATTTTTTGGACGAAATATTGGTTGCATTCCATGCAAATGAGGGTATTTATGTCCAATTCTATATAAGAGTTTTAAAAAAAATGAAAATTAGAGAAAAACTTTTATAAATTAATATTTTTTATAGAAAACCATTTAAAAGATTGGGAAATTAAAACTTTTTTTTTTAAATCGGGAAATTAACAAAAAAACTATTTTAGAAATTACAAACAGAAACATTAAAAATATGAAAAATGTTAATTTTTTAAAATACGAAAATAATAGAAAAATATTTTTTAATTTATAGAAAAACATATAAAAAGTTACCTAACAAATTTAGAAAACGTACATTGAAACACCACCGGGTGGTCCCTCTCTCATTATGAAGCATGGACCGACTGAACGACTTATTTTGATAAAACTTATAAGAATCTTGAAAAAAATACAAA
This sequence comes from Sambucus nigra, assembly GCA_949130495.1. Taxonomy (NCBI): domain Eukaryota; kingdom Viridiplantae; phylum Streptophyta; class Magnoliopsida; order Dipsacales; family Adoxaceae; genus Sambucus; species Sambucus nigra. The sequence continues at coordinate 622,969,506 of OX422210.1, read as the reverse complement.
GCGATTTTAAAAGATTGAATAATAACATAAATTTTTTTAAAAAATCTAGAAATAATAAACAAAAAATTATAAAAGTTTGAATATTATTTAAAAAGAACAAAGTTTAAGGAAAAAATATATTTCTAGGGAAAATAAATTTGTAGCAAAAAAAATATTTTTGGCAAAAATCCATATTTCCAAAAAAAACAAACAAAACTTGGTTCCTATAAAAATTCAGCAAAAAAATAAATAAATAAATTCCAGAAAAATTAAAATAAATACCAATACCAACAAACCCATACACATACCCCTAATTAAATCTTGGATTTGGGTAAACAAAATAACCTCAAATTCAATACTTTCTTTTTCAAACCCACCTTTTTCTTCAACCCCAAATTAGTGTGTGTCATGTTAAGATATATGTGTGTGGGTGTACACACACACACACACACACACACACACACACACATATATGTATATATATATATATATATATATATATATATATATATATATATATATATATATATAGAGAGAGAGAGAGAGAGAGAGAGAGAGAGAGAGAGAGAGAGAGAGAGAGAGAGAGAGGTGCAACCATGATTGCCCATACCGTTATGAGAAAATGAGAAAAAGAGTATAGTGAGGTATTATCCACAATTTGGTAAAATACAATAATACCCTTTTAAAATAGTTACATGGGTGTCAATTGTGATTATCCGTCTAATAAACTAGAATTATTATGGTTAAAAGGTTTCGTTTTGAAAGTTTAGGTGGATTAAATCCAAACAATAGAAGTTCAGTTGGTGATGTAAAAATGAGAGTAAAGTTGAGGGGAGAAAATGCAACTAACTCTAAAAATGATGCAATATAGATTAATATATTCAAAAGGATCTTAAACGCACATATGATAATACCTTAACATTGTCAATGAGGGACTCCATACTCCTGATCTTCCGGTGCGGCCACCTCGTAATATTAAGCTCTCTGCATCTTTTCTTCAGCATAGTCAATCCTACCTTCAACTCCTTGGTTGCTTCAGTTATCAGAACGTTAAAGTATTTTTGAATCTCATCAAGTTCCAATGGAGCCGATTTTAATTTTTTAATTTCCCGACTTTGATTTTCATTTGTGTTTGAAATCATAAATTGTCCATGACGCATTGTATTAAGCCCTTCTATTGCTCCATAATCTAAATTTTCAGTATCCATAAACATTTGTGGTTTGATATCTACAATACCATCTTGCCTAAAATCTGCAATATTATCATCCCAAAGATTCTCAAAATCATCAAATTCCAATTGGGGAATATAATTGTTTGGTTGTGAAAATTGATATTCATTAAAACCATGTGGAATTTGATTGTGTTGATGCGAAAATTGGTATTGATAATCAAAGAGGGTTTCATAATTTGATTGTGGAAATAATTGATCAGAATTAAAGGGATCGTCAAAAGAATTGTAATTCAAATTATTAGTGATATGCGAGTATTGCTCCAATTTTCTGCAAACACAAAAAATGGACAATTACACAAGTACACAAACATATATACTAGGATGTAAACAATATACTTGAAAGAAGAAGTGTATTAATAAGTGGGAGATTACCCTTGAGAGATTTCTTCCAAATAAGGCCAATCAAGTTCATACTCGTTTTCCACCCTAAGCTGATTAGAATTCATTCTTGAAGATAGTACAATGAGAGGAAGAAACTACTATTTATAACCGGAAGTTGACTTCCCATTTACCCTCAAACCCTAAAATTTCCTAATTTCTTAAACTTAAAACTCGGTCGTGGACTCTACAATTTCCTATAATACAATTATGATCTCTAATTTTTGACATATATTCGTCTCCCACCATTAAACCTCACATTGAATGACAGCAATAAAGCACTTCCATTTCTCATCGCCCTTTGACTTCCCATTTACCCTCAAACCCTACAATTTACTATTTTCTAAAACTTAAAACTCAGCCATGGACTCTAAAATTTCCTATAAGACAATTATGATTTCTAATTTTTGACATCTATTCGTCTCCCACCATTAAACCTCACATTGAATGACAGCAATAAAGCTCTTCCATTTCTCATCGCCCTTTGGTCTCCAGCCATTTTTCTTTAAAACAAACATACATACATACATACATACATACATACATACATACATACATACATATCTATATACAATCGTCGTAAATATTTAAATGGCAAGCTATCCCAAGAATGCTGATGGTTTAGATGATGCAACTGTCAAATTTCAGTTCCACGTCGGTAATATGATGATGTGTTTCTTTTGATTGATTTTGGATATGGGTTTTATATTACTAACTTGCTAAGCTATTAAGTAAGTGTTCTGATCTCTTTTACTACTGCTTCACTTCAATGACATTTGTTAAGGGCAAGAATGACGTGTGAAACAATTCATAGCTTGTTCCCCATTTCTTTGCCGCACGTGTGTGTAGGGGTCTGAATTTCAGTTCAATTTATAGTTATTATTTTGTGTTTGGTTTCCATTTTCAATACATCTTGAAATTTATTTGTTGTTTTAGTAGTTTTATTATATATTTGAAGTTGAGGATTCCTTGGAGAATCAACATGGCCCTCTAAACACGAGATATAATTTGTCCACTTATTTCCTGGTTTGATTCCTCTCCTTCATATTTCTTCATTTTTGTTAGCCATTTACATTCTATACGAATTGAATTTCTGTTTAGATATGATTTGAGGATAATTTCTCACCTTTTTTTATTGGATTTCAGTTCAAACACAATTTTTGGGTTATTACTGTCCTAACAGTTCACTTTTATTTTCCTTCTTTTGGAACTATTATTTTTAATATGATTAAGTTTATATTAATTATAGTTGTTTCACATCAAGAGGCGCCGCCGTAATACAACTTACTGAATGAACCCAGTCCACTATGTCTTCATCTCAAAAAGAGACTCTCTTTTGGATTTGATCCAAATGAAGCTTTCTTAAGGAAATTCTTCTAATCATGAGGTGGTTTTAATTTTTTTATTTTAATTTCCATATCACCCCCAAAAAAACTTATAGCCATATAAGATAAAGTAGTAGCTAACGGCACTTCAAAAAATCTTTAAACACTCCACAAACTTTTTGAAAGACAAAAATGCCCTTTACTTTAAAATCAAAAAAATTTCATTTTACTTCTTTAACGAAAAAAATTATTTTTGTAAAAAAACTGTTTTTTATACTAAAAAAATGGGTCATTTTTTAATTAACATTTAGTCCAAAATTTTTATTTTATTCCAAAAAGTCATTCACAATATAAAACACTCACAAACACTCTTTTTTCTCTTATCCTAAACTTTTTAAAAAAATTATCAAAAATAAACAAGGGCATGGAGTCGTTAAAAACAATACCAGCGGTTATGAATCTATTATTTTTTAAGTAACACGATCACGATCCAAATAAAACGCGACGTGACATGGAGTCGTATTTTTTTCATACCGGTTGCACGGACTATTTTGTATTATTTCATAGATAATCTTTATACTATTTAAAAAAATGGTCTGCGCTGGCAGATGCATAGGCGGTCCAACCACCTACACATACCGCTGGCGCGAACCATTTTTTTCTAATATGTTGGTACGCGCTAGTGATATGTAGAGGTAAACTATGTAGAAAAACTGTTTTTATATTTAAAAAAATGTGTCATTTTTTTTAATTAACGTTTAGTCCAAACATTTTTATTTTGTTTCAAAAAGTCAGTCACAACATAATAAAAAAAATGGTCTGCCCCAGCAGTATGTATAGGTGGTTGGACCACCTATGCATACCACTGGCGCGGACCCTTTTTTTAAATAGTAAAAAGATTATTTTTGAAATTATAAAAAATGGTCCATGCCACCGTTATGAAAAAAATACGACTCCACCCACGTCGTGTTTTATTTCGATCGTGTTACTTAAAAAATAATAGATTCATAACCGCTGGTATTTTTTTAACGACTCCATACCCTTGTTTATTTTTTATAATTTTTTTTTAAAGTTTAGGATAAGAGAAAAAATGATGTTTGTGAGTGTTTTATATTGTGAACGACTTTTTGAAACAAAATAAAAATGTTTGGAGTAAACATTAATTAAAAAAATGACCCATTTTTTTAATATAAAAACGAGTTTTTTACATAAAAAACCTATACAATCGCTGGCGCGTACCAACATATTAGAAAAAAAGGTCCGCGTCAACGGTAGTATAGGTGGTTGGACCGCTTATGCATACCGACGACGCGGAGCATTTTTTTTAATAGTAAAAAGATTGTTTTTGAAATAATAAAAAATGGTCTGTGCCACTAGTATGAAAAAAATACGACTCCACGCCACGTCGCGTTTTATTTGAGTCGTGAGCGTGTTACTTAAATAATAATAGATTCATAACCGGTGGTATTTTTTTTAACGACTCCATGACCTTATTTATTTTTGATGACTTTTTCTTAAAGTTTAGGATAAGAGAAAAAAGTGTGTCTGTGAGTGTTTTATATTGTGAACAAATTTTTGGAATAAAATAAAATTGTTTGGACTAAATGTTAATTAAAAAAATGACCCTTTTTTTTAAATTAAAAAACAATTTTTTACAAATATAATTTTTTTGTTGAAGAAGTAAAATGAAATTTGTTTGATTTTAGAGTAAAGGGTATTTTTGTCTTTCAAAAAGTTTGTGGAGTGTTTAAAGATTTTTTGGAGTGCCGTTAGCTACTGCCTAAGATAAATTATAGGAGGGTAGAATTACATAACTTCATTTTAATGAATATACAGTTTGATTTTCATATTTTGTGTGTGTATAAATGGGTTGATTTGTCTATATATTCATGTGGTACTTCTTAAACACTTTGTAGTTTGATTGCGTCAACAATTAAAATCTTGCAAATATTTTTGAAATTACTCACTCGCCCGTGCATCGCACGGGCCTACATGCTAGTCTTTGTATAAAACCCATATCTCTCTATCCATTGGATATGTTCGCCTCCCTAGCTTCTAGTCATGGTATTAAGTTAAGTTTTGCAGTCTGTTTTATTTTTCTATACGTTGTATGTATAAATAATAATAAATAGTATACATGCTAAATATTTTGTTTTGAAACGTGAGGTATATAATCATGATGGCCCAAAGGACAAAATACGCTACAAGAAAAATGCCTTTTTATGACACTTTAAAAATGACTTTATGACAGTTTTAAAAAAATCATCATTAAAAGTATAATACTCTTATTTATATGACATATTAATTATAAAGTGTCATTATAAGAATAATAATATTAATGTACATGGCAATTTCAATATAATAGTCATATTAAATGGTACATATTATGACCCTTTTTAACAAAACTCCCCAATGCATACGCGTGAGATAACACAATACCACAATTTCAATTTTTGCTCAAAAATGTTTGACACGCAACTCTTTCCCTCCATCTCACTTTCGATCACTTTTCCCCAAACCCAAATTCGTCTCCTTCCCTAGCTTTTCCATCAGCTTCTCCTTCCCTCAGTTACACAGGTACTCTCTCTCAACTACACTAGAAAGCATGTAAATCTATTTAACAAAGCATGTAAATTAACTAGAAAGCAAGAAATGAAGAAATACAAACTATATTAAGGAAGTGGATGATGAATAGTGCAACATTCAACCCAAATGGGGTGTCAAACCAAGAACAATTGAAGAAGAACTCTCGAAAACCCTCAAACCCTAAGATATTCTACCCTAAAATCGTGTATATCTGTCTATTACAAAAAAATGGGTATTTATACAAAGTTGGAATAAAAATAGAAAAGAAAAGAGAAAAAAAAAAGAAATGCCAAAATATCTCCTGAAAACAGGGGATCGATCGATCGATCGATCAAGGCCAATTTTCAGTTGCAGAGAAGGATCGATCGATCAAGCAGGGGTGAGCCAAGCAGCAGCTTCTGCATTCTTTTCTTCCCTTTTCTCCTCCTCTTTTGATTTCCTTATTTTTCCCTCCGCTGAAATCGCTGTAACTTCTTCATACGGACTCGGAATCGCACACCGTTCACGGCCACGAAAAGCTAGCGAGGAGGACCAGCTTCCATGAGATGTCGGACCAGCTGCCCAAGCTGTGAAAAGACTAAAATTCCCTTGAACTTATGATTGCATACGAAACTTCACCGGAATGCTTCCGAACTCCATTCTTAGTACCTAAATAACTTCAAAAGCCCAATTATACCTCATATAGCATGTTAAAAATATAAATCGAGGTTGTCTGGTAATGGGCTTAAATATAGAGATTAAGGCACCCGAGGGGGCTAAAATGTGTAGGTTTTGAGGATGAAATACGCAATATTTACGTATCATCACTGATCCGGACACCTTATGATATGCTACCAAAAAAGAGAAATTTTAAGAATAGTTTTTGATGTAGCTGTGTGACAGACATGTAACCAAAAGTAATACCTATCCAAAATATGAGTAGATAAATAATCAACAAAAATTAGAATCTGCGATTTTAGTAATATTAATTTAATTTCATGAAAAGTTCACATGGATTTTAGGAAGTGCATGGTTTTAATGTATATGGCTTAACGAAAATGTAAATTCATTGAAGCAACATGGAATAGCTATCCAAATAGAAACCTTCCTTCACTGCTAGAACCACAAACCCAAAACATAATTGTTTAGTAGGGCAAGTACAATCCAAAGAAGCATACAACATCTCCTGTCTAAGTTTTTTCAACAAATAATTAATAGGAAATAATATGAATTGGCGTAAATAAGTAAGTTTGTATAAGACATGTCATGATTTTCGAAGTTTCTAAATAAAGCCAGACTAAATAAAACTCAACAAAATCATACAACCAACTCTATACTCACTTAATTTCCATATCTTTTTTTTGGTAGCATACCATGAGGTGTTCGGGCCAGCTAACGCGCACCTGGACTAATCTAATCCCCATTCGCGGTACGTGGCTTCCGCTGGCCAAGTATTATTTTGACAGTGTCAGGGATCGAACTGAGATCAAACCCAATCCACCCCTAAGACTGTCCTAGTGACAACTTTATACCACTAGGCCAATACGCTTGGTTAAAATAGAAACTAATTAAAATCCAAGCTAATTAAAGCTCAACCAAATCATACACTCAAATCATTCTTAATTCAATTTGCACATCATTAACAAAACATGGTTTGTGAATTTTCTAAATAAAATCAAAACAAGAAATATAATTGGTCAAAAACCATATAATGAAGTGGTAAGCATAATACCTCGAGCAGGAAGATGCCACAATCGAAAGCGAAAAACTGCACAAAGGGGCCTTTCAATTTTATTGACATGTGTTTGAATTTAAACATATGGAAAATGTAAAATTTATCAAAAGCGAGGTTTACCCTCTTGCCTTAGAAGAATCGATTCCACGTCATTTTGTAAACAAAATATAAATCTGCATAAATTAGGACATACAATGAGCTTTCGCATTCATATAATTGTGAATTCCATATTATTTCTGGATCAAACACACCATCATATTTGTTCAAATCCCAATCAAAAAATGTTTTATAAGAATACAAATTTGTGTATATATACTTTCAATAACAAGATACGGATTACATTTATGCCCTATGGGGTGTCCGTACTTATCTCCGGGCAACTTAGTAATTGTTTTGAATTTTAGCTCCTTGACGTCAGTTTTAACACCAAAACAAACCTATACTAGTTAATTTCGGCAACTAGGAGCCCGGTGAGAATGTGGTCACTTACCTCGGGTTACTTTTGTGCCTCATTGGGTGTTCGTGCCCCTCTTTGGTCCACTCAGTCGCTTGTTTGAGTTTTCACCCTTTAATGCCCACTATAATCCCCAAAAAAGCCTATACGGATTAATGTCATTAACCGGGAGACCAGAGAGGATGCACTCGCTTCCCACATGTTACTTGTATGCCACATGGGGTGTCCATGCCACTTAGTTCCCAATTTTAACACCAAATGAGCATATATTAGTTAATTTAGGCAACTAGGAGGCCAGTGAGAACACAGTCACTTCCCACGAGCTACTTTTATTCCCCATGGGATGTCTATAAACAAAATTAAAAAAATAAAAGACATTTATTAAAAAAACATAATAATAGCAATTAGCACTAATTGTAGCAATAGTGAATCAAAACACAATTGTAGCGAATCAAAGGATATTACAGTAGTGAATCAAAATGAGTCGGATATATTAATATTAAATTTCAAAGGATATTACAGTAGTGAATCAAAACACAATTAGAGCAGCTAGCAATATGATGCAATACCACAATACTAAATTCCTTTACAACATCAAAATTAACCCAGATAAAGTTGGTATACTAATTCTCTACCTTTGAAGAAACATCACTTGTATACTTTTGTCGCTTTCCAAGACTCTTTCTTTTTGTTTTCAACTTTTCGTCTTGTTATCCCATTTCAACCCAAAAGCAAGAGCATACTAGTGAATATATAAAATCAAGTGTTCGATGAGGACACAATCACCTCTATAAGTTTATTTTGTATCTTTTAGGGTATTTGTGTCTCTGTGTATAGGACACTTCATTATTATTTTCAATCTTCGCCCCCTGAAGACCATTTTTAACCTTAACGCGAGCATATAAGTTCAATTTACTAAAACGGGTGTCTGAATTAAACAAGATCACTTCACATAAATTACTTTGGTAGCTCATAAGGTGTTTGTGATTTTGTCTAAGTCTTTTGATTTTAATATTATGCTATCCTCCTCATAATCTCATTTTCATCCCAATACAAACCTATACAGATCAATTTAGGCAACTGGTTATCCGGTGAGGGCACGATAATTCTAACAATACAAATTTTCCATTGACCCTCTTAAACTCCTATCACCACTACACTTTAATTCGGGTTTTCAATTGGCTCACCCCAACCTCCTATCAGCACTAGAAATCAAATGCAAATAATAATAATAATACTACTACTACTACTACTACTACTACTACTACTACTACTACTAATAATAATAATAATAATAATAATAATAATAATAATAATAATAATAATAATAATAATAATAATAATCACTACACAAAATCTGCCGAATTGTCAAGGTCAATGACTGTTACAATTCTGGGCGAGATAACTTTTTTTGTCAAGGTCATGTCTCGGTCATTGACCGTGACAAGTTCATTAGAATTATCACAGTCTTATCACGGTCCATAACCGCGACAATATTTGTCACGGACTAGAACCGTGATAAGCCCGTGACATTCTTTAAAAAATTATCACGGTCAATGACCGTGACAAGTCCGTGATAAGACTCTTTGTCAAGGACTTGTCACGATCAATGACCGTGACAATTCTGGGCAGAATTGAAAAAAAATCTACTGGGCAGTATGGCCACTGCCACTGCCCAACAGTATATTTGTACCTGTTATAGAAATGTTGTACCTGTTCAAACATCATATATCCAAATAAAATAGAGATAATGCAAATTTAGATTCAAAAGAGAGAGAATATGCATCACAATATAATCCAAATATAATTCAAATGTAATAATTTAAAACAATTCAATTCAAACTTAAATCAATATCACTAAATGTCTTGGATATGGTTAACGCTGAGGAGCTGAGTAGGCCACACGATATATGAATTAACACATCCACTAATATACGCCGTGCCGCATTGTTCGCGCAACCACAATTGGGAGTTCTCCTTCCCGGGCATCACAGCATGACGAGCACCCTGGACTCGATGTCTTGAAGCTCACGTCTATGAACTAGTGCACCCTGGACGATATTCGGGTCCCTCAACCCCCGCCCTATCCGTTGGCCATCAAATATGTCCCGTATAAACACGCTCGTCCAACCAAGTGTCGAGATCGGTCTGTTGAAGGGAGCCAAATAGGGAATTGGATCATCAAAGTCCGCACGTCTCGACGATGAAGCAGCGAGGTCCACATCCTCGTCCTCGTCCTCCCACACCTCCTTCTTTCGCACCTCCTCCCGCGCCGCCTTCTCCTTCCCTTTACCCTTAAGGTTTTCGCCCAACGAACGCTTCATGAATGAGTACATATCCTCGACCGTCACCTCCAAATGGGATAGCTTCTCCTCATGTGAATCCATCGTTCAAGCCAACCCGATGTCGCTCGTCTCCAATTCGATGATCCTAGATTTTGCCACCCACGAGCTCACCCTCTCGTCCTCCCCTTGCGATCAGAGCCAAGAACTTGTCTGAGTGCTTCTGTGGACAAAGATGCCTTGTCGGCATCAGACTGCGACTCATGCATTTCCTTAAGCTTTTCCTGAAATGACAAAAAGCACATGATTAGTAAAATAAGTAAATTAAAAAATTATAATGTAATTAACAAAAAGTAAACTGTCAGATTACTTACAATCGTTGCCGCGACGCTTGGGGACACCTCCTTGTCCTTCCCCTTCTTCGTCTAAAGAGCCACATAAGTATCGAGCCTATGTGGCCTACCCCCAAGGCCACTCCCTGTCCCCTGAAATAAAATAAAGTAAAATTAGTACGTCCCCGCAAAGTAAAATAATGTAGAATAATATATTTTATGTAGTTCTAGAAAAATTAAATCTTACCATCATTCTATGCTCCACCTCGGCGTAAGACGTCCGACCGGAGTAGTGCACGTCCGTCTTTTTGCCCGATTTTCCCTTCTCGATTGGCGAGATGCCAATTGTCGCTCCCCGATCTCATTGTCAATGAACCTTTGCCATTGTGCCAATGAGATCGGCTCCTTCGGCGGGACGGATTCACGCCATTGGATAATGGACTCTCGTGTCTTCCCAAAGTACCGGATCCGCATAATTTTCTTCCACGTCTTGTGTTGCTCCCTCAACTGCTCCAAGACGGAATCGCGTAGCTTTGGATCCAGGTTGAATTATTCCTGTCCAACAAATATAATGTTAGTTACAAATAAATATAAATATAAATATAAATATAAATATAAATATAAATATATTACCTATAGTGCCACCCAAACAGCTAGCTTGAGCTCATATGGCACCTCCTTCCAACTAATGTACCCCGGGTCAATGATCATCTTTAGCAGCTCGAGGGATCTTGCTAATAGCCCCGACTTGTTCTCGATGGGCATCCTCAATTTTCCATATTTGGGGAGACTAGGGGCCGAGGAGCCCTCGTCGCATCCGATACCACCGAGCCCAGACGACATCATCATAACCAACATCATCATCCTCGCCTTAATAGCTGAAGGAGACATTTGTTGTAAAAAAATGTTATTAGTACATATCAAAATGAATTAAAAGAACACATGCAAATATGTACAATTACTACAAATAAAAATGAATTGTTACTGTTAATATATACAAGAGTGAAACATCCCCCCTCCCCACCCCCCACCCACCACAAACAACCCCCCCCCCACCCTGCCCCATCCCCTACCCCCATCCTACCCCAACCCCCTTCCCACCACACACGCACACACATACATACACACACACATGCACAACATTTACAAGTATTGTCACGATCAATGACCGTGCCAAGCCCGTAAAACTTATATTTGTCACGGACTTATCACGATCAATGACCATGCCACCCCCTACCCCCACCCCACCCCTCACCCACCACACACAAAATTTATGGCATTTTGAAAAAAAATTGTTCAGGTCGTGGCCCATTTATTGTAATAATACAGGAATTGCGTGGTATATTTTCTTATTATTAGCATTGTTGGATTTAATGGAACTTTTTCTAAGTAAATATTGCTAATTAATTAATTTCCTTAATGTGAATGACTTTTTCGTAAATGAAAATTTGTTAATTACCTTATCTTTCTTATAAAATGCTTCAAATTTGTTAATTACCTTATATTTCTTAACACCTATACTCCGATTTTACCCAACAGTAGCCCAAATCCAAGTCGGTGTTTATTATTATTGTATGTGTGTGTGTGTTTTATATAGTTTTCTTTGGTTCCTCAAGAACTCTAGTATGCCTCAATTTTATGCCAAGTAATTGATCAACTATCTCATCATGACTCAATGGTAAAACACACTCGAGAGTTTGATTCCATTCCAGGTTAATATATTCAGACATTTTATTCCAACAGTTTAATATATACAAAGATTAATGCGTATATGATTTTTTGTTATTATGTTTTAGGGATTCTTTTTGATATGCATGAATTTTATTTGTTACGATTAATTAATCATCAAATTTTGCAATTTCATTCGTAGAATATATTGTGTTAAATAGGTCAGAACAACAAAATAATACAATTTAGTTAAATTCGCCCACGCATCGCGTGGCCTTCATGCTAGTATATATATATATATAAAAACACCCCCCACCCCACCCCTCCCCACCCCCTACCCTGCCCCTGCCCCACCCCCACCCACCACACACACACATACACACACGCACAGCCCCCCACCCTGCCCCACCCCCACCCAGCACACACGCACACACACATACACACACACGCACATATATACAGACACATATATATACACACAAACATATATATATATATAAATGGAAGAGAGAGAGAGAGAGAGAGAGAGAGAGAGAGAGAACGCAGCGTAGAAAGAGAGAGAGAAAAAAGGAGGGAAGAAACGGCAGGGGAAAAAAGAAGGGGAAGGGTTTTTTTGCTACGACATTTGTCACGGTCATTGACCGTGACAACATTTATAAGTATTGTCATGGTCATTGACCGTGACACGACCGTGAAAAATATAATTGTCAAGGTTTTATCACGATCAATGACTGTAAAAATAATTTATCACGGCCTTGTCACGGTCAATAACCGTGACACAAAACGCGTGTTTGTTGTCACGGTTAATGACCGTGACAAGGCTAAGCGCAGGAAGGGTGCCAATTTACCCATTTTGGTATAGTGAATAATAATAATAATAAAGACAAATAATTAAGAATTAAACTACCTCTTGTTCGTACCAAGTGATTGTTGTTGTAACTTGAACATCAATAAAATGAAAATTTGTTATGGAAACAATAGCTACCTATCAAATATCCATCAATGAAAAACTTGTGCAATAAGGACATGACCAAAATAGGGTAAGAACATAAAACAAATTTAGTACATCATCCTCTTAAGGAAATATATTTTATTCCAACATTTGTACTTTTACATTGCTATTTCCATGCATTCAAAACCTGGAAAGAAATTACATACCCCTTGTAAGTGCTCGTGTAATATCCTATTCATGGACATCCACGACTTGTTTATTCCCATTTCTTGAAGAGTACATATTAATACTATAATTATTAGTTGTAGAAATGTGATTACCATGCCAAATAACATAATTCTCAATCATCGAATCGCACAATCCATAATAATTAGTTCTATAAAATAAATTCAATGAATTTGATAGATGAAGGATGTTTTTAACCATGATCACTAAAACAAACATTTGCATAGAATTTCCCTACAGTAATGTCCAACAAAACAAGATGGCATAATTCATTTAACGTACGAATGTTTAAAATCAATTAATTAAGCATTCTCATCTTAAAGGATAACCTAGATTTATGTGAAGAATATAATAAAATAGAATAAAACTAATAGACAAAACACAATTGTTCACTATAATATTGCAGCATGTTCACATGAAACTTCATGACAACCAGTCACAACATACCTAAATTAACTACAACGACCTCAACAAAATTAATCCATCCAGACATTAAAAATTAAAGACCGTCATTTTTTTACGTACTAATATGCTCCTAAAAGCCCTAATTTTAACATTATTCCAGACAAACACAATAATCATGTTTAAGCTAAAAATAAAGTAAATCTAAAATAGAATAATAGAAATTAAAAAAAAATGTTGGTGTGAACAAACCCGTGATATTTCATACAAAATTGAAATCAAAATCTTTGCAAGTTAGGGTTTAATATTTACGTGTGTGCGTCTATGTGAGTGTGTGTGCACGTGTGAGTGTGTGTGCGCGCGTCTGTGTGTGTGTGTGTGTGTGTGTGTGAGAGAGAGAGAGTACCTGTGTAAATAAGGGAAGGAGTATCTGATGGAAAAGCGAGGGAAGGAGACGAATTTGGGTTTGGGGAAAAGTGATCGAAAGTGAGATGGAGGGAAAGAGTTGCGTGTCAAACATTTTTGAGCAAAAATTGAAATTGTGGTATTGCGTTATCTCACGTGTATGCATTGGGGAGTTTTGTTAAAAAGGGTCATAATATGTACCATTTAATATTACTAGAAATTGTCATGTACATTAATATTATTATTCTTATAATGACACTTTATAATTAATATGTCATATAAATAAGAGTATTATACTTTTAATGATAATTTTTTCAAAACTGTCATAAAGTCATTTTTAAAGTGTCATAAAAAGGCATTTTCTTGTAGCATATTTTGTCCTTTGGGCCATCATGATTATATACCTCACGTTTCAAAACAAAATATTTAGCATGTATACTATTTATTATTATTTATACATACAACGTATAGAAAAATAAAACAGACTGCAAAACTTAACTTAATACCATGACTAGACGCTAGGGAGATGAATAGATCCAATGGATAGAGAGATATGGGTTTTATACAAAGACTAGCATGTAGGCCCGTGCGATGCACGGGCGAGTGCGTAATTTCAAAAATATTCGCAAGATTTTAATTGTTGACGCAATCAAACCACAAAGTGTTTAAGAAGTACCACATGAATATATAGACAAATCAACCCATTTATACACACACAAAATATGAAAATCAAACTGTATATTCATTAAAATGAAGTTATGTAATTCTACCCTCCTATAATTTATCTTAGGGAGTAGCTAACGGCACTCCAAAAAATCTTTAAACACTCCACAAACTTTTTGAAAGACAAAAATACCCTTTACTCTAAAATCAAACAAATTTCATTTTACTTCTTCAACAAAAAAATTATATTTGTAAAAAATTGTTTTTTAATTTAAAAAAAGGGGTCATTTTTTTAATTAACATTTAGTCCAAACAATTTTATTTTATTCCAAAAATTTGTTCACAATAAAAAACACTCACAAACACACTTTTTTCTCTTATCCTAAACTTTAAGAAAAAGTCATCAAAAATAAATAAGGTCATGGAGTCGTTAAAAAAAATACCACCGGTTATGAATCTATTATTATTTAAGTAACACGCTCACGACTCAAATAAAACGCGACGTGGCGTGGAGTCGTATTTTTTTCATACCAGTGGCACAGACCATTTTTTATTATTTCAAAAACAATCTTTTTACTATTTAAAAAAATGCTCCGCGTCGTCGGTATGCATAAGCGGTCCAACCACCTATACTACCGTTGACGCGGACCTTTTTTTCTAATATGTTGGTACGCGCCAGCGATTGTATAGGTTTTTTATGTAAAAAAACTCGTTTTTATATTAAAAAAGGGTCATTTTTTTAATTAACGTTTACTCCAAACATTTTTATTTTGTTTCAAAAAGTCATTCACAATATAAAACACTCACAAACATCATTTTTTCTCTTATCCTAAACTTTAAAAAAAAATTATAAAAAATAAACAAGGGTATGGAGTCGTTAAAAAAAATACCAGCGGTTATGAATCTATTATTTTTTAAGTAACACGATCCAAATAAAACGCGACGTGGGTGGAGTCGTATTTTTTTCATAACGGTGGCATGGACCATTTTTTATAATTTCAAAAATAATCTTTTTACTATTTAAAAAAAGGGTCCGCGCCAGCGGTATGCATAGGTGGTCCAACCACCTATACATACTGCTGGGGTAGACCATTTTTTTTATTATGTTGTGACTGACTTTTTGAAACAAAATAAAAATGTTTGGACTAAACGTTAATTAGAAAAATGACACATTTTTTTTTTAATATAAAAACAGTTTTTTTACATAGTTTACCTCTACATATCGCTAGCGTGTACCAACATATTAGAAAAAAATGGTCCGCGCGAGCGGTATGTGTAGGTGGTTGGACCGCCTATGCATAATCCCAGCGCAGATCATTTTTTTAAATAGTATAAAGATTATCTTTGAGATAATACAAAATTGTCCGTGCCACCGGTATGAAAAAAATACGACTCCATGTCACGTCGCGTTTTATTTGGATCGCGATCGTGTTACTTAAAAAATAATAGATTCATAACCGCTGGTATTGTTTTTAATGACTCCATGCCCTTGTTTATTTTTGATAATTTTTTTTAAAAGTTTAGGATAAGAGAAAAAAGAGTGTTTGTGAGTGTTTTATATTGTGAATGACATTTTGGAATAAAATAAAATTTTTGGACTAAATGTTAATTAAAAAATGACCCATTTTTTTAGTATAAAAAATAGTTTTTTTACAAAAATATTTTTTTTTGTTGAAGAAGTAAAATGAAATTTTTTGATTTTAAAGTAAAGGGCATTTTTGTCTTTCAAAAAGTTTGTGGAGTGTTTAAAGATTTTTTGAAGTGCCGTTAGCTACTCCTTTATCTTATATGGCTATAAGTTTTTTTGGGGGGGTGATATGGAAATTAAAATAAAAAAATTAAAACCACCTCATGATTAGAAGAATTTCCTTAAGAAAGCTTCATTTGGATCAAATCCAAAAGAGAGGCTCTTTTTGAGATGAAGACATAGTGGACTGGGTTCGTTCAGTAAGTTGTATTGCGGCGGCGCCTCTTGATGTGAAACAACTATAATTAATATAAACTTAATCATATTAAAAATCATATTTCCAAAAGAAGGAAAAGAAAAGTGAACTGTTAGGACAATAATAACCCAAAAATTGTGTTTGAACTGAAATCCAATAAAAAAGGTGAGAAATTATCCTCAAATCATATCTAAACAGAAATTCAATTCGTATAGAATGTAAATGGCTAACAAAAATGAAGAAATATGAAGGAGAGAAATCAAACCAGGAAATAAGTGGACAAATTATATCTCGTGTTTAGAGGGCCATGTTGATTCTCCAAGGAATCCTCAACTTCAAATATATAATAAAACTACTAAAACAAAAAATAAATTTCAAGATGTATAGAAAATGGAAACCAAACACAAAATAATAACTATAAATTGAACTGAAATTCAGACCCCTACACACACGTGCGGCAAAGAAATGGGGAAAAGGCTATGAATTATTTCACACGTCATTCTTGCCCTTAACAAATGTCATTGAAGTGAGGCAGTAGTAAAAGAGATCAGAACACTTACTTAATAGCTTAGCAAGTTAGTAATAGAAAACCCATATCCAAAATCAATCAAAAGAAACACATCATCATATTACCGACGTGGAACTGAGATTTGACAGTTGCATCACCAAAACCATCAGCTTTCTTGGGACAACTTGCCATTTAAATATTTACGACGATTGTATATAGATATATATGTATGTATGTATGTATGTATGTATGTATGTATGTATGTATGTATGTATGTATGTATGTATGTTTGTTGTAAAGAAAAATGGCTGGAGACCAAAGGGCGATGAGAAATGGAAGAGCTTTATTGTTGTCATTCAATGTGAGGTTTAATGGTGGGAGACGAATAGATGTCAAAAATTAGAAATCATAATTGTATTATAGGAAATTGTAGAGTCCACGACTGAGTTTTAAGTTTTAGAAAATAGGAAATTATAGGGTTTTAGGGTAAATGGGAAGTCAACTTCCGGTTATAAATAGTAGTTTCTTCCTCTCATTGTACTGTCTTCAAGAATGAATTCTAATCAGCTTAGGGTGGAAAACGAGTATGAACTTGGTTGGCCTTATTTGGAAGAAATCTCTCAAGGGTAATCTCCCACTTATTAATACACTTCTTCTTTCAAGTATATTGTTTACAACCTAGTATATATGTTTGTGTACTTGTGTAATTGTCCATTTTTGTGTTTGCAGAAAATTGGAGCAATACTCACATATCACTAATAATTTGAATTGCAATTCTTTTGACGATCCCTTTAATTCTGATCAATTATTTCCACCATCAAATTATGAAACCCTCTTTGATTATCAATACCAATTTTCGCAACAACACAATCAAATTCCACATGGTTTTAATGAATATCAATTTTCACAACCAAACAATTATATTCCCCAATTGGAATTTGATGATTTTGAGAATATTTGGGATGATAATATTGCAGATTTTAGGCAAGATGGTATTGTAGATATCAAACCACAAATGTTTATGGATACTAAAAATTTAGATTATGGAGCAATAGAAGGGCTTAATACAATGCGTCATGGACAATTTATGATTTCAAACACAAATGAAAATCAAAGTCGGGAAATTAAAAAGTTAAAATCGGCTCCATTGGAACTCGATGAGATTCAAAAATACTTTAACGTTCCGATAACTGAAGCACCCAAGGAGTTGAAGGTAGGATTGACTATGCTGAAGAAAAGATGCAGAGAGCTTAATATTACGAGGTGGTCGCACCGGAAGATCAAGAGTATGGAGTCCCTCATTGACAATGTTAAGGTATTATCATACGTGCGTATTAGATCCTTTTGAATATATTAATCTATATTGCATCATTTTTAGAGTTAGTTGCATTTTCTCCCCTCAACTTTACTCTCATTTTTAAATCACCAACTGAACTTCTATTGTTTGGATTTAATCCACCTAAACTTTCAAAACGAAACCTTTTAACCATAATACTTCTAGTTTATTAGACAGATAATCACAATTGACACCCATGTAACTATTTTAAAAGGGTATTATTGTATTTTACCAAATTGTGGATAATACCTCACTGTACTCTCTTTCTCATTTTCTCGTAACGGTATGGGCAATCATGGTTGCACCTCTCTCTCTCTCTCTCTCTCTCTCTCTCTCTCTCTCTCTGTATATATATATATATATATATATATATATATATATATGTGTGTGTGTGTGTGTGTGTGTGTGTGTGTGTGTACACACACACACATATATCTTAACATGACACACACTAATTTGGGGTTGAAGAAAAAGGTGGGTTTGAAAAAGAAAGTATTGAATTTGAGGTTATTCTGTTTACCCAAATCCAAGATTTAATTAGGGGTATGTGTATGTGTTTGTTGGTATTGGTATTTATTTTAATTTTTCTAGAATTTATTTATTTATTTTTTTGCTGAATTTTTATAGGAACCAAGTTTTGTTTGTTTTTTTTGGAAATATGGATTTTTGCCAAAAATATTTTGTTTTTGCTACAAATTTATTTTCCCTAGAAATATATTTTTTCCTTAAACTTTGTTCTTTTTAAATAATATTCAAACTTTTATAATTTTTTGTTTATTATTTCTAGATTTTTTAAAAAAATTTATGTTATTATTCAATCTTTTAAAATGTCTTTTGTATTTTTTTCAAGATTCTTATAAGTTTTTTCAAAATAAGTCGTTCAGTCGCTACATGCTTCATAATGAGAGAGGGACCACCCGGTGGTGTTTCTATGTACGATTTCTAAATTTGTTAGGTAACTTTTTAAATGTTTTTCTATAAATTCAAAAATATTTTTCTATTATTTTCGTATTTTAAAAAATTAACATTTTTCATATTTTTAATTTTTAATGTTTCTGTTTGTAATTTCTAAAATAGTTTTTTATTAATTTCCCGATTTAAAAAAAAATTCCAAATCTTTTAAATGGTTTTCTATAAAAAAAATATTTTATAAAAGTTTTTCTCTAATTTTCATTTTTTTAAAACTCTTATATAGAATTGGACATAAATACCCTCATTTGCATGGAACGCGACCAATATTTCGTCCAAAAAATTGACGGTGTAAGTTAGGAGGCTACATGACGCCGTTATAGAAGTTTAGGGGTTAAATCTTGAAAACAAAATTCGGATGGTGATGTAAAAATTGGGGAAAAGTTTACGGGAAATGGAATTAACCGCTTATTTTTAATTGAGTTCATTTCTCTCTTATAAGAAGTGAATTGAATATAAAATTTTGTACGTAAGTTTAATATATATTGTTCTTATTTGTATAAGTATTTTTTTCTTAATTGCAATATTAGGAGATGGGATTAACAAATGAGGTAGAGATGCTAGAAGACCACTAGAAGATGATGGAGAAGCAGCCAGATTTAGAAATGACAGAAAAAATAAAAAGGTTGAGGTAAGCTTGCTTTAAGGCCAACAACAAAAAAATGAGGCTCCTATCAGACTATTGATTATTGATTATGATTCATCTCCTTTGTTACCATCTTAAATTTCCCCATGGGTATTTTGGACCTTAATTTGGTTTTGAGTTTTCCTATCTCTAGTTGTATTTTGTCCCTTTATTTACTTTTTGGACTTAAAAGCTATTTTCTGAGGTATAATAATGCGTATAGCACTACAGCCAAGTCTAAGTTCAAATAAAGTATGGTTTTCCTTGCCTTCAAGTGAATGTTTGCTCTACTATGGTAGGATGAGTTTTTTTTATTTTGGTAACTGTTTAATATTTTTTTCTGCTCTCGTTCACTTACATATTTTTTAAATATTAAAGTCATTCAACCCTTCACGTATAACTTATAACTAGGGTATACACAATTTTAACATATACATATTTCAAAATGTTTGTGTGTATATTATAAAATTCTATGTGCAAATTATAATTTATTCAAAAATTTTTTATGTAACTTTACACAAGTTATTGTATATATTACTGAAAATCAAATATACGTGAAGAGAGTGGGACATTCGTGCTCAAAAAATATGTTTGTGAACATTATCCTTGAATTGGGTTCCATTTTATGTTAAAAGTAATTGGGAAACATAGATGCATATGACATTCATATTCTTAGATGCAAATATTATACGTGTAATTAATATATTTATAATATAAGTTATCAATATTACAATCTATATAAATTAACATATATTGAATCATTACCCCAAAAAAGTAAACAAGTCGAGAAACTAATTAGTGAGCTATGCACCATGATTTCTCAAGGATAAGTAAAAGTGACACATAAATAGATCATATTTTAACAAATGCAAATTATAAGAATGATCAATTCCATGTTCAAATAATAAGGGGAATATATATATATATATATATATATATATATAGGTTCAAAATTTTAATGATCCTTAACAAAAAATACCTTAGTAACCCATTATTTTTAATTCATATGTTGTAATTGGTCCGCGCCAGCGGCAACGGACACGTGTGTGACATGCATTTTTTTTTAATACACACACCTTCCCACCCCCCACCCGCGTGTCACACGCATTTTTGTTGCCACTGACACGGTCCAATTACAACATAAGATTAAAATTAATCGATTGTTATGGTATTTTTTTATTAAGGTTCATTAAAGGTTCACTTTTGAACCTTTCCATATATATATATATATATATATATATATATATATATATATATATATATATATACAAGCACAAGAGTATTTTTTGCTATCTAAATATTGAGTTATGCATGAAGAAATTAGTGCAAAATCAATTTATTTTGTAGTCACAATCCTCATCCTCAATATTTAATGTTTTATATGAAGATGATTCAAGACCTCCGCTTGTTCGAACGAGATCTAAAATTATTAAATTCGTTTTTAATTTTTCTCGTCAGCTTCACCAAACCCATTATAACTTCAGCCAACATTTATTGAGTCTGCTCCATGAATCCATGGACGAAGCCACATGGGGCCTAGTGGGGGATTGAGCCCCCACAAAAAAAAAATACATATGTACTAAAAGAAAATTCTAGGAATAAAATGAAGTTTTTTGAAAACTTAAGATGGGGTTTGGTAATTATAAAAAACTCTTGTATTCTTTTTCTTCCCACACAACACTTTGAAAAGAAAAGGAAAGGACTTCTCTTCTCATTCTCTATTTAATTTATAATTTTAGATTTTGATTTAATTTTTGAATGAATTTTTATGATGTCAATCATATAAAATTTCATTAAATATTAAATTATATTTTACCCATCTAATTTTCACTCGTAAGTTCTCCCTTTAATTTTAGATGAAATGGTTAAAAAAAATTTGTTTTGTGTCATTGTTGGTTGGTTTAAATTCTAAATTTAGTTTTAGGATTAAATTGTGATTGACTTTAGGGATATTGTATATATAAATTTGAGGGGATGAATATTGGTTTAATCTTTGCAAAATTTATTTATCTTTTTATTAAATTAAATAAATATTTTAGTAATTATTTGGTAAATACACCAAAATAACCTTAAAAAATTGACTATAGGGCTTCCACCCCCGAACCCCCGGAAATTACCATTAGATTAGCCCCCACTATCGAGAAATCCTAGCTACGTCCCTGCATGAATCAAAGGTAGTCCACTACTTGTATTACCAAAAATAATGTTTCCATTACGGGTGACCTTTGGGGTAATCATTTTACAATGTTTGGTTTGGTATTATAATAATACTAAATTTCATGTTTTACCCTCTCACCCGCTGCATTTGATTAATTATTGTAGTGAGACTATTAACCATGTGTTTTTTATACGTTAGAAGTGAAATAGTACCACTACACCGATTCAGTTTGGTATTCACTTTGGTACCCTCCTAATAAGATAAGGCATGTAAGGTATTGTACCTTGTGCCCTGACGGGATCCACAACAACATGGTATAATATTTTTATGCACCGGGTATGATAAAATGGTACAAAATTGGGTGTGTGTATCTTTTTCCAAAGTGAAATCATTTAAAAGATAATGATGTGGATATTGTATATAATTTTAAGAATGAACCAAGCCTCTTGGAACAATCGTATAAGGTTATCATTGGGATAGTTTTGAGGGTGGATTGGGTTTGGTCCTCAGTTCGATTCCCGGCACGGTCAAAATAATGCTTGGCCAGCGAAAGCCACGAACTGCAGATGGGAATTAGTCGAGGTGCGCATAAGCTGATCCGGACACCTTATGATATGCTACCAAAAAAGAGAAATTTTAAGAATGGTTTTTTGATGTAGGTGTGTGACAGACATGTAAACAAAAGTAATACCTATCCAAAATATGAGTAGATAAATAATGAACAAAAATTAGCATCTGTGATTTTAGTAATATTAATTTAATTTCATGAAAAGTTCATACAGATTTTAGGAAGTGCATGGTTTTAATGTATATGGCTTAACGAAAATGTAAATTCATTGAAGCAACATGGAATAGCTATCCAAATAGAACCCTTCCTTCACTGCTAGAACCACAAACCCAAAACATAATTGTTTGGTAGGGCAAGTACAATCCAAAGAAGCATACAACATCTCTTGTCTAAGTTTTTTCAACAAGCAATTAATAGGCAATAATATGAATTGACATAAATAAGTAAGTTTGTATAAGACATATCATGATTTTTGAAGTTTCTAAATAAAACAAGACTAAATAAAACTCAACAAAATTATACAACCAACTCTATACTCACTTAATTTCCATATCTTTTTTTTTTTGTAGCATACCATGAGGTGTTCGGGCCAGCTAACGCGCACCTCGACTAATCTAATCCTCATTCGCGGTACATGGTTTCCGCTGGCCAAGCATTATTTTGACAGTGCCAGGGATTGAACTGGGGATCAAACCCAATCCACCCTCAAGACTGTCCTAGTGACAGCTTTATACCACTAGGCCAATACGCTTTGTTAAAATAGAAACTAATTAAAATGCAATCTAATTAAAGCTCAACCAAATCATACACTCAAATCATTCTTAATTCAATTTGCACATCATTAACAAAACATGGTTTGTGAATTTGCTAAATAAAATCAAAACAAGAAATATAATTGGTCAAAAACAATATAATGAAGTGGTAAGCATAATACCTCGAGCTGGAAGATGCCACAATCGAAAACGAAAAACTGCACAAAGGGACATGTACAAATCGTATGATATAGCATGTAAAGGGAGCCCCTATTGGCGCTCCATGAAATCCTAAGGCATTCCAATAGTGGTTCCTAATAATAAAACAGGTTTTTAAATAATTAGGAACCAATGTTGGAGTGCCTTAGGATTTTATGGAGCGCCAATAGGGGCTCCCTTTACATGCTATCTCATACGATTTGTACATGTCCCTTTGTGCAGTTTTTCACTTTCGATTGTGGCATCTTCCTGCTCGAGGTATTATGCTTAGTAGGAACCAATGTTGGAGTGCCTTAGGATTTTATGGAGCGCCAATAGCAGCTCCAGCGTGTAAATAGTCTCATATAGAGAAGAAATATCAATGGGTATAATCCAGACACCAGTACAACTGTACAACTATACTGTTTCCGTTTGAACTTCTCTGGAAAAAAATCATATATATATTCTGTAATTATGAAGTTGAATGCAAGTGTTAAGTAGTACATAACCACTATTATCATATGGTTGCAAAAATATTTTTGTTAAACTAGACGTCATCTATCCCCTTTAGTTGTTCTTTTAAGGGAACAAGAACATACAAATTTACATTAAAAGAGGATGACTAAGCCATTTGAAGAACTGTTCGGCTATATCCAACATAAAGAGTAATAAAAATACTAAATCTATATGAAAATAAGAAGGTTTATCTATCAACCTATCTATTTCTCTAGGCTTGTTTTTTCTCCCATGGTGATCAAAAGTCGAATTTGTAGATAAAATGTAGCGAGCAGAAACAAACTTGTATGACCAAATCCACCCAAGTTTATACTTGCATGATCTTGCACACCTGCAATGTGCATAATATTTTTTAATGAATTTAAAATTGTTGATTAGTAAATGATTATTCAGTAAGATGACTTTATATTCATCCTAATTTCTAAGTAGATTCTTCAATTGTGTAGACGTAATAAAAAGATCGAAACAATCATAATGCCATAAATACCCTATCTTACTCTAAGCTAACAAATGATATATTTTGATATTTATTCACAGATATCGTACCCCCGCTTAAACAAATTTGTTCGGGCATTGTTCATTCCTTAAATGAAAAATCATTCACCCAAGTATAAACAGTCCTGACAATAATGAAAAATCTAAAGAATGAACAACTCAGAGCAAACAACAGTATTTTAAAATTCAGTTAGTAATTATGGAATAAATAAATTATAGTTAATAATTGTCGAATAAATAAATTACAGTCAGGAAGCTTCGAATAAATAAAATACATTATATAAAAATAGTATTAAGTGAAAGAGAAAAGAGATGGAGCAGAGGCCGTAACTTTATATGGTACTTCCGTCTGGTCCATCTCTAATAACATACTCGTCACTTTACCCGCATGTTCACGCTCAAGACGCTCCACCAGAGGAAATAGTTGTTCTCCCAGCATCATTCGCTGAGCTTCAGTAGTATCAAATCCCAAAGCAGAGGCATGTGTTGACATGGTGACTGGTCCAGAATGATGGATATCATATGTGGGTGTTGACACTACTGAACATCAAACGGTACCGGCATCATTGGACCCATCACGGCTTGCAGAACAATAAATGGATCCATAATGTTTTTTTTTATTTCCTCCTTAAGTTTTGATTGCCCTGACCATGTCTGCTTAAAATTAAGGACAAAACTCATATATTAAAGAAACATCGTAATCCAAATAGTTAGCCTAATGTTGATCCCAATAGACTCAAAAAATAAATGTAATGCAGTGTTATTATTGTACTAGAATTAAACTCTAATAGAGAGCAGAAAAAGCATAAGAACCAATTATAATATTCTCTTCTAATATTGACTATACATTTTAAAGCAATTTTGTAACCCAAATTGGAAAAATACATAGATACACACTTGTATATACAAAAATTTATTATAATATAGTGTTTCACCTAAAGAGAAAAAGTATAAAAATTAAGAAGACACTATTGCTTCTAACCTTTGGGTAATTAGATACCTATGCTTGCACCTGAACCCGCGTTGATTCGTCGCACTTGTGCATTCTATTACTGAATCTTTTCACCCTTACCTCGCAACCTCATTCGCGCTCAGCTGCATCCATGCTTCAAAGACTATGGGATATAACTTATTTCAGTTGTTTACATGTGTAAGAAAATACTGATTTTTCAGCTAATACTGTGGCAAGAGTAAGGAGTAGCATACTTATTTTCTTCTTTTATACATAATCCATTCAACAGTTGATTACTAAAACAGAGTAAAACAGAATATACTAAAATAGAGATTATAAAACAATCACATTTTAGTAAACAATTCCACAACTAATAGTCTAAGAGTACAACTACAAAATTACAACCAAAACCATTGGCTTTCAAATTCAAATATATCACACTAATCCAATGAAATAACTTCAATAAACTAAATAAATGTGTAGTTTAAACTAAATCTAGTTATCGTATGTAATTACCAAATCCTATCACTTTAAAAACATAACCTAATTATATCATTTATCAAAAGATTAGTTACATATACATAGGTCTACCCAACATCAATTGCATAACTTTGATTTTTCATGTGACCAAAAAAGCTACTGAAAACTAAACATATATATAGACAAAATAGTGAGGGGAGACTATATCAATTGTTTTATTGCCTCACGTTAGATCATCATTAAGAGACAAAGAAAAATACCTGCAGGTTTGCCCAAATATCATCACTATGAGATCTCTTCCTGTAAAAAAAATACACTATTCAACAGATTCAAAGATATTACAAATACGAAAAGCATATCTCAAGATACTATCGATCCAAAGATATTACAAACAATTTAGCTTTCATAACATTCATTTAACTCTAGTTCAGTAGTACTAAAAGGACCAGTACCCCCACCCATTACGGACTCAGAAGTACCAATCCCTTCTGATGGAATGAACCCTCTAGATGTTGAAACAATTTAACTCATGGGTGGTGAGATAATAGTCATTAGCACTGAATCAATCAGACACTGTAGAAACCTGGAGATCCAAAATTGAAACAATATAATCAAACCAAAAAAAATGGTAAGAGTATTGAACTACCGAACATCAAGCAGAAAGCAAAATAACATATAATGTACCTTGTGTATAAGAGTTTTGAGACAGAAACTTGATGAATTTGATGCTAACAAATATAAAATCTAAAATTCGGACATTAATATAATAGTTATCAATATCAGAGAAACAATAAAATTCAAATCCAGCTGGCTTTTTCTTCGCCTTTTTCTTCAAATCCATACATTTTTCTTCGCCTCTTACTCTTCTCTATGCTTCTGGCTTTGTTGAATTGGCTGCGTCCTGGCCAACTTGGATGTCTTGAGCCCAGCTAACTTGAACAAACACACCCGAAGGTCACCGAATACGTGCTCAGACCGATCTAAACTTCACGTTCTGCATAATCATTAATTATAAGTAATATTCGTTTAGAAGATTAGATGAATAAAAAGTTCTGCATAATCAAATACTTCACGTCACTCAGTACCGCGAGAGTAATCAAATATTTCATGATCTTTATAACTTCCATAATAATTAAAGTATAAAGTGATGGATGGAGTATGCATCTAGTATACCAATTTGTAAAGATAAGGAAAAAGAATATTGCCAAAAACTATAGATAGAAGATGATGGTTCAAAAAACATGGAAAATAGTCTGATTTCAGCTTATACACGATGATTATGGATTGGAATAGTGTAAATATTTATATTTCAAGCCATACACAGCAATAGACAACAATATACATGATGTTTAATGGTTGATACACAACAATATACAACAATAAACATGATATTTTAATGGTGGCTTACCGATATTTTCTTATCATACTCCTATAAAAATATTCATATTATGCACTGTATGATCATTAAACATACTCATAATGTGGCATACTTTCAACTCACTCATAATAAACAACTTCTTATCAACTATACTTGAATGTTCATGAAAAATTTAAGTACTTGAAAACAATTATATATAATTTTTGAATCAGCTTTAAGAGATGCAAAAAGAATTCAGATTTGGACACTTAGCTAATGAAACTTCAACTTCAATACTAAATTTCTAAAGAGATATAGGGTGAAATGAAACACTTAGGGTGGTGTGTTAGTATGGATTGGAATAAAAAAACAGTTTCAGCTGAGGGTACCTGTTTGGTAGCCTCGTAAGTCGGCTGCTTACAGAACGCTTTTCTATTGATGGGGAATGGTTACAATTTCAGTACTTGCAGCACACTTTGCTGTCAGATCAACTCTATACACCTGAGTGTTGATTGAGGTTAATCAACTATGTAAAATTAAATCAATTAATTCTAGCTGCATATTACTGGAAAACTATAAAACACGCATTAATAGAGTGAGAAGGTAAAAAAAATTTAAAACATTAGTATTAGAAGTCCCAAACCTTTCGAAAGCAATATTCAATGAATACAATATCACAGTAAATGATTAAGATAAGAGATTGACCGAAAAATTATATCAAATCGAGAAATAGTATGTAACAATAAATTACTCTCCAACAATTCAATAAGTGGAAAATGGAACTCAAATTGGGAAACAACTTAAAAACAGAATAGGTTAATGTAATTTTGAACCTAGACAATAGAAAAATATCAGTTTACAACAATACTTACTATTAATGTTCAAAAACACACTTCATATGAAATAATCTTCATACAAAAATATGAGTTTACACCAATACCTACTGTTACAGCAATACCATTGTTACTCTTAAATTAATGAGGATCTGTGAAGTCTAAATGTTCTTCACGATATATACCAAAATGAGAAGAAAAGAAAATTGGAACCTTGTTATATACATAACTGCTTCACATATTGTATCCGTTGTATGCAAATATGCTACTTGTACAAAACTGCTAAAGCGTATCTAATAACAATTTAAGATGATATATATAGAGACTTAAAATGAATTTAAATAAGTATGAAAGAAAAAATAATGAATAATTGAAACCATACCAGTTGGACCTTAACAATTCGTGCCATATTCCTCTTGAAGTTATTATGGGCTTTGCAAGTGAGAATTTCATAGCTTGGTGACTTCAATAGAATGCTTAATGATGGTCTTATTGAGTATGAAAATGGTACCCCTACTACTAAAGCTCAAGTCACTACGTAGAATTCAAAAGAAAAGGAAGAAATCATAGCCCATTCAAAATACAAAAAACAGTCAATATTGACAGTTAATCTGTGCTGAAACAGTCAATAACAACAGTTAAAATTTCATTGATGATTGTTATACTAAAAAGGTCAATATTAGAGTATATGCATCATATGTTGCAAGCATATGGAATATGGTTGTTAATTAAGTACCTTTCCAACAAAAGGCGTGAGGAAATAGAAACATAATTGTGTTGTAATGAGAAAAATTAGGGGATAGAGAGATACTTTCGTTGATGAAGAGTGGAGGCAGTAAATTGTTCCGTAGTGAGAGATAACATAGATGGCTATGAAATTGAGAGATTTAAGGTAGATTTATCTCATATATTTGGTAAACAGAGCATAAAAAAATATAGTATTGACCTTGTATGGTGCTACATTTCCCTATTGATTGAAGAAAAGGAACAATTAAAGTATGGGAATCCTTTATCTTGTGATCTTCATCTAAGTCAATTGTTACAAAGTTCTAGTGAATACAATAATATCACCATTACATATTATGAAATAGAAACACCTCATCGCCAAAGCCATCGATGACCCTTTACAACTCAGGTCTGGGAAAACTGCAGTCCAAAGTCTTTATTGATTGGTAACCCACAAAATTTAATGCAACAAACACCAGGAAAATGTTTTTATGTCATTGCTACCAAAACACCATGATAACATGGGAACTGATAAGAAAATACAGAGATTAAGTTAAGACTTAATATAATAATGCGATCTGATTAGACCCTCAAGTACCTATGAAATAATTATTATCACCAAACATCTAAAATATAAACACCTAATTTTACACAGGTTACTTTGGTGCAATGAGTGAAAATTATCACGCATATACCTTTCAATGAGTAGTTTGGTTTCAATAATGATCCCGAAGGAACGAATATGATTACAACAAATGATAATGCACTAATATTAACATCTACCAACACTATTGTGTAAAATAACACAGAGCATAAATGCACTGTAATTGCCAAAAATCATAGACGAAACAAAAAAACAATAAGAAAACCAAACAACCATTGAAAAGAAAATTATAACCTTCCAATTCGGGCATGATGATATAATATATCGCACCTCATTCATTCAAATATGTATTTCGTCAATAGTTCTACACATTAACAGACTTAGATTCAACAATGCTTTTAAATGTAAAATTTGATAACATTGACATGCAATATTTCCTCAAATATAAGACGTGAACAATACATCTACGACCAAATGTTAAAACAATCATTTGTAATCTCATACCTGAAACTAAAAAAATTGTCAATGCCAACTAATATAAGACGTGATTATGGGATATTTACCTTAAAAGTGAACTCTGGTCCATGACATTAAAATCTGAGATACCCAAACACAAAAATACAAAAACAAAAACAAAAAGCAAATAGAGTTAGAGTTAGAGTTAGAGAGTTAGAGTGAAATGGTACCTAAGATAAAAAACACCAAATAAAAAAAGACCCAATACTTCTGCAATGGTACCTGAGAGCAAAACAAATATCGAAATTAGCAATAATTTTTAATTAAAACCTAATAGTAGTAAAGATTTGTTTAGATCTAAAAGAATATTTAGGTAAAAACCCCAAATTGCACAAATAAAAAAAAACGTTTAGATCCGTTGTTGTGTGTGCGCGCGTGTCTCTATGTGTGTGTGTGTCTGGGGGTTTGTGTGTGTAAGTGTGTTCGTGTGTGTAAGAGTGTGAGAAAAAGAGGCGTACGTGGAGCTGGAGGGAGGCGAAGAAGAAGCTGATTATTGAGAGGGAGTGAATGATGGAGGGTTTTCCCTAGAAAGGGGGAAAGACGGAAGGAGGGAGTGAGAGGGAGAGAGAGAGAGAGAGAGAGAATGAGGATGTCTAGGGTTTGGTCTAAAGAGTGTATAATGTGGGAAATGATCGCAACCCTTCATTTTTTAGTGATGTGGCCAAATCCTCGCCACTAATTAAGTTATCAACTTATGGAATAGTGTCAAACATTCTACTCCTTATACGGCACCCCTAGGTTGAGCTGTCATGCATGCGTACGCTGCTATCAAGTCTTGGTACATCACGAACTAAATAAAGGACTACCAGTTCGGAATCACTCTTAAACCAAATAATTATAACTCACATATAGTTGGAGGTGACCATAGTTCCAAGCCTATGGGATACTCATATACCTACGCACCCATATGATTGTCAACACTACTATTTTCACAAATAGCCCGTATTTAGTTTCTATGTTCTGAGGCACCAATCTAAAATCCCCCCATTGGGCTCATCAGGATAAGATTGTCCCCTTTTTTAAGACCTCCTATGATAGTAAGCAGCGTAGGTATGTCATACAAATAAATCACATAATAGCTATACATACAACATGTACATTTATATCGATAAGATAGGTACACTCACGAGCTATAACATGATACTCCATACGTAGCGTATAACCCTCAAATGTCCTACATATCATTCGTTTAGCATAACAGTTCTTCTCATAATAACCCAAGTGTTCCCTATTTCTCATACGGTCCCTAACTCTCACTTAAGTTAACTCAGTAGGTACTCCCACTCTTTCCTACTAGTCTAAGTTGTAGGTTCCCTAAGATACTCCTGACATAGTCATATTTCTCCCCAATTTAATTTCCATCCTTTAATTAAGTCCACTTAGCCTTGTCCCTTTATTTATCTCAAAATCTCAAGCCTCAACACCTAATATTTGTCCACTAGTGTTTAGTATATCTCCCATTACAATTAAAAATAAATTAGAAGGTTAATTTGGTCGTTTACCATCAGTTCTAAATCTAAAAAGGGGAAAACTTTCAAAATTTGAGGAACCAAATCGATTCGCCCTTGGGGCGAATCGATTCGAAATGCAAGAGGTCTCTTCTTCTTCCTTAAGCAACCTAAGGGATTCACCATTTTTTAATCTCAAAACCTCTATGATTCTAACCCATTCACTCAACTAAGATTACCAATCATTCTACCAACACATATACATGATATTTAATGTTTTATAATCATTAAAATCATCAAAAACCTCAATTAATTGGGACTAAATCAAGATTTTCCTCTAAAATCCTAGTTCATTATTTTTCCTCAAGAACACATGTAGAACTCCAATTTCTTCTCATTTTAATTATCAGTAGGTCATCAATTTTGTCTCAATATAGGGGTTCAATCTAAATCATTAATTCTACCTAGAACATGATTTCAAATCCATAAATTTGTCTTCTACATGCATAAAATTAATCTTTTAATCACCTTATACTAACATGGATAATATATCTCATTAAAACTTAGCAAGATAAATACTTGACTTTAACATTAGGTTTTATCCGTTGTAGATGATGGTATGGTTTCGAAATTCCTCTCCCGATCAATGCAATGGTGGTGACGGTGGTGCAAAAGTGGTGGTTCTTGGCCTTGGAACACCTTGGGCACCTCTCCTTCTCCTTCCTATGGCCTCTCTCTAATTTTGTGTTTGGTTACCCTAATTCCCTCACTGTAGATGATGATATACACCTCAAAATTTCGTAGGTCTTTTTTCTCCAAAACTAAAAATGACCAAAATACCCTCCTGGGGTGTTATTTGGTCTAAAACTGCTTCAAAACCCAAACTAAACCCCCAAGAGACTTTTCTAACTATTTTGACCATTCCGAACACTTTGGAGCACTCAAAATGACCACATGGATGACTTATTTTGAATTTACTTTTCTATTCCATAATTTTAGTCCCGACACGACTAATACATGCGTACTGTAATTGCTTGTATTTGTTGTATTTCGCACTCACAACATTTCTAATATCTTATTATCATTATTATTACTCATTCACTATGTAAGATACAACATAAATAAATATTAACCCTTATCTTGCTAATCAATATTTATTTCAAACCGGATTAATTTTGCATTTTAATTTAATTAATCCATATTTTAAAATCATTAAGAACATGGGGTATTATAATAACTACCTCCTGTGAGGTCTCCTCCTCAATGTATTATAGGTGTGTGTGCGACCCTCGCTTAAGAAGAGGCATCCACTAAGAACATCTCATGTCCTGGAATGGAGAACACTATGGTCCTCCCGTAACAGTCTACAGTTGCCCTGTAACCCATCAACCATTCCATACATAGGATGACATCGTATCCCTCCATATCAAACACAATAAGGTCCGTTGATAAGCTCATACTCCCAATAATGATGTCCACACCTCTACATACCGAGTGTATAAGTGACCCACTACCCAACGGTGACTATACACACATAATACGAGAACCGACTGCTCGTGCAAATCTAGTGGCAATAAAGGTATACGACGCCCCCTTATAAAAAAGAATCCTACCCTCATGCCCATGAATAGGAAACGTACCATCGACTGCAGGCATCGCCTGAGGTGATGGTAGCATGGGTACGTCCTAGACATTAATCACACGCCCGTAGTGTATCTGTATCTGCTGTTGTTGTGGGGATGGGGGTGCTGGTACTGGTGCTGGTGCTGGAGGTAACGGAGCCTGCTGCCCCTATTGGGAACCCTGCTACTGTTCCCTACCTAGTTATGGGCAATCTATCCTCTTATGACCCTGCTGAACACATATAAAACATTTCCGAAAAATGGTCTCTACTTCTGTCCCTGTCGAGGTTGGCCCTGCCGCTGACCCTGATAACCCTGGCCCTATTGGCCACCTCCATTATTTTCTTGACCCTGACGGACTTGAGGAACCTGCTGCTGCTAATTAGGTCCCTTTTGACCATGTATGTATCCCTGGCCCTCTATTCGGTGCCCTCCTTACTTGAACCTATTGGCTTGATCCCCCTATCGGGAATCCAACCTCTATTGTCTGCCAGCCTGCTGCTGTTCCGGTGCTCTGCTGGTACCACCCCCACTTGCCTTACTCTAATGACTAGGATTGCCTCCTCTCTTGCTTCCCTTCATATGGAAGCGATGGTCCTGGTAGTGTAATAATGCGGAATTGATGACATATGTATACGTCACTAATGCGGGGTTATAGATCAAGTGTTTCCTGATCCTCTAGGCTAATCCATCCATAAACTTTACTTTCTTTCGTTCCTCATTGCTCACCTCGTCTGGCACAAAATTAGCTAAACGAGTGAACTCCTCTTCATATTTTGTCATGGAGCGGTCAACATGTGTCACCTCACTGAACTTCTTTCACATTTCGGTATGCACTACTGGCGAAAAGTACTTGCAGTAAAATTTCACCCAGAATTCGACAATCATCATCGTGTCTCTCTCCGCTAAGGTGGTAACGGACTCCCAACACTGTAACGCCCACCCCCCCCCCACCCCCATAAGTATGAACGAGTCAAGCGTATACTTGTGAGTATCACTACACTCCACCATACGTAAGTGGAGTTGAATGTACTTTTTCCACTGGCATGCTACTATCACATCCGAGTTACTCGAAAACTCTGGCACGTGGCCTTTCGGGAAAGACTCCCTAACTTTCTGCCATGGGAACGGACCCGGTTGGACCTGCATCACTGGTGCCACTTGCGACTGTGGCTGGGCCTGTGGGAAATAAATGACCATGGTTGTCATAACTGCATTGAATGTCTGGGTTACTATCTCAGCCACCTATGCAATCATCACTAACCCCGGTGGTGGCTGTGGATGAGGTACCTCCTGATCCTGCTGAGCCTATCTAACCTCATCTCTGGCCACTGCTCTCACATCTCTCTCTCTCTCCTAGGTGGCATCTGAAAATAGGCCGAATTGTATAAGTACACTATCTATACAAAATTTAATAGCAGAAGTACGATATCTCAAGTACGTGAATATAAAAATAACAGTCCTAACAATAGGGCTCTATATCAAAACAACGATACGCTGAAATCGAAATAAGCCGTTTAGATCCTATGGACACTAGAACCTGATGCTTTGATACCATCAGTGACACCCCGCCTAATTAAATACCGGATGATCAGTTATTTTGGTTCATTCTCAGAATCACTATCAAAAACCATATTAATTACTAACCACCTATTAGTTAATTAAGTCGGTGTCAAAATTTTATCTTTCATTGCACAATTAATAATGATGTGCAAAAAACTAAACTAAAACATTCACACAATGAATATAGTCTAAACCATCACAAGCAATAAATAAATGAATAAATGTACTGCCGAATAAACCATAGGCTACAAGATACAAATCCAATATATAAGTCCAACATATAGTAAATAAATCCAGATATAAGTCTGAACTAAATAACTTAATAAATAAAGTCTAAATGGAGCAACATGCCCAACTGAGATACTGAAATGAAATCATACACTAGGAATGAATGGTGGAAGCGTCTAATCAAGTCCTGCAAGCCTCCATAGTGTTGTAGCTAATCCTCCCTGGAATAGATCGTCAAGTATGGCTTCCATGTGGCTGGACACCTAAAAGGTTTTGGAAAATATTTATAGAAAGGGTTAAAACCCAAAACATTTTGAAAACATTTAGCAAGTACTTATCACAATTTAAAAATTAGTTATTGATTACACATGTGTGACACCCCGCCTAATTAAACATCGGGTGACCAGGCCTTTATTAAATTAAAAGAGGTTTCTCAAATGGTTCATTCTTAGCATCACTGTCGAAAACTTTTTAATTACTAATCACCTAAGTAAAATTAGACCGGTGCCAAATTTTATCTTTCTTAAAACAGGTAAATCAACCATGAGGAAAAATAGTCAAGCAACCACCATGTACTAAAACCCAATCAACAAGTATAAGTACAAAAGAATAAGAGTAATACCGAATAAACCATCGGCTAAAAATACCAAACAACCATAGAGCAAGAACAAACCACTAATCTAAAACTAAACATCTGAGACTGATACCGGACCACAAGTCCATACATAAAATAGTGTGAGATCCTGTACTAGATATGAATGAGAGATATTGTCTAGTCAAAATCCTATAAGCATCCACTGTGCTACAGCTTCGAGTCCCTGGAATGAAATCATCATACATGGCGTTCCTGTGGCTGGACACCTAAAAGGTTTTGAAAATATTTTATAGCAAGAGTTAGTACTCAAAAACATTTTGAAAATATTTAGCAAGAGTTTATCACAATATAAAATGCGGTTATTGTTTACACATGTTAGATTCTCGTACACTCTCTTGAGTTTACTCACCCCTCATTTTTTTGTGCACACCTAACGTTCTACACTTAGTTTATCTAGCCATACCTCCCAAGCTAACTAAAACCAAACTAGTCAACTGAACTTATCTATACCCAAGTTCTAGTACCACCCATACAGTACAACCATTTCACTAACATCTCGCGTATGTTAATTAATTCTCATGTAACATTTCATCTATGTTATTTTTCAAGACTTCTCATTTAGTGCCACTACTAAAATTACTACAATTCTCACAATTGTTGACTTCCCACTTATGTAATTAAGTTTCGCTACTTGAATTACTAAATAGATTTTCTCTATCTAAAGGTGCATTTCGTAATTAAGTTTCACTACTTAACTTACCAATTCAGTATGTATCTTTAAATACATAATATATATAAATCTACTAATACACGGAAGTAGAATATCATCAAGTATATATATTTCACACACAATATATACTAAATATCAGTCATTACTATTTTGCCCTTTTTTTTTATACACGTAAAGGACTCTTGGTTCGGAATGATTCATCGACCCCAAGTGAGAATTGGTTCGGAACGATACATCGACCCCAATTATTTATATACACAAATAAAGATCTCTTGGTTCGGAATGATTCATCGACCCCAAGTGAGAGTTGGTTCGAAATTATCCATCGACCCCAGCTATTTTAAAAAATATATATATACACATATTCTGGTTCGGGACTCTTTCATCGCGACACCAGTTCAAAGTTTGGTTCGGCATTTCTCATCGACCCCAAACATATAATAACTTTATGTTAGTTCGGAATGTCTCATCGACCCTAACATAATTAATTTAGGTATAAATCTCTCGACCTAAAAGATCACATAATTCAGTAGGTACACACCCGACCTATTACTTATATACGTACGTAATATTTTAATCTCATATATCTACCGTACAATATTTGCTTTACGATTTATCTCATTAATCGCATTTATTTGAGTATTCACACAACTCTAAGGGTCCGAGTTACCCCTTACATATAATTTCAGTAGTTATTTCGTACCCTACTGGTCTATTACTTAAATTGAATTTACTTCGCCTCGTAACTCAATTTCCGAAGTCCTCGATACTCTACTAAATCGGATTATTCTCGTCGGTCTGTAATCCAAGCCCTACACCCAATGGCCTTATCGTACCTCAACAATATACCTACTGGTCTTATTCTCACTCCCATATAATTATAATGTAAATCCTAGGATACTCATTCATTCCCGAAAATCAACGAAGAATTAAACACAAAAAAAATTCAGGAAACCGCTTGCGTCGATCGATCGACAGCTGGGTTCGATCGATCGACATAGCCGATCGATCAATAGTTTGAGATCGATCGATCGATTGACATAGTCGATCGATCGAAGTTTGAGATCGGTCGATCGATCGAACAGGGGCAGACGCAGTTCGTCTTCTTCGTTAATCCTTTCCTCCATTAACAAATCTCCAAACTCCATTATCGTCCACCAAACTTCGACCCAATTATCCTAACATGTTTCCACATATACTAGGACAGTTTCTAACGTGTCAAATACATCAAAACTCCAATTTCCTTTAAAGAAATAATGAATTAAACCCAAAATTTCTTGAAACCCTAGTTATGGTGTTCTTCCCATATTTACATTCAAAATCCAGATTTTTATTCCGAAAAATCATCAAGTCTAATCTGAATATTAATCATCTACATAAGTTAAATCATTCTACATGCGATTCCTATCCCAACATGCATAAATATCATCATTCTCCTATTAAGATATTGATTTAAACAAGACTACTCAAAAACCCTACACATGGGTATTATAACTTTCTAATTTCTACAATAAACAACTTGACTTATGATCAGTAGGGTCTGATTTCGTGGTTGTTGTTGATGATTGATGATCTTCATCCTTTAATCCTTCTTCCTCAACAAGTTCATAGTGAAAAACTCATTTGAATCCTTCCCAATTCTTCCTTTTGCCTTGAGAATGGTTTCTCTCTTATCTCTAATGGCTATGGTGTGTTTTCATGGGTTTTCTAACCCTAACCCCTCTATCATACGGCTGATATAAAGCTCTAAATTTCGTAGGTCTCCATACCCTCTTATGTTAAAAGACCAAAATGCCCCCGAACGGCCTCGGTTTAGTCCAAAATTACTCCGGGACTCAACTAGTACCCCCGGGTATACTATTTTGACTAATTTGACCCTTCCGGACTCATTTGTGACCTCTAAATTATTATTTGAGTCACTTAAAAATATTACCCATTCTCACGCCAACACGGTCTACACGCGTTAAGTAACTATTTACCACCCGCACTAAGTAAATAAAATGAGGTAATATAAACCGGTATCTATCTCTCGGTTAATATTCCATAATTACGATTTTAAATAAAACTCTTTAAATTACTAGTGTTACGTAATTTAAATTAAGCCGTATTTTCTCATTTAATTCTCCAATTTAATTAAATAGAATATTTGGAATATTCAGAAATACGAGGTATTACATACTTCCCCCCTTACACAGGAATTTCGTCCTCAAAATTAGGATCAGGCTGGTATTAAGACTAAGGACCTTAAACGTCATTGCATCCTCTAATACCCAAAATCAAATCATATCATCCTAACGGTCTCCCCAAGTACATGTCTTTCTTCATTATCAACTCTTATTACATGTTACCCATGCCGCCTATATCATAATTAAGTCTCACTTAATTTACCCTCTTGATGTATAACCATCTATATATAGCATCCATGTGTCTACTAACACTCTTGAGTAGAATATTATAATTTATATATTTCGCACACAATATATACTATAAGGAAATTTGTTTGGCAAAATCATCAGCCCCAATAATCCTATCATTTACATTGGTCCGGAAATCCCTTGACCCCAAGGTAAATGTAACGCGTATGTTGGTTCAGACCTTCCGTCGATACCAATATTTATCATCGGTTTGGTTCGGAAACATCATTGACCCCAAATCGATCCCTCATGTATTGGTTCGGAACATCATCGACCCCAATACAGAATTTAAGCACACTTATCATCGTACATAAGTAGAAAAAAATCAATAGGTATATATCTTACACATAACATATACTATAAACACTTATTTTATAATCACCCCCCTTCTGTAACACTTTTGGGGTTATTAGCTCGGAATCCCTCCTCGATCACCAATGGTGATTAATTATATTGTCTTAGAATCACATCTCGAGCACCAATGTATGTATGTATATCTCATCGCACATGAGTAGACAGTTTGTGAGCCATATATTACACATTTCATATACCCTAAAATTTCATACTCCAATAGAATGTACTCATATCACGCGTTAAGGACTAAAAGTTCGAAATGTCTCCTCGAACCACCACTCAAAGTACACATGTCCTCGAACCACCACTCAAAGTACACATGTCCTCGAACCACCACTCAAAGTACACATATGTTCATAATAGGTATCCAAGAACCTAAACTTTATGTACAGGTCATATAGGCACTCACACTACCTATAAATATGCTCATATGGGTATACATTAAACCTACGAATTTATCAGTGGGTTCTCCAAAATTCCACTATTGTAAGGGCGTATTATCCTCCTTTCTCACTAACATTGAGTCGTAGGCAACACAACATACTCAAAATAATACTTAATCTCTATTCCTCCCTGACCATCTCTCACAGGGTGAAATTTTAGGATTTTCTCTTGATTCACAATCATGTAGAGCGGCACCGTGCACTCTCCCTTTTAAACTACATACTAATCCATCCCGGTCACCCCATTTCACTACCCCAACAAAATGTTGGCTTAATTATGATGTTCACAACCCATAAATAATTTATAAGTCTGTCTCCTCATTCCATCATTGGAAATGTAGGTTCACTACCATATTCCGGTTTCTCATTTCGAGTCCGTCTCGCTCTATTAACTAGAGGTGTGTCTGGAGACAATCTCACTATGTCTCCCCACAACATCGCTTCCCACTTATCAACATTTTAGTAACGCGTCAGTCACTTTCAACACTCAGTTGAGTAACACCTTGTATCACTTCTTCACAACAGTTAGGCCTCTCAATTCAAGAGATAACTTTTGAACGGATTCCCACCGACTTTCATCCCATAGGGTGTGCTGGATCTCTCAGCACATATAATCTTGGATCATCGTCTATCTCCCATGAAGTTCAACCCATTTCATCGATACAACTTGTCTCCTAATGTCCCCACCGGCGTACAAAATAATTTTCCGCATCCCTCTATCTCGGGAAATCCAATTGATTAGGGCGCCCATACACCCTTTTCTCCGTGTACATTTGCAAAAACATTGCAAGCGTCGTACCCATAACATATTTTTCCTCAACTCTATCCTTGTGTACATGTCGTGACTACAATCGTGCGGGTATTCTCCATCCCCTATAGACAAAAATCAAATCCTTGCCCATAAAGTCCCGCTTATCCCTTCGTGGGGATGTAAGCCTTTCGTTGTTCCTCCACAACACTACCGGTTTCACTGATGCCCTAGCATCTATCAACGTCTCTTCTCCTGACGTGCATAAAAATTCAGTCGTATTCCCTTTCGCAACCGAACTTAAACAAGGGACTTCTCCCCATGTATTCTTACTGAGCATTATCGGAACAACACATAGTCGAGATGCCCAAATTCGATTCCTCGACAATATGTGCAACTATACTCCAATATTTCTAAAGGAGTCAAGTGGCACCGCGCTTATACTATCACTAAGTTCTTAGCACTAATTACAACGGCGAGCTCGATCTCTCCGCTCAGCGGTAATACTACATACCTTGACTCACATCATTTAGGTTCCCACACACCGAAATCAATTACTATGAGATGTTCATAATTTCCGAAGTCTCTCACATATTGATGAATAATGACAACTCGACCCTTTTTCAGGTGAGGCATCGTCATATACCCCATTCACTCGAGGGCTAAGACCCATATACTCCCTTATCCACAGCTTTGGTGGTTCATATGGTTTCCGGACATAACACGCTTGTCCTCTCCGAAATGCAAAACTTAACGGAGTTATTATTTCCTCAAATAACTACAAGCTAAAATAAAACGCGTGGCCCTACAACCACACTAGACATCTTTTCAAAAATTCCCTTACTCTCGGCCGCACCGACCGGTTTGGGTATCCCTCTTCTCGGACTTGGTAGGCTCGATTTTGAACACTATCATCCTGGTTCCCTTAGTTCTGCTGACCAAGAGGAACGCACTATGGGACTTAACAACCCCGACTTAGAATTTAATCATTAAATCCCCTAGTGGGTTTCCACTTATGGCTTGCACCAGCTCCATTACATTCAGTCTTACTCTTTGACTAAATCCTTAAACTCCCTTAGCTCCGCCCACCTAGGATCATTTACCTCAACCTTGTAGGAAGTACCATATTGTCTTCATAAACGTAAGTCGTCCAAGAGGAGTTTTACCAAATTGCGAATTATAACTCGAGAGTCCATTCTCTCGAGGGATCTTTTTCCCTTATACCTATCTCATCGGTACAAGTTCACTTAAAAGGATAAATTTTTCTCTCACGATTGGCCTCTACCAAGCTTTCACGTGAGGGGTTTAGATATTCCCATTCACTTCGCTTCTAAATCATCATTGGAGAACTTTGCGGTTAAATTATATGTAAGGTTCCTCTATTTGTATACGGACCCTCGGTCCGAATGTAGTGACTGGTATCTCCGCCACGTTGCCTCAAAATTTACTCAAATTTTCACTTCTGAGTATTTATACTCCATCCTTAATGCCAAAACCTCTAGACATACTACTTCCGTTGGTTAACATGCACAGTCGCCGTTTTATCACATTTTTACGGCTCGTTCTCCTCAAAATTTCTTCAGACCTACTCCCAGTATCAGTGCATCGGGCGGTCTAGATTAGCATCCCTCTTTGTTGTCGCGATACTTGGAAAATGCCTGCTATGCCTCAATAACCCTTGCAGCATCTACTTCCATTACACGGTAGGAGTGACCTTAACAACGGTCATCTCTCCTATAATTACCATATTTGAACACTCCAGGCTTCATGCTGAGCTTCTCCCTCCTGTAGTCCTTCCAACGCCAATGCTGGTTCTACCTCCATGTTCGACGTACCATGCCCAGTCAAACTCGTATATATAAAACTACATCTACTAAATAGCAGGAGAACGTAAACTACGTACGTAGAGTAGTACAACAATCCTAAGATAAGGTTCTATATCAATCAAACGATACACTGAAAACGTAGTAAGTCGTACAGATCCTATGGACACTAGAACCTGATGCTCTGATACCATCTGTGACACCCCGCCTAATTAAACATCGGGTGATCAGGCCTTTATTAAATTAAAACAGGTTTCTCAAATGGTTCATTCTTAGCATCACTGTCAAAAACTTTTTAATTACTAATCACCTAAGTAAAATTAGACCGGTGCCAAATTTTATCTTTCTTAAAATAGGTAAATCAACCATGCGGAAAAATAGTCAAACAACCACCATGTACTAAAACCCAATCAACAAGTATAAGTACAAAAGAATAAGAGAAATACCGAATAAACCATCGGCTAAAAATACCAAACAACCATAGAACAAGAACAAACCACTAATCTGAAACTAAACATCTGAGACTGATACCGGACCATAAGTCCATACATAGAATAGTGTGAGATCCTGTACTAGATTTGAATGAGAGATATCGTCTAGTCAAAATCCTGTAAGCATCCACTGTGCTACAGCTTTGAGTCCCTGGAATGAAATCATCATACATGGCATCCCTGTGGCTGGACACCTAAAAGGTTTTGAAAATATTTTATAGCAAGAGTTAGTACTCAAAAAAATTTTGAAAATATTTAGCAAGCGTTTATCACAATATAAAATGCGGTTATTGATTACACATGTTAGATTCTCGTACACTCTCTTGAGTTTACTCACCCCTCATTTTTTTGTGCACACCTAACGTTCTACACTTAGTTTATCTAGCCATACCTCCCAAGCTAACTAAAACCAAACTAGTCAACTGAAATTATCTATACCCAAGTTCCAGTACCGCCCATACAGTACAACCGTTTCACTAACATCTCGCGTATGTTAATTAATTCTCAAGTAACATTTCATCTATGTTATTTTTCAAGACTTCTCATTTAGTGTCACTACTAAAATTACTACAATTCTCACAATTGTTGACTTCCCACTTATGTAATTAGGTTCGCTACTTGAATTACTAAATAGATTTTCTCTATCTAAAGGTGCATTTCGTAATTAAGTTTCACTACTTAACTTACCAATTCAGTATGTATCTTTAAATACATAATATATATCAATCTACTAATACACGGAAGTAGAATATCATCAAATATATATATATTTCACACACAATATATACTAAATATCAGTCATTACTATTTTGCCCTTTTTTTTATACACATAAAGGACTCTTGGTTCGGAATGATTCATCGACCCCAAGTGAGAATTGGTTCGGAATGATACATCGACCCCAATTATTTATATACACAAATAAAGATCTCTTGGTTCGGAATGATTCATCGACCCCAAGTGAGAGTTGGTTCGGAATTATCCATCGACCCCAACTATTTTAAAAAATATGTATATACACATATTCTGGTTCGGGACTCTTTCATCGCGACACCAGTTCAAAGTTTGGTTCGGCATTTCTCATCGACCCCAAACATATAATAACTTTATGTTAGTTCGGAATGTCTCATCGACCCTAACATAATTAATTTAGGTATAAATCTCTCGACCTAAAAGATCATTTAATTCAGTAGGTACACGCCCGACCTATTACTTATATACATACGTAATATTTTAATCTCATATATCTACCATACAATATTTGCTTTACGATTTATCTCATTAATCGCATTTATTTGAGTATTCACACAACTCTAAGGATCCTAGTTACCCCTTACATATAATTTCAGTAGTTATTTCTTACCCTACTGGTCTATTACTTAAATTGAATTTACTTCGCCTCGTAACTCAATTTCCGAAGTCCCCGATACTCTACTAAATCGGATTATTCTCGTCGGTCTGTAATCCAAGCCCTACACCCAATGGCCTTATCGTACCTCAACAATATACCTACTGGTCTTATTCTCACTCCCATATAAGTATAATGTAAATCCTAGGATACTCATTCATTCCCGAAAATCAACGAAGAATTAAACACAAAAAAAATTCAGGAAACAGCTTGCGTCGATCGATCGACAGCTGGGTTCGATCGATCGACATAGTCAATCGATCGATAGTTTGAGATCGATCAATCGATCGATATAGTCGATCGATCGATAGTTTGAGATCGATCGATCGATCGAACAGGGGCAGACGCAGTTCGTCTTCTTCGTTAATCCTTTCCTCCATTAACAAATCTCCAAACTCCATTATCGTCCACCAAACTTCGACCCAATGATCCTAACATGTTTCCACATATACTAGGACAGTTTCTAACGTGTCAAATACATCAAAACTCCAATTTTCTTTAAAAAAATAATGAATTAAACCCAAAATTTCTTGAAACCCTAGTTATGGTGTTCTTCTCATATTTTCATTCAAAATCCAGATTTTTATTCCGAAAAATCATCAAGTCTAATCTGAATATTAATCCTCTACATAAGTTAAATCATTCTACATGCGATTCCTATCCCAACATGCATAAATATCATCATTCTCCTATTAAGATATTGATTTAAACAAGACTACTCAAAAACCCTACACATGGGTATTATAACTTTATAATTTCTACAATAAACAACTTTCCTTATGATCAGTAGGGTCTGATTTCGTGGTTGTTGTTGACGATTGATGATCTTCATCCTTCAA
This sequence comes from Sambucus nigra, assembly GCA_949130495.1. Taxonomy (NCBI): domain Eukaryota; kingdom Viridiplantae; phylum Streptophyta; class Magnoliopsida; order Dipsacales; family Adoxaceae; genus Sambucus; species Sambucus nigra. Next base: position 622,924,669 of record OX422210.1, on the reverse strand, counting down.
TCCTTCTTCCTCAACAAGTTCATAGTGAAAAACTCATTTGAATCCTTCCCAATTCTTCCTTTTGCCTTGAGAATGGTTTCTCTCTTATCTCTAATGGCTATGGTGTGTTTTCATGGGTTTTCTAACCCTAACCCCTCTATCATACGGCTGATATAAAGCTCTAAATTTCGTAGGTCTCCATACCTTCTTATGTTAAAAGACCAAAACGCCCCCGAACGACCTCGGTTTAGTCCAAAATTACCCCGGGACTCAACTAGTACCCCCGGGTATACTATTTTGACTAATTTGACCCTTTTGGACTCATTTGTGACCTCTAAATTATTATTTGAGTCACTTAAAAATATTACCCATTCTCACCCCCAACACGGTCTACACGCGTTAAGTAACTATTTACCACCCGCACTAAGTAAATAAAATGAGGTAATATAAACCGGTATCTATCTCTCGGTTAATATTCCATAATTACGATTTTAAATAAAACTCTTTAAATTACCAGTCTTACGTAATTTAAATTAAGCCGTATTTTCTCATTTAATTCTCCAATTTAATTAAATAGAATATTTGGAATATTCAGAAATACGAGGTATTACAACATGTTAGGTTCACGTACACTCTCTTGAGTTTTCTCACCTCTCAACTATTGTGCATGCCTGACATTTTCTAATTAGCCCACCTAGACATACTACCCAAGCTAACTAGACATAAGTATCTATCTGGACTATTTAAACCTATAAGTTCCCGTACCGTCCATACAGTACGCTATTCGAATTAACATCTCTCGTATGTTATTGATATCATAAGTAACATTCTACATCTCTTATCATTTAATTAATTTTTACTACTTAATTCATTATTTATATACACATTATCAATTTGTCTACTATCACACATAAGTAGAGTTATTTAAACTGGTATATATATTTATCTCACTAATATATATAATTACGGCGTCTCTCAAAAGGACCACCGTGAAAATAGGCATACTCTGCTATCAATCCATGTACCTCTCGTACTAAAATAAGGACTATTGGTTCGGCATGTCTCCTCGAACCCAAAAATCAAATAACAAGCAATGGAGGTGAACATAGTTCTAAGCCTTTGGGCTACGCACATACCTAACGTACCCAAACAACCTATCAGTCTCACTAATACACAACACATAGTAAGATTCCCTAAGTTCTATGTCATGGGGCATAAATTCAGACCTCTCTAGAATTGGCAAGGTGGGATCACCCACTGCGCTGAAACCTCCGTGATAGCAAGCATCATAGGTATGTTCACATTTAACACTAATCATATAATAGGTATACACACAACCTATATATACATTAAATCAGAAGGTATACACACAACCTAATTATCATACTTCGTACATAGTATTTTTCTATCGAATACTCACCATACTATCACGCTATGATTATTCTCACTATCGCATTTGTTCGTGTATTATTCTCTACTCTAAGGGTTCTAGTTACCCCCTTAAGTCATTTCAGTAGTTAACGCTATCATACACTACTGATCTACATATTATGTTCACTTGAGATTTTCATAATTCATCCTCCTTCTCTCGAATTAGTTACATCACAATTTAACCCCATTTCATTCTCGCCTTAATTATCTTAATAAGACTAAATCAAGTCCCTCATTATATTTTAACAATGTCCTAAGAGTTTCCCCGATAAAAATTTAGGAGTTCTAGGCTTAAAAAGAGATTTTTCACATTTTCTAGGAAAACCGAATCGATTTGCCCAAGAGGCCGAATTGATTCGCTTTCCGAATCAATTTGCCCCTGTGCCGAATCGATTCGAAATGCACCAGATCATTTTCTTCCTCTACGTAAGTGAATTTTTCACCATTTTTCTCATTAAATTCTCCATGATTCTTTACCAAACTTTAAATCAATTGTCCTAAACATTATCTACATGCATTAGGATGATTTCCAACATAATACAATCCTCAAAACATTATGATTTCTAATCAAGAATGGATCATAACTTCTATTTATCAAAATCCTAAATTTTCATGTTCTTCATTTATACACAACATAAAGCCCAGATTTTTCTCATCTAGATTATCACTCATGATCTGATTTTATAATCTCTACATGCATACAATCAATCTACATGAAATCCTACCCATAACAAGGATTTAAATTCATTTAAATTCTAATTTCATCATTTATATCAAGATGTATAAACCCTACTCTTACATGGGTATTATAACTTCAAGGAAAATTACAAATAAACACTTGCCTTGGTTTATGTGATCTGATTTCATAATTTGGTATTGGGTTTGATTGTCTTCACTTCCAATCCTCCCTCCAAAGTTGTTTGTGGTGCAAGAATAACTTGAATCTCTCAAGAACCCCTTCTTAAACTTCAAGATTGGCCTCTCCTTCTTCTCTAATGTCATCTCTTGGTTCTCAAACCTCTAAACCCTAGCCTCTCCCATTTATATGCTTATAAGATATTGGAAATTCGTAGGTCTCTTAACCCTTGGTTACCAAATGACTAAAATGCCACCATACGGTGATAGTTTAGTCTAAAATTGTCCCAAGACCCAATCAATACCCCATTGTATAGTATTTTAACTATTTTGACCCTTCCGAAGTCATCTGTGACCTCGAAATCATCATCCGATTCACTCTAAAAAATTATGCTATCTCGACCTCAATTTAATATACATATGACTCCCGACTGAGATAAATCCATTTATGCCAATCTCACTCGCTATGGCACATAATAATTTCCATACATTATTTACTATCCACTTAGTAAATTTAACACATAATATTAATCATTATCTCTCTCTCTTATTAATATTTAATAACCATATTATTATTTTATTAAATTAAATTACGTCACTCATGTAATTTAAATCAAAATGAATAAATTATCGAATTAATTAAATTCCAAGTACGTAGAAATACGGGGTATTACATGTTGTAGCTATAGGAGTCTGCAAAAACTCAAAGAATTTGCCCATCAGAAGGGCCATATGTGCTGGTCCCATCAGAACACTAGTGGAAGCCTGGGTAACTGTTGGGATACCCATTGCATTTTGAACTTGGAGGACCTCCACCTGAGGTACCTCATCTCTAGTAGCTTCAGGCTCCCTCGCCTTATATTCCTCATTTCGATGAATAACATCAAAGTAAAGGGTACGATTAATGTTATCTTGTGCCGTACTTCTAAAAGAATGCCTCCCCAACAGAGTTGCCAAATGTAAAAGGGTAGTCCCCTTGAAGCCTGGGAGTATGGTAATACAAATAGAGGCATAACCCCTATAGATATGGTGATAAACGATAACCCAGATACTCTTAACAATGACAAGTGAACACTTAGTATTGTATATCATTAACACTCGGATTGGACTCACAAATATCTCGTGTATAACTAAAATAACAATAAAAGGACTTTAGAAACAACTAATTCAAAGGGAGAGAGAAGTAAGCACCCAAGATACACCTTGGCAGGCAGTCAACACACCAACAACCTCCAATTCTCCCTGGTTAGATAATAAAAGCTTCTTAATAAATGTCATTAGTGGGTGGATAAAACTCTAATTTGCAATAATTTTTTTGCTCTCAACGTTTTTACTCTCGCTAGAAATAACTCTCTTAATAACTCTGATAGGAACGCCTTTCTCAGAAGTGGTTGAGGCTGATAAATAGCCTCACACCCCTCCTGAGATGTATCAGTCTTAATTAATGTGAAAGACATTCCTCTCACACTTTAAGTCTCAAGCATTAAATGTCTGATGGGCCACCACACCCTAAGTCATAATCATAAAATGCTCGTATATCCCTTTTGGCTACAAACTGCGCGTCAAAGGACTGTCACAACAGTGGTGTCTCACCAAACCATTTGACAGCCCCAATACCACAGTGGTTTAATCAAGTTTGGATTAGACAATGGATAAGTGGCTAGTGACATCACCTAATGTAGATGTGATATTTGGTAGAGGGTTGTTTGGCTCAAAACTCATTATACGATGGAACTCAAGGTTACTCTACATGAGATTCCACGGTGAAAAGTCTCTCGATGTTTTACAGGTGTATCTAAGATGGTAAAGACAAGATTTAAAGGTCATTCGATGGAGCATATAAGCATGTAAGCTCGATGTTCCCACGACGAGGTCACTTCTCAATCCTCCAAACCAAGTCCCTCTGATGTTCCCACGACGAGGTCATTCGATGGAGCATGTAAGCTCTCCCAAGCCCTGCCAGGCATGGTCTCTCGTGAGTACCGTTTGACCTCACCCTCAATATTACAATCGTTACAACATTTTAATCATTGTAATAAACAAGATATAATTTGACTAAGTAAAAATAAAAGATAAATAACATCTCTCACAGTAAGTTTCCTCACTGAGCTCCATCACTGAGTTGCCTCGCTGTCTTCATACTGTTTATTTTTCTTGAGTCTATTCTATTAATTGGGGAAGGTTTCTCTAATTCAGATATTACCTTCAATCCTCCCTACACAAAATAAAATTTTCAAACCCAAAACTTCATTGAAGAAAAGCCCCACCCAAAACCATTCTTCCTAAATCCTTTTTTTGCCAAAGATATAAACCCAATACTCTTGTGAGCTAAAGATCCAACCCAAAACCCACTTGAGAAAGATACTTGTGACTACTCGTTTGTTTCTATTTCTAGAGAGAGATAGTAGACCAATTTCACCTTTGTTGTTAGTAAAGAAACTTTGTTTAACATTTTGATTACATATCTCTTTGTCGTTACTCATAGTTGACCTTCATTGTATCGTAATGGATGGTAATGATGTAGTTACTGCGAGTGAAGGCGTGATAAGACCTTAAGATCTTGCATGTACTATTTGGACAAGGACGGGTATAGTTCCCTTATTGTTTGTGCTTAACAAGGTGCTAAAATTTCTTTTGAGGTTTTTGTTCCACATTAATGAACCAAAGATAGTGAAGTTTCTGGAGTACCATCTCGAGCATGGACCTAACCTAGGCCGAACCGTGTTAAAACATTGGTTTGCAAAGTTTCTCCAAACCCTTTCTCTTAACTACTTATGATTCTTGTTGATTTTCTCATACTTGAATTGATTTATCATATTGCAATTAATCCTTAAATAAAGTTATGAAAGTTTATAATTTCCATTAAGTTTATAAATAACCAATTCACCCCCCCTCCTCCTTGGGTATATTTTCGGGCCAATAATTCGTATCAGAAGCTAGCTCGTAAATATTTATTTTTAAGATAGTAGATTTTTTAAGTTAAAGGCCATAATGACATTTTACCAAATGTATCCATTATCGAAGGATAATCCATAAAACGACCCACATTTTTTGACGGATCTAACTATCATTTTTGGGAAAAGAGAATGGGATGGTTTATTCAAGCTCAGGGCTATAAATCATGGAAATACATAGTTGATGGTACCTATATATCTATGAATATCATAGATAATGCTATTGTACCAAAATATGACAATGAAATAACTGAATATAATGTTAGAAAAGTTCAACTCAAACAACACTTTAGTTTGTTCACTTTCAATGAATGGGTATAGTAGAGTCTCTTTTTACACGGCTGCTAAACAAATACAGGACACTCTCGAAATGACACACGAAGGAACATCTCTAATTAGAGAAGATAAAACTAACATAATCATACATAATTATGAACTGTTTCAAATAAAAGAATAAAAATCAATTACTTAAATGTATGATAAATTTAACACTATTATAAACAAACTTCACAGTCTTGGGTTGAAAATTTCTAACACTGAAAAATAAAATTCTTCTCAGGTCAATACCAAAGAAGTGAGGTTGCCGAAAGATACTCCTTCAATCATAAATACAACTAGGAGACGTATCCTTGGAAGAACATGTTGGATCTCTTATAACATATGAAATATAGATCAAAGAGAGAGAAGAAAGAGACAAAAATGATCAAAATAAAAGCTCAACAATCCTTGGAAATAAAGAGAAAGGAGATAGTTCCATAAATGAAATGATGGCCTCAATTTTAATACTTGTGCCCTTGATTTCATCTATTTCCTTTCAAAAGTTGTATTTATAAATGAATATTGAGATTCAATCGTCACTGTAGCCTTCGTACTTTTCGAATTGCGATTTCTATAAGTCAAAGTTTAATTTAATGAAAACAGAAGTCATTCGAACAAAGGGTTATTCTCGTTTGAATCGATCGTTCAAATGAGGTTCGAACGAGGCTTAGGATGACTTGAGTTTGATTTATTCCTCGTGCGTACTGAGATCTCGTTAGAACTCCTCACTCGAAGTGTCGTTCGAACGAGACTTAAAAGTCGTTTGAATGAGTGAACCTGAAATTGTTGATTTCGACTTACCCTTGTGTGATGTCGCATTTTGGACCATTGATCTGATGACGTGTCAACGTTTGGTGAACCTAGATGATAAAAAATGTGTTTGTCATGTGTGTGGTGAGTTTTTAAATAATTTTGTGAGAGTTCTTAAGGCTACAAGAAGAGAGAGTTGGGGAGGTTCTTCCCCACCAATTGTCACTAGCATATTTCTCTCTCTCTCTAAGTTCCAAGAACCTATCTTCTTCCACAATATCCACACCTTGACACCACCTCCAAACACCATTATACACCATTCTCAAGCCTTATTCTTCATCTTCAATCATTCTCAAGGAAGAAAGTGAGTAGAACCAAGCTTATAGGAGAGACTTTGGAGTTATTGTTAAGAGCTTTTGGGAGTCTTTAGAGCTAGGAACTTCTATCTTCATCCTCTTAGTCATACCCTCTTCAAACTATAAGGTAGGGTTTTCCTCTTCCTAAAGATTTCTAGGTTTCTAGCTATGAAAAATGTGTAGGATGCATGCTAGATTATATTTAATGACAAAAAATGATATTATTTGTTAATATGTTAAGGTCTTGCAAAAATGGGTTTTCAAAGAAGACAAGCCCTAAATGGGTATTTTAAGAATAAAATGACATTTTTACCTTGAAATATGAAAAAAGTAGGAAAAATATAAACCCAAGATTATCATCGTGTTTAAAGGCATTTTGAGGAGTTTCTAGACTTCAAATCCTCTTTGACATATGTAGAATCATGTAGTAAGATAGAAATTGCATTTTAGACTTGATAAATCATGTTGAAATGAGTTTTAGGAAGAAATGATAAAATGACTATAAACAACCCTAAAAATATGTTATGAATATTGTTACAATGAATAAAAATGATATTTGAAGTCACATGTGATAATAGGGCAAAGTTATGGACATTTGGTTAAAATGGTCTTGACATAAAATGTTTATGTGGTAAACATAAAATGATAAACATGATTTTTGACATAAAATCATAGAAAAGATGTTTGGAAAGAAAAAGTTGATTTTTAGTGCCATGATGATTTAATAATGTTTTTCATAAAGTCATTATGAAAGAATATGTAAAATGGTGATTTTGACAAAATTTCAGGGTTCAAGTGATTGGACACCTCGCTAGACCTTATTGGTCGATTTTTAGTGAAAAACAACTAAAGTATACAAAATGGCACGTTGATGAGCTTTGAGATGATGAAATGAACCGTAGAAATGATGAAAATGGTAAAGTGTTGGAATAATGTGGACATTGACAAAAAACAAAACACATTAATATGGGCTCGATGACACCGGGATAATTAAGGAGGGCCTGGTATGAAAGATCCAAAATCACTAGCCAGAGATTATGGTAGCATATCCAGCGATGTGAAGCCCGTTAGAGTATGAGGTTATTGGAAGATTTCGAGAACATATAATGGAATACAAAAACGATAATGGTTGTGCTTGAAAATGTATAAGTAAGACAACCCTCCCATTTGTTCCTCATTTCGCTGAATAACATCGAAGTCAAGGGTAGGGTTAACATTATCATGCACCATACTTCTAGAAGAATGCATCCCCAACAGAGTCGCCAAATATAAAAGGGTAGTCCCCTTAAATCCTGGGAGGATGGAATACAAACAGAGCCATAACCCTTATAGATATGGTGATAAACGATAACCCAAATACACTTAACAATGACAGGTAAACACTAAGTATTGTATATAGTAAAAACTCATATTGGACTCATAAATCTCTTGTGTATAACTCAAATAACAATAAAAGGAATTCATAAATAACTCATTCAAAGGGAGAGATAAGTAAGCACCCTAGACACACCTTGGCAAGCAATCAACACACCACCAACCTCTAATATCTCCTTGGTTAGCTAATAAAAGCTTCTTAATAAATCTCAATGGTTGGTGGATAAAAATCTGGTTTGTAATAACTCTTTTTCTCTCAATGTGTTTACTCTTTCTAGAAAGAACTCGCTTAAAAACTCTAATAGGAACCCCTTTCTCAGAAGTGGTCGAGGCTAATAAATAGTCTCACACCCCTCCTGAGATGTCTCAGTCCTCATTAATGTGAAAGACATTCCTCTCAAACTTCAAGCCTTAAGCATTAAATGCCTGATGGGCTAGCACACCCTACATCATAATCATTAAATGCATATACATAACTTTGGCTACTAACTGCATGCTAGAGGATTGTCACAACAGTGGTAGCTCACCAAATCGTCCAACAGTCCCAATACCATAATGGTTTACTCAAATTTGGATTATACAGTGGGTATGTGGCTAATGACATCACCTAGATGTAAAATTTGGTAGAGAGATGTTTGGCTCAAAACTCAATATACGATGGAACTCAAGCTTACTCTGCAAAAGATTCCTTAGTGAAAGTTCTCTCCGTGTTTTACCATGTGTATCTAAAATGGTCAAGACAAGACTTAATGCTACCTCACTTCTCAATCCTCCAAACCAAGTCCCTCTGATGTTCCCACAATGAGGTCATTCGATGGAGCATGAAGCTCTCCCAAGCCTTGCCAGGCATGGTCTCTCAAGAGTACCGTTTGATCTCACCCTCAATATTACAATCGTTATAACATTTTAATCAATGTAATAAACAAGATGCAATTTGACTAAGTAAAATGGAATATAAAGAAGATCTCTCTCGATAAGTTTCCTCGTTGAGCTCCATCGTTGAGCTGCCTCGCTGTCTTTATGATGCTTCCTTTTCTTGAGTCTCTTATGTTAATTAGGGAAGCTTTCAATAATTCAGAGATTACCTTCAAGCCCCCTACAAAAAATAAAAGGTTTAAACCCAAAACTCCATGGAAGCAAAGCTCCACCTAAAACCCTTTTGAGCTTAAATTTCTTCATAAATCCATCTTTTTCCAACGATATAAAACCAATACTCTTGTGTGCTAATGATCCAACCCAATACCCACTTGAGCAACATACTTGTGACTATTTGTTTGTTTATATTTTTAGAGAGATAGTAGACCAATTTCACCTTTGTTCTTAGTAAAAGAAACTTTTCTTTACATTTTAATTACATATCTCGTTGTTTTTACTTATAGTTGAACTTCATTGTATCTTCATGGATGGTAGTGATGTAGTTACTGCGAGTCAATGCGTGATAAGACCTTGAGATCTTGCATATAGTATTTAGACAATGACGGGTATAGTTCCCTTGTTGGTTGTGGTTTACAAGGTGTTATAATTTCTTTTGAAGTTTTGGTCCCACATTAATGAACCGGATTTAGTGAAGTTTTTGGAGTACCATCTCGGGTATGGACCTAGCCAAGGCCGAACCATATTAAAACTTTGGTTTGCAAAGTTTCTTCAAACCATTTCTCTTAACTAGTTATGCTTCTTGTTGATTAATTTCTCATACTTGAATTTATTTATCGTATTCCAATTAATCCTTAAAGAAAGTTATTAAGTCTTTAAAATTTCCATTAATTTTATAAATAACCAATTCACCCCCACTCTTGGGTATATTTTTAGGCCAATAATTCGTATCAGAAGCTAGCACAATAATATTTATTTTTGAGATAATAGATTTTTTAATTTAAAGACCATAACGACATTTTACCAAATGTATCCATTGTCGAAGGATAATCCATAAATCGACCCCCATTTTTTAACAAATCTAACTATCATTTTTGGAAAAAGAGAATGGGATGGTTTATTCAAGCTCATGACTATAAATCATGGAAATACATAGTTGATGGTACCTATATATCTATGAAGAGCAAATATAATGCTTTTGTACCAAAATCTGACACTGAAATAACTGAAGATGATGTTAGAAAAGTTCAAGTCAAATAACACTCTAGTTTGTTCACTTTCAATGAATGAGTATAATAGAGTCTCTTATTACACATATGCTAAACAAATTTGGGATACTCTCGAAATCACACACGAAGGCACATCTCTAGTTAGAGAAGATAAAACTAACATAATCATACATAATTATGAACTATTTCAAATGAAAGAAGAAGAATCAATTACTTAAATGATGATAAATTTAACACTATTATAAACAAACTTCACAGTCTTGGTTGGAAAATTTCTAACATTGAAAAAGTAAAAATCTTCTCAGGTCAATGCCAAAGAAGTGAGACTCCCAAAAGATAGCCCTTTGATCGTAAATACATTTAGGAGATGTATCCTTGGAAGAACTCTTTGGATCTATTATAACATATGAAATAGAGATCAAAGAGGGAGAAGAAAGATACAAAAAAGATCAAATAAAAGCTCGACTATCCTAAAAAATAAAGATAAAGGAGATAGTTACACAAATGAAATGATGGCCTCATTTGTAATACTCATGCCCTGGATTTTATCTCTTTCCTTGCAAAAGTTATATTTATAAATGAATATTGAGATTTAATCGTCATTGTAGCCTTCGCACTTATTGAATTGCGATTTCTATAAGTCAAAGTTTAATTTAATGAAAACATAAGTCATTCGAACAAAGGGTTATTCTCGTTTGAATCGGTCGTTCAAATGAGGTTTGAATGAGGCTTCAGATAACTTGAATTTGATTTATTCCTCGCGCGTACTGAGATCTCATTAGAACCTGCATTGGAAGTGTCATTCGAACGAGACTTAAAAGTCATTCGAATGACCAAAGTTGAAATTATTTATTTCGACTTACCCTTCTGTGATGTCGCATTTTGAACCATTGATCTGATGGCGTGTCAACGTCCGGTGAACCAAGATTATCAAAAACGTGTTTTTCATGTGTGGGGTGAGTTTTTAAATCATTTTGTGAGGGTTGTTAAGGCTATAAGAAGAGAGAGTTGGAGAGGTTCTTCCCCACTATTTGTCATCTTCATATTGCTCTCTCTCTCTCTAAGTTCCAAGGAACTATCTTCTACCCTAAGCTTCTTCCACAATAGCCATACTTTGCAACCACCTCCAAACACCATTATATGCCATTCTCAAGCCTTATTCTTAATCTTTAATCATTCTCAAGGAAGAAAGTGATTAGAACAAAGCTGGTAGGAGGGACCTTGGAGTTATTTTGGAGAGGTTTGGGGAGTCTTTAGAGCTAGGAACTTCCATCTACATCCTCTTAGTTGTATCCTCTTCAAACAATATGGTAGGGTTTTCCTCTTCCTAAAGATTTCGATGTTTCTAGCTATGAAAAATATGTAGGATACATGCTAGATGATATTTAATGACAAAAAAATGATATTATTTTCTAATATGTTAAGGTCTTGCAAAAATGGGTTTTCAAAGAAGACAAATCCTAAATGGGCATTTTAGGAATAAAATGGCATTTTTACCTCGAAATATGGACGAAAGTACAAAAAATATAAACCCACGATTATTTTCTAGTTTAAGTGCTTTTTGATGAGTTTCTAGGCTTGAAATCATATTTGATATATGTAAAACCATGTAATAAGATAGAAATGGCATTTTAGACTTGATAAATCATATTGAAATGAGTTTTATGAAGAAATGAGAAAATGACTCAAAAGAGCCCTAAAAATGTGTTATAAATATTGTTAGAGTGAATAAAAATAATATTTGAAGTCACATGTGACAATAGGGCAAAGTTATGGACATTTGGTTAAAATGGTCTTGACATAAAATGTTTAATGGGTAAACATAAAATAATAAATATGATTTTTGACATAAAATCATAGAAAAGATGTTTGGAAAGGAAAAGTCGATTTTTAGTGCCATGATGATTTAATGATATTTTTTACAAAGTCATTATGAAAGAATGGGTAAAATGGTGATTTTGACAAATTTGAGGGTCCTAGTGATTGGACTCCTCGCTATACCTTATTGGTTGATTTTTGGTGAAAAACAAATAAAGTAGACAAAATGGCACGTTGATAAGCTTTGAGATTATGAAATGAAACGTAGAAATGATGAAAATGGTAAAGTGTTGGAATAATATAGACATTGATAAAAATGTTAAAACACATTAATATGGACTCAGATGATACCGAGATAATTAATGAGGACTTGGGTTGAAAGATCCAAAATCACCGGCCAGAGCAATGGTAGCATAGCCATCGGTGTGGAGCCTATTAAAGTATGCGATTATTGGAAGATTTTGAGAATACATAATGGAATACGGAAACGATAATGGTTGTGCTTAAAAATTTATAAGTAAGACAACCCTCGATGCCTGTTCCTCATTTCGTTAAATAGCATCAAAGTCAAGGTTACGATTAACGTTATCTTAATCCATACTTCTAGAAGAATGCCTCCTCAAAAGAGTCACCAAATGTAAGAGGGGCCTGGGAGTATAGTAATACAGAGAGAGGCGTAACCCTAATAGATATGGTGATAGACGATAACCTAAATACTCTTAACAATGACAAGTGAACACTCAATATTGTATATAATAAAAGCTCAGATTGGACTCACAAGTCTCTCGTGTATAACTCAAATAACAATAAAAGGACTTCAAAAAAAATTGACTCAAAGGGAGAGAGAAGTAAGCACCCTAGATACACCTTGGCAGGTAGTCAACATACCAACAACCTCTAATATCTCCCTGGTTAGCTAATAAAAGCTTCTTAATAAATGTCATTGGTGGGTGGATAAGACTCTAGTTTGTAATAAGTGTTTTTCCCTCAATGTGTTTACTCTCTCAACAACTCTGATAGGAACCCCTTTCTTATAAGTGGTTGAGGCCAATAAATAGCCTCACACCCCTCCCGAGATGTCCCAATCCTCATTAATGTGAAAAACATTCCTCTCACACTTTAAGTCTCAAGAATTAAATGTCTTATAGGCCAACACACACTAAGTCATAATCATTAAATGCTTATATATCCCTTTTGGCTACTAATTGCGCGTCGGAGGACTGTCACAATAGTGGTGGCTCACCAAAACGTCTGACTGCCCCAATACCACAGTGGCTTACTCAAATTTAGATTAGACAGTGGGTAGGTGGCTAGTGACATCACCTAAAGTAGATGTGATATTTGGTAGAGGGTTGTTTGGATCAAAACATAATATACGATGGAACTCAAGGTTACTCTGCATAAGATTCCACGGTGAAAGGTATCTCAGTGTTTTACCAAGTATATCTAAGATGGTCAAAACAAGACTGACCACTGCCTCACTTCTTAATCCTCCAAACCAATTCCGTTCGAAGTTCCCACGGTGAGGTCATTTGATAGATCATGTAAGCTCTCCTAAGCCCTACCAGGCATGGTCTCTCACGAGTACCGTTTGACCTCACCCTCAATATTACAATCGTTACATCATTTCAATCAATGTAATAAATAAGATACAATTTGACTAACTGAAAATGGAAGATAAAAAAGAGCTCTCTCGACAAGTTTCCTCACCGAGCTCCATCACTGAGCTACCTCGCTGAGCTACTTCGTCGAGTGCCTCACTGTCTTCATGATGCTTCCTTCTCTTGAGTCTCTTCTGTTAATTGGGGAAGCTTTCTATAATTCAGAGATTACCTTCAATAAAGTGATAAATATGATTTTTGACATAATATGATAGAAAATATGTTTGGAAAGGAAAAGCTAATTTTTAGTGCCATGATGATTTAATAATGCTTTTCACAAAGTCATTATGAAAGAATGGGTAAAAGGGTGATTTTAACAAATTTGAGGATCCTAGTGATTGGACTCGTCGCTAGACCTTATTGGTCCGTTTTTGGTGAAAAAAAATAAAGTAGAAAAAATGGCACATTGATAAGTTTTGAGATGATGAAATTAACCGTAGAAATGTTGTAAACGGTAAAGTGTTGGAATAATGTGGACATTGAAAAAAATGTTAAAACACATTAATATGGATTCGGATGACATCGGGATAATTAAGGAGGACCCGGAGCCCTAGGGTGAAAGATCCAAAATCACTGACCAGATCATATGGTAGCATAGCCAACGGTGTGGAGCTCGTTATTGTGTGCGATTATTGGAAGATTTAGAGAAAAGATAAGGGAATATGGAAGCGATAATGGTTGTGCTTGAAAATGTATAATTAAGACAACCTAATGAAATGTGATAAATGGGGACTAATGAATAAAATATAGTTGATGGCCTCTTGACCCGATAAAGGGTGGTATAAAATGGTTATGTGTCAATATGATCTCATCGGTCGAGTGCATTACATAGTAGTTGCACTGATACAAACAAAATTGTTAAATGTTTTTGGAATTGACTAAAATACTGTTATATGTATAGTATTTTTGTGAAAAATGTATAGCTTAGTATTACCCACCCTACTGAGCATTCTCTCACCCCTATTTTTTATGTTAAAACCCCCACCACAATCCCGAGTACCTCTAGTAGGAACGTCGAAAAAGACGCGGGTAAGGACCCGGAGGGCAATCAACATTGTTAATGCTCTGTCATTTTAATAAAATCATAGTTTGGAACTTTGATAGATTTTGGATTTTAAACATTTTATTCGGGACTTTGGCCATGGTCTGTAATAATACAGAATGCATGTGGTTTAATTCTTATTTAATTAATATTGTGGATTAAATCTTTATAAATAAATCTTGTAAATTGATTTAATTACTTAAAGTGGCCACCATCTTCCTAACTTAAAAATGGTAAATTAATATGTAATCAATGGTGAAATAAAAAGGTTTTTTCTAAAATTTTAAAATTGGACTTTCCCCCTTCCCCGTTAACTCCTTGACTCGAAGTGGGTTGACCCAATAGTGATCCAAACTCGATTCGGGGCATTACATCATTTACTAAAAAATTCAGGTATTTCTCAAATATCAATGAAAAGACAGTCACCAAAGACCAAGCTACTGTAATACCTCGTATTTTTGGCAATATTTATTTTGGGATTAATTAATTAAATGAGAATTAATTGGGAATTAATTCGGATAAAATACTAGCGAGATGTGAGTTGGTATTTGACTATATTGAGTATATATGGTGATATATGAATATTGAATTATCAAATTTGTCGTGGGATTGATATACGGTAATTTGGACATTTTATTGGGACGCGTGTAATAGTCGCGTCGGGATATAATTATTTTATTTATAAAAGTGAATTTAAATTCTATTAATCGTATGGTCGTTTTTAGTGCGCCAACGCGTCCGGAAGGGTCGAGATAGTCAGAAAACACTAGCCGGGGGTTTAGTTTGGGTCCCTGGGTATTTTTAGGCCATACCGGCAACATTAAGGGTAGTTTGGTAATATTGTATTTTTGGGATTTAATAATGACGAAAATTAGGAGTCTTTATCTGATTGGGAATAGACCCACTAAACCCACTAACCAACCCTTAATGACCCAATAAGCTACGGGGGTTATCAGATTAGGTTTCCAAAACTTTCCCAAATAAAACCCTAGCCACCTTTGGAGAAGAAGGCTTGTAGAGAGAGAGAGAAGGAATTCTGCAGAAAAGCTTCATCAAACCAACACCAAATTCAGAGACACTAGAGGCAAGTGATTTAATTCTATTTAATTCAGAGAATGTTTCTTCCATGTTAGATAAATTGAAAGATTTACATTTGTTCTTGGATGTTAAATAGAAACCCATTTGAATTGGACTTAGGACTTAAATTTTGAGGACAAATTGCATGTAGAATAGTATGGAGATGATATTTTCATGTTAATATATGTTGGATGTAACAAAAACGAATCAAGAATGGACTTATTGAGGATTTAAAATTCTAGGGTTTATGTTCTTGAAAATTTGGGGAAAAGGGTAGAGATTTGATGAATTAATGATGGTTAGGATGTGTTAATTCCTTAAAAGATGTTAGTATATGACCTTAGTATGTTTTAGGATGATTGGAGACCTTAAAACATTGATTAGATGAATTTTGGTTAAGATTTGAGGTGTAGAAATTGGTGAAAAACGAGATAGGATTTCTGGGCTTGAATCTGGTCACTCGTTAGAAGACCTACCCAGGTCGTTCGAACGAACTCGTTCGAACGAGCTTCTAACGAGTTGACAGTTTGGGGTTCTAACGAGAGGGATGTTCATTCGATAATCTCGTTCAAATGAGATCTCGTTAGATAGCCCAGTTCGTTCGAACGAAATCTCGTTCGAACGAGACTTCTAACGAGCTGGCAGTTTAGGCCTCTTTAGCCTGTTTTGATTTTTGGAGTCCCGTAAACTTGTTCAAGGATAGAGATAACATTCCTTTGATGGTGTATTAGTATACTTTGGACATTTGGGATATAATGAGGAGTAAATTATATAAGTGTGAATCGAATCAAAGAGACATTTGAGTCGAGACGTGAGTGCCTACTACGACGTGAGAATAAATTATGGCGCGTACAAATATGGACCGAGATTATATAAGTTGTATATATATTAAGTTAGTACAAGAATGCGATAAGTACTACAATTAAACTACGGTGATTACTAAGATGAGTGTTTACTTGGTATTGATATATGATTTGTGTGTATGACATACCTACCATACATGCTATCACAGGAGGTTTACGTTCTCTTAGGGCCCTCTAATCCTTGTGTTGCCCGGATTTAGACTGGTTACCTCGATGAACATAGGTCAGAGAAGGACTTATTGGGATATTAATAAGTCTGTTGATCGTGGGAGCGCAGGTATGTGCGTGACCCATGTGATGTGACTGTGTTCGCCTCCATTATTTGTGATGTTGTTATCTGTGAGCTATTCCTGAGAGATTCGGAATATGTGATCCTTATGTACGTGATGTATCGGGATGAATAGCAGAGTATGTGTGCACCGCTGCTTAGTCTCGGGGTGCTTATATTGTATATTTATGTTGTGGAAAATATACACCTAATAAACTGGGAACTTTCATATGGCACTGTGTGTATAACTATGGAATAACAAAAGAGATGATCTATAATGAGCTGTAGTACTTTTACGTGAGAACCTGAATTTACGTTAAGCCCCTACTTAATTGCGAACGTTATAATGTTAACGGGAATCGAGTAATAAGGGTAGAACCTATGACAGTCTAGCAAGATATGATGTTCCTTAGCTAGTGGGTTGTGTCATTTTAGACGGGTACTTACGTTAGGAGTGCACAGTTAGACGAGAGGTGATAATTTCATGTGAGTGCACGTCCTAACATGTACATTGCATTTAATGTTTTAAATGTTTTTAAAGCACTTACAGGTTTTTAAAATATCTCCACATTCGGGCTCTGACCCGTTTTCTTTCAAATCTATTTTTTTGTAAAACCATTTTAGGTGCCCAGCCACAAGGACACCATGCATAGGATACTCATTCAGATGACGAGCTGTAGCTGTTTGTGGAAGTTACAGGGATTTGCTTTTAGACGCTTCTATCATTTGGACTCCATGTTCAGTATTCCTCAGTTTTAGGGCATGTTGCCCAGTTCCATTAGAGTTACATTTCCATTTCAGTTTTCCAGACTTTGGCATGTATTGATTCGGTATTCAGTATTTAGTTATTTCATTTCAGATGTGGAGTTTATTGTGAGGAGTTTTTCCTCCGGATTTATTTATTTCATGTGTTGGTTATTCTACTATTTCGCTATGGTGAATGGTGTTATTATTCATGCTTTAAATCTTTTACTGCATGTTAATCAGACTTTAATTAAAATTTGGCAACTTACTTTTTAAATACTAGGTGGTTAGTAATAATAAAAATGTTTTCGACAGTGATGCTATTAGCTGAGCCAACTTGGAATTTTGAATTAATTTAATAAAGGAGTAGATACCCGGTATTTAATTAGTCGGGGTGTCACAGGTGGTATCAGAGCATCAGGTTCTAGTGTCCTTTAGGATCTGTACAACTATTATGTTTCCGTTAAGTTTCTTTGATATAGAGCCCTATATTTTAGGACTGTTGTACTCTTTTTGTGTATGCTTCGTTCTTCAGCTATTTTAAGTTTATAAATAGTGAACTTATAAACTTTATTCTTATTTCAGATGCCTCCACGACGTGCACGACGAGTTCCCAGGGATACAACGCCTGAACCCCTGCCCGCTCCAGTTCAGGGCATGATGAACGCCGCTGAGGTTGCAGCCATTGTAGCCCAAGCGGTAAATGCCGCAATTGCCGTAGTCCAGCAGGCACCACCTCAGACGCCGGTTTCCGTGCCAGTACAGGCAAATGCATTCCCGTCTGCTTGGGAACGTGTACGTGACGCTTTTCAAAAAGCGCATCCGCCAGAGTTTGCAGGTAGCTCAGATGTGGTAGTCTCGAGCCAGTGGAGGAAGGATATGCAGAGGCACTTGAGGATGTATGAGTGCACGGACGTTCAGAAGCAGGTTCTAGCTACTTTCAAGCTAGTTGGATCTGCACTACAGTGGTGGGAGTCTATTACAACTGTGGAGGAGAGGGATACTCTCACTATTCAGGACTTCTGGGTGCGGTTTGACCGTAAGTACTTTCCGTCCGCTGTTCATACGGAAATGAGGAGGAAATTGATGAATCTGAGGCAAGAGGGTAAGACCGTGGCCGAGTATGAGGCCGAGTTCACAAATCTGTTGAATATCGTTCCGAATGAGATACCGACAGAAAAGAAGAAGATTGAGAAATTCACCGACGGGTTGACATGGAGGATCCGTCAGCATCTGTTAGGGAACCTTTCGTTGGCCACGTATTCTGATGTGGTTAACGCTGTTTTGTTACACTGCCAGGATCACCGCTTTCATATGGCTGAGGGTAAGATATCGAGAGAGTCTAGCCATCAGGGCAGGACTGGACGACATGGTGCCGGTGGGGCACAATCTGTTCAGGGGCAAAGACAGGGTGAGCAGGGTTCCCAGCAGGGGGATCAGAAGAGGTTCAGATCAGGGAATTACAGGCACGGACCGGGAAGTTTCTGTCAGGGCCATCAGGGCCAACAGGGGCAGAATGTGCAGTAGTTTCAGCAGGGCCAAGGGAGGAACGGTAACGGCCACCAAGGCCGGGGACCGTAGGGGCAGATAGGAGGGAACTTCCCAGGTAAGTGTTTTGTTTGTGGCAAGACTGGCCATAAACGACAGGATTGTCCTGATAGGGGCAGGGCCCCACAGCAGCAGCAGCAGGGTGCTCGCCAGGAGCCGCAGAGGCCTATGTTTCCCGCCGCTCTCCCCGCACCGCCATAGATGGTAGCATTGCCACCCATTCCAGCAGTCCCAGCTCAGCAGGGGCAGCTACAGTACGAACGTGTCTATAACGTCCACCAGGCAGCAGTTCCGCAGGCACCGCCCGCGATTGAGGGTACGTTTCCTATCCATGGCACTATGGGTCGGGTATTATTTGATACGGGGGCTACACATTGTTTTATAGCTACACATTTCGCGAAAGCTTTACGATTGTTAGCTACGGCAGAGAGCACATGTGACACCCCGACTAATTAAATACCGGGTAGCTACTCCTTTATTAAATTAATTCAAAATGCCAAGTTGGCTCAGCTAATAGCATCATTGTCGAAAACATTTTATTATTACTAACCACCTAGTATTTAAAAAGTAAGTTGCCAAATTTTAATTAAAGTCTGATTAACATGCAGTAAAAGATTTAAAACAGGAATAATAACACCATTCACCATAGCGAAATAGTAGAATAACCAACACATGAAATAAATAAATCCAGAGGAAAAACTCCTCACAACAAACTCCACATCTGAAATGAAATAACTAAATATTGAATACCGAATCAATACATGCCAAAGTCTGAAAAACTGAAATGGAAATGTAACTCTAATGGAACTGGGCAACATGCCCTAAAACTGAGGAATACTGAATATGGAATCCAAATGATAGAAGCGTCTAAAAGCAAATCCCTGTAACTTCCACAAACAGCTACAGCTCGTCATCTGAATGAGTATCCTATGCATAGTGTTCTTGTTGCTGGGCACCTAAAAATGGTTTTACAAAAATATAGATTTGAAAGCAAACGGGTCAGAGCCCGAATGTGGAGATATTTTAAAAACCAGCAAGTGCTTTAGAAACATTTAAAACATTAAATGCAAAGTACATGTTAGGACGTGCACTCACATGAAATTCTCACCTCTCGTCTAACTGTGCACTCCTAACGTAAGTACCCGTCTAAAATGACACAACCCACTAGCTAAGTAACATCCTATCTAGCTAGACTGTCATAGGTTCTACCCTTAATACTCGATTCCCATTAACATTATAATGCTCGCAATTAAATAGGGGCTTAACGTAGATTCAGGTTCTCACATAAAAGTAATACAACTCATTATAGATCATCCCTTTTGTTATTCCATAGTTATACACACAATGCCATTTGAAAGTTCCCAGTTTATTAAGTGTATAATTTTCCACAACATAAATATACAATATAAGCACCCCGAGACTAAGCTGCGGTGCACACATACTCTGCTATCCATCCCGGTACATCACGTACATAAGGAATCACGTATTCCGAATCTCTCAGGAATCGTTCAGATAACACAAATCACAAATAGTGGAGGCGAACACAGTCACATCACATGGGTCACGCACATACCTGCACTCCCACGATCAGCAGACTTATTAACATCCCAATAAGTCCTTCTCTGACCTATGTTCATCGAGGTAACCAGTCTAAATCCGGGCAACACAAGGATTAGAGGGCCCTAAGAGAACGCAAACCTCCCGTGATAGCATGTATGGTAGGTATGTCATACACACAAATCATATACCAATACTAAGTAAACACGCATCTTAGTAATCCCCGTAGTTTAATTGTAGTACTTATCGCATTCTCGTACCAACTTAATATATATACAACTTATATAATCTCGGTCCATATTTGTACGTGCCATAATTTATTCTCACGTCGTAGTAGGCACTCGCGTCTCGACTCAAATGTCTATTTGATTCGATTCACACTTATATAATTTACTCCTCATTATATCCCAAATGTCCCAAGTATACTAATACACCATCAAAGTAATGTTATCTCTATCCTCGAACAAGTTTACGGGACTTCAAAAATCAAAACAGGCCAAAAGGCCTAAACTGCCAGCTCGTTAGAAGTCTCGTTCGGATGAGGCTGTTCGAACGAGAGTTCGTTCGAACGAACTGGGCTATCTAATGAGATCTCATTCGAACGAGATTATCGAATGAACATCCCTCTCGTTAGAACCCCAAACTGTCAACTCGTTAGAAGCTCGTTCGAACGAGTTTGTTCGAACGACCTGGGTAGGTCTTCTAACGAGTGACCAGATTCAAGCCCAGAAATCCTATCTCATTTTTCACCAATTTCTACACCTCAAATCTTAACCAAAATTCGTCCAATCAATGTTTTAAGGTCTCCAATCATCCTAAAACATACTAAGGTCATATACTAACATCTTTTAAGGAATTAACACATCCTAACCATCATTAATTCATCAAATCTCTACCCTTTTCCCCAAATTTTCAAGAACATAAACCCTAGAATTTTAAATCCTCAATAAGTCCATTCTAGATTCGTTTTTGTTACATCCAACATATATTAACATCAAAATATCATCTCCATACTATTCTACACGCAATTTGTCCTCAAAATTTAAGTCCTAAGTCCAATTCAAATGGGTTTCTATTTAACTTCCAAGAACAAATGTAAATCTTTCAATTTATCTAACATGGAAGAGACATTCTCTGAATTAAATAGGATTAAATCACTTGCCTCGAGTGTCTCTGAATTTGGTGTTGGTTTGATGAAGCTTTTCTGCAGAATTCCTTCTCTCTCTCTCTCTACCAGCCTTCTTCTCCAAAGGTGGATAGGGTTTTCTTTGGGAAAGTTTTGGAAACCTAATCTGATAACCCCTATAGCTTATTGGGTCATTAAGGGTTGGTTAATGGGTTTAGTGGGTGTATTCCCAATCAGATAAAGACTCATAATTTTCGTCATTATTAAATCCAAAAATTACAATATTACCAAACTACCCTTAATGTTGCCGGTATGGCCTAAAAATACCCCGGGACCCAAAATAAACCCCCGGCTAGTGTTTTCTGACTATCTCGACCCTTCCGGACGCGTTGGCGCACTCAAAACGACCATACGGTTAATAGAATTTACATTCACTTTTATGAATAAAATAATTATATCCTGACGCGACTGTCACACGCGTCCCAATAAAATGACCAAATTGTCGTATATCAATCTCACGACAAATTTCATAATTCAAAATTCATATAACATCATATATACTCAATATAGTTAAATACCAACTCACATCTCGCTAGTATTTTATCCGGATTAATTCCCAATTAATTCTCATTTAATTAATCCCAAAAATAAATATCGCCAAAAATACGGGGTATTACATACTTCCCCCCTAATAACAGAATTTCGTCCCGAAATTCGGAACTAGAAAGTACCTGATAAAAAAAACTCTGGATAACGTTCGCGCATCTCATACTCGCGTTCCCATGTGGACTCCTCGACATTGTGATATCGCCACTGAACACGCACTGACGGAACTATCTTTAACCGCAGCTTCCTCTCACTTCGGTCCAAAATAGCAATCGGCCCCTCCTCGTAGGAGCTATCCGGCTGGAGATCGATGTCCTCTACAACAATGTGAGAATGAGCCAAATTATCTTTAAGGTATTTCCTTAGCGAGGAAATATGGAATACATCGTGAATCCGATGCAAATGCTTCGGTAACCCAAGTCTATACGCAACCGGTCCGATCCGCTCAATAATAGGAAACGGCCCCACATACCTTGGTGCCAACTTCCCCTTATTCCCGAAGTGCATAATCACCTTCATAGGAGATACTCTGAGCAAAACCTGGTCCCCCACTTGGAACTCCCTGAAAAATCTCTTCGCATCAGCATAACTCTTCTGTCGGTCTTGAGCTACCCGAATGCGACTCCGAATCAACTCAATCCTTGCCGAAGTATCCTGAATCACTTTCGGCCCAAGTAGTTTGTTGTCCCCCACCTCTAACCAACATGCTGGGGAACGACAAGGCCTACCGTACAATGCCTCAAACGGAGCCATGCCAATAGTGAACTGATAGGAGTTGTTGTAAGCAAACTCCACCAGTGGAAGGTACTACTCCCATCCACCCCAAAAGTCAATAATGCACATGCGCAGCATGTCCTCCAACATCTGGTTTGTGCGCTCTGTCTGCCCATCGGTCTGCGGATGATAAGCCGTACTCAACCGTAATTCCGTCCCCATGGCCTCCTAGGAAACTCTCCCAAAACCGCGAAACAAATATCTTGTTTCTGTCAGACACGATATTTAGGGGCACACCGTGAAGTCTCACAACCTCTGAAATGAAGAGCTGGTCATACTGTCCCGTAGTGTAGTCAGTCCTTACGGGTAAAAAGTGAGCGACTTTGGACAACCTGTCCATAATTACCCAAACGGAGTCGTGACCCCTCTGCGACATAGGCAACCCCGTGATAAAATCCATGGATATGCTCTCCCACATCCACACCGGGACCTCCAACGGCTGTAGAAGTCCTGTCGGTCTCTGATGATCCACTTTTACTAGCTGGCAAGTGGCGCATTTTGAAACAAACTCAGCAATATCTCTCTTCATACCGCTCCACCAATACTGCCGTCTCATGTCTTGGTACATTTTGTCCCCTCCGGGATGTACCGCGAACCGTGAACCGTGCGACTCTGCCATCACCTCGTGTCGCAATTTCTCCCCTTCCGGAACCACCAATCTCCCATTGAAGCGTAATCCCCCGTCTGAGCTGACGGTATAGGACTCGGCTCCCTATGCTAGTAATCGAACTATCTGCTCCTGACAGAACGAGTCATTAGCCTGTGCCCGTACTATCTTCGTGACAATCTGTGGTGTAATAGTCATCACAGATAAGAAAGATCGGGCCACTGCATCCTGGTGTCCCAACTCCTTCCACTTTGCCTTCCACACGCCTGCCACCTCATCTGTTGGCCTACGGCTCAACGCGTCTGCTACCACGTTAGCCTTACCCGGGTGATACTGGATATCGAACTGGTAGTCTTTCACAAACTCAAGCCACCTACGCTGCTGCATATTCAACTCCTTATGCGTGAATAGGTACTGTAGGTACTTGTGGTCCGTGAATAATTGGAACTTCTCCCCCAAAAGATAGTGCCTCCAAATCCGTAGGGAAAATACCACTGCCGCCAACTCCAAATCATGCGTGGGGTAATTCTTCTCATAAGGCTTAAGCTTACGGGAAGCATAAGCTATGACCTGTCTCTCCTGCTGCAATACACCTCCAAGTCCTTGCAAAGACGCATCGGTGTAAACTAAATACTCAACTCCCGGTCTCGGCAATGCTAACACAGGTGCTGAGGTCAATTTATCCTTCAATTCATCGAATGCCAACGTACAGGCATCACTCCAGATGAATGGCACACCCTTACGAGTCAGATGTGTCAAAGTACCTGCTATCTTCGAGAAACCCCGAATAAACCTCCTGTAGTATCCTGCTAGGCCCAAGAAACTACGAATCTCAGTCGGTGTCGTGGGTTGTCCCCACTCCCTCACCACGGATACTTTCCCCGGATCAACAGATATTCCCCGTTCGGAAATAATATGTCCCAAAAACTGGACCTCCTTCCACCAAAACCCGCACTTCTCATATTTTGCATACAACTCGTTCTGACGGAGTGTCTGCAAAACTTGCCTCAAATGCTCGGCGTGCTCCTCCTCTGTCTGGGAGTAAACCAGAATATCATCGATGAAGACAATGACAAACTGATCTAGGAAATCCCTGAACACTCTGTTCATCAAGTCCATAAACACTGCTGGAGCGTTGGTCAAACCAAAAGGCATAACTCGAAACTCGTAAGAACCATATCTCGACAAGAACGCAGTCTTCGAGACATCCTCCTCCCTGATACGCAACTGATGGTATCTCGATCTCAAATCAATCTTTGAGAAGAAAGAAGCTCCTCTCAACTGGTCGAATAAGTCATCGATTCGAGGTAACGGATACTTATTCCGTATCGTGACCTTATTCAACTCTCGGTAGTCCACACACAATATCAGTGAACCGTCCCTCTTCTTCACAAACAAAACTGGAGCACCCCAAGGTGAGGTACTCCTGCGAATAAAGCCCTGACCTAACAGCTGCTCTATCTGATCTCGTAGCTCTCGCATCTCTGCCGGAGCCATACGGTACGGTGCGCGTCCTATAGGTCTCGTATCTGGCAATAGGTCTATAACAAAGTCTATCTCTCGACTGGCGGATATACCTGGTATCTCCTGAAACACATCCGAATACTCCCTGACGACTGGGATCTAATCTAAAGGAATCACAACCTCCTTAGAGGTATCCTCCTCTAGGTAATACAAATGAGTGGTCGAGCCTCCCTCTGGGCGAGGCATCGCCACTACAAACATCTCTTGCACAGGAATGGAAAAAATAATGCTCTCACTGAAGCAATTAATCATGGCTCTATAATCAGCGAGCCAATCCATACCGATAATCACATCGTGAACATGCATATCTAATACCCACATATCTGCAGGTAATACCAGACTACCAATCTCTACCCCCACTCCCCGGCATATAAAGAAAATAAGTGACCCACTCCCCAATGGTTAGTCTACACACGTCACTGTGCTCTCTGCCGTAGCTAACAATCCTAAGGCTCTCGCGAAATGTGTAGCTATAAAACAATGTGTAGCCCCCGTATCAAACAATGCCCGACCCATAGTGCCATGGATAGGAAACGTACCCTCAATCGCAGGCGGTGCCTGCTGAACTGCTGCCTGGTGGACATTATAGACACGTCCATACTGTAGCTGCCCCTGCTGAGCTGGGACTGCTGGAATGGGTGGCAATGCTGCCATCTGTGGCGGTGCGGGGAGAGCGGCGGGAAACATAGGCCTCTGCGGCTCCTGGCGAGCACCCTGCTGTTGCTGCTGTGGGGCCCTGCCCCTATCAGGACAATCCTGTCGTTTATGGCCAGTCTTGCCACAAGCAAAACACTTCCCTGGAAAGTTCCCTCCTCTCTGCCCCTGCGGTCCCCGGCCCAAGTGGCCGTTACCATTCCTCCCTTGGCCCTGCTGGCCTTGCTGAAACTGCTGCCCATTCTGCCCCTGTTGGCCCTGATGGCCGTTTGGACCCTGATGGCCCTGACGAAAACCTCCCTGTCCGTGCCTGTAATTCCCTGATCTGAACCTCTTCTGATCCCCCTGCTGGGAACCCTGCTCACCCTATCTCTGCCCCTGAACAGATTGTGCCCCACCGGCACCATGTCCTCCAGTCCTGCCCGGATGGCTAGACTCTCCCGATCTCTTGCCCTCAGTCATATGAAAGCGGTGATCCTGGCAGTGTAACAAAGCAGCGTCAACCACATCAGAATACGTGGCCAACGAAAGGTTCCCTAACAGATGCTGGCGGATCCTCCATGTCAACCCGTCGGTGAATTTCTCAATCTTCATCTTTTCTGTCGGTATCTCATCTGGAACGATATTCAACAGATTTGTGAACTCGGCCTCATACTCGGCCACGGTCTTACCCTCTTGCCTCAGATTCATCAGTTTCCTCCTCATTTCCGTATGAACAGCGGACGGAAAGTACTTACGGTCAAACCGCACCCAGAAGTCCTTCATAGTGAGAGTATCCCTCTCCTCCACGGTTGTAATAGACTCCCACCACTGCAGTGCAGATCCAACTAGCTTGAAAGTAGCTAGTACCTGCTTCTGAACGTCCGTGCACTCATACATCCTCAAGGGCCTCTGCATAACCTTCCTTCACTGGCTCGAGACTACCACATCTGAGCTACCTGCAAACTCTGGCGGATGCGCTTTCTGAAAAGCGTCACGTACACGTTCCCAAGCAGACGGGAATGCATTTGCCTGTACTGGCGCGGCGACCGGCGCCTGAGGTGGTGCCTGCTGGACTACGGCAATTGCGGCATTTACCGCTTGGGCTACTATAGTTGCAACCTCAGCGGCGTTCATCATGCCCTGAACTGGAGTGGGCTGGGGTTCAGGCGTTGCATCCCTGGGAACTCGTCGTGCACGCCGTGGAGGCATCTGAAATAAGAATAGAGTTTATAAGTTCACTGTTTATAAACTTAAAATAGCTGAAGAACGAAGCATACACAAAAAGAGTACAACAGTCCTAAAATATAGGGCTCTATATCAAAGAAACTTAGCGAAAACATAATAGCCGTACAGATACTAAAGGACACTAGAACCTGATGCTCTGATACCACCTGTGACACCCCGACTAATTAAATACCGGGTAGCTACTCCTTTATTAAATTAATTCAAAATGCCAAGTTGGCTCAGCTAATAGCATCATTGTCAAAAACATTTTATTATTACTAACCACCTAGTATTTAAAAAGTAAGTTGCCAAATTTTAATTAAAGTCTGATTAACATGCAGTAAAAGATTTAAAGCTTGAATAATAACACCATTCACCATAGCGAAATAGTAGAATAACCAACACATGAAATAAATAAATCCGGAGGAAAAACTCCTCACAACAAACTCCACATCTGAAATGAAATAACTAAATACTGAATACCGAATCAATACATGCCAAAGTCTGAAAAACTGAAATGGAAATGTAACTCTAATGGAACTGGGCAACATGCCCTAAAACTGAGGAATACTGAATATGGAATCCAAATGATAGAAGCGTCTAAAAGCAAATCCATGTAACTTCCACAAACAGCTACAACTCGTCATCTGAATGAGTACCTATGCATGGTGTCCTTATTGCTGGGCACCTAAAAATGGTTTTACAAAAATATAGATTTGAAAGCAAACGAGTCAGAGCCCGAATGTGGAGATATTTTAAAAACCTGCAAGTGCTTTAGAAACATTTAAAACATTAAATGCAAAGTACATGTTAGGACGTGCACTCATATGAAATTCTCACCTCTCGTCTAACTGTGCACTCCTAACGTAAGTACCCGTCTAAAATGACACAACCCACTAGCTAAGTAACATCCTATCTAGCTAGACTGTCATAGGTTCTACCCTTAATAATCGATTCCCATTAACATTATAATGCTCGCAATTAAATAGGGGCTTAACGTAGATTCAGGTTCTCACATAAAAGTAATACAACTCATTATAGATCATCCCTTTTGTTATTCCATAGTTATACACACAATGCCATATGAAAGTTCCCAGTTTATTAAGTGTATATTTTTCCACAACATAAATATACAATATAAGCACCCCGAGACTAAGCTGCGGTGCACACATACTCTGCTTTCCATCTCGGTACATCACGTACATAAGTAATCACGTATTTCGAATCTCTCAGGAATCGTTCAGAGAACACAAATCACAAATAGTGGAGGCGAACACAGTCACATCACATGGGTCACGCACATACCTGCGCTCCCACGATCAGCAGACTTATTAACATCCCAATAAGTCCTTCTCTGACCTATGTTCATCGAGGTAACCAGTCTAAATCCGGGCAACACAAGGATTAGAGGGCCCTAAGCGAACGCAAACCTCCCGTGATAGCAAGTATGGTAGGTATGTCATACACAAAAATCATATACCAATACTAAGTAAACACGCATCTTAGTAATCCCCGTAGTTTAATTGTAGTACTTATCGCATTCTCATACCAACTTAATATATATACAACTTATATAATCTCGGTCCATATTTATACTCGCCATAATTTATTCTCACGTCGTAGTAGGCACTCACGTCTCGACTCAAATGTCTATTTGATTCGATTCACACTTATATAATTTACTCCTCATTATATCCCAAATGTCCCAAGTATACTAATACACCATCAAAAGAATGTTATCTCTATCCTCGAACAAGTTTACGGGTCTCCAAAAATCAAAATAGGCCAAAAGGCCTAAACTGCCAGGTCGTTAGAAGTCTCGTTCGAACGAGGCTGTTCGAACGAGAGTTCGTTCGAACAAACTGGGCTATCTAACGAGATCTCGTTCGAACGAGATTATCGAACGAACATCCCTCTCGTTAGAACCCCAAACTGTCAACTCGTTAGAAGCTCGTTCGAACGAGTTCGTTCGAACGACCTGGGTAGGTCTTCTAACGAGTGACAAGATTCAAGCCCGAAAATCTTATCTCGTTTTTTACCAATTTCTGCACCTCAAATCTCAACCAAAATTCATCCCAACAATGTTTTAAGGTCTCCAATCATCCTAAAACATACTAAGGTCATATACTAACATCTTTTAAGGAATTAACACATCCTAAACATCATTAATTCATCAAATTTCTACCCTTTCCCCCAAATTTTCCAGAACATAAACCCTAGAATTTTAAATCCTCAATAAGTCCATTCTAGATTCGTTTTTGTTACATCCAACATATTAATATCAGAATAATCATCTCCATACTATTCTACATGTAATTTGTCCTCAAAATTCAAGTCCTAAGTCCAATTAAAATGGGTTTTTATTTAACTTCCAAGAACAAATCTAAATCTTTCAATTTATCTAACATGGAAGAGACATTCTCTAAATTAAATAGGATTAAATCACTTGCCTCGAGTGTCTCTGAATTTGGTGTTGGTTTGATGAAGCTTTTCTGCAGAATTCCTTCTCTCTCTATCTCTACCAGCCTTCTTCTCCAAAGGTGGCTAGGGTTTTCTTTGGGAAAGTTTTGGAAACCTAATCTGATAACCCCCGTAGCTTATTGGGTCATTAAGGATTGGTTAGTGGGTTTAGTGGGTCTATTCCCAATCAGATAAAGACTCCTAATTTTCGTCATTATTAAATCCCAAAAATACAATATTACCAAACTACCCTTAATGTTGTCGGTATGGCCTAAAAATACCCCGAGACCCAAACTAAACCCCCGGCTAGTGTTTTCTGACTATCTCGACCCTTCCGGATGCGTTGGCACACTCAAAATGACCATACGGTTAATAGAATTTAAATTCACTTTTATAAATAAAATAATTATATCCTGACACGACTGTCACACGCGTCCCAATAAAATGACCAAATTGTCGTATATCAATCTCACGACAAATTTCATAATTCAAAATGTATATAACATCATATATACTCAATATAGTCAAATACCAACTCACATCTCGCTAGTATTTTATCCGGATTAATTCCCAATTAATTCTCATTTAATTAATTAATCACAAAAATAAATATCGCCAAAAATACGGGGTATTACAGCACAGTGACGTGTGTAGACTCACCATTGGGGAGTGGGTCACTTATATTCTTTATATGCCGGGGAGTGGGGGTAGAGATTGGTAGTCTGGTATTACCTGCAGATATGTTGGTATTAGATATGCATGTTCACGATGTGATTATCGGTATGAATTCGCTCGCTGATTATAGAGCCATGATTGATTGCTTCGAGGGGAGCATTGTTTTTGCCATTCCGGGGCAAGAGATGTTTGTAGTGGCGATGCCTCGCCCAGAGGGAGGCTCGACCGCTCATTTGTATTACCTAGAGGAGGATACCTCTAAGGAGGTTGTGATTCCTTTAGATTCGATCCCAGTCGTCAGGGAGTATTCGGATGTGTTTCAGGAGATACCAGGCCTACCCCCTAGTCGAGAGATAGACTTTGTTATAGACCTATTGCCAGATACGAGACCTATAGCACGCGCACCTAACCGTATGGCTCCGGCAGAGATGCGAGAGCTACGAGATCAGATAGAGCAGTTGTTAGGTCAGGGCTTTATTCGCAGGAGTACCTCACCTTGGGGCGCTCCAGTTTTGTTTGTGAAGAAGAGGGACAGTTCACTGAGATTGTGTGTGGACTACCGAGAGTTGAATAAGGTCACGATACGGAATAAGTATCCGTTGCCTCGAATCGATGACTTATTTGACCAGTTGAGAGGAGCTTCTTTCTTCTCGAAGATTGATTTGAGATCGGGATACCATCAGTTGCGTATCAGGGAGGAGGATGTCTCGAAGACTACGTTCTTGTCGAGATATGGTTCTTACGAGTTCCGGGTTATGGCTTTTGATTTGACCAACGCTCCAGCAATGTTTATGGACTTGATGAACAGAGTGTTCAGGGATTTCCTAGATCAGTTTGTCATTGTCTTTATCGATGATATTCTGGTTTACTCCCAGACAGAGGAGGAGCACGCCGAGCATTTGAGGCAAGTTTTGCAGACACTTTGCCAGAACGAGTTATAAGCAAAATATGAGAAGTGCGGGTTTTGGCTGAAGGAGGTCCAGTTTTTAGGACATATTATTTCCGACCGGGGAATATCTGTTGATCCGGGGAAAGTATCCGCGGTGAGGGAGTGGGGACAGCTCACGACACCGACTGAGATTCGTAGTTTCTTGGGCCTAGCAGGATACTACAGGAGGTTCATTCGGGGTTTCTCGAAGATAGCAGGTCCTTTGACACATCTGACTCGTAAGGGTGTGCCATTCGTCTGGAGTGATGCCTGTCAGTTGGCATTGGATGAATTGAAGGATAAATTGACCTCAGCACCTGTGTTAGCATTGCCGAGACCGGGAGTTGAGTATTTGGTTTACACCGATGCGTCTTTGCAAGGACTTGGAGGTGTATTACAGCAGGAGAGACAGGCCATAGCTTATGCTTCCCGTAAGCTTAAGCCTCATGAGAAGAATTACCCCACGCATGATTTGGAGTTGGAGGCAGTGGTATTTGCCCTACGGATTTGGAGGCACTATCTTTTGGGGGAGAAGTTCCATTGTTCACGGACCACAAGTCCCTACAGTACCTGTTCAAGCAGAAGGAGTTGAATATGCGGCAGCGTAGGTGGCTTGAGTTTGTGAAAGACTACCAGTTCGATATCCAGTATCACCCAGGTAAGGCTAACGTGGTAGCAGACGCGTTGAGCCGTAGGCCAGCAGATGAGGTGGCAGGGGTGAGGAAGGCAAAGTGGAAGGAGTTGGGACACCAGGATGCAGTGGCCTGATCTTTCATGTCTGTGATGACCGTTACATCGCAGATTGTCACGAAGGTAGTACGGGCACAGGCTAATGACTCGTTCTGTCAGGAGCAGATAGTTCGATTACTAGCAGAGGGAGCCGAGTCCTATACCGTCAGCTCAGATGGGGGATTACGCTTCAATGGGAGATTGGTGGTTCCGAAAGGGGAGAAATTGTGACACGAGGTGATGGCAGAGTCGCACGGCTCACGGTTCGCGGTACATCCCGGAGGGGATAAAATGTACCAAGACATGAGACGGCAGTATTGGTGGAGCGGTATGAAGAGAGATATTACTGAGTTTGTTTCGAAATGCGCCACTTGCCAGCTAGTAAAAGTGGATCAGCAGAGACCGACAGGACTTCTACAGCCGTTGGAAGTCCCGGTGTGGATGTGGGAGAGCATATCCATGGACTTTATCACGGGGTTGCCTACGTCGCAGAGGGGTCACGACTCCGTTTGGGTAATTGTGGACAGGTTGTCCAAAGTCGCTCACTTTTTACCCGTAAGGACTGACTACACTACGGGACAGTATGCCCCGCTCTTCATTTCAGAGGTTGTGAGACTTCACGGTGTGCCCCTAAATATCGTGTCTGACAGAGACAAGATATTTGTTTCACGGTTTTGGGAGAGTTTCCAGGAGGCCATGGGCACGGAAATGCGATTGAGTACGGCTTATCATTCGAAGACCGATGTGCAGACAGAGCGCACAAATTAGATGTCGGAGGACATGCTACGCATGTGCATTATTGACTTTGGAGGTGGATGGGAACAATACCTTCCACTGGTAGAGTTTGCTTATAATAACTCCTACCAGTTCACTATTGGCATGGATCCGTTTGAGGCGTTGTATGGTAGGCCTTGTCATTCCCCAGCATGTTGGTTAGAGGTGGGGGACAACAAACTACTTGGGTCGGAAGTGATTCAGGACACTTCGGCAAGGATTGAGTTGATTCGGAGTCGCATTCGGGTAGCTCAAGACCGGCAAAAGAGTTATGCTGATGCGAAGAGGTTTTTCATGGAGTTCCAAGTGGGGGACCAAGTTTTCCTCAGAGTATCTCCTATGAAGGGGATTATGCGTTTCGGGAAGAAGGGGAAGTTGGCACCGAGGTATGTGGGGCCGTTTCCTATTATTGAACGGATTGGACCAGTTGCGTATAGACTCGGGTTACCGGAGCATTTACACCGGATTCACGATGTGTTTCATATTTCCTCGCTAAGGAAAGATCTCAGAGACGATTTGGCTCATTCTCACATCGCTTTGGAGGAGATTGATCTACAGCGTGATAGCTCCTACGAGGAGGGGCCGATTGCTATTCTGGACCAAAGTGAGAGGAAGCTGCGGTCAAAGATAGTTCCGTTAGTGCGTGTTCAGTGGCGACATCACGATGTCGAGGAGTCCACATGGGAACGCGAGGATGAGATGCGCGAACGTTATCCAGAGTTGTTTTTATCAGGTACTTTCTAGTTCCGAATTTCGGGACGAAATTCTGTTATTAGGGGGAAGTATGTAATACCCCGTATTTTTGGCAATATTTATTTTGGGATTAATTAATTAAATGAGAATTAATTGGGAATTAATCCGGATAAAATACTAGCGAGATGTGAGTTGGTATTTGACTATATTGAGTATATATGGTGATATATGAATATTGAATTATCAAATTTGTCGTGGGATTGATATACGGCAATTTGGACATTTTATTGGGACGCGTGTCACAGTCGCGTCAGGATATAATTATTTTATTTATAAAAGTGAATTTAAATTCTATTAATCGTATGGTCGTTTTTAGTGCGCCAACGCGTCCGGAAGGGTCGAGATAGTCAGAAAACACTAGCCGGGGGTTTATTTTGGGTCCCGGGGTATTTTTAGGCCATACCGGCAACATTAAGGGTAGTTTGGTAATATTGTATTTTTGGGATTTAATAATGACAAAAATTAGGAGTCTTTATCTGATTGGGAATAGTCCCACTAAACCCACTAACCAACCCTTAATGACCCAATAAGCTACGGGGGTTATCAGATTAGGTTTCCAAAACTTTCCCAAAGAAAACCCTAGCCACCTTTGGAGAAGAAGGCTTGTAGAGAGAGAGAGAGAAGGAATTCTGCAGAAAAGCTTCATCAAACCAACACCAAATTCAGAGAAACTAGAGGCAAGTGATTTAATTCTATTTAATTCAAAGAATGTTTCTTCCATGTTAGATAAATTGAAAGATTTACATTTGTTCTTGGAAGTTAAATAGAAACCCATTTGAATTGGACTTAGGACTTAAATTTTGAGGACAAATTGCATGTAGAATAGTATGGAGATGATATTTTGATGTTAATATATGTTGGATGTAACAAAAACGAATCTAGAATGGACTTATTGAGGATTTAAAATTCTAGGGTTTATGTTCTTGAAAATTTGGGGAAAAGGGTAGAGATTTGATGAATTAATGATGGTTAGGATGTGTTAATTCCTTAAAAGATGTTAGTATATGACCTTAGTATGTTTTAGGATGATTGGAGACCTTAAAACATTGATTGGACGAATTTTGGTTAAGATTTGAGGTGTAGAAATTGGTGAAAAACGAGATAGGATTTCTGGGCTTGAATCTGGTCACTCGTTAGAAGACCTACCCAGGTCGTTCGAACGAACTCGTTCGAACGAGCTTCAAACGAGTTGACAGTTTGGGGTTCTAACGAGAGGGATGTTCATTCGATAATCTCGTTCGGGATCTCGTTAGATAGCCCAGTTCGTTCGAACGAAATCTCGTTCGAATAGCCTCGTTCGAACGAGACTTCTAACGAGCTGGCAGTTCAGGCCTCTTTGGCCTGTTTTGATTTTTGGAGTCCCGTAAACTTGTTCGAGGATAGAGATAACATTCCTTTGATGGTGTATTAGTATACTTGGGACATTTGGGATATAATGAGGAGTAAATTATATAAGTGTGAATCGAACCAAATAGACATTTGAGTCGAGACGTGAGTGCCTACTACGACGTGAGAATAAATTATGGCGCGTACAAATATGGACCGGGATTATATAAGTTGTATATATATTAAGTTGGTACGAGAATGCGATAAGTACTACAATTAAACTACGGTGATTACTAAGATGCGTGTTTACTTAGTATTGATATATGATTTGTGTGTATGACATACCTAACATACTTGCTATCACGGGAGGTTTGCGTTCGCTTAGGGCCCTCTAATCCTTGTGTTGCCCGGATTTAAACTGGTTACCTCGATGAACATAGGTCAGAGAAGGACTTATTGGGATGTTAATAAGTCTGCTGATCGTGGGAGCGCAGGTATGTGCGTGACCCATGTGATGTGAGTGTGTGCGCCTCCATTATTTGTGATGTTGTTATCTGTGAGCTATTCCTGAGAGATTCGGAATATGTGATCCTTATGTACGTGACGTACCGAGATGGATAGCAGAGTATGTGTGCACCGCATCTTAGTCTCGGGGTGCTTATATTGTATATTTATGTTGTGGAAAAATATACACTTAATAAACTGGGAACTTTCATATGGCATTGTGTGTATAACTATGGAATAACAAAAGAGATGATCTATAATGAGTTGTATTACTTTTACGTGAGAACCTGAATTTACGTTAAGCCCCTACTTAATTGCGAACATTATAATGTTAACGGGAATCGAGTAATAAGGATAGAACCTATGACAGTCTAGCTAGATATGATGTTCCTTAGCTAGTGGGTTGTGTCATTTTAGACGGGTACTTACGTTAGGAGTGCACAGTTAGACGAGAGGTGAGAATTTCATGTGAGTGCACGTCCTAACATGTACTTTGCATTTAATGTTTTAAATGTTTTTAAAGCACTTGCAGGTTTTTAAAATATCTCCACATTTGGGCTCTGACCCGTTTGCTTTCAAATCTATTTTTTTGTAAAACCATTTTAGGTGCCCAGCCACAAGGACACCATGCATAGGATACTCATTCAGATGACGAGCTGTAGCTGTTTGTGTAAGTTACAGGGATTTGCTTTTAGATGCTTCTATCATTTGGATTGCTTGTTCAGTATTCCTCAGTTTTAGGTCATGTTGCCAAGTTCCATTAGAGTTACATTTCCATTTCAGTTTTTCAGACTTTGGCATGTATTGATTCAGTATTCAGTTTTTAGTTATTCATTTCAGTTGTGGAGGTTGTTGTGAGGAGTTTTCCTCCGAATTTATTTATATCATGTGATAGTTATTCTACTATTTCGTTATGGTGAATGGTGATATTATTCTTGCTTTAAATCTTTCACTGCATGTTAATCAGACTTTAATTAAAATTTGGCAACTTACTTTTTAAATACTAGGTGGTTAGTAATAATAAAAAAAAATTCGGCAGTGATGCTATTAGCTGAGCCAACTTGGCATTTTGAATTAATTTAATAAAGTAGTAGCTACCCGGTATTTAATTAGTCGGGGTGTCACAGCTACAAAAGACAATCTTCCGATGAACATCACTCCAAAGAGAACTACAAATATCACGAATGCAATGAGGATGGACATTTTGTTGCGGACTACCCCAAACGTAAAATAGAAATAAGAAAGGATAAAGGGGAGCAATGAGAGACACATGTAAATAATGCAATGACGCATCTTGGAGTGAGTCAAAAGAATCCTACTCTAATAACAAATCAAACGAATCTGATGAATCAAATCTATGCCTAATGGGATTGGACGATGAGGTGTGCATGAAGCCATCCGCAAAAAGAAGTAAAATGGTACTTAGACAATAGATGCTCCCGTCATAAAACCGATGATAAAAAAAAGTTTACAAACCCTGTTCATAGAAAAGGAGGAAACTTCACATTCAGAGATAATTCAAAACCCAGAATCATTGGTGAAAGTAAAATTAGTACATTAATATCTACTTACATTGATAATGTCCTATTATTTGATGGCCTTAAACATAGCCTAATTGACATTAGTCAACTATGCGGTAAGGGATTTCAAGTAATTTTTTATACAAGCATTACCTAGTCAAAAGAGCCATAGACAATCAAGTATGCTTTGTTTCGTCTAAAAACTAAAATGTTTATACATTAGATATAATAGATCTAACCCATCAAAAGTTTTAATGTCTCACACCCATGGATGATTGTTCATGGCTATGGCGTGGAAGACTTGTTCATGCGCATATGGAAATCATTCATAAACTATGTAATAAAGAACTCATTAAAGGTCTACCAAAAGTAAAGTACATAAAAGACAAAATATGTGATGCATGCCAGTATGATAAATAACATAAAATATATTTTAAAGGGAAAAAAACATATTACCTCCACTAGAGCTCTTAACCTTATCCATGTGATTTATTTGGTCGAAATCCTGTTGCAGCATAAATAAAAAGGTATATGCATTTGTCATTGCCAATGACTTTTCTTAATTTGGTTGGGTAATTTTTTTTGTCAAACAAAAAAGAAAATATAACATCTTTATGAAATTTTGTAAATAGTTAAAATGAAAATAGATTCACCCTCAAAAATATACGGGGTAATAGAGGAAGAGAATTTAACAATAAAGAAATAAAAGAATACTGTGACAATAAAGGATATGATCATAATTTTTCAGAACTCCCCAACAAAACGGAGTAATTGAAAGAAATAATCGATCACATCAATAAATGTCGCGTACTATGCTCAACGGACACAAACAACCATAATATTTTTAGGCAGAAGCTGTAAACATTGCATGTTATGTGATTAATAGTGTAACAATTCGGAAGATTATCAACAAAACCCCATATCAAATACGAAAGGGAAATAAAACAAATATTGGGTATTTTAAAGTATTTGGTTGCAAATGTTTTGTTCTAAATGAACAAGAAAATTTAAGCAAATATTCAAAATCCGATGTTGTAATCTTTTTAGCATACTCCACCATTAGCAAATTCAGTAGGATTTGCTACAAAAGAACATTAATAATTGAAGAATCCATCCATGTTACCTTTAATAAAATCAACCCTTATATCCTTTACAAACTTCATGAGGAGGAGGAGGATTGTACCCAAATAAGAAATCAAATAAAATCCCTTTGCCTAAAACAATGGGCCTGTTTGGTTTGCAACTATAATTCTGTTTTCTGTGTTTAAATACAATTCTGATAAAAATCTTCGTTTGGCAACCTGTTTTTAAACACAGAATTATAATATTCCTGTGTTATAATCAAGTTTTTCAGAAAACAGATTTTGGGTGTTTTATAACATCTGTTTTTTTTATTTTTCAACTCAGAATTATTCATTCTTAATATTTTAAAGCAATTATACCTTAATATATAATATACATACATAATACATTAATGTGTGTAATTCTTATAAATAAAAAATATAAATGTACATATACACAAAATTACGTATGGAATAATATAAAGTTAAATAATATTATCAATAGATACATGATACTTATATATAGTTTTATACATATATTATTAATGTATGGAATAATATAAAATATACATATAGTACATATGTATTAAAAAATATTATCAATTCATGTATGTATATAATTTTATAGTGAATTATATATGCGACATCATTATATATATATATATATATATATATATATATATATATATATATATATATATATATATAGAGAGAGAGAGAGAGAGAGAGAGAGTTAAACTCCCTAACATACCTCATTAAATATACCTAAAAATACATGATATTAAATGTACGTGTATATAATTTATGATGTATGTATGTGTGTATATGTATACATTCATGTATCATAAATAATTATAAACAGTGTCATTTTTAAAAATTATCGTCATATTCTCAAACCGGGAGACCCGAGATCACGCGGTCAGTTCCTACAAGTAACATTGGTCCCGCGCGAGGTGTTCGTGCCTCCTACGGGGTCGTTTTGGCCCTTGTTTGGGTTTTCACCCTTTAACGGCTTGTTTTTAAGTCTAAGTGTCATTTTTGCAAATTATTGTCAAATTCTCAAACCGGGAGACTCGGGACCACGCAGTTGTAATACCCCATATGTAGCGGACGTCTGGAAGGCAAAGTGGAAGGAGTTGGGTCACCAGGACGCAGTGGCACGTTCTTTCATATCCGTGATGTCAGTCACACCCTAGATTGTTACGAGGGTGATACATGCACAGACTACAGACCCGTTTTTCCAGGAGCAGATTGTGCGACTTCTAGCCGAGGGTGCTGAGTCCTATTCTGTTAGTTATGATGGAGGTTTGCGATTTAATGGGAGATTGGTGATTCTAGAAGGCGCGGAGTTACGTCATGAAGTGATGACTCATTCTCACGGGTCCCGATTTGCAGTACATCCGGGAGGTGATAAAATGTACCAGGACATGAGGCGTCAATACTGGTGGAGTGGGATGAAGAAGGACATCGCCGAGTTTGTGTCCAAGTGTTCTACCTGCCAGCTGGTGAAGGTGGACCACCAGAAACCGTCAGGATTGCTTCAGCCGTTGGAAGTACCTGCGTGGATATGGGAGAGTATTTCCATGGATTTCATTACAGGGTTGCCTACATCACAACGGGGCCACGATTCTATCTGGGTAATTGTAGACCGTTTGACCAAAGTGGCTCATTTTCTGCCAGTGCGGACAGATTATACTACGGGTCAGTATGCTCAATTGTTCATTGCTGAGATTGTCAGATTACACGGGGTGCCCCTGAATATGGTGTCACATAGAGACAAGATTTTTGTGTCCCGTTTCTGGGAAAGTTTTCAGGAGACTATGGGTACTGAGTTGAGGTTGAGTTCAGCTTACCACCCATAGACAGATGGACAGACAGAGCGTACTAATCAGATGTTAGAGGATATGCTACGCATGTGTGTTCTCGATTTTGGAGGAGGTTGGGAGCCACATCTTCCACTGGTAGAGTTTGCTTATAATAACTCTTATCAGTTTACGATTGGTATGGCTCCATTTGAGGCTTTGTATGGCAGGCCTTGTCGTTCTCCAACTTGTTGGCTCGAGGTGGGGGACAACAAGTTGCTAGGACCAGAAGTGATTCAGGATACCTCCGCGAGGATTGAGATTATCAGGAGTCGTATTCGGGTGGCCCAGGATAGGCAGAAGAGCTATGCCGATGCGAAACGGTTCTTCCGGGAGTTTAATGTGGGAGAGCAAGTGTTATTGCGTGTATCTCCTATGAAGGGAGTGATGAGGTTCGAGAAGAAGGGGAAGTTGGCTCCGAGGTACGTAGGACCATTTCCCCATCATCGAGAGGATTGGGCCGGTAGCATACAGGTTGGGATTGCCAGAACATTTACATCGCATTCACGATGTATTCCACATCTTGCCGTTGAGACGATATCTTCGGGATGATATGGCCTATACTCACATTGTGATAGATGAGATAGATTTACAGTCTGATAGCTCTTATGAGGAGAGACCAGTGGCTATTCTAGACTACAGTGAGAGGAGATTGAGGTCGAAAATAGTTCCACTTGTGCGAGTCCAGTGGGAGCATCATAATGTGGAGGAATCCACTTGGGAGCGTGAGGCAGATATACGCGAGAACCCAGAGTTGTTTTTACCAGGTATGCCTTATTCTTCGAATTTCGGGACGAAATTCCGTTATTAGGGCGGAAGTATGTAATACCCCGTATTTTTATGCTATATTAATTTGGGGATTTATTAAATTTAATGAGAATGTTTATTTAATAAAAATCCGGAAATTAAATATGTTATAATTATTAACGTGACGAGAGTTAGTAATTATGGGAAACTTGTTGAATATTACTAATGAGCATAGTAATATATTATATTGGTTATATTGAATGTCATAAGTGAATTAAATGACTATTTCGGAAATTTAAGTCGGGACGTGCCCGTGTCACGTCGGGACTAATTTTGTTAAATAAAAAGTGAATATTTTATAAGTTGTTCGTATAGTCCTTTTGAGTGCGCCAACGCGTCCGGAAGGGTCGAGATAGTCATAAAAGTGTACCCGGGGGTTTAGTTTGGGTCTCGGGGCATTTTTAGGCCTAATTGGTGCCCCGGGAGGGCATTTTAGTCATTTTACTTAATTGGGTAATTAAACCCACGAATTTCAGCCATCTTTATCAGCCATTAGGTTAGCCTTTTAGGGTTAGAACTTTCAGAAATCAAGTGATGGCCATTGGAGAAGAGAGGAGAGAGCTCCAAGGCAAACCAAGGCCAAAAAGCCACTGGATTTCACCGCCACCACCACCATCGCGTAGATCACGAGACAAGGAACGCGGCCATACCAAAATCATCCGGGAATCTGCATACCCCAAATCTCAGGCAAGTGTTTAAACTTGCTATTTTCGTTGATGCAATCTTCATGTTAGCTTAGGAATAAATTGTGATAAAAATTATGGAAGAAAACCCAATCTTTGATAGGAAAAACCCATATAGTATTGATGTACATGTTAATTCTGGAAAACCTTGCCATGTAGAGGTAATAATCCACGAAATTTGGTGATCATAATAAATAAATATTGGATAAAGATTCATTAGAAATCTGTTTAAGGAAATTCTAGGGTTCTTGATAATTGGACATGATTTTAGGTTGAAAACCCATGTTTAATGATAGTTACACGCATGGTTTACGTTATAAACACCTGGTATTATATTATAATGATGATAGTAGGATTCTTGGTGCGATTAGAATGGAAACACATCATTTTAGATGTTGGATGAAAACCGTAACTGCATTCTGCAGAATTTTGCCCAGACCTGCTTGATCGATCGATCGATCCTAGAGCTTCGATCGATCGAAGGTTCGATCGATCGAGCCCCAAGCTTCGATCGATCGACCCCTCCTGGCAGACTTATATTTCTCTTGTTTAATTAGTTAAATTAAGTTTATCGTGAAATAATTCTTGGGCATTCTTGATAAAATAATTTGGGAGACATTGAGGACCAGTAGGGTATATGAATAATTGTTGGGACCTTTAATCTTCAACGAGATTGCTATTTATGGGATATTTACTTTAGGTTGGTAGTTTTATGAATTTAAAAGGGTGAGGTGCGTAAGAGAGTTACGTTGGAACCTAATAAAGACACTTACTGAAATTTAGATTTGTGAGGATATAGCCCACGAGTGTTAGGTAATAAGTGAGAAAACCCTTCGAGTTAAGGTTAGGAACAAAACCTTATACATATTTCTATAAATGTGAAATTTAGGATAAATGGTATAATTATGGGTAATGTGAAGAACCTATGTTAATAGGATAAAGTGGTATATTTATATAATTGTGTGTACATATATTATATGCATGTGAAAATCATACCCACGCTACTTACTATCCCTGAGGTTTCCGCGCTGGGACAAGTCTTATCTCAATGGGACCTTTATGGGGGATATTGACTTGTACCCTAGAATATAGATGTCCTTGATACAGGCTATCGACGTGATAGTTCAGACGGTCCTATGAGACGCCGGTATGTGCCATCCTCTTAGAGACTTGGAATCTATTCTTCGCCTCAATATTGTTTGTGTATGTATTGTTAATACATTTCGAGAGTGACTCCGAATGTATTCCCCTTAATATGAGTGATATGGGGCTTTGGATAGTAGAGTATGCCCGCACCATAATTTAGTTGGGGTGCTGTTATAATATATATTATACGAGTAGTTAATATATATATATATATATATGAAATTCTGAAATTTGGAACTGCCTACCGTGATTTGATATGTAGGACATGGTTGATGACTAAAAATTGTAAATACTTGTTTTGAGAAAGCAGAGTATGCCTACACCATAGTTTATATGTTGGTGCAGTTAAAATATATATATATAAATTATACGAGTACCATATATATATATCTGGATAGAGGAATTTAAACTATTGCTGTAACGTAGTAAGTGAGGAATAATTCTGAACTAAATTATTAAATACTTGTTTTGAAAAAGTATAAGATGACACTGTAAAACTTTATGGATTTTATAAAGTTAAAATGGAGGACTTTGATTACTGTTTGAAACATTCTTTTTAAAATGGAGTCGTGAATTATAAATCTTGCGAGTAATCTAAGTTAAGTTAAATCTTTTAGAAAGACAAGTGCGTTAAATGATAAGAAACCGTGGGGAAGGTTAGTGCGATAGGTGTGCACATTAGAAGAGAGGTGAGTATTTTCTCAAGAGAGTGACGTGCTAACATGATATTGCATTGGCCTGTATCATTTTAAATACTTGCTAAACGTATTTTAAAATCAAACACACTTTCGGGCTCTGACCCGTTTCTTTTTCTCTCTCTCTCTTGTATATATATATATGTATATTTTCAGGTGCCCAGCCACAGGGGCGTCTTGCTTAGGATCCCTTGAGAGGAACGTGCTGCAGCTTAGGTGGGAGTTGCAGGTCACTTGAGTAGACGGCTTCTTTTATTGACTCCACTTCTAGTACTCTCATTTATTGGGCACGTGTCGCCCTTTCCATTATTTATTTGTTATCAGGACATTTATATTTCAGTCTTTCCAGTATTGTTTCTTTGGGATTTATTCAGTATGGACTTGTGATTTTAGTTTTCATATGTTGGCATTCGATTGACGAATGTATTATATTATTTGGTTTATCGTGGTGTGATTCTTAATTGTAGAAATGTTGTTTTATATAAATAAATCTTTTTCTTTAATTAAAATTTGGAAGTTTGTATGAAAAATGTTTTTGACACGTAGCTTAATTATTTAGGGTGTTAAATTGCAAAATTTATTTTTATCGACAGTGATGCTGAGAATGAACCAACTGTTAACCTTGATTTAATTTAATAAAGAAGTGATCGCCCGGTATTTAATTAGGCGGGGTGTCACAGCAGTTAGTTCCTACAAGTTAAATTAGTCCCGTGCAAGGTGTTCGTGCCTCCTATGGGGTCGTTTGGGGGCAGGTTTGGATTTTCACCCATTAACGACTTATTTTTAAGTTGAAGTGTTGATTTTTGCCAATTATCATCATATTCACAAATTGGGAGACCCGGGACTATGCGGTCAGTTCCTACAAGTTACTTTGGTCTCGTGTAAGGTGTTCGTGTCTCCTACGGGGTCGTTTGGGGGCTGGTGTGAGTTTTCATCCATTAACGACTTGTTTTTAAGACTTAGTGTGATTTCTGCAAATTATCATCATATTCTCATACCGGGAGAACCCGGGACTATGCGAACACTTCCTAGAAGTTACATTGGTCCCGCGCGAGGTGTTCGTGCCTCCTACGGGATCGTTTGGAGGCTGGTCTGGGTTTTCACCCTTTAACGGCTTGTTTTTAAGTTTAAGTATTGATTTTTACAAATTATCATCATAATCACAAACCGAGAGACCCGGGACTATGCGATCAACTTTTACAAGTTACATTGCTCCCGTGCGAGGTGTTCGTGCCTCATACGGGGTCGTTTGGGGGCTGGTTTGGGTTTTCACCCTTTAACGGCTTGTTTCTAAGTTTAAGTGTTGATTTTTGCAAATTATCATCATATTCTCAAATTGTGAGCCCCGGAACTACGCAGCCAGTTCCTATAATTTTCGTTGGTCCCGTGTGAGGTGTTCGTGCCTCCTACGGGGTCGTTTGGGGGATGGTTTTGGATTTCACCCTTTAACGGCTTATTTTTAAGTCTAAGTGTCATTTTTACAAATTATCGTCATATTCTCAAATCGGGAGATCCGAGACCACGCGGTCAGTTCCTACAAGTCGCATTCGTCCCATGCGAGGAGTTCGTGCCTTCTACGGGGTCATTCGGGGGCTCGTTTGGGTTTTCACCCTTTAATGGCTTGTTTTTAAGTCTAAGTGTCATTTTTAAAAATTATCGTTATATTATCAAATCGAGAGACCCGGGACCACGC
Source organism: Sambucus nigra (assembly GCA_949130495.1). Lineage (NCBI taxonomy): Eukaryota > Viridiplantae > Streptophyta > Magnoliopsida > Dipsacales > Adoxaceae > Sambucus > Sambucus nigra. The sequence continues at coordinate 622,879,859 of OX422210.1, read as the reverse complement.
GATTAGTTCCCACGAGTTACATTAGTCCCGTGCGAGGTGTTCATGCCTCCTACGGTGTCGCTTGGGGCTGGTTTGGGGTTTTACCCTTTAACGGCTTGTTTTTATGTTGAAGTGTTCATTTTTGCAAATTATCGTAATATTCACAAACTGTGAGACCCGGGACTACGCGGTCAGTTCTTACAAGTTACATTGGTCCCGTGTTAGGTGTTCGTGCCTCCTACGGGGTTGTTTGGGGGCTGGTTTGGGTTTTCACCCTTTAATGGCTTGTCTTTAAGTCTAAGTGTGATTTTTGCAAATTATCGTCATATTCTCAAACCGAGAGACCCGGGACTATGTGGTATGTTCCTACAAGTTACATTGGTCCCGCTTGAGGTGTTCGTTCCTTCTACGAGGTCTTTTGGGGACTAGTCTGGGTTTTCACCCTTTAACGGCTTGTATTTAAGTTTAAGTGTTGATTTTTGCAAGATATCATCATATTCACAAACCAGGTGACCCGAGACTACGCGATCAATTTCTACAAGTTACGTTGGTCCCGTGCGAGGTGTTCGTGCCTCCTACGGGGCCTTTTGGGGGTTGGTCTGGGTTTTCATCCTTTAACGACTTGTTTTTAAGTTTAAGTGCTAATTTTTGCAAATTATCATCATTTTATTAAACCGTGAGCCCCCGGACTACGCGTTCAGTTCCTACAAGTTACATTGGTCCCATGTGAGGTGTTCGTGCCTCCTACGGGGTCATTTGGGGGATGGTTTGGGTTTTCACCCTTTAACGACTTGTTTTTAAGTTTAACTGTTGAGTTTTACAAATTATCGTCATAATCACAAATTGGGAGACCTGGGACTACTCGGTCAGTTCCTGCAAGTTACATTGATCCCGTACGAGGTGTTCGTGCCTCCTACGGGGTCGTTTGGGGGCTGGTCTGGGTATTCACCCTTTAACGACTTGTTCTTAAGTCTAAGTGTGATTTTTACAAATTATCATCATATTCTCAAACTGGGAGACCCGAGACTACGCGGTTAGTTCGTACAAGTTACATTGGTCTCGTGCGAGGTGTTCGTGCCTCCTACGGCGTCGTTTGGGGGTTGGTTTGGGTCTTCACCCTTTAACAGCTTATTTTTAAGTTTAAGTGTTGATTTTTGCAAATTAGCGTCATATTCACAAATCGAGAGACACGGGACTACGCGATCAGTTCCTATAAGTTACATTGGTCCCATGTGAGGTGTTCGTGCATCCTACGGGGTCGTTTGGGGACTGGTCTTTGTTTTCCCTCTTTAACGGCTTGTCTTTAAGTTTAAGTGTTACTTTTTTCAAATTATCATCATATTAACAAATCGTGAGCCCCGGGACTACACGGCCAGTTCCTACAAGTTACATTGGTCCCGTGGAGGTGTTCGTGCTTCCTACGTGGTCGTTTGGGGGCTAGTTTAGGTTTTCACCCTTTTACAGCTTGTTTTTTAGTCTAAGTGTCATTTATGAAAATTATCTTCATATTCTCAAACTGGGAGACCGGAGACCACGCAGTTAGTTCCTACAAGTTACATTGGTCCCGTGCGAGGTGTTCGTGCTTCCTACGAGGTCGTTTGGGGGCTGGTTTGTGTTTTCACCCTTTAACGGCTTGTTTTTAAGTTTAAGTGTTGATTTTTGTAAATTATCATCATATTCACAAACCAGAAGAGTCAGGACTACACGGTCAGTTCCTACAAGTTACATTGGTCCCGTGAGAGTTGTTCGTGTCTCCTACGGGGTCGTTTGGGGGATGGTTTTGGATTTCACCCTTTAACGACTTATTTTTAAGTCTAAGTGTCATTTTTACAAATTATCATCATATTCTCAAATCGGGAGATCCGAGACCACGTGGTCAGTTCCTACAAGTTACATTCGTCCCGTGCGAGGAGTTCGTGCCTTCTACGGGGTCATTTCGGGGTTGGTTTGGGTTTTCACCCTTTAATGGCTTGTTTTTAAGTTTAAGTGTCATTTTTGCAAATTATCGTTATATTCTCAAATCGAGAGACCCGAGACCTCGCGGTCAGTTCCCACACGTTACATTAGTCCCTTGCGAGGTGTTCATGCCTCCTACGGTGTCGCTTGGGGGCTGGTTTGGGTTTTCACCCTTTAACGGCTTGTTTTTATGTTCAAGTGTTGATTTTTGCAAATTATCGTCATATTCACAAACTGGAAGACCCGAGACTACGTATTCAATTATTACAAGTTACATTGGTCCCGTGTGAGGTGTTCGTGCCTCCTACGGGGTCGTTTGGGGGCTGGTCTGGGTTTTAACCCATTAATGTGTTATTTTTAAGTCTAAGTGTAATTTTTCAAAATTATCGTCATATTCTCAAACCGGGAGACCCGGGACTATGCGGTCAGTTCCTACAAGTTATATTGGTCCGTCGCGAGGTGTTCGTGCCTCCTACGGGGTCGTTTGGGGGCTGGTCTGGGTTTTCACCCTTTAACGACTTATTTTTAAGTTTAAGTGTTGATTTTTGCACATTATCGTCATATTCTCAAACCGCGATCCCCGGGACTACGCGGCCAGTTCCTACATGTTACATTGGTCCCATATGAAGTGTCCGTGCCTCCTACGGGGTCGTTGGGGGGCTAGTCCAGGTTTTCACCCTTTAACACCTTGCTTGTATGTCTAAGTGTGATTTTTGCAAATTATCATCATTTTCTCAAACCGAAAGACCTAGGACTACGCGGTCAGTTCCTACAGGTTACATTGGTCCCGTGCGAGCTGTTCGTTCCCCCTTTTTGGGGTCGTTTGGGGCCTGGTTTTGGTTTTCACCCTTTAACGGCTTGTTTTTAAGTTTAAGTATTGATTTTATGAAATTATCTTCATATTCACAAATTGGGAGAACCGGGACTACGCGGTCAGTTCCAACAAGTTACATTGGTCCCGTGTGAGGTGTTCGTGCCTCCTATGGGGTCGTTTGGGGGCTGGTCTCGGTTTTCACCCATTAATAACTTGTTTTTAAGTCTAAGTGTGATTTTTGCAAATTATCGTCATATTCTCAAACCGGGAGACCCGGGACTATGCGGTAAGTTCCTACAAGTTACATTGGTCCCGCGCGAGGTGTTTGTGCCTTCTACGAGGTCGTTTGGGGGCTGGTCTGGGTATTCACCCTTTAACGACATTTTTTTAAGTTTAAGTGTTGATTTTTTGCAAATTATCGTCATATTGTCAAACCGTGAGCCCCGGGACTACGCGACCAGTTCCTACAAGTTACATTGGTCTCGTCTGAGTTGTGTGAGCCTACTACGGGGTCGTTTGGGGATGGTTTGGGTTTTCACCCTTTAACGACTTATTTTTAAGTTTAAGTGCTGATTTTTGCAAATTATCATCATATTCACAAATTGGGAGACCCGGGACTACGCGATTAGTTCCTACAAGTTACATTGGTCCCGTACGAGGTGATCATGCCTCCTACGGAGTCGTTTGAGGGTTTGTCTGGGTTTTCACCCTTTAACGGCTTGTTTTTAAGTCTAAGTGTCATTTTTACAAATTATCATCATATTCTCAAATCGGGAGACCCCAGGATTACGCGGTCAGTTCCTACAAGTTACATTGGTCCCTTACGAGGTGTTCGTGCCTCCAACGGGGTCGTTTGGGGGTTGGTTTGGGTTTTCACCCTTTAACGGCTTGTTTTTAAGTTTATATGTTGATTTTTGTTAATTATCATCATATTCATAAACCGAAAGACCCGAAACTACGCGGTCAGTTCCTACAAGTTACATTGGTTCCGTACGAGGTGTTCGTGCCTCCTACAGGTCGTTTGGGGGATGGTTTGAGTTTTAACCCTTTAATGGCTTTTTTTTAAGTCTAAGTGTGATTTTTGCAAATTATCATCATATTCTCAAATTGGGAGACCCAAGACTACGCGGTCAGCTCCTACAAGTTACATTGGTCCAGTGCGAGGTGTTCATGCCTCTTATGGGGTCATTTGGGGGCTGGTTTGGGTTTTCAGCCTTTAACGACTTGCTTTTAAGTTTAAGTGTTGAATTTTGTTAATTATCATCATATTCATAAAATGGAAGACCCGGAACTACGCGGTCAGTTCCTACAAGTTACATTTGTCCCGTACGAGGTGTCCGTGCCTCCTACAGGTCGTTTGGGGGATGGTTTGAGTTTTCACCCTTTAACGACTTGTTTTTAAGTCTAAGTGTCATTTTTACAAATTATCATCATATTCTCAAACCGGGAGACCCCAGGATTACGCGGTCAGTTCCTACAAGTTACATTGGTCCCGTACGAGGTGTTCATGCCTCCTACGGGGTCGTTTGGTGGTTGGTTAGGGTTTTCACCCTTTAACGACTGGTTTTTAAGTCTAAGTGTCATTTCAGCAAATTATCGTCATATTTTCAATCCGGGAGACTCGGGACTACGCGGTCAGTTCCTACAAGTAACATTAGTCCCGCGCGAGGTGTTCGTGCCTCCTACGGGGTCGTTTGGGGGTTGGTATGGGTTTTCACCCTTTAATGACTTGTTTTTAAGTTTAAGTGTTAATTTTTGCAAATTATCATCATATTCACAAACCGAGAGACCCGGGACTACGCGGTCAGTTTCAATAAGTTACATTGGTCCCGTACGAGGTGTTCGTGCCTCCTATAGGGTCGTTTGGGGTCTGGTCTGGGTTTTCATCCTTCAACGGCTTATTTTTAAGTTTAAGTGTTGATTTTTGCAAATTATCATCATTTTCTCACATTGTGAGCCCCGGGACTACGCGGCCAGTTCCTATAAGTTACATTTGTCCCGTGTGAGGTGTTAGTGCCTCCTACGGGGTCGTTTGGGGGGCTGGTTTGGGTTTTCACCCTTTAACGGCTTGTTTTTAAGTCTAAGTGTCATTTTTGCAAATTATCGCTCTATTCTCAAATCGGGAGACCCGGGACCACACGGTTAGTTCCAACAAGTCACATTAGTCCTGTGCAAGGTGTCGTGCCTCCTACGGAGTCGTTTGGTGGTTGGTTTGGGTTTTCACCTTTAACGGCTTGTTTTTAAGTTGAAGTGTTGATTTTTGCAAATTATTGTCATATTCACAAACTGGGAGACCCAGAACTACGTGGTCAGTTCCTACAAGTTACATTGGTCCCGTGTGAGGTGTACGTGCCTCCTACGGGGTCATTTGGGGCCTGGTCTGGGTTTTCACCCATTAACGGCTTGCTTTTATGTCTAAGTGTAATTTTTAAAAAATTTCATCATATTCTCAAATCGGGAGACCAGGGACTATGTGATCAGTTCCTACAGGTTACATTGGTCCCGCGCGAGGTGTTCGTGCCTCCTACGAGGTCATTTCGGGGATGGTCTAGGTTTTCACCCTTTAACGGCTTGTTTTTAAGTTTAAGTGTTGATTTTTAAAAATTATTGTCATATTCACAAAACTGGTGACCCGAGACTACGTGCTCAGTTTCTACAAGTTACATTGCTCCCGTGCGAGGTGTTCGTGCCTCCTACGGGTTTGTTTGGGGGCTGGTTTGGGTTTCCACCCTTTAACGGCTTGTTTTTAAGTATAAGTGTTGATTTTTGCAAATTATCGTCATATTCTCAAATCGTAAACCCCGAGACTACGCGACCAGTTCCTACATGTTACGTTGGTCCCGTATGAGGTGTTCGTGCCTCCTATGGGGTCGTTTGGGGGATGGTTTTGGTCTTTACCCTTTAACGGCTAGTTTTTAAGTTTAAGTGTTGATTTTTGCAAATTATCATCATATTCACAAATTGGGAAACTCGGGACTACGCGGTGAGTTCCTACAAGTTACATTGGTCCCGTACGAGGTTTTTCGTTCCTCCTACGGGGTCGTTTGGGGGCTGGTCTGGGTTTTCACCCTTTAACAGCTTATTTTTAAGTCTAAGTGTGATTTTTGCAAATTATCACCATTTTCTCAAATCGAGAGACCCGGGACTTCGTGGTCAGCTCCTATAAGTTGGATTGGTCCCGAGCGAGGTGTTCGTGCCCCTACGGGGTCGTTTGGGGGTTGGATTGCGTTTTCACCCTTCAAGGGCTTGTTTTTAGGTTTAAGTGTTGATTTTTTTAAATTATCATCATATTCACAAACTGGGAGACCCGGGACTACGCGATCATTTCCTACAAGTTACATTGGTCCCGCGCGAGGTGTTCGTGCCTCCTACGGGGTCGTTTGGGGGCTGGTCTTGGTTTTCACTCTTTAACGGCTTGTTTTTAAGTCACAGTGTGATTTTTTCTAATTATCATCATATTCTCAAACCGGGAGACCTGGGACTACGCGGTCAGCTCCTACAAGTTACATTGGTCCCGTGCGAGGTGTTCTTGCCTCCTATGGGGATGTTTGGGGGTTGGTTTGGGTTATTCCCTTTAATGGCTTGTTTTTAAGTTTAAGTGTGGATTTTTGTTAATTATCATCATATTCACAAACCGGAAGACTCGGGACTACGCGGTCAGTTCCTACAAGTTACATTGCTCCCGTGCAAGGTGTTCGTGCCTCCTACGGGTCCTTTGGGTGATGGTTTGGGTTTGCACACTTTAACGGCTTGTTTTTAAGTCTAAGTGTCATTTTTACAAATTATCGTCATATTCTCAAACCGAGAGCCCCCAGGATTACGCGGTCAGTTCCTACAAGTTACATTGGTCCCGTGTGAGGTGTTCGTGCCTCCTACGGGGTCATTTGGGGGTTGGTCTGGGTTTTCACCCATTAACGGCTTGTTTTTAAATCTAAGTGTGATTTTTATAAATTATCATCATATTCTCAAACCGGGAGACCCGGGACTATGCGATCAGTTCCTACAAGTTACATTGGTCTCGAGCGAGGTGTCCGTGCCTCCTACGGGGTCGTTTCGGGGCTGGTCAGGGTTTTCACCCTTTAACGTCTTATTTTTAAGTTTAAGTGTTTATTTTTGCAAATTATCTTCATATTCACAAACCGGGAGAACCGGGACTACGTGGTCGATTTCTACAAGTTACATTGCTCCCGTGCGAGGTGTTCGTGCCTCCTACGGGGTTGTTTGGGGGCTGGTCTGGGTTTTCACCCTTTAACGGCTTATTTTTAAATTTAAGTGTTGATTTTTGCAAATTATCATCATATTCTAAAACTGTGATCCCCAGGACTACGCGGCGAGTTCCTACAAGTTACATTGGTCTCGTGTGAGGTGTTCGTGCCTCCTAAAGGGTCGTTTAGGGTCTGGGTTGGATTTTCATCCTTTAACGACTTGTTTTTAAGTTTAAGTGTTGATTTTTGTAAATTATAGTCGTATTCTCAAACCGTGAGCCACGGGACTACGCGACCAGTTCCTATAAGATACATTGGTCCCGTGCGAGGTGTTAGTGCCTCTTTCGGGGTCGTTTGGGGGATGGTTTGGTTTTTCACCCTTTAACGGCTTGTTTTTAAGTCTAAGTGTCATTTTTACAAATTATCATCACATTCTCAAATCGGGAGACCCCAGGACCACGCGGTCAGTTCCTACAAGTTTCATTGGTCCCATGCGAGGTGTTCGTGCCTCCTATGGTGTCGTTTGGTGGCTGATTTGGGTTTTCACCCTTTAACGGCTTGTTTTAAGTCTAAGTGTCATTTTTGCAAATTATCGCCATATTCTCAAATCGAAAGACTCGGGACCACGCGATTAGTTACTACAAGTTAAATTGGTCCCGTGCGAGGTGTTCGTGCCTCTTACGGGGTCGTTTGGGGGTTGGTTTGGGTATTCACCCTTTAACGGCTTGTTTTTAAGTTTAAGTTTTGATTTTTGCAAATTATTGTCATATTCACAAATTGGAAGACTCGGGACTACACGGTCAGTTCCTACAAGTTACATTGGCCCGTGTGAGGTGTTCGTGCCTCCCACGGGGTCGTTTGGGGGATGGACTGGGTTTTCACCCAGTAACGGCTTGTTTTTAAGTGTAAGTGTTTTTTACAAATTATCATCATGTTCTCAAACCGAGAGACCCGGGACTATGCGGTCAGCTCCTACAAGTTACATTCGTCCCGCGCGAGGTGTTCGTGATTCTTATGGGATCGTTTGGGGGCTGGTCTGGGTTTTCACCCTTTAAGGGCTTGTTTTTAAGTTTAAGTGTTGATTTTAGCAAATTATCATCATATTCACAAACCAGGAGACCCGGGACTACACGATCAGTTTAACAAAGTTACATTGGTCCTGTGCGAGGTGTTCGTGTCTCCTACGGGGTCATTTGGGGGCTGGTCTGGATTTTTACCGTTTAACGACTTGTTTTTAAGTTTAAGTGTTGAGTTTTGCAAATTTTCATCATATTCTCAAACTGTGAGCCTCCGAACTACGCGTCCAGTTCCTACAAGTTACATTGGTCCCGTGCGAGGTGTTAGTGCTTCCTATGGGGTCGTTTGGGTTTTAACCCTTTAACGCCAAGTTTATAAGTTTAAGTGTTGATTTTTGCAAATTATCATCATATTCACAAACTGAGAGACCCGGGACTACGCGGTCAGTTCTTACAAGTTAATTGGTCCCGTGCGAGGAATTCGTACCTCCTACGCGGTCGTTTGGGGGATGGTCGGGGTTTTCCCCCTTTAACTGCTTGTTTTTAAGTCTAAGTGTGAGTTTCTCAAATTATAATCCTATTCACAACTTGGGAGACTCGAGACTACGCGGTCATTTCCTACAAGTTACATTGGTCCCGTACGAGGTGTTCGTGCCTACTACGGGGTCGTTTGGGGGCTGATCAGGGTATTCACCCTTTAACGACTTATTTTTAAGTCGAAGTGTGATTTTTGCAAATTATCATCATATTCTAAAACCGGGAGACCCGGGACTACGCGGTTAGCTCCTACAAGTTACATTGGTCTATTGCGAGGTGTTCGTGCCTCCTACGGTGTCGTTTGAGGGATGGTTTGGGTTTTCACCCTTTAATGGCTTGTTTTTAAGTCAAAGTGTCATTTTTGCAAATTATCATCATATTCTCAAATCGGGAGCCCCAGGATTACGCGGTCAGTTCCTACAAGTTACATTGGTTCCGTGCGAGGTGTTCGTGCCTCCTTCGGGGTCGTTTGGGGGTTGGTTTGGGTTTTCACCCTTTAACGGCTGGTTTTGAAGTATAAGTGTCATTTTAACAAATTATCATCATATTCTCAAACCGGGAGACTCGGGACCACGAGATGAGTTTCTACAAGTTACATTGGTCCCGTGCGAGGTGTCCGTGCCTCCTACGGGGTCATTTGGGGGTTTGTTTTGGTTTTCACCCTTTAACGACTTGTTTTTAAGTTTAATTGTTGATTTTTGCAAATTATCGTCATATTCACAAACTGGGAGACCCGAGACTATGCGATCAGTTCCTACAAGTTACATTGGTCCCGTGTGAGGTGTTCGTGCCTGCTACGGGGTCGTTTGGGGGCTGGTCTGGGTTTTCACCCATTAACGGGTTGTTTTTAAGTCAAAGTGTGATTTTTGAAAATTATCATCATATTCTCAAACCGGGAGACCCGGGACTATGCGGTCAGTTCCTAATAGTTACATTGGTCCCGCGCGAGGTGTTCGTGCCTCCTAAAGGGTCGTTTAGGGCCTGGGCTGGGATTTCATCCTTTAACGGCTTATTTTTAAGTTTAAGTGTTGTTTTTTGCAAATTATAGTCATATTCTCAAACCGTGAGCCACGGGACTACGCGGTCAGTTCCTACAAGTTACATTGGTCCCGTGCGAGGTGTTAGTGCCTCTTATGCGGTAGTTTGGGCGCTGGTTTGGGTTTTCACCCTTTAACGGATTATTTTGAAGTTTAAGTGTCATTTTTGCAAATTATCGCTATATTCTCAAACCGGGAGACCCGGGACCACGCGATTAGTTCCTACAAGTTACATTAGTCCCGTGCGAGTTGTTCGTGCCTCCTACGGTGTCGTTTGGTGGTTGGTTTGGGTTTTCACCTTTAACGGCTTGTTTTTAAGTTGAAGTGTTGATTTTTGCAAATTATCGTCATATTAACGAACTGGGAGACTCGGGGCTATGCGGTCAGTTCCTATAAGTTACATTGGTTTCGTGTGAGGTGTTCGTGCCACGTACGGGGTCATTTGGGGGCTGGTCTAGGTTTTCACCCATTAACGACTTGTTTTTAAGTCTGAGTGTGATTTTTACAAATTATCGTCATATTCTCAAACCGGGAGATTCGGGACTATGCGATCAGTTCCTACAAGTTACATTGGTCTCGAGCGAGGTGTTCGTGCCTCCTACGGGGTCGTTTCGGGGATGGTCTGGGTTTTCACCCTTTAACGGCTTATTTTTAAGTTTAAGTGTTGATTTTTGAAAATTATCATCATATTCACAAATCGGGAGACCCGGGACTACGTGGTCAGTTTCTACAAGTTACATTGCTCCCGTACGAGGTGTTCATGCCTCCTATGGGGTTGTTTGGGGGCTGGTCTGGGTTTTCACCCTTTAACGGCTTGTTTTTAAAATTTAAGTATTGATTTTTGGAAATTATCATCATATTCAAAAACCATGAGCCCCGGGACTACGCGGCGAGTTCCTACAAGTTACATTGGTCCCGTGCGAGGTGTTCGTGCCTCCTAAAGGGTCGTTTGGGGGTTGGGCTGGGTTTTCATCCTTTAACGGCTTCTTTTTAAGTTTAAGTGTTGATTTTTACAAATTATAGTCATATTCTCAAACCGTGAGCCATGGGACTACGCGGCCAGTTCCCACAAGTTACATTGGTCCCGTGCGAGGTGTTAGTGCCTCTTACGGGGTCGTTTGAGGGCTGGTTTGGGTTTTCACCCTTTAACATCTTATTTTTAAGTCTAAGTTTCATTTTTGTAAATAATTACTATATTCTCAAACCGGGAGACCCGGGACCACGCGATTAGTTCCTACAAGTTACATTAGTCCCGTGCGAGTTGTTCGTGCCTCCTACGGTGTCGTTTGGTAGCTGGTTTGGGTTTTCGCCTTTAACGGCTAGTTTTTAAGTTGAAGTGTTGATTTTTGCAAATTATCGTCATATTCACAAACTGGGAGACCCGGGGCTACGCGGTCAGTTCCTACAAGTTACATTGGTCCCATGCGATGGTTTGGTTTTTCACCCTTTAACGGCTTGTTTTTAAGTCTAAGTGTCATTTTCACAAATTATCGTCAAATTCTCAAATCGGGAGACCCCAGGACCACGCGGTCAGTTCCTGCAAGTTACATTGGTCCCGTGCGAGGTGTTTTTCCTCCTATGGGGTCGTTTGGGGGCTGGTTTGGGTTTTCACCCTTTAATGGCTTGTTTTTAAGTCTAAGTGTCATTTTTGCAAATTATCGTCATATTCTCAAACCGGGAGACTCGGGACCACGTGGTTAGTTCCTACATGTTAAATTGGTCCCGTGTGAGGTGTTCGTGCCTCCTACGGGGTCGTTTAGGGGTTGGTTTGGGTATTCACCCTTTAACGGCTTGTTTTTAAGTTTAAGTTTTGATTTTTGCAAATTATTGTCATATTCACAAATTGGGAGACTCGGGACTACGCGGTCAGTTCCTACAAGTTACATTGGTCCCGTGTGAGGTGTTCGTGCCTCCTACGGGGTCGTTTGGGGGATGGGCTGGGTTTTCACCCATTAATGGCTTGTTTTGAAGTCTATGTGTGTTTTTTGCAAATTATCGTCATATTGTCAAACCGGGAGACCCGGGACTATGCGGTCAGTTCCTACAAATTACATTGGTCCCGCGCGAGGTGTTCGTGCCTCTTACGGGATCGTTTGGGGGTTGGTATGGGTTTTCACCCTTTAAGGACTTGTTTTTAAGATTAAGTGTTGATTTTAGCAAATTATCTTCATATTCACAAACCAGGAGACCCGGGATTACACGATCAGTTTCAACAAGTTACATTGGTCCCGTGCGAGGTGTTCGTGCCTCCTACGGGGTCGTTTGGGGGTTGGTCTGGGTTTTCACCCTTTAACTGCTTGTTTTTAATTCTAAGTTTGATTTTTTCAAATTATCATCATATTCACAAACCGGGAAACCCGGGACTACGCGGTCAGTTCTTACAAGTTAATTGGTCCCATGCGAGGTATTCGTACCTCCTACGGGGTCGTTTGGGGGATGGTCTGGGTTTTCCCCCTTTAACTGCTTGTTTTTAAGCCTAAGTTTGATTTTTTCAAATTATCATCATATTCAAAAACTGGGAGACCCGAGACTACGCGATCATTTCCTACAAGTTACATTCGTCCCGTACGAGGTGTTCGTGCCTCCTACGGGGTCTTTTGGGGGATGGTTTGGGTATTCACCCTTTAACGACTTGTTTTTAACTCGAAGTCTGATTTTTGCAAATTATCATCATATTCTACAACTGGGAAACCCGGGACTATGCGGTCAACTCCTACAAGTTACATTGATCCTGTGCGAGGTGTTCGTGCCTTCTACGGTGTCGTTTGGGGGCTGGTATGGGTTTTCACTCTTTAACGGCTTGTTTTTAAGTTTAAGTGTTGATTTTTGCAAATTATCATCATATTCTCAAACCGTGAGCCCCGGGACTATGCGACCAGTTCCTACAAGTTACATTGGTCCCGTGTGAGGTGTTCGTGCCTCCTACAGGGTCATTTGGGGGTTGGTTTGGGTTTTCACCTTTTAACGGCTTGTTTTTAAGTTTAAGTGTTGATTTTTGCAAATTATCGTCATATTCATAAACTGGGAGACCCAGCGGGACTACGCGATCAGTTCCTACAAGTTACATTGGTCCCGTACGAGGTGTTCGTACCTCCTACGGGGTCGTTTGGGGGCTGGTCTGGGTTTTCAGCCTTTAACGACTTATTTTTAAGCCTAAGTGTGATTTTTGCAAATTATCATCATTTTCTCAAACCGAGAGACCCGGGACTTTGTTGTCAGCTCCTATAAGTTGCATTGGTCCCGAGCGAGGTGTTCGTGCCCCTACGGGGTCGTTTGGGGGCTGGATAGCGTTTTCACCCTTTAACGGGTTGTTTTTAAGTTTTAGTGTTATTTTTGTAAATTATCATCATATTCACAAACTGGGAGACCCGGGACTACGCGGTCATTTCCTACAAGTTATATTGGTCCCGCGCGAGGTGTTCGTGCCTCCTACGGGGTCGTTTGGGGGCTGGTCTGGGTATTTACCCTTTAAAGGCTTGTTTTTAAGTTTAAGTGTTAATTTTTGCAAATTATCATCATATTCACAAAGTGGGAGACCCGGGACTACGCAGTCAGTTCCTACAAGTTACATTGGTCCCGTGCGAGGTGTTCGTGCCTCCTATGGGGTCGTTTGGGGGCTGGTTTGAGTTTTCTCCCTTTAACGGCTTGTTTTTAAGTTTAAGTGTTGATTTTTGTTAATTATCATCATATTCACAAAACGGAAGACCCGGGACTACGCGGTCAGTTCCTTCAAGTTACATTGGTCCCGTGCGAGGTGTTCATGCCTCCTACGGGTCGTTTTGAGGATGGTTTGGGATTTCACCCTCTAACGACTTATTTTTAAGTCAGTGTCATTTTTACAAATTATCATCATATTCTCAAACCGGGAGCCCCCAGGATTACGCGGTCAGTTCCTACAAGTTACATTGGTCCCGTGCAAGTAGTTCATGCCTCCTACGGGGTCTTTTGGGGTTTGGTTTGGGTTTTCACCCTTTAATGGCTAGTTTTGAAGTCTAAGTGTCATTTTAGAAAATTATCATCATATTCTCAAACCGAGAGACTTGGGACCACGTGGTGAGTTCCTACAGGTTACATTGGTCCCTTGCGAGGTGTTCGTCCCTCCTACGTGGTCGTTTGGGGGTTGGTTTTGGTTTTCACCCTTTAACGGCTTATTTTTAAGTTTAAGTGTTGATTTTTGCAAATTATCGTCATATTCATAAACTGGGAGACCCAGCGGGACTACGCGATCAGTTCCTACAAGTTACATTGGTCCCGTGTGAGGAGTTCGTGCCTCCTACGGGGTCGTTTGGGGTCTGGTCTAGGTTTTCACCCATTAACGGCTTGTTTTTAAGTCTAAGTGTGATTTTTGCAAATTATCGTCATATTCACAAATCGGGAGACCCGAGACTATGCGGTCAGTTCCTACAAGTTATATTGGTCCCGTGCGAGGTGTTCGTGCGTCCTAAAGGGTCGTTTGGGGGCTGGTCTGGGTTTTCATCCTTTAACGGCTTGTTTTTAAGTTTAAGTGTTGATTTTTACAAATTATAGTCATATTTTCAAACCGTGAGCCACTGGACTACGTGGCCAGTTCCTACAAGTTACATTGGTCCCGTGCGAAGTGTTAGTGCATCTTACGGGGTCGTTTAGGAGCTGGTTTGTATTTTCACCTGTTAATGGCTTGTTTTTAAGTCTAAGTGTCATTTTTGCAAATTATCGCTATATTGTCAAATCGGGAGACTCGGGACCACGCAATTAGTTCCTACAAGTTACATTAGTCCCGTGCGAGTTGTTTGTGCCTCCTACGGAGTCGTTTGGTGGTTGGTTTTGGTTTTCACCTTTAACGGCTTGTTTTTAGGTTGGAGTGTTGATTTTTGCAAATTATCATAATATTCACAAACTGGGAGACCCGGGACTACGCGGTCAGTTTCTACAAGTTACATTGGTCTCGTGCGAGGTGTTCGGCCTCCTACGGGGTCGTTTGGGGGCTAGTCTGGGTTTTCACCCTTTAACGGCTTGTTTTTAAGTCTAAGTGTCATTTTTTCAAATTATCGTCATATTCTCAAATCGGGAGACTCGGGACCACGCGGTTAGTTCCTACAAATTAAAATTGGTCCCGTGCGAGGTGTTCGTACCTCCTACGGGGTCGTTTGGGGCTGGTCTGGGTATTCACCCTTTAACGACTTGTTTTTAAGTTTAAGTGTTGATTTTTGCAAATTATTGTCATATTCACAAATTGGGAGACCCGGGACTACGCGATCAGTTCCTACAAGTTACATTGGTCCCGTGTGAGGTGTACGTGCGTCCTACGGGGTCGGTTGTGGATGTTCTGGGTTTTCACCCATTAACGGCTTGTTTTTAAGTCTAAGAGTGATTTTTGCAAATTATCGTCATATTCTCAAACCGGGAGACCCGAGACTATGCAGTCAGTTCCTACAAGTTACATTGGTCCCGCGCAAGGTGTTCGTGCCTCCTACGGGGTCGTTTGGTGGTTGGTCTGGGTTTTCACCCTTTAACGGCTTGTTTTTAAGTTTAAGTGTTGATTTTTGCAAATTATCGTCATATTCTCAAACCGTGAGCTCCCGGACTACGTGACCAGTTCCTACAAGTTACATTGGTCCCGTGCGAGGTGTTAGTGCTTCATACGGGGTCGTTTGGGGGCTGGTTTGGGTTTTCACCCTTTAACGCCAAGTTTTTAAGTTTAAGTGTTGATTTTTACAAATTATGGTCATATTCAGAAATCGGGAGACCCGGGGCTACGCTGTCAGTTCCTATAAGTTAGTTGGTCCCGTGCGAGGTATTCGTGCCTCCTACGGGGTCATCTGGGGGCTGGTCTGGGTTTTCACCCTTTAACGACTTATTTTTAAGTCCAAGTGTCATTTTTTCAAATTATCGTCATATTCTCAAAGCGGGAGACTCGGGACCACGCGGTTAGTTCCTACAAATTGAAATTGGTCCGGTGCGAGGTGTTCGTACCTCCTACGGGGTTGTTTGGGGGCTGGTTTGGGTATTTACCCTTTAAAGGCTTTTTTTTAAGTTTAAGTGTTGATTTTTACAAATTATTGTCATATTCACAAATTGAGAGACCCGAGACTACGAGATCAGTTCCTACAAGTTACATTGGTCCCGTGTGAGGTGTTCGTGCCTCCTATGGGGTCGCTTGCGGGATGGGCTGGGTTTTCACCCATTAACGGATTGTTTTTAAGTCTAAGTGTGATTTTTCAAATTATCGTCATATTTTCAAATCGAGAGACCCCGGACTATGCGGTCAGTTCCTACAAGTTACATTGGTCCCGTGCAAGGTGTTTGTGCCTCCTACGGGGTTGTTTGGGGGTTGGTCTGGGTTTTCACCCTTTAACGGCTTGTTTTTAAGTTTAAGTGTTGATTTTTGCAAATTATCATCATATTCTCAAACCGTGAGCTCCGGGACTACATGATCAGTTCCTACAAGTTACGTTGGTCCCGTGTGAGGTGTTCGTGCCTCCTACGGGGTCGTTTGGGGTCTGGTCTGGGTTTTCACCCTTTAACGGCTTGTTTTTAAGTTTAAGCTTTGAGTTTTTCAAATTATCATCATATTCTCAAACCGTGAGCCCCGGGACTACGCGAACAGTTCCTACAAGCTACATTGGTCTCGTGCGAGGTGTTTGTGCCTTCTACGGGGTCATTTTGGGGCTGGTTTGGGTTTTCACCCTTTAACGGCTAATTTTTAAGTTTAAGAGTTCATTTTTGTTAATTATCGTCATATTCACAAACCGGAAGACCCGGGACTATGCGGTCACTTCTTACAAGTTACATTGGCCCCGTACGAGGTGTTGTTGCCTCCTACGGAGTCGTTTGGGGGATGTTTTGGTTTTTCACCATTTAACGGCTTGTCTTAAATTCTAAGTGTCATTTTTACAAATTATCATCATTATCTCAAATCGGGAGACCCCAGGACCACGCGGTTATTTCCTACAAGTTACATTAGTCCTGTGCAAGGTGTTCGTGCCTCCTACGGAGTCGTTTGGTGGTTGGTTTTGGTTTTCACCTTTAACGGCTTATTTTTAGGTTGGAGTGTTAATTTTTGCAAATTATCATCGTATTCACAAACTGGGAGACCCGGGACTACGTGGTCAGTTCCTACAAGTTAATTGGTCCCGTATGAGGTATTCGTGCCTCCTACGGGGTCGTTTGGGGGTTGGTCTAGGTTTTCACCCTTTAACGGCTTGTTTTTAAGTCTAAGTGTCATTTTTTCAAATTATCGTCATATTCTCAAACCGGGAGACTCGGGACCACGCAGTTAGTTCCTAGAAATTAAAATTGGACCCGTGCGAGGTGTTCGTGCCTCCTACGGGGTCGTTTGGGGGCTGGTTTGGGTATTCACCCTTTAAAGGCTTGTTTTTAAGTTTAAGTGTTGATTTTTGCAAATTATTGTCATATTCACAAATTGGGAGACCCGAGACTACGCGATCAGTTCCTACAAGTTACATTGGTCCCGTGTTAGGTGTCCATGCCTCGTACGGGGTCGTTTGAGGGATGGGCTGGGTTTTCACCCATTAACGGCTTGTTTTTAAGTCTAAGTGTGATTTTTGCAAATTATAGTCATATTCTCAAACCGTGAGACCCGGGACAATGCGCTCAGTTCCTACAAGTTACATTGGTCCCGCGCGTGGTGTTCGTGCCTCCTACGGGGTCGTTTTGGGGTTGGTCTGGGTTTTCATCCTTTAACGACTTGTTTTTAAGTTTAGGTGTTGATTTTTAAAAATTATCATCATATTCACAAACCGGGAGACCCGAAACTACGTGCTCAGTTTCTACAAGTTACATTGCTCCCATGCGAAGTGTTCGTGCATCCTACGGGGTTGTTTGGGCGCTGGTCCGAGTTTTCACCCTTTAACGGCTTGTTTTTAAGTTTAAGTGTTGATTTTTGCAAATTATCGTCTAATTCTCAAACCATGAGCCCCGGGACTACGCGGCCAGTTCCTACATGTTACATTTGTACCGAATGAGGTGTTCATGCCTCCTATGGGGTCGTTCGGGGGATGGTTTGGGTTTTCACCTTTTAACGGCTTCTTTTTAAGTTTAAGTGTTGATTTTTGTAAATTATCATCATATTCACAGGGAGACCTGGGACCACGCGGTCAGTTCCTACAAGTTACATTGGTCCCATTCGAGGTGTTCGTGCCTCCTACGAGGTCGTTTGGGGGCTGGTCTGGGTTTTCACCCTTTAACGGCTTGTTTTAAGTCTAAGTCTAATTTTTGCAAATTATCATCAATTTCTCAAACCGGGAGACCCGGGACTACGCGGTCAGCTCCTACAAGTAACATTGGTCCCGTGTGACGTGTTCGTGCCTCCTACGGGGTGGTTTGGGGGCTGGTCTAGGTTTTCACCATTTGACGGCTTGTTTTTAAGTCTAATTGTGATTTTTGCAAATTATAACCATTTTCTCAAACCGAGAGACCCGGGACTTCGTGGTCAGCTCCTATAAGTTGAATTGGTCCTGAGCGAGGTGTTCGTGCCCCTACGGGGACGTTTGGGGGCTGGATTGCATTTTCACCCTGTAACGGCTTGTTTTTAAGTTTAAGGGTTGATTTTTGTAAATTATCATCATTTTCACAAACTGGGAGACCCGGGACTACGCGGTCATTTCCTACAAGTTACATTGGTCCCGTGCGAGGTGTTCGTGCCTCCTACGGGGTAGTTTTGCGGCTGGTCTAGGTTTTCACCCTTTAACGGCTTATTTTTAAGTTTAAGAGTTGATTTTTGCAAATTATTATCATATTCTCAAACCGCGAGCCCCCGGACTACGCAGCCAGTTCTTACAAGTTACATTGGTCCCGTGCGAGGTGTTAGTGCTTCCTACGGTGTCGTTTGGGGTCTGGTTTGGGTTTTCGCCCTTTAACGCCAAGTTTTTAAGTTTAAGTGTTGATTGTTGCAAATTATCGTTATATTCACAAATCGGGAGACCCAGGACTACGCGGTCAGTTCCTACAAATTAATTGGTCCCGTGCGAGGTATTCGTGCCTCCTACGGTGTCGTTTGGGGGATGGTCTGGGTTTTCACCCTTTAACTACTTGTTCTTAAGTCTAAGTGTGATTTTTTCAAATTATCATCATATTCACAAACTGGGAGATCCGAGACTACGCGGTCAGTTCCTACAAGTTACATTGGTCCCGTACGAGGTGTTCATGCCTCCTACGGGGTCGTTTGGGGCTGGTCTGGGTATTCACCCTTTAACGGCTTATTTTTAAGTCTAAGTGTCATTTTTGCAAATTATCATCATATTCTCAAATCGGGAGACCCGGGACTACGCGATCAGCTCCTAAAAGTTACATTGTCCCATGCGAGGTGTTCGTGCCTCCTACGGGGTCGTTTGGGGGATGGTCTGGGTTTTCACCCTTTAACTGCTTGTTTTTAAGTCTAAGTGTGATTTTTTCAAATTCTCGTCATATTCAGAAACTGGGAGACCCGAGACGACGCGGTTAGTTCCTACAAGTTACATTGGTCCTCTAGGAGGTGTTCGTGCCTCTTACGGGGTCGTTTGGGGGCTGGTCTGGGTATTCACCCTTTAACGGCTTGTTTTTAAGTCTAAGTCTTATTTTTGCAAATTATCATCATATTCTCAAACCGAGAGACCCGGGACTACGCGGTCAGCTCCTACAAGTTACATTGGTCCCGTACGAGGTTTCGTGCCTCCTACAGGGTCGTTTGGGGGCTGGTCTGGGTTTTCACCCTTTAACGGCTTGTTTTTAAGTTTTAGTGTTGATTTTTGCAAATTATCGTCATATTCTCAAATCGTGAGCTCCCGGACTACGCGATCAGCTCCTACAAGTTACGTTGCTCCCGTGCGAGGTGTTCGTGCCTCCTACGGGGTCGTTTGGGGTCTGGTCTGGGTATTCACCCTTTAACGGCTTGTTTTTAAGTTTAAGTGTTGATTTTTGCAAATTATCATCATATTCTCAAACCGTGAGCCTCGGGACTACGCGACCAGTTCCTACAAGTTACATTGGTCCCGTATGAGGTGTTCGTGCCTCCTATGGGGTCGTTTGGTGGATGGTTTGGGTTTTCACCTTTTAACGGATTATTTTTAAGTTTAAGTAATGATTTTTGCAAATTATCATCATATTAACAAACCGGGAGACCCGGGACTACGCGGTCAGTTCCTACAAGTTAGATTAGTCCCATACGAGTTGTTCGTGCCTCCTACGGGGTCGTTTGGAGGTTGGTTTGGTTTTTCACCCTTTAATGGCTTATTTTTAAGTCTAAGTGTCATTTTTTCAAATTATCATCATATTCTCAAACCGTGAGCACCGGGACTACGAGGCCAGTTCCTACAAGTTACATTGGTCCCGTGTGAGGTGTTCGTGCCTCCTACGGGGTCATTTGTGGGATGGTTTGGGTTTTCACCCTTTAACGGCTTGTTTTTAAGTTTAAGTGTTGATTTTTGAAAATTATCATCATATTCACAAACTGGGAGACCCGGGACTACGCGGTCAGTTCCTACAAGTTACATTGGTCCCGTACGAGGTGTTCGTGCCTCCTACTGTGTCGTTTGGGGGTTGATCTGGGTTTTCACCTATTAACGGCTTGTTTTTAAGTCGAAGTGTGATTTTTGCAAATTATCATCGTAGTCTCAAATCGAGAGACCCGGGACTACGCGGTTAGCTCCTACAAATTACATTGGTCCCGTGCAAGGTGTTCGTGCCTCCTACGGCGTCATTTGGGGGATGGCTTGGGTTTCACGCTTTAAACGCGTATTTTTAAGTTTAAGAGTTCATTTTTGTTAATTATTGTCATATTCACAAACCGAAGGCCCGGGACTACGCGGTCATTTCCTACAAGTTACATTGGTCCCGCGCGAGGTGTTCGTGCCTCCTACGGGGTCGTTTGGTGGCAAGTCTGGGTTTTCACTCTTTAACGGCTAGTTTTTAAGCTTAAGTGCTGATATTTACAAATTATGGTCATATTCACAAACCAGGAGACCCGGGACTACGCGGTCAGTTCCTACAAGTTACTTGCTCCCGTGCGAAGTATTCGTGCCTCCTACGACGGTCGTTTGGGGGATGGTCTGGGTTTTCACCCTTTAACTGCTTATTTTTAAGTCTAAGTGTGATTTTTTCAAATTATCATCATATTTAGAAACTGGGAGACCCGAGATGACGCGGTTAGTTCCTACAAGTTACATTGGTCATGTAGGAGGTGTTCGTGCCTCCTACGGGGTCGTTTGGGGGCTGGTCTAGGTATTCACCCTTTAATGGCTTGTTTTTAAGTCTAAGTCTGATTTTTGCAAATTATCATCATATTCTCAAACCGAGACACCCGGGACTACGTGGTCAGCTCCTACAAGTTACATTGGTCCCGTGCGAGGTTTCGTGACTCCTAAAGGGTCGTTTGGGGGTTGGTCTGGGTTTTCACCCTTTAACGGCTTGTTTTTAAGTTTTAGTGTTGATTTTTGCAAATTATCATCATATTCTCAAACCGTGAGCCCCGGGACTACGCGAACAGTTCCTACAAGTTAATTGTTCCCGTGCGAGGTGTTCGTGCCTCCTACGAGGTCATTTGGGGGCCGGTTTGGGTTTTCACCCTTTAACGGCTTATTTTTAAGTTTAAGAGTTCATTTTTGTTAATTATCATCATATTCACAAACCGAAAGACTCGGGAGTATGCGGTCACTTCCTACAAGTTACATTGGTTCCGTACGAGGTGTTTGTGCCTCCTACGGGATCGTTATGGGATGTTTTGGTTTTTCACCCTTTAACGGCTTGTTTTAAAGTCTAGGAGTCATTTTTACAAATTATCATCATATTCTCAAATCAGGAGACCCCAGGACCACGCGGTTAGTTCCTACAAGTTACATTAGTCCCTTGCAAGGTGTCCGTGCCTCATACGGAGTCGTTTGGTGGTTGGTTTTCACCTTTAACGACTTGTTTTTAAGTTGAAGTGTTGATTTTTGCAAATTATCATCATATTCACAAACTGGGAGGCCCGGGACTACGCGGTCAGTTCCTACAAGTTACATTGGTCCCGTGTGAGGTGTTCGTAACTCCTACGGGGTCATTTGGGGGCTAGTCTGGGTTTTCACCCATTAACGACTTGTTTTAAGTCTAAGTGTGATTTTTATAAATTATCATCATATTCTCAAACCGGGAGACCCGGGACTATGCGATCAGTTCCTATAAGTTACATTGGTCCCGCGCGAGGTGTTCATGCCTCCTACGAGGTCGTTTCGGGGCTGGTCTGGGGTTCACCCTTTAACAACTTGTTTTTAAGTTTAGGTGTTGATTTTTAAAAATTATCATCATATTCACAAACCGGGAGATCCGGGACTACGTGCTCAGTTTCTACAAGTTACATGTAATACCCCGTATTTTTATGCTATATTAATTTGGGGATTTATTAAAGTTAATCTGAATGAATTATTTAATAAAAATCCGGAAATTAATTATGTTATAATTATTAACGTGACGAGAGTTAGTAATTATGGGAAATTGGTTGAATATTACTAATGAGCAAAGTAATATATGTTATTGATTATATTGAATGTCATGAGTGAGTTAAATGACAATTTTGGAAATTTGAATCGGGACGCGCCTGTGTCGCGTCGGGACTAAATATTTTGTTAAATAAAAAGTGAATATTTTATAAGTTGTTCGTATGGTCGTTTTGAGTGCGCCAACGCGTCCGGAAGGGTCGAGATAGTCAGAAAAGTGTACCCGGGGTTTTAGTTTGGGTCTCGGGGTGTTTTTAGGCCTAATTGGTACCCCGGGAGGGCAATTCAGTCATTTCACCTTTTTGGGTAATTAAACCCACGAAATTCAGCAATCTATATCAGCCATTTAGGTTAGTCAGCTAGGGTTAGAAAACAAAAACACAAGTGACGGCCATAGGAGAGGGAAGGAGAAACCTCAAAGGCAATCCAAGGCCCCAAAAGTGCTCCGTTTGCACCACAACCACCACCACCGCGTAGATCGCGAGACGAGGAACACAACCATACCAAAATCAGCCGTGAATTAGAATATCAGAAATCCCAGGCAAGTGTTTAACTTGTTATTTTCGTTGGTGCAACCTTCATATTAGTTTAGGAATGATTAGGGATGAATTATATAGAAGAAAACCCAATTTGTGATAGGAAAATGCATGTAGTATTGATGATATGAAAATTCTGGAATCCTTGCCATGTAGAGGAATATAACCCACGAAATTTTGATGATATATTAGAAGGAAATTCTGGTAAAAATAGATTAGAACCATGATTAAGAAAAACTCTAGGGTTCTTGATGATTAGTTGAGATTTTGGGTTAATTATCCATGTTTAATGTTAGATATACGCATGCTTTACGTTGAAAACATCTGGCATATTGATATAATGTTAGTAGTAGGATTTTTGGGACGTTTAGAATGGAAAAACATTGTTTTGGATGAAGAAAATTGGTAGAACCCGTAACTGCAATTCTGCAGATTTTCGCAGACCTGCTTGATCGATCGATCGAGCCTAGAGCTTCGATCGATCGAAGGTTCGATCGATCGAGCCCCAAACTTCGATCGATCGATCCCTCCTGGAAGACTACTATTTCCCTTTGTAAATGATTTAAAAATTGAATTGTCGTGATATAATTCTTGGTCATTCTTAGTATAATGATTTGGGAGACATAGAGGACCAGTAGGGCGTATAAATAACTGCTGGGATCATTAATATTCGACGAGAATGGTATTTATGGGATGTTTACTTTAGGGTTAGTAAATTGATATGTTAAAGTGTGAGGCGCGTAAGAGAGTTACGATGAAACGTAAATGTGTCACCTACTGAATTTTCTACTTGGAAGAATAGAGTCCACGAGTATCACGAAACAAGTGAGAAAACCCTTCGAGTTAAGGTTAGAGATGAAACCTTATACGTAATACTAATAATGTGAAATTAAGGATAAATGTTGTAATTATGGGTGACGAGAGGAACCTATATTAAATTGATAAAAGTGGTATATTTATATGATTGTGTGTACATATGTTATATACATGTGAAAAACATACCGCGCTACTTGCTATCCTTGAGGTTACCGCGCTGGGACACTCTTATCTCGATGGGACCTTTATGAGGGATATTGACTTGTACCCTAGAAGATAGATATCCTTGGTACAGGCTATCGAATTGATAGTTCAGACGGTCCTAAGAGACGCGAGTATGTGCCATCCTCTTAGAGACTTGGAATTTATGCTTCGCCTTGATATTGTTTGTGTATGTGTTAATACAATTCGAGAGTGATTCCGAATTTGTATTCCCCTTGATATGAGTGGTATGTGGTTTGGATAGTAGAAGTATGCACGCACCATAGTTTTATGTGGGGTGCTGTTATTTTATATATATTATACGAGTAGTTAATATATATATGAGATTTGGAATTTGAAACAGCCTACTGTGATTTGATACGTAGGATATGGTTGATGACTCAAATGGTAAATACTTGCTTTGAGAAAGTATAATATGACACTGGAAAACTTTATAGATTTTATAAAGTTAAAATGGAGAATTTTGATTACTACTTGAAATACCCTTTTCGAAATGGAATCGTTAAATATTGAATCTTACGAGTAACCTAAGATAAGTTAAATCATTGGGAATATTTGTGCGGTAAATGATAAGATAACCCATTGGGAAGGTTAGTACGATAGGCGTGCACATTAGAAGAGAGGTGAGAATTTCTCAAGAGAGTGTCGCTGTTATATGTTGTTTCATTGGCCTGTATCAATTTAAATACTTGCTAAACGTATTTTAAATCAAACACACTTTCGGTCTCTGACCCGTTTTCTTTTCTCTCTCTCTCTCTTGTATATATATGTATGTATTACAGGTGCCTAGCCACAGGGGCATCTTGCTGGGGATCTCTTGGAAGGAACGTGCTGCAGCTTAGGTGGGAGTTGCAGGTCTCTTGATTAGACGACTTCGTTCATTCGGATCCACTCTTAGTATTCTTATTTAGTTGAGCATGTGTAGCTGTTTCCATTATTCCATTATTATTGGGACATTTGTATTTCAGTTATTTCCAGTATTGTTACTATGGGTTTTATTCAGTTTGATTGTGTTACTTTATATTTCGCATGTTGACATTCGATTGACGAATGTTTTCATTTAATTGGACTATGTTGCAGATAATTACTGTGGTGTGATTCTTACTTATTGAATGTTGTTAATCAAATAAATGTTTTTCTGTAAATAAAATTTGGAAAGTATGTATGAAAATGGTTTTGACACTTAGCTTAATTATTTAGGGTGTTAAATTGGAAAATTTATTTTTATCGACAGTGATGCTGAGAATGAACCAACTGTTTACCTTGATTTAATTTAATAAAGGAGTGATCGCCCGGTATTTAATTAGGTGTGGTGTCACAGGTGGTATCAGAGCATCAGGTTCTAGTGTCCATAGGATCTGTACGGCTTATTTCGCTTTCAGCTTGACGTTATTGCTAAAGAGACCTATTTTTAGGATTGTTGTACTCTTGCTTTTACGTTTAAGTCTTCAGCTATTTGAGATTTGATAATAACTGTAGACTAATAAACTTGTTCACGTTTCAGATGCCTCCGAGACGTGCTTCGAAAGATAGGCGTGCCCAGGCCGAGCAGTCAGCAGCTCCGGCACCAGGCACAATGAATGAAAATGAAATAGCCACCATTGTTGCTCAGGCAGTGAATGCCACGATAGCGGTGATTCAGCAGGCTCCACCCCAGGTTCAAGCAGTGGCGCCAGTACCAGTACAGCTTCCATCTGCATGGGAGAGGGTTCGAGATGCTTTTCAGAAAGCGCATCCCCCTGAGTTCTCTGGTAGCTCCGATATTGTCACAGTTAGACAATGGAAGAAAGACATCCAGCGGCATCTCCGTATGTATGAGTGCACTGACGTGCAAAAATAGTTATTGGCTTCCTTTAAGCTGGGGGGAGCTGCATTGCAGTGGTGGTAGTCCACTACCACATTGGAGGAGAGGGACACGATCCCTATTCAGTTGTTCTGGGAGCGGTTTGACCGCAAGTATTTTCCACCTGCCGTTCAGACTGAGATGAGGAGGAGATTACTAAACCTGAAGCAGGAGAGTCTTACTGTAGCGGAGTATGAGGAGGATTTCACGAGACTTCTCACCATTGAGCCAGATGAGGCACCTACTGAGAGCAAGAAGATTTTGCTGTTTGTCGACGGGTTAGCTTGGAGGATCCGTCAGCACCTTATTGGGAATTTATCCCTAAGTACTTTCACTGATGTACTCAATGCCGCATTGCTACATTGCCAGGATCACCGCTTCCATCTGCAGGGAAGCAAGAGAGCAGGAGAGTCCAGCCAGCAGGGCAGGACCGGGGCTAATAGTGCCAGTGGGGCACCATCTCAGGGACAGACTCGTCAGCACGAGCAGAGTTCCCATCAGGGGGACCCTGCTAAGCGATTCCGTTCAGGTGATTCTAGGCAGGGATATGGGGGCTATAGGCAGGGCCAGCAGGGCCAGCACCGACAACAGGGTCAACAACAGGGCCAACAGCGTGCACATCAGGGCCAACAGCGCCAGTGGCGTGGAGGTAACGGACAATAGGTCCGTGGATAGCAGGGTCAGAGGGGAGGAAACTTCAAAGGCCGATGTTTTGGGTGCGGTAAACATGGCCATAGACGTCAAGATTGCCTAGAGGGCGATAGGGCCCCACAGCAGCAGGGAGCCCGTAATGAGCCACAGAGGCCACTATTTCCACCTGCCCTCCCAGCTCCAGCCCAGGTTCCAGCCCTACCAGCCATTCCAGCAGCTCCAGTGCAGCTGGGGAAATTACAGTATGGACGTGTCTATAACGTCCACTAGGCAGCAGCTCCACAGGCACCACCCGCGATTGAGGGTATGCTTCCTATCCAGGGTACTATGGGTCGGGTTTTGTTTGATACGGGGGCAACACACTATTTTATAGCTACGCATTTTGCGAAGGCCTTAGGGTTGTTAGCCACAGCAGAGAGCATAGTGACATGTGTAGACTCACCACTGGGGAGTGGGTCCCTTATTTTCTTTATATGCCGGGGAGTGGGGGTAGAGATTGGTAGTTTGGTATTACCTGCGGATATGTTAGTTTTAGACATGCACGAGCATGATGTGGTTATTGGTATGGATTGGCTCGCAGCTTATAGAGCCATGATTGATTGCGTCGGTGGGAGCATTGTTTTTGCCATTCCGGGGCAAGAGATGTTTGTAGTGGCGATGCCTCGCCCAGAGGGAGGTTCGACCGCTCATTTGTATTACATAGAGGAGGATACCTCTAAGGAGGTTATGATTCCCTTAGATTCGATCCCAGTTGTCAGGGAGTATTCTGATGTGTTTCAGGAGATACCAGGCCTACCCCCCAGTCGTGAGATAGACTTTGTTATAGATTTATTGCCAGATACGAGACCTATAGCACGTGCACCGTACCGTATGGCTCCAGCAGAGATGCGAGAGCTACGAGATCAGATAGAGCAGCTATTAGGCCAGGCCTTCATTCGTAGGAGTACCTGACCTTGGGGCGCTCCAGTCTTGTTTGTGAAGAAGAGAGATGGTTCACTGAGATTTTGTGTGGACTACCGGGAGCTGAACAAGGTCACGATACGGAATAAGTATATGTTGCCTCGTATCGATGATTTGTTCGACCAGTTGAGGGGAGTAATTTTCTTTTCGAAGATAGATCTGAGGTCGGGGTACCATCAGTTATGTATTAGAGAGCAGGATGTTTCAAAGACTGCCTTCTTGTCGAGATATGGGTCCTATGAGTTCAGGGTGATGCCGTTCGGACTCACAAATGCCCCAGCCATTTTCATGGACTTGATGAACCGAGTATTCAGAGAGTTCTTGGATCAATTTGTCATTGACTTCATAGATGACATCTTGATATATTCACACTCTGAGGATGAGCATGCCGAGCATTTGAGGCAAGTTCTTCAGACTCTACGAGAGCATCAGTTGTATGCTAAGTACGAGAAGTGTGGATTCTGGTTACGAGAAGTACAGTTCTTGGGCCATGTTGTTTCTGAGCAGGGGATAGCAGTTGACCCAAGTAAAGTATCAGCGATGAGGGAGTGGGGACAGCCCACGACACCGACGGAAGTGCGTAGTTTCCTGGGGTTAGATGGTTACTACAGGAGATTCATTCGGGGATTCTCTAAAATAGCGGGTCCATTGACCAATCTGACTTGCAAGGGAGTACCATATGTTTGGGATGACGCTTGTCAGTTGGCTTTCGACGAGCTGAAAGATAAGCTTACTTCAGTGCCAGTCCTTGCGTTACCGCAGCCGGGTATGGAGTACCTGGTTTACACCGATGCGTCCTTACGGGGACTTGGGGGAGTACTTCAGCAGGAAGATAAGGCTATAGCTTTTGCCTCCCGCAAGCTTAAGCCGCATGAGAAGAATTACCCCACCCATGACCTGGAGTTAGCAGCGGTCGTTTTTGCATTGAGGATATGGAGACGCTATTTGTTGGGAGAGAAATTTCGTTTGTTCACAGACCACACGTCATTGCAGTACCTGTTCACTCAGTGAGAACTGAATATGCGTCAGCGCAGATGGCTAGAGTTTGTGAAGGACTACCAGTTCGATATACAGTATCATTCGGGAAAGGCCAACGTAGTTGCGGATGCGTTGAGTCATAGACCAGTAGACGAGGTAGCGGATATCTGGAAAGCAAAGTGGAAGGAGTTAGGTCACCAGGACGCAGTAGCACGATCTTTCATATCCGTGATGTCAGTCACACCCGAGATTGTTACGAGGGTGATACATGCACAGACCACAGACCCGCTTTGCCAGGAGCAGATTGTGCGACTTCTAGCCGAGGGTGCTGAGTCCTATTCTGTTAGTTCTGATGGAGGTTTGCGGTTTAATGGGAGATTGGTGGTTCCAGAAGGAGCAGAATTACGTCATGCAGTGATGACTCATTCTCATGGGTCCCGATTTGCAGTACATCCTGGAGGAGATAAAATGTACCAGGATATGAGGAGGAATTACTGGTGGAGTGGGATGAAGAAGGACATTGCTAAGTTCGTGTCCAAGTGTTCTACCTGCCAGCTAGTAAAGGTAGACCATCAGAAACCGTCAGGATTGCTTCAGCCATTGGAAGTACCCGCGTGGAAGTGGGAGATTATTTCCATGGACTTTATTACAGGGTTGTCTACATCACAGCGGGGCCACGATTCTATCTGGGTGATTGTAGACCGTTTGACCAAGGTGGCTCATTTTCTTCCGGTGCGGACAGATTACACCACGGGTCAGTATGATCAGTTGTTCATCGCTGAGATTGTCAGATTACATGGGGTGCCCCTGAATATTGTGTCAGATAGAGACAAGATCTTCGTGTCACGTTTCTGGGAAAGCTTTCAGGAGGCTATGGGTACTGTGTTGAGATTGAGTTCAGCTTATCACCCACAGACAGATGGACAGACAGAGCGTACTAATCAGATCTTAGAGGATATGCTACGCATGTGTGTTCTCAATTTTGGAGGAGGTTGGGAGCCACATCTTCCACTGGTAGAGTTTGCTTATAATAACTCTTATCAGTTCACGATTGGCATGGCTCCATTTGAGGCTTTGTATGGCAGGCCTTGTCGTTCTCCAACTTGTTGGCTCGAGGTGGGGGATAACAAGTTGCTAGGACCAGAAGTGATTCAGGAGACCTCCTCGAGGATTGAGATAATCAGGAGTCGTATTCGGGTAGCCCAGGAAAGGCAAATGAGCTACGCCGATGCAAAACGGTTTTTTTGGGAGTTTAGTGTGGGGGACCAAGTGTTATTGCGTGTATCTCCTATGAAGGGAGTGATGAGGTTCGGGAAGAAGGGGAAGTTGGCTCCGAGGTACGTGGGACCATTTCCCATCATCGAGAGGATTGGGCCGGTTGCATACAGGTTGGGACTGTCAGAGTATTTACATCGCATCCACGATGTATTCCACATCTCGTCGTTGAGATGATATCTTCGGGATGATATGGCCCATACTCACATTGCGATAGATGAGATCGACTTACAGCCTGATAGCTCTTACGAGGAGAGACCGGTGGCTATCCTAGACTATAGTGAGAGGAGATTGAGGTCAAAGATAGTTCCACTCGTGCGGGTCCAGTGGGAACATCATAATGTGGAGGAATCCACTTGGGAGCGCGAGGCAGATATGCGCGAGAGATATCCAGAGTTGTTTTTACCAGGTATGCCTTATTTTCCGAATTTCGGGATGAAATTCCGTTATTAGGGGGGAAGTATGTAATACCCCGTATTTTTATGCTATATTAATTTGGGGATTTATTAAAGTTAATGTGAATGAATTATTTAATAAAAATCCGGAAATTAATTATGTTATAATTATTAACGTGACGAGAGTTAGTAATTATGGGAAATTGGTTGAATATTACTAATGAGCAAAGTAATATATGTTATTGATTATATTGAATGTCATGAGTGAGTTAAATGACAATTTTGGAAATTTGAATCGGGACGTGCCCGTGTCGCGTCGGGACTAAAATATTTTGTTAAAAAAAGTGAATATTTTATAAGTTGTTCGTATGGTCATTTTGAGTGCGCCATCGTGTCCGGAAGGGTCGAGATAGTCAGAAAAGTGTACCCGGGGGTTTAGTTTGGGTCTCGGGGCATTTTTAGGCCTAATTGGTACCCCGGGAGGGCAATTTAGTCATTTCACCTTTTTGGGTAATTAAACCCACGAAATTCAGCAACCTATATCATCCATTTAGGTTAGTCAGCTAGGGTTAGAAAACAAAAACACAAGTGACGGCCATAGGAGAGGGAAGGAGAAAGCTCCAAGGCAATCCAAGGCCCCAAAAGTGCTCCATTTGCACTACAACCACCACCACCGCGTAGATCGCGAGACGAGGAACACAGCCATACTAAAATCAGCCGTGAATCAGAATATCAGAAATCCCAGGCAAGTGTTTAACTTGCTATTTTCGTTGGTGCAACCTTCATATTAGTTTAGGAATGATTAGGGATGAATTATGTAGAAGAAAACCCAATTTGTGATAGGAAAATGCATGTAGTATTGATGATATGAAAATTCTGGAATCCATGCCATGTAGAGGAATATAACCCATGAAATTTTGATGATATATTAGAAGGAAATTCTGGTAAAAACAGATTAGAACCACGATTAAGAAAAACTCCAGGGTTCTTGATGATTAGATGAGATTTTGGGTTAATTATCCATGTTTAATGTTAGATATACACATGCTTTACGTTGAAAACATCTGGTATATTGATATAATATTAGTAGTAGGATTTTTGGGACGTTTAGAATGGAAAAACATGGTTTTGGATGAAGAAAAATGGTAGAACCCGTAAGTGCAATTCTGCAGATTTTCGCAGACCTGCTTGATCGATCGATCGAGCCTAGAGCTTCGATCGATCGAAGGTTCGATCGATTGAGCCCCAAACTTCGATCGATCGACCCCTCCTGGCAGACTACTATTTCCCTTTGTAAATGATTTAAAAATTGAATTGTCCTGATATAATTCTTGGTCATTCTTAGTATAATGATTTGGGAGACATAGAGGACCAGTAGGGCGTATAAATAAATGTTGGGATCATTAATATTCGACGAGAATGGTATTTATGGGATGTTTACTTTAGGGTTAGTAAATTGATATGTTAAAGTGTGAGGCGCGTAAGAGAGTTACGATGAAACGTAAATGTGTCACCTACTGAATTTTCTACTTGGAAGAATAGAGTCCACGAGTATCACGAAACAAGTGAGAAAACCCTTCAAGTTAAGGTTAGAGATGAAACCTTATACGTAATACTAATAATGTGAAATTAAGGATAAATGTTGTAATTATGGGTGACGAGAGGAACCTATATTAAATTGATAAAAGTGGTATATTTATATGATTGTGTGTACATATATTATATACATGTGAAAAACATACCGCACTACTTGCTATCCTTGAGGTTACGGTGCTGGGACAGTCTTATCTCGATGGGACCTTTATGGGGGATATTGACTTGTACCCTAGAAGATAGATATCCTTGGTATAGGCTATCGAATCGATAGTTCAGACGGTCCTAAGAGACGCGAGTATGTGCCATCCTCTTAGAGACTTGGAATCTATGCTTCGCCTCGATATTGTTTGTGTATGTGTTAATACAATTCGAGAGTGATTCCGAATTTGTATTCCCCTTGATATGAGTGGTATGGGTTTTGGATAGTAGAAGTATGCACGCACCATAGATTTATGTGGGGTGCTGTTATTTTATATATATTATACGAGTAGTTAATATATATATATGAGATTTGGAATTTGAAATTGCCTACTGTGATTTGATACGTAGGACATGGTTGATGACTCAAATGGTAAATACTTGCTTTGAGAAAGTATAATATGACACTGGAAAACTTTATTGATTTTATAAAGTTAAAATGGAGAATTTTGATTACTACTTGAAATACCCTTTTCGAAATGGAATCGTTAAATATTAAATCTTACGAGTAACCTAAGATAAGTTAAATCATTGGGAATATTTGTGCGGTAAATGATAAGATAACCCGTTGGGAAGGTTAGTACGATAGGCGTTCACATTAGAAGAGAGGTGAGAATTTCTCAAGAGAGTGTCGCTGTAATATGTTGTTGCATTGGCCTGTATCAATTTAAATACTTGCTAAACGTATTTTAAATCAAACACACTTTCGGGCTCTGACCCATTTTCTTTTCTCTCTCTCTCTTGTATATATATGTATGTATTACAGGTGCCCAGCCACAGGGGCGTCTTGCTTAGGATCTCTTGGAAGGAACGCGCTGCAGCTTAGGTGGGAGTTGAAGGTCTCTTGATTAGACGACTTCGTTCATTCGGATCCACTCTTAGTATTCTCATTTAGTTAAGCATGTGTATCTCTTTCCATTATTCCATTATTATTGGGACATTTGTATTTCAGTTATTTCCAGTATTGTTACTATGGGTTTTATTCAGTTTGATTGTGTTACTTTATATTTCGCATGTTGACATTCGATTGACGAATGTTTTCATTTAATTGGACTATGTTGCAGATAATTACTGTGGTGTGATTCTTACTTATTGAATGTTGTTAATCAAATAAATGTTTTTCTTTAAATAAAATTTGGAAAGTATGTATGAAAATGGTTTTGACACTTAGCTTAATTATTTAGGGTGTTAAATTGGAAAATTTATTTTTATCGACAGTGATGCTGAGAATGAACCAACTGTTTACCTTGATTTAATTTAATAAAGGAGTGATCGCCCGGTATTTAATTAGGCGGGGTGTCACAGGTGGTATCAGATCATCAGGTTCTAGTGTCCATAGGATCTGTACGGCTTATTTCGCTTTCAGCTTGACGTTATTGCTATAGAGCCCTATTTTTAGGATTGTTGTACTCTTGCTTTTACGTTTAAGTCTTCAGCTATTTGAGATTTGATAATAACTGTAGTCTAATAAACTTGTTCACGTTTCAGATGCCTCCGAGACGTGCTCCGAAAGATAGGCGTGCCCAGGCCGAGCAGCCAGCAGCTCCGGCACCAGGCACAATGAATGAAAATGAAGTAGCCACCATTGTTGCTCAGGCGGTGAATGCCACGATAGCGATGATTCAGTAGGCTCCACCCCAGGTTCAAGCAGTGGCGCCAGTACCAGCACAGCTTCCATGTGCATGGGAGAGGGTTCGAGATGCTTTTCAGAAAGCGCATCCCCCTGAGTTCTCTGGTAGCTCCGATATTATCACAGTTAGCCAATAAAAGAAAGACATCCAGCGGCATCTCCGTATGTATGAGTGCACTGACGTGCAAAAATTGTTATTAGCTTCCTTTAAGCTGGTGGGAGCCGCATTGCAGTGGTGGGAGTCCACTACCACATTGGAGGAGAGGGACACGATCCCTATTCAGTTGTTCTGGGAGCGGTTTGATCGCAAGCATTTTCCACCTGCCGTTCAGACTGAGATGAGGCGGAGATTACTAAACCTGAAGTAGGAGAGTCTTACTGTAGCGGAGTATGAGGAGGAGTTCACGAGACTTCTCACCATTGTGCCAGATGAGGCACCTACTAAGAGCAAGAAGATTTTGATGTTTGTCGACGAGTTAGCTTGGAGGATCCGTCAGCACCTTATTGGGAATTTATCCCTAAGTACTTTCACTGATGTACTCAATGCCGCATTGCTACATTGCCAGGATCACCGCTTCCATCTGCAGGGAAGCAAGAGAGCAGGAGAGTCCAGCCAGCAGGGCAGGACCGGGGGTAATAGTGCCCGTGGGGCACCATCTCAGGGACAAACTCGTCAGCACGAGCAGAGTTCCCATCAAGGGGACCCTGCTAAGCGATTCTGTTCAGGTGATTCTAGGCAGGGATATGGGGGCTATAGGCAGGGCTAGCAGGGCCAGCACCGACAACAGGGTCAACAACAGGGCCAACAGTGTGCACATCAGGGCCAACAGGGCCAGTGGCGTGGAGGTAACGGCCAACAGGGTCGTGGACAGCAGGGTCAGAGTGGAGGAAACTTCAAAGGTTGATGTTTTGGGTGCGGTAAACATGGCCATAGGCATCAGGATTGCCCAGAGGGCGATAAGGCCCCACAGCACAGGGAGCCCGTAATGAGCCACAGAGGCCACTATTTCCACCTGCCCTCCCAGCTCCAGCCCAGGTGCCAGCCCTACCATCCATTCCAGCAGCTCCAGTGCAGCAGGGGCAATTACAGTATGGACGTGTCTATAATGTCCACCAGGAAGCAGTTCCACAGGCACCACCCGCGATTGAGGGTATGTTTCCTATCCAGGGTACTATGGGTCGGGTTTTGTTTGATACGGGGGCAACACACTGTTTTACAGCTACGCATTTTGCGAAGGCCTTAGGGTTGTTAGCCACAGTAGAGAGCACAGTGACGTGTGTAGACTCGGGACTACGCGGTCAGCTCCTACAAGTTACATTGGTCCCGTGTGAGGTGTTCGTGCCTCTTACGGGGTCGTTTGGGAGCTGCTCTGGGTTTTCACCCTTTAACGGCTTGTTTTTAAGTCTAGGTGTGATTTTTGAAAATTATCACCATTTTCTCAAACCAAGAGACCCGGGACTTTGTGGTCAGCTCCTATAAGTTACAATGGTCCCGAGCGAGGTGTTTGTGCCCCTAGGGGGACGTTTGGAGACTGGATTGCATTTTCACCCTTTAACGACTTATTTTTAAGTTTAAGTGTTGATTTTTGTAAATTATCATCATATTCACAAACTGAAAGACCCGGGACTACGCGGTCATTTCCTATAAGTTACATTGGTCCCGCGCGAGGTGTTCGTACCTCCTATGGGGTCGTTTGGGGAATGGGTTGGGTTTTCACCCTTTAACGGCTTGTTTTTAAGTATAAGTGTTGATTTTTTCAAATTATTGTCATATTCACAAACCAGGAGACCCGGGACTACACGGTCAGTTTCAACAAGTTACATTGGTCCCATGCGAGGTGTCCGTGCCCCCTACGGGGTAGTTTGGGGGCTGGTCTAGATTTTCACCCTTTAACGTCTTATTTTTAAGTTTAAGTGTTGATTTTTGCAAATTATCATCATATTCTCAAACCGGGAGACCTGGGACTACGCGGTCAGCTCCTATAAGTTACATTGGTCCCGTACGAGGTGTTCGTGCCTCCTATGGGGTCGTTGGGGGCTGGTTTGGATTTTCATCCTTTAACGGCTTATTTTTAAGTTTAAGTGTTGATTTTTGCAAATTAGCATCATATTCTCAAACCGTGAGCCCCCGGACTACGCGGCCAGTTCCTACAAGTTACATTGGTCCCGTGCGAGGTGTTCGTGCCTCCTACAGGGTCATTTGGGGGATGGTTTGTGTTTTTACCCTTTAACGGCTTGTTTTTAAGTTTAAGTGTTGATTTTTGTAAATTATCATCATATTCACAAACCGGGAGACCCGAGAATACGCGGTCAGTTCCTACAAGTTACATTGGTCTTGTATAAGGTGTTCGTGCCTCCTACGGGGTCGTTTGGGGCTGGTCTGGGTATTCACCCTTTAACGACTTATTTTTAAGTCTAAGTGTGATTTTTGCAAAATATCATCATATTCTCAAATCGGGAGACCTGGGACTACGCGGTCAGCTCCTACAAGTTGCATTGGTCCCGTACGAGGTGTTCGTGCCTCCAACGGGGTCGTTTGGGGGTTGGTCTGGGTTTTCACCCTTTAACGGCTTGTTTTTAAGTTTAAATGTTGATTTTTGTAAATTATCATCATATTCTCAAACCGTGAGCCCCCGGACTACGCGGCCAGTTCCTACAAGTTACATTGGTCCCGTGCGAGGTGTTCGTGCCTCCTACAGGGTCATTTGGCGGATGGTTTGGATTTTTACCCTTTAACGGCTTATTTTTAGGTATAAGTGTTGATTTTTGTAAATTATCATCATATTCACAAACTGGGAGACCCGGGACTACGTGGTTAGTTTCTACAAGTTACAATGCTGCCGTGCGAGATGTTCGTGCCTCCTACGGGGTTGTTTGGGGGATGGTTTGGTTTTTCACCTTTTAATGGCTTGTTTTTAAGTTTAAGTGTTAATTTTATCAAATTATCATCATATTCTCAAACCGTGAGCCCCGGGACGACGCAACCAGTTCCTACATGTTACATTGGTCCCGTATGAGGTGTTCGTGCCTCCTACGGGGTCGTTTGGTGGATGGTTTGGGTTTTCATCCTTTAATTGCTTGTTTTTAAGTTTAAGTGTTGATTTTTGCAAATTATCATCATATTCACAAACCGGGAGACCTGGGACTACGCGGTCAGTTCCTACAAGTTACATTGGTCCCGTACGAGGTGTTCGTGCCTCCTACGGGGTCGTTTGGGGGCTGGTCTGGGTTTTCACCCTTTAATGGCTTGTTTTTAAGTTTAAGTGTTGATTTTTGCAAATTATCGTCAAATTCACAAACCAGAAGACCCGGGACTACACGGTCAGTTTCAACAAGTTACCTTGGTCCCGTGCGCGGTGTTCGTGCTTCCTACGGTGTCGTTTGGGGGCTGGATTGTGTTTTCACCATTTAACGGCTTGTTTTTTAAGTTTAAGTGTTCATTTTTGTAAATTATCATAATACTCACAATTTGGGAGACCCGGGACTACGCGGTCATTTCCTACAAGTTACATTGGTACCGCACGAGGTGTTCGTGCCTCCTACGGGGTCGTTTGGGGGTAGGTCTGGGTTTTCACTCTTTAACGGCTTATTTTTTAGTTTAAGTGTTGATATTTACATATTATCATCTTATTCCCAAACTGGGAGACCTGGGACTACGCGGTCAGTTTCTACAAGTTACATTGGTCCCGTGCAAGGTGTTCGTGCCTCCTACGGGGTCGTTTGGGGGCTGGTATGGGTTTTCACCCTTTAATGGCTTGTTTTTAAGTTTAAGTGTTTATTTTTCCAAATTATCATCATGTTCGCAAATCGTGAGCCCCCGGACTACGCGGTCAGTTCCTACAAGTTACATTGGTCCCATTCGAGGTGTTCGTGCCTCCTACGAGGTCGTTTGGTGGCTGGTCTGGGTTTTCACCCTTTAACGGCTTGTTTTTAAGTCTAAGTCTAATTTTTGCAAATTATCATCATCTTCTCAAACCGGGAGACCCAGGACTACGCGATTTGTTCCTACAAGTTACATTGGTCCCGTGTGAGGTGTACGTGCCTCCTCCGGGGTCGTTTGGGGGGTGGGCTGGGTTTTCACCCATTAACGGCTTGTTTTTAAGTCTAAGTGTGATTTTTGAAAATTATCATCATATTCTCAAATCGGGAGACCCGGGACTATGCGGTCAGTTCCTACAAGTTACATTGGTCCCGCGCAAGGTGTTCGTGCCTCCTACGGGGTCGTTTGGGGGCTGGTCTTGGTTTTCACCCTTTAACGGCTTGTTTTTAAGTTTAAGTGTTGATTTTTATAAATTATCGTCATATTCTCAAACCGTGAGCTCCCGGACTACGCGGCCAGTTCCTACAAGTTACATTGGTCTCGTGCGAGGTGTTAGTGCTTCCGAGAGGGTCGTTTGGGGACTGGTTTGGGTTTTCACCCTTTAACACCAAGTTTTCAAGTTTAAGTGTTGATTTTTGTAAATTATGGTCATATTCACAAACCGGGAGACCTGGGACTACCCGATCAGTTCCTACAAGTTAATTGGTCCCGTGCGAGTTATTCGTGCCTCCTACGGCGTCGTTTGGGGGATGGTCTGGGTTTTCACCCTTTAACTGCTTGTTTTTAAGTCTAAGTGTGTTTTTTTCAAATTATCGTCATATTCAGAAACAGGCATACCCGAGACTACGCGATTAGTTCCTACAAGTTACATTGGTCCTGTACGAGGTGTTCGTGTCTCCTACGGGGTCGTTTGGGGGATGGTCTGGGTATTCACCCTTTAACGGCTTGTGTTTAAGTCTAAGTCTGATTTTTGCAAATTATCATCATATTCTCAAACCGGGAGACCCGGGACTACGCGATCAGCTCCTAAAAGTTACATTGGTCACGTACGAGGTGCTCGTGCCTCCTACGGGATCGTTTGGGGGCTGGTCTGGGTTTTCACCCTTTAACGGAGTATTTTTAAGTTTAAGTATTGATTTTTGCAAATTATCATCATATTCTCAAACCGTGAGCCTCGGGACTACGCGACCAGTTCCTATAAGTTACATTGGTCCCGTGCGAGGTGTCCGTGCCTCCTACGGGGTCATTTGGGGGCTGGTTTGGGTTTTCACCCTTTAACGGCTTATTTTTAAGTTTAAGAGTTCATTTTTGTTAATTATCGTCATATTCACAAACCGGAAGACCCGGGACTATGCGGTCACTTCCTACAAGTTACATTAGTCCCGTACGAGGTGTTCGTGCCTCCTACGGGGTCGTTTGGGGGATGTTTTGGTTTTTCACCCTTTAACAGCTTATTTTAAAGTCTAAGTGTGATTTTTACAAATTATTATCAGATTCTCAATCCGGGAGACCCGGGACTATGCGATCAGTTCCTACAAGTTAGATTGGTCCCACGCGAGGTGTTAGTGCCTCCTACGGGGTCGTTTCGGGGCTGGTCTGGGTTTTCACCCTTTAACGGCTTCTTTTTAAGTTTTGGTGTTTATTTTTAAAAATTATCATCATATTCACAAACTGGGAGACCCGAGACTATGTGCTCAGTTTCTACAAGTTACATTGCTCCCGTGCGAGGTGTTCGTGCCTCCTACGGGGTTGTTTGGGGGCCGGTCTGGGTTTTCACCCATTAACGGCTTATTTTTAAGTTTAAGTGTTGATTTTTGCAAATTATCATCACATTCTCAAACCGTGAGCCCCGGGACTACGCGACCAGTTCCTACATGTTACATTGGTCCCGTATGAGGTGTTCATGCCTCCTATGGGGTCGTTTGGGGGATGGTTTGGGTTTTCATCTTTTAAGGGCTTGTTTTTAAGTTTAAGTGTTGATTTTTTTAAATTATCATCATATTCACGGAGTGGGAGACCCGGGACTACGCGGTCAGTTCCTACAAGTTACATTGGTCCCATACGATTTGTTCGTGCCTCCTACGAGGTCGTTTGGGGATGGTCTGGGTTTTCACCCTTTAACGGCTTGTTTTTAAGTCTAAGTCTGATTTTTTCAAATTATCATCATATTCTCAAACCGGGAGACCCGGGACTACGCGGTCAGCTCCTACTAGTTACATTGGTCCCGTGCGAGGTGTTCGTGCCTCCTACGGGGTCATTTGGGGGTTGGTCTGGGTTTTCACCCTTTAACGGCTTGTTTTTAAGTCTAAGTGTGATTTTTGCAAATTATCACCATTTTCTCAAACCGAGAGACCCAGGACTTCGTGGTCAGCTCCGATAAGTTGCATTGATCCCGAGCGAGGTGTTCGTGCTCTTACGGGGTCGTTTGGGGGATGGATTGCGTTTTCACCCTTTAACGGCATGTTTTTAAGTTTAAGTGTTGATTTTTTTAAATTATCATCATATTCACAAACTCGGAGACCTGGGACTACGCGGTCATTTCCTACAAGTTACATTGGTCCCGCGCAGGGTGTTCGTGCCTCTTACGGGGTCGTTTGGGGGATGGGCTGGGTTTTCACCCTTTAACGGCTTGTTTTCAAGTTTAAGTGTTGATTTTTGCAAATTATCATCGTATTCACAAACTAGGAGACCCGGGACTACACGGTCAGTTTCAACAAGTTACATTGGTCCTGTGCGAGGTGTTCGTGCCTCCTACGGTGTAGTTTGGGTGTTGGTCTGGGTTTTCATCCTTTAACAGCTTATTTTTAAGTTTAAGTGTTGATTTTTGCAAATTATCATCATATTCTCCAACCGTGAGCCCCCGGACTACGCAGCCAGTTCCTACAAGTTACATTGGTCCCGTACGAGGTGTTAGTTCTTCCTACGGGGTCGTTTGGGGGCTGGTTTGGGTTTTCGCCCATTAACGCCAAGTTTTTAAGTTTAAGTGTTGATTGTTGCAAATTATCGTGATATTCACAAATCGGGAGACCCGGGACTACGCGGTCAGTTCCTACAAGTTAATTGGTCCCGGGCGAGGTATTCGTGCCTCCTACGGGGTCGTTTGGGGGATGGTCTGGGTTTTCACCCTTTAACTACTTGTTTTTAAGTCTAAGTGTGATTTTTTCAAATTATCGTCATATTGACAAACTGGGGGACCCGAGACTACGCGGTCAGTTCCTACAAGTTACATTTGTCCCGTACGAGGTGTTCATGCCTCCTACGGGGTCGTTTGGGGCTGGTCTGGGTATTCACCCTTTAACGACTTGTTTTTAAGTCTAAGTGTGATTTTTGCAAATTATTATCATATTCTCAAATCGGGAGACCCGGGACTACACGGTCAGCTCCTACAAGTTACATTGGTCCCGTGCAAGGTGTTCGTGCCTCCTACGGGGTCGTTTGGGGGCTGGTCTTGGTTTTCACCCTTTAACGGCTTGTTGTTAAATTTAAGTGATGATTTTGGCAAATTATCATCATATTCTCAAACTGTGAGCCCCAGGACAACGCGACCAGTTCCTACAAGTTACATTGGTCCCGTGTGAGGTGTTCGTGGCTCCTACAGGGTCATTTGGGGGATGGTCTGGGTTCTCATCCTTTAATGGCTTATTTTTAAGTTTAAGTGTTAATTTTAGCAAATTATCATCATATTCTCAAACCGTGAGCCCCGAGACTACGCGACCAGTTCCTACAAGTTACATTGGTCTCGTGTGAGGTGTGAGGTGTTCGTGCCTCCTACAGGGTCATTTGGGGGATGGTTTGGGTTTTCACCCTTTAACGGCTTGTTTTTGAGTTTAAGTGTTGATTTTTGTAAATTATCATCATATTCACAAACTGGGAGACCCGGGAGTACGTGGTCAGTTTCTAGAAGTTACATTGCTCCCGTGCGAGGTGTTCGTGCCTCCTACGGGGTTGTTTGCGGGATGGTCTTGGTTTTCACCCATTAACGGCTTGTTTTAAAGTTTAAGTGTTTATTTTATCAAATTATCGTCATATTCTCAATCCGTGAGCCCCGGGACTACGCGGCCAGTTCCTACATGTTACATTGGTCCCGTATGAGGTGTTCGTGCCTCCTACGGGATCGTTTGGGGGATGGTTTGGGTTTTCACCCTTTAATGGCTTATTTTTAAGTTTAAGTGTTGATTTTTGCAAATTATCATCATATTCACAAATTGGGAGACCCGGGACTACGCGATCAGTTCCTACAAGTTACATTGGTCCCGTATGAGGTGTTCGTGCCTCCTACGGGGTCGTTTCGGGGCTGGTCTGGGTTTTCACCCTTTAACGGGTTGTTTTTAAGTTTAAGTGTTCATTATTTCAAATTATCATCATATTCACAAACCAGGAGACCCGGGACTACACAGTCAGTTTCAATAAGTTACATTGGTCCCGTGCGAGGTGTCCGTGCCTCCTACGGGGTCGTTTGGGGGCTGGATTGCGTTTTCACCATTTAACGGCTTATTTTTAAGTTTGAGTGTTGATTTTTGTAAATTATCATCATATTCACAATTTGGGAGACCCGAGACTACGCGGTCATTAGCTACGAGTTACATTGGTCCCGCACGAGGTATTCGTGCCTCCTACGGGGTCGTTTGGGGGCAGGTCTGGGTTTTCACTCTTTAATGCCTTGTTTTTAAGTTTAAGTGTTGATATTTGCAAATTATCATCATATTCACAAACCGGGAGACCTGGGACTATGCGGTCAATTTCTACAAGTTACATTGGTCCCGTGCGAGGTGTTCGCGCCTCCTACGGGGTCTTTTCGGCGCTGGTCTAGGTTTTCACCCTTTAACGGCTTGTATTCAGTTTAAGTGTTGATTTTTGCAAATTATCGTCATATTCTCAAACTGTGAGCCCTGGGACAACGCGGCCAGTTCCTACAATTTACATTGGTCCCGTGTGAGGTGTTCGTGCCTCCTACGGGTAATTTGGGGGATGGTTTGGGTTTTCACCCTTTAACGGGTTATTTTTAAGTTTAAGTGTTTATTTTTTCAAATTATCATCATACTCACGGAGTGGGAGACCCGGGACTACGCGGTCAGTTCCTACAAGTTACATTGGTCCCATACGATTTGTTCGTGCCTCTTACGGTGTCGTTTGGGGGTTGGTCTGGGTTTTCACCCTTTAAGGGCTTGTTTTTGAGTCGAAGTGTGATTTTTGCAAATTATCATCATATTCTCTAACCGAGAGACCCGGGACTACGCGGTCAGCTCCTACAAGTTACATTGGTCCCGTGCGAGGTGTTCGCGCCTCCTACGGGGTCTTTTGGCGCTGGTCTAGGTTTTGACCCTTTAACGGCTTGTATTCAGTTTAAGTGTTGATTTTTGCAAATTATCATCATATTCTCAAACTGTGAGCCCTGGGACTACGCGGCCAGTTCCTACAATTTACATTGGTCCCGTGTGAGGTGTTCGTGCCTCCTACGGGTCATTTGGGGGATGGTTTGGGTTTTCACCCTTTAACGGCTTATTTTTAAGTTTAAGGGTTGATTTTTTCAAATTATCATCATATTCACGGAGTGGGAGACCCGGGACTACGCGGTCAGTTCCTACAAGTTACATTGGTCCCATACGATTTGTTCGTGCCTCCTACGGTGTCGTTTGGGGGTTGGTCTGGGTTTTCACCCTTTAAGGGCTTGTTTTTAAGTCGAAGTGTGATTTTTGCAAATTATCATCATATTCTCTAACCGAGAGACTCGGAACTACGCGGTCAGCTCCCACAAGTTACATTTGTCCCGTGCGAGGTGTTCGTGCCTCCTACGGGGTCATTTGGGGGCTGGCTTGGGTTTTCACGCTTTAATCGCTTATTTTTAAGTTTAAGAGTTCATTTTTGTTAATTATCTTAATATTCACAAACCGAAAGACCCGGGACTCCGCGGTCACTTCCTACAAGTTACATTGGTCCCGTGCGAGGTGTTCGTGCCTCCTACGGGGTCGTTTGGGGGATGGTTTGGTTTTTCACCCTTTAACGGCTTTTTATTAAGTCTAAGTGTTATTTTTATAAATTATCGTAATATTCTTAAACCGAGAGACCACTGGACCACGCGATCTGTTCCTACAAGTTACATTGGTCCCGTGCAAAGTGTTCGTGCCTCCTACGGGGTCGTTTGGGGGCTGGTTTTGGTTTTCACCCTTTAACGGCTTGTTTTTAAGTCTAAGTGTCATTTTTGCAAATTATCGTCATATTCTCAAACCGGGAGACTCGGGACCACGCGGTTAGTTCCTACAAATTAAAATTGGTCCCGTGCGAGGTGTTCATGCCTCCTACGAGGTCGTTTGGGGGCTGGTTGGGTATTCACCCTTTAACGGCTTGTTTTAAATTTTAAGTGTTGATTTTTGCAAATTATTGTCATATTCACAAATTGGGAGGCTCGGGACTACGCGATCAGTTCCTACAAGTTACATTGGTCCCGTGTCAGGTGTCCGTGCCTCCTACGGGGTCGTTTGGGGGATGGGCTGGGTTTTCACCCATAACGGCTTGTTTTTAAGTCTAAGTGTGATTTTTGCAAATTATCGTCATATTCTTAAACCGAGAGACCCGGGACTATGCGGTCAGTTCCGAGAAGTTAAATTGGTCCCGCGCAAACTGTTCGTGCCTCCTACGGGGTCGTTTGGGGGCTGGTCTGGGTTTTCACGCTTTAACGGCTTGTTTTTAAGTTTAAGTGTTGATTTTTGAAAATTATCATCATATTCTCAAACCGTGAGCTCCCGGACTACGCGGACAGTTCCTACAAGTTACATTGGTCCCGTGAGAGGTGTTAGTGCTTCCTACAGGGTCGTTTGGGGGCTAGTT
The DNA here is from genome assembly GCA_949130495.1 of Sambucus nigra. Taxonomy (NCBI): domain Eukaryota; kingdom Viridiplantae; phylum Streptophyta; class Magnoliopsida; order Dipsacales; family Adoxaceae; genus Sambucus; species Sambucus nigra. The sequence continues at coordinate 622,836,124 of OX422210.1, read as the reverse complement.
TGGGTTTTCACCCTTTAACACCAAGTTTTTAAGTTCAAGTGTTGATTTTTACAAATTATGGTCATATTCATAAACCGGGAGACCCGGGACTACGTGGTCAGTTCCTACAAGTTAATTGGTCCCGTACGAGGTATTCGTGCCTCCTACGGGGTCGTTTGGGGGATGGTTTGGGTTTTCACCCTTTAACTGCTTGTTATTAAGTCTAAGTGTGATTTTTTCAAATTATAGTCATATTCACAAACTGGGAGAACCGAGACTACGCGCTCAGTTCCTACAAGTTACATTGATCCTGTACGAGGTGTTCGTGCCTCCTACGGGGTCGTTTGGGGGTTGGTCTAGGTATTCACCCTTTAATGGCTTGTTTTTAAGTTTAGGTATTGAATTTTAAAAATTATCGTCATATTCACAAACCGGGAGACCCGGGTGTACGTGCTCAGTTTCTACAAGTTATATTGTCCCGTGCGAGATGTTCGTGCCTCCTACAGGGTCGTTTGAGGGCTGGTCTGGGTTTTTATCCTTTAACGGCTTGTTTTTATGTTTAAGTGTTGTTTTTTGCAAATTATCGTCATATTCTACAACCGTGAGCCCCGAGACTATGCGGCCAGTTCCTACATGTTACATTGGTCCCGTATGAGGTGTTCGTGCCTCCTATGGGGTCGTTTGAGGGATGGTTTGGGTTTTCACCTTTTAACGGCTTGTTTTCAAGTTTAAGTGTTGATTTTTGAAAATTATCATCATATTCACAATTTGGGAGACCCGGGACTACGCGGTCATTTCCTACAAGTTACATTGGTCCCGCGCGAGGTATTCGTGCCTCCTATGGGGTCGTTCGGGGGCAGGTCTGGGTTTTAACTCTTTAACGGCTTGTTTTTAAGTTTAAGTGTTGATATTTGCAAATTATCATCATATTCACAAACCGGGAGACCTGGGACTACGCGGTCAATTTCTATAAGTTACATTGGTCCCGTGCGAGGTGTTCATGCCTCCTACGGGGTCTTTTGGGGGCTGGTCTGGGTTTTCACCCTTTAACGGCTTGTTTTAAGTTTAAGTGTTGATTTTTTCAAATTATCGTCATATTCTCAAACTGTGAGCCCTGGGACTACGTGGCCAGTTCCTACAAGTTACATTGGTCCCGTGTGAGGTGTTCGTGCCTCCTACGGGGTCATTTGGGGGATGGTTTGGGTTTTCACCCTTTAACGGCTTATTTTTAAGTTTAAGTGTTGATTTTTGTAAATTATCATCATATTCACAAATCGGGAGACCCGAGAGTACGCGGTCAGTTCCTACAAGTTACATTGGTCCCGTACGAGGTGTTCGTGCCTCCTACGGTGTCGTTTGGTGGTTGGTCTGGGTTTTCACCCTTTAAGGGCTTGTTTTTAAGTCGAAGTGAGATTTTTGTAAATTATCATCATATTCTTAAACCGAGAGACTCGGGACTACGCGGTCAGCTCCTACAAGTTACATCGGTCCCTTGCGAGGTGTTCGTGCTTCCTACGGGGTCATTTGGGGGCTGGCTTGGGTTTTCATGCTTTAACCGCTTATTTTTAAGTTTAAGAGTTCATTTTTGTTAATTATTTTCATATTCACAAACCGAAAGACCGGGAACTACGCGGTCACTTCCTACAAGTTACATTGGTCCCGTGCGAGGTGTTCGTGCCTCCTACGGGGTCAATTGGGGGATGGTTTGGTTTTTCCACCTTTAACGGCTTGTTTGAAAGTCTAAGTGTTATTTTTATAAATTATCATCATATTCTTAAACCGAGAGACCACAGGACCACGCGGTCTGTTCCTACAAGTTACATTGGTCCCGTGCGAAGTGTTCGTGCCTCCTACGGGGTCGTTTAGGGCTGGTTTGGGTTTTCACCCTTTAACGGCTTTTTTTTAAGTCTAAGTGTCATTTTCACAAATTATCGTCATATTCTCAAATCGGGAGACTCGGGACCACGCGATTAGTTCCTACAAATTAAAATTGGTCACGTGCGAGGTGTTCGTGCCTCCTACGGGGTCGTTTGGGGGCTAGTTTGGGTATTCACCCTTTAACGACTTGTGTTTTAAGTTTAAGTGTTGATTTTTGCAAATTATTGTCATGTTCACAAATTGGTAGACCCGGGACTACGCGGTCAGTTCCTACAAGTTAATTGGTCCCGTTCGAGGTATTCGTGCCTCCTACAGGGTCGTTTGGGGGATGGTCAAGGTTTTCACCCTTTAACGGCTTGTTATTAAGTCTAAGTGTGATTTTTTCAAATTATATTCATATTCACAAACTGGGAGACCCGAGACTACGCGGTTAGTTCCTACAAGTTACATTGGTCCCGTACGAGGTGTCCGTGCCTCCTACGGGGTCGTTTGGGGGTTGGTCTAGGTATTCACCCTTTAACGGCTTATTTTTAAGTCATAGTCTGATTTTTGCAAATTATCATCATTTCTCAAACCGGGAGACCTGGGACTACGCGGTCAGCTCCTACAAGTTACATTGGACCCGTGCGAGGTGTTCGTGCCTCCTACGGGGTCGTTTGGGGGTTGGTCTGGGTTTTCAACCTTTAACGGCTTTTTTTTAAGTTTAAGTGTTGATTTTTACAAATTATCGTCATATTCTCAAACCGGGAGACCCCAGGACCATGTGGTTAGTTCCTACAAGTTACATTAGTCCCGTGCAAGGTGTGCGTGCCTCCTATGGAGTCCTTTGGTGGTTGGTTTTGGTTTTCACCTTTAACGGCTTATTTTTAAGTTGAAGTGTTGATTTTTGAAAATTATCATCATATTCAAAAACTGGGAGACCCGGGACTACGCGGTCAGTTCCTACAAGTTACATTGGTCCCGTGTGAGGTGTCCGTGCCTCTTATGGGGTCATTTGTGGGTTGGTCTGGGTTTTCACCCATTAACGGATTGTTTTTAAGTTTACGTGTGATTTTTATAAATTATCATCATATTCTCAAACCAGAAGACCCGGTACTATGAAATCAGTTCCTACAAGTTACATTGGTCCCGCGGGAGGTGTTCGTGCCTCCTACGGGGTCATTTCGGGGCTGGTATGGGTTTTCACCCTTTAACCACTTGTTTTTAAGTTTAGGTGTTGATTTTTAAAAATTATCATCATATTCACAAATCGGGAGACCCGGGACTACGTGCTCAGTTTCTACAAGTTACATTGCTCCCGTGCGAAGTGTTTGTGCCTCCTACGGGGTTGTTTGGGGGTTGGTCTGGGTTTTCACCCTTTAACGACTTATTTTTAAGTTTAAGTGTTGATTTTTGTAAATTATCATCATATTCTCAAACCATGAGCCTCGGGACTACGCAGCCAGTTCCTACATGTTACATTGGTCCCGTATGAGGTGTTCTTGCCTCCTATGGGGTCATTTGGTGGATGGTTTGGGTTTTCACCCTTTAACGGCTTGTTTTTAAGTCTAAATGTGATTTTTGCAAATTATCACCATTTTCTCAAACTGAGAGACCCGGGAAGTCGTGGTCAGCTCCTATAAGTTGCATTGGTCCCGAGCGAGGTGTTCGTGGCCCTAAGGGGTCGTTTGGGGGCTGGTCTGAGTTTTCACCCTTTAACGGCTTGTTTTTAAGTCTAAGTCTGATTTTCGCAAATTATCATCATACTCTCAAACCGGGAGACCCAGAACTACGCGGTTAGCTCCTACAAGTTACATTGGTCCCGTGCGAGGTGCTCGTGCCTCGTACGGGATCGTTTGGGGGCTGGTTTAGGTTTTAACCCTTTAACGGCTTGTTTTTAAGTCTAAATGTGATTTTTGCAAATTATCACCATTTTCTCAAACTGAGATACCCGGGAATTCGTGGTCAGCTCCTATAAGTTGCATTGGTCCCGAGCGAGGTGTTCGTGGCCCTAAGGGGTCGTTTGAGGCTGGATTGCATTTTCACCCTTTAACGGCTTGTTTTTAAGTTTAAGTGTCGATTTTTGTAAATTATCATCATATTCACCAACTGGGAGACCCGGGGCTACGCGGTCGTTTACTATAAGTTATATTGGTCCCGCACGAGGTGTTTGTGCCTCCTATGGGGTCGTTTGGAGGATGGGCTGGGTTTTCACCCTTTAACAGCTTGTTTTTAAGTTTAAGTATTAATTTTGGTAAATTATCGTCATATTCACAAACCAGGAGACCCGGGACTACACGGTCAGTTTCAACAAGTTACATTGGTCCCGTGCGAGGTGTTCGTACCTCCTACGGGGTAGTTTGGGGGCTGGTCTGGGTTTTCACCCTTTAACGACTTGTTTTTAAGTTTAAGTATTGATTTTTGCAAATTATCGTCATATTCTCAAACCATGACCACCCGGACTACGCGGCCAGTTTCTACAAGTTACATTGGTCACGTGCGAGGTGTTAGTGCTTCCTACGGGGTCGTTTGGGGGCTGGTTTGGGTTTTCACCCTTTAACGCCAAGTTTTTAAGTTTAAGTGTTGATAGTTGAAAATTATCGTTATATTCACAAATCGGGAGACCCGGGACTACGCGGTCAGTTCCTACAAGTTAATTGGTCCCGTGTGAGGTATTCGTGCCTCCTACGGGGTCGTTTGGGGGATGGTCTGGGTTTTCACCATTTAACTGCTTGTTTTTAAGTCTAAGTGTGATTTTTTCAAATTATCGTCATATTCACAAACTCGGAGACCCGAGACTACACGGTCAGTTCCTACAAGTTACATTGGTCCCGTACGAGGTGTTCGTGCCTCCTACGGGGTCGTTTGGGGCTGGTCTGGGTATTCACCCTTTAACGGCTTGTTTTTAAGTCTAAGTGTGATTTTTGCAAATTATCATCATATTCTCAAACCGAGAGACCCGGGACTACGCGGTCAGCTCCTACAAGTTACATTGGTCCCGTGCGAAGTGTTCGTGCCTCATACGGGGTCGTTTGGGTGCTGGACTTGGTTTTCATCCTTTAACGGCTTGTTTTTAAGTTTAAGTGTTGATTTTTGCAAATTATCGTCATATTCTCAAACCGTGAGCCCCGGGACTACGCGACCAGTTCCTACAAGTTACATTGGTCCCGTGTGTGGTTTTCGTGCCTCCTACTGGGTCATTTGGGGGATGGTTTGGGTTTTCACCCTTTAACGGCTTGTTTTTAAGTTTAAGTGTTGATTTTTATAAATTATCATCATATTCACAAACTGGGAGACCCGGGACTACGCGGTCAGTTCCTACGAGTTACGTTAGTCCTGTACGAGGTGTTCGTGCTTCCGATGGGGTCGTTTGGGGGCTAGTCTGGGTTTTCACCCTCTAACGGCTTGTTTTTAAGTGTAAGTGTGATTTTTACAAATTATCATCATTTTCTCAAACCTGGAGACCTGAGACTTCACGGTCAGCTCCTATAAGTAGCATTGGTCCCGAGCGAGGTGTTCGTGCCCCTACGGGGTCGTTAGGGGGGCCGGATTGCGTTTTCACCCTTTAACGGCTTATTTTTAAGTTTAATTATTGATTTTTTGTAAATTATCATCATACTCACAAATTGGGAAACCCGGAACTACGCGGTAATTTCCTACAAGTTACATTGGTCCCGCGCGAGGTGTTCGTGCCTCCTACGGGGTCGTTTGGGGGTTGGTCTGGGTTTTCACTCTTTAACATTTTGTTTTTAAGTTTAAGTGTTGATATTTGTAAATTATCATCATATTCATAAACCGGGAGAACCGGGACTACGCGTTCAGTTTATACAAGTTACATTGGTCCCGTGCGAGGTGTTCGTGCCTCCTTTAGGGTCATTTGGGTGCGTGTCTAGGTTTTCACCCTTTAACGGCTTGTTTTTAAGTTTAAGTGTTGATTTTTGCAAATTATCGTCATATTCTTAAACTGTGGGCCCCGGGACAACGCGACCAGTTCGTACAAGTTACATTGGTCCCGTGTGAGGTGTTCGTGCCTCCTACGGGGTCATTTGGGGGAGGGTTTCGGTTTTCACCCTTTAACGTCTTGTTTTTTAGTTTAAGTGTTATTTTTTGTAAACTATCATCATATTCACAAACTGGGAGACCTGGGACTATGCGGCTTGTTCCTACAAGATACATTGGTCCCGTACGAGGTGTTCGTGCCTCCTACGGTGTCGTTTGGGGGTTGGGCTAGGTTTTCACCCTTTAACGGCTTGTTTTTAACTCGAAGTGTAATTTTTGCTTATTATCATCATATTCTCAAATCGGGAGACCCGGGACTACGCGGTCTGCTCCTACAAGTTACGTTGGTCCCATTCGAGGTGTTCGTGCCTCCTACGAGGTCATTTGGGGGTTGGCTTGAGTTTTCACCCTTTAACCGCTTATTTTTAAGTTTAAGAGTTCATTTTTGTTAATTATCATCATATTCACAAACCGAAAGACCCGGGACTACGCGGTCACTTCCTACAAGTTACATTGGTCCCGTGCGAGGTGTTCGTGCCTCCTACGGGGTCGTTTGGGGGATGATTTGGTTTTTCACCCTTTAACGGCTTATTTTAAGTCTAAATGTCATTTTTATAAATTATCAGCATATACTCAAATCGGGAGACCCTAGAACCACGCGGTGAGTTCCTACAAGTTACATTGGTTCCTACGAGGTGTTCGTGCCTCCTACGGGGTCGTTTGGGGGCTGGTTTGGGTTTTCACCCTTTAACGGTTTGTTTTTAAGTCTAAGTGTCATTTTTACAAATTATCATCATATTCTCAAATCGAGAGACCCCGGACTATGCGGTCAGTTCCTACAAGTTACATTGGTCCCGCGCGAGGTGTTCGTGCTTCCTACGGGGACGTTTGGGGGTTGGTCTGGGTTTTCACCCTTTAACGGCTTGTTTTTAAGTTTAAGTGTTGATTTTTGCAAATTATCGTCATATTCACAAACCAGGAGACCCGGGACTACACCGTCAGTTTCGACAAGTTACATTGGTCCCGTGCGAGGTGTTCGTGCCTCCTACGGAGTCGTTTTGGGGCTGGTCTGGGTTTTCACCCTTTAACGGCTTGTTTTTAATTTTAAGTGTTGATTTCTGTAAATTATCGTCATATTCTCAAATCATGAGCCCCCGGACTACACGGCCAGTTCCTATAAGTTACATTGGTCATGTGCGAGGTGGTAGTGCTTCCAACGGGGTCGTTTGGGGGCTGGTTTGGGTTTTCACCCTTTAACGCCAAGTTTTTAAGTTTAAGTGTTGATTTTTGCAAATTATCATTATATTCACAACTCGGGAGACCCGGGACTACGCGGTCAGTTCCTACAAGTTAATTGGTCCTGTGCGAGGTATTCGTGCCTCATATGGGGTCGTTTGGGGGATGGTCTGGGTTTTCACCCTTTAACTGCTAGTTTTTAAGTCTAAGTGTGATTTTTTCAAATTATCATCATATTCACAAACTGGGAGACCCGAGACTACATGATCAGTTCCTACAAGTTACATTAGTCCCGTACGAGGTGTTCGTGCCTCCTACGGGGTCGTTTGGTGGCTGGTCTGGGTATTCACCCTTTAACGGCTTATTTTTAAGTCTAAGTGTGATTTTTGTAAATTATCATCATATTCTCAAGCCGGGAGACCCGGGACTATGAGGTCAGCTCCTACAAGTTACATTGGTCCCGTGCGAGGTGTTCGTGCCTACTACGGGGTCGTTTGGGGGCTGGTCTGGGTTTTCACCCTTTAACGACTTGTTTTTATTTCTAAGTGTCATTTTTACAAATTATCGTCATATTCTCAAACGGGGAGACCCCAGGACCACTCGGTTAGTTCCTACAAGTTACATTAGTATCGTGCAAGGTGTTTGTGCCTCCTACGGAGTCATTTGGTGGTTGGTTTGGGTTTTCACCTTTAACGGCTTGTTTTTAAGTTGAAGTATTGATTTTTACAAATTATCATCATATTCACAAACTGGGAGACCCGAGAATACGCGGTCAGTTCCTACAAGTTACATTGGTCTCGTGTGAGGTGTGCGTGCCTCCTACGGGGCCATTTGGGGGTTGGTATGGGTTTTCACCCATCAACGACTTGTTTTTAAGTCTAAGTGTGATTTTTACAAATTATCATCATATTCTCAAACCGGGAGACCCATGACTATGCGATCAGTTCCTATAAGTTACATTGGTCCCGCGCGAGTTGTTCGTGCCTCCTACGGGGTCGTTTCGGGGCTGGTCCGAGTTTTCACCCATTTAACGGCTTGTTTTTAAGTTTAGGTATTGATTTTTAAAATTTTTTGTCTTATTCACAAACCGGGAGACCCGGGACTACGTGCTCAGTTTCTACAGGTTACATTACTCCCTTGCGAGGTGTTCGTGCCTCCTACGGGGTTGTTCGGGGGCTGGTCTGGGTTTTCACCCTTTAACGGCTTGTTTATAAGTTTAAGTCATGATTTTTGCAAATTATCATCATATTCTCAAACCGTGAGCCCCCGGACTACGCGGTTAGTTCCTACAAGTTACATTGGTCCGGTGCGAGGTGTTCGTGCCTCCTACTGGTCGTTTGGGGGATGGTTTGGGTTTTCACCTTTTAACAGCATGTTTTTAAGTCTAAGTTCCATTTTTACAAATTATCGTCATATTCTAAAATCGGGAGACCCCAGGATTACGCGGTCATTTCCTACAAGTTACATTGGTCCCTTGCGAGGTGTTCGTGCCTCCTATGGATTCGTTTGGGGGTTGGTTTGGGTTTTCACCCTTTAACGATTGGTTTTTAAGTCTAAGTGTCATTTTAGAAAATTATCATCGTATTCTCAAACCGGGAGACTCGGGACCACGCGGTTAGTTCCTACAAGTTACATTGGTCCCGTGCGAGGTGTTCGTGCCTCCTACGGGGTCGTTTGGGGACTCGTTTGGTTTTTCACCCTTTAACGGCTTCTTTTTTAGTTTAAGTGTTGATTTTTGCAAATTATCGTCATATTCACAAACTGGGAGACTCGGGACTACGCGGTCAGTTCCTACAAGTTACATTGGTCCCATGTGAGGTGTTCGTGCCTCCTACGGGGTCGTTTGGGGTCTGGTCTGGGTTTTCACCCTTTAACGGCTTGTCTAAGTGTGATTTTTTTAAATTATCGTCATATTCTCAAACCGGGAGACCCGGGACTATGCGGTCAGTTCCTACAAGTTACATTGGTCCCGCGCGAGGTGTTCGTGCCTCCTACGGGGTCGTTTGGGGGATGGTCTTGGTTTTCACCCTTTAACAGCTTGTTTTAAGTTTAACTGTTGATTTTTGAAAATTATCGTCATATTCATGAACTGGGCGACGCGGGACTACACGGTCAATTTCTACAAGGTACATTGGTCCCGTGCAAGGTGTTCGTGCCTCCTACAGGGTCGTTTGAGGGTTGGTCTGGGTTTTTATCCTTTAACGGCTTGTTTTTAAGTTTAAGTGTTGATTTTTGCAAATTATCGTCATATTCTCAAACCGTGAGCCACGGGACTACGCGACCAGTTCCTACGAGTTACATTGGTCCCGTGCGAGGTGTTAGTGCCTCTCACGGGGTCATTTGGGGGCTAGTTTGGGTTTTCACCCTTTAGCGACTTGTTTTTAAGTCTAAGTGTCATTTTTGTAAATTATCGCTATATTCTCAAACCGGGAGACTCGGGACCACGCGGTTAGTTCCTACAAGTTATATTAGTCCCGTGCGAGGTGTTCGTCCCTCCTACGGAGTCATTTGGTGCCTGGTTTGGGTTTTCACCTTTAACGACTTGTATTTAAGTTGAAGTGTTGAGTTTTGCAAATTATCATCATATTCACAAACTGGGAGACCCGGGGCTACGCGGCCAGTTATTAGAAGTTACATTGGTCCCGTGTGAGGTGTTCGTGCCTCCTACGGGGTCATTTAGGGGCTAGTCTGGGTTTTCACCCATTAACGACTTATTTTTAAGTTTAAGTGTTGATTTTTGCAAATTATTGTTATATTCAAAACCGGGAGACCCGGGACTACGTGGTCAGTTTCTACAAGTTATATTGCTCCCGTGCGAGGTGTTCGTGCCTTCTACGGGGTTGTTTGCGGGTTGGTCTGGGTTTTCACCCTTTAACGACTTGTTTTTAAGTTTAAATGTTGATCTTTTCAAATTATCGTCATATCCTCAAACCGTGAGCCCCGGGACTACGCGACCAGTTCCTACACGTTACATTGGTCCCGTATGAGGTGTTCGTGCCACCTACAGGGTCGTTTGGGGGATGGTTTGGGTTTTCACCCTTTAACGGCTTGTTTTTAAGTTTAAGTGTTGATTTTTCTAAATTATCATCATATTCAAAAACTGGGAGACCCGGGACTACACGATCAGTTCCTACAAGTTACATTGGTCCCGTACGAGGTGTTCGTGCCTCCTACGGGGTCATTTGGGGGATGGTTTGGGTTTTCACCCTTTAACAGCATGTTTTTAAGTTGAAGTGTTGATTTTTGCAAATTATCATCATATTCACAAACTGGGAGACTCGGGAATACGCGGTCAGTTCCTACAAGTTACATTGGTCCCGTACGAGGTGTTCATGCCTCCTACGGGGTCGTTTGGGGGCTGGTATGGGTTTTCACCCTTTAATGGCTTGTTTTTAAGTCTAAGTGTGATTTTGGCAAATTATCATCATTTTCTCAAATCGAGAGACCCGAGACATCACCGTCAGCTCCTATAAGTTGCATTGGTCCCGAACGAGGTGTTCGTGCCCCTACGGGGTCGTTTGGTGGCTGGATTGCGTTTTCACCCTTTAACGGCTTATTTTTAAGTTTAAATGTTGATATTAGTAAATTATCATCATACTCACAAATTGGGAGACCCGAGACTACGCGGTCATTTCCTACAAGTTACATTGGTCCCGCGCCAGGTGTTCGTGCCTCCTACGGGGTCGTTTGGGGGCTGGTCTGGGTTTTCACTCTTTAACGGCTTGTTTTAAGTTTAAGTGTTGATATTTGCAAATTTTAATCATATTCACAAATCGGGAGACCCGGGACTATGCGGTCAATTTTCATAAGTTACATTGGTCCCGTACGATGTGTTGGTGCCTCTTACAGTGTCGTTTGGGGGCTGGTCTGGGTTTTCACCCTTTAACGGCTTGTGTTTAAGTCTAAATGTGATTTTTGCTAATTATCATCATAATCTCAAGCCGGAAGACCCGGGACTACGCGCGGTCAGCTCCTACAAGTTACATTGGTCCCGTGCGAGGTGTTCGCGCCTCCGATGGGGTCATTTGGGGGCTGGTCTGGGTTTTCACCCTTTAACGGCTTATTTTTACGTTTAAGTGTTGATTTTCATAAATTATCGTCATATTCTCAAACTGTAAGCCCCGGGACTACGCGGCGAGTTCCAACAAGTTGCATTGGTCCCGTGTGAGGTGTTCGTTCCTCCTACGGGGTCATTTGGGGGATGGTTTGGGTTTTCACCCTTTAACGGCTTGTTTTTAAGTTTAAGTGTTGATTTTTCTAAATTATCATCATATTCAAAAACTGGGAGACTCGGGACTACACGATCAGTTCCTACAAGTTACATTGGTCCCGTACGAGGTGTTCGTGCCTCCTACGATGTCGTTTGGGCGTTGGTTTGGGTTTTCACCCTTTAACGGCTTGTTTTTAAGTCGAAGTGTGACTTTTGCAAATTATCATCATATTCTCAAATCGGGAGACCCGGGACTACGCGGTCAGCTCCTACAAGTTACATTGTTCCCGTGCGAGTTGTTCGTGCCTCCTACGGGGTCATTTGGAAGTTGGTTTGGGTTTTCACACTTTAACCGCTTATTTTTAAGTTTAAGAGTTCATTTTTGTTAATTATCGTCATATTCACAAACTGGAAGACCCGGGACTACGCGGTCATTTCCTATAAGTTACATTGGTCCCGTACGAGGTGTTCGTGCCTCCTACGGGGTCGTTTGGGGGATGGTTTTGTTTTTCACCCTTTAATGGCTTATTTTTAAGTCTAAGTGTCATTTTTACAAATTATCGTCATATTCTTAAATCGGGAGACCCCATGAACACGCGGTCAGCTCCTATAAGTTACATTGGTCCCGTGCGAGGTGTTCGTGACTCATACGGGGTCGTTTGGTGGCTAGTTTGGGTTTTCACCCTTTAACGGCTTGTTTTTAAGTCTAAGTGTCATTTTTGCAACTTATCGTCATATTCTAAAATCGGGAGACTCTTGACCACGCGCTTAGTTCCAACAAGTTAAATTAGTGCCGTGCGAGGTGTTTGTGCCTCCTATGTGGTCATTTGGGGGCTGGTTTGGGTTTTCACCCCTTAACGGCTTGTTTTTAAGTCTAAGTGTGATTTTTACAAATTATCGTCATATTCTCAAATCGGGAGACCCGAGACTATGCGATCAGTTCCTACAAGTTACATTGGTCCCGTACGAGGTGTTCGTGCCTCCTACGGGGTTTTTTGGGGATGTTTAAGTGTTGATTTTTGAAAATTATTATCATATTCACAATTTGGGAGACCCGGGACTACGCGGTCAGTTCGTACAAGTTACATTGGTCCAGTGTGAGGTGTTCGTGCCTCCTACGGGGTCATTTGGGGGATGGGCGGGGTTTTCACCCATTAACGACTTGTTTTTAAGTCTAAGTGTGATTTTTGCAAATTATCATCATGTTCACAAACCTGGAGACACTGGAATACACGGTCAGTTTCAACAAGTTACATTAGTGTCGTGCGAGGTGTTCGTGCCTCCTACAGGGTCGTTTGGGGGCTGGTCTGGGTTTTCACCTTTTAACGGCTTGTTTTTAAGTCTAAGTGTGATTTTTGCAAATTATCATCGTATACTCAAATCGGGATACCCGAGACTATGTGGTCAGCTCCTTCAAGTTACATTGGTCCCGTGCGAGGTGTTCGTGCCTCCTACGGGGTCATTTGGGGGCTGGTTAGGGTTTTCACCCTTTAACGACTTATTTTTAAGTTTAAGAGTTCATTTTTGTTAATTATTATCATATTCATAAACCGAAAGACCCGGGACTATGCGGTCACTTCCTACAAGTTACATAGGTCCCGTGCGAGGTGTTCGTGCCTCCTACGGGGTCGTTTGGGGGATGGTTTGGTTTTTCACCCTTTAACGGCTTGTTTTAAATTCTAAGTGTCATTTTTACAAATTATCGTCATATTCTCAAACGGAAAGACCCCAGGACCACTCGGTTAGTTCCTACAAGTTACATTAGTACCGTGCAAGGTGCTCGGGCCTCCTACGGAGTCGTTTGGTGGTTGGTTTGGGTTTTCACCTTTAACGGCTTATTTTTAAGTTGAAGTGCTGATTTTTGCAAATTATCGTTATATTCACGAACTGGGAGACCCGGGACTACGCGGTCAGTTCCTACAAGTTACATTGGTCTCGTGTGAGGTGTGCCTGCCTCCTACGGGGTCATTTGGGGGCTGGTCTGTGTTTTCACCCATTAACGACTTGTTTTTACGTCTAAGTGGAATTTTTAAAAATTATCATCATATTCTCAAACCGGGAGACCCGGGATTATGCGATCAGTTCCTATAAGTTACATTAGTCCCGCGCGAGGTGTTCGTGCCTCCTACGGGGTCGTTTCGGGGTTGGTCCGGGTTTTCACCCTTTAACGGCTTGTTTTTAAGTTTAGGTATTGATTTTTAAAAATTTTTGTCTTATTCACAAACCGGGAGACCCGGGACTACGTGCTCAGTTTCTACAAGTTACATTACTCCCATGCGAGGTGTTCGTGCCTCCTACGGGGTTGTTTGGGGGCTGGTCTGGGTTTTCACCCTTTAACGGCTTGTTTTTAAGTTTAAGTGTTGATTTTTGCAAATTATCATCATATTCTCAAATTGTGAGCCCCGGGACTACGCTGCCAGTTCCTACATGTTACATTGGTCCCGTATGAGGTGTTCGTGCCTACTATGGGGTCGTTTGGGGGATGGATTGGGTTTTCACCCTTTAACAGCTTGTTTTTAAGTTTAAGTGTTGATTTTTGCAAATTATCATCATATTCACAAACTGGGAGACCCGGGACTACGTGCTCAGTTCCTAAAAGTTACATTGGTCCCGTACGAGGTGTTCCTGCCTCCTACGGGATCGTTTGGGGGCTGGTCTGGGTTTTCACCCTTTAACGGCTTGTTTTTAAGTCTAAGTGTGATTTTTGCAAATTATCACCATTTTCTCAAACCGAGAGACCCGGCCGGGACTTCTTGGTCAGCTCCTATAAGTTGCATTAGTCCCGAGCGAGGTGTTCGTGCCCCTACGGGGTCATTTGGGGGCTGGTTTTCATTTTCACCCTTTAACGGCTTATTTTTAAGTTTAAGTGTTGATTTTTGTTAATTATAATCATATTCACATATCGGAAGACCCGGGACTACACAGTCAGCTCCTACAAGTTACATTGGTCCTGTGCGAGGTGTTCGTGCCTCCTACTGGTCATTTGGGGGATGGTTTGGGTTTTCACCTTTTAACGGCATGTTTTTAAGTCTAAGTTCCATTTTTACAAATTATCGTCATATTCGAAAATCGGGAGACCCCAGGATTACGCGGTCATTTCCTACAAGTTACATTGGTCCCGTGCGAGGTGTTCGTGCCTCCTATGGAGTCGTTTCGGGGTTGGTTTGGGTTTTCACCCTTTGACGATTGGTATTTAAGTCTAAGTGTCATTTTAGAAAATTATCATCATATTCTCAAATCGGGAGACTCGGGACCACGCGGTTAGTTCCTACAAGTTACATTGGTCCCGTGCGAGGTGTTCGTGCCTCCTACGGGGTCGTTTGGGGGCTAGTTTGGTTTTTCACCCTTTAACGGCTTATTTTTCAGTTTAAGTGTTGATTTTTGCAAATTATCGTCATATTCACAAACTGGGAGACCCGGGACTACGCGGTCAGTTCCTACAAGTTACATTGGTCCCATGTGAGGTGTTCATGCCTCCTACGAGGTCGTTTGGGCTCTGGTCTGCGTTTTCACCCTTTAACGGCTTGTTTTTAAGTCTAAGTGTGATTTTTTTAAATTATCGCCATATTCTCAAACCGGGAGACCCGGGACTATGCGGTCAGTTCCTACAAGTTACATTGGTCCCGCACGAGGTGTTCGTGCCTCCTACGGGGTCGTTTGGGGATGGTCTTGGTTTTCACCCTTTAACGACTTGTTTTAAGTTTAACTGTTGATTTTTGTAAATTATCATCATATTCATGAACTGGGAGAAGCGGGACTACGCGGTCAGTTTCTACAAGGTACATTGGTCCCGTACAAGGTGTTCGTGCCTCCACAGGGTCGTTTGAGGGCTGGTCTGGGTTTTTATCCTTTAACGGCTTGTTTTTAAGTTTAAGTGTTGATTTTTGCAAATTAGCATCATATTCTCAAACCGTGAGCCACGGGACTACGCGACCAGTTCCTACGAGTTACATTGGTCCCGTGTGAGGTGTTAGTGTCTCTCACGGGGTCATTTGGGGGCTAGTTTGGGTTTTCACCCTTTAACGACTTGTTTTTAAGTTTAAGTGTCATTTTTGCAAATTATCGCTATATTCTCAAACCGGGAGACCCGGGACCACGCGATTAGTTCCTACAAGTAATATTAGTCCCGTGCGAGGTGTTCGTGCCTCCTACGGAGTCATTTGGTGGCTGGTTTGGGTTTTCACCTTTAACGACTTGTATTTAAGTTGAAGTGTTGATTTTTGCAAATTATCATCATATTCACAAACTGGGAGACCCGGGGCTACGCGGCCAGTTCCTAGAAGTTACATTGGCCCCGTGTGAGGTGTTCGTGCCTCCTTCAGGGTCATTTGGGGACTGGTCTGGGTTTTAACCCATTAACGGCTTGTTTTTAAGTCTAAGCCTGATTTTTACAAATTATCGTCATATTCTCAAATCGCGAGACCCGGGACTATGCGATCAGTTCCTACAAGTTACATTGGTCCCGTACGAGGTGTTCTTGCCTCCTACGGGGTCGTTTCGGGATGGTTTGGGTTTTTACCCTTTAACGACTTGTTTTTAAGTTTAAGTGTTGATTTTTGCAAATTATCGTTATATTCAAAACCGGGAGACCCGGGACTACGTGGTCAGTTTCTACAAGTTATATTGCTCCCGTGCGAGGTGTTCGTGCCTTCTACGGGGTTGTTTGGGGGTTGGTCTGGGTCTTCACCCTTTAACGACTTGTTTTTAAGTTTAAGTGTTGATCTTTTCAAATTATCGTCATATTCTCAAACCGTGAGCCCCGGGACTACGCGACCAGTTCCTACACGTTACATTGGTCCCGTATGAGGTGTTCGTGCCACCTACAGGGTCGTTTGGGGGATGGTTTGGGTTTTCACCCTTTAACGGCTTGTTTTTAAGTTTAAGTGTTGATTTTTCTAAATTATCATCATATTCAAAAACTGGGAGACCCGGGACTACACGATCAGTTCCTACAAGTTACATTGGTCCCGTACGAGGTGTTCGTGTCTCCTACGGGGTCATTTGGGGGATGGTTTGGGTTTTCACCCTTTAACAGCATGTTTTTAAGTTGAAGTGTTGATTTTTGCAAATTATCATCATATTCACAAACTGGGAGACTCGGGAATACGCGGTCAGTTCCTACAAGTTACATTGGTCCCGTACGAGGTGTTCGTGCCTCCTACGGGGTCGTTTGGGGGCTGGTCTGGGTTTTCACCCTTTAATGGCTTGTTTTTAAGTCTAAGTGTGATTTTGGCAAATTATCATCATTTTCTCAAATCGAGAGACCCGAGACTTCACGTTTAGCTCCTATAAGTTGCATTGGTCCCGAACGAGGTGTTCGTGCCCCTACGGGGTCGTTTGGTGGCTGGATTGACTTTCACACTTTAACGGCTTGTTTTTAAGTTTAAGTGTTGATATTAGTAAATTATCATCATACTCACAAATTGGGAGACCCAAGACTACGCGGTCATTTCCTACAAGTTACATTGGTCCCGCGCCAGGTGTTCGTGCCTCCTACGGGTCGTTTGGGGGCTGGTCTGGGTTTTCACTCTTTAACGACTTGTTTTAAGTTTAAGTGATGATATTTTCAAATTATCATCATATTCACAAACCGTGAGACCCGGGACTACGCGATTAGTTTTCATAAGTTATATTGGTCCCGTACGATGTGTTGGTGCCTCTTACGGTGTCGTTTGGGGGCTGGTCTGGGTTTTCACCCTTTAACGGCTTGTTTTTAAGTCTAAATGTGATTTTTGCAAATTATCATCATAATCTCAAACCGGAAGACCTGGGACTACGCGGTCAGCTCCTACAAGTAACATTGGTCCCATGCGAGTTGTTCGCGCCTCCGATGGGGTCGTTTGGGGGCTGGTCTTGGTTTTCACCCTTTAACGGCTTATTTTTACATTTAAGTGTTGATTTTTGCAAATTATCGTCATATTCTCAAATTGTAAGCCCCGGGACTACGCGGCCAGTTCCAACAAGTTACATTGGTCCCGTGTGAGGTGTTCGTGCCTCCTACGGGGTCATTTGGGGGATGGTTTGGGTTTTCACCCTTTAACGGCTTGTTTTTAAGTTTAAGTGCTGATTTTTCTAAATTACCATCATATTCAAAAACTGGGAGACCCGGGACAACACGATCAGTTCCTACAAGTTACATTAGTCCCGTACGAGGTGTTCGTGCCTCCTACGATGTCGTTTGGGGGTTGGTCTGGATTTTCACCCTTTAACGGCTTGTTTTTAAGTCGAAGTGTGATTTTTGCAAATTATCATCATATTCTCAAATTGGGAGACCCGGGACTACGCGATCAGCTCCTACAAGTTACATTGGTCCCGTGCGAGGTGTTCGTGCCTCCTACGGGGTCATTTGGAAGTTGGTTTGGTTTTTCACCCTTTAACCGCTTATTTTTAAGTTTAAGAGTTCATTTTTGTTAATTATCGTCATATTCACAAACCGGAAGACCCGGGACTACGCGGTCACTTCCTATAAGTTACATTGGTCCCGTGCGAGGTGTTCTTGCCTCCTACGGGGTGGTTTGGGGGATAGTTTGGTTTTTCACCCTTTAACGGCTTATTTTTAAGTCTAAGTGTCATTTTTAAGAATTATCATCATATTCTCAAATCGGGAGACCCCATGACCACGCGGTCAGCTCCTATCAGTTACATTGGTCCCGTGCGTGGTGTTCGTGACTCATACGGGGTTGTCTGGGGGCTGGTTTGGGTTTTCACCCTTTAACGGCTTGTTTTTAAGTCTAAGTGTCATTTTTGCAAATTATCGTCATATTCTCAAACCGGGAGACTCGTGACCACGCGGATAGTTCTAACAAGTCAAATTAGTTCCGTGTGAGGTGTTTGTGCCTCCTACGGGGTCATTTGGGGGCTGGTTTGGGTTTTCACCCCTTAACGGCTTGTTTTTAAGTCTAAGTGTGATTTTTATAAATTATCATCATATTCTCAAACCGGGAGACCCGAGACTATGCGATCAGTTCCTACAAGTTACATTGGTCCCGTACGAGGTGTTCGTGCCTCCTATGGGGTTGTTTGGGGGATGTTTAAGTGTTGATTTTTGAAAATAATTGTCATATTCACAATTTGGGAGACCCGGGACTACGCGGTCAGTTCGTACAAGTTACATTGGTCCCGTGTGAGGTGTTCGTGCCTCCTACGGGGTCATTTGGGGGATGGGCGGGGTTTTCACCCATTAACGGCTTGTTTTTAAGTCTAAGTGTAATTTTTGCAAATTATCATCATGTTCACAAACCATGAGACCCGGGAATACACGGTCAGTTTCAACAAGTTACATTGGTCTCATGCGAGGTGTTCGTGCCTCCTACAGGGTCGTTTGGGGGTTGGTCTGGGTTTTCACCCTTTAACGGCTTGTTTTTAAGTCTAAGTGTGATTTTTACAAATTATCATCATATACTCAAATCGGGAGACCCGGGACTATGCGGTCAGCTCCTACAAGTTACATTGGTCCCGTGCGAGGTGTTCGTGCCTCCTACGGGGTCATTTGGGGGCTGGTTAGGATTTTCACCCTTTAACGGCTTGTTTTAAATTCTAAGTGTCATTTTTACAAATTATCGTCATATTCTCAAACGGGGAGACCCCGGGACCACTCGGTTAGTTCCTACAAGTTACATTAGTACCGTGCAAGGTGTTCGTGCCTCCTACGGAGTCGTTTGGTGGTTGGTTTGGGTTTTCACCTTTAACGGGTTGTTTTTAAGTTGAAGTGTTGATTTTTTCAAATTATCGTCATATTCACAAACTAGGAGACCCGGGACTACGCGGTCTGTTCCTAAAAGTTACATTGATCTCGTGTAAGGTGTGTCTGCGTCCTACGGGGTCATTTGGGGGCTGGTCTGTGTTTTCATCCATTAACGACTTGTTTTTACGTCTAAGTGTGATTTTTAAAATTTATCATCATATTCTCAAACCGGGAGACTCGGGACTATGCGATCAGTTCCTATAAGTTACATTGGTCCCTCGCGAGGTGTTCGTGCCTCCTACGGGGCCGTTTCGGGGCTGGTCCGGGTTTTCACCCTTTAACGGCTTATTTTTAAGTTTAGGTATTGATTTTTAAAATTTTTTGTCTTATTCACAAATCGGGAGACCCGGGACTACGTGCTCAGTTTCTACAAGTTACATTACTCCCATGCGAGGTGTTCGTGCCTCCTACGGGGTTGTTTGGGGGCTGCTTTGGGTTTTCACCCTTTAACGGCTTGTTTTTAAGTTTAAGTGTTGATTTTTGCAAATTCTCATCATATTCTCAAACTATGAGCCCTGGGACTACGCGGCCAGTTCCTACATGTTACATTGGTCACGTATGATGTGTTCGTACCTACTATGGGGTCGTTTGGGGGATGGTTTGGGTTTTCACCCTTTAACAGCTTGTTTTTAAGTTTAAGTGTTGATTTTTGCAAATTATCATCATATTCACAAACTGGGAGACCCGGGACTACGTGCTCAGTTCCTAAAAGTTACATTGGTCCCGTACGAGGTGTGCCTGCCTCCTACGGGATCGTTTGGGGGCTGGTTTGGGTTTTCACCCTTTCATGCCTTGTTTTTAAGTTTAAGTGTTGATTTTGTAAATTATCGTCATATTCACAAACCGAAAGGCTCGGGACTATGCGGTCAGTTCCTACAAGTTACATTGGTCCCGTGTGAGGTGTTCCTACTTCCTACGGGGTTGTTTAGGGATGGTTTTTATTTTCACCCTTTAACGGCTTATTTTTAAGTTTAAGTGTTGATTTTTGCAAATTATCATCATATTCACAAATCGGGAGACCCGTGACTACTCGGTCAGTTCCTACAAGTTACATTGGTCCCGTGCGAGGTGCTCCTACCTCCTACGGGGTCGTTTGGGGGATAGTTTTGATTTTCACCCTTTAACGGCTTATTTTTAAGTTTAAGTGTTGATTTTTGCAAATTATCATCATATTCACAAATCGGGAGACCCGGGACCACGCGGCCAGTTTCTACAAGTTACATTGGTCCCGTGCGAGGTGTTCGTGCCTCCTACGGGGTCGTTTGGAGTTGGTTTGGGTTTTCACCCTTTAAAGGCTTGTTTTTAAGTCTAAGTGTCATTTTTACTAATTATCCTCATATTCTCAAGCCGGGAGACCCGTGACCACGCAGTTAGTTCCTACAAGTTACATTGGTCCCGTGCGAGGTGTTCGTGCGTCCTACAGGGACGTTTGGTGGCTGGTCTTGGTTTTCACCCTTTAACGGCTTATTTTTTAGTTTAAGGGTTGATTTTTGCAAATTATCGTCATATTCTCAAATCGTGAGCCTCGGGACTACGCGACCAGTTCCTATAAGTTACAATGGTCCCGTGCGAGGTGTTAGTGCCGCCTACGGGGTCGTTTGGGGGCAGGTTTGGGTTTTCACCCTTTAACGCCAAGTTTCAAAGCTTAAGTGTTGATTTTTGCCAATTATCGTCATATTCACAAATCGGGTGTCCCGGGACTACGCGGTCAGTTCCTACAAGTTACATTGGTCCCGTGCGAGGTGTTCGTGCCTCCTACAGGGTCGTTTGGGGGATGGTTTGGGTTTTCAACCCTTTAACTGCTTGTTTTTAAGTCTAAGTGTGATTTTTGCAAATTGTCATCATATTAACAATATCGGAGACACGAGACTACGCGGTCAGTTCCTACAAGTTATATTGCTCCCGTACGAGGTGTACGTGCCTCCTACGGGGTCGTTTGGGGGCTGGTCTGTCTTTTCACCCTTTAACAGCTTATTTTTAATTTTGAAGTGTGATTTTTGCAAATTATCGTCATATTCTCAAATCGAGAGACCCGGGACTATGCGGTCAGTTCCTACAAGTTACATTGGTCCCGCGCGAGGTGTTCGTGCCTCCTACAGGGTCGATTGGGCACTAGTCTGGGTTTTCACCCTTTAACGACTTGTTTTTAAGTTTAAGTACGGATTTTTGCAAATTATTGTCATATTTACAAACCGGGAGAGTCGGGACTACGCGATCAGTTTCTACAAGTTACATTGGTCCTGTGAGAACTGTTCGTGCCTCCTACGGGATCGTTTGGGGGCTGATTTGGGATTTCACCCTTTAACGGCTTGTTTTTAAGTTTAAGTGTTGATTTTTGCAAATTAACATCATATTAAGAAACTGGGAGACCCGGGACAACGCGGTCAGTTCCTACAAGTTGTATTGCTCCCGTACGAGTTGTTCGTGCCTCCTACGGGGTCGTTTGAGGGATGGTCTGGCTTTTCACCCTTTAACAGCTTGTTTTTAATTTTAAGTGTGCTTTTTGCTAATTATCGTCATATTCTCAAACCGGGAGACCCGGGACTAGGCGGTCAGTTCCTACAAGTTACATTGGTCCCGCGCGAGGTGTTCGTGCCTCCTACAGGGTCGATTGGGCACTAGTCTGGGTTTTCACCCTTTAACGACTTGTTTTTAAGTTTAAGTATTGATTTTTGCAAATTATCGTCATATTCACAAATCGGGAGAGCAGGGACTATGCGATCAGTTTCTACAAGTTACATTGGTCCTGTGCGAACTGTTCGTGCCTCCTACGGGGTCGCTTGGGGGCTGGTTTGGGTTTTCACCCTTTAACAGCTTGTTTTTTAGTTTAAGTGTTGATTTTTGCAAATTATCATCATATTCAGAAACTGGGAGACCCGGGACAATGCGGTCAGTTCCTACAAGTTACATTGGTCCCGTGTGAGCTGTTCGTCCCTCCTACGGGGTCGTTTGGGGGCTGGTTTGGGTATTCACCCTTTAACGACTTGTTTTTAAGTCTAAGTGTGATTTTTGCAAATTATCGTCATATTCTCAAATCGAGAGACCCGCGACTATGCGGTCAGTTCCAACAAGTTACATTGGTCCCGCGCGAGGTGTTCGTGCCTCCTACGGGGTCGTTTGGGGGTTGGTTTGGGTTTTGACCCTTTAACGCCAAGTTTTTAAGTTTAAGAGTTTATTTTTACAAATAATAGTCATATTCACAAATCGAGAAACCCGGGACTACGCGGTCAGTCCTACAAGTTACATTGGTCCCGTGCGAGGTGTTCGTGCCTCCTACGAGGTCGTTTGGGTGATGGTTTGGATTTTCACCCTTTAATTGCTTGTTTTTAAGTCTAAGTGTGATTTTTGCAAATTATCGTCATATTCACAAATTGGAAGACTTGAGACTACGCGGTCAGTTCCTACATGTTACATTGGTCCCGTACGACGTGTTCGTGCCTCCTACGGGGTCATTTGGGTGTTGGTCTGGGTATTCACCCTTTAACTGCTTGTTTTTAATTTTAAATATGATTTTTGCAAATTATCATTATATTCACAAATTGGGAGACCCGGGACTACGCGGTCAGTTCCTATAAGTTACATTGGTCCCCTGTGAGGTGTTCGTGCCTCCTACGGGGTCGTTCGGGGGCTAGTCTTGGTTTTCACCCTTTAACTCCTTGTTTTTAAGTTTAGGTGTTAATTTTTGTAACTTATCATCATATTCAGCAAACGTGAGCCTCGGGACTACGCGACCAGTTCCTACAAGTTACATTGGTCCCGTGGAGGTGTTCGTGCCTCCTACGGGGTCGTTTGGGGGCTGGTTTGGGTTTTCACCCTTTAACGGCTTGTTTTTAAGTTTAAGTGTTGATTTTTGCAAATTATAATCATATTCACAAACCGTGAAACCCGGGACCACGCGACCAGTTCCTACAAGTTACATTGGTCCCGTGGTGCTGTTCGTGCCTCTTACGGGGTCGTTTGGGGGCTGGTCTGGGTTTTCACCCTTTAACGACTTGTTTTTAAGTTTAAGTGTTGATTTTTGCAAATTATCGTCATATTCACAAATCGGGAGACCTGGGACTACGCGGTCAGTTCTTACAAGCTACATTGGTCACGTACGAGGTGTTCGTGACTCCTACGGGGTCGTTTGGGGGATGGTTTGGGTTTCCACCCTTTAACGGCTTGTTTTTAAGTCTAAGTGTGATTTTTACAAATTATCGTCATATTCTCAAACCGGGAGACCCGGGACTACACGGTCAGTTTTTAACAAGTTACATTGGTCCCGTGCGAGGTGTTTGTGCCTCCTACAGGGTCGTTTGGGTGTTGGTCTGGGTTTTCACCCTTTAACGACTTGTTTTTAAGTGTACGTGTCATTTTTGCAAATTATCATCATATTCTCAAACCGAGAGACTCGGGACCACGCGGGTAGTTCCTTCAAGTTAAATTGGTCCCGTACGAGGTGTTCGTGCCTCCTATGGGGTCGTTTGGGGGCTGGTCTGGGTTTTCACCCTTTAACGGCATATTTTTAAGTTTAAGTGTTGATTTTTGCAATTTATCGTCATATTCTCAAACCGTGAGCCTCCGGACTACGCGGCCAGTTCCTACAAGTTACATTGGTCACGTGCGAGGTGTTAATGCCTCTTACGGGGTCGTTTGGGGGCTGGTTTGGGTTTTCTCGCTTTAACGCCGAGTTTTTAAGTTTAAGTGTTGATTTTTGAAAATTATCGTCATATTCACAAACCGGGAGACCCAGGACTATGCAGTCAGTTCCTACAAGATAATTGGTCTTGTGCGAGGTATTCGTGCCTCCTACGCGGTCGTTTGGGGGATGGTTTGGGTTTTCACCCTTTAACTACTTGTTTTTAATTCTAAGTGTGATTTTTTCAAATTATCGTCATATTCACAAACAAGGGGAACCGAGACTACGCGGTCAGTTCCTACAAGTTACATTGGTCCCGTGCGAGGTGTCCGTGCCTTATACGGGGTCGTTTGGGGGCTGGTCTGGGTTTTCACCCTTTAACGGCTTGTTTTTAAGTTTAAGTGTTGATTTTTGGAAATTATCATCATATTCTCAAACCGTGAGCCCCGGGATTACACGGTCAGTTCCTACAAGTTAGATTGGTCCCGTACGAGGTGTTCGTGCCTCCTACGGGGTCATTTGGGGGATGATCTGGGTCTTCACCCTTTAATGGCTTGTTTTGAAGTCTGAGTGTGATTTTTACAAATTATCATCATATTCTCAAATCGGGAGACCCGGGACTACGAGGTCGGCTCCTACAAGTTACATTGGTCCCGCGCGAGGTGTTCGTGCCTCCTACGGGGTCGTTTGGGGGCTGGTCTGGGTTTTCACCATTTAACGGCTTGTTTTTAAGTTTAAGTGTTGATTTTTACAAATTATCATCATATTCTCAAACTGTGAGCCCCGGGACTACGCGACTAGTTCCTTCATGTTACATTGGTCCCATGTGAGGTGTTCGTGCCTCTTACGGGGTCATTTGGGGGATGGTTTGGGTTTTCACCCTTTAACAGCTTGTTTTTAAGTTGAAGTGTTGATTTTTGTAAATTATCATCATATTCATAAACTGGGAGACCCAGGACTACGCGGTTAGTTCCTACAAGTTACATTGGTCCCGTACGAGGTGTTCGTGCCTCCTACGATGTCGTTTGGGGGCTGGTCTGGGTTTTCACCCTTTAACGGCTTGTTTTGAAGTCGAAGTGTGATTTTTGCAAATTGCCATCATATTCTCAAACCGAGAGACCCGGGACTATGCGGTCAGATCCTATAAGTTACATTGGTCCCGTGCGAGGTGTTCGTGCCTCCTACGGGGTCATTTGGTGGCTGGTTTGGGTTTTCACCCTTTAACGGCTTATTTTTAAGTTTAAAAGTTCATTTTTGTTAATTATCATCATATTCACAAACCAAAAGACCCGGGACTATGCGGTCACTTCCTACAAGTTACATTGGTCCCGTGCAAGGTGTTCGTGCCTCCTACGGGGTCGTTTGGGGGATGGTTTGGATTTTCACCCTTTAATGGCTTGTTTTAAAGTTTAAGTGTCATTTTTACAAATTATAATCATATTCTCAAACCGAGAGACCCCAGGACCACGCGGTCAGTTCCTGCAAGTTAGATTGGTCCCGTGCGAGGTGTTCGTGCCTCCTACGGGGTCGTTTGGGGGCTGGTTTGGGTTTTCACCGTTTAACGGCTTGTTTTTAAGTCTAAGTGTCATTTTTACAAATTATCATCATATTCTCAAATCGGGAGACTCGGGACAATGCGGTTCGTTCCTACAAGTTACATTGGTCCCGTGCGAGGTGTTTGTGCCTCCTACGGGGTCGTTTGGGGGCTGGTTTGGGTTTTCTCACTTTAACAGCTTGTTTTAAAATTTAAGTGTTGATTTTTGCAAATTATTGTCGTATTCACAAACTGGGAGACTCGGGACTACGCGGTTAGTTCCTACAAGTTACATTGGTCCCGTGTGAGGTGTCCGTGCCTCCAACGGGGTCGTTTGGGTGATGGGCTGTGTTTTCACCCATTAACGGCTTGTTTTTAAGTCTAAGTGTGATTTTTGCAAATTATCATCATATTCTCAAATCGGGAGACCCGGGACTATGCGGTCAGTTCCTACAAGTTACATTGGTCCCGCGCGAGGTGTTCGTGCCTCCTACAGGGTCCTTTGGGGGATAGTCTGGGTTTTCACCTTTTAACGGCTTGTTTTTAAGTTTAGGTGTAGATTTTTGCAAATTATCGTCATATTTTAAACCAGGAGACCCGAGACTACGCGGTCAGTTTCAACAAGTTACATTAGTCCCGTGCGAGGTGTTCGTGCCTCCTACGGGGTCGTTTGATGGCTGGTCTGGGTTTTCACCCTTTAACCGCTTGTTTTTAAGTTTAAGTGTTGATTTTTGCAAATTATCATCATATTATCAAATCGTGAGCCCCCGAACTACGCGGCGAGTTCCTACAAGTGACATTGGTCCCGTGCGAGGTGTAAGTGCCTCCTATGGGGTCGTTTGGGGGCTGGTTTGGGTTTTCACCCTATAACGCCAAATTTTTAAGTTTAAGTGCTGATTTTTGCAAATTATCGTCATATGCACAAACCGGGAGACCCGGGACTACGCGGTGAATTCCTACAAGTTAATTGGTCGCGTGCGAGGTATTAGTGCCTCCTACGGGGTCGTTTGGGGGATGGTCTGGGTTTTCACCCTTTAACTAATTGTTTTTAAGTCTAAGTGTGATTTTTTCAAATTATCGTCATATTCACAAATTAGGAGACCCGAGACTACGCAGTCAGTTCCTACATGTTACATTGGTCCCGTACGAGGTGTTCGTGCCTCGTACGGGGTCGTTTGGGGGCTGGTCTGGGTATTCACCCTTTAACGGCTTATTTTTAAGTCTAAGTTTGATTTTTACAAATTATCATCATATTCTCAAATCGAGAGACCCGGGACTACGCAGTCAGCTCCTACAAGTTACATTGGTCCCGTGATAAGTGTTCGTTCCTCCTACGGGGTCGTTTGGTGGATGGTTTGAGTTTTCACCCTTTAACGACTTGTTTTTAAGTTTAAGTGTTGATTTTTGTAAATTATCGTCATATTCACAAACCGAAAGACTCGAGACTACGCGGTCAGTTCTTATAAGTTAAATTGATCCCGTCCGAAGTGTTCGTGCCTCCTACGGGGTCATTTGGGGGATTGTTTGGGATTTCAGCCCTTAACGGCTTGTATTTAAGCCTAAGTGTCATTTTTACAAATTATCATGATATTCTCAAACCGGGAGACTCGGGACCACGCGGTCAGTTCCTAAAAGTTACATTGGTCCCGTACGAGGTGTTCGTGCCTCCTACGGGGTCGTTTGGGGGTTGGTTTTGGTTTTCACCCTTTAATAGCTTGTTTTTAAGTCTAATTGTAATTTTCACAAATTATCATATTCTCAAACTGGGAGACACGGGACAACGAGGACAGCTCCTACAAGTTACATTGGTCCCGTGCAAGGTGTTTGTGCCTCTTACGGGGTCGTTTGGGGGCTAGTTTGGCTTTTAACCTTTTAACGGCTTATTTTTATGGTTAAATGTTGACTTTTGCAAATTATCTTCATATTCACAAACTGGGAGACTCGAGACTACGCAGTCAGTTCCAACAAGTTACATTGCTCCTGTATGAGGTGTTCGTGCCTCTTACGGGGTCGTTTGGGGGCAGGTCTGGGTTTTCACCCTTTAACGGTTTGTTCTTAAGTCTAAGTGTGATTTTTGCAAATTATCATCATATTCTCAAGCCGGGAGACCCGAGACTACGCGGTCGCTCCTACAAGTTACATTGGTCCCGTGCGAGGTGTTCGTGACTCCTACGGGGTTGTTTGGGGACTGGTTTAGGTTTTCACCCTTTAACGCCTTGTTTTTAAGTTTAAGTGTTGATTTTTGTAAATTATCGTCATATTCACAAACCAAAAGACTCGGGACTACGCGGTCAGTTCCTACAAGTTACATTGGTCCCGTGCGAGGTGTTCCTACCTCCTACGGGGTCGTTTGGGGGATGGTTTTGATTTTCACCCTTTAACGGCTTGTTTTTAAGTTTAAGTGTTGATTTTTGCAAATTATCATCATATTCACAAATCGGGAGACCCGGGACCACGCGGTCAGTTTCTACAAGTTACATTGGTCCCGTGCGAGGTGTTCGTGCCTCCTACAGGGTCGATTGGGCACTAGTCTGGGTTTTCACCCTTCAAAGGCTTATTTTTAAGTCTAAGTGTAATTTTTGCTAATTATCCTCATATTCTCAATCCGGGAGACCCGGGACCACGCAGTTAGTTCCTACAAGTTACATTGGTCCCGTGAGGTGTTCGTGCCTCCTACGGGGTCATTTGGGGGGTGGTTTGGGTTTTCACCCTTTAACGGCTTATTTTTAAGTTTAAGTGTTGATTTTTGCAAATTATCATCATATTCACAAACTGGGAGACCTAGGGCTACGCGGTCAGTTACTACAAGTTACATTGGTCCCGTGTGAGGTGTTCGTGCCTCCTACGGGGTCGTTTGGGGGCTGGTCTTGGTTTTCACCCTTTAATGGCTTGTTTTTAAGTCTAAGTGTGATTTTTGCAAATTATCATCATATTCTTAAACCGGGAGACCCGTGACTATGCGGTCAGTTCCTACAAGTTCCATTTGTCCCGCGCGAGGTGTTCGTGCCTCCTACGAGGTCGTTTTGGGGGTGGTCTGGGGTTTCAGCCTTTAACGGCTTGTTTTTAAGTTGAAGTGTTAATATTTGCAAATTATCGTCATATTCACAAACCGGGAGACCCGGGACTACGCGGTCAGTTTTTACAAATTACGTTGGTCCCGTGTGAGGTGTTCGTGCCTCCTACAGGGACGTTTGGGGGCTGTTCTGGGTTTTCACCCTTTAACGGCTTTTTTTAAGTTCAAGTGTTGTTTTTTGCAAATTATCGTCATATTCTCAAACCGAGAGACCCGAGACTATGCGGTCAGTTCCTACAAGTTACATTGGTCCCGCGTGAGGTGTTCGTGCCTCCTACAGGGTCGATTGGGCACTAGTCTGGGTTTTCACCCTTTAACGGCTTGTTTTTAAGTGTAAGTATGGATTTTTGCAAATTATCGTCATATTCACAAACTGGGAGAGCCGGAACTACGCGATCAGTTTTTTCAAGTTACATTGGTCCTGTGCGAACTGTTTGTGCCTCCTACGGGGTCGTTTGGGGGATGGTTTGGGTTTTCACCCTTTAAGTGCTTGTTTTTAAGTCTAAGTGTGATTTTTGCAAATTATCATCATATTAACAAACTGGGAGACCCAAGACTATGCGGTCAGTTCCTACAAGTTATATTGCTCCCGTACGAGGTGTTCGTGCCTCCTACGGGGTCGTTTGGGGGCTGGTCTGGGTTTTCACCCTTTAGCAGCTTGTTTTTAATTTTAAGTTTGATTTTTTCAAATTATCGTTATATTCTCAAACTGGGAGACCCGGGACTATGCGGTCAGTTCCTACAAGTTACATTGGTCCCACGCGAGGGGTTCGTGGCTCCTACAGGGTCGATTGGGCAGTAGTCGGGATTTTCACCTTTTAACGACTTGTGTTTAAGTTTAAGTATTGATTTTTGCAAATTATCATCATATTCACAAACCGGGAGAGTCGGGGCTACGCGATCAGTTTCTACAAGTTACATTGGTCCTGTGCGAGCTGTTCGTGCCTCCTACGGGGTCGTTTGGGGTCTGGTTTGGGTTTTCACCCTTTAACGACTTGTTTTTAAGTTTAAGTGTTGATTTTTGCAAATTATCATCATATTCAGAAACTGGGAGACCCGAGACAACGCGGTCAGTTCCTACAAGTTACATTGGTCCAGTGTGAGCTGTTCGTGCCTCCTATTGGGTCGTTTGGGGGTTGGTTTGGGTATTCACCCTTTAACGACTTGTTTTTAAGACTAAGTGTGATTTTTGCAAAATATCATCATATTTTCAAACCGAGAGACCCGCGACTATGCGGTCAGTTCCAACAAGTTACATTGGTCCTGCGCAAGGTGTTCGTGCCTCCTACGGGGTCGTTTGGGGGCTGGTTTGGGTTTTCACCCTTTAACGACTTGTTTTTAAGTTTAAGTGTTGATTTTTACAAATTATCATCATATTCACAAATCGAGAAACCCGGGACTACGCGGTTAGTTCCTACAAGTTACATTGGTCCCGTGCGAGGTGTTCGTGCCTCCTATGAGGTCGTTTAGGGGATGGTTTGGATTTTCACCCTTTAACTGCTTGTTTTTAAGTCTAAGTGTGATTTTTGCAAATTATCATCATATTCACAAATTCGAAGACCCGAGACTACGCGGTCAGTTCCTACAAGTTACATTGGTCCCATACGAGGTGTTCGTGCCTCCTACGGGGTCGTTTGGGGGTTGGTCTGGGTATTCACCCTTTAAGTGCTTGTTTTTAATTTTAAGTGTGATTTTTGCAAATTATCATCATATTCATAAATAGGGAGACCCGAGACTACGCAGTCAGTTCCTGTAAGTTACATTGGTCCCGTGCGAGGTGATCGTGCCTCCTACGGGGTCGTTTGGGGGCTAGTCTTGGTTTTCACCCTTTAACTTCTTGTTTTTAGTTTAAGTGTTAATTTTTGCAACTTATCGTCATATTCACAAATCGTGAGCCTCGGGACTACGCGACCAGTTCCTACAAGTTACATTGGTCCCGTGGAGGTGTTCGTGCCTTTTACGGGGTCGTTTGGGGGCTGGTTTGGGGTTTCACCCTTTAACGGCTTGTGTTTAAGTTTAAGTGTTGATTTTTACAAATTATAATCATATTCACAAACCGTGAGCCTCGAGACCACGCGGACAGTTCCTACAAGTTACATTGGTCCCGTGGTGCTGTTCGTGCCTCCTACGGGGTCGTTTGGGGGCTGGTCTGGGTTTTCACCCTTTAACGGCTTATTTTTAAGTTTAAGTGTTGATTTTTGCAAATTATCGTCATATTCAAAAATCGGGAGACCTGGGACTACGCGATCAGTTCTTACAAGCTACATTGGTCCCGTGCGAGGTGTTCGTGCCTCCTACGGGGTCGTTTGGGGGATGGTTTGGGTTTTCACCCTTTAACGACTTGTTTTTAAGTCTAAGTGTTATTTTTGAAAAAATTTCGTCATATTCACAAACCAGGAGACCCGGGACAACGCGATCAGTTCCTACAAGTTACATTGGTCCCGTGCGAGGTGTTCGTGCCTCGTACGGGGTCGTTTGGGGGCTGGTCTGGGTTTTCACTCTTTAACGGCTTGTTTTTAAGTTTAAGTGTTGATTTTTGCAAATTATCATCATATTCACGAACCGTGAGCCCCGGGACTACGCGGCCAGTTCCTACAGGTTACATTGGTCCCGTGCGAGGTGTTCGTGCCTCCTAAGGGGTCGTTTGTGGGATGGTTTGGGTTTTCACCCTTTAATGACTTGTTTTTAAGTTTAAGTGTTGATTTTTGAAAATTATCGTCATATTCACAAATCGGGAGACCAGGGACTATGCGGTATGTTCCTACAAGTTACATTGGTCCCTTGCGAGGTGTTCGTGCCTCTTATGGGGTCGTTTGGGGGCTGGTCTAGGTATTCACCCTTTAACGGCTTATTTTTAAGTTTAAGTTTTGATTTTTTCAAATTATCATCATGTTCACAAACCGTGAGGCCTGGGACTACGCGACCAGTTCCTACAAGTTACATTGGTCCCGTGGAGGAGTTCGTGCCTCCTACGGGGTCGTTTGGAGGCTGGTCTTAGTTTTCACCCTTTAACGACATGTTTTTAAGTTTAAGTGTTGATTTTTGCAAATTATCATCATATTCACAAATCGGGAGACCCGGGACTACGCATTCAGTTCCTATAAGATACATTGTTCGTTCAGTCCCATGCGAAGTGTTCGTGCCTCCTACGGGGTCATTTGGGGGATGGTTTGGGTTTTCGCCCTTTAACGGCTTGTTTTTAAGTCTAAGTGTGATTTTTGCAAATTATCGTCATATTCATAAACTAGGAGCTCGGGACTACGCGGTCAGTTCTTACAAGTAACATTTGTCCCGTACGAGGGGTTCGTGCGTCCTACGGGGTCGTTTGGGGGTTGGTCTGGGTATTCACCCTTTAACGGCTTGTTTTTAACTCTAAGTGTATTTTTTGCAAATTATCGTCATATTCTCAAATCGGGAGACTCGGGACTACGCGGTCAGTTCCTACAAGTTACATTGGTCCCGTGCGAGGTGTTCGTGCCTCCTACGGGGTCGTTTGAGGGCTGGTTTGGGTTTTTACCCTTTAACGGCTTGTTTTTAAGTCTAACTGTGATTTTTCCAAATTATCATCATATTCTCAAACCAGGAGACCCGGGACTACGCGATCAGTTCCTATGAGTTACATTGGTCGCGTGCGAGGTTTTCGTAGCTCTTACGGGGGCGTTTGGTGGTTGTTTAGGTTCTCACCCTTTAACGACCTGTTTTTAAATAAGTGTTACTTTTGCTAATTATCGTCATATTCTCAAACTGGGAGAACCGTGACTACGCGGCCAATTCCTACAAGTTACATTGGTCCCGTGCGAGGTGTTGGTGCCGCCTACGGGGTCGTTTGGGGGCTAGTTTGGATTTTTACCCTTTAACGGTATGTTTTTAAGTTTAAGTGTTGATTTTTGCAAATTATCATCATATTCACAAACCGGGAGACCCGAGACTACGCGGTCAGTTCCTACAAGTTACATTGGTCTCGTGCGAGGTGTTTGTGCCTCTTACGGGGCCATTTGGGGGCTGGTTTGGGTTTTCACCCTTCAACGGCTTGTTTTCAAACCGAATCGACATATTTTGAAATTATCTTCTTATTGTCAAACCGGGAGGCCCGCGACTACGTGGTCAGTTCGTACAAGTTACATTGGTCCCGTGCGAGGTATTCGTGCCTCTTATGGGTCCGTTTGGGGGGTGGTTTGGGTTTTCACGCTTCAACGGCTTGTTTTTAAGCTTAATCGATATATTTTCAAATTATCGTCATATTCTCAAACCGAGGGGGCCGTTTGGAGGTTGTTTTGGGTTTTCATCCCATAACGGTATGTTTTTAATCAATTTAGAATGTTTATTGATTTTAGAAAATTTTGACATTGTTTCATTTGTTTATTCGCTAAATCTAACATGTTTTAACATTTAAAATAAACTCAACAGCAATAGCAAATTCGAAAACCAAACCTCCAGCAAATCCCTTCCACCAATTTAACTAAATAAGCTCATAAAGTAAGCCATGAAGTGATTTTCAAAATTGAAAAGGAATGATGAGATATAGAATGAAGAAGACAAACTATAAATGCTAAGTAGAAATAATTCATTGCATTTTAAAAGGTTAATAAATGGGTACTAAATAATAGTTACCTGTAGGAACTTGATTAAGATTGGATGGACCTGGCCTGAGTTGAACCTTTGTAAAACAAAATCAAACAAATCACTGGCAACCTATGCTGGCCTTTTGATCTTCAAACCTCCCCAATACCTGCATTCAATTTCCACCCAGCACTGGATACCACTCTTTAATATTTCAGTACCCATATATGATTATACACACACGTCTTATCTAGGGTTAAAATTACATATATGGTCGAATATAACTTACCAACGTGTTGCATATAGTTGTTAATTTACCAATAGTACCAATTCTATGACACAAACACCAGGTGGATGTTCTTCCCAGTCCCCCAGTATAGCTGTTACACGTTCAATCCAATATTGAATGGCATCCGTGATATGAGGGGAAAACTGACCAAGGGAAGTAATATGTGAGGACATGAATATAAGTGATTGTACAATATAATAGATACATTTCAGCAACAATAAAAGAACCGAAATAGTTTTTTCAAGATAATCCCCCTTTTTCTCTTTATCAATGACAGACTAACATAATGGTTCTTCTACCTCTCCACCATCGTCCAAGACAAACACTTCTCCATGCTCAAAAGGGGATATGGTTCCTGCATCTATATTCAAGTATGGATCTGAATGTAATGCAAAAGAATAGTTTATGTGAAGAAACTCTAAGCAAAAGCCAATAATAAGAAATTGTTGGATCATTAGACTCAACACAACCCTTTCATCTCATTTTGGGTTTGTGTTCATAAATAAAAGAAAACAAAAGGAAAGAAGTAAAAATCTCCGAAAAAGACTAGGAATGAGAAAAGAGGAGCAGCGAATTGGCCCGTCTCTTGAATTACCAAATGAAATACAGGGACAACTAACATAGTTATGAACATCACAAATACAGAGTATCACAAACACCAAATTTTAACTCCAAAAAATCCCCCTCCCAATAATAGTAAGCATGCCATTTAAATATACACACAACTAATTTAATTAGTATCAAGCTATATATTAAGATTTACTAAATGCAAATCAACAAACATGTAAAAATACAAACTGCCGCTAAAATAGTGTACATCTTTCAACTAAAGAAAAAGAGTAAATTAACGGCTTCAATAAGAATTTTGACATTGGAGATCTATCAAAATAAAACATACACCCACAATAGACACTTTATGTTGTAGATATGGCCAATTTCAACCACTTAAATACTTTCACAAACACAAAGCAACATAAACATCTAGAAGCCATAAATATCCTATTATCAAACCATTCTAATAAGACACTACCTGAAGGCGGCAGCGAAGAGTGGTTACGCCTATCCCTAGCATCCCTGTCAAAAGTCATAAATAAGTAGTCAAATCCCAATTAGTTTTGGGAGTGACAGGTGCTGTGTTGTTCCCACAATATAATCAATTGATTTTTCAATTTTGTGCCTCAATGGGAATGATGAGAAGTTTGAAATTAGCTAAATTAAACCATGATATAATCAATTGAATATATAGAAGGACCAAATTACAAGGGTTTAATTAGTGAGCCATTAATGCTTATGGTTTTGAATTTTAAAATTATAGTATCAGAGGCCGAAAATTATATTTGTTTTTTGACACTTCAAACATTAACATAATATACATTTCTTCTTCACGTGTAATCAGAATATCCAAACCTGAAACCATTTTGATGTTTTTATGATCTTTTTTCTAATTATTGCCAGCTGGACCAAAAATCATTAAAAAGTTGGCAATTGAAATTGAAGATATTATTCCAGATTACTTTGAAAACCCAGATGGACCAGTTTGTTATTTCTATGGCCTTCTAGAGTATGGATGCAAGTTTCAGTTTGATACAAAAGCTATTATATATTTATGATATCCATAAAAAATATGGGAAACTAAATATTGAAAATAATAGAACTTGCATACCTTTCGATTTTTCACCGGCCGTGAGGACCAAATAGAACTTGAAATCATCAAAACCAGTGACCAAATACAATTTCTCACCGGCCGTGAGGAAATCAACACAATTTATCCCTTTCGATTGGGCTTTCCGTGTAGACTTTGGATTAGGGGAACCAAGACTCCATATCTGTAAATTGACATTTAGATGATCGGAGGAAAAATTGACATGTTAAATCGGCAACGGAGAGAGCGATCTCAATGGAGAAAGATGGAGAGCTGGCTGACGGTGGCACCGGAGAGAGAGAGAGAGAGAGAGAGAGAGAGAGAGAGAGAGAGAGCTGGCCGATGAAAAGAGCGGGAATGAGATGAGAGAGAGAGAGCCTTGAGCGGTAATGAAAGAAAGTTTTTCTAATGTTTTTTCTTAGGGTATTTTATATTTTACCAAGTGTACTCAATTTTGACACACTTTAAAACAGTGCCAAAATGCTATTAAACCGTGCCAAAATCTGGCACAGTTTTAAATTGTGCCAGATTTTTAATATCAGGGTGTGCCAAATTGCTATTTTTGGTGTAGTGTAACAGGAGGGTCACGGTCTGGTATCGGGTATAAATAAAAAACCCTAGTTTTTTTTATTTCATTTAACTGGACACTCTCTCTTGCTCTCCACTCATTCTCTAACTCTCTCTCTTTATATATATATATATATATATATATGTGTGTGTGTGTGTGTGTGTGTGTGTGTGTGTGTGTGTGTGTGTGTGTGTTAAATTAATTTAGTGTTTTTACAAATTTGGGTATAAATTTTAAATTGGGTACAATGTTGTGTAAATCTGAAATTGAAATTGGGTGAATATCTGAAATAGGATATAATGTTGTGTAAATTTGAATTTGAAATTGAATATAATGTTGTTTGAATTTTTGTACATTTGTTTTTTATTTATACCTAATTGGGTATATTGAAATCTTAAACCTTGTTTAAGGAAAATCATTCCTTTTTCCAAAATCACCCCTTCGTATATACTAATTCGAGTTAGTATTTTCTCTGAAAATCACTCTTTCAACACACAAACGCCGTGTTATAAATACTTATTATCCTCTGAAAATCTTCCATAAGCACACCCTTGTGTTAATTATGGGTTAAAGCTCTCTAGTTTATTTAACTACCCATTTAATCCCTTTACTTTGTGGACATTGATCAATTTTCACATCTCGTGTCCACTTTACCCTTTACTAGAACATTTATTAATTCATTCAAGTTAGGTTATATTTGTATATATACACCACACAACCCATTTCTTGACATGTTCCAATTTTATTATCATTTTTTCTCGAAATCTTCCAATATGCGTATACTTTAACGGGATCCACACCGTTAGCTATGCTACCATATGCTCAGGCCAGTAGTTTTGGGTATTGTATCCCAGGTCTCCGGGCCCTCTTTAATTATCCCTCTATCATCCGAGTCCTTATCAATGTGTTTTAACACTTTTCAAATCTCCGCATTATTCCATTTTTTCTTTTTTCTGATCGAAGCTAAAACCTGGGATTTTACCCTAACTTGTTATACACTTTAAAGTAATCATTTCATGTTCTTTATGCCCTTACATTGATTTTATTCCAAAATCAAGTTCATTTAGGACCATTGTGTCTAATACCCTTTCCAACATTTTTATTTCATAAAAATGTTCCACTTTACCTAAAATTACCATTTTATCCATTTCTTTCCAAACTTGTCTTTTCCTCCATTTTCTCAAGTGTTAGTTCCCAAAACACCACTAAATTACCCACACTAACTTCTTAAATGCTTTAACACATTAAAATTTTGGAATAACATTTTAAAATAAGATTCCTTTCAAGGTGGAAACATTTTTATTTCATTACTTTATAAGAAAAATACCAGTTTTTATTAATTAATGTAGTCTTAAAATTATACACTCATCACCTTTTCAACACCCTTTTCACATACTTTAAGGACTGAAATTTCTAATTTCTTTATTTCATTCTTAAACCCAATAACACACTCATTAAACTTATTTATATGTTCAACCTCAAAATACTATAATTTTTTATGCATGAGAAATTGGATTTTAAGCCCCAAAATCATATCAAATGGGTCTAACATATAATTTACACCTAGAAATTTCATAATATTTGCACAAACATACTTTTAAAGGCAAAAGACACTTTATTTCTTCAAAACTTGAATAAAATGATCATTTATATAAAATCCCCAATTTTTGACAAGAAAACTTTGAAACATTTCTCCGTAAAAATTTCCATTCAAAATAAGCATTCTTCCAACATATTTATTTTATAAAAATGTTTAATACCAAGTTTTCTTGAAATATATAATTTTTTTCAAACCCATTAAAACCCTTTGTAAACCCATTTTTACAAATTATAAGAAATATCATTCTTATATCATTATGCATTATATTCTTACAATTCTAGATACAATACTACTAATGTGCAAGATAAAGTCTTAAACTAAGAGTAGAGTTTGACCACCTCAAATGTACCTCCAGAAATGCTTGGATGAAGAAGAAGGTGATGGAAATTACCACCTCCTAATGTGGCCTCAAGGATGTTGCCTAGTTCTGTAAAGCTTGCCTCCATAAAAGCTCCAAGCCCAAACCCCTTCAAACTCCATAAATCTCTCTTCTTCTTCTTCTCCAAAACCCCCCAACAACGCCTCCAAAATTCGTATCTTTCTCCAACAATGGTGGAAATGGGTGTATTGGGTTGAAATATGGTGGAATACTAGTTATATATGGTGACACAAGGTGGGGATATGGTGTATTAATGGTGGGAAAGGACTTGGGGATATGGAATACTCTTAACATTGGAGAGAGAGAGAGGGAGGAAATATGATGGGTTTTTGGTGGGGGAGAACCTCCCCACCTCTCTCTTCTTATCTCTCTAAATAAACCCACAAATAACCCAAACAACCCTTATAAAACAGCCCCAAACCTCAAAATCATGTTTTTACCCAATCTGGATTCACGAGATATCAACACGTCATCAATCCAATGGCCCAAAACGTTACATCACACAAGGATATGCCCATTCAAAACTTTTGAGTAACCTGATTCGAATGAAAATGAGGCCTCGTTCGAATGAGAAAGGGGCTTCGTTCAAATGACCCTCTAACGAATTCAGACACAGGCACCTTGTTCAATCCTCGTTAGATCTACACTTCGAACCACCTATCTGCGTTCTAACAAAATAACAGTTTCATTCAAACGCCCCTTAAATCGTTCGGACCACAATGTCCAATATCTCCAATTTTAACCCAAAGACCTCCAACAATTATAAACAAGACTCCGAAACGGTCCAATACAGATATAAACCCAATTATAATGATCCAAATCCCAAGGTTTTCATATTATTACAATTTATACGGGAAATAAAATAAAATATTGGGAATGGGTATTACATTTTTCCTCTCATTTAGAATTTTTCTCCCCAAAATTATCGATATGACAATTCCTCAAGTTCATGGGATTTACCAACCCTCATTCCAAGTCATAGAAATCTTATAAGACAAAATCATCTAAGTCCTTAATATATATGATCACATCATCACTTTCTTTTACATGGGGGTTATCATCAAAAGCCCAACATGCGACATGATTTAATGCTCACCGTCATGTTAACCATTAAAATTGCATAATTGTGCCCGAGTTTCCACTCACTTGGCAATTACGTTCAATCATGTACCAAGACTACCTTTGCTAATACTTAATCATAGAGGTGCCTCTGTCGGTCAACCTCTTTATTGATCGATATTTACCTAAGAGTGAATCGTAATATAACCAATCTTCTCGAATCTAAGGACTACACATTCCAAGTTTACTCAAATCCCCGAGTTGCCATGACCACATAACCTCATATCGTAAGTCACTCACTTAGTAGAGTGACACACCAATAAAATCATCAGTGTGCACTCGATTGATACCTTTCGAATTGTCACTACGATGACCCTAGTATTACTCTAGGCTCCTTGCTTAGGAGCATTCACTTGAGTATCACACCAAGTTTTCTCGAGTTCTAACACTATAGAATGTCCTCAAGTTGTCATGAATCTATTTACATCCAGAGCCACTGACTACCATGACGACCTGTCGTAAGGTCATTAATCCTAAGGAAAATAATTACAATGAGAAAGCTGTATAGTCGAAAGTGTAGCCACTCGTACACTGAACTTTGTGAAGTAGCGAGAATACCTCAAGTAGGGGCACACCCAGTTATCGATTTGCATTAACCATGCTAGTCCACCCGCACTCCAATAGGAAAAACCACGTTGTACAATGACATGGTACAATTCCGAGCTACCACATTCATCAAAATACCAATCCTTTATTACCAGAACTGAAAGGGATACACATAAAAAATGAAAGGAACAAACAACTGTTCTGAGAAAATCCCATCCGTATGCAACGGGCTATGGTCTGTGAAAATCAAACCTAAGCCACATCCTTTAAAGTCCACGAATCCTCCCAGAAGATCTCACTGGGCACTGTCCTAGCCATATACCCTAGATCAAGTCACCAACCATGAAGAATTAGATCACAAATCATTCATCCCTTCAAGATGAAAGCCACAGATGAACCTACTATCCCTTGGGAAGTCAAACACTGTACGTCCCTCCATAAAAATAAGGTTTTCTCCATACATCCTTGATTAACGCGAGTCATCGTGATTGACGAATTCTAACGCCCTTGTCGACACCAACCTTGTTCATCTTACCAGTGATGACGTTACCAACCCATTGTACCTAGGTTACTTCCCACCTTATAATATCATGATTGTAACTTCGTAACCCTATGTATCCTTAGGGAGAACCCTATTATGAAAAACATGCACCTTATAATAACCTTTACCTATACGAGGTCCTCACCGAGCTAATCTTTAGGTTCTACCCAAAGTGAACTTACTTGACGGCCACATAGGTCGTTATTGACATTCCAAGGGTAGTAAGTACCATACCAGGATACATCTTCTAATCCGTATCGTCTTGGTAAGACTTGAAAAGAACTAGTCCTTACCTTGCTAGTGCTATTCTTACTTATACTATCGACACACGCCAGCATCCTAACCATGCTTCGATACCCCTTTGGGGTGCCACTTTTAAGTTTCCATATGACATCACTAAACTAAGTCTCGAATGAATTTCCTAGTACTCCTCAAAATCAAATGTCACATAGCCTACACTAGCCATTACATGACATCCGAGCATCACACCGATTCACGACACCAGTTTCCAATTTCTATTAGAAGGTGACACCACCCATCTATGCCAATTCGGATCACAGCACCTGGCACGTACACTATTTTAATATTTTAAACCTTGACTAACAACCTGAGGTCATTATCCAACCCTTACTACAATCATCACCAAGATAGTAGTACGTCTTCATATCGAACTTAATTGGTAAAAGTCCTCAAAACCCACTAAGATTTCATCATCCATGACTTTCTCATCGTAGGTGTGCTCTAGAAATTTTTCAATACCCCCATTGTGATTACTAGGTGCTCACAAATAATAGTCTATGAGCTTCTACATATGGCTCACCTTAATTATCGACCACCTTAAGGCAGCACAACGGTCGATTTTTGTTCCCAATAACGCCACACACAATTTATCCTAGGGACACTCCAAGATGCCCTAAAACCACATTCATACTAAGATTACCTTGCACCTAGCCATTAATTAAGCCACTAAAATGTCCCTTACACTTAGATAAAAGTCTTATCTTACTTACAAATGGACCATGTACCAAATCACAAACTGACATTAATAAAGATTATGACATGATATAGGATGTCATCTACAACCTTTAAACCTCTAGGTCTGCATCACCGACATCACTAAAGATCCTATTCCTCAAAGTTGCACCATATTCCTATGACCCTGACAGGGAAGACTATCTAGAGTTCACTCTTAATTCTCCCTAATTCTCACCATTACATATGTAACATACTTACTGCAACCCGCCTGTAACTCTCATCATACCTTGTGAGGTACAACTTTCGATCAACAGGCACCAAGACACTTTCTTACAATAGTAGCATTTTATCGACTCAGATCAAGTACACATCCCCCAAGTGTTGACAACATGGTTCCTATCGTCTATTGAATCGCCAATTATCTTATGACATGATACTACCCCAAGGATCACATTTGCCTAATTACATCATCATTATTAACTTTCTGAAAGTACCGTACCCCCAAACCTAATGCATCCTTATCACAATTCCATACCATTTAAGTATGACGCACTAGTCACCTAACCGCCACAGTTGAATTTACAAAATTCACATTTATAATTTAGTGAATGTTATTCACCATTTTACGTCTTAATTGGCCTCTCATATCATCAAGGGTGGACACATCAGCAGCTCACACTAAAAACTACGATGTCGCCACTAGTGGTTAACACAAACTCTCCCAAATCACTAACATATCTAATCAAAAGTGCGAAAATGATCAACAATAACTACTTAGTCGCATGACACTTCGCAATGAATTACTCGTCGTGCTAATCTCCTTGACTTTATCGTCGAGAACACAAACTGAAATTATTACCATTCTAGCATGGTCAGTCCAAAACCAAGACCGACGTTGAAAGACCTAATACTGATCGCACCATGTCACTCCCGAAAAGAGCCTTGAACCTAGAGCTCTGATACCATTTGAAATTCCCCGACCCTAATTTATGGTTACCCATGGTCAACTTGATCCGACCTGAGCATTACGTGTGAATTGCAATAAAATAACCTACATAATGATGTTAGTCCAGTTTTATTTAATTAATATTTCACTTGCTTAGCATGCGATTTTCATATCAAATCAAGCTACGTGAGGGACCCCTGGGAAGCATCCCCAAAATTCAAGCATACAGAGATATCAACGCAAATTAAAAAGGGTTCTTAAATGTAAAACTTCCTCAAAATACAAAATCACACCCAATTGGCCGTAACGAAGATAGGGGAATGAGCCAAATGCCCAGTGGGAAATTACAACAATGTAATATAAAATCGAACGGTGGAAAGGAGACTCTAGCACGTTATATCTATGTGCATGTGCAACCACCAATATATATATATATATATATATATATATATGCATGAAACCGTTTTTATTACAAAAATGTTGTTTATCCCGATTAGTTTACCTTATTCTTGTACAAGAAATTCGTTTCACTTAATTTGACCTTTAATTATCGATTTAACACACCCAGTTAAATACTTAAAATAAATACGCCTTCTTTAAGGAAACTCATTTCTTTTTCCGAAATCACCTTTTTATATATACAAATTCACGTCAGTATTTTCTTTGAAAATCTCCCTTTCAATACATGCAAACACCGTGTTAGAAAATACTTATTTTTCTCTAAAACCACCCTTTCATAAACACACCCTTGTGTTAATTATGGGTTAAACCTCTCTAGGTTGTTTAACTACCCATTTATTCCCTTCACTTTACAATTCCTTTACTTTATGGATATTGATCAATTTTCACATATCCTATCCACTTTATCCTTTATCGGAACATTTATTAATTCATTCAAGTTAGGTTGTGTTTTCATATATTCACTACACAGCCCATTTCTTGTCATGTTCCAATTTCATTATCTTTTTATCGAAAACTTCCAGTATCCACATACTTTATTAGGCTCCAGACCATCGGTTATGCTACCATATGCTCTGGCCACTGGTTTTGGGTCTTTCACCCTAGGGCTCCGGGCTCTCCTTAAGTATCCCGGTCTCACCCGAGTCCTTATAAATGTGTTTCAATATTTTGAAAATGTCCACATTATTTTATTTTTTTCCTTTTTTCGACCGAAGCCAAAACTCGAGGTTTCACCCCAACTTGTGCTACACTTAAAAATAATCATTTCATATCCTTTATACCCTTACATTGATTTTATTCCAAAACCAAGTTCATTTAGGACCATTATGTGTAACACCCTTTCCAATATTTTTATTACATAAAAATGTTTCAGTTTACGTAAAATTACCATTTTGGCCATTTATTTTCTAAC
Organism: Sambucus nigra; assembly: GCA_949130495.1. Lineage (NCBI taxonomy): Eukaryota > Viridiplantae > Streptophyta > Magnoliopsida > Dipsacales > Adoxaceae > Sambucus > Sambucus nigra. The sequence continues at coordinate 622,793,337 of OX422210.1, read as the reverse complement.
TTGTCTTTTCCTCCATTTTCTCAAGTGTTATTTCCCAAAACACCATTAAGTTACCCACACTAATGTCTTAAGTGTCTTTAACATATTAACACTTTCTTTTAACATTTTGGAATAACATTCCTTTCAAGTTGGAAACATATTTATTTCCTTACTTTCTTTTTCAAGAAATCATTGAACATATAAGACTACTTTATGATAAAAATACCATTTTGTTATTAATTCATGTAGTCTTAAAACCATACACTCATCACCTTTTCAACACCCTTTTCACACACTTTATGAATTGAAATTTCTAATTTCTTTATTTCATACTTAAAACCGATAAAACCCTCATTATACTTATTTATATGTTCAAGCTCAAAATACTAGAAGTTTTTATACTTGAGAAGATCGAATTTAGGCCCCCAAATCCTATCAAATCGGTATAACATGTAATTTACATCTAGAAATTCCATAATGTTTGCACAAACATACTTTTCAAGGCAAAAGACAATTTTATTTCTTCAAAACTTGAATATAATTTATATTTATATAAAATCCCAAAATTTTCACAAGAAAACTTTGAAACATTTATCCATAAAATATTTCCACTCAAAATGAGCATTCTTCCAACATTTTTATTTCATATAAATGTTTAATACCAAGCTTTACTGAAATATATCATTTTTCTCAAAAACATTGAAACCCTTTGTAAACCTTTTTTTAAAAATCATAAGAAGTATCATTCTTATATCATAATGCATCCTACTCTTACAATTCTAGCTAAAAGATTACTAATGTGCAAAATGGAGTCTTAAAATAAGAGTAGAGATTTCCCACCTCATATGTAGCCCCTAAAATGGTTGGATGAAGAAGAAGGTAATGGAAACCCCCCACCTCCTAAGGTGGCCTCAAGGAGGTTTCCTACAAAGCTTGCCTCCATAAAAGCTCCAAGTAATAACCTCATTCAAACTCCATAAATCTCCACTTCTTCTTCTTCTCCAAAACCCCCCAACAACACCTCCAAAATTCGTAGATTTGCACAACAATGGTGGAAACTGGCGTATTAGGTTTAAATATGGTGGAATACTAGTGATATATGGTGGCATAAGGTGGGGATATGGTGTAGCAATGGTGGGAAAGGCTTTGGGGAGATGGAATACTCTTGACATTGAAGAGAGAGGGGGAGGAAATTTTATGGGTTTTAGTCGAAGAGGACCTCCCCACATATGTCTTATTATCTCTCAAAATAAACCTACAAATAACCCAAACAACCCTTATAAAACACCCATAAAGCTCAAAATCCCATTTTTTGCCCAATCTGGATTCACCATAACTCGACATGTCATCGATTCAACGGTCCAAAACGTGACAGCACACAAGGGTAGCCCGATTTAAAATTTATGGGCAACCTGATTCAAATGAAAATGAGGCCTCGCTCGAATGAGAAGGGGGATTCGTTTGAACGACCATCGAACGACCCTCTAACGAATTCAGACAGTGGCACCTCGTTTGATCTACATTTCTAATGACATTAGCTTCTTGTTCGAACCACCTGTCTTCATTCGAACGAAACAACAATTTCGTTTGCACGACCCTTAACTCGTTCGAACCACAATTTCCAATATCTCCAATTTTAACACAAATACCTCCAACAATTATCATCAAGACTCCAAACCAGTCAAATAAGATATAAACCCAGTTATAATGATCCAAATCCAAAGATTTTCATATTATCACAATTCATACGGGAAACATAATAAAATGTTGGGCACATGTATTACATAAAGAATTGATATTTGGACGGGTACTCGATAAAAAATAGTTTGTTTTGTATCATATTTTGGATTGGGTCTAGGAACATACAAAATGTTTTTTATGCTTTAAAATAATGAGTATTATGTCCTTTGGGTTAGTATATGACTCGGGTGGTGTTTTGGGCCAATTAGATAGGTATTTGAGCTCATTGGGTTGAGGCCCATATGTAGCCTAAGGCTAATTTTGTGGTAAGATAACTTAAGAGATCATTAGACTGAGATAATTCACATTAAAATCTCTTGAGAGAAACCCTATAAGGCTAGAGAGAAGACGAACACAAGTGAGATGGAGTTTTTAAAGTTTATTGGCTTGGACTCAACCTAAATAGTTAAGGAAATTTTACACACTGTGTGAATTTAATTATTTTTATGCTATAGTAATAATTATTCATTAAAATATACACCAATTCATATGATAATCTGAGTTTATAATCTAAATCTTATTTTTCGTAATTGACTAAAATAGTGAAATTAAGGTTAATCATCATGTTAATGACATAAGTTTATTTTAGTGTTAAATCCTTTGAATCTGAATTGGATTATGTGTATAATATTTAAAACCAAGTTTATATCATTGACTCGCGTAAAATCCCCTAGTTAATTTTGAGAATTGATGCAAATCTGAGACTAATTAAGGAAAGCTATGAACCTAGGGTTATTAATCTTATATTCTATAATTAACTCTTAAATCCATGTTAGAACATTTAAAATTTGTAGATATAAGTTAATAACGAGGTTAGACATCTTATATCTAAAGGAGTATGGGTTTGGTGATCATTAGAGGCTTAGGAGTTAGGTTTTGGGAAAATAATGACAGATTTTGGAACTTTGAGGAGATGAAAATTCATCTCATTTGAATGAAATTAGTATCTCATTAGAACGAGATGTGGGCTCTCATTCGAATGAGTTGGGAACTCATTAGAATGAGATGGGGCATCTCGTTTGAACAGTTTCTATAGGTCATTCGAACAATTTTGGTAAAGTTGTTAGAATGAGTTAGGAATATCGTTATAACGACTTTAGGTCAGTTTGGGTTTATATTTTAAATTAAATGGGACTAATTATTTTAAGTATTATGGATTAGTAAGCTTTGAGTGATTATGATTGTTATTATGTGGTCTTATGTGTAAGCATACCATGTGTGAGTACTCGTGGGTGACGTAGAAAGAGGGATTTTGATTTGGTGCATACAACATTAACCGCTCAAGTACCCGATAGAGATGGGCTTTACCTTGGTTTTGAGCTTATAGGCTCGTCACGACCTATAGCTCTACCTAGTGCGCATGATTGATCCATAAAGGTGATAGAGATTGGTCTTTGTATTTTTATATGAGGTCTTGTGCGTAGTCCATTTACTTGTACATGTAGGGGACCATACTCATGTGGATAGTAGATGTAAATATTGTCCCTCCTTTTTGATATTATACTAAAGACGTATATACGGGGATGTATTATGGAACCAATTATGATAATGTTATTCCATAATTTGGTATGACTCATGGACCAATCAAAATAGGACACATGGATTCATAAGCTACAAATATGAGGGCGACTCAGGTACTAATCTTGTTAGCCTAGGCAATCAAATCGACCTTAGCATCCCAGCCAGTTTATTTAACCCCGTTACCTCACAACAGGCTAACACCATTAAGTGATTCTATTACAATAAGTATGTGTAATATGAGAGGGTGATGTCAGCAACATTAATTACACGCGCACATGCAGAAGATATAAGAGTATTCTCCCCATTTGTTAATTACTAACTTTATGATTATTCTCTCACTAGCATGTAAATTGTGTACATGCCTGGCCTATAAAGGCATGAAGCCTATCACTTTATGCTCTCTCTCTTCCAACAACCTATAAATAACACCCACACACATACTATGAGGGGATCTAAGATATTTTCCATAATGTTATATTGTACAAATCTAAAGAGAACTTGATATATTTCATCTTGTAATCGTTCATGGTTTTTGCCCAATGATCAATACAACAAACACCTACACATGTGGACGTATGAAACACTTCGGGACGAATCACGTAAATCTTGTCTTATTTATCTTTCTCTCATCTCTTTACTGTTTTCTCTAAATTAGTATTTCAGTAGTTTTTATCTCTTTATCTGTTATTTGCTTATAATTTTTGTACTCCAGCTAAGACAAATCAGTTTATTAGTTTTAGGCGATAACAGAGAAGAAGAAGAATTAATCATTGGGTTCACTTGGGCTTGAGATTAAACGCGTGATATCTTTAGGATCATTTGGGTCGGTTAACTTAAAAATAACTAAAATATGAGAGAAAAATGTGTAGTTATTATTGTAGCCTAAATTCCATTAAATTTTTACTTGTTGTTTATGTTGTTATCGAATTCTATTTTGAAGTCCTAGGCCACTAGTGCTACCTCAGACCTGGTGCTATTTTACCCTCTCTTCAATGGATGATCTTATAGGATGTAGGTGTCGAGCCAACATGCTTACACTTTTATTCCTACTAGTTTTTAGCCCCGCGCGATGTGCGGGTGCTTTGCAGTTCTTATGATACGATGCAATACAAACATACTTATAAAAATAGAGGTAAAATATATAACGTTAAACGACCTAACTCAAACGAATATATATATATATATATATATATATATATATATATATATAAAGACTTTTTGTAAATATAAATTAATTTTTTAAACAATACTATTTTTATAAAAATATAAATATATAATCATTTTTAATAAAACTATAGTGTTAACACTTTTTTATAATTTTTTTTAATAAAACCTAATTTTATAAAGGTAAGTATAAAGTATTTTACTATATATAAAAATTGTAGTTTTATAAAAACTGTGGTTTTTAACTTCATTTTTTTTATATAAATTGTGTTTGAAAAGGGTGTTCTATAAATATAAATACAATTTTGTTTTGGAAAAAATGTTTTTATAATGCAATGTTAACATTTAGAATTTATAAAGTGTTTCAGAAAACTGTACATTTTTTTATAAAAAAAATATTTTCTGAGTTATATATATAAAAAATATTTACTATATAAATATTAACATTTATTAATTGAGAGAAAAAATTTATATGGGGAGACATCATTGGTAACATAACTCTTTACATTTAATGTGAATAGGTGACACAATAACATGGAGACACCATTTATATATATACTAGTTGTGCCCACATGTGTTGTACGTGTGGGCGAGTTTAGATATTCAATGTGATGAGATTAAATTACGCATAAAGCACCGTGATAATATAAAAATTTATAATGTAACTGGTTAAACCTATAACAAAGAATGTAAAGTTAAAAAAGTAAAGGAAAACAATGTGGAAAAAATAATTTATCGACTAGGGCATAATAAGATGATAAATGAAAAAAAATCATAAATCCGTACCATTGAATCTGACTTCCCAAAAAAATAAAATGAAGATGGGTAGAAATATTGTTTCAACAAGAAATAAGATAAAGAAAAACATAGTATAAAAATAAACTATGAAACCCAACTCGTCAAATATTTTTCTTTTGACGTTTATTAGTGTTCGATTTTTCCTCTACTTCTTCCACTTTATGAGCTATAAAATGTCACTAAAAGAAAAAGAGCCTTTTTATGACGTTTTTAAGTGTCATAAAACACATTTTATGACGCTTTATTTTTCAATAAAAAATGTCATAAGTTTGGGTGTCATAATTGATACCCATAAAAGTGTCATATTAGGTATATGTTATATATGACTTGTTTTTCAAAAATGTCATATCTGCTATAAATAAATGTCATAATATACTCTATAAAATGTCATATTTGATTTAAAAAACTTCATGATAAACATTTTTCAAATTTTTAAACAGGTCATTAAAATTTTTATTACAAATTAAACATATAATAAAAAAAAGTAATAATCAATATTAATGTCATAATCGACAAATAAATCTAAACACAAATCAAAATTTATAATAACATAAAAATAGTCTTGAATTTTTTTATATTTGAAGTCATGTACACCTAAAATGCACCAAACCAAGTCATTTGTCCATATAAAAAAGTTATGGGACACAAATAAATATACCCACTGTTGAAGACAGAAAATGGCCACTGCCATTTTAGTGGCGTCATCAGCAGATAAATGATGAGGATGAGATTGAAGATGAAGATAAACATTCATATCAAACATATAAGAGACAAAGATTTTTAAAGTGGTTCGGCTATAAGGAAAAGCCTACATCCACTGTTATTTTATTCCCAGGGGTTTACAATAGCACAATGTGGTAGAGAGAGAAAGGATATGTATCTTGTGTATGGTGTTTCTTGGTTCTCCTCCTTTTGGCTAAGGGGATACATGTATTTATAGTGATGGGAGATAAAGAGATTCATTGAATGTAGACATTTATACATTATGTCTACATTCAACGAATCTAATTGTTGAATTGCTTGGTATGCTATGTGTTGTCATCTACGGTATAAATGTACATTAAGGCTCATTAAATGCGCTTCCATCTTCATTAATGCACATTAAATGCATAGTTATCCTTTGATCTTCCTGGTTGATATGCCGACCAACTCTCCTCGGGTGCCGACCAACTTTCCTCGGGTGCCGACTAACACTCCTCGGGTGCCGACCAACTCTCCTCGGATGCCGACTAACACTCCTCGGGTGCCGACCAACTCTCCTCGGATGCCGACCAACTCTCCTCGGGTGTCAAATATTACCACGTAGGATGACATGTGTCCTTTTCGGATTGGTCCTCGTAGATGGAGAATTTTTGCGTTAACAGAAGCCCCCAATGCTCCATGCTTGATGGTTTACTTGAAAGGATGGAGTATTTATTCTGCAGTGTTGCTCGGTGCTCATGAAATTCTTGATCTACCTTCTTTATTTGTTTAACATAAAGTGCATTATCTCCTGGACGACATATGATGCAGGTTGATCGATGGTTACTAATCTTTCTTTTGAGGAACTCCGTGTGCTATGTATCACCCCTGGGAATTTGGATGCAGTCATGCCATAGTATGCAGCTTGTAGCTTATCATAATCTTCAAGTATGTTGATTGGTTTGCTAGTCGACCAACTGCCTCCTGTGCCGAGTAACTGAATGCTAACTTCACGTGCTTGATTCTTCTGATTTATGATCCTCTGAATACTTTGTCGAGTAACATACTAGATTTTGAACCCAACTCTTCAATCTGATTAGTACCAAGCTAGTACTAAGGCCCTATTCAAAAATCTAGTTTTTAAATAAAAAAACATTGTCTAAACCAGCCCATCTATAACAGTACATAATCTCAGGAATTCCTATACGAGTTCCATGAGTTTGATTTAACCTATACACCCCACTAACTATTCTCCATGTGTTGGGGGTTATTTTTGCAGGGACAACATCGAAATACTGACAGAACTCTAAACACAAAGGGTTTGGTGGAAAAGAAAATCCACATTCAGCAATAAAGAGGCTAGGGAACCAATGTCCCTCAGCCAAATTAAAATAATTTGAAGGCTCAGAAAGATTCTCCAAAGTTACCCAAGATGGAATAGGAAAGTCAGAACGGAATTTCTCAAGAGATTCGATAATATAAACCATGGTGAATAAAAAGAAATGAAGAAGAAGGAAGAAAATCTTACAGGAAAAAGGAGATCTGTTGACAAACAAACGAAGAAAGGGATGAATGCACAAAAGAGAGAAAAGCAATAGAAAACTCGAAAGCAGAAATTGAAAAAGGTAGAAGATGATGGGATTGCCTCTGAAGCTTAAATACTTTGCCTTGGGAAACGGCGAAAGAAATGTTTACAAAAAGGAAACTATTACGCTACCGGCGGCTAAAAGGACAAAAAGTGCACGAAGATCGAAGCGCTTATAAAAATGCAAAAAGGCGGATTCTGCGAATTTGGAAGGAAATTCAAATACGAAGAAAATGCTCCTAAAACCCAGGAAGGTCATTTAATTGTGACACCCCGCCTAATTAAATACCGGGCGATCACTCCTTTATTAAATTAAATCAAGGTAAACAGTTGGTTCATTCTCAGCATCACTGTCGATAAAAATAAATTTTCCAATTTAACACCCTAAATAATTAAGCTAAGTGTCAAAAACATTTTCATACAAACTTTCCAAATTTTAATTAACGAAAAAGATTTATTTATTTAAAAACAACATTTCTACAATTAAGAATCACACCACGATAAACCAAATAATATAATACATTCGCCAATCGAATGCCAACATATGAAACTAGAATCACAAATCCATTCTGAATAAATCCCATAGAACAATATTGGAATTAACTGAAATATAAATGTCCCAACAACAAATGAAATGATGAAAAGGGGCGACACGTGCCCAATAAATGAGAGTACAAGGAGTGGAGTCAATAACGGAAGCCGTCTACTCAAGTGACCTGCAACTCCCACCTAAGCTGCAGCTCGTTCTTCTCAAGGGATCCTAAGCAAGACGCCCCTGTGGCTGGGCACCTTAAAATATACATATATATACAAGAGAGAGAGAGAGAAAGAAACGGGTCAGAGCCCGAAAGTGTGTTTGATTTAAAATACGTTTAGCAAGTATTTAAATTGATACAGGCCAATGCAACAACATATTAGTACGTCCCTCTCTTGAGAAAATACTCACCTCTCTTCTAATGTGCACACCTATCGCACTAACCTTCCCAACGGTTTGTTTTAACATTTATCATACTAGTCTTTCTAAAAGATTTAACTTAACTTAGATTACTCGAAAGATTTACAATACACGATTTCAATTTAAAAAGATGTTCCAATTTGTAGCCAAAGTTCTCTATTTTTAACTTCGTAAAAATTTATAAAGTACCCGTGACATTTTATACTTTCTCAAAACAAGTATTTATAATATGAGTCAACAACCATGTCCTACTTATCAAATCACAATATTCAGTCTCAAATTTCATAATCTCATATATATATTAACTACTCGTATAATATATATATATAACAGCACCCCGAATAAAACTATGGTGCGTGCATACTCTACTATCCAAAGCCCCATATCACTCATATTAAGGGGAATACATTCGGAATCACTCTCGAATTGTATTAACATTAATACACAAACAATATTGAGGCGAAGCATAGATTCCAAGTCTCTAAGAGGATGGAACATACCAGCGTCTCTTAGGACCGTCTGAACTATCACATCGATAGCCTGTACCAAGGATATCTATCTTCTAGGTTACAAGTCAATATCCCCCATAAAGGTCCCATCGAGATAAGACTTGTCCCCGCGCGGAAACCTCAAGGATAGCAAGTAGCGTGGGTATGATTTTTCACATGCATATAATATATGTACACACAATCATATAAATATACCACTTTATCATATTAATATAGGTTCTTCTCATCACCCGTAATTATACCATTTATCCTTAATTTCACAGTTATAGAATTACGTATAAGGTTTTATTCCTAACCTTAACTCGAAGGGTTTTCTCACTTATTACCTAACACTCGTGGATTATATCCCCACAAATTTGAAATTCAGTAAGTGACTTTATTAGATTCCAACGTAACTCTCTTACGCACCTCACCCTTTAAATTCATAAATCTAACAACCTAAGGTAAATATACCATAAATATCATTCTCGTTGAATATTAAAGGTTCCAACATTATTTCATATACCCTACTGGTCCTCAATGTCTCCCAAATCATTTTATTTAGAATGCCCAAAAATCATTTCACGATAAACTTAATTTAACTAATTAAACAAGGGAAATAGGAGTCTGCCAGGAGGGGTCGATCGATTGAAGCTTGGGGCTCGATCGATCGAAGCTCTAGGCTCGATCGATCGATCAAGCAGGTCTGGGGAAAATTCTGCAGAATGCAGTTATGGGATTCATCAAACTTCTTCATCCAAAACTATGTTTTTCCCTTCTAATCGTCCCAAAAATCCTACTATCATCATCATAACATTATACCAGGTGTTTATAACGTAAAGCATGTGTATAACTATCATTAAACATGGATTTTCAACCAAAAATCATGTCCAATTATCAAGAACCCTAGAATTTTCTTAAACAGATTTCTAATGAATCTTTCTCCCATATTTCTTTATTATGATCACCAAATTTCGTGGATTATTACCTCTACATGCCAAGGGTTTCGAGAATTAACATGTACATCAATACTACATGGGTTTTCCTATAAAAATGGGGTTTTCTTCCATAGTTTTTATCACAATTCATTCCTAAGTTAACATGAAGATTGCATCAATGAAAATAGCAAGTTTAAACACTTGCTTGGAATTTTGGTATGCAGATTCACGACTGATTTTGGTATGGCTGCGTTCCTCGACTCGTGATCTATGCGGTGGTGCTGGTGGCGGTGCAAACCGGTGGCTTTTTGGCCTTGGATTTGCCTTGGAGCTCTCTCCTCTCTTTTCCAATGGCCGTCACTTGATTTGTGAATGTTCTAACCCTAAGAGGCTGACCTAATGGCTGATATAGGTTGGCTGAAATTCGTGGGTTTAATTACCCACTTATGTAAAATGACTAAAATGCCCTCCCGGGGTACTAATTAGGCCTAAAAACGCCCCGAGACCCAAACTAAACCCCCGGGTATACTTTTCTGACTATCTCGACCCTTCCGGACGTGTTGGCGCACTCAAAACGACCATACGAACAACTTATAAAATATTTACTTTTTATTTAACAAAATTAGTCCCGACGTGACACGGGCACGTCCCGACTTAAATTTCCGAAATAGTCATTTAATTCACTTATGATATCCAATATAGCCAATATAATATATTACTATGCTCATTAGTAATATTCAACAAGTTTCCCATAATTACTAACTCTCGTCACGTTAATAATTATTACATAATTAATTTCCGGATTTTTATTAAATAAACCGTCACATTAAATTTAATAAATCCCCAAATTAAGATAGCATAAAAATACGGGGTATTACATACTTCCTCCCTAATAACGGAATTTCGTCCCAAAATTCAAAAAATAAGGCATACCCGGTAAAAACAACTCTGGATATCTCTCGCGCATATCTGCCTCACGATCCCAAGTGGATTCCTCCACATTATGATGCTCCCACTGGAGTCGCACAAGTGGAACTATTTTCGACCTCAATCTCCTCTCACTATAGTCTAGAATAGCCACTGGTCTCTCTTCGTAAGAGCTATCAGACTGTAAGTCAATCTCATCTATCGTAATGTGAGTATGGGCCAAATCATCCCAAAGATATCGTCTCAACGACGAGATGTGGAATACATTGTGGATGCGATGTAAATGTTCTGGCAATCCCAACCTGTATGCTACCGGCCCAATCCTCTAGATGATGGGAAATGGTCCTACGTACCTCGGAGCCAACTTACCCTTCTTCTCGAACCTCATCACTCCCTTCATAGGAGATACACGCAATAACACTTGATCTCCCACATTAAACTCTCGGAATAACCGTTTCGCATCGGCGTAGCTCTTCTGCCTGTCTTGGGCTACCCGAATACGACTCCTGATTATCTCAATCCTCGCGGAGGTCTCTTGAATCACTTCTGGTCCTAGCAACTTGTTGTCCCCCACCTCGAGCCAACAGGTTGGAGAACGACAAGGCCTGCCATACAAAGCCTCAAATGGAGCCATGCCAATCGTAAAATGATAAGAGTTATTATAAGCAAACTCTACCAGTGGAAGATGTGGTTCCCAACCTCCTCCAAAATCGAGAACACACATGCGTAGCATATCCTCTAACATCTGATTAGTACGCTATGTCTGTCCATCTGTCTGTGGGTGGTAAGCTGAACTCAACCTCAACTCAGTACCCATAGCCTACTGAAAACTTTCCCAGAAACGTGACACAAAAATCTTGTCCCTATCTGACACAATATTCAGGGGCACCCCATGTAATCTGACAATCTCAGCGATGAACAACTGAGCATACTGACCCGTGGTATAATCTGTCCTCACTGGCAGAAAATGAGCCACCTTGGTCAAACGGTCTACAATCACCCAGATAGAATCGTGGCCCCGTTGTGATGTAGGCAACCCTGTAATGAAATCCATGGAAATACTCTCCCACTTTCACGCGGGTACTTCCAACGGCTGAAGCAATCCTGACGGTTTCTGGTGGTCCACCTTCACCAGCTGGCAGGTAGAACACTTGGACACAAACTCGGCGATGTCCTTCTTCGTCCCACTCCACCAGTATTGACGCCTCATGTCCTGGTACATTTTATCACCTCCAGGATGTACTGCAAATCGGGACCCGTGAGAATGAGTCATCACTTCATGACGTAACTCCGCGCCTTCTGGAACCACCAATCTCCCATTAAACCGCAAACCTCCATCAGAACTAATAGAATAGGACTCAGCACCCTCGGCTAGAAGTCGCACAATCTGCTCCTGGCAAAACGGGTCTGTAGTCTGTGCCTGTATCACCCTTGTAACAATCTCGGGCGTGACCGACATTACGGATATGAAAGATCATGCCACTGCGTCTTGGTGACCCAATTCCTTCCACTTTGCTTTCCAGACGTCTGCTACATCATCTACCGATCTACGGCTCAACGCATCAGCAACTACGTTGGCCTTCCCTGGATGATACTGTATATCGAACTGGTAGTCCTTCACAAACTCTAGCCATCTGTGTTGACGCATATTCAGCTCTCGCTAAGTGAATAGGTACTGCAGTGACTTATGGTCTGTGAACAAACGGAATCTCTCACCCAATAAGTAGTGCCTCCAAATCCTCAATGCAAAGACGACCGCTGCTAACTCCAGGTCGTGGGTGGGGTAATTCTTCTCATGCGGCTTAAGTTTGCGGGAAGCAAAAGCTATAGACTTCTCCTCCTGCTGGAGTACACCTCCAAGTCCCCGTAAAGACGCATCGGTATAAACCAGGTACTCCACACCCGGTTTCGGTAAGGTAAGGACTGGTGCTGAAGTAAGCTTGTCCTTCAGCTCGTCGAAATCCAACTGACAAGCGTCATCCCAAACATATGGTACTCCTTTTCGAGTCAGATTCGTCAATGGACCCGCTATTTTGGAGAATCCCCGAATGAATCTCCTGTAGTATCCGGCTAATCCCAAGAAACTACGCACTTTTGTCGGTGTCGTGGGCTGTCCCCACTCCCTCACCGCTGACACTTTGCTCGGGTCAACTGCTATCCCTTGCTCAGAAACAACATGGCCCAAGAACTGTACCTCTCGTAACCATAATCCACACTTCTCGTACTTAGCATACAACTGATGCTCTCGTAGAGTCTGAAGAACTTGCCTCAAGTGCTCGGCATGCTCCTCCTCGGAGTGTGAATATATCAAGATATCATCTATGAAGACGATGACAAACTGATCCAAGAATTCTCTGAATACTCGATTCATTAAGTCCATGAAAACGGCTGGAGCGTTTGTGAGTCCGAACGGCATTACCCTAAACTCGTAGGACCCATATCTCGACAAGAAGGCAGTCTTTGAAACATCCTGCTCTCTAATACGTAACTGATGGTACCCCGACCTCAGATCTATATTCGAAAAGAAAGTTGCTCCCCTCAACTGGTCGAACAGATCATCGATTCGAGGCAACGGATACTTATTCCATATCGTGACCTTGTTCAATTCTCGGTAGTCCACACAAAATCTCAGTGAACCATCTCTCTTCTTCACAAACAAGACTGGAGCGCACCAAGGTGAGGTACTCCTACGAATGAAGCCCTGACCTAACAGCTGCTCTATCTGATCTCGTAGCTCTCGCATCTCTGCTGGAGCCATACGGTACGGTGCGCGTGCTATAGGTCTCGTATCAGGCAATAGGTCTATAACAAAGTCTATCTCACGATTGGGCAGTAGGCCAGGTATCTCTTGAAATACATCGGAATACTCCCTGACGACAGGGATCGAATCTAAGGGAATCACAACCTCCTTAGAGGTATCCTCCTCTATGTAATACAAATCAGCGGTCGAGCCTCCCACTGGGCGAGGCATCGCCACTACAAACATCTCTTACCCCGGAATGGCAAAAAAAATGCTTCCACCGAAGCAATCAATCATGGCTCTATAAGCTGCGAGCCAATCCATACCAATAATCACATCATGCTCGTGCATGTCTAAGACTAGCATGTCTGCAGGTAATACCAAGCTACCAATCTCTACCCCTACTCCCCGGCATATAAAGAATATAAGTGACCCACTCCCCAGTGGTGAGTCGACACACGTCACGGTGCTCTCTGCTGTGGCTAGCAATCCTAAGGACTTCGCGAAATGCGTAGCTATAAAACAATGCGTTGCCCCCGTATCAAACAAATCTCGACCCATAGTACCATGGATAGGAAACATACCCTCAATCGCGGATGGTGCCTGTGGAGCTGCTGCCTGGTGGACGTTATAGACACGTCCATACTACAATTGCCCCTGCTGCACTAGAGCTACTGGAATGGCTGTAGGGCTGGCACCTGGGCTGGAGCTGGGAGGGCAGGTGGAAAGAGTGGTCTCTGCGGCTCATTACGGGCTCCCTGCTGCTATGGGGCCCTATCGCCCTCTGGGAAATCCTGGAACCTATGGCCATGTTTACCGCACCCAAAGCATCTGCCTTTGAAGTTACCGCCCCTCTGACCCTGCTGTCCACGGCCCTGCTGGTCGTTACCTCCACGCCACAGGCCCTGTTGGCCCTGATGTGCACGCTGTTGGCCTTGTTGGCCCTGCGGTCGGTGTTGGCCCTGCTAGCCCTGCTGATTAGGCTGGCCCTGATGGCCCTGCCTGAAACCCCCGAATCCCTGCCTAGAATCACCTGAATGGAATCTCTTAGCAGGGTCCCCCTGGTGGGAACTCTGCTCGTGCTGACGAGTCTGTCCATGAGTTGGTGCCCCACTGGCACTATTACCCCCGGTCCTGCCCTGCTGGCTGGACTCCCCTACTCTCTTGCTTCCCTGAAGATGGAAGCGGTGATCCTGGCAATGTAGTAACGCTGCATTGAGTACATCAGTGAAAGTACTCAGGGATAGATTTCCAATAAGGTGTTGACGGATCCTCCAAGCTAACCCGTCGACAAACAGCAAAATCTTCTTGCTCTCAGTGGGTGCCTCATCCGGCACAATAGTGATAAGTCTCATGAACTCCTCCTCATACTCAGCTACAGTAAGGTTCTCCTGCTTCAGATTTAGTAATTTTTGCCTCATCTGAGTCTGCACTGCGGGTGGAAAGTACTTGCGGTCAAACCGCGCCCAGAACAACTGAATAGGGATCGTGTCCCTCTCCTCCAAAGTAGTAGTGGACTCCCACCACTGTAATGCGGCTCCCACCAGTTTAAAGGAAGCTAATAACTGCTTTTGCACGTCAGTGCACTCATACATACGGAGGTGCCGCTAGATGTCTTTCTTCCATTGGCTAACTGTAACAATATCGGAGCTACCAGAAAACTCAGGGGGATGCGCTTTCTGGAAAGCATCCCGAACCCTCTCCCATGTGGATGGAAGCTGTGTTGGTACTGGCGCCACTGCCTGAACCTGGGGTGGAGACTGCTGAATCACCGCTATCGCGGCATTCACCGCCTGACCAACAATGGAGGCTACTTCGTTTGCATTCATTGTGCCTGGTGCCGGAGCTGCTGGCTGCTCGTCTTGGGCACGCCTATCTTTCGGAGCACGTCTCGGAGGCATCTGAAATGTGAACAAGTCTATTAGTCTACAGTTATCTTCAAATCTCAAATAGCTGAAGACTTAAACGTAAAAGCAAGAATACAACAATCCTAAAAATAGGGCTCTATAGCAATAAAGTTACACTGAAAGCGAAATAAGCCGTACAGATCCTATGGACACTAGAACCTGATGCTCTGATACCACCTGTGACACCCCGCCTAATTAAATACCGGGAGATCACTCCTTTATTAAATTAAATCAAGGTAAACAGTTGGTTCATTCTCAGCATCACTGTCGATAAAAATAAATTTTCCAATTTAACACCCTAAATAATTAAGCTAAGTGTCAAAAACATTTTCATACAAACTTTCCAAATTTTAATTAACGAAAAAGATTTATTTATTTAAAAATAACATTTCTACAATTAAGAATCACACCACGATAAACCAAATAATATAATACATTCGCCAATCGAATGCCAACATATGAAACTAGAATCACAAATCCATTCTGAATAAATCCCATAGAACAATACTGGAATTAACTGAAATATAAATGTCCCAACAACAAATGAAATGATGAAAAGGGGCGACACGTGCCCAATAAATGAGAGTACTAGGAGTGGAGTCAATAACGGAAGCCGTCTACTCAAGTGACCTGCAACTCCCACCTAAGCTGCAGCTCGTTCTTCTCAAGGGATCCTAAGCAAGACGCCCCTGTGGCTGGGCACCTGAAAATATACATATATATACAAGAGAGAGAGAGAGAGAAAGAAACGGGTCAGAGCCCGAAAGTGTGTTTGATTTAAAATACATTTAGCAAGTATTTAAATTGATACAGGCCAATGCAACAACATATTAGTACGTCCCTCTCTTGAGAAAATACTCACCTCTCTTCTAATGTGCACACCTATCGCACTAACCTTCCCAACGGTTTGTTTTAACATTTATCATACTAGTCTTTCTAAAAGATTTAACTTAACTTAGATTACTCGAAAGATTTACAATACACGATTTCAATTTAAAAAGATGTTCCAATTTGTAGCCAAAGTTCTCTATTTTTAACTTCGTAAAAATTTATAAAGTACCCGTGACATTTTATACTTTCTCAAAACAAGTATTTATAATATGAGTCAACAACCATGTCCTACTTATCAAATCACAATAGTCAGTCTCAAATTTCATAATCTCATATAGATATTAACTACTCGTATAATATATATATATATAACAGCACCCCGAATAAAACTATGGTGCGTGCATACTCTACTATCCAAAGCCCCATATCACTCATATTAAGGGGAATACATTCGGAATCACTCTCGAATTGTATTAACATAAATACACAAACAATATTGAGGCGAAGCATAGATTCCAAGTCTCTAAGAGGATGGCACATACCGGCGTCTCTTAGGACCGTCTGAACTATCACATCGATAGCCTGTACCAAGGATATCTATCTTCTAGGTTACAAGTCAATATCCCCCATAAAGGTCCCATCGAGATAAGACTTGTCCCCGCGCGGAAACCTCAGGGATAGCAAGTAGCGTGGGTATGATTTTTCACATGCATATAATATATGTACACACAATCATATAAATATACCACTTTATCATATTAATATAGGTTCTTCTCATCACCCGTAATTATACCATTTATCCTTAATTTCACAGTTATAGAATTACGTATAAGGTTTTATTCCTAACCTTAACTCGAAGGGTTTTCTCACTTATTACCTAACACTCGTGGATTATATCCCCACAAATCTGAAATTCAGTAAGTGACTTTATTAGATTCCAACGTAACTCTCTTACGCACCTCACCCTTTAAATTCATAAATCTAACAACCTAAGGTAAATATACCATAAATATCATTCTCGTTGAATATTAAAGATTCCAACATTATTTCATATACCCTACTGGTCCTCAATGTCTCCCAAATCATTTTATTTAGAATGCCCAAAAATCATTTCACGATAAACTTAACTTAACTAATTAAACAAGGGAAATAGGAGTCTGCCAGGAGGGGTCGATCGATCGAAGCTCTAGGCTCGATCGATCGATCAAGCAGGTCTGGGCAAAATTCTGCAGAATGCAGTTATGGGATTCATCAAACTTCTTCATCCAAAACTATGTTTTTCCCTTCTAATCGTCCCAAAAATCCTACTATCATCATCATAACATTATACCAGGTGTTTATAACGTAAAGCATGTGTATAACTATCATTAAACATGGATTTTTAACCAAAAATCATGTCCAATTATCAAGAACCCTAGAATTTTATTAAACAGATTTCTAATGAATCTTTCTCCCATATTTCTTTATTATGATCACCAAATTTCGTGGATTATTACCTCTACATGGCAAGGGTTTCCAGAATTAGCATATACATCAATACTACATGGGTTCTCCTATAAAAATTGGGTTTTCTTCCATAGTTTTTATCACAATTCATTCCTAAGCTAACATGAAGATTGCATCAACGAAAATAGCAAGTTTAAACACTTGCCTGGGATTTTGGTATGCAGATTCACGACTGATTTTGGTATGGCTGCGTTCCTCGACTCGTGATCTACGCGGTGGTGCTGGTGGCGGTGCAAACCGGTGGCTTTTTGGCCTTGGATTTGCCTTGGAGCTCTCTCCTCTCTTCTCCAATGGCCGTCACTTGATTTGTGAATGTTCTAACCCTAAGAGGCTGACCTAATGGCTGATATAGGTTGGCTGAAATTCGTGGGTTTAATTACCCACTTATGTAAAATGACTAAAATGCCCTCCCGGGGTACTAATTAGGCCTAAAAACGCCCCGAGACCCAAACTAAACCCCCGGGTATACTTTTCTGACTATCTCGACCCTTCCGAACGCGTTGGAGCACTCAAAACGACCATACGAACAACTTATAAAATATTTACTTTTTATTTAACAAAATTAGTCCCGACGTGACACGGGCACGTCCCGACTTAAATTTCCGAAATAGTCATTTAATTCACTTATGACATCCAATATAACCAATATAATATATTACTATGCTCATTAGTAATATTCAACAAGTTTCCCATAATTACTAACTCTCGTCACATTAATAATTATTACATAATTAATTTCCGGATTTTTATTAAATAAACCGTCACATTAATTTTAATAAATCCCCAAATTAATATAGCATAAAAATACGAGGTATTACATTAATATTTCCATATACCGAGAAAGAATGTTCCATACTCCTCAAAGTTTGAAATATGAAACATTGGGGGCTTCTGTTGATACCAAAATTAGTATGCTGATATAGACGAATCACAAGAAGACACGTGTCGATCTACGTGGCACAATAGCAACGAGGAAGTATATTTCCCCGACCAAGTCAGACTCACTCCGAGGAACTCTTGAACGACGAGCAACTAAGGCGGTTCGAGCTGCATCTCGACCACAGCATTGATTGCCAGATAATCAACAGTTCAACTATTCATTGAATGCTTATCATCTTGACACACACGCTTGAAGAGCATTAAATGAGTTACCCTTTCATATGTATATCATTTAATGTATCACCCTTTCATGTACAGCCTAAGGGCTATAAATACCTTGTATGACCCTCATTCAAAGGGACCGGAATTTCTTGATAGTACTTGTAATCGAGAATTTCCAAACACTCAGCAATAACATAACAGTGGACGTAGGCCATTCATATAAGGCTGAACCACTTTAAAATTCTTTGTCTCATTTATTTATCTCTGATTGAATAATTAGAGTGATCTAATTTTTTACATCAACACCCACCATCTACAGTAATTATCCACAAAAAATAATGACCTACTACGTGTATCATAGTTAGATATACCCACTATGTACATTCAAAAAAATGTCTCTAAAAATTGTAAATAAAAAAATCACTCATAAATGTGTCGGTCTTCCTTTGACTTTAGCGAAATTGTGTCGACACCTCAAAAGATCCAACCACCGACCTACTACACCTACCACATCCCCGCTTTTGTAGACGGTGATTGGGGCTTGGGTTGGAAGAGTCATCTATCGCTCTGCACCACTGCTCAGTCAACGAGCTCTTTCTCATCCACAACAATCACCAACCCCAGTGACAACAAAACAGAGTGGTCAGTAACATCATCAGCAGTGTTCTTGACATATATGTTTGAGTCCTACATTCAAAGTTAAATAATGAACCATCATTTACTAAAATAAGAAAAATGAAATATAAGAAGAATTTAAAAGGCTATGAGGAGGAAAGTGGGTAATTATACTACCAGGTATTTCAAGATTTTTTCCTTTCTTCTGTCCTCAAGCTGCGAACGCAAAATTTGTTCACGCTCAACTTTCTTTTGTGCCCTGGCTACATACAACATCTTCGATCCTATTCAATATCAAAGTCCCCCTGTAAAAATAATAACAAAACATAAGAATTAACCCTCACTTCGTTTGAATAGCAACTGGTGTAGTGTCAGTTCCATCCCAGACATATATACTTATCCTTTATAATTTCAGAGATATGAAGAACCTTATACCAAAGACATGAAAAACAATGGTTGATCAACACTTCTGAATTACTTCTGAATTACTACAGTTGAATATAGATGGCACAGTTAAACAATTATTAATATCATAATTGGCATTTATCCATAAATGGCAACCTTAGCATCCCCTTGGATTACCATTTACTCCTTGTCGCCAAGATGTAAGCCTGTAGGAGAAAGGTGATCTGGTTGAGTGAAGTCAATCATGATATCAGTGATCACCTCAGGCTTAAACTACAAAAAAAGTCCAAAAATAATTAATTAACCGAGTCAGTTATTAACTAACAAAAAAACATGACAAGCTAATCACACTATGATATTATAATTCCTATAATGTGTAGACAAGTCCCTTTTAAAAAAAATGTTCGAATCAACCATAAGCACGTATTCGAGAGGAAAAATATATTCAAATGGATACATTGTGAACATGATTTGTACAACTTTTTGGATAGTCTAATACGTATTCCAATGGTTGACCTTTTCATTATTTTCAGATTTAATGTTGGTCTCAATCCCTTTTATCATATTCTTTCAACAATAATAATTGGATTAGTAGGTTTGTTGGAGTAACCTGTTATTAGTTAAACATGTAGTTCAGTGATCTATAATGAATTCCTTATTCACATAAGAGTGATGAACTCGTTTTTAGATTTTTCACTTATGCAATAATATTTGGTTAGTAACCCATATAGTTATTGAAGATGATATATGATTGTGCGAACATACACACTGGAATAAACCTCAAAGTTTTTTCTACGGTTTCCAAATTCACAAAATAAATATGATGACTCTCATATACAATAACTCACATTTTTTTCTTTTAGATTTTGTTCTCTCTTACGATCTCTTCCTTTTTTATCTCCATATGCTCCAAACACTTGCATATTCACACACTTACAATCAATTAACCGTTTAAAATTTACAAAGAATTGTTACATGTATAATGTCAATATACAAACTGTTGTGGTTGAATAGAACATAATGTCCATTGAATTATACCATATCAACGGCTTTTCTTGTTTGATTTTTATAAACTATTGTGGTTGATAATTTAAGACGTAATCTACCAATGGTAAATGTAGGAAATGAACGGGGTCTACTGGAGTTTTCCCTGATTTTTGAATTCATGATGGAAATTACTCAAAGAGTGGATTAGTATAACTGGTAACTGATTTTCAAGAAGTCTGTATAGATAGAGCGATGGAAGATATGTGTCAGATAGTGTAACAAAAGTGGAAGATTTAATTAATAATGTTTAAGGATATACGTGATTAGAAGTTCGTGTGAATGTGTGTATATATATGGGAAACCGGTTGCAATGATTGGGGAAATAGACACTTGTTATTACGGTGCCTACATGAAACTTTATCTCCCCTCTGTCCCAGTCGAGGCCCGTGTAGAAAATTTCTTTTTTTGGCAAAATGCCTCCATACTTTCTTATATTACGAATAGACCAAATACCTCTCTTCTAATTTAAATTAGGAAGACAATTACATAATGACTTTGTTTCATTATTTAGAAGAATATATATATTGATATAAATAATCGACTTAAAATTGTTCGTCAATTACCGAAACGTTATAAATGCATAATAGTAATACTGAGCTAGATCGATACAAGATGTCATTACCATTTTATTCTAGCTGTATTAGCATAGATGAGAATGTGTGATCTTAGATCCCAATGCAGTATCGATTGGATGAACAACGATGCAACAGAGGATCAACAAGTAGTAGGTTTCCATGCAACCAAACCAGTAATATACATAACTACTCTAGAAATTAATAAAAGGAATAAAGGAAATCATTGGTGAAGATGTTATTTTAATCAATTAACACGAGTTTTTAAATGAGAGTGTTCTGCATCGAAGATAATATTATGAGTTTATCATTCTTTTAAGTATTAAACATCAAAATTGTTTAATAAAAACATAAATGCCGCCACCTCATCATTTCATGCTTACTTTTGAACATGGGACTTTCTGTAGTGGAGGATGTTTCCAGAATACTTTATATGCTTTCATATGACCATGAAAATTATGATTCACGAATACATAAGCTCAATAACAAAATGCATAAGAATACAAAACCCTTATGTAATCACTCATACACCAAAATACACGGGAATACATAAACCAATACTGATTCAATGAATCTAGGGTAATTTATGATTACTAATATATGTCATTTTTTATATAAAAAGACGCGTACAAGTACGACTTTTGACATATAGTTATACAATTTGATATGCATTGTCGAAAAACCTAGTGCGTTAAAAAAACAAATCAGGGCATTATAGTGGAGGCTTCCAATTTAAGAGGAGAATCAGCGCAAGCAAGATAATCCTAGAGTGAAGATGGGGAAATCATTTTACTATAGGAGCCTTTCAATTTTATTGACATGTGTTTGGATTTAAACATATGGCAAAATGTAAAATTTATGAAAAAAAAGGTTTACCATCTTGCCTTAGAAGAATCGATTCCACGTCATTTTGTAAACAAAACAATAATCTGCATAAATTGGGACATACGATGAGCTTACGCACTCATATAATTATGAATTACATATTAATTCTCGATCAAACACACCATCATATTTGTTCAAATCCCAATCAAAAACTATTTTATAAGAATACAAATTTGTGTATATATACTTTCAATAACAAGATACGGATTACGTTTATACCCTATGGGGTGTCCGTACTTATCTCAGGGAAACTTAGTAATTGTTTTGAATTTTAGCTCCTTGACGCCAGTTTTAACACAAAAACAAACCGATACTAGTTAATTTCGGCAACTGGGAGCTCGATGAGAATGTGGTACTTCCCACGGGTTACTTTTGTGCCTCATGTGGTGTTTGTGCCCCTGTTTGGTCCACTCGGTCGCTCTTTCGAGTTTTCACCCTTTAATACCCACTATAATCCCCAAAAAAGACTATACGGATTAATGTCATAAACTGGGAGACCAGAGAGGATGCACTCGCTTCCCACATGTTACTTGTATGCCACATGGGGTGTCCATGCCACTTAGTGCCCAATTTTAACACCAAACGAGCATATATTATTTAATTTATGCACCAGGAGGCCAGTGAGAACACAGTCACTTCCCACAAGCTACTTTTATTCCCCATGGGATGTTTATAAACGAAATTAAGAAATAAAAGACATTTATTAAAAAACATAATAATAGCAATTAGCACTTATTGTAGCAGTAGTGAATCAAAACACAATTGTAGCAAATCAAAGGATATTATAGTAGTGAATCAAAATGAGTCGAATATATGAATATTGAATTTCAAAGGATATTACAGTAGTGAATCAAAACACAATTAGAGCCGCTAGCAATATGATGCAATACCACAATACTAAATTCCCTTACAACATCAAAATTAACCGAGATAAAACTGGTATACTAATTCTCTACCTTTGAAGAAACATCACTTGTATACTTATGTCGCTTTCCAGGACTCTTTCTTTTTGTTTTCAGCTTTTCGTCTCGTTATCCCATTTCAACCCCAAAGCAAGAGTATACTAGTGAATAAATAAAATCAAGTGTTCGATGAGGACACGATCACCTCCCATAAGTTTATTTTGTATCTTTTAGGGTATCTGTGTCTCTGTGTATAGGACACTTCATTATTATTTGCAATCTTCGCCCCTTGAAGACCATTTTTAACCCTAATGCGAGCATATAGTATTCAATTTACTAAAACGGGTGTCTGAATAAAACAAGATCACTTCACATAAATTACTTTGGTAGCTCATAAGGTGTTTGTGATTCTATCTAAGTCTTTTGATTTCAATATTATGTTATCCTCCCCATAATCTCATTTTCATCCCAATACAAACCTATACAGGTCAATTTAGGCAACTGGTTATCCGGTGAGGGCATGATCACTTCTAGCAATCCGAATTTTCCATCGACCCCCCTTAAACTCCTATCACCACTACAATTCAATTAGGGTTTTCAATTGGCTCACCCCAACCTCCTATCACCACTAGAAATCAAATGCAAATGGAAATAATAATAATAATAATAATAATAATAATAATAATAATAATAATAATAATAATAATAATAATAATAATAATAATAATAATAATAATAATAATAATAATAATAATAATAATAATAATAATAATAATAATAAAGACAAATAACTAAGAATTAAGCTACCTCTTATTCGTACCAAGTCATTGTTGTTGTAACTTGAACATCGATAAAATGAAAATTTGTTATGGAAACAATAGCTACCTGTCATATATCCATCAATGAAAAACATGTGCAATAAGGACATGACCAAAATAAGGTAAGAACATAAAACAAATCAAGTACATCATCCTCTTAAGGAAATATATTTTATTCCAACATTTGTACATTTACATTTCTATTTCCATACATTCAAAACCTGGAAAGAAATTACATACCCCTTGTAAGTGCTCGTGTAATAACCTATACATGGACATCCACGACTTGTTTATTCCCATTTCTTGAAGCGTACCTATTAATACTATAATTATTAATAGTAGAAATGTGATTACCATGCCAAATAACACAATTCTCAATCATCGAATCACACAATCCATAATAATTAGTTCTATAAAATAAATTCAACGAATTTGATAGATGAAGGATGTTTTTAACCAAGATCACTAAAACAAACATTTGCATAGAATTTGCCTATAGTAATGTCCAATAAAACAAGATGGCATAATTCATTTAACGTACGAATGTTTAAAATCAATTAATTAAGCATTCTCATCTTAAAGGATAACCTAGATTTATGTGAAGAATATAATATAATAGAATAAAACTAATAGAAAAAACACAATTGTTCACTATAATATTGCAGCATGTTCACATGAAACTTCATGACAACCAGTCACAACGTACCTAATTTAACTGCAACGGCCTCAACAAAATTAATCCAACCAGACACTAAAAGTTAAAGACCGTCATTTTTTTACGTACTAATATGCTCCTAAAAGCCCAAATTTTAACATTATTTCAGACAAACACAATAATCAAGTTTAAGCTAAAAATAAAGTAAATCTAAAATAGAATAATAGAAATTAAAAAAAAATGCTGGCGTGATAAAACCCGTGAGGTTTCATACAAAATTGAAATCAAAATCTTTGCAAGTTAGGGTTTAATATTTATGTGTGTGCGTTTGTGTGACTGTGTGTGCGCGCGTGTGTGTGTGTGCGCGCGTCTGTGTGTGTGTGTGTGTGTGTGTGTGTGTGTGTGTGAGAGAGAGAGAGAGAGAGAGAGTACCTGTGTAACTGAGGGAAGGAGAAGCTGATGGAAAAGAGAGGGAAGGAGACGAATTTGGGTTTGGGGAAAAGTGATCGAAAGTGAGATGGAGGGAAAGAGTCGCGTGTTAAACATTATTGAGCAAAAAGTGAAACTGTTGTACTGTGTTATCTCACGCGTATGCATTGGGGAGTTTTATTAAAAAGGGTTATAATATGTACCATTTAATATGACTATTATATTGAAATTGTCATCTACATTAATATTATTATTCTTATAATGACACTTTATAATTAATATGTCATATAAATAAGATTATTATACTTTTAATGATAATTTTTTTAAAACTTTCATAAAGTCATTTTTTAAAGTGTCATAAAAAGGCATTTTTCTTGTAGCGTATTTTGTCCTTTGGGCCATCATGATTATATACCTCACGTTTCAAAACGAAATATTTAGCATGTATACTATTTATTATTATTTATACATACAACGCATAAAAAATCAAACAGACGGCAAAACTTAACTTAATACCATGACTAGAAGTTAGGGAGACGAATAAATCCAATAGATAGAGAGATATGGGTTTTATACAAAGACTAGCATGTAGGCCGGTGTGATGCACGGGTGAGTGCATAATTTCAAAAATATTTGCAAGATTTCAATTGTTGACGCAATCAAACTACAAAGTGTTTAAGAAGTACCACATGAATATATAGACAAATCAACCCATTTATAAACACACAAAATATGAAAATCAAACAGTATATTCATTAAAATGAAGTTATGTAATTCTACCCTCCTATAATTTATCTTAGGGAGTAGCTAACGGCACTCCAAAAAATCTTTAAACACTCCACAAACTTTTTGAAAGACAAAAATGCCCTTTACTCTAAAATCAAACAAATTTAATTTTACTTCTTCAACAAAAAAATTATTTTTGTAAAAAAATTACTTTTTCTATTAAAAAAAAAAGGGTCTTTTTTTTAATTAACATTTAGTCCAAACATTTTTATTTTATTCCAAAAAATTGTTCACAATATAAAACACTCACAAACACACTTTTTTCTCTTATCCTAAACTTTAAGAAAAAAGTCATCAAAAATAAATAAGGGCATGGAGTCGTTAAAAAAAAAACCACCGGTTATGAATCTATTATTATTTAAGTAACACGATCACGACCCAAATAAAATGCGATGTGGCGTCGAGTCGTATTTTTTTCATACTAGTGGCACAAACCATTTTTTATTATTTCAAAAACAATCTTTTTTTTATTTAAAAAAATGCTCTGCGTCGCTGGTATGCATAAGCGGTCCAACCACCTAACATACCGCTGGCGCGAACCATTTTTTCTAATATGTTGGTACGCGCCAGCGTTATGTATAGATTTTTTATATAAAAAAACTTGTTTTTATATTAAAAAAATGGGTCATTTTTTTAATTAACGTTTACTCCAAACATTTTTATTTATTTTCAAAAAGTCATTCAGAATGTAAAACACTCACAAACATTATTTTTTCTCTTATCCTAAACTTTAAAAAAAATTATCAAAAATAAACAAGGGTATGGAGTCGTTCAAAAAAAAATACCAGCAGTTATGAATCTATTATTTTTTAAGTAACACGATCACGATCCAAATAAAACGCGGCGTGGAGTGGAGTTGTATTTTTTCATAACGGTGGCATGGACCGTTTTTATAATTTCAAAAATAATCTTTTTACTATTTAAAAAAATGGTCCGCACCAGCGGTATGCATAGCGGTCCAACCACCTATACATACCGTTGGCGCGGACTATTTTTTTTTATTATGTTTTGAATGACTTTTTGAAACAAAATAAAAATGTTTGGACTAAACGTTAATTAAAAAAATGACCCATTTTTTAATATAAAAACAACTTTTTTACATAGAAAATCTCTACATATCGCTAGCGCGTATTAACATATTAGAAAAAAATGGTCCGCGCCAGTGGTATATGTAGGTTGTTGGACTGCCTATGCATACTGCCGGCACAGACCATTTTTTTAAATAGTACAAAGATTATTTTTAAAATAATCTTATATGGCTATAAGTTTTTTTTTTTTTTGGGGGGGGGGGGGGGGGGAGGTGATATGGAAATTAAAATAAAAAAATTAAAACCACGTCATGATTAGAAGAATTTCCTTAAGAAAGCTTCATTTGGATCAAATCCAAAAGAGACAGGCTCTTTTTGAGAAAAAGAAATAGTGGACTAGATTCGTCCACTAAGTTGTATTGCGGCGGGGCCTTTTGATGTGAAACAACTATAATTAATATAAACTTAATCATATGAAAAATAATATTTACAAAAGAAGGAAAAGAAAAGTGAACTCTTAGGACAATAATAACCCAAACATTGTGCTTGAACTGAAATCCTATAAAAAAGGTGATATATAGAAAATGGAAACCAAACACAAAATAATAACTATAACTATAAATTCAGACCCCTACACACGTGCGGAAAAAAAATGGGGAAAAGGCTATGAATTGTTTCATACGTCATTCTTGCCCTTAACAATTGTCATTGAAGTGAAGCATTAGTAAAAGAGATCAGAACACTTACTTAATAACAAGCAGTAGTCAATTCATATCAAAACATATGTTTTCCCAAGATAAAGGTGTTCCGTCTCTCCCGAATGACATACTTACTTACTTAACAACAAGTTAGTAATAGAAAACCCATATCCAAAATCAATCAAAAGAAACACATCATCATATTACCGACGTGGAACTGAGATTTGACAGTTGCATCACCTAAACCACCAATTTTCTTGGGACAGCTTGCCATTTAAATATTTACGACGATTGTATATAGATATGTATGTATGTATGTATGTATGTATGTATGTATGTATGTATGTATGTATGTATGTATGTATGTATATAGGTTTGTTATAAAGAAAAATGGCTAGAGACCAAAGGGTGATGAGAAATGGAAGAGCTTCATTGCTGTCTTTCAAGGTGAGGTTTAATGGTGGGAGACGAATAGATGTCAAAAATTAAAAATCATAATTGGATGGAGAGAGAAGCGTCGGTTCGTAGAGTCGACCGTTGAGTTTTAAGTTTTAGAAAATAGGAAATTGTAGGGTTTGGTAAATGGGAAGTTAGAGAGTTTGCGCACGTCCCCATCTTCCGGTTATAAATAGTAGTTTCTTCCTCTGATTGTACTGTCTTCAAGAATGGATTCTAATCAGCTTAGGGTAGAAAACGACTATGAACTTGATTGGTCTTATTTGGAAGAAATCTCTCAAGGGTAATCTCCCAATTATTAATACACTTCTTCTTTCAAGTATATCGTTTACAACCTAGTATATATGTTTGTGTACTTTTGTAATTATCCATTTTTTGTGTTTGCAGAAAATTGGAGCAATACTCGCATATCACTAATAATTTGAATTACAATTCTTTTGACGATCCCTTTAATTCTGATCAATTATTTCCACAATCAAATTATGAAACCCCCTTTGATTATCAATACCAATTTTCGCAACAACTTAGTCAAATTCCACTTGGTTTTAATGAATATCAATTTTCACAACAAAATAATTATATTCCCCAATTGGAATTTGATGATTTTGAGAATATTTGGGATGATAACATTGCAGATTTTAGGCAAGATGGTATTGTAGATATCAAGCCGCAAATGTTTATGGATACTGAAAATTTAGATTATGGATCAATAGAAGGGCCCAATACAATGTATCACGGGCAATTTATGATTTCAAACACAAATGAAAATCAAAGTCGGGAAATTAAAAAATTAAAATCGGCTCCATTGGAACTGGATGAGATTCAAAAATACTTTAACGTTCCGATAACTGAAGCAACCAAAGAGTTGAAGGTAGGATTGACTGTGCTGAAGAAAAGATGCAGAGAGCTTAATATTATGAGGTGGCCGCATTGAAAGATCAAGAGTATGGAGTCCCTCATTGACAATGTTAAGGTATTACCATACGTGCGTATTAGATCCTTTTGAATATATTAATCTATATTGCATCATTTTTAGAGTTAGTTACATTTTCTCCCCTCAACTTTACTCTCATTTTTACATCACTAATTGAACTTCTAGTTTTTGGATTTAATCCCCCTAAACTTTCAAAACGAAACCTTTTAACCATAATACTTCTAGTTTATTGGACGGATATTCACAATTGACACCCATGTAACTATTTTCAAAGGGTATTATTGTATTTTATCAAATTGTGGATAATACCTCACTATACTCTCTTTCTCATTTTCTCATAACGTCATGGGAAATCATGGTTGCACCTCTCTCTCTCTCTCTATATATATATATATATATATATATATATATATGGGGTTGAAGAAAAAGGAGGTTTTGAAAAAGAAAGTATTGAATTTGAGGTTATTTTGTTTACCCAAATCCAAGATTTAATTAGGGATATGTGTATGGGTTTGTTGGTATTGGAATTTATTTTAATTTTGCTAGAATTTATTTATTTATTTATTGCTGAATTTTTATAGGAACCAAGTTTTGTTTGTTTTTTTTGGAAATATGGATTTTTGCCAAAAATATTTTTTTTGGCTACAAATTTTTTTCCCTAGAAATATGTTTTTTCCATAAAACTTGTTCTTTTTGAAATGTTTTTTTAAATAATATTCAAACTTTTATAATGTTTTGTTTATTATTTCTAGATTTAAAAAAAAATTATGTTATTATTCAATCTTTTAAAATGTCTTTTGTATCTTGTTCAAGATTCTTATAAGTTTTATCAAAATAAGTCGGTCCATGCTTCATGATGAGAGAGGGACCACCCGATGGTGTTTTTATGTATGTTTTCTAAATTTGTTAGCTAACTTTTTAAATATTTTTCTATAAATTCAAAAATATTTTTCTATTATTTTCGTATTTTAAAAAATTAACATTTTTCATATTATTAATTTTTAATGTTTCTATTTGTAATTTCTAAAATAGTTTTCTTTTGGTAATTTCCCGATTTAAAAAAACGTTTTAATTTCCAATTCTTTAAAAAAAATTCTATTAAAAAAGTTATTTTATAAAAGTTTTTCTCTAATTTTCATTTTTTTAAAACTCTTATATTGAATTGGACATAAATACCCTCATTTGAATGGAACGCGATCAATATTTCATCCAAAAAATTGGCGGTGTAAGTTAGGAGGCTACATGAAGCCGTTATAGAAGTTTAGGGGTTAAATCGTGAAAACAAAATTCGGATGGTGATGTAAAAATTGGGGAAAAGTTCACGGGAAATGGAATTAACCCCTTATTTTTAATTGAGTTCATTTATCTCTTATAAGAAGTGAATTGAATATAAAATTTTGTAATAAGTTTAATATATGTTGTTCTTATTTGTCTAAGTATTTTTTTTTCTTAATTGCAATATTAGGAGATGGGATTAACAAATGAGGTATAGATGCTAGAAAAGATCAAAACGATGATAGAGAAGCAGCCAGATTTAGAAATGACAGAAAAAATAAAAAGGTTGAGGCAAGCTTGCTTTAAGGCCAACTACAAAAAAAGGTGGCTCATATCTGACTATTGATTATGCTTCATCTCCTTTGTTACCATCTTAAATTTCTCTATGGGTATTTTGGACCTTAATTTTGGTTTTGAGTTTTCCAATCTCTAGTTGTATTTTGTCCCTTTATTTACTTTTTAGACTTAAAAGCTATTTTCCGAGGTATAATAATGCGTATAGCACTACATCCAAGTCTAAGATTAAATAAAGTATGGTTTTCCTTGCCTTCAAGTGAATGTTTGCTCTACTATGGTAGGAAAAGTTTTTTTATTTTATTTTGGTAACTGTTTAATATTTTTTTCTCTAGTTCACTTACATACTTTTTTAAATATTAAAGCCATTCAACCCTTCACGTATAACTTATAACTAGGGTATACACAATTTTAACATATACATATTACAAATGTTTGTGTGTATATTATAAAATTCTATGTGCAAATTATAATTTTTCCAAAATTTTTTATGTAACTTTACAAAATTTATTGTATATATTACTGAAAATAGAATATGCGTGAAGAGAGAGGGACATTTGTGCTAAAAAAATATGTTTGTGGACATTATCCTTGAATTGGGTTCCATTTTATGTTAAAAGTAATTTGGAAACATAGATGCATATGACATTCATATTCTTGGATGGAAATATTTTACATGTAATTAATATAATTATAATATAAATTATCAATATTACAATCTATATAAATTAACATGTATTAAATCATTACCCCAAAAAAGCAAACAAGTCGAGAAACTAAATAGTGAGCTATGTACCACGATTAGTCAAGGACAAGTAAAAGTGAAACATAAATAGATCATATTTTAACAAATGCAAATTATAAGAATGATCAATTCCACGTTCAAATAATAAGGGGAATATATATATAAGGAGAGGTTCAAAATTTTAATGATCCTTAACAAAAAATACCTTAGCAACCCATTAATTTTAATTCATATGTTGTAATTGGTCCGCGCCAGCGGCAACGGACACGTGTGTGATATGCATTTTTTTTTAATACACACACCTTACCCCCCCCCCCCCCCCCACTCGCGTGTCACACGCGTGTTCGTTGTTACTGGCGCGGACCAATTATAACATAAGAATTAAAATTAATCGATTGTTAAGGTATTTTTTATTAAGGTTCATTAAAGGTTCATTTTTTAACCTCTCCATATATATATATATATATATATATATATATATATATATATATATATATATATATATATATATACGCGCACAAAAGTATTTTTTTGTTATCTAAATATTGAGTTATGCATGAAGAAATTGGTGCAAAATTAATTTATTTTGTAGTCACAATCCTCATCCTCAATATTTAATGTTTTATATGAAGATGGTTCAAGACCTCTGCTTGTTCGAATGAGATCTAAAATTATTAAATTCGTTTTTAATTTTTCTCGTCACCTACACCTAACCCATTATAACTTCAGCCAACATTTATTGAGTTTGGTCCATGAATCCATGGACAGAGCCACATGGGGCCTAGTGGGGGATTGTGCCCCCCATCCCCCCCCCCCCCCCCCCCCCCTCCCCCACACACACACAAAAAAAAAAATATATATATATATATATATATATATATACTTATACTTATGTACCAAAAGAAAATTCTAGGAATAAAATGAAGTTTTTGGAAAATTTAAGATGGGGTTTGGTAATTATAAAAAACTCTTGTATTCTTTTTCTTCCCACACAACTCTTTGAAAAGAAAAGGAAAGGACTTATCTTCTCATTCTCTATTTAATTTATAATTTTAGATTTTGATTTAATTTTTGAATGAATTTTTATGATGTCAATCATATAAATTTTATTTAAATATTAAATTATATTTAACCCCTCTAATTTTCACTCATAAGATCTCCCTTTAATTTTATATATAATGGTTAATATTTTTTTTTGTTTAGTGTCATTGTTGGTTGGTTTAAATTCTAAATTTAGTTTTAGGATTAAATTGTGATTGACTTTAGGGATATTGTATATATAAATTTGGGGGGACGAATATTGGTTTAGTCTTTGCGAAAATTATTTCTCTTTTTATTAGATTAAATAAATATTTTAGTAATTATTTGGTAAATAATAAAAAATAACCTTAAAAAAAATTAGCTCTAGGGCTTCCGCCCCAGAACCCCCAGAAATTACCATTAGATTAGCCCCACTGTCGAGAAATCGTAGCTATGTCCCTCCATAAATCAAAGGTATTCCACTACTTGTATTACCAAAAATAATGTTTCCATTACGGGTGACCTTTGAGGTAATCATTTTACAATGTTTGGTTTGGTATTATAATAATACTAAATTTCATGTTTTACCCTCTCACCCACTGCATTTGATTAATTATTGTAGTCAAGCTATTAACCCTGTGTTTGTTATATGTTAGAAGTGAAAAAGTAAAGTGAAAGAGTACCACTACACCGATTCAGTTTAGTATTCGCTTTGGCACCCGCCTAATGAGATAAGGCAGGTAAGGAATTGTACCTTGTGCCCTGACGGAACCCACAATAATTTATAATATTTTTATGTAGCGGGTATGGGAAAATGGTACAAAAGTGGGTCTGTCTATCTTTATCCAAAGTGAAATCATTTAAAAGATAATGATGTGAATATTGTATATAATTTTAAGAATGAACCAAGCCTCTTATGGGACACAAATAAATATACCCACCATCTACAGTAGTTATCCACAAAAAATAATGACCTACTACGTGTATCATAGTTAGATATACCCACTATGTACATTCAAAAAAATGTCTCTAAAAATTGTACATAAAAAAATCACGCATAAATGTGTCGGCCTTCCTTTTACTTTCGCGAAATTATGTCGACACCTCAAAAGCTCCAACCACCGACCTACTACACTTACCACATCCTCGCTTTTGTAGACGGTGATTGGGGCTTGGGTTGGTAGAGTCATCTATCACTCTGCACCACTGCTCAGTCAATGAGCTCTTTCTCATCCACAACAATCACCAACCCCAGTGACAGCAAAACAGCGTGGTCAGTAACATCATCAGTAGTGTTCTTGACATATATGTTTGAGGCCTACACTCAAAGTTAAATAATGAACCATCATTTACTAAAATAAGAAAAATGAAATATAAGAAGAATTTAAAAGGCTATGAGGAGGAAAGTGGGTAATTATACTACCAGGTATTTAAAGATTTGTTCCTTTCTTCTGTCCTCAAGCTGCGAACGCAAAATTTGATCACGCTCAACTTTCTTTTTTGCCCTAGTTACATACAGCACCTTCGATCATATTCAATATCAAAGTCCCCTTGTAAAAATAATTAAAAAGCATAAGAATTAACCCTCACTTCGTTTCAATAGCAACTGCTGTAGTGTCAGTTCCATCCCAGACATATATACTCATCCTTTGTAATTTCAGAGATATGAAGAACCTTATATCAAAGACATGAAAAATAATGGTTGATCAACACTTCTGAATTACTATAGTTGAATATAGTTGGCACAGTTAAACAATTATTAATATCATAATTTGCACCATATGATTGAAAAACATCATAGATATCCTCATTGTTATTTCAGTTCAATTTCACTACTAACTTGCTGGTTGTACAAGAGATCAAGGTATTCTTGGACAAGGGAACTCTGGGTAAATAGTTCAAACCACGAATGTGTGAATAACAAAGAAATGAGAAAATGAGAAACAAAAAAAATACCAATTGTAAAATTTATTTGCGTACCTTCAAATTAGAACTACGGTTAATGAACTTATCGCGCAGGGTGTGAAAATTTTGTAAGTTAACAACTGTACCCTTAAGACAATAATATTACCCAATATTAGGAGTGATCACAATGTAGAAATGTTCCATCCCAAACTGTTGTTCTTTGTGTAACCAGTTGGGCATGAGAAACGCTTGGTTTTCAAAAATTTATTTATGAGATAAGAGAAGTGAAGTGAATGATCAAAGAGCCCAACCTCTATAGAGTGAAATATGTTTCACATTGGTGGAAAGTAAATGGCTATAAGTATTTTCACATATTTGAAGTCAAATACTGTTCAGTAACTAGTCCAAAAACAAATTATATCGGGTATGCTTATTTACAAGTTTACAAACTACAATAACTCCGAATAAACGAAATACTTTTACTTTAAAAAAAACTAAAAATTCACCTATGTGAAAAATATTGTATACAAGGAACACTTTATTTTCTTCAATGCAAATGCCTGTTTACTACAAGTCCAAGAATTAGTGTCTATTATGTAGAATACTCATTTTAAAATGTCTAAAATAACAACAACATTATTGAAAATGATGAAACTATAAGAACAAAGATACTAAATTATAGTGCTCACCTTCATAACATGATCAAATAGACCTCCATCATTAAATAAATTTCTACGAGGCTCAAGAAGAGTCTTTAAAGCACATTGTTTGCTAAACACCTTTGGTTTGGTAGAGTTGTGCAGCCTATTAGGTTTCTTTACAGTGCGCATACAACTATCGATTTTAGTGATAAATGGAGAATCAAAAGATCCTGATCTTTGGGCCCTCTTCATTTTTCCTTTAGATTCAAGATAAGCGCGAAGCTTCGCCTCCATATTAACTTTTACCTTGGGAGTATCTTGTTTCTGAGCTGAAGATACATAATTGGTGATCCAACCCCTATATGTAGTCTCGCAATATTTTAGAATTATCTCATTTCATATCATTAGTTCATCATTCTCATTAACTAATCAATAAGTATCCGACCTCCTCAATAAATCATTAACACGTAACCGACATGTGCCCCTTCCACTCAGCCATCTCAAATACATACGGTACGCCAAGTTTAAGTAATCACATGTATTAATCTCAATCATTTTCATTAATCAATTATGCTCATTATTTAATTACCACGTAACCACATGCTCCCCTTCATCTC
This sequence comes from Sambucus nigra, assembly GCA_949130495.1. NCBI lineage: Eukaryota > Viridiplantae > Streptophyta > Magnoliopsida > Dipsacales > Adoxaceae > Sambucus > Sambucus nigra. The sequence continues at coordinate 622,757,749 of OX422210.1, read as the reverse complement.
GTCCATCTCATAACATACGGTACGCCAAATTTAAATAATCACATTTTATGTCCTGACACCACCTGGTATTCGTATGGCCAGAAATACATACAACACAATAATTTATAAAAATCACGTCTCACGCCCTAACGCAACCTGTTATTCGCATGTCCAGGATTCAAACAACATAATAAACCATAAACATCACGTTTTATGTCCTGACGCCACCTGGTATTCGCATGGTCGGGAATTTACAAATCAAAATATCGGGGTGTTCTTTCATAGTACCCGCCCATTCATTTAACATGTTCAATCAATATTGACATTTTAACACGTAATTATTCACTCCGATAAAAATACTCAAACCTCAACTACTCCAATTATCCCGACTCGGTTGTACCATTTAAGATTCATTATACATTTTAAAACGATTTTATAGAGAAATAAATGGATAAACATCACGCAAGTGATTCTTCATAATGCAAAATGTAATGTTGAAAGTTTATAATTTTATAAATGATTTAAGTCGTCCCGACAACCCTTCTCTAAACTTCGTGCATGGGACGTCTCACCGATGTGAAATACAAACAAGGAACCCTCCCGATACACTTACGTTTAGATAGAGTAGTTGCGAAGACAATTTATTTAAGGTTTATTATGCGAGAGTAGGACAAGAATTTAAATATCTATGCGTAAAATCTTCAAATTAATCCACACTACTATTCAATAACCAAACCAATCATAATAATTTCCCGTACTCGTTCTAACATCTACATACCGAACGCACATCAACAATAACATGGTTTCAAATATGGGTTCATATCGCATGCTTACACAAAGGGAGACATAATTATTTTATATGGGCATGTTACATCATAAGGGGTCCATTAATGCATATCAATTGTCCCAAGTCATTTACAATTTTTTTTCATATTGGTTATTATTATTTACATGAATAAGAGTCTCGTAACAAATCTCATCAATTTGGAACACATAAAGTACTACTCCTAAAGTGCAAGGTACAAACCCCAATGAGCAATTGAACTTTCAGAACATTTTAAATTCTAAATAAATTTTGAATAGTCTATTCTCATACCTTGGATTATCAATTTCTACAAACGGGGTTAAAATCCAAAATTATCATTTCCAATTAACTAATTACTCAAATAGTTAAATGAACCACTCTTTAGAGAATAATAAATCTAGTTATTAAATCAATTAATAAAAATAGTTAAATTTTCTTTCTGCATTTAATTAAATAAATTTTTATTTAGTATTACAAATTCATCACTTTAAATTATTTTAACTCATTCAAACATAAGTCACTTATATTCTCAAAATTTAATCTCGAAATTTTTAATTATTTTATTGAACAAACCCAATTAAATAGTTTTTTTAAAATAACGGGGTATTACATTCCTCCCCTTTAACAAAAAGAATTCCGTCCTCGGAATTGACCCAAAAAGTAATCCATACATACCTAAAAATAAATGGGGATATTATTGTCTCACCGTGTCCTCTCGCTACCAAGTGGACTGATCGTCACCATGTTGACCCCACTAAATACAAACTAATGAAATCTTCTTAGTCATAAAAATCTAGATTGTACGATCTAAGATACAAGTTGGTTTTTGGGTGCTTGAATCATCGAAGCCTAAACGTGATATCGTCCAAGTATATTGGCTTATATGTGGTCTCACCCCATAATAGTTTAAGAATTATCGATACATGAAACGTAACGTGAAACCAAGCTGGATGGTCTAAAAGTGATAAACAGTAAGCGAGAGTTATTATATGGTCCATGATAAAAAATGACCTAACATACATCGGGTCCAATTACCCTTCTTCTCAAAATTTATCATCCCCTCCTCCAGTGGCACCTTGAGAAGTATTTGGTTCCCTCTTTGAAACTCTTTTGCCTACTCCAGTTTGTATTGATTTGCTCACGAATCATCTCGTCCTCTTCCGTAGTTTCCTAAGCAAACTTGATCCCGAATAAGCTACTCGCTCCTATATTCCATTAGCGCACTGTTGACTTACACGACCTCCCGTACAATTCCTTATATGGTGCCTTACTAATGAATTCCGATAGCTATTATCATTCCCTTGAAATCTAACGCACATTCCTGAAGCATATTATCTAAAAATATGGTTAACCCGTTTTGTCTTCCTATTCATCTGAGGATGGTATAACATACTCACGTGCAACTTGGTCCCCACAACCTCCTGGGTAGTGTCTCAAAAGAGAGATATGGAAGTCATATCCCCTCTTGAGATGTTAACCAATGGTGCTTCATGCAATAATGAAAAATTGTACCACTTAAGTCGTTTAATTCAAGATTAAGCAGTTTAAATGGCTCCGAACAGTTTTTTGAAGAAACTCTTTAATCAAAACAAATAGCTAAGTCAAGTTGTGTATAAAAGATTATATGAACGAGTTATTTAAGGTATAGGTGTACCAGTTTTGAAAAACAAAACTTATATAGGTTCTAAATCAGCATAGTCTCAAGAAGGTGATGAGAGAAAAAGTAAGTATGCAAGAACACAAGATTTTAACGTGGTAAACCCCCACCCAATTGGGGAAACATCCACGGAGGTCTCTACACCTCAAAAACAAAATCCACTAAAATAGAGTTAACAGATTACAAACTATATAACAAACCAAACACACAAACAAACCTAATCTAAGTCCAGAATCTTTACTAACTCCTTTGGATTATTCTGACTCCTCTGAAAGTTTTGATGTTGAGGTTGTTCTCCCAGCTTTGTAACCGCTTCTCCGTTTAGATTTACGTCGATTCTAAAGTCAATAATCTCACTACCAACACTTCGTTAGTGTTGTAGTGTGACAAGTGTAAGTGGTGCAGTGCCTAATCACATGCATGCAACCCACACACACTTATAGAGATAATATCTTAACAAATTACAAATATCGTTCTAAGACACAGTAAGGATTTCTGAATCACAGTTTGTTTGATAGTCTCAGACTACTGACCTTTATTTTTATCCATGGATCAAGAGGGAATCTTTCTATTAAAAAGAGCCAAGATCCTAAACACTTTCTTTTTATTTGATATACACAGTTATTTCACAAATTGTGAAATAATCACGATAGTGTAAATAACCAATCAAGATATTAACTAGATCTAAGTCTGGTTTTTCTCATAAAATGTAAACAAAATTGGATTTGTTGGTTTTGGTTTAGAAAACAACATGTAAGAGTAAAATTAACCCAGAAATGAAGATTTCTTGAAAAAAGAAATCAAACTAAGCAAGTTATACGTGAGATGTATCACACAGTTTCATATCTCAACTTTTTATGAAGAGAAAATGAGATCTAAACTTCGTGACTAGGTTGGACAAGAGATTAAAGACTAAAGAAGATGAATATTCACAAATGCGAACTCACTCAAACTCATAAAGGTTTTTCTGATAAAAAATTACCAGAGTTTGATTAAGGTTTTTTTCTCCCTCTCTCTCTATCTTTTCTCTCTCTCTCTCTCTCTCTCTCTCTCTCTCTCTCTCTCTCTCTCTCTCGCCCTCTCTTCTTTTTTTCTCTCAATTCTCAAATGAGACAAAGACTGAAAACGTTCCCCATTTGGTCTGTATTTATACTACTCATATAAGAATCTGTAAGGGTTGGACGATATCAATGGTTGAGATTAAATCTAACACAAACGATGCAAATCTAATGGTTTAGGATGCACCACCATTAAATAAGTTTTGATTGGCTCTCTCAACTATCACAAGGATTATTACAAAGACATGCATATCATCGATGACTAATGATCCATGGACATGATTACGTCTTAAAGTTGTGATAGGTAACAAACACAAATCCAATCACTCACTGACCAAAACATGTAAGGCAAGGATGAGCCCTTAAACGCATGTTTATGAGTTTTAAAAAAATCTCATTTTCCACCACAGAATACTCTGTCGCTTTCGATCCTACGCAAGAAAGGTTTTTGGAAGAATAGGAAATTATAAATCAACCCACAACATTTTTAAAACCAACTTTTAAATGTTTAAAAATCTTTTAAAAATTTCTAAAAATTATTTAGAAAATCCAAAATATTATTAAAAAAATCATTTTTATGGGAATTAACACCCCCCCCCCCCCCCCCAAATTATAGTGAATGCAATGAATGAATGTAATTTTAGGTGCAGTGTTGGTATTCTTCCTTGAAGACTATTAAAGGAATTTATATGTAGTGTTTGAAGCTCATTGATAGACTAGGATATTACTCAAATTTTGTCACTATTTTCAAACTAGACAAGTTCCTATATAATATAGACTCAGGTGAGTCAAAGATGTATGGTGCTTCAGTATGCCCGTTTGGAAATATGAGAGAAAACCTCCTTTGAGTCATCAAGGACTCATAGGGATACAAAAATATAAGAAAATCCTATTCCTATACAAAATTCTATCTACTCATATCCTAGAAAAGAAAATTACATTACTCAACTAAATACAAACCAATACCCTAACAACATTCTGATAACATGAGGTACTGATATCCTATAAATAAGATAACTAAGATCAAGCACTTTAGTTGAAGTAATCAAAATAATGTCCAAGGGGACTCAAAGCTTCTCCCTCATTTTGTCTCAAATGGACCAAGGGTCTACACATAGATAAGAGAGAAATATCAAAGCATAAAAATCAATGATATATTACAATTCTACCATAGCCATCCCAATTGATTTACGTAAGGATTCAAACCGTATATTGTCCTAGGGTTTGGTGAATAAATCAGCTAATTGCAATTCAGTTGGCAAGTAATTAATTTCCAATTCCTTTGATTCGACTAACTCGCGTATAAAATGATGGCGTATTTTAATATGTTTAGTACGAGAGTGTTGAACAGGATTTTTGGAAATATTAATCGTGCTTTGATTTTCACAATAGAAATGTAATTGTTCTTCAATAATACTATAATCTCTTAACATTTGTTTTAGCTAAAGTCATTGAGCACAGCAGCTGCCTGCAGCTATATATTCAGGTTCGACGGTAGATAAGGAAGTGCAATTTTATTTCTTACTATTCCACCTTACCAAATTATTACCTATATAATAACATGCTCCTGACGTACTTTTACTATCATCGAAACACCCAACCCAATTAGCATCGGTGTAGCCAATTATCGTGCTAGATGTGTCATTTGTGTACCAAAGTCCTAAGTTGAGAGTTCCTTTAACATATTTTATAATTATTTTAACGCAAAGTAAATGACTCTCTTTAGGGTTATTTTGATAGCGGCCACAGACACAAATAACATACATAATGTCAGGACGAGAGGCAGTAAGGTATATAAGACTTCTTATTATACTAGAGTATAAGGTTGAGTCGATGGATTTTCCGTGTTCATCTTTTGATAGTTTAACCAAAGTACTCATGGGAGTCCTAGCATCTTTAGCAGTTTCTAGACCGAACTTTTTTACAATCTCTAAAGCGCATTTGGACTGCGAAACAAACAAACCATCTAAATTTTTCTTGACTTGAAGACCTAAGAAGAATTGTAACTCCCCCATAAGTGACATTTAGAATTCTTTATTCATAATGTCAGAAAATGTTTTAACGTTCGTTGGGGAGGTAGATCCAAAAATGATATCGTCTACGTATACTTGGGATATAGTAATATTTCTATCAAAGTGTTTGACAAAAAGAGTTTGGTTATTCCCTCCGTGCTTAAATCGTTGTTTAGAAGGAAGGTAGATAGACGTTCATACCAAGCTCTAGGAGCTTGTTTTAACCCATAAAGAGCTTTCTTAAGACGGTAGACATGATTTAGAAGATGAGGGTCAATGAATCCATTAGGTTATTCTACGTAGTTCTTTTCAGTTAAGATACCATTAATGAAAGCAAATTTAACATTTAGTTGATACAGTGTGAAATGAAAATAACATGCTATTGCAAAAGAGTAAGCGAACAGACCCAAGGCGAGTAATCGGTGTAAAAGTCTCCTCGAAATCTATTCCTTTAATCTGAGAGTAGACCTGGGCAACTAATCTAGACTTATTCCAAATAATCATCCCAGATTCATCTGTTTTATTTTTGAAAAGTTAACTTGTGCCAATAACCCTTTTATTTTTTGGCCGGGGTACAAGATACCATACATCATGAATGATAAATTGAAGAAGTTTCTACTGTATAACACTTATCCACAATGGGTCATTCAGTGCTTCATTAACATTCTTTGGTTCTATAAGAGAAACAAAGCATGCATAATGAGCAAGAGTACGTAGTTGGGATCTTGTACGAACTGGCTCAGTAGGGTTACCAACTATTCTATTTAAAGGATGATCTTTGGAAACCCAGTTAGGCACTTCAGGGGTCTTAGTTGGTAAATAATCATTTATCTCTGGAGAATCATAAGTTAAAGTGTTTTCGGATTCATCCACTATAGTTGGTCCTTTGACCTTACTTTCTACATTAATGTTACTTACAGTAACATTAATGGATTCCATTAAGGATTTGGTACGAAGATTGTAGACACGGTATATTCTACTATTTGGTGAATATCCTAAGAAAATATATTTATATCCTCTGGTTTTGAATTTAGATAGATGTTTACCAAAGGTTTTAAAGTATTTTAGGTTAGGTTTCTTCCCATACCAAAGTTTATAAGATGTTTGTTAGGTGGTTTACAAGTTGTACGAATGGATTTTACCCAGAAATATTTAGGCAAGTTCTTTGCATGAATCATAATGCGAGACATTTCTTGAAGGGTGCGATTATTATGCTCAACAATTCCATTTTGTTGAGGTGTCTTAGGGGCCCTAAATTCATGTTTGTAACCATTATAGTCATAATATTCGATGACACCTAAATCTACAAATTCACCTCCTCTATTGCTACGAATTCTATCCACTTGGGAGTCCTTTTCATTTTCAATACGAATTAGAATTTTCAAAAACTTACGAAATGTTTCTGATTTGTGTTTTAAAAAGGCAACCCAGGTAAATCGAATGAAATAATCAACCATAGCAAGAATATAACTGTTGCCACAAAGACTAACAGTACGAGAAGGACCCATTAGGTACATATGGATGAGTTCTAGAGGTTTAATGGATAGAACTTCTTTAACTTTCTTATGGGGAGCCTTAACAATCTTTCCTTCTTGACAAGGACCACATATGATGTTTGAAATTGGTTTGATTTTAGGAAGACCTCTAACTATCTCTTGAGAACACAATTTACCAAGGTTGTCGTAATTAAAGTGACCCAACCTATTATGCTATATCTCTTTGTCATCCATTCTGGCAATGTTACAAACCTCTGTACTTGGATTGACAGTATAACTGTTATTTAGAGTACGGAGTCCTGTAATAATGAAATCACCATTTTCATTTTCATTTAAAAATTTGAAATTGTTCTTTGAAAAGGTGACCGTATGGTTGGAGTCACAAAATTGCATATACTTAGTAAATTTGCTTTAAGACCCTTTATCAAAAGAACATCTTCAATAATAGGTAATCCTTCTTCATAGAGTGTTCCTTTACCAATGATCTGGGCTGATACACCATCTCCAAACAATACTTTACCAATGGAGAAGTTAGTTTTATTTAAAAGTTTGGTATCATCCCCAAGCATATGTTTAGAAAATCCAGAGTCTAAATACCATCAAGACGCTATGTGTACATCTTTGAAAGCACTGATCACACTGTTGCATTTCATCTGGGGTAATAGCTCATCTTTTCTAACCCAAATTGCTCTAGTTTTCAACTTGCGCTTATTAGCTCGTATTTGATAAAACTTGCGAGCTTCAGTCTTTTCTCTAAAAGATTTTTCCTAATTTTGTGAGTATGATAAAAGGTTTGAGCATTTGGTTTAGAAAAGAATCTAGGATTCCTTCTTGTAGATGATCTATTAGTATTTGATCTTCTCTTCCTATTACGATAGTTACAATTCTTGTCCGGGTGTCTAGGTAGGACATAATTATTTCGGCTTCTCCTAGAATAGTTAAAGTTATGGTAAACATGTGAGTGATAGATTGGTTTATATAGACGTTTAGAAAAACATCTATCAATAGAATGTCCAAAGACATCAAAGTATGAGCAATAAAGATGGCTCGTAGAGGGTTTAGATTTAGAAATGTTGTTAGATAAATGTTTGTCTTAAAATTGAACTCTAGCCTTATTCCTAGAAGGTACAGGTCAAAATGCAGAATCACTTTTTCTAATGGGAGGGAAAACATATTTAGCCTTATGTTCAGCATTACGCTTAGAGTTACTTGATTCACCGATGTCCAACTTTGTTGTTGCGAGTCAAAATCATTTTTCAGGGTTTGGAAATTTGGACTAGTTTCAACATGTCTTTTGCCACCAGATACAAACTTGATAGATTCAAAAGTTTTAGATTGATTGGAATTGTTGGGGAAAAAACCTATTCCAGTTCTATCATCAGAATTGGTCTTACTTTCGGCAACATAGTCTTCAAAGCATTTTGAGTTATTTTCAAATTTAGAAAATTTTTTGAAGACTGTTGAAGTATTTTCTTTAGTTTGTTACAATTCTAACAACGTCCCTTTATATTTTTTTTCCAGAATTTCATTTGATTCAGACAACTCTTTCAGTTTTTGTTCAAAAGTTTTAGTCTCATTCTCATGAATTAGACATTGAGAAGTGTACTCTTCAGCATTATGTTTGACCATATGTCTTAGGGTTTCTATCTTCTGTGTAAGGTCTTTGATGATTTTTTCAAGTTTAGTGCTTTTCCTGAGAGTTTTTTAGTAGAGTGTGTGAATGTCTGGGAGATCCTCATTGTCAGAATCACTAAGTGTGCAGTGTGCAGTGTCCCCCAACGATTCATTTTTAGGACTCACACACCTATTTGCATCAATAATAGATCATTCCCTTTGAATCACACACACAACGTTTAATGAATTATTAGCATTCTCAAGTAATAAAGAAGACAAATCAATAGGGATAACATCATTCGACATAGCATGCTCATATTCCTTATCATCAGTGTATATGATTTTGGCAAAGAAAGACATACAGGGGTCAGAAGTACTAAATGACTCAGGTTCATCATATTTTGATTCACTTGAGTCATCCCAAGTCTTGCACAAATTTGCCCTAGTGTTCTTGTTTTTATTCAAATTGTCTACACAATCACTAACTATGTGTCCTAACTTCCTATATCTGTAGCATTCAGTGTTCTTAAGGTATCTACTTGGTTTGTTGTGATACTCAGTCTGGTGTTTGTCAAGTCTTTTCTCATGAGGCATATTATTATAGTGGTTTGAATAGGTAGGTTTGCCTTGTTTATTTGCAATTTTATTTCTAAATTTCACAATTTTCTTGAACTGTTTAGACAATAAGGTGATATGATTATCCAAACTCTCTAAATTACAGTTCTCATCAGAATCTAAGTCTATTTTAGGCAAATAACATTCAGGTTTAGTCAACTTAGAGATAAAGACAAGATTAGAGGTAGACTGTTTCTTATGGGTCTGTATTAATTGCTTTTTAAACTCTAATTCTATTTCCACAGTTCTTAGCTTGCTACTGAGGAGTTCAGGGTAAGGTTTTGATCATCCATCTCCTTAATTGCATAATGTTTATTGTCAAATTTTTGTGGAAGTGACCTTAGAGTTTTAGAGACAATTTTCGTTCTATCATAAGTTATACCATTAGCATGAAATTTCGTCACAATGTCTGTCAACCTAATGTTGAAATCGTCAAATGACTCAGTCTCAGTCATGACTAAAGTGTTATACTGTTGGATTAACATTTGAGTTTTAGCACCTTTAACATGTGTGTCTCCTTCATCTGCAGTCATAAGAGTATCCCAAGGTTCCTTAGAAGTTTCACAGGAAGAGATCCTTTTGAATTCGTGTTCATTTATGGACATGAATATGGAATTTTTGCCTTTGTTATTACTAAGGGAGACCAGTTTTTCTTCTTTAGTATATTCACTTAGCAGCTTCCTAATCCTCTCAGTACTTCCTTCTGCAACTAGTTTAATAGGAAAAGTGTAACCATTTTCAATAGCATCCCAAACATTATCTCCCAATGTCCCTTGGATGAAAGCAACCATCCTCAAATTCCAGTAAGGGAAGTTGGTTCCATCAAAGAGAGGTGGACTTGACAGGTTACCTAATCTCTCAAATTTCTCGTCCATAGTTTGTTTTGAGAAAACAATTTCAGAAACTCAAATCTAAAAGAATTTCTAATGCCAAGCTCTGATACTAATTAAAAAATGGTACCAGTTAAGCCGTTTAATTCAAGATTAAACAATTTAAATGGCTCCGAACAGTTTTTTGAAGAAACTCTTTAATCAAAACAAACAGCTAACACAAGTTGTGTATAAAAGATTATATGGACGAGTTATTTAAGGTATAGGTGTACCAGTTTTTAAAAACAAAACTTATATGGGTTCTAAATCAGCACAGTTTCAAGAAGGTGATGAAAGTAAGAGTAATTATCCAAGAACACGAGATTTTAACGTGGTAAAACCCCACCTAATTTTGGAAATATCCACGGAGGTCTCTACACCTCAAAAGAAAAATCCATTAAAATAGAGTTAACAGATTACAAACTATATAACAAACCAAACACACAAACAAACCTAATCTAAGTCCAGAATGTTTACCAACTCCTTTGGATTATTCTGATTCCTCTGAAAGTTCTGATGTTGAGGTTGTTCTCCCATCTTTGTAACCGTTTCTCCTTTTAGCTTTACGTCAACTATAAAGTCAAGAATCTCTCTACCAACACTTCTTTAGTGTTGTAGTGTGACAATCGTAAGTGGTGAAGTGCCTAATCACATGCATGCAACCCACACATGCTTATACAGACAATTTCCTAACAAATTAAAAATATCGTTCTAAGTTGTAGTAAGGATTTCTGAATCACAGTTTGTTTGATAGTCTCAGACTATAGATCTTTATTTTTATCCACAAATCAAGAGAGAATCTTACTATTAAAAAGAGCCAAGATCCTAAACACTTTCTTTCTATTTGGTATACACAGTTGTTTTATAAATTGTGAAATATTCACAAAAGTGTAAATCCCCAATCAAGATCTTAACTAGATCTAAGTCTAGTTTTTCTCATAAACTGTAAACAGAATTGGATTTGTTGGTTCTGATTTTGAAAACAACATGTAACAGTAAAATAAACCAACAAATGAAGATTTCTTAAAAAAAGAAATAAAACTAAGCAAGTTATACATGAGATGTATCACATAGTTTCATATTTCAACTTTGTATGAAGAGAAAATGATATCTAAACTTCGTGACTTGGTTGGACAAGAGATTGAAGACTAGAGAGGATGATTCTTCACAAATGCGAACTCACTCAAACTCACAAAGGTTTTTCTGGAAAAAAATTATCTAAATTTGATTAGGGTTTTCTTTCTCTCTCTCTTTTCTCTCTCTCTCTCTCTCTCTCTCTCTCTCTTTTCTTTTTTCTCACAATCATCAAATGAGCCAAAGACTAAAAACGTTCCCCACTTGGTCTCCGTTTATACTAATCATAGAAGAATCTGGAAGGGTTGGGCGATATCAATGGCTGAGATTAAATCTAACATAAACGATGTAAATCTAATGGTTTAGGATGCACCACCATTAAACGCATTCTGATTGGTTCTCTCAACCATCACAAGGATTATTATAAAGGCATGGAGTCGATCGATGACTAATCATCCAAGAAACAAGATTACGTCCTAAAGTTGTAAGAAGTAACAAACACATTCAATCGCTCACTGACCAACACGTGTAAGGCAAGGATGAACTCTTAAACAGGTGTTTATAAGTTTAAAAAAAATCTCATTTTCCACCATAGAATTCTCTGCCGCTTTCGGATCCTACCCAAGGAAGGATTTAGGAAGAATGGGAAATTATAAATCAACCAACAACATTTTTAAAACCAACTTTTAAATGTTTAAAAATGTTTTAAAATTTCTAAAATTTATTTAGAAAATCTCAAAAATTATTAAAAAATTATTTTTATGGGAATTAACCCACCCTAAATTATAGTGAATGCAATGAATGAATGCAACCCTAGGTGAAGTGTTGGTATTCTACCTTTGAGACTATTATAGTAATTGATATGTAGTGTCTGAAGCTCTTTGGTAGACTAGGATATGACTCAAATTTTGTCACTATTTCCAAACTAGATAAGCTCCTATATAATGTAGACTCAAGTGAGTCAAAGATATAGGGTGCTTCAAACAATACCTGCCAAACAAATATGTGTACTACTCTGCTTAAAACAAAATCCGTGTGAACTAGAGAGAAGTGCGCCACTATAATCAAAAGGTCCACTATAAACCAAATAGAATCGTGATTCCTTAGTTTCATAGGCAACTTGGTTATGAAATCCTTCAAAAACGTTATCCCACTTCCATTCGGGAATGTGTAGGGGTAAAAGATTACTGGTCGATCGGTGATGACTCGCATTCACCATCTACCAGGACACAAACAAAGTAGCGTCCAACTTCATCCGCGATGACTAATAATATTTCTTCATATCTAGGTATATCTTATCTCCACCAAGATGCATTGAAAACTATAACCCATGGGACCCTTGCATAACGACTCAACATAACTCTTCTCCTTGCGGCACAACTGACCTCCCCTTACACTGTAATCCACTATATAAACCAACGGTGTAAAGAGATACAATGGTGGCCCAAAATTTTGGCCACTCTCCCCTTTCAAAACACATTATTTGTCTTTGCACCAACCACCCCTACAAGAATATCGAGATTTGAGTTGAGCATCCCCATAAACAAGTTAGCTAATTCACTAATCACTTGAACGGAACCTACATCAATTGAAGTGAAGATAAAATGCCACTAGGTTTGTCGACTCAAAGCATTTTCAACCACATTGGTCTTCCCTGGGTGATACCGTCTCTCTCTCATGTTCAAATCTTTCTGCGTGAACACATACTGAAGGCTCTTGTGATATCTATAGAGCCTGAACTTCTTCGACCACTATTTATATGTCTTGATGGGTAGTACAAACACTATGGCTTCTAGATACAATCATGAATAGAGTAGTTACCCTCACGGGTTTCAATTTTTATAATGCATAGGCAATAGGATTCCTCATGCATTAATACTCCACCTAATCCTTATAAGGAATAATTGGTGGATACAACTTACTCAACCCCATTCCTAGGTAGAGACGAAATTAGAGCCGAAGTCAACTTCTCCTTGAGAGCGTCAATGACATGTAGACACACCTATGTCCGAACGAATTGAACCTGTTTGGAGTCAACTCAACCAACGGTCCTGCAGACTTTAAAAATCCTGAAATAAACTTTTGATAATACTCGTCCAATCCCAAAAGTCTATGAATTTATGTAAACTTCATGGGTTATCTCTAATCCAAATGGCCAAAACCTTCTTCAAATATACTGATAATCCCGACTCTTAAACTACATTGCCCAAAAATTTCATCCCTAGTTTCCAAAACTAACATTTATGGGATTTTGCATAAAAATTGTTCTCCTGCAATATATGAAATAAAAACCCTCGAATATTCGTCATGCTCCCCCTTGGCTCGTGAATACGTCAAGATGTCACTAATGAAAGTGATGATTTGACCTACATATAGTCGAAACTCCCAATTCATCAAATCCATGAATACAGCGAGGCATTATTCATCCCAAATGACATGATTCTGAACTCGTAAGAACCATTACGAGTCGAAAAGACGATCTTTGGTACACCCTCCTCATGTACACTCAATTAGTGGTAGTCCGAATGTAAATTAATCTTCAAGAAGGAATGAAGCATCCTCAAGCTGATCAAATAGATCATCAATCCTCGATAAAGGATAATTGTTTCTCACCGTCACCTTATTAAACTCCCGATGGTTAACACATTAACATAATGAACCATCTTGCTTTTCCACAAAAATAACTGGGATTCTCCCTGGCGACGGACTAGGGCAAATGAACCCTTATTGTAATAAATCTTTGGTCCATTTTCTCAACTCCCTCATTTTCGTAGAGGTTATACTATATGGTGCCTTGGCAATCGACATCACACCAGGAGCCAAATCAATCACAAAATCAATATCTTGGGATGGTGACAACCCTGGCACCTCCTCAAATATGTCGGGATGGTCTCTGCCAAATAGAATAGAATCTAGTGATATGGTAGCCCCCTCTAATGTCATTTTATCAATAAAATACAAGTATATAAGTAACTACACTCTGGCATAAACATACCACAATGCACCTTCCCTATCTTAATACCAACTGTAATACCCCGTGTAATTTAACACTTAGTTTGATCAAGTCTAAATATAAAATCACATGGGATAATAAAAATAAAATAATATCATTCTCAACATTAAGAGATCAAATGAAACAATAGACAATAATTTGTAAGCGATGAGAGGATCCTCAAATATAACTCATAATGTCCAATAACCAAATTTATAAACAAATTCGTCTCAATAGGAATACATAAATACAACCCCCAAAGAGTCTACGAATATCACAATTCATCTAAGTATCAACATATAACTAACATCTCAATATAAGGTTGACTGAAAAGATACATGATAACATGAGGAGGTAGAGAACTCCAATGTCTCTAGAGCTAATACCCTGAGAGAGGTATATCACGCGTCGACTAGATCGAAAGGCATCTAAGTGTGCGGTCCAACCCTAATACCTGGTTTCCACAAAAAGGGGGTTAAAACCCTAGAAAGTAACTCAGCTACACAACTCAAAGCAGTTATGTGCATAGATGATAAAGTCACAGTTGTATAATTTAATGAACGGTCCAGCCCCTATACGTAGTCTCACAATATTTTAGAAATATTTCATTTCACATAATTAATTAATCATTCTCATTAACTAATCAATAAGTATTCGACCTGCTCAATAAATCATTAACACGTAACCGACATGCGCCCCTTCCTCTCGGCCATCTCAAATACATGCAGTACGCCAAGTTTAAGTAATCACATGTATTGATATCAATCATTTTCATTAATAAATTATGCTCATTAATTAATTATCACATAATCGACATGCGCCCCTTAATCTCGGTCATCTCATAAACATGTGGTACGCCAAATTTAAATAATCACAATTCATGTCCTAACGCCACCTTGTATACGCATGACCGAAAATACACATAACACAATAATTTATAAAAACTACGTCTCACGCCCTGACTCCACTTGTTATTCGCTTAGACGGGATTCACACAACATAATAAACCATAAACATCACGTTTTATGTCCTGAAGCCACCTGGTATTCGTATGGATGGGAATTTATAAATCAAAATATCGAGGTGTTCTTTCACGGTACCCGCCCATTCACTTCCATTTAACATGTTCAATTAATATTGACATTTTAACACATAATTATTCACTTTGAGAAAAATACTCAAACCTCAACTACTCCAATTACCCCGACTCGATCGTACCATTTAAGATTCATTATACATTTTAAATGATTTTATAGAGAGCTAAAGGCGCAAACATCATGCAAGTGATTCTTCGTAATGCAAAGCGTATAGTTGAAAGTTTATAATTTCATAAATGATTTAAGCCATCACGAAAACCCTTCTCTAAAATTCGTGCATGGGACGTCTCACCGATGTGAAATCCAAACAAGGATCCCTCTCGATACACTTACGTTTAGATAGAGTAGTTGGTAAGACAATTTATTTAAGGTTTATTATGCAAGCGTAAGACAAGGATTTAAATGTCTACGCGTGAAATCTTCGAATTAATCCACACTACTATTCAACAACCAAACCAATCATACTAATTTCCCGTACTCCTTTTAACGTCTACATAACAGAACACACATTAACAATATCATGGTTTCAAATATGGGTTCATATCGCGTGCTTACATAAAAAGGGACAGATAGTTATTTTACGTAGGTATGTTACATCATCAATTGTCCCAAGTCATTTACAATTTTTTTTATATTGGTTATTATTGACATGAATAAGAGTCTCGTAACGAATCTCATCAATTTGGAACACATAAAGTACTACTCCTAGAGCATAAGGTACAATCCTACTGAGTAATTGAAGTTTCAGAACATTTTAAATTCTAAATAAATTTTGAATTGTCTATTCTCATACCTCGGATTATCAATTTCTACAATCAGGTTTAAAATCCAAAATTATCATTTCCATGCGTTGGGGCCAATGATTAATTATCGCAAACAAATAGTCTCGACATGAGATTTTAAGTATATAAAACTATTAAATTCACCTAATATAACATAAATTAGGATTGCACATTTTTCTAAGGATCACTAATAAATTTTAACGCTAAAATTTAGTTTAGGTGAATTTAGCAAATACACACATAAAAGGAGAGGAGTAGAAAGGTAATTGCCTTGAAACACATCCCAAAATTAGTGTCCGTGATGACGAGAAACCCTCTTGAAAGCCCCCTTGAAGAATAGTCTCAAATACCTCCTTCAGAAAGAATTATATGTGACATATAGGGTTTAGTTTGTAATTTAGGTAAACTATGAGTGGGGATTGGATAAATAAAAAGGGTGAAAATTTTCCCCGCTTTTAAACCCATTAATTCAAACGCAATCATGGCACAAGCTGCCAAAAAAATTATGAGGGGGAGAGAACAAATTCCCCCCCAGCATTTCTTAGGTTCAAAATTCGAGTTAAGCAACAAAAAAAGTAATAATAATAAAAAGAAGTGGGGCCGCACCTTGAATTAACTGTTAAAACCACTCACCCATGCCCGCCGAACCAATATCTAAAGAGGTCTGTGTACATGGATTGGGGAAATGACCTCAAGTCCAAGCAGAGCTGGCACTGAAAATGAAGCCCATAAATCCCCTTTCATGAACCGCCAACCTAATCCTAATGTCAGCTCGTTTTATCTTCTAACCGACGTCAATAGCATGCTAAATCCAAGGCAACCCGAAACAAACATTTAGCTCCCTATTCCCTTCTTGTGCAGCTTTTGTTGACTTCTCCTTTCCCTACCAGAAACCTCATTATTGCCTCTCAATCATCACTCACTCTCCCTTCAAAAATATAGCAACGGATAATCCACGGCCACAAAAAATCAAAGAGTGTTGCGCCGTCTTTTCAAAAGGTTCTAACCCTATAAAATTGTGTCCCATCAATTCTTTATATATATATACAATATATGTCGCCCCTACACATAACCAAACACACCCAGACCAAATAAAACCATTTAGTCTATTACGATTAACTCTTTTTAATAATTGACCCAATTAACTAATTACTCAAATAGTTAAATCATTTAATAAAAATAGTTAAATTTTCTTTCTACTTTTAATTAAATAAATTTTTCTTTAGTATTACAAATTCATCACTTTAAATTGCTTTAACTCATTCAAACATAAGTCACTTATATTCTCAATATTTAATCTCAAAACTTTTAATCAATTTATTGAATAAACCCAATTGAATTATTTTTTTTAAATAACGAGTTATTACAGACGATAATTCGAACCTAAAATTGCTGTTGGATTTTCCTCATACATGAGAGCTTCCGTGAGCCCATTTATTGCTCGAACATTCTCTTCTGCTTCCATTGATACCACTATCATTGAGCATTGACTAATCCTGAAGTTCCTGCCTTGCCTTTATTGCGACAAGAGTGCTTGCTCTTTCTCCCTCTGGCCAAGTTACCTGCTAGTTCCACTTATTTATTTCGTTCATGGTGCATTTTTGGTGTAAAAGACCTAATTTAATACCATATTGGGTGTTGAATATTATTCTCTCTTACTCTCATGTGTCGTCACTATTAAACATAGTCTTGAGTATTAATCATGGTCTTGATAAGGGGTTATGCCTCGCTTGATACTAATCGTATTCCAAGAACCCACATCTTACAGATAGCATTAGCCTCTCTCTTTTTCCAATTTAAATGTTCAATTTTATGCACAATTATAACTCCCACTTCTGACCAAATAAATGAAAGGAGTTAGAGTTGGTAGTAAGGAGAACTTGAAAAATCTCTCTCAGATAACACACAAAAAATTAGTTATCTCTTCCATATAGTTTTTCTTCACCTCAAAATATTTTCTCCCTACATCCTATATTTCAAACATAACTGGAAAATAATTGGCTATGTCTATAAAATACCTTCTGGAAATATTTTTTGTTCCAAAAATATTTATTCCCCCAATTATAACATTGTGATATTGAGCAATATATATATATATATATATATATATATATATATATATATATATATATAAGGAGTAATGGGATTTTTACTATTCCATAAGTTTATAAGATAATTGACGGCTGAGATTGAATGTGGATTGAGTGTGGAGTGTTTGAATCTAATGGCTGAAAATTATGGACAGAAATATGGTGCGGATTATGGTTCACTTGGATAGAGTTCTCATTGGGACTCACAATCATAGAGTGTGGTTGAAGTATAACCTAAGACTCACAATCACTTACACAAGCTTTCTCCATATCTTCACCTTAAAGCATGTACTTTACGCCATCTATTCCATAACCCAAGAGAACAAAGCTGCCGAGAAAAAAAAAACTTCATTTCCTTAGGGTGAGTTTCTCCAAACTGCTCCATAAGCCAACATAACAAAGCTGCCAAGAAAAATAGGGTGAGTTTGTGCTATCTGAATTTCTGCTTCATTTTTTGGGTTTTACGGTTGCGTGTGTTAAACCTGGCTCATGAAAAATACGTGGGAACTCTCTAATATCACACCTGTTTCTACTATCTGCATTTACGTATAGCACCATTTCCTCAGGGTGAGTTTCTACTATCTGCATTTCTGAACTGTCTAATATCACACCTCAGTTCATATATTAGTTTAAGGTTGTACCTCCGCCATTTGATAAATTTTTTGGCACTTCCATATATCTGTATACCTACAGCAACTGATATATACACAACTGATATATACCCAGCGTGTAAACCCTAGTGTAAACCCAGCGTGTCTCTTATATATACACAATATACCCAGCGTGTAAACCCAAGTGTAAACCCACGGACTGTGTATATATCAACTGATGTATACACAACTGATATACACAATTTGTACCTCCGCCATTTGAGATATTTTTTGGCACTTTCGTATATTTGTATACACATCCGTATGTATATGTATATATACACAACTGATATATACCTACAGCAATTGATGTATACACAACTGATATATACCCAGCGTGTCTCTTATATATACACAACTGATATCAACTGTGTATATACCTACAGCAACTGTGTATATATCAACTGATATATACCTAAACCCAAGTGTAAACCCAAGTAAAAACCCAAGTGTAAACAATATATCAACTGTGTATATATCAACTTATATATACACAATATACCCAGCGTGTAAACCCAAGTGTAAACCCACGGACTGTGTATATATCAACTGATATATACCTAAAGCAACTGATGTATACACAACTGATATACACAAGCAACTGATGATTATGAGAGAGAGACAGACAGCGTGACCCAGCGTGTGTTCATCAATATTAGAGAGAGAGAGACATCGTGCGTGATATTAGAGAGAGAGACAGCGTATTTGATACTTATGGATGAACTGTTCATAATATACCCAACGTATATAAATACACAACTGTTCATATACTGTATTAGAATGTTGTGTTGTGTTTTCACACAACTCAAAAACAAAAAAATAAGTAGAGTTGTTTGTGTTCATATCTTCATCTGAAAGCACTTAATACGGACAAAACTAAGTAGAGTTGTTTTGAATGGATGGATTTACACGGACAGTAAACTGGGTTTTAATGGGTTTAATTTAAGAGGGTTTTGGGAAAAGGTATTTATAATGGTCAAAGTGTATAAAAATGGACACTCCATATAATTTTATAAATTTAGTCCCTCTACTAAAAATTCCATGAAAAATAGTGAAAAATAGCGCCGCTGGCGCGAACCAAAAAAATAAATGATATTGTACCACAGGGACTAGATTTATAAATACTATTGTACTACAGGGACTAGATTTATAAAATTGAAAAACATTGTCCTAAAAATCAAAATATAGGAAGGAACATGACATTTACCTTAATTCTCTATTAATTTAATTATGTCCCTCTTATATTGGGTTTGGAATTTATTTTTGAGGATTTTTAAATTTAGGATATATTATAATATATTTTTTAAAAATAGGATAACAGATATAAATTATGTACTTCTAGGATTTAAAATAATATTGATTATGGATATAGGATAATAAACATTTTCTTTTCATTTTTAGTCCCTATTTTCAAATTAAAGGGACACGTGACATGCTGTGACTGCTTGACGTTTTATGAATATGGATCCGTGCCAGTGGCTTTATTTAAAAATAGGAACTAAAACTATTATAATATATATTTTAGAAATAGGATAACATATATAGATTATGTACTTTTAGGATTTAAAATAATATTGATTATGGATATAGGATAATAAACATTTTGTTTTCATTTTTAGTCTCTATTTTCAAATTAAAGGGACACGTGACATGCTGTGATTGGTTGACGTTTTATGAATATGTGTCCGCGCCACCGACTTTAATTAAAAATAAGAACTAAAACTATAAACATTTTGTTGTCATTTTTAGTCCCTATTTTCAAATTAAAGGGACACGTGACATGCTGTGATTGGTTGACGTTTTATGAATATGGGTCCGTGCCAACGGCTTTGAGTTAATGGAAACGAAATATTTGTTGTCCTATATCCATAATCAATATTATTTTAAGTTCTAAAATAATATTATTTTAGTCCCTATTTTCAAATTAAAGGGACACGTGACATGCTGTGATTGCTTGGCGTTTTATGAATATGGGTCCGCGCCGGTGGCTTTATTTAAAAATAGGAACTAAAACTATTATAATATATATTTTAGAAATAAGATAACATATATAGATTATGTACTTTTAGGATTTAAAATAATATTGATTATGGATATAGGATAATAAACATTTTGTTTTCATTTTTAGTCTCTATTTTCAAATTAAAGGGACACGTGACATGCTGTGATTGGTTGACGTTTTATGAATATGTGTTCGCTCCACCGACTTTATTTAAAAATAAGAACTAAAACTATAAACATTTTGTTGTCATTTTTAGTCCCTATTTTCAAATTAAAGGGACACGTGATATGCTGTGATTGGTTGACGTTTTATGAATATGGGTCCGTGCCAGCGGCTTTGAGTTAATGGAAACGAAATATTTGTTGTCCTATATCCATAATCAATATTATTTTAAGTTCTAAAATTACGTAATCTAATTTTTCCATACATTAGAGGATTTGAGATATCAGATAAGAGTAATCCGAACAATCTGACATCATATCACGAGAGGTTTTGAGATATTTTTTATGAGTAATCTGAACCAGTTGAAGGTGTACTCTGACGTCATATCATTAGTAGTTTTTACTGTAAAGAATGTATGCCTCTTTGTATTCGTAGCGTTTTTATTGTGTTTCAGGATATGTACGACGTTGCATTTCAAATTATGTTATGTTTTAGACCCATTTAATAATTACACCTAATTTTTTTTCATTTTGTAGTTGACTTCTTTGTTCACATGGAGAACGCTACCGTATTTGGTAACGTATGTTACTTTTAATTACACCCTCTTTCACTTAAATGATATCATTTCCTTATACATTTTCATTCTTTACTTATAGGTGGATGCTGATGCAACGATTGCTGTAACAATTGAACTCCTCTCATCAATTTTTATTATCCTCACCTATATGTTTATATGTTTGATTCCATCCGTTGCCTTTTTAATTATAGATTCAAAGACTGCGCCAAAATAATATCAGTGTTGATGTCCTCGATGAATCTCATCTAAATAGTGTTCGTTCCATGGTAAAAAAATGCACTTTAGTTTACTAATAGTACTTATAGGAAATTTCTCCATTCTTAATCAATATCCTTATTTCTTATCTTTGGTATAGCCTGTTAACATTTGCACACCTTCAATACGACGTGTGAAGGAAAAATAAAACTTTACACCCACTAAGGTTGAAAATTTTCTATTCTCATCTATTATAATATATAACATATTTCTTTATCCAATTATATACATTTAACCTTATAATATAGGATATACGGAAAGGGAAAGGGAAAGAAACTGCCTCTCTAAGTGTGGTATGTTTAACTAATTATAGGTTTACTCTGATATTATATTTACTATTTTCTCATTTTTTACTTATTGTGTTCTTCATTTCTCTATAATCTACTTAATTTGTTTTGAGTTTATTTTCAACATTTCTTTATTTTTTCATAGATTCAAAGGCTGCGTGGAAATAACATTGGTATTGTTATACGTGATGATGTTACACCAAATGTTGTGCATATTGGGGTAAATATTACCTACTAAATTCTTTTAGCGATTGAACTTCATATTTACAACTTATTCACTCCCCATTTATAGTATCAATCTTACAATTAACAGCCTCAAACTATACTCAATAATGCAAATGAGAAAGGCAAGGGAAAGGAGAAAGAAGTTTCCACATGTAAAAGGGTAAACACACCTCAAGAACTTTTATGTTTTTTATATACTCATATTTCTTTTTATATATAATATTCTTCATGACATTATGTAATACTCTTTTTATCTTCTTATATTTCTTTTATAGGCAGCATGGATGGGGAAGTATAATGTTTGTCTAGGAGAGGTTTGTTTTTATCATTACCTTATTACATTATTGGTTGTGTTACTTTACCCTCAAGTAATTAAACAATTAAGTTATTAAAGTGTACCATTAAGTTTTTTACAATCTTTAAAGTTTACACCCATAGTTGAAAATTTAATTTCACTATATTATTAACCCTATGAGCCCATACTCCTTTCCATTATCACGCAGTGATGATGTTTTTTGTCTTCTTTAGGCAATTGATAAAACTTTTGTCTCCAAAAGTGCCCTCGCGCAACGATTGCGACGAGAACGAGAACGAGAACGAGAAAGATGCAATCCTCCTATAAATGCACAAGAAGTTTATTCACCGCCACAACCTTCCTTGAGCATTGATCACATAACTGGTGACTTAATCTCAACTCACGTTATTGATCAATGCAAATGACGTGAACGAGAAAGATGCAATCGCTTTTTAAATTTAGATGTTTTGCATCTAGAAGCTACATCTGTCATTTCTGCCCCCTTGCGCCACAATCCCCCGTAAGTGTTAAAATTAGAGAACCACAAGATAACTACATCTCAAAACATGCACTTGCCCAACGACAACGTCGTGATCGAGAAAGAGCATTTCAGTTACAACAAGCTAATTCTGGTCATACTCCCCATGTTAACAATTCAATGGGGCCACCTGATTTTGCTTGCACCGACAGTTTTGCCAAGCGATCAAGGTTATCACATTTACCATCTGATAATGATGAGGCTCAAGTCCCGTCATCAATAACTAACCAATTTATAGATGTTAGTACCCCTAATCCTTCACATATTTCTATTCGAAGACTTAGTCCTTTGACAAATAGTTTACCAGTCACAGTTGCGGAGATAAATATGCCCCCATGTATGTCACCTCGAAATCTTTGCCAAGATTTCGACCTAATTGATTCTGAAGAGCAGTATATCGGGTCCCTCCAAGAACATTCTCCAACATCAAATTCTCTTCAAAATGTATTGGTCCCCAATACGTTGCAAGTTATGCCCCACCTTGAAATAGAGAATAATCAAGAAATTCAAAATTGCCATTCATCTAATGCACATAGTCGTAGGTATGATTTCTAATTTTCTATTATTCTTTTACTTTATTTACTACACTTCGTTTTATTTTTCACACCTTTTTATTTCATATATAAATCAATTGTACAAAGTCGTGGAAATATTGCGAGCACGAGTACACCTCAAGAACCATATGTCCATTTGGAAAGACATTTTCTTGGGTCCATGGATGTTCCTTGCCGTTATTGTTCAGCTTTACATTGGATGGATGAAAGATTATCGACCTCATCAAAGATTCAACCTATATTTGGCAAGTGTTGTAAACAAGGACAAGTTCGATTACCAAATCTACTTGAACCCCCACCAGAAATTAAACATTTGTTCGATGGTAATGATGTTCAATGCAAGTCTTTCCAGAGTCATATTAGACAGTATAATGCTGCAAACACCTTTACAAGTCTTATTGTTCAAATGGATGATAGGGTCCTAAGAGGTAGGGGTCCATCATCTTTCACCATTCATGGAGAACTACGTCATCGTACTGGATCTTTATTACCAGAACCGGGACACGAGGAAGAAGCTTCATATGCCCAGTTATACATTTATGATCCCAGTGTGGCTCTGAGTGTTAGGGAACATAGGAATCCACAATTACGAAGAGATGTACTGCAAATAATTCAAGGTTGCTTGGAAGTGAACAATCCGTTTATCCACAAATATCGCCAGGCATTTGCTATTTTAAATGAATCCTCTCGATCCGGCCAGAACATGCCAACATCCTTACATTACAATTCTGCAGCAGATCGTAGAAGGTATAATTTGCCTTCGACCAATGAGATTGCTGTTATTTTGCCCGGCGACGGCCATAATGCGTCTGCAATGAGAGACATTATTGTTCGCCTACGAGGGGGGCGATCAATTGATGCGAGTTAATGAATGTCACCCAGCCTACCTACCTCTGCACTACGTTCTTTTATACCCTCACGGTCAACTTGGTTGGGAGCCCGACATGAAGCTATGGGATGTGGCAAATAATGTTGATCAGGATCATCGACTAACTCAACTTGATTATTACAGTTATCGATTGTTTCAACATGGCACTGAGTACTCTACAATTTTGAGAGGAGGTAAACTTATGCAGGAGTTCATTGTTGATGCATGGGCTTCAACGGAATAAAATCGTCTGACTTATTTTAGACTTAATCAAAGCAAACTTCGGGTAGAATTATACAAAGATCTTAGTGATTGTATGTCCGAGGGTGTTGAACCATTACAAATTGGTAGACGAATGATTTTGCCATCTTCTTTTACAGGTAGTGCACGAAATATGTTTGAGATTTACCAAGATTCGATGGCCATCACTCGATACAATCAACATCCTGATATTTTTCTCACAATGACCGCCAATCCTAAATGGCCTGAAATCAGTAAGGAACTTTTACCGGGTCAAAATGCTCTCGATCGTCCAGATTTGGTTGCACGCGTTTTTGAACTAAAAAGAAAAGCACTAATGAAGGAGATTAAGGATACAAATATTTTTGGCAAGAAAGTGGCCCATGTGTTTACAATTGAATTTCAAAAACGGGGATTGCCCCATATGCACACTCTTCTTTTCCTCGATAGTCAAAGCAAGATTAAAACATGTGCCCAAGTAGATAATGTTCTCTCTGCTGAGTTTCCAGATCCCACCTATGATCCTACACTTTTTGAAACTATATTGAGTTGCATGGTACATGGCCCATGTGGCTCCCAGAATCCAAATTCCCCTTGCATGGAGAATGGTATATGCACGAAGAAATACCCTCGATCGTTTGCAGAAGCCACAACAATGGATAATAATGGATATCCAATCTATCGTCGTCGTAATGATGGTAAGGAATATACTACTTCCAGTGGAAAAAAGGTATCAAATAAAGATGTTGTCCCCTATAATCCATATTTGTCTAGACTTTTCAATTGCCACATAAATGTCGAGGTTTGTGCTGGGTTACGATGTGTTAAATATATAAATAAATACATATACAAGGGTCATGATCGCACAACTATGGTTTTGGGAGGTGTTGATGAAATCCAACAATATTTAGATGCAAGGTATATTGGACCTCCCGAAGCAGCTTGGCGAATTTATGGTAATCACATGCATCAGGAGAAACCGCCTGTTACATGATTAGATTTACATTTACCTGGCATGCATCATGTTGTGTTTGATCCTTCGGATTCATCTGCTACGATCGCTCAAAGATCCAGTGGTCAAATGAGTTCGTTAACCGGGTTTTTTGCTTTTCGCTCATTAAATCCTTCTGCACGAGTGTATACCTACCAGGAGTTTCCCCAACATTATGTTTGGAGATCTAAAACGAAGCTCTGGACTACATAAAAATCATTTGAGTTTGCTATTGGGCGAATGTACTATGCTAGCCCAAATTCTGGAGAAAGGTTTTATTTGCGATTACTTTTGACCGTTGTTAAAGGGCCCACATCGTTCGAGTTCTTACGCACGGTGAATTGTGTATTACACGAGACTTTCAAATCGGCGTGTATAGCGAGGGGATTGCTTGAAGACGATAATGAGTGGGTTCAATGTTTACAAGAGGCATCTATTATGCGGACCGGATATCAGCTTCGGCGTCTGTTTGGTGTTATACTTACACAATGTTTTCCTTTGCATCCGAAGTTATTATGGAATCAATTTTCCATTCATATATGTGATGATCTAATTCATAAGTTACGCACATTATTTTCCATTCCAAATCCAACCGACATCCAAATTGAGGATTATGGTTTGTATCTTCTAAATGAGGTGCTTCAAGAGTCTGGTAAGAGTTTAAGTGACTTCCCTCCAATGCCTCTGCCAACTTTTAATTGGATAACTATGAGTGGGAATAGATTACTCTCAGAACATCACCAGTTACAATCGTTAGCAGAGCAAGGTGATGCACAGTTAGACGTTGATCGCCTTAATGATGGACAACGTATAGCTTACTCAGCGATAACATCATCTGCTTTCGAGAATAAGGGGACTACATATTTTTTGAATGGGGGTGCTGGCACTGGAAAGACATTTTTGTACAATACAATTGCAACCTTGTGTCGTAGTTTGGGTCATACGATTATTACAGTCGCTTCATCTGGCATTGCTTCTTTATTATTAGTTGGTGGTCGGACCACACATTCAACATTTTGCATACCTTTGGACATTCTTGAAAACTCAAACTGTGGATTTACAAAGCAGTCGATACATGCAGAGTTGTTTAAATCAACTAAACTTATAATATGGGATGAAGTTCCTATGCAACATAGCCATTGTGTTGAGGCTATAGATAGGACACTACAAGATATTTGTGATGTTAAAAAGCCATTCGGAGGAATTACAGTAGTTCTTGGCGGTGATTTTCGACAAATCTTACCTGTTATCCCCAGAGGAGTTAGAGAAGAAATTGTTTCCGCCTCATTAAGGCGATCTGTGCTTTGGAGGCACATCCATGTTTTGACCTTACATATAAACATGGGACTAAACCCATTGGAGCCTGAGACAATTCAATTCTCTTCATTCTTGGATCAGGTACCGTTATTTACTCTTTTATATTTTTAATAAACTTTGTTCAACCTACTACATGCATTTGACTTTTTTTTGTAGATTGGATCCAATCCTCTTGAAATTGTATCATTGCCTTCCTCAATACAAAAGTCTAATGACGTCCATGATTTAATTGCGAAAGTGTATCCATTGTTGAATGTGGGTGGTACCGTTACACCAACCTTCCTCACCGAACGAACAATTCTTTCAGCGCGGAATGACGATGTGACTACTATAAATAATTTGGCATTGAATATCTTCCCGAGGTGATACAAAAACTTATTTTGGTGCCGACCAAATGTGTGATGACGAGTCTGGAAGAGACATACATAGTCAATACCCAAATGAGTTTTTGAATTCTCTTAGTCCTTCTGGTTTACCCCTTTTTAAGTTGGAGTTAAAGGTGGGTTCTCCGATAATGCTTTTGAGAAACATTGCTCCGAAGGATGGTCTTTGTAAGGGCACCCGATTAGTCATTACAAAATGCGGAGAGCATGTTATTGAGGCCCAAATATTAACTGGTGATAAGTGTGTAAATTTAGTATTCATTCCTAGAGTCTCATTATCTCCTTCATCTGCGGAGATCCCAATAAAAATGATGAGACGCCAATTCCCAATTCGATTGGCATATGTAATGACCATCAACAAATCACAGGGGCAATCTGTAAAGTTTGTGGGAATTGACTTGCGCACACCAGTTTTTAGTCATGGCCAGTTATATGTAGCATTATCTCGATGCACAAGTGCAAATCGTATTACCCTACTATCTAATAAATGTTCGCTTTCGACAATATACATTGTGTATCCGGAAGTCCTCTTATAAAGTAAGTAGTGTCATTTTTCCTATAAACTACACATTTGACCCATTTGTATCATTTTTTTATTTTTATTAACTATTCTTAGGATTGGGAGCCAATGGCAAGGCATCAAGAGCGGATAAATACCCGCAGGTTGCTTACATGGGGTTCTCGCAACAAGGTACTTCGTCTTTAAAATGTTTCTTCTTTTCATTCATTTTAAAAAATTAGTCTTAATTATTAATATTTGTTATAGTTGGTTGTAAATTGTGCCAATCTTCATATCAAGTATGTCGAGCTAGATACGTGGACATTTCGTAGAGTTATTACGAGGATGTTTCCTGTGAATCCATGATTAACTTTCAGAAGGCTAATTTTTTTGTAAAGCTTAAGCTTAGAGTTACTACACTGTGACACCCCGCCTAATTAAACATCGGGTGATCAGGCCTTTATTAAATTAAAACAGGTTTCTCAAATGGTTCATTCTTAGCATCACTGTCGAAAACTTTTTAATTACTAATCACCTAAGTAAAATTAGACCGGTGCCAAATTTATCTTTCTTAAAACAAGTAAATCAACCATGCGGAAAAATAGTAAAACAACCACCATGGACTAAAACCCAATCAACAAAGTATAAGTACAAAAGAATAAGAGTAATACCGAATAAACCATCGGCTAAAAATACCAAACAACCATAGAACAAGAACAAACCACTAATCTGAAACTAAACACTTGAGACTAATACCGGACCACAAGTCCATACATAGAATAGTGTGAGATCCTATACTAGATCTGAATGAGAGATATCGTCTAGTCAAAATCCTGTAAGAATCCACTGTGCTACAGCTTCGAGTCCCTGGAATGAAATCATCATATATGGCGTCCCTGTGGCTGGACACCTAAAAGGTTTTGAAAATATTTTATAGCAAGAGTTAGTACTCAAAACATTTTGAAAATATTTAGCAAGCGTTTATCACAATATAAAATGCGGTTATTGATTACACATGTTAGGTTCTCGTACACTCTCTTGAGTTTACTCACCCCTCATCTCTTGTGCACACCTAACGTTCTACACTTAGCCTACCTATCCATATCTTCCAAGCTATCTAGGACTAAGTAATCATCTGAACTTATCTATACTTAAGTTCCATTACCGCCCATGCAGTACAACCGTTTCACTATCATCTCGCGTATGTTAATTAATTCTCAGGTAACATTTCATCTATGTTATTTTTCAATACTTCTCATTTAGTTTCACTACTAAAATTACTGCAATTCTCACAATTGTTGACTTCCCACTTGTGTAATTAAGTTTCACTACTTGAATTACTAAATAGATTTTCTTTATCTAAAGGTGCATTTCGTAATTTAAGTTTCACTACTTAACTTACCAGTTCAGTATGTATCTTTAAATACATAATATATATCAATCTACTAATACACAGAAGTAGAATATCATCAAGTATATATTTCACACACAATATATACACTAAATATTAGCCATTTCTATTTTTCCCTTTTTATACACATAAAGGACTCTTGGTTCGGAATGATTCATCGACCCCAAGGTAAGAATTGGTTCCGAATGATACATCGACCCCAATTATTTATATACACAAATACAGATCTCTTGGTTCGGAATGATTCATCGACCCCAAGTGATAGTTGGTTCGGAATTATCCATCGACCCCAACTATTTTAAAAATATATATATACACATATTCTGGTTCAGGACTCTTTCATCGCGACACCAGTTCAAGGTTTGGTTCGGCATTTCTCATCGACCCCAAACATATAATAACTTTATGTTAGTTCAGAATGTCTCATCGACCCTAACATAATTAATTTAGGTATAAATCTCTCGACCTAAAAGATCACATAATTCAGTAGGTACACGCCCGACCAATTAATTATATACGTACGTAATATTTTAATCTCATATATCTACCGTACAATATTCGCTTTACGATTTATCTCATTAATCGCATTTATTTGAGTATTCACACAACTCTAAGGGTCCTAGTTACCCCTTACATATAATTTCAGTAGTTATTTCTTACCCTACTGGTCTATTACTTAAATTGAATTTACTTCGCCTCGTAACTCAATTTCCGAAGTCCCCGATACTCTACTAAATCGGATTATTCTCGTCGATCCGTAATCCAAGCCCTACACCCAATGGCCTTATCGGACCTCAATAGTATACCTACTGGTCTTATTCTCACTCCCATATAAGTATATTATAAACCCTAGGATACTCATTCATTCCCGAAGACTTAAACACGAAAAATTCGGGAAAAACAACTTGTGTCGATCGATTGACTGCTGGGTTCGATCGATCGACCTAATCGATCGATCGATAGTTTGAGATCGATCGATCGATCGAACAGGGACAGACGCAGTTCGTCTTCTTCGTTAATCCTTTCCTCCATTAACAAATCTCCAAACTCCATTATCGTCCACCAAACTTTGACCCAATGATCCTAACATGTTTCCACATAAACTAGGACAATTTCTAACGTGTCAAATACATCAAAACTCCAATTCCTTTATAGAAATAGTGAATTAAACCCAGAATTTCTTGAAACCCTAGTTATGGTGTTCTTCCCATATTTTCATTCAAAATCCAGATTTTTATTCTGAAAATCATCAAGTCTAATCTGAATATTAATCCTCTACATAAGTTAAATCATTCTACATGCGATTCCTATCCCAACATGCATAAATATCATCATTTTCCTATCAAGATATTGATTTAAACAAGACTATTCAAAAACCCTACACATGGGTATTATAACTTTATAATTTTTGCAATAAACAACTTGCCTTATGATCAGTAGGGTCTGATTTCGTGGTTGTTGTTGATGATTGATGATCTTCATCCTTCAATCCTTCTTCCCCAACAAGTTGATAGTGAAAATCTCCTTTGAATCCTTCCCAATTCTTCCTTTTGCCTTGAGAATGGTTTCTCTCTTATCTCTAATGGCTATGGTGTGTTTTCATGGGCTTTCCCAACCCTAACCCCTCTATCATACGGCTGATATAAAGCTCTTAATTTCGTAGGTCTCCATACCCTCTCATGTTAAAGACCAAAACGCCCCCGAACGGTCTCGGTTTAGTCCAAAATTACCCTGGGACTCAACTAGTACCCCCGGGTATACTATTTTGACTAATTTGACCCTTTCGGACTCATCTGTGACCTCTAAATTATTATTTGAGTCACTTAAAAAATATTACTCGTTCTCACCCCAACACGGTCTACACGCATTAAGTAACTATTTACCACTCGCACTAAGTAAATATAATGAGGCAGTATAAACCGGTATCTATCTCTCGATTGATATTCCAAAATTACAATTTTAATTAAAACTCTATAAATTACTACTCTTACGTAATTCAAATTAAGCCGTATTTTCTCATTTAATTTTCCAATTTAATTAAATAGAATATTTGGAATATTCAAAAATACGGGGTATTACATACACGTTGTTGGATGATTTCTAAAGATCTTTTTGTATAGTCTGCTAAGGCTTTTCTTTGTATATTATGCTAAGGATGATTATTACATGTTGTTGGATGATTCACAATGTAAGGTTGTTTGATGAATTTAAACTATTTGAATGTTGTTCGACTATTTATTATTATTTAAAGAGCGAATAGTCCTAAAAATGAAAGACATTATGACCATTTTTTTAAAAGTAAATTTTATTTTGTTGGGGAACACAATATTTTTCTTTTTGTAATTACGTACTTTAAATTTTTTTGCATTTTTGCGACTATCAGCGTGCCTTCAGGCACGGGCATACCCTAGTGTATATATATATATATATATATATATATACACTAGGGTATGCCCGTGCCTGAAGGCACGCTGATAGTCGCAAAAATGCAAAAAAAATTAATGAGACTCTAGGAATGAATACTCATTGGTTGGAATGAAAGGTCAAAACTTGCTCAGAATTTTACGAAACTCACATCGTCGACTGAATACATCGAAGTAAACAAAATCCATTCTATACAATGGGCACCGCCTTACTTTTGTGTCTTAACGTCATTTAGGCCCTTAAAATGACGTTTTTGTCATTTTTAAAATAATGTCGACATCCATATCTCACTCCAGAAAATTGATCTTTAAATTTCGTGAATTGTTTTGAGAATCTAGAGTAATTCTCTACATCCCTCTGGTGGTAACTCAAATTTTTTATTTTTGGCAAAAATTACAATTTTGTCAAATATCATGTATTTTTTTACCACGATGGCTATTTTCTTTGTTCACTTTGATTCTATTATTCAAGTTTATGTTGAATTAGATGCCAAACACAGGCTATAATTCGTGTGTATGCACATTAGATTAATAATTTCATTTTTTTAATACTAATATTCATGTTTAGTTGGATTGGATGACGAACACGTGCTATAGTTCATACGTATGAATGTTGGATGTGCAGTTCATTATCAATGCTAGTATTCACGTTAAGTTATGTGTGGATACTAGATTGAATATTTCGTTCTAATACTAATATTCATGTTTAAGTTGGATCTGATGCCAAATATAAACTACAGTTCATATGTGTGGATATTAGATGTATGGTAAAGTTTTAACTCTAATGTTTATTTGGATTAGATTAAATGCTAAACACATGCTATAATCTGAAACTGTGATCATTAAACTCATCTATGAGAATGCTAAATTGTTGATGTATTGTGTTCATTCACTTGATCATAATTAATATTGTTGAACATCAAACACAGATGCCACAATTTCTAAAATTAACTAGTATGTAGTCCACGCGATGCGTGAGCGGGTTATAAAGAAAATTATTAGATTATAAATATAAATCGTATCTAACAACAACTAAGTGTTGCAAGATCTTAGGAATTTGTAGCTATATTTTAGAGATGACCAGCATAAAGATTTGTTTTGTTTTAAACTACAGATTAAACTATCCTCTGTCCCTCCCATCTTCCTCTAATCACATATATGGCTCTCTGATATGGCACTATTTCAAACTAAACATTATATATATATATAAGAAAATACAAAACCACCACATATGTATTGAATTTGTAAATTATTTACCCTTCTCACAATTTCTCCAATCTTTCTGTATTTTTTGACAATTGGTGTTCGACATACAAGTAACAGTTAAATGTATGACTTATCATCTTATAATAACATTTGAAGTATGAATTTTTAATAATTTCCACTCAAGAACCATAAAGATTTCAGAAGCACTATATA
The DNA here is from genome assembly GCA_949130495.1 of Sambucus nigra. Classification (NCBI taxonomy): domain Eukaryota; kingdom Viridiplantae; phylum Streptophyta; class Magnoliopsida; order Dipsacales; family Adoxaceae; genus Sambucus; species Sambucus nigra. Next base: position 622,724,513 of record OX422210.1, on the reverse strand, counting down.
GAGATAACAAACTAATTATCATACAATTAAAAATCACATATTGGAATAAATTATAACATGAGGAAAAAGTTAGATCTAACCCAGGAAAGTAACTCTAAAGAAATCTGTAGTATTGGTATAAGTTATAACATGAGTGTAACAACCGTCGCTTTTAGGAGGCTAATTTTATATTTAATTACCGCATAAGGTAATTATATAAAATGTTGGGACTGGAGTAAATATTAATTTAATGAGTTAGAAGTTAATATTTGCTGGGTTGATGCATATTTACTGTATATGAAAGTAAATATCATCAGGTTGTATGTTTTATAGTGTCATGTATTTTAAATGACATTATGGTTTAAATAAAGTTGGAACTCGAAAATAATTATAAATTTTCGGATGCCAGTTTAGAGGGTGTAGTTAGTCCTAGAATGGCCGGGACAGTCAAAATAAGTGCCATATTGTGTTTTTAAGTTTCGGGCACTTTTACCTAGTTTTAACTTAAATGCGTACTTGGGAGTCATTTTAATGTGGTATTAACCACTTAAGTTGGGAGACTTGTGTTAAGCCTCGATTTTAGTCTTCTAAATCCCCTAATTTCCTTATTACATGTCTTAAAACATAAAGAGAAAGAGAGAGGAAGATAAAAGATGAGATTGAGAGAGAGATTGGAGATTGAGGAATGGGTATTAAAAATGGAAATTATGGTACTTAAACCTAGATTTTGGTTATGATGATGATATTGTGGATTTTAATGGTTATAAACCATGTAGGATAATCTTTGGGTAGATTAAATGTTGTTGGTTGTGTTTAAAATGGAAGATATTTGAGGTTTGGAAAATTAGGGTCCATAATCCTTAAAACCAAACTTGGAAAATTCACAGGGGCGAATCGATTCGGCCTGGCCGAATCGATTCTCTAGAGGGGAAGTGTCCAGGTCTGAGTGGATCGAATCAATTCTGCATGGCCGAATCGATTCGGCAGTTATGCAAAAGTCAGGTTTTCCTGACCGAATCGATTCGGATGGTCCGAATCGATTCGGATGGTCCGAATCGATTCGGAAACCCTGCACTTTTGATTGATTTTCTTAGTTTAGTTTCAATTGATTTAATTTAAGTCTAGGGCCTAGGAACCTTCTTGAATGAAGTAAACTAAGTGTCCTAGAGGTTTGATTGAGATAGTTAAATACCCTACACTAGGGATGGGTTATGTGGGGACTTTTATGGGGGTATGCCAATTGATGTTAGGGCATTATTTCTTCTAGTTGATTTTTATTAAACTAGGAGTCGTAGTGTTATGTTCGGGAGAATTTAGAGGCTCCATTGAGCTATGTTAACCTTGATGGTCTATAATAACACCATAAAAGTGTGTTGGGAGAATGAATTGAAAGTTTATTCATTCCTTTGAGGTATGATGGTATTGGGGTTTTAAAATAATACCTTAAAATATTTGGAGATAATTAAGAGTTTATTTACTCCTTTGAGGTTGTAGTAACGATATAATTTATCGTATGGCTCCGGATGATAAGGTGAATTATTTACAATAATGTAAATGAGTATGGTTTCAAATAAAACGAAAACATACATGTATAAATGGAAATGAAATGGAAATGGAAATGGTAATAATGATGGTAAATGATCATTTACTTAATCATGAATATGGTAAATGATAATTTACTTGATTTTTGAAAATGATAAATAAAATGGTTTGAACCCACCCTCTCTAAATGACATCATAAGGGACGTTCGCGCGTGAGGTGAAGCCCCCTGGCTAATGAATGCAGGGTGGATATAGTCCTAAGCCATGTGAGCGTTTGTGTTGTATATTTTCTGCGATGGGTAGGTAATTCCGGGTGTGGTTATGACTACCCCGCAGGCACATGGCCGCTTCCCGACGTTTTGCGTTATAGATGCCCAGGTTGTCTAAATGATAGGCCCTGGAAGATGATGGTCATTTAGGGGCGTGCACAGTGGGGAAACCCGGACGGGTGGTCTTAGAATCGTTATATGTATATAAATATAACTATTCATAATCAAGTGGGGCTTGATGAATTATATATGCCATAAAGAGCATAGTGAAGTGCCACAAAGAGCACATTAAAATGCCACAAAGAGCATTTGAAAATGACTATTTTCCTGATAAGGAAAGAATTTTTACAAAATGTAAAAGTGAGATAAAATGCCATAAAGAGCATAAAATTGTGATTATATATATATAATTCCTGATAAGGAAAAGATATATGAGATGATTGGTGCATATGATGAAAGTTTTAGATTAATGTTACTCATTTTATTTTCATGCTTAGTTTATGTTTTAAATTGTGTAGGTAGATTATTATTTCTATTTCATCATGATTTATCATTCATAACTGTCATACTTTTTATTCATCTGGTAATCATATAGAACCGGGCCCTGACCCATTCATATTTCTTGTTGTGCTTGCATCTTATATCCTCTCAGGTACTCCGCCGCAAGGATGCCTCATCTGACTTCCTATCCCGGTGTCTTTGGCGAGTCGTGATGCTTTGCAGGTATTACAGGACATTTTGAAATAGACGCCGTCATCCTTGCACTCTAGTTAAGATCGGGTCTTTTTACTCGGGCGAGAGGCCCAAGCTTTTGTAATTGATTAATGTAATGTATTATGTAATTATTTGGATTTGCTTAATTTTATTGTATAAGTCTGTGACCGATAGCATATTCGGTCCCTTATTGAACATTTGTGGGTATGTAATATAATTTCATCTGGATTTCCACTTTCTTTTTTATTGGGTTGTTAAGTTGTTTTCTTTTATTAAATTTAAAAATCAAAATTTTTGGCAACCCGTTTTTCTGAAATAAGGAGTGGTTATCCCGTATGCTTCTTATTTTGTTGTGATGCTGAGAATGATTCCATCCATGATTCCGTTATTTTGGAGTATCAGGCTGGCCACCCCCTATTTTGGATGACGGGTTGTCACAATGAGGAAATAGTTAGATCTAATTTGGGAAACTAACTGTAATGAAATTTGGTTACACATACACACATATTTGAATACACTGTTGCATTGCCCAAATAAAATTTAGGAAGCTCCTAAATAAAAAATCTATTAACAAATATTTATAGAATTTCACTTCATCCGCTTAACAAAAGATAACTATATAGTCGTGGGCGAGATGAAATATAGACGTAGTGATTCTTTCCAAAGGGATGTAAACAAATGAGAGAAGTAATGAATTATATCAATCTCACCATAAGTTGGTATGAATACTTAAGAATCCCAAGTGAAATTTTAAAAAATTGAGAATGTTAAGTCACCTGCTTTACTTCTATTTTAACAACCTTGCATCAATGGATGGAGAGCTATTGGTTCAATGTATGAAATGAAGAGAAGGTTGCCAGCTTCGGTAGGGGAGATTTGTGGGGTTAAAATAGAAGTAGAGTAACTAATAAAAATTGAATATGGGTGCTACCAGAATCTTTGTTATCTTTATTCCGTGGGTCTTAATAGGGCTCAAGAAGAAGAGTCATACAACCTAGGTTGTTCTTCTTTTCCATGTGGAGATTTGGGCATCATCAAGTTCCCCTATTCTAATACCATGAGCCCCGAGTGCATGGTGTGCCAGGTAGACTCTGACAATACAAGGGTTAAACTTGGTAACGACTCTTCTTCTTGGAAATTCATGCTCCGCAACTTTATGAGCGCTTTAATTCCCGAAGCTATGATTATTTCCAAAATTTCTCTCTTTCCAATCCTCCTTTGAAATCATAATTTATAATTTAATCCTCTACAAATGCACCGACAGTATTGTCCCAGAGATTTTCAAAGGTCATCACCATTACAGTGAGTGTGGAGGCTATATCGTGGACTATAGATAACCACCATAGGAATATGTTTCGATAACTACTAGTGTTCCACCAAATAGCCCAGTTATTTAGCTCCCCTTGAATTGGACACTACGCGATCCGGATGCCACCAACCCTTTTAACCTCTTAACTGATCGAGTTGTGCTTGGATGGCATTTGTCTCTAGAATGTTTGGAATGGGATAGTTTGGTTTTGGCAAGATGAAGATGTAGGGTTTGTTGGTTGGTGTGTCATTTAAGAAAAGAGTGAAGTGGATGGTTATTTTTCTCATTTTCTTCAACTCTCCCTCTCCTTCTTTAATACTCTAAAACTTTTGCTCTCCTTTATTTTTTTTCAACTCCTCATCTACCTCCAACCTTTCTTCACTTCATCTAGCCTTAACTTTAATTAAAATTGTCTACGTGGCACACTAAAAAAGAGACATATGTCATCACCTGATACGCTGTCAATTTTTGTTATATACTATAATTAGCTTGTCACCAACTTAAGTATCCTAAAAACACCATTAACTTAACGTTCTTTCGACATAATATTATTGTGCATTTATATAACCATGAAGGGGTTTTGGATCAGGTTTTGTAATTTGGTCCTCATACATAAGTTTTGATATTATGCAGGATGAGATGAAAAGAAAATGATTGATGTCGCACTCATTTATTAATATTGACCCAATGTCTCATGCAAGTCCCCTATCTATTTGATTTTCACATTACACCAAATTAAAATATTTTGTGAATTTCAAATTAAGCAATAGACAATAATATAATGTATTCATGTATTACCAGTATTTTGCACATGTATCCTTATCTTTAATATTTATCTAATATAAGGTTTGGTGTTCATTAAAGTGATCCATCCTAGAAGAGATAAATATTGGACTAATGCGTTTATATCCATCATATTTTGATTGCCTACTGGTCCATGTATGATATTGAATGCTAGGATGTTGATACTTTATGATGTTGAATACATATTATTGGGATTCGGTATCCTACAGGTTCAATTACAATAATTGAGCAAAAACTAAGTGGTGATATATATTTTGAGAAAGCAATAATGGTCACCAAACGCAGAGAACATATTTTCTTTCATTATGATATCACCAATTAAGTTTATGAAAACATTAACATGAATAATTTAGTTCATTTCTCATGCGATATCTAATGAATATGAGTGGAAAAATTATTTACTTATGTGCGTAAGTTTTTACTTAATGTAATATTCATATTATGAAATGTTTAGTAGTCAGCAGAGTGACACAATTAGAGTGACAATGAATATTATATGTAAAGATGATGACAGTAGTAACTCACGATGTTTATAATTGTAAAGATATTAATAGGGTATATTGAGTTTATTTCTAAAAGCAAGGTTATTCCTAACAGGGAATTGATTTTGAGTGATTGAATAAACATAAAAGATATCGTATATTATCAAAGTATATGCAAATAAGTTTTCCACTAATATCTTGTACATCTAATGAAATCACATTATACCCAATAAAGTAATCTACAAGCATCATATAATCGATATTTGACGGTTACTACTGAAGAAAATTCATGGTTATGCACTTTAAGTATTATTACGTTATCGATGTGTGTGTTGCTAAATCAAAGCATCTATGAAGTGAGCAATATATATCATAATTTTATCATATTATTGTATATCATTTTATTTTTCTAAAATTGCATTTCTCAACTGTTTAATTCTCTCGAGACTAACTTCTTAGAAGGAAGTAAAGAATTAAATTTCAATTATTATATTATATCTTTATATGTAACTTTTAATTGTGAACCCAATATTGCTAATGAACAATGCGTGGAATACTCCATATAACGTTTGAAGAGATTATAATAATTAAGTGTCATTTTAATGCAAATAATGTTGCACACTCATACTAATAATGCTAAAGATTAAATGTATATATGAGCCATCATTTTCAAACTAGTAGGTACCTATTATGTTACATATTCAAGAACGTTAAGGTAAATTGTGTGAAACATAATGTATAATTCGAAAATAATTTTAAAAATATAACCTACGTATGTTTTAAATTCAACCGAGGATGCTATGAAAAAAGTTTAAAATCTGAAAACGTGAGTTTTTCTGAATCAATGCTCTGATACCATTTGTTGGAATGCGGACCCCCAAATTTTAAATTTTTCAAAAATAATTTCCTTTTAGATGCGGAATAAAGATGACTCAACACAACACACACAAACAACAAATTTTAATTTCTTTCAAATTAAAATTAAACTAAACTCAAAGTGAAATTAAATTAAACAACAAATACAGTTTTCACTTAAACCAAATTAATATAACCCAAGTCCTAGAAATTTTCCTAACACATAATTAATTCAATTTTGCAAATTAGGCCAAACCAAATTTTATCCAATAAAATAATGACTTGAATTAAATTAATATTTACCCAAATTAAATTTGCACCAAATTAAATATTCTAATTTTATCTTTTTACCTAAGCATGCATCTAATGTGATTTTGCAAAAGATAAAATAAATAAACCACTACGCTGTGATGTACGAGAAAAAACCCACAACGGGAAAAAATCTCGGACGACCCTAGCCTTAAGTCCACTAAGTACAAAATTACAATTACAAGACAGATGACTTACTACACTCGACTCGACTCCTTCAAGCCCCGACGCGTCTTCTTGCAAATACCTCTGCTTAGCTGACAATCCCAAAATCCATAGGAACCTTGGAATCCACCAATGAAGCTTTAGGGAACAACCGTCATCCACACACAGTGCCTTTCACCGTATGAGAATGCCGCAGCGAAAAATAAACTTCTTCTTCTTTGAGGGATGTAGAAGTAAACCCAAACTCTTTTCTTTGAGGTAGAAAAGTGAACCCGGTGCCAAACAAACTCCAAGAAAATATATATATGAAGTAATTGGAATAAAATCTTATGGGTGTAAACAAAAGTGTTTAAGAAAGATTTCCTTGAAAAACACACGCTCAAAACATGAACTCTTTCATTGTGGAATTATGCTCACAAAACTCTCTCTAGGAGATTGTAAAATATGAAAAATTTACTTTGAAAGAGTTGGTTGCCACACATCTTAATTCTGTCAAAAAGTAGTGGGGAAAAAGTAGTGGGAACATGGAGAAAATTGCTAAAAACTGCCAAAAAACTATTCCCGCCATTTTCGTTCAAACGACATTTTCATTCGAACGACTTTACTAACGATGTTCCAGTGAGAAAAAGGAAATCTCATTAGAAGTCTCGTTCAAACGACCTGGGAATCTCGTTCGAATGAGATTCCAGTTTGTTCGAACAACTTATCAGAAAGTGGAAAATTCTTTGTAAGCCCAAAACTTTTTATGAAAAGTTCTAAAAAAATATATTCTGAGTAAAAAAAATTCGCTAAAACTATTTATTAAAAAATTATAAAATACACCCAATAAATTTCCAAGCTCCTATATATATATATATAAAATGCATTCATACCTTAGGAGCATTGGAACCAATGTTGCTGATGTAGAAACGAGGCACAATAAACCCGGCATATGATAAAGCTTTATAATCTTGGTCGCTACGTCTTCAACTTTAACACGTCATAGGCTTGAAGGATACACAAGAACACTATCCTATGACTCAAACGTTTTTGTCCAGGATTTAGCCAACACTACATTAAGACTCAATCGGAGACTTGTGTCCTTACAAATCTCCCCCTTTGGCTATACAGGGACAAAAACCAAAATAAAATCCTAAAAGGGTCGTCAAGCTCTACTAGACTCAAACATCCCACCCATACTTGACTCAAGACCAAAGGATTAATATATTTGTCGATGGAAGTTGCCACTTAAAAGAATTCCTGCATACTTAAGCAAACTATCAAACGCATAGGGAAATCAACATATTAAATGCAATTAAAATAATTACTCCCTCTAAATTAATTCTCCCCTTTTTTGTCTAACAATGACATACTAAGAAAGACATCCCCCCTAAGATAAATCATCCAAACTAAGATACAATAATAATAGGTATAAATACCATTTCTCCCCCTATCATTCTCCCCCTTTTTTGTTCCGAAATAGACAAAAAATAAAATAACTAATTGAAACACGATGAAGTTTAAAGAGATAAGAGCATGAAAACATATAGGTAACAAAATCATAACTGATCCATACAAATAATACAGGATACCATCGAAGATGTAAAAAATTATATCAATGTGATACATAAGATACTAATCATGGGATATCAACAACAATATACAATAAGATAAATACCAATTATGAATTAGAAGTATAGATGGACTAGAAAATAGGCAAAGGCTAATAGACTACCTCGTATATGAGTACATAATAAATATCAATAACGCACACGCACATATACTAGGTATAAACACCACACAGGACAGAAAATACATTAAGCTTTTCACACTCGTATATGGAAACAGAAGTGTAGGGGTGTGAACTAGTAACAATTAAATTTAGACCCAATCACTTAAAACATGTTCACGGAGTTCTCATTTGATTGAAAACTTTATCACATTTGAATATAACCTCATGTGACAATATAGATTGAACTCATTGAACAAACGTACTTAATGCATACAAGCCTAGAATTTTGATGATTCTACAAACCAATAGAGTTATTACAATGAAAGCTCAACTAGGATAAATGGACATTGTGCAAACCGTTGATATACCATCCAATCTCCCTCAAAATATGCATATTAATTTTTGAATGACTATATCAAACTAAACAAGTAGGCCTTGGCAAATATTTTCTTTCAATGCCATTATTCTTTTAGGCCTTTGGACTACGTGCTTCTTTTAGGTCCAAGCAAACGGTGGCTTACTCGCAAAGGATAATATTTCCTTTCGGAGCCTTTTGTAACACCCCGCGTAATTAAATACCAGGTGGCCAGCCCCATACCAAATTAAAACAGAATATACAGTTGGCTCATTCTTAGCTTCACTGTCGAAAAACATTTACAACTCACCCAATACCCAATTAAGCTAGTGTTAAAAACTTTCCAAATTTTAATTCAACAAAATTCATTTCTAGTTTAAGAATAACACAGCACATTTTATTCTACAACACTGATAACCAAATAGATAACATAAAAGAATTTAAAAGCATTTGGAATAAACATTCCCACATAATATTAATCCATTACAGTAATCCCAACAATGTTAAATGTATTAAAAGACACGAATACAATAGTATTTGACCCCGATAGAAAAGAGATAACTGAATCCTTTGGGCGACATGCCCTGACTAAGAAAACTGTGAATCAAAATGATGATAGGCATTTAAGCAAAACTCCATAGATCCATAGCCTGTCATAATCCGCTAAGGTTGGTGTCCCTATTGCTGGACACCTGATATAGAAGATACAATAGAAAAGAAAATATGCAAAGAAACGGGTCAGAGCCCGATTTTGTAAATGATTTTTAAACAACAAGTATTTAACAAGTGGAATAAAGCATTTATTATGTACATGTTAGATCCAACTCTCACTTGCTATTCTCACCTCTCAACTAGAGAGCACACTTAACGTTTCCTATTAACCTCCTAGTTAATGATTCCTCTTTAACAATTCCATAATAAAATTCCATTCCCATATCATAACCCCGTATGTCCCATACCATACGTTATATAATCATTCTTATACATTTTTCATTTATATGAATCGTTGCTCATTAACATGAATCATTTCTCATTAATATGAATTAAGTTTTTCAATTCTATAAGAATAAACATTCATTAACTTAATTCCATTCTTTTCTCAATTCGCCTTTATCTACAATTATCACACAGTAGATGACTTAACCACAATATAACCATTCAATCATTTAATTCATTATATATATATATATATATATATATATATATATATATATATATATATATATATATATATATATATATATATATATAATACGGCACCTCGAGTCACAGCTACGGTGCAATGCATTACTCTACTATCATGTCCCAATATCGCTGGTCGCCGAAAAGGGAACAAAAGGTTCGGTGAGGATACCTCGAACCATTAACAACAACACAATCATTGGAGGCGAACATAGTTCTCATACCCATGGGTCACGCACATACCTACGTACCCATAGTCAGTGGACTTATCAACTCCCCGATAAGTCTTTCATAAACCTATGTTCTCGAGCGACAAATCAAAGATCCCATGGATTCATCAGGATACGACTGCCCTCACGCGCAAACCTTCCACCGATAGCAAGTAAGCTAGGTATGTCATACACATAATCATTAATCAATCTAATAGGCATTATCATACCTATAATATAATATCAATAAGGTAATATCACTACCCTAAGATAATTCCCATACGTAGCATTATATCTCTTTTAAATTTCACGTATTAAAATATCATATCTTTACTTCATAATTTAATTATCCTCGCATCCTATAACATCTCTCCACTCCCGACGTCGTTAAGGTTCATGCGCGGAGCGTCTCGTAAAGAGAAATCCAAACAAGGAACCCCTCCAATACACTACTACTTAACTGTGTCGATCGAGGAGGTCCGTCAACTTTAAATACGTGATTGGGATAACCTCATACCCTCTTTCAACCAAATGTGTTCTAAACTCCCATCTCTATCCAGGAGTCATACTGCTAAGCGCTCGTATTACACTTAGTCCTTGCACAATCAATAATGAGCTTAAACTCAGTCCTTGATGTTCATATTGTAATCCTAAGGCTACCCAGGTGTTACATTCAATCACCACTACTGGACCTATCCTTAATCCTCAAGCAAACCAATTATAATCCAACAAATGAATCTAGCAACCGAAATTTCTTTAATTTAATTATCATCATTCTAATCAATTTAAATCCCAATCAAATTAATTCAAATCTTATCAAGGGTCTACTGATATTTTCTAAGTCCCATAATATCCAATTAATAATCACCAAAGATCCACAAAAGTTTTGGGATAAGAACCAACATTAAAAAGAAACAACATCATGAATTCTCATATTTTAAATACTCAGAAAAATCAGATCCAAAAATTATTCGAATCATCAATCCGACTTCAGATTTGGATTCTACACGAAAAATTGAGTCAGGTATGTATTTTGAGTTTTTTCTTAAATCTCACCCAAATGCACTCGAAAATGAGATCTAAACATTCCAAATTGGCTCTTTTCATTCCACTCGTTTTTGCCTCTTTTTCCAGAAAATTATCAACATATTATCTTCAAGAACACAAAATGATTTTCAGAATTTCATCCACAGATTGATGAATATTTCTTGGATTACTAACTACCTACAACATGAGTTTAATTCCTATATATTTCATACTTCCAGAAATCCATTACTACTCCATTTTTATCTTCCAAACATGAAAAATCATCTCTTTTCATAATTATTCTAACATGGACAATATACGAACTTAAGTTGCAAATGTCAAACACTTGCCTTTAATGAAGATCTGATCCTTTGGGGTTGAATAACATAGGTGGTTCTCCCTTTTTCCGGCCACTTTCGGTGGTGGTTGGTGGTGGTGACCTTTGGTCTTTAGTTCTCCTCCTTTCCAAGCAAGCTTTTCTCTTCCCAAGCAACCTTTCACTCTCTCTAAGAAGATGACCTTTCAATTTTGTGGAGAAGAGATGAATGAACCCACATTCAACTAATCTCCAAATACTTATAATAAGACAAACCCCGAAATCACTATTCATCCTCCTTGTAAAAATAACCAAAATTCCCTTTTGGGTTGTCTTTTCATTTCCAAATGACCCGAGACCCAAAATTAACATCCAAATAGACTTTTCTGACTATTTCAAACCTTCCAGACGCAACGACGCAGTCGAAATGACTATAAGGTCGATAGAAAATAAATTTCCTTTTTAATTTAATAAATTAGTCCCGACACGTCCCATACCGCGTCTGACTAAAAAATCCAAATTATCGAAATTATATCACACCGTCATAATAATGACATCATATTCATATATTGCCTAAATATCTTTAAGTAATATTCAGAATCATCCATTTTAATATCCACAATTCGGATAAAACCCAAATGAATTAATTTATAATAAAATCCAATTAATCCATTAATTTAAAATATAACCCAATTTAAAAGTTATTAAAATCACGGGGTATTACATACTTCCCCCCTTATAATAGTATTTCGTCCTGAAATTCAGTAATATAAATCATACCGGTAAGGTCAACTCCGAGTATACATCTCACATCGCAAGAAACCTAAAACGTACCGCCCATACAGTACATTAACGAAAATCCCTATCGATGTTATACGCCAAGCCTCACCATATAGTTTCAACTGAATCGAATTTAAACTTTACCCAATCTTCCTTATACCATTCACGTAACCATGTTCAGAAAAATGATCCTCAATCATCAAGTAAATACATCCTGAAGTCACAACTACTCACTCTTTCACAATTATGAAAACTACTACCATTCAACCATCCAGGGCGCCCATACACCCTATCGTACCACTTTCATTATAATATTTTTCGCAAAGGTTACAAACTCATATACTAAGGACCTAACTTATTTCGACTCCCAACGGTTATTAGTTTCATGCGTGGGGTGTCTCGCAAGCGAAATCCAAACAAGGAACCACCCTGATACACTACTTCCTAAAGTAGTCAGTCATCGAAACTCCTAAGGTCCTTATTCAATAGTGTATAAAAATTTGGTTTATTGAAAAAAAAAATCAGGTTTATCAATTTAAACAAAAATTTTTTTAGGTTTTATTGATTTCAAATAGAGTCTACTCATCTACTCTTCTCTAGAAGACAAGATGCTGGCTAATAGTAGTACATACGCTCTCGTATACCACAAGTTAATGCATGCCGATAGTCACATCATGCTCGAACATGCCCAAAGGAAGTAATCCCATGATAAAAATCAAACCCACGTGATAACATGTAAAACATAGGTGTCCCACACCCCTTGGTGAGTCTACGTAAATAACAGTGCTATAGGCTAAGTTCAGCAATCCTTTTTTCCCACACAATATTAATCGCTACAAAAATCAATATACGCCTCATAATTCCTTAGATAGAAAACATACCCTCATTCGTGGGTGGTTGTTGTTGAATTTCACAATTATAACTTTTCTCCAATGAGTCAAGAAAAATTTTACCCCCAAATTTCCAGTTCTAGTTCACCACACTCCACTATATGCCCATGTAATACCCCGTATTTTTGGTGATATTTATTTATGGGATTAATTGAATTAAATGTGCATTAATGGGAAATTAATCCGGATTAAAATACTAGCGAGATGCGAGTTGGTATTTGATTTTAATGAGTATATATGGCTATATATATGAATGTTGAATTATGAAATTTGTTGTGAGATTGAAATACGACAATTTGGAATTTTGTTGAGACGCGTGTGACAGTCGCGTCAGGAATATAATTATTTTAATTATAAAAGTGAATTTTATTTCTATTAACTGTATGGTTGTTTTGAGTGCCCAACGCGTCCGGAAGGGTCGAAATAGTCAGAAAACACTAGCCGGGGGTTCAGTTTGGGTCCCGGGGCATTTTTAGGCCATACCGGCAACGTATAAGGGTAGTTTGGTAATTTTGGATCTTTGGGAATTAAAACCCACGAAAATTAGGAATTAATATCTGATTTGGCAATTACCCACTAAACCCACTAATAACTTAAGGGGCTACGGAGGTTATTGAAATTAGTTCCAAAAGAGTTCCTAAGGCAAACCCTAGCCACCATTGTCACTTTGGAGAAGAAGGTTTGTAGAGAGAGAGAAGAGAGGAGAATTCTACAGAGAGAGAGAGAACACTTCAGCAATTCGTCATCAAAATCAGAGATACACATAAGGCAAGTGGTTTAGTTACATATTTTGCAAAGAATGCTTCTTCCATGCGTAGGAAATTTATAAAATTTCATTGTTCTTGGAGAATGATAAAAACCCATTGAATTGGATGTAGAGATTTATAATTTTATGAGGTGATTGCATGTAGAACAATGTTAGGATGATTAGTCAGAGAAAAATACATCTTTTATACCATAAAAATGGATTTATTTATGTCTATGGATGAATTTAATTTCTAGGGTTCATGTTCTTGAGATTGGGGAAAAAGATGTAGAAATTTGATATGTGGATGAGATTTAGGATGAATTAATCCCAAAAAATACGTTAGTCTATGACCTAAGTATGTTTAGGAATGATTAGAACCCATGAAAGATTGTTGGATTGAGGTTTAGATGAAATTAGAGGTGAAGAAAAGTGGGAAAAACGAAAATAGGAAATCTGGGCTCGAAACTGGCCTCTCGTTAGAAGACCTGCCCAGGTCGTTCGAACGAGCTCATTCGAACGAGCTTCTAACGAGTTGACAGTTTGACTTCTAACAAGAGGGATGTTCGTTCGATGACTTTCGTTCGAACGAGATATCGTTAGAAGGCCCACTTCGTTCGAACGAACTCTCTTTCGAACAGCCTCGTTCGAACGAGACTTCTAACGAGCTGACAGTTTAGGCTTTTTAGCCTGTTTTGATTTCGCGTGTCCCGTAACCTTGTTTATATGTAGAGACAACACTTCCTTGATGATTAATTGATATATTTGGGATATTGGGGATATAATGAGGAGTAAAACCTAGAAGTGCAGTTTGAACCAAAGGGAAATTATGAATTAGGACGTGAGTGTCTATTACGATGCGAGAACTATTGATGGCCTAAATAATTATATTAACCGGAACATATAAATTGTGTAGCATTATATGTCGGTACGAGAATAAGAAGTGTACCACAAATAAATTATGGTGATTACTAAGATGTGTGCTTACTTAGTATATATATATGATTTTGTGTATGACATACCTACCATACTTGCTATCACGGGAGGTTCACGTTCGCTTAGGGCCCTCTAATCCTTGTGTTTCCCAGATTTAGATTGGTACCTCGATGAACATAGGTCATTGAAGGACTTATTGGGATATTAATAAGTCTGTTGATCGTGGGAGCGTAGGTATTTGCGTGACCCATGTGATGTCACTGTGTTCGCCTCCATTGTTTGTGATTGTTGTTATCTGAGAACGATTCCTGAGAGATTCGGAATGCGTGATCCTTATGTACGTGATGTACCAGGATGGATAGCAGAGTATGTGTGCACCGCAGCTTAGTCTCGGGGTGCTTGTATTGTATATTTATGACGTGAATAATATACACTTAATTAATGAGAACTTTCATGTTGGTATTGTGAATATACTTATGGTAATGTTTTGAGAAAACATGACGGGTTAACCGATAGTGAATTGTATTACTAATTGAGAATCCGAGTGTATGTAAAGCCCTCTATTTAATTGATAACGCTAGAACATAATATGGGAATCGAGTAGTAAGGGGTAGAACGTATTACGGTGTGGTTAGATATGTATGTTATTTAGATGGGTACGGTACGTTAGGAGTGCACATGTAGTCGAGAGGTGAGAATTCCATGTGAGTTCACGTCCTAACATGTATTTTGCATTTAATGTTTTAATGTTATTAAAACACTTGCTATTTTTAAAATGATTTCCACTTTTGGGCTCTGACCCATTTGCTTTCAAATCTATTTTTTTTTGTAAAAACCATTTTTAGGTGCCCAGCCACAAGGACACTATGCTTAGGATCCTCATTCAGGTGACGAGCTGTAGCTGTTTGTGGAAGTTACAGGACTTTGTTTGTAGATGCTTCATCTATCTTGACTCTATATTCAGCATTTATCAGTTGTAGGGCATGTCGCCCATTTCTTTTAGAGGCATTTAATTTATTTCAGATTTTCAGACTTCGGGCATGTAATTAATTCAGGATTCAGACTTGTCATATTATTTTCGGTTGTGGGATTGTTGTGAGGAGTTTTCCTCTGGACTTCTTATTATTTTGTTGGTTACTATATTTCTTCGTTATGGTGAATGGATTATGTTGATCTATCATTATTCCTTTTATTGCATGTTAATCAGAGTTAACTTAAAATTTGACAACTCACTTTTTAAATACTAGGTGGTTAGTAATCATTAAAATGTTTTCGACAGTGATGCTATTAACTGGACCAACTTGACATTTTGTATAAATTTAATAAAGGAGTAGCTACCCGGTATTTAATTAGTCGGGGTGTCACAGGTGGTATCAGAGCATCAGGTTCTAGTGTCCTTTAGGATCTGTACGGCTTATTATGTTTCCGCTGAGCTTTCTTTGATGTAGAGCCCTATATTTTAGGACTGTTGTATTCTTTTGTTTATGCTACGTTCTTCAGCTATTTTGAGTTTATAACTGCGAACTTATAGACTTTATTCTTGTTTCAGAATGCCTCCACGACGTGCACAAAGGATTCCCAGGGATGCAACGCCAGAACCACAGCCCGCACTAGTTCAGGGCACGATGAATGCCACCGAAGTTGCAGCCATTGTGGCTCAGGCGGTAAATGCCGCACTAGCCGTAGTTCAGCAGGCACCACCTCAGGCGCTGATAGCTGCGCCAGTTCAGGCACATGCATTCTCGTCTGCTTGGGAACGTGTACGTGATGCTTTTCAGAAAGCACACCCACCGGAGTTCGCAGGTAGCTCCGATGTAGTGGTTTTGAGTCAGTGGAGGAAGGATATTCAGCGGCACCTAAGGATGTATGAGTGCACCGATATCCAGAAGCAGATACTAGCTACCTTTAAGCTAGTGGGGTCTGCACTGCAGTGGTGGGAGTCTATTACCACCATGGAGGAGAGAGATACTCTCACTATCCAGGAGTTTTGGGTGCGGTTCGACCGCAAATACTTTCCGTCAGCTGTTCACACGGAGATGAGGAGGAAGTTGATGAGCCTCAAGCAGGAGGGTAAGACTGTGGCCGCGTATGAGGCCGAATTCACTAATCTTCTGAACATTGTTCCGGATGAGATACCGATAGAGGAGAAGAAGATACAGAAATTTACAAACGGGTTGACTTGGAGGATCCGTCAGCATTTGTTGGGGAACCTATCGTTGGTCACTTACTGTGATGTGGTTAACGCTGCACTGCTCCATTGCCAGGATCACCGCTTTCACATGGCTGAGGGCAAGCGATCGGGAGAGTCCAGCCATCAGGGCAGGACTGGAGGAAATGGTTCCAGTGGGGCACAATCTGTTCAGGGGCAGAGACAGGGCGACCAGGGTTCCCAGCAAGGGGATCACAAGAGGTTCAGGTCGGGAAATTTCAGGCACGGACAGGGAGGTTTCCGGCAGGGCCATCAGGGTCCGAACGGCCATCAGAACCAGCAGGGTCAGAATGGTCAACACCAGTTTCAGCAGGGCCAGTGGAGGAACGGTAACGGCCACCAGGGCCGGGGGCAGCATGGACAGAGAGGGGGGAACTTCCCGGGGAAGTGTTTCATTTGTGACAAGACTGGCCATAAACGCCAGGACTGTCCTGATAGGGGAAGGGCCCCGCAGCAGCAGCAGGGTGCTCGACAGGAGCCGCAGAGACCCGTGTTTCTCGCCGCCCTCCCGGCGCCACCACAGATGGCAGCATAGCCACCCATTCCAGCGGTCCCAGTTCAGCAGGGGCAGCTGCAGTATGGGAGAGTATACCAGCTTCTGCAGGCAGCAGCTCCACAGGCCCCACCCGTGATTGAGGGTATGTTTCCTATCCATGGTACTATGGGTCGGGTTTTGTTTGATACGGGGGCAACGCATTGTTTTATAGCTACACATTTTACGAAATCCTTAGGGTTGTTAGCCACAGCAGAGAGCACAGTGACGTGTGTAGACTCACCATTGGGGAGTGGGTCGCTTATTTTCTTTATATGCCGGGGAGTGGGGGTAGAGATTGGTAGTTTGGTATTACATGCAGACATGTTGGTATTAGATATGCATGTGCACGATGTGATTATCGGTATGGATGGCTCGCTGATTATAGAGCCATGATTGATTTCTTCGGTGGGAGCATTGTTTTTGCCATTCCGGGGCAAGAGATGTTTGTAGTGGCGATGCCTCGCCCAGAGGGAGGCTCAACCACTCATTTGTATTACATAGAGGAGGATACCTCTAAGGAGGTTGTGATTCCTTTAGATTCGATCCAAGTTGTCAGGGAGTACTCAGATGTGTTTCAGGAGATACCAGGCCTACCCCCAGTCGAGAGATAGACTTTGTCATAGACTTATTACCAGATACGAGACCTATAGCACGCGCACCGTACCGTATGGCTCCGGCAGAGATGCGAGAGCTACGAGATCAGATTGAGCAGTTATTGGGTCAGGGGTTTATACGGAGGAGTACTTCGCCGTGGGGTGCCCCTGTGTTATTCGTGAATAAGAGAGATGGTTCACTGATATTGTGTGTGGATTACCGAGAGTTGAATAAGATCACGATACGGAATAAATATCCGTTACCCCTAATCGATGAATTATTCGACCAGTTGAGGGGAGCTTCTTTCTTCTCAAAGATTAATTTGCGATCGGGATACCATCAGTTGCATATCAGGGAGGAGGACGTCTTGAAGACTGCGTTCTTAACGAGATATGGTTCCTACGAGTTTCGGGTTATGCCTTTTGGTTTGACCAATGCTCCAGCCGTGTTTATGGACTTGATGAATAGGGTGTTCCGAGATTTCCTAGATCAGTTTGTCATTGTCTTCATTGATGATATTCTGGTTTACTCCCAGACAGAGGAGGAGCACGCCGAGCATTTGAGGCAAGTTTTGCAGACGCTACGTCAGAACGAGCTGTATGCAAAATATGAGAAGTGCGGGTTTTGGCTGAAGGAAGTTCAGTTTTTGGGGCATATTATTTCCGACCGGGGGATATCTGTCGATCCGGGGAAGGTATCCGCGGTGAGGGAGTGGGGACAGCCCACGACACCGACTGAGATTCGTAGTTTCTTGGGCCTAGCAGGATACTACAGGAGGTTCATTCGGGGATTTTCGAAGATAGCGGGTCCTTTGACACATCTGACTCGTAAAGGTGTGCCATTCATCTGGAGTGATGCCTGTCAGTTGGCATTTGATGGGTTGAAGGATAAGTTGACCTCAGCACCTGTGTTAGCATTGCCGAGACCGGGAGTTAAGTATCTAGTCTACACCGATGCGTCCTTGCAAGGACTTGAAGGTGTATTACAGCAGGAGAGTCAGGCCATAGCTTATGCTTCCCGTAAGCTTAAGCCTCACGAGAAGAATTACCCCACTCATAACTTGGAGTTGGCGGAAGTTGTATTTGCCCTTCGGATTTGGAGACATTACCTTTTGGGGGAGAAGTTTTGACTGTTCATGGACCACAAGTCCCTACAGTACCTATTCACACAGAAGGAGTTGAATATGCGGCAACGGAGGTGGCTTGAGTTCATGAAGGATTATCAGTTCGATATCCAGTATCACCCAGGGAAGGCTAACGTGGTAGCAGACGCGTTGAGCCGTAGGCCATTAGATGAGGTGGCAGGGGTGTGGAAGGCAAAGTGGAAGGAGTTGGGACACCAGGATGCAGTGGCCCGATCATTCATATCGGTGATGACTGTTACACCGCAGATTGTCATGAGAGTAGTAAAGGCACAAGCAGATGACTCGTTCTGTCAGGAGCAGATAGTTCGATTATTAACCGAGGGAGCCGAGTCCTATACCGTTAGCTCAGACGGGGGATTACGCTTCAATGGGAGATTGGTAGTTCCGGAAGGGGAAGAATTGCGACACGAGGTGATGGCAGAGTCGCACGGCTCACGGTTCGCGGTACATCCCGGAGAGGACAAAATGTACCAAGACATGAGACGACAGTATTGGTGGAGCGGGATGAAGAGGGATATTGCCGTGTTTGTTTCTAAATGCGCCACTTGTCAGCTAGTAAAAGTGGATCATCAGAGACCGAAAGGACTTCTACAGCCATTGGAGGTCCCGATGTGGATGTGGGAGAGCATATCCATGGATTTTATCACGGGGTTACCTACGTCACAGAGAGGTCACGACTCCGTTTGGGTGATTGTGGACAGGTTGACCAAAGTCGCTCATTTTCTGCCCGTAAGGACAGACTACAGTACGGGACAGTATGCCCAGATCTTTATTGCATAGATAGTGAGACTTCACGGTGTGCCCCTAAATATCGTGTCTGACCGAGACAAGATATTTGTTTCGCGGTTTTGGGAGAGTTTTTAGGAGGCCATGGGCACGGAATTGCGGTTGAGTACGGCTTATCATCCGCAGACCGATGGGCAAACCGAGCGTACAAACCAGATGTTGGAGGAAATGCTACGTATGTGCATCATTGATTTCGGGGGTGGATGGGAGCAGTATCTTCCACTGGTGGAGTTTGCCTACAATAACTCCTACCAGTTCACCATTGGCATGGCTCCATTTGAGGCATTGTACGATAGACCTTGTCATTCCCCAGCATGTTAGTTGGAGGTGGGGGACAACAAACTACTTGGGCCGGAAGTGATTCAGGATACTTCGGCGAGGATAGAATTGATACGGAGTCGTATTCGAGTAGCTCAGCATCGGCAGAAGAGCTATGCTGATGCGAAGAGGTTCTTCAGGGAGTTCCAAGTGGGGGACCAGGTTTTGCTCAGAGTATCTCCTATGAAGGGGATTATGCATTTTGGGAAGAAAGGGAAGTTGGCACCGAGATATGTGGGACCATTTCCTATTATTGAGCGGATTGGATCGGTTGCGTATAGACTTAGGTTACCGGAGCATTTGCATCGGATTCATGATGTATTTCATATTTCCTCGCTAAGGAAATATCTTAGAGACGATTTGGCTCATTCTCATATTACTTTGGAGGACATCGATCTCCAGCCTGATAGCTCCTACGAGGAGGGGTCGATTGCTATTTTGGACCAAAGTGAGCGGAAACTGCGGTCAAAGATAGTTTCGTTAGTACGTGTTCAGTGGCGACATCATAAGGTCGAGGAGTCCACATGGGAGCACGAGGATGAGATGCGCGAACGTTATCCAGATTTGTTCTTACCAGGTACTTTCTAGTTCCGAATTTCGGGACGAAATTCTGTTATTAGGGGGGAAGTATGTAATACCCCGTATTTTTGGTGATATTTATTTATGGGATTAATTGAATTAAATGTGTATTAATTGGAAATTAATCCGGATTAAAATACTAGCGAGATGCGAGTTGGTATTTGATTTTAATGAGTATATATGGCTATATATATGAATGTTGAATTATGAAATTTGTCGTGAGATTGAAATACGACAATTTGGAATTTTGTTGAGACGCGTGTGACAGTCGCGTCAGGAATATAATTATTTTAATTATAAAAGTGAATTTTATTTCTATTAACTGTATGGTCGTTTTGAGTGCGCCAACGCGTCCGGAAGGGTCGAAATAGTCAGAAAACACTAGCCGGGGGTTTAGTTTGGGTCCCGGGGCATTTTTAGGCCATATCGACAACGTATAAGGGTAGTTTGGTAATTTTGGATCTTTGGGAATTAAAACCCACGAAAATTAGGAATTAATATCTGATTTGGCAATTACCCACTAAACCCACTAATAACCTAAGGGGCTACGGAGGTTATTGAAATTAGTTCCAAAAGAGTTCCTAAGGCAAACCCTAGCCACCATTGTCACTTTGGAGAAGAAGGCTTGTAGAGAGAGAGAAGAGAGGAGAATTCTGCAGAGAGAGAGAGAACACTTCAGCAATTCGTCATCAAAATCAGAGATACACATAAGGCAAGTGGTTTAGTTACATATTTTGCAAAGAATGCTTCTTCCATGCGTAGGAAATTTATAAAATTTCATTGTTCTTGGAGAATGATAAAAATCCATTGAATTGGATGTAGAGATTTATAATTTTATGAGGTGATTGCATGTAGAACAATGTTAGCATGATTAGTCAGAGAAAAATACATCTTTTATACCATAAAAACGGATTTATTTATGTCTATGGATGAATTTAATTTCTAGGGTTCATGTTCTTGAGATTGGGGAAAAAGATGTAGAAATTTGATATGTGGATGAGATTTAGGGTGAATTAATCCCACAAAATACGTTAGTCTATGACCTAAGTATGTTTAGGAATGATTAGAACCCATGAACGATTGTTGGATTGAGGTTTAGATGAAATTAGAGGTGAAGAAAAGTGGGAAAAACGAAAGTAGGAAATCTGGGCTCGAAACTGGCCTCTCGTTAGAAGACCTGCCCAGGTCGTTCGAACGAGCTTCTAACGAGTTGATAGTTTGACTTCTAACGAGAGGGATGTTCATTCGATGACTTTCGTTCGAACGAGATCTCGTTAGAAGGCCCATTTCGTTGCAATGAACTCTCGTTCGAACAGCCTCGTTCGAACGAGACTTCTAACGAGCTGACAGTTTAGGCTTTTTAGCCTGTTTTGATTTCGCGTGTCCCGTAACCTTGTTTATATGTAGAGACAACACTTCCTTGATGATTAATTGATATATTTGGGATATTGGGGATATAATGAGGAGTGAAACCTAGAATTGTAGTTTGAACCAAAGGGAAATTATGAATTAAAACGTGAGTGTCTATTACGATGCGAGAACTATTGATGGCCTAAATAGTTATATTAATCGGGAACATATAAATTGTGTAGCATTATATGTCAGTACGAGAATAAGAAGTGTACCACAAATAAATTATGGTGATTACTAAGATGTGTGCTTACTTAGTATATGTATATGATTTTGTGTATGACATACCTACCATACTTGCTATCACGGGAGGTTCACGTTCGCTTAGGGCCCTCTAATCCTTGTGTTGCCCGGATTTAGATTGGTACCTCGATGAACATAGGTCAGAGAAGGACTTATTGGGATGTTAATAAGTCTGCTGATCGTAGGAGCGTAGGTATGTGCGTGACCCATGTGATGTGACTGTGTTCGCCTTCATTGTTTGTGATTGTTGTTATCTGAGAACGATTCCTGAGAGATTCGGAATGCGTGATCCTTATGTACGTGATGTACCGTGATGGATAGCAGAGTATGTGTGCACCGCAGCTTAGTCTCGGGGTTCTTGTATTGTATATTTATGACGTGAATAATATAAAGTTAATTAATGGGAACTTTCATGTTGGTATTGTGAATATACTTATGGTAATGTTTTGAGAAAACATGACGGGTTAACCGATAGTGAATTGTATTACTAATTGAGAATCCGAGTGTATGTAAAGACCTCTATTTAATTGATAACGCTAGAATGTAATATGGGAATCGAGTAGTAAGGGGTAGAACGTATTACGGTTTGGTTAGATATGTATGTTATTTAGATGGGTACGGTACGTTAGGAGTGCACATGTAGTCGAGAGGTCAGAATTCCATGTGAGTGCACGTCCTAACATGTATTTTGCATTTAATGTTTTAATGTTATTAAAACACTTGCTGTTTTTAAAATGATTTCCACTTTAGGGCTCTTACCCATTTGCTTTCAAATCTATTTTTTTTGTAAAAACCATTTTTAGGTGCCCAGCCACAAGGACACCATGCTTAGGATCCTCATTCAGGTGACGAGCTGTAGCTATTTGTGGAAGTTACAGGACTTTGTTTGTAGACGCTTCATCTATCTTGACTTTATAATCAGCATTTATCAGTTGTAGGGCATGTCGCCCATTTCTTTTAGAGACATTTCATTTATTTTTGATTTTCAGACTTCGGGCATGTAATTAATTCAGGATTCAGACTTGTCATATTATTTTCGGTTGTGGGATTGTTGTGAGGAGTTTTCCTCCGGACTTCTTATTATTTTGTTGGTTACTATATTGCTTTGTTATGGTGAATGGATTATGTTGTTCTATCATTATTCCTTTTATTGCATGTTAATCAAAGTTAACTTAAAATTTGACAACTCACTTTTTAAATACTAGGTGGTTAGTAATCATTAAAATGTTTTCGACAGTGATGTTATTAACTGGACCAACTTGACATTTTGTATTAATTTAATAAAGGAGTAGCTACCCGGTATTTAATTAGTCGGGGTGTCACAGCCCAAGCCTTTGAATATGTTGCCTTCGTTAGGTAACACACATAATTCCCGCATTTCAAGAACTTCTACTGATGTCTCTCCTCAATTTTCCATAATAGGGGTGACCTCGACTATGGTCATCATACTCGAACATACTTCATAACCTCCTAAGTTCGATCTCTGCAATCAATTCAATGGCCCTCATCTGCCATACTTCTTTGTTTGTTCACTCCCGAACGTAAATAAGATTCACTGATATATACGGAATCTTACCAAAGAGATCAACAATCCTAAACATAGGGCTCTATATCAAAGAACGCTAAGCTAAAAACACAGTAAGCCGTACAGATCCTAAAGGACACTAGAACCTGATGCTCTGATACCACCTGTAACACCCTGCCTAATTAAATACCCGGTGGCCAGCCCCATACCAAATTAAAACAGAATATACAGTTGGCTCATTCTTAGCATCACTGTCGAAAACCATTTACAACTCACCCAATACCCAATTAAGCTAGTGTTAAAAACTTTCCAAATTTTAATTCAACAAAATTCATTTCTAGTTTAAGAATAACACAACACATTTTATTCTACAACACTGATAACCAAATAGATAAAATAAAAGAATTTAAAAGCATTTGGAATAAACATTCCCACATAATATTAATCCATTACAGTAATCCCAACAATGTTAAATGTATTAAAAGACACGAATACAATAGTATTTGACCCTGATAGAAAAGAGATAACTGAATCCTTTGGGCGACATGCCCTGACTAAGAAAACTATGACTCAAAAAGATGATAGGCGTTTAAGCAAAACTCCAAAGATCCATAGCCTGTCATAATCCTCTAAGGTTGGCGTCCCTATTGCTGGACACCTAATATAGAAGATACAATAGAAAAGAAAATATGCAAAGAAACGGGTCAGAGCCCGATTGTGTAAATGATTTTTAAAACAGCAAGTATTTAACAAGTGCAATAAAGCATTTATTATGTACATGTTAGATCCAACTCTCACTTGCTATTCTCACCTCTCAACTAGAGTGCACAATTAACGTTTCCTATTAACCTCCTAGTTAATGATTCCTCTTTAACAATTCCATAATATAATTCCATTCCCACATCATAACCCCGTATGTCCCATACCATACGTTATATAATCATTCTTATACATTTTTCATTTATATGAATCATTTCTCATTAACATTAATCATTTCTCATTAATATGAATTAAGCTTTTCAATTCTATAAGAATAAACATTCATTAACTTAATTCCATTCTTTTCTCAATTTGCCTTTATCTACAATTATCACACAGTAGATGACTTAACCACAATATAACCATTCAATCATTTAATTCATTATATATATATATATATATATATATATATATATATATATATATATATATATATATATATATATATACACACATATATTCATATACAATACGGCACCCCGAGTCATAGCTGCGGTGCAATGCATTACTCTGCTATCATGTCCCAATATCGCTGGTCGCCGAAAAGGGGACAAAAGGTTCGGTGAGGATACCTCGAATCATTAACAACAACACAATCATTGGAGGCGAACATAGTTCTCATACCCATGGGTCACGCACATACCTACGTACCCATAGTCAACGGACTTATCAACTCCCCGATAAGTCTTTCATAAACCTATGATCTCGAGCGAAAAATCAAAGATCCCATGGATTCATCAAGATATGACTGCCCACCGATAGCAAGTAAGCTAGGTATGTCATACACATAATCATTAATCAATCAAATAGGCACTATCATACCTATAATATAATATCAATAAGGTAATATCACTACCCTAAGATAATTCCCATACGTAGCATTATATCTCTTTTAAATTCCACGTATTAAAATATCATATCTTTACTTCATAATTTAATTATCCCCGCATCCTATAACATCTCTCCACTCCCAACGTCGTTAAGGTTCATGCGCGGAGCGTCTCGCAAAGCGAAATCCAAACAAGGAACCCCTCCAATACACTACTACTTAACTTTGTCGATCGAGGAGGTCCGTCAACTTTAAATACGTGATTGGGATAACCTCATACCCTCTTTTAACCAAATGTGCTCTAAACTCCCATCTCTATCCAGGAGTCATACTGCTAAGCGCTCGTATTACACTTAGTCCTTGCACAATAAATAATGAGCTTAAACTCAGTCCTTGATGTTCATATTGTAATCCTAAGGCTACCCAGGTGTTACATTCAATCACCACTACTGGACCTATCCTTAATCCTCAAGTAAACCAATTATAATCCAACAAATGAATCTAGCAACCGAAATTTCTTTAATTGAATTATCATCATTCTAATCAATTTAAATCCCAATCCAATTAATTCAAATCTTATCAAGGGTCTACTGATATTTTCTAAGTCCCATAATATCCAATTAATAATCACCAAAGATCCACAAAAGTTTTGGGATAAGAACCAACATTAAAAAGAAACAACATCATGAATTCTCATATTTTAAATACTCAGAAAAATGAGATCCAAAAATTATTCGAATCATCAATCCGACTTCAGATTTGGATTCCACACGAAAAATTGAGTTAGGTATGTGTTTTGAGTTTTTTCTTAAATTTCATCCAAATGCACTCGAAAAGGTGATCTAAACATTCCAAATTGGCTCTTCTCATTCCACTCGTTTTTGCCTCTTTTTCCAGAAAAGTATCAACATATTATCTTCAAGAACACAAAATAATTTTCAGAATTTCTTCCACAGATTGATGAATATTTCTTGGATTACTAACTACCTACAACATGAGTTTAATTCCTATATATTTCATACTTCCAGAAATCCATTACTACTCCATTTTTATCTTCCAAACATGAAAAATCATCTATTTTCATAATTATTCTAACATGGACAATATACGAACTTAACTTGCAAATATCAAACACTTGCCTTTAATGAAGATCTGATCCTTTGGGGTTGAATATCATAGGTGGTTCTCCCTTTTTCCGGCCACTTTCGGTGGTGGTTGGTGGTGGTGACCTTTGGTCTTTAGTTCTCCTCCTTTCCAACAAGCTTTTCTCTTCCCAAGCAACCTTTCACTCTCTCTAAGAAGATGACCTTTCAATTTTGTGTAGAAGAGATGAATGAACCCACATTCAACTAATCTCCAAATACTTACAATAAGACAAAACCCGAAATCACTATTCATCCCCCTTGTAAAAATAACCAAAATGCCCTTTTGGGTTGTCTTTTTATTTCCAAATGACCCGAGACTCAAAATTAACATCCAAATAGACTTTACTGACTATTTCAAACCTTCCGGACACAACGACGCAGTCGAAATGACTATAAGGTCGATAGAAAATAAATTTCCTTTTTAATTTAATAAATTAGTCCCGACACGTCCCATACCGCGTCTGACTAAAAAATCCAAATTACCGAAATTATATCACACCGTCATAATAATGACATCATATTCATATATTGCTTAAATATATTTAAGTAATATTCAGAATCATCCATTTTAATATCCACAATTCGGATAAAATCCAAATGAATTAATTTATAATAAAATCCAATTAATCCATTAATTTAAAATATAACCCATTTTAAAAGTCATTAAAATCACGGGGTATTACATACTTCCCCCCTTATAATAGTATTTCGTCCTGAAATTCAGTAATATAAATCATACCGGTAAGGTCAACTCCGAGTATACATCTCACATCGCAAGAAACCTAAAACGTACCGCCCATACAGTACATTAACGAAAATCCCTATCAATGTTATACGCCAAGCCTCACCATATAGTTTCAACTGAATCGAATTTAAACATTACCCAATCTTCCTTATACCATTCACGTAACCAAGTTCAGAAAAATGATCCTCAATCATCAAGTAAATACATCCTGAAGTCACAACTACTCACTCTTTCACAATTATGAAAACTACTACCATTCAACCATCCAGGGCGCCCATACACCCTATCGTTCCACTTTCATTATAATATTTGTCGCAAAGGTTACAAACTCATATACTAAGGACCTAACTTATTTTGACTCCCAACGGTTATTAGTTTCATGCGTGGGGTGTCTCGCAAGCGAAATCCAAACAAGGAACCACCCCGATACACTACTTCCTAAAGTAGTCGGTCATTGAAACTCCCAAGGTCCTTATTCAATAGTGTATAAAAATTTGGTTTATCGAAAAAAAAATATTAGGTTTATCAATTTAAACAAAATTTTTTTTAGGTTTTATTGATTTGAAATAGAGTCTACTCATCTACTCTTCTCTAGAAGACAAGATGCTGGCTAATAGTAGTACATACGCTCTCGTATACCACAAGTCAATGCATGCCGATAGTCACATCATGCTCGAACATGCCCAAAGGAAGTAATCCCATCATAAAAATCAAACCCACATGATAACATGTAAAACATTGGTGTCGCACACCCCTTGGTGAGTCTACGTAAATAACAGTGCTATAGGCTAAGTTTAGCAATCCTTTTTGCCCACACAATATTAATCGCTACAAAAATCAATATACGGCTCATAATTCCTTAGATAGAAAACATACCCTCATTCGTGGGTGGTGGTTGTTGAATCCCACAATTATAACTTTTCTCCAACGAGTCAAGAAAAATTTTACCCCCAAATTTCCAGTTCTAGTTCACCACACTCCACTATATGCCCAAGCCTTTGAATATATTGCCTTCGTTAGGTAACACATATAATTCTCGCATTTCAAGAACTTCTACTGATGTCTCTCCTCAATTTTCTATAATAGGGGTGACCTCGACTACGGTCATCATACTCGAACATACTTCATAACCTCCTAAGTTCGATCTCCGCTATCCATTCAATGTCCTTCATCTGCCATACTTCTTTGTTTGATCACTCCCGAACGTAAATAAGATTCACTGATATATACGAAATCTTACCAAAGAGATCAACAAGCCTAAACATAGGGCTCTATATCAAAGAATGCTAAGCTAAAACCACAGTAACCCGTACAGATCCTAAAGGACACTAGAACCTGATGCTCTGATACCACCTGTAACACCCTGCCTAATTAAATACCGGGTGGCCAGCCCCATACCAAATTAAAACAGAATATACAGTTGGCTCATTCTTAGCATCACTGTCGAAAAACATTTATAGCTCACCCAATACCCAATTAAGCTAGTGTTAAAAACTTTCCAAATTTTAATTCAACAAAATTCATTTCTAGTTTAAGAATAACACAACACATTTTATTCTACAACACTGATAACCAAACAGATAACATAAAAGAATTTAAAAGCATTTGGAATAAACATTCCCACATAATATTAATCCATTACAATAATCCCAACAATGTTAAATGTATTAAAAGACACGAATACAATAGTATTTGACCCCGATAGAAAAGGGATAACTGAATCCTTTGGGCGACATGCCCTGACTAAGAATATTGTGAATAAAAAGGATGATAGGCGTTTAAGAAAAACTCCATAGATTCATAGCCTGTCATAATCCGTTAAGGTTGGCGTCCCTATTGCTGGACACCTGATATAGAAGATACAATAGAAAAGAAAATATGCAAAGAAACGGGTCAGAGCCCGATTGTGTAAATTATTTTTAAAACAGCAAGTATTTAACAAGTGCAATAAAGCATTTATTATGTACATGTTAGATCCAACTCTCACTTGCTATTCTCACTTCTCAACTAGAGTGCACAATTAACGTTTCCTATTAACCTCCTAGTTAATGATTCCTCTTTAACAATTCCAAAATATAATTCCATTCCCACATCATAACCCCGTATGTCCCATACCATACGTTATATAATCATTCATATACATTTTTCATTTATATGAATCGTTGCTCATTAACATTAATCATTTCTCATTAATATGAATTAAGCTTTTCAATTCTATAAGAATAAGCATTCATTAACTTAATTCCATTCTTTTCTCAATTCGCCTTTATCTACAATTATCACACAGTAGATGACTTAACCACAATATAACCATTCAATCATTTAATTCATTATATATATATATATATATATATATATATATATTCATATATAATACGGCACCCTGAGTCACAGCTGCGGTGCAATGCATTACTCTACTATCATGTCCCAATATCGCTGGTCGCCGAAAAGGGGACAAAAGGTTCGGTGAGGATACCTCGAATCATTAACAAGAACACAATCATTGGAGGCGAACATAGTTCTCATACCCATGGGTCACGCACATACCTACGTACCCATAGTCAGCGGACTTATCAACTCCCCGATAAGTCTTTCATAAACCTATGTCCTCGAGCGAAAAATCAAAGATCCCATGGATTCATCAGGATATGACTGCCCTCACGCGCAAACCTCCCACCGATAGCAAGTAAGCTAGGTATGTCATACACATAATCATTAATCAATCAAATAGGCACTATCATACCTATAATATATTATCAATAAGGTAATATCACTACCCTAAGATAATTCCCATACGTAGCATTATATCTCTTTTAAATTCCACGTATTAAAATATCATATCTTTACTTCATAATTTAATTATCCCCGCATCCTATAACATCTCTCCACTCCCGACGTCGTTAAGGTTCATGCGCGGAGCGTCTCGCAAAGCGAAATCCAAACAAGGAACCCCTCCAATACACTACTACTTAACTTTGTCGATTAAGGAGGTCCGTCAACTTTAAATACGTGATTGGGATAACCTCATACCCTCTTTCAACCAAATGTGTTCTAAACTCCCATCTCTATCCATGAGTCATACTGTTAAGCGCTCATATTACACTTAGTCCTTGCACAATCAATAATGAGCTTAAACTCAGTCCTTGATGTTCATATTGTAATCCTAAGGCTACCCAGGTGTTACATTCAATCACCACTACTGGACCTATCCTTAATCCTCAAGCAAACCAATTATAATCCAACAAATGAATCTAGCAACCGAAATTTCTTTAATTTAATTATCATCATTCTAATCAATTTAAATCCCAATCCAGTTAATTCAAATCTTATCAAGGGTCTACTGATATTTTCTAAGTCCCATAATATCCAATTAATAATCACCAAAGATCCACAAAAGTTTTGGGATAATAACCAACATTAAAAAGAAACAACATCATGAATTCTCATATTTTAAATACTCAGAAAAATCAGATCCAAAAATTATTCGAATCATCAATCCGACTTCAGATTTGGATTCTACACGAAAAATTGAGTCAGGTATGTGTTTTGAGTTTTTTTCTTAAATCTCATCCAAATGCACTCGAAAAGGAGATCTAAACATTCCAAATTGGCTCTTCTCATTCCACTCGTTTTTGCCTCTTTTTCCAGAAAATTATCAACATATTATCTTCAAGAACACAAAATAATTTTCAGAATTTCTTCCACAGATTGATGAATATTTCTTGGATTACTAACTACCTACAACATGAGTTTAATTCCTATATATTTCATACTTCCAGAAATCCATTACTACTCCATTTTTATCTTCCAAACATGAAAAATCATCTCTTTTCATAATTATTCTAACATGGACAATATACGAACTTAAGTTGCAAATGTCAAACACTTGCCTTTAATGAAGATCTGATCCTTTGGGGTTGAATAACATAGGTGATTCTCCCTTTTTCCGGCCACTTTCGGTGGTGGTTGGTGGTGGTGACCTTTGGTCTTTAGTTCTCCGCCTTTCCAAGCAAGCTTTTCACTTCCCAAGCAACCTTTAACTCTCTCTAAGAAGATTACCTTTCAATTTTGTGTAGAAGAGATGAATGAACCCACATTCAACTAATCTCCAAATACTTATAATAAGACAAAACCCGAAATCACTATTCATCCCCCTTGTAAAAATAACCAAAATGCCCTTTTGGATTGTCTTTTTATTTCCAAATGGCCCGAGACCCAAAATTAACATCCAAATAGACTTTTCTGACTATTTCAAACCTTCTGGACGCAACGACGCGGTCGAAATGACTATAAGGTCGATAGAAAATAAATTTTATTTTTAATTTAATAAATTAGTCCCGACACATCCCATACCACGTCTGACTAAAAAATCCAAATTACCGAAATTATATCACACCGTCATAATAATGACATCATATTCATATATTGCCTAAATATCTTTAAGTAATATTCAGAATCATCCATTTCAATATCCACAATTTGGATAAAACCCAAATGAATTAATTTATAATAAAATCCAATTAATCCATTAATTTAAAATATAACCCATTTTAAAAGTCATTATAATCACGGGGTATTACATACTTCCCCCCTTATAATAGTATTTCGTCCTGAAATTCAGTAATATAAATCATACAGGTAAGGTCAAATCCGAGTATACATCTCACATCGCAAGAAACCTAAAACGTACCGCTCATACAGTACATTAACGAAAATCCCTATCGATGTTATACGCCAAGCCTCACCATATAGTTTCAACTGAATCGAATTTAAACTTTACCCAATCTTCCTTATACCATTCACGTAACCAAGTTCAGAAAAATGATCCTCAGTCATCAAGTAAATACATCCTGAAGTCACAACTACTCACTCTTTCACAATTATGAAAACTACTACCATTCAACCATCCAGGGCGCCCATACACCCTATTGTGCCACTTTCATTATAATATTTGTCGCAAAGGTTACAAACTCATATACTAAGGACCTAACTTATTTGGACTCCCAATGGTTATTAGTTTCATGCGTGGGGTGTCTCGCAAGCGAAATCCAAACAAGGAACCACCCCGATACACTACTTCCTAAAGTAGTCGGTCATCGAAACTCCCAAGGTCCTTATTCAATAGTGTATAAAAATTTGGTTTATCAAAAAAAAAAATTAGGTTTATCAATTTAAACAAAAAAAAATTTAGGTTTTATTGATTTCAAATAGAGTCTACTCATCTACTCTTCTCTAGAAGACAAGATGCTGGCTAATAGTAGTACATACACTCTCATATACCACAAGTCAATGCATGCCGATAGTCACATCATGATCGAACATGCCCAAAGGAAGTAATCCCATGATAAAAATCAAATCCACGTGATAACATGTAAAACATAGGTGTCCCACACCCCTTGGTGAGTCTACGTAAATAACAGTGCTATAGGCTAAGTTTAGCAATCCTTTTTGCCCACACAATATTAATCGCTACAAAAATCAATATACGCCTCATAATTCCTTAGATAGAAAACATACCCTCATTCGTGGGTGGTGGTTGTTGAATCCCATAATTATAACTTTTCTCCAACGAGTTAAGAAAAATTTTACCCCCAAATTTCCAGTTCTAGTTCACCACACTCCACTATATGCCCAAGCCTTTGAATATATTGCCTTCGTTAGGTAACACACATAATTCCCGCATTTCAAGAACTTCTACTGATGTCTCTCCTCAATTTTCCATAATAGGGGTGACCTCGACTACGGTCATCATACTCGAACATACTTCATAACCTCCTAAGTTCGATCTCCGCTATCCATTCAATGGCCCTCATCTGCCATACTTCTTTGTTTGATCACTCCCGAACGTAAATAAGATTCACTGATATATACGGAATCTTACCAAAGAGATCAACAATCCTAAACATAGGGCTCTATATCAAAGAACGCTAAGCTAAAAACACAGTAACCCGTACAGATCCTAAAGGACACTAGAACCTGATGCTCTGATACCACCTCTAACACCCCACCTAATTAAATACCGGGTGGCCAGCCCCATACCAAATTAAAACAGAATATACTGTTGGCTCATTCTTAGCATCACTGTCGAAAAACATTTACAGCTCACCCAATACCCAATTAAGCTAGTGTTAAAAACTTTCCAAATTTTAATTCAACAAAATTCATTTCTAGTTTAAGAATAACACAACACATTTTATTCTACAACACTGATAACCAAATAGATAACATAAAAGAATTTAAAAGCATTTGGAATAAACATTCCCACATAATATTAATCCATTACAATAATCCCAACAATGTTAAATGTATTAAAAGACACGAATACAATAGTATTTGACCCCGATAGAAAAGAGATAACTGAATCCTTTGGGCGACATGCCCTGACTAAGAATACTGTGAATCAAAAAGATGATAGGCGTTTAAGCAAAACTCCATAGATCCATGGCCTGTCATAATCCGCTAAGGTTGGCGTCCCTATTGCTGGACACCTGATATAGAAGATACAATAGAAAAGAAAATATGCAAAGAAACGGGTCAGAGCCCGATTGTGTAAATGATTTTTAAAACAACAAGTATTTAACAAGTGCAATAAAGCATTTATTATGTACATGTTAGATCCAACTCTCACTTGCTATTCTCACCTCTCAACTAGAGTGCACACTTAACGTTTCCTATTAACCTCCTAGTTAATGATTCCTCTTTAACAATTCCATAATATAATTCCATTCCCACATCATAACCCCGTATGTCCCATACCATACGTTATATAATCATTCTTATACATTTTTCATTTATATGAATCGTTGCTCATTAACATTAATCATTTCTCATTAATATGAATTAAGCTTTTCAATTCTATAAGAATAAGCATTCGTTAACTTAATTCCATTCTTTTCTCAATTCGCCTTTATCTACAATTATCACACAGTAGATGGCTTAACCACAAAATAACCATTCAATCATTTACTTCATTATACATATATATATATATATATATATAATACGGCACCCTGAGTCACAGCTGCGGTGCAATGCATTACTCTGCTATCATGTCCCAATATCGCTGGTAGCCGAAAAGGGGACAAAAGGTTCGGTGAGGATACCTCGAATCATTAACAAGAACACAATCATTGGAGGTGAACATAGTTCTCATACCCATGGGTCACGCACATACCTACGTACCCATAGTCAGCGGACTTATCAACTCCCCGATAAGTCTTTCATAAACCTATGTTCTCGAGCAAAAAATCAAAGATCCCATTGATTCATCAGGATATGACTGCCCTCACGCGTAAACCTCCCACCGACAGCAAGTAAGCTAGGTATGTCATACACATAATCATTAATCAATCAAATAGGCACTATCATACCTATAATATAATATCAATAAGGTAATATCACTACCCTAAGATAATTCCCATACGTAGCATTATATCTCTTTTAAATTCCACGTATTAAAATATCATATCTTTACTTCATAATTTAATTATCCCCGCATCCTATAACATCTCTCCACTCCCGACGTCGTTAAGGTTCATGCGCGGAGCGTCTCGCAAAGCGAAATCCAAACAAGGAACCCCTCCAATACACTACTACTTAACTTTGTCGATTGAGGAGGTCCGTCAACTTTAAATACGTGATTGGGATAACCTCATACCCTCTTTCAACCAAATGTGTTCTAAACTCCCATCTCTATCCAGGAGTCATACTGCTAAGCGCTCGTATTACACTTAGTCCTTGCACAATAAATAATGAGCTTAAAATCAGTCCTTGATGTTCATATTGTAATCCTAAGGCTACCCAGGTGTTACATTCAATCACCACTACTGGACCTATCCTTAATACTCAAGCAAACCAATTATAATCCAACAAATGAATCTAGCAACCGAAATTTCTTTAATTTAATTATCATCATTCTAATCAATTTAAATCCCAATACAATTAAATCAAATCTTATCAAGGGTCTACTGATATTTTCTAAGTCCCATAATATCCAATTAATAATCACCAAAGATCCACAAAAGTTTTGGGATAAGAACCAACATTAAAAAGAAACAACATCATGAATTCTCATATTTTAAATACTCAGAAAAATCAGATCCAAAAATTATTCGAATCATCAATCCGACTTCAGATTTGGATTCTACACGAAAAATTGAGTCAGGTATGTGTTTTGAGTTTTTTTCTTAAATCTCATCCAAATGCACTCGAAAAGGAGATCTAAACATTCCAAATTGGCTCTTCTCATTCCACTCGTTTTTGCCTCTTTTTCCAGAAAATTATCAACATATTATCTTCAAGAACACAAAATAATTTTCAGAATTTCTTCCACAGATTGATGAATATTTCTTGGATTACTAACAACCTACAACATGAGTTTAATTCCTATATATTTCATACTTCCAGAAATCCATTACTACTCCATTTTTATCTTCCAAACATGAAAAATCATCTCTTTTCATAATTATTCTAACATGGACAATATACGAACTTAAGTTGCAAATATCAAACAATTGCCTTTAATGAAGATCTGATCCTTTGGGGTTGAATAACATAGGTGGTTCTCCCTTTTTCCGGCCACTTTCGGTGGTGGTTGGTGGTGGTGACCTTTGGTCTTTAGTTATCCTCCTTTCCAAGCAAGCTTTTCTCTTCCCAAGCAACCTTTCACTCTCTCTAAGAAGATGACCTTTCAATTTTGTGTAGAAGAGATGAATGAACCCACATTCAACTAATCTCCAAATACTTATATTAAGACAAAACCCGAAATCACTATTCATCCCCCTTGTAAAAATAACCAAAATGCCCTTTTGGGTTGTCTTTTAATTTCCAAATGATCCGAGACCCAAAATTAACATCCAAATAGACTTTTCTGACTATTTCAAACCTTCCGGATGCAACGACGCAGTCAAAATGACTATAAGGTCGATAGAAAATAAATTTCCTTTTTAATTTAATAAATTAGTCCCGACACGTCCCATACCGCGTCTGACTAAAAAATCCAAATTATCGAAATTATATCACACCTTCATAATAATGACATCATATTCATATATTTCCTAAATAACTTTAAGTAATATTCAGAATCATCCATTTTAATATCCACAATTCGGATAAAACCCAAATGAATTAATTTATAATAAAATCCAATTAATCTATTAATTTAAAATATAGATTTTAAAAGTCATTAAAATCACGGGGTATTACATACTTCCCCACTTATAATAGTATTTCGTCCTGAAATTCAGTAATATAAATCATACCGGTAAGGTCAACTCCGAGTATACATCTCACATCGCAAGAAACCTAAAACGTACCGCCCATACAGTACATTAACGAAAATCCCTATCGATGTTATACGCCAAGCCTCACCATATAGTTTCAACTGAATCCAATTTAAACTTTACCCAATCTTCCTTATACCATTCACGTAACCAAGTTCAGAAAAATGATCCTCAATCATCAAGTAAATACATCCTGAAGTCACAACTACTCACTCTTTCACAATTATGAAAACTACTACCATTCAACCATCCAGGGCGCCCATACACCCTATCGTACCACTTTCATTATAATATTTGTCGCAAAGGTTACAAACTCATATACTAAGGACCTAACTTATTTCGACTCCCAACGGTTATTAGTTTCATGCGTGAGGTGTCTCGCAAGCGAAATCCAAACAAGGAACCGCCCCGATACACTACTTCCTAAAGGAGTCGGTCATCGAAACTCCTAAGGTCCTTATTCAATAGTGTATAAAAATTTGGTTTATCGAAAAAAAATATCAGGTTTATCAATTTAAACAAAAAAATTTTTAGGTTTTATTGATTTCAAATAGAGTCTACTCATCTACTCTTCTCTAGAAGACAAGATGCTGGCTAATAGTAGTACATACGCTCTCGTATACCACAAGTCAATGCATGCCGATAGTCACATCATGATCGGACATGCCCAAAGGAAGTAATCCCATGATAAAAATCAAACCCACATGATAACATGTAAAACATAGGTGTCCCACACCCCTTGGTGAGTCTACGTAAATAACAGTGCTATAGGCTGAGTTTAGCAGTCCTTTTTGTCCACACAATATTAATCGCTACAAAAATTAATATATGCCTCATAATTCCTTAGATAGAAAACATACCCTCATTCGTGGGTGGTGGTTGTTGAATCCCACAATTTTAACTTTTCTCCTATGAGTCAAGAAAAATTTTACCCCCAAATTTCCAGTTCTAGTTCACCACACTCCACTATATGCCCAAGCCTTTGAATATATTGCCTTCGTTAGGTAACACACATAATTCCCTCATTTCAAGAACTTCTACTGATGTTCTCCTCAATTTTCCATAATAGGGGTGACCTCGACTATGGTCATCATACTCGAACATACTTCATAACCTCCTAAGTACGATCTCCGATATCCTTTCAATGGCCCTCATCTGCCATACTTCTTTGTTTGATCACTCCCGAATGTAAATAAGATTCACTGATATATACGGAATCTTACCAAAGAGATCAACAATCCTAAACATAGCACTCAATATCAAAGAACGCTAAGCTAAAAACACAGTAAGCCGTACAGATCCTAAAGGACACTAGAACCTGATGCTCTGATACCACCTGTAACACCCCGCCTAATTAAATACCGGGTGGCCAGCCCCATACCAAATTAAAACAGAATATACAGTTGGCTCATTCTTAGCATCACTGTCGAAAAACATTTACAACTCACCCAATACCCAATTAAGCTAGTGTTAAAAACTTTCCAAATTTTAATTCAACAAAATTCATTTCTAGTTTAAGAATAACACAACACATTTTATTCTACAACACTGATAACCAAATAGATAACGTAAAAGAATTTAAAAGCATTTGGAATAAACATTCCCACATAATATTAATCCATTACAGTAATCCCAACAATGTTAAATGTATTAAAAGACACGAATATAATAGTATTTGACCCCGATAGAAAAGAGATAACTGAATCCTTTGGGCGACATGCCCTGACTAAGAATACTGTGAATAAAAAAGATGATAGGCGTTTTACGCAAAACTCAATAGATCCATATCCTGTCATAATCCGCTAAGGTTGGCGTCCCTATTGATGGACACCTGATATAGAAGATACAATAGAAAAGAAAATATGCAAGGAAGCGGGTCAGAGCCCGATTGTGTAAATGATTTTTAAAACAGCAAGTATTTAACAAGTGCAATAAAGCATTTATTATGTACATGTTAGATCCAACTCTAACTTGCTATTATCACCTCTCAGCTAGAGTGCACAATTAACGTTTCCTATTAACCTCCTAGTTAATGATTCCTCTTTAACAATTCCATAATATAATTCCATTCCCACATCATAACCCCGTATGTCCCATACCATACGTTATGTAATCATTCTTATACATTTTTCATTTATATGAATCGTTGCTCATTAACATTAATCATTTCTCATTAATATGAATTAAGCTTTTCAATTCTATAAGAATAAACATTCATTAACTTAATTCCATTCTTTTCTCAATTCGCCTTTATCTACAATTATCACACAGTAGATAACTTAACCACAAGATAACCATTCAATCATTTAATTCATTATATATATATATATATATATATATTCATATACAATACGTCACCCCGAGTCACAGCTACGGTGCAATGCATTACTCTGCTATCATGTCCCAATATCGCTGGTCGCCGAAAAGGGGACAAAAGGTTCGGTGAGGATACCTCGAATCATTAACAACAACACAATCATTGGAGGTGAACATAGTTCTCATACCCATGGGTCACGCACATACCTACGTACCCATAGTCAGCGGACTTATCAACTCCCCGATAAGTCTTTCATAAACCTATGTTCTCGAGCGAAAAATCAAAGATCCCATGGATTCATCAAGATATGACTGCCCTCACGCGCAAACCTCCCACCGATAACAAGTAAGCTAGGTATGTGATACACATAATCATTAATCAATCAAATAGGCACTATCATACCTATAATATAATATCAATAAGGTAATATCACTACCCTAAGATAATTCCCATACGTAGCATTATATCTCTTTTAAATTCCACGTATTAAAATATCATATCTTTACTTCATAATTTAATTATCCCCGCATCCTATAACATCTCTCCACTCCCGACGTCGTTAAGGTTCATGCGCGGAGCGTCTCGCAAAGCGAAATCCAAACAAGGAACCCCTTCAATACACTACTACTTAACTTTGTCTATCGAGAAGGTCCGTCAACTTTAAATACGTGATTGGGATAACCTCATACCCTCTTTCAACCAAATGTGTTCTAAACTCCCATCTCTATCCAGGAGTCATCCTGCTAAGTGCTCGTATTACACTTAGTCCTTGCGCAATCAATAATGAGCTTAAACTCAGTGCTTAAACTCAGTCCTTGATGTTCATATTGTAATCCTAAGGCTACCCAGGTGTTACATTCAATCACCACTACTGGACCTATCCTTAATCCTCAAGCAAACCAATTATAATCCAACAAATGAATGTAGCAACCAAAATTTCTTTAATTTAATTATCATCATTCTAATTGTGGAGACAATGATTGTGCAACACAAATAAATATGAGAGAAGTAATGATCAAGAAAGCAACAAAGCATGAATCCAGTGGCCATCCTCTATATCCCTAACATTCCTAGGAGGCGAGGCATAACACTCAATCTCCACCCACTCAGGAATGTTGTAGAATTTTCTAAATTCCGAGATTGACCTATTTCCAATCTTCGCCATTGGAAAATACAAGAAAAGCTACAAACCAAAGAGAAAATGCAAAGGGCATGAGAGACTTACAAGACAGAAGATCAGGTCAAATGATGAAGAAGCAACGAGAATGGAGATCGAAAGTAGAACGTACGAAGCGCAAGAGTTCTCAGAAGATAGAAGAGTGCTGGAAAAGCTGAAACGACGAAAAGAAATGAGCCTTATTCCAACAAACCTTCAAAATCTAATCATATCGCACAGTAAGCGAAGCGGCTGCCGCCAGAAATCGACTCTACAGCTCCCGAGGAATTGCAACACGGCTATTATGGCTAATAATTTAAATCTGTTGGGCCCACATGCATGGCACAACAAATTTAGGGGCAATTGTGGGTACCTGGAAATTAGTATTATAGGCATGGACGAGTAGCCCAGCCCTAGCGGCCCAAAGTCCAAGCCCCTCATCTTTTGTATTGATCCGATTTCCCCACGACCCCATGAAGGGAAGTTATAGGGGAGCACGATCCCATGGAGGGAAGTTATAGGGAAGATGGCTAATAAGGAGGAACCCATCATCTCCACTAACTAACATACACATATATAAATTAAACCCTAGGTCTGGGGCAAAGGACAAGTTGTATTCTCTGTACTCATTCTCCAGAATATTGAGAAATAATACTGACTGCACCACCGTGGACGTAGGCACATCTTTGCTGAACCACGTACATCCGTTGTTGTGTGATTGGCGTTTTATTTTCTTTGTTCTTTCTTGGTCATTACTTCTCTCATATTTATTTGTGTTGCACAATCATTGTCTCCACACTAATCAATTTAAATCCCAATCAAATTAATTCAAATCTTATCAAGGGTCTACTGATATTTTCTAAGCCCATAATATCCAATTAATAATCACCAAAGATCCACAAAAGTTTTGGGATAAGAACCAACATTAAAAAGAAACAACATCATGAATTCTCATATTTTAAATACTCAGAAAAATCAGATCCAAAAATTATTCGAATCATCAAATCCGACTTCAGATTTGGATTCTACACGAAAAATTGAGTCAGGTATGTGTTTTGAGTTTTTTCTTAAATCTCATCCAAATGCACTCGAAAAGGAGATCTAAACATTCCAAATTGGCTCTTCTCATTCCACTCGTTTTTGCCTCTTTTTCCAGAAAATTATCAACATATTATCTTCAAGAACACAAAATGATTTTCAAAATTTCTTCCACAGATTGATGAATATTTCTTGGATTACTAACTACCTACAATATGAGTTTAATTCCTATATATTTCATACTTCCAAAAATCCATTACTACTCCATTTTTATCTTCCAAACATGAAAAATCATCTCTTGTCATAATTATTCTAACATGGACAATATACGAACTTAAGTTGCAAATATCACACACTTGCCTTTAATGAAGATCTGATCCTTTGGGGTTGAATAACATAGGTGATTCTCCCTTTTTCCGACCACTTTCGGTGGTGGTTGGTGGTGGTGACCTTTGGTCTTTAGTTCTCCTCCTTTCCAAGCAAGCTTTTCTCTTCCCAATCAACCTTTCACTCTCTCTAAGAAGATTACCTTTCAATTTTGTGTAGAAGAGATGAATGAACCCACATTCAACTAATCTCCAAATACTTATAATAAGACAAAACCCTAAATCACTATTCATCCCCCTTGTAAAAATAACCAAAATGCCCTTTTGGGTTGTCTTTTCATTTCCAAATGACCCGAGACCCAAAATTAACATCCAAATAGACTTTTCTGACTATTTCAAACCTTCCGGACGCAACGACGCAGTCGAAATGACTATAAGGTCGATAGAAAATAAATTTCCTTTTTAATTTAATAAATTAGTCCCGACACGTCCCATACCGCGTCTGACTAAAAAATCCAAATTACCGAAATTATATCACACCGTCATAATAATGACATCATATTCATATATTGCCTAAATATCTTTAAGTAATATTCAGAATCATCCATTTTAATATCCACAATTCGGATGAAACCCAAATGAATTAATTTATAATAAAATCCAATTAATCCATTAATTTAAAATATAACCCATTTTAAAAGTCATTAAAATCACGGGGTATTACACCCTTCCCCGTGCACAATGTATATATATAATCTTTTATCGGTCAATTCTAGCATGCAACGGATTTTAACATGCATTAGTCCTCTTAGGTTACATAACATGCAGATGACAAGATTGGTAGGAGAATACCTCATCAAGCTAAAATATACATGTGACGTTATAATTTCAAGTGAGCTCGTGCATGTGTGAATTGAGGCATATAAAAATAGAATCTATTATAGCAACACCAAATCCAACTACTCCATGTAAGCATGGTAAAGAACATTTTAAGGATTGATAATCTTAACCAAAAGTTCTAGCTACATGGGAACGAAAAAGATGGGATTCAAACACAAGTATATGCCACATCAAGTGTGTCAAACTAAAATACACACAATAAAAATCTTTTTGAGTTTTTTGACAATTTTTAACCAAACAAGCAAAAATATTTGCTCAAAAGACAAACAAAAATCATTTGTATTTTTCACTAGGCCTAAATTACTAAAAAAAGTAAAACGCAAATGATAAACAAAAATCTTTTTGTATTTTTCATTTAATGCAAACTCAAATTAAAGAACTATAATAAAAAAGATAAACAACAATCATAATTCTAGCATGTGATAAAGCATGAAGTATAGACTGGAACAATGATTAAACATGCATACAACTAGCTATGATATATAATATGGGGCACAAAGGAGCTAGGGTATGCAAACATCTACACATTCAACCTTTAGATTTAGCAAGGGATGATGCATGTGAAAGTAAATGAGAATAAAAAATCCTATTTTGTAAAGCTACCAAGTCGGATCTCCTAACCCAAACTAATGATGAATGACGATCTCGGGATATAGGAATCTTGGCTACCTCGATATCCTTACGTAGGGATTTTCTAGGACCTCATTTAAGATCAAAGCAAAATTTCCTAAGATGACCTTTTCGACCACAATGTGAGCACCTAAAGACTCGGCGAAAAAACTTACCTAAGGAATGATCTATAACATTGTTCCTAGAGTATTCTCTTTAAAAAATGGTTTTGGCTTTAAGAGTTAACTCTTTACAAGTATTGAAGCCTAAACCACAAGTGTCATTTTTTATTTGAACCGTTCCTAATATTTTATTTAATTTCTCCGAACGACACTCCAAATAAAATTTGACTATACTAGAGTCTTTTAGTTTATTTTCTAAATCTACAATGTGAGACTCTAATAAAACATTGCGCTCTTCAAACGCAAGAAGCTCATTTTCAAGTATTCCATTAAACCTTTAAGGCTATCTCTCTCACCTTCTACATATCCAAGCTTCTCACGAAGATCTCTCTAATGTGTCTTAAGGTCTTCCAGTAACGCACTCTCATCAATGACCTTGGCACGCTCTCTTAAACTAGCTTCTAACTTCAAATTTTCTCTTTTTAATTTAATAGATTCTTCATATAATTCTTGAAATGCAAATTGAAGTTCACTCTCTTCATCCTCCTGCTCACTTTCTCTCTCTCTTTCTTCTCCACTCTCACTACCATCTTTCTTTGGGATTCACTAACTATAGCCTTGGAAGTGTCATGTGTTAAAATTTCATCAATAAAGGAGTACTCACTTTCACTTACATGGATTGCCATAAAGGCCACAAAGTTGGGCTTAGTGGGGGAATCGGGTCCCTCTTCCTTATCCCTATCACCAAGGGTTGCATTGTAGGAAGTTGGTTTCTTACCCTCTCTCCTTAGTTTAGTGGGGCATTCTCTTGCCCTATAGCCATAACTCTCACAACCATAACACCTATTTGACTCGTCCCTATTTAAATTTTCATTAAAAGTTTTAGGGATCTTCTCGGCTTTGTCATGCTTAGAATTTTCAAGCTTCTTAAAATCATTTTTAAATTTATCTTTGTTAAATTTAAGAAATTTATTAAACTTCCTAGCAAACATAGCGATATCTTCCGAGTCACTCTCACTTTCACTCTCTACTACTTGTTTTTCCTCCTTTCGGGCTTTCAAAGCAACACCCTTATCTATTTTCTTTTCAGTTTTAGAGGGAAACATGTCTAGTTCATAGGTTTGTAAATCACCTACGAGCTCTTCTAATTTCATAGAGGATAAAGTGGGTAAAGAATTTAACATGGTCACCTTATAAATAAATCTATCTGTTGATACCAAAATTAATATGCTGATATGGACGAATAATACAAAGACACGTGTCAATCTATGTGGCACAATAGCAACGAGGAAGTTCATTTCCCCGGCCAACTCATGTTCTCTCCGAGCAACAAGGATACACCGAGAAACTTTAGCACTCCGAGGTACTCCAGCGCTCCGAGGAACTCCTAAGCAACGAGCAACTAAGGCGGTCCGAGCTGCATCTCGGCCCTAGCATTAATTGCTGGATAATCAACAGTTCAACTATTCATTGAATGCTTATTATCTTGACGCACACTCTACATTAAATGTATCACCCTTTCATATGTGTATCATTTAATGTAACACCCTTTCATGTACAGCCTAAGGGCTATAAAT
Source organism: Sambucus nigra (assembly GCA_949130495.1). Lineage (NCBI taxonomy): Eukaryota > Viridiplantae > Streptophyta > Magnoliopsida > Dipsacales > Adoxaceae > Sambucus > Sambucus nigra. The sequence continues at coordinate 622,679,788 of OX422210.1, read as the reverse complement.
ACCTTGTACCACCCTCATTCAAGGGGACCGGAATTTCTTGAGAGAACATATTCTCGAGAATTCTCAAACACTCAGCAATAACATAACAGTGGATGTAGGCTATTCATATAAGGCTGAACCACTTTAAAAATCTTTATCTCATTTTATTTATCTGTGATTGAATAATTAGAGCGATCTAATTTTTTACATCAACAATCGGGTATGGAGCTTAAAATTTTCTTTACTACTCGGTTGTCGGGTATTTTCTCTCCCAAATTAAAAGATGAATTAACTATATCGGAAAGTCTAGCATAAAGTTCATCAAAAGTTTCTTTTTCATTCATTTTGATGGTTTCAAATTGAGTGGTGAGGTTTTGGAGTTTAGAAGATTTTACGACACTAGTTCCCTCGAGAGTGACATGTAGAATATCCCAAGCTTCTTTAGCGGTTTCACACGTCATAATGCGTCGAAATTCATCTGGTATGACCGTGCTAAACAAGTCATTTAAACCTCGAGAATTAAAATTGGCACGTTTAAATTCATTCTCACTTCATCTATCGGCGGGTTTGGGAACACGCTCATTTTCTACTAAATATGTTGGTGGGGACCACCTGTTAACAACTGACAACCAAACCCTCTCATCGATAGACCTAAGTGTCGATTTCATACGCGCTTTCCAATACGCGTAGCTAGACCCATCGAAAATAAGAAATTTTGGAAATGGGGAAAATTTCATTTTTAGTCAAAAATTATTTGAAAGGATCTTAACACAATAAATTAGCGCTCTCGCTCTGATACCAATTTGAAAACGTGAGTTTTTCTGAATCAATGCTCTGATACCACTTGTTGGAATGTGGACCCCCAAATTTTAAATTTTTCAAAAAAAATTTCCTTTTTAGATGCGGAATAAAGATGGATCAACACAGCGCACACAAACAACAAATTTTAATTTCTTTCAAATTAAAATAAGCTAAACTCAAAGTGAAATTAAATTAAACAACAAATACAATTTTCACTTAAACCAAATTATTTTAATCCAAGTCCTAGAAATTTTCCTAACACATAATTAATTCAATTTTGCAAATTAGGCCAAACCAAATTTTATTCAATAAAATAATGACTTGAATTAAATTAATATTTACCCTAATTAAATTTGCACCAAATTAAATTTGCCAATTTTATCTTTTTACCTAAGCATGCATCTAATGTGATTTTGCAAAAGATAAAATAAATAAACCACTACGCCGCGATGTACGAGGAAAAACCCACAAACGGGAAAAAACCTCAAACCGCCCTAGCCTTAAGTCCACTAAGTACGGAATTACAATTGCAAGACATATGGCTTATTACACTCGACTCGACTCCTTCAAGCCCCGACGCGTCTTCTTGCAACTATCTCTGCTTGGCCGATAATCCTGGAATCCACCGGAACCTTGAATTCACCAATGGAGCTTTAGGGAACAACCGTCAACCACACACGGTGGCTTTCACCGTATGAGAATGCCACAACCAAAAAGAAACTTCTTCTTCTTTGAGGGATGTAGAAGTAAACCCAAACTCTCTTCTTTGAGGTGGAAAAGCGAACCCAGTGCCAAACCAACTCCAACAATATATATATATATATATATATATATATATATATATGGTACTTGGAATAAACTTTTATGGGTGTAAACAAAAGCGTTTAAGAAAGATTTTCTTGAAAAACACACACTCAAAACATGAACTCTTTCATTGTGGAATTATGCTCACAAAACTCTCTCTAGGAGATTGTAAAATATGAAAAAGACACATTGAAAGAGTTGGTTCCCTCACATCTTAATTCTATCAAAAAGTAGTGGGGAAAAAGTAGTGGGAACATGGAGAAAACTGCTAAAAACTGCCAAAAAACTATTCCCGCCAAACTCGTTCGAACGATATTTTCGTTCGAACGGCTTTACTAACGATGTTCCAGTGAGAAAAAGGAAATCTCGTTAGAAGTCTTGTTCGAACGACTTTTCACAAAATGGAAGATTCTTTGTAAGCCCAAATTGTTTTATGAAAAGTTCTAAAAACTATTTTCTGGGTAAAACAAAGTCTTTAAAACTATTTATAAAAATTTTATAAAATACACCCAAAAAATTTCCAAGCTCCTATATATATAAAATGCATTCATACCTTAGGAGAATTGGAACCAATGCTGTAGACGTAGAAACGAGGCACAATAAACCCGGCATATGGTAAAGCTTTATAATCTTGGCCGCTACGTATTCAACTTTAACATGTCATAGGCTTGAAGGATACACAAGAACACTATCCTATGACTCAAACGTTTTTGTTCGAAATTGAGCCAACACTACATTAAGACTCAATCGGAGACTTGTGTCCTTACAAAATCGATGCAAGGATTTTTTACAAAACTGATAATACGCATATATTGCATATTTCATCCGTCGAACCTATGCATTTTAGCCCCCTCGGGTGCCTTAATCTCTATATATAAGACCATTAACCAAAAAACCTCGGTTTATATTGTTAACATGCTACATGAGGTATAATTGGGCTTTTGTATGTATTTAGGTACCAAGTATGGGATTCGGATGCATTCCGGTGAAGTTCCGTACGCAATCGAATGTTTAAGGGCATTTTAGTATTTTTACAGCTTAGGCACTGGCCCAACATCTACACGAAAGTTGTATCCCTCCTCGCTAGCTTCGCATGTCCATGAACGGTGCACAATTCCGAGTCCGTATGATGAAGTTACGGTGATTTCAGCGGAGGGAAAAATAAGGAAAGGAAAAGAGGAGGAGAAGAGAAAACAGGGGAAATTGCAGTCTGCCCTGCTTAGTCGATCGATTGATCAAAAGGGTCGATCGATCAACCCTTCAGAATTTTTCCACGATTTCAACTATCGATCGATCGACAAAGGGGTCGATCGATCGATCCCCTATTTTTCTACAGATATTTTCTTTTCTTTTCTTTCTTCTTTTCTTTTATTTCAACTTGGTATATAAGACAATTTTGTTGTAATATCTGAAAGACACACGATTTTAACTTAGGTTAGCTTAGGGTTTGGTTTGGAGAGCTCATCTTCTTCTCTTATTAGGGTGACAACCATTTGGTTTTGTAAGATTGGACTATTCATTTCCATCTCCTTTAATACAGATCTGTTCTCCATTTTTCCTTGCTTTGTAATTTAGTTTAATTGCTTTGTAGTTAGTTTAATTGCTTTAATTCTTTATTTCCTAGTTTAATTAGTATAATTTAGTTTAACTCATCATGCACCCTTAGATAAATAGGGTCGGGATTTCATTCCGCCATTTTTGGGCCTCGAGCTCCGAAAATTAGGTTTTATGCAAAATTGCGTTTAATTGAACTCGCGCGAATTAAAGTAGGATTATTGTGCGTTTAACTTTCTATGTCATGCATCGTTAGTGTTTATGGCGATAATCCGAATTTAATCCACGTGCGACCAATTGCCGGTTAAGTGTTTATTCTCGCAACTTTGGCTTAAATTCCTTATTGTGTGAAGTTTACGTTTAATTGATAATGCTCGATTAAATTGCTTTTGAGCCGGAATCTTGATTAGTAGTTGTTTTGATCCGTATGGTTGGATGATATCCCGATCCTCGCTTTACATTTATTTAGACTTAACTTATTCTTTTCTTTTATTTACATCCAATCATCACCTTTTTACACTTTTATTCCTGAATTAATAATCTGTTATGATCTACTAAACATTCCCTGTGGATTTGATACCCGACTTATTGCTATACTTGTATCGCAAGTGTAGTCGTAACTTAGGTTTTTGTATAGTTCAGGTGAGCCGAATATAAAATAATCGGCGCGTAGGTGACTCTTGCACCGCGGCAAAACCCTGTCTATCAAAATGGCGTCATTGCCGGCGAATGTTTTGATTTAGATTATAATTATCTTATTAGTTCTTAGTATTCTTTCTTTTAACCTTTTTTTACAGGACTTCTACACATGAACGCCTAGAAACGCTTGAATTTTGCTGTGCGCACATTGCTTTGTGGAATTTGCTGTCTCGAGCCTTTTTGGGGGGTAAGCATGTCTTATTCTAGTCATTTCGGTAATCATTATGATAATTCTAAAAATCCTCGTACTCCTATGACTTTTGGTCAATACTTAGAATCCCAAAAAATTGCAAAATCAAAATTGACTTTGGGTGAGTATTACAAAAGTCAAGCTTTGGAGTGCGTGTATTTTGATGACGATGATAATGATTTTGGGCCTTTTCCTCCTTATAATAGGAGTTTTGAAACGAATTGCAATAGTTTTCAAAACTCCTATAATAATGAGTTTCACTTTAGTGTCGATAATGATTTTCAAACCCCTCATTTTCAAGCATCCGCACCTCGGCCTATGACTTTCGGCGAGGGTTTGCTTATGCTTGAGAACGAGAGGTATGAAGAACATTATTGGGAAGAACATCATTGTTGGGAGCAACACTTGGATTTATTATTCGAATCTGACGATGATTTCTCTTCCGAGACTTTTGAAGTCGAGGAATGTTTTGAACCAAATGAGGACTTTGTGCCTACTTTGAAACAAACCATTCGTCACTTGGCCCATCTTGAAATTGAGAATGAAAGTGAGGATGAAATGGATGTAGTATCTATTTGCAATGAGATGATTTCTTCTTTGGATCCCAAAGAAGAAATATTCATTGAAAATGATCCTATCTCCTTTGAAATTCCAACTTTGAGCGATGATAATTCATCTCTTGAGTTTGAATTTCTTTCCTCCCCATTTTCATTCTCCGTTATGACACCGTCATAAGTACCCGATGAGTCGGTACTGAACTTTAAAACGTTCAACCCTTTCATCGACGAGGAGTACTTGCTCAATTTGCTTTCCATGAAGGCATCTTTGCCCTCATGTGCGCCACCTCCCATTACGCTTGCTAAATCTTTGGGAGGAAATTCAGTTTTTTTTTGTCCACATGTGTATTTGTTGCTCGTTCAATCCAAATCCCCCATCGTCCCTCCAAAGTCAAATCGTTCTTATGGTGGACCCTCAGTTATTTAGACTTCTAGTGTACAGTTAGTGTGAGGCCTAAATAGTAGGTTGTATATAGTTAGCTTTTTATTCTTTCTTTCTTTTTATTTTAGTCTAGTGTAATTAGTTAACTTTTTATTATTTATTTTTGTTATGCTCGGTACTAACTTGTTTTGTAGATTCTTTGGACTTGTTCTCATGGGGATCGCTCTGATTTTGGGTAATATCGATCTTTTCCTCTCTTTGACTTGGTTCTTAATGTACATTGAGGACAATGTCAAGTTTTAAGTTAGGGGGTGTGGGATATTCTATCCATTTCTTTATTTAGTCCATGTTTTTGCTCACATGTTAGTTACTTAGTATGCTTTTCTTAGAAAAATTCAAAAATTTCAAAAAGATTTTCTTTCTTTTTTCTCCTTTTTGGGTTTTTTGCCTTTGTTTCCGATGATAAATTTTAATAATTGCGTGATCCATTAGAAAATTCAACGATGCATGTTCTCGATTTTAGAAGTTATTAGTCTTTAGTCCTCAAATCATTAATATTATGAATAACTTCATGAATTAAACTCTCTCATGAGCACATTCGTTTTTCTTGTTATATTGATTTGGTTTAAGATTTTTATAACTCGGTATGCTTTGGTTGCATTGTATATACTTACACCGAGTGATATTAGAGACTTATCTTCATTTGTGAGTGTATACACTATTCTTTCCTCTTTGAAAATGTTTAATTCGTTGGTAATCTCTTTATTCTTTCATTGACCGTTCATTAATTGAGTTCATACTTGAAATGCGTTACTTGATCATGATTTTCATATATTGTTTTACTCGAGAATTGCGTAAAATTTGTGAAATGATCATAGGCCCTCTTTGTTATATCACCCATATTAGCCTGGACCTCACCCTTATATGTTTACCCTCGTTAACCCCTTTGAGCCTAAATATAGCCTTTCACTTCATAACCCCATTCCCATAACCAACTCTAAATTGGAGTTATATACCATACATACACCTTATATACCTTTGTTTGGAATGTTACTTGGGATTGAATGTTGTTGTTATGATGTCGGTTGCAATTTAGGCATATGAGAGTTTGAAAAGTAAAGAAGAAAGTAGTGAAAAAGTGAAGAAAAAGAGAAAGCAAAAAGCAAAAGAAAACATGAGAAAAAGAAGGAAAGAAAGAAAATAGAAAGTTGTAAATGATGTTGTATAGTGTTCAATAAGCTTGATTACTCTCCCCGATGATATATTCAATGCCATTTTGGAACTTGTTTCTCAATTTTGATATTGCTCGCATCTTTCCATTATCCCGAGTTTTCATCCCGAATACTTTGAATCCGTACATACATTCCTTCATTTCGTACCCTAGCCTAACCTACATTACAACCCTATTAAAGCACTATGTGATCTTAGGTTGATGTAATTCAAAGGTTTAAATGGTTTTGATAATCTGTGAAAATGCATTTTGTCTCCTTTAATAGGCGGTATCCTTTCATTGAGATTACAGTTTTTCAATTTATATATAGCGTTCTTCATTTGTGACATGTGCGCGGACTAGTTTCCCTTTACATTTACTCCTTATGGGCACATGTCCCGTGTGTTACCTCCCTATTTCTAGTCAATTCATTTGATGAGTGTAATGCCTGTGAGGATTGACTTTTATGCATGCTTTGATATTTAGTATTCGAGTTATTTAAGTTTTTCGTCAAATCATATTTTGCGTGTGCTCACTCCCCTCCCACATGTTAAAGTTTCAATTCATTGAGGTGCATTCGATAATGTTAATAACTACGGACTTTTCATGTGAATTTGTTTGCTTTGCTAATAACATGTGGAAATCGTGTTCGTATTGTTGGGTTTGTCTCATGCTTGATTGGGCATATTTTGAGGAAACTTTATGATGTTTGTGGGTTTAATCCCTGAAAACCCTCACGAGACGACACTCGTCCACTAGGGTAACCTAGGGGTTTAACAGCTTATTGCATACGCTAAATGCAATCGTTCGCCTTTGAAACTGGCCTTATCTTTTTATTGCTTTTATACCGTACTTTTGTACTTTCTCCTATTTTGGTGTACTTGTTCTTCTTGTGCATCCTATTTCATTGCTAGAGACTAGCAATGTGTAAGTTAGGGGGTGTGATAATACGCACATATTGCGTATTTCATCCGTCGAACCTATGCATTTTAGGCCCCTCGGGTGCCTTAATCTCTATATTTAAGCCCGTTAACCAGACAACCTCGATTTATATCGTTAACATGCTATATGAGGTATAATTGGGCTTTTGTAGGTATTTAGGTACCAAGTATGGGATTCAAATGCATTCCGGTGAAGTTTCGTACGCAATCACACTTTCAATGGCATTTTAGTCTTTTCACAGCTTAGGCACTGGCCCAACATCTACACGAAAGTTGTAGCCCTCCTCGCTAGCTTCGCGTGGCCATGAACGGTGCACGATTTTGAGTCCGTATGATGAAGTTACGGCGATTTCAGTGGAGGGAAAAATAAGGAAAGCAAAAGAGGAGGAGAAGAGAAAATAGGGGAAATTACAGTCTGCTCTGCTTGGTCGATCAATCGATCGATCGACCCTTCAGAATTTTTTCACGATTTCAACTGTCGATCGATCGACTAAAGGGGTCGATCGATCGATCCCCTATTTTTCTGCAGATGTTTTCTTTTCTTTTCTTTCTTCTTTTCTTTTATTCCAACTTGGTATATAAGACAATTTTGTTGTAATATCTGAAAGACACGCGATTTTAGCTTAGGTTAGCTTAGGGTTTGGTTTGGAGAGCTGATCTTCTTCTCTTCTTGGGGTGGCAACCATTTGGTTTTGTAAGATTGGACTATTCATTTCCATCTCCTTTAATATAGCTTTGTTCTCCATTTTTCCTTGCTTTGTAATTTAGTTTCCATGCTTTGTAGTTAGTTTAATTGCTTTAATTCTTTCTTTCCTATTTTAATAAGTGTAATTTAGTTTAACTCATCATGCACCCTTAGATAAATAGGGTCGGGATTTCATTTCGCCATTTTCGGGCCCCGAGCTCCGAAAATTAGATTTTATGCAAAATTGCGTTTAATTGAACTCACGCGAATTAAAGTCAAATTATTATGCGTTTAACTTTCTATGTCATGCATCGTTAGTGTTTATAGCGATAATCCGAATTTAATTTGCGTGCGACCAATTTTTCGGTTAAGTGTTTATTCTCGCAACTTTGGCTTAAATTCCTTATTGTGTGAAGTTTACAGTTAATTGATAATGCTCGATTAAATTTCTTTTGAGCCAGAATCTTGATTAGTAGTTGTTTCGATCCGTATGGTTGGATGATATTCCGATCCTCTCTTTACTTTTACTTAGACTTAACTTATTCTTTTCTTTTATTTACAACCAACCATCACCTTTTTACACTTTTATTCCTGAATTAATAATTTGTTACGATCTGTCGAACATTCCCGGTGGATTCGATACCCGACTTACCGCTATACTTGTATTGCAAGTGTAGTCGTAACTTAGGTTTTTGTATAGTTCAGGTGACCCAAATATAAAACGACCGGCACATAGGTGACTCTTGCGCCGCGACAAAACCCTGTCTATTAAAAACCAAATAGAAATGCAAATAAGATTCTTTTATTTTATTCCTAGGAAATCAAATGATCATGTGCTTTTCATAAACCCTCAATGTTTTTAATTATCTTGAAAAATGTTTGTGTAGAGTTGATCATGAGAGATATTTTCAAAAGAATCTTTCAATGTATCCTTTTCGTAGGTTATGATATTTTTTTAATGTTTTGTATAAAATAAAGTTTGGACATATATCTTTTAAAGATTGTTTTAATCCCGCATCATAATCATAAAATTATTGATAAAACTCTTTAATCTCTTATCAAATTAAATCTAGACTCCCTTTGATAATATTTGTGGACAAGATTTTTGTAATATCTCTTATAAATCTTTATAGTCGAGTTGTTCTCTTAAAGTATTACAATGTCTAATGTCAGGATGACCTAGGTGGTCCCAGTGGTAGATTATGAGAAACGCCCCTTAAAGTGGACCTACATAGATCATATAATCAATGACACATACTTATTGCATTAAAGAAAATCGAAAATGTCAAATTCATAATGAATGCTAAAATTAGTGGGAGTAAAAAATCATAAAATATGGTTATAAAGGAAGGTGGGGGTACTTATCCAATTGTCAATAACTTTCTTAAATACTTGTTCTTTCAGTTGTTATATTTTTCAAACAACAAAGAAAAAATACATGATCAACCACTAATTGATTGTATTATTAGCGTGATAGAAATATAGATAAAACAATAAGGAATAACATTAAGAAAATACTAAAAGGAGTATACTATCCTAAATAATTATGTGGTTATTTACATGAACATAAATTTGGCATAGGGATAAATAATGATTTGGTTTTATTTTCACAAGTCATAATTGTGACACCCCGCCTAATTAAATACCGGGTGATCAGTCTTTTATTAATTAATTCAGAATATCCAGTTGGTTCAGATTATGCATCACTGTCAAAAATTTTATTATTAAAACTAACCACCTAATATTTAATAGGGAATGGCCATATCACATAATTGTGACACCCCGCCTAATTAAATACCTGGGGCGTCGTCTTGGGCTAAAATGCCCCAGACTCCAAATAAAACACCCGAGTAGTGTTTTCTAAATTTTCGACCCTTCCGGACACACTGGCCTGCTCAAAATGGCCATACGAGTTACTTAAAAATAAATTATCCTTTTTAACTCACTAAAGTAATACTGACACGACTCACACTCGCGTCCCAACTAAGTGTATTGTAACTGCCCTATATTTCACTCCCGACCAAAATAATATTCTCATATTCATATATTACTTTACTCGTTGAGTAATATTCCACGTAATTATTTCCGATAAATACTAACTCCCTTCACGCTAGTAATTATTATAATTAAATCCGGATTAATTATAAATTAAATTTTCTCCATTTAAATCAATTAATCCCAATTCCATAATTAAATAAAATTCTACAAAAATGCGGGGTATTACATACTTCCCCCTAATAATAGAATTTCGTCCCAAAATTTGAAAAAAATACTAAATTGAGGTATACCTACTGGAAACAACTCTGGATACTATTCCCGCATGTCATCCTCATGCTCCCAGGTAGACTCCTATACATTATGATGTCGTTATTGCACTCGTACTAACATCACAACCTTTTACCTTAATTTTCTCTCACTATGGTTAAGAATAGATATTGGTCCCTCCTCGTAGGAACTATTGGGCTGAAGTTCAATTTCCTCCCACGAAATGTGGGTGTGGGCCAAATCATCCCGAAGATATTTCCTCAGTGAGAAAATGTGGAACACATCATGAATCCTATGCAAGTGCTCCGGTAATCCAAGTCGATAAGCTACTAGCCCAATCTGCTCAATAATAGGGAATGACCTCACATACCTCAGCTCCAACTTCACTTTCTCCCCGAACCGCATGACCCCTTTCATTGGAGATACTCGCAACAACACCTGATCCCCAACAATGAATTCTATGAAAAATCTTTTAGCGTCGACGTAACTCTTCTGTCGTTCCTGAGCAGCTCGAATGCGACTCCATATCAAATCAACCTTAGTTGAGGTGTCCTGAATCACCTCCAGCCCAAGTAATTTGTTGTCCCCCACTTCAAGACAATATGCTGGAGAACGATAAGGTCTGCCATACAATGCCTCAAACGGAGTCATGCCAATCGTAAACTGGTAGGAGTTGTTATAAGTAAATTCCACCAGTGGAAGGTACTACTCCCCTCCCCCTCCAAAAACTAGGACACACATCCGTAACATTTCCTCTAACATCTGATTTGTCCGCTCTGCCTGCCTGTTTGTCTATGGGTGATAGGCCGAACTCAATCGAAACTCCGTACCCATGGCCTGCTGGAAGCTCTCCCAAAATCTGGACACAAAAATATTGTCCCGGTCGGATACAATATTAAGGTGCACCCCGTAGAGTCTCACTACCTCGGCAATGAAAATCTAAGCATACTTACCTATAGTATAATCTGCCCGAACTGACAGAAAATGAACCACCTTGGTCAACCAATCCACAATCACTCATATGGAATCGTGACCTCTCTACGACTTGGGTAGCCTTGTAATGAAATCCATAGAAATGCTCTCCCATTTCCACATAGGGATCTCTAACGACTGTAGTAGTCCTCCCAATCTCTGATGGTCTGTCTTCACCGACTGACAAGTGGCACACCTCGAAACAAACTCGGTGATGTCCTTCTTCATTTCGCTCCATTAATATTATCGCCTCATATACTGGTACATTTTATCCCCTTCAACATGTACCACAAATCGTGAATCGTGCAACTTTTTCATTATCGCATGTCGCAACTCCTCCCCCTCTGGGACTACTAGTCTGCCATTAAAGCGTAAACCCCCATCTGAGCTAACGATGAAAGACTCTGCTCCCTCGACTAGAAGCTGGATAATTCGACCCTGACAGAAGGAATCTGCTGCCTGAGCCTATATCACCCTAGTAACTATCTCAGGTGTAACTGTCATCATCGACATGAATGAGCAGGCAACTGCATCCTAATGCCCGAGTTCTTTCCATTTCTCCTTCCATACCTCGGCCACCTCATCTGTTGGCCTACGGCTCAACGCGTTTGCTACCACGTTAGCCTTCCTCGCATGGTAAGGAATGTCGAACTGGTAGTCCTTCACGAATTCTATCCATCTCCACTGACGCATATTCAACTCCCGTCGTGTGAACAAATACTGTAGGGATTTGTGATACGTGAATAGGAAACATTTATCCCCAAGAGATAATGCCTCCATAACCGCAACGCAAACACGACTGCCGCTAACTCTAAGTCGTGGGGTGGGGTAATTCTTCTCATGAGGCTTAAGCTTACGGGAAGCATAAGCAATTACCTTATCCTCGTGTTGAAGTACACCCCCAAGTCCTGATAAGGACGCATCAGTGTAGACCAAGTACTCCAACCCGGGCCTGGGTAGTGCTAGAACTGGTGCTGAAGTCAGCTTGTCAGGCATCATCCCATATGAACGACACCCCTTTGCGAGTCAAGTTTGTCAACAGACCCACTATCTTTGAGAATCCCCGAATAAACCTCCTTTAGTATCCTGCCAGCCCCAAGAAACTACGTACCTCAGTTGGTGTCGTGGGTTTCCCCCACTCCCTCACCACTAACACCTTTCCCGGATCTACCGATATCCCCTCCTCAGATATTATGTGACCTAAGAACTGAACCTCCTTCAGCCAAAATCCACACTTTTCATACATTGCATATAATTAGTACTCACGCAGTGTCTGCAAAACCATCCTCAGATGCTCGACATGCTCCTCCTTAGTCTGTGAATAAATCAAGATGTCATCAATGAAGACGATGACAAATTAATCTAGGAACTCTCTGAACACCCTGTTCATTAAGTCCATGAAAATAGCTGGGGCATTCGTTAGTCCGATCGGTATCACACGAAATTCATAAGACCCATAACTCGTCAAGAATACGGTCTTTGATACATCGTGTTCCTAGATTCGTAGTTAGTGATAACCTGGCCTCAAATCTATCTTTGAGAAGAAAGCAACCCTCTCAATTGGTCGAACAAGTCATCGATTCGGGGCAACAGATACTTATTCTGTATCGTGACTTTGTTCAACTCTCGAACACACAACCTCAATGACCCATCTCTCTTCTTTACAAACAACACTGAAGCACCCTAAGGTGAGGTACTCCTATGAATAAAGCCTTGTCCTAATGCTGCTCAATCTGGTCTCGTAGCTCTCTCGTCTCAGTTAGAGCCATACGGTAGGGTGCTCGAGCTATCGACCGAGTACCTGACATCAAATCTATGATGAAATCAATCTCTCGGCTAGGTGTTAGTCGTGGTATGTCTTAGAACACATCAGTAATATCCCGGACTACGGGAATTGATCAATGGGAATCACTATATCCATGGAGGTCTCTTTCGCTATGTAATATAGATGGGTGGATGATCCTCCCTCAGAACGAGGCATCGCCACTAGGAACATCTCTTGTCCCAGAATAACCAAGATGATGCTCCTACTAAAACAGTCTATCAGGGCTCTATAAGAAGAAATCCAATCCATGCCAATAATGGTGTCATGCTCGTGCATATCTAAGACTAGCATATCTACTGGAAAAATCAAACTCCCAATCTCTATACCTACTCCTTGGCATATAAAGAAGATTAATGACCCATTCCCTAGCGATGAGTCTACGCAAGTCACTGTACTCTCTACTGTGTCTAACAACACTGTGGCCCGTGCAAAACTAGTAGCTATAAAGTAGGGTGATGCCCCCGTGTCAAATAAAATGCTCCCCATAGTACCATAGATAGGAAATGTACCCTCAATAGCGGGTGGGGCTTGATGGGCTGGGGCCTGATGGACATTATAGACACGGCCATACGACAACTGACCCTACTGTATTGGGGCTACTAAAATAGCTGGCAAGGCTGGAACCTGGATGGTGCTGGGAGGGCAGTTGGAAATAAATGTCGTTGGGGCTCCTAATAAGTGCCCTGCTGCTGATGCTGCTACTGCTGCGGGGATCCACCCCTCTGGGGATAGTCCTGATGTTTGTGGCCAGTATTACCACAAGTAAAGCACGTCCCTAGAAAGTGTCCTCCCTTCTGTCCTAGCTGCCCTTAGCCCTGATGGCTATTACCTCCCCTCCCTTGGCCCTGTTGGACTTGCTAAAATCGCTGCTGACCCGGCTGGCCCTGATGGCCCTGCCTAAAACCTCCCCATCCCTGCCTAAAATCTCCATAACAAAATCTCTTATAAGGATCTCCCTGATGGAAACCCTTCTCATCCTGACGGACCTGTCCTTGAGATGGGTATGTCCCATCGGTACCACTACCTCCTGTCCGACCCTTCTGATTGGACTTCCCAACTCGTTTGCTTCCCTGCTGGTGGAAGCGATGGTCCTGATAATGTAGCAGGGCAGCATTAACCACATCATAATAAATGTCTAATGAAAGATTTCCTAACAAGTGCTGGCGAATCTTCCACGTTAGACCATCCATGAATCTCTGAATCTTCTTCTCTTCAGTCGGTATCTCATCTGGAACTAGATTCATAAGGTTAGTAAACTCCTCTTCATGCTCAGCAACTGTCTTTCCTTCCTGCTTGAGGTTCAGTAGCTTCTGCCTCATCTCGGTCTGCACGGCGAAAGGGAAGTACTTGCGGTCAAACCGCACCCAGAAATCCCTGATAGTCAAGCTGTCTCTCTCCTCCACAGTGGTGATGGACTCCCACCACTGTAACACTGCTCCTACCAACTTAAAAGTAGATAGATTATGATTTTTTACCTCGATCCACTCATACAACCTCAGGTGCCTCTATATATCTTTCCTCCATTGGCTCGCCTTTACCACATCTCAACTCCCAGCGAACTCTGGAGTTACCACATCTCTTACGCTCTCCCAAGAAGAAGGGAGAGGGTGGATTGGTGATGGAACCACTACAGGTGCCTGTGGTGGAGCCTGTTGCACCATGGCTAATACTGCGTTCATCGCCTGTGCTGCAATAGCAGCAATTTTCGCAGCATTCATCATACCTTGGGTCGAAGCTGGCTGAGGCTCAGGCTGGGCATTCCTATTGGCTCGCTGTGCACGTCTGGGAGGCATCTGAAATGAGAGAGAAACTTTATAAGTCCATTGTAAATATCTCAAATAGCTGAAGACGTAAAAATCGCAAATAATGAATACAATAGTCCTAAATATAGGGCTCTACATCAAAGATAGATATGCGAAAAACATAGTAAGTCGTACAGATCCTAAGGATTCTAGAACCCGATGCTCTGATACCACCTGTGACACCCCGCCTAATTAAATACTGGGTGATTAGTCCTTTATTAATTAATTCAGAATATCCAGTTGGTTCAGATTATGCATCACTGTCAAAAAATTTATTATTAAAACTAACCACCTAATATTTAAGAAAAACTGATGTCAAAATTTTATCTTTTTAACTAATTATAGAACCAGAAGAAAAATAACTAAACATTCACCATTGAATCCAATCACATAAGAAATGAAATACTGAGGTAATAAAAGGGACTGGAGTAAACACATCCAATCCAAAATCAAATACAATAGCCTAACTAAATAAATCCAACAACTGAAGGGTAAATAACTAAGTTCATAATCTCTTAATAACTAAATAGAAAAGGGCAACAGGCCCTAAATGATGAAATAGCTCAAAGGAAGTCAATAAGAGTCATGAAGGTGGCTACTACCAATGCCCTGTAGCTTCCACGGTAGCTACAGCTCGTCGAATGAGTGAATCTCCTATGCTTGGTGTCCCTGTGGCTGGGCACCTAAAAATGGTTTGACAAGAAAAGAGATTTTAAAGGAAATGGGTCAGATGCCGAGTTGAAAACAGTTTAAAAATCAGCAAGTGCTTAAAATGATTTATTAGCACATATATTTATCATCTTAAATTATCGAACTCACTTGGTAATGCTCACCTCTCCTCAAGTGTGCACCCCTAATGAATATTCAACCCCACTAGTCTTATTCCCACACTAACTATTTCCCGCGCAAAGTACCATACATACAATTAATCCCACTTTAGCATAAATAAGCATTTTCAGTTTTCCAATTATGTGACCATTACTTAATTCATTTCGGAATTCATTATAAATTTTTACCTACTAAATTCACACAGTAGATATCAACACAAGGGTATACATATATTCACTTTATCTTATATATATATATATATATATATATATATATATATATATATAATACTGCACCCTGAGACACAGCTGCGGTGCCTGCATACTCTGCTACATGTCATGTTGCATTGATCATTTGCATAAAGAACTAAAGGTTCAGTCTCTCACGAACCATCAAAACAAAACACATGTATTGGAGGCGAACATAGTCCTAAGCCGATGGGCTACGCACATACCTACGCACCCATACGACCGTCATCACTATCGTTCTCACAGATAGTCCGTAACTAGGTTCTATGCTCTAGTGATACCAATCAATATCCCACCCGAAGGCTCCTCAAGGCATGATTGTCCACAACGCGCAACCTCCGCTCGATAGCAAGCAACGTCGGTATGTTATACACATAATAATTAAATCAATAAGTATGCACATAACTTATTATATTAATTAGGTATTCACGCGTCCTAAGTTCCTGAAATTATAGATAGTATTATCGTCTCTACTATTCACTTTATCGCAGGACTTCGACTTATGTCTCTAACATATACCTTTCTCTAAGGTTCTATTAATCCTCTATATCCCAAAGAATAATCTCTCTCTCAACTCATTACTAACTAGGGATTTAAATCATTCGGTGATAGTTTAGGTTAATTTCTCTCACTTGGACCAACCTAGAAAGGTAACCTATCTGGGCCAAAATATGTGTTTTGAAATATAGTTAGAAGTCCAGGATTCTCGTTCGAACGAGGTCGTTTGAACGAACTTCTCACTTCGAACAAACTCAAGAATTTCGTTAGAAGTCTCGTTGGAATTCTTGTTCGAACGAGAATTTCGAGATCATCCCTGTTCTTCTAAAATTCGTTTTTCCAATCTTTTTCTCATCAAAATTAGTCTAAAACTCATCCAAACTCCCAATCAATGATTCTAAACTATTCCTACTCATAATGGGGTACTTTCTAACACAATGTAAATGGAAAATCCTTACATAATCATAGGGAATCTAAACTAATGTCGTCACTCTCTAAAGTCCATTAATATTAAACCCACCATAAACAATCACTCAAACCCCCCAATTATTTTGTGATTATAACATAAATATCCAGATTTATCATTCCCACGATAGTGTTATTCATTTACACGCAAACCAATCTTTCAAATTCCATAATTTAATAGTGATTCAGTCTCAAATTCATGGCATCAATGGTTATCTCATAATCTAGGTTAACATGAATCATATATGCTTAGAATTTTAGCAAGATAAACACTTGCCTTTTCGTGATCCTCTGAATTGTTGAATGAAATTGATATTTAGGTGCTCCTCTCTTCGTGATCTACGCGTTGGTGTGATTTTCGGTGGAAAAACTTGAATCTTTGGCTTAAATCACCTATATGTTCTTCTCCCTCTTTGGTTCTCTCCTTCTCTCTCACGTAGGTTGGAAACTGATAACCTCTTCTAACCCACGTATAACCCTTATTTAATTCCTAATTTTCGTCCATTTAATTCTCTAAAAATCCCAAAAGACCAAAATACCCCTCTGGGGTGTCGTCTTGAGCTAAAATCCCCGGACTCCAAATAAAACACCCGAGTAGTATTTTCTGACTATTTCGACCCTTCCGGACACACTGGCGTGCTCAAAATGGACATACAAGTTACTTAAAAATAAATTATCCTTTTTAGCTCACTAAAGTAATACTAACACGACTCACACTCGTGTCCCAACTAAGTGTATTGTAACTGCCGTATATTTCACTCCCGACCAAATTAATATTCTCATATTCATATATTACTTTACTCGCTGAGTAATATTCCACGTAATTGTTTTCGATAAATACTAACTCCCGTCACGCTAGTAATTATTACAATTAAATTCGGATTAGTTATAAATTAAATTTTCTCAATTTAAATCAATTAATCCCAATTCCATAATTAAATAAAATTCTACAAAAATACGGGGTATTACAATAATAAGTCAAACTAATGGACTACAACTAAGTTTAGGATCTTGTTGAACTACATAATTGACGCACCCAAGTCAGGTATGAGTGGGTCATCAAGAACAAAATGCGACTCTAACGGTAATTAAATGATATAAAGCTAAATTAGAGTAAAATATTTCACCATTAATGAGGAAAAGGTTGTAAATGAACCTTCTCAATTATATCTAAGGACATGGAATTCTTATGACATTCGTAGCTCATTATGATAGAAAGTTACAATAAGTGGATATGAAAACTAATTTTTGGAGTTTAATAAACCATGTGTATATGTTTAAAATATCATGTATATACATAAGTTTCCCGCATATCGTATTTTAATAAACAATATTATCATGTTTTTAATCATTTTATATTTTTATACACCTTAAGATCAATGTTTTCTCTATATATAACGAATTTAGAAAGTAGAGAAACAAATTAATTTCATATGGAATTAAGAGTTAAGTATTAAGTAATGAGATACTTATAAACTATACACACGCATTTATGATATATGTTCATTTAAATATGAATGGTTATTATGACTCGAATTTACAAGTTATACGAATATTATGAAGTTTACTCTTTCTTAAGTATGTTTGTTCTAGTTTAACGACCAATATAATGAAGGTGTGAAACATAATCCATCCATTAACTATTGTGAAAATTGAGTTTGTATCATGTTTTGATGCTACAACTTATGTATTTTAGCAGCGTGACTTCATTTTGGGACTTGGAGTTATCGACACTATTATCAAGCCACTGAAATATTATGACAATATCATTGCAATCTTCTTTATGATGAAATATTATGTATTCTAAGAGTAACTAAGCAAATTGAATGTAAATATCTTTCAATTAAATAAGAAAGTCTGAAACAAAGAGTGTCACTTGAACACATTAGTATACGTGTTGACATAGCAAAATCCATATAAATGGGCTATCACAAAAGATATTGATGAAGCATGCTTAAGATATGGGTCTTAAGTGTAGGCAATAAAATTTTGATGTTGTGGATTGCTAGTGCTTATTTCTTACACTGCCTTATGATATCACTAAAGTGTTTCCAGATTTTATATTTCTATCTCTATTGTATACATGCATGTGAATTAATGGATGAACGCGACAAAAATAATCTTTTTATAAAGACATTATGGAACCATTATTGACAATTCACATTTTAGGCCTCATTAAATATGACATTAGTGGCGTAGTATATGGAAGGAACCATGATCTTGAATTAGTGTGGAACCATCTTGACTCATATTTAGTGGAGTATTTAATTAAGGTGAATTATTGTTAATGACTATTCTAAAGATTATTGCTCGCCTGATGTTCCTTTAATCAAATCATTTTGTGAATTCTTATAAGGACCAAGTAGGAGACTATTAGGAATATTTTCTCCATTTACTAATTTGGGAATTATGAAATTCGTAATTAATTAATGGGTTAAATAAAAGAGTCCTACGTAATGTGGTCCAACTAAGAAATCATATTTGGTTAGGAGATCTTTAGATAAATCACTGGGATTTTTAAGAGATTAAGTGGGTTAGTCTCCTAATGTATGTATAAATGTGATGTATGGTACAATTACAGTTTGCATAGGAGATTTAGGTTCTCTCTCACCCGATATATAATAGGTCATTCTCCATCAAAATAGCCTTCATAAACACACAATATATTGGGCTAGAGACAAAATTCTGAAATTCCATTTGAGTGCACTTTTTAATTAAAGAATAGGGATCGCTGGAGCAATTAATCAAGATGATTAAAAAGAGATTTCTACAACAAAATTGATCAATGCATTGGATAAAGATAAGTCTTCTTTTTTATCGTTTAGTTATATTTTGTGAAAAGCATGAAGATCCAATTCTTTTACGTTCTCTCTTGTTTTAATTCTTGTATTTTATTATTTGTTACTATTTTCTTGAGAATTATAAAAAAAACGAGTATATAAAATAAATATTCCACTTTTACTTTTGATGGAAATCGTTTGTAATATAAAAGAGAATTATGAATAAATAAAATACTTGATAAATATTAATTCATAAAATGTTATATTTTCAAATTACTCGTTACCTGGATACTATCACTAGGGATCCCTTACATGTAATAGGCAACATCTTTTGTAATTCATTATCTTTAATATGTTAATAAACATATATTATATTATGTGTATATTCTTATGGGTATCTTAATGATCGAGTATTGTGTACCTATAAAGTGTATTACATGTATCGAGTTAAGTGCGATCTCAATAACATATCGTTTTCTCTTTAAATTCATTTTCAAACTTCAAATAGTATTAGATCCCCTAAACTTCCATTGAAATCCTTCATCTAAAAAAGCCCCTAAAACTTCACTGAAATATTTATATCCACCTTCAGTCTCCATCTCAATCATCCTTAGTCTTTATCTCATGGCCAACAGTCTCCATCTCAACGTCAGAGCCTTCTTATCAATGTCGAGAACTATGACATATACCGAGTATGATCACAAGAGGTGAGTCATGATCCAAATTCGTGACCACGGGGGTCAGGGTCTAAATTTGTGATCACAGTAAAATATTTTAACCATGGTTGTGACCCCTTCAATGGGTGACCTAGACAAAATAATGGTTATGGTTTCAGACCGTGACCACCATGGTCACGACTCCAGATTGTGACCCAATCATAATCTATATAGAAGGAATTTTGGCACCAATTTGGCCAAGTTGAGGGTCACAGTTTCGTATCATGACCAAATCATGACAAACCATAGTGAAGCATGGTCTCGATTTTGAATCGTAACCTAAAATTATGACAATATTTTAAGTCGAATTGGTCACGGTCCAATGGTCACTATTTGGAACTGTGATCAGTTAAGGGTGACGTAGTGGTCACAGCTGGGAACTGTGACCATACATTGGGAACTGTGATAATGTAATTGGTTGTAGGGGATAGACATGTGTTTCAGTCGGATCGGATCAAAAAATGCTTTTTCGGAACAAATTTTGATTTTGTAGAAATAAAATAATTATTTCTATTTTCGATCTGACTTTTTCAAAATATTTAAAAAAATTTGAATTCGTAAAAATAAAAAAAAAATGGCAAAAATTAAAAAAAAATCAAAAAATTCGAAAATTCTACAATTTCAAAAAAATAAATTAAGGATTTTCAATTACTCAAAATTCTCATATTAAAGATACAAAGAAAAATGTTTAACTCAACATGTAAATACATGAGGATTTGACCCTTTTTTTTCATTTATGTAGAGGTTAAGAGGAGAATCTCATTTAGAGCAATACTTTGGAACCCTCATCCTCTCCCAACCAATGTGAAATATGAGAAAGTTTTAAAAAATTGAAAAACAATTGGCAAAACTGGAAATTAAAAATAATTCAAAAAAAAATAATTCAGCAAATCAGATCGAAAAATTAAAAAAAATGGAAATTCAATATTATTTTTTATTTTGGATTCCATTTTTTTGGAAAAATTAAAAATCGAAAATCGAGAAACTAAAATTTCATTTCAAATTCAGAATAAATCAGACAAGTTAAAAAAAACATAGTCCTAACAGGAGGGTCACGGTCTGGTATCGGGTATAAATAAAAACACCCTAGTTTTTTTTATTTCATTTCACCGGCCACTCTCTCTTTCTCTCCACTCATTCTCTAACTCTCTCTCTTTATATATATACGTGTGTGTGTGTGTGTTAAATTAATATAGTGTTTTTACAAATTTGGGTATAAATTTTAAATTGGGTACAATGTTGTGTAAATTTGAATTTGAAATTGAAATCTGAAATTGAATATAATGTTGTTTGAATTTTTGTACATTTGTTTTTTATTTATACCTAATTGGGTATATTGAAATCTTAAACCATGTTTAAGGAAAATCATTCCCTTTTCCAAAATCACCCCTTCATATATACCAATTCGCGTTAGTATTTTCTTTGAAAATCACTCTTTCAACACACACAAACACCGTGTTATAAATACTTATTTTCCTCTGAAAATCTTCCATAAGCACACCCTTGTGTTAATTATGGGTTAAAGCTCTCTAGTTTATTTAACTACCCATTTAATCCCTTTACTTTGTGGACATTGATCAATTTTCACATCTCGTGTCCACTTTACCCTTTACTAGAACATTTATTAATTCATTTAAGTTAGGTTATATTTTTATATATACACCACACAACCCATTTCTTGACATGTTCCAATTTTATTATCATTTTTTCTCGAAATCTTCCAATATGTGTATACTTTAACGGGCTCCACACCGTTAGCTATGCTACCATATGCTCAGGCCAGTAGTTTTGGGTATTGTATCCCAGACCTCCTGGCCCTCTTTAATTATCCTGCTATCATCCGAGTCCATATCAATGTGTTTTAACACTTTTTAAATCTCCGCATTATTCCATTTTTTCTTTTTTCTGATCGAAGCTAAAACTTGGGATTTCACCCCAACTTGTTCTACACTTTAAAGTAATCATTTCATGTTCTTTATACCCTTACATTAATTTTATTCCAAAATCAAGTTCATTTAGGACCATTGTGTGTAATACCCTTTCCAACATTTTTATTTCATAAAAATGTTCAACTTTACCTAAAATTACCATTTTATCCATTTCTTTCCAAACTTGTCTTTTCCTCCATTTTCTCAAGTGTTAGTTCTCAAAACACCACTAAGTTACCCACACTAACTTCTTAAATGTTTTAACACATTAACATTTTGGAATAACATTTTAAAATAACATTCATTTCAAAGTGGATACATTTTTATTTCATTACTTTATCAGAAAAATACCAGTTTTTATTAATTAAAGTAGTCTTAAAATTATACACTCATCACCTTTTCAACACCCTTTTCACATACTTTAAGGACTGAAATTTATAATTTCTTTATTTCATGCTTAAATCCAATAAAACCCTCATTAAACTTATTTATATGTTCAACCTCAAAATACTATAAGTTTTTATGCATGAGAAAATGGATTTTAAGCCCCAAAATCCTATCGAATGGGTCTAACATATAATTTACACCTAGAAATTTCATAATATTTGCACAAACATACTTTTAAAGGAAAAGACACTTTATTTCTTCAAAACTTGAATAAAATGTTCATTTATATAAAATCCCCAATTTTTGACAAGAAAACTTTGAAACATTTCTCCGTAAAAATTTCCATTCAAAATAAGCATTCTTCCAACATATTTATTTTATAAAAATGTTTAATACCAAGTTTTCTTAAAATATATCATTTTTTTCAAACCCTTTGTAAACCCATTTTTACAAATTATAAGAAATATCATTCTTATATCATTATGCATCATATTCTTATAATTCTAGATACAATACTACTAATGTGCAAGATAAGGTCTTAAACTAAGAGTAGAGTTTGCCCACCTCAAATGTACCTCCAGAAATGCTTGGATGAAGAAGAAGGTGATGGAAATTACCACCTCCTAATGTGGCCTCAAGGAGGTTTCCTAGCTCCATAAAGCTTGCCTCCATAAAAGCTCGCCCAAACCCCCTTCAAACTCCATAAATCTCTCTTCTTCTTCTTCTCGAAAACCCCTCAACAACACCTTCAAAATTCGTAGCTTTCCCCAACAATGGTGGAAATGGGTATATTGGGTTGAAATATGGTGGAATACTAGTTATATATGGTGACACAAGGTGGGGATATGGTGTATTACTAGTGGGAAAGGACTTGAGGATATGGAATACTCTTGACATTGGAGAGAGAGAGAGGGAGGAAATTTGATGGGTTTTTGGTGGGGGAGAACCTCCCCACCTCTCTCTTCTTCTCTCTCTAAATAAACCCACAAATAACCCAAACAACCCTTATAAAACACCCCCAAACCTCAAAATGATGTTTTTACCCAATCTAGATTCACGAGATATCGACACGTCATCAATTCAATGGCCCAAAACGTGACATCACACAAGGATAAGCCCATTCAAAACTTTTGAGCAACCTGATTCGAATGAAAATGAGGCCTCGTTCGAATGAGAAAGTGGCTTCGTTCAAATGACCCTCTAACGAATTCAGACACAGGCACCTTGTTCAATCCTCATTAGATCTCCACTTCGAGCCACCTATCTTCGTTCTAACAAAATAACAGTTTCATTCAAACGACCCTTAAATCGTTCGGACCACAATGTCCAATATCTCCAATTTTAACCCAAAGACCTCCAACAATTATCATGAAGACTCCAAAATGGTCCAATACAGATATAAACCCAATTATAATGATCCAAATCCCAAGATTTTCATATTATTACAATTTATACGGTAAATATAATAAAATATTTGGAATGGGTATTACATTTTTCCTCTCATTTAGAATTTTTGTCCCCAAAATTATCGATATGCCAATTCCTCAAGTTCATGGAATTTACCAACCCTTATTCCAAGTCATAGAAATCCTATAAGACAAAATCATCGAAGTCCTTAATAGTTATGATCACATCATCACTTTCTTTTACATGGGGGTTATCATCAAAAGCCCAACATGCGACATGCTCTAACGCTCACCGTCAGGTTAACCATTAAAATTGCATAATTGTGCCCGAGTTTCCACTCATTTGGCAATTACGTTCAATCATGTCCTAAGACTACCTTTGTTAATACTTAATCATAGCGGTGCCTCTGTCGGTCAACCTCTTTAGTGATCGATATTTACCCAAGAGTGAATCGTAATATAACCAATCTTCTCGAATCTAAGGACTACACATTCTAAGTTTACTCAGATCCACGAGTTGCCATGACCACATAACCTCATATCGTAAATCACTCACTTAGTAGAGTGACACACCAATAAAATCATTAGCGTGCACTCGATTGATACCTTTTGAATTGTCACTACGATGACCCTAGTATTACTCTAGGCACCTTGCTTAGGAGCATTCACTTGAGTATCACACCAATCCACTCATTGTGGTAAAGTAACATTGCGTGCTAAGTTGTATCGAGTTCTAACATTATAGAATGTCCTCAAGTTTTCATGAATCTATTTACAACCAGATCCACTGACTACCATGTCGACCAGTCGTAAGGTCATTAATCCTAAGGAAAATAATTACAATGAGCAAGCTGTGTAGTCGAAAGTGCTGCCACCCGTACACTGAATTTTGTGAAGTAGCGAGAATACCTCAAGTAGTGGCACACCCAGTTATCGATTTGCATTAACCATGCTAGTCCACCCGCACTCCAATAGGAAAAACCACGTTGTACCATGACATGGTACAATTCCAAGCTACCACATTCATCAAAATACCGATCCTTTATTACCAGAACTGAAAGGGATACACACACAAAAATGAAGGAACAAACAACTGTTCTGAGAAAATCCCATCCGTACGCAACGGGCTATGGTCTGTGAAAAGCAAACCTAAGCCACATACTTTAAAGTCCATGACTCCTCCCAGAAGATCTCACTGGGCACTATCCTAGCCACATACCATAGATCAAGTCACCAACCATGAAGAAATAGATCACAAATCATTCATCCCTTCAAGATGAAAGCCATAGACGAACCTACTATCTCCTGGGAAGTCAAACAATGTACGTACCTCCATAAAAATAAGGTTTCCTCCTTACATCCTTGATTAACGCGAGTCATCGTGATTGATGAATGCTAACGCCCTTGTTGACACCAACCTTGTTCATCTTACTAGTGATGACGTTACCAACCCATCGTACCTAGGTTACTTCCCACCTTATAATATCATGATTGTAACTTCGTAAGCCTATGTATCCTTAGGGAGAACCCTATTATGAATAACATGCACCTTATAATAACCTTTACCTATACGAGGTGCTCACCAAGCTTATCTTTAGGTTCTACCCAAAGTGAACTTACTTAATGGCCACATCGGTCGTTATTGACATTCCAAGGGTAGTAAGTACCATACCAGGATACATCTTCTAATCCGTATCATCTTGGCAAGACTTGAAAAGAACTAGTCCTTACCTTGCTAGCGCTATTCTTACTTATACTATCGACACACGCAAGCATCCTAATCATGCTTCAATACCCCTTTGGGATGCCACTTTTAAGTTTCCATATGACACCACTTTTAATTTTCCATATGACATCACTAAACTAAGTCTCGAATGCATTTACTAGTACTCCTCAAAATAAAATGTCACATAGCCTACACTAGCCATTACATGTTATCCGAGCATCACACCTATTCACTACACGAGTTTCCAATTTCTCTTAGAAGGTGACACCACCCATCTGTGCCAATTCGGATCACAGCACCTGGCACGTACACTATTTCAATATTTCAAACCTTGGCTAACAACCTGAGGTCATTACCTGACCCTTACTACAATCATCACCAAGACAGTAGTACGTCTTCATATCGAACTTAATTGGTAAAAGTCCACAAAACCCACTAAGATTTCATCATCCATGACTTTCTCATCATAGATGTGCTCTAGAAATTTTTCAATACCCACATTATGATTACTAGGTGCTCACAAACAATAGTCTACGAGCTTCTACATATGGCTCACCTTAATCATCGAACAGCTTAAGGAATCACAACAGTCAATTTTTGTTCCCAATGACGCCACACACAATTTATCCTAGGGACACTCCAAGATGACCTAAAACCACATTCATACTAAGATTACCTTGCACCTAGACATTAATTAAGCCACTAAAATGTCCCTTACACTTAGATACAAGTCTTATCTTACTTATAAATGGACCATGTACCAAATCACAAACTGACATTAATAAAGATTCTCACAAGATATAGGATGTCATCTACAACCTTTAAACCTCTAGGTTTGCATCACCGACATCACTAAAGATCATATTCCTCAAAGTTGCACCATATTCCTATAACCCTGACATGGAAGACTATCTAGAGTTCACTCTTAATTCTCCCTAATTCTCACCATTACATATGTAACATACTTATCGCAATTTGCCTGTAACTCTCATCATACCTTGTGAGGTACAACTTTCGATCAACAACCACCACGACACTTTCTTACAATAGTAGCATTTTATCGACTCAGATCAAGTACACATCCCCCAAGTGTTGACAACATGATTCCTATCGTCTATTGAATCGCCAATTATCTTATGACATGATACTACCCCAAGGATCAAATTTGCCTAATTACATCATCATTATTAACTTTCTGAAAGTACCATACCTCGGAACCTAATGCATCCTTATCACAATTCCACACCATTTAAGTATGACGCGCTAGTCACCTAACCGCCACAGTTGAATTGACAAAATTCACATTTATAATTTAGTGGATGTTATTCACCATTTTATGTCTTAATTGGCCTCTCATATCATCAAGGGTGGACACATAATCACCTCACACTAAAAACTACGGTGTTGCCACTAGTGGCTAACACAAACTCTCCCAAATCACTAACATATATAATCAAAAGTGCGAAAATGATCAACAATAACTACTTAGTCGCATGACACTTCGCAATGAATTACTCGTCGTGCTAATCTCCTTGACTTTATCGTCGAGAACACAAACTGAAATTATTACCATTATAGTGTGGTCAGTCCAAAACCAAGACCGACGTTGAAAAAGCTGATACTGATAGCACCACGTCATTCCCGAAAAGAGCCTTGAACCTAGAGCTCTGCCCCGACCCAAATTTATGGTTACCCATGGTGAACTTGATCCGACCCGAGCATTAGGTGTGAAGTGCAATAAACTAACCTACATAATGATGTTAGTCCAGTTTTATTTAATTAATATTTCACTTGCTTAGCATGCGATTTCCATTTCAAATCAAGCTACGTGAGGGACCATGGGAAGCATCCCCAAAATTCAAGCATACAGAGATATCAACGCAAATTAAAAAGGGTTCTTAAATTTACAACTTCCTCAAAATACGAAATCACACCCAACTGGCCGTAACGAAGACGGGGGAATGAGCCGAATGCCCAGTGGGAAATTAGAACAATGTAATATAAAATCGAACGGCAGAAAGGAGACTCTAACACGTTATATCTATGTGCATGTGCAACTACCAAATATATATATATATATGCATGAAACCGTTTTTATTCCAAAAATGTTGTTTATCCCGATTAATTTACCTTATTCTTGTACAAGAAATTCCTTTCACTTAATTTGACCTTTAATTCTCTATTTAACACACCCAGTTAAATACTTAAAATAAATACGCCTTCTTTAAGAAAACTCATTTATTTTTCCGAAATCACCTTTTTATATATACAAATTCACGTTAGTATTTTCTTTGAAAATCTCCCTTTCAATTCATGCAAACACCGTGTTAGAAAATACTTATTTTTCTCTAAAACCACCCTTTCATAAACACACCCTTGTGTTAATTATGGGTTAAACCTCTCTAGATTGTTTAACTACCCATTTAATCCCTTCACTTTACCATTCCTTTACTTTATGGATATTGATCAATTTTCACATCTCCTATCCACTTTATCCTTTATCGGAACATTTATTAATTCATTCAAGTTAGGTTGTGTTTTCATATATTCACTACATAGCCCATTTCTTGTCATGTTCCAATTTCATTATCTTTTTCTCGAAAACTTCCAGTATCCACATACTTTATTAGGCTCCAGACCATCGTCTATGCTACCATATGCTCTGGCCACTGGTTTTGGGTCTTTAACCCTTGGGCTCCGGGCTCTCCTAAAGTATCCCGGTGCCACCCGAGTCCTTATAAATGTGTTTCAGTATTTTGAAAATGTCCACATTATTTCATTTTTTCCTTTTTTTGACCGAAGCCAAAACTCGAGGTTTCACCCCAACTTGTGCTACACTTTAAAATAATCATTTCATATCCTTTGTACCTGTTGATACCAAAATTAGTATGCTGATATAGACGAATCACAAGAAGACACGTGTCGATCTACGTGGCACAATAGCAACGAGGAAGTCTATTTCCCCGACCAAGTCAGACTCACTCCGAGCAACAAGTATACTCTGAGGAACTCCAGCTCTCCGAGGAACACTAGCTCTCCGAGGAACTCCAGCTCTCCGAGGAACTCTTGAACGACGAGCAACTAAGGCGGTTCGAGCTGCATCTCGACCACAGCATTGATTGCCAGATAATCAACAGTTCAACTATTCATTGAATGCTTATCATCTTGACGCACACGCTTGAAGAGCATTAAATGAGTTACCCTTTCATATGTATATCATTTAATGTATCACCCTTTCATGTACAGCCTAAGGGCTATAAATACCTTGTATGACCCTCATTCAAAGGGACCGGAATTTCATGATAATACTTGTAATCGAGAATTTCCAAACATTCAGCAATAACATAACAGTGGACGTAGGCCATTCATATAAGGCTGAACCACTTTAAAATTCTTTGTCTCATTTATTTATATGTGATTGAATAATTAGAGTGATCTAATTTTTTACATCAACAGATTGGCGTCGTCTGTGGGAACGATTGTTATTATCATTTTTCACCAAAAATCATTCATCATCAATGGCAGATAATTCGGAATCCAGCAATCAAAATGCTGGAAATGCTGGAAATCCTCCAAATCCCTCTGCACCTCCAGATCTGGCTGGGATTATGACGAATCTGGCTCAAGGACAAACCGCCATGCAAGAAACAATGCGATAACTCATACAGACCCTTCATAGCGGTGCACCTGTACGTTCGGGATAGCAAAGTGGTCAAAGGCAAACCTATTTACTTTCTTCACGATCCAGGCGTACTGAGTCATATCATAATGAGGAATCTGATGATTTCTCTTATCAACCTGGGCGAACTTCGTCAATAAGGGCTACAGATACTGATCAACGTATCACTCTTTCTCTCCAATAAAGACCCAGTGCCTTAGAAAGACTGAGTAGGGTGTCTCCTTTCAGTCGATTAGGTCCTAGGAGGAATAGGAGTCCACCTAAGACCATGTCGAGGAGTTTTCGACGACCATCAGATCTAAGAGAAGGATCACCACAATCACGACCAGTTGCTCGTCAAGATAGATCACAGGAGGCCACATCAGAGCAATCAATTGCTCGAACTAACAAGCCCGAGGAAGGAAATGATGCGTGGAAGGGTTCCATTCAGCGGTTGGAGGATAGATTGGGAGAAATGGCTAAGGTGAAGAATCCCTTACAACGAACTTTTGTTCAAGGGACACCTTTTGTCCAGGCCATTGTGGGTTTTCCTACCCGTCAAAGTTTAAAGCACCTGTGGTGACCCCCAAATATGATGGAAAGACAGATCCTGTTCTTTACATAGAGCAATATCAAGCTACCGCCGACATCTATGCTGTCCCCAATGAGATGAGATGTAGAGCATTCTCAGGAACTCTTACTGGATCTGCCCAGATATGGTACAACAATCTTCCTCGGGGTAAGATTTCAACTTTCTTTCAGTTGGCTGAGTTGTTCATCGGCAATTTCTATTTTGGGGCAAAGCCAGTAAAAAGAGTAGCACACTTGTTAAGTGTTAGACAAAAATCTGGTGAGAGTACTAGAGATTACATAACTCATTTCAATAACGAGAAACTGGAAATTATAGAATATGAAGAAAAGACAGCAATCACCGCCTTGATGAGTGGGTTATTGCCTAACAAGTTGTATTACACTTTGGCCAAAGATCCACCTACAACTATGTCAGAGTTGATGGCAAAAGCGGCCAAAATCATGAATGCCGAGGAGGCTATGGCTGCGAAGAAGAATATGGATAAAGAAACCAAGGTGGAAGTGGACAAATCTAAAAAGAAAGAGCATAAGGGCAATGGCGGTGACAGGCATTCCAAGAATAATAAAACATCATGGGAAGTCCTGAAGAAATTCGATAATTATACTCCTTTGAAAATGGGTATTAATCATGTCTTGGAAGAGGATAAGAATAGCGAGGAGGTAAAATGGCCGAAGAAACTGAGGTCAGACCCTAATACGAGGAACATGGATAAATATTGCGAGTTTCATAAGGATCATGGTCATATGACAAAAAATTGCATAGCTCTTCAGAACGAGATTGAAACACTCATCCGAAGAGGAAAGCTAGCAAAGTACGTTGATCGGGGAGGGGAAAGAAGAAATAATGATCGAACTAGAGAGAGGTCTAGATCTCCTCGTCGAGCAGAGGAGAAAAAGAAGGAGATTACGTGCTAAAGAAGATCATTCAGAAGCATAATAAGTTGGAAGCAAAATGGCATGGACCTTACCGAGTTACTGCAGTTGTCCGACCAGGAACTTACCGAATAGCAACTCTAGAAGGAGAGGAATTTAAGAATGCATGGAATGCTGAACACCTACGCAAGTATTATCAGTGATGTAAAATGTAAAGCAGATCTATTAATATGAATAAAACGATGATATTTCATAATCTTCTCTCCTTTTATTAAAAGTTTTTTGGGGAATACTAGTGTGTTTAACACTACGCTGCTCGGTAGTAAAAAGAACACTACGCTGCTCGGCACACAACGCTGCTCGGCAGTAAAAAGAAGACGATAGTTCAAACCCAGACCAACTCTGGCTGGTAAAAGGGCGAGAACAAACTATACTCCTTTGGTTAGGAGGCATACACTAGCGTGACCAACTCAGGTTGGTAAAAGAGCTAGTGGACATGATAGTTCAAACCCACGACCAACTCCGGTTGGTAAAAGGGCGAGAAGAAACTATACTCCTTTGGTTAGGAGGCGTACACTAGCGTGACCAACTCAGGTTGGTAAAAGAGCTAATGGACATGATAGTTCAAACCCACGACCAACTCCGGTTGGTAAAAGGGCAAGAACAAATTATACTCCTTTGGTTAGGAGGCGTACACTAGCGTGACCAACTTAGATTGGTAAAAGAGCTAGTGGACATGATAGTTCGAACTCAGACCAACTCCGGTTGGTAAAAGAGAGAGAACACGAGACTCCTAAAAAGGCCAATCTCGGTTGGTTAGGAAACAAGATATGCTCTCAAATACCAACTTATGTTGGTCGGGAGGTAAGATTATTACAGAAAATACAAAAGTTCCTCGAAGAACAAAATATTCCAAACTGAACCAAGTATGGTTGGTCGAGGATAAAAACCCACTAATTGTAGTTGGTCGACGAGGAAAATTTATTGACCTTAGTTGGTCGGACATATTTTATGAAAAAGACAAAAATTTACCAAGTACGGTTAGACGGGGATAAACTCTCACTAACCATAGTTGGTCGACAAACACAATTTAACAACCTTGGTTGGTTGGAAAAAATTTTAAACATTTTTATACTCATTACTTTATTATTAAGTGATCGAGCAACATTACTGATACTTGTAACTTTTTATTACTAAGTTGGTCGATGAACCACACAATATTGTTATGCAAGCACAAATATAAAGTGTTTGACAAATACAAGAGTAATACAGATTTGCAAACAGAAAATGAAAGTCTTTCATTAGAATTCAAAACGAATTACAAGTTACATATGTGTACTAACTATTACATTGAGATCCCTACTCTATTGGTTTCTTTCCCTATGCTTTTGAAATAGGTTCCTCGCCAACAGGCGAATCATTTAAAGTTTGAGGAAAGTTAATAAAGTTCAAGTCCTTCAGCATCCTAACGTTCATCACAGAAGGTGTGTCCAGTACATGCTCGGGACGAGATACCTCGATCTGAGAATGAAGATTGTAGTCACCGAGGTATTTTGAAATTAAGCTTCGAGGAATGGCACGAGATGGGATCCATTCCATGTCCAATTTATAAGGTGGCACAGGTAAGTCTAGTAGTCCAGGAGCATGATAATCCCATAAATAATGGCCCTGCTCTAGTTTTAATACACCCAGGGCGTTCAACCATCCCTGTTTATAACCTTCATTATTGGCATTTTCAAGGCGAGCATCCAAGTGACAAAGGGCCTCATTGTAGCCTGCCATCCAGAACTCACGAGGTTGTTTGTGGAATTGGAAAGTTATTCTCTCTAACTGCTCATGAAGGTTCCTGGCAAAAACATCCTTATTATTCAGAGCAGACTTTGTCGAAGCAAGTTGATCCTCCAGAGTTTCGATTTTCTTGGACATTTCAGACAAAGCCCGATCTTTTGCATTCAATTGGTACGCTTGAGTTTCCAATGTTGATTGAGTACGAGCTTCTTTAACAGAACGACGAAGACCACTTGGTCTTCCCCGAGCAGGTTGAATACTTTGTTCCTCGTCAACATCCTGTGCAACTCTTCCTCGTCCACGAGAACCTCTTCCTCGTCCCTGAGTAGCAGTAGAAGGCCCAGCTATTCTTAAGGTCTCTAATTCTTGCCTCAATTTGGCATTCTCAACCTCTAAAAATGAGAATCCTTCATCGGTGACCGATACCAAGGCAGTGGAAGATGAAGCTGCAGATTTATACTGTGCCAACTCTTTCTGTAAATTGTTATTCTCTTGCTCCAGCAGCTCGGCGATCTGTTTGCATGCTTCGACTTCACCCTTTAGGGTTCTCTCTCTCACTTCATAGCCAGCAAGAATATTGTCATAACCTGTTTCAGCACTAAGTTGTTTGAGTTTCTTCTCATAACCTTCGTGAAAAATAACTGAAGACTCTTTATATTTCTCCTGAAGTTCATCGAGAGTACCTTGCAAGTCTTCAATCATTTCGTAATAAGCCACATTGTTGGCTACAGCACGATCAAGAAGACATTTCAAGTATTGATATGCTTCCACTGCTTGATCTGAAGCATCATGACCAAGGATATCAGCAATTTCTGATGCACTCAGGTCAGTATGGCCAGCTTTAAAATATTCATGGCATTGCTGCATCAGTTTTGTATCATTGGCAGACAACAATTCCATTCTAGCCATAAACTAATAAAGAAGAGAAGGCAAGAGTTAATAAAAAAGCAGACAGAGCATCAACAATGTAGAGGAACAAAAAAGGTAATTTTATTACATCATCAAAAGGAGTACAGCGTTCAGAATACAGAGTACAAGTAAAAGAAAAACAGAAAGAGAATACCGAACAACTTCACACCTTTTCCTTGTCTCCCAAGACTTTCTCGGGAGGCTGGGACGAGGAGCTTGGTTGCTCGGTGGGAACAATGAGTTGATTGGCAGAAGTTGAGACTTGTTCAGGAGGAGCAGGCAAAGACGAGATCTCCTCGGTGGCTGTCTGATTGGGTTGTGGAGCAAGGACTTGATCACCTACTATCATTGAAGACTCCTCGGATGCAGCTTCGTCTTCTTCCTCATCTTCAATTAGAGGAGGGGGGCCAGGAAGATGTTGTTGAAATAGTTCAGAGTCTTCGCTAACCTTCAGTTCCTGCAGGGCAGCAACCCAACCATCTCGGAAGTATTTCAAACTCCCATACTGCACCTGGGTCATCATTGCTGCTACCCCCTATCCCATCCTTTGTCCCAACCAGTTCGAAATGATTTTTTCATAGCCACCTTTCTTTTCATTTTCTCCGAGGAGAGCTTCTCGGATAGAAGATCCTCGGTGGTTTTTAACTTGGCCTCCACCTCCTCCTTCTGGCGATTTACTTCTCGCAGAAGGGTCAGCTCTTCCTCGGTCGATTTCAACTTATTTTCAATCTCCCCAAAGCTTGTGAGCTTCTCAGCATATTTTTTATTCTCCCTCTCCAAGTCTCTCACCTTATTTCCCAACTGTACCTTCTCTGCTTCAGACGCAGCCAACTTCTTCTCCCATTCACCCCTATCCTCGTCGTATTTTTGACGGGATTCCTTCAAAGATTGGGCCAAGCCCTGGAAAGCATCCTCTACTCCAGACGAGGAGCTGGAAGCCTTGATTGCTTCATCTTTCTTCACTATGGTGTTAAAGCAACTCACCAGCTGAAAAAGAAAATAATGATAAGTCAGTGCCGAGATACATATATTGACTAAAAGAAAGAAAAATTCTGGATAAGAGAAACTTACTGAAGCAATGTGACGAGTAGCTAGGGATGTCAGCATATCCCTAGACATGTTTTCCTCGATTCCTTGGACTTCAGGAATGGTCCAAGTCTTTACCGAGCTCATTGCAGGACTCGGGGAAATAATGGTTGGAACACCAGCTCCACTAGATTGGAGCTGGGGAATGGCTTCAAAAAAACTGACCGAGGAGGATTTCTTCAGTCTCCTCGGTGTCTTCTCAACAATCTCAACCAAAGAAGAACTTTTGGTTAGAGAGATGGTGATTACTTCCACAGGTGCATCCTTCTGCACAGGAGCCACTGGGGGCTTCTCGGCAGCCTTCTGAGGATCAATAGAAGGAGCAGCATCCACTTTCTTTATCCCCTTTGGGACATCAGCCATGCTTCTTTTTCCATCTCCAGTAGAGGAAGCCTCCTCGAAGATAGCAGTAACTCTTCTTTTGCCCATCTTCTGACTCAGGGGAATGTGAGAGTTTGGTGAAGAATCCTCAGAAGCTGGCAATGGTTCACTAATGCTGACCACAGGACGAGCAGTAAAGGATGATGTATAGCTCTTGTATTGCAACAAGTATGAAGCAGACCTGACGTACTCGTCTGCAATTTTCTGATGCAAACTCCAGATATGTTTCAAATGCTTTATATTAACTTCTGATTCTTTGGGAGTTTTTCTCTTGCTGTCAACTGCAAACAAAAACATATTGAAATGTCAATCATGCATTTATTCAAACATAATGAAATCATAATTTCAGAAATAGAATAAAATGAAAATAACCTATCCCATTGCCATATGGAGGGCATTTAGGACCCTCATATACTGCATCTCCAACCAAAGGGGCATGTTGCCAATTTTTGATAACTACCCCATGTTCAAAATAATCCCTATTAGCATCAGGGAGATTGACTACTAAAGCCCTATTCAAAAATCTAGTTTTTAAATAATAAACATTGTCTAGAACAGCCCATCTATAACAGTACATAATCTCAGGAATTCCTATACGAGTTCCATGAGTTTGATTTAACCTATACACCCCATTAACTATTCTCCATGTGTTGGGGGCTATTTTTGCAGGGACAACATCGAAATGTTGACAGAACTCTAAACACAAAGGGTTTGGTGGAAAATAAAATCCACATTCAGCAATAAAGAGGCTGGGGAACCAATGTCCCTCAGCTAAACGAAAGTAATTTAAAGGCTCGGAAAGATCCTCCAAAGTTACCCAAGATGGAATGGAATAATCTGAACGGAATTTTTTAAGAGATTCAATAATATAAACCATGGTGAATAAAAGAAATGAAGAAGAAGGAAGAAGATCTTACAGGAATAAAGGGAGATCTGTTGACAACGAACGAAAACAAGGATGAACGCACAAGAGAAAGAAAAGCTATAGAAAACTCGAAAGCAGAAATTGAAAAGGTAGAAGACGATGGGATTGCCTCTGAAGCTTAAATACTTTGCCTTGGGAAACGACGAAAGAAATGATTACAAAAAGGAAACTATTACGCTACCGGCGGCTAAAAGGACAAAAAGTGCACGAAGATCGAAGCACTTATAAAAATGCAAAAAGGCGGATTCTGCAAATTTGGAAGGAAATTCAAATACGAAGAAAATGCTCCTAAAACCCAGGAAGGTCATTTAATATTGCCATATACCGAGAAAGAATGTTCCATACTCCTCAAAGTTTGAAATATGAAACATTGGGGGCTTCTGTTGATACCAAAATTAGTATGCTGATATAGACAAATCACAAGAAGACACGTGTCGATCTACGTGGCACAATAGCAACGAGGAAGTCTATTTCCCCGACCAAGTCAGACTCACTCCGAGCAACAAGTATACTCCGAGGAACTCCAGCTCTCCGAGGAACACTAGCTCTCTGAGGAACTCCAGCTCTTCGAGGAACTCTTGAACGACGAGCAACTAAGGCGGTTCGAGCTGCATCTCGACCACAGCATTGATTGCCAGATAATCAACAGTTCAACTATTCATTGAATGCTTATCATCTTGACGCACATGCTTGAAGAGCATTAAATGAGTTACCCTTTCATATGTATATCATTTAATGTATCACCATTTCATGTACAGCCTAAGGGCTATAAATACCTTGTATGACCCTCATTCAAAGGGACCGGAATTTCTTGATAATACTTGTAATCGAGAATTTCCAAACATTCAGCAATAACATAACAGTGGACGTAGGCCATTCATATAAGGCTGAACCACTTTAAAATTCTTTGTCTCATTTATTTATCTGTGATTGAATAATTAGAGTGATCTAATTTTTTACATCAACAGTACCCTTACATTGATTTTATTCCAAAATCAAGTTCATTTAGGACCATTGTGTGTAACACCCTTTCCAATATTTTTATTTCATAAAAATGTTTCAGTTTACGTAAAATTACCATTTTACCCATTTATTTTCTAACTTGTCTTTTCCTCCATTTTCTCAAGTGTTATTTCCCTAAACACCATTAAGTTACCCACACTAATGTCTTAAGTTTCTTTAACATATTAACACTTTCTTTTAACATTTTGGAATAACATTCCTTTCAAGTTGGAAACATCTTTATTTCATTACTTTTTTTTTCAAGAAATCATTGAACATATAAGATTACTTTATGATAAAAATACCATTTTGTTATTAATTCATGTAGTCTTAAAACCATACACTCATCACCTTTTCAACACCCTTTTCACACACTTTAAGAACTGAAATTTCTAATTTCTTTATTTCATACTTAAAACCGATAAAACCCTCATTAAACTTGTTTATATGTTCAAGATCAAAATACTACAAGTTTTTATACTTGAGAAGATCGATTTTAAGCCACCAAATCCTATCAAATCGGTATAACATGTAATTTACATCTAGAAATTACATAATGTTTGCACAAACATACTTTTCAAGACAAAAGACATTTTTATTTCTTCAAAACTTGAATATAATTTATATTTATATAAAATCACAAAATTTGCACAAGAAAACTTTGAAACATTTATCCATAAAATATTTCCACTCAAAATGAGGATTCTTCCAACATTTTTATTTCATAAAAACATTTAATACCAAGCTTTATTGAAATATATCATTTTTCTCAAAAACATTGAAACTCTTCGTAAATTTTTTTTTAAAAATCATAAGAAGTGTCATTCTTATATCATAATGCATCCTACTCTTACAATTCTAGCTACAAGATTACTAATGTGCAAAATGGAGTCTTAAAATAAGAGTGGAGATTTCCCACCTCATATGTAGCCCCTAAAATGGTTGGATGAAGAAGAAGGTAATGGAAACCCCCCACCTCCTAAGGTGGCCTCAAGGAGGTTGTCTATATCTACAAAGCTTGCCTCCATAAAAGCTCCAAGTAATAACCTCATTCAAACTCCATAAATCTCCACTTCTTCTTATTCTCCAAAACGCCCCAACAACACCTCCAAAATTCGTAGATTTGCACAACAGTGGTGGAAATTGGTGTATTAGGTTTAAATATGGTGGAATACTAGTGATATATGGTGGAATAAGGTGGGGATATGGTGTAGCAATGGTGGGAAAGGCTTTGGGGAGATGGAATACTCTTGACATTGAAGAGAGAGGGAGAGGAAATTTTATGGGTTTTGGTCGAGGAGAACCTACCCACCTAGGTCTTCTTATCTCTCTAAATAAACCTACAAGTAACCCAAACAACCCTTATAAAACACACATAAACCTCAAAATTCCATTTTTTGCCCAATCTGGATTCACCAGAACTCGACATGTCATCGATCCAATGGTCCAAAATGTGACAGCACACAAGGGCAACCTGATTTAAAATTTATGGGCAACCTGATTCAAATGAAAATGAGGCCTCGCTCGAATAAGAAGGGCGATTCGTTCGAACGACCCTCTGACGAATTCAGACAGTGGCACCTTGTTTGATCTACATTTCTAACGACATTGGCTTCTTGTTCGAACCACCTGTCTTCATTCAAACGAAACAACAATTTCGTTTGCACGACCCTTAACTCGTTCGAACCACAATTTCCAATATCTCCAATTTTAACACAAAGACCTCCAACAATTATCATCAAGACTCCAAAACAGTCAAATAAGATATAAACCCAATTATAATGATCCAAATCCCAAGATTTTCATATTATCACAATTCATACGGGAAACATATTAAAATATTGGCCACATGTATTACATAAAGAATTGATATTTGGACGCGTACTCGATAAAAAATAGTTTATTTTGTCTCATATTTTGGATTGGGTTTAGGAACATACACAATGCATTTTTAGGCTTTAAAATAATGAGTATTATGTCCTTTGGGTTAGTATATGACTCCAGTGGTGTTTTGGGCCAATTAGAGAGGTATTTGAGCTCATTGGGTTGAGGCCCATATGTAGCCTAAGGCTAATTTTATGGTAAGATAACTTAAGAGATCATTAGACTTGAGATAATTCACATTAGAAGCTCTTGAGAGAAACCCAATAAGGCTAGAGAGAAGAGGAACTCAAGTGAAATGGAGTTTTTAAAGCTTATTGGCTTGGACTCAACCTAATTAGTTAAGGAAATTTTACACAGTGTGTGAATTTAATTATTTTTATGCTATCGTAATAGTTATTCATTAAAATCTACACCAATTCATATGATAATCTGAGTTTATAATCTAAATCTTATTTTCCGTAATTGACTAAAATAGTGAAATTAAGGTTAATCATCATGTTAATGACATAAGTTTATTTTAGTGTTAAATCCTTTGAATCTGAATTGGATTATGTGTATAATATTTAAAACCAAGTTTATATCATTGACTCGCGTAAAATCCCCTTGTTAATTTTGAGAATTGATGCAAATCTGAGACTAATTGAGGAAAGCTATGAACCTAGGGTTCTTAACCTTTTATTCTATAATTAACTTTTAAATTCATGTTAGAACATTTAAAATTTGTAGATATAAGTTAATAACGAGGTTAGACATCTTATATCTAAAGGAGTATGGGTTTGGTGATCATTAGAGGCTTAGGAGTTAGGTTTTGGGCAAATAATGGCAGATTTTGGAACTTTGAGGAGATGAAAATTCATCTCGTTTGAATGAAATTAGTATCTGATTAGAACGAGATGTGGGATCTCATTCGAATGAGTTGGGAACTCATTAGAATGATATGGGGCATCTCGTTTGAACGATTTCTATAAGTCATTCAAACAATTTTGGTAAACTTGTTAGAACGAGTTAGGAATATTGTTATAACACTTTAGGTCAGTTTGGGTTGATTTTTTAAATTAACTGGAACTAATTATTTTAAGTATTATGGATTATGGATTAGTAATCTTTGAGTGATTATGATTGTTATTATGTGGTCTTATGTGTAAGCTTACCATGTGTGAGTACTCATGGGTGACGTAGAAGGAGGGATTTTGATTTGGTGCATACAACATTGACCTCTCAGGTACCCGATAGAGATGGGCTTTACCTTGGTTTTGAGCTTATAGGCTCGGCACAACCTATAGCTCTACCTAGTGCGCATGATTGATCCATGAAGGTGATAGAGATAGGTCTTTTATTTTTATGTGAGGGCTTGTGCGTAGTCCATTTACTTGTACATGTAGGGGACCATACTCGTGTGGATAGTAGATGTAAATATTGTCCCTCCTTTTTGATATTGTACTAGAGACGTAAATACGGGGATGTATTATGGAACCAATTATGATAATGTTATTCCATAATTTCGTATGACTCATGGACCAATCAAAAGAGGACACATGGATTCATAAGCTACAAATATGAGGGTGACTCGGCTACTAATCTTGTTAGCCTAAGAAATCAAATCGACCTTAGCATCCCTGTCAGTTTATTTAACCCCGTTACCTCACAACAGGCTAACACCATTAAGTTATTCTATTACAATAAGTATGCGCAATATGAGAGGGTGATGTCAGCAACATTAATTACACGTGCACATGTAGGAGATATAAAAATATTCTCCCCATTTGTTAATTGTGACAACCCGCCTACTAAAATAATAGGTGGCCATCCTAATACTCTAATAATCACAGGGATCATAGATGGTCCATTCTCAGCATCACTGTCGATTAAAATACTAGTACGAGATAACCACCAATCTATTTTAGAAAACGGACTGTCATATTAAAAAAAAATAAAAGAAAAACACTTAGAAAATCCCATTTGCAAAAACGGTGGATATCAAAAATCAATGGATAAAG
Organism: Sambucus nigra; assembly: GCA_949130495.1. Classification (NCBI taxonomy): domain Eukaryota; kingdom Viridiplantae; phylum Streptophyta; class Magnoliopsida; order Dipsacales; family Adoxaceae; genus Sambucus; species Sambucus nigra. The sequence goes on along the minus strand of OX422210.1, from coordinate 622,639,046 downwards.
AATGACAATATAATAAATATCACCGAATAAGGTGTCGGTGAACAGACCAATACAAATAATTACATCGAGTATTACATTTCAATATTTACAATATAATGAATGAGTGCAATACCTTGGGCAAAACACGCCCGAATAAATATACTGAACATAATTAGAGTGCAATAGAAAGAAGCGTCTAATACAAGTAACCTACAACATCCGCATATGTTGTAGCTCCATGACAACTAAAATGGAAATGTAAACACGGGTGTCCATGCGGTAGAGCACCTGTAACGGAAAAGAATATGCAGAAACAAAGAAATATAGGTACGGGTCAGGGCCCGGTTTGATATGATTACCATGTGACTAAAATGCATGACAGTTAAGTGCGTAATTCTCTCGCAGATAACAGTAATATTTCTCACCTCTCAATCTAGCAGCAACCTAGCGCAATATTATGAGATGTTCTAGTTAACCCTAATTACTAAGGGCTAACTTCTCCCCAGTCTCAACACTATGCCCTATTCGTGCATGGGGTGTCTCGCAAAGCGAAATCCAAACAAGGAACCCCCCCCCCCCGATACACTACTACTTAGGTAAGGTTGATCATTGAGATCCATTAGATCCTTAGCACGAAATAATCAATAAATGTATGTGTGTGCATAAGTGTGGGAGGTCACATCTACGGCCACACAAAGAAAATATAAAATCAAACCCCTCCATCATCTAATGGCACAATTCCTAATTCATCTTTAGGAACACATATAAATGGTACAACATTTTATCAAACGTTTACCAAATTACTTTCATCATATACTATTTCATTTCGAAGTTCTATTCCTTATCAGGAAATATAATCATAGTTTTTATTCTCTTTGTGGCATTTTATCTCGATTATACATTTTGTAAAAATCTCTTCCTTATCAGGAATATAATCATCATTATATGCTCTTTATGGCATTTCATCGTGCTCTTTATGGCACTTTCTCATGCTCTTTATGGCATTTCATTGTGATCTTTATGGCACCCATCATACATCAAGTCCAACTTATATATATATATATATATATATATATATATGACGATTCTAAGACCGTCCGTCCGGGTTTCCCCACTGTGCGCGCCCCTAAATGGCTATCATCTTCCAGGGCCTATCATCAAGACAACCTGGGATCCTATCGAAACGTCGGGAAGCGACCATGTGCCTGCGGGATAGTCAAGACCACACCCGGAATCTCCTAACCATCGCAGAAAAATATACAATCACAAGCGCTCACATGGCCTAGGGACTATATCCACCATGCATTCATTAGCCAGGGGGCTTCAGCACAACGCGCGTAACTTCCCTTATGATAGCGATTTAGAGAGGTGTGTATCCATAAATTAAAATTTATGAAAAACATTACTTTTCCATTTTTACAACATCATATTTTACATTTCCAAAAATCTTCCATTTGTACTTATTCATTTAGTACCATATTTTATAACATGCATTCTTTATTCATTAAGTCATGTTTTAATGACCTAAGATCCAAAGTGCCACTAACCTCAAAACAGCCTCCAAGAGTTCATATAATTTCATAAACCCTCAAAGTGAGTCTCCATAAAGGAGTGTCTCCCAAAAGCTCAACATTAATATTTTAATCTTCCAATTTATCTTTATGTTAACCTCCTATATCAATCGGACGTTAACCTATACAAACTAGCCCTCGGTTAAGCCCAAATATCCACTCTTAACCTAGGACATTAGTCAACCCAATACAACCCTCTAGAACTCCCCATTACTTCCCAAAGGAAGGTTCCTAAACTCTGAGCCTAAAAGAAAATAACCAAAACTAAACTAGAAAAACATCCCAAAAATGCAGGACATCCGAATCGATTCGCCCTATCAGAATCGATTCGGTCCCCAAAAGCGAATCGATTCGGTAGGTCCGAATCGATTCGGTCAAGAAGACCTTGTCATTCTGCATAACCCCAAATCGATTCGGTAGGTCCGAATCGATTCGCCCTATTCAGACCTGTAACTTTCCCTATTGCCGAATCGATTCGCTAGAGGCGAATCGATTCGATCCTGCAGAATTTCCAAGTATACGTTACGGGTTGTTTGAACCCAAAAATCCCAAAACCCTCAAACCCTTGATTTTGCCCAACATCAACAACAACAATTTAACCCAAATCATTTCTACACCATTACTAACTACTAATTTATCCTCAAATCAAATTAAAAGCAAGAATTAAGGGTTTAATCATCAAAATCAACAAAAACCAATATATGGTTTAAATCTCCCAAAACTTAACTAAACATGCAATTTATCACATTAAATCAACATCTAGCAAGTAAGAAACTTGCCTCGAGTTTCGTAGTCTCGGATCACCTCCGGTAGCGATCGAATCCGGCCCAAATCTCCATTTTCTCTCCTTTATCCCGAGCTCTCTCCTCTCTCTTTCTCTCCTTTGGCTTCTCTCAAAAAAGGAATAAAGAAAAGGGGTGGGGGGGGGGGGACTTAAACGGGTCTTAAAACACAATTGCCCTCTTTTAATTGCTAATACACCATTAAAATGACTCGTATCTGCATAATTGAGCCAAAACCCGTCAAAAGTGCCCAAAATCCAAAAACACAACTGTAATACCCCGTATTTTTATGCTATATTAATTTGGGGATTTATTAAAGTTAATGTGAATGAATTATTTAATAAAAATCCGGAAATTAATTATGTTATAATTATTAACGTGACGAGAGTTAGTAATTATGGGAAATTGGTTGAATATTACTAATGAGCAAAGTAATATATGTTATTGATTATATTGAATGTCATGAGTGAGTTAAATGACAATTTTGGAAATTTGAATCGGGACGCGCCCGTGTCGCGTCGGGACTAAATATTTTGTTAAATAAAAAGTGAATATTTTATAAGTTGTTCGTATGGTTGTTTTGAGTGCGCCAACGCGTCCGAAAGGGTCGAGATAGTCAGAAAAGTGTACCCGGGGGTTTCGTTTGGGTCTCGGGGCGTTTTTAGGCCTAATTGGTACCCCGGGAGGGCAATTTAGTCATTTCACCTTTTTGGGTAATTAAACCCACGAAATTCAGCAACCTATATCATCCATTTAGGTTAGTCAGCTAGGGTTAGAAAACAAAAAAACAAGTGACGGCCATAGGAGAGGGAAGGAGAAAGCTCCAAGGCAATCCAAGGCCCCAAAAGTGTTCCGTTTGCACCACAACCACCACCACCGCGTAGATTGCGAGACGAGGAACGCAGCCATACCAAAATCAGTCGTGAATCAGAATACCAAAAATCCCAGGCAAGTGTTTAACTTGCTATTTTCGTTGGTGCAATCTTCATATTAGTTAGGAATGATTAGGGATGAATTATGTAGAAGAAAACCCAATTTGTGTTAGGAAAATGCATGTAGTATTGATGATATGAAAATTTTGGAATCCTTGCCATGTAGAGGAATATGACCCACGAAATTTTGATGATATATTAGAAGGAAATTCTGGTAAAAACAGATTAGAACCCTGATTAAGAAAAACTCTAGGGTTCTTGATGATTAGATGAGATTGTGGGTTAATTATCCATGTTTAATGTTAGATATACACATGCTTTACGTTGAAAACATCTGGTATATTGATATAATGTTAGTAGTAGGATTTTTGGGACATTTAGAATGGAAAAACATGGTTTTTGATGAAGAAAATTGGTAGAACCTGTAACTGCAATTCTGCAGATTTTTGCAGACCTGCTTGATCGATCGATCGAGCCTAGAGCTTCGATCGATCGAAGGTTCGATCGATCGAGCCCCAAACTTCGATCGATCGACCCCTCCTGGCAGACTACTATTTCCCTTTGTAAATGATTTAAAAATTGAATTGTCGTGATATAATTCTTGGGCATTCTTAGTATAATGATTTGGGAGACATAGAGGACCAGTAGGGCGTATAAATAAATGTTGGGATCATTAATATTCGACGAGAATGGTATTTATGGGATGTTTACTTTAGGGTTAGTAAATTGATATGTTAAAGTGTGAGGCGCGTAAGAGAGTTACGATGAAACGTAAATGTGACACCTACTGAATTTTCTACTTGGAAGAATAGAGTCCACGAGTATCACGAAATAAGTGAGAAAACCCTTCGAGTTAAGGTTAGAGATGAAACCTTATACGTAATACTAATAATGTGAAATTAAGGATAAATGTTGTAATTATGGGTGACGAGAGGAACCTATATTAAATTGATAAAAGTGGTATATTTATATGATTGTGTGTACTTATATTATATACATGTGAAAAACATACCGCACTACTTGCTATCCTTGAGGTTACCGCACTGGGACAGTCTTATCTCGATGGGACCTTTATGGGGGATATTGACTTGTAACCTAGAAGATAGATATCCTTGGTACAGGCTATCGAATCGATAGTTCAGACGGTCCTAAGAGACGCGAGTATGTGCCATCCTCTTAGAGACTTGGAATCTATGCTTCGCCTCGATATTGTTTGTGTATGTGTTAATACAATTCGAGAGTGATTCCGAATTTGTATTCCCCTTGATATGAGTGGTATGGGGTTTGGATAGTAGAAGTATGCACGCACCATAGTTTTATGTGGGGTGTTGTTATTTTATATATATTATACGAGTAGTTAATATATATATGAGATTTGGAATTTGAAACTGCCTACTGTGATTTGATACGTAGGACATGGTTGATGACTCAAATGGTAAATACTTGCTTTGAGAAAGTATAATATGACACTGGAAAACTTTATTGATTTTATAAAGTTAAAATGGAGAATTTTGATTACTACTTGAAATACCCTTTTCGAAATGGAATCGTTAAATATTGAATCTTACGAGTAATCTAAGTTAATTTAAATCATTGGGAATATTTGTGTGGTAAATGATAAGATAACCCGTTGGGAAGGTTAGTATGATAGGCGTGCACATTAGAAGAGAGGTGAGAATTTCTCAAGAGAGTGTCGCTTTAATATGTTGTTGCATTGGCCTGTATCAATTTAAATACTTGCTAAACGTATTTTAAATCAAACACACTTTCGGGCTCTGACCCGTTTCTTTTCTCTCTCTCTCTCTTGTATATATATGTATATATTTCAGGTGCCCAGCCACAGGGGCGTCTTGCTTAGGATCTCTTGGAAGGAATGCGCTGTAGCTTAGGTGGGAGTTGCAGGTCTCTTGATTAGACGACTTCGTTCATTCGGATCCACTCTTAGTATTCTCATTTATTGGGCATGTGTCGCCCTTTCCATTATTTCATTATTGTTGGGACATTTGTATTTCGGTTATTTCCAGTATTGTTAGTATGAGTTCTATTCAGATTGGATTTGTGACTTTAGATTTCGTACTTTGACATTCGATTGACGAATGTATTATATTTATTAGACTTTGTGTTCCAGGTTTATTGTGGTGTGATTCTTAATTGTTGGAATGATGTGAATATATAAATAAATCTTTTTCTTAAAATAAAATTTGAAAAGTTATGTATGAGAATGGTTTTGACACTTAGCTTAATTATTTAGGGTGTTAAATTGGAAAATTTATTTTTATCGATAGTGATGCTGAGAATGAACCAATTGTTTACCTTGATTTAATTTAATTAAGGAGTGATCGCCCGGTATTTAATTAGTCGGGGTGTCACAACAACATGGCACTTATTTCGACTATCTCGACTATTCTAAACAACCGCACCCCCTATTTTTGGCATTCGGGAAAGTGTGAACAATTTTATGTTCCAAATTTTATTTTACTTTATTAATTATACCCAAATTTAAATATAGGTCATAACCGTCGTTTTACATATAACGACGCAAAATATCACAATATAATGCTATTTACCTTCTCATAACGGTAAATACGCAAAACATAGTAAGTATTATCCCTAAGTCTCACGGGAAATAATATTTACTCCAACATCCCCTATTTTATAAAATTAGCCCATCTGGAAAAATAGTATAAAATAGTCGTTCAAAAACCTGGGTTGTTACATACTCCCCCCCTTAAAGGGGAATTTTTCCCTCAAAATTCAGGCATAACCCATAACCGTATAAAGGGTATACTATACCAAAAACCGTGCTACCATACTAGCAAACCCCTCTGTAGTGCAATGTCCCCATAGGACTCAGACTAAGGTCATTACTATCGATCTCAGTCCACATCATCATGCTATAACATAGCACCAATTCATTCCTCATGAACTATCAATCCCACCCTTCCACTAAGGGAGGAGATATCTCCGCAATTTCGGCACAACTTGCCTTACTTTTTGAAACACATTACACCCTTACCATGGAATAACTACTCTAACTTACAATCGCACACCCCGACACTACTAACTCCTATTCGCGTTGGCGCAGCCCTTAGAAGTCTACTGCTCAATGAGCCCAATCTTTAAAGAAATATTCCCGGACCACTCCCAGTCCAAGAAATATACTATTCACTGTTTCCATTCCAATGAACAAACAAGGCACACTGCCAACTATACTAGGCTACACACGGCATCATACTTATCAAAAACGATCCGAATTATTGTACTGAAATTCGATCCATAAGAATTACTACTCCAATCCTTCCTTTAAATCAAACCCACCCATCCACTCATGGGTGGTAGGATATACCCCATATCCACACGGTTCCCATTTCTTCCTGGAAACTTTACCAGTACCTTGAGACGAATGTCTCTCTCAGTTCACCACCATTTCTAGGAACCGCATACAGTTCTAGAACTCCTACTAAGAAGAGCTGGGCGTACACTTCTATACTTAGTCCACCCATTTCCATTGAGTAAGCCGCGATTGGTCCAATGATCCACAGTTTTCTCAACTAGGATCATGACCGTTGCATTATCGGCAATGCGATAAAAATGTCCATGGATATACCCGTCCTCGTTCCACACTACTCTCTACATACTAGTAGGTGAAAGGGTCAATCACGGACATAAATGCTCTTATAATAAATCCCCCTCGGTTAAACTCGTTCCATTGGCATTCCATGCCACGATTAAACTCTCAGACGGTTTGTACTCGACACCTATAATACTCCTATTCGCATTGCCTTAGCGAAAGGGAATATCCTATCGATAGTCCTTCACAATTACAAACTTGTTGCTCGTGAAAAGACCCAATTTCCTGCCCAGGAAGTAGTGCCTCTAATTCTTTAAGGCGAATACTACCACTATAAACTTTAAATCAAGCGGGGGATGGCACTTCATAAAAGTGTGAGACACATGAACAATGGGTCCATGCTCCCATATTAATACTTCCCATTCCTGGCAAAGACTCGTTCGTTAAACCCACTCTTGATCATAACAACACGAGTGCAGGAGAAAAAGTCAGCTCATACTTAAACTCCTCCAACAACTAGGTTACCGACGTAACACTCTATCTAAGAAAGGCCTCATATCCTTTGGCCCAACACCCCGAACCTCTCGAGATCCTTTACTTCTCGTTCTAGGGATCGAATCCTACCTAGAGTTAACCCACAAACCTATTGTGTCAACTCCCAACCACCTTCCTAAAATAACGTCGCATTCCCTAAGGGCCTAGCGTCCTAAGAATCCTAAAGACGATCTATATTCTATCTAATCTAGCCGTATAAGTATAATACTAAATATATCTCCAGTGTCCAAGACCTTTCCCGACTTTTGACATTAGCTCGGTTTCATGCGTGGGACTCCAAACAAGGAACCCTCCCGTTACACTACTAGCTCGCATTGTCGGTCGTCGAAAAGTAACGGTCGAAGACACATAATCGAGAACGACGAAATCCTAACTCGTAACTCTACTAATACATATATACTTCTACGTCCTACCATAACAATCGACTGAGGCATTTACTTTTTGTAAGATGCCACAAATACTTTATCTCAAAATACACATATACCTCTATATAAATGGCCTTCTCATTAAGGCACAACCATAAGTCTCTATCGGACTTTCATAATCTTGGTCTTCCCCACATTGATCAGAGGAAAACTATCATAGTTCTCATATATCGCACATCAACTTAGCCCTTAATCACTCATATATGTGATTCTTGGCTAAACCTTCCAACCCAGCATCTCTACCAACAGAAAAAGAAAATAAAGAAAATAAAATGCACATCTCTCCACTACCAACGTCGTTAAGGTTCATGCGTGGAGCGTCTCGCTGAAGCGAAATCCAAACAAGGAACCCCTCCACACAATCGCCTTAACTAGCCGGTCGTGGAGACAAGGCACATCATACACAAGCAAAGCAAATAAATAATAAAACAAAACAAACAAAGCAAAACAAAATAAAGAATGAAAACTATCTATATACCGTAAACCACCTCTATAAAGTCTCGACCTGTATCCAGGGGAGATATTATAAAACAACTAGTCCTTTTTCTAGAACTTGAGATAGGATAGCCCCGCACTTTATTCGCTTGCTATCACACCCACCAATCTAAGAATATCTCCACTCGTATATTACATATAATACAAGTAGCACGTACTACACATATCACCACTCGCCCCATAACGAGTGAAAGGAAAATACAGAACTTCCCTATCATGGAAGCCATATAGATACAATACCACAAGCTCAATATACACACCCGAATCTAGGGTTATCACCATACTACTCCATCTTACCTAAGAAATGTACCCCTCGCACATGAGTGGGAAAGTCCCACCAACATGCTAGCCAATCTCCTTGGCCTCTACCAATGGTTCCAAGACACGGCATTCTAGTCTTATCCGAACCAAACTACTTCCATCAATGTCCCAACTAGGCCTCCAAATCTCTCCCTTGTTCTACAATCGACAAGATCAGAACGCATAGTTCCCTTAACTTCTTCAGCAAAGAAAACATCCTACCAGCCTCCCCGACCTTAGCTCCACGAGTCTTCCCCGGGTGGATGTCCACCATTAGGGTTTCACGAACACCACTTCTCCAAAAGTGTTAGCAACACTTACTTGCAAGCCTATCATTTCCCTTGTAAGGATCTCTCTCAATTGGCAAAACATTTTGTCCCTCCATAAAGAGGCAACTACCATTCCTGCCACTTCAACCTTACTCCAATGGGTGAAAGGTTCTCTTCAAACCCTCACTCTTGGGCACTTCTATACCCATCTCTTAGGCCAAAACTCTCGGGCCTCACGTTCTCACCGAACGAGGTTACACTTCCTCTATCCAACCGAAATTCAATATGTGGTCCTTGTCAAGGACCTCTCCACTCCGAATTGACATTGCTTGGAATCTCAAGCATAGTACCACTCTCTATCGCAGCGGTACTTGGGAAAACTATTTCCACTGTACTTAGTAGTCACGGCAGCAATATAGAATAATGCTACAAAGGAAGAGACCTCTAAAGCGGCCCTTATCCCCGACTACAGTTCACAGCTTATAGTAATCCCATCCTATTATGCCTTCACAATGGCCTCCCTCAACGCCCTTCATCTGACGACTTACAAGTCCCACACGAACGCACAGAATATCTTCGGGGTTCTCATATCATAGCAGGAGAACGGAATCTCACGATAGAAATCAATGATCTTAATCTTAGGGCTCTACATCAATTAGAGAGAAACGCAGAAGATGTAGAACGTTCGCACAGATTCCTAAGGACTCTAGAACCTAATGCTCTGATACCACCTGTGACAACCCGCCTACTAAAATAATAGGTGGCCAGCCCAATACTCGAATAATCACAGGGATCATAGATGGTCCATTCTCAGCATCACTGTCGATTAAAATACTAGTACGAGATAACCACCAATCTATTTTAGAAAACGGACTGTCATATTAAAAAAAATAAAAGAAAAACACTTAGACAATCCCATTTGCAAAAACGGTGGATATCAAAAATCAATGGATAAAGAATGACAATATAATAAATATCACCGAATAAGTTGTCGGTGAACAGACCAATACAAATAATTACATCGAGTATTACATTTAAATATTTACAATATAATGAATGAGTGCAATACATTGGGCAAAACACGCCCGAATAAATATACTGAACATAATTAGAGTGCAATAGAAAGAAGCGTCTAATACAAGTAACCTACAACATCCGCAATATGTTGTAGCTCCATGACAACTAAAATGGAAATGTAAACACGGGTGTCCATGCGGTAGAGCACCTGTAACGGCAAAGAATATGCAGAAACAAAGAAATATAGGTACGGGTCAAGGCCCGGTTTGATATGATTACCATGTGACTAAAATGCATGACAGTTAAGTGCGTAATTCTCTCGCAGATAACAGTAATATTTCTCACCTCTCAATCTAGAAGCAACCTAGCGCAATATTATGAGATGTTCTAGTTAACCCTAATTACTAAGGGCTAACTTCTCCCCAGTCTCAACACTATGCCCTATTCGTGTGTGGGGTGTCTCGCAAAGCGAAATCCAAACAAGGAACCCCCCCGATACATTACTACTTAGGTAAGGTTGATCGTTGAGATCCATTAGATCCTTAGCACGAAATAATCAATAAATGTATGTGTGTACATAAGTGTGGGAGGTCACATCTACGGCCACACAAAGAAAATATAAAATCAAACCCCTCCATCATCTAATGGCACAATTCCTAATTCATTTTTAGGAACACATATAAATGGTACAACATTTTATCAACCGTTTACCAAATTACTTTCATCATATACTATTTCATTTCGAAGTTCTATTCCTTATCAGGAAATATAATCATAGTTTTTATGCTCTTTGTGTCATTTTATCTCGATTATACATTTTGTAAAAATCTCTTCCTTATCAGGAATATAATCATCATTATGTGCTCTTTATGGCATTTCATCGTGCTCTTTATGGCACTTTCTTATGCTCTTTATGGCATTTCATTGTGCTCTTTTTGGCACCCATCATACATCAAGTCCAACTTGATTTAGAATAGTTATAAATATATATATATATAACGATTCTAAGACCGCCCGTCCGGGTTTCCCCACTGTGCGCGCCCCTAAATGGCTATCATCTTCCAGGGCCTATCATCAAGACAACCTGGGATCCTATCGAAACGTCGGGAAGCGACCATGTGCCTGCGGGATAGTCAAGACCACACCCGGAATCTCCTAACCATCGCAGAAAAATATACAATCACAAGCGCTCACATGGCCTAGGGACTATATCCACCCTGCATTCATTAGCCAGGGGGCTTCACCACAACGCGCGCAACTTCCCTTATGATAGCGATTTAGAGAGGTGTGTATCCATAAATTAAAATTTATGAAAAACATTACTTTTCCATTTTTACAACATCATATTTTACATTTCCAAAAATCTTCCATTTGTACTTATTCATTTAGTACCATATTTTATAACATGCATTCTTTATTCATTAAGTCATGTTTTAATGACCTAAGATCCAAAGTGCCACTAACCTCAAAACAGCCTCCAAGAGTTCATATAATTTTATAAACCCTCAAAGTGAGTCTCCATAAAGGAGTGTCTCCCAAAAGCTCAACATTAATATTTTAATCTTCCAATTTATCTTTATGTTAACCTCCTATATCAATCGGACGTTAACCTATAAAAACTAGCCCTCGGTTAAGCCCAAATATCCACTCTTAACCTAGGACATTAGTCTACCCAATACAACCCTCTAGAACTCCCCATTACTTCCCAAAGGAAGGTTCCTAAACTCCGAGCCTAAAAGAAAATAACCAAAACTAAACTAGAAAAACATCCCAAAAATGCAGGACATCCGAATCGATTCGCCCTATCAGAATCGATTCGGTCCCCAAAAGCGAATCGATTCGGTCAAGAAGACCTTGTCATTCTGCATAACCCCAAATCGATTCGGTAGGTCCGAATCGATTCGCCCTATTCAGACCTGTAACTTTCCCTATTGCCGAATCGATTCGCTAGAGGCGAATCGATTCGATCCTGCAGAATTTCCAAGTATGCGTTACGGGTTGTTTGAACCCTAAAATCCCAAAACCCTCAAACCCTTGATTTTGCCCAACATCAACAACAACAATTTAACCCAAATCATTTCTACACCATTACTAACTACTAATTTATCCTCAAATCAAATTAAAACCAAGAATTAAGGGTTTAATCATCAAAATCAACAAAAACCAATATATGGTTTAAATCTCCCAAAACTTAACTAAACATGCAATTTATCACATTAAATCAACATCTAGCAAGTAAGAAACTTGCCTCGAGTTTCGTAGTCTCGGATTACCTCCGGTAGCGACGGAATTCGGTCCAAATCTCCATTTTCTCTCCTTTCTCCCAAGCTCTCTCCTCTCTCTTTCTCTCCTTTTTCTTCTCTCAAAAAAGGAAGAAAGAAAAGGGGTGGGGGGGACTTAAACGGGTCTTAAAACACAATTTCCCTCTTTTAATTGCTAATAGACCATTAAAATGACTCGTATCTGCATAATTGAGCCAAAACGCGTCAAAAGTGGCCAAAATCCAAAAACACAACATGGCACTTATTTCGACTATCTCGAATATTCTAAAAACTACCGCACCCCCTATTTTTGGCATTCGGGAAAGTGTGAACAATTTTATGTTCCAAATTTTATTTTACTTTATTAATTATACCCAAATTTAAATATAGGTCATAACCGTCATTTTACATATAATGACGCAAAATATCACAATATAATGCTATTTACCTTCTCATAACGTTAAATAGGCAAAACATAGTAAGTATTATCCCTAAGTCTCACGGGAAATAATATTTACTCTAACATCCCCTATTTTATAAAATTAGCCCATCAGGCAAAATAGTATAAAATAGTCGCTCAAAAACTTGGGTTGTTACATTAATAACTTACTTTATGATTATTCTCTCACTAGCATGTAAATTGTGTACATGCCTGGCCTATAAAGGCATGAAGCCTATCACTTTATGCTCTCTCTCTTCCAACAACCTATAAATAACACCCACACACATACTATGAGGGGATCTAAGATATTTTACATAATGTTATATTGTACAAATCTAAAGAGAACTTGAGATATTTCATCTTGTAATCGTTCATGGTTTTTGCCCAGTGATCAATACAACAAACACCTACACATGTGGACGTATGCAACACTTCGGGACGAATCACGTAAATCTTGTCTTATTTATCTTTCTCTCATCTCTTTACTGTTTTCTCTAAATTAGTATTTCAGTAGTTTTTATCTCTTTATCTGTTATTTTCTTATCATTTTTATACTCCAGCTAAGACAAATCAGTATATTAGTTTTAGGTGATAACAGAGAAGAAGAAGTAAAAGAATTAATTATTGGGTTCACTTGGGCTTGAGATTAAACGCGTGATATCTTTAGGATCGTTCGGGTCGGTTAACTTAAAAATAACTAAAATATGAGAAAAAAATGTGTAGTTATTATTGTAGCCTCAATTCCATTAAATTTTTACTATTCGTAGACTTGTTGTTTATGTTGTTATTGAATTCTATTTTGAAGTCCTTGGCCACTAGTGCTGCCTCGGACCTGGTGCTATTTTACCCTCTCTTCAATGGATGATCTTATAGGATATAGGTGTCGAGCCAACATGCTTACACTTTTATTCCTACTAGTTTTTAGCCCCGCGCGATGTGCGGGTGCTTTGCAGTTCTTATGATACAATGCAATACAAACATACTTATAAAAATAGAGGTAAAATATATAACGTTAAACGACCTATCTCAAACGAATATATATATATATATATGTATGTATGTATGTATAGACTATTTGTAAATATAAATTAATTTTTTAAACAATACTATTTTTATAAAAATATAAATATATAATCATTTTTAATAAAACTATAGTGTTAACACTTTTTTATAATTTTTTTAATAAAACCTAATTTTTTAAAGGTAAGTATAAAGTATTTTACTATATATAAAAATTGTAGTTTTATAAAAACTGTGGTTTTTAACTTCATTTTTTTTATATAAATTGTGTTTGAAAAGGGTGTTGTGTAAATATAAATACATTTTTTTTTTGGAAAAAATGTTTTTATAATGCAATGTTAACTTTCAGAATTTATAAAGTGTTTTAGAAAACTGTACATTTTTTTATAAAAAAATATTTTCTAAGTTATATATAAAAAAAATATTTACTATATAAATATTAACATTTATTAATTGAGAGAAAAAATTTATATGGGGAGACATCATTGGTAACATAACTCATTACATTTAATGTGAATAGGTGACACAATAACATGGAGACACCATTTATATATACTAGTTGTGCCCACGTGTGTTGTACGTGTGGGCGAGTTTAGATATTCAATGTGATGAGATTAAATTATGCATAAAGCGCCGTGATAATATAAAAATTTATAATGTAACTACTTAAACCTATAACAAAGACTGTAAAGTTAAAAAAGTAAAGGAAAACAATGTGGAAAAAATAATTTATCGACTAGGGAATAATAAGATGATAAATGAAAAAAAATCATAAATCCGTACCAACGAATCTGACTTCCCAAAAAAATAAAATGAAGATGGTTAGAAATATTTTTTCAACAAGAAATAAGATAAAGAAAAACATATTATAAAAATAAACTATGAAATCCAACTCGTCAAATATTTTTCTTTTGACGTTTATTAGCGTTCGATTTGTCCTCTACTTCTTCCACTTTATGCGCTATAAAATGTCACTAAAAGAAAAAGTGCCTTTTTATGGCGTTTTTTAAGTGTCATAAAACGCATTTTATGACGCTTTATTTTTCAATAAAAAACGTCATAAGTTTGGGTGTCATAATTGATACCCATAAAAAGTGTCATATTAGGTATATGTTATATATGACTTGTTTTTCAAAAATGTCATATCTGCTATAAAAATGTCATAATATATTCTATAAAATGTCATATTTGATTTAAAAAACGTCACAATAAACATTTTTCAAATTTTTAAAAAGGTCATTAAATTTTTTATTACAAATTAAACATATAATAAAAAAAAAGCAATAATCAATATTAATGTCATAATCGACAAATAAATCTAAACACAAATCAAAATTTATAATAACATAAAAATAGTCTTGAATTTTTTTGTATTTGAAGTCACGTACACCTAAAATGCACCAAACCAAGTCATTTGTCCATATAAAAAAATTATGGAACACAAATAAATATACCCAACATCTACAGTAATTATCCACAAAAAATAATGACCTATTACGTGTATCATAGTTAGATATACCCACTATGTACATTCAAAAAAATGTCTCCAAACATAAAAAATCACTCAAAAATGTGTCGGTCTTCCTTTGACTTTTACGAAATTGTGTCGACACCTCAAAAGATCCAACCACCAACCTACTACACCTACCACATCCCCGCTTTTATAGACAGTGATTGGGGCTTGGGTTGGTAGAGTCATCTATCGCTCTGCACCACTGCTCAGTCAACGAGCTCTTTCTCATCCACAACAATCACCAACCCCAGTGACAACAAAACAGCGTGGTCAGTAACATCATCGGCAGTGTTCTTGACATATATGTTTGAGGCCTACATTCAAAGTTAAATAATGAACCATCATTTACTAAAATAAGGAAAATGAAATAGAAGAAGAATTTAAAAGGCTATGAGGAGGAAAGTGGGTGATTATACTACCAGGTATTTCAAGATTTGTTCCTTTCTTCTATCCTCAAGCTGCGAACGCAAAATTTGTTCACGCTCAACTTTCTTTTGTGCCCTGGCTACGTACAACACCTTCGATCCTATTCAATATCAAAGTCCCCCTGTAAAAATAATAAAAAAGCATAAGAATTAACCCTCACTTCGTTTGAATAGCAACTGGTGTAGTGTCAGTTCCATCCCAGACATATATACTTATCCTTTGTAATTTTAGAGATATGAAGAACCTTATATCAAAGACAAGAAAAACAATGGTTGATAACCACTTCTAAATTACTTCTGAATTACTACAGTTGAATATAGATGGCACAGTTAAACAATTATTAATATCATAATTGGCACCATAAGATCAGAAAATATGATAGATATCCTCATTATTATTTCAGTTCAATTTCACTACTTGTTGGTTGTACAAGAGATCAAGGTATTCTTGGACAAGGGAACTCTGTGTAAATAGGTCAAACCACGAATGTGTGAATAACAAAGAAATGAGAAAATGAGAAAATGAGAAAATGAGAAAATGAGAAAATGAGAAAATGAGAAACAAAAAAATACCAATTCTAAAATTTATTTGCGTACCTTCAAATTAGAACTACGGTTAATGAACTTATCGCGCAGGGTGTGAAAATTTTGTAAGTTAACAACTGTACCCTCAAGACAATAATATTACCCAATATAAAGAGTGAGCACAACGTAGAAATGTTCCATCCCAAACTGTTGTTCTTTGTGTGATCAGTTGGGCATGAGAAAAGCTTAGTTTTCAAAAATTTATATGTGAGATAAGAGAAGTGAAGTGAATGATCAAAGAGCCCAAGCTCTATAGAGTGAAATATGTTTCACATAGGTGGAAAGTAAAGGGCTATAAGTATTTTCACATATTTGAAGTCAATTATTGTTCACAAACTAGTCCAAAAACAAATTATATCGGGTACGCTTATTTACAATTTTACAAACTACAATAACTCCGAATAAACGAAAATACTTTTACTTTAAAAAAAACTAAAAATTCACCTATGTGAAAAATATTGTATACAAGAAAATCTTTATTTTCTCCAATGGAAATGCCTGCTTACTACAAGTCCAAGAATTGGTGTCTATTATGTAGAATACACATTTTAAAATGTCTAAAATAACAACAACATTATTGAAAATGATGAAAATATAAGAACAAAGATACTAAATTATAGTGCTCACCTTCATAACAGGATCAAATAGACCTCCATCATTAAATAAATTTATGGGAGGCTCAAGAAGAGTCTTTAAAGCACCTTGTTTGATAAACACCTTTGGTTTGGTAAAGTTGTGCGGCCTATTAGGTTTCTTTATAGAGCTCATACAACTATTGATTTTAGTGATAAATGGAGAATCAAAAGTCCCTGATCTTTGGGTCCTCTTCATTTTTCCATTAGATTCAAGATAAGCGCGATGCTTCGCCTCCATATCAACTTTTACCTTGGGAGTATCTTGTTTCTGAGCTGAAGATACAGAATTGGTGATGTGACACGATCTCGCAGCCAAGCAAACCGTATAATTAGATTATTGATACTCTCCTGGATTCTGTAAACGCGATAGATAAACAAAATCTATTAGATTGTAATGCAATTTATATGGTATATTTGTAATACCCCGTATTTTAATGCTATATTAATTTGGGGATTTATTAAATTTAATGTGAGTGAATTATTTAATAAAAATTCGGAAATTAATTTTGTTATAATTATTAATGTGACGAGAGTTAGTAATTATGGGAAATTGGTTGAATATTACTAATGAGCAAAGTAATATATGTTATTGATTATATTGAATGTCACGAGTGAGTTAAATGACAATTTTGGAATTTTGAATCGGGACGCGCCCGTGTCGCGTCGGGACTAAATTTTGTTAAATAAAAAGTGAATATTTTATAAATTATTTGTATGGTCGTTTTGAGTGCGCCAACGCGTCCGGAAGGGTCGAGATAGTCAGAAAAGTGTACCCGGGGGTTTAGTGTGGGTCTCGGGGCGTTTTTAGGCCTAATTGGTACCCCAGGAGGGCAATTTAGTCATTTCACCTTTTTGGGTAATTAAACCCACGAAATTCAGCAACCTATATCAGCCTTTTAGGTTAGTCAGCTAGGGTTAGAAAACAAAAACACAAGTGACGGCCATAGGAGAGGGAAGGAGAAAGCTCCAAGGCAATCCAAGGCCCCAAAAGTGTTCCGTTTGCACCACAACCACCACCACCGCGTAGATCGCGAGACGAGGAACGCAGCCATACCAAAATGAGCCGTGAATCAGAATACCAAAAATCCCAGGCAAGTGTTTAACTTGCTATTTCCGTTGGTGCAATCTTCATATTAGTTAGGAATGATTAGGGATGAATTATGTAGAAGAAAACCCAATTTGTGTTAGGAAAATGCATGTAGTATTGATGATATGAAAATTTTGGAATCCTTGCCATGTAGAGGAATATAACCCACGAAATTATGATGATATATTAGAAGGAAATTCTGGTAAAAATAGATTAGAACCATGATTAAGAAAAAATCTAGGGTTCTTGATGATTAGATGAGATTTTGGGTTAATTATCCATGTTTAATGTTAGATATACACATGCTTTACGTTGAAAACATCTGGTATAGTGATATAATGTTAGAAGTAGGATTTTTGGGATGTTTAGAATGGAAAAACATGGTTTTGGATGAAGAAAATTGGTAGAACCCGTAACTGCATTTCTGCAGATTTTCGCAGACCTGCTTGATCGATCGATCGAGCCTAGAGCCAAACTTCGACCGAAGGTTCGATCGATCGAGCCCCAAACTTCGATCGATCGACCCCTCCTGGCAGAGTACTATTTTCCTTTGTTAATGATTTAAAAATTGAATTGTCGTGATATAATTCTTGGGCATTCTTAGTATAATGATTTGGGAGACATAAAGGACCAGTAGGGCGTATAAATAAATGTTTGGATCATTAATACTCGACGAGAATGGTATTTATGAGATGTTTACTTTAGGGTTAGTAAATTGATATGTTAAAGTGTGAGGCGCGTAAGAGAGTTATGATGAAACGTATATGTGACACCTACTGAATTTTTTACTTGGAAGAATAGAGTCCACGAGTGTCACGAAATAAGTGAGAAAAACCTTCGAGTTAAGGTTAGAGATGAAACCTTATACGTAATACTAATAATGTGAATTTAAGGATAAATGTTGTAATTATGGGTGATGAGAGGAACCTATATTAATATGATAAAAGTGGTATATTTATATGATTGTGTGTACATATATTATATACATGTGAAAATCATGCCCACGCTACTTGCTATCCCTGAGGTTACCGCGCTGGGACAGTCTTATCTCGATGGGACCTTTATGAGGGATATTGACTTGTACCCTAGAAGATAGATGTCCTTGGTACAGGCTATCGACGTGATAGTTCAGACGGTCCCAAGAGACGCAGGCATGTGCAATCCTCTTAGAGACTTGGAATCTATTCTTCGCCTCAATTTTGTTGTGTATTTTGTTAATACAATTCGAGAGTGATTCCGATTGTATTCCCCTTAATATGAGTGATATGGGGTTTTGGATAGTAGAGTATGCACGCACCATAGCTTTATTTGGGGTGCTGTTATTTTATATAGATTAGTCGAGTAGTTAATATATATATGAGATTTGGAATTTGAAACTGCCTACTGTGATTTCATACGTAGGACATGGTTGATGACTCAAATGGTAAATACATGTTTTGAGAAAGTATAATATGACACTGGAAAACTTTATTGATTTTATAAAGTTAAAATGGAGAATTTTGATTACTAGTTGAAATACCCTTTTCGAAATGGAATCGTTAAATATTGAATCTTACGAGTAATCTAAGATAAGTTAAATCATTGGGAATATTTGTGCGATAAATGATAAGATAACCCGTTGGGAAGGTTAGTACGATAGGCGTGCACATTAGAAGAGAGGTGAGAATTTCTCAAGAGAGTGTCGCTCTAATATGTTGTTGCATTGGCCTGTATCAATTTAAATACTTGCTAAACGTATTTTAAATCAAACACACTTTCGGGCTCTGACCCGTTTTTCTCTCTCTCTCTCTCTCTTGTATATATATGTATATATTTCAGGTGCCCAGCCACAGAGGCGTCTTGCTTAAGATCTATTGAAAGGAACGAGCTGCAGCTTAGGTGGGAGTTGCAAGTCACTTGCGTAGACGGCTTCCTTTATTGACTCCACTTCTAGCATTTTCATTTATTGGGCATGTGTCGCCCTTTCCATTATTTCATTGTTATTGGGACATTTGTATTTCCAGTTATTTCTCATTTTGTCGCTATGGGATTTATTCATTTTGAATTGTGTTACTTTATATTTCGCATGTTGATATTCGATTGACGAATGTTTTAAATTAATTGGACTATGTTGCAGATATTTAATGTGGTGTGATTCTTACTTATTGAATGTTGTTAATAAAATAAATATTTTCTTTAAATAAAATTTGGAAAGTTATGTATGAAAATGGTTTTGACACTTAGCTTAATTATTTAGGGTGTTAAATTGGAAAATTATTTTTATCGACAGTGATGCTGAGAATGAACCAACTGTTTACCTTGATTGAATTTAATAAAGGAGTGATCGCCCGGTATTTAATTAGGCGGGGTGTCACAGGTGGTATCAGAGCATCAGGTTCTAGTGTCCTTTAGGATCTGTGCGGCCTATTATGCTTTCAGCGTTGCCTTCTTTGATATAGAGCCCTAAATAATAGGAATGTTGTGTTCATCTCTATACATTGGGAATTCGTGCTTCTGCGATTTGTTTATTTGAATGATGAACTCATCCAAATTTATTTAAATTTCCAGATGGACCGTCAAGAAGAACTAGCTCAAACGGTTAAGGGGGTCAACGAGCAAGATCGACTCATACCTCAGGTATCCCCAGAGAATGTATCTACCGCCGAGTTAGCAGGTATCGTGGCACAAGCAGTTACCACTGCAGTTTTACAATACCAAGAATGCAGCCTACAACTTAAAGGAGGCAAAAGACCTAGAGAGGTTAACCAAATGCATGTTACTAAAGCCGACAAATGTGCGAAGACATCGAAATTGCGACAACAAACTACCCAAGATCAAGTCAGTTTTGGTCAACAGAGTGGCAAAATGAAGCAGTTTCGAAAGAGGAATAATGTTTCAAGTCGGCAAGGCCGACTCCAACAGCAGCAGGGTCGGAAGGGGAGTTACTTCGGAGGCCGATGTTTTGGGTGTGGTAAGCACGACCATAGGCGCCAGGATTGCCCAGAGAGAGATAGGGCCCCACAATAGCAGTGTGCCCGTAATGAACCACAGGGGCCACTTTTCCCAATCGTTCTCCCAGCACCAACTCAGGTACTAGGCCTGCCAACCTTTCCCGTAGCTCCAGTGCA
Organism: Sambucus nigra; assembly: GCA_949130495.1. Taxonomy (NCBI): domain Eukaryota; kingdom Viridiplantae; phylum Streptophyta; class Magnoliopsida; order Dipsacales; family Adoxaceae; genus Sambucus; species Sambucus nigra. The sequence continues at coordinate 622,618,075 of OX422210.1, read as the reverse complement.
GCAGGGGCAGTTACAGTACAGACATATCTATAATGTCCACCAGGCAGCCGCCCCACAGGCACCATCCGCGATTTGGGGTATGTTTTCTATCCATGAAACTTTGGATCGAATTTTGTTTGTTACTAGGACAACGCATTGTTTTATAGCTACATATTTTGCGAAGACCTTAGGGTTATTAACCACAGTAGAGAGCACTGTAACGTAGGTAGACTCACCACTGGGGAATGGTTCACTCTTCTTTTTATGCCGGGGAGTGGAGGTAGAGATTGGTAGCTTGGTATTACCTGCAAACATGTTAGTTTTAGACATGCACAAGCATGATGTGATTATTGTTACGGATTGGCTCGCAGCTTATAGAGCCATGATTGATTGCTTCGGTGGAAGCATTGTTTTTGCCATTCTGGGGCAAGAGATGTTTGTAGTGGCGATGCCTCGCCCAGAGAGAGGTTCGACCGCTCATTTATATTAAATAGAGGAGAATACCTCTAATGAGGTTGAAATCCCGTTAGACTCGATCCCAGTTGTCAGGGAGTATTCTAATGTGTTTCAGGAGATACCAGACCTACCCCCCAGTCGAGAGATAGACTTTGTTATAGATTTATTGCGAGATACGAGACCTATAGCACGCGCACCGTACCGTATGGCTCTGGAAGAGATGCGAGAGCTACGAGATCAGATAGAGCAGCTGTTAGGTCAGGGCTTCATTCGTAGGAGTACCTCACCTTGGGGCGCTCCAGTTTTATTTGTGAAGAAGAGAGATGGTTCACTGAGATTGTGTGTGGACTACAAGGAGTTGAACAAGGTCACGATACGGAATAAATATCCGTTACCTCTAATCGATGATCTGTTCGACCAGTTGAGGGGAGCAACTTTATTTTCGAAGATAGATCTGAGATCGGGGTACCATCAGTTACGTATTAGAGAGGAGGATGTTTCAAAAACTGCCTTCTTGTCGAGATATGGGTCCTATGAGTTCAGGGTGATGCCGTTCGGACTCACAAATGCCCCAGCCATTTTCATGGACTTGATGAACCGAGCATTCAGAGAGTTCTTGGATCAGTTTATCATCGTCTTCATAGATGACATCTTGATATATTCACACTCCGAGGAAGAGCATGCCGAGCATTTGAGGCAAGTTCTTCAGACTCTACGAGACCATCAGTTGTATGCTAAGTATGAAAAGTGTGGATTCTGGTTGCGAGAAGTACAGTCCTTGGGCCATGTTGTTTCTGAGCAGGGGATAGCAGTTGACCCGAGTAAAGTTTCAGCAGTAAGGGAGTGGGGATAGCCCACGACACCGACAGAAGTGCGTAGTTTCCTGGGGATTAGCTGGTTACTACAGGAGACTCATTCGGGGATTCTCCAAAATAGCGGGTCCATTGACCAATCTGACTCGCAAGGGAGTACCATATGTTTGGGATGACGCTTGTCAGTTGGCTTTCGACGAGCTGAAAGACAAGCTTACTTCAGCGCCAGTCCTTGCGTTACCGCAGTCGGGTATGGAGTACCTGGTTTACACCGATGCGTCCTTACGGGGACTTGGGGGAGTACTTCAGCAGGAAGAGAAGGCTATAGCTTTTGCCTCCTGCAAGCTTAATCCGCATGAGAAGAATTACCCCACCCACGACCTGGAGTTAGCAGCGGTCATTTTTGCATTGAGGATATGGAGACACTATTTGTTGGTAGAGAAATTCCATTTGTTCACAGACCACAAGTCGTTGCAGTACCTGTTCACTCAGCGAGAGCTGAATATGCGTCAGCGCGGATGGCTAGAGTTTGTAAAGGACTACCAGCTCGATATACAGTATCATCCGGGAAAGGCCAACGTAGTTGCTGATGCGTTGAGTCGTAGACCGGTAGATGAAGTAGCAGACGTCTGGAAAGCAAAGTGGAAGGAGTTAGGCCACCGGACGCAGTAGCCCGTTCTTTCATATCCGTGATGTCAGTCACACCCGAAATTGTTACGAGGGTGATACAGGCACAGACCACAGACCCGTTTTGCCAGGAGCAGATTGTGCGACTTCTAGCCAAGGGTGTTGAGTCCTATTCTGTTAGTTCTGATGGAGGTTTGCGGTTTAATGGGAGATTGGTGGTCCCAGAAAGAGCAGAATTACGTCATGGAGTGATGACTCATTCTCATGGGTCCCGATTTACAGTAGATCCTGGAGGAGATAAGATGTACCAGGATATGAGGAGGCAATACGGGTGGAGTGGGATGAAGAAGGACATTGCTGAATTCGTGTCCAAGTGTTCTACCTGCCAGCTGGTGAAGGTGGACCATCAGAAACCGTCAGGATTACTTCAGCCATTGGAAGTACCCGCATGGAAGTGGGAGAGTATTTCCTTGGATTTTATTACAGGGTTGCCTACATCACAGCGGGGCCACGATTCTATCTGGGTGATTATAGACCGTTTGACCAAGGTGGCTCATTTTCTGCCGGTGCGGACAGATTACACCACGGGTCAGTATGCTCAGTTGTTCATCGCTGAGATTGTCAGACTACATGGGGTTCCCCTGAATATTTTGTCAGATAGAGACAAGATTTTTGTGTCACGTTTTTGGGAAAGCTTTCAGGAGGCTATGGGTACTGAGTTGAGGTCGAGTTCAGCTTACCACCCACAGACAGATGGACAGACAGAGCGCACTAATCAGATGTTAGAGGATATGCTACGCATGTGTGTTCTCGATTTTGGAGGAGGTTGGGAGCCACATCTTCCACTGGTAGAGTTTGCTTATAATAACTCTTATCATTCACGATTGGGATGGCTACATTTGAGGCTTTGTATGGCAGGCCTTGTCTTTCTCCAACTTGTTGACTCGAAGTGGGGGATAACAAGTTGCTAGGACCAGAGGTAATTCAGGAGACCTTCGCGAGTATTGAGATAATCAGGAGTCGCATTCGGATAGCCCAGGACAGGCAGAAGAGCTACGCCGATGAGAAACGCTTCTTCCGAGAGTTTAATGTGGGGGACCAAGTGTTATTACGTGTGTCTCCTATGAAGGGAGTGATGAGGTTCGGGAAGAAGGGGAAGTTGGCTCCGAGGTACGTGGGACCATTTCCCATCACCGAGAGGATTGGGCCGGTTGCATACAGGTTAGGACTGCCAGAATAATTACATCGCATCCACGATGTATTCCACATCTCGTCGTTGAGACGATACCTTCGGGATGATATGGCCCATACTCACATTGCGATAGATGAGATCGACTTACAGCCTGATAGCTCTTACGAGGAGAGACCGGTGGCTATCCTAGACTATAGTGAGAGGAGATTGAGGTCGAAGATAGTTCCACTTGTGCGAGTCCAGTGGGAGCATCATAATATGGAGGAATCCACTTGGGAGCACGAGGCAGATATACGCGAGAGATATCCAGAGTTGTTTTTACCAGGTACTCCTTATTTTCTGAATTTCGGGATGAAATTTTGTTATTAGGGGGGAAGTATGTAATACCCCATATTTTAATGCTATATTAATTTGGGGATTTATTAAATTTAATGTGAGTGAATTATTTAATAAAAATTCGGAAATTAATTTTGTTATAATTATTAACGTGACGAGAGTTAGTAATTATGGGAAATTGGTTGAATATTACTAATGAGCAAAGTAATATATGTTATTGATTATATTGAATGTCATGAGTGAGTTAAATGACAATTTTGGAAATTTGAATCGGGACGCGCTCGTGTCGCGTCGGGACTAAATTTTGTTAAATAAAAAGTGAATATTTTATAAGTTGTTCGTATGGTTGTTTTGAGTGTGCCAACGCGTCCGGAAGGGTCGAGATAGTCAGAAAAGTGTACCCGGCGGTTTAGTTTGGGTCTCGGGGCGTTTTTAGGCCTAATTGGTACCCCGGGAGGGCAATTTAGTCATTTCACCTTTTTGGGTAATTAAACCCACGAAATTCAGCAACCTATATCGTCCATTTAGGTTAGTCAGCTAGGGTTAGAAAACAAAAACACAAGTGACGGCCATAGGAGAGGGAAGGAGAAAGCTCCAAGGCAATCCAAGGCCCCAATAGTGTTCCGTTTGCACCACAACCACCACCACCGCGTAGATCGCGAGACGAGGAACGCAGCCATACCAAAATGAGCCGTGAATCAGAATACCAGAAATCCCAGGCAAGTGTTTAACTTGTTATTTTCATTGGTGCAATCTTCATATTAGTTAGGAATGATTAGGGATGAATTATGTAGAAGAAAACCCAATTTGTGTTAGGAAAATGCATGTAGTATTGATGATATGAAAATTTTGGAATCCTTGCCATGTAGAGGAATATAACCCACGAAATTTTGATGATATATTAGAAGGAAATTCTGGTAAAAACAGATTAGAACCATGATTAAGAAAAACTCTAGGGTTCTTGATGATTAGATGAGATTGTGGGTTAATTATCCATTTTTAATGTTAGATATACACATGCTTTACGTTGAAAACATCTGGTATATTGATATAATGTTAGTAGTAGGATTTTTGGGACGTTTAAAATGGAAAAACATGATTTTGGATGAAGAAAATTGGTAGAACCCGTAACTGCATTTCTGCATATTTTCGCAGACCTGCTTGATCGATCGATAGAGCCTAGAGCTTCGATCGATCGAAGGTTCGATCGATCGAGCCCCAAACTTTGATCGATTGACCCCTCCTGGCAGACTACTATTTTCCTTTGTTAATGATTTAAAAATTGAATTGTCGTGATATAATTCTTGGGCATTCTTAGTATAATGATTTGGGAGACATAGAGGACCAGTAGGGCGAATAAATAAATGTTGGGATCATTAATACTCGATGAGAATGGTATTTATGAGATGTTTACTTTAGGGTTAGTAAATTGATATGTTAAAGTGTGAGGCGCGTAAGAGAGTTACGATGAAACGTAGATGTGACACCTACTGAATTTTTTACTTGGAAGAATAGAGTCCAAGAGTGTCACGAAATAAGTGAGAAAACCCTTCGAGTTAAGGTTAGAGATGAAACCTTATACGTAATACTAATAATGTGAATTTAAGGATAAATGTTGTAATTATGGGTGACGAGAGGAACCTATATTAATATGATAAAAATGGTATATTTATATGATTGTGTGTACATATATTATATACATGTGAAAATCATGCCCACGCTACTTGCTATCCCTGAGGTTACCGCGCTGGGACAGTCTTATCTCGATGGGACCTTTATGGGGGATATTGACTTGTACCCTAGAAGATAGATGTCCTTGGTACAGGCTATCGACGTGATAGTTCAGACGGTCCTAAGAGACGCAGGCATGTGCAATCCTCTTAGAGACTTGGAATCTATTCTTCGCCTCAATTTTGTTGTGTATTTTGTTAATACAATTCGAGAGTGATTCCGATTGTATTCCCCTTAATATGAGTGATATGGGGTTTTGGATAGTAGAGTATGCACGCACCATAGCTTTATTTGGGGTGCTGTTATTTTATATATATTAGTCGAGTAGTTAATATATATATGAGATTTGGAATTTGAAACTGCCTACTGTGATTTGATACGTAGGACATGGTTGATGACTCAAATGGTAAATACTTGTTTTGAGAAAGTATAATATGACACTGGAAAACTTTATTAATTTTATAAAGTTAAAATGGAGAATTTTGATTACTACTTGAAATACCCTTTTCGAAATGGAATCGTTAAATATTGAATCTTACGAGTAATCTAAGATAAGTTAAATCATTGGGAATATTTGTGCGATAAATGATAAGATAACCCGTTGGGAAGGTTAGTACGATAGGCGTGCACATTAGAAGAGAGGTGAGAATTTCTCAAGGAAGTGTCGCTCTAATATGTTGTCGCATTGGCCTGTATCAATTTAAATACTTGCTAAACGTATTTTAAATCAAACACACTTTCGGGCTCTGACCCATTTTTCTCTCTCTCTCTCTCTTGTATATATATGTATATATTTCAGGTGCCCAGCCACAGGGGCGTCTTGCTTAGGATCTCTTGAAAGGAACGAGCTGCAGCTTAGGTGGGAGTTGTAAGTCACTTGCGTAGACGGCTTCCTTTATTTACTCCACTTCTAGCATTTTCATTTATTGGGCATGTGTCTCCCTTTCCATTATTTCATTGTTATTGGGACATTTGTATTTCCAGTTATTTCTCGTTTTGTCGCTATGGGATATATTCAGTTTGAATTGTGTTACTTTATATTTCGCATGTTGACATTCGATTGAAGAATGTTTTAAATTAATTGGACTATGTTGCAGATATTTAATGTGGTGTGATTCTTACTTATTGAATGTTGTTAATAAAATAAATATTTTCTTTAAATAAAATTTGGAAAGTTATGTATGAAAATGGATTTGACACTTAGCTTAATTATTTAGGGTGTTAAAACTGAAAATTATTTTTATCGACAGTGATGCTGAGAATGAACCAACTGTTTACCTTGATTTAATTTAATAAAGGAGTGATCGCACGGTATTTAATTAGGCGGGGTGTCACAATATTTACAACAATTGACTATTTAAATATTTGCAGACCAAAATATAAGAGTATACGAGCTATCTCAAACTCCTTACGAGATTAGCTACCATCAAAGAGTGACATGTACTTCTAAGAGAATCTGATAATATCATCGTCAGTTAGCTTTCTCTATAAGGCATTTAGGGTTTATTATTATTCAGTGCATAAATCACATTTGACAAGGCAAAGAGGGATTGGTTGATCTTGGCACTCTCTTGTAGGTGAATACCTTCACTGCATGTCCTCCTATTATCTTCTTTACCAGATTATATCATATACATACAGTTTCGACTACGTAAAATACTGGATTAGAATCTATATATGTCTCGATTTTGATCATTTTTAAGTGGGAAATTTGTAAGAAACCCCTGGAATATCTATGTAGCAAATACCTCCCAAAATTAATAATTTTGCAAGAAAGTCCTTGAACGACTCCCAATTTTTCAAAATCCCCTAAGCATTGCTAAAAATGTTTTATTTGTAATTAAAGTGATAGTTTTGGTGTTCATTTCATTTCCATTTTTTAATCGAAAAAAGAGGGGTAAAAAAAATTACTAAATCTATGAGGTTTAGCATCCCCGTGATAATATTCGAGGACAATGTGTGTTAACAGTAATCACAAGCACTCCATGACTCCTACTAGAGACATTATTGAGACCGGTGTTTGCAACTTTCCTCCATTGAATTGCACAAGAAAATGCCTCACTGAATTCAGACATCAAATTAACTAGGACCCGAGTGAGACCCTTGAGGTGAATTTGCTCATCTTTATCATCCAACACTGTTATTTCTTTTGATTTGAGTTCCAAAAGATCATAACACCTATCCATATTGACCTCGTAGAATGAAATCTATGTGCTGATTCATGTTCTCTTACACATAGACAGAATGGCTGACATTGTTAGTGGCATCAGACGTGACAACTCATCACTCCCCTGCATCATCATCCACATTATCAATGAAAGGCAATGCCCACATATACGACTCTCTTTTATATTTTAATATACATTACACTACATGACATGTATGCAAATATCATTTTACTCCAAATGTTTGTTCTAAAAGAATGTTCTATCTACCTTTTTTATAACAAAACTACCACTCTAAACATTCTACGGCAAAATAACAAACAAATAAATGCTACTTAATCCTTTCTTTATCTTTTGAATTGAAATTTTTCCTCGTTTTCCACTCTCTTCTTTTTTACTCCATGATGACCTTAAATGGGCAGATCCAGAAGCCAGTTAATGAACAACCTAAAATATGACCTTGGATTGAAAGATGCTTTCTTCTCCTCAGCATCTCTTTGAACATATCTCAGTCACTGCCAAAAGCTGCAGATATACCAGATACACAATAAGATTGTTGATCCATACACAACCAAAGAAATTGACCAGCTTATTGGTGCAGAATCACCCTTGACAATAGAGAGAATTTGCTTGACCCCTGATCGACAGGACAAAACTAGAAATATATACATATGAAGAACTATTGTTACGTTAAAACCATCATGTCATTATTCAAAAACATCTATTGTCTACAAGTTTTGTACAATGTGCAACTTACTTCAATTAGGAGGGCACCTTGCCTTATGCTTCAACCGAAATAACAACCCGAAGCAAACATATGGAACTACCAAAATACGTTCACTTAATAATGGAATTAATCCAATCGACATATTCCATAGCGTTAAAGCACACAGAAAAATGACAAAAGTGGTCAATTGTGTTGTGTATTGCACCCCCAATCTCAAGACGCCAACCCAAAGGTAGCATGTCCCATATTAAAATAAACAAATTCATGAGATAATGAGATTATAACCCATAAGACCATCTCCAATGGGGTCTTCTATCTTACAAATTTCTCTGAAAGAAATGTTAACTGCAAAAAATCTTCTCCACTGGGGTTCCATATCTCTATCCCTATTTGAGTAGCAGTGTCAAAGTATTGAGATTTTGAATGAGAATTTCTAAATGTTAAAATTTCTATAATTCTTGACTACATTACATCAACGAAGAAGATACGACTCACATTATCTAGACATTGCCTACAGATGCTTCATTGTTGACATGTAGGATAAAAATACTTTAGAAATTACACCATTGGAGATAATAATTTGATTAGTAAGTTTGTAAAAGTGTATTTATATCAGAAATAGTCACGAGACACAAAATAAGAGGTATAACGTATACATTAATATCACCTTTTATCCATGAATGGCAACCTTAGCCTCCCCTTGGATTACCATTTACTCCCTTTCGCCAAGATGTAAGCCTGTAGGAGCAAGGTGATCTGGTTGAGGGAAGTCAATCATGATATCAGTGATCACCTCAGGCTTAAACTACAAAAAAAGTCCAAAAACAATTAATTAACCGATTCAGATTTTAACTAACAAAAAAAACATGACAAGCTAATCACACTATGATATTTTAATTCCTATAATGTGTAGACAAGTCCCTTTTAAACAAAAAATAAAATGTTCGAATCAACCATAAGCACGTATTCGAGAGGAAAAATATATTGAAATTGATACACTGTGAACATGATTTGTACAACTTTTTGGATAGTCTAATACGTATTCCAATGGTTGACCTTTTCATTATTTTCAGATTTAAAGTTGGTCTCAATCCCTTTTATCATATTCTTTCAACAATAATAATTGGATTAGTAGGTTTGTTGGAGTAACCCGTTATTAGTTAAACATCTAGTTTAGTGATCTATAATGAATTCCTTGTTCACATAAGACTGATGAACTCGTTTTTAGATTTTTCACTTATGCAGTAACATTGGGTTAGTAACCCATATAGTTATTGAAGATAATATATGATTGTGCGAACATACACACTGGAATAAACCTCAAAGTTTTTTCTACGGTTTCCAAATTCACAAAATTAATATGATGACTCGCATATACAATAACTCACATTTTTTTCTTTTAGATTTTGTTCTCTCTTACGATCTCTTCCTTTTTTATCTCCATATGCTCCAATCACTTGCATATTCACACACTTGCAATCAATCAACCATTTAAAATTTACAAAGAATTGTTACATGTATAATGTCAATATACAAATTGTTGTGGTTGAATAGAACAATAATGTCCATTGAATTATACCATATCAACGGCTTTTCTTGTTTGATTTTTACAAACTATTGTGGTTGATAATTTACGACGTAATCTACCAATGGTAGATGTAGGAAATGAACGGGGTCTACTAGAGTTTTCCCTGATTTTTGTATTCATGATGGATATTACTCAAAGACTAGATTAGTATAACTGGTAACTGATTTTCAAGAAGTATGTATAGATAGAGCGATGGAAGATATGCGTCAGATGGTGTAACAAAAGTGGAAGATTTAATTAATAATGTTTAAGGATATACGTGATTAGAAGTTCGTGTGAATGTGTGTATATATATGGGAAATTGGTTGCAATGATTGGGGAAATAGACACTTGTTACTACGGTGCCTACATGAGACTTCATCTCGCCTCTGTCCCAGTCGAGGCCCGTGTAGAAAATTTCTTTTTTCGGAAAATAGCCTCCATACTTTCTTATATTACGAATAGACCAAATACCTCTCTTCTAATTTAAATTAGGAAGACAATTACACAATGACTTTGTTTCATTATTTAGAAGAATGTATATATTGATATAAATAATCGACTTAAAATTGTTCGTCAATTACCGACACGTTATAAATGCATAATAGTAAAGCTGAGATAGATCAATACAAGATGACATTACCATTTTATTCTAGTTGTATTAGCATAGAAGAACATGTGTGATCTTAGATCCCGATGCAGTAACGATTGGATGAACAACGATACAACGGAGGATCAACAAGTAGTAGGTTTCCATGAAACCAAACAAGTAATATACATAACTATTCTGGAAATTTATAAAAGGAACAAAGGAAATCATTGGTGAAGATGTTATTTTAATCAATTAACACGAGTTTTTAAATGAGAGTGTTCTGCATCGAAGATAATATTATGCATTTATCATTCTTTTAAGTATTAAACATCAAAACTGTTTAATAAAAATATAAATGCCGCCACCTCATCATTTCATGCTTACTTTTGAACAGGGGACTTTCTGTAAGTGGAGGATGTTTCCAGAATACTTTATATGCTTTCATACGACCATGAAAATTATGATTTACGAATACATAAACTCAATTCATAAAATCAATACCAAAATGCACAAGAATACAAAACCCTTATGTAATCACTCATACACCAAAATACACGGGAATACATAAACCAATACTGATTCAATGAATCTAGGGTAATTTATGATTACTAATATATGTCATTTTTTATATAAAAAGACACGTACAAGTACGACTTTTGACATATAGTTATACAATTTGATATGCATTTTCGAAAAACCTAGTGCGTTAAAAAAATAAATCAGGGCATTATAGTGGAGCCTTCCAATTTTAAGAGGAGAATCAGCGCAAGCAAGATAACCCTAGAGTGCAGATGGGGAAATCATTTTACTATAGGGGCCTTTCAATTTTATTGACATGTGTTTGGATTTAAACATATGGAAAATGTAAAATTTATGAAAAAAGAGGTTTACCCTTTTGCCTTAGAAGAATCGATTCCACGTCATTTTGTAAACAAAACAATAATGTGCATAAATTAGGACATACGATGAGCTTGCGCACTCATATAATTGTGATATCCATATTAATTCTGGATCAAACACACCATCATATTTGTTCAAATCCCAATCAAAAACTATTTTATAAGAATACAAATTTGTGTATATATACTTTCAATAACAAGATACGGATTACGTTTATGCCCTATGGGGTGTCCGTACTTATCTCCGGGCAATTTAGTAATTGTTTTGAATTTTAGCTCCTTAACGCCAGTTTTAACACCAAAACAAACCTATACTAGTTAAGTTCGGCAACTGGGAGACCGGTGAGAATGTGGTCACTTCCCACGGGTTACTTTTGTGCCTCATGGGGTGTTTGTGCCCCTCTTTGGTCCACTCGGTCGCTCTTTTGAGTTTTCACCCTTTAATGCCCACTATAATCCCCAAAAAAGCCTATATAGATTAATATCATTAACAGGGAGACCAGAGAGGATGCACTCTCTTCCCACATGTTACTTGTATACCACATGGGGTGTCCATGCCACTTAGTGCCCAATTTTAACACCAAACGAGCATATATTAGTTAATTTAGGCACCAGGACGCCAGTGAGAACACAGTCACTTCCCACAAGCTACTTTTATTCCCCATGGGATGTTTATAAACGAAATTAAGAAATAAAAGACATTTATTAAAAAACATAATAATAGCAATTAGCACTTATTGTTGCAGTACTGCATCAAAACACAATTGTAGCAAATCAAAGGATATTACAGTAGTGAATCAAAATGAGTCGGATATATGAATATTGAATTCAAAGGATATTACAGTAGTGAATCAAAACACAATTAGAGCCGTTAGCAATATGATGCAATACCACAATACTAAATTCCCTTACAACATCAAAATTAACCTAGATAAAATTGGTATACTAATTATCTACCTTTGAAGAAACATCACTTGTATACTTATGTCGCTTTCCAAGACTCTTTCTTTTTTGTTTTCATCTTTTTGTCTCGTTATCCCATTTCAACCCCAAAGCAAGAGTATACTAGTGAATAAATAAAATTAAGTGTTCGATGAGGACACGATCACCTCCCATAAGTTTATTTTGTATCTTTTAGGGTATTTGTGTCTCTGTGTATAGGACACTTCATTATTATTTTCATTCTTCGCCCCCTGAAGACCATTTTTAACCCTAACGCGAGCATATAGTATTCAATTTACTAAAATGGGTGTCTGAATAAAACAAGATCACTTCACATAAATTACTTTGGTAGCTCATAAGGTGTTTGTGATTCTATCTAAGTCTTTTGGTTTCAATATTATGTTATCCTCCCCATAATCTCATTTTCATCCCAATACAAACCTATACAGGTCAATTTAGGCAACTAGTTATCCAGTGAGGGCATGATCACTTCTAGCAATCCGAATTTTCCATTGACCCCACTTAAACTCCTATCACCACTACAATTCAATTCGGGTTTTCAATTGTCTCACCCCAACCTCCTATCACCATTAGAAATCAAATGCAAATGCAAATGCAAATGCAAATAATAATAATAATAATAATAATAATAATAATAATAACAATAACAATAATAATAATAATAATAATAATAATAATAATAATAATAATAATAATAATAATAATAATAATAAAGACAAATAATTAAGAATTAAACTACCTCTTATTCATACCAAGTCATTGTTGTTGTAACTTGAACATCGATAAAATGAAAATTTGTTATGGAAACAATAGCTACCTATCAAATATCCAATAATGAAAAACATGTGCAATAAGGACATGACCAAAATAAGGTAAGAGCATAAAACAAATCAAGTACATCATCCTCTTAAGGAAATATATTTTATTCCAACATTTGTACTTTTACATTGCTATTTCCATACATTCAAAACCTGGAAAGAAATTACATACCCCTTGTAAGTGCTCGTGTAATAACCTATACATGGACATCCACGGCTTGTTTATTCCCATTTCTCTAAGCGTACCTATTAATACTATAATTATTAATAGTAGAAATGTGATTACCATGCCAAATAACATAATTCTCAATCATCGAATCACCACAATCCATAATAATTAGTTCTATAAAATAAATTCAATGAATTTGATAGATGAAGGATGTTTTTAACCAAGATCACTAAAACAAACATTTGCATAGAATTTGCCTATAGTAATGTCCAACAAAACGAGATGGCATAATTCATTTAACGTACGAATGTTTAAAATCAATTAATTAAGCATTCTCATCTTAAAGGATAACCTAGATTATGTGAAGAATATAATATAATAGAATAAACTAATAGAAAAAACACAATTGTTCACTATAATATTGCAACATGTTCACATGAAACTTCACGACAACCAGTCACAACATACCTAAATTAACTATAACGGCCTCAACAAAATTAATCCAACTAGACACTAAACATTAAAGACCGTCATTTTTTTACGTACTAATATGCTCCTAAAAGCCCTAATTTTAACATTATTTCAGACAAACACAATAATCAAGTTTAAGCTAAAAATAAAGTAAATCTAAAATAGAAAATAGAAATTAAAAAAAATGCTGGTGTGAACAAACCCGTGAAGTTTCATACAAAATTGAAATCAAAATCTTTGCAAGTTAGGGTTTAATATTTATGTGTGTGCGTTTGTGTGAGTGTGTGTGTACGCGTTTGAGTGTTTGTGTGTGTGTGTGTGTGTGTGTGTGTGTGTGTGTATGTGAGAGAGAGAGAGAGAGAGAGAGAGAGAGAGAGGGAGAGTACCTGTGTAACTGAGGGAAGGATAAGCTGATGGAAAAGCGAGGGAAGGAGACGAATTTGGGTTTGGGGGAAAGTGATCGAAAGTGAGATGGAGGGAAAGAGTCCCGTGTTAAACATTTTTGAGCAAAAATTGAAACTGTTGTACTGTGTTATCTCACGCGTATGCATTGGGGAGTTTTATTAAAAAGGGTCATAATATGTACCATTTAATATGACTATTATATTGAAATTGCCATGTACATTAATATTATTATTCTTATAATGACACTTTATAATTAATATGTCATATAAATAAGATTATTATACTTTTAATGATAATTTTTTTTAAACTTTCATAAAGTCATTTTTTAAAGTGTCATAAAAAGGCGTTTTTCTTGTAGCGTATTTTGTCCTTTGGGCCATCAGGATTATATACCTCACGTTTCAAAACAAAATATTTAGCATGTATACTATTTATTATTATTTATACATACAACGTATAAAAAAATAAAACAGACTGCAAAACTTAACTTAATACCATGACTAGAAGCTAGGGAGACAAATAAATTCAATGGATAGAGAGATATGGGTTTTATACAAAGACTAGCATGTAGGCCCGTGCGATGCACGAGCGAGTGCGTAATTTCAAAAATATTTGCAAGATTTCAATTGTTGACGCAATCAAACTACAAAGTGTTTAAGAAGTACCACATGAATATATAGACAAATCAACCCATTTATAAACACACAAAATATGAAAATCAAACAGTACATTCATTAAAATGAAGTTATGTAATTCTACCGTCCTATAATTTATCTTAGGGAGTAGCTAACGGCACTCCAAAAAATCTTTAAACACTCCACAAACTTTTTGAAAGACAAAATGCCCTTTACTCTAAAATCAAACAAATTTCATTTTACTTCTTCAATAAAAAAATTATTTTTGTAAAAAAATTATTTTTTCTATTAAAAAAAAGGGGTCATTTTTTTAATTAACATTTAGTCCAAACATTTTTATTTTATTCCAAAAAATTGTTCACAATATAAAACACTCACAAACACACTTTTTTCTCTTATCCTAAACTTTAAGAAAAAAGTCATCAAAAATAAATAAGGGCATGGAGTCGTTAAAAAAAATACCACCGGTTATGAATCTATTATTATTTAAGTAACATGATCACGACCCAAATAAATCGCGACGTAGCGTGGAGTCGTATTTTTTCATACTAGTGGCACAGACCATTTATTATTATTTCAAAAACAATCTTTTTATTATTTAAAAAAATGCTCCGCGTCGCTGGTATGCATAAGCGGTCTAACCACCTATACATACCGTTGGCGCGGACCATTTTTTCTAATATGTTGGTATGCACCAACGTTATGTATAGATTTTTTATATAAAAAAACTCGTTTTTATATTAAAAAAAATGGGTCATTTTTTTAATTAACGTTTACTCCAAACATTTTTATTTATTTTCAAAAAGTCATTCAGAATGTAAAACACTCACAAACATTATTTTTTCTCTTATCCTAAACTTTAAAAAAAATTATCAAAAATAAACAAGGGTATGGATTCGTTCAAAAAAATACCAGCGGTTATGAATCTATTATTTTTTAAGTAACACGATCACGATCCAAATAAAACGCGGCGTGGCGTGGAATCGTATTTTTTCATAACGGTGGCATGGATCGTTTTTTATAATTTCAAAAATAATATTTTTACTATTTAAAAAAATGGTCCGCGCCAGCGGTATGCATAGGCGGTCCAACCACCTATAAATACCGTTGGCGCGGGCCATTTTTTTTTATTATGTTGTGAATGACTTTTTGAAACAAAATAAAAATGTTTGGACTAAACGTTAATTAAAAAAATGACCCATTTTTTTAATATAAAAATAACTTTTTTACATAGAAAATCTCTACATATCGCTGACGCGTACTAACATATTAGAAAAAAATGGTCCGTGCCAGTGGTATATGTAGGTTGTTGGACTGCCTATGCATATTGTCGGCGCAGACCATTTTTTTAAATAGTATAAAGATTATTTTTGAAATAATCTTATATGGCTATAAGTTTTTTTTTTTTTGGGGGGGGGGGGGGGGGAGGGGAGGTGATATGGAAATTAAAATAAAAAAATTAAAACCACGTCATGATTAGAAGAATTTCCTTAAGAAAGCTTCATTTGGATCAAATCTAAAAGAGACAGGCTCTTTTTGAGAAAAAGAAATAGTGGACTGGGTTCGTCCACTAAGTTGTATTGCGGCGGGGCCTTTTGATGTGAAAACAACTATAATTAATATAAACTTAATCATATTAAAATAATATTTACAAAAGAAGGAAAAGAAAAGTGAACTGTTAGGACAATAATAACCCAAACGTTGTGCTTGAACTGAAATCCTATAAAAAAGGTGAGAAATTATCCTCAAATCCTATCTAAATAGAAATTCAATTCATATAGATTGTAAATGGCTAACAAAAATGAAGAAATATGAAGGAGAGGAATCAAACCAGGAGATAAGTGGACAAATTATATCTCGTGTTTAGAGGGCCATGTTGATTCTCCAAGGAATCCTCAACATCAAATATATAATAAAACTACTAAAACAACCAATTTCAAGATGTATAGAAAATGGAAACCAAACACAAAATAATAACTATAACTATAAATTCAGACCCCTACACACGTGCGGCAAAGAAATGGGGAAAAGGCTATGAATTGTTTCATACGTCATTCTTGCCCTTAACAATTGTCATTGAAGTGAAGCAGTAGTAAAAGAGATCAGAACACTTACTTAATAACAAGCAGTAGTCAATTCATATCATAACACATGTTTTTCCAAGATAAAGGTGTTCCGTCTCTCCCGAATGGCATACTTACTTACTTAACAGCAAGTTAGTAATAGAAAACCCATATCCAAAATCAATCAAAAGAAACACATCATCATATTACCGATGTGGAACTGAGATTTGACAGTTGCATCACCTAAACCATCAATTTTCTTGGGACATCTTGCCATTTAAATATTTATGACAATTGTATATAGATATATATGTATGTATGTATGTATATAGGTTTGTTATAAAGAAAAATGGCTGGAGACCAAAGGGCGATGAGAAATGGAAGAGCTTTATTGCTGTCATTCAAGGTGAGGTTTAATGGCGGGAGACGAATAGATGTTAAAAATTAAAAATCATAATTGGATGGAGAGAGAAGCGTCGGTTCGTAGAGTCGACCGTTGAGTTTTAAGTTTTAGAAAATAGGAAATTGTAGGATTTGGTAAATGGGAAGTCAGAGAGTTTGCGCATGTCCCCAGCTTCCGGTTATAAATAGTAGTTTCTTCCTCTGATTGTACTGTCTTCAAGAATGGATTCTAATCAGCTAAAGGTAGAAAACGACTATGAACTTGATTGGCCTTATTTGGAAGAAATCTCTCAAGGGTAATCTCCCACTTATTAATACACTTCTTCTTTCAAGTATATCGTTTACAACCTAGTATATATGTTTGTGTACTTGTGTAATTGTCTATTTTTTGTGTTTGCAGAAAATTGGAGCAATACTCGCATATCACTAATAATTTGAATTACAATTCTTTTGACGATTCCTTTAATTCTGATCAATTATTTCCACAATCAAATTATGAAACCCCCTTTGATTATCAATACCAATTTTCGCAACAACTTAGTCAAATTCCACTTGGTTTTAATGAATATCAATTTTCACAACAAAACAATTATATTCCCCAATTGGAATTTGATGATTTTGAGAATATTTGGGATGATAACATTGCAGATTTTAGGCAAAATGGTATTGTAGATATCAAGCCACAAATGTTTATGGATACTGAAAATTTAGATTATGTAGATTATGGAGCAATAGAAGGGCTCAATACAATGTATCACGGACAATTTATGATTTCAAACACAAATGAAAATCAAAGTCGGGAAATTAAAAAATTAAAATTGGCTCCATTGGAACTGGATGAGATTCAAAAATACTTTAACGTTCCGATAACTGAAGCAACCAAGGAGTTGAAGGTAGGATTGACTGTGCTGAAGAAAAGATGCAGAGAGCTTAATATTATGAGGTGGCCGCACCGAAAGATCAAGAGTATGGAGTCCCTCATTGACAATGTTAAGGTATTATCATACGTGCGTATTAGATCCTTTTGAATATATTAATCTATGTTGCATCATTTTTAGAGTTAGTTACATTTTCTCCCCTCAACTTTACTCTCATTTTTACATCACTAACTGAACTTCTATTTTTTGGATTTAATCCCCCTAAACTTTCAAAACGAAACCTTTTAACCATAATACTTCTAGTTTATTGGACGGATATTCACAATTGACACCCATGTAACAATTTTAAAAGGGTATTATTGTATTTTTACCACATTGTGGATAATACCTCACTATACTCTCTTTCTCATTTTCTCATAACGTCATGGGCAATCATGGTTGCACCTCTCTCTCTCTCTCTCTCTCTCTCTCTCTCTCTCTCTCTCTCTCTCTCTCTATATATATATATATATATATATATATATATATATATATATATATATATATATATATATATATATATATATATATATATATATATTTATGGGGTTGAAGAAAAAGGAGGTTTTGAAAAAGAAAGTATTGGATTTGAGGTTATTTTGTTTACCCAAATCCAAGATTTAATTAGGGGTATGTGTATGGGTTTGTTGGTATTGGTATTTATTTTAACTTTGCTAGAATGTATTTATTTATTTATTGCTGAATTTTTATAGGAACCAAGTTTTGTTTGTTTGTTTTTTGGAAATATGGATTTTTGCCAAAAATATTTTTTTTGGCTACAATTTTTTTTCCCTAGAAATATGTTTTTTCCATAAAACTTATTCTTTTTGAAATGTTTTTTTTAAATAATATTCAAACTTTTATAATGTTTTGTTTATTATTTCTAGATTTTTAAAAAAAATTATGTTATTATTCAAACTTTTAAAATGTCTTTTGTATCTTTTTCAAGATTCTTATAAGTTTTTTCAAAATAAGTCGGTCCATGCTTCATGATGAGAGAGGGACCACCCGGTGGTGTTTCTATGTATGTTTTCTAAATTTGTTAGCTAACTTTTTAAATGTTTTTCTATAAATTCAAAAATATTTTTCTATTATTTTCGTATTTTAAAAAATTAACATTTTTCATATTTTTAATTTTTAATGTTCTATTTGTAATTTCTAAAATAGTTTTTTTGTGGTAATTTCCCGATTTAAAAAAACGTTTTAATTTCCAATTCTTTTAAATTGTTTTCTATTAAAAAAATTATTTTATAAATGTTTTTCTCTAATTTTCATTTTTTTTTAAACTCTTATATTGAATTGGACATAAATACCCTCAATTGCATGGAACGTGATCAATATTTCGTCCAAAAAATTGGCGGTGTAAGTTAGGAGGCTACATGAAGCCGTTATAGAAGTTTAGGGGTTAAATCGTGAAAACAAAATTCGGATGGTGATGTAAAAATTGGGGAAAAGTTCATGGGAAATGGAATTAACCCCTTATTTTTAATTGAGTTCATTTATCTCTTATAAGAAGTGAATTGAATATAAAATTTTGTAAGTAAGTTTAATATATGTTGTTCTTATTTGTATAAGTATTTTTTTCTTAATTGCAATATTAGGAGATGGGATTAACAAATGAGGTAGAGATGCTAGAAGAGATCAAAAAGATGATAGAGAAGCAGCCAGATTTATAAATGACAGAAAAAATAAAAAGGTTGAGGCAAGCTTGCTTTAAGGCCAACTACAAAAAAAGGAGGCTCCTATCTGACTATTGATTATGCTTCATCTCCTTTGTTACCATCTTAAATTTCTCTATGGGTATTTTGGACCTTAATTTGGTTTTGAGTTTTCCTATCTCTAGTTGTATTTTGTCCCTTTATTTACTTTTTGGACTTAAAAGCTATTTTCCGAGGTATAATAATGCGTAAAGCACTACATCCAAGTCTAAGCTTAAATAAAGTATGGTTTTCCTTGCCTTCAAGTGAATGTTTGCTCTACTATGGGAGGACGAGTTTTTATTTAGTTTGGTAACTATTTAATATTTTTTTTGCTCTAGTTCACTTACATATTTTTTAAGTATTAAAGTCATTCATCCCTTCACGTATAACTTATAACTAGGGTATACACAATTTTAACATATACATATTACAAATGTTTGTGTGTATATTATAAAATTCTATGTGCAAATTATAATTTTTCCAAAAATTTTTATGTAACTTTACAAAATTTATTGTATATATTACTGAAAATCGAATATGCCTAAAGAGAGGGTCATTTGTGCTCAAAAAATATGTTTGTGGGCATTATCCTTGAATTGGGTTCCATTTTATGTTAAAAGTAATTGGGAAACATAGATGCATATGACATTCATATTCTTGGATGCAAATATTTTACATGTAATTAATATAATTATAATATAAATTATCAATATTACAATCTATATAAATTAACATATATTAAATCATTACCCAAAAAAGTAAACAAGTCGAGAAAATAATTAGTGAGCTATGTACCACGATTAGTCAGGGACAAGTAAAAGTGATACATAAATAGATCATATTTTAACAAATGCAAATTATAAGAATGATCAATTCCATGTTCAAATAATAAGGGGAATATATATATAAGGAGAGGTTCAAAATTTTAATGATCCTTAACAAAAAATACCTTAGCAACCCATTAATTTTAATTCATATGTTGTAATTGGTCCGTGCCAGCGGCAACGGACTCGTGTGTGATACACATTTTTTTAATACACACACCTTACCCTCCCCCCCCCCCCCCCCCCCCACTCGCGTGTCACATGCGTATTCGTTGCCACTGGCGTGGACGAATTACAACATAAGAATTAAAATTAATCGATTGTTAAGGTATTTTTTATTAAGGTTCATTAAAGGTTCACTTTTGAACCTCTCCATATATATATATACACACGCACAAAAGTATTTTTTTGTTACCTAAATATTGAGTTATGCATGAAGAAATTGGTGCAAAATTAATTTATTTTGTAGTCACAATCCTCATCCTCAATATTTAATGTTTTATATGAAGATGGTTCAAGACCTCCGCTTGTTCGAACGAGATCTAAAATTATTAAATTCGTTTTTAATTTTTCTCGCCAGCTACACTTAACCCATTATAACTTCAGCCAACATTTATTGAGTTTGGTCCATGAATCCATGGATAGATCCACATGGGTCCTAGTGGGGGATTGTTCCCCCCATCCCCCCCCCCCCCCCCCCCCCTCCCCCGCCGCAAAAAATATATATATATATACATATGTACCAAAAGAAAATTCTAGGAATAAAATGAAGTTTTTTGAAAATTTACGATGGGGTTTGGTAATTATAAAAAACTCGTGTATTCTTTTTCTTCCCACACAACTCTTTGAAAAGAAAAGAAAAGGACTTCTTTTCTCATTCTCTATTTAATTTATAATCTAAGATTTTGATTTAATTTTTGAATGAATTTTTATGATGTCAATCATATAAATTTTATTTAAATATTAAATTATATTTTACCCCTCTAATTTTCACTCATAAGATCTCCCTTTAATTTTAGATATAATGGTTAATATTTTTTTTTTGTTTAATGTCATTGTTGGTTGGTTTAAATACTAAATTTAGTTTTAGGATTAAATTGTGATTGACTTTAGGGATATTGTATATATAAATTTGGGGGGATGAATATGGGTTTAGTCTTTGCGAAAATTATTTCTCTTTTTATTAGATTAAATAAATATTTTAGTAATTATTTGGTAAATAATAAAAAATAACCTTTAAAAAATTGGGTCTAGAGCTTCCGCCCCAGAACCCCCAGAAATTACCATTAGATTAGCCCCGCTATCGAGAAATCGTAGCTACGTCCCTCCATGAATCAAAGGTATTCCACTACTTGTATTACCAAAAATAATGTTTCCATTACGGGTGACCTTTGGGGTAATCATTTTACAATGTTTGGTTTGGTATTATAATAATACTAAATTTCATGTTTTACCTTCTCACCCACTGCATTTGATTAATTATTGTAGTCAAGCTATTAACCTTGTGTTTGTTATACGTTAGAAGTGAAAAAGTAAAGTGAAAGAGTACCACTACACCGATTCAGTTTGGTATTCGCTTTGGTACCCGCCTAATAAGATAAGGCATGTAAGGAATTGTACCTTGTGGCCTGACGGGACCCACAATAAGGTATAACATTTTTATGTAGCGAGTATGGGAAAATGGTACAAAAGTGGGTCTCTCTATCTTTATCCAAAGTGAAATCATTTAAAAGATAATGATGTGAATATTGTATATAATTTTAAGAATGAACCAAGCCTCTTGTGGGACACAAATAAATATACCCACCATCTACAGTAGTTATCCACAAAAAATAATGACCTACTACGTGTATCATAGTTAGATATACCCACTATGTACATTCAAAAAAATGTCTCCAAAAATTGTACATAAAAAAATCACGCATAAATGTGTCGGTCTACCTTTGACTTTCGCGAAATTGTGTCGAAACCTCAAAAGCTCCAGCCACCGACCTACTACACTTACCACATGCCCGCTTTTGTAGATGGTGATTGGGGCTTGGGTTGGTAGAGTTATCTATCGCTCTGCACCACTGCTCAGTCAATGAGCTCTTTCTCATCCACAACAATCACCAACCCCAGTGACAACAAAAGAGCGTGGTCAGTAACATCATCAGTAGTGTTCTTGACATATATGTTTGAGGCCTACACTCAAAGTTAAATAATGAACCATCATTTACTAAAATAAGGAAAATGAAATATAAGAAGAATTTAAAAGGGTATGAGGAGGAAAGTGGGTAATTATACTACCAGGTATTTCAAGATTTGTTCCTTTCTTCTGTCCTCAAGCTGCGAACGCAAAATTTGTTCACGCTTAACTTTCTTTTGTGCCATGGCTCCATACAACACCTTCGATCCTATTCAATATCAAAGTCCCCCTGTAAAAATAATAAAAAAGCATAAGAATTAACCCTCACTTCGTTTGAATAGCAACTGGTGTAGTGTCAGTTCCATCCCAGACATATATACTCATCCTTTGTAATTTTAGAGATATGAAGAACCTTATATCAAAGACATGAAAAACAATGGTTGATCAACACTTCTGAATTACTTCTGAATTACTACAGTTGAATATAGATGGCACAGTTAAACAATTATTAATATCATAATTGGCACCATATGATCGGAAAACATCATAGATATCCTCATTGTTATTTCAGTTCAATTTCACTACTTACTTGCTGGTTGTACAAGAGATCAAGGTATTCTTGGATAAGGGAACTCTGTGTAAATAGTTCAAACCACGAATGTGTGAATAACAAAGAAATGAGAAAATGAGAAACAAAAAATACCAATTGTAAAATGTATTTGCGTACCTTCAAATTAGAACTACGGTTAATGAACTTATCGCGCAGGGTGTGAAAATTTTGTAAGTTAACAATGGTACTCTTAAGACAATAATATTACCCAATATAAGGAGTGAGCACAACGTATAAATGTTCCATCCCAAACTATTTTTCTTTGTGTGACCAGTTGGGCATGAGAAACGCTTAGTTTTCAAAAATTTATATATGAGATAAGAGAAGTGAAGTGAATGATCAAAGAGCCCAAGCTCTATAGAGTGAAATATGTTTCACATAGGTGGAAAGTAAATGGCTATAAGTATTTTCACATATTTGAAGTCAAATACTGTTCACTAACAAGTCCAAAAACAAATTATATTGGGTACGCTTATTTACAATTTTACAAACTACAATAACTCCGAATAAACGAAAATACTTTTACTTTAAAAAAACTAAAAATTCACCTATGTGAAAAATATTGTATACAAGAAACTCTTTATTTTCTTCAATGGAAATGCCTGGTTACTACAAGTCCAAGAATTGTTGTCTATTGCGTAGAATACACATTTTAAAATGTCTAAAATAACAACAACATTATTGAAAATGATGAAAATATAAGAACAAAGATACTAAATTATAGTGCTCACCTTCATAACAGGATCAAATAGACCTCCATCATTAAATAAATTCTACGAGGCTCAAGAAGAGTCTTTAAAGCACCTTGTTTGCTAAACACCTTTGGTTTGGTAGAGTTGTGCGGCTTATTAGGTTTCTTTACAGAGCTCATACAACTATCGATTTTAGTGATAAATGGAGAATCAAAAGCCCCTGATATTTGGACTCTCTTCATTTTTCCTTTAGATTCAAGATAAGCGCGAAGCTTCGCCTCCATATCAACTTTTACCTTGGGAGTATCTTGTTTCTGAGCTGAAGATACAGAATTGGTGATGTGACACGATCTCGCTGCCAAGCTAATCGTCTAAATAAATTATTGATACTCTCTTGGATTCTGTAAACGCGATAAATAAATAAAATCTATCAGATTGTAATGCAATTTAGATGGTAGATTCACAACAATTGACTATTTAAATATTTGCAGACCAAAATATAAGAGTATACGATTTATCTCAAACTCCTTACCAGACTAGCTACCATCAAAGAGTGACTTGTACCTCTAAGAGAATCCGATAATATCATCGTCAGTTTTCTTTCTCTATAAGGCATTTAGGGTTTATTATTATTCAGTGCATAAATCACATTTGATAAGGCAAAGAGGGATTGGTTGATCTTGGCACTCTCTTGTTGGTGAATACCATCACTGCATGTCCTCCTATTATCTTCTTTACCTAATTATATCATATACATACAGTTTTGACTACATAAAATACTGGATTAGAATCTATATATGTCTCGATTTTGATCATTTTTAAGTGGGAAATTTGCAAGAAACCCCTGGAATATCTATGTAGCAAATACCTCCCAAAATTAATAATTTTGCAAGAAAGTCCTTGAACGACTCCCAATTTTTCAAACTCCCCTAAGCGTTGCTAAAAATGTTTTATTTGTAATTAAAGTGATAGTTTAGGGGTTCATTTCATTTCCCTTTTTAATCGAAAAAAGAGGGGTAAAAAAAAAATACTAAATCTATGAGGCTTAGCATCCTTGTGACAATATTCGAGGACAAGGTGTGTTAACATTAATCACAAGCACGCCATTACTCCTACTAGAGACATTATTGAGATCGGTGTGTGCAACTTTCCTCCATTTAATTTCACAAGAGAATGCCTCACTGAATTCAGACATCAAATTAGCTAGGACCCGAGTGAGACCCTTGAGGTGAATCTGCTCATCTTTTTCATCCAACACTGTTATTTCTTTTTCTTTGAGTTCCAAAAGATCAAAACACCTATCCATATTGACCTCGTAGAATGAAATATATGTGCTGCTTCATGTTCTCTTACACATAGACAGAATGGTTGACATTGTTAGTGGCATCAGACCTGACAACTCATCACTCCCCTGCATCATCATCCACATATATGACTCTCTTTTATGTTTTACTATATGACTCTCTTTTATGTTTTACTATACATTACACTACATGACATGCATTATCAATGAAAGGCAATGCCCACATATATGACTCTCTTTTATGTTTTACTATACATTACACTACATGACATGCATGCAAATATCATTATACTCTAAATGTTTGATCTAAAAGAATGTTCCATCTACCTTTTTTATAACAAAACTACCACTCTAAACATTCTATGGCAAAATAACGAACAAATAAATGTTACTTAATCCTTTCTTTATCTTTTGAATTGAAATTTTTCCTCGTTTTCCACTCTCTTCTTTTTTACTCCATGATGACCTTAAATGGGAAGATCCAGCAACCAGTTAATGAACAACCTAAAATATTACCTTGGATTGAAATATGCTTTCTTCTCCTCAGCATCTCTTTGAACATATCTCAGTCACTACCAAAAGTTGCAGATATACCAGATACACAATAAGATTGTTGATCTATAAACAACCAAAGAAATTGACCAGCCTATTGGTGCAGAATCACCCTTGGCAATAGAGAGAATTTGCTTGACCCCTGATCGATAGGACAAAACAAGAAATATATACATATGAAGAACTATTGTTACGTTAATAACATCATGTCATTATTCAAAAACATCTATTGTCTGCAAGTTTTGTACAATGTGCAGCTTACTTCGATTAGGAGGGCCCCTTGCCTTATACTTCAACCGAACTAACAACCCAAAGAAAACATATGGAACTACCAAAATACGTTAACTTAATAATGGAATGAATCCAATCGACATCTTCCATAGCGTTAAAGCACACAGAAAAAGTGACAAAAGAAGTCAATTGTGTTGTGTATTACACCCCCAGTCCCAAGACGCCAACCAAAAGGTCGCATGTCCAATATTAAAATAAACAAATCCATGAGATAATGAGATTATAAACCAAAAGACCATCTCCAATGGGGTCTTCTATCTTACAAATTTCTCTGAAAGAAATGTTAACTGCAAAAAATCAGAAATAGTCGCGAGACACAGAATAAGAGGGATAACGTATACGTTAATATCACCTTTTATCCATGAATGGCAACCTTAGCCTCCCCTTGGATTACCATTTACTCCCTGTTGCCAAGATGTAAGCCTGTAGGAGCAAGGTGATCTGGTTGAGTGAAGTCAATCATGATATCAATGATCACCTCAGGCTTAAACTATAAAAAGTCCAAAAATAATTAATTAACCGATTCAGTTATTAACTAACAAAAAAAAACATGACAAGATAATCACACTATGATATTATAATTCCTATAATGTGTAGACAAGTCCCTTTTAAACAAAAAATAAAATGTTCGAATCAACCATAAGCACGTCTTCAAGAGGAAAAATATATTCAAATTGATACACTGTGCACATGATTTGTACAACCTTTTGGATAGTCTAATACGTATTCCAATGGTTGACCTTTTCATTACTTTCAGATTTAAAGTTGGTCTCAATCCCTTTTATCATATTCTTTCAAAAATAATAATTGGATTAGTAGGTTTGTTAGAGTAACCTGTTATTTGTTAAACATCTAGTTCAGTGATCTATAATGAATTCCTTGTTCACATAAGAGTGATGAACTCGTTTTTAGATTTTTCACTTATGCAGTAACATTTGGTTAGTAACCCATATAGTTATTGAAGATGATATATGATTGTGCAAACATACACACTGAAATAGACCTCAAAGTTTTTTCTACGGTTTCCAAATTCACAAAATAAATATGATGACTCGCATATACAATAACTCATATTTTTTTCTTTTAGATTTCGTTCTCTCTTATGATCTCTTCCTTTTTGTCTCCATATGCTCCAATCACTTTCATATTCACACACTTGAAATCAATTAACCGTTTAAAATTTATAAAGAATTATTACATGTATAACGTCAATATATAAACTATTGTGGTTGAATAGAACAATAATGTCCATTGAATTATACCATATCAACGGCTTTTCTTGTTTGATTTTTACAAACTATTGTGGTTGATAATTTACGATGTAATCTACCAATGGTAGATGTAGGAAATGAACGGGGTCTACTGGAGTTTTCCCTGATTTTTGAATTCATGATGGATATTACTCATTAGTATAACTGGTAACTGATTTTCAAGAAGTCTGTATAGATAGAGCGATGGAAGATATGTGTCAGATGGTGTAACTGTGGCCATCCTTGATCCTCACTGTGCTGGCGGGCGCGTGGAGGAAGGATCCTTCGAGTCCCGCACGTCCCTCTCGAGAGCACTTCAGCCGACGTCGTTTGAGATCAGGTGTAAAAATGTAGAGAGATTCAGAGTCTCCAATCTATTTTTCTCAAAATAGATAAAAGAAAAAAGGGAAGCCATCCCGAAGGATGGCATCCAAAGACATACTGGTGCATGCGAAACCAAAATGATTCTAGAAGGGTTCGGAGGCTTAGTTACGAAATGGGAAGGTGTTAGACATCCATTCCGCCCTTTCGGTCTCTCATGGATATTTGCTATTTTCCTTTATTTTCCCCCGTGATATGTGTGCATGTGTATATATGTAGTGGAGATAGGAATCCTCGGCTTGTATCATGGAAGAGATAAAGAGAGTCATCCGTAGGAAGGTATAAGAGTAATATTAGAAAATAAGATTTACGCGATTACCCTTACGTTGATCGTTATAATGGAACGATAACGCATATGGAGTAATACGTCACTAAGAGCAAGTATGTAGAATATAAGGAAAGTGGATTTAGAGAAGATGGAAAATGAGAGAAAAAGTGAGAAAAAAGGACTTGAGTCTCAATTTTTACCCCGAGATGCCTACGTAGCCTATAAAGCCATCAAAGTCCACGTAGTTCGCATACAAAATGAGGGGTGGGGTTTATTCCATAAATCCAAATGGGGGATCTCTTATTTGTGAGTGTGTGTGTGTGTAGGAAAAATTGTTTTATTTGTGAGAAAAGTATGAGAATCCCTATTTGGAATTTATGAGCAAACCCTCTTTCTCTTATTTTTTGGGTTTTATTTATATGAAAGTAGGAGATGTGCAATAATACTAAATAAAAAATATATTAGGATGTGTGAAATGAGATAATAAAATTGATAAGTATTAAAACAAGTTATTACGAATTTAAGAGAATTTGGAGAGAGAGTTGGAAAATTGGACCTTCTTGAAGATCTTGAGCTTGATCTTGAATGTTAGAGATCAGCCCTTGCACTTGAATGATGATAGAGAGTGGATAATTCACCAAGTTTGATGAAAAAGATGATGAAAAGTGGAAGTTAGGAAGGTATTTGGATGTTGAAATCGCGCTCCCTTTGAGATAGGTTTTTGGGATTCGCTGAGAGCGATTTGTATCAGATATGGGCTCCTCCTGCAAATGAGGTGAAGGCCTCCTTTTATAGGCCCGGGTCACTACCGATCAGCATAGACCTGGTCCTGCCTATCAGCACCGACCGATAGGCAGGGTCTGGAACCTGCGGTTTGGCAGTGTGTTTCAGGCCTTTTCGGAAAATTGGCTGCCGAGGGCAAACCGTTAGTCAGAATCATGCAAGGAGCATACCTTTGGAAAGGTAATTCAGATACCTTTAAAAGTTCTTTGGACCTCTCCTGGGTTAAAAAATTGTCTTTGGGTCAAATATGGCTCGAAAGCGTTTGTCGGTCCATTAGACGGGGAATCGTTCGGACGCAAACGGATCGTTCGTCCGTAAGGTAAGTCCGAATCATGCATGGGATGGACCATTGGAAAGTTTAGTAAATGTACTTCGACATTCCAAAGAGTTTGACCCAGTTTGGAGAGTTAACTTTGGTCAACCGGACCCTGGAAGCATTCGGTGACCTCTTGGAGTCAAACGGACCATTCGTCTGCATGGTAAGTCGGAATCACGCACGGAGCAGACCATTGGAAAGGGGTTTCAGTTCCCTTCAAAGATTCATTTAGCCTCGATCGAGCTAAAGAGTTGACTTAGGTCAAACAGAGCCTGAGAGCGCCCGGTGGCCTTCGAATCAAGTTTCGAACGCAAACGGATCGTTCGTCCGCATGGTAAGTTGGAATCGTGCATGGGATGGACCGTTGGAAAGGGGATTCAGTGCCCTTCAAAGATTCATTCAGACTCGGTCGAGCTGAAGAGTTTGACTTTTTGGTCAAACGGAGCCTGGAAGTGCTCGATGGCTTCTAGGTCAGTACTCGGGATATGACCTGGGTTTATAGTGATGAGGGGAGGTACTAGGGACCTTAAGAAAGTTAGGGGTACCAGAATGGGGTGTCTAGATAGCCCCTCGACGGGTGAGTTTTGAACAAATGATGATCGTTGAATAGACACCACATGATGCTTTTGAGGGAGTATGACCGACTCAAAGGGTCGAGGCCGATTCTGAGGACCTGAGGGGTGCGTTGGGGATGGAATGATGATCAAAGGTTTAGGTTGATTCTGAGGACCTAAAAAATCCAAATCTGCGGGCTTGGGGTGAAAATCTAAAGGCCGAGGTCAATTCTGACCTAAGAGTGGTGACAACCGAGGACCGAGGTCATTTCTGACCTAACTCAGGTGACGATCCAAGACCGAGGTCAATTCTGACCTAAGAGTGGTGACGACCGAGGACCGAGGTCATTTCTGACCTAACTCAGGTGACGATCCAAGACTGAGGTTAATTCTGACCTAAAAGTGGTGATGACCGAGGACCGAAGTCAATTATGACCTAACTCAGGTGACGATCCAAGACTGAGGTCAATTATGACCTAAGAGTGATGACGACCGATGACCGAGGTCAATTCTGACCTAACTCAGGTGACGATCCAAGACCGAGGTCAATTTTAACCTAAGAGTGGTGACGACCGAGGACCGAGGTTAATTCTAACCTAACTCAGGTGCCGATCCAAGACCGAGGTCAATTCTGACCTAAGAGTGGTGACGACCAAGGACCGAGGTCAATTTTGACCTAACTCGGGTGACGATCCAAGACCGAGGTAAATTTTAACCTAAAGTGGTGACGACCGAGGACCGAGGTCATTTCTGACCTAAATCAGGTGACAATCTAAGACCGAGGTCAATTCTGACCTAAGAGTGGTGACGATCGAGGACCGAGATCAATTCTGACCTAACTCAGGTGACGATCTAAGACCGAGGTCAATTCTGACCTAAGACTGGTGACGACCGAGGATTGAGGTCAATTTTGACCTAACTAAGGTGATGATCCAAGACCGAGGTCAATTTTGACCTAAGAATGGTGACGATCGAGGACCGTGGTCAATTCTGACCTAACTCGGGTGACGATCCAAGACCGAGGTCAATTCTGACCTAAGAGTGGTGACTACCGAGGACCGAGGTTATTTCTGACCTAACTCAGGTGACGATCTAAAACCGAGGTCAATTTTGACCTAAGAGTGGTGACGACCGAGGACCGAAATCAATTCTGACCTAACTCAGGTGACGATCTAAGACCGAGGTTAATTCTAACCTAAGAGTGGTGATGACCAAGGACCGAGGTCAATTCTGACCTAACTCGGGTGATGATCCAAGACCGAGGTCAATTCTGACCTAAGAGTGGTGACAACCGAGGACCGATGTCAATTCTGACCTAACTCGGGTGACGATCCAAGACTGAGGTCAATTCTGACCTAAGAGTGGTGACGATCGAGGACCGAGATCAATTTTGACCTAACTCAGGTGACGATCCAAGACCGAGGTCAATTCTGACCTAAGACTGGTGACGACCGAGGACTGGGGTCAATTCTGACCTAACTCAGGTGATGATCCAAGATCGAGGTCAATTCTGACCTAAGAGCGGTGATGACCAAGGACCAAGGTCATTTCTGACCTAACTCAGGTGACGATCCAAGACCGAGGTCAATTCTGACCTAAGAGTGGTGACGACCAAGGACCGAGGTCAATTCTGACCTAACTCAGGTGACGATCCAAGATCGAGGTCAATTCTGACCTAAGAGTGGTGACGGCCGAGGACCGAGGTCATTTTTTACCTAACTCAAGCGACGATCCAAGACCAAGGTCAATTCTGACCTAAGAGTGGATAATGATTAGATTTTGATTCTGTTGGAGAAAGTGCCTTGTGATTTTGATTAGAGCTGGGGAGCTGATAGCTGAGGAGCTTTTGTTTCTTTAGGAGACCTTGCAGGGGGGGGAACAACCTATTTTGGTGTTGTAAGAATTCCGCTGGGAAAGTGATCAGGCGATCCTTAGAGATCCTTCGGAGCTTTGTCGGGAGGAGATTCACTTAGATTTTGAGGATTTTGCTGGGAAAGAGGGGTTCCTCTTGAGGGAATGCGAGATTTTCTTGATGAAAATGTTCTAAATCCTTTCTGAGATTTTTAGGAATTTTTTGAGGATTTTTCGGGGCTTTCTTGTATTTTCAGGGAATTTTTGTACGAAATTTAAGGAGGGGTGCCGGTCGTCATGGTATGAGGGGTGCCATTCGGCAGTGGCACAAACTTTTAGGCTACCTCGGTAAGGTAAGGAGTCAGTGACGATCGGTATGGTGGGGGGAAGTGCCGATCGACATGGCGCTTGGCATCCTATATAAAGGGGGTGAATCCCTTCATTTTTTCACAGCTTCTTTGTTTTCTCTCTTTCTGCGATTCCTCTGTAAATCGTTCTAGCATTCCGATCTTCAAGAAATGGCCGCTTTGTGAGCACCGCAATCCACAGGGAGTGGTTGACCGTTGATGATTGGGCGAATGTGGAGTGGAGGGCCAAGGCGCCTCTTGCTTTGGGGAGTGAGAACTCCTTTGATGCGTTTGAGCCTGTTGCGGATGAGCGAACCTTGCTGCGGGAGCCATCGCATCATCGCTCCTCGAGAGTGAATCTCGGCGGTTATGTAAGTAACCTGACCTTTGGCATTCCTTTCTTTTTGGTGATTTTTCTTTCTTTCTTGACTTCTGATGAGATTTTTTCTTTTCTTTGCCAGTCCAATATTTCCTTGAAGAACATACGCGGCCGCGAGACGACGGGGCTCAGGGATGTCTGGGATCATCTCCCACCTGTGGTGCGTTGGGTGGTATCCTCAGCGGGTTTTGGGAGGTTGGCATCTGTGCTGGATGAGACGCCTCGTCGACAGCGGTCCTGAGCACTTTGGGAGAGAGGTGGTGGGATACTACCCACACCTTCCATTTCGGCTTCAGGGAGATGACTGTGACTCCCATAGACGTGCAGCAGCTGTTAGGGCTGGATTGTGATGGAGAGCAAATAGAGGTGGATCGCTCTTTGCGGGTGAGACCGGAGGCAGTACGTGCGGCACTTGGTGATGTAGGGAGGATAATTTATGGGGATTCTATCCGGTTGTCCCTGCTGAAGGATGTTCTGTTGGGTAGGGTGATTGATGTGGAGGACGGGCTGCAAGTGAGGCAGATGGCCCGGTTATTCATTTTTCTGTTGTTAGGAGGTTTCATGGTGGCGTCGAGCGATGACATCGTCCATTTGTGGTTCTTGTCGTACCTAAGGATGTTTTCGAACATCCCTTTCTACGATTGGGGGAGTCTGACTTTGGCGACCCTTTACTCTTCTCTGGATGCATTCAGCCGGTGCTGCCGGCAGACCTTTACTGGGGCCACGTACCTTCTTGAGGTATTCTTCAGTTTACGCATTTTCCTTTCATACATTCGCATTTTCCTTTCATACATTCGCATTTTCTTTATGTGTCTTTTTTTTCTTATGAGTGCAGACGTGGTTTTATGAGGTGATTGGGTGCAATACCCCGCTAAACGCTTTAACGGACGGCACTATTGGGGACTTCGACCGTTTGTATCGATGGAGTAAGGCCAATCGGCAGTCGAAGGAATCTCTCTCTCTGGAGGCGATGCGTCAGGTCTTGAATGACCTGACCAGTGGTAGGGTAAGACTCTTTCCATTTCAATCTTGGTTTTTGCACCTTCTGATCTTGTATAGATTTATGCATGCTTGGAGATTTTTAGGTGATCTTTTATCCCTGGGGGGCAACCATTTAGGATGTGGGGACGACCGAGGTGAATGCGCGAATGAGGCGTTTACTGGCGCATGAGTTCGGCCATTCTTGGTATCTCGGGGAGTGGGTGGTTTGCCAGATTGCTAAGGAAAAGGTGGTGGTGCCACCTGCGCAGCCTCCTACATCTATGAGGCGAGATCGATTGCTGTCGGAGGATGAGAGGATCGCGACGATGATCGGCGAGTCCTACTTGCTATACACCGATACGGCTGCGCCGTATGACTATATGGACTTTGCGACGAGCTGGTTGATGGCTCCCAGCATATATGATGCCCTACCTTTCCCTCCTGCGGGTTCGAGTCGAGCGGTGGGATCTTCCCACAGTGGGGGCGGTCCGATAACATCTGCAGCGGAAGCTACTTCAGAGGTTCCTTTTGTGCGGTTGCACACTCCTTCGTACAACATTCGGCGGGATGGTGGAGGGATGGTGCCTATGCTGCATCGTCCTCATGCGATGGATCTGGAGCAGTTGAGTTTGACAAAGGAGGTCCTCCGACCTGCGGTATACCTTTATGTTCTTCTCTTTCTTTCTTTTTTGTTTTGGTCATCTCTGCCTTGATACTAATTTTGCCTTTTTCTTGCAGCAAGTTCGAGTGTCGACCACTTGGCTAAGGGACATCCGAGACTGGATATCTTCGGCGACTGCCCATATTCGGGATGTGGTTCCTATTCCTTTTTTCTTGGTGCCATCTTCTTCGTCCGGAGAGGACTCTAGCTCGGGTAGTGGTGGCACATCGTCTCGCCGTAGGGGAAAGAGAGCACGTCGTAGGGGTGGAAGCTCTCAGTGAGAGAGAGAGAGAGAATGTGGGTTCGAGCTGAGTCTCGTTATTTTTGCTTTTTCTTTTTATTTCCTGCAAAGATGTAACACATAAATAAATGGATGTGATGCAATGGAGTTTTTTATTTTCTTTTGTGAATGATGAATGAATGCATGCACATGCGCTATTTACTTTGCTGCTGAGACCGTAAAAAGGAGTATTTTGGAATTTTTTGAAGTAAAGTTTTTAATTAAAAGGGGAAATTATATAAGGGGGAAAAGGGATTTTGAAATTCTGTTGAGAATATCAATTTATTTTTATTGAGTTTTCTGATTTGGCAAAAGAGGAAAAAAAGGAAATTTCTAAAAATGGGGGGGTTGCCGATCGGCAAGCACCCTGACCTGCCTATCGGCAATTCAGTCCAGTCCTATCAATTCAAAGCTTTGATTGGTACCCTCTTCAGCCCTTTGCACTTTGTGGGGTAGGATTCCCTACGATTTCTGCAGGGATTATGTCTCTTGTGAGGGTTCTTAAGTATAAAAAGGGGGTAAGGGTGGAGTGTTTTCATCACACCTTTGCATTCTTACCTACTTGCCCATTATCTCTTAGCCTTTCAAGATGGATCTCCCTGGTAGCATTGAGTTTTCTAACTACCTCGAAGCCTTGGAAGCAATGTGCTCCTATAATGTCGACTACGATGCTTTCAACATGCGTCGAGTCTCTTTGTGGCATAATCGGCCTATTGAGTGGAACGTGCTGATGGAGGCAGTACAATTCTGGTACCCCGAAGACTATGTATTCCGCTTTGGGTTGGAGGAAGTTTGTCCTACCTACGAGGAAGACCATGTATTCCGCTTCTTCATATTTCGTCTTCGGCGACCAGATCACTGGTTACTGGAGGAATGATCTCCCTCTCGGCGGTGCTGCAGTCCGTGCATTTGCGGGAAGTAGGTGATGCTAGCTATGCTGGAGCCATTGCTCTGGGCCTGGTTTCAAAATTATTGCTGGTGACTGGGGAACTACTGGTGGACCCGCAACTTACAGCCATTACTTCGTGGATGTCATACCATCGCAATCCTGCAGTGGTGATACTGGAAGAGACCCTGAATGGCCTCGATGCCTGGAAAGAAGGTCGTTCTGACTTTTTAAGGGGTAGCCCCGAGATGCTGTTCATGTGGTTGTCTGGAAGACTCCGTTTGGTGGACCCTCCAGAGTATCGTTTGTCGATTGTACCCAACTTCTTTTCACGCTACTTCATCAGCATTGGCCTGTATGTGGAGAGCTGGGAGAATTGGCTTGTGGAGTATGGGGCTCGGAGTCTGCACTGGTCAGTGCCTTGGTGGGGACAGTTTCTGCCTGTTCTGGAGCTAGGAGAGTACTCGTATGTGCGGATGGTTGGTCTTAGATAAACCTCTTTTTATTTTCCATGGCGGCTTCTGCGCCAATTTGGCTGGCCACAGGTCGTGCCACCTCGGACCTCAAATTTCTTTCCGGTAGGAGATTTGACTGAGCGCCTGTGTCTGTTGCTTGGATCTCTGTGGGAGAATCGGCGTCCGTCGACCAGTCCCTCTCAGTCTGTCGGGAGAGTTTGTCATGTTCCTAAAGAATATACGAAGTGGTTGTGGAGGAAAGTAGTCAGCAAGATGTTGGTAGTGGAAACTGGACAAAGATGGTTTGTTTTATCTGACGCCATGGAAGGGGGTGTTATGGTCTTTTCGAAGATGGTTAAGGCTCATCGGTCCATGGAGTGTTTACGGCACTCTATTCAGGCAGGGGAAACTTGGGGACCTCAGGATGTAGATGATGAGGGTGCAGGCTCCTCTGGTAACTGTGGGTAGGAATCTTTGAGAGTTTATTTATATAATAGGGAATAGACGTGGGGATTTTATTTGGCTTTTTATGGTAGTGGGGGGAAGGGAGTTATCTGTTCCTTTTCTTATGTAATCCTACTGTAATTTTTTATTAATGAAATAAACAAGTTTCTGATCATCCAGCTGTGCCTTTCGATGAATTTTGCATTTTTGAATTATCTATACCGATCGCTAAGGAATATATAATCCTTTTGTTCAAGTATTTTTAGAATGAACCGCCATTCTCGGAGGTAAGAAAAGAATAGTATTTTGTGAAAAAGAAAGGACCGCACTCATGTGAGGTGTATGAGCTGCCTACGTACCTCTGGGGTTTTGAAAAGTTTTTTATCTATTTGAAAATACTTTTTGCAAAGGATCAGGACCATGTAGTTCTGGGTAGAGGGAAATGAAGAGAATTGTTTTTCTTTTTTTTTTCTTTTTTTTAGAATAGAAGGGGGATGAGAAGAGTTGTAGCGCGCCGAGATTCCAGACTAGGTGTAGAATTTCTTGAGACGGTCCAGGTTGACTGGATGAGCCATCTATTCTCCATCTAGGTCAGTGAGCATGTCGTCACCGCCGGATAATATTTTCTTCACAATGTAGGGGCCGCTCCAATTGGGCTTGAATTTCCCTCTAGGGTCCCAGATGGGTTCTATTATCTCCTTGAGGGGTAAATCCCCTTCTCGGACACCGCGGTCCTTGACTCTCTTATTGAATGATCGCGCTATTCAGCAATAATACCCTTGTATGTGGTAAAGAGCTTTCAATCTCCTTTCATCTAGGAGAGTCAGCTCATCAAGACGGCTTTGGCACCAGTCTTTTTCGCTAACTTTGCTTTCGAGCATGACGCGTAGCGAGAGTATTTCCAGCTCCACAGGTAAGACCGCTTCCATGTCGTAGACTAAAGAGTAAGGGGTAGCCCCAGTAGAGGTTTGGATTGAAGTTCGATAGCCCCAGAGGGCGTACGGGATCCGGTCGGCCCAATCCCTACAGCTTTCAGTCATCTTGCTGATGATGGATTTGAGGTTCTTGTTGGCGGCTTCAACTGCACCATTGGTTTGAGGTCGGTAGGGAGAAGATTTGTGTCTCTGAATCCCATACTCGTTGACTACTTTCGTGACTTCTGCTTCGAAGTGCAACCCATTATCTGACACTAGCTCATGCGGGACCCCATATCGGCAGATGATATTTTTCTTAAGGAATTTGGACACTTTCTTGGCGTTTAATACTGTGTATGACTCAGCTTCGCCCATTTGGTGAAGTAATCAATGGTGATTAGGATGAACTCATGTCCGTTTGAAGCCTTTGGTGTAACCTTCTCTATGATGTCGACACCCCAAGTGGAGAACGGCCAGGGAGAGTTCATGTTGTATAATTCTCGCGGAGGTAGGTGTTGAAGATTGGAGAACTATTGGCATTTGAGGCATCTCCGGACATAGGCAGTGCAGTCTTGGGCCATAGTGGTCCAGTAGTAGCCCTATCGGATGATCTTCTCGGTAAGCATGTGACCGTTCATGTGGGGCCCACATTCCCCGCTGTGGATCTTCTGCATTATCTTCTCAATCTTAACCCCTGCGATACAGTGTAGATGAGTTCCATCGAAGTTCCTCTTGAGTAGAGCTTTATGACAGATGATGTATTGGGCGACCAGTCTTCGGAGGGTTGTTCGGTCTTTCTTGTTGGAACCCTCGGGATACCTACCATGTTTGAGGAGGCACCAGATATCATAGTCCCAGCAATCCGTTAGTTCGGGATCTTCGGTGGAGACAAGCTCAATATGGTACTAGTGGGTTGGTTTGTCTTGCTTTTGAACTAGGAAGGGGGTCATTGTTATTCCTTAGGGCATGTCGACCATGGATGCTAAGGTAGCGAGAGCATCGGCTAGGTTATTCTTTGCTCGAGGTAGGTAATGGAAGGTGATATCTCGGAATCGGGAGGCTAACTCTTCTAAATGGGCATGGAAGGGTTGGAGCTTTTCGTCTTTGACTTTCCACTTTCTGAGCACTTGACCGATGATGAGGGCAGAATCCCCGTAGACATCAAGGTATCGAATACCTTCCTTGAGAGAAACTTTAAGGCTTATTGTGCATGCCTCGTATTCCGCCATGTTGTTGGTGCAAGGGAAATCCAATTTCATGGCGATGGGAGTGTGGGAGTCATCAGGGGCGATCAGAAGTATCCCAATGCCATATCACTTTTTATTGACAGCGCCGTCGAAGAATATTTTCCATCGAAGGCGGTCTTGAGCGGTGTAGAGGATATTTACATCTGGGAATTCGGAGATCCAGACATTTACTTCCTCTATGGGGTAATCAGCGAGGTAGTCAAAGATGGCTTTTCCTTTAACAGCTTTCTGTGTGATGTACACGATATCGAACTCGGTTTGGAGCATCAACCATCGGGCCATTTGACTAGATAAGGAGGTTTTCTCAAGCAGGTATTTGATGGGATCCATTTGGGATACAAGTTTGATGGGGAAGGCGAGCATATAGTGTTGTAACTTTTGGGTGACCCAAATAAGTGGGACACATGCCTTCTCCAAAGCAGTGTAGTTGACCTCATACCGGGCCAATTTGTGACTGGAGTAATAGATGTCTCTTTCTTTGCGGGAGTCTTCAAGGTATTGGGCTAGCAAAGCCCCAACTGCAGTGTCGGTTATGGTTAGGTAGAGGAGCAAAGGGAGACCAGGCTGTGGTGGCATGAGCACTGGAGGTTGGGTCAAGTATTATTTGATTCGGTCAAAAGCTTCTTGGCAGGCCTCATTACAAACCTTGGTTGAATCCTTTCGGAGGAGCTTGAAGATTGGTTCACAGATGGAGGTTAGCTGACTGATGAACCGGCTGATATATTGCAATTTCCCAAGAAAACCTTAGACTTCTTTCTCTGTTCGGGGCGGTGGCATATCAAGTATGTCCTTTAGCTTGGCAGGATTTTCTTTTATCCCCTTCTCAATGACCATGAATCCCAAGAGTTTTCCTTTTGTCACCCCGAAGACACATTTCTGTGCATTGAGTCTCATCTGATACCGTCGCAGTCGTTCGAAGAACTTTCGGAGAGCGGGACCATGACCTTATCTAGTTTTGGACTTGATAATCATATCATCCACATAAACCTCGACTTTTTTGTGAATCAAATCGTGCAGGATGGTTGTGGCAGCCCTTTGGTAGGTAGCCCCAGCATTCTTGAGACCAAATGGCATAACAGTGTAGCAAAAAGTTCCCCATGGGGTGATGAATGCGGTTTTTTCTTGGTGGTCTGGATGCATCTTGATTTGGTTGTATCCGAAAAACCCGTCGATGAATGACTTGAGCGCATGATTGGCTATGTTGTCCACGATCATGTCGATATTGGGTAGCGGATAATCATCCTTTAGAGAATCTTTGTTTAGATCTCGGTAGTCCACACATATTCGAACCTCCCCCCTGATTTCGGCACAGGTACTATGTTGTCTTGCCATGTGGGATATTCAATCACACGAATGAAGCCCACGTTCAACTGTTTGACCACCTCTTCTTTGACCTTTAGAAACCATTCGGTGCGGAGCTTTCTCAATTTTTTTTTAACCGGCTTGTAATCTTGGAGAGTGGGGATCTCGTGCTGAGTTATTTCAGGATCGATGTCGGGCATATCATCATAGGACCATACGAAGATATTTACGAATTCCTTTAGCAATTCTTCGAGTTGTGCGCGCTCATGCTCGTCAAGGGTGGCCCCTATTCTAATCTCGTGCAGTTGGCTACTAGAACCGAGATTAATAACAACAGTCTCTTCTTCATTAACTTGAACGCGGTTATGTTATTTATTATTAACCTTATTTAGATCAGTTAAGAATTGTTCATTTGCAAAATCATCATCAAAAGTTTGATTAGAATGCAAGCAATTAATGTAAGGCACAACAAGATACTCAAAATCTTCGTTTATTTCATTGATAGGAAAAACAGCATTGAGAACCTCATCAAAAGAGGTCTCGATTACATTTGAACAAGGATAGACAACAGAAGAAGAAATATGGTAAACATTGGGGTTAGGGGAGATTTTAAGAGGTAGAACTGGCGCAGCATGCCAGTTGAGGAAGGGTGTGTCAACAGCTTTAATCATATGGGATGGATCCATTGATGTAATGCCTGAATGAACCATGCAGAGTGCCAGCCCTAGTGTCTGTAAGTAGAAGGAATTTTTGGAATCACATTCCTCAGTCTCTTCGGTATCTTTGATGAGCGGTTATACTCGGTGTTGGAAACTTTTGGCCCATGGGTAGCTATCTTGGAAAAAGATCTCCATTCCAGGCTTCATCTTCTTGTCTGTGTGGTCATACCATGGTTCTGGAAAACCACAAAAGGGGAAGTCTTCGCCTTCTTTGATGACTCGTTCATTCAAGGAGTCTCCTGGGATAGTTGGGATGCAGTCTAATCTTCTCTTTGGTCGAGACTGATGGATCATTCTGAGCTCTTGTTCTGATGGTTGATACCCCAATCCACAAGGAGGAAAATCTTTTTTTAGTTCGATGGGCTCAAGTATCCCTTGCTGCCTTTGCCCTAGCCCCAGTCCGGGCATGAAGTGCATGTTTTTGAACATCTGAATCACATTGACATTTCCATGAGGGTAATATTCTGGACAAACCATTTCTTTGAAATCGTCCCCTGTCGGAAGTAGGAGTGGCTCAACTCGAAATCTTGATAGGAGCATATCATTTGACCCGTGCTGTATCTCAAGGATTGGACTGCTGTTGCTTGTACCCTCCACATTTTCATCGTCGCCCAAAATGGTGATGACTCGCCCGTCGATGAAGAACTTCAATTTTTGATGGAGTGAGGAAGATACCTTTGATATTATGGAGCCAGGGTTGTCCAAGCAACAGGTTGAAACAAGCCGGGATGTCTATGACTTGGAATTCAACGACAGGGTTTATAGGGCCAGCCCCTATTATAAGTTTTATGGATCCCATCACCTCTCGGCGGGTATTATCATAGGCACGCACAGCGACGGAGGTTGGAGCGAGGTCGCTTTCTTTCAGGCCTAAACACTTGAAGGTTCTCAGAGGGCAAACATTCAAGGCGGATTCGTTATCGACAAGAGAGAGTGGCACAGCCTTCCCCATAACTACGACGGAGATATTGAGTGCATAATTTGGCCCAATTATGTGGATTTCTTCTTCAGAAAATGACAGCATTCGGGTAGAGGTCAAGGATCCGACCAGATTTATCGCTTCTTCTGGTGTGGTAGATGGAGGAACTATGGGTCCAGTGAGCAGCTTGATGAAAGCATTTCTGTGCAATTGGGAAGACATGAAAATCCCCCATAGAGTGATGTTATCTTGAGTTTACTTCAGTTGATCGAGGATCTTGGTCTACTCGATGGTCATCTCTGGCATAGGAAGGTTTTCAACGCCCTTCCCTTTGTCATTTGCTGGTAACGAGCTTGGGACCTGGTAATGTCTCCCTGATCTGATCATGTGATTTACTGAAGAAGGGAATAACATGAATCCCGTTTCCTCATCAATCTCAGGTTATTCTGTCACCTTGTTTATTTCTTCGAGGAGTTATTCAAATGATATCATTCCACATATGTCAGCTACTGGGCTAGTTCTTTCTGAAGCTTGTTCTTCGCTTGAATCTTCGAATTCTTCCCCCCATCCGGTGGCAATAATTTTGTCTTTCCATGTAAAGTCAATGCATTCCACAACTTCAACGGCTTCTTAATACATGTCTTCCCATTCTGTGGGGATATGTGTGATTGAAGGGACCAAGCGCCCTTATAGCTTCAAAGTATCAAGTAACCCGGTGATACTACAAATGTTGTTGGTTTGCCCGAATAATTTTGCCATAATCTGGACAACATCATCTAGGCTGACTTCATCGGTTGGTATCACCCACTTTTCTGAATCTCGAGCCCATTTTTGTGCTTCCAAGAATAGTGTATTGAATCTCTGGCAATCAATGACCATCTGTGAGGGAAATTTCAGCCCGAACTCTAGGGGTTGGTTTAACACCTTTGATAATTCCATACTTCTATTTTCAGAATGGGTACGGACAGCGATGCATGCTCTGGTAAGGAGTGACAGTGCCTGATCAGCGAGGCTAGAAGGGTGTAGGAGGAAATATGGGCAAATTTGAAGAGGTTTTGGAGAGTATATGGGTGTGATTTGAGTTGAAGGATCGAAATCTGGGTTTTTTTCTAAGAAGATGGCATTGGTATGATTTGGGAGTGGATTGTGAGTAGCGTTTGGCTTAGGATTGGCTGGTGGGGCGATGGTACCCCGATCAATGAGATCTTAGATTATGTTTCGGAGGTGAAAGCATTGGTCGGTGGTATGGTCGACGGTTTGGTGAAAGGCGCAATGAGCATCGGCCTTGAAGTTTCTTGGGAGTGGATTTGGCAATGAACGGGTATCTAAGGGTTAGATGAGGTTTCGGCTTAACAGGGCTTGGTAAACTTTAGAGAGGGGAGCATAGAGCTCAGTGTATTCCCTTCGGATGGGGGCAGGGCGGCTTTCTAGTGCCCATGATATGGTTAGTTGAGAGATGTTGTTGATGGTTGAGACTGTAGCACTGGAAGGCTTGTCATACTTTCTAGGGGTGAACTGTCTGGACACCTTCTTCGGTTCAACCTCTGTTTTAACAAGGCTTTCCTCAATTTCTACTCCTGCCTCTCTGAGAGCTCAGAAGTTGGGATAGTATTGTCCTCCCATCATCGCTCGAACATGGGGCAAGAAGTTCTTCTTCACTATGTTGACCTGTTCTTCCTCAGATGGCCGATTGGTCATGGTAGTTGCTTGATCCCTCCACCGGGTTATGAAGT
Source organism: Sambucus nigra (assembly GCA_949130495.1). Taxonomy (NCBI): domain Eukaryota; kingdom Viridiplantae; phylum Streptophyta; class Magnoliopsida; order Dipsacales; family Adoxaceae; genus Sambucus; species Sambucus nigra. Next base: position 622,575,379 of record OX422210.1, on the reverse strand, counting down.
TACTGACTGATTTCCCACGGTTCTGTTTGAGCAGCTCTAAATCACGATGGGTGACCTCAAGCTCTTCGTTGTATTCATACTGCGATATGAATTCTCGAGCTATATCCTCCCAGCTACGGATTCTGGATTCCTCGAGAGATAAAAACCATCGGAGGGCACTATCCTTCAAAGTTTGCTGGAAGAATTGGGCCATCACTTCTTCAGAAGCCCCTAGTAGAGTCATGGAACGATGATAACTACGAAGATGGATAATCGAGGGTCCACTCCCTCCGAACTTCTAGATATTTGGCATCTTGAACTTCTCGGGTAACCTCGCTTTAGGATAAGGAGACATGTGGGTGTAGTCCATGTAATTCCCAGAGATTCTGACTTGGTATAACTTCTCGATGAGCATCTTGAGATCCTCTTTGACTTTTTTCAACTCTTTATATTTTGGATCAACGACCATAGGCAGTTTAACCATAGGCTGGGTAATGTTTGGCATAAGAAGCTGGGCAGGCAGAGGCCCATTGACAGGAGGGGCACGTGGAGCGTGCTGATAATCTTCGGGAACCCAGATAGGCTCGGGCAGACCCATAGCATGAGGGAATAGGGCCTCGGTCTCTAGAGGAATAGGAACCTAATTTCGTTGCATCTCTCAGACCTCAGTTTGGAGGTTGTTAATCTTGGACACGAGCTGAGCTAGGACTACCGTCAGATCCGGCTGTATGACTGGTACTTGATCTGTATTCTCCATGAAAAGTGGATGGATTTTGAACTCAGAAAAAGTAGTAGAGGAACGGATGAAACTCCGAGGTGATTTGGCTGAAGACCGAAGCCAATAGGGAGCCAGGCCAAGGGCTTGCGATCGACCTGAGAAGGCGTAGAATGGGATTTATTTTTGAGAAAAAGAGAAGAAACTAATTTTGGATTTTTGATAAAGAAGGGAGAAATGTTTTTAAATTTTTGATAAAGAAGGGAGAAATGTTTTTGGAGACGGAACTCAGCATGATTAGTATGATTATTAAGTTCTCACTTGTATTTAATTCTCCTAAATGCAATGCCGGATGGGACCCGAGCCTGGAAAAGTAGGGTTTTTAATATATGCGAAGCTACGGCTGGACTTGTAACCAGGCTCACGGACAGGGTTCCATTTTAAAAATGCACGAAAATTGGGCGGCAGGCCGACCCAGAATTTTAGCAGAGTTTCGGGTTGAAACCGGCAATCTAAAGTGCGTGTCCTAGGTTTGACACCTATATGCGGGTATGCAGTTGGTAGGTTGAATCGTCATGGGTTCCCCCCTTTGGCGTGACTTCCACGATATACGTTTTTCTCTTGCGGGAAATCGGTACGTATGGACAAGCCATTTGATATACCTGAGTGTACGTGAATTGCCTCACTCTATACCTTGTGGGGACGGTACGTGTGAGAGAGAATTCGATATACTCGGTGTACGTGAACGAATTCCCTGCGATATACCTCCTGTCATGACTTTGGTCAAGCGGTACGATTCAGGGGAACCGTTCGATATACGTCGAAGGTACTTGGCCAATGGAAGGTGAGAGTCATATCACTTAGGCTAACTGCGACCTGCCGGACCAGTGCCCATCACGAAGTGACCCTCTAGTTACTGGGTAAAATTGGGTCACTAATAATGCTCTTTGGTGATGTCGTGTGAATCATGCATAATTATCTTATTAGTATCTTATGATGAGAATACCTTTCTTGATTATGCCAAACAGGGAGCAAAGTACAAGTACCAAAGGTACCCCAAGTAGGGATGGGTGATGCGTGAAACATGGGGATATATGTGATCCTAGGTGCATATGGTATGAAGTGTACATGGAGAATTTTCTACAAGTGTGTGAACAAAAGCATAAGCATGGGATACACATGAAAAAAAAGGGAACATGCAGATATAGGGGGAACATAAACAAATATAGCATCCATGTAAATAGAGTTAAGCCATCATAACACATAAGTCCCCAGCGAAGTCTCCACTGTGGCCATCCCCGATCCTCGCCGTGCGGGCGGGCGCGTGGAGGAAGGATCCTTCGGGTCCCGCGGGTCCCTCTCGGGAGTACTTCGGCCTGCGTCGTTTAAGATGAGGTGTAAAAATGTAGAGAGATTCAGAGTCACCAGTCTATTTTACTCAAAACAGACAAAAGAAAAAGGGGAAGCCATTCCGAAGGATGGCATCTAAATACATACTGGTGCATGCGAAAGCAAAATGATTCGAGAAGGGTTCGGAGGCTTATACAAAATGGGAAGGTGTTAGGAACCCATTTCGCCCTTTCGGTCTCTCATTGATATTGTCTATTTTCCTTTATTTTCCCCCGTGATATGTGTGCATGTGTATATATATAGTGGAGATAGGAATCCTCGGCTTGTATCATGGAAGAGATAAAGCGAGTCATACGTAGGAAGGTATAAGAGTAATATTAGAAAATAAGATTTACGCGATTACCCTTACGTTGATCGTTATAATGGAATGATAACGCATATGGAGTAATACGTCACTAAGAGCAAGTATGTAGAATATAAGGAAAGTGGATTTAGAGAAGATAGAAAATGAGAGAAAAAGTGAGAAAAAAGGACTTGAGTCTCGGGTTTTACCCTGAGACGCTTACGTAGCCTATAAAGGCATCAAAGTCCACGTAGTTCGCATACAAAATGAGGGGTGGGGTTTATCCCATAAATCCAAATGGGGGATCTCTTATTTGTGAGTGTGTGTGTGTAGAAAAAAGTATTTTATTTGTGTGAAAAGTGTGAGAAAAGTATGAGAATCCATATTTGGAATTTATGATCAAACCCTCTTTTTCTTATTTTTCGAGTTTTATTTATATGAAGTAGGAGATGTGCAATAATACTAAATAAAAAGTATATTAGGATGTGTGAAATGAGATAATAAAAGTGCTAAGTAATAAAACAAGTTATTGCGAACTTAAGAGAATTTGGAGGAGAGTTGGGAAAATTAGACCTTTTTGAAGATCTTGAGCTTGATCTTGAATGTTGGAGAGCATCCCTTGCACTTAGGTGATGATGGAGAGTGGTTAATGCACCAAGTTTGATGAAAAAGATGATGAAAAGTGGAAGTTGGGAAGGGATTTGGATGTTGAAATCGTGCTGCCTTCGAGAGAGGTTTTTGGGATTCGTTGAGAGCGATTTGTATCAGATCTAGGCTCCTCCTGCAAATGAGGTGAAGGCCTCCTTTTATAGGCCCAGGTCACTGCCGATTGGCATAGACCTGGTCCTGCCTATCGGCACCTGCCGATAGGCAGGGTGTGGAACCTGCCGTTTGGCAGTGTGTTTCAGGCCTTTTTGAAAAATTAGCTGTCGAGGGCAAACCATTGGTTAGAATCGTGCACGGGGCATACCGTTGGAAAGGTAATTCAGAGACCTTTGAAAGTCCTTTGGACAAGCGTTTGTCGATCCATTGGACGGGGAATCGTTCGGACTCAAACGGATCGTTCATCCGTATGGTAAGTCCGAATCGCGCACGGGGTGGACCATTGGAAAGGTTAAAAGATGTACTTCGACATTCCAAAGAGTTTGACCCGGTTTGGAGACTTGACTTTGGTCAACTGGGCCCTGGAAGCATTCGGTGACCTCTTGGAGTCAAACGGATCGTTCGTCCGCATGGTAAGTCGGAATCGCGCACGGAGAGGACCATTGGAAAGGGGTTTTAGTGACTTTAGAAGATTCATTCAGCCTCGATCGAGCTGAAGAGTTGACTTAGGTCAAATAGAGCCCGGGAGCTCCCGATGGCCTTCGGATCAAGTTTCGGACTCAAACGGATCGTTCCCCCGCATGGTAAGTCAGAATCGCGCACGGGATGGACCGTTGGAAAGGGGATTCAGTTCCCTTCGAAGATTCATTCAGTCTCGATCGAGCTGAAGAGTTTGACTTTTTGGTCAAATGGAGCTGGGAGTGCCCGATGGCTTCTAGGTCAGTACTCGGGACATGACATGAGCTTGTAGTGATGAGGGGAGGTACTAGGGACCTTAGGAAAGTTAGGGGGTAACAGAATGGGGTGTCTACAGTAACAAAAGTGGAAGATTTAATTAATAATGTTTAAGGATATACGTGATTAGAAGTTCGTGTGAATGTCTGTATATATATGGGAAATCGGTTGCAATGATTGGGGAAATAGACACTTGTTATTACGGTGCCTACATGAAACTTCATCTCACCTCTGTCCCAGTCGAGGCTCGTGTAGAAAATTTCTTTTTTCGGCAAATAGCCTCCATACTTTCTTATATTACGAATAGACCAAATACCTCTCTTCTAATTTAAATTAGGAAGACAATTACACAATGACTTTGTTTCATTATTTAGAAGAATGTATATAATGATATAAATAATTGACTTAAAACTGTTCGTCAATTATCAACACATTATAACTGCATAATAGTAATGCTGAGCTAGATCAATACAAGATGTCATTACCGTTTTATTCTAGTTGTATTAGCATAGATGAACATGTGTGATCTTAGATGCCGATGCAGTATCAATTGGATGAACAACGATGCAATGGAGGATCAACAAGTAGTAGGTTTCCATGCAACCAAACCAGTAATATACATAACTATTCTGGAAATTGATAAAAGGAACAAAGGAAATAATTGGTGAAGATGTTATTTTAATCAATTAACAAGAGTTTTTAAATGAGAGTGTTCTGCATCGAAGATAATATTATGCGTTTATCATTATTTTAAGTATTAAACATCAAAATTGTTTAATAAAAACATAAATGCCGCCACCTCATCATTTCATGCTTACTTTTGAACAGGGGACTTTCTATAAGTGGAGGATGTTTCCAGAATACTTTATATGCTTTCATATGACCATGAAAATTATGATTTACGAATACATAAACTCAATACCAAAATGCACAAGAATACAAAACCCTTATGTAATCACTCATACACCAAAATACACGGGAATACATAAACCAATATTGATTCAATGAATCTAGGGTAATTTATGATTACTAATATATGTCATTTTTTTATATAAAAAGACACGTACAAGTATGACTTTTGACATATAGTTATACAATTTGATATGCAGTGTCGAAAAACCTAGTGCGTTAAAAAAACAAATCAGGGCATTATAGTGGAGCCTTCCAATTTTAAGAGGAGAATCAGCGCAAGCAAGATAACCCTAGAGTCCAGATGGGGAAATCATTTTACTATAGGTTCCTATCAATTTTATTGACATGTGTTTGTATTTAAACATATAGCAAATGTAAAATTTATGAAAAGAGAGGTTTACCCTCTTGCCTTAGAAGAATCGATTCCACGTCATTTTGTAAACAAAACAATAATCTGCATAAATAAGGACATACGATGAGCTTGCGCACTCATATAATTGTGAATTCCATATTAATTCTGGATCAAACACACCACCATATTTGTTCAAATCCCAATCAAAAACTATTTTATAAGAATACAAATTTGCGTATATATACTTTCAATACCAAGATACGGATTACGTTTATGCCCTATGGGGTGTCCGTACTTATCTCCGGGCAACTTAGTAATTGTTTTGAATTTTAGCTCCTTGACGCCAGTTTTAATACCAAAACAAACTTATACTAGTTAATTTCAACAACTGGGAGCCCGGTGAGAATGTGGTCACTTCCCACGGGTTACTTTTGTGCCTCATGGGGTGTTTGTACACCTCTTTGTTCCACTCGGTCGCTCTTTTGAGTTTTCACCCTTTAAGTCCCACTATAATCCCCAAAAAAGCCTATACAGATAAATGTCATTAACCGGGAGACCAGAGAGGATGCACTCCCTTCCCACATGTTACTTGTATGCCACATGGGGTGTCCATGCCACTTAGTGCCCAATTTTAACACCAAACGAGCATATATTAGTTAAATTAGGCACTAGGAGGCCAATGAGAACATAGGAGGCCAGTGAGAACACAGACTTCCCACAAGATACTTTTATTCCCCATGGGATGTTTATAAATCAAATTAATAAATAAAAGACATTCATTAAAAAACATAATAATAGCAATTAGCACTTATTGTAGCAGTAGTGAATCAAAACACAATTGTAGCAAATCAAAGGATATTACAGTAGTGAATCAAAATGAGTCGGATATATGAATATTGAATTTCAAAGGATATCACAGTAGTGAATCAAAACACAATTAGAGCCGCTAGCAATATGATGCAATACCACAATACTAAATTCCCTTACAACATCAAAATTAACCTAGATAAAACTGGTATACCAATTCTCTACCTTTGAAGAAACATCACTTGTATACTTATGTCGCTTTCCAAGACTCTTTCTTTTTGTTTTCAGCTTTTCGTCTCGTTATCCCATTTCAACCCCAAAGCAAGAGTATACTAGTGAATAAATAAAATCAAGTGCTCGATGAGGACACGATCACCTCCCATAAGTTTATTTTGTATCTTTTAGGGTATTTGTGTCTCTGTGTATAGGACACTTCATTATTATTTTCAATCTTCGCCCCCTGAAGACTATTTTTAACCCTAACGTGAGCATATAGTATTCAATTTCCTAAAACGGGTGTCTCAATAAAACAAGATCACTTCACATAAATTTATTTGGTAGCTCATAAGGTGTTTGTGATTCTATCTAAGTCTTTTGATTTCAATATTATGTTATCCTCCCCATAATCTCATTTTCATCCCAATACAAACCTATACAGGTCAATTTAGGCAACTGGTTATCCGGTGAGGGCATGATCACTTCTAGCAATTCGAATTTTCCATTGACCCCCCTTAAACTCCTATCACCACTACAATTCAATTCGGGTTTTCAATTGGCTCACCCCAACCTCCTATCACCACTAGAAATCAAATGCAAATGAAATGCAAATAATAATAATTATTATTATAAAGACAAATAATTGAGAATTAAACTACATCTTATTCATACCAAGTCATTTTTGTTATAACTTGAACATCGATAAAATGAAAATTTGTTATGGAAACAATAGCTACCTGTCAAATATCCATCAATGAAAAACATGTGCAATAAGGACATGACCAAAATAAGGTAAGAACATAAAAGAAATCAAGTACATCATCCTCTTAAGGAAATATATTTTATTCCAACATTTGTACTTTTACATTGCTATTTCCATACATTCAAAACCTGGAAAGAAATTACATACCCCTTGTAAGTGCTCGTGTAATAACCTATACATGGACATCCACGACTTGTTTATTCCCATTTCTTGAAGCGTACCTATTAATACTATAATTATTAATAGTAGAAATGTGATTACCATGCCAAATAACATAATTCTCAATCATCGAATCACACAATCCATAATAAATAGTTCTATAAAATAAATTCAATGAATTTGATAGATGAAGGATGTTTTTAACCAAGATCACTAAAACAAACATTTGCATAGAATTTGCCTATAGTAATGTTGAAAAAAACAAGATGGCATAATTCATTTAACGTACGAATGTTTAAAATCAATTAATTAAGCATTCTCATCTTAAAGGATAACCTAGATTTATGTGAAGAATATAATATAATAGAATAAATCTAATAGAAAAAACACAATTGTTCACTATAATATTGCAGCATGTTCACATGAAACTTCACGACAACCAGTCACAACATACCTAAATTAACTACAACGGACTCAACAAAATTAATCCAACCAGACACTAAAAATTAAAGACCGTCATTTTTTTACGTACTAATATGCTCCTAAAAGACCTAATTCTAACATTATTTCAGACAAATAGAATAATCAAGTTTAAGCTAAAAATAAAGTAAATCTAAAATAGAATAATAGAAATTAAAAAAAAATACTGGTGTGAACAAACCCGTGAGGTTTCATACAAAATTGAAATCAAAATCTTTGCAAGTTAGGGTTTAATATTCATGTGTGCGCGTCTGTGTGAGTGTGTGTGTGCGCATGTGAGTTTGTGTGTGTGTGTGTGTGTGTGTGTGTGTGTGTGTGTGTGAGAGAGAGAGAGAGAGAGAGAGAGAGAGAGAGAGAGAGAGAGAGTACCTATGTAACTGAGGGAAGGAGAAGCTGATGGAAAAGCGAGGGAAGGAGACGAATTTGGGTTTGGGGAAAAGTGATCGAAAGTGAGATGGAGGGAAAGAGTCGCGTGTTAAACATTTTTGAGCAAAAATTGAAACTATTGTACTGTGTTATCTCACGCGTATGCATTGGGGAGTTTTATTAAAAATGGTCATAATATGTACCATTTAATATGACTATTATACTGAAATTGTCATGTATATTAATATTATTATTCTTATAATGACACTTTAAAATTAATATGTCATATAAATAAGAGTATTATACTTTTAATGATAATTTTTTTAAAACTTTCCTAAAGTCATTTTTAAAGTGTCATAAAAAGGCATTTTTCTTGTAGCGTATTTTGTCCTTTGGGCCATCATGATTATATACCTCACGTTTCAAAACAAAATATTTAGCATGTATACTATTTATTATTATTTATACATACAACGTATAAAAAAATAAAACAGACTGCAAGACTTAACTTAATGTCATGACTAGAAGCTAGGGAGACGAATAGATCCAATGGATAGTGAGATATGGGTTTTATACAAAGACTAGCATGTAGGCCCGTGCGATGCACGGGCGAGTGCGTAATTTCAAAAATATTTGCAAGATTTCAATTGTTGACGCAATCAAACTACAAAGTGTTTAAGAAGTACCACATGAATATATAGACAAATCAACCCATTTATACACACACAAAATATGAAAATCAAACAGTATATTCATTAAAATGATGTTATGTAATTCTACCCTCCTATAATTTATCTTAGGGAGTAGCTAACGACACTCCAAAAAATCTTTAAACACTCCACAAACTTTTTGAAAGACAAAATGCCCTTTACTCTAAAATCAAACAAATTTCATTTTACTTCTTCAACAAAAAAATTGTTTTTTCTATTAAAAAAAGGGTCATTTTTTTAATTAACATTTAGTCCAAACATTTTTATTTTATTCCAAAACATTGTTCACAATATAAAACACTCACAAACACACTTTTTTCTCTTATCCTAAACTTTAAGAAAAAGTCATCAAAAATAAATAAGGGCATGGAGTCGTTAAAAAAAATACAACTGGTTATGAATCTATTATTATTTAAGTAACACGATCACGACCCAAATAAAACACGACGTGGCGTGAGGTCGTATTTTTTTCATACTAGTGGCACAGACCATTTTTTATTATTTCAAAAACAATCTTTTTACTATTTAAAAAAATGCTCCGCGTCGCCAGTATGCATAAGCAGTGAACCCACCTATACATACCGCTGGCGCGGACCATTTTTTCTAATATGTTGGTACGCACCAGCGATATGTATAGGTTTTTTATGTAAAAAAACTCGTTTTTATATTAAAAAAATGAGTCGTTTTTTTAATTAACGTTTGCTCCAAACATTTTTATTTATTTTCAAAAAGTCATTCAGAATGTAAAACACTCACAAACATTATTTTTTCTCTTATCCTAAACTTTAAAAAAAATTATCAAAAATAAACAAGGGTATGGAGTCGTTAAAAATAATACATGCAGTTATGAATCTATTATTTTTTAAGTAACACGATCACGATCCAAATAAAGCGCAGTGTGGCGTGGAGTCGTATTTTTTCATAACGGTGGCATGGACTATTTTTTATAATTTCGAAAATAATCTTTTTACTATTTAAAAAAATGGTCCGCGCCAGCGGTATGCATAGGCGGTCCAACCACCTATATGCATAAATTATAAAAAAGAAGACTTACCTTGATCCAATGCATTGATCAAATTTGTTGTACAAGTCTCTTTTTAGTTATCTTGATTAATTGATCCACCAGCCCCTTTTCTTTAATTAAAAATTTCTCTCAAATGGAATTTTAGAATTTTCTCTCTCTATCCCAATATATTGTGTTTATGCAGGTTATTTGATGGAGAATAACCTACTACATATAGGATGAGAGGGGACGCCAATCTCCTATGTAAACTATAATTATACCATCCATCATAGTTAGACTTGCATTAGGAGGCTAACCCACTTAATCTCTTAAAAATCCTGGTGATTTATATAAAGGTCTCATAACCAAATCTGATTTCTTAGTTGGACCACATCAAGTAGGAGTCTTTTATTTAACCTATTAATTAATTCTGAATTTTATAATTCCAAAATTATTAAAGGGATAAAATATTCCTAACAACATGTGCTTGAAACTTCCCATAAAAAAATAGACAACTATTTTCCAAAATTTGTCAAGATTTATGATAAAAAAATAAAACCTTTCAAATTTAAGAATGCTAGAAAAATTCGCCCAACTCACATCATCTACATGTATATGATACCAAGAAAAGGTCCACACATAAAATTGGAAAAACAATATGATCAAAAGGCCATATATAACTTTTTGTTTGGATAATTAATATATTGTAATTAAAAATTACGGCAGAGAGTTTTATAGAGAATTAGAAAAAATAAATCATATTTTATTTTAGTCTACTACTCAAAATAAGTTGTTACCTCATGCGGACATCGCACATATGAACGCATGCTTTGGAATCCAAATATTTTATACACAATAAAAATAAATAATATTACATTAATTGTTTATGAAATTTCTAATAAGGGATTCTTGCGTTGAGTCGCGAACTGGGTCGCTCTCTTTAAGACATTTTCGTCCGTCGCAAAAAAAATTGGTATTTTATTTCATCTCAATCTGTTATTGGCCTTCTTAATGTTGCCAAAATGATGTTACATCTTAGTTTTAAAGATTCACCATAGATGGGGTGAAATAGACACAACATGAGTTCACTAAAAAGCATAAGTCCATTAAAATCCATATGATTTCTTATGGTTGGTACTAAAAAAATTGATTTCTTATGTCTGGGTACACACCATACTCTTGAAATGTTAATCACTGATATATCTTTATTTTAAACGAATCACCCATATTATCACTGTTACGTCTTAGTTTTAAATGATTCACCCATATTCTGTTGACCAACTATGGACACACCATACTGTTGAGAATGAAAAATGGCCCACTAAAAGAAAATATATCGATTCACCATATGTTTTGGAGTATAAAACAGAATATGAAATAGGGAGCATGCATATATCGCATCTTTCTTAATGTTGACAAGCTAGATATATCCAACTTTTCCTTCTCTTAAATTAATGGTGGCAGAATATGGATGTATGTATTTCATCTAAATATTTGAAGATCACATGTTACCAAAAAAATATGGGTGTATGTATTTAATCTCAATATTTGATCTGGTATTGGGTTATTTGATTTGTGGTGTTGGCATTTTGCTATCTTTGTTAATATTGGAAAAGTCGATTTTTGTTAGAAATTTTGTTTTTTGCTGAATAAGTGTAGCAAGCTTATTAGTAATACTTTGTATGTATATATGACTTGCGTATGTTTATTTTCTTGGAGACGTAGTCAATGTGCAAGCACATTTGGTTTTAAATTCATCTATGAAATTCTATACATAATATCTGAACTATCCCTTGTTTGTGATTTTGTTGTGATGAAACTTGAAATGTTAATTTCTTGGATGTGTTTTTGGTTTTTGGATATCAAATTATGGTTTGGGTATTACATTTATCCAATCTCCAAAAGTTAAAAAACCAGACTTACTCTCATGTGACAAATGCATTTCACTTTAAGAATTCATAGAACACAAAACCATAACCCATATTTCTACCCAGAGGGGGTGGATTAGGGGTAGTCTAATATATGAACTTCTATGGGTCCCTGAATGGTTTCTTTCTTCTTACCCATTACATTATCTTTAGATTTATTGATATTCTATTTTGGTTTATTGAGAGTCAATAAGTTATTTGTTCCCCATATTTATTAAATGCTTATTTTTCACTAACAATTATGTTTTATGGTGGATTTTTTGTGTAGGATTCATGATGTTAAAATCTAGTAATAATTATAGCAATCTCCTTTTGTTTCGAAACAATTTTCCCGTTTTATTGGTTTATAATATGGATTTGTATTATTCTAATGCCGTTAATTTGTATTCTTCGAGTGCTTTATTATTACCGGATAACAATTTAATGCTTTATTCATTTGGATTTGATCACTTTTGGGGGATTTGAATCAATCTTTATTGGTTGGTTAGTGAATATGTTAAATTGGATTTTAATAAGTTTAAGCATTATTTCAAAGTCTGTGACATAACCCTAATGTGAAATAATTCTTAGATTTTTAATAAGTATTCCAATTATTTGAAATAATTCTTAGTTTGGTTTATGATATGGATATGTATTCTTCTAATGTCGTTAATTTGTATTCTTCTAGTGCTTTATTATTATTGGATGCTAGTTTAGTGCTTTCTTCATTTGTATTGATCACTTTGTGGGGATTTAACTCAATATTTGTTGGTTGGTTAGTGAATATATTAATTTGAATTTTAATCAGTTTAAGCATTATTTCAAAGTCTGTGACATAACCCGAATTTGAAACAATTCTTAGATTTGAATAAGTATTATAGTTATTTGAAACAATTCTTAGCTTAGTTTAGTAAATATGTCAAACTAATTGATTATTTATATTTATAAATCTTCTTTTATATATATATATATATATATATATATATATATATGTGTGTGTGTGTGTGTGTGTGTGTGTGTGTGTGTGTGTGTGTGTGTGTATACATACATTTTTACTAATAACAGTTTTTGCACGCTATGTCTTCAGGGAAGCGGCGACGAGGAAGACTCGTCTAGCACTAGGCCCCTAAAGTGGGGAAATTTGGGGATTTTAGTGGAGAATAAGATGTCCTTCCAAGCTAGGGCCTTGAAATTTCTCAAAATTATTATTAGTCCCGGGTATACTGATTGGAGGAGGGTGCCCTATGAGCTTAAGATGGCCATTTGGGGGGCATTACAGGTACTTGCTTGACTCATATTTTATTTTATAATTTAAATACCACTAACTCACTTTCTTTTTATTTTTTATTTGTTTAACAAGAACAATTCAACTTGCCCCCACAAGCACGCGACTCCACGTTGGAGCAAGTAAGGGATCAATGGAAAATGTGGAAGAAAAATACGTGTGCACGATATTTTGATCGGGATCGGGAGTCCGTCTTACGACGTAGGGACACGGTACCCAAGAAGGAGCCAATCTCATTAGCAAACTGGAAACAGCTTGTTGATAATAACAACCGGGCCAAGAAAGATCGCCATTCACTACTTTGGGTGTACGTCTTGCGACGAGGTGGAGCATATGATGGTAAGTTTTGAATGTTATTTCATTTTACTTTTGTTTTATTCTATTTGGTGATAATTAGATATTAATTCACTAATTTTGCATTATTTTATTTCCGGAGACGGGGAGTGGTCTTGGGGGTAAACCACATAGGCTTGATGCCTATGTGGAAATCTGAACGAAGAAAAGGAAGGATAAGGAGGTCAATACGACCTTGGTTACCCCTTTTGCCAGTTATAATTTTAATTATGCTATTAAATCAATATTTATAATCACATACTTTTTTATTATTTCATATAATCATGTATTTTTTTTTGTTATTTCATGAAAAACTAAAAGAATCCATTGCTCACAGAGTGATGCCGACAAGGCATCTCTGAGTACGAATGCACTTAGCCAAGTTTTTAGTGGGATCATAAAGGCCGTACTCGAAGTGCTAGTTCTCGAATGAGGAAGTCGAGTCTCATCGGGATTTCATCGAGCGACACTGGACTAACACACAAGGTCGATAAAATGAAGACTAATAATGACGAAAAGTTTGATAACCTCAAAAAAACATTGAATAAAATGTTTTCATTTGTTAAGCAAACTCTTCAAGGTCGAGTCGGTGCAATTCAGGGAAGGGCAAGGAGAAAGTAGTGGTTGGGGGGACATTTCTCCACATTTCTTACCCTCACCCTCACCGATAGCCCCTTATCTCCATATGACTTATTCGCCACCCCGCCCCGATCCCAACTGTACAAACTCCATTTACAATTGGTTAGGATAATGTATATTTACTATACTTATGGGGAGGCGATAGAATAGTCATGGATTGAGGGACCCGAGTATATGCCCAAGTTCCTTGGTGTATAACCATCCATTGCAGTCTCACGAGGCTCGGTGATTAGACATAAATATTTCATATTTATCCCCTCAATTTTAGTCCTTTATGGTCCAATCATTGCATTTAACCCGGATTTATCTCATACAAGCTGAGGCAACAAGTTTAGTCAACCCGCAATCTAAACCGGTTTGCCGGCAAACCAGTTCACAAATACATCTTGATGCGCGAAGTTTCACTTAATGCTGTCTTTTTCTTAATGTTGTGATATAGTATGGACCTTGCAAAACCGACCAACTAATGTGGTAGTTTCATGTTAGACATAGTTTTTAGGAGTTTTTAACCTAGTATTAGATAGGAAAAGTGGCAAGAACCCTAACTTTCAATTCCTTCGATAAGATTACACATTTTTGGATTAATTCTCAAGATTGAATATATAAAGTTTGTCTTCTCTACTTTATTCTTGAATCTTCTTCATCTTTGCATGTTTTCTTTATTTTCTGGGATTTGAAGCACTTCATGCATGTTTAGATATAGTTTCATCATGATGTTGACTGCATGAAATGTTAAAATTTCATTTATTACCCACATCATCATGTCCTACTAAGTTGTTAGATGGTTCGGGTACATAAACCCAACCTAGGTGTTACGAATGGATTTGGAAGCGAATAAAACTTAATTAACAATTCAAGGGCTTGATTTCTTATCGAAATAAACATTGTAGGTCGTTTAATTCTGTTTGCCTTAGGTAACCGGAATGTTTAAGGATGCAATATGAGTTTCAGTAATTTGTCATTCCCGTTAAATGCAATTTTTAATTTGATATTGTGAGGAGTAAAATCCGCATATGTCAAATGATTAGAAAGTATTTGATGTTTTTTTTAACTGAGAATTAGGTTTTTGAAGGTTTTATGTTCTAAGTAATCACCGACGATTCGAGGGAGTGTACTCCAACTCCATTGTCTGACATTGGTTTAATATAACTTAGTTATTCTCTCATGCATAGTTAATTTATTAGTTTAATTAATTTGCATTAGTTGATAGAAAAGTCTCACAAACAATCATCTTTTCCTTCTTTTTCTGAGTCAACCGAAAGATTAATCGTCTTACCTACTCGTCGCCACGTCACGTTCTATTCCACGAGTTTAACACCTGATTCATCGAATTATTACTTACGCGACTAACTTACACTTGAGCCGCTATAAGCACGCACTAGAGACACTTTTTGAGTCGTGTCAAGTTTTTGGCGCCGTTGCCTGCGAGTAAGTAGACATTTAGGTTAGGTCGAGTTAATCCCAAATTTGACTCTAATTCTTAAAAAGCCAAAAAAATCATAAAATCAAAAATTCAAAAAAAAATCAGAAAACAAGTAGAATCTCTCAAATCCTTACATGAAAATCCTCAACCAACTCCTCGATCCAGTCCTACTAGAATTCACGAAAGTTCTATAGTAGAGTACAATCTCGATAGCCCACACACTCCACGCATTCCACGGTTTTGGGCTCCGCCGTCCAAATCCATCATGACTCACACTTTGAGTCATACGTCTAGGGCGTTGAGGGGGGATATTGAGTCATTAAGAGAGAGTGCGATGGCTGACAACGCTAGTTATGGTACGGGTAAGGGCGAGTTAACATACTGCCCTATAAGCGACCTCTTATATCTCGAGCAAACCGTCACTCTGGGATGCATTGTATTCCTGCATAATGCGGGGCAGTTTTGTTTTCGAAATGGGATGATTCAAATTCTCCCTACATTCCATGGTATGGAGTCAGAAAAACCATACCTTCACATCCGAGAGTTCGAGGAGGCGTGCGAAATTTTAATCGATCAAATGTGCATTACAGATGTCATATGCCTCAAACTTTTTCCCTTCTCCCTGAAGGATAAGGCCAAGACTTGGCTATGGTCTTTGGCAACGAACTCTATTGGAATGTGGAGGGACGTACAAACAAAGTTTCTCCAAAAATTCTTCCACCCACATGGAACAAATTCCGTCAAAGCTCAAATTCAAACATTTAGACAACGCGAAAATGAGACTTTCGATAGATATTGGGAGCATTTCAATGAGTTTCTTAATATGTGCCCGCACCACGGTTACAATAAATAGAGACTCATCTCCTTTTTCCATCACGGCTAAGCTTAAGTTTAAAATAACTCGTTGAAACCATGTGCTCCGGGGAATTTCTATGGTTAGATGCGGATGATGCCGAGGCTCACCTTAATTACGTCACCGAGACTACTCAAGTGTGGGACACATTCGATCTAAACACCCAATACCGGGCTCCACAAACATCCACAACTCCTTATGCGTCTGAACTTTATCATACGGACAAAGAAGCCAAGTTGAAGCTTCAAATCAACCAACTTGTCAAGGGGTTGGAAGACGTAGTCGAATTGAGAGGAAGAGAAACATGCAGCTCCACTCGAGCATCGATAGAGGAGGTGTGTACGATTTGTGAGGTGGGACATCCAATAAAGGAATGCCCGACAATACCTGCTTACAAAGTGATGCTTCAAGAGAAAATGGAAGCGGTTGGAGCTTTTAAGGGTAATTTTAACTCCCCTCATGGGATTTTCTATAACCATTCATGGCGAAACCATCCCGGTTTCTACCATGGGAAACCACACGCAGTGATGAATTCTAATTCACAGGTTTCCCCATCGCCACCACCGCTCATGCATTTTCAATAAGCTCCCCTTATGCAAGCATCACCTCCGACGCCTTATATCACCCCAAAACGTAGAAACCTCAAGGACATTTTGAACTAATTTATTAAAACTCAGTCGGCGATCAATGCTCAAAATGCCCAACATTTTGCCGAATTAAGAGGGTCGTTTTCTAAGTTGCAATCATCCTTAAGTGTTTAAGAGAAGGTCAAGTTTCCAGCTCAAGGACAGAGACCTCGCTAATATCAAACTAGTGTTAGCTTTACTTTTGATGATAATAAAGAGAAATGTAAAGTTGTGACCACACTATGTAGCGGGAGAGTCATTGATTTATCACCTCCCCCACATGATGAGCTTAAAGACAAAGAGGTTTTATCCGGCACGAAAGAGGCCTAAGATTCCCCCTTGAATGAGAGTGATAACCATGACATCCGTAGGCTCGAAGTTTAGTGAAACCACCCATTTCTACGCCTTTCCCTCAACGGTTGGTTCCTCCTCCCGTGAAGATCTTCTAAAGCAAGTCAAGCTTAATTAACCTTTTCTTGAGGCAATCAAGAAAATTCCCGCCTATGCAAAGTTCCTTAAAGAATTATTGATGGTGAGGCGCAGATTAAAGGTGAAAAAGAATGTTTTCCTAGCACAAAACGTAATCTCGGTTCTTTTAAGTGACCTCCCATTAAAGTTAAAAGATCCGAGTTCACCGACCATTTCATTTATCATTGGAGAGAACCACATCGAGAGAGCCTTATTAAATTTAGGGGCAAGTGTTGGCATTCTCCCTTACTCTATCCATAGGCAATTATATTTGGGGGTCCTCAAGCTTACTAAGATCACTCTCCAACTCGCGGACTGCACCGTGAAGATACCTTGAGGGATTGTTGAGGATGTGATAGTCCAAGTTGATACTTTCTACTTCTCGGTAGATTTTATCATTTAGGACATGAAGACCTTCACTCCTTCGAGTAATCATGTTCCCATAATCCTTTGCCACCCATTCTCAGCTACGGCTAATGCACTGATTAATTCTTGAAATGGGAAAATTCAACTGACATTCGGTAATATGACTCTTGAGATAAATATCTTCAAAATACCAAGTAAGTGGGTGATGAGGATGAGTTTCACGTGGTGGATCTTATAGAGGAAGTAGTAGATGAGAATATAGAGAGAAATTTTAGAGAGGATTCGCTAGGAGCGTGCCTTATTTCAAATAGTGAGAGCTATAGGATGTACATGAATTTTGGGCAGGGGGTGAGTGTGTTGAGAGCGATTTTGGATGAGAGTGTGACGGATGAGGATGTGAGAGACATTAGTTGAGTTTTTAGATTCAAGGAATTACCACTGAGGAATTCGTGCATGATTTCCTCCGATGAGAAATATCCCACCATTGAATTGAAAAAACTATCCTCATATGTAAAATATGCTTATTTGGGAGAGGATGAGACATTTACCATTGTTGTCTCCTCGAGCCTAAATAAAGAGAAAGAGGGTAAGATATTATCAATTTTTAGGAACACAGTAGTGCTTTGGGTTGTAGCATCGTGGATTTGAAGGATACAAGTCCCCTAATTTGTACCCATAAAATCCACCTTAAGGAGGAGTTGAAACCTTTGAGGAAGATGCAAAGGCATTTTAATCCCATGATGAAAGATGTCGCGAGGGCAAAAGTTATTAAGTTATTGGACGCGGGCATCATTTTCCCCATTTCAGATAGCAAGTGGGTGAGTCATATTTAAGTCTTACCGAAGGAGTCGAGAATGACTATGGTAAAAAAGGCAAAGGGTGATCTTATTACCCAATGTACCACCAGCGGGTGGCGCATTTGCATGGACTGCCGGAATCTCAATGCTAAAACTAGGAAAGATCATTTCCCCTAACCATTTATTGACCAAATGCTAGAGCGAGTAGTGGGACACCCATTCTATTGCTTTCTGAACGGGTATTCTGGATACAACCAAATTGAGGTAGATGTGATAAATCAAGAAAAGATGACGTTCACATGTAATTTTGGCATGTTTGTCTAGAAAAGTATGCCTTTTGGATTATGTAATGCACCCGCGACTTTTCAAAGGTGCATGCTTAGTCTTTTTAACGATATGGTCGAAAGGGGCCTTGAGGTTTTTATGAATAACTTTAGTGTCTTCGGTACCTTTTTTTACCTTTGCCTCGCTAATCAGGAGAAAGTGTTAGCCCGCTGTGTGGAAAAAAACATGGTACAAAATTGGAAGAACTGCCATTTTATGGTTACCGAAGGGAAAGTTCTTGACCACATAGTTTCGTCTAAAGGTATAAAGGTAGATAGGGTGAAAATAGATGTTATAGCCAATCTTCCTCCACCTAAGTCAGTAAAGGACATGTGCTCTTTCTTGGCCCACACAGGTTTGTATCGGAGGTTTATTAAGGACTTTAGTCCCATCGCTAGTCCCTTGAGTAACCTACTTGTGAAAGATGCCCCCTTTGACTGGAATGAAGCGTGCCAAAGTGCTTTTGAAAGATTAAAAAGCATTCTCGTGTTCTCTCCCATTATGCAAACTCCGTATTGGTCCCTTACATTCGAGCTTATGTGTGATGCGAGTGATTATGCTATAGGGACCGATTTGGTTCAAATGAAAGATAGGAAGGCTCACATCATCTATTACGCTAGCCGGGTGTTAATTGGACCACAACTCAATTACTCCAACATGAAAAAAGAACTTCTAGCCATAGTCTTCACCCTAGAAAATTTTTCTCTTACGTTATAGGTTCGACCATTACATGCTTCACCGACCACATGGCTCTTAAGTACCTCATTTCCAAAAAGTATGCTAAACCGCGCCTCATAAGGTGGATCGTACTCCTACAAGAGTTCAATCTCTCTATAAAAGATAAAAAAGGAGTAGAAAACGTCATAGCCGACCATTTGTCGAAGCCTTCGTCCAATGTATAGTGATCCCATAACCATAGATGAATACTTTCTGGATGAGCAATTATTTGTCACTTCTTCTCTCCTTTGGTTTTCCAATATATTGAATTACCTTGTCGTGGGGGTCATTCCCTCCGATTGGACATCGCAAGAGAAATAGAAGTTCCTAACTTGGTCGCGCATGTTCTTCTATGACGATCCCTATTTGTTCAAATATTGCGTGGACCAAATCATCTGAAGATGTTAACAGGATGACGAGATACATAGCATCATCCATTTTTGTTATACGAAAGCCTGTGAAGGCCACTTTAGACAAATAAGACGACCTCTAAGATTCTTCAATGCGGCCTCTATTGGCCCATAATTTTTTGAAATGTAAGTGCTTATTACAAATCTTGCGATAGATGTCAAATGATAGGAATCATCACTCGATGAGATATGATGCCAATGACCCCTATGAACGTCATTGAGCTATTTGATTATTATGGCATTAACTATATGGGTCCCTTTCCTTCCTCCTTTGAATTCCTATACATCCTTGTCACGGTAGATTATGTGTCCAAATGGGTTGAGACCATAGCTATGAAGACAAATGATAATAAGGTGGTGATAAAGTTTTTACAAGAACACATACTTTCTTCCTTCGGAGCTTCGAAGGAAATCATCAGTGATAACATCACACACTTTTGCAATAGGCTATTTGAAAAACTTATGAGAAAGTATGGAGTAGTCCACAAGGCTGGGATGACTTATCACCCCCAAATTAACGGGAAATCCAAACTAGCAAATTGTGAGATTAAGATAATTCTAAAGAAGACAGTCAACCCTAACCAGAAGGATTGGTCTCTTCATTTAAATGATGCATTATTGGATTATCGGACCGCATACAAGAACCCCCTTTGGATGTCCCCTTTTTGCTTGGTCTATGTCAAGCATTTCCATATCCCTGTGGAGCTAGGACATAAGGCATATTAGGCGATTAAGAGGTTAAATTATAATTTGGATCAAGCCCCGTGAAGCACTCCAGCTTCAATTGAATGAGTTGGAAGAAATACGCAACGATGCATATGAGAGCTCTAAAACATCCAAAGAAAGGATGAGACTCGCACATGAGCAAAATATTCGTCGAAAGGAGATTCATTCAGGTCAAAAAGTGCTTTCATACAACTCACGTTACCCTTGTTTACCGACATGTTACGTTCACGGTGGACTGGCCCGTTTGTTCTAAGAGAGGTGTTTCCCCTTGGATCCGTTGAGTTAGAAAATCCTAAGGGGAAGACACTTTTAAAGTGAATGGATAATGCCTAAAGTCGTATCTAGATGCGTGTGTTGAGGAAGCTGACACAATTTGGTTCTCGGACCTCGTTTATGGGTTTGTATGAGCTTAAATGAGAGGTCTTCGCACCCTCGAAGTGTATGGGGTGGGTAGGTGTTGTATACTGGCGTGTAGAGTTAGTTTTAAGGTAGTTTAGAAGTCCGTAGAGGTCACGAAGTAGGAAGGTTTTGAGAACCCCGTTGGGTTTTCACGCACGGGAGCGCGCACAGGCATTTTGAGAGTGAGGTTAAGGTTTCCTGGGGTCCCGAGTGTTTAGGGAGGGTTGATATACATTAGAGAGGATAGATTGAGTGTTGGAACACTTAGAATATGAAGAATAAGGAAATTTTGACGTTTGAGGCAGAGAGTTTGGCCGAACCGCGGGCTGAATCGGTTCGCTTGCACTCTCGAACGGATTCGGATGACCTGAATAGGTATTCTTTCCCCCTTTTTCCCAAATTCTTCCCCCATTTCCTAATTCCCTCCTTAAAAAAATACCTCCCCCCAACCTTCTCCCCAACAGATTTTCCACCCTTTCCTTCCCTCCACCCTTTCCCACCTCCACCTTTTCCCTTCCCCAGCAAATCCTAACCCTTCCCCACCTATAAATACCACCCTTCCCACCATTTCCTTCACACCAAACCTCTTATTCTCCTCCGCTCTCCAATTCCTCAAGTCTAAAAAAAGCTATTCTCCATGGCCCCCCATCGCTACAACCGAGTCTACATATACGACTCCACCACCATCCTCCACGAGGGAATCTGCCATAAGTTCCATTCCCTACAAGAATGAGATTAGTTCCAAACGTACTTCACGCCCCAATGCATTATTCATATTGAGCGCCATGTCAATTGGGATGATTCGTCTGGCAAGGTAACTTCCCTCTTCCTCCGTCGAGGGTGGTTCACTTTCTTCACCCCGCCACATGATCGTGTATATGATGAGGACATGCGATTTCTCTATGCGACTCTCGTTCGAAAATTCCCCACTCTCCATGAGGATTTTGTGAACGACATACACATCCCATTCTCCCTTGCTATTATCCAACAAAATATGCATGAGAACGGGGTTACTTTTCCCGAACCATTTGCGTATCCAAATAATGGAGCCCCGTGCATAAAAGCCGAATGCATAGCGCGCATCGCCCCAATTGAGGAGTGGCTGCAATATACATTCCTGGTGGGATGACTCTCGAAGACGGTGCGCTAAGACAACCTCATCACTTGTGGCATAATTCTTCAAACCACCAATGACTCGGTGGTCCGCCAATGCCACGGTAATTTCCCAATCATTTCCATTTTACCCAATACACCTTCTAATCCAAGAAAGTCCTAATTGAGTCCGGATAACAAAATTAATTACCGCATGGAGATCCTAAGACACAAAAAGATAATAAGAGAGATTAATTGGTGCCGACTAAAACATGATGTTTCCCGTTTTCCAACAACCGTAATCTGATGATGAGATCTTTTCATCATAAAAATTTTGTCTTTCAGATTTGTGTGTGTGCGCATTTGTGTTCCATTATATTTACTCTTATAAATCACGTACACCTAGCAACATTCCGAGTAATTTGTTTGTGAGAGTATCTCGTGAGAATAGAATCAAAACGAATTTTTGAAAAGTAACGTAATGATCAATCGATGAAAGCTAGCGGTTTAATTTTTGGCTTCGTACATACACACTACAAATTGAGATTATCGAATATGAATTTACTATGACTATTTTTTAGGGAGTTTATACTGTACAATTTTTAGTTATTTTGATATTTTCTTGAGTTGAAAAATGAATTTTGTGGGTAAATTCACTGCAAACCCTCATTAGACACCATTCCTCCTATTAGGGTAGCCTAGGGGTTTAACGACTTGTTGCATACGCTAAATGTAATCGCTTACTCGTGAAAAAGGTATTTTATCCCAATAAAGTTTTTGCAAATTTCTTTGACTCATACTCTTATTCTTTTACATTACTCGGGACACGCACCGTTCTAAGTTTGGGGATTTGATTCGACATAAATATTTCATATTTATCCCATTAATTTCAGCTATTCTATGGTCATGTGCATTGCATTTGACTCGGATTTATCTCATATTTATGCTAATAATCCTTTTTGGCGAGTATTCTGTGTTTTGTGTATCTCTCATGTGTTTTATAGGTATTTCATACAAGTTAGTGCGAGAGTGAAAACAAAATAATGAAAAAAACCAAAGATAGGGGAGTTTAAGGGCATGTTGTAATTTTGTATCCATAGTTCGAAAGTGGAGCCAACTATAAAGTTGAAGAATACGAAAACACAAGAACACTGGAAGAAACGATGCCTTAATTCGAGCTACGAAGGAGAAGTTATGCAAATTCGAAGTTGAGAACGAAATCAAGAAGAAAGAAAAGAAAATACAAGTTCAGGCAATAAGTTTAGCCAACCCGCAATCCAAACCGATTCGTAGACGAACCGGTTCGGATTAACTGATCCACGAATTTTCACTTAATAATGATTTTTTCTTAGAGTTGTGTTATAGTAGGACTCTTGTAAAAACGACTAAGGAATGTGATGGTTTCATGTTAGACATAGTTTTTAGGAGTTTTTAACCTAGTATTAGAGAGGAGAAGAGGCAAGAACCCTAGCTTTCAATTCCCACAATAAAATTACACATTTTTGGATTAATTCTCAAAATTTAACATATAAAGTTTGTCTTCTCTACGTTATTCTTGAATCTTCCTCCTCTTTGCATGTTTTATTTATTTTCTGGGATTTTAAGAACTTCATGCATGTTTAGATATAATTTCATCATGATGTTGACTGTATGCAACGTTAGAATTTCGTTTATTACCCACATTACCATTTCCAGCTAAGCTATTAAAGGTTGGGGTACATGAACCCAACCAAGGCATTATGAATGGATTTAAAAGAGAATAAAATTTAATTAACAATTCAAAGGCTTGATTTCTTATCGAAATAAACATTGTAGGTCTTTTAATTCTGTTTACCCTAGGTAACCAAAATGTTTAAGGATATAATATGAGTTTCTGTAATTTATCATTCCTGTTAAATACAATTTTTAATTTAATATTGTGAGGAGTAAAATCCGTATACGCCAAATGCTTAGAAAGTATTTGATGTTTCTTTGAACTGAGAATTAGGTTTTTGAAGTTTTTATGTTCTAAGTAATCACCGACGATTCGGGGGAGTGTACTCCAACTCCATTGTCATACATCAGGCATAGAAAAGTCTTATAAACAATCATTTCTCCCTTCTTTTTTGAGTCAACCGAAAGATTAATCGTCTTTCCTACTCGTCGTCGTGTCTTTCATCCTATTCCATGAGTTCGACACTCGATTTACCGGATTATTACTCACGCGACCGACTTACACTTGAGTCGATATAATCACCCACTAAAGACACTTTTTGAGTCACGTCACTCAAGTCCATATCACTGAAGTATTGGTGGGAAAATAGAATGAATCCGTGCGGTTGAATGAACACTGCGACATACGACATATTGAGGGTTGTTTTGGTTCCTATATTGTATGGCCTAGCTTTCTCCTCTAGGTTGATAATCAATGAAATTATGTAATAATTTGTATTAAATATTCAAAATTGGGTTTATATATCGCGTTCTTATTTATATTTGGTTAGAGTGTTTGGTTATTATGAATATTGATGTTGGTTTCTGTTAATTATTATTGAAATATATCATATATTACAGCTACAAGTGAAATAATATATTGTTGGGCACTGACAGTAACCAAACTGCCCAATAAATTTTTTTATACTGTTGTCCAGAATTGTCACAGACTTTGATTGTGACAAGTTCGTAGTTGTCACTGACGTGTCACGGTCAAAGTTCGCGACAAGTTTTTATCATTAAGATTTTTATCGTGATAAGTCCGTGACAAAGAAAAACTTATCACGAACTTTGATCGCGACACGTTCATGACAAATTAGTTGTCACCCCCGTTCCTGTCACGGTCTTTGATCGTGGCAAGGTCTACTTATCAAGGTTTTTGATCGTGACAAATGACCTGTTTCAGTGTAGTGTTCGTGTATTAGAGAAATATTTTCCTTCGCCATTATATCAACGTCCACCTGATTGTGCATCTAAGCGATGATACTTTGTCGCGTCGACCTGTCAGATATTGTAGGATGTACCCTTTCGAGCGCTTGATGAAAAGCTTCAGAGATTATATTAAGAATACCCGGTATATTGGAGGTTTAATTTGCAAAAAAATACATAATAGAAGAATCATCATTATATGATTGAGAACATATGTCGTAATAAAGGATTAGGAGGTTTAATCCTCGTGGAGAATGAGTGAGAGCGGAACTTTATGAGTTTGAGGATGCGTTATCTTTCGGGAACCCTAAAGAGGTAGGAATCATCAATATGAAATACGAGCGCGCATCTCGTTATGTCTTTGAATCACAAGATGAAGTTGAAGATTAAAGAGAGTAATTCACTTAAAACATAACTTATTTTTGCTTAGTTATGTGTATTCTCTATATTACCGTCTAAACTCTATAATTTTATGAACACGTTTGGGAAGTATGAGAGCAAAATTGCCCGAAATCAGAAGAAAATTTGACAAGAAAGGTAATTTACACCTCTTATGTTGCGCTTATTTATGTATGTGATGTTAAATATTCTCTAATAAAAATCCATTAATAACTGGAAAATTAAAAAAGAGGTGATGCCTCTTCAAGGCTTGTACGCCTAGCAAAGGTCCTAATTTTCGTGCTAAAGAATTAGAAAATTTTCACACCAATGGTTTTGAGTTCATCTCATCCACATCAATGAAGTATTGATAGGAAAAGATAATGAAGCCGTGCGGTTGAATGAATGGTGTGACGTATGACATATTGAGGGTTGTATTGGTTCCTATATTGTATGGCTTAGATTTCTCCTCCAAGTTGATAATCAATGAACATTATGTAATAATTTGTATTAAACATTCAAATTTGGGTTTATATATCGCGTTTTTTATTTACATTTGGTTAGTGTTTGGTTATTATGAATATTAATGTTGGTTTCTATTAATTATGTTGAAAATATATCATATATTGCTGCTACAAGTGAAATAATATACTGCAGGGCAGTGGCAGTGGCCATACTGCCCGATAGTTTTATTTATACTGCTACCCAGAACAGTCACAAAATTTAACAGTGATAAATCCATAACAAGTTCTTACTTGTCATGGACGTGTCACGCTCAAAGTTCATAACAAGTTTTCCTTGTCACGGTCAAAGTCCATGATAAGTTTTTATTATCAAGGTTTTCGGACGTGACAAAGAAAACCTTATCACGGACTTTGACCATGACACATCCATGACAAATTAGTTATCATTCCTATTCTTGTCACGGTCTTTGACCCTGACAATGTCCACTTGTCAAGGTTTTTTATCGTGACAAATGGTCTATTTTGGTGTAATGTTTGTGTATTAAAGAAATATTTTTCATCGTCACTCTTTGACATCAACGTCCACCTGCTTGTGCATCTATGCAATGAGGCTTTGTTGTGTGGACCCATAAGATATCGCGAGGTGTATCCTTTCAAGCACTTGATGAAAACTTTCAAAGATTACGTTAATCATACATGGTATATTGGAGGTTCAATTACAGAAAAATACATAATAGAAGAATCATCATTATATGGTTGGGAACACACGTCGGAATAAGATATTAGGAGGTTCAACCATCGTAGACAATGATTCAATGAGGAACCTGACGAGTTTGAGGATGTATTACCTTTTGGGCACCCTAAAGAGGTGAGACTCACCAATCGACTATACGAGCAAGCATCTCGTTATGTCTTCGAATCGCAATGTGAAGTTGAATATTGAAGAGAGTAATTAGGTACATATATAACTTATTTTTGTTTGATTATTTTTATTCTCTATATTACCATATAAACTCTATAATTTCATGAACACGTTCGGGAAGTATGAGAACAAAATTGCTAGAAATCAGAAGATAAAGTGCACGGTGAATGATTTTAGGGCATCAGTAACAAGAAAGGTAATTTACACCTCTTTTATTGCGGTTATTTATTTATGTGTTGTTAAATATGCCCTAATACAAATCCATTCATAATTGAAAATTTTAAAAAGACGTGATGTCTTTTCAAGGCTCATACTCCTAGAAAAAATCCCAATTTTCGTGCTATGGAGTTAGAAAAATTTTGCATCCACGGTTTTGAGTTCGTCTCATACACACGCGAGGAAAAACTATTAACGCAAAACAATTAAATTTCAATTTATGTCTTGACTTATTGCGTGGATAGCAAAAGAGATAAAAATTCTAAGGATAAGATGTTGACCTATTATGGGATTGTCCAATAAATCCTGGAACTAGATTTCTTAGATTTCAAATAAATCATCTTCTACTGTGACTAGGTGCAGGTGGAGGACAGTACGAATGGTTATAGAATTGGTCTTGCCTTAAAACTTTTTATGGCAGATTTATCTAAGATGAAGAGTCAAGATCGCATGGTCGACGAGCCTTTTATTTGTGCCTTTCAAAATGTGAAGAAGGTATTTTACTCAAAGTGCATAAAAAAAGAAAATTGGTGAGTTATTATGCATGCACCAAAGGGTTTGACTTATCAAGAAGACACATTATAGCCCCCTACAGAATTCTAGCCCGCTCTTGATCACAACCCTAATTTAAAGGATCTTTTAGTTTATTTAGATGAAGATTGAGTTTAAAAATAATATTATTTTATTGTTATGTAGTTAACCCTTGCATGACAACTTTATTTCTATCGTATATATTAGAAAAACCCATGTATTAATTTACATTTGTGTATCTCCTACTC
This sequence comes from Sambucus nigra, assembly GCA_949130495.1. Classification (NCBI taxonomy): domain Eukaryota; kingdom Viridiplantae; phylum Streptophyta; class Magnoliopsida; order Dipsacales; family Adoxaceae; genus Sambucus; species Sambucus nigra. Next base: position 622,547,642 of record OX422210.1, on the reverse strand, counting down.
ATATATTTAGTTATCTTGCACTCGCTTCCTAGTCGCTCATATTTTGTAATTGTTTGTACGTATTATTAGGTTTTGAATGCGACACTAATTACAAACTGCCAATCTGAGGTAACCACACGAATGGTCACGGTTTATGTTAATGCTCACTATTTGTCTGGTTTTCTCGATTGGTGGTTTTTGTTATGTGATGTTAGCTAAGACACAAGTCATTAAATTCTCTTATTGGTAATACTAATCCCATTTTCTAATATCTTTCTATCACTAATCTTATTTTGTTTCGTGTGAGTACCCTTGAATAGTTTTTAAAGGGTATAACCGGTCGAATTCATTCGTAATTTCAATCCTAACAAGGTTATGTCATAGTATTTTTATGAAGCTAGGAACCCCATATGTGTTGGACCAGTTAGACCTCCAAGAAACTATTCAAGGATACTCAGACAAAACTACAGATGCGTTTAAATAACCTTTGGGGTTTACTAGTCCCATAAATTCTAATTTGTATAGTTTAGTGTTCTTATTCAATTTCAAGCTTGTTTATAATACTTTTATCGCTAATCCTGCTCTTTTTTATTATCATGCGTGCATTCAAATGTATTTTCATAAATCGAAAACCCAAAAAAGGGGGCATATACGACAATTACCAATTTAGAGTGTTCATATAATCTTCTACATTTCCAGAACATTTGACATTTCTTTTCATTAATCAAAAGTGACACCCTGGATCCACTTTATGGGTTAGACATTTCCTTATTCATGTTACGAACTACATGGACTTTGATGTCATTTTTGCCTACATAGGCGTCTCAAAGTCATTTTGGCATTTAAGTCCTTTCTTAGGTTTTGGAACATTTTAAAATATTTGCATGCCTAGTTGAAGAAGAAACACTTTGAACATTTTGCATATGTTTCGTGGAAGGAACGTATTGAAGATTTAAATATTTATTTATGGAAATGTATACAGCTTGTGTTGTATTACAATTTGTGGAAATGTATACATGTTGTGTTTTATTATTATTTATGAAAATGTATACAAGTTGTGTTGTATTATTATTTGTGTTGAACGATTTGATGGCTTATTAGTTAGTTAATTTGTGTTGTATTATTATTTTTCAATTCATAGATTAGTTAGTTCTATCTTTAAAATGTGCATAGGTTTGAAAACATGTTCACATTTTTTGGGGAGTCATAAAATTATTTTTTTAATTAAATTTATTTTTGGTTACGACTCAAGACTATGACCATTTTCGTCATTGTGGAGGGTCACCATAAGAGACCGTGACTAGTAACAAAGTTTCATTGAGAATGGTCACGGTTGAGGATTGTGAAAAAAAAACCACGATTAATTGTCAAGGCTTGGGTCACGGTTCAAAACGTGACCACTGATCACGTTCCAAAGCCATGACCAAGCCTATAATATGATGTCACGAATGGATCCATGACCACCTGATATGGTCATGGTTTTAGACAGTGAACCCCTTATTGGCCGCCTTCCAAATGGTCACGGACCCATACCTTGACCCCTGGCCTTTGTCACGATCCAAAATTACAACCATTCTTGGTATATGGTGTAATACCCCGTATTTCTGCGTATTTAGAATTTAATTAATTGAGTAATTAAATAGGAAATATGTTTTAATTTAAATTACGTGAGTAGAGTAATTTAATATGATTTAATGATAATTGTGATTATTAAGTGAATAAATAATAATTGTGATTATTAAATATTAATCGACAGATAGACACTGATTAATATTATGATTCGAATTTACTAAGTGTGAATAGTAAATATTAATAGTTAATTTGTACGACATAGCGAGTGATATGGACGTACTTGATTTTTATCTCACCCGAGTGTCGCGTGTAGACTAAATTGAGGATGAGATAGGAAATATCTTTTTAATGACTCAAATGTTAATTTAGAGGTCACAGATGATTCTGAAAGGGTCTAATTAGTCAAAATAGTATACCCGGGGGTACTAGTCGCGTACAGGGACATTTTTGGGCTAAACTGGGACCATACGGGGGCGTTTTAGTCTTTTGGAATATGGTGGTGAGAAGACCTACGAATTTTGGAATGTTTTATCAGCTGATTGAAAGTGTGGTTAGGGTTAGAAATCTCATAACACAAAGGAAAGCTATTAAAGAGAGAAGAGAGATTATTCTCAAGGCTAGAAAGGAAAATTGTGGGAGACTTCAGGGAGTTCTTGCACCACAAGTAATTGAGTAAGGAAGATTGGAAGAGAAAGCAACCCAACACCTTCTACAAACTCGAATTCAGATCATCATCTAATCAAGGCAAGTGGTTATTTGCAAATTATTCTGAGTTCTAATATCCATGCGTAGGATTTATGAATAAATTGATTTTTGCTGAATATTCTTGGAGAAAAAGAATTGATTAATTACATGTTTAGGTAGAAATAGCATGTTGTTATATTTATATATGCAGAGAATTGAAAATCAGAGGAATCATGGTTGTTAGTACGAATTAAAATCAGGGTTGATGATTGAAAACATGGGAAGAACATGTCATTTTAGGGTTCTTGAATAATTAGAAGTTTTGAATTATTCTGGGCTAAATTGGAAGGATTTATAATGTTAAATTCGTTGGAAATCATCCTAGGATATGTAAGAATGGTTAGGTATTGTTAGTTACAAGTCCGGTGGATCATCATGTGCATTAGATAATTGAATATGGTGAAAAACGCATGAAGAAGAAGAAGGACTGCGACTATCACTGCTCGATTGATAAATCGACCCTTGAATGTCGATCGATCGATGCTCATGGTAGATCGATCGACCCAGGATGAATTTGGGTTCTTTTGTTGGTTGAGTCATATTCGATTGCCGACGCATGAGGGGAACCTTAGTGATGATAATTTACCTAAGTAGGGACTTAGAGAGTACCAATAGGTGTATAGTGGGGGGCCGTTATAATAATTGAGTGCAATATTTGAAGAGATGGAACGACGAGGATAAACAGATCGAGTAGTGCATCGGGAATTTGGGATCTGAGTTACGGAGAGAGTAAACGTCATTACAAGGAGTATACCAGTAGGTCAGAGATAGCTTAACTACTGAAATGAATGGAGGGGTAACTAGGACCCTTAGAGTTGTGTGAATACTCAATTAAAATGCAATAGTGAGATAAATCGTAAATTGATAAGTACGGTGAATATTAAAGAGAAAATATTACGTACGAGCACAATTACTAGGTTGTGTGTGTACGTACTGAATTATATAGATACTTAAGTGGAGGGACTACCTAAAGTATAATTACCTATATTAGGGTCGAGGTAGGATTCCGAACTAATATATGGAAATAGTAAGTTGGGTCTATGTATAATATTTTATTGGTGGGGTCGAGGTGATATTTCAAACCTCTACCTAAAATGAACTTATGGTCGAGGTGACATTGTGAACCAATCCTTTTACTTGGTGTCGATGGGCCATTCCGATCCAAGAGTCCTTGATGTGTGTTAAGAGGACATATTAGTAATGAATAAATTTATAAGTATATATTGTGTGTGAAATGTATACTTATTAATAATCTACTTATGCGAGTTAGTAGATAATAAGATGTCGGGAATACATCTAAAAGAAAATTTAGGTAATTTTAATTGTAAACCGGTTGAAGAAAACAAAGCATGAACAGTTACCTAAGTATATAAATCATGAGACATGGTTACTATTACATACTAAGTGGGCAGTATGGGAACTTAGTCATGTAGATGAGTTCAATTGAATACTATAGTTCAATTAGCTTTGGTAGTACAGCTAGGTGGGCTAAGGGAAGTTAGGCATGCACTATAGATAAGGGGTGAGATAACTCAAGAGAGTGTACGCAAATCTTAACATGTGTAATCAGTAACTCATCTTACTATGATAATCACTTTATTAATATTTTCAAAACGTTTTGAGTACTAACTCTTGCTATCAAAATATTTTCAAAACCCATTTAGGTGCCCAGTCACAGGGACGCCAAACTTGAGGATTCAGTCCCGGGACTTGTAGCTGTAGCATTGTGGAGGCTGGCAGGACTTTGTACAGACGATTCATTCATTAAGATCTAGTGTAGGATCTCATTTTAGTTCTCTCTATTAGGACTTGTTGTCCATTGTCACTATTTTAAATATTCAGTTTTGGATTATGTTGATTTTATTTAGCAGTTTTGGATTTTAGCTGAATGTTGACTCAGCGAGACTTTATTCTTTACATATTGTGTGGTGGTTTGAATTATAGCATATTGTGAATGTATAATTCAGATCTAGTGTAGGATCTCATTTTCGTACTCTGTATTGGGACATGTTGTCCATTGTCAATATTTCAGATATTCAGTTTTAGATTATGTTGATTTTATTTAGCAGTTTTGGATTTTAGATGAATGTTGACTCGGCGAGACTTTATTCTTTATATATTGTTTGGTGGTTTTAATAATAGCATATTGTGAATGTATAATTCAGATCTAGTGTAGGATCTCATTTTAGTATTCTTTATTGGGACATGTTGTCCATTGTCACTATTTCAGATATTCAGTTTTGGATTATGTTGATTTTATTTAGCAGTTTTGGATTTTAGCTGAATGTTGACTAGGCGAGACCTTATTCTTTATATATTGTGTGGTGGTTTGAATTATAGCATATTGTGAATGTATAATTATTATTTTCACATGAGAAATTTTCTTGGGTTAATGAAAGATAAAATTTGGCACCGGTCTAATTTTACCTAGGTGATTAGTAATTAAAAAAATTTCGACAGTGATGCTAAGAATGAACCAACTGAGAAACCTGTTTTAATTTAATTTAGGACTGATCACCCGGGATTTAATTAGGTAGGGTCTCACAGATGGTATCAAAGCATCAAGTTCTAGTGTCCATAGGATCTGAACGGCTTACTACGATTTCAGCGTTTAATTCTTTTGATATAGAGCCCTATTTTATGACCGTTGTTTTATCTTTGCGTGCTTTAGATATCGTACTTCTGTTATTAGATTTTGTATAAACTGTCTACTTTTACAATTCGATCTCTTTTTTGATGCCACCGAGGAGACAGCTGGCGGAGAGGGGCGAGGCCAGAAAGTGAGGTGAGGGAAGCTCATCAGGATCCACATATACCGCCATCACCACCCCCACCTGAGATGATTTCTACTACTCGGGTGGCAGTCAGGTAGTTGAGACAGCTATGAGGGACATGGAAGCCTACTTTCCTCAACCCCAGGCTCAGCCTTCAGTGGCACCAGCAGTTCAGGACCCGGCAGGGCCACCTTCTTGGCAGTGAGTCAAGAAGACCTTTCAGAAGGGCCATCCGCCTGAGTTTCAGGGCAGTACTGATGTGGTGGAGGCTTGCGACTGGAAGAAGAACATTCAGCACCATCTGCGCATGCTTAAATGCACCGAGGCATAGAAGCATATGCTTTCTACTTTCCATCTGTCGGGAGCAGCCTTACAGTGGTGGTAGTCGGTTACCACCATAGACGATAGGGACTTGATGATGATTTCTGAGTTCTGAGTGTGGTTTGACCGCAAGTACTTCCCTCCTACAGTAGAGTCAGAGATGAGGAAGAAATTTAGTGAGGTGATTCAGGGTGATCGCTCAGTAGGTGACTATGAGGAGGATTTCACCCGTCTGGCTAACTTTGTGACAGGCGAGGTGAGCAACGAGGAGCGAAAGAAGTCAAAGTTTATAAATGGCTTGGCCTGAAGGATCAGGCAACATTTGATCGGTAAACCAGCACTGATGACGTATACAGATGTCTTCAACACCGCACTAGTTCACTGTCAGGATCATCGCTTCCATGCAAAGGGAAGCAAGTGAGGTGAGCTTAGCCAGCCAAACAAGGAAAATGGGGGTAGTGATAACAGCACACCGCAGCAGCAGACAACGGGTCAGTAAGGACAGTATTCCTGACAGGGGAACTCTGCCAAGATATTTAGGTATGGGAGACATCGATCTGACATGTAGGGACAACAGGTTCCCTAGCAACAGTTTCCTTAGGGTCGTCAGGGCCAATGTCAGGCCAATAGGGCCAAGGGGAGAGACAGTTCCAGGGGCAGTGTTTCACATGTGGTCAGTAGGGTCACAAGAGTAGGACTTTTCCAGAGGGAGACAGGGCACAACAACAGGATGCCCAACAAGGGCAGCAGGCTCCGTTAGCCCTAGCACCAGCACAGGCCCCACAATAGCAATCAGGCCAGATGTACTACAGGCGTGTGTACAACGTCCGATACGTGCCTATACAGCTAGCACCTCAGGCACCATCGGCAGTCATAGGTGCGTTTCCTATCCATGGGCATGAGGGTAGTATTCTGTTTGACATGGGTGCGACACATTCTTTTATTTCCACTATATTTGCACGAGCAGCCGATATTTTAGAGACAGCTGACACTCATCTTATGTGTGTTGAGTCACCGATGAGTAGATGGTCTCTTATACAATCGATCTGTAGGGATGTGGACATTATGATAGGGATATTGAGTCTAGCGGTAGACCTTCTAGTGTTAGATATGGAGGGTTATAGCGTCATCCTAGGCATGGATTGGTGGGCGAGTTATAGGGCGATGGTAGATTCCTATGAGAGGACTATCGTGTTTGCCATTCCGGGACAGGAGATGTTCCTAGTGGAGATGCCTCTTATCGAGGGAGGATCACGCACTCATTTATATTACCTTGAGGAAGAGACATCAGAAGAGGTGTTTGTTACTCTGGACTCAATCCCAGTCGGGAGGTATTTTGAGGTCATCTTTTAAGAGATACTAGGGTTGCCACCCATCTGGGAGATTGAGTTCGTTATCGACTTAGAATCGAGGATGAGACCGATTGCCAGAGCACCGTATCGCATGGCTCTTTCGGAGATGAAAGAGTTAAGAGAGAAGATTCAATAGCTCTTGGGACAGGATTTTATTCAGCGGAGTACATCGTCGTGGGGTGCGCCGGTGCTATTTGTGAAGAAAAGGGATGGTTCACTTCGTTTGTGTGTAGACTACGGGGAGATGAACAAGGTGATGATACATAATAAGTATCCGTTACATAGGATTTAAGACTTATTTGATCAGTTGAGAGGGGCTGCATACCTCTCAAAGATCGATTTGAGGTCCTGTTACCATTAGTTGTGCATTCGAGAGGAAGAGGTACCTAAGACCGCTTTCTTGTCGCGATACGGGTCATACGAGTTCAAAGTGATGCCGTTTGGGCTCACTAATGCGCATGTAGTGTTTATGGATCTCATGAAAGGGTTTTAAGGGAGTTTCTAGACCAGTTTGTGATCGTATTCATCGACGATATTCTGGTTTACTCTTGCACGAGGAGGAACACACCGAGCACTTAAGTATGTTTCTTCAGACGTTACGGGACCATCAGTTGTAAGCCAAATTCGGTAAGTATGGATTTTGGCATCGAGAGGTTCAGTTTCATGGCCACATTGTGTCCAACAGAGGCATTGTTGTCGATCCGACTAAGGTATAAGCAGTGATGGAGTGGGGACAACCCACGACACCGATCGAGGTTCAGAGCTTTTTGGGGTTGACCGATTACTATTGTCGCTTCATCAAGGGGTTCTCAAAGATTGCTAGCCCTTTGACAAACTTGACTCGAAAGGGAGTACCATTCATGTGGAGCGACTAATGTCAGTTAGCGTTTGATGAATTAAAGGACAGGTTGACATCAACGCTCGTACTTGCATTTCCTAGGAGTGGATTGGAGTACCGGGTCTATACTGAAGCATCCTTGCAGGGACTTGGGGTGTTACAATAATAGGAGAGGGATATATCTTATGCATCTAGAAAGCTAAAGTCCCATGAGAAGAATTACCCCACCCACGACCTCGAGTTGGCAGCGGACATTTTTGCTTTGAGGATATGGAGACATTATCTTCTGGGAGAGTAGTTTAATCTGTTCACGGATCATAAGTAACTTCAGTATCTCTTCACACAGCATGAGGCAGAGGTGAATTTGTGAAGGATTACCTGTTTGATATACAGCATCATCCTGGTAAGGCTAACGTGGTGGCAGACGAGTTGAGCTGAAGACCTACTGGAGAGTTGGCAGAGGTTTGGAAAGCGAAGTGGAGAAAACTTTGACATGAGGATGAGGTAGCCAAAGCATACATGGAATTTTTATCTCTCACTCCCGAGAGTGTTATGCGGGTGGTGAGGGCACAGGGAGAGGACCCATTTTGTCAGGACAAAGTACGACAGTTACTAGCCAAGGGGGCAGATTCCTACTACATCATCTCTGAGGGTGGACTACGATTTAATGAGAGACTGGTAGTACCCTAGGATGAAGATTTGAGGCGTGAAGTCATGACAGAGTTGCACGGGTAGAGATTTACGGTACATCCCGACGGGGATAAGATGTACCAGGATATGCGGCGCCAGTATTCGTGGTCGGGTATGAAGAAAGACATAGCAGAATTTGTCTCGAAGTTTGTTACATGTTAGCTTGTGAAAGTTGACCATCAGATACCTTCAGGGATGCTACAACCACTGGAGATCCCCATGTGGAAATGGTAGAGCATTTCTATGGACTTTATTACTCGACTACTGACATCGCAGAGGGGTCACAATTCCATATGGGTGATAGTGGATCGGCTGACCAAGGTAGCTCATTTATTATCGGTTCGTACTCACTTTGATACGATGCAGTACGCGCATCTATTCATTTCAGAGATCGTTAAACTGCACGGAGTTTCTATTAATATTGTGTCTGACAGAGACAAAATAATTGTGTCGCGTTTCTGGCAGAGTTTTCAAGAGGCCATAGTCACAAACTTACAGTTGAGTACGGCGTATCACCCGCAGACAGACGGGCAGACTGAGAGGATAAATCAGATGCTTGAGGATATGTTGAGGATGTGTATCCTAGATTTTGGGGGAAATTGAGAGCGATATCTTCCATTTGTAGAGTTTGCATATAACATTTCTTACCAATTCACTATCGGTATGGCTCCATTAGAGGCACTTTATGGAAGGCCTTGTCGTTTGCCCACTTGCTGGTTAGAGGTGGGGGATAATAACGTGGAGCTAGAGGTGGGCGACCAGGTGTTGATTCGAGTATTTTCTATGAAGGGGATTATGAGGTTCGACAAGAAGGGGAAGTTAGTGCCGAGATATGTGGGACCGTTCCCTATTATTGAGAGGGTGGGACCGATAGCATACAGATTGCAACTCCCAGAGTATCTTCAGCGAATACACGACGTGTTCCATGTGGCGTCACTGAAGAAATACAGGAGGAGCGAGAGAGCCTTCTGACACGTTCTACTTGAGGAGATTGATTTGCAACCAGATGTCTCGTATAAGGAGAGACTCGTGGCTATTCTGGATCATAGCGAGCGCAAGCTTCGATCCAAGGTGGTACTATTAGTGCAAGTGCAGTGAGGACACCACAATGTTGACGAGTCGACACGGGAGCGGGAGGAGGATATGCGAGAGCAGTATCTAGAGTTATTCACTGCAGGTATATCCTAATTTTGAGGACAAAATTCCTTTGTAAGAGGGGAACTATGTAATACCCCGTATTTCTGTGTATTTAGAATTTAATTAATTGAGCAATTAAATAAAAAATACGTTTTAATTTAAATTACGTGAATTTAATACGATTTAATGATAATTATGATTATTAAGTGAATAAATAATAATTGTGATTATTAAATATTAATCGACAGATAGACATTGATTAATATTATGATTCGAATTTACTAAGTATGAATAGTAAATATTGATAGTTAATTTGTAAAACATAGCGAGTGATATGGACGTACTTGATTTTTATCTCACCCGGGTGTCACGTGTAGACTAAATTGAGGATGAGATAGGAAATATATTTTTAGTCACTCAAATGAAAATTTAAAGGTCACAGAAGATTCTGAAAGGGTAGAATTAGTCAAAATAGTGTACCCGGGGTACTAGTCGGGTATTGGGGCATTTTTGGGCTAAACTAGGACCATACGGGGGCGTTTTAGTCTTTTGGCATACGGCGGTGAGAAGACCTACGAATTTTGGAGTGTTTTATTGGCTGATTGAAAGTGTGGTTAGGGTTAGAAACCTCATAATAGAAAGGTACGCCATTAAAGAGAGAAGAGAGATTATTCTCAAGGCTAAAAAGGAAAATTATGGGAGATTTCACGGAGTTCTTGCACCACAAGTAATTGAGGAATGAAGATTGGAAGAGAAAGCAATCCAACACATTCTGCAAACTCGAATTCAGATCATCATCTAATCAAGGCAAGTAATTATTTACAAATTATTCTGAGTTCTAATATACATGCGTAGGATTTATGAATAAATTGATTTTTGATGAATATTCTTGGAGAAAAAGAATTGATTAATTACATGTTTGGGTAGAAATAACATGTTGTTAGATTTATATATGTAGAGGATTGAAAATCAAAGGAATCATGGTTGTTAGTAAGAATTAAAATCTGGGTTGATGATTGAAAACATGGGAAGAACATGTCATATTAGGGTTCTTGAATAATTAGAAGTTTTGAATTCTTTTGGGCTAAATTGGAAGGATTTATAATGTTTAATTCGTTGGAAATCATCCTAGCATATGTAGGAATGGTTAGGTATTGTTAGTTACAAGTTCGGTGGATTATCATGTGAGTTAGATAATTGAATATGGTGAAAAAAGCATAAAGAAGAAGAAGGATTGCGTCTGTCACTACTCGATCGATCAATCGACCCGTGAATGTCGATCGATCGATGGAGTCGGTCAATCGATGCTCATGGTCGATCGATCGACCCAGGCTGATTTTAGGTTCTTTTATTGGTTGAGTCTTATTCGATTGTCGACGCTTGAGGGGACCCTTAGTGATGATAGTATTACTATGTAGGGACTTAGATAGTACCATTAGGTGTATAGTGGGGGCCGTTATAATCATTGAGTACAAGATTTGAAGAGGTGGATCGACGAGGATAAACCAATCGAGTAGTGCATCAAAAATTTGGGATCTGAGTTACGGAGAGATTAAACGTCATTTCAAGGAGTATACCGGTAGGTTAGAGATAGCTTAACTACTGAAATGAATAGAGGGGTAACTAGGACCCTTAGAGTTGTGTGAATACTCAATTAAAATGCAATAGTGAGATAAATCGTAAATTGATAAGTACGGTGAATATTAAAGAGAAAATATTACGTACGAGCACAATTATTAGGTTGCATGTGTACCTACTGAATTATATAGATACTTAAGTGGAGGGACTACCTAAAGTATAATTGCCTATATTAGGGTATAGGTAGGATTCCGAACTAATATATGGAAATCGTAAGTTGGGGCTATGTATAATATTTTATTAGTGGGGTCGAGGTGATTTTTCGAACCTCTACCTAAAATGAACTTGGGGTCGAGGTGACATTCCGAACCAATCCTTTTACTTGGTGTCGATGGATCATTCCGAACTAAGAGTCCTTGATGAGTGTTAAGAGGACATATTAGTAATGAATAAATTTATAATTATAAATTGTGTGTGAAATGTATATTGTATTAATAATCTACTTATGCGAGTTAGTAGATAATGAGATGTCGTGAATACATCTAAAAGCAAATTAAGTAGGGAAACTTAATTATAAATCGATTAAAGATAACAAAGCGTGAACAGTTATCTAAGTATATAAATCATGAGACGTGGTTACTATTACATACTAAGTGGGCGGTATGGGAACTTAGTCGCGTAGATGAGTTCAGTTGAATACTATAGTTCAATTAGCTTGGGTAGTACATCTAGATGGGATAAGTATGGGACGGTAGGCGTGCAATATAGATGAGGGGTTAGGTAACTCAAGAGAGTGTACGCAAATCTTAACATGTGTAATCAATAACTCATCTTACCATGATAATCACTTGCTAAATATTTTTAAAACGTTCTATGTACTAACTTTTTCTATCAAAATAATTTCAAAACCCTTTTGGGTGTCCATCCACAGGGATGCCATACTTGAGGATTCAATTCAAGGACTCATAGTTGCAGCATTGTAGAGGCTGGTAGGACTTCGAATAGACGATTCATTCATTCAGATCTAGTGTAGGATCTCATTTTAGTACTGTCTATTGGGACATGTTGTCCATTGTCACTATTTCAGATATTCAATTTTAGATTATGTTGGTTTTATTTAGCAGTTTTGGATTTTAGCCGAATGTTGACTCGGCGAGACTTTATTCTTTATATATTATGTGGTGGTTTGAATTATAGCATATTGTGAATGTTTAATTATTATTTTCGCATGAGAAATTTTCTTGGGTTAATGAAAGATAAAATTTGGCACGGGTCTAATTTCACTTAGGTGATTAGTAATTAAAAAGTTTTTGACAGTGATGCTAAGAATGAACCAACTAACAAACCTATTTTAATTTAATTTATGACTGATCACCTGGGATTTAATTAGGCAGGGTCTCACATATGGCGTAGTGCAAAATTTTTTATTTTGTTTTGTTTTCTGAAACAAGATTAATTTATTATCATTGGACAATTTTTTAAAGTCAACCCCAGCAATTGGTATTTGAACAACGTGGTAAGTGATTAATCACATTTTAGAAGATCCGTGTTCCCAATTTTTAAACCCTAGTTTTGTATGTCTGAATGAATATGCATGTATGTGTTTTGATTCATACTAACATGTTTTTGGAGGGTTTTAACGATTACTCCTTCCATCCTAATCATATATTTATTTTTTATATGTTAATGGATAATACAATGGATAATTTGTAGTTACATTTATTCGATTTAGTTATATAATTTTTATTTTTTGCAAATTTCATAATCGAAGGAGAATGATTGGGGATGCAATAGTTTTTTTACAGTTAAAATCTTTATTTTTTATGGGGATTGATAATTGTGGTTATTGAACAAAGTTTGGTGACAATCTGCTCAAGTTTGGAGGTTGTTTTCATGGTTCCTACCAAGTTCATTGTTTATTAAAAAAAAGACGTAGTTTTGAAGACACTAATCAATCCAATCCCTAGGAAAAACGATCTAGCCTACTACCTAATTGAGCCGGCCCTGGAAAAAAATGTGCGTATTGGTTGTTTATTAGTTGTTTTCATTAGTTTAACATATGGAATATCATTAGAACAAAGTGGAGTTTCTATAAGTCATATGTGAAGGGTATTCATTTTCCTATTTGAACTATAATTGCAGATGATTTGTGTTTTATTATATTTCTACCATCTCAATTTATCTTTTGATAATTGTGTGCTACTTAATATGTTAATTAGGTTCTAACATAATTATGGATAACATGGATCAATTGTGTGTCTGGCATAAATCACGTTTTTTTACTGAAAAATAAAAAATATTTATTATGTTCCTAATTGAATTAAATCAAGTAATCAATTTATTGTAAAAAATAAATTTGGTCTTCGAATTTTATTTTAATTTTAATTTTTTATTATTGTGGAAGATTAAAATTGCGGACTAGGTAATTTATCTCGTACAAGAAATTAGGAAATTATCCTTGATTTAATTTGATAAAATCATAATCAAATAATTTTTGGATTAATACCCTCAAGTTCAAAATATTAAGTGGGAATGGGGTTTCAAAATAAACCTAGTGGTCTCCATTTGTGTCTTTAACGGTGACATGATTAATTTTTAGTGTTAACTTGACTTTCCTCTCAAACGGTGGGAAGTGATCACGAAATCAACGGATTTTAAAATTCTTAAGTTATAGTTATTTAAAATTAAATATGAGTATATTCGATCCCCCCCGAGGGGAAGTTATAGGAGGTTTAATTTAAAAGAATGAACAAATGATATACACTTAAAAAAAACTAATGATATCCTCCTAATATAGTCTATATTGTTAATTGTGGGACGAGTAGGTGTTGACTATTTAATTATATGGGACGGAGGTTTCCTAGACTATCTAAACAACATAACTGAAAGACGTAAGGTCCGTCCAATTTGAGATGGATGATTTAAGCCTCCACTACGAAATTTCAATTCACGTGAAAATTAGGATACCCGACGGGATTTATTATAATTAGCAGTAGAGGGAAGTTAATTTAACTTTAATCAAATGTTTGATTACTAAAAAGTTTAATTGAAATATTATTTCAATGGTGATTTTAATACTAGTTGTTTTAGTCTTTACATAAAAAGTTTAACTTGAATAAATTTTATTGACTGGAATTTTTTTTTTGAACATTGTTCTAATTGTAGAGGATCATAAAACTTGTTTTAACCCTGAAAGCCCTAACAATCCATAGAAAGAGGATCTTGAAAGGGTGTCTAATCTTTCTAGAATCTAAATTTATGTTAGAGTCAGTAAAAATAGTTTAGCTTGATGACGCTCTTGTAAGGGATCATATTCTAAAGATTTTTCTTCTTCTTGGGTGAACAAGGGATCCTTGAATAAAAAAATTATGGGGATCCCAAACCAATTTCTTGATCCAAAATCTACTTGAATCCTTTAATTATTACACCAAAATTTAACTATATAATAAGTGGATTAATTTAGTGTCTCAACTGATTAAAGAGCTTCAGGCGGATGTGAGCATCATCAGGAGCCAATGCATGGTGTTTATTATAGAGAACTCCCCAACTTCTTTACTAAGTCTCTAGTGCAACGGGATATGGTTAAGTAAGCTAATAATAAAGAATGGAAAAATCCAAAAAGTATATGTTTTCACTGGAAGAACTTTCCAGGCATTATAAGAAAAGGAACATAATGGTTATTTCTCCTTATAGTAGAACCATTATTTATGTTTCGATCCACTGGAACCTAATCTGTAAATTTGGTAGCCACAAATCAGGTCTTTAACTATTTACAGAAATTCCAGATAAACTACCTGAAGGAGAAATATGGGAAATTATAAAAGGGGAACAATATTAATAGTAGGCCATCCAATTTTAGATTTGGGTAGAGACAAAAAAATAATTTCCATATACCTAGTTTTAGAAGAAATAGTATTATTAATTTTAAAGTTGGTTATGAACATATATTTGAGTAGTTTTTATGAAGGTATTTTTATCAAAATCGAGAAGTATTTATTTATTTTGGTACATCAGAAAATAATTTATGCATTATAATGCTTGTCTTACCATTACCATTGAAGTACATAAGTGAATTATACTAATAGACAATCATTAAAGAAAAACTTTCCTTCCCGATTAAACCAAATATATCTTTGGAAATTACACTTAGGCCAAATTAATCTAAAAGGAATTTAAATACTAATTCAAAATGGACAATTGAATTAATTGGAAGTGGAGGAATTGTAGTCTATGAATCCTACTTATAAGGTAAGATGACTAAGAGGCCATTCATGAGCAAAGATTTAAGAACTAAATATGTGTAGGAATTTGGTCACCTTCATTGATGACTACTCAAGATATAAATATGTTTACCTTATTCTCCACATATATGAATAATTTACTAAGTTTGAACTATAGAAGGCTGAGGTGGAACGTAAGCATGGTAAAATAGGCTAAACCCTATGATCTGATCATCGAGATGAGAAAATATTAAGAGAGTTTATAAACCATTCATCGGAGGTTGGAAGAATGTCCCAATTAGCTACATATAGTATCCCACCATATAATGGGGTAGCATATAGATGGAATAAACTCTTTTAGATTTTGTAAGGTCCGTGGTGAGTAATTCAAAATTATTGGATTGTTCTAGGATTTTACATCAGAAACGACCCGATTCATTTTGAATGTAGTTCCATTTTAATGGATATATTCCTCCCACGGAATTGTGGAATGGGCATGGAATCAATCCAAGACATGTTCGAATCTGGGAGTGGCTGACACACATGTTGTGGAAGGAGTCAAGGAAGTTCGAATCAATAATATAAATATATCTCTTTGTTAATTAAAGTTAAAGGTAGTGATAGTGGTTTGTTTTATAATCCTAATAACCTAAGGTCATTATTAATACTAATGTCCAGTTCTTATAAGAGGATTATATAGTGAACCACAATCCCAAGATTAAGCTAGTATTACAAGAGATAAGAGAGGAACATTAAATTGCTAGTACTTCCATACCATTTGTACATAAAGAAATACAATCTGATGCTGATAATACATTACCTAGTGGTTATAGGAGTACTATCGAGAATCGAGAAATATTTTTCACTTTTATAAGATCACAAGTTGATCCACATTGTTGTATGAGGGTCAAGAAATATCTTAACGGGTTAGTGTTTTTGGGTGAACAGTTTGGTGAGATCTTAGGGGAACACAAATTGAATCTTGGGAACTATAACGAGGTACTCCAAGATAAGAACCGATATTTGACTTAAGGTTATGAATGGATTTAATGTATTCAATCAGGTATATGATCTTTTAGACATACTGGATGGAATAAAACTCGACGGATGCAAGTGGATCTACAAGAGGAAAATATGGATAAATGAGAATATGGAAACATTAAAGGAAAGACTTATTGTTAAAAATGTTTACTCATAAAGAAGGTAATGACCATTAGAAAACCTCTTTACCGGTATCTATGATATATTCTATCAGGATAGCTTAATTCAATGTGGCTTATCTTGTTTGTTAGATTTGGCAAATGGGTGTTAAAGATTGTATTCTTGAACGATATTCATAACAAGAATCCTGGAGAGAAAAATGTGTGAACTTAGAGGTCCGTTTATATACTTAAGTAGGTGTCAAGGTCTTGGAACATTTGGTATGATCAATAAATTAAATCTTTGGTTTTGATAAATTCTTAGATAAAACTTTCGTGCATAAGAAACATAAAATTATGGTGATATATTTGGTAGTTTATATAAATGATAGTCTCCTCATTGATAATGATGTTGATATATTATCTAGTAAAGAGTGTAGTTGTAAAACCAATTTAATATGAAGGAATTAGTAGAATCTAGTCACATCCTTAGGATAAATTTTTTGCAAGATCGAAAAATAAGATGTTGGGCTTATCTTAAGTCACGTATATCAATGATGTGCTCATAAATTTTAGCATGTAGGATTCATGGGCAGAAGTTATTCCTTTCGTGCATGGAATCACTATGTCTAAGGATCATTTACCTAATCCACCTGATCAGATAGAGAATGAGGAATATAATTTATGCTTAACTGATGGGCAACCTCATATATGCTATGTTATGTGCTACACTAAATATCTGCTTTGTCGGGGGGAGCGTTAGTGGACTTTAATCTTATCAAGATGAGGAGAACTAAATTGTACTAATGCACATTCTCAAGTATTTGAAAAGGACTAGATATTATGTGTTGGCTAGAGATTATGTGTTGGCTTACTCAATGAATAGTCTTGTACCATTAAGGTATACAGAGTCAAACTTCTAGTCAGATAAGGATTCCATGAATTATATCTCATAAAATATGAATATTCTAGGAGGTGGAGTGGTTAGTTGAAAAAGTGTGAAGCAATCATGTATTTTTTACTCTAATATAGAGGCGGGATTTTCTACCACTTTATAGGGAACTAAAGAGGTTGTATAACTCAAGAACTTCCTAATTCATTTGGGAGTGGTTTCTTCCTCACAATTGGTTGTTACACTTTATTGTTATAATACGGGAGTAGTTGCTAATTCAAAAGAACCCATGATTCATAAAGTAGAAAAGCACATTAAGTGTAAGTATCACTTGTTTTGAGAGATCATGCAAATAGATGATAAAATTGGGACCAAAATTGCATCAGATAACAAACTTAGTTAATTCTTTTACCGGTAGGACTTTTGATAGTCAAGTAAAGGGATTGGGTATTAGATGCATACACAAATGGATTTAAGACTAAGTGATAAATTGTTAGGGTTTTATTCTTAAAGATATGTTTAAGACATTTATTATTTTTTAATAAATGATTTTCAAAACCCATTATATATATGAATGATTTTTCAAATGCCTTATATTTTCATATAAATATATTGTATATGTCGATCAATTATACTTAGTCGTTATTCTTGTGATTTAAGTTTGGCTCGATCGCAAAAGATCAAAATTTTTATTCTAGTACGATTAAATAGTTCACCTAGTTAAGAGGGTTAACATCCTATTCGTAAAATTGAGTGTATAATTTTAGTAATTAATCTTTACTACGGGAATCTGTCTAATGTTTTGGTAACTTGTGTGATAGTCCAAAAAATATTATGCCAATAGATCAAGAATGTATTGAATAGTACCAATGGATATATTTAAGTCTAAGTGATGGCTAGATTAGACTTGAATGATCTCATAGTTTCCAAAGGGTTCATAAATCTAAATCTCATGGGACACGAGGAGCGAAATATTCATATAGACATTTCTTTGATTTGTCAATGGGTGGGATTCAATATATTGGGTGAATAAGCCCTATGAGTTGGGCAATCATTATATGAATATGTCTGAAATCATGTTCCAAAGGAATCCTCATCCGTGATAAATATTATGCATTGTAATACTCCTATGATAAAATTATAAGGGTTGATTCTACCAGTAAACTTGATCAATAGATTATTTTATATTTTGGTGCATTATCAAATAAGTTAAGTTTGAGAATTAATGAATATAAGATGTTGAAATTGGTTAGTGGCGACTTAAATTTTATTAAGCGGGTATTGGTAACTTAACATAGGGAATCATATTATGAACTATCTAACTTCGAAGCAAGGCCTCTTTATTCGTATAATTTTGAGATACTTTAACTAGAGTGCAATTGTAATTTATTTTATTAGAATTAATTACAATTAAACAGAATAGGAGATAAATCACAAAGGTTAACGTGGGAATTCCATAATTTTGTTTGGATGCCATTTTAATTATTTTCCTTCGATCACCAGTGTAGTCCTAATTATGGAGTTAAACCATAATTTTATCATATTTTCTAAAAGGCCCATAGCTAGCCTTATGATCCTTCATAAAAGATCATAAGTAGGAGTTTCCCTTATAATGTACTTGAAAACACAAGATGAGGAGAGAGGGACGACTAAGGGATTTGGTGGAGGATGTAGAAAATTTGTGAGGGGTAATGAGAGAAAAAGAAAGATAGAAATTTATCTCAAGATTCTTCAAGATCCATCTCAAGATTAGTGTCAAACACGCCAAAGTTTCTTCATGGAATCATATAATCGAAGATCTGCGGTGGTTCTACATTTTCTTCATCAAGTCTTGTCTTGTATTTTGGATCACCTACAAGATCCGAAAAGGTATGGTGATCAAACCCTTGATCTAGTTCTCCATATCTCAAGCTTTGTTTTGTTTTCTGAAACATAATGAATCTAAGAACATTGGGAAAAAATAATTATAGTCAATCCCAGCAATATCGTGTTTCATCTAATGAGATTTTACCTTTGTGTATTTGTTATCTGTGTTGTGTTTTCGTTGTCTTTGACTGTTTTTGTCGAAAAGGGAGAAAACATCATTTAATATATCGGAAGTACTTGATTACTTTGAGTATTTTAACGTTGGGTAAGATAACTGTTTATTTCCTCCTCAAATTATCCTATTTAGGGGGAGTTCCTGTGTATAGGGCTTTCTATTATGTTCGTCATACATGCGTGGTCTTTTTCTTATCGTTCATGTTTTGTAAGTGTTGACATGAGTTTTAATTGATCCATTCTAACTCGACAACACCTTATGCTATCTTTAGTATGGATTTTTTTTCTTTTATTAGTCATACATATCTTATTTTAGGCTAAGTGGGGTATGTATGATTTATTGTGGACTTTGATGTATTTTAAACATTAGTTTTTCCATAGAATAACCAAAGGGTGAGATCGTAAACGTATGACTTATACGATTTTGGTGTATCTCGTGTCAAAACTTTGATTTGTGCATTAATCAGATACATTACCTAGTTACATATTATTTTTAGTGTAGTATCATTAGATCCTTAGATTATGTCCTTACTCCAACAGTTACATCATATCAGAGTGTCTAACGATCTACTGACATTGATGGGTACAATGAGATTAATTTTTCTAGTTATAACTAGATTTGACACCTACATTTCTCACACTTTTACATTTTAAATGGATTTTTCATGATTAATATAAAATGTGAGTCACTGTCTTAAAACCACCAAAACCTTTGCACGTGATGGACAAAAGGGTTTATGTTTCACATGATGTGTGAATACTTCATTTTACCCATAATGTATACAATTTATTTTGTTAGTCTTGTTGTGATACATGGCTTATTTTTGTCCACTCAGATCAATAACATGTTATAAAGTCGCGATACAGGCATGCGCACAATTCGTAATTCTCACATAGTCTATTTTGATGTTTGTGTCTCAAACTTTTTAAAGAGAGGCTCATAATTTTCAAAATTCTAAGTGTGTTTCAATAACTTTTTCATTGGCTGAAAGACGAGATCGAGAAATTATTAAAACAGGGAAAGCTCTAAAAGTACGTAGACAAAAGTGGGGGACTAGAAGAGGGAAAGAAGAGGTTCAATGTAAGAAAGGATACAGAGCCGAGAAAAGAAGTTCAAGCAAACAAGAACGAGCAAGGGTTAGACGATATCAACGAGGATGACCCTGATCTTCCGGCTAAACTTCCTGCGTTAAAAGATAATTTGAGCATGATTTCCCTTGGTGTTAAAATGATCTGTGGCGAATTAGAGGGTGGAGGTACTGAGCCAGCCAATAGGGAGGCTCTTGTAGTTAAAGCAAAAATAGTACCACAAAGGGTCGCGGTTAACTCGATCGAAATTTAAGCTTAATCTGCCAAGCTCAAGAAAGTTGACATGGATAGTCTTATATTGGGATTCTCAGGTATAGACTTCAAGGGGATTTTTACCCCATGGGACGACCCCTTGGTCATTAGTACGCGGGTTCACAACTACAATGTAGCTCGTATTTTGGTAGATGGAGGGAGCTCGACAGACGCTACATTCTGGGACAGTTTTAAAGCACTGAAGTTAAGTAAAAAAAACTGGTTCCCTAACACCAGCCTTTGATCGAATTCAGTGGGGAGAAAGTACACCCACTCAGAGTCTATGAGATAGATGTATGCATGGGAACCTGGCCAATATGCTTGACCATGAAATCAATTTCTTTGTAATGGATGAACATGTCTTTTCAACCTACAACATTATCATGTGGAGAGTAACACTTAAAGAATTTGAAGTTGTGCCTTTCACCATACATCAAGTGATGAAATTCCTAACTTTTTACAGAGTAGGGGAAGTATAAGGTGATCGGATGAAGGACCGACAGAGTTACTTCACCTTGGATGAAGAGGGGGAAGCCCACAAAAGGAAGACGACTTCCAATAACATTGATACCCTTGAACCAAGGGATGAAAGTAAACTCAAAAAGGAAGAGCCCACCGAGGAGGTAGAATCCATAGTCCTCAATGAGGACGAACAAGAAAAAATTGTCCAAATAGGCTCTTCCCTCAGAGTATAAATAAAAGAAGAACTAATCAAGTTGCTGAGAGAACGGCAGAGCATATTTGCCTAGAAGAATAAGGATATGCCGGTGATTGATCCCAAAATTATTTGTCATTGGC
This sequence comes from Sambucus nigra, assembly GCA_949130495.1. Lineage (NCBI taxonomy): Eukaryota > Viridiplantae > Streptophyta > Magnoliopsida > Dipsacales > Adoxaceae > Sambucus > Sambucus nigra. The sequence continues at coordinate 622,526,227 of OX422210.1, read as the reverse complement.
TCAATATAGATGAAAGTTCCAAGCCAGTAAAGCAAAGATGACTCACCTTCTTGAGAGATCGATATGATGTAATTCAAGATGAGGTCAAGAAATTACAGACTACGAACTTCATTGGAGAAGTTCAATACCCAAAATGGCTTTCCAATGTCGTCACTGTGCCCAAGCAAAATGGAAAGTGGAGAATGTGTGTCGATTACACAGACCTCAACAAGGCTTGCACGAAGGATAGCTTCCCATTACCTCAGATTGATCTGATGGTGGATGAGAAAGCATGCCATGAGGTCATGAGTTTTATGGATGCTTATTCCGGGTATAACCAAATTTCAACGCACAATGATAATGTCGAGAATACTTCCTTTATTACAGATAAGGGAACCTACAATTAAAAGGTAAAGCCTTTCGAATTGAAGAATGAAGGGGCAACTTATCAGAGGTTTGTCACTAAAATGTTTGAAGACCAAATTAGAAAAACTATGGAGGTATATGTGTATGACATGCTTACAAAGTCTGAAGGTCGAGACCCACATGGCCGATTTGGAAAAGAATTTTGATGCAATATATAGATATGAAATGAAGTTAAACCCCGCGAAGTGTGTGTTCAGTGTCGGTTCTGGAAAATTTCTAGGTTTCATTGTCAATCAAAGGCGAATTAAAGCAATCCCCGCTAAAATCAAAGAGCCGTTTGATATGAAGACATAGAGAACAATCAAAGATGTCCAAAGGCTAACAGGAGGAGTGGTTGCCTTAAACCATTTTGTCTCTGGAGTAACAAACAAATGCTTACCATTCTTCAAAATCCTAAGGAAAGCTTTTTCTTTGGATGAAGTATGTGAAAAGGCATTCCAATAATTAAAGGCATATCTCGAATCTCTAACGCTCCTCTCTCGGCCTATTCAAGACGAAAAGCTATATTTTTATCTGGCCATCTCATAGTCGGCCATCAGCGCTGCCATTCTCCGAGACAATGGTCAAGTTCAGAAACCTGTCTATTTCAACAGCAAAGCTTTGCAATGTAATACCCCGTACTTTTATGGATATTTATTTATGGGATTAATTAAATTAAATGTGAGTTAATTGAGAATTAATCCGGATATAATACTAACGAGATGTGAGTTGGTATTTGATTATAATGTATATATGTGGCAATATATGAATATTGAAGCTATTGAAATTATCGCGAGATTGAAATACGGCAATTTGAGAAATTTTATTGGGACGCGCGTGACAGTCGCGTCAGGAATATAATTCTTAATTAAAAAAAATGAATTTTACTTTTATCAACCGTATGGTTATTTTGAGTGCGCCAACGAGTCCTGAAGGGTCGAAATAGTCAGAAAACACTAGCCGGGGGTTAAGTTTGGGTCCCGGGGCATTTTTGGGCCATACCGACAACTAATAAGGGTATTTTGGTAATTTTGAAATTTTAGGATAAATAACCAACGAATTTTGGGAGTTAAATATAAGGATATTTAATTACCCACTAACCCATTACCATCACTTAAGTGATTAGAGGGCAACGGGAGTTAGAGGAGGAAGTTAGAGAGAGTTTCCAAAGAGAAAACACAACCTCCATCTTCAACCTTCAAACTTGGGAGAAAAGAGAGAGTGCAACCTTCATCATTCTACACCAAATTCAGAGAATAATCCAAGGCAAGTGGTTTAATTACGTTAATTTCAAGAGAATGCTTCTTCCATGCTTAGAAATTGATAAAATTGCATTGTATTGGGAGACTTGTAAAAAACCGATGAAATTTGGAGTTATAAATTCAGATTATGATATAGGTTTGCATGTAGAATTGTTGTTGGGTGATTGAACAAAAATAATTACTACTTTTTATGTTACAATAACGGATTTATTTATGCAAATTGAAGACTTTAAATTTCTAGGGTTCATGTTCATAAGGTTTGGGAAAAATTGGGAAGATTTGATTATTAGATGATGTTTAGGAAGATTTGGCCCTATATAAATGTTAAGTTATGACTTATAAATGTTTAGGGTGGTTTAGAAACCTTAAAATACTGTTGGGACGATTTTATTTGGGATTAGAGGTGAAGAAAATAGAGAAAAATGAGATACGAAAATTCTGGGCTCGAAACTGGCATCTCATTAGAAGACCTGCCCAGGTCGTTCAAACGAGCTCGTTCGAACGAGCTTCTAACGAGTTGACAGTTTGCCTTCTAATGAGTGGGATGTTCGTTCGATGCCTTTCGTTCGAACGAGATCTCGTTAGATGCCCACTTCGTTCGAACGAACTCTCGTTCGAACGACCTCGTTCGAACGAGACTTCTAACGAGTTGACAGTTTGGCCTTTTTGGCCTGGTTTGATTTCTAGTGTCCCGTAACCTTGTCTAATTGTAGAGATTACATTACCTTGATGACAAATTGATATAGTTGGGATATTCGGGATATATTGGGGAGTAAAATATAGAAGAATGATTTGAACCAAATGATAATTGTAGGTTAGGACGCGAATAACTAATTACGACGTGAGGATAATGGATGATGTGTATATATAAATCGGGGACACGTGTATTGGTATAAGAATGAGAAGTATACCACTAATAAATTATGGTAATTACTAATATGTGTGCATGCTTAGTATATGTATATGATTTTATGTGTATGACATACCTACCATACTTGCTATCACGGGAGGTTTACGTTCGCTTAGCGCCATCTAATCCTTGTGTGCCCGGATTTAGATTGGTGCCTAGAGGACATAGTTCAAGGGAATGACTTAATTGTGAGTTATTAAGTCAGCTGACTATGGAGCGTAGGTATGTACGTGACCATGGATATGTTGAATTATGTTCGCCTCCATTTTTGTGTGTGGTGCTTATTCTAACAATTCCTGAGAGATACGGAATTTGTAATCCTTATGTACCTGATGTACTGGGATGGATAGAGAGTATGTGTGCACCACAGCTTAGCCTCGGGGTGCTTGTATTGTATATTTATGATGTGAATGATATACGGTTAAATGAACAGAATTGTCATGTTTAATTATGAGAATAATTTATAGTAACCCCTTGAGAAGATAAATAAGGGGATAACCTCCAGTAAATGGTAATGCTGATAATTGAAAATCCGAGTTTAAGTAAAGCTATCTATTTAAGTGATAACATTGGGAATTCATATTGTGAATTGAGTAGGAAGGTTAGAACTTATGTCGGTTTAGCTAGATATGAGAATCACTTTAATGGGTACGGTACGTTAGGAGTGCACAATTAGTCGAGAGGTGAGTATTTCATGTGAGAGCACGTCCTAACATGTACTTTGCATTCATTGTTTTAAATGTTGTTAAAACACTTGTTGTTTTTAAAATACTCTCCACTTTCGGGCTCTGACCCGTTTGCTTTCAAATCTATTTTTTTGTAAAAACCTTTTTAGGTGCCCAGCCACAAGGACACCATGCATAGGATTAAATAAGGGGATAACCTCCAGTAAATGGTAATGCTGATAATTGAAAATCCGAGTTTAAGTAAAGCTATCTATTTAAGTGATAACATTGGGAATTCATATTGTGAATTGAGTAGGAAGGTTAGAACTTATGGTGGTTTAGCTAGATATGAGAATCACTTGAATGGGTACGGTACGTTAGGAGTGCACAATTAGTCGAGAGGTGAGTATTTCATGTGAGAGCACGTCCTAACATGTACTTTGCATTCATTGTTTTAAATGTTGTTAAAACACTTGCTGTTTTTAAAATACTCTCCACTTTCGGGCTCTGACCCGTTTGCTTTCAAATCTATTTTTTTTGTAAAAACCTTTTTAGGTGCCCAGCCACAAGGACACCACGCATAGGATTTTCATTCAGGTGACGAGCTGTAGCTGTTGTGGAAGTTACAGGGCGTTGATATTAGACACCTCATTTTCTTGTCTTGATTCCATATTCAGATTCATCAATTGTAGGGCATGTCGCCCATTTCTTTTAGAGACTTTCTATATTTCAGTTATTCAGACTTTGGTTTGTAATTAATTCAGGATTAAGACTTGTTTTATTATTTCAGTTGTGGGATTGTTGTGAGGAGTATTTCCTCTAGACTTATTATTATTTGTTGGTTATTCTATTGCTTCTTTATGGTGAATGGTTATGTTATCCTTTCAAAATTCTTTTATTGCATGTTAATTAGATTTAATTTAAAATTTGACAACTTACTTTTTAAATACTAGGTGGTTAGTAATCATTAAAGGTTTTCGACAGTGATGCTATTAACTGAACCAACTTGGCATTTTGAATTAATTTAATAAAGGAGTAGCTACCCGGTATTTAATTAGTCGGGGTGTCACAGGTGGTATCAGAGCATCAGGTTCTAGTGTCCTTTAGGATCTGTATGGCTTATTATGTTTCCGTTGAGCTTTCTTTGATATAGAGCCCTATGTTGAGGATTGTTGATTCCTTTAGTAAAATTTCGTTCTCCTGCTATGATGTATATGATAGCGAATCGTATTGTGATCGGGTGTATTCGTGTGCCGAACAATGTAGTACATCAGGCGAAGACAGTTGGGTGAACAGCAGGAGGAAAATATATATTGAGGTTAATTGATTTATTTAAAGAAGGATGACCGTAGTTGAAGTCGCCGATATTATGGCACGGAAGTCCTGGATGATATAGAAGGCTAAGGGGCGACTTGAGACTTCCGGGTACAACTATAGTAGGAATGGGGTCAAATTAGACACATCCAACAAGGTTGGAATGGGAGAGAAAGAGTTAGGTGTAACATTGAAGAGAACCAGCAGTAGCAATACTCGAAAGGCGAAGACAGCATGTGCTAGCCAAACGAACGTAATGTACCCAAAGGCTTGGACATAAGTCAGGATATGACCAATTGAGAGTGAAAATTTGGAGAAATTTTTCCTTCACTCGTAAGAGCAGAGATTCAATGGTGAGAAACAAGCAACCCACTTAAAAGTGGAATGTGATGTAGAGAGGGTGTACACGTATGGTTTGACCATAAGTTCCTTCATCAGATATTCAGGTTGAAAGGCAAATGTTATTCTGAACTCACATAAGAGGACCAAACAGGGGTCAACTTGTGAGGAGAAATTTAATGTTGTAGCGAACCTTACACCGGGTGGAGAAGGTGGTATGGAGAAGAGGATGTTAAAGGGAGAATCTACATACAAGAAGAATTGTTAACTCTTATGGGGAATCCTGATTGTATGATAAATACAGATAGTAATTATATCGCGTGGTGTATATTGGGAGGTAAATGTTCCCTTGAGTAGGGAGATACAAAAATCGAAATTTTTTTTTATAGAATAAGACTGGGAAAATGGTGTTGGAGAAACACCACAAGGAGGAAGACCCAATGGAGAAACCGTTAAAATAATTCGATAGCGAAATTACTACCGAGCGATGGTAATTTCAGTAAGAGAGGTGGAAAACTAGTAGCGTGTTCCTTAGGTACATCAAGCTAAGGGAACAATGGAGATAGTCTTCAGAGCTGAGACTACCAACGTCCGAGGAAAGGACCACCTTAAGATGGTCAGGGTGACCGTAAATAAGTGGAGTATGTGTAGAGGTACTTTGTGGGAGTGAAAACCCGTACATTATAAATTTTTCCCGATACAAGAGTAGGGATCAAGGTATTATGCCTGGCGAGGGCAACAGTTATTGAAATATCCGGTTTGGGACAGACATGTGTGGTAAGTCCAGGAACCATTTGAGCAGCCGGGACGATTATTAGGATAGAAGTATGAGTTATATCCTCAGACGAGGATGCATGTTATTTGTGGCATGAATGAGTTACTACATTTGTTACAATCGTATTTTCACTTGAGAGTCAAGTTTAGTGAGTGTATCAGTAAGTTTATTATATATAAGAACATTTTCCCTGATAGTGTGGGGGTCACTTTTATTGTCATCCGCGGAGGATGAATGGGTATATTAATAGCGGTTTACGCTTTATCGAAATTACTCGTTTTAGTGTTGTGTTATACGAGTATGATATGATCTTAATTATTGTTTTATATATATGATTATACCGATAGTGTGCCGGTATTACAAGTTTATCGAAGTTACTACCTTGGGGTAGAATGTTTTGGTTCTGGAGAGGCCCCATGTGTGAGAGGGTCGGGCTCAAAATTGTACTATTGTAGATATGTATATATATATGTTGTGATTTCAAAGTATAATGGTCTCGGACATTTAATCCCAGTATGCGTAGGGATTTCACTATTATGAGTCGTATGTAATTGATTTACTAGTCAACAAAGAGTTAGTTGGTTTTTATAATTAACGATAGAGAGGTCGTAACAAAAAGAGTGCATTATTTTATCAGCCGTTAGAAATTTGGAAGTTTATACTCATAGTTGTGTGTTTGGGGACGGGAATTTGAGGGTCTCAAAATGTCTCGCATGTTGTATATGAAATGTGATTCCCATCACTGTAAAGAGAAAAGTGTCTTTCAGAAGGAGTTCCTTGTTTATGTATAATTGCGATCGGAGATGTAACTTTGTTGTTAAGAGACGGGAGTGTAGGGGTACATATTATGGACAGGGCTTAACGGATTCCGATGACCAACAATGTTAGGTAGTAGTGTATCGGGGGGGCTCCTTGTTTGGATTTCGCTTTGCGAGACACCCCACGCATGAAACTTAGCGTAAGGTTGGTAGTAAGGAGATGTGTGGCCATTCGTTCATGATTTGGATACCTCAATCATTATGGAAGTAAGTAGTTATAACTGGAAGTAACAAGGAGTAAATTATGATATAAGGCCAGTAGAACCAGTGGTGGGGTGAAGAAGTACTGAAAATTTTGATTTTATTTCGGCAGGTTGAAGGATGCATTGAGGTTAAGAAGTATTTAGGATTTCTAATTTAGAAGCGATTGAGAACGCCCAAGTGGTATAGCACCGTTGTATTTACAGTGACAATAAAGAGTTTGGGATTTGTATGAAGCGTATATAATGTTTAAAAACCATATGGCTGGGTTATAAGGGGCGTAGACATCTTGATTTGCTAAAGTGTAAATCAAAGGAAGAGGGAACATAGACGGATGAGATTATTACTTATGAGATTAAACGTCATAAGAAAAGGTGTAAGTGAATATCATGTGTAGTCAGTGTAGCACGTTCAAATTTGGAGGAAAGGCAGTAGAAAGCCATTTAATAAAAGGATATCTCTTGAGAAGGCGAATAAATTATTATGAGCAATTTGGAGTAGAGTTCCGATCAATCGAATGTTGAGGGTGACTCAAGAGTAAATAGAGTGAGAATGTTAATAAGGTATAAGGAGTCCGGATTTTCACAAAGATGTGAGAAAGTGTAAGGGTTGAAGCTTTGGCATACGCCAAGAGAAGCAGAGGATCGTTAAGTATCACTTAACGGGAAGGAACATTTACAAGAAAGACAGCATTTAAAGGGGTGTAGTAAGTAGTAGAACGGTTGAGTGTTAGATGATTAACCAATTAATTTTGTATCCAACCGATGATACCAGGGATGGAAGAGTCAAGTTAGTAAATTCCTTGAGGGGTAACAAATTCCTTCAAATACGTGAGTCATGTTGTTCAGAGGAAGACAAATTGTTATATACTTGAAAGACTTACACTATTAGACAGTGAACACGCCGGTACGTGGTTCGACGTAGTATTATTTAGAACTGGGATGAAATCCTCGAAATCCACATTTAGGTGGGGTGACAATAAGTAGTGGGAAATAATGATTCAAACTGAGATTGTATCACCTATAACCCGAGGTGCAGGCGCAAGGTGACTAACGACTGATGGATTGTATGAAAGAAATTTTGGATTTATTACGATATTTTCAATCCCAAATCGGGTATAACTAGTGAGGTATATTGTAGTCATGAGGAGGAGATATTACCTAATGGTAGAGTTGGGGGAAAAGCACCCGTATCTATTTATGGTGGACAAGGTGCTTACAAAGGTTTGTGTGACACCAACAGGCTGAAGTGGTTTTTCCCTTGTGTGAAAGTCAAACGTCGGGATATTTCAAGGAATGGACAAGCGTAGTCAGATGTGTTATTGATACATCCCAGGACGGGAGTTTGGAGTTTTGATAAACGCGGGAGTTAGTAGTGAGGTGCGGACTCACAATACTAATAAAAATAATGCGGCTAATGATGTATAAGCTATTTTTATTCGAATGTTGTTTAATAAGAGCACAACGTGAGGTGCATTTATCGAAGATTATTCTGATAAGGTATCAGGTATGTTAAACAAGCTTATTGTGAAGCGAGGGTTTAGTGATTTGGGCTTTTCTTTATAATTGTTTTGAATACTGGAGGATACCTAATTTTTCCAGGTGTGCCTTACTTATCCGAATTTCGGGACGAAATTCTGTTATTAGGGGGGAAGTATGTAATACCCCGTACTTTTATGGATATTTATGTATGGGATTAATTAAATTAAATGTGAATTAATTGAGAATTAATCCGGATATAATACTAACGAGATGTGAGTTGGTATTTGATTATAATGTATATATATGGCAATATATGAATATTGAAGCTATTGAAATTGTCGCGAGATTGAAATACCGCAATTTGGGAAATTTTGTTGGGACGAGCGTGACAGTCGCGTCAGGAATATAATTCTTAATTAAAAAAAATGGATTTTAGTTTTATTAACCGTATGGTTATTTTGAGTGCGCCAACGAGTCCTGAAGGGTCGAAATAGTCAGAAAACACTAGCCGGGGGTTAAGTTTGGATCCCGGGGCATTTTTGGGCCATACCGACAACTAATAAGGGTATTTTGGTAATTTTGAAATTTTAGGATAAATAACCAACGGATTTTGGGAGTTAAATATTAGGATATTTAATTACCCACTAACCCATTACCAGCACCTAAGTGATTAGAGGGCAACGGGAGTTAGAGGAGGAAGTTAGAGAGAGTTTCCAAAGAGAAAACACAACCTCCATTTTCAACCTTCAAACTTGGGAGAAAAGAGAGAGTGCAACCTTCATCATTCTACACTAAATTCAGAGAATAATCCAAGGCAAATGGTTTAATTACGTTAATTTCAAGCGAATGCTTCTTCCATGCTTAGAAATTGATAAAATTGCATTGTATTGGGAGACTTGTAAAAAACCCATGAAATTTGGAGTTATAAATTCAGATTATGATATAGGTTTGCATGTAGAATTGTTGTTGGGTGATTGAACTAAAAGAATTACTACTTTTTATGTTACAATAACGGATTTATTTATGCAAATTGAAGACTTTAAATTTCTAGGGTTCATGTTCATAAGGTTTGGGAAAAATTGGGGAGATTTGATGATTAGATGATGTTTAGGAAGATTTGGCCCTATATAAACGTTAAGTTATGACCTATAAATGTTTAGGGTGGTTTAGAAACCTTAAAATACTGTTGGGACGATTTTATTTGGGATTAGAGGTGAAGAAAATAGAGAAAAATGAGATAGGAAAATTCTGGGCTCGAAACTGGCATCTCGTTAGAAGACCTGCCCAGGTCGTTCGAACGAGCTCATTCGAACGAGCTTCTAACGAGTTGACAGTTTGCCTTCTAACGAGTGGGATGTTCGTTCGATGCCTTTCGTTCGAACGAGATCTCGTTAGATGTCCACTTCGTTCGAACGAACTCTCGTTCGAACGACCTCGTTCGAACGAGACTTCTAACGAGTTGACAGTTTGGCCTTTTTGGCCTGGTTTGATTTCTAGTGTCCTGTAACCTTGTCTAATTGTAGAGATTACATTACTTTGATGACAAATTGATATAGTTGGGATATTCGGGATATATTGGGGAGTAAAATATAGAAGAATGATTTGAACCAAATGATAATTGTAGGTTAGGACGTGAATAACAAATTACGACGTGAGGATAATGGATGATGTGCATATATAAACCGGGGACACGTGTATTGGTATAAGAATGAGAAGTATACCACTAATAAATTATGGTAATTACTAAGATTTGTGCATGCTTAGTATATGTATATGATTTTATGTGTATGACATACCTACCATACTTGCTATCACTGGAGGTTTACGTTCGCTTAGGGCCATCTAATCCTTGTGTGCCCGGATTTAGATTGGTGCCTAGAGGACATAGTTCAAGGGAATGACTTAATTGTGAGTTATTAAGTCAGTTGACTATGGAGAGTAGGTATGTACGTGACCATGGATATGTTGAATTATGTTCGCCTCCATTTTTGTGTGTGGTGCTTATTCTAACAATTCCTGAGAGATACGGAATTTGTAATCCTTATGTACCTGATGTACCGGGATGGATAGCAGAGTATGTGTGCACCACAGCTTAACCTCGGGGTGCTTGTATTGTATATTTATGATGTGAATGATATACGGTTAAATGAACAGAATTGTCATGTTTAATTATGAGAATAATTTATAGTAACCCCTTGAGAAGATAAATAAGGGGATAACCTCCAGTAAATGGTAATGCTGATAATTGAAAATTCGAGTTTAAGTAAAGCTATCTATTTAAGTGATAACATTGGGAATTCATATTGTGAATTGAGTAGGAAGGTTAGAACTTATGTCGGTTTAGCTAGATATGAGAATCACTTGAATGGGTACGGTACGTTAGGAGTGCACAATTAGTCGAGAGGTGAGTATTTCATGTGAGAGCACGTCCTAACATGTACTTTGCATTCATTGTTTTAAATGTTGTTAAAACACTTGCTGTTTTTAAAATACTCTCCACTTTCGGGCTCTGACCCGTTTGCTTTCAAATCTATTTTTTTGTAAAAACCTTTTTAGGTGCCCAGCCACAAGGACACCACAAATAGGATTTTCATTCAGGTGACGAGCTGTAGCTGTTGTGGAAGTTACAGGGCCTTGATATTAGACGCCTAATTTTCTTGTCTTGATTCCATATTCAGATTCATCAATTGTAGGGCATGTCGCCCATTTCTTTTAGAGACTTTCTATATTTCAGTTATTCAGACTTTGGTTTGTAATTAATTCAGGATTAAGACTTGTTTTATTATTTCAGTTGTGGGATTGTTGTGAGGAGTATTTCCTCCAGACTTATTATTATTTGTTGGTTATTCTATTGCTTCTTTATGGTGAATGGTTATGTTATCCTTTCAAAATTCTTTTATTGCATGTTAATCAGATTTAATTTAAAATTTGACAACTTACTTTTTAAATACTAGGTGGTTAGTAATCATTAAAGGTTTTCGACGGTGATGCTATTAACTGAACCAACTTGGCATTTTGAATTAATTTAATAAAGGAGTAGCTACCCGGTATTTAATTAGTCGGGGTGTCACATGCAAGGGGTAGAGTTGAATTACCAAAAGATGAAAAATCTTGCGTACGCCCTAATCCATGCTTCAAGAAAGATGAAGCCTTACTTTCAAGCTTACACGATGATGGTGATGACCGATACTCCACTCCGATCGATCATTCATGAGAAACCGGATAGATTAATGTCTTGGTCGATGGAGTTAGGTGAGTTTGACATCGTTACGAGCCGAGCAGTGAAATTATGGGGTAGGTATTATCAGATTTTATAGCTGAGTTCCCATGGATTACCGAAAATGATTCAAAAGCAATTGAAGTGGTCGAGGTGTTGTGGTGGTTAAAAAAAAGCTATGGCAGAGGACGTGCGAGCCGACAAAACAGAGTGTGTAATAAAAAAATAATTTATGATCAATAAAGGAACATTAGATGAGGGTCCTTTTACAGAAGGAGGGCCCATTTGGAGCCTGTTCGTTATTGGCTCGCCCTGCAAGAATGGCAGTGGGGCAAGTTTAATACTTGTCGGCCCCCGATGAAACTGACATATAATATGCTTTACGATTCGATTTTAAAGAATCAAATAATGAGTCGGAGTATGAATATCTACTAGCAGGACTTTCCCTAGCCAAAGCACTTAATGTCGGCCAGATGACTGCTCATAGTGATTCTCAGTTGATTACCAATTAGACACTGAAGATTTATGAGGCCAAAGATGAAAAATAGCTAAGTACATAGCTAGAGTGAAGAAAATGTTATTGAATTTGGATGAATTCATGATAAGAAGAATTCCAAAACTGAAGAATGGAAGAGTTGATGCGTTAGCAAGACTATCATCGGCCACTAGAACGAAGATCAGACGATTTGTGCCCGTGGAAATAATGTTCAATCTGAGCATCGAAAAGGAAGAGATTGGTATAAGCCTTTGTTTAAACTTGAATTTGGGAGAATCTTGGATGGACCCGATCATAGATTATATCAGGGATGGAAAGCAGCCCGTAGCTAAGGCCGAAAGAAGAAAAATCGAATATCACGCGATTAAATTCATCATTATAGGCAATGTGCTTTACAAAAGAGGCTTCTTACGTCCATTCTTCAATGTGTGCACCCCACTGAGGTAGGTTATGTTCTCCGAGATGTACACGAGGGGTCATGCGCAAGTTATGTAGGTGGACGATCCTTGGCCAAAAGGATCGTCCGTCAGGGATAATTTTGGCCGACTCTCGCCAAAGATTCAGCCGAATATGTTCAGAAGTATGACAAATGACAAAGGATTTCAAGTATCCCTCATCAACCCCACCAGCCTCTTTCGCCTATATCAACCCTTCGGCCTTTTTCTATATGGGGTATAGACCTAGTTGGCCCTTTACATTTTAGATTTATGATTGTCGCGATTGATTACTTCTCCAAATGGGCAGTAGCTGAGGATATAGTAACAATCCCTGAGAAAAAATGCTTTAAAGTCATATGGAGAAACATCATATGTCGGTATGGCCTCCCTAATACCCAAATATCAAATAATGGAAAGTAGTTATTGCAGAAGGGTCGGCATTAAGAAATTCTATTCTTCACCCGATCGATCGAAATTAAATGGACAGACGGAGGTAACAAATATAACGATATTATACGGGATAAAGAAGATGCCAAGGGAGGTGGGTTGATAAGTTATATGTAGAGGACTCCGACAAAGAAAATGCCATTTATGCTAACCTATGGGTCTGAAGTTGTAATCCCAATAAAGATTGGGCTACCAAGATACGGAGTCAAAACTTGTGACCTAGAGGTTAACCTTGAACAACGGAGGCTTGACTTGGATCTAATAGAAGAGAGATGAGAAGATGCAGCAGTCAGACAGTCCGCGTACCAACAAAGAGCTGCCATATTTTATAATAAAAGAGTGAAGTCTCGGCCTATTGTTGTGGGAGACCTTGTGCTTAAGAAGGTCATATAATAGGCCAATAAACTACACCATAATTAATATGGGCCTTACAGAGTGATAGAGGAGGTCGTCCCAGACACATATCTATTGGAGAATCTTGAGGATGAATCGTTCTCCAATCCTTGGAATGCGAACCACTTGAAAAGATACTATCAATAGTTTTTTAGTCTCGTATTCAGTTGAATTCTGTTTTGTGTTTACTCTCTTAAACAAAGGCAACATTTCTAGTTGTATGTAATGAAGTTTTAATGAGAAATATATAATTTCTGTCTCATCTTTTATTTTTATTTATCTAATTTTCATTCTTGTTAAGTGCCTGAACATCATTAATTATAGTGAATAATCTAAAACTCTCTTGACAGTATAAGAGTGGTTAAGGAGTCTTGACTCCAAAATGTCTCTCCAGAAACACTGAGAGGAGGGAGGTCCTTTTACATCATTTAAATGGTGAATACCAAATAAATCATTTAAGTATGGTACACCCAGAACATCATTTAATTATGGTGAACAATCTAAAACTCTCTCTCGACGGTACGAGAGTGACTGAGGAATCTCGGCTCCAAAAACACTGAGAGGAGATATCTTCCCTCAACATCAATTAAGTGATGAGGGTTAAATAAAACAATTTAAGTATGATGCATGCATAACATTATTTAACTATGGTGAACAATTTAAAACTCTCTCTCAATGGTACGAGACTAACTGAGTAGTCTCGGATCCACAAAGTGACCCTAGAAACAACGAGAGGTGGGAAATTCCTTAAAATAATTTACTTAACATAAACTCTTTAGTGACACGAGATAATTTACTTAACATCGATTTTGTGGCGACAAACCATCAAACATCAAACAAGGAAACTTGCAACGCAAGCCGTTAATTTATACACTACACTTAGTGTTGGAAATCAGGAATAACTGGATTATATTCATCCTAACCATAGAATAATTAAAGATAAATTGGGAAAAAAATATTACAGACAGAGTTAATGTTGTTCAATTGCCAAAAAATATGGATTACAAACAAGGGGCACAAAAGACCACAGACGGTTGCTGACAAAAGATCTTAGCCTAGTTATCCACAAATGTCGACTCCGTCTCAGCAAGCACAATTTCATTATGAGCGGCGACATTACCTCTTTATTGTCGATCTTGTATGTGGCCCCTTGTTCAACGATATTTGTCTCAGCTTCTGCAACAATAGCCTCAGCCTCGGCCTGAATCTGTTGAAGAGCTTTAACACTGCCCGGATCTACGAAGCTGAATGAATTGATGATGTCATCCAGTTAAGGATCATTAATCACCAGTTCATAGCGATAGTTGGATACTCGACGGCAGACAACCTTCGCACCTTTCTCCATAAATTGTATGGCATAGTCTAAAAAATCCTCCGACTCTTTAAATTCGGCCAAAGATTTATCGACTGTTGCCTTTGACTTGTCGACCTCGCCATCAGCCTGATCCTTGAGCTGCTGTTCCAGTTACTCAATCTTCGTGAGGAGTTCAGTTTTCATAGTATGCACCTGGTACCAATGGAGTTCCAGGGCCTTGGCATCGTAATAATCCTTCGTGTTAGCAAGCTTCTCTTTCAAACTATTAGCCTCATGTTGTGCATTGTCTGCTGCCTTCACTTTCTTGTCGACATCTGTCTCCCAAAGCTGAATGTTTTGAAGGGCTATGATAGACTGTAAATAAGAGGACGAGTCAGTACATATGACATAAAACTTAAGAAAAATCAAGTATACCATCAAGAACAAAAGCTTTACCTAGGTAGCCTTGTGGAGTGCAAAATTATAGACCCGAGAGAAGTCCTGAGCATCAAAATAGCGATTGTCCAGTCAGGGACAATCACAATAATTGCCTCTCGAGCCCTCAATTGGATCCCAATAAGAGATTCGACATTCACCCCCAGTTGGGCCGGATGCGCAGCAGCCGAGATATCAACTTTTATGGGCAAGTGAGGATCGCTGGTTCTCCTCTGAGAAGAATCTCTCATTTTATTTTGGGGAGGAGGGTTAATAGAGATGCCCTTAGGAATGCCTTTTCTCTTCTTCGCTCCATCGGCATCTTGGGGCCCTAACACTGTAGATTTTTTCGAGCTTGAGTCGGCGCAACAGACTGCCCTAAAGATGGGCCAAGATGTTGTTGGTCATCAGGGCATCCATCTCCCAAACTTGGTCAGTTGTTCCTTCTGAACGATCAGCGAAAAGATTAAATGAATTAATGTCGGACTATTTAAAAAGTAGAGCAAAATCAGACAATAGTAAAGTTCAAAATAATTAAAGGAAATTTTTACGAAGTTCAGTAAGGGGATCCACCCCCAACCCAGTGCATTCAAGGATCTCGGGATCCATCAAGTCCTCAAAAAACTATGAGGCCTCCCTTATTTCCTTTTCCGATCAATTGGTCTATATTTTTTCTCATCTCGGTGCTCAAACCACGATCCATTTTGGCCGAGATTGAGACCCTATCCCACTGCCTAGGGATTCTCGGTTCGTAGGTAGAAGACAACACACTAATATTAAACTCCAAGTCCCTTGAGATGAAGAAAAAATCGAACTTCAAATAATGGTTGGAAGTTTGGTTGATATGCACGAGTTTCTGATCGGAGCGACAAGCCACAAAGTGATAGTAGAAGGGTGAAACTTTCATTGTGGATACTGTGTAACAGGCCCGAAAAACATCAACTGGGGTGTCTTCCTCATAGGAAATCTTCTGAAGCTGGGCAACCCCAATAAGGTTCCTCCATACGTTTGGTGTAAGATAAGCAGGAGACAGGCCGATAGAGTCAAGAATGGCACGGATGGACGAGTGAACAGGTAGATGAAAGCCAACCTTGAACATTTGTTCGTAGACGGCTACCTCTCCCTCAACCTTGCTATTGAAGGCACGCTCGTCATCTGAAGGAATCCTCATCTTGATAAAAGACTTGACACCATACAGGTGTCTCCAAATAATGAGGTCGGTCTCACGAACGTCGCTGGGAATGGCCAAGGCCACACTTGTGTCCAGCACGTATTTATTTTTCTCTTCCTCATATTCCTCAACAACACGATCTTTGTCGCGAGGATCACTACTTCTAAACTCGATCTTGGTCATGGCCGAGATAGCAATTTCCATTGGGGGCACGTTAACAGTCACTTCAACTTGTGTCTCATCGTGAGAGATATTGTAGACCATGGGATCAAGGTCCCCCTGTTGGCGAGCAGAATTTGTGGCATGGCCACAATTACTGGACTCGGCTGTACCACCCTCGTCCAGACGATTAGTGGTAACCCTCGTGGCCACTTCAAAAGAGTCGGCCCTGGATTTCTCTCGTCTTGAACAAGTGTTTGGAATATGATAAAGGTTGTAGCCCTTCGAAGAAGGAGAGTATAAGGAGTCTTTAAAGGGTGAAACTGACATAGTATCACTACTAATTGAAATGATAACTCTAGACTCGAATAAAGTTGGGTAAGTAAGAAGTGGTGGTGGACGAACTACAGATAATGGAACGGGGGTGAGAGGAAGTTGAGTCTCGGCTTCATCTTTTCATTTAGCCTCGGCCTCGGCTCTATTTATCGCTCGACAGATACACTCACAGAGATGGGGAAATTCTTCTCCTAATTTAAGACTATCTCATCCCGTGACTATCATCATCCATTACTAAAAATATTATTAACCCTGCAAATGGAAGAAACCCAATGTTGATCCAACAGTGTCAGCCCAACATCGTTGGCCTCAGACAACCCTATGAGGCTAAGACCTCACCATCAGCTACACGCGTCAGAAATGGAATCAGCCTTGTCTCGGCTCCAACCTTGACTATCGTTGCTCCACCAGTCTCAACCGGTCGAGACTCTCAGCCTCAGATATGACACACGCGTGGAACATATGACAAGGGTATTGTTGGCACACGTGATCAATACCGTTATAAAGCATTAACCCTCACATAAAAGGAATATTTGGCCATCATGAATTATACATCTTATTGTACGGTGGTCTTGCTCTTACTGGTTACTTGATCTCACTCATATGGGTTGCATGTTAGGGGGTGTTATTGAGCACCCCAATATTATAAAAGGAACTCATCATCTTCTTTCAAGGGGATTAATATGTTTTTACCCTACTCATTACATTGTATTAGAGAAAGAAAGTACAGAAAAACTTGTAACACTGTTAAAAGCATCTAGCCTCATTATTTAGTGAAAGTGATTCACTCTATGCACAGTGAGCGTAGGCCAAGGTCGAACCACTTATATTCGTGTCTCTTCTCCATCTCTCATATTCTCTGCTTGAGATTTAGCTTGTTATTTTACCACATTATCTCACCATAATTGTACAAATTCGTAAACTAAGCTGAATTTATATATGGATGACATTATGTATCATCAACATCTTTAAATCGATTTCTAATTGATAGCGGTGTTGATTTAAATGTATAAAAGAAGTTTTAGTACCTACTCAATATTTTGAAAAAACAATTCAGTCCTTAAATACAACAAATGTATCAAAAGTGAAAATTAAATATAACTTATCTAATGCCCATGCAATTAAGGAATATGTATCGAAACAAATTTCATAATGACAAAAAAATTAACTCAATATGTTATTCTTGGAACTCCATTTTTTAGTTTAATAAAAACTTTTTACAATTAACGGTGAAGGTCTTCACACCACATTATACGCCCAATATATTATCTTTGAATTTGTAACAAAGCTTCAAATTAAAGAAATAAATGGAATGTAAGAACACCTCATTTTAAAAGAAAATCAAATTAATTTATTACAAAAGGAAGTTCGAGAATTATCTATGTCTCAACATTTAATAACCCCAAAATTTAAACAACCCATAGAAAAAATACCCTAAAAAATAGAAATAAAAATTTATTCAAACTCCCAAATGATTTTTGGGATAGAAAATAACACATTGCTTTCCTTCCTTATTAAAAAGATTTTGATGAAAAGAAAATTCCTACAAAAGCTAGGTCAACTCAAATAAATCAAGAAATTATTGAATATTGTAAGGCTGAAATTCAATCATTAATTGATTAAAAAAATTAATTAGGAGTAGTTACTCTCCTTGGAGTCGTGCAACCTTTTATGTTAAAAAAATTCTGAAAAAGAAAGAGGAATACGTCGTCTTATAATCAGTTATAGACCTCTAAACAAAGTTTTGCAATAGATTAAACATCCATTGCCAAGTAAAAAAAAATATTAATCTAGACTACAATCAACCTCTATATTTTCAAAACTCGATTTAAAATAAAGATACTGACAAATTCAAATTACAGAACAAGATATACATAAAATTTCCTTTATTGTACCTTTTGGTCATTACAAATGGAAAGTTGTGCCTTTTAGGCTTAAAAATGCCCATTCTAAATTTTAAAATATTATCAATGATATTTTTACCGCTTATTCAGCATTCTCAAAGACACACATTGATGATATGCTAATTTTTTCAAAAAATATATATCAACATTTTAAACATTTAAATATCCTTATAAATAATTGGCTTAGTACTCTCAGCCAAAAAGATGAGTCTTTGCCAAACAAAAATTAAATTTTGGGATCAAGAAATAACCGATGATAAAATTTTACCAATTAATAGAGCAATAGAATTTGCTGATAAATTTTTTGCGATATTAAAGATAAAAAATAATTACAAAGATTTTTGGGAAGCTTAACTTATATAACAGATTAAAATAAAATTTTATCTATAGACAACGCTCCTTTATATGAAAGGTTAAAAAAGGACCCTCCTTCATAGACGGATAAACACGCTAAAGTTGTTAAAATAATAAAGGGAACGGTCAAACAACTTCCTTGTTTGGCATTAATATCCCCTAATAGTTTTAAAATTATTGAAACCAATGCCTCAGATATAGGTTGTGGAGGCATATTAAAATAAAATTTTCAAGACTCTGAGAAATAAAGTCATTTTAGATTTACTTCTGAAAAATGAAATCCGACCCAGCAAAAATATTCAAAAACTAAAAAAGAAATCCTCTCATTAGTATCATGCATTACTAAATTTCGGGACGACTGGTTAAATATAAATTCTTATCAAGGATTTATTGCAAAACAATTAAAAAAGTTTTAGAAAAAATTGTTCACAACCTTGCATCTAAACAAATATTTGCTAAATGGAAAACAATCTTGTCATTTTTTTTATTTTGATATAGAATATATTAAGGGGGGATTTCAGATTTCTTAACTCGAGAATTCTTGCAGGAAACCTCCTTGTTATGCAATCACAAGATGAAGGAATAACTAATAGTCTTCGGGGCAAGGAAAAATGGTAGAGATAATGCTAGATTAAATTTATCTCGATTCCCACATTTTATTGCAGAATCAAATATTGCAACGTCTTCTTCTTGTAAAGAGGCAACTGAGAAAAAAGCCCCAGTGATGCTCCTAAAAAAGGAAGAAGAATTTATTATTTTCTTAAATAAGAAGGATATGGATTATGATCATGATCTATTTGCCCTTTCTGAAATATACTTTGAAATTAATCATCATTTTTCATAAAACTTGAATATACAATGAAGCAATTTTAACTGAAACTGCTTCATTTGATTTTTACTCTTTCAAGGGAAATAATACTAGAGGTTCTCCTTGGTTTTTAGCAAAGCTTTTGTTCATAAAATTATATCCTAATAAACCCGAATTATTAAGCTATTCTCGTCAATAATATAATTATTGGAATTATATCCAAGCACGGAGTTATACTTTTTACTATCAAAATCCTCAAAGGAAACATTCATGGTTTTTTAGAATTGAAAATGAAGTCTTAAATCAAGAGCTTCCAAATGGGTTTTATAAATGGTTCTCAAGAATGGGACCAGGTGAAGATTTTCTCTCTCAGAGTTCAAAACTCTGTTCATTTCATATGAACAAACTCACCCTAAAATAAAGAGAGTTCAAACAATTTTGGGGTCAAGTCTACTCTCATGTATAACCCAATTTTCTATTCCATGGATTTAGGGATGGACATTCGAAATTTTTAAGGATAAAATTGGATTTCCAATTTTAGTAAGAAAATTACACTATAAGTGGTGAGATAAATTTAAATTTCAAAAAACTCTTATAGTTATTAAGAAAAATAGAAAAATCTTATAATAAAGTTCCCATTAGTACAATTACTAAAAAGGATCCCTTACATCTTTAAAAGAAAAAAAAATTAACTCAAAATTTCCACCTTTCTTCAAAAAAATTAAAAGCTAAAGCAATGAAAATCTTAGCAATTCAATTTGAAAAATGAGAAATATGTCTCACCACTAAAAAAAATGGAAGAATATGCTAAGACTTATTATGCCAAAGAAAATGAAGGTATGGAAACCTATCTTGGGGGGGGGGGGTGTCACACACCTAAAATGGTAGCTTTCTAATACAGAAGAGCTACAAGACCTCAGGACTCCACAAAAGTCAGAAGAGGGGAAGGAGGCTATAAAATAATCATAGGGCGGGAAGACATCAAACTTGTACTAAATACCAAAATATTTGAGCCTTGAAATTATCCCTTCACATGGGACTCGCATGTTGCGGAAATTTCTCTACCAATTTAAAAAAAAGAATTGAATTTATCCTAAAAGAGGGAGAATCCTACTTATCTCAAAGGACCTGTGGCAGAAGCCTGAACCACTCTAATTCTAACAAGGACACGCATACTACTGCCTTGTATACAATGGATTCCTTGGCTCTTGTCCAAGGCGAAGTTGAGAATTTGCAATTTTTAGGTTTTAACTTAGACTGAGTGTTCATATTGTCTTCCTTTAATCTTTGTGTAAAGGTTCCTCTTATGTAAATATTCAGTTCATCAATAAGCTTTCCATTCATCTTCTCGTATCTCCTTGGTGTCAGTTCTTAGTTAGTTATTTAAAAGAAGTCTGAAACCCTCTCAGCTCCAATTTTGTCTCCAAAATTATTATCTATTTTTCTAGACCAAATTTCTTCAAGTTTAAAACTTGAGTTTATTATATACTGCAGACCCATTTTTTTTAAATAGCAAAAAAATAAAAAAAAAAATCATTTTGCTCTTCTTTTTTTTACAGGTACCCCGAAATGTTTAAAAACCACACAAAAAAAATCAACCCATTTTTTTCTTTTTTACTATTTTTAAAAAAAAATCACTTGTTTCTTGAACCCATTAAAATGGGTTCGTCGGAAAACGGCTCCGTGTTTATATATATAGGTAAGAGTATCATGTTTCGTCTGACCCGCAATGTGTCACCATTCGGACATCCGAAATCAATTGTCCATCTACAGGTTTTAGCTTATTAAACCGATGATCTTGCAGATGATCCAAATACATACCTTGCACATTTCACCTGCTGTGTCTGCAAAAAAAAAACACAAGCCTTGTTTTGAATTTCCATATTCATTTTTCCTTCAGTCTAAAGTCTCTTATTATTTCCCTAGGAGCACATATTATTTTTCCATATTCCTCCATGAACCTCTTTCTTTACAACTTTTGTATTGTGATATTTGTTCTTAATATTTTTTTCATCCTGAACTTGGGGGAGTTTTACAACAATGTTTTATCTTCTTCATAACTGCTGCTCACTTTCTTCATTGTTCAATTTCTATTCTCGGGTATTTGTTCTACACATTATATTTAAGATTTTGACTATTCTATGGCTAAAAGGTAGAGATGCCAAACAATATCCCTGGAAATTCTACAACTAGTGAAGAACACCTCGTGTCCTTCCAGCTATAAAGAATATATCTAAATATTTTGTTCACGAAATAAATGTTTTGACATCTATGGATGAGGGAGAGAGCACGATTAAGCCGCATGAGAATTTCAAGTTGGTCGTTTATTTCGTTCCCCCGCTCCACTACCTAAGCATGTTTTGAAACCAGTTTTGAAGCAAACTAGCATAACCTTCTTTTTAAAGAATCAAACCTCGTGTTTGAAGACTTCCTCATGTATGCAATTGATTCAAAGAGGGCTTTGATTTGAATTATTTTTTCAATTGAATCCCAAAATGATACATAAGCGACATGGAAAACTTCATCTTCTAAAGGTGTCAAATGCATACCACACCATTTTTTTTAACTGAAGATAGGTACAAAGAGGGGTTTATTTTCTTAAGAAGATCCAAGAAGCATAGAATTGAAAGTAAGTGATAGTTATATTTTTTTTCTGAAGGAACATATATACAAGGGAACTACTGGTTAAAATGTGTAATATCTAAAAATGTGGGATATAACTAATGGAAGTCAAACTGGAATACAGGCCTGACTTCAGTTCTTTTAACCTCAACAATTTATGACCAAAAGTCTCAAATTAGAAATCAGTTATGTGGCAGCACATTAAACGAAATGTAAATTTGCAACCCAAATACCATACCAATGTTTTAAATCGGACACTTACCCTTGGCGCTGTCAGAATGCAATATGCACTCGGCGTGATCTCAAAAGCATAGGATTATTTTCAAACCTGTGGAGAAACTCATACATATTAGCTTTCTAACAAGAATTTATAAGGTCGCATTCTGCATTTTCATCACAACTAAACAAATTGACAATCAGCAGTAACATTTACATACAACTTGAGCAGAAGTTCACAAAGAAACACGACATAAACACATTCCACCTCATCCCATTGATAAGAGTACAGCAACTAGTTCAAAAGTCCCCAGCGTTAGCTAAATTGACATAACAAGAAATTTCAGTAGAGGGATACGACTTCTTTTACAACCCTACTCTGGGAAATGTGACGCATAATATGTCCCATCAGAACTTAACACCCAAGATCAATTCATATCAAGCATTAAATTCAACAAACACCAAATCCCAAAGGGAAAATAAAACAAAAAATCGAAGTGCAGTCACCCGAGCATCACATGTCGGGAATAAGACTTCTTGTAACCTGGGAACAAATTGACAACAAAAATAGAAGGATATTACAAAATAAGTGAAGATGGAATAAAAATGAATACATGTTTTTGTATACGAGAGAAAATTACGCAAATTAAGGGTGAATCAACAATAATTCTCGAGTCCTCAAATATTCATCTCTAAAAATGTAGTACTCCAAATGGGAGAGCACTGAACAGTGGAGAGGATTCGAATATGATGATGTCATGGGTGATGTTTACGTGACAACCACGTGACATCACTAGACCTTATTAGCCCACTCTAGAAAATTTCCAAGGAAAATTTATTTATTCTAACACCATTAAAGCAAAATAGAAAAACAATTAATTCTCTTGGGCCCGCGTATACATTAATTTTCTTGAGCAAAATTTCCGATATATAAATGAGGTCTGTATCTTAAGGCCATGTTTGGTTGCGCAAATTGTTTGATTATGTAAATTGGTTCATTGTGAATTAGTGAACTCAGATTTGAAATGAGTTTAAATCCAATTTTACGCAATGTTTGGTAATCTGAAATTGATGCTAAGGTTCTATGAGAAAAAAAAAAGATAAAAAGAAAAGGAGGGAGGGGGAGGAAGAGGGGGAGGGGGGGAAGGGAGGGAAAGAAAGAGAGAGAAGCATGCACTTTATGTGACTCCTATTTCACTTGGATGCATTTCACATTTTTTGTGAAATGATCCAATTTCAGATTTTACACATAAGCTAAAATTGGGTAATTAATGAATCAATTCATTAATGAAACCAAACACCATTAATGGGTCAATCTGTAAATGGACCACTTTATTAATGAGCCAATTTATAATTTTGGGACAACCAAACGAAGCCTAAATGTTTTCTTTCATCCTCAAATCTCTAATTACTATATCAGTGTGTAAAATATGTTTTTATTTGAGTTGAACAAAGGTTCACGACACAAGATGGCAACTCATCATATAGCTTCTAAAATTTAGAGAGAATATTAGTTATTACCGAGTTACATACAAAAAAATTCAAGATATGCACAGCATAAAGTGAAAGTGTAGAAGAGAATAATACTAACTAATTTGACGCGAGGGCTCACCTTACTAGTACTTGCATTTTGCTTATTGCCTCTCCTAATTGCACGTGTCTGGGAAATCATAAAATCACTGTTATTAAAATGTAAACAACATTGAACAACTCAACTTGATTTTATTAACACTACGAGAGAGAGAGAGAGAGAGAGAGAGAGAGAGAGAGTAATCACCTCACGTGACGGGCCCTCATGGTGGCGTCTCGAAGAGCGTACTGGCTGCGGTGGTAAATCCTCAGGAACATGAGAGGACTCAGCAACCTATTGACGAATGAAATCCGAAACAAGAACATTATAACTAGGTTAGACTGCAAGAAACCCCCTACTCTACTGTTGTGATTGCACATACCCCCTAGTGTTGCAAAGGAACCCCCTACACTATGAAAAGTTTCAATGCCCCCTTAAGTGTCGCTAAAGAACCTTTTTAGCAAACGAATTGAATCGTTCAAAGACCTTTTGTTGGTCACGTAGTTATTTGCAACTAGGGTGATAGCCAGGAGGTTTCTTGAAAAGGGGATAGTGCAAAATAACCACACACACACACAAACGTTCAAAATTTTGAGCATATGTTCAAATAACCACTTCAAATATATTCTTGTTGCAACCCTTCTTGGGATTTACATGTTTATCACATGATCTTTACCCCAAGGTTCAAAGGGCATTAAGAATAGTTCAAAGTTTTTTTTTGCAAAATTTATTTAGTTTGGGGTTGTTTTTCGCAATAAATGCTTATAATGTATTTAAGAATAACTAGAATACAACATTTCTAGTCCCCAAGGTTTGGATGGTGAACTTACGGCATTGGGCACACACATTTCAGGGGCGGAACTATGTATGGAGGACATCATGGACATCATAGTAGCCATCTGGGCTGCCATCTGTGCACACGTCTGCTCCATGGCCACCATCCTCTCCTTCATCTCGTGTACCTCTGCGTTAGCCTCAGATACCATCTTTATGGCTTCGTCACGTGTAGGCTTCCGGCTCTCCATCCGACCTAATCCATAAGTGAGCATCCGATCATATCTACCTCTCCCCATCACCTGAGATAAGATCTCATCTTGAGGTTTAGGGCTTTGGGAGGGTTCCAGCTGCTGAGGTTCACATTCACGGAGTTGAGACTGCAATGAAGTAAATAAAATTACACTAAAGTTTGGGACTCAAAAGTGAAGTGTGGAAAAATTAATGGGGCCAAATGGCAAATCACCCAAAATAAATGAGGGGCTAATTAAGCACAGTTTGATGCGTAAGCTTACAATTATCGCCGATGATGCCTCATTCACAGGTTGCCCATCTTTGCGCGTACGAGTCAGTATGAATAGCTCTGCCCAGGTTGGCTCCTTCCCATCACGCCTTTTTGCCTTCTACTCGTTTAACACCAATAATTTGATGTATTATATATATATATATATATATATATATATATATATATTATGAATATCAAATACAATAGAACGCAAACAATAAGCCTTTGTTTGATTCGGAGAATTATTTTGTACCCAAGGGTGCATTTAATCATATAGTTAGGAAAGAAAACAAGAGGGTTCATTTTATAAGACATGGGCGTCTTTGTTACTTTTTTGGTTTTCCATGAAATCCATTTCTTTGGGATGGGTAAGAGATGTTTTCGACAAAAAAAGGGACCATGTCACTATTTTATCCCTTAGAATATATTTGCAATCAAAAACTACAAAAATAGAACGAGTAGAGAGAAGCAGAGCCGGCTCATCCCTTTGGCAAGTGAGGAAAAGGCCAAAGGCCCCATTAGTGGAGAGGGGCCCATTTATTACTCAGTACATCTATGTAACTAGTAGATGCACATCAAAGGTCCAGCACCCTAGTTCCCAAGTTACACCTACAGGCTTTCTCTAAAAGCTAAACTCCTCATATGAGGTCCGATATTGTAATACCCTGTCCAGCAATTTAATTAAATTATCCTGAAGAGGAGTTAAAGATGAAAATGAGGGAATTTTTGGGTCAAATTGAATAAATAAATAAGATTATAGGACAAGGATCGTTCGAATGACTGTGAGGGGTCGTTCGAACAACATCTCCACGTCGTTAGAAGCGATATGCGGGGTTCAAACGACATGTCAATGCTTTACAGTGGCAGGTCGGGCGAACCAAGGATCGAACGAGATGGAAAAGTCGTTTGAACGACTTGGGCTTGTCGTTCGAACGACGTAAATCGAAAATTTTAATTCAGATTGCCCTTGTACGTTATCACATTCCTAGCCATTGATTTGGTGTGCTGTCAAGCCCGGAACAACCCAGATTACGCAAAACGGGGATTTAAGTTTTGGGGGCATTTTATTAAGGCTTGTTTGGCCATTTTATTGGGGAAAAAATGCAGAGAGAGAGAGAGAGAGAGAGAGAGGTGGGTGGTCTTCCACCTCTTCTCCACCCAAAGCCACTAATCCTCCACCATGCTACAACCACAAAACACCATTTTATGGTATATTCCACCATATTTGAATCATATACATCCATTTCCACCATGGTAAAAGAAGACCTATAATTTTGGTGAAGTGTTGGGGGGATTTTTGGAGAAGATGAAGATGGGTTTTCATGGAGTTTGAAGTGGGTCTTGCTTGGAAGCTTGGATGGAGCACTTTTGGAGGATGCACTTAGTAACCCCTTGAGATCACATTTGGAGGTGGGGGTTGATCCTCCTACACCAACATTTCTACCACCATTGGAGCCCTCATAGGTGGGAAAACCTTACTGTTAGTATTAAGACTATATTTGCATATTTGTAGTCTTATATTAGATTACATGAGTAGGGTACATTATAATAAATGATGAAATTAATGTGTAGAATTAATAAATATTTTTATGAAATAAAAATGTTGGGAAAAATGATATTTGTTAAAAATAGTGAATGGAAAAACATTTATAAGTTTTGAAATATTAAAAGTTGGTATTTTTTTTAAATAGTGTATTTTCTAGAAAGATTTGTGTTAACATTTTATGAAATAAAATATTTGGAAGTAATGATTATTTTGGTAAACATTGGCGAAAGAATGTTTCTTTCAAAAATGAAGATTTTGTTAAAAATGGACATTATGTGAGTTTGAAGAAAATTAAATGTCTTTATGTATCAAAAATGTATTTTTGCAAGTATGATGAATTTCTAGAATGAAAAGATATGTTTAAACTAGACAAGTTTGAAGAAGAATTAGTTGGGTTTAAATATGGAATGATAAAAAGTGAAAATTCTAGTGTGTGAAACAAGGGTTAAAAATGTGATAAGGATAAAGTGTAAGACTACATGTAAAATGAAAAAAATGGTATTTTCTTATAAAAGTATCCTCAAGTGTAAAGGATTTCTTAAAAATAGAAAGTAAAGAAATGTGTGATTTGGAAAAATGTTAATAAAGGTAATGAAAGAGTGTTAATGGATAAACATGGAGAAATTAGTGTGTATAACTTAGTAGTGTTGTAAAAGATTAACACTTATCAGATTGAAAGGAATTAAAGAGGTAAAGGTGTTTCTAATTAAGAAGAATATTATGGGTAACTTAATAGTGTTTTGAAAGAGATTTAACACTAGTGGAAATGGAGTAAAAAGTGATTTTGGAAACAAATGGGTAAAATGGTAATTTTATTTGAAGTGGGACATTTTTATAAAATAAAAATATTGAAAGGGTGTTACTGTGTTAACACAAAGTGGTCCTAAATGAATATGATTTTAGGAATAAAATCAAGGTTAAAGTATAAAGGACATGAAATTGTAACATTTCGAAGTGTAACACAAGTTGGGGTGTAACCCCGGGTTTTGGTTTCGGCCAGGTAAAAAGGAAAAGTGACGTAATGTAGACATTTGTAATATGTTAAAATACATTAACAGGAACTCGGATGACACATGGATAAGCAAGAAGGCCCAGAGTCCTAGGGTTAAAAGCCCAAAATCACTGGCTAGAGCATATGATGTGCATAACCGGCGGTGTGGAACCCGTTAAAGTATGCGGTATTAGGAGATTCCGAAAAAAGATAAAGGAATAAGGAACATGTCAAGAAATGGGTTGTGGTAAAATGTGTTAATACAACCTAACTTGAATGAATTAATAAATGTTCCGGTAAAGGTTAAAATGGACAAGTAAATGTATAATTGATTACTGTCCATAAAGTAAGGAAAAAAGTAAAGTAAATGAGTAAGTGGGTGATTAAGCAACCTAAATGGTTAAACCCATAATTAACACAAGAATGTGTTGTAAAAGGTTCTCAAAGATTAATTAAGTATTTTCTAACACGGTGTCCGCGTGTGTTGGAAGGGTGAGTTTCAACGAAAATACTAAAGTGTGTTGGATAAAATAAAAGGGGTGATTCGGTAAAGGAATGTTTTTGGGTAAATCAAATGTAGTGGTTTCAAATGTTGAACCGTGCGTATTAAATAAAGCGAGAAATGCTAGAATGAATAAAAAGGAAGTCTTTTGTAAGATTAAGATAAATTAATCTGGATAAATTAGGTTTTCGAAAGTAAAACCATACCATGCATATGTATAGGTATATGTATGTATATCTATGAAGCACAGGTGCGGGTGCGGCACGGTGCGAATAATTTTAAAAAGTAGGATTCGGGTGTGTTGCGAAATATAATAAAAATATAAAATATATTACAATATTCCTTAATTTTATGTTGATAGTACATTAGGTTTTATACAAATTAATAACTACTTTATAAATCTCCAACATAAAAAATGGACCATAATGAAAAAGATTCAAGTGATAATATAATTCTTAAAAAAATTAATTCTCAAACAACTTCCCACTACTTAATTTCTGCTTTCGTAAAATCTAGCCACGTGCCTAACTTTCAAACCACTTGTGTAAATTATTATGGAACTATTATTCAGTGCCACCACTCGAGGTCGAAAATTATTGAAAGTTGATTTGCAATAACACGTCAATGTTGAGCTTGAAGATCTACATCACATCAATTATTTTCAATTCAATATGTATCTTTCTAACTCTCGAATATCTCTTTATCTTTGGCCAACTCTCACCCTCTCTCCTTCTCAAAACTCCATCAAATTTAGACTATATATCCTCGCAGCTTCACAAAGGATGTTGATAAAAAAAAAATACAAGAAATATTGGTTCACCCTAGTATTCTTCATGAGTAATATCAGGATTCTAAAAGAATCCATGTAGAATTCGTAATTAAATTTAATTATAATAATTGGATACGTGGTGGGTGAGAATCGCACCCGATTCGAGTGCGATTCAGATTCGTTTACCATTTTGAAGAGTTCGTGCTTCATAGATGTATATATATGTACACAATGTAGTTACATGTGCATATGGGCATAACGTGTTGAGTTTCCTTTCTGCCATTCGATTTTATACTGCATTTGTATATTTCCCACTGAGCATAGGCTCACACCCTCGCTTTGTTACGGCAAGTTGGGAGCGGTTTCGTATTTTGAGAGCGTTATACAGGTAAGTACTTTCTTTATTTTACGCTAGCGACTGTGTATGCTTGGACTTCGGGGTGCTCCCCATGGGTCCCTCGCGTAATTTATTTGAAACTGGAATCGCATGCTATACAAGTGAAATTTTAATTAAAATAAAACTGGACTAGCAACATTATATAGGTTGTTTCATTGCACTTCACACCTAACGCTCGGGTCGGACAGGGTTGACCACGGGTAACCCATAAATCCGGGTCGGGGCGTTACAAATGGTATCAGAGCTATAGGTTCAAGGTTCCTTTCAGGAGTGACGTGGTGAGGTCGGTATCGAATCTTCGATGTCGATGTTGGTTTGGGCCGTCATGCTAGTTTGATGACGGTTTAGTTCGTGTCCTCGACGATAAGGTCAAAGAGGTTAGCATGACGAGTTAATGCCAAACAGCACACGATCAAGTTGATAGTTATTAATCGCTTTCGCGCTTCTGATTAGAATTGCTAGTAATTTACAGGTGTCCATGTTAGCCTATAATGGTGACACCGTGGTTGTTAGTGTGAGGTGCTCGTGTTGAATTTTAATGACATAGGATCATTTGAGGTGTCGATAGAGTGAGATGACGCCCATTGGGCAAGTGGCATGAGATGCATATAGTCAACGGTTGAGGTTGATGGTTAGGGTGTCATGACTAGACACTGGTGATTGGTGATTGGTTAGGGTGTCATGACTAGACACTGGTGATTGGTGATTGGTGATTGAAAAGTATATATCGCTTAGGTGTGGCGCTTACGGGTAATTAACGCCGGTAACGTAATTAGACAAATTTGATTCTCGAGTGATATCGTAGTTGATGGTAATTCGGTGAACATATGAAGTTGTGTAGTTTAATAGTTGCAATGCCATGGTCCTTGTGTGAGATGTGTTGTGTGATGACTTTTGTGATGAGAGTAATCTTAGCAGTAGCAACGAGTAGATCTCATTACGACCTAACTGTAAAGGTTGTATGTCTCACTTGTGGAGACTAAATAACTGAATAGCATTCATAGGTATTGACCCTGCAGTGAGAAAGTATTTAAGTTCCTTGGTTGAGAACTTGGGTTTAGTGTATCTTGATCACAATGTGGTATTGAGAAATAAGATCTCGTGTGACGTCTGTGGTGTGGGCCTCGGTATTTATAGGCAATACATAACGTCCCATATCCTACCGAATTTGTATAGTTGTATTAACTTGTAGGTTAACCCATGGTTTGATGTTGACATAGTGAGGCAATTCAGTTTCACGGTTGAGCATTCATTAAGGATTAGGTGGGGTAGACCTTGAGGTTTATAGATTGCAGGGGACGTCTTATAACCTGCCATAACCTGTAGTATCGTTGGTTGTGGTTTGTGCGTGGCTGGTAGTCACGCCCGCTTGAAAGAAAGATGAGATGATTATCTAGGTGTAGAAACTTGTTTTAGCCGTCAAGGTCATGGCTAGGTGCGATGAAATCCCAGTGTGAGAGTAGTTCATAGACATTTGAGGTGCCCACAAGACAAATTGTGTGTGGCATCATCGAGGATAAAGATCGAATTTTGTGATGCCTTGAGGGGTTTGATGGTTAAGGTGCACTACAAATAGAAGCTCGTAAACTAGTGTCTTTGCGAGCACAGAGTAATTGCAATGTGGGTATTGAAAGGTTTGTAGAGCGCACCTATAATGATAAAAGGTGTGGACGATGAAATCTTAACGGGTTTTGGGACTTTTACATGAGACGTGTTTGGTGTTCTTAGGAGACTAATTAAGTCGGTAAAAAGAGGCAGTAGCATTCGAGTAACGATTATGTTGAGGGTCAGGTGATAATCCCAGATTACTGGTCGTGTAATGTACGTGTCAGGTATGGCTTTCCAAATCGGCACAGATGGGTAGTGTAATCCCTAAGGTAGAGTGATAGTTGTGTCCTTATAGGGGTGATGTTCGGATGTTATGGAATGACTAGTATGAGTGTGGTGATACTCAGTTTCGGGATGTACTAGGAAATGTATCTGAGACTTATAGTGATGACGCCATGTGGAGACTTGAAAATGGCAACCGAAGTGGGGTAGCATCGGAAAACGATTATTATGTCGACGTGTCGACGGTATACGTTAAGGTAGCCTTAGCAATGTAAGGATTAGTTCTTGGCACGTCGTGACAAGCTAGTACGGGTTAGGAGATGTAGCCCGGTGTAGAATTTACTACCCTTAAAATGCCAATGGCGGCGGATGTGATAGTCGCGTAAATTTTGTGTGGGTAGAAACCGAAGGTGAGTTTAATGGTAACCTCGTGTGGTCAACAGACACGGCAAGGTGAGTGTCTTGCTTGAACTAAGTGATAACTATGGAAGTTTGGAATTTCAGTCACGATACGTTAAGGCAGATAATAACTTAGGTGTAGTAGGTTACCCGCAAATCGAAATGGTTCATGTACGCCAAGGATGTGAAAGGTAGGGCCTTGCTCCCAACGAGGGAAGTTGGGAATTGACTTCCTAAAGGACTACCGATTTGTAAATTGCTTCGTATTGCGAGCATGAATGGTCGCGATTCGAGTCGCCACTGCTAGTGACCCAAGTTAGGGGGTGTTGCAGGATTTGTGCTCTATGAAAACTCTAGGAATGAGTGACATGACTTCAAGTATACTGCGTAGGTTCGCTTCCGTAAGTCAGAGTCGGACGCCTATGGGCAAAATTTCTCAGGACGGTTGCTTGCTCCTTCGGACTCTAGTGTGTTCCTTTCGATTTCGGTAATTAGGAATCGGTATTCTCACCTATGAGGTGACTCGGATTGGTACCATGTCATGGTACAGCGCGGTTGGGCTCGGGAGAGCGCAGTGGACAGGATTTGGTCAATGCAGCTCGGTAACTGGGCGTGCCCATCTGGATAATCTTGCTATTGCATAAAGTTCTGCGTACAGTTGGCTGCGTTTTCGGCCACACGATTTGCTCGTAGTATCGATCTCTCTTAGGACTAGTGGACTTTCAACTGCCCGGCTCAACAGTCAGTGGCTCGGGTCGCAAAGAGCGGGATGGTGACTTGAGGATGGAGTATAGTGTCGAAAATCGAGGAAAACTTAGCATACGATGTCGCGTTGCCACGAAGAATGGATTAGAGTGAGACTCTAGCAAGTACTCAAGGATGAGACACTTAGGGTAGTATTAAGTTCATCCGAGTGACGCAGGGAAAGGTGAGTCAGGCGCACGGTGATGACTTAATGAGAATATGACTCCTTGGAGTGAGAATATCATAAGATGGCTATCGACAAGCTCATGTGATTTGTGTAGTTAGGATAGCCTGAAAATTTGTAGAGCACTGGATATACGGTCCTAAGATA
Organism: Sambucus nigra; assembly: GCA_949130495.1. Taxonomy (NCBI): domain Eukaryota; kingdom Viridiplantae; phylum Streptophyta; class Magnoliopsida; order Dipsacales; family Adoxaceae; genus Sambucus; species Sambucus nigra. Next base: position 622,493,431 of record OX422210.1, on the reverse strand, counting down.
GAATTGATTTCAATAACGAATGCAACAGTTGGTTGTATTATTGATCACATGGTGTGAGTGTCGACCGCTAGAAAGGGTTGCCCGTAGAGGCGCCGGTACGCCTTGAGTACCAGCATAAGTGGTGCTAGAAATCGTTTGGACTTGATCATAAGGCGAGTGGAGACTCAGAATCGATTATGTAATGTCATGGTTGGCAAAATGGTGAGCATTAGAGCATGTAGCATATTGAGTATTTGATGACCTTAGTGTTGAGGACTTCAATGATTTGTCTTGGAGGATTCCTAAGACTTAGAATGGAGATTGGTGGACCCCGTAAACTTGAGGATTAATGGGCCGAGAAGTTCGGGGACAAAATTCCCCAAGGAGGGAAGTTTGTAATACACTGTCCAATAATTTAATTAAATTATCCTGAAGAGAAGTTAAAGATGAAAATGAGGGAATTTTTGGGTCAAACTGAATAAATAAATAAGATTATGGGACAAGGGTCGTTCAACCGACTGTGAGGGGTCATTCTAACGACATCCCCACGTCGTTAGAAGCGAGATGGATCTCGTGAGATGCAGGGGTTTAAACGACATGCCACTGCTTTACAGTGGCAGGTTGCGCGAAGGGTCGCACCAACCAAGGATAGAAAGAGATGGAGAAGTCATTCGAATGACTTGGAATTGGAATTGTCGTTCGAACAACGTAAATCGAAATTTTTTAATCAGATTGCCCTTGTGCGCTGTCACATTCCTGGCCATTGAAAATAGCCCAGATTGGGCAAATCGGGGATTTAAGGTTTTAGGATGTTTGACCATTTAATTAGGAGAAAATGCAAAAAGAGAGAGAGAGAGAGAGAGAGAGAGAGAGAGAGAGAGATGGGTGGTACCATATACACCCATTTCCACCATGGTAGAAGAAGAGCTACGAATTTTGGTGAAGTGTTGGGGGATTTTTGGAGAGATGAAGATGGGTTTTCATGGAGTTTGAAGTGGGTCTTACTTCGAAGCTTGGATGGCACACATTTGGAGAACTTTTTAAGGATGCATTTGGAAACCCCTTAAGGCCACCTTTGGAGGTGGGGGTTGATCCTCCTACAACAACATTTCTACCACTAATGGAGCCCTCAGAGGTGGGAAAACCTTACTCTTAGTATTAAGACTATATTTGCATATTTGTAGTCTTGTAATTAGATTACATAAGTAGGGTGCATTTGAATAAATGATGAAAATAATGTGTAGAATTAATAAACATTTTTATGAAATAAAAATATTGGAAAAAATGATATTTGTTGAAAATGTGAATAAATAAATATTTCTAAGTTTTGAAATATTAAAAGTTGGTATTTTATGAAAATAGTGTATTTTCTAGAAAGATTGATGTTAAACATTTTATGAAATAAAATGTTTGGAAGTAATGATTTATTTGGGTAAACATTGGCGAAAGAATGTTTCTTTCAAAAATGAAGATTTTGTAAAAAATGGACATTATGTGAGTTCGAAGAAAACTAAATGTCTTTGTGTATCAAAAATGTATTTTTGCAAGTATAATGAATTTCTATAATGAAAAGATATGTTTAAACTATTTAGTAGGATTTTAAGGTTTAAGATCCATCTTCTCATGCATATAAACTTGTAGTAATTTAGATTTAAGTGTATAGACAAGTTTGAAGAAGAATTAGTTGGGTTTAAACATGGAATGACAAAAAGTGAAAATATTAGTGTGTGAAACAAGGGTTAAAAATGTGATAAGAATAGTGTAAGACTACATGTAAAATGAAAGAAATGTTATTTTCTTATACGTCTGAAGTGTAAAAGGATTTCTTGAATAAAGAAAGTAAAGACACGTGTGATTTGGGAAAATGTTAATAAAGGTATTGAATAAGTGTTAATGGGTAAACATAGAGAAGTTAGTGTGTATAACTTAGTAGTGTTGTAAAAAATTAACACTTATGAGATTGAAAGGAATTAAAGAGGTAAAGGTGTCTCCAAGTAAGAAGAATATTACTCCAAGGTTTAAAAGAGTGTTAAGGTGTTAACACACTTAAGAAGTTAGGATGGGTAACACTTGTGAAAATGGAGTAAAGGGTGATTTTGAAAACAAATGGGTAAAATGGTAATTTACTTAAAGTGAAGCATTTTTATGAAATAAAAATATTGAAAGGGTGTTACACAAAGTGGTCCTAAATGAATATGATTTTTGGAATAAAATCAAGGATAAAGTGTAAAGGATATGAAATGGTAAAATTTCAAAGTGTAACACAAGTTGGGGTGTAAACCCGGGTTTTGGCTTCGACCGGGTAAAAAAGAAAGGTGAAGTAATGTGGACATTTGAAAAATGTTAAAACACATTAAAAGGAACTCGGATCACACCGGAATAAGCAAGAAGGGTCTAGAGCCCTAGGGTAAAAAGATAAAAATCACTGGCCAGAGCATATAGTGCGCATAGCCGGGGGTGTGGAGCCCGTTAAAGTATGTGGTATTTGAAGATTCCGAGAGAAGATAAAGGAATAAGGAACATGTCAAGAAATGGGTTGTGTGGTAAAATGTGTTTATACAACCTAACTTGAATGAATTAATAAATATTCCGGTAAAGGTTAAAATGGACAAGTAAATGTATAATTGATTAATGTCCATAAAGTAAGGAAAAAGGTAAAGTAAATGAGTAAGTGAGTGATTAAGCAATCTAAGTGGTTAGACCCATAATTAACACAAAAATGTGTTGTAAAAGGTTCTCAAAGATTAATTAAGTATTTTCTAATACGGTGTTCGCGTGTGTTGAAATGGTGAGTTTCAACGAAATACTAAAGTGTGTTGGATAAAATAAAAGGGATGATTTCGGTAAAAGAATGTTTTCGGGTAAATCAAATGTAGTGGTTACAAATGTTGAACCGTGCGTATTAAATAAAGCAAGAAATGCTAGAATGAATTAAAAGGAAGTCTTTTATAAGATTAAGGTATATTAATCTGGATAGATAAGGTTTTCGGATGTAAAACCGTATCATGCATTAAGTCTGGGTATATGTATGTATATATATGCATACAATGTAGTTACATGTGCACGTGGGCATAACGTGTTGAGTTTCCTTTCTGTCGTTCGATTCTATACTCTGCATTTGTATATTTCCCACTAAGTATAAGCTCACACACTCACTTTGTTACTGTAGGTTGGGAGTTGTTTCGTATTTTGAGAGCGTTAGACAGGTAATTACTTTCTTTATTTTACGCTAGTGGCCGTGTATGCTTGGACTTCGAGGTGCTCCCCATGGGTCCCTCGCGTAGTTTATTTGAAATTGGAATCGCATGCTAAACAAGTGAAATGTTAATTAAAATAAAACTGGACTAGCAACATTATATATGTTGTTTCATTGCACTTCACACCTAACACTCGGGTCGGGCCAGGTTAACCACGGGTAACCCATAAATCCGGGTCGTGACGTTACAGATATTGCCCTTATATTAACAATCTCATTTCCAATTGTATATTTCCTTTGAGATTTCTATTAATGTGTTTATTATTGTTCACTCATCCGTCTTTTAAAGAATGAATTGAAATTTAATTCAATACAATAAGAATTCAAGAGATTTAAGTACCTTTTTTATTGTTGGCAACTTGTACTTTATCTTGCAAATATATTTTTCATAGGGCGGCTAGTTATTTGAGTCAAACATGATTTGATGTGCTAATGATTTGTTGTTTTATAATAGTTTTATTTTGGTGTATATTTCTTGTAGATAAAAATTAAAAGTGAACATATGTTGGGTATAATTTATTGATATTGAAATGTGTATACAAAATATAAATGCGGATTCTAAAGAACACAATAAAAAAAAATAATATACTTAATTCAATCCTAAAAGTTGTTTTAAATAAGATGATTAACCATATTATCAACCAAAACACACACACACAAAGAGAGAGAGAGAGAGAGAGAGAGAGAGACTCTCCAACACACCTCGCTTAATACACCAAATTACATACCTCACTTATCCTCACTGAAGTGTACACAGTTGTTACATTTTGGGTCGGACCATTTTTAAAAACCCGACCCAAAATGTTATAATCCGGTACACTTAAGTGGAAAACAAGTGAGGTGCCATTCTTTGGTGTGTTGACTTTTATCCGGGCAAAAACATTATATCTCACCCAAAATCAAAAAAGGCCTTCAGTTTCAACAAGTATGCAGTACCTGCTCCTCACGTAGTCGTGCAAAGCTCTTCGTGCCTGTCGTGTGACTAAACTTCTGTTGTGCACGAATTGCCTTATTTGTAGCACTGCGTTTCTATAGCATTGAAATAACGTGATTCAATTTCTTGACACGAGCAGTTATAAATGAAACGTTTGTAACATATAATGGACTCAGTCATGTTATAATCATGCTGGGCATGTACCTCCCCTTCACTAGAGTTCCAATACGAGATAAGATACGACCACTGATCTGGAAGGACCCTCTCATCACGGTCTGCCAACCGTTCTTCATCAGTCTCGTGAGTATTATAATGGGCAGACTTTAGCATGCACTTCCAGTTCCTCCACTTCTTGGCAAGGGAATCCATGACCCAACTTTTACTTTTCGGGTCAATATCAAACTTTGACTACATATGGGAGGAACGTAGAATTATACAACAAAAAAGGGATATATATATATATATTCCCAAATAAGTATGCAGATTTTGCAAGAAACCAACCTAAACTATTTTTAATGCAAAGAATTCCCTTGAACTATGCACTCTTGTTGCAACCGCCTATTAGTTGCTAAAAAGTCCCCAGATGGGCATTTGTGCAACAAAATGCATAGGTCAGGAGATTTTGCATCAAAAATAGTTTTAAGGGGTTTCTTGCAACAAAAATTCACTTTTCCTAGGAAAAATGCAAGTCTCCAATTACCTCAACTTGCTTCCACATGTTTTCCTTTTTCTCATCAGGCATTGCCCTCCAATCAACATAAGTAAGAGGTGCCATGTGGCCATCACGTGCCAGCGTACCTAAGAAGTTGGCTAGCTTGGGTGCCTCAAGACCGATGGGCTGCCCCAGCTCATTAGTGGAAATAGATATTTTACCTGATGTATTCCACACTTCAAGGCAGCGGGTGGGGCCTCGCCCTCTCCTTTTCTTGTTAGCGGAATCTATTTAGAACGGAATAAAGAGTGATAGGTCAGCAGAAACAACGGGGAAAAAAAGGCTCAAGTGTCAAAAAAACATGGAACTTTCAGTTTTTTGCAAGAAACCCCCTGAACTATTTCTAATGTAAGAAACACCCTGAACTATGTATCTTGTAACAAAACTCCCTCCCATGTCACTAAAAAAATCACTACAAAGTCCCAATGACGGGGTATATGCAACATAATGGATAGTCGAGGGTGTTGTTGGAAAAACTTTAAAAGTTCAGGGTTATATGATATACCTGCTGCTGTACAAATATTCGTCTCAGGTTCTTCGGGGGAAAGCTGTTCCTGGTCAGAGCTCATCTGAGCCTGGTATCCCTGGCTGAAAATTGATGACTGATCGGACTGTACTGGGCTTGGGCTCATCTCGTCCAGCTGCTGGTAGCTATGGTTGTCCCTAACAGGGACCAATTGGCACGCTTGCCCCTGTTTGCTGTCCCTCATGGTAGTAGACTTGACGGGCGATAGTGCGTGCAAATGTCCTTCACAAAAAATATATTAGAAATTCAAACTTACAATGAAAATACACACACACACACACACATAGATATATATATATATATATATATATATAGAGAGAGAGAGAGAGAGAGAAAGAGAGAGACCAGTGACCAAAAACAGGCAACAGTTATTGTTCAGAAGACATATAAGAAACTGAATTATTTTGTTGCCAAAACTTTCAACTCCATAATTATCAGAAGTTACAAGAAGTATTCATCATAGCGACAGAAAAATAGGAAAGAGGCATTAGTTTTGAATGAGAAATGTGAACTCCTCACCACTAATAGCCTGTGGCTGTTTCTGGTGCAAATCAGCTGAAGCCCAATACTTCATGAAGTGCGTCTTCACCCGCTTCATAAGCTCCAAAATATAATCACCTCTCTTATTATACTTGGAGCAATTATCCCAAATATATTGCACATCCTTAAACACATCCTCTGAATTCATGTACTTGAGGCCATTCTCTAAATTGTTGCAGATTGTTCCAAAATCCATAGGTGTATCAATGACATCAAAATAGTCCTGGTTGCACCCCACCAAACGACAACAGAGAGAGGGAGTCAAAAAACAGAACTAGTACAAATAATTGTGGGATTCTTATTGATCCAAAAAATAACATTAGAGGGCCACCATAACATATTATAATAATAAAGAACCAAGAACTTATAGAGTAACTCATACTTACAGGTATTCCCAATGCAATAGGATTCACAGGGATGTTAAAGGGTGCAGCTGCATCCATTTTCATAATCGTCTTTATTACCTGCAAGGGACAGAACGATGACATATACAAGTAGAAATGAAATATCATATTCAAAACAGACCTTTCAGGGACATATAATGATAAATATATGATATATATATATATATATATATATATAACATACCGCCAGGGAAGCATTTAGTTCTGCCTCGTTGTATTTAGGATCCTGATGAGGTAATCTCAGTTGTTCTTGGTGAGTACTCTCACTCTGCATCTGTGGTGCTTTACTGATCAACTTTATTTTTGAAGAACCAAAACCCCTAGACGACTTGGTTGCTATGGTCCCACTTTTCTTGGACAGATCATCTGAAACAGCTAAATTCCTTTTTCTCAGTGAGTTGACATTATCTTCTGTTCTCTCATTACTTACTTGTTTTTCTAGACCTGCTTGCTGGGCTATTATATTGCTAGAGTCAAATGCAGGATTGTCAAAATCATCCAGATTATTGTGGTTTGAATTTGACCAACCAACGTTTTGAAATGCATCATTTGGAGGTACCACAGAGGGCTTTTGGGGTTTGCCTTTTGCATAACTACGCTTGCGCTTCATTGTTACACAACTAACAATCTTGAATATATAGAACCTTCCTTGTCAAAATAAAGAAAATTTTGATATAAGGATCATATACATATCCATTTCAATCTCCCAATATAAAGAGGAACAAATCAAATAGATTTCTTTTGACCTTCAAGGGATGCACCTAAAGTAAATAATTCACGCAAAACATTTTCAGGACGCTTGCAAAATCTCTTACTGTTGCATGCAAACTAACATAGACTAATCGTATTTTCAACGTGCGATGCTCACAGACAAGTTGTGACACTAGTATTCCACAGAGATGAAGGGGGGAAAAAAGTTGTTTGACACGTTTCTCTAAGATCATTTCCAACCAATAGGAGACCTTAAGATCATCAAGCCCTTGTCGTGGTCCAACCATGCTAATCAAACCAGGCTTTGTTCCCTGAAATACATTTTTTCATGCTGACAACGAAAGCTCTATCTAGGGTCCTAGATATCCCAAGTGATTAGACTGACAAATGGCCAACCGTTGGACTCATAATACCATTTCAAAAACTCTTGAGCTGCAAATTCTGATAGAGGTGAGAAAAGTAGCCTCTTAAATAGAGGTGGAAGTTTTAAAAACATCACGATAACATTATATGATACGAAATTGATTCAAGATATCGTGTTCATGTAGTGTTAGTGTCGGGAAGTTTTACACAATGTAGTGTCATGTTTATGTCAATTATGACACAAAATTAGTACAATTTTGTGTTATGTAATGATGTTATGTATCGTGCCCATACCTTTTGAGTTATGCAGACGTAATATATTTATTTTCAATATATATTATGAAAGGTTTATTTATAAGGAGATGTGTCCAATTTTATGTCCGTATTTTTCGTGTCTTAGTCTTACATCTCGAATGGGCATAAGAAAATTATTAATCATATTAGTTGTTTCGTGTTTAAATGTTCATTTTAAACAGATTATAAAAGCATGATATTGTGTCGGGTCTATGTCTTTGTTTTTCTAGTAAGGTCATGACGTGTCTGGTTATAACACAACCCAAAATTACAAATTGCCACCCTACTTTCGAACAGCCCACTTGAATTACCTTGCACTGTCATACTAACAAGGCTAGTACCATCTATGATAAAGAGTATTGTGGACGACGCAACTGCGAACTAAAGAGAATTTTTATTCAATATGACTGCTACTTGAATCGATAAGAATGAATGGTCAAATCTGTATACATACTTTAACCCTCATAGTCCAAAAAAATGTAACCTGAAAATGACGTGAAACAAAATATATGGTTCCTCCTCCTGTTAAGGTTGTTCCTCATCTGGCTCATTATCACCAGCATTTTGTTCTTTTAACCTGAACACCACTAGATAATGTAACTTGAACAATGGGGAATATCTGCTCCTTAAACTCACTGATCAAGCAACTAACAAAGAAATGTTCGGACAACCCTTCTGTTCGATCTGCACATTCCTCAAAATGATTATGGTAAACCTTAACCAAACCATTTTGTTTGAATATGATTGGGGCACCCACATCATTTTTTTATACATTTGGACCCAAAAAAAGACTCGTCGTGTGAGAAGTTTACTCACATTGGGGCACCATGGGTGCTCATAAATCCCTGCGGTCAAATCCAAGGCCTTCTCTTCCAATTAAGGCTGTTAATTTTAATTTTTTTTTTTTTGAAAACTACAACTTTGTATATTGAGTTTGTATCACGCCAAGCCCAAAGTTCCTGGAAATGCTAAAACCCTAGCAATTTACGTGTTGGTACGCAGGTTCCCAAATATGGTAAAATTAGTGACCAGATTGTTCCCTTAGGTTTGGTTTTACAAGAAAAAATACAAAAATTAAAAAAAAAATTAAAAAAAAAAAACATAGTTAATAATTATAATGCACTACTCACGTGTCTCTACCATCTTACACAATGACTTACATTAATATTCAAGTACCCAATAATAGTGATGGACTCATTTTCTTTCCTAGTATATGGAGCTCGGTGCATCCATCTCCTTTTTTTCTAAATCTTGAGGTGCGGTGTCCAGGACCTCTTTGAGCACTAAACTTATCCCATGTATATGTTTAGACTCTCCAATCTGCGCTCTGCGCACACGCTATGGAAGGTGGCCCTAAGAGCATTTAAATTCTTAACCTCTAAGATTGAGTTATAGCCGCTCCCATGTATTTGTTTTTTAGGTGTTGATCTTGTTGTAATAACTATGAGATATGTGTCATTCTCTGCGAAAAAGAAGACGGGCGGTTAGAGGCGGTTACAAGGCGGTTGAGGACGGTTTTGGACTTAATAAAATTTTAAAAATACATGAAATGGGAGCCTAATAAAACTTGGAAAATGAGACTAAACCCCAAAAAACTATTTGTATTTCCTCAAATCATAGGATACGGTTTTTCTCGATCAAAAAATTTATCAATCTAAAATAATTTTATTGGCTTTAGTCCCATCTCCAAAGATTTGTGAGGCTCCACTCCCATGTATATTTAAAATTGTAATAAGTTCCATAACCACCCAAAATTGCTAAGTAATCACCCCGTTTTCTTTTATCAAAGAATGACACTTGTCACATATTTGTTACAATAGGACCGACAACTCAACTCAACAAAGTCTTTTCCCAATTATTTGGGGTCGGCTACATGAATCCTATTTTTCCATTCCATTATGTTCAGTGAAATATCTTCGATGAAAGCATATGATATTATGTCCTTTTTTACAATATCCCACCAAGTCAGTTTAGGCCTACCTCTACCCCTTGCGTTACCATCAATTCTAACTAAATCACTCTTCTTTACGGGAGCATCCATTGGTCTACGCTTGATATGTCCAAAACATCTAAGCCGATTTTCTCTCAATTTACCTTCTATAAGATCTACTTTTACCGTTTTACAAATTTGTTCATTTCCAATTTTATCCGTTAGAGTTTTATTACAAATCCATCTTAGCATTCGCATCTCCGCCGCACTCATTTTCTACACATTTTGTTTTTTAATTGCTCAACACTCTGTCCCATATAACATGGTTGGTCTAATGGTCATCCTGTCAAAACTTTTTTTTAATTTCAAAGGTATACGCCTACCGCACAATACGCAGGTAGCGCTTCTCCACTTAACCCACCCTGCTTTAATCCTATGAGTAACATCATCACTAATATCTCCATCTTTCTGGATAATCGAGCCTAAAAAATAAAAATGATAATTTCTGGATATCTCTTGACCCTCTAATTTCACCACATCCCCGTTTGTCCTCCTATTACTACGAAAATTGCACTCCACATATTTTGTTTTATTCTTGCTTATTTTAAATTCTCTTATTTCCAAGGTTCTAAAAAAAGCAGGGGATGACCGAGGCGTGGAGGTCAAGCCATAAACCTTAGAAGCCTAGGCGGGCCTTAGGCCTAAAAAAGCGTGAAAAGGCGTTTAGTTTTTTTTTAATATATTTTAACATTTTTAACAATAACAAGGCTATTAAAAATACTAAAATCGTACATACCTTAAAATAAGTCTAAATATATGCAAACTAAAATGCTATTTTTTTAAATACTAAGAAAAAACAAAAAAAAATGAAAAAAAAAAGAGAAAAAACACGCGTTTTTTTGGACAAGAGGCAAAGAGGTTTGGAACACCATTTGTCTTTTGATTGTTTTGAATGATATATTGGTCCGATTTTTTAAAAACAACTCATTAAAAGGTGATATCGTTTCACTAAAGCGTTTTTGGTTTTAAAAAAATGTGTGCCTTAAGCCTTTTACCAAGAATAAGGCGTGAAAGGCTTAAGGCGGGGCATTTCTCCCAAGCCCATCTAGGCTTGCCTTTTAGAACGCTGCTTATTTCTAGATTCTCTCTTCACTTCAATCTAGCATTAATCTCCGTCTTAGTCTCATCCATCAAAACAATATCATCTGCATATAACATACACCACGACACCTCATCTTATATGTGTCCATTCAACTCATCCATAACAAGAGCAAAAAGATAAGTACTTAGTGTTAAACCTTGGTGTCATGGTTCAAAGTCGCGGTATCGGTCTATGACTCGGCCGCTCAATTTTTGACTCAGTATCGGTATCGGGTTTGCGCTCGAGCGATACGCAACTATACACTATTTAAAGAACTCCAAAAAAATTGAAAAATACAAAAAAAATTAGAAAATAAGAATAATAATATGTCTCAATTAGACAAGTACAAAATCATCATTTTGTATGCATAACATTATCAAATGGTTTATACTGAATCATCATTTAGTATGCATAGCATTGTCTAAATCAATATATATTTATTAATATATTCTTCGTGAATTTTATAATAGTACCTATTACTAATTAAGGATATATATAATGTAAATAATCATACACTTTAAGGATAGATAAATAATGGTACATTTTAATATAAATTAAGTAAATACTAAAAGAAAGTTAAATGAGAGATAATCCCCCCTTTAGTAACGCTACAAGAAAAGAAATGTGAGATTCAACCAAAGGATCCGATTTGCATCCACGAAACATCATATACCATGTACCGAATTGAAAGCAATTGCTCTGATCGTGATATGGATGCAAAATCGGAGCTCAATTGAGTGACTTAGAAGTTGAGACAGAGAGATCGATGCTTAGTAACTTATACTATCTCGGTCAATATATCACCGATATGGGTTCATACTACCGTGATATCGTCGATATGGGCCGATTCTATCGTGTTATCACTGATATGGGCTAATACTACCAAGAAATTACCGATATAGGGTTGATTCACACCAATAATCGAAAACTCAACTCGTAACTCGGAATCGGATCGGTGGGTACCGATACCTAGTCAACTAGGCCGTATCGTCGCAGTATCGATCTTGACTTTAAACCATGCTTGGTGTAGACCTACAGTAATTAAGAATTCACTACTTTCTTCAGTTGATGTTCTTACTATAGTCATGGCACCATCATACATATCCTTGATCACATCAATATATCTAAGAGGCACTCATTTTTTATGTATAACCCACCATATTATATTACTTCGTATCCTATCATATGCCTTCTCCAAAATCTATAAAGGTCATCTTTTTCTCCCTATACCTCTCCCTTAATCTCCTCAATAAATAAATTTCTTCAATTATTGACCTTCCAGACATAAACCCGGATTGATTCTCAAATACAGTTGCTTTCAATCTTAATATATATTCAATCACTCTCTCCCATAATTTCATTGTATGACTCATTAACTTAATACCACGATAATTTGAACAACTTTATATGTCCCCTTTATTTTTATAAATAGGTACTAAAACACTCTTTCTCCATTCATTAGACATCCAATTAGTCATTATAATTCCATTAAATAATTTTGTAAGCCAAGATACTCATTCCTCCCCTAAGCACTTCCAAACCTCAATAAGGATACCATCTGGTCCTAAAGCCCTACTTGGTTTCATTTTTTTTAGAGCAATCATAACCTCTAATGTCCTAATTATGAAAAAATATATATTTTCTCGAGTCACCCTAAGTTTCTCTATATCTAATCTACTCTCATTATCTCTACTTAATAACATCTCGAAGAAATTTTTCCATCTTTCCATGATCCCGTCATCCTTGACTAGGACTCTCGAATCATTACTTTTAATACACTTAACGTTATTAAAATCCTTTATTTTTGTCCCTAAGCTTAGCAAGCTTATAAATACTTTTAGGACCGACAACTAAAAAACCAAAAACATGGGAGTGGCCACAAGTGAATTTTTAAAAATTGAAGTAAATACTTAAAATCCCGAGAAGATATAATTCTATTGGTTACTGAGTATGGGAATACTTCATATTTTTCCTTTAAAATTCGCATGATTTTGAAGAAACAAAACATATATATTACTCCACAAAGTTCACACCCAAAGCTTGAAACCTAGCAACACAATGAACTTCAACCTTCAAATTTGAAAAGTAAAAAGGAATGCAGACTTCTTTATCATGAATATAATTTTTTTTATCTTTTCCAAAACATTCCGACAACACATACCCAGATTGGGTAACAAATTTGAAAGCCATAAGAACGCTTAAACTTCAACTTTCTTATGTAAAAGTTAATTTAGTGTCCGAAAAAAGGGAACTTTATATCTCCAAATCCTATATGTAATTTTTTCATATAATTTGAGATCCTTATAGAACAGAGTAGATATAATCGTAGAAGAGAATTTTGAAACACTAACCTCGCACCAGCGACCCTCTCGACGGTCGACAGGTGAGTATAGAGAGAGAGAGAGAGGGTGTAGAAGTTGCAACGGAAAAGGAGAATTGCCGTCACTGAAGTGATTAGGTTATAACTTTTTGGGTGGGCCGCTATAGGTAATCTTTCGTCGCCCAAAACCCCTAATTCTATTGGGTCGTTTCACAAGCGCGGGATTTCTTTTTCTTTTTCCTTTTATTTTTCTTTTGCCGCCAATAGTAACTAAATTCTTCATTAGTGTTATTACTTTCTTTTTATTTCTTTTAATCGCGATGAAAAGTAAAATGATGAAATGTATTTTACATATTCAAAGTTCATTTTTTGTTAGTTTAAAATTGTAAATAAGTGCACATACTATAATTAAGCATATTTAAACAAAAATAGTGAACAAAATTTAAATTTAAATCGATGAAAACGTATTTCACTATTTTATTTTTCATCGCGTTAAGATATATTTCATCCTGAACCAAAAGGACCCTAAAAGATATTAATGCATCATTGTCACATTATCACCTATATTAAGGGTGACATGTATATTTTATTATTAACAAATTGATGACTAATCTGAAGAAAAAAAAAAGATCGAATAAGACTAATATTTATTTTTTAATTTAAAAAAAATGTGAGCTCTTCAATGATGTGTGTTATGTGGAAACCACAAATATTCGCTTTTATTTTAATGTATATGTACTCGTATGTATCATCTTCTATCTCTTTGTATATCATGTGTCTTTAATTTTCATAATAAATCTACATATACTCTCAATGCAACTCAATAGAGGCATATCATTCAATTCGATCTCAATATATACTAGAAAGTGCATTGAATTTAAAAATCATTTTGACAATCGACACAAGTGACGAGGGCTTGCATGGAGGTAGCATTACAACTACGTGCTTGGACGTCACTTCATCATTTCTCTACCGTTTATGGAAGTTCCTCCCTGAGTGAAGGCATATATCAATAGGTTTATAACAAATAATCATCAAAGGAACAACAGCAACAACAACAACAACAACAACAATAATAATAATAATAATAATAATAATAATAATAATAATAATAATAATAATAATAATAATAATAATAATAATAAATATTTTGAGAGATATTAGTCGGGAAGAGATTATGAAAAGCTCGCCATTTTTATTTCTTTCTAAATTGAGGCTAGGTCTCTTAATAATAATCTTTCACTCTCTAGTATCATCTCTCCAATCTCATTAACTCCTTAACCTCACATGCCGCACATCTTTCCCTACTCATTTGGAGTCTTCAGTAATTTTTACTATATTTATTAATTGTGTTTTTCTTACTTTAATACATTACTAATTTTCACTTTTAGACTTCAAAATAATTTAATCACTTTATTAGGCTTAGTACATTTTTTGTCGCTAAATGTCAACTAATATCACTTTCAATGGTGAATTTTTCACATTTAACGACGAAAATAGCACTAAAAGCTAATAAATTGATTAGTTGGTATTAAAGTCTAATATCGAAAATTACTAATGATTAGAGTAAAAAAAATATATATTAATAAGGTCTCTATCATGCTTATTTTTTACGCATCTATCATTTCATCACCATTTTATCTGTTTGTCTTTCCAACCTTAAATGTGAAATTGAGCCCCTCTTTACAATAATGAAAAGGCTTCTTACTTGAGAGGTTATAATATATCATTTTAGATTTCACCTTTCACCTTATTCTTGGATTTGAATTTAATTTTAAATTAGATAAGAAGGTTGCAGACTATTATTTGCGCGAGCACTTGCATCTCGATTGTGTCCCCTCAACAATCTATGGGGATCTTGTCTCGAGAAATGTCTTTCTAAGTATGAAGTATATGGAAAAGTTGGATTTTAGGTTATTGAGGGTGACTATTGATCTTGAACTTGGGTATTTATTCGACCAAAAACTTTAGACTAATTTTGTTATAGTTAAAAGGGGAATTTCGACTATTATGACCCTGTAGAGCATGATTATGAGGTAGGCTTCACTCCAGGTTTGTAAATTTCTTCTTCAAATCAAATAACAGGTATATGTGTTAATATACATAAGTGTGGTCTCGTATTGGACTAGACCTGGCCCAGCTCAGTCGACCTTACTCGACACCTATCAGGCCCATATACTCATTGGCCGACTCAGCGTAGGCCCACCTTCAACAACCTTGGCCTCAGAGACCTTGTCCTCAAGATATGTTATCACTCAACAAGATATGTTCTCCAACAAGCCTTTTCTTATGTCTCGACCCACTCATATATCGTCCTCGTACCACGCTGAGAGGGTGAGACCTTATCGATCATCCTGAGATGATATTCTGCAGTCTTCATGGTCGTCCCCTTGGGAGACCATCCTTTAGTGTCGGCTTGGCCAGGACCTTTGATCAAGCGCGAACCGTGCATCGTGTAATACGCAAATCGTTGTAATCGGTTCGGCGACTCAATGTAAAAAAAACATAAACTACAACTACACTTGATAAGCAAGCATAGCGGTAAGTCGGGTATCGTAAGAAATCCACAAAGAGTGATTGAATTTTAGATTTTAATTTCATTAAAACTTCAAGAATAAAAGTGTAAAAGGTGATAGGTTAGAAATGGTAAAAAGGAAAAAATAAGAAGTTAAAACTAAATTACAACTAATTAAAATGAGAGTCGGGATCGCATCCCCGCCATGGGCTAAACACGCGAAATTAGAATTTCGATTCAAAAACATTTAACTGAACATTTTTAGTTAAGCATAAACATCACAAATTAAGGGATTTTAACCCAAAAAAGCGAGATAAAACATTTAATCAAAAATGGCCACATGCGTCTTAAATTCGGATTATCGCTATAAACACTAACGTGCATGACAAAGAAAGTTAAACGCATAATAATCCGACTTTAATACGCGAGGTTTCAATTAAATGCAATTTTCCCCCAAAACTAACTTTCGGATCTCGACGCCTATCAATGGCGGACACACGATCCAAACCCTATGTAAATACTCACTACACATGTTTAAGACAACAAATAAAACTAATTAACCAATTAAAACAAGCAATAAACTAACAAAAACTAATTAATCAAAGCAAAAAAAAGTAAATAAAGCATGGAACAATAGAAAGAAACTATGTTAATGGAGAGTGAAGATGAATAGTACTTACATACACAAAAATGGTGAAACCTTTAGAGAGATAAGCTCCCAAAGAGAACCCCCCCCCAAAAAAAAACTAACCTAAAATGAATCTTCTCAAGTCTAAAAATGATTCCCCCCCCCCCTTTAATACAATGTTTTTTTACATATACCCAACCAAAAAGCGACTTAAAAAATGAAATTTGCAGACTTTCAGCCCAATCGATTCGCACTGTCCGAATCGATTCGCAACTGATAGTACTGAATATTCAGCTTTGTCCAACTTTACGGAAAATACCATAACTTCTTCGTTATAACTCGTAATTAGGCCCGGTCGGAGGCTACGGGAAGATAATCAGAGGGCTACAACATCCAAGAAGACATTAGGCCAAAAAACCAAATTATGAAATGATTAAAATTCCCTTGAATGTGACCTTGAGTGTAATTTTGAAGATAAAATCATCCTAAAAATGCCATAACTCCCTCATTATACATCGGAATCATGCACTGTCGGTGGCCACACGAAGAGAAATCACAGGGATTCAACTTCCGTGAAGAGTTTGGGATCAAAATCCGAATATTAAAATTACTAAAATGCCCCCGAAGCTGCAATAATTAGCGAAACTTTTTCGAAAAGCGACCAAACTTCACACTAAGCACCGAAATACCTACAAAAGCTCAATTATACCTCATATATCATGTTAACTTATAAAACGAAGGTTGTCTGAATAACAAGCATAAATATAGGAATTAAGGTACCCGATGGGGCTAAAATGCATAAGTATAAGGGGTGAAAAATACAATATTCATTCCGAATCACACCCCCTAACTTACACATTGCTAGTCCCTAGCAATGAAATACAAAGCTAAAAGAACTACAAGCAAACCACAAAAATGGAGATATGTACAATAGGGATAAATGCCACTTTCGCGGGCGAACAATTGCATTTAGCATATGTAATAAGTCGTTAAATCCCTAGGTTACCATAGGGTTTTCAGGGATGAAACCCACAAACATCATATGGTTTCCTCAAAATATGCCCAACCCAACATGCGACAAACTCAACAAAAATAAAAAAGATTTTAAACATATTATTAGCATAGTGATTGAATACACACAAAAGTTCGTAGTTATTAACATGATAGAACGAACTTCATAGAATTAAAACCTTAAAAGTGGGAGGGGGAGAGAAAATGCAAAATATAATTTGACCAAAACTTAAATAAACCGGATAAGCGTTAAAGCAAGCATATATTTAATCCTCACGGGCATTACACTCAATAAATGAATTCACTATGAAACGGGAGGTAACACACGGAACATGCGGGCATAAAGAGTAAATGCAAATGGAAACAAGGTCGCACACATGTCACAAATGAAGAACGCTATATAGGAAATAAAAAATTGTAATCTCAATTAATGATACTGCTGATTAAAGGAGGCGGAATGCATTTTCACAGATTATCAAAACTATTTAAACGTTTAAATTAAATGTACCCTAAGATCACATAGGACTTGATAGGGTTATAATGTAGGCTAGGTTAGGGTACGAAAAGAAAGGAATGTATGTACGGATTCAAAGTGTTCAAAAATGAAAAACTTGGGATAATGGAAAGATTGTGGGCAATATCAGAATTAGAAAATGATTTCCAAAACAAGCATTAGATATGAAATTGGAGAGCGACAAGGATTATTGAACTATATACACAAGATATACAACTTTCTCTTTCTTTTATTTTCTTCTTTTTCTAAGTTTTTTTAAAAAAAATTCTTTTGCCTTTTGCTTTTCTTTCTATTTTTTTTTTCATTTCTTTCTTTTCTTTTCTTTTCTCACTCTCATATGCTTAAATTGCAATAAAAAAAACATGAACATCATTCAATCCCAAGAAACATTCCAAACAAAGGTATGTAAGGTCATATGTATGGTTTAAAACTACAATGTGGAGTTGGTTATGGGATTTTGGGTGATGAAATTAAAGGCTATATTTAGGCTCAAAGGGGTTGATTAGGGAAACATTAAAGGTGAGGTCAAGGCTAATATGAGTGACATAATAAAGATCACCTATGATCATTTCATAAAGTTTATGCATTTCTCAAAGTCAAAACAATTTTGAAAATCATGCTCAAGTAACACATTTCAAGATATAAACTCAATTAATAAACGATCAAATGAAAGAATAGTGAGATTACCAACGACTATAACGTTTTCAAAGAGAAAAGAAAAGTGTATAACAGTCACAAACGAAGAAAAGCCCAAAGCTCACTCGGTGTAAGTATATACAATGAAACAAAATATTATCGAGTTATAAAAATCTTAAACCAAATTAATAAGACAAGAAAAGCGCATGTACTTATGGGATAAAGTTTAATTCGTGAAATTATTCATAATATCAATGATTTGAGGACTAAAGTCTAATAACTTCTAAAATCGAGAACATGTATCGTTGAGTTGTTTAATGGATAGGGCAATTATTGAAATTTATCATCGGAAACAAGGCAAAATGCCCAAGAAAGGAGAAAAAAGAAAAAAAAATAGAATTTTGTAATTTTTTAACAAAAAGCATACTTAGTAACTAAATGTGAGCAAAACCATGGACAAAATAAATAAATGGATAAAATATCATACACCCCCTAACGTAAATGTTGGATTGTCCTCAATGCGCACTAGGAACACCACACAAAGAGAGGAAAAAATCGATATTACTCAAAATTGGAGCAATCTCCATAAGCATGAGTCCAAACGAATCTACAAAACAAGTTAGTACCGAGCATAGCAAAAACAAATAACAAAAAGTTAAATAATTACACTGGACTATATTAGAAGGAAAGAAAAAAAAGGAAGAAAATTAAAAGCTAACTATGTACAACCTACTATTGAGGCTTCACACTAACTATACACTAGAAGTCTAAATAGTTGAGGATCCACACAAACAACAATTTGACTTTGAAAGATCAATGGTGGCCCCTCCAAAGAAAGCATGCCTCCCGAAAAATATGAATTCCGTTTGAACAACGGAAGGCATGTGGGTGGTGAAAAAAGTGAATCATCGTTAATTTGAAAATTTGGGCGGACGATGGGGGATTTGGATAACAAGGGGGAAAGGTACACTAGAGGCCCAAGAAAATCGACTCATCTCCCCAAGGTTTTTCAAGTGGAATGGGAGATGGTGCACACACGGGGCTAACATCCATCGAAAATAAGTTGGGTAAAGAGTCCTCGTCGGCAAAAGGTTCACAAGTTTCAATAATTTTTACCGACTCATAGGAATCAACCGACAATTCTAATCGTTCGATCACGAAAAACGAATATGGTGATAAAACAAATTCAATCTCAATCGACTCATCGCCGGAAGGAGATTGAATTTCGGGGGAGAAAGATTCACACTCGATGAGAAATTCTTCAAAATATTTAGGTGAAACACAAGTTTCCACCTCCTCTTTATTTTGTACATAAGAATTCATCTCATCGCAAAGTGCTCTGAGTCTCATTCCAGCACCATTTAGGCTTTCCAAACCTTGGGAGTAAAGAAGAAAAGTTTCTTTTAAAGTAAGCTTCATCGGCTCTAGATCCTTGAATTCCTCATTTGGTTGAAATTTATCTTCACATTCATCGAAATAAGAATCGTTATTGGATTCGAATAATGAATCCAACTCAAGCTCCTAATAACAATTTTTATTTCGATAAATGTTTTCAAGTCTTCCAATCTCAAGAAAATCTTCAAAATGGAAAACTTGAAAACTATCCCCAAAGTAAGCATCATTAGAATGACCGTAATAACTATAAAAGAAATACATGATTACCAAATTGTATGTAGATATAGAATTCGATGAAAGGTGTGCGACCGAGAATTAACGTTTTCAAGAGCTCAAGTATGCAAATCCTACAAAAAAGCTTAAAACAAAGAATACAAATAGAAAAGAAAAAATACTACGAAATAATAAAACCAACTACAATCTAAAACACACTCCCCAACAACGAAGCCATTTTGATCAAGTGTGAACCGTGTAATACGCAAATTATTGTTATCGATTCGATAACTCGATGCAAAAAAAAACTAAACTGCAACTACACTTGACAAGCAAGCACAACGGTAAGTCGTGTGATTCGTATCAAATATTGCATATTTTCGCCCGTTATCCTTATTCATTCTAGCGCTTTTATGGTCCTTAATGCCTATATTTATGGTCATTAACCAGACAACCTTGGATTTGGATATATACATGTTTTGTAGGGGTTAATTGTGCTTTTGTAGGTATGAGAACGCTAAAAGTGAGGATCCGTTGCATTTCGAAGAAGTTCCGTCGTGGAATGCTACTTCAAGGGCATTTTAGTCGATTCACATTTCTTTTCCAGCTCTTGGAAATTCCACGAATATGTTTTTCATTTAGTTAGCATCGCGTGGCCACAAACGGTGCGTCGTTTGGAGTTCGAACGAAGAAGATATGCCCGTTTCCGTTATTGACCTTTTCCCCCTCTTCATGGAACAAGGATTGCAGAAAATAGAGTACCAGTCGACCGCGTACCTGGGATCGGTCGACCGTGGTCTGGGTTTTTGTCGTGGGAAGGAGATAGTGCACTTATACAAGAAGGACCTGTCGACCGTGCCCTACGACCGGTCGACCGGTGATGCCAGATATTTTGTGCTCTTTCCTCTTTCTTTCCTTTTTCCTTTACTTTTTCCCACTTACTATAAATGCCCATTTTTGTTGTAATGTCAAAAATTAAGTAGTTAGAATAGATTTTAGAGAGAGTAGGTTAGGGTTTGAGGGTTTTTGGTTAGTTCTTCTTTATTTCCTCTTGGATTGACACATTTTTGGGTATGTAATTTTACTATTCACTCACCCTCTCCATTTAATATAGTTGTATTTCCTTATTTTTTTAATTTCTAGATAATTTACATGCTTTGTTAAATAGGTTTACATGCTTTGATTTACTCACTTTCTAGTATAAATTTACGACGTTTATTTACCGCGTTTTTAACATGATTTCTAGGTAATTTAAATTAGGTTGTGTTTGAATGGAACTCACTCGGGTTAACGTGTTGCTTTGCTTGGTGATAGTGTTTATGGGTTTATTCCATGTGTGTTGTCCTAGTTATTATGCCTAGGAGATTTGACGGGGCATATCATGTATGTCCCGTGCTTACGACCTTTCGCGCGTAATTTTCGGAATATTTGTTGACGCCAAAATCTTATTAGGCTTTTATGAGAATTTAGGGGCGTGACAACCCTTGATTTAATTAACTGTCGAAATGAGACGCATTTGTAATAATTCGTTGACCCATGTAACCATTTTATACAAATTAGCCTGGGTGAGGGATATTCGACACAACCTATAGTTTTACTCCTTTGTTAGTCTAGTTTCAATACCCTCTCCTAGATTAAACATTTACCTTTCATGTATCTTTTCTTTTAGTTTGTAATCATCTTTTCCCTTTTTTATTTCGGAACACTAAATCATATAAATTCTAGCAACTCGTCCCTGTGGATTTTTGATACCCAACTTACTGCTAGACTTTCCCCGCAAGTGTAGAAGTAATTTATGTTTATTTGTATAGTCACGGCGAGACAGAAAACAACGACTGTGCACTTTACACGCACACACCTCTTGCGCATCTATCATCGGGTATCGTAAGAAATCCACAGGGAGTGATTGAATTTAGATTTTAATTGCTTTAAAACTTTAAGAATGATAGTGTAAAAGGTGATAGGTTGGAAATGGTAAAAAGGAAAAAATAAGAAGTTAAAATTAAATTACAACCAATTAAAACGAGAGTCTGGATCGCATCCCCGCCATGGGCTAAACACGTGAAATTAGAATTTCGGTTCGAAAATATTTAATTGAACATTTTAGTTAACCATAAACATCACACATGAAGGGATTTTAACCCAAAAATGTGAGATAAAACATTTAATCAAAAATGGCCACACGCGTCTTAAATTCGGATTATCATTATAAACACTAACATTGCATGACAAAGAAAGCTAAACGCATAATAATCCGACTTTAATACGCGAGGTTTCAATTAAATGAAATTTTCCCCCAAAACTAACTTTCGAAGCTCGACGCCCATCAATGGCGGACACACGATCCAAACCCTATGTAACCACTCACTACACATGGTTAAGACAACAAATAAAACTAATTAACCAATTAAAATAAGCAATAAACTAACAAAAACTAATTAATCAAAGCAAAAAAACAAAGTAAATAAAGCATGGAACAAGAGAAAGAAACTATATTAATGGAGAGTGAAGATGAATAGTACTTACAGACACAAAAATGGTGAAACCTTTAGAGAGAGAAGCTCCCAAAGAGAAACCCCCCAAAAAACTAACCTAAAATGAATCTTCTCAAGTCTAAAAATGACCCCCCCCCCTTTAATACAATGTTTTTTTACATATACCCAACCAAAAAGAAACTTAAAAAATGAAATTTGTGGACTTTCAGCTGAATCAATTCGCACTGTCCAAATCGATTCGCAACTGACAATGTTGAATTCTAAGCTTTGTCCAACTTTATGAAAAATATAGTAACTTCCTCATTATAACTCGAAATTAGGCACGGCCAAAGGATACGCGAAGATAAATCAGACGGTTACAACATCCAAGAAGACATTAGGCAAAAAAACTAAATTATGAAATGACTAAAATTCCCTTGAATGTGACCTTGAGTGTGATTTTGAAGATAAAACCATTCTAAAAATGCCATAACTCCCTCATTATACATCGGAATCATGCACCGTTAGTGTCCACGCAAAGAAAAATCAAATGGATTCAACTTCCGTGAAGAGTTTGGGATTAAAATCCAAATGATGAAATTATTAAAATGCCTCCAAAACTGCAATAATCAACACTACTTTTCTGAAAAGCGATCAAACTTCACACTAAGCACTGAAATACCTACAAAATCTCAATTACACCTCATATAGCATGTTAACATATAAAACAGAGGTTGTCTAGATAACGAGCATAAGTATAGGAATTAAGGTACTCGAGGGGGCTAAAATGCATAAGTATAAGGGGGTGAAAAATACAATATTCATGACGAATCAACCTTCGTAGCCAACCTTGATATCTCCTATGGCACACGTGATTTGTGCATCATCAACCCACATGGAACCATTACAAAAGATCTACAACCCATGTGGAGAAATAATTCATCATTACGACGTACTTGTGCGGGGGACAGTTGTCATTCTCCCGTTGGTTGCCTCATCTCATGCACATTTGGTACATGCTTAGAGGCGCTCTATGCACCCCAAAGCATATATAAACCCATTTCATCTTCATCATTGGGGATCGAGTAGGTAAGGACCCGACTAAAACTCTGTCATTTTGTATATATATATATATATATATATATATATATATATATATATATATATATATATATATATATAGAGAGAGAGAGAGAGAGAGAGAGAGAGAAAATCTTGTGTGTATGTAACCATGGCCTTTTAATGCCTTGTATTTATATAAAAATACACCCTCACGTTGCATAGTGGAGTAGGCTGAGGTTGAACCACTTATATTCCTGTGTCTTCCATCTCTCTCATCCCCTTCTCTTACCTTTATGCTTGTGTATCTATATCACCATTGTTATTCACAGCTAAAGCTTGAGTAATCCGCACACTTGGAGTGGTGATTCATAACATCATCATTTTGGCACCATATGTGGGAAGATATTCTCTTCTTCCTCTTTAATTTTCAGCTTAGACTCTCACTTTTGCCTCTAGTAGTGGTCCAGTTCCACCATTATTGGACTTGCACTAACATTGAAAGAGTTGCGTGGGTGTTATTCAAGCTTCGTGGTTACTCACAATTCATCTAACTTTTGTTACTTCCTCTCACCAGAGATATGGCATTTTAATTGCCTCCAGGTGCTGGCCCAAGTTCTAGCCAACCACCACCTCAGTTAGAAATGGTTGATGTGGCATCGGCTCTGCTATTTTTGGGGGCCAGCCAGTAAAAGATGCAAGAACAATTCATGGCATTTAGCCAAAACGTGTTGGGAAAGGCCCCAGGTGACCCAATTATGGAGATTATTACTCCGATCGCCAGAGAGAACGTGGAATCGACGACAAGAGGACCACCATTGACCCCATAGAAGGAGGGTCAGTGCCATCAATAGAGGAAGGACATTATTGGTTCTAGGTATCTTCGGTTGGGAAAATAAGTCTAAGACTGTTCAGATGACTAAGCTTGTGATGAAGAGGAATATTGGGAGTCGTATGAGGTTTTCGGTGACACAATTTGCCTAGGCCCAACCTACCAAGGAAATATCGCTCGATCGACACCTGATGGCCGACCAAGAACTTCAGTTTTTGATACGCTCAGTAGGGGGTCGACCTTCAACCATCTCGGGTCAGAAGGGCATTTACGTGATCGTCTCTCCCGTTCTCGCAGTAATGTTGCGTCTAGGGAAATGATAGATGTTATGATGATCGACCCATACAAGGTCGAGACAGAAAGGATCAAAGAGAAGTCAATGGCTGATAAAGAATAGTGGCACGAGAGCCAACACTAGTTACGGTTGCACCAGAAGGAGGTGATGATAATGTCGTCACTGAAGGCAAGCCTTGGAATAGTTCCATTCAAAGGTTAGAAGATAAGATCGACACTCTTCTTAGAAGTCGAGACCTTAGCCACCAAGGCTACATGTAGGGGTCTTCTTTCATTATGAGGACCGTGAGTTATCCTACCACTATAAAGTTTAAACCTCCTTCTATCACCCCGAAGTATAATGGGGGTTTCAATCCCGTGCATCACATAGAGATATATCAACCAGAGGCCGATATCTACTTTACCCCTGATGAGATGAGGTGCAGGGCATTTTCTAGTACCCTCACAGGTGCCACCCATATGTGATATACAATTTTGCCTAAAAACTATATTGAGAATTTTAAGCAGTTGGCTGAGAAGTTTATACATAATTTTAGCTTCGGCATGAAGCCGCTAAAGAGGGTAACTCACCTCTTAAATGTCAAGCAATGCAAAAATGAGATTTTTAAGGATTACATTTCTTGGTTCAATAACATAATGAACGACTACAAACTCGTGTCTTATCTCATCACCCTCTAAAATATTTTTGGGCTTCTATATAACATCAACGAATGATTTAGATCCCTTATTATCTATATAATCACCCAAGCGGCCGACCTGGGCTAATTTTTCTAAATGGGACTTAAGGGCCTTGCATTTTTCATTTTTGTGCCCTTGCTCTTTGTGATATGCGAACCTAAGTGTGTCATTTCTCTTCGTTAGGTCCCCCTATATTTTTTATCCACCCGAGGAATTATTGATCCTTGATTTTACTCAAAATCTTACAATTTGGTTCCTTGAAAAGGCATTGATCTCCTAGAAAGCTTTTATAAGATCTGCCTTGTCTCCATTCTTCGATCTTCTGTTATGCATCTTTCCGCCTGTCTTGGGGTCATTCTCCTTAATTCCATTTTTTTCCATCTTCGAACGATCCTTGTCATGTTGGGTGCCAATGACCACACCTTCCACCTTTGTGTATTTCTCTATACGTGACATGAGGTTATCGATGGTATTTGCCTCCTTCTTAGTGAGAGATTGATGCAACATAGAGTTTTTGGGTAACCCGATCTTGAGCGAGGTCACAACGACCTATTCAGAGCAATCTTTAACTTCATTGTAAGTTTTTCGGTGTCGCCTAGTGTATTCCCATAAGGTTTCTTACGAGATGGTCATGAAATTTTTTATTAGGATGAGCGTTGTTGGTGATGAACCGAGTAGTGAAGCCTCTGCGAGCCATGAAGTTGTTATATAATTTGTATGAAAAATTTTCAAACCATTTCGGCATGATATCCCTTATATAGAAGGGAATATGCGACATATGAGAGCATTGTTGTTGTTACGCAAGGTCATATTCTGCCTGCACATTCGTACATGATCGACGAGGTCGGTATTTCCATCATAGATATTAAACTTAGCATTTGAAAAGTTCCTGGGAGGTTCTGGTTCTTCAACTACCCTTGAAAAAGGGACTTAATTTGGGTGATGATATCCCACTTTTCCAATTCCATAGTGGATCTGGCCCCATGGTTAGAGGGGCGTTGATCCATCTCTTTCCTGATGAGATCAGGGATATCGTGTATACGCTATCCTTCTTGATCTCATCTCGTTGGGTAACTCTCATACTCAGAGTACTTCTGATCATGACATGAACTTCTTCCTCGGCTGTGAGTTTTACTCACTTGAGGGATAGAGGTTAGACCATAGTTCTTGCGCTTATCTTTACAAAGCTCTCGCTCCATTCTTTATAGATTTTTCTGTAAACGTGCATTTTCTTCCTCCTACAAGCATGTGGCCTCCTCTTACTTACGAAGTTGTTGTACGTATGCATCACCTATGGTGAGACCTGGATAGATCTAGATCATATGTCTCTTGCTCAAAGGGTTGCTCCCAGGGGCGATAACATTCATGGGGAACGTCATGATTCCTACGGTGGTGGATTTCTGACCCCACTCTGGGCACTAGAGACCCATTATGATGGTTGTCGTTAAATAGCAGAGGTTCCATGTGTGAGTGAGACATGGTTGTCTGTCGGTTCTAATTGTCTTATAAAAAATAAAACTCGATTCCCACAGATGAAGCCAATGATGGGTGCAAAAATCCCACAATGAATAATCCCAAATAACTAAAATCAAATAGAATGAACAAGTCACACATTCACAATCACACAACACGTCTATTTACATGGTTCAACAATGGCCTATATCCACAGGGTATTTTTTTCCTTCTTATTACTTAAGTCACAATAACAAGAATCACATGCCCTTTTTTCCAGGGGTAAGGGTCACATTTATAGAGAACGTCGGGAGGTTGTGCCGTGTAGGTGATATGATAGAGATGATCTTCTCTGAGATTCTAGCTCATGGGACTCTCCTTTATTCTTATCTTGAGATGTCAGCCTTAATCACTTGATGTCGAACAAGTGTCACTATGTCAAGTTATTCAGACTGTTTGGATAATTCCCCCACAGTTAGTAAGATTATTTGTCAAAAGCTAAATGTGTTGGTAATTCATTTTTACTTATTCGAATGAAGAACCTGTAAGATCTCGTAAAATCTATATTTTTATTGATTAGGTCCAATACAAAATTTAGGGGAATAAAAAAATGTTTGGTAACAATATCATAATTACCGATAAATAAAATAACAGTGAATAAAAAACATCCACGACAAAAGAATAATAAAGAATAATAGAAAAATTGAACTGAATACATATAATCTCCAATAAAACTGAATCCACTAATACGGGTTTTCCAAAATACAAAAGTCTCCACTAAAATGTAAATGAAACTCCTGAATGAAAAATGCTACTAGAGTATCATCTGAAATGATGAAATCAAATCCTACAATAAGGATGACGAACTAGATCTTCGATAATCTGCAACTCTGATTATTAAGACCAACACTAACTGCTTAATCTTGTTGCTCCTGTATAACATTAATAATGTCTGGAGGAAAAGATTTTAAAGATTTGGGTCACTGCCATAAAGCTGTAAGAAATATTATGTTGCTTAACAATATTAAATGCGACCCATTTACAACCCATGTCGTCACTCGTTGACACTCACGTATACATACCTCACTTCTTATATATCCTCATATAGTTTTATTTTACCGTACCCCCTCCAAGTCAAATTCCATAATACTAAGGCTAATAATCCTCATAAGTACCACACTAAATACTAATTAATAGTCTAGTGCCTCACCGTCTCCCAAGTTCTAACTTTACAAAGCTTTGTACATAGGATGTCTCGCAAGCAAAATCCAAAAAGGGAACCCCACATTACACTTATTCAAACTTAGATGATCGTTCATATCCATTACCCATAACTCACAAATAGCATCCACATAAATTAATCAACTATAACAGGTAAGTGTAGCACCCCATATTTTTTAGTATTTAAAATTTAATTAGTTCGATTATTTTTAAATTACATGTGTGCAGTAATTTAATTAAAATAAAAATATTGTGTGTTTATTAAATATTGATCGAGAGAGATTATGATTAATATTTATGGGATAAATTTACTAAGTGTGTAGTAAATAACATGTGGTAATTATTATATGTCGTGACGAGTGATATCGACGGGACTATGTTATATCTCAATCAGGAGTTGTGTGTGTCACACCCTGCGCAATCCGACAGACGGGGTGGTCAGCCACCACCGCTGAACTACGTCGGGCGTGAACTAAATAAATACCATTCTTAGCATGAGACATATATGAGACATAAATAAATCAGTCCATAAGATAAATAATTTAATCAATCTGAAATGATCATAAATAACCGAGTGATAAAAGATCCATCACATGCTAAAACTCCGAATAGATCCAATCTCCAATAATGATTAAATAAAATCTGAATAATAAACCGACTGAATAATCCAACTGAAATCCTCTAAACAACTTTGGAACCGAATGGTCCAATAAAAACTCAAATGAAGTCACATAATTTAGATACGACAGGAAAAGAAAGTCTAACTAAATAAAGCAATAAAATGAATAAACTCCAGTTGCACCTCCAAATGATAAACTTCGATATTCCTATGCAGCTTCTCCACAACTTATCCTGAAAAAGTTAGTCAATGTACGAGTTCAGAACCTCGAGCATGAATACACACTACTCCCCTCAAATAGGATCCTTGAATCTAGACAGTAGCATTATACGCAATAAATATCACAATACGGAATAATTAAACGCGATAAATACAAATCACTAAATACCCGCAGAGATCCCCATTTAAAAGGCACACCAATATGATTTTAAATTTTCAAGTCCCACGATGTTAATTTAATTAAATTAACCAAATTTTATAATTGTTCTCACTTTTTACTATGGCGGTCCTCCCGCCCCGGGTGGTAATTTTCACCAAAATGTCACACTTTTCCTTGTCAATAGACAACTAAATCTGTTTAAACTATCGATCCCCCGTAATATGACAAGGTTCCACACACGACACGGCATAAATCGCCCAAGATGATCGGGTTAAACTGTCGGTCCCTGACACATTATGTCGCCACCGATTTTAATACCCGTTTTTATCTTAGGCATTAATTCTCAATTTCTCAATTTCACAAATTATAAATTACCCCACCCTTTTAATCGATGTGAGATCCTTAAAATATCCCTTAGTCCCATACTTAAGGGTACCCAAGTTATCAAAACGTCCTACCCTATGTATATGATGGATTTCTAACATAAACCTCGACCTAGTCTCATGTCTGGCTAGCGTAACGACGATAAAGTATTGAAAATCAGCCCACCCCCGACATAATAAAGTCGTGATAATTTACCCTCGCTATTTCCATACCTAGAAGGCGTAAATCATCAAAAATCCTACCTACTAGTCCCATACCTAGAAGGCATCCTAAAATATAGGGAGAGCATAAGATACCCAACAACCCGTCGTCATAATGGCAATTTAATAATACCAACCAGTTACATAATCACACATAAATAAATCAACATGTAAAACTACGCCTGATAGTCCGATTTAATTAAATCTTAATTTAATTAACACATCATCATAAACACCCAATTAATTCCATTTAATTATTTTAAATTAAAATACACCAAGATTTCATCATAGTACATCATAATTTCCAATGTCATTCTCTCAACACAAATTACATGAGTTATACGACCCCAAATTCATTTAATTCAAAACTAGGATTTTTCTACATGCAATCTACACCAATAAAACCCAAAATACATTATTAATCCTACGTACCCAAGGTTTATGAATATTATTCATATTAAAAGGTTTTATAAAAACATACCCCAAGGTTGAATTTCCACTTCCTCTAATTAGGTTGCTAATTGTTTTTAAGAAAAAGATGCAATTAAGGGTTTAGGCAACACTTAAAACGCATAATACTAAAGGAAAGGAATAGATATTCATGCCTGTGATTAATTTGATAAAAAAATGAGTAGACGGTTGAACTCCTCTTGAGAAAACACCAATTGAATCTTCAAAACTTGTTAAAAGTTGGGGCTAGGGGTTGAAGACGAGAGGAAATATGTCTTGAGAACCTTACTAGAGAAAGGTTTGAGAGAAAAGTGTTTTGAAAGTCCCAGCCCCGTAACAGTGTGGTATTTAAAGGGTTTAAGAGTTAAAATATGATTAGGACTCTCTAATCCATCCACTGCCTCTGTTGTTCGAACGAGATGCTACGTCGTTCGAACGACATACGTCGTCGTTTGAACGACCCCTATACTTGATTAAAATTTTCCTTTTACACTTAAGAGAAAAATTCTTTAACTGAATAAAAATATACATGCTTGTTAAAAATATCTTCAAATAATATTCTAACATTTTAATATAACACCGATTTAATTTCGGTTGAAAATTCACTACTCGAATATAAAAATCAACATGTTTAATGATTAAAAACCATTAACTCCAAAGTTTTATTTTCTCCAAAAATTCCAATTAATTAATTGAATAAAACACGAGGTGTTACAGTGTGTAGGCTATGTTAAGGTCGAGATGGAAAATTTATGTAGAGTGACACCGATGGCAGTTTCGAGTTCACTGATGATGCTGGAAACAGTACCACCCTTCGAGGTGTTCGTAAGCTCAAATTAGTGATAACAATGGCAACTCAAGTATATACAAGTATAAGATATAGAGATGAGGAGAAGAGGATGAACACAAATGTTTAAGTGGTTCAGCTAATTAGGCCTACGTCCACTGTGCAAGTGAGTGAGTAAGGTCACTAGAATGAGGCACTAATGGCTATAGATACAATCCCTCAAGCTTTCTCTCTCTACTGTGTAAAATGACAGAGTTTCAGCTAGGGTTGCTAATTTCGGATCCCTCTTAAGGTAAGAGAAGACAAGTATATATAGTGTGTGGGGGGTGTAATGTACCCCCCATGCATGCAATGAGCATGTACATGTTGATCTAGCCAATCTAATGAAGACATCTGTCATTGTCACATGTAGAGAATGATGATGAAATATTCCCCCACGTGAGGGGATTGATTCGATTGCAACTGATTTTGTTCACATGTTCCTATCCTTGCATATGCTTGTCAATGCTCGGTTGTCTTAGCTTGATACCAACCTCGGCTTGGGTGAGTACGAGGTTGGTAGAGTACGACCCTTGACTTGTCAGAGATCAGCGTTCCATGAAGACCTCGGTCAGGATGCCCGGTCGAGGTTGGGCATGAGGTGCAATGTCGGCCAGGGACGATGATGACATGATGCTTACTGATTGAACCCATGAGGCTTTTGAGGGTCTCAGATGATACTTCTAAAGTCAACCGAGGCCTACACCATGCATTTGGGGTCATATGTAGGGCTTGTCTGAGGTGATGCTGGCCACGTTGGCTGTGGTCGACCCGATACAAGTTGAGCCCAAGTCCCTAGTTGATCTCGGTTGACACAATATAACGTCATCCTGGGTCGATGTTGTGGATGAGTGACTGACCCCAGATATAAGCCTTGATGATGAGGTTGACGTAATGTCTACCGGAGCCGACCTTGTGAGGGACGATATTACTGTCGGTCATTATGGGCCTCTACCACCTCGATTGTGAATCAGGTCGAGGTTAGTGTCTGTGAGCGGGAAGATGCATTTTTGGGGCATATCAATCACCCCTAGCCCTTAGTTACCTATGTGAATAGGTGATTGAGGGGTATTTGCAAGGCCGAGGCCAAGTTTTCTTGTGTGCCAACACTATCTTGACACATGTCTCTTGCTTAAGTGATTGGCATGCGTTTATGGTTTGTATCTTTGGGTTCATAAGGCAATGATGAGCTTTGGGAAACACGCCAAAATGATTGTGGATTTAAAACCCCCCCATTTCCTCTTTCTTCTTCATTTCTCCCGCCAGAGTTTTCTCTTTCTGCCATTTCTCTTCCAAGAGCTTTGTTGATCGATTTGGAATTCCTTTATTTTAGATCCACTTCTTGTTCATTTCATACTCAAGCAGGTATCATCTTCTCTTTATATCTTCATCTCCAGCTTTTAATAGACATTTTCTGCTTTTTCCGGGGAATATTTAGGTCTCCAGTTAGGGTTTTATTGGCTTTCCGGTGATATTGCCTTTTTCTGGTGATATTGTTCTTACTCTGGAATTCCTTAAAATTTAGGTTTGATCCTTTAGTTAAGTCATGCCCAGTTGTTTATTTATGGCTTTGAGTCTCAAGTGTAATCTCGTCATGTTTAAGGTCTGAGGTCATCCAAGTATGATGTTCACCTCAGACCTTGTCATCAAATTAATGATGTTTTGAGATCTGAGGTCATCAAACTAAGATGTTACCCTCATAAATTTTTTCACCAAAATAATGATGCTAAAGGTTTGAGGTCATCCAAGTATGATGTTCACCTCAGAACTTGTCATCAAATTAATGATGTTTTGAGATCTGACGCATCAAATTAAGATGTTACCCTCATAATTTTTTCCACCAAATTAATGATGTTTAAGGTCTGTGGTCATCCAAGTATGATGTTCACCTCAGACCTTGTCATCAAATTAATGATGTTTTGAGATCTGAGGTCATCAAACTAAGATGTTACCCTCATAAATTTTTTCACCAAATTAATTATGTTAAAGGTCTGAGTTCATCGACTAAGATGTTATCCTCATAAATTTTACCAAGTTATGATGTTTTAAGGTCTGAGGTCATCCAAATATGACGTTTCACCTCAGACCTTGTCACCAAGTTATGATATTTTAAGGTCTTAGGTCATCAACTAAGATGTTATCCTCATAAATTTCACCAAATTAATGATGTTTAAAGTCTGAGGTCATCCAAGTATGATGTTTATCTCAGACCTTGTCATCAAGTTATGATGTTTTAAGGTCTGAGGTTATTGACTAAGATGTTATCCCCATAAATTTTACCATTAAAGCATAATGAACCAAGACTTGACACAGTTACTGATCTTTTCATTAATAACCTTTTCATAATATGATACATTTACATAGAAACCATTGTAACATCATATGTAATATTTTTTCAGAGGATCAGCATTCCATGGATTGGAAAAAGGCTCCCCTTTAAGGTTTTTTAGCCTATAGGTCCCGGGTACAACCTCCTCGGTCACTTTATAAGGGTCATGCCAATTTGAGGTTTTGATTATAGAACTTTACTGTTCTCTGCTGGTAGGCTGCCTGTCTGATCTCGGCATCTTCCCTTATCTCCTCAATCAAATTTAGGTTAAGTCTTATCTCCTCCCCATTCTTCTCAGGGTCATAGGTCTGAACCCTGTGATTGGGGAGTCCTACCTCTGTTGGTATGACGGCTTCTGAGCCATGTGCTAATATAAATGGGGTTTCCCTCGTTGGTGTCCTAGCCGTTATTCTGTAGGCCCATAACACAACATAAACCTCTTCATCCCATTTCCTCTTAGCTTTTTCTAACCTCTTCTTGATCCCATCAAGGATTGTTCTATTCGTGACTTTGGTCTGACCGTTTGCCTGAGGTCGTCCAGGAGAAGAGAAAAATTGCTTGATCCCAACTCTCTCGTAATACTTCTCCAAGGAAGAATTTTTAAACTGAGTTCCGTTATCTGAGATGAGGATGTTAGGGAGGCCATGTATGCATATGATGATCTTCCATATAAACTGGAAGGTCTTTCATTCTGTAATCGTGATCATCGGCTTGGCCTCCACCCATTTGGATAAGTAGTCAATCGCTACTATAAGAAATCGGTAATTGTTCGCAGCCCTTGGCAAAGGACCCACCAAGTCAATCCCCCATATTGAGAATGGCCTAGGGGAACTGATTGACGTCATATGTTGATGAGGTTGATGGGGGATAGTGTAGAATCTTTGGCAATTATCACACCTCTTCACGTAGGTTGCTGCATTCTTGGCCAAGGTCGGCCACCAGTATCCCTGCGTGATAATCCTCTTGGACAAAGGTCTTCCACCTATGTGACTGGAGTAAGAACCCTCGTTTATCTCCTGTAGGACGTGGGGAACCTCTGTGGGATGAATGCATATGAGGAGAGGTAACAAAAATCCTTTCTTATATAGGATATCTCCTACTATTGAGAATTTTGCAGCTCTGTACCTTAGTTTCCTCCTCTTTGGCTTTGATTCCGGTAGTTCTCCCGCTCTGATATATCTGATGAGGGGGTCCATCCATGATTCCCCCAGGTTCAAGTTAAGGCAAGGGTTGGTAACCTCTTCTTTCTCAATGGTCGGTTTGAGCAGGATCTCGACTGGTACTGTCCTTATGATGTCTGTCCTTGTTGCTGAAGCCAACCTTACCAGTGCATTTGTATTATGATTATTTTGTTGAGGTATCCTCTTCATCTTCACCTCCTCAAATACTTGCAGCATCATTCTTACCCTCTTCAGGTATCTGGCCATCCTTTCATCATTGGCCTCATAAACTCCGAATACTTAGTTAACAACCAACTTCGAGTCGCAATGAAGTAGGAGTCAACCAACCCTAAGGGTCTTTGCTAATGAGATGCCTACTATTATAGTCTCGTATTCTGACTCGTTATTTGATGCCTTGAAGTTGAACCTTAGTGCATATTCAACGTTGGTACCATCCGGAGCTGAGAGTATTAGCCCTGTACCGCTTCCATTTTTGCAGGAAGACCCATCAACGAAGAGGTTCCATACGTCTTCTTTCAAAGAGAAGCTCCCCTTTGACAGGGTTCCTTGCTTGAAGATGTACTTGTCCTCCTCATTCTAGATTATTCCATTTTTTTCTCTGTTGTCCACAACCTCTTCCGGGTCTCGGAGGATGTTACTATTTGATCCCTCTGCGATCACTGGGTTATTCTCAACTTCAATCTCTTCCCACGTAAACTCAGCAATAAAATCTGCAAGTGCCTGCCCTTAATGGCAACCCTGGGTTGATAAGTAAGTTCATACTCTCCCAACTCAATGGCCCAGGTCATCAATCTGCTTGACTTCTCAGGCTTGTGGAGGACCTGTCTTAGTGGGTAATCAGTGAGGATGACCATAGGGTGGGCTTGGAAGTAGGGCTTCATCTTCCTGGAAGCATGTATCAAAGCGTAGGCCAATTTTTCCATTCGAGGATAGTTTTGTTCAGACCCCTAAAGGGCCTTACTATTGAAGTACACAGGCCTTTGTACCCCAACGTCTTCTCGTATTATGGCTGCACTTATAGATGACTCAGAGGTTGCTAGATAAACATACAACTTCTCTCCCACTATGGGCCGAGATAAGAGCAGGGGAGATCTGAGGTAATACTTGAGCTGATTAAAAGCCTCATCACACTTTTTGTCCCATTCGAAGGCCTTTCTAAACACCTTAAAGAACGGAAGACACTTGTCCGTCGCTCTGGAAATAAATTTGTTGAGTGCAACTACTCTTCCAGTGAGCCTCTGAACGTCCTTGATACTTCTTAGTGTCTTCATGTCAAGCAAAGCCTTGATCTTCTCAGGGTTTGCCTCTATTCCCCTCTGATTGACAATGAATCCAAGAAATTTCCCAGCTCCTACTCCGAAGATGCACTTTATGGGATTGAGTTTAATTCTGTACAAGTCCATGGTATCAAAGGCCTTTTTAAGGTCTTCCACGTGAGTGCAGGCCTTTAAGCTCTTTGTCAACATATCGTCTACATACACCTCTATAGTCTTGCTAATTTGATTTTCAAACATCTTATTCACAAGACGTTGATACGTCGCCCCTGTATTTTTTAAATCGAAGGGCATAACCTTATAGCAATATGTCCCTTTGTCGGTGATGAAGGCTATCTTCTTTGAGTCTTCAGCATCCATGAAGATCTGGTAATAGCCTGAATGCACGTCCATGAAGCGCATGAGCTCATGTCCTGCCGTGGCATCTACCATCTGATCGATCCGAGGTAAGGGATAACTGTCTTTAGGGCAAGACTTGTTCAGGTCGGTGAAATATACGCACATCCTCCATTTTCCATTGACTTTGGGCACAATGATGGTGTTTGATAACCACTCTGGGTATATAACCTCCCTGATGAGTTTTACCTCTTCCAATTTTCTTACCTCATCTCTTATGACGTCATATTTTTCGCTGGAGTAAACTCTTCATCTTTGTTTGATTGGCTTAGCATCTTCTTCCACGTTGAGTTGATGGCACATAACCTCTGGGTCGATGCCAGGCATGTCCGCGTGGCTCCAAGTGAAGACACTCTGCCTCTTTCTCAAGAAATTTATCAGCTCTTCCTTGATCTTCGCTTTTAAGGCCTTGCTGACCTGGACAGTTTTTTTCTGATTCATCCTTATTGAGGATGATGGATTCTACCTCTTTCATGACCTCTCCTTTCTTTAACATCGTTTCATCTCTAGGGTCAAATGTATCAATGCTATATGTGGTTGTGGCCCTTTTATGGGCTTCTTTCTCTTCAGCTGAGTTAAAGTAGCACTCCCGCACCGAGGTCTGGTCCCCCTGCACTTCCCCTATCCCATAGGGGGTCAGGAATTTTATCATTTGGTGGACCGTCGATTGCACAACTTCAAACTCTTTAAGGGATACTCTTCCTATGATGAGGTTATAGATCGAGAAGACGTTTTCATCCATAACGAAAAATTAATCTTTCGCGTTAACCTCTTAGGCCACTCGTCTCACATTCGCAAATCCATCTCATACATGCCCAATGGATGGACCTTTTCGTCGCTGAAGCCCATTAACAGATGATGATAGGGTACCAGCCTAGCTTTGCTAAGGCCTAGGCTTTTAAAACAAGGTCAGAACATCACTTATGCTGAACTTCCACCATCTACGAGAATTCTCTATACCTCGCATATATACACTCTTGTTGTAATTACCAAAGGGTCATAATGCGGAGCTAAGATACCTTTGAAGTCTAGTCGGGAGAACCCGACTATAAGAGTTCCCATATCCACTTTTTTTCTCTTCTGCTTGGCCTCTGAAGATGCCAGATTTATCACCTTTACTTTGGCCACTGACTTGGCTATTCCACTTGAGCTTTTCGATCGGCCACTTCAGAGCCAACCCCTATGAGTCCTCCGCATATGGTGCTAACACTGAAGGAGATCATACCAACCCTGTTCACTGGGGCATTGTCATCTTTTGGTGGGAGGTCTGGATCATCTTCATCATCACCTTTTGAGTCTTCATCTCTTCATGCTAGAGTATCGTCTCGACATCTGTCGCTTCTCTTCTTTTTAGGGTCATCTCTTCCCCTCTTAGGAGCCTTTCCATCAGCATACTTCCTCAACTTTTCGAATTTCAATATCTTCTCGATCTCATATTTTAAGGCGAAGCACTTGTCTGTCACATGGCCATGGTCTTGGTGGAACTCGCACCACAAGTCCTTGTTCCTTTTATGTGGAGGAGCCTTCAACTTTTTTGGCCATCTCAGAGACCGGTCATTCTTGATCTCATTGAGGATGTGTTCGCAGCTCACAGTTAGAGGGGTATAACGTGCAAACTTATCGTTAGCTGACCTCTTTTTTCCGTCCTTCTTTCTTTGTAACTTCACGTTGGCACTGCCATTCTCATTCTCATACTTTGCGGCCATAGCCTCTTTAGCGTTCATGACCTTCCTTGCAGTTGCCAATAACTCTGCCATGGACTTGGGAGGGTCTTCTGCAAGTTTCCACAGTAACTTTCCTTTCTGGAGACCTCCTATGAGGGCTATCATAGCTATATTCTCCTCATAATCTTCAACCTCCATTTTTTCTTTGTTGAATCTTGCGATGTAGTCTCTTAGGCTCTCATTCTTGCTTTATTTGACATATAGCAGATGAGTGGTCTTCTTTTGTGGTCTTACCCCAAAACAAAAATTGTGGATGAAACGTTCAGCCAAGCCCTTAAAGTTCTCTATTGAGTTCTTCAGAAGAGAGGTAAACCAGATATGTGCGAATCCTGTCAAAGTCCCGGAAAAGGCTCGACACTACATATCATCTTTTATTAAGTAAATGTTCGCTGCAGATTGGTACATCTCAATATAATGCACAAGGTTGGTGCTACCATCATACTTGGGAGACACCGTAGGTGGCTTGAACTTGGCAGGAGTTGGGAAGCTCACTATCTTAGCCACATATTGAGAGACCTCTGAGAAACCTCTTTGTAGTGGGTCTCGGCTTTTGATGAGGTCTCCTATCTTCTCTTCAAGGCGTTGGATGGAGTCATTCCATGGTTGTGCAACGTCGGCCCGACCGAGGTTATCCCCAACCACTTCCAAGGGGTGTATCGAGGGTTCCCTATCCATAGCACAACATCGGCTATTGACCTCCTCTTGATCCTTATCTCGGCCCTGACGAGGTCGGCCATGATGAGGCCGACGTTCCCCATCTCCCCTTTGAGAGCCAGCGGCACTTCGTGACCGGGATAACCTCTTCCTCAGGTCATTTACTGGGCTGAGCCTTTCAAAGACCGACCCTATGCTCAATCGATCAAAAGCTGATCCTCTTTGTTGGGCACCTTCACCTCTTCCGCCTCCACAACCTCGGCTCTGCCAGATAGGATACACTGTGTTATTTGAAACCTCATACGGATCCCAACAATCTTCTGGAGCGTCTTCTGCCTCCATATCATCATATCTATCCTTAGGTCAGGGGTGTCCTTACCTCCCCAGATGTAAACGCCTAGGGTTAGCAACGTCCCTCCTCCGCTGAGGTGTAGGTTGATCTTTTGGCGGTGCCTCGGGTGGTCCCCTAGCTTCTAGATGGGGTTGAGCAGTCATCGGAGTAATCATCTTCGGTGAGACTCCAAGTGGTCCCATTTTATTTTAACTGAGTTGTGAAAATTGCTCCTTTATTTCTTGTTGCGTTGCAACCAAAGACCTCAAGGCTGCTGCCACCTCAGCCATTTCGGACTGGGGTGGTGCCTGGCTAGAACTAGGTCCTCCAGCACCTAATAGTGGAAGAGGTGGTGGCAATTCTGGTTCCATACGTTAAAACTAAAGAGCTTGTGAAGTAGATGCGCTTAATACCTTAAATGACCTCTTTCAATGGTGAAACAACTCTACGCAAGGGGTGAGGCCTGGTTCACCACCAGAGTCTCTAGTGAGGTTAAGCAGAAAAAGAGGAAGAGGAAGCTTCTCATTCCCACAGATGGCGCCAAAATAATGATGCTAGAAACAGCACCACCCTTCGAGGTGTTCGTAAGCTCAAATTAGTGATAACAATGGCAACTCAAGTATATACAAGTATAAGAGATAGAGATGAGGAGAAGAGGATGAACACAAATGCTTAAGTGGTTTAACCAATTAGGCCTACGTCCACTGTGCAAGTGAGTGAGTAAGGTCACTAGAATAAGGCACTAATGGCCATGGATACAATCCCTTAAGTTTTCTCTCTCTACTGTGTAAAATGATAGAGTTTCAGCTAGGGTTGCTAATTTCGGATCCCTCTCAAGGTAAGAGAAGACAAGTATATACAGTGTATGGGGGGTGTAATGTACCCCCTGCATGCAATGAGCATGTACATGTTGATCTAGCCAATCTAATGAAGACATCTGTCATTGTCACACGTAGAGAATGATGATGAAATATTCCCCCACGTGAGGGGCTTGATTCGGTTACAACTGATTTTGTTCACATGTTCCTATCCTTGTATATGCTTGTCAATACTCGGTTGTCTTAGCTTGATACCAACCTCAACTTGGATGAGTACGAGGTTAGGGAGTACGACCCTTGACTTGTCAAAGATCAGCGTTCCATGAAGACCTCGGTCAGGATATCCGACCGAGGTTGGGCATGAGGTGCAACGTCGGCCAGGGCTGATGATGACATGATGCTTATTGATTGAACCCATGAGGCTTTTGAGGGTCTCAAATGATACTTCTAACGTCGATCGAGGCTGACACCATGCGTTTGTGGTCATATGCAGGGCTTGTTTGAGGTGATGCTGGCCACGTTGGTTGTGGCCGACCCGATATAAGTTGAGCCCAAGTCCCTAGTTGATCTCGGTTAAAACAATGTAACATCGGCCTGGGCCGATGTTATGGATGGGTTACTGACCCCATATATAAGCCTTGATGATGAGGTTAACGTAACGTCTGCCGGAGCCGACATTGTGAGGGACGATATTACTATCGGTCATTATGAGCCTCTACCACCTCGGTTGTGAATCAGGCCGAGGTTAGTGTCTCTGAGTGGGAAGATGCACTTTGGGACATATCATTGACGATTGATTTTGAATGGGCTTAAATAGATAGAATAGAGTACCCGAATGTATTAGTTAGGTCCCACGGGGCATTTTAAGAACAATCTGGCACCACGTAAGGGCATTTTGGTCTTTTTAAAGTTTATGGTTGGGAAAACTTTGAAATTTCAAGTGTTATATTAGCCACTATGGGATGGAGGTTTGGGTTACAACAGTTGGAGAGAGATAAGGGAGGTTATAGGATAGAAAGAAGAGGGGATCCTTAGGCCATTCTACACCTTTTCCACCACCGATGTTGCCAGAATCAAGATCAGAACAAGGGAAGAAC
Source organism: Sambucus nigra (assembly GCA_949130495.1). Lineage (NCBI taxonomy): Eukaryota > Viridiplantae > Streptophyta > Magnoliopsida > Dipsacales > Adoxaceae > Sambucus > Sambucus nigra. The sequence continues at coordinate 622,452,737 of OX422210.1, read as the reverse complement.
AACTCCAACACCTAGAAATGAAAATTAGACCTACAAACATAAGGCAAGTGTTTATCTTGCAATATTTTGAGCATGTTTTAATAACCATGATAGTGTAAGGTTGAAATTGCATGAAATAATGATATCTTGAAATTAAATGTAGAATTAATTCATGTTTTGGGGTAGAAACCATGTTAGATATAATTCATATATGATTGTGGCATAAAATCTGAGATTACGTGATGATAAACTCCAAAGAAATCTGGAAATATTGATGAACGTGCATGAAGAATATCAAAACTAGGGTTTCATGATTTATGGAGATTAAATTTGTTTATGGTTAGATTGTTAAAGATTTGATGTTAAATTTACGTTAAAATTTATCCATATACACATGTCTGATGTTTGGTTATTTCATATGGGAGTTTGGTAAGGTTTTATGGAGGTTTAACGGGTTAAACATGGAAGAAATGCTGTCAAAAAAGGTATCGATCGATCTACCCATGAAAATTGATCGATCAATGGATCGATCGATAGACCAAGTTTGTCGATCGATCGACTCCTGCTGAAATATGAAACTTGGTTTATATGCGAGGTTTTCTTTACCCCTAATTACGCTGAACTTTGGTGATGGTTTAGTAACGATATGAGGACTTAGAGAATATCAATAGACCTATAATTAAAGCTTGGGCTTACTCCTAGTGAGTGTAATATGAGACTTAGGGCTAAGGAATTAAGCAGCTATGTTATGTATCGAGAATTTATAAATCGGGTTATGGGAAGTGCAAATGATAACCCAATATTGATATTAGTAGGTTAGTAATGTTTAACTACTGAAATTACTTAAGATATAACTAGGACCCTTTGGGTAGTGAGTGATACTCAGAAAATATGAAAAGAACAATAAATGTGAATCGTTAGTACGTTGGGTATTCAAGGTATATATACTACGTACGGGATATTTACGGGTTGTGTGTATACTTATACTGGAGATATTTATAGGTTGTGTGTATGCCTATTATGTGATTTCTTATGTATGAACATACCTACGTTTCTTGCTATCATGGGAGGTTTCGAGCTGTGGGCGATCCAACCTTGGCGATACTAGCGAGGTCTGGATGTGTGCCCCAGAGCATAGGACTTAAGGTGGAGCACTATTTATGTGTACCAGTCATTTGGGTGCATTAGGTATGTGCGTAACCCAAAGTCTTAGGACTATGTTCGCTTCCAATATGTGTTTATTTGATTTATGGTACGAGGTGACATTCGGAACCGATAGTCCTTGATTTGGTACGAGAGGTACATGGACTTGATAGTCGGCCATGTACGCATCGCGGTGGCCATTCCATGGATGCTGTTGTTGTATATATAAAAGTGTGATATATATATATATATATATATATATATATATATATATATATATATATACAGACAAGTGTGATTATTGTACTTTTGTGTGATGGTAGAAAACATAGATAGTGTATATCTAAAAGTAACTTAAGTAAGAGAAATTTAATTAACAGTTCAATAATAATATTCGGCTAATATTAATTATTGGTTATACAGTAGAGTATCATATGGGCGGTATAGGTGAGCTAAACTTGTTGTGGTTAGTTAGATACTAATTGTGTTTGGTTAAGATGGTTAGAATAACTAGGTGGGTAAAATATGAGACATTAGGTGTGCACTATAATTGAGAGATGAGGAACTCAAGGGAATGTATTTAAAACTAACGTGTGTATCTAATAACTGATTTTAACTGCAATTTAAATACTTGCTAAATATTTTTCAAAGGTTTTGGGCTCTGACCCGCATCAAATCTATTTTCTAAAAACTTTTAGGTGTCCAGCGACAGGGACGCCATACTTAATCATATTTCTAGGGATGCATAGCTGTAGCATTTATGGAGGCGTGCAAGACTTGGGTAGACGCTTCGATCATTTCATTCTTAGATTAGGATTCATGATCAGTTATTTTAGTTGGCATGTTTCCTGCTAAGTTTAGACATTTATTAAGATTTATTTATCAAACTTTTTATGTCGATTCATTTTCATTTGAGTTACACTTATGAATGGGATGTTGGTTTTGGAGTCGCTAGTTTATTCGGAATTTATCATTTATCTATTTTATTCTTCGATGTTTTAGACTTCTATTATTGCGTGAATGGTTTATATTATTATATTTTCACATGTTTCTATATGTTAATGAAAGATAGAATTTTACATCGACGTAATTTAACATAGGTGGTTAGTATTTTAAAAAGTTTTCGACGGTGATGCTAAGAATGAACAAAATGAGATTCCCATTTATTTTAGTAAAGGACTGATCACCCGTGATTAAAATAGGTGGGTTGTTACAAATGGTATCAGAGCATTAGTTCTAGAATCCATAAGATCCGTGCAGCTTATTATGATTTCAGCGTAGCGTCCTTTGATGCAGAGCAATATTATTAGGACTGTTGCATTCGCTTTTACGTATTTGAGATTTCGTTCTTCTGCTATTATTTTTGTATTGACTGTGAACTCATACAAATCGATCTGATTTCAGATGCCACCCAAGAGAGGATAACTAACTATAGTAACGACGAGAGCCGATGAGGGGGGGACTCAGCAGGAGCCACAACCATCGCAAGGGACAGTGACGACCGCAGAGGTGGTCGCTATTGTGGTACATACATTAAATAATGTTATGACTACCATGGCACTACATTTCCTCAGGCCCATCCACAGAAGCCAGAGGCACCGGTGGTCCAGGCCCATCCGAGGCCGTCTGATTGGCAGAGAGTGAGTGAGGCCTTCTTGAAGGGCCACCCACCAGAGTTTTAGGGTAGTTCTTGTAAGGACAATTTTCCCAAGTCCGATATGTTACATTTGTGTATGTCGTACGCCATTACATTTTGGCACGTCACTTCACGATATCACATGACGGTTTTTATCCTAATTCTAGGAATCAAGCATTCAATATCTCCATCAAGTGTCCCACATTTGCCTCATCGACTTCACGTTCCACAATTTTATGGATCTTATGCAAGTGGTAAGCAAGAGAAGCCAAAACATTGAAAGAAAGGTAAGATAGGAAAGTTCAAGGAAATTTTGGTAATTTTATAGCCATAGCCTGGAGGTGTGGTCAATTAGAAATTTAAATATCTCAACGCCATGATGATACTGAAAGAAGCGGCTCCCCAATCCGAGATACGGTGAAGGAGTTATGACCTTTTGAAGATGGAGAAAATTCCATAGGAGAATGCTAATTTTTTAAACCCCAAACCAGTGAGGTACCGCAAACCGCATAGTGAACCGGTTCGAGGTACATGTGAACCGATTCGGGGTACACACACAGCAAAAGTCCCACCGACTCAAAACTCTTTTGGTTTTCCTATAAAAGCCAACTTCGGGGGAGTTATTTTTTAAGACTTGGAGAGACGTTTTTTATAGTTCTATTAGCTCAAGTCTTCATATTTTTTGAGTCCCAAAAACTCATGTTTTGATTCACACATCACTCCCATATTTTTGTGAATCCTTTTGAAACCCAAGAACACTACTTTGCTTTTGTTCATCTTTGTGGGGAGATCTCTGCAACCGAGGGCTGCGTGTTATTATCGAGGGAGTCTCTATGAAGTTTTATGGTTATGTGCCATTGAGAAGTGCTACGGTTCTTCCTTTGCTGATTGGATTGCGGTCCATATGGGTTCGCTGCATGTGGATTTATTGCTGACGACACTGACCGATCCCTGCGGGTATTCGTGTGTCACTGTATTTTATTGTAATCCGTGTAAGTTGTGATTTACTTATTATAATGAAATAAAAGGTTTTGCCCTTTCGGATATTTTTCCTGAATATTTGTGTCACATGCTTTATCTATTTATGGGTTGACACACGCACACACATAGATGCATGTTTAGGGGCTGAATTGATTTGGTTTAAAGATAGACTTTAATTAAATAAGGTTTAATTGAAAAGTTGCGAATTAATTTAAATCGATATCACACACCCCATCATAGGTTTTTCAAATTGGTATCAAAGCGGGTTATGCTAATTTATCGCGTATTCCTATTTTTCACAAAATTGTGTGATATTGATTTTTTTTTGAAAAATCAGTGTTGTGAAAAATCACAATTTTTCCAATGGAACGTTCATTTAATAAGGTGCCTATTTTTTATGGGAATAATTATGCCTATTGGAAAGCTCACATGAAATCTTGTTTAAAATCCATTGACGAGCGTGTTTGGTTGCTTTGCGAAAATGGATGGAATCCTCCCACGGTCACCGTTGATAATATCACCTCTTTAAAACCATGTCTGCCTGGGCTGAAGATGATTTTAAAATGTCTAATTTTAATTCACGTGGTTTGAGTGCTATTTCTGAAGCCGTCACTCCCGAAGAGTTCCGCCGAATTATGACGTGCACCACGTCTAAAGAGGCAAGGGATGTTTTGAAATTGACACATGAGGGTACGGACGCGGTTAAAGAATCAAAATTACAAAATTTGGCCACCAAATTTGAGACTATCACCATGTCTGAGTATGAATACCTTGATGATTTTTATGCACGTTTGTCGGACATTGTTAACACGAGTTTTAATTTGGGTGAGGTGATTGATAACACGCATGTCGTTAAAAAGATTTTGAGATCTCTTCCAAAATGCTTTATTCCTAAAGTCACTGTTTTGAACTCTTTTGGAAATTTGAAATCACTTAAGTTGGAAGAACTTATAAGAGATCTTCAAACCTATGAGATTGATATGTTTCCCAAAACCATTAAGGCTAAGGATAGAGGCGTTGCTTTAAAAACTCATTTTAAGAAAAAGAAAGAAAAAGTTTGTGAGTCCAATTCTGAGGGAGACTTTGTTGATTTAGCCTTACTTGCGAATTTTTTTAAAAAGTTTCTCAAAATTTCTAAAGAAAATTCTTCCAATAAAAAGACATTTTTTGAGAAACATAAAAATAAAGGAAAGGCCAAAGAAAGCGGTGAGAGGGAAAAAAAGAATTACTCAGATGAGGAGTGTGAGGAGGAGTTTGAGAACGTGACTTGTTTTGAATGTGGGGGTAAGGGGCATAAGTCGTTTGAGTGTCCTACGTGGCTTAGAAAGAAAGGAAAGAAAGTAGCCATGCTCGCCACACTTAGTGATAGTAGTGAAGGTGAGGGTGATGAGACTAGTGGTGAGAAGTTTATAGTTTTTTCGAGTCGTGTGAGCACACCCACTTTGTCCCACAATAGGGATTTGAGCGCTTCAAGTGAGGGAGAAAGCGAGAGTGAAAGTGGAGATGAAAGTGAGCTCCAAAAAGCGTTTAGAGATTTGTACACCGAGACCTTGAAAACAAAGAAGTATAATAGAGATTTAGGTCATCGGGGTTTAGATTTGGAGAGAGAGAATGAGGTTTTAAGAAAGGAGAAGTGTTATTTGACCAACACATTGTCTAGTCCGAAGATACGTGTATCCCAACTCGAGAGTGATCTCGAACGTGCCAGGGAGGTCAAAGTTAATTTTGAGAACGCACCTAAGAAGGTTGAAAAGGTGGTTCTTAAGGGTAAAGGTGAGAAGTTAGGAATAATTCATGACTGTGCTTCTACTTCCCAATTAGAACCTGAGACGGTTCCCACTTTAGTGTTAGATTCACATGAGTCTCACCTTAACCCACCTAGGCGTCCCATTACTACTAGGAGAGCGCATCCTAGAGTTTTTGAGAAAGGTGTTCCTAGGCCTATATATATTTGTTCCCATTGCAAAAGGAGATGACACCTTAGGGAATTTTATTTTAAGTTAGGTTATGTATCACATTTTGCCTCTACATGTGTTTCTGCTACACATGCACCCACACATGATACTTTACATGCTCCTGGAGACTACATGAGAGAGTTTACACATCTAGGTGAGAAAGTTAAGTTTTTAGTCAAAACTTCACAAAATTTGATGGAGGTTTTCCATAAGTTGGCACCACCTTTGGAAAACTCCTCCGCACCTAACGATTGAGGTTTGACTTGTTTACTAGCATAGGATGTTTTTCATGATGACATTATTTGCCTATTGCTAGTATGTATCATTTTTGTATGTTTTGTTTTTTTGCTTTAGAAAATTTTTGAAAAATACAAAAAGATTTTATTTTGATAAATTTTTTGAAAAATCCAAAAAGATTTTTGTATTTTGTTTGTACCGTTTATGGATGAACACTTAGGATGACCGAGTCACAACATCATTCCATTTTTTTCATGTGACTATTTGATAGTGTTTTGAGACAATAAGTCAATTCATCCTTGTGCTTTATAATGTTTGGAGTCATTAGGATGTAATTAAGTGTTACTTCCTGCATGTTTGACTCATGATTTCCTTTATTGCACACATGCAAGGATTTGTTTGTTTATTTTGGTTGTCTTATCACATGTTGGTTGGGTGTTTTCACTTCAATCCTGTCCTTAAAACGAACCAAGCGCAATAAAACTTGATAAGAAAGGTGTGCACGTAAGAGCCGTTTATGAGGTTGTGTGCTTTATTTGAAAACGGTGAAGGGCTACAAAAAATTATCATATATCCTTTGTGATTAATCCGCCATTTAAATTGGACCTAAAAATTGAGGAATTTTATTATCCGGGGTCCAAAGAGGATTAAAAGATGCTGAAAAAATTTAAAGGCAATAAAAAGAAATTCATGCCAATTATGGGCCAATTAGGTTTTTGCACCAATTCTCCAAAGTTTGAGAATTTAGTTTAACACCTCTAAAAGAAAATATATATGAGGGAGTTTGGTTGGAGATTTTATAACGGGTTTGCATGTCCTTAAAAGTCTTGAAAAAGTGCTACATAGTTTTGGACGTTATTGGTGTGGAAATCACTTTGACTTTGATTTGCATAAGACGATGTCATCTAAATTCAACATTTTTTACACCTAAGGATACTTTTAATGTTCATTCGTTAGGAGTACACGTATTCATCGTGCACATATGATTGATTGAGTTTATTTACCTATCGAATGTGTTCACGCCCATACATTCCATTTTAATGACTTCGTTGTTTGAGTTTAAAACCATGGTGTGATTTTTAGTATCTTATTTTTGTATGAAAAATTCAGAAAATTCAAAAAATAGTTTTTGAAGATTTTTTTTGTATCTCTTTGCAAGAGCACGTTTGCCATTGGATTGATGCCTTGTTTTGAATACCGTGATACCCCAATTTTGCTTGTTTGATTTTATTCTTCTCTTTTGTCTATTTGGGGACATAATAAAAAGGGGGAGAACAAATTATCCTATTATGGGGGAGTTTGAATTATCTATGTTTATCTCATTTCAAACACGATACGTCACGTGGTATTTGCTTTATCTCATGTGTGTAAGTACTACATTGATGATCATCAATTGCACACCTTGATGAGAAAAGATTTGAGATTTTGAAGATTTGAAGAACAAACGATGAAGACTTACTCATTTTTATCTTTCCAGTTTTGGGTTCATGGGAGGGTAGATTTGTATGGGTCAATTGAATGATAATAATTCGGATTTTTTTATTTTGTATCGGCATAGACATAGGAGGATATTTGTAAGGACATTTTTCTCAAGTCCGACATGTTACATTTGTGTATGTCGTACGACACTACATTTGGCACGTCACTTCACGATATCACATGACGGATTCTATCCGAATTCTAGGAATCAACCATTTAACATCTCCATCAAGTGTCCCACATCTGCCTCATCGACTTCACGTTCCACGATTTTATGGATCTTATGCAAGTGGTACGCAAGAGAAGCCAAAATAATGAAAGAAAGGCAAGATAGGAAAATTCAAGGGAATTTTGGTAATTTTACAGCCATAGTCCGACGGTCTGGTCAATTGGAAATTTGAAGAGATCGAAGTCACGAAGATACTGGAAGAAACGGCACCCCAATCCGAGCTACTGTGAAGGAGTTATTACCTTTTGAAGATGGAGAAAATTCTATAGAAGAATGCTAATTTTTTAAACCCCAAACTAGTGAGGTACCGCAAACCGCATAGTGAACCAGTTCGGGGGGAACCGGTTCGGGGTACACGCACAGCAAAAGTCCCACCGACTCAAAACTCTTTTGATTCTCCTATAAAAGCCAACTTCGGGGGAGTTACTTTTTAAGACTTGGAGAGACGTTTTTGAGAGTTCTATTAGCTCAAGTCTTCATATTTTTAGTCCCAAAAACTCATGTTTTGATTCACACATCATTCCCATATTTTTGTGAATCCTTTTGGAACCCAAGAACACTACTTTGCTTTTGTTCATCTTTGTGGGGAGATCTCTGCAACTGAGGGCTGCGTGTTATTGTTGAGGGAGTCTCTACAAAGTTTTATGATTGCGTGTCATTGAGGAGTGATGCGATTCTTCCTTTGCTGATTGGATTGCGGTCCATGTGGGTTCGCTGCGTGTGGATTCATTGTTGACGACACCGACCGACGCCTTCGGGTATTCGTGTGTCACTGTATTTCATTATAGTCCGTGTAAGTTGCGATTTACTTATTATAATGAAATAAAAGGTTTTGCCCTTCGGGGATTTTTCCTGAATATTTGTGTTACATGCTTTATCTATTAATGGGTTGACACACGCACGCACATAGATGCATGTTTAGGGGACGAATTGATTTATTTTAAAGATAGACTCTAATTAAATAAGGTGTAATTGGAAACTTGTGAATTAATTTAAATCGGTATCACACACCGCATCATAGGTTTTTCAGTTCCGATGTGATTCTTCCATGTCAGTGGGAGAAAGACATTCAACTCCACCTTCGTATGGTTGAGTGTAGCGACATTTAAAAGAATATGTTGGCGACATTTAGGCTTATGGGAGCAGCTTTACAGTGGTGAGAGTATATCACCACTTTTGAGGAGAGAGATGCTAAGCCTATTACCAAGTTTTGGGTGCAGTTTGATCGCAAGTACTTCCTATCGATTGTTCACACAGAGATACAGACGAAGTTTAATGAGGTGGTTCAGGGTGACCATTTTGTAGCAGAGTATGAGAAGGTATTCACGCGTTTGAATAATTTTATGCCTGACGAGCTGAACAACGAGGAGAGGAAAATGTTGAAGTTCATGGATGGACTCGCCTGGAGGATTAAGCAACACTTGATTGACAATACAACATTGAAGACTTATACTGAGGTTGTTAAGGTTGCACTTCTTCATTTTTAGGACCATTGTTTCCATATGAAAGAGAGCAAGATAGGGTGTGAGACTGGCCAGTCAGGCAAGGTAGGAGGGAGCGGTGACAGTAGATGAGTATTCACCAGGGGCAGGATTCCCAGTAGGGGGATTCGGCCAAGAGATTCAGATTAGGAGGTTATCGACCCGAGGGTAGTGGATTCAGGTAGGGCCAGTAGAGTACTCAATAATAGTAACAACATGTTCCTCAGGGCCGCTAGGGCCAAGGAAACAATGGGGGAGGCCAGCAAGGTCGAGACCACCAGGTCCAGCATCAGGTAAAGCCTCGACAGAGCCATTAGGGCCAGAGGCAGGGAGACTTTTCAGGTCATTATTTTACTTGTGGACAGATGGGTCACAAGAGGATAGACTGCCCACTACATGGAAGAGTACCACGGCAGGATAGAGCACCACAACAGGGTGCTCAGCAGGGACAACCGTCGCAGTTAGCCCTTGCAGTACCAACCTCACTAGCTCCATCACAGCAGGGGCAGTTACAGTATAGACGTGTTTATAATGTCCGAGATGTAGTCTTACCGCAGGCACCATAGGTGCCACTAGCAGTAGAACGTATGTTTCCTATTAATGGGCTTGAAGGTAGGATTTTATTTGATACGGGGGAGTCATACTCATTTATAGCTAGCAAATTTACACGTGCAGCCAATTCATCAAAGACAGTCGACAATATCCTTATATGTGTAGAGTCACCTTTAGGCACTGGATCGCTGATACACTCAATCTGTAGGGGTGTAGATATTGACATTAAGAGACTATGTTTAGTTGCAGACTTTCTAGTGTTAGATATGGAGGGTTATGATATCATCTTGGGCATGGACTGATTAGAAGTTATAGGGCAAAGATTTATTACTTCGAGAGGGCCATTGCATTTTCTATTCCGGTACAGGAGATCTTCCTTATGGAGATGCATCTTTTCGAGGGAGGGTCGAGTACACACAATCATATTGAGGAGGAGACCTCACAGGAGGTGGTTATCTCTTTGGATTCGATTCCAGTGGTTAGGGAGTTCGAGGATGTGTTCCAGGAGATACTCGGGTTGCCACCCAATCGAGATATTGAGTTCGTTATTGACTTAACACAAGGTAAGAGACTAATTACCCAAGAACTTTATCACATGTATCCTTCAGAGATGCGAGAGTTAAGGGAGAAAATTCAGCAGCTTCTAGGGCAGTGTTTTATTTGATAGAGTACATCACTGTGGGGGGGCACTGGTGTTGTTCATCAAGAAGAAGGATGAGTCACTTTATATGTGTATTTATTACTGAAAGTTGAACAAGGTAACGATTCGAAATAATTATTCGTTGCCTCAGATCGATAACCTGTTCGACTAGTTGAGGGGAGCAACGTACTTCTCCAAGATAGATCTGAGATCGAGATCTCATCAGTTACGCATTCGAGAGGAGGACGTTCCTAAGACCTCTTTCTTGACATGGTATGGATCGTACGAGTTCAGGGTGATGCCGTTTGGTCTAACCAATATGCCAACAGTGTTCATGGATCTTATAAACTGGGTTTTCAGAGAGTTCCTTGCCTAGTTTGTGATTATATTCATAGGTAATTTTCTGGTTTACTCTCATTCTGAGAATGAGCACGTAGATCATTTGTGTATGGTTCTATAGATGTTATGGGACCATCAATTGTACGCTAAATATGAGAAGTGTGGATTTTGCCTATGGGAAGTGTAGTTTCTGGGCCATATTGTGCCCGATAGGGGCATTACTATTGATTCGAGTAAGGTATCGGTGGTGAGGGAGTGGGGTCAGCCCACGACACCGACTGAGGTTAGCAGTTTCCTGGGGTTGGACGGATACGATCATCATTTCATTAAGGGTTTATCGAAGGTTACGGGTCTGCTTACGAACTTGACTTATAAGGGAGTGTTGTTTTTTTGGGATGACCAATGTCAGTTAGCTTTGGATGAGCTAAAGGACAAATTGACTTCAGCACCCGTGTTCACATTGCCTAGGGGAGGACTGGAGTACCGTGTTTATACAAATGCATCCTTGAAGGGACTTGGGGGTGTATTACAGTGGTAGGAGAGGGTTATAACTTATGCATCTCGCAAGCTTAGGCCTAGGCCTGTAAATTGAGCGTCCGAGGCCCGAAGCCCGCTCGTTCGGCCTGCTATTTTTGGGCTGAGCTTTATTTGAGTTTGAGTCGAGCCGAGCCTAAGCCAAAATTTCATGCCCGAATGAATTTAGGGTCGAGCTTGAACAGAGCTATGCCAAGCCCGAATTGGGCCCGAAGCTTGAACTTCATATTTGTAAATAAATAAATAAATAAATAATTTATATAATATAACATATTTATGTTAACATCGTTTAATTAGGTTTCGTTCTTTTATTTCATTTACTACTTTAAAAAAAAAATCATTTGTCATAATACATTAGATTACATGTGATTTTCAGTTTTGTGATTTTATTGTTAATCTTATTATGGGTATTTGATTTAATAATTGCTCAAGTCATAATAGGCCTTTGTTAGCAATCAAATTTTGCTAAATGTACAAAATTTAATAGGCATTTGTAGGTTTTTACTCTTATTTCCGTTGTTTTAATTTAATACATTTCATAACTATATATTTTATTTCATGAAATATCAATTAGATTTTAATGTGTAATTTTGTCCATGATGGAAATACAAGAAGAAAAATTAATTCAAACTTTTTTCACAAAAAAATTTAAAATCCGACTTGCCCAAAATCGGGCCCGAAGCCCGTAATATTTATGAGCCGAGTTTGGGCCTAAGTGAGGAAAAATAATTCTGGCCGAGCTCGGGGTTGATCATGGGTAAGTGAGTTCGGGCCGAGCCTGAGCAACCCCAAGCCCGGCTCACCCAGCCCGATTTATAACCCTACTTAGGCCCCATGAGAAGAATTACCCCACGCATGACCTTGAGTTAGTAGCGACTATGTTTACCTTGAGGATTTTGAGGCATTACCTTTTGGGGGAGAAATTAAGTTTGTTCATGGACCATAAATCACTTCAGTATCTCTTCACACAAAAGGATCTAAATATGAGGCAGAGGAGATGGTTAGAGTTTATAAAGGATTACAAGTTATCTATTCAGTATTATCTTAGTAAGGCTAACGTAATGGCAAATGCGTTGAGCCGACGACCCACTAGGGAGATAGAAGAGATTTGGAAGGTGAAGTGGAGGTAGCTTCGACATGATGATGAGATCACCAAAACTTGAATGTCCGTATTTGGCTGTCACTCTAGAGATTATTATGTGGGTGGTGAAAGCACAGGCTGGGGATCAGTTTTTCCAGGACAGAGGATGCCAGTTACTAACAGAGGGGTCAGAGTTTTATTCAATTAGTTACGAGGGAGGCTTGTACTTCAATGGTAGACTCATTGTTCCATATGATGAGGATTTGAGACACGCAGTGATGATAAAGTCTCACGGGTCGAGGTTTGTGGTATATCCTTATGGGGTAAGATGTATTAGGATATGCATAGGTAGTACTAGTGGTTAGGGATGAAGCGGGACATATCGGAGTTTATCTCGAAGTGTGCTACCTTCTAGCTAGTGAAGGTAGACCATCAGAGACCAATATGGATGTTGTAGCCACTAGAGGTCCCAATGTGGAAGTGGGAGAGTATCTCTATGGATTTCATTATAGGGTTACCGACATCGCAGAGAGGTCACGACTCCCTCTGGATGATAGTGGATTGTTTGACTAAGATGTCCCATTTTTAACTGATTCGTACGTATTTTGAAACGAGGCAATACGCACAGTTATTTATCACATAGATAGTTAGGTTGCACGGGGTTTTAATAACATGGTATCGGATCAGGACAAGATTTTGTGTCCTATTTCTGGTAGAGTTTTCAAGAGGCTATGGGCACAGATTTTCAATTAAGTACCCTGTATCATCCACAGATGGATGGGTAAATGGATCTAGTTAATCAGATGTTAGACACTATACCGAGGATGTGTATACTCAACTTTGGTGGAGGACGGTAGCAATACCTTCCACTGGTGGAGTTCACTTATAATAACTCCTACTAGTTCACCATCGACATGGAACAATTTGAGGCACTGTATAGACGGCCTTGTCGTTTACTCTCTTACTGGTTAGAGGTAGGGGACACCAAACTATTAGGGCCCAATATTATTCAGGACACGAATGCCAAGATTGAGTTAATTCGAGGTTGCATCCATATAGCTCAGGACAGGTAGAAGAGCTGCACCGATGCAGATAGGAGACACACTGAGTTGGAGATTAGTGACCAGGTTTTGGTATGGGTGTCTCCTATGAAAGGAGTCATGAGGTTAAAAAATAAAGGGAAGTTATCACGGAGGTATGTGGGACCATTTTTTTATTATCGAGAGGGTGGTACCAGTTGCATATAGTTTGGTCTTACGAGAGAACTTACAACGGATTCACGACGTGTTCTACGTGTCATCGCTGAAGAGGTACCAGAGGAGCGAGAGAGATTTTTGGAACGTTATATTAGAGGAAATAGACTTACAACCATATATCTCATATGAGTAGAGAGCAATTACTATAGTTGATCACAGTGAGCGTAAGCTGTGGTCTAAGGTTGTGCTTTTGGTTCGAGTTCAGTTGGGCACCATAATGTAGACAAGTCGATATGGGAGAAGGAGGATGATATGCACGACCAGTATCCAGAGCTATTCACCGCAGGTACGTTTGAATTTCGGGGATGAATATCCTTAATAAGGGGGGAAGTATGTAATACGTCGTATTTCTGAGTATTTAAAATTAATTAATTCAATTATTTTTAAATTACACGTGTGCAGTAATTTAATTAAAATAAAAATATTGCGTGTTTATTAAATATTGATTGGGAGATATTATGATTAACATTTATGGGATAAATTTACTAAGTGTGTAGTAAATAACATGTGGTAATTATTATATGTCGTGGCGAGTGATATCGATGGTACTATGTTATATCTCAACCAGGAGTCGCGCGTAGGCTATGTGTGAAACCTTGCCTAATTAAATCCCGGGTGATCAGTCCTTAATTAAATTAAAACAGGTTTTTCAGTTGGTTCATTTTTAGCATCACTGTCGATAACTTTTTAATTACTAATCACCTAAGTGAAATTAGACCGATGCCAAATTTTATCTTTCATTAACCCAAGAACAATACTCATGCGAAAATAATTAAACATTCACACTATACAATAATTCAAACCGTCACGCAATATATAAAGGATAAAGTCTTGCCGAGTCAACAATTGGCTAAAATCAAATGTTGCTAAATAAAGCCAAAATAATCCAAAACTAAATATCTGAAATAAAGACAATGGACAACATGTCCCAATAGAGTACTAAAATGGGATCCTACACTAGATCTGAAAGAATGAATCGTCTATGCAAAGTCCTGCCAACCTCCACAAAGCTGCAGATACAAGTCCCTGGACTGAATCCTCATGACTGGCGTCCCTGTGGCTGGACACCTTAAAGGGTTTTGAAAATATTTTAATAGCAAGCGTTAGTACTCAAAATGTTTTGAAAATATTTATTAAGTGATTATTATCATAGTAAAATGAGTTATTGATTACACATGTTAAGATTTGCGCACACTCTCTTGAGTTACCTCACCCCTCATCTAGTGCACACCTAACATCCTGTACTTAGCCCACCTAGTTGTACCACCCAAGCTAACTAAACTATAGTATCCAACTGAACTTATCTACGCGACTAAGTTCCCATACCGCCCACTTAATATGTAATAGTAACCATATCTCTTGATTTATATACTTAGATAAATGTTCACGCTTTGTTATCTTTAACCGATTTATAATTAAGTTTCCCTACTTAATTTGATTTTAGATGTATTCACGGCATCTCATTATCTACTAACTCGCATAAGTAGATTATTAATACAGTATATATTTCACACACAATATATACTTATAAATTCATTCATTATTAATATGTCCTCTTAACACACGTCGAGGACTCTTGGTTCGGAATGGTCCATCGACACCAAGTAAGAGTTTGGTTTGGAATGTCACCTCGACCCCAAGTTCATTTCAGGTAGTGGTTCGAAAAAATCACCTCGACCCCACTAATGAAATTTTATACATAGATTGGTTCGAAACTATTTCGTCACGACCCCAATTTACTATTTCCATATATTAGTTCGGAATCCTACCTCGACCCTAATATAGGAAATTATACTTTAGGTATTCTCTCCACCTAAGTATCTATATAATTCAGTAGGTATACACTCAACCTAATAATAGTGCTCGTATGTAATATTTCCTCTTTAATATTCACCGTACTTATTAATATACGGTTTATCTCACTATCGTATTTTAATTGAGTATTCACACAACTCTAAGGGCCCTAGTTACCCCTCTATTCATTTCAGTAGTTAAGCTATCTCTAACCTACTGGTATACTCCTTGGGATGATGTTTAATCTCTCCGTAACTTAACTCCCAAATTCTCGATGCACTACTTGATCGGTTTACCCTCGTCGGTCCATCGCTTCAAATCTTGCACACAATGTTTATAACGGACCCCCACTATACACCTACTAGTACTCTCTAAGTCCCTACATAGGTAAAATGTCATCACTAAGGTTCCACTAAAGCGTTGGTAATTGAATAGAACTCAACCAATAAAAGAACCCAAAATCAGCCTACATTGATCGATCGACCATGATCATCGATCTATCGACTCCATTGATCGATCGACATTCAAGGGTCGATCGATCAATCGAGCAGTGACAGACGTAGTTCTTCCTCTTCTTCAAGCATTTTTCACCATATTCAATTATCTAACTCACATGATAATCCACCAAACTTATAACTAATGATACCTAACCATTTCTACATATGCTAGGATGATTTCCAACGAATTAAACATTATAAATCTTTCCAATTTAGCCCAGAATAATTAAAATCTTTTAATTATTCAAGAACCCTAGTATGACATGTTCTTCCCATGTTTACAATCATCAACCCAGATTTTAATTCGTGCTAACAAACACGATTCCTCTGATTTTCAATCCTCTACAGATATAAATCTAACTACATGCTATTTCTACCCAAACATGCAATTAATCAATTCTTTTTCTCCGAGAATATTCATCAAAATCAATTCTTCATAAATCCTACGCATGAATATTATAACTCAAAATAATTTACAAATAACCACTTGCCTTGATTGGATGGTGATCTGATTTCGAGTTTGCAGAAGATGTTGGGTTGCTTTCTCTTCCAATCTTCCTTCCTCAATCACTTGTGGTACAGTAGCTCCTTGAAATCTCCCACAATTTTCATTTTTAACCTTGATAATGATATCTCTTCTCTCTCTAATGGTTTCCCTTTGTGTTATGAGGTTTCCAACCCTAACCACACTTTCAATCAACCGATAAAATACTCCAAAATTCGTAGGTCTTCTCACCCCCATATGCCAAAAGACTAAAATGCCTCCGTACAGTCCCGGTTTAGCCAAAAAATGCCCCGCTACCCGACTAGTACCCCCAGGTATACTATTTTGACTAATTCGACCCTTTCAGAATCATCTATGGCCTTTAAATTTTCATTTGAGTCACTAAAAATATATTTCCTATCTCATCCTCAATTTAGTCTACATATGGCACCTTGTTGAGATATAATCAAGTACGTCAATATCACTCATTATGTCGTACAAATTAACTATCGGTATTTACTCTTCACACTTAGTAATTTTGAATCATAATATTAATCAGTCTCTGTCTCTCAATTAATATTTGATAATCACAATTATTTAATAACTTAATAACTTAATAATCATAATTATCATTAAATCGCATTAAATTACTTCACTCGCGTAATTTGAATATTCAATCACATTAAATTACTCCACTCACATAATTTAAATTAAATCATATTTTCTATTTAATTACTCAATTAATTAAATTCTAAATACGTAGAAATACGGGGTATTACACTATGTTAAGATAGAGATAGAAAATTTATGTATAGTGACTCGGATGGTGATTTTGAGGCCACGGTTGATTTCGAATGGGACAAAATAGGATAAATAAAGTCCCCAAATGTATTAGTTGGGTCTTGAGGCATCTTTAGACCAACCTAGCACCACGTAGGGGCATTTTGATCATTTCGGAGTTTAAGGTTGGGAAAACTCCAAAATCTGAGATTACATGACAATAAACTCCAAAGAAATCTGGAAATATTGATGAACATGCATGGAGAATATCAAAACTAGGGTTTCATGATTTATGGAGATTAGATTTTTTTATGGCTAGATTGTTAAAGATTTGATGTTAAATTTACGTTAAAATTCATCCATATACACATGTTTGATGTTTGGTTATTTTATATGGGAGTTTGGTAAGGTTCATAGAGGTTTCATGGATTAAACATGGAAGAAATACGTTTTCAGAGAATCAGTCAAATCAGGTATCAATCGATCGACCTATGAATGTCAATCGATCGATGGATTGATGATCGATAAAATGTTGCTGAAAGATGAAGCTTGGTTTATATGCTAGGTTTTCTTTACCACTAATTACGGGGAGCTTTGCTGATAGTTTAGTAATGATATAAGGACTTAGAGAATATGAGTAGACCTATGATTAAAGCTTGGGCTTAGTCCTAGTGAATGTAATACGAGATTAAGGGCGAAGGAATTAAACGACTATGTTATGTATCGGGAATTTATAAATTGGGTTATGAAAAGTGCAAATGATAACCCAATATTGATACTAGTAGGTTAGTAATGTTTTAACTACTGAAATTACTTAAGAGATAACTAGGACCCTTTGGGTAGTGAGTGATACTCAGAAGATACAAAAATAAAAGTAAGTTTGAATCGTTAGTACGTTGGGTATTCGAGAGATATATACTACGCACGGGATATTTATGGGTTGTGTGTATACCTATACTGGAGATATTTGTAGGTTGTGTGTATGTCTATTATGTGTTTTCTTATGTGTGATCATACCTACGTTGCCTGCTATCACATGTAGTTTTACGCAGTGGGCGATTCCACTTTGGCGATACTATCGAGGTCTAAATATGTGCCTAGAGTGTATGAATTAGGGTGGAGCACTATTTATGTACATGATAGTGTGTACCGGTCATTTGGGTGCATTAGGTATGTGAGTAACCCAAAGACTTAGGATTATGTTTGCCTCCAATATGTGTTTATTTGATTTATGGTACGAGGTTACATTCCGATCCGATAGTTCTTGATTTGGTACGAGAGGTACATGGACTTAATAGCAGAGTATGCACGCATCGCAGAGGCCATTCCAGGGATGTTATTATTGTATATATAATAGTGTGATATATATATATATATATATATATATATATATATATATATATACAAATGTGATTATTCTACTTTTGTGTGATGGTAGAAAACAAAGATATTATATATCTAAAAGTAAATTAAGTAAGAGAAACTTAATTAACAGTTCAATAATAATATTCAGTTAATGTTAATTATTGGTTATACGGTAGCGTATCGTATAGGGGGTATGGATGAACTAAACTTGTTGTGGTTCGTTAGATACTTGTTATGTCTAGTTAGTCTCGGTATCATAACTAAGTGGGTGAAATAGGAGACGTTAGATGAGAACTATAGTTGAGGGGTGAGGAACTCAAGGGAGTATACGTAACACTAACATGTATATCTAATAACTGCATTTAACTGCAATTTAAGTACTTGCTAAATGTTTTTCAAAGGTTTTGGGATCCGACCCGTATCAAATCTATTTTCTAAAAACTTTTAGGCGTCTAGTTATAGGGACGCCATACTTGATGATTTTTTCCAGGGATGCATAACTACAACACTTGTGGAGGCATGCTGGATTTGGGTAGACGCTTCGATCATTTCATTCTTGGATTATGATTCATGATCAGTTATTTCAGTTGTTCATGTTTCCCATTCAATTTGGACTTTTATTCAGATTTATTTATCAGACTATGTATTTAGATTGATTTCACTTCAATTAGACTTAAGATTGGGGTGTTGGTTTCGGAGCCGATGGTTTATTCAACATTTATCATTTATCTATTTTATTTTGCGATGTTTCAGATTTCTATTATTTCTTGGATGGTTTATATTATTTTATTTCTGCATGTTGATATATGTTAGTGAAAGATAAAATTTGGTACCGGATTAATTTAACAAAGGTAGATGGTAATTTAAAGGTTTTCAAAAGTGATGCTAAGAATGAACCAAATGAGATGCCTATTTATTTTGGTAAATGACTGATCACCCGTGATTAAAATAGGCGGGGTGTCATAGTAAGTCATAAAGGCCTCACACAAGTGTCTCTTAATTTGTGACCAAACTAGACTTCATGCGTGAGACGTCTGACAAGCGAAATCCAAATAAAGAACCCCTCAATACACTTCTATCTAGCCGGATCGTTCGCATGAGACAATGGTACGAGGCTTCCTCGGTAACTACCCCATTAGTTCCATATATGTATACTCCCATAAGTATACATATAACACGTCGACCAAGCAATTCAACCATCCCTAACCGACCACAACAAAGAGTATAAACCCATCTTGTAAAGTCTATCTTTAAACCGGTATGCCATATCCAAGAGTATTCCCTCAACTCATATTGCCTATCATCTCGTAGATAGATACCAAAATATCTGTATCCAAAAGTCAAGCAATATCCTAACTCAGGACCCACATTTAATCCATACCAAAAGTATCATTACTCTAAATAAATCCAATCACAAAGGACAGACCAAACCACACATTGTTAATCATTCCATACACATTATGATTAACCTATCCCCCTGTGTAGTTTAATATTTCACTAGTTAGTTACACCTCCATAAATTATATTTTTCCATTACCAATGTATTTCCAAATTAGATTCTTGGCATTTGTTGAATCCAAAGTATACCAGCACGTGTATATAATGAGTATACCAAATAACCATAACCACCGAGATATCCATTATATGTTATATTGCCCACTATCCCAATGCATAGGTTTCTAGCATTCCCACTTTGTCCTCATAACGGGACTAAATATCCACATCATTATATACGTAGTCATACATGTATAAATGTGACTAATTACCATAGTCTAGTGATGGGGAGAAAGAGGGAGACGGGTAGGGTTTGTGTTTGAGGCTTTATTTTTCAAAATTGATTTGAGCCCTTCATTTTTTGCCTTGTTGGCTCAATCAAGACCCCTAATTAAGTTATCATCTTATGGAATAGTGTCAAAATTCTAATCCTTATTATATATATACACACACACACACACCAACTGAATTGTAAGGTACAACACCCCCCCAATGCAACTAATCGCATTAGAACTACCCCACCTAAATCGCCTTGCTCCTCCAAATGTCTAAATTCCACTATGTATACTATGTACAAATACATATCATGGATCACATATAGGATAAAATTTACACTAAGACACCCGAGGCACGTTCAAATCCCTATACCGGATTAAATTTACTCATTATAGGTTCATTATCTTTATGCACTAATTAAATAACATCATTGAGTTCCCTTAACTCATTACATTATAAATATAAATAAACCTCTCTAATTATATATAACCAAAACCCTCAGGAAATGTCCTAGGTCAAAGTCTAAAGTCTCTGTGTCAAAACTTGAGTCCTAAACTGAAGTGTTTACAAATAAAAAAATGGCTCAACTGCCATTCCCGATCGACCTATTTTCCCTATCAATCACATTTTTCTAAAAAAATCACCACATATGTAGCCAAATTAATGTAGTTTTTCTATAATGCACCAGTAACCCCTTGTGGGATAAAGAATTGCAATGGCATGTGCTCAACATCGTGTGCTTATTATTAATGAAGACTCCAAGTTTTGAAAAGAAACCTTTAACTCAATCACTTGTAAAGAATAAGAGGATAAGTCTAAACTCTCAGGATAACTATTAACGGGGATTAGGACTCTCCTAAGCTGTCTTCCAAATATAAAACCACCCATATGAAAGGGAAATATATCCTTATAATGTCAGGGAGTACTATAAATCTTCTGATATGAGTTCTTGAGCAATAAAGAACAAAGTCTAGCATCCCGTGGACATAAACACATTATCAAACCACATACATCTTGTGTTGTCTGTGTGGTCTCATTATTTACTATTGTTATTATTCTTACTTGGCTCATGCGCATTGAATATAATCACTTATAAGAAATAACCACCTACAATTGATGTCATCTCTGGGAACGACCTGGGTTCTTTTCCACTAGCTAATTTTCTGAGATGTCTCACTCACCCAAATAATATCACTAAAATCTTAATGACTACCGGCATAGTCACGGAGACCAGGAGGTTTACCATTTGGACTATGACATTCATGACAATCAAGAGGGTTGTTAGTCATCTCCTCTATTCCAGAGAGTCAGATATGAGATTGAAGACTATTGCCAATCTCCTGTCGCATGTTATCATCCTCAGGAGGAGAGGAAAGTTGAGATTAATGAGCCTTAATGATATAATGAAATCTTAAGGCTCATTGATAATTATGACAGGCACTTTAGAGATGAGAAGGTAGCCACCAAATATCAGCGGGAACATAATATTTCACTCCAATGAAGCCTGGATAGGATGGAGAGGAAGGCCAAAAAATAAAAGAGTAAACGTGACCACATGTCATGAAATCTTAGTCTTTAGATGAGCAGAGCTTGTATTCTAAGGAGGAGTGCCTCGTGATGCAAGGAAGATTCTCCTCACAAGAAATCGCATGGAAGGAGAGCGAGATTCGATGAGTAATGAGGAGAAAAAGACCAATGTGATTTTATTAGGAGAATAGTGGATAAGCATCCTGATTATCAAGGATCATTTTAGACTAAAAACTCACTAGAAGAGCCACGGTTAGCCAAATGAAATCACCATTCAACTGGGCTATCGAGGAGTTTGAACCTCTTAAAAAGTTCCTTAATCCATGGTTTAAAATCTATAATGGGAATATGGGTCCCACTGATCACGTCAGATAGTATCGTGAGGCGGTGACACCGTGGAATACCAATGAGGGTATGATGTACGAGTCTTGGAGATATTACTCATAAGTGGTTCAAAAGTTACAACATAGGTCAATCACCCGCTTTAAACAACTCACTGAGGCTTTTACATCTAGGTTTATCACAAGTATTACACGTCCTAAAAAAATGCACTTACTTTTTACCTTGAGAAAGAAGCTGATAATACGCAAATATTGCGTATTTCATCTCTCGAACCTATGCATTTTAGCCCCCTAGGGTGCCTTAATCTCTATATTTAAGCCCGTTAATTAGAAAACCTCGATTTATATTGTTAACATGCTATATGATGTATAATTGGGATTTTGTAGCTATTTAGGTACTAAAAATGGAGTTCGGACGCATTCCGCTCAAGTTTCGTACGCATCCGCACGTTCAAGGGCAATTTAGTCATTTCACAGTTTGGGCACCTGGCCTGACATCTCACGAAAGCTGTATCCCTCCTCTCTAGCTTCGCATGGCCATGAACGGTGCGCGAATCTGATTCATAACGAAGAAGTTAAGGCATTTTTGGCGGAAGGAATGACATTAAAACCAAAAGAAGGAGAAGAGAAGAAGAAATTGCAATGCAGTAGCTGCCTTGGTTCTGCCCTGCTTGATCGATCGATCGATCAAAAGGATCGATCGATCGATCCTTCATATATTTTCCATGATTTCAATGATCGATCGATCGACCAAAGGGGTCGATCGATCGATCTCCTGTTTTCTGTAGATATTTTGCTTTCTTTTCTTTCTTCTTTTCTTTTATTCCAACTTACTATATAAGTTAATTTTGTTGTAATATCAGATATACTTAGTTTTAGAATACATTTTAGGTTAGGGTTTGGTTTGGAGAGCTCATTTTCTTCTCTTCTTGGGGTGACAACCAATTGGTTTTGAAAGATTGAACTTTCCATCTCATTTACCATTAATATAGTTTTGTTCTTCATTTTTCCTTGCTTTGTAATTTAGTTTCCATGCTTTGTAGTTAGTTTAATTGCTTTAACTCTTGTTTTCCTAGTTTAATTAACATAATTTAGTTTAATTAATGTATTGCCCCTAGATAAATAGGGTCAGGATTTCGTTCCGCCATTTTCGGGTCTCGAGCTCCAAAAATGAGGTTTTGTGCAAAATTGCGTTTAATTGAACCCGCATGAATTAAAGTTGGATTATTATGTATTTAACTTTCTTTGTCATGCAATGTTAGTGTTTATAGCGATAATCCGAATTTAATCCGCGTGCGACCAATTTTCGATTAAGTGTTTATTCTCGCAACTTTGGCTTAAATTCCTTATTGTGTGAAGTTTATGTTTAATTGATAATGCTCAATTAAATTGCTTTCTAGACGGAATCTTAATTAGTAGTTGTTTCGAGCCGTATGGTTGGATGATATCCCGATCCTCGCTTTTAATTTATTTAGACTTAACTTCTCTCTTTTCTTTTATTTACATTTACGCATCACCCTTTTACACTTTTATTCTTGAATTAATAATTCGTTACGATCTATCAAACATTCTCTGTGGATTCGATACCCGACTTACCGCTATACTTGTATCGTAAGTGTAGTCGTAACTTAGGTTTCTTTTGTATTGAGGCGGTGAAACTAAAACAACGATTAGCGTACTTACACGCGCTACACCTTTCACTCCTTCGATCAAAATAGCGCCGTTGTCGGGGAGTGTTTTGATTTAGAATGTAATTGTCTTATTAGTTTGTAGTATTCTTTCTTTTGAATTTGTATTCTTTCTTTTAAACTTTTTGCAGGACTTCTATACGTGACTGCTTAGAAACACTTGAATTTTTCCGTGCGCACATTGCTTTGTGGAATTTGCTGTCTCGAGCCTTTCTTTGGGGTAAGCATGTCTTATTCCAATCGTTTCGGTAATCATTATGATAATTCTCAAAATCCCCGTACTCCTATGACTTTTGGTCAATACTTAGAGTCCCAAAAAATTGCAAATTCAAAAATGACTTTGGGCGAGTATTACAAAAGTCAAGTATTAGAATACGTGTATTTTGATGATGATGATAATGATTTTGGGCCTTTACCTCCGTATAATAGGAGTTTTGAAACGAATTGCAATAGTTTTCAAAACTCCTATAATAATGATTTTCACTTTAGTGCCAATAATGATTTTCAAACCCCTCATTTTCAAGCATTCGCACCTCGGCCTATGACTTTCGACGAGGGTTTGGTTATGCTTGAGAATGAGAGGTATGAAGAACGTTATCGGGAAGAACATCGTTGTTGGGAGCAAGACTTAAATTTATTATTCGAATCCGACGACGATTTATCTTCCAATACTTTTGAAGTCGAGGAATGTTTTGAACCAAATGAGGACTTTGTGCCTACTTTGGACCAAACCATTCCTCACTTGGACCATCTTGTAATTGAGAATGAAAGCGAGGATGAAATGGATGTAGTATCTATTTACAATGAGATGATTTCTTCTTTGGATCCCAAAGTTGAAAGTTTCATTGAAAATGATCTTATCTCCTTTGAAATTCCAACTTTGAGCGATGATAATTCATCTCTTGAGTTTGAATTTCTTTCCTCCCCATTTTCATTCTTCATTATCACACCATCACAAGTACCCGATGAATCGGTACCGAACTTTAAAACGTTCAATCCTTTCACTGACGAGGAGTACTTGCTCGATTTGCTTTCCATGAAGGCATCTTTGCCCTCATGTGTGCCACCTCCCATTTCGCTTGCTAAATCTTTGGGAGGAAATTCAGTTTTTTTTGGTCCCCTAGTGTATTCATCACCCGTCCTATCCAAATCCCCCATCCTCCCGCCCAAAGTTTTAATTAGGGATGGTTCACCTTTTCCACCACCCACATGCCTTCCATCGTTTGAACGGAATTCCTATTTTTTGGGAGGCATTCATGAAAGGGAGGTTCCACCGTTGATCCTCCAAAGTCAAATTGTATTTTGGGTGGACCCTAAAAAATTTAGACTTCTACTGCATAGTTAGTGTGAAGCCTAAATAGTAGGTTGTATATAGTTGGCTTTTTATTCTTTCTTTATTTTTATTTTAGTCTAGTGTAATTAGTTAACTTTTTTTTATTTGTTTTTGCTATGCTCGGTACTAACTTGTTTTGTAGATTCTTTGGACTTGTTCTTACGGGGATCGCTCCAGTTTTGGGTAATATCACTCTTTTCCTCTCTTTGACTTGGTTCTTAATTAACATTGGGGACAATGTCAAGTTTTAAGTTAGGGGGTGTGGGATATTCTATCCATTTCTTTATTTAGTCCATATTTTTGCTCACATGTTAGTTACTTAGTAGGCTTTTCTTAGAAAAATTCAAAATTTTCAAAAAGATTTTCTTTCATTTTTCTCCTTTTTTGGGATTTTTGCCTTTGTTTCCGATGATAAATTTTAATAATTGCCCGATCCAATAGACAACCCAATGATGCATGTTCTCGATTTTAGAAGTTATTAGACTTTAGTCTCACTTACTGATATTATGAATAACTTCATGAATTAAACTTTAATCCCGTGAGCACATGCGTTTTTCTTGTTATATTGATTTGGTTTAAGATTTTTATAACTCGGTATTCTTTTGTTACATTGTATATACTTACACCGAGTAAGCTTTGTACCTTTCGTCGTTTGTGAGTGTATACACTATTCTTTTCTCATTAAAAACGTTGAATTCGTTGGTAATATCTGTGACAACCCGAATATAATTATGATTAATTATACGTAAATCATGCCTAGCTTGTGTGATATGATTAGTGTGTTATTAATATATGTGATGTTAATTTATTATGTTTAGTCTAATCCTACCTCCAAAAAGCATGAAATGTCGAATTAGTTACAAATACAAAATTTGAAGGTTTCGATAGGAATGTCCATGTTTAAGGCTAGTTTTGACCTTTATGACATAACAATTGACTTGAGGTGAAAACTACATAATTGTAGACAAGTGAGTTATGGTTGTAACACAACAAACGGTGAATGAAACGGAGGTTCGAGTGAGAAGTTATACCAAAATTACGAAACAAGGGCAAAGTAGTCCATCCGTTAAGTAGTATTTTGTCTTTATATGGCAACAAATGTTTTATTCTCATTGGTTGGGAAGGGTGGTGGCTTTGGCCGACCTCAAACCCTTAGAATTACCTCTTGATTCAGCCAAAATGCAGCCATGAGAGATTTTAAGCCTAAGGAAAGAGAAGTTGGAAGTTAGGAAGAAAAAGTGAGGAGAAAATTGAAGAAAATTCATAGAAAATTACGAAAAAGCCCCTAAGGTAATTCCAACCATGAATCTTGCTATTTTTTCTTTCATTTACGATTTATATGATATAAATCCTTGATTTTTATTGAAGTTTCATGTTTGGGTGCATATGTATGGATATATGCAAGTTTAAGTTAAGTTGAATGTACAAAACCCTAAGATTGCTTTGTTTAGAAACTTTGTTTATTCAAACTTCCATATATTTTTGTATAGTTACTGGAATCGATTGCTTCCAATTGGATATTAACCTGGACTCATATATGTATGACATATACGAAAATCATGTGAAAATACCAACAAATGAGTCCTTGGTGAGGGTTTGAAGTTCGGGTAAGAAATCTGCCCTAAGGGTGAAAATATGCCCGCCATGTGTTCGATGTTTTGCTTAACATAGAAATCGAACCTTAAAAATTATGAAACTTTAATCTTATATTTTTCAATGTGTTTACTGATGTTGGGTGAAATATCATAGAAATTTATGATGTAGAAAAATCATGAAAATTCCTGGAAGTTGAATGAACGATAAAAGAGCCTATAGGGCAGATTTGCTATGTAGTGAAGAAATAGGCTTATTTTGCTCTAGGAAACTCGGAATGATGTGCCGTCTTTTGTTTTGGAAACATGATATAATAAGGATTGGATTACAAAGAATAATTAAAAAGGGTTTGGGCTGTAATTTGAATATGTTAGATATCAGAACCTGAGTCTAGATGGGACTTCATTTTAATGAATGATTTGAATTGAATAATATGATGCTTATGAATTGAGTTATGATTGAAGTTATTCTTTGGACTATTAATATTCTTATGATGATACTAATATTGTGAGAATGATAGGAAGGGAAGAAGAGCTGATTGAACAAGTACAGGATAAAGGCAAGGGAAAATCCAGTTAAACTGTCAAGGTGAGTGTACTTATGATTTGTTTCATATATAAATATGAATATAGCTCTAAGAGCGGATTTGTTTGAATACTTCGGTATTCAGGATTTGTTTGGATATTAAAATATCCAGGATTGGTTGGGTCTTATGATCCAGGATTGGAATTGGACAAAGATCCAATGATTTGTTGGAACTTATGTTCCAGGATTTGTTATTGCCAATGGGCAGGATTGTTCGGATTTTATATCCACTTATTCTATATAGAATTGTTATTACATTGTAGGGAAGGAGTACCTCACTAAGCTTAATGCTTACAGTTATATTTTAACAATTTCAGGTTTCTATGCTGCCAACTAGAATACCATATGACCGGTAACTTTGAGAGTTGCACCGTTGGAAGGAGCCGGGGTTTAAATGTGGGGATTTTATCATTGTCACACTGAAGATTTTAATTTACTCACACATTGTATATTTTGCGTTAGTATGGATTGAGTTGATGATTGTGAAATTTTATCGTAGTTAATCATAGTATTGTATGTCCGCTTAAATTATGACTCTGATATTGATTTCGTTATGGCACAATAATAATATTATGTTGATTATGTGCATTATACAGTAAAATATGGATAGATGAATTATATTTCCAATGGGCTCTAGATTATGATTTAATTATTCTAATAATAAATGATTAGTATGGATATTGGGTTTGGGGTGTGACAATATCACTATTCTTTCATTTGATCGTTCATTAATTGAGTTCATACTTGAAATGTGTTACTTGATCATGTTTTTTATATATTGTTTTGACTCGATAATTGTGTAAACTTTTGGAAATGATCATAGACCTTCTTTGTTATATCACCCATATTAGACTTGACCTCACCCTTATATGTTTACCCTCGTTAACCCTTTTGAGACTAAATATAGCCTTTCATTTCATAACCCAATTCCCATAACCAACTCTAAATTGGAGTTTTAGTCCATATATACACTTTCCATACCTTTATTTGGAATGTTACTTGGGATTGAATGCTGTTGTTGTGGTGCCGGTTGCAATTTAGGCATATGAGAGTTTGAAAAGTAAAGAAAAGAGTGAGAAAAGAAGAAAGTGTAGTGAAAAAGAGAAGAAAAAGAGAAAGTTGAAAACAAAACAAAACAAAAGAAAAAAGTGAGAAAAAGAAGAAAAGAAAAAGAAAGAGAAATTTGTATATATTGTCTATAGTGTTTCAATAATCCTTGTTACTCTCTTGATTGTTATATCTAATGCTCGTTTGGAAATCATTTGTCCAATTTTGAAATTGTCCACTTTTTCCCATTATCCCGAGTTTCATCCCCAAACACTTTGAATTTGTATATACATCCCTTTCATTTCATACCCTAGCCTAGCCTACATTACAACCCTATTAAAGTCCTATGTGATCTTAAGTAGATGTAATTTAAAAGTTTAAATAGTTTTGATAATTTGTGAAAATGCATTGTGCCTCTTTTATATGTGTGGTATCCTTTCACTGAGATTACAGTTTTTATTTTCTATATATCGTTCTTCATTTGTGACATGTTTGCGGCCTAGTTTCCCTTTACATTTACTCCTTAAGCCCGATGTCCTGTGTGTGACCTCTCTGTTTCAAGTGAATTCATTTGATGAGTGTAACGCTTGTGATGATTGACTTTTTTGCATGCTTTGATATTTAGTATCCGAGTTATTTAAGTTTTTGACAAATCATATTTTGCGTGTGCTCACTCCCCTCACACATGTTAAAGTTTCAATTCATTGAGGTGCATTCTATAATGTTAATAACTATGAACTTTTCACGTGAATTCGTTTGCATTGCTAATAACATGTTGAAATCTTGTTCGTATTGTTGAGTTTGTCGCATGTGATTGGGCATATTTTGAGGAAACTGTTTGATGTTTGTGGGTTCCATCCCTAAAAACCCTCACGAGACGACACTCGCCCACTAGGGTAACCTAGGAGTTTAAAGGCTTATTGCATATGCTAAATGCAATCGAATCGCCCGCGAAAGTGGCCTTATGCGTTTATACCATATTTTTGTACTTATCCTGATTTTGGTTTACTTTTTGTTCTTGTTGTATCCTATTTCATTGCTAGGGACTAGCAATGTGTAAGTTAGGGGTGTGATATTATGCAAATATTACGTATTTCATCCCTCGAACCTACGCATTTTAGCACCCTCGGTTGCCTTAATCTCTATATTTAAGCCCGTTAACCAGAAAACCTCGGTTTATATTGTTAACATGATGTATGAGGTATAATTGGGCATTTATAGGTATTTAGGTACTAAGAATGAAGTTCGGACGCATTCCGCTCAAGTTTCGTATGCATCCGCACGTTCAAGAGTAATTTAGTCATTTCACAATTTAGGCACCTGGCCTGACATCTCACGAAAGTTGTATTCCTCCTAGCTAGCTTTGCGTGGCCGCGAACGGTGCGCGAATACGATTCATAACAAAGAAGTTACGGCATTTTTGGCGGAAGGAATGACATTGAAACCAAAAGAAGGAGAAGAGAAGAAGAAACTGCAATGCAGTAGCTGCCTTAGTTCTGCCCTTCTTGATCGATCGATCGATCGATCAAAAGGATCGATCGATCGATCCTTCAGATTTTTTCCATGATTTCAATGATCGATCGATCGACCAAAGGGGTCGATCGATCGATCTCCTGTTTTTTGCAAATATTTTGCTTTCTTTTTTTTTCTTCTTTTCCTTTATTCCAACTTACTATATAAGCTAATTTTGTTGTAATATCAGATATACTTAGTTTTAGAATACATTTTAGGTTAAGGTTTGGTTTGGAGAGCTCATTTTCTTCTCTTCTTGGGGTGACAACCAATTGGTTTTGTAAGATTGAACTTTCCATCTCATTTACCATTAATATAGTTTTGTTCTTCATTTTTCCTTACTTTGTAATTTAGTTTCCATGCTTTGTAGTTAGTTTAATTGCTTTAATTCTTGCTTTCCTAGTTTAATTACCATAATTTAGTTTAATTCATGTATTGCCCCTAGATAAATAGGGTCGGGATTTCGTTCCGCCATTTTCGAGCCCCGAGCTCCGAAAATGAGGTTTTGTACAAAATTGCGTTTAATTGAACCCGCGCGAATTAAAATCGGATTATTATGCGTTTAACTTTCTTTGTCATGCAACGTTAGTGTTTATAGCGATAATTCGAATTTAATCCGCGTGCGACCAATTTTCGGTTAAGTGTTTATTCTCGCAACTTTGGCTTAAATTCCTTATTGTGTGAAGTTTATGTTTAATTAATAATGCTCGATTAAATTGCTTTCGAGCTGGAATCTTGATTAGTAGTTGTTTCGAGCCGTATGGTTGGATGATATCTCGATCCTCGCTTTTACTTTATTTAGACTTAACTTCTCTCTTTTCTTTTATTTACATTTACACATCACCCTTTTACACTTTTATTCTTGAATTAATAATTCATTACGATCTATCAAACATTCTCTGTGGATTCGATACTCGACTTACCGCTATACTTGTAGCACAAGTGTAGTCGTAACTTAGGTTTCTTTTGTATTGAGGCGGTGAAACTAAAACAACGATTAGCGTACTTACACGTGCTACACCTTTCACCCCTCCGATCAGAAGCCTCAGGAGACACTCTGTGACTACACCAAATGGTACTGGGAGGTGTATAACGAAGTGGAAGATTATACTAAGAAATTGTGATGGCTTTATTCAAGATTGGATTGTCGAGCAATTCCATGATTCACAGCCTCTCACCAAAATGGAGGCCATTGTGATTGACAACCTCATGGCGAGGATTGAGAATTATGCCAAGGTTGAAGACACGCTGGTCGAAATTGGTAAAGAAGGATTGGCCAAAATAGTCCATGGACGGGGATAAAGAAGGAATGAGCAGGAAAGAAGGGAAAAAGAATAATATGAAGAAATAAGGGGACAAAAAATAAGGATCCTGAGAAGTTATTTAAGGCTATCAATATGTTTTTTAATTGATCTATATGATCTTTTACAAGATTAGAGGTTGAAAATATTTTAAGTGGCCTAAAAAGAAAATAAGCGATCCAAAAAAGAGGAACATGACACTAAGGTGTTCATATATGCTTTGAAATCCTAATTCGAAGAATTGGCCCAGGTCGAGCACCTCAATGAGTTCGTTAATAAGAACGAGATCCAAGCACTACCTGTGCACCACCAAAGGCTAGACAATGTACTAGAAGAATACCTGGGTCATGAGTTCACAGTAATTCACGGTGCCTCAAATTCGAGTCAAATAAAAAGGAATGCCATCTAAATGGAGATCAAGAAGTTCATATTAGTAATTGAGGCATTCCATATTGACCTGGACAAGACCATTGCAGTCAAACATCGACAATATGAGTATATTGATTATCCCAAGAATATAGTGTTCATAGATAATGACTTGGTCGGAGTGAGGACTCCCCATCATTGTACCTTGGTAATTACTCTCAAAATTTCCAATTAGGATGTGGATAAACTATTAAAGGATCAAGAAAGTTATTCAGAGGTGATGTATATCAAGATGTTCAATAAATTTAATCTGAAGGAAAAAGTCCTGAAAGAAGCTGTTGTTCCCCGGGTTAGTTTTGTAGGTTGGATGATCTTGCCCCTCCAGAAGGTTATTCTCCCTGTCTGAGTAGGAGGGATTTATAAGTTCATCGAGCCCTTAAAATGCCATACTTAGTAGAGGGTCATTGCGTACAATGAGGGTAGTACCATCCACCTACCACGAAAAGTTTGAGTGCATCACTAAGAAGGGTATAACAGAGATCTGTGGAAATCAGATCCTAGATCCACAGTGTTTTATAGCTGCCATTTGATCGAAACAGGAGAAGAAGAAAGATAAATTTATGAAACTAGTAGAGGGTTCTGTTCCCTCCAAGTAGAAGTTAGACCAGGTGTTAAGGAAACCAGGGTTGTCCTTACCGACCGGGTCATGGAACATCTTCAAGAGATGCTCTTTAACAGTGACCAACCTGAGAAAAACTTTTTGATAGGAAGCACACTCACGAGCAAAAAAGGAAGACGTGTTTGCTTTCTAAAAAAATAATCAAGATGTTCTTGCCTAGCAAACGTATAACATGCCAGGGATCGATCCAGAATTAATATATCACAAGCTCTATGTGGACTCATTACATCCATCAGTGCCCAAAAAGAGGATTGAACTGCCTTCGAAAAGATGAGGGAAATTGAAGAGGAAGTAATGAAACTTATAGAGGCACAACCCATCAAGGAAGTTAAATTATTTGAGTGGCTATAGTCATGAATAAGAGAAATAGAAAGTGAAGAGTCTGTATAGACTTCACTGATATGAATCGAGCATGTCCCAAGGATAACTTCTTTTTTACCAAGATAGATCAACCAATCGATGTGACTGCAACTATGAACGTATGATCTTCCTCAATGCCTAACCAGGGTACCCTCAAATTCTAATGTTCGTCATCGACCAAGAGAAGACATCCATCATCACCACATTAGGATTGTACTATTAAATGGTTATACCGTTCGAATTAAAGAATGCCGGGGAAAGTTAAAATAGCAATTTGGAGAAATAATGGAGGTATAGATAAATGATATGCTTGTGAAGAGCATAAGAAAGGAGGATCACCTTATAGACCTAACAAGGATTTTGAAGTCCTTTTTATTACTAAATGAGGCTAAATGCAACTAAGTGATCCTTTGGGGTACAGTCGGGGAAGTTCCTCGAATATTTGGTCAGTCAAGGCGGGATTGAGGAAAACTACGAACATATCAAAAAAATAGGAAATGTGTAAATTTCAAGGGGCTCATAAGTTGATTAGCACTCTCACTGAACCCAATAACTTCATATCAAGGTCTTCATAGAAGTGCTAAACTTTCTTCCAGGCACTGAGGAAATAAAGGAAATAAATATAAAATAATGAATGCACCCAATATCTTGAAGAAGTGAAGAAGTAATTTAGCCAACCACTACTATTGGCGATCTGTGACAAAGAGGGAACCTTGTACTTGTACCAGGCAGTGTCTGATAATTTAGTTAGATCAAATATGGCTTATGAGAATAACGAGAGCCAGTATTCCATCTATTATGCGAGCAAAACCTTGATCGACGCTGAGAAGACATACCTCCCATTGGAAAATCTTGCATACGCACTGGTGATAGTCTCTCATAAGTTTAAAAATTACTTTGAGGGACGTCTGATCATTGTTCTTACCTCATTCCCTTTGAAGGCGGTTATATGGAAGGCTAAACTACCTGCATAGAAGTCCAAGTGGTCAGTGGAGTTATGGAGTTTTGACATTTAATTCTATCCTAGGAACTTGATTAAGGGTCAAGTCCTGTTTGATTTTATCACTAAATTCTCTAGTGAACAAGTACAAGTGGAGGTTAGCTCCAAAAATGAACAATATATTCAAAAGTCGGTCCAAGAGAGGAAACATGAACTCTCTATATCAATAGAGCCTCTAATTCCAAGAGGTGGGAGCGGGGATAGTACTGGTATCTCTAGGGAAAGTTATCCTCGAGAAGGTAAGACATTTGGAATTTAAAGCCTCCAACAACGAAGCTGAGTATGAGGCATTGATCGATAATTTGAAGAAGCATTCTCCCTCGATGCCCATCACCTTGTTGTCTTTTGTGACTCAAAACTGGAATCAAGTTAGATATCAGGATACTATAATATTGGGGACAAAAACATGTCAGCATACCTTAAAGAGGCCCAACACTTGGTCGTTCAGTTCAAGCATGTGTAAATGCAATAGTTCCTAAAAGGGAACAACAGTCACGCGAACGCATTAGCCACACTCGCTTCAAAAGTAAAGGGAAATCTAAAGTGAACAATTCAAGTGTAATACCTTGATCATACCAACATCAATAAAGGGGAACCTTTCAAGAAGATCATGACCATTAATTGGGCCCTAAGATGGATGGATCCGATAGTGCACTACCTAAAAGAACAAGTCCTGTCGAACGATAAAAAGGAACCACATAAAATTTGAGTGAAATCCACTTGCTTCCACTTATCGACAAAGTAAAAGCTCTATGGGAGATCATTTTTAGGACCATTTCTTCAGTACGCTCACCCAAATGATGTCAAGAAAACCCTCTACAAGTTGTACGAAGGAATACACGACAGCCATTCATGGGTAAAATCGCTGGCATTAAGGGATATGAAGAAGGTCACCGGTGTCCCTATATGCTACAAGATACGATCATCCACGTACGAAAGTGAAAAAACTTCCATCTCTTCTCACCATTAGTGCATAATCCCTCGCGCGACCTCGGGTCGCTCATAAGTCCTTGGCTTTTTGCATAGTAGGATCTGGACATCATGGGTTTGCTATCCCCTGCATATGGTAGAAGGAAATACCTTACAGTCGACATTGAATCTGTCTCTAAATGGATCGAGGGAGAACCGTTGGCAAACATCCAAGATGTGGATATAAATAGATTTAATTGTAGGAACATCATAACATAGTTTGGTGTTCCTAGGATCATCATAACGGATAATGGAACTCAGTTTGAAAGCGATATCTTTCAAAATTTTTACGATGAGCATACGATCAAGTGTTACTACAATTCAGTGGCCTACCCCCAGAGAAATGGACAAGCAGAAGCTTGAAATAAAATAGTCATAGACGACATAAAAAAGAGGTTGGAGAAATCTAAGAGAACTTGGGTCGACCAACTCCTCTACGTTCTTTGGGCATATCAAATTACACCCAGAAGACCAACAAAGGGAAATACCCATTGAACTCTATTATAGAATGGAATATTTCATTCCATTCGAGACAGGATTGTCGACCATGAAGTCATCCTTAGTTAACTAACACCTCAACAGTGAAGTGATTAGAGTAGAGCTTGACTAATTTGACAAAAAGAGAGAGTTAACCCTTATAAAGCTTGCATACTATCAATAATAATTGACTAAGCAGTACAACATGGGGGTCAAGGCGAGGAATTTCATGGTTGAGGACTACATACTAAGGAAAATAATCGACAATGCAAGGAAGAACTCAAATGAAAAAAATCAATCCTAACTAGGAAGGTAATTAAAGTCATTAGATATAACTTATAGGAAGCCTACAAATATCTAGAAGTTTTATTTAAAAAGTCTAAATTTATTTCAATTTTGAATTATTTTTTAAACATTCTCTTAAATTTCTCGCACACATTTCATTATGTCATAATTTATCTTCATGCATTGTTGAAAATGGCGGGAAATGAATATTTAATATAGAAGATCGATTAGTCAAAATGAATGTGTTTGCTATATTATATATCACCTTGATGTTTATCTTCTTTGAAATCTCTTACATGAGACTAATTGACTAGTTAGCTAGAGACCACCATTTGGTCCCTGAGCAGGGAAACTTCTCCAATGAATATCTTCTTTTAAGACTGATTAATTGGTCAACCAAAGACCATCGCTTATTGAAATATCTACGCATAGATGGGCTGGCTGGTAGACTAATGACCTACCAGATCTGAAATGTTTTGACGATTAAAAAAACATAAATAATTACTCACATCCAATGAAAGGCCTATTGGGAAACCCTAGGCACCCATGACCAACCAGGTCGAAAAAATCTTAATTAGGAGAAGACCCCGTAAACATGTGCATTCTTATTTTTCTAGCTCTAGACCTAAGGTTTGATGTGACAAGATCACCTCAACAGTTAGACTAGGGACCAAAGAATGTAAAGGAAATCAAAATATAAAAAGTTGTATTAATACTTTAAGTTATTACAAGGAAATTAGAAAAAAAAATTACAACAAAAAAGTAAATACAACTGGATCAATTGCGTGACTGGAGCGATTCCTCCTCTGAATGCCTAACTCTAGCAGGAGAAACATCCAATGCAAATGGCCTAATGGTCTTATACAAGTTCTTAATTCTCGATGGCCCTCCAAAAGTCACCCTGTTCACCAAATGTGGAGGTCAATAAAGCCCATCATCATCATCGTCAATCTCATAGTCACCCAGGTACTCCCTTATCAAGCTAATGGGAATGACTTTCGTTAATATCCACGAAACATCAAACTAGTAAGGAGGATTATGATAATTAGGGTAATCACGATCAATCCACTATTATAATTAGGAATCCTTTGGCACCTTGGCAATAACCAAGGCGTTAAGCCAACCAATTTTATAGGTAACATTTCGAGCATCATTCAAACAAAGTCCATACTTAGAAGAGACTCATCATAACCATCTATCCTCGCTTGGCGAGGTTGTTATGGAATTGAAACCTAAGGCAATTAAAATTTTGGACAAGCTTTCGATGGGCGCCTATTTGTCGTGTGAAGACTTCTTTCCTTCACCAGATCCTTTCCCAACTAACTACTCTCCTTATAAACAGAAGAAGTAAAACTTCTGATGGTTGCATCCTTGTCATTCAAGGCCTTTTGGGTCTTCTGTAGTCTTTTTTAAGATGTGTAATACCCCATAATTTTGATTACTTTTAAAAAGGGATTTAATGGGAATTAACGGAATAATTTGAAATTAATTCGGATTTAATTATTACTTGCGAATATAGTAATATATGATATATGTTGGATATTACTTAGTGAATCAAAGTAATATGTGGTTATGACTTTACTTATGATTAATTTTAGAAGTTGCCACGAATAGTTAATACGACAATTTCGGTAAATAAGTCACACGCATGTGAAAGTAGTGTCGGGATTGAATTTATATAAAATAAAAATAAGAATATTGTTTAGTCATCCAAATGGTCATTTTGACTGTGCCATAGTGTTTGAAAGTATTTTTATAGTAAAAAAGTCTACTCGAACGTTTGTATAGGGTCTCGGGGCACTTTGGAGCTGAATAGTCACCCTAGAGGAGGTAATATGGTCATTTGACTTGGAAGGTGAATAGTGTAAACGAGTTTGGGAGATTATATATAAGTCTAAAGGGTCTAGATTATTGATTCATTCTATAAACTTAGAGAGAAATAAATTGAGGAGTTTTTTTTGGGGAAAAGGAAAAGTCTTTGTGGGAGAACCAAGAGCCAAAGGCCACCACCGCCAACCACCACCGGAAGTTGATCGGAGAAGGGAAGAACCACCAGTGGACACACATCCCCAAAGGATCAGATCTTCAGTAGAGGCAAGTGATTTAATATTTGCAATCTAGTTAGTATAATGGCCATGTTAGGATAATTAGAAATGATGAGAATTACATGTTTTGGAGATAACCTAGTTAGATGTTAATTCATTTATGGAAAGTAGAAACATATAGGATTAATCTCATGTTGTTAGTAGATATTAATCCACAAAATAAACATCACATGTTGGAGAAATTATGAGAATTATAGGATTGTTCTTGAAATATTCACATATTTAGTTTTCTGGAAAAATATGAGATATATGCTTTTTAATCCAAACTCTTGATGATTCTAAGTTGTTTAGATCTGTAAGAATCATTTACATATGTTGCTATATCATGTTGTATGAATTATAAGAAATTTGGTACGTTAAAATAAAGTTTTGAATGATCAAAAGATGTGAACCCCGTAGAACAAAAGTTGCAGAATCTGGGTTGATATCTGGGTGATCGACCCCAGACCATCGATTGATCGACCTCCCCATAAAAGATGAACTTGTTACTTTTTAATTCTTGATTTAATCCCAAAACTTTAAGGAATTTTTAATGGTTATTATGTGAACATAATGGGACTTAGGGAAGGGCAGTAGGCCATAGGTAAGACCCGAATTAATGTTATTATGTTTGGGATTTAAATTGGAGAGAATTATGTTCATTGATCGAATGAATTACGATTGATAGATTTACGTTTTGGGTTGTGATTCGTTTATATGAATATTAAGGATAGGACCAGTAGGGAAGGGACACTTGAATCACCTGGAAATTCTTAAGTCCATATGTGAATAAACCTAAGTGAAAGAATATATGGTTATGAGAGAATAGGTTTTATCGAATATAATTCTAATTAAAGATGAGTTTAATTAACAATAATTCGGGGAGTATGATGACATGGACCAGTAGGGTATAAGTGAGTTCTTACTAATTATATATCAATGAAAACTTATTTAATCTTCGAGTAATGAGATAAGGCTCGGGAATAATAAATTAAGGAGTAAAGTCATAATATTGAATACGTAGGATTTGAGAGATAGAGAATACTACGTATGAGAATTATCTTATGGTTGTTTGAATACCTTGTTGATATTTTATATATAGGTGGAAGTATACCTATATTATAGTTTATTATGTGTATGACATACCTACGCTACTTGCTATCGGGGTGGAGGTTTCGCGTTGTGGACAGTCTTATCCTGTGCGCCCAATTTTGGGAGGAGTTCAGATTCGTACCCTAAGCATAGGACCTTGGATACGTGCTATCGGTGAGATTGATAGTTTCGACGGTTGAATGGGAGCGTAAGTATGTGCGTGACCCATATGGCTGGAGAGTATGCTCGTCTCCAACATATGTGTGTTATGTTATTTATGATTTCGGGAAAACACCGAACCATCTGTCCTTTAAATAATGAAAATTATGACTGGACATGATAACAGAGTATGCATGCACCGCAGCTATGACTGGGAGGTACTATATTAGTATATATTATAGGGTGAATATATATACTATGATTCAATCTATTGTGATAGTGTAATTGATTGTGGATAAAAGAAATTTAATTTAATTAAGTAAAAGAATACTTAATCCTAAGGCTTTGAAAAGTCAAATTCATAATAAAGAAAAAAGAATGTGAAAAAATATATTACATATGGTATGGGACATACGGGGTTATTATATGGGACATAATCATGTTATGGAAACTAGTTGGAAGGAAACCATAAATTAGGAAATTACTCGAATACGTTAGACGTGCACTCTAGATGAGATGTGAGAATATCAAGTGAGAGCCTGGAATCTAACATGTACATAATAAATGCTTTATTGCACTTGTTAAACACTTGCTGTTGATACCAAATTTGATCTGCTGACGTGGACCAATCATAAAAATACATGTGTGCATTTGCATGATGAATATACGGACTTTGGACGAATAAGGTTCGAGCAACTTAATCAATCCGAGCAACTTAGGAGGGCAGAGCAACTCATGCGGTCCGAGCAACTCAAATACTTGTGGCGTACGCGTCAAGTATACCAGAAGATAACTACGCATTAAATGTGCATTTATTATCATACAGATGTATATGACTGCTGGAAAACAGTGCATTATTCTTCCACATGTACAACCTCAAGGCTATAAATACATTGTAACATCCTCATGAAAAAGGGGACTGGGAATTTCTTGGTAAATCACTTATCGAGAATTCCAAGCAAGTAATCAGCAGCACAAAAATAGTGGATGTAGGCCATTTTTACGAAGGCTGAACCACTTTAAAATTTGTTATCTTATTTACTTATTCATTTTAATCTGTGATTAAAATAATTAGATCGAATCTAGTTTTTTACATCAGCAGATTGGCGCCGTCTGTGGGAAACAACTACAATTAACTTTTTTCACTAAAACAACTCATCGTCAATGGCTGATAATCCAGAATCCAGTAATCGAAATATCGGGATTCCTCTGAACCCCTCTACTCCCCCAAAATTTTCAGATCTGACGGGTATAATGGCTAATTTGGCCCAAGGCCAAACGACTATGCAAAAAACCATGCGATATCTTATATAAACCGTTCAAGGCGGAGTGCCGGCTCAATCAGGATAACAAAGTGTTCAGAGAAGTACTCGTTTCCCCTCTTCGCGAACTAGGTGAGCGCTATTCCCCGAAGAATCTCAATCTCGACGCACTGAATCATATCGTACTAATAGATCTAATGATCCTTCTTATCAACCTGGTCGGACATCCTCAGTACGAGCTACAGACACTCAACAAAACATCACTCTATCTCGAGAGAGGACAAGTGCTCTTGAAATGTTGAGTAGAGTCTCTCCTTTCGATCATTTGGGACCTAGGAGGAATAGAAGTTCCCCTAGGATTGTGTCGAGGAACTCTCAACGACCATCTGGCTTAAAAGAAGGTTCTGCCCAATCACACGTAATGAAAGATACAAAGAAGAGAACTCAATACGATCAGTTGCTCGAACAAATAAATTCGATATGGGAAATGAAGCATGGAAGGGATAAATTTAAAGATTAGAGGATCGATTAGGGGAGATGGCTAAAACCAAGAATCCTCTACAAGGGACTTTTGTCCGAGGAACACCATTCATACAAGGGATTGTGGACTTTCCCACACCGTCAAAATTCAAAGCCCCAGTAGTAACACCAAAATACGACGGAAAAACTGATCCTGTTCTCCATATAGAACAATACCAAGTAGCTGCTGATATCTATGCTGTTCCAGACGAGATGCGATGCAGGGCATTTTCATGAACTCTTACAGGATCTGCTCAGATGTGGTAGAATAACCTTCCTCGGGGGAAAATTGCAACCTTCTTTCAGCCAACAGAACTCTTTATTGGAAAATTTTGTTTTGGAGCAAAGCCAGTCAAATGAGTAGTACACTTGCTAAGTGTTAGACAAAAGACAGGTGAAAGCACCAGGGATTATATTACTCGTTTCAATAACAAGAAACTGGAAGTAATTGAGAAAACTGCAATTACTGCTTTGATGAGTGGACTGTTGCCCAATAAATTGTACTACACTTTAGCCAAAGATCCACCCAGGACCATGGTAAAAGTAACAAAAATCATGAATGCCGAGGAAGCCATGGCTGCGAAGAAGAACGCAGACACTAAAGAGACCAAGGTAGAAGATGGCAAAATCGAAAAGAAGGATCAAAAGAA
Source organism: Sambucus nigra (assembly GCA_949130495.1). NCBI lineage: Eukaryota > Viridiplantae > Streptophyta > Magnoliopsida > Dipsacales > Adoxaceae > Sambucus > Sambucus nigra. The sequence goes on along the minus strand of OX422210.1, from coordinate 622,411,696 downwards.
AAATTGTGGTAACAGGGAATCAAAGGGTAAACACGCATTGGAGTAGATGAAGAAATACAAAAATTATACCCTTTTGAAGGTGGATATAAATCACATTCTGGAAGAGATCAAGAACAGCGAGGAGCTAGCCTGGCCAACAAAAATGAAGGCAGATCCTGATAAGAGAGACAAGTCCAAATATTGCGAATTCCATAAAGATCGTGGTCACACGACTAAGCATTGCATTGCTCTTCAGAATGAAATTGAAGCACTCATTAGACGAGGAAAATTGACCAAGTATATTGATTGTCAAAGCGGTGGTTGAACCAGCGAACGAGGAAGGCAAAGGTCTAAATATCCTCTTCGAATAAAAGATGACAGGAAAAGAGATCATGAAGATGATCCAGAAGATGACCCCGATCTCCCCAAAAGACCAAGACAACCAGAACGCGAGGTATTCTCAATCCACTTTGGATCATTTGAGTGTAATGTCATTACAGGTGGTGATGCAGGAGGAGGAGATCTTACAGCAGAAAGGAAAGCTTACCTTAATGAGGCTCAAGCTTTCTCATACATACAGCGAATAAATTTGGCTGAAGATGATCGTCTGAGGAAGGTGAACAAGGACAAACTGGTCATCGATTTCTTTAAGAACGACCTAACAGGTGTATTATATCCTCATGATGACCCATTGGTGATCAAAATGAGAATGAAGGAAGTAATGATCTCAAGAGTACTGGTGAATAATGGCAGCTCGGTGGACATCATTTTCTACTCATGCTTTGATAGCTTAAATCTGAAGTTGGCCCAGTTGGAGCCTTATCACAGGCCCCTCCTCGGTTTTACCAGAGAAAAAGTTTTTCCACTTGGGACGATCAAGTTGGATATGCTTATTGGTACATGGCCTGCTTGTCGGACAGAAAGAGTACGCTTTTTTCTAATGGATAAAAATATCCAATCAGCCTACAATATTATCATGGGAAGGGTAAGTCTAAAAAAGTTCGAAGCAGTGCCATCTACTGTACATCAATGCCTAAAATTTCCAACCAATTTTGGAGTAGGAGTTGTGAAAGGCAATCAAAAAGTAGCTCGGGAATGCTACTATTCATCTGCCGAACAGGAAGAACTGGAGGAATTCAGGAAAAAGACTACTACCTATCAAGTGGATGAAGGTGCAAAAATTGAAACATTAGATCCTAGAGACGAGTCACAGCTTGTAAAGGGACAAGTGGTGGAAGCAATTGAAAATGTCATTCTGGACGATGAACACTCGGAACGAATAACTAAAATTAGTGCGTCGTTGGATGCCTCACTAAAACAGGAATTGATAGATTTCCTAAGAAGCAGAAAATAAACTTTTGCATGGAGCCACGAAGACATGCCAGGGATAGACCCAACCTTCCTATGTCATGAGCTTAATGTGAATAAGGAAATCAAGCCAGTAAAGCAAAGAAGAAGAGTGTTCAGCCCTGAAAATAACCAAGCTATACAAGAAGAGGTCGAGAAGCTTCAGAAAGCCTGTTTTATTGAAGACGTCAAATATCCGAACTGGTTAGCAAATGTGGTGATGGTAAAGAAGAAGAATAACAAGTGGATGATGTGTGTAGACTTCACTGATCTTAATAAAGCTTGCCCAAAGGATCATTTTCCTTTGCCTCAAATTGATCAATTGGTGGATGCTACCTCGGGACACGAATTGTTGAGTTTAATGGATGCTTATTCTGGTTACAACCCGATTAAAATGAAGCCTGAAGACAGGGAGAGTACCTCTTTTATCACCCCAAGAGGAACTTATTGTTATAATGTTATGCCTTTTGGATTGAAAAATGCAGGTGCAATATATCAACGGCTGATGAATAAGGTGTTTGTAGAGAAGATCAGTCATAACATGGAGGTTTACGTTGATGATATGTTGACAAAGAGCAAGAAAGCTGCTGACCATCAAACCTTTGATCAACTAGAAAAATATCAAATGAAGCTGAATCCTACCAAATCCATATTCGGAGTACGAGAAGGCATGTTTCTCGGATACATTGTTAATTAACGAGGGATTGAGGCGAACCCTGAAAAGATCAAGGCTCTATTAGAGTTACGATCTTCAACCACGAAGAAGGAAGTGCAAAGTCTCACAGGACGAGTTGCTGCACTTAACAGATTTGTGTCACGAGCAACTGATAGATGCCTCCCATTCTTCAAAACACTCCGAAAAACTTTTGAGTGGAATGATGAATTCAAGGAGGCTTTTCAAGAGTTGAAAAAATATCTAGGGACACCTCCATTGCTGTCCAGGCCAGTGATGGGAGAAAGACTATACTTGTATCTAGCAGTCTCAAAGAATGCTGTTAGCTCGGCATTGATAAGAGTGGAGGATGGAGTGCAGAAACCAGTATACTATACCATCAAGGCTTTTCGAGGAGCAGAAATCAGATATCTAAGGTTGGAGAAGTTAGCATTAGTGCTGATTGAAGCAAGCAGAAGAATGCGGCCATACTTCCAAGCCCATACTATAGTGGTGTACGCCGATATGCCATTAAGGCAAGCTTTGCATAAGCCGGAGAAATAAGGAAGATTGATGTACTGGGAAGTGGAGCTCGGTGAATATGATATAATTTATAAGCCTAGGTCGTCGCTCAAAGGGCAGGCAGTAGAGGATTTTATCGCAGAGTTTACTCATGAAGATGCCTCCGACCAACCTGTAGATATTACAGGATTATCAAAATTAAACCCCGACCAGCTTACTTCGGTAGACGAGGAAGGAAAGATAACTGACGAGCAGCGAGAAGTACTGAAGGAGGATAAAAGGAAGTACCAGATATTTCATCGAGGAACTCTCTCGGATCAAAATTTTTATGATCAGTTACCCATATGGAATTTGTATGTAGATGGCTCTTCGTGCACTGCAGGCAGTTGAGAAAGGATTATTTTGAAAAGTCCAGATGAGCTTGATATGGAGTATGCTCTTCTCTTTTAATTTAAAGATTCTAATAATGAGGCCGAATATGAAGCAATGATTGTAGGCTTAAGTCTACTAGAATGATGAAGGCAGAGCAGATTGTTGTATTCATCGATTCGCAGTTAATCATAAATCAGATTCTTGGATTGTATGCAGCAAAGGGAGAGTTAATGATCAAGTACCATGCAAAAGCAATGGAGTTGGTATCAAGTTTTATTGTTGTTCAGTTGGTTAGAGTACCAAGATTGGAGAACGCAAGGGCAGACTCCCTAGCCCGATTAGCATCAGCCACCCACACCGAGCTCCGAAGAATAATCCCAATAGAGATTCTAGCTGGTCGGAGCATAAACAAAAATCTGATCAAGAACTTCATTTCACTTGATTTGGGACCATCTTGGATGGATCCCATCAGGGCCTATATTGAAGAGGGAACTTTGCCAATTGATAAACTCGCAGCTAAGAAATTAAAGTTCAAAGTTGCTCGTTATGTATTAACCAATGGTATTTTATATAGACGAGGAGTTACAACAGCGCTACAAAGATGTATTCATCCCTTCGAAGTAAAAGACTTGATCGAAGAGGTTCACGAAGGGTCTTGTGGAGCCCATGTAGCAGGTAGGACGCTTTTACAGAGAATAACAACATAGGCGTACTACTGGCCAATAATGAGAGCCGATTGCGTGGCTTATGCCAAGAAATGCGATAAGTGTCAACGTTTTTCCTCTGTCCGAAGAACTCCCCAAGCATTGCTAACATCCATCACGTCCCCTTGGCCATTCACTATATGGGGAATAGATTTGGTCGGACTAGTACCAACGACTAAGGGAAGATTCAAATACTTAGTGGTCGCAGTGGATTATTTTACTAAATGGGTGGAAGTTGAGCCTCTCATTGATATGACATACAACAAAGTCTATCAATTTATTTGGAAAAATATAATTTGCAGATATGGCCTCCCACATGCGTTCATTATTGACCATGGAACCCAGTTTGACAACGAGGAGTTTGCTGCATATTGTCATCAATCCAATGTATTGAAGGTCCATTCTGCACTAGGTCATCCCCAAAGCAATGGGCAAACTGAGGTGACAAACAGAACGCTGATGAATGGTTTGAAAAAATGACTGGATGATGCAAAGTCAAATTGGATTAACGAGCTACAATCTGTACTATGGGCCTATCGCACCACACCACGAATAATAACTGGAGAGTCCCCATACATGCTTGCATTTGGGAGTGAAGCTGTCATACCTGTTGAATTAGGCCTACCTACACATAGGGTACTTAATTTCAATTCTCCTGTTAGTGATTTGATGAGAAGATTAGACCTGGATATGCTAGAAGAAGTCAGAGAAGAAGCATCTATCAGGAATGCCGTGTATCAACAACGAATAACTTCGTTCTACAATAAAAGAGTTAAGAAATGTGATTTGAAGGAAGGGGATTATGTGCTGAAGAAAGTCATCCAAAAGCATAGTGAACTAGAAGCTAACTGGCACGGACCCTACAGAGTGACAGAAGTTGTTCGTCCAGGGACATACAGGATTGAAACCTTGGAAGGAGAAGAATTCAAGAATGCATGGAATGCAGAGCATATACGAAAGTATTATCAGTAGTTGAAATTTCTATGTAATACAATTTCTTCAATATGAATAAAGTGATGTTTCCCCCATTTTTCTTTATTAGTTAAATTTTTTTCGGAATATTAGTGCTACACACTATACAAAGCAATTACCACCAACTCCGATTGGTCGGGAACTTTATACGACCAACTCCCGTTGATCGGTAATTCATTTACCACCAACTCCAGTTGGTCGGGAACTTTATACGACCAACTCCGGTTGATCAGCAATATAATTACCACCAAATCCGGTTGGTTGGGAAGAAAATTACGACCAACTCCAGTTGGTCGGGAAGCAAATACCACCAACTCCGGTTGGTCGGAAATTAAATTACCACCAACTCCAGTTTGTCGGGAAGCAAATACCACCAACTCCGGTTGGTCGAAAATTTAATTACCACCAACTCCGGTTGGCCGGGAACTTTATATGACCAACTCCGGTTGATCGACAATATGGTTACCACTAACTCCAGTTGGTTGGGAAATAAATTACCACCAACTTCGGTTGGTCGGGAAGCAAATACCACCAACTCCGGTTGGTCAAAAATTCAATTACCATCAACTCTGGTTGGTCGGGAACTTTATATCCAACTCCGGTTGATCGGCGATTTAAAAAAAATACAGGATATTTTTGTCTTTTTACAGATATACATACATGTTCATCAGTGAATAAAAGAGATATTTCCAAGATAATGACAATTAAATTGCAAACTAAAGATTTCTTCATTAAAACCAGAACAAATTACATATGATATAAATTACAGATTACATGTAATATGAATGGAGTTCATTACATAAACAAATCCTAATCTATAGGTTTCTTTCCCTCTGCCTTTGAAACTGGTTCTTCCCCAGCTGGAGGATCATTAAGACTATGAGGGGAATTTATGAAGTTCAGATCTTGCAGCATTCTGACGTTCATTATAGATGGACGATCAAGCAGGTGTTCTGGGCGAGATATTTTAAAATTTGAATGAATACTATAATCATCAAGATACTTGGAGATTAGAACGCAAGGAATAGCCCGGACTTGAATCCAACTAAGGTCAAGCTTGAAAGGAGGCACAGGTAAATCAAGAACTCCAGGATTATAGTAATCCCACAAGAAATGACCTCTCTCTAATTTTAGAACACAAAGAGCATTCAACCATCCCTGTTTATACCCCTCGTTGTTCTAGTATTCTAAACGAGCATCAAGATGACAAAGTGCTTCGTTATACCCAGCCATCAAAAATTCTCTGGGATGCTTATGGAATTGATAGGTTAATCTCTTAAGTTGCTCATTGAGCTTCTTCACCAGAATTTCTTTACCCTCCAGAGCAGAAGTTTGATTGGAAAGTTTCTCGGAGAGGTTCATAATTTCTCTAGACATATCTGCAAGGGCTTGGTTCTTCGCCATCAACTGGAATGCCTGGTTCTCCAAGGCTGATTGAGTCCTCGCCTCTTCAACTGAAATCCGAACAGTCCTTGCTCATCCACAAGAAGAAGATTTTGATCGACCACGAGTAGACGTGGAAGGTCCAGTGCTTTTCAAAGTCTCCAGCTCATCTCGTAGTTTGGCATTTTCTATCTCCAAGAAAGAAAAACCTTCGTCGTTAACAGGGACTAAAGCACCCGAAGAAGATGTAGTGGATTTGAGTTGTTTTATTTCTTCCTGAAAAAGAATGTTCTCCTACTCCAACAGCTTGGCAATATTCCTGTGCTCTTCTATTTCAAGCTTCAGAATACTCCCCTTCTTCTCATAGGCCGAGATGAACTAGTCGTACCCTTTATCAATACTTAATTGTTGATATTTTTTTCTCATATCCTTGATGAAGAAGGGTTGTAGATTCTTTATATTGCTGTTTAAGGTCTTTAATCATTTCGTAATAGGCCACATTGTTGGACACGACACGATCAAGTAAGAAATTCAGGTACTGGTAAGCTTCAATTGCTTGGTCAGAAGCACCTGATCCAAGGATGTCAATTATCTGAGCTTCACTAAGATCTGCATGACCAGCTTTAAAATAATCGTTGCATTTTTTTCATTAATTCTGTGTCATGAGCCGATAAGAACTCCATCTTGGCCATAAACTAGCAAAGAGAAATAAATAAAAAGAATTAATGATGATACAGGCAGAGTAAGGACAAGAGAAAGTCAAGACGAACAACCGAAGTTCAAATTTTATTTCATCACAAGAAGAAATACATAGTCCAAAGGTACATTCAACAAAATAGCAAAATAAAAATCCGAGCAACTCTACACCTTCTCCTTGTTTCCTAAGACTTCCTTGAAAGGCTTGATGAAGAGGTTGGTTGCTCGGAAGACAAGGAAAGCTGCTCTGTAGAAGTCTTTACTGGTTGGAGTAGCTTGGAGCAAGGTTGAAAAGCAGGGACCTGGTCTCCCATTATCATGGAAGATTCCTCTGAGGCAGCTCCATCCTTTTCTTCTTCTCTAGGAGAGGGAGGAGGGCCATGAGTGTATCGCTGGAATAATTCAGAATTCTCAGTAATTTTTAGCTCCTGCAGGGCTGCCACCCATCCATCCCTAAAAAATTTGAGGCTGGCATACTCCATTTGAGAAGACATGGCAGCCAGGCCTTTATTCCAGCATTTGTCCTAACCAGCGCTGAAGGACTTTTTAACTGTATTTTCTCTTTCTGCCTTCTCCGAGGAAGTCCTCTCAATAAGAAGTTCCTCGACAACCTTCAATTTTCCTTCCACCTCCTGTTTTTGGCGATCAACATCATGAAGTCTACCGACTTCCTCTTCAGCATTTTTGAGCTTATTCTCAAGCTCTTCAGCATTCTTGAGCTTCTCCTCAAGCTCTTTATTTTTCTTCTCAAACTCTTTCAATTTCTTCTCCAATTCCTTGGAGGCATCCACAGCTCGATCTCTCTCTTGCTCAACGGACTTAATCTGATTCTCCCAAGCAACTTTATTTTCCTCATACTTCTGATGAGAGTCTTTCAAAGACTGAGTTAATCCAGTAAAATCCTTTTCTACTCCATCCGAGGAACTGGAGGCCTTGATGGCTTCATCCCTTTTTATAATGCTATTGAAACACGTTACCAACTGAGAAAAGAAATAACTCTAAGTCAAATGTATGAACATAGTATTAAAAAGTAAAAAGCTTAGATCAATAACACTTACCGAGGCAATGTGATCAGCCAGATCAGTAACTTTCTCACGAGTGAGAGTATTTTCAATGTCATGGACTTCTGGGATAGTCCAGGATTTTACTAAACCCACAGCGGATCTCGGAGGAATGAAGGTTGGAACACTACTTTCAACATTGGAAGGTTGAGAGATAGGTTCAGCAGGTTTCTCAGACGAACCTTTATTTAATCTCCTTAGAGGAGCAGGGGTGTCTTCAATCAATGATGCTGTCTTTGTTGGAGAAATGACAACGACATCACTTGAAGGGAGGACAACAACGGCCTTGCTCGGGCCCATTGGGAGCTTTTCAACAACTCTTTTGGCAGCAGCAAGAGGGGGTACATCAATGGTTTTCATCCCCTCTTCAGGGACATCTTTTTTACTTCTCTTTACCTCCACAGCAGGAGAGGAAGACTTGTCAAAAAAGGAAGGATCTTTTCTTCTCTTCATTATATCACTGATAGGAATATTTGACTCAGAGGAAGAACCTTCCACACTAGTATCAGCAGCTGGTATTTGGTCAAGGCCAACTACCACAGGACGAGCAATGAAAGATGAGCTCGAAGTTCTGTACTGCAACAAATAAGATGCCGACCTAATATGCTCCCCAGCCACAGATTGATGCAAACTCCAGATAAACTTTAAGTCTTTTATATTGAAGCCAATCTCTTTTGGGGGATTCCTTTTACTATCAACTGTAACAGAAAAAATCAAATGTCAGTGAAGCATTTTATCAAACACGAAGAAAATATCATTTCAAAAATAAAATAAAAATAAAAAAACCTATCCTATTGCCATACGGTGGACATTTGGGACCTTGGTACACATCATTTCCATCAAGTGGAGGGTGTTACCAATTTTTCACCACTACCCCATGATCAAAATAGTCTTTGTTGGTATCAGGAAGATTGACCACTAAAGCTCTATTTAAAAATCTAGTTTTTAAATAAAAAGTACTATCTCTAGTGACCCATCTATAGCAATACATAATTTCTAGGATTCCCAAATGAGTCCCATGGATTTGATTCAATTTATGTACACCATTAATTACCCTCCATGTATTTGGAGCTACTTTTACAGGTACAATATCGAAATATTTGCAAAACTCCAAACACAGTGGATTTGGCGAGAAAGAAAAGCCACATTCGGCTACAAAGGTACTTGGGAACCAGTGTCCCTCAGCCAAAGAAAATAAATCAGAAGGACCAGATAATTCTTCCAAAATAACCGATGAAGGGATTGAAAACTCAGACCGAAACTTGTCCAATGACTCAACAGGATAAACCATGGCGAATAAAGAAATTAAAGAAGAAGGAAGAAAATCTTACAGAGGAAATAGAGATCAGTTGACAATAAACAACGGAAAGAATAAAGGCACAACATAGAGAGAAGGTAAAGAGTCCAAGGATACAAATTTGAAAAAGTGAAAGACGATAGGATTTTCTGTAGCACTTAAATACTCTACCTCGGGAATGTAGAAAAATAATGATTATAGAAAAAGACATTTACGTTACCGGTGGCTAAAAGGAGAAAAAGGGCAACGAAAATCGGAGTAGCTGGAAAAATTCAAAATATTTATGAAGTCTGATTCTATGAATTCATAGAGGAATTAAATACAAGGAAGACACTCCTATAATTCAGGATGACTATTTAATCTCATTATATTTCGAGAAGAATGTTCCACACTCCTCCTCAACCTTGAACTGTGAAACATTGGGGGCTTCTGTTGATACCAAATTTGATCTGCTGACGTGGACCAATCATAAAAATACATGTGTCCATTTGTATGATGAATATAAGGACTTTGGACGAATAAGGTCCGAGCAATTAATCAATCCGAGCAACTCAGGAGGGCCGAGCAACTCAAGCGGTCCGAGCAACTCAAATACTTGTGGCATACGCGTCAAGTATACCAGAAGTTAACTACGCATTAAATGTGCATTTATTATCATACATATGTATATAACTGCTGGAAAACAGTGCATTATTCTTCCACATGTACAGCCTCAAGGCTATAAATACATTGTAACATCCTTATGAAAAAGGGGACTGGGAATTTCTTGGTAAATCACTTATCGAGAATTCCAAGCAAGTAATCAGCAATACAAAAACAGTGAATGTAGGCCATTTTTACAAAGGCTGAACCACTTTAAAATTTGTTGCCTTATTTACTTATTCATTTTTATCTGTGATTAAAATAATTAGATCGAGTCTAGTTTTTCACATCAACACTTGCTATTTTAAATTCATTTATAATCGGGCTCTGACCCGTTTCTTTGCATATTCTCTTCTTTACTATATCTATATTAACAGGTGCCCAGCATCAGGGATATGCAGCTTAGGGTATGGATGTTTGATCATGAGTTGCTGTTCTTGGAGATGTAAACTTGTTTAGATTCTTCATTTATTTGATTCCTATATCTGTAGTAGTTATTTTATTTAGGGCATGTTGCCCAGGATTCCAGTTATTCCATTTACCTTTTCTGATATTGTATTGGGTTTATGTTGGTACTATCATTTTTTGGTTTATTGGATTGGTGTTGGATATTTTAAACTGGAAAGTTTTATCCCATTACATTTAATCTTGTTATTCATTATTCAGTTGCGTTAAGAGACCTCTCTATTGTTGTTCAATATTGTGATATTAGTTTTTAAATTGAGATTAATCATGGAAAATATTTTTAACACTTAACTTAATTAAGTATTGGGTGAGTTATTTTAAAAAGAAATCGTTTTTGACAATGATGCTGAGAATGAACCAATTGTATATTATGTCTTAATTTAATAAAGGGTAGCTATCCGGTATTTAATTAGGCGGGGTGTTACAAGCTGTCCATTTTCTTGTTGAAGGAAAAAAGTTCCTTCTTTATCTTTCTTATCTAATTGGGACTTATTGTCTCTCCTAAGTTCCGATCTTAAATCATTATTCTCCTTTTCGAGAAGATCAACGACTTTTCTCGCTTCTATAAGGTTGGCCTACAACATAAAGCTCTTATTTGCATAGTCAAACTCGATGGCGGCTAACTTTTGGTCAAATCCTCTTTCTCTATCCAGCTCGACTAACTCCTTATAAAACTTACGTGGCATGGATCATGTCATGAATGATATCATTGTCTGTCACAACCTAGTGGAAAAGGCAACCAGATCTGAGTAGGCCTCTCTTATTCGCGAGGATGCATCAAGGCCTAATATTTGGTCGAGATCATTATCATCATCATCATCATCATCATCATCATCATCATCATCATCATCATCATCATCATCATCATATCTGATATAAAAATTCTTTCATGAATTTCTTAAAACTCATGTTGAGTGGCAATGAGTGCTACAAGTCTCATATTAAACAGAAAAAGGCAAGAACATATGATTGGTCATACTAGCTTGGCAAAAGAGAAAAGTATAAAGAATATCGCAAGGCAAATGAATTAACAAATTTGAATCAAACTTAGAACTTCGTTAAGGGATAGTAAAGAGGAAAAAACCTTATATAGTTGATTGAAAGGAACTAAATAAAATGTTTCCTCAACTCTAAGAAGCATTATCCCTAACGTTCTCTTTCTTTATAGCTTGAATAGATGCAATGGCTTTTAACTGATTGGCCCCATGACTATCCTTACACTTCTCATCATCGCGGTCTTCTCCGTGGTTGTCTTTATATTTTCTAGCATTTTAATAAGTGCCAACCTATTTGAGAACTTTAATAGCATCAAAGTTACCTTCCTTAGCTTTTTTGACATTTTGGTAAGCTTCGACCGCACTCGATCAACCCCAATAACAGTAGACTCTAGACCAAGAAATTACTCACCGAATAACTTCTCCTCTTCCTCATCATCTTTCTCATCAACTATAGGAGGGAAGCTCATTTTATGCTCCTAGAATAGGTCAGAGTCCTTAGCGACACTTGCCTCGATGAGGGTCTTATCCCAACCACTCTTAGAAAACACCTTCCTCGAGTATCTAATATGATATTGGGTTTTGGCGAAGGCCTTATCCCAACCATGAGTATAGGCATTAGACTTAGCCTGCGCGACTCCATCAAGGGCCTTTTCGTCTTTGGCCTTATCCTCATCAACCTTGGCCTTAGCATTCTCAGTATCCTCCTTGACCTTTTGAACAACAACGAATAAGTTGGAGGACTCGTTAATCTTATTTTGAAGGTTGTACTTCTCAACCTCCAAGATTTTAACCTTTTGGTCGAGTTTCTCCTTCTCAGCCATAATAGCGGAATCAACCGATCGAGAAGCCGCTATAAAATTATTCATCTCATTAAAGGTCACTTTTATATCCTCGGAGAACTTCTTCAGCATAAAAACCCTCTCTAATAATTGGTCATAGTCAACTGTAAGCCGCAAGGCATAAGATAGTAAGAGGTTAATAAAATGCAAAAAAGAAGGAACACAAGCATAAATGCATATGAAATGGCAACTTATAAGGCAGAAGTTGTGGTTGGCGCATTCCACCAACCGATCATGGGATAAAGTGATAACATATGCCCTACCAGCATGAAAGATGACTGACTAGGTCAAGCTGTGAGCAAGGTCGGGGTGAGCGACAACAATATGAGTAACGACCTTGCCTTTATAAGTAACATTTTCAACAGCCAGTTGGGGATGAGGATCGGGATCCTTTTTTATCTTCTTAGATGGGGATCCATGTCCTTGATGGTGGAATCCCCAATGTCCAGGGGGTTGACAGGACCCCCTACTCCACTCTTCTTGCTCGTTTTCCAAGTAAGATCTTTATCTTTATTAGTAGGGCAATCAAGAGGAATTTTTGTATCTAGATTGGAAGCTATAGAATCATAACTTTTCTATTAGGGGACATAATTTTAGAAGAAACTTTAGCATTTGGGAGAGATGAAACATACAAAGACTCAAATGAGGAATATGTCTCCTTTTCGTTTGATTCCTCCTTATGTGAGCCTTTAGAAGTGGAAGCTTTTGGGTCGTCTAAGTCGATGGGGATGACCGGAGTCTGTTCAATTGGCCTCACAATAAAAGAGGTGGTCAAACTCTTATAGCCAAGAAGAAAGGCGATCGACCTAAGGTCATAAATGGTTTCAATCCTCTACTGAAGCGACCAAACTCTCCAAAGGTCGTCAAGATTAACATCTTGGTCGCAAGGAGGCTTCTTCTTGCTGTTAACTATGAAAAATAGAGAAGAAGAATTCACAATCAATCAAAGAAAAAGGAAAGCACAACATATCAATTTATTTACGACCTAACCTATTCCTTGTCCTTCCTAATGGCATCTTGTTCATACATATACTTTGCCCTCAGGATATGGGATGTATTGCTAAATCTTCACTATGATTCCATGGTCCCGATAGTCTTTGTTAAAATTAGGCGAGTTCATGACTAGAGCCTGACTGACCACCCTCGTCTTCAGATAATAAATATTTTTATGTGTTGAAGCCCATTAATAATAATATTTAATCTCATTAATACCAAGATTGGTCACATACAACTTATTAATGTTGTAGATCCCATTAATGACCCTCTAAGTATTTGGAGCAGCATGGGCTAGGACCACATCAAATTATTGACATAACTCAAGAAATATTCGGTTAGGGGGAAAATTTACACCACACTCAGCTATGAAGATTGAAGGAAACCAATGGCCTTAGGGAAGTTTACAAAGCTCACATGGGTCGTCCACCATTTTTACTGTCAACAATTGAGGAATATTGTCAAGTTTAAACTTTTCAATAGTGATTTCATTAATAGCGTATACCATTTTCAAAGAGTTACGGAAACTCAGAGGAAAATTTTTTAAAAAAAATTGAGAAATGAAGAAAAATGAAATAAATGGAGTCAAGTGTGCTTACAGTGAAATGGGATTAATGAAAACCCATTTAAAAAATGTACAGGTTTTTAAATGAAAGGAAAGAGAGGGTATGGTTGTTTTACGGTGATAAATGACTTTGCATTTCCCAATAAGTAATAATTACAGGCATGTGAAGGATACCAATGTGACGACTATGTTCCCTCACGTCTAAGTAATATGCCATATTTATAAGCGTGCCCCTAGGGCACTCAAAGACAAAAGCTCTTCCCCTTTTGGGGCATTTCAAAAAATTGCTCCCTAAATAAAGGAATAATACTAATATTCCTTACAGAGTGAGAAAACTTGTCCAGTTCTAATGATCGACATGGGTGTAAAGCCCAACGACCTCAAAAAGCCTTCTGTACTTTAAGGAAAATTGTGGGATCAAGAATCGCACTGCCACGTGCCCGACCATGTGCACCTATAATTAATGAAGGCTCCACGTTATAATAAAATCCTTCAACTCAATCACTTGTAACGGATAAATAATAAGTCTAAACTTTTATGGATAGCTATTAGTGGGGCTTAAGACTCTCCTAAGTTACCTTATAAATGTAAAATCGCCCCACATGAGAGGTGCTGTATCATTGCAATATTGAGCAGTACTATAACTCTGACAACCTGATTTCATAAGCAAAAAGAACAAACCCTAGCACCTCGTTGACTTAGGCACGTTGCCAAACCATGTACATTTTGTGTTGTGTGTGTGATCTTATTATTTACTGGCATTATTATTCTTGTTTGGCTCATGGTCATTGAATATCATCACATGTAAGAAATTACCACCTACACCCCTTAGTTTCATTTTTCTTCGTATCATATCGTAATAAAAGGTTTTCCTACCCTACAATCAATACTAAAACACCCCAAATATGAATTCTAAGTATTCCTAAACATGTTTATAATCATTACCAAAATTAAATCATGAAAATTGAGGTAATAATTATTGTTTTTAACATGTTTTTAATTAAAGTTTCATCTTAATTTTGGTTTTAATGAATAAAGTGAATCTTTAATCATTAAAAATATTTTAAATACACGATTCATCAATTTAAATCATATTTATAACAAATCTAAACAAGTTCTAAGCAAATAATCACCATATTGACGAAGGTACAACCTCTTAATGCTTCGTATACAAGTTTTCAAGTTTTCAACTTATGTCTAAAAATTGGTTCATACTCAACACCGAAATCATCTATAGATTACATTAATATGATAAGAGATATAATATTTCTTACCTTAAGGAAGCTTGAATCTTGATTCTTCCTTAATTCCTATTTAATGTTCTTCCTCCTCTCCCCAAGTTTGTGTAAGAAATTTTTTCCAATATAATCAATTTGTATGTATTTTGGCTTTATTTCATGTTTGGATAAAACTCTTTGAGTCATAACTTAGGACTTGAGTGTTTAGATCTTTCAAGCCTATGATGTGGTTTTTTGAAGATGTAATGTCCAAGTTAGAAGATCTACATAATTATATAGTGTTTAGTGCCATATTTCATCTTCACATTATAAGGATCTATAAGGTATATACGCATACATATTTTGATCCTTGGATATTTTATACTTGGGTGTAAGGAATTTATAAAATAATTTTTAAAATGTTTTAAATGATTTTATCCTTCTAATATTTATTTAAAAGAAAAATATTTTTTTCGAGAGATCGTTAAAATGACCCTAGCTATGTCGTTTGAATGAGATATGGTACCTCGTTAGAACAGGTTCCAACGAACTTCGATTGAACCAACTTCATTACTCAATGGAATCTCATTGGATAGCTCAATGGATACGTGTTCGAACGAGATGATATACTTCATTCAAACGAGCCTGCATATTTTTGTAGTATTTGAGATTTTCCATATTGCATTCCATTCTTATCTCGTTTTTAGAAAACCTCTTAAAATAGGAGTAAAGAGAAACATTTTCTTTAGAGACCTTTTCATTACTTTTAAGTTCCTAAACTCTCTAAAAAAGATCTCCGTTTTTACCCAAACCCTAGTTTACACCTAAATAGTTTTAGATCCAAGATTTATCGTATTATACCTTGAGATCTAGTTTGTGGGCACCTAAGTTTATTCTCTCATCATGTTGATATATAATTATTTCATATGGTGGATTTCGTGCCTGATCTATTTACATATGCTGAACTTCGTATTGTGTGATGGTTGGTGTTGTTTTATGAATATCGAGATGTGTGTGAACCCACAGGCTGTGGGGATTTCATTGGTGAAATACTTCGTTGTCATTGTAGAGAATACATTGAAGATCGAAGATGTGTTAAGGGTTGCAAGGGCATCGAGTCGTTGTGTAATACCCGTCCCCTCAATTTTATTTCTTTCCTTGTAAAATTGTAATAATGTAGAAACCTTGGGATTCAAATCTTGTTTGTATATGGAGGGTTGTTTGTTATTGTATATTTTTATGGCCCTTGTGGAATTTATTGGAAGTTATTTGGGAGAATTTATACTTTGAGGGAATTATATGGTCAAAAACTAAAATGATAATCTTTCAAATGAGATTCCTATCTTGTTCGAATAAGAATGTTGTTGGTTTGAAATAAAATTCCATCTCGTTGAAATGGGCTTCTAACAAAGAACAAACGAACTTCCTCTGCCTTCGATTTCACCCTTAATAATATGTCATTCGAATGCCGTTCGAAATAAGATTCAAATCTCGTTCGAATGACTTGATCATATATTATTTATTTCGAGTTGCCCTTGTGTGTTGTCACATTTTAGGCCCTTAATTTGATGACGTGTCGGCTGCTAGTGAGCCCAGATGATCTGAAATGTGTATATCATGTGGGGGGTGAGTTTTCAAATCATTTTGTGAGGGTTATTAAGATTATAATAAGAGAGAGTGAGGGTGGGTTTTTCCCCAAAATTTTTCTTCAGCATATTTCATCTCTCTCTCTCTCTAAGTTTTAAGAGTCCATACTCTTCCCTAACCATTCTCCTCCTTAATTCTACCACGATGCACATTAATACACCATTATAGAACATTTACAAGCTTTGTCCATCATGTTCAAGCATTATCAAGGAAGGAAGTGGGTGGAGCCAGGCTTGTAGGAGAAGTTTTGGAGCATTTTGGGGAGCTTTTTGAAGTCTTTGGAGCTAGGAACTTCCATCTTCGTCTTTTTAGTTGTCTCCTCTTCAAACTTTGAGGTATGGTTTTCCTCTTCCTATGATTTCAAGGTTCTAGCTATGAAATAAATGTGTAGGATGCATGCTAGAGATGATTTAATGCTAAAATATTGATATTTGCTAAAATATTCAAGTCTTGCAAAATGGGTTGATGAAGAAGACAAACCCTAAATGAGTCTTATATAAAAAATGGCATTTTTACTTTGAAATATGGAAGAAAGCATGAAAAATGTATACTCATGATTATTATCTTGTTTAAGTGCATTTTGAGAAATTTCTAGGCTTGAAATCTTCTTTAACATGTGTAGTAACATGTAGTAAGATAGAAAATGGCATTTTAAACTTGATGAATTATGATGAAATGAGTTTTATGAAGAAATGATTAAATGTAGAAAAACAACCCTAAATATATGTTAGAAATATTGTTAGAATGAAGAAAATGATATTTGAAGTCACATGGGATAATAGGTCAAGTTATGGACATAAGGTTAAAAATGGTCTTAAATGACAAAGTATATTTTATATGGTAAAACGTAAAATGTTAAACATGATTTTCAACATAAAATCATCGAGAGGGTGTTTGAAAAAGGTAAAGTTGATTTTTAGTGCCATGAAGATTTAACAATATTTTCACCAAGTTATTATGAAAGAAAGGGTAAAATGGTGATTTTGACAAATTTGAGGGTCCTAATGGTTGAATTTCTTCGTTAGACCTTATCGGCAAGTTTTTAGTGAAAAACGGATGAAGTGGATAAAATGGCACATTGTTAAGTTTCGATGATGAAATAAATCGTAGAAAAAATGAAAACGGTAAAATGTTGGAATAATGTGGACATTGGTAAAAATATTAAAAACACATTAATAAGGACTCGGATAACACCAGGATAATTAAAGAATGCCCGAAGCTTGAGGGTGAAAGACCCAAAATCACTGGTCAGAGCATATGATAGAATAACCGACAATGTGGAGCCCGTTAAAATATGTAATTATTGGAATATTTTGAGAAAAGATAATGGAAGAAGGAAATGATAATGGTTGTGCTCCAAAATGAATAAGTAAGGCAACCTAATAAAATCTGATAAGAAGGAGATTAAAGAATAAAATGCGATCAAACAGTCTATAAATCCGGTAAAGGGTGGTGTAAAACGGTTAAGTGTGAGTATGAGTTCATCGATTGGGTGCATTGCATAGTAGTTGCATTAATACTAGTTAAATTGTTAGTTTTTTCCGTAATTGATTAACATATATGTTATATGTGTAGTATTTTTTTTATAGAAAATGTATATCTTAGTATTACCCACCCTATTGCATAGTTTAGTATTACCCACCCCGTTGAGCATTCTCTCACCCCTGCTTTTTATGTTAAAACCCCCGCCCCACCCCAGGTACCTCGAGTTGGAACGTCGAAAAGGATGAGGGTAAGGCCCCAGAGGGAAATCAATATCGTTAGTGGTCTGTAATTTTATTTAAATTATCTTTTGAAATAATGGTAATTTGGGACTTAATACACTTTTATTCGGGTCCTTGTACATGGTTTGTAATAATAGAGGGATGGATATGATTTGTTTCTTAGTTAATTAGTAATGTTGATAAATTAGATTTTCGTAAATAAATCTTATAAATTGACCTATTTACTTAAAGTGGCCACCCCTTTTCAACTTAAAAATGGTAAATTACTCTTTAAAAGGTGGTGCTATTGAAAGAGTTTTTCTTAAATAATAAAATTGGACCTTCCCCCTTCCCCTTTAACTCCTTGATTTGGTGCGGGTTGACCAAACTGTGACCCAAATTCGGGTCGAGGTGTTACAAATGGTATCAGAGCAATATGATCCTCGGGTGTGACGGAGTGTTTACGCTTTCTTAGTACACTTTTCCGTATACGTTCCTGCTTAGTTAACACTTTAGTTACTATTTATCAAGTTGCTTCCACTATTGATTTCGATTCATATAATTCTGTATTGAACTCTCCCTTCATGTGTAGATGCCTCCACATCGTGATATAACTAGTGGTCGGGCACTAGTGAGTTTAGATGCATAGAGTAAGCCGTGCACCAACTTGTTGACTCCCTCACACAAAAGAAGCGGGCTAGCCACAGTGAGACAATCTAGAGTACGACCTCCGCCTCCTTCCTTAAGGAGTTGAGGAGGAGGCTTCATCCACCCACCTTTAACAGGGCAGCTGGCCACCCCCAATGTTACGGAGGAGTGGCTCAATGAAGTCACTAGGATAATGGAGGTCCTTAATTTGCCAGCTGGGCACTAAGTCAAGATCACTAAGTTCAAGCTCATGGAGAAATCCTAGCACCAGTGGAGAACATATTCTGCCAATACTACAGAGGCTATAGATTGGGGTAGCTTCAGAACTGCCTTCCTTGACCGGTACTTTCCATAGGCATTTAAGGTTGCCAAAAAGGATAAGCTCACCGAGTTGATACAGGGGAAGACTTTCGGGAGTGCTTTTGTAAGTATATCGATACTGTGTAGAGAAATGATACTAAGAAGGTGAGGCTATTTGTTAAGGGCCTTAACCTGAGGATTCAGTGAATTTTGGCAGGTATGGATTTTCTCAACTTCAGGCTTACAATGAACAAGGCTATTCAGTAAGATCTTGATACTGAGAATGGAAAGACAATTTAGGAGAAGAAGCCCAACTGTTCTAAGGGCAACAGTCATAAGAAGTCCAGGGTGGAGCTTGAGGCTTCTTTACGAAGTTAAAGGTTACCATGGGGGTTGGTTCTTCATCAAGCTAGTGCACCAGTTATCAGAGTCCTCTACCCCACACAAATAGGACTTATTTTAGTTGTGAGTCCCCCAATCATTTTAAAATATATTATCCATAATGAGCTTCGAGCAGTCAGCAGACTGTCAATTTTTTACCGAGCCAGAGTTCTAGTTACATAGGTCTCACCCAGCAGTAGTAGCAGCAGCTATCAGCTTCCCGGGAGGCATAGTGTGTAAGGTTCACATCCAAGTTAGGGACAGGGTAGCCATAGGCCAGGTTAGGTTCCAACGACCATGGTAGTAGGTTCAACCCCGATAGAGCTTATTGTAATACCCCGTATTTTTATGCATTATAAATTTGGGGATTTATTAAATTTAATGTGAGTTATTAATTCAATATAAATCCGAAATTTAATTATGTTATAATTATTAACGTGATAAGATTTAGTAATTATGGAAAACTTGTTGAATATTACTAATGAGCAAAGTAATATATAATATTGGTTCTATTAAATGTCACGAGTGAATAGAATGACAATTTTGGAAAATTAAGTCGGGACGCGCCTGTGTCGCGTCGAAAATAAATATTGATCAATAAAAGTGAAATATTTTTTAAGTTATCCGTATGGTCGTTTTGAGTGTGCCAACGTGTTCGGAAGGGTCGAGATAGTCAGAAAAGTGTACTCGGGGGTTTAGTTTGGGTCTCGGGGCATTTTTAGGCCTATTTAGCACCCCGGGAGGGCATTTTGGACATTTTGCATTTTTGGGTAATTAAACCCACGAAAATTATTAGGCTATATCAGCCATTGAGAATTTTACCTTAGGGTTATCAGACTCAAAACCTTAGAACGGACATAGGAGAGGGAAGGAGAAAGCTTTCCAAGCAATCCAAGGCCAAAAAGTCACCCGATTGCACCGCCGCCACCACCAACGCGTAGATCGTGCGACGGGGAATGCAACCACACCAAATTTGTCATCAAATCAGAACTTTGAAATTTCCAGGCAAGTATTTATCTTGGTTATTTTCGTTAACACATCGTTCATGTTAGTCTAGGGTGATTAGGATGAGTTTGGTAGAAGAAAATTCATGTCGGAGATAGGAAAATCGCATGTAGTAATGATTTGAATGATAATCTGGAAACCCCTTCACATGTAGAGGCTTAACCATGAATTTATGATGAATTAGGAGTAGAAATTTATGGGAAAAGACTGATTAGAACCATGTTTAAGAAATTCTAGGGTTCTTGAGTTTTATATGAGTTTTGGCCTATTAATCTATGGTTATTGATGGAAAATTGCATGCTTTACGTGAAAGATGTATAATATGGGTGTATACTGATTGTAGTACGAATTTTTGGGCTATTGGGAATGAAAAATATGGATTTGGATGAGGTTGTGTGTTAGAACCCGTAACTCGTTTCCTGCAGAATTCGCCATACCTGCTTGATCGATCGATCGAGCCTAGAGCTTCGATCGATCGAAGGATCGATTGATCCCCAGACCTCGATCGATCGACCCCTCATGGAAGACTCACATTTCCCCTTTGAAATTGTTAAATTCAAATTAAATGAGTGAAAACCTTTGGGCACCCTTATTAAAATACTTTGGAAGATAAAGGAGACCAGTACGACTTATAAACAACTATGAGACCTTTAATCTAAGACGAAATTTACTTTTTTGGGATGCTTAAACATAAGGGACGATGGGGTTGTGTATTTAAGGGAGAGATGCGTAAAATAGATACGTTGGAAAATAGATGAATACTTACTGAATTTTACACTTGGGAGGATAGAGTCCATGAGTGTTACGTAGTGAGTTGGAATAATCCCTCAAATTAAAGTTAGAGACGAACTGTTATACGCGATAACTAATAACGTGAAAATAAGGATAAATGTCGTGATTATGGGTTATGAGATTAATCTTAAATTTGATATGGCAAAAGTAGTATATTTATATGACTGTGTGTATGGATATATTATATACGTGTGAAAATCATGCCCGCGCTGGGACGGTCTTATCTCAAATGGGCCTTCATGGGGGATATTGACTCGTACCCTAGAAGATAGGAATCCTAGGTACAGGCTATCGAATCGATAGTCACGGTCCTAAGAGACGCGAGGGTATGTGCTGACCTCTTGGACTTGGAAACTATGCTTCGCCTCAATATTGTTTGTGTATGTATTTATACAGTTCGAGAGTGATTCCGAACTTGTATTTCCCTTAGTACGATTGATACGGAGATTGGATAGCAGTGTATGCCCGCACTATAATTTTTATGTGGAGTGTTGTTAGAATATATATATTATACGAGTATTTAATATATATACGAACTTCTGAAATTTGGAACTTCCTATTGTGTTTATGGTAAGTAAGAAATGAATAATGACTTCAATTTGGAAATACTTGATTTGAAGAGTGTAATGTGAAACTTTATTAGCAAATAAGGTTTAAATGAAAACTTTGTGCTAAAATAAAAATATCCTCTTAAATAATTAAATTGTTCAGTTTTAAATCTTACGAGTAACCTAAGATAAGTTAAACCGTTGGGAAGGTTAGTCCGATAGGCGTGCACATTAGAAGAGAGGTGAGAGTTTCTCAAGAGAGTGTCGCACTAATATGTTGTTGCATTGGCCTGTAAACATTTTAAATACTTGCTAAACAAATTTTAAATCATTTACACTATCGGGCTCTGACCCGTCTCTATTTCTTCTGTCTCTCTCTCTTGTATATATATGTATATATTACAGGTGCCCAGCCACATGGGCGTCTTGCAAAGGATTCTTTAGAAGGAATGTGCTGCAGCTTAGGTGGGAGTTGCAGGCCTCTTGCTTAGACGACTTCGTTTATTTGATTCCACTCTTATCATATTTATTCAGTTGGGCATGTGTCGCCCGTTTCCATTATCCAGTTGTTTTATTGGACACTGTGATTCATTTATTTCTAGTATTTTATTCTTTGGGATTTATTATTATCAGGATGTTTTCATTTGAGTATTAAATGTTGGATTCATTTAGTTGAATGTTTAATTATTGGATGGTTTGTTCCAGTATGGTTGTTGCGTGATTCTTTAATTATGAATAATGTAAAGATTTAAATGTTGGTTTATATAAAAATAAAATTTGGAAAGTAAAGTCTAAAAATGGTTTTGACACTTAGCTTAATTATATAGGGTGTTTAAATTGGAAAAGTATTTTTCGACAGTGATGCTAAGAATGAACCAACTGTTCACCTTGATTTTAATTTAATAAAGGAGTGATCGCCTGGTATTTAATTAGGCGGGGTGTCACAGGTGGTATCAAAGCATCAGGTTCTAGTGTCCTAAGGATCTGTACGGCTTATTTCGCTTTCAGCTTAGCATTTTTGATATAGAGCCCTAATACTAGGAATGTTATGCTCATCTCTATACATTGGGAATTCGTGCTTCTGCGATTTGTTTATGCGAATGATGAACTCATCCAAATTTATTTAAATTTTCAGATGGATCGTCAAGAAGAACTAACTAAAGCGGTTAGGGGAGTCAACGAGCAAGATCGAATTACACCTCAGGTATCTTCAGAAAGAATATCAATCGCCGAGTTAGCAGGTATTGTGGCACAGGTAGTTACCATTGCAGTCTTACAGTATTAAGAACGCAACACACAGCTTATGGGGGGCAAAAGATCTAGAGAGTATAGTCAGTCTGTCATGTATGGAAATAACAAGTGTGTGAAGATGCAAAAATCGCAACAACAATCTCTTCAAGACCGTAAAAGCCACAAAGGTAACAAATTGTGTAGGGAAACCCAAAAGCGTCAGGGTCAACAAAGTCGGGGGCCGAGTGAAGTCACGAAGAGGTGTTTTAAATGCAGAATGGACGGTCATAAACGTCGAACTTGTCCGGATCAGTCTGGAAAGGAACTTCAACCCAACCAGAGAGAACTTTCAAAACTCTGTTATAAATGTGTACAGCCGGGTCACAAGTGGAGGGATTGTCCTCACCCTGACATAGTTTTTTCGCAAATTCCCCATCAAGGCTAGCAAGACCAGGGAAAAAGTGAGACTAGTAAAAAACGTAGTGAAGTGAAGCAGTTTCGAGGGAGGTGCTTCTAATGTGGCAGAAATGGCCATAGCAGTCAGGATTGCCCAGAGAAGAATAGGGCCCCACGGCAGGAAGGTGCTAGTAATAAACCACAGAAGCTAGCTCCACCACCCTTTCTAACAGCCTCAGTTCAGCAGATAGAGCTACAGTACGGACGTGTCTATAACGTCCCCCAGGCAGCAGCTCCGCAGGCACCACCCGCGATTGAGGGTATGTTTTCTATCCATGATACTATGAGTCGAGTTTTGTTTGATACTGGGGCAACCAACTATTTTATAGCTACTCATTTTGTGAAGGCCTTAGGGCTATTAGCCACATCAGAGAGCACTGTGACATGTGTAGACTCACCACTGGGAAATGGTTCGCTTATTTTTTTTATATGCCGGAGTGTGGGGGTAGAGATTGGTAGCTTAGTATTACCAGCAGACATGTTAGTCTTCGATATGCATGAGCACGACGTTATTATCGGTATGGATTGGCTCGTAGCTTATAGAGCCATGATAGATTGCTTTGGTGAGAGTATTGTCCTTGCCATTCCGGGACAAGAAATGTTTGAGTGGCGATGCCTCGCCCAGAAGGGGGATCTTTCGCCTATATTTTTATATAAAGTAGGATACCTCTAAGGAGATTGTGATCCTCCTGGATTCGATTCCAATTGTTCGTGAGTTTCTGAATGCAATTCAGGTGTTAAGTAAATTAAGTATCGAGGTATTTTGTGAAAGCGAGTAGAGGGGATAAGAGTATGGTACCTAGTAAAAGACAACGATTAAAGTAGTTTTGTTTGGTTTTAGTAGACTTGTTACGTCCGAAGCCCATTTGTGCAGTCAAGACAATTGACAAGGTGGAAGTATAAGTTGTATCCTCAGAGGATGAGGCGTGTTTATGTGACACGAACGAGTCACTATATTTTGTTCACTGTTAGATTTGCATGTGAGACGAGTTTAATGCATAAAATTATAAACGTTATTATTATGTGAATACTTTTCCCTAGTGTAGCAGGATTTTTATTTCTCTTTAGTGCTATCCGCGGAGGATGAATGAGTATATAAACAGTGTTATGTACCTTACTGAGGTTACTCGTTGTAGTGATGCGATACGCGAGTATGATATTATCTTTGTTAAAATGTTATAGAAATGGTTAGTACGATAATGGACATTTATTGCAAGGCTATAGGAGTGGTTACGTTAGTGCAGCATACTTTGTTCTGGCTAGGCTTTACCTGTAAGAAGGTTGGACTCGCACTTATATTATCTATCCTAGAGACTTCGGAGGGGATAGTGGGCTCGAGATATTCGATGCCAATGTATGTATAGACTTTATCATTATGATTGGGTATGTATCAGGTTTACTGTTGAGCGAAAATATTCGACTTAGTATTATGTTGAGCACTCATGACTGGGTAATAGGAAGAGTGCATTGTTATATCTATCCTCTAGATATATGAGAATTAAGAGTTATACCCCTATTATTAGGGAAAGGGATTTCAAGAATTCCGATTGTATGTATTCGAGATTCATGGAACGCAATTTTCCAACACCCAATTCTGAACGATAGTGAAATTGGTGAGATGTTCTTTGTTAAGTGTAATTATGGGAGGAAATGTAACTTTTCTGTCAAAAGACGGAGTAAAGGGGTAAATGCTATGGACGGAGGACCTAACGGATTTCGATAACCGACAATGCTAGGTAGTAGTGTATCGGGAGGGTTACTTGTTTGGATTTCGCTTTGCGAGACATCCCACGCATGAAACTTAGCGTAAGGTTGGAAAAAGGGAGACGTTTGGTCACTATTCCATGAGTTCGGTACCCCGGTCGAAATGGGATCAAGTAAATACATATGTAAGTTGGAAGTTGAATTTTGGTTTAAAGCCACTGGAGCCGGATTGTGTGATATGAAAGCATTGAAAGTTTTGTTTTATCCTCATGAGTTGAGGGGTGGAATGATGATAAGGAGGATTTAAAATTTCAGATTTTTAGGGTGATCGAGAGTGCCCAAGTGTTGTAATAACGTTGTGAACACTAGGAAAAACAAATAATTAGTTATTAGGTGAAAAGCGTATGTGATGCTTACGCTAGTATGCATGGTTTATAAGGTGTAGACATCCTGGTTAACTGATGTTAAAAACTCATCCAAAATGAAGGGACGTGGTAATGGACGTGTGGAAAATGTGTTTGTGGGGATAACAGAACGAAGTGGAAGTGATAGAGTGGATTAAACGTCACATGAGGGGCGATAATCCATACGTAAGTGTGCAATTAGAATAACACAACCTAATTTGATGGGAAGGCTGTGGGAAGCCATTTAAGAAAGGGTATCCCTTGAATAGAGTAAAAATTTAATTATTATGAAGAACCCTCGGAGCAGAGTATTTATTATTCAAGTGTGAGAGCGAACTTGCGTATGCAAAGAGTGATGATGTTAGTATGGTGTAAAGGATTCAGAAGTTCACTTCGTGGAGGAAAAGAGCACGGGTCGGAACTTTCGGCATACACCAAGGAAGGAAAGGGAATGTTACGTGTCACATAATGTGAGACATTTCAAGGAAAGATCAATGTTTAGCGGGACGTAGTGAGTAGTACCTACATGCACCGCCCATAGGTAGGGTTCGGTTGGAAGAGGAGAGCAGCCAGAGAATTTTGTGTTTATCGACAATTCCTAAAATGGGAAGATGTCAGTAAAGTCGATAAGTTCTTGGATGGGTTACCACCCTCAAAACAAGATCAAGGCAATGTTAACTAGTGCGCCCCAGACTTCCTTTGAAAGGAAGGATCGCGCCAGTGCATGGCCTGGCGCAGTATTAATTCCTGAATCGGGATGAGATTTGTGAATCCCACCTTTAATATGGGATTTCAGGAACCAGCGGAGATAAGGTTTCGTTTCGAGAAGGATGTATCACCCCCTATCCAGGGAATAGGCGCACGGTGATTAGAAATTAGTGGAACCACGTGAAGGAAATTTTGGAATCTTAGTATGGTGTTTTCAGGAGTGCTCTGAAAAGGCACTCGTACCTGTTAATCGCGTATGAGGTGCTTATTAAGGTTTTGATATGGAAGAACCTCGAATATTCTCCTTTCGTATATTTAGAGGTGAGTGGATACTCAGAATTTTAGATCGGTCGGGAATACTCCGATGACTATGGTGAAATTCCACGACTGTTTTAGGCGAACAAGAGTGGTCAGATGTTTGTATGGTTTTTCTCAGAATGGGAGTTTTGTATATAGATAAATCCGAGTAGCTGCCATGTAATGAGGTGCGGCCTCCCAATGATAGTAAGATAATGGAAACTTATAATGTATAGGCGCGACCTATGCGAATGTTGTCGGTTAGGAGCACCATGTGAAGTCTCTTCAATAAGAATGTTAATCAAGCTTGCTGTGAGGCGGGGACTATAGTGCTTAAACGCCCTACTATGTAGATAGTTTGCGTACTGGAAAGATATCCAAAATTGTTCTACCATGTTAGCCTTAGTTTCCATTATGGAAAACTTGTTGAATATTACTAATGAGCAAAGTAATATATAATATTGGTTCTATTAAATGTCACGAGTGAATAGAATGACAATTTTGGAAAATTAAGCCGGGACGCGCCTGTGTCGCGTCGGGAATAAATGTTGATCAATAAAAGTGAAATATTTTTTAAGTTATCCGTATGGTCATTTTGAGTGCGCCAACGTGTTCGGAAGGGTCGACATAGTCAGAAAAGTGTACTCGGGGGTTTAGTTTGGGTCTCGGGGCATTTTTAGGCCTATTTAGCACCCCAGGAGGGCATTTTGGACATTTTGCATTTTTGGGTAATTAAACCCACGAAAATTATTAGGCTATATCATCCATTGAGAATTGTACCTTAGGGTTATCAGACTCAAAACCTTAGAACGACCATAGGAGAGGGAAGGAGAAAGCTTTCCAAGCAATCCAAGGCCAAAAAGTCACCCGATTGCACCGTCGCCACCACCAATGCATAGATCGCGCGACGGGGAACGCAACCACACCAAATTCGTCATCAAATCAGAACTTTGAAATTTCCAGGCAAGTATTTATCTTGCTTATTTTCGTTAATGCATCGTTCATGTTAGTCTAGGGTGATTAGGATGAGTTTGGTAGAAGAAAATTCATGCCGGAGATAGGAAAATTGCATGTAGTAATGATTTGAATGATAATCTGGAAACCCCTTCACATGTAGAGGCTTAACCATGAATTTATGATGAATTAGGAGTAGAAATTTCTGGGAAAAGACTGATTAGAACCATGTTTAAGAAATTCTAGGGTTCTTGAGTTTTATATGAGTTTTGGCCTATTAATCTATGGTTATTGATGGAAAATTGCATGCTTTACGTGGAAGATGTATAATATGGGTGTATACTGATTGTAGTACGAATTTTTGGGCGATTGTGAATGAAAAATATGGATTTGGATGAGGTTGTGTGTTAGAACCCGTAACTGATTTCCTGCAGAATTTGCCATACCTGCTTGATCGATCGAGCTTAGAGCTTCGATCGATCGAAGGTTCGATCGATCGAGCCCAGACCTCAATCGATCGACCCCTCCTGGAAGACTCACATTTCCCCTTTGAAATTGTTAAATTCAAATTAAATGAGTGAAAACCTTTGGGCACCCTTATTAATATACTTTGGAAGATAAAGGAGACCAGTAGGACTTATTAACAACTATGAGACCTTTAATCTAAGACGAAATTTACATTTTTGGGATGCTTACACATAAGGGACGATGGGGTTGTGTATTTAAGGGAGAGGCGCGTAAAATAGCTACGTTGGAAAATAGATGAATACTTACTGAATTTTACACTTGGGAGGATAGAGTCCATGAGTGTTACGTAGTGAGTTGGAATAATCCCTCAAATTAAAGTTAGAGACGAACCGATATACGCGATAACTAATAACGTGAAAATAAGGATAAATGTCGTGATTATGGGTTATGAGATGAACCTAAATTTGATATGACAAAAGTAATATATTTATATGACTGTGTGTATGCATATATTATATACGTGTGAAAATTATGCCCGCACTACTTGCTATCCCTGAGGTTACCGTGTTGGGACGGTCTTATCTCGAATGGGCCTTCATGGGGGATATGGACTCGTACCCTAGAAGATAGTAATCCTAGGTACAGGCTATCGAATCGATAGTCACGGTCCTAAGAGACGCGAGGGTATGTGCTGACCTGTTGGACTTGGAAACTATGCTTCGCCTCAATATTGTTTGTGTATGTATTTATACAGTTCGAGAGTGATTCCGAACTTGTATTTCCCTTAGTACGATTGATACGGGGATTGGATAGCAGTGTATGCCCGCACCATAATTTTTATGTGGGGTGCTGTTAGAATATATATATTGTACGAGTATTTAATATATATATGAACTTCTGAAATTTGGAGCTTCCTATTGTGTTTATGGTAAGTAAGAAATGAATAATGACTTCAATTTGGAAATACTTGATTTGAAGAGTGTAATGTGAAACTTTATTAGCAAATAAGGTTTAAATGAGAACTTTGTGATAAAATGAAATTATCCTCTTAAATAATTAAATTGTTCAGTTTTAAATCTTACGAGTAACCTAAGATAAGTTAAATCGTTGGGAAGGTTAGTCCGATAGGCGTGCACATTAGAAGAGAGGTGAGAGTTTCTCAAGAGAGTGCCGCACTAATATGTTGTTGCATTGGCCTGTAAACATTTTAAATACTTTCTAAACAAATTTTAAATCATTTACACTATCGGGCTCTGACACGTCTCTATTTCTTCTCTCTCTCTTGTATATATATGTATATATTACAGGTGCCCAACCACAGGGGCGTTTTTCATAGGATTCTTTGGAAGGAACGTGCTGCAGCTTAGGTGGGAGTTGGAGGCCTCTTGCTTAGACGACTTCATTTATTTGATTCCACTCTTATCATATTTATTCAGTTGGGCATGTGTCGCCCGTTTCCATTATCCAGTTGTTTTATTGGACATTGTGATTCATTTATTTCTAGTATTTTATTCTTTGGGATTTATTATTGTCAGGATGTTTTCATTTGAGTATTAAATCTTGGATTCATTTAGTTGAATGTTTAATTATTGGATGGTTTGTTCCAGTATGGTTGTTGCGTGATTCTTTAATTATGAATAATGTAAAGATTTAAATGTTGGTTTATATAAAAATAAAATTTGGAAAGTAAAGTCTAAAAATGGTTTTGACACTTAGCTTAATTATTTAGGGTGTTTAAATTGGAAAAGTATTTTTCGACAGTGATGCTAAGAATGAACCAACTGTTCACCTTGATTTTAATTTAATAAAGGAGTGATCGCCCGGTATTTAATTTGGTGGGTGTCACACTTATGTTATATCTCAGTTTGGTGCACCTTTCGGTGATCCATCGGTGATGTAAGGTATGATTCTTTTGTACAGTACATAGGTTAAGGCACTATTTAATTCTGGAGCATCTTATTCTTTAATTTTGAATTCCTTAGCATTTAGTTGGGACTAGAGGTAGATCGATTTCATCCTATTATCTTCATAGGGCTTCCGATTGGTAGTGATATAGTTCTTAATAGGGTCTACCATATATGTGTGATCATGGTGGGAGATTATGTTCTGGAGTATGATTTGATCCTTATAGACATGGATGGATTCGAGGCGATCCTTGGTACGAATTGGTTGTCATGTTTCGAAGTTGTCATTGAATACCATCAAACACAGTGTCTTAGAGGTTCATCAGTGGTTTGAGAGTTTCTCGACATGTTCCTGGATGATCTTACCAGGCTGCCTCCATACCGGGAGGTGGATTTTGCTATAGAGGTGCATTAGGGCATCTCGTCGATCTCTATTCCACCTCACAAGATGGATCTAGCAAAATTACAGGAGCCGAGGATTTAGTTGGAGTAGTTGACCAATAAGGGCTTCATTCTCCCTATTGTGTCCTTGTGGGGATCCCCAATCCTCTTTGTAAAGAAAAAGGATAATTCTCTTCATCTTTGCATCAATTATAGGCAGTTGAATAGGGTAATGGTGAACAACAGGTACCCTATGCCTCGTATTGATAACTTGTTCAATTAGTTGTGCGGGGCTTTTAGGTTTTTAAAATTGACCTTCGATCCGGGTACCATTAGTTATGAGTTTGGGAGGAGGATATCCCTAAGAAGGGTGTTCCGGACCCGATATGGGAACTACGAGTTCCTAGTGACGCTCTTAAATTTAACCAATGTCGTAATTATATTCGTGGATTAGATGAGCTGCATTTATCATCCCTACCTAGACCGATTTTTGGTGGTATTTGTAGACGATAAAATGGTCTATTCGGCCTCAAACATAGACCATGAGGATCATCTCCACATGATATTTCAATTGCTCATGGAGAATTAGCTATACGCTAAGTTCAGTAAGTGCGATTTCTGGATGGAGGAGGTCAAGTTCTTTAGCCATGTGGTTTTTGGTGAGGGTATTTCTGTGGATCCTTCTAAGGTTGAGGTCATCCTGAGATGGGACATGCCAAGGATAAATGCGAAAGCTTGTAATTTCTTGGGTTTGGCTAATTACTATCGCATGTTTGTCCAACACTTCTCGAGGGTCTCTCTACCCCTTACGATGTTGACTCGAAAGGATGTGCATTTTGAGTGGTCAGAGGACTGTGAGTTGGACTTTCAGGAACTAAAGATTAGGTTGAAT
Source organism: Sambucus nigra (assembly GCA_949130495.1). Lineage (NCBI taxonomy): Eukaryota > Viridiplantae > Streptophyta > Magnoliopsida > Dipsacales > Adoxaceae > Sambucus > Sambucus nigra. The sequence goes on along the minus strand of OX422210.1, from coordinate 622,380,570 downwards.
TTTATGCCCATTCTTATCCTTCCAGAGCACGGTAGGGGTTACACCGTGTATTATGATGATTCGAGGCCAGGGTTTGGTGCAGTTTTAATGCGGAATGGACATATAGTCGCTTATGCATCCCGTCAACTGAAAGTGTATGAGAGGAAATACCCTACCCATGATCTAGAGTTTGCCGCAATGGTTTTTGTACTCAAGAGATTAGGTACTTTTTGTATGGGGAACGATTTGAGGTGTTTTTAGATCATAAGAGCCTCCAGTACATCTTCACGCCGTGTGATCTTAATCTCCGTCAGAGGCAATGGATGTGATTAATGGAGGACTACGACTTCTCATTGGAGTCCATCCCGATAAGGCCAATGTTATTACATATGCTCTTAGTCAAAAGTCTAGTCTCACCCTTGAAACGATGAGGTACCATCGGGTGAAATTTTTTGGTGAGTTCTATAAGTTTGATTTACACATCCAGTGAGGTTACGATATGGCATACCTTTGGGGTGTGGTAGCTAGGCTGCTCATTCAGTAAAAAGTTCTTGATTCCTAGACATGTGATCCCGAGTTTTTTCAGTATTGTGATCGCATTCAGAATGACAAGGTGTTCGACACCCTCATCATTGATAAGAACGGCGGGGTGCGACATAAGGTTCGTTTGATTGTCCCTCTTGTCGGTGGACTTTAAGACGAGGTGATGAAGGAGGCCCATCACTCGCGATTAAATATGCATCCCGGTGGAACCAAGATGTATAAGGACTTATGCAAGGGTTTCTAGTGGTCCTCTATGAAGAGGGATGTGGTGACGTATGTAGCCAAGTGCTACACTTGTTAGCAGGTTAAGGTCGAGCATGAGAAGCCAATGGGGCTACTACAACCACAACTTATGGCTGGGTGGAAGTGAGAGATCACTATTGATTTCATCACGACATTACCATGGTCTTAGCGTGGTCATGATGTAGTATGGGTTATAGTGGATCTAGTTATGAAGTTTGCACACTTCTTGTCGATCAAGTCACGGACAACGTGGCCAAGTTGGTGAGGTTGTATGTTCAAAAAATATTTAGACTTTATGGTGTCCCACTTTCGATCGTCTCAGACAGGGATTCTCAGTTTGTATCTTAATTTTGGAAGAAGTTTCAACAAAAGTTGGGTAACTATTAAAATATGAGTATGGTATACCATCCTGAGATCGACGGACATTCAGAGCGAACCATCTAGATTTTGGAGGATATGCTGAGAGCTTGTGCGCTCGACTTTCATGGTAGTTGGGTAGAATATCTGCATCTGGCAGAGTTCGCTACAACAACAGTTGTCAGGCGAGCATCGGGATGGCTCCCTATGAGGTTCTTTATGGGAGTCCATGCCACTCTCCGGTTTACTGGGTTGAGGTGGGTGAAAATAATCTCACCAATTTAGAATTGATTCAAGAGATGACGAATAAGGTTAGGTAATTTAACAAAGAATCACGACGACACATAGCCGACAAAATGATTATGCCGATAATTATGGGGTACCCCTAGAATTTTTGGTAGGTGACCATGTGATGTTGAAGGTTAGAGTGAGGATTGACAATCAACGATTTGGGCAAAAGGGGAAGTTGTCCCCAAGGTACATCGGTCCCTTTGAGATCATAGAGCGAATTGGGGATGTATCATACCTCTTGGTGTTGTTTCCACAATTATCCCAAGTCTATAACGTATTCCATGTATTTATGATGAAGAAGTATCTTCACGACCCCCGATATGTAATAGATTAGAACCTCATCGAGTCAGAGGAAGATGTCACATTTCCCACACGATTGATATATATTTTGCACCGTGAGGATCGGATCCTGCGCAACAAGGTCATCCCAATGGTAAAAGTTTTTTAGGAATTTTGAGGTATTGACAATGCTACATAGGAATGCAAGTCGAAGATGAGGGAGAAGCACCCAGAGCTATTCCCTCAGTTGGTTATTCTTATTTCGTAGATTTCAGAGATGAATTCTCCTAAGGTGGGGATAATGTAATACCCGTCCCCTCGACATTATCTCTTTCCTTATAAATTATAATTATGTAGAAACCTTGGGATTCGAATTATCTTTATATACGGAGAGTTGTTGGTTATTTTATATTCTTGTGGCCCTTGTTGAATTTGTTGGAAATAATTGGGGAGAATTTGGAATTTGAGGGAATTCAGTGGTTCAAACGAAATTGAAAATTATTAGAACGAGATTCAAATCTTATTCGAACGAGAATGTTATTGGTTCGAATGAGGAGTCCATCTCGTTTGAAGTGGTCTTCTAATGAAGAACAAACAAACTTCCTCTGCCTTAGATTTCACCCTCGTTAGTATGTCGCTCGACTGAGATGCAATCTCGTTCAAACGACCTGATCAGATGTTGTTTATTTCGAGTTTTCCTTGTGTGCTGTCACATTTTGGGCCCTTGATTTGATGACATGTTAGCTGCTGGTGAGCCCAGCTGATCTAAAATGTGTACATCATGTGTGGGGTGAGTTTTTAAATCATTTTGTGAGGGTTCTTATGGTTATAAGAAGTGAGAGAGAGGGTAGGTCTTTCCCCACCATTTTTCTTCAGCATATTTCCTCTCTCTCTCTGTAAGTTTCAAAAGTCCTTATTCTTCACCAACCATTCTCCTCCTTAATTATACCTTGCCACCATAGTTATACACCATTATACATAATTTCTAAGATTTTCCCATCATCTTCAGGCATTATCAAGGAAGGAAGTGGGTGGAGCCAAGCTTGTGGGAAGAGTTTTGGAGCATTTTGAAGAGCTTTTTGGAGTCTTTGGAGCTAGGAACTTCCATCTTCATCTTCTTAGTTGTATCCTCTTCAAACTTTTAGTTATGGTTTTCCTCTTCCTATGATTTCAAGGTTCTAGCTATGAAAGAAATGTGTAGGATTCATGCTAGAGATGATATAATGCCAAAATATTGATATCCACTAAAATATTCAAGTCTTGAAAAAATGGGTTTTGGAAGAAGAAAAATCCTAAATGGGTCTTGTATGAAAAAATGGCATTTTTACCTTAAAATATGGAAAAAGTCATAAAGAAGTAAACTCATGATTGTTATCTTATTTAAGTTCATTTCGAGAATTTTCTAGGCTTGAACTCCTCTTTAACATGTGTAGTAACATGTAGTGCGATAGAAACTCATTTTAGACTTAACAAATTTTGATGAAATGGATTTTATGAAGAAATGATTAAATGTAGAAAACATCCCTAAATATGTGTTATAAATATTGTTAGAATGAAGAAAATGATATTTGAAGTCACATGTGGTAATAGGGCAAGTTATGGACATGGGGTTAAAAATGGTCTTGAATAACAAAATATATTTTATGTCGTAAAACATAAAATGATAAACATAATTTTTTACATAAAATCGTAGAAAGGGTGTTTGGAAAAGAAAAAGTTGATTTTTAGTTCCATGATGATTTAATAATATTTTTCACAAAGTTACTATGAAAAAAAGGGTTAAATGGTGATTTTAAATTTGTGGGTCTTAATGGTTGGATTTCCTCATCGAACCTTATTAGTAAGTTTTTAGTTAAAAAAGGATAAAGTGAATAAAATGTCACATTGTTAAGTTAAGATGATGAAATATATCGTAGAAATGATGAAAATTATAAAATGTTGGAATAATGTGTACGCTCGTAAAAATGTTAAAACCCCCATTAATAAGGACTCAGATGACACTGAGATGATTAAGGAGGGCCTGTACCTCTGGGGTGAAAGACTCAAAATCACTGGCCAGAGCATATGATAGCATAGCCAGCGGTGTGGAGCCCATTAAAATATGCGATTATTGGAAGATTTCGAGAGAAGATAATGGAAAACGAAAATGAAAATAGACGTGCTTGAAAATGAATAAGTAAGACAACTTAATGAAATGTGATAAAATGAGATTAAAGGATAAAATGCGATCAATTAGTCTCTGAACCTGGTAAAGGGTGGTGTAAGATGGTTGCACTGCATAGTAGTTGCATTGATACTAGCTAAATTGTTAAGCATTTTCGGAATTGATTAAAATACATGTTATATGTATAGTATTTTTTTTAGAAAATGTATAGCTTAGTATTGCGCACTCTGCTGAGCGTTCGCTCACCCCTATTTTTATATTAAAACCCCCAAACCACCGCAGGTAGCTCGAGTAGGAACATCGAAAAGGATGCGGGTAAGGCCCCAGAGGGCAATCAACGCCGTTAGTGCTCTGTAATTTTATTTAAATTATCTTTTGAAATATTGGTATTTCGAGACTTTAAACACTTTTATCCATGCCCTTGTCCATGGTTTGGAATACTACATGGATGGATATGGTTTGTTTCCCTAGTTAATTAGTAATGTGGATTAAATTGCATTTTCATAAACAAATCTTGTAAATTAACCAAATTACTTAAAGTGGCCACCCTTTTTTAACTTAAAAACAATAAATTAATCTTTAAAAGTGTTACAATTGAAAGATTTTTTCTTAAATAATACAATTGGTCCTTTCCCCTCCCCCTTTTAACGCCTTTATTCAGTGCAGATTGACCCCACAGTTAACCAAATCCAGGTCGGGGGGTTATACGTTATGTAAGTGATTTGTTGATTTCTGTAATTCCTCATCATAGTGAATTTGCGTGGCTGGGCCATTTGAGGGTTTTTCCATTTGGGGTCTCCTCGTACATTGGGCGTGTGATTGATTTACTTTATTTTATCCCGCTTTCATGTAGATTCATGTTTATGTTATGATAAAATGGGTTAATTTATTTAATCACAACTTGTTTAAAGTGGGTGATAAGTTTGATTTGGGTAACTAGTTTAATTAGCCTTTAAAATTGAAAATTTATAAAATATTGGTTTAATTATTTTGTACCCTTTGACATATTAGAACCCTACGGGCCTATATCACTTTCAAATCGGTATCAAAATGGAAGCACTAAGTTATTAGGTACAACCATCATTTCGTGCAGTTTTAGGGTGCTCTGTTTATATCTTTCTCTAGTTTTATTTGTTTATCTCAATGGTTCATCATTGTAATAAGTTGTCTGATGCTTTTAGCAACGATGATGACTTTTATATTCAAGATGAGTTTATGAGCATCATAATCATGCTGAAAAATTAACTCATTTGAATTTGAAGTTTGTAGAAAGAATAAGATTTATTGAAAAAGAAAATTTGTGTTTTAAAGCTAAAATTGATTTTCTGCGAACTGTTCGAATTCAAAGAGGTGTCCTTCGTGAGAAGCTCATGGACACGAACTGTGATTTTAAAAATTTAAAAGTGTATAAGAAAGAGAGTTCGGATAGAGTTCATTTGTTTAGAGAGTGAATTATAGGATTATAAAAGTTTTGTGACTATGGTTAATAAACGCGCCATTGAGGATAATGATAAATCAATAAACATTTTGAAGTCACATGAGAAGACTCTTAAGGATACGTTCGCTTAGATTGATGGGGAGTGAGATAATCTTCTAGTATTTATTGAAAATTTAAAGAAGGAGTCCTAAATTTTGAGAAGTCTAATTCTTTGCTTGAGTCTAGAATTTTGAAGTTATAAGATGATCTAAGAGACTCAAGTAGTGTTGGTCCTGGCTTCGATAATCTGAATTCTTTCGCTAATAAATACAAGACCAACGTTTATTTAAGAGTGTCAACTGTTTCCCAAGATATTATTAAAGGTAAACCCAAAGGTCATTGTTGTATGTAAACATTATACTCCCATATGGACCAATGATAAATGAACACCTGTCATCTAATGTGGCCAACCATCCTACTTTATTAGCTTCATAGACACTTAGTCGTCTGGAAGAAAGAGAAACTACAGAATGCCAACCACCATGACTATCAATGGTTACTCGAATGGGATGGCCAACCAACACTGAATTCCCAGAGTTTTACTTATTATATACATATGTAAGTGCCTGACAATATAAAGGCGCTCCATCTTTAGGGTTTTGGGACCCCTATAAATAAAAACTAATCCCTTAGCTCAAGGGACAACTCTAATCATTCATATGCACACTATAGTGAGCTATTGTAAACCCTATTGAATAACAACAACACTGGACGTAGGCTATTTTATAGCCTAACCACTCTAAAATCCCTGTCTCTTGTGTGTGTGGTTTGAGTTGCTTCTCTTATTTTTATCTGTGGTTATAAAATTGGAGTCAATCCATTTTTAGTCATCAACAGATTGGCACCGTCTGTGGGAACATTTGTCTGTCATCGTTCTCTACCATTTGTTTTGTTTTTTTATCTCTAAAGAAATAAATGATCTTGAAAATAACGCTCACAATGAAGGCAACACCATCTTTCCATCTGCTCCTCCCAGTGCAACAGATTTATAGGGAATTCTTCCCAACCTTGCTAAAGGTTAAGAATCTATGTAAGAGACTGTTAAGCAGTTATCTTACACCATGCAATTTAAGTCCTATAATTCCAGAAAGGATATGCCACCACCACCACCAGTTAGGATTCGCGTACTTCTCACGACAGGTTATATCGTCCTGACACAACTTCTTCATTCTGATCAACTGATTATTATGATGGTGGGTCTTTTTCTAAAGAAAGACCAAGTGTCTTGGAAAGGCTCAACATGGAATATGCCTTTGAGCGTTTAGGCCCCCGAGTAACTAGAGGACATAATAGGGAGCATAATCGTCGTCATGAATATCAAGAAGGTTTCACAAGATCTAGGGCCAGTATGAGGGGTTCTGTGCATGCCGAGCAGACCACTCAGGAGGAGAGTTAAGCACATAAGCACAACGAAGCTACTAAATCTACCTTGGACAAGTCTAAACCAGAGGGGCATTTTTGGAAGGGATCCATGAAAAGGTTGAAAGATCGACTAAGAAAAATGGCCAAAACAAAGAATCCATTATAAATGAGTTTCACTAAAGGGTCACCTTTCATCTAGGCAATTGTGGAATACCCTATACCTTTCAAGTTTAAGCCACCAACGATTACTCCCAAGTATGATGGGAAAATTGATCCACTCTTGCATATAGAGCAATATCAAGCTGTTGCCGACATCCCCTCAGTGCTCGATGAGATGAGATGTAGAGCTTTCTACAGTTCCATAACATAACCAACAAAAATCTCCCCGGAGGTAAAATCTCTAGTTTTCATCAGCTAGCCGAGTAGTTCATCAATTACTTTTGTTTTAGGGTTAAGCTGATCAAGAGTGTCACCCGTCTCTTGATCGTGAGACAAAAGCCAGGAGAAAGAACTAGAGAAAATATTGCTCGTTTTAATAATGAAAAGCTAGAGGTTGTAGACTATAAGGAGAAAGAAACCATACCAGCACTTATGAGTGGGTTACTTTCTAAAGATCTTTACTCTGCCTTAGCAAAAAATCCACACAAAACCATGACGAAACTAATGGCTAAAGTTGGAAAAATTATGAATGTCGAGGAAGCTATGACAACTAAGGAAGCTCCTGAGCCTAAAGGGGAAGGTCAGAAAAGTAATTCCAATTCTTTCAAAAAGGATAAGAAAGGAAAGAAGTTGGATTGGATAAAAAAGTATGACGAATATACCCCGCTCAACAAGGGTGTTCACCATATCCTAAAGGAGATCAAAGGAAATAGTGATCTTAATTGGCCTAGAAAATTGAAGACACCCCCAACAAGAGGGATAAGTCCAAGTACTGCGACTTTTACAGGGATCATGGGAACAACACCAACAGTTGCATTGGGCTAAAGAATGAGATTGAAAATATTATTCGACAAGGAAAGTTGAGCAAGTTTGTTGATCGAAATGGTAACAAAAATGATGAGAAGAGTTCAAAATATCTAACCCAGACAAGGGATGATAACAAGAGAGCTATAAATGATGATTTTAAAGAAGATCCAGACTTATCGAAGAAGCTCGATGAGCCAAAAGTTGAGGTCGGCAAGATATCCTTTGGATTTCATTTTATTACAGGCGGTGATGCTGGAGGAGGAGATGCCATAGAAAAAAGGAAAGACTTTCTGAATGAAGTCAAAGCTTGCCCAACTATCAAACAAATTGATATGGCTGAATCCAGTGATAGTCGACCAAGGAAAGTTAATAGAGACATGATAGTAATTAGGTTTTCTAAGAATGATCTGAGTGGGGTTCTCTTTCCTCATGATGATCGATTAGTTATCACATAAAGAGTTCATCATGGAAGAGTGGCAAGGATCCTGGTTGACAATGGGAGCTTAGTCGATGTAATGTTCTACAACTATTTTGACAGCCTAGGGATGAAGATCATCAATTTAGAACCATATCATAGATCTCTCATCATATTTTCATGAGAGAAAGTATATCCATTAGGAGCCATTAACCTAGAAGTATTGGTCGACACTTGGTCGATAAGCAGAAGAGAAAAAAATCGCTTCTTTGTATTCGATAATAATGTCCCGTCAGCTTACAACATCATCATAGGAAGAGTGTGAATTAATCAATTAGAGGCTGTGCTATCTACAATGCATCAATACATGAAGTTTCAATGAATTATAGAGTAGACATAGTAAATAGCAGTCAGAAAGACGGTATAGAATGTTATTATACATCAGTCGACCAATAAGAAATGCAAATAAAGAACACTACCACTTTCCAGATTAATACCTTGGATCCTCGAGAATAAGAACAATTGGTAAAGGGACAAGTTATAGAAGAAAGATAGGTTGTTGTGTTAGACGACGAAAAACTAAAAAGAACCACTCAAATCGGTTCTAAGTTATCTACTTATCTCAAACAAGAGTTAATCATCTTCCTTAGAAAAAAGAAAAATGTTTTCTATTAGAGACATGAAGATATGCCAGGTATTGATCCGAACTTCATGTGCCATGAGCTCAATATTTATCTAGGTTTTAAGTCGATCAAGCAAAAGCGAAGAGTCTTCAGTCCTGAAAAGAATGCAACAATCCAAGAGGAAATCAAGAAACTTCAGTGAGCACAGTTCATTGAAGATGTCATGTACCCTAATAGATTGGTTAATGTGGTGATGGTCAAGAAGAAAATGGCAAGTGGTGTAGTGTGTAGATTTTACAGATATCAGTAAAGCATGCCCAAAAGATCATTTTCCTTTACTAAGGATTAATTAATTGGTCAATGCTACAGCAGGCCATGATTTACTCAGTTTTATGAATGCTTATTCTGGTTACAACCAGATTAAGATGAAGCCCGAAGATAAGGAAAACACTTCCTTCAATACCATCCAAGGAACTTATTATTATAATGCCATGCCTTTTGAGTTAAGGAATGCTAGATCTACCTATCAGAGATTAGTGAATAAGGTTTTTGAAGATTAGATCGATAAAAACATAGAGGTCTATGTAGATGGCATGCTCACCAAGAGCAAGCATACTGCCGACCACATTGCGAACTTAGCTAAAACCTTTAATCAATTGAAAAAGTACCAGATGAATCTCAATCCAACCAAATGCATCTTTGGAGTACAATGATGGATGTTTCTAGGTTACATTGTCAATCAAAGGGTAATAGAAGAAAACCCTGACAATATTAAATCCATGCTTGAAATGAAACCCCCGACCAACAAGAAAGAAGTTCAAAAACTGTCAGGAAGAGTAACTACATTGAATCAATTTATCTCCCGTGCAACTGAAAATTGTCTTTCATTCTTCAAGGTGCGATGAAAGACCTTTGAATGGAATGAAGAATGTGAGAGGGCCTTTCAGATACTGAAAAAATACTTGGGTTCAGCCCCACTCCTTTCCCGACCAGTTCTATGAGAAAAGTTATACTTATACTTAGCTGTTTTAGAGTCGACTGTAAGTTTAGATTTGATCCGATTAGATGGTGGAGTCCAAAGACCATATTACACCAGGAAGGCATTTCGAGGAGAAGAAATCAGGTATCCACGCTTGGATAAGTTAACCCTAGCTCTTATTGAAGCCTCTAGGAGAATGAGGCCATATTTTTAAGCCCATACCATTGTTGTCTATATGAATTTCCCTTTGCAATAGGCACTGCACAAACCATAAAAGTTTGGAAGGTTAATGTCTTGGGAAATTGAATTGGGAGAGTATGAAATTATTTACAAACCAAGGGTTTCCATAAAAGCCAAGAAGTGGAAGACTTTATTACTAAATTCACATATGGAGAGGAGAAACATAATCCACATTTACCTATTTAGAAGACTTCTACGGAAGAGAGCTCAGACCAAAAGCAAATAGAGATTGTGGCCAACCAACCTAAGTCATCAATAGCTCACGAAAAATTACAACAAAGCAAGAAGGTATTCAACTATGGAGTACTGGTAGAAGAATAATTCTCTGAAAATATCCCAAATTGGAAGTTATTTATAGACGGATCACTGGAAGTGGAGTAGGCCTTATCATCAACACTGCGAATAACTTGGATGTGGAATATGCTTCGAGATTCCAATTTAAGACTTATAATAATGAAGCCGAATATGAATCTTTGATCACAGGAATATAATTAGCTTCATCCCCGGGCGCCAACCAGGTACTGGTATATAGTAATTCTAAACTGATTGTTAATCAAATGCAACAAATTTATGGTGTCAAAGGAGAAACTATGATGAGATATCATAAAAAAGTAATGGAGGTCACTGATCACCTCAGTCAAAATAATAAGGATTCCTAGACTTAAGAATACCCAAGCAGTTGCTCTTTCTCGACTTACTTCAGTAACTCTAATAGAACTTAGCTGAATAATCCCAGTGAAAATTCTTACCCACAGAAGCATTGATGGGACATAAATAAATGTTATGTATATGGAATTAGGTCCCTTATATATGGATCTAATTGGAGAGTACATTGAAAAAGGAACACTGTCATCCGACCATAAGGAAGCCAAGAAAATGAGGTACAAAGCAACCGATTATGTGTAAAAAAGGTGTCCTATATAGGAGAGGATACACTATTTTCCTACTTCGTTGTATTAGTCCAAATTAAGTGATTTGATTAAAGAGCTGCATGAAGTATCATGTGGAGCACATGTAGTTGGAAGGTCCCTAAGACAACGAATAGCCATACAAGGTTACTAATGGCCGACGATGAAGGCAGATTGTGTTGCTTTCACCAAGAAGTGTGATAAATGCCAAAAGTTTGCTACCTTACACAGAAGATCAGGAGCAGTCCTAACACCAATAACTTCTCCATGGCCTTTCTTTATATGAAAAATTAACTGGTCGGACCATTGCCGACCACTAAAGGAAGATTTAAATACCTGGTTGTAGTTGTTGATTATTTTACCAAATGGGTAGAAGCTGAGCCCTTGATCAACATGCCTTATTAAATACTGTTCCAGTTCATATGGAAGCAAATCATTTGCAGATAAGGCATATTACTTATGCCTTCATCACTTACTATGGCATTAAGTTTGATAATGAAGAATTTGAAGAGTATTGTATTCGGGGAGGTATCTAGAAACTTCATCCAGCACCTGGGCATCCACAATGCAATGACCAGACATAAATAACTAACAAAATCTTACTAGATGGGTTGAAGAAAAGGTTGGATGAGTCTAAAGGCAACTGGATTAATGAACTCCACAGTGTCCTTTGGGTATACATGACTATTCCCATAACAACAACAGGAGAAACTCCATACATACTAGCCTTTGGCATTCAGGATGTAGTACCAGTGGAGATAGGTCTGCCCACTCATAGGGTATTAAACTTCGATTCACCCAAGATTTACCTCATGATGCGATTAAATCTGGACATGATAGAAGAAGTTTGAGAAGATGCTGCTATTTTGATAGCTACCTATCAACAAAGGATTGTAAGATTTTATAATTAAAGGGTCAAGCCGACCAATATGAAGCAAGTAAATTTGGTACTTAAGAAAGTAATTCAGAAGAATAACAAGATAGAGCTTAACTGGCATGGTCCATATCGTATCTCGACGGTTATCCAACTAGTAACCTATCGATTGGAGACTTTGGAAGGGGAAGAATTCATAAATCCTTGGAATGTAGACCATCTGTGTAAGTATTATCAGTAATTCAGTTTGAAAATTCTGTCCCTAATGTAACCTGCTTATTCAAGTTAATGAAATTCTAGCTTCAATCCATTATACATCCTTTTTATGTTTCGTTTTTGGAGTATGGTGGCTAATACACCTAACTAACTAATTAAATATGAGCAATTTTAATTCAATTTTTTTTAAAAAGTTCCTCGTCGAGAAGGGCATGGTTCAAACTTTCCAACTTCAGAAAAGTTTCAAGAAGATCCTCGCCAAGAAGGGCACGGTTCAAACTTTTCCAAACTTTTCCATCTTCAGAAAAGTTTTCAAAAAGTTCCTCACCGAGAAGGGCATGGCTCGAACTTTTCCAAACTTTTCTGACTTCAGAAAAGTTAAACTTCATGTATGATTTGTACAAAATACTATAATAATTATACATTCCTAATACACTTGTTCGCCAATGATAATTAATGTTACAAATTAGTACAATAAAGTAATTTACAATTTTATTTAAGTGCATTAGTTGAATCTAAGGCCATATACATGATGTAACACCTCGAAAGGTGCTACTGAAAAATATCGATAAATTAAAGAATTTTTTAAATTATAAAATAATACGATTTAGATTGAGAATAAAGTTGCGGAAGCATAAATAATAAATGGACTGAATAACATTTCACAATTTTATTAAATCTCAAATGTCCGTTTACAAAACAATTTACAATAAACAAAATGATATAAATAAAATTTTGAAAATATATATTTAGAGCCTCTAGTGACGGTCCTAATCCCAACGATACCAGAAGTATCATCTTGCATCCAATTTGAAATACAACAAACTATGGGGGATGAGCGGGAAACTCAGTAGCTCGTATAAATTCTCCAAGTGTAACTACACAAACTCGTGTGTGCGTGCATCATATACAAGAGCGTATGGAATATGAACACTCAAACTAAAATTTCAATAATAAAATCATCACCTATGATCTCATTGCAGTACTACAAAACCCAAGACCCAGTATCGAAATTTCCGTCGCACTTCCCATAGTGCAGTATGGACTACCATCCACCATCCTGTCAATTATCCTCATAACAATCCAATGGCCCCAAAAATAAATAACATAACTGTAACACCCCATATTTCTGCGTATTTTTAAATTAATTAATTCGAAAATTCATTAGAAAAAATACGTTTTATTTAAATTACGCGAGTGAAGTAATTTAATGTGATTTAATTAATAAATATGATTATTAAATATTAATCAAGAGATAGATATTGATTAATACTTTGATGAAATTTACTAAGTGTGAATAGTAAATAGTAAATAATAAATAATTATCATTATACGACATAGCCAGTGATATGTGCTTATTCTAGTTTATCTCACCAGGAGTCACGTGTGGACTATTTTGAGGTGAGGAATGAGAAATATATTTTAAGTGACTCAGATGGGAATTTAGAGGTCACGAATGATTCTGGATGGGTCAAAATAGTCGAAAAAGTGTACCCATAGGTATAGTTTGGGCCCCGAATCAATTTTGAACCAAACTGGCACCTATTAAGGGCGTTACAGTTATTTTTCTAAAAGAGGTCAAGAGACCTACGAAAATTAGAACCATATATCTGATATTTAGAGATTGAGATTAGGGCTCATAACACAAAAGATTAGAGAGGCCATTAGAGAAAAGAGAGAACCATTTTCCCAAAGCCTAAGGATATAATTGAGATGGTGGTGAAGGGTTTCTTGCACCTCAAGTCAATTGGAAAAGAAGATTGGAGAAGAAGCAATCAATCATCAACAAAAAATTACAAAATCAGATCAATCAATCTGAGAGAAGTGTTTATTGCAAATTGAATTGAAGTTATAATACCCACGTATAGGGATTTCATGAATATATTGATTTTAATTTCAAAACCTTGATGAAGAGTACCAATTGATTTCATGTTGGGTAAAATTGCATGTAGTTAGGGTTTATATCTGTAGAGGATTGTATATCAGAAGAGTTTTGATTGTTACTAAGGATTTAAATCTAGGTTTTGAATGGAATTTAATGAATGAATACAAAACTAGTTTGTGAGAGAGTATTTTTTTTGGGGCGGGGGGTGGGGGTGATTCATTCTTTATTGTTTTCGATGAAGTTTTAATGCATTTGAAATGCTATAAATCATCCTAACTCTGGTAGAAATATTTAGGAACGATCAATTGTGAATTTGGTAAAGAGTTGATGATTATGGGTATCAAAAAGGCGTAAAAACGTTGCTGCGAAAATAGAGAACTGAGTTGCAGAAAACGAATCGGTCCGGCCTTAACAACAAATGAACTGGTCCGGCCTTAATAGAAAAATGAACCGGTTCGGTCCTCGAAAGCGAATCGGTCTGGTTTTTTGAAATTTCTAAAATCTTTCTCTTCTCTTGTATTCCTAAATGTACGTGGTGGGGGAATACTTATGCACTTGTGAAAATAATATTGGGAGATATATTATTTTATAGTAGGCCTACGAGAGGAGTAATAAAGTGAAGTGTAACACCCCGCCTAATTAAATACCGGGCGATCAATCCTTTATTAAATTAAAATCAAGGTGGACAGTTGGCTCATTCTTAGCATCACTGTCGCAAATTAAAAATTTCAAATTTAGACACCCTAATTAATTAAGCTAAGTGTCAAAACCATTTAAAACCTTATTTCCATTTTATTAAACCCAGTTATAAAACCTTTAACCATTAACATTTTAAGAGTCACACATTAAGTATAAGAATAAAAATGAACATTCAAGAGTTCAACCATTAATAACAAATCCCAACTTTAAAACACTAAAGGAAAACATCCTGATAGTAATAAATCCCGAAATAAAGATACTGAAAGTAAAAGAATTACAATCTCTGACAAAACCAACTAAATAATGGAAAAGGGCGACACATGCCCCACTGGATAAAACTGAACTAGAAGTGGAGTCAACAATGAGGTCGTCTAAGCAATGGCCTGCAACTCCCACAAAAGCTACAGCACGTTCCATCCAAAGAATCCTAAGCATGACGCCCCTGTGGCTAGGAACCTGTAATACATATATATATATACACAAGAGAGCAGAGATAACAGCAAACGGGTCAGAGCCCGATTGTAAAACAATTTTAAAAATAGTTTAGCAAGTATTTAAAATGCTTACCGGCTAATGCAACAGTCATATTAGTATGCGACACTCTCTTGAGAATTCTCACCTCTCATCTAGTGTGCACGTCTACCGTACTAATGAATCTCATATATCTCCCTAACTTATTCTCCATAAGTCTTAACACGTGAAATTAAGGTTATGATATTCACTTTAGAACAATCTATCTCTTCAAGATTTCTTACGTTATTTAGAATAATTCCGTATCGTTATAATGTTTTCGAATACTTATAGTGAAGTGAAACATTTATTCATTTCTTAACTACTTATACGAACAGTATAAAGTTCCCATATAGATATACGTATATATATATTAGTTACACATATAATATATATACAAACGGCACCCCACATAAAATCTATGGTGCAAAGTTTCCATAAATAAGTATATATATACCAATCACTCATATAATATATATATACTAACGGCACCCCACATAAAAACTATGGTGCTGGCATACTCTGCTATCAAGTCCCTGTATCACATATATTTAGGGAAATGCTAGTTCAGAATCACTCTCGAACTGCATTAACACAAACACATACAAATGGAGGCGAAGCATAGTTCCAAGTCACTAAGAGGTCAGCACATACCCTCACGTCTTTTAGGACCGTCTGACTATCAATCAGATAGCCTGTACCTAGGAATCTTATGTTCTACGGTACAAGTCAATATCCCCCATAAAGGTCCCATCGAGATAAGACTGTCCCGGCGTGAAAACCCCGTGATAGCAAGTAGCCCGAGTATGATTTTTATACAGATATAATATATGCACAATCACACAGTCATATATATATATACACACACATCCCCATTGTTAAATTAGGTGCGCTCATGACCCATAATTATAATTATCCGTTATTACACATTTTACTCGATTATCTAGTATAACGGATTCGTTCCTTTTATTCTCGTAATTAAGTTATTCTAAACTCACTTCTCGTCTCTCAAAGTATTATCTTTACCTAAGTGCAATTTCAGTAGGCCCTCACTCACATTCTAATCCAACTTCCTAGATATTTCGATTATTTAATCAACGCACGTATGATTTCTTAAGTATGAATGTCTCCCCGTTTACCCTTTATTTCCCTTCACATTAAAGTTCCACTTAACGGAGTTTATCTTGACCCTACTGGTCCTTTTTATGTTCCATTATGTTCTAGCAACCCTAATCAAGGTTTACTACGCATAAAATCGGATTAAGCTAACACGAGCAAAAATGCAGTTTTCCAGGAGGGGTCGATCGATTGATGCTCTGGGCTCGATCGATCGATCAAGCAGTTATGGAGAAACTGCAGAAAACCCAGCTACGAAAATCTTACCCCAAACTCCTCCAAATCATCATGTTTCAGTCCCAAACTCTCAACCACTTATACTACAAGTGTTGTATACCCATATAAACAATATCCTACGTAAAACATGTGAATTTTCATCAACTATAACAAGATAAAAGGGTGAAAATCTTTATAAATCTCAAGAACCCTAATAATTTTCTTTAACTTAGTTTCTTCCATTCTTCATCCAGATTTTCTATCACTAATACCATGGAAATTCATGGTTCAACCTCTACATGTGAAATGGATTTCCAAAATATGATCTTTACCTCTACAACATGTAATTTTTGTCCCCAATTAATGTTTTCTTTCAAGAACACTAATTCTAATCAACCCTAGACTAATATAAAAGAGCATTAACTTGATTAAAGCAAGATAGATACTTGCTTGAAATTTCAAAGTTCTGATTTTGTGGAAGAATTTGGTGTGGTTGAGATCCTCGTTGCGCGATCTACCATTTGGCGGTGACGGCGGTGCAACCGAAGGAGTTCTTGGCCTAGAACTCTTTGGAAAGCTTATCCTCTTCCTCTCCAATGGCCGTCATTAGTTTTTGGTTAAGATAAACCTAGAAGACAACACTTACCATCTGATATAACCCTAGCAAATTCGTGTATTTAATTACCTATAATTACGAAATGTCCAAAACGCCCTCTCGGGGTATTAAATAGGCCTAAAAATGCCCCGAGACCCAAACTAAACCCCCGGGTACACTTTTCTGACTATCTCGATCCTTTCGGACACTTTGGCGCACTCAAAACGACCATACGAGCAACTTATACTTTATTCACTTTTATTAATCAATATTTAGTCCCGACACGACACGGGCGCGTCCCGACTTAAATTTTTAAAATTATCATTTTATTCACTCGTGACATTTACTAAAACCAATATTATATATTACTTGCTCATTAGTAATAATCAACAAGTTTCCAATGATTACTAACTCTCGTCACGTTAGTAATTATAAAAATAATTAATTTTTGGATTTATATTAAATTAATAACTCACATTAAATTTAATAAATCCCCAAATTTAGAAAGCATTAAATTTAACAAATCCCCAAATTTAGAAAGCATAAAAATATGGGGTATTACATAAAGTAAACTCGTAAATAAATGGTAAAGTACGGTGAATATTAAAGAGAATAATATTACTTACTAGTTTAAATAATTAGTTTGTGTGAATACCTATTATATTGATACTTAGGCTGTGTGAATGCCTAAAGTATGCTTAATTCGGTACTGGGGTCGATGATTATCCGGACCAATACATGAAAGCTCTATTTGGGGTCTATGATGATCCGTACAAAATCAAAGTTAAACGATATTGGGGTCGATGAGTATCCGAACCAATATACATATGCTTAACATTTACTTTGGGGTCGAGGGATATCCGAACCAATGTAAATGATAGGATGATTGGGGTCGATGATTAGCCGGACCAATAATCCTTATAGTATATATTGTGTGAAATATATATACTTCATGATATTCTACTTATGTGGAACTTAATTTTATGATTTGTAAATGATAAATTAAGTAAAGAGGAACTTAATTTTATGGTTTAAAATAGATTGGGAATATCTATAGTAAATTAAGTAGTGAAACTTAATTATGAAAGTTGAATGATAAATCTGAAATGCTTTATGAATTAAGTAATGAGACTTGATTATGATGATTAAATATAACACATGTGAATGTTATGTGAAAACTGAAATACACGAGGATGTTAATAATAAAGTGTGCTGTATGGGCGGTACAGGAGAGTAGACCATAGATAAGATCGATTATATACTTTAGTAGATATAGCTTGGGTATGATGGCTAGGTGGGCTAAGTATAGGACGTTAGGTGTGCACAATAGATTAGAGGTGAGGAAACTCAAGGGAGTGTGCATGAGCCTAATATGTGTAATCAATAACCGATTTCAATTACGATAAATTACTTGTTAAAGGTTTTCAAATAGTTTTGAGTACTAACTCTTGCTATAAATTTTTTTCAAAACCTTTTAGGTGTCCAGCCACAAGGGCGCCTTACTTGAGTTCATTCCAGGGATTTGGAGCTGTAGCACTGTGGAGGATGACCATATCATTGAGTGGGCGACTCTTTCATTCAGATCTAGCATAGGATCTCATTCTTATGTTTCATATGTAGAAAAGTTGTCAGTTGACTCCATTACAGTTCTAGATTTGTGTCAGTTTTACTTTGTAGTTGGATTGTGGATTTTTGCTTGGTTGTGATTTTAGCCGACGGCTTATTCGGCTTGACTTAGTTGCTTTTACATACTAGTGTTGGTTTGGATTCTAGTATCTTGTGTATGTTGTTTTAGTTTTCAAACTATTCCATCATCCTGTTTTATTTGAAAGATAAAATTTGGCACCGGTTTAATTAACGTAGGTGGTTAGTAAATAATTATTTTTTCGACATTGATGCTAAGAATGAACCATATGAGAAACCTGTTTTAATTTGATAAAGGAATGATCGCCCGATGTTTAATTAGATAGGGTGTCACAAATGGTATAAGAGCACCAGGTTCTAGTGTCCATAGGATCTGTACAACTTATTACGTTTCAACGTATCATTTGTTTGACATATAGCCCTAATATCAGGACCATTGATTATATCTTTACGTGCCTTGAGATATCGTACTTATAATATTAAATTTTGTATAAAACTGTGTGCTTGTACAATTCAATCTATTTTTAGACACCGCTGAGGAGAGAGTGAGTTGAGAGGGCCGCAGCTAGAGATGAGGTGGGGGAGGATCCTCAAGAACAACAGGTATCGCCACCACCACCAAAGATGATTTTTACTACTCAGGTGGCAGCGATAGTGGCTCAGGTAGTTGAGACAGCTATGAGGGCCACGACATCCCACTTCCCTCAGACTCAGGCTCAGCAACCCATAACACCAGCTATTCCGGACCAACACTTGGCATAGCATCAGAGAGACCTTTCAGAAGGGCCATCCGCCCGAGTTTCAGGATGGAACGGATGTAGCGGAGACATGTCTTTGAAAGAAAATCATTCAACAACACTTGCGCATGCTAGATTGCAATGAGGTTCAATAACAGATGTTGGTCACCTTCAGGCTAACAGGGGTAACCCTTCAGTGGTGGGAGTCACTGACCATAGCTTAAGTGAGAGACTTGATGACTATTTTGGAGTTCTGGGTGCGATTTGACCGCAAGTACTTTTCATCGGCAGTAGAGGCAGAGATGAGGAAGAAGTTTGGTGAGGTATGTTAAGGTGACTGCTCACTTGCTAATTCTGAGGAGGAGTTCACCGGCCTGACCAATTTTATGCTAGACAAGGTGAGCAAAGAAGTGAGGAAGAAGGCAAAGTTTATGGATGGATTAGCCTAGAGGATCAGGCAACACTTGATTGGTAATCCCGTGTTGATGATGTATACTGATGTTGTTAACGCGAAACTCACTGTCAGGACTTCTGTTTCCATGGAAAAGGAAGTAAAAGGGGAGCATATTTTATGCAGTAGGGAAAGACTTGGGGGATCAGTGTTAGTGGGACACCACCCCAGTAGTAGCAGACAAGGGGCACATAGGGTCAGAACTCTCGGCAAAGGAACTCTTCCAAGAGATTTAGATTTAGTGGGTACCGATCGGATAAACAGGGCTAACAGGGTCCCCTGCAGCAGCAACAGGGTCCTTAGGATCAAGGGAACCAAGAGGGTGGCCAACAGGGATAGGGCCATTAGGGCTTACGTCAGAGGTAGCTTTAGGGGTAGTGCTTCACATGTGTCCAGTAGGGTCACAAAAGTAGGGCTTGTCCAAAGCTTATTAGGACACATCGGCAGGCCGCCCAGTAGGGGCAACAGGCTCCAGCTCCAGCACCAGTGCCAGCCCCACCCCAAAAGCAGGGCCAGATGCACTACGGGCGTGTATTTAACGTCCGGGATGTGCTTATACCTCCAGCACCTTCGGCGCCACTTGTAGTAGCGGGTACATTTTATATTCATGGATCTGAGGGTAGAGTACTATTTGATACTGGATCATCTCACTCATTTATTAAGACTAAATTTGCATGACCTGTCGATTTATTAGAGATAATAGACAGTCTCCTTATGTGTGTAGAGTCACCGATGGGTAGTGGTTCATTGATTTATGAAATCTGTAGAGGTGTCTATATTATGATTGGGAGACTGAGCTTATCGGCACACCTCCTAGTGTTAGATATGGAGGAGTATGACATGATTCTAGGTATGGACTTTTAGCAGGCTACAAAGCGATAATAAATTGCTATGAGAGGACGATTGTGTTTTTGATTCCAGGATATAAAATGTTCATGTGGCGATGCCTCTTCTCGAGGGAGGATCGTGCACTCATTTATATTACATCGATGAGGAGACCTTGCAGGAGGTGGTAGTTCCCTTATATTCGATTCCTGTAGTGAGGGATTTTGAAGACGTGTTCCAAGAGATACTCGGGATACCACCGAGCCGAAAAATAGAGTTTGTCATCAACTTAGCTCCGGGGATGAGACCGATTGCTAGGCACCGTATCGTATAGCCCCCTCAGAGATGTGGGAGCTGAGAGAGCAGATTCAGCAGCTCTTGGGCCAGGGTTTCATACAGCGGAGTACATCACCTTGGGGTGATCCGGTGTTGTTTATGAAGAAAAGGGATGGTTAACTTCGCCTGTGCGTGGATTATAAGGAGTTAAACAAGGTGACGATACGGAATAAGTATCCGTTACCTAGAATTAATGACTTATTTGATCTGTTAAGAGGGGATGCGTACATCTCCAAGATCGATTTAAGATCAGGCTATCACCAGCTGCGTATTCGAGAGGACAATATTACTCAGACCACTTTCCTATCGCGGTACGGGTCTTACGAATTCAGGGTGATGCTATTTGAGCTCACCAATGCGCCAGCAGTGTTCATGGATCTCATCAACAGAGTATTCCGGGAGTTTCTGGATCAGTTTGTGATAGTATTCATCGATGACATCCTAGTTTACTCACAGACAGAGGATGAGCATGTTGAGCATTTACGGGTGGTTCTACAGATGTTATGGGACCATCAGTTGTACGTAAAATTCAGTAAATGTGGATTTTGGCTTTAGTAGGTACAGTTTCTCGACCACATTGTGTTCGACAGGGGCATAGCTGTTGATCCAAGTAAAGTATCGATGGTGAGGGAGTGGGGGTAGCCCACTACACCGATCGAGATTTATAGTTTCTTAGGGTTAGCCTAATATTACAGTCGCTTGATCAAAGGGTTCTCAATGATTTTTGGGCCTTTGACGAACTTGACTCTAAGGGAGTACCATTTGTGTGGAGCGACCAATGTCAATTGGCCTTCAGTGAGTTGAAGGATAAATTGACTTTAGCACCCATACTTACATTGCCTAGGAGTGGGGTAGAGTATCGGGTCTACATGAATTCATCCTTATAGGGACTTGGGGGCGTGTTATAGCAGGAAGAGAGGGTGATAGCTTATGCGTCGCGAAAGCTAAAGCCCCACGAGAAGAATTACCCCACCTACGACCTAGAGTTGGCAGCGGTCATTTTTGCGTTGAGGATATGGAGACATTACCTGTTGGGGTGAGCAATTCACAATGTTTACGGATCATAAGTCACTTCAGTATCTCTTCACATAGAAGGATCAGAACACGAGGCAGAGGTGGTGGTTAGAATTCGTGAAGAATTACCAGTTTGATATATAGTATCATCCTGGAAAGGCTAACGTGGTGGCAGACATATTGAGTTGGCGACCTACTGGAGAGTGTGGAAAGCAAAGTGGAGTGAGTTCCAGTAGGAGGATGAGTTTGTCAGAGCATACATGGAAGTTATGGCTATCACTCCCGAGATTGTTATGCGGGTAGTGAAGGCACAGGTAGAGGATCTGTTCTGTCAGGACAGAGTACGACAATTATTAGCCGAGGGTGCAGAAGCCTACTGAGTTAGCTCCGAGGGAGGCATACGCTTTAATGGGAGGTTGGTAGTACTTGAGGCCGAGGAGTTAAAACAGGCAGTTATGACTGAGTCTCACGGTTCTAGATTTACGGTACATGACGATAAGGACAAGATGTACCAGGATATGAGGAGACAATACTAGTGGGCCTATATGAAGCGAGACATAGCAGAGTTTGTCTCAAAGTGTGTTACTTGTCATCTGGTGAAGGTTGACCATCAGAGACCTTTGGGGATGCTATAGCCACTTGAGATTCCAGTGTGGGAATGGGAGAGCATCTCGATGGATTTTATTAGTGGGTTACCTGCTTCGCAGCGGGGTCCCGATTCAATATGGGTGATAGTGGATCGGTTGACTAAGGTTGATCACTTCTTGCTAGTTCGCACAGACTATGGAACGATGAAGTACTGTAGATATTCATTTCGGAGATTGTTAAGCTGCACGCAGTCTTGATTAATATTATGTCTGATAGAGATGAAGTATTTATATCGCATTTCTAGCAGAGCTTTCAGGAGGCTATAGGTACTGAATTGAGATTGAGTACGACATATCACCCCCAGACTGACGGACATACAGAGAGGGTGAATCATATGCTAGAGGATATGCTGAGGATGTGTATCCTAGACTTCGTGGGAGGTTGGGAGAAATACCTTCCATTGCTAGAGTTTGCGTATAACAACTTGTACTAATTTACTATCGGGATAGCACCGTTTGGGGCACTGTATGGGAGACCTTGTTGTTCGCCCGCATGATGTTTAGAGGTGGGGGACAACAAGTTATTAGGACTCGAAATGTTTTCGAATACTACTTCCAAGATTGAGTTAATTCAAGGATGCATTCGGATAGCTCAAGATAGGCAGAAGAGTTATGCTGATGCCGATAAGAGACATGTGGAGTTAGAGGTTGGTGACCAGGTGTTAGTTCGAGTATCTTCTATGAAGGGAATTATGAGATTTGGCAAGAAAGGAAAGTTAACACTGAGGTATGTGGGGCCATTTCCTATAATAGAGAGGGTGGGACCGGTAGCATACAAACTGGAACTACTAGAGCATCTTCAGCGGATACACGATGTGTTCCATTTGTCATCACTGAAGAAATACAGGAGGAGCGAGAGGGATTATTGGCATGTTGCACTTGAGGAAATTGACTTTGAGCCATACGTCTCATATAAGGAGAGGCCTGTGGAAATTCTAGATCGTGGTGAGCGTAAACTACGATCCAAGGTGGTGACCTTGGTACGAGTTCAGTGGGGTCACCACAATATTCAGGAGTCGACTTGGGAGCGGGAGGATGACATGAGAGAGCAGTATCTAGACTTATTTATTGTAGGTATGCCTTTCGAGGACTAAATTCTGTTGTAATGGGGGAGGTATGTAACACCCCGTATTTCTGCCTATTTTTAAATTAATTAATTAAGAAATTAATTAGGAAAAATATGTTTAAATTATGCGAATGAAGTAATTTAATTAATAAATGTGATTATTAAATATTAATCGAGAGATAGATACTGATTAATTTTTTGATGAAATTTACTAAGTGTGAATAGTAAATAATAAATAATTATCATTATACGGCATAGCGAGTGATATGTCGTATTCTAGTTTATCTCACCAAGAGTCACGTGTAGACTATTTTGAAGTGAGGAGTGAGAAATATATTTTAAGTGACAATGGTTTGGGAATTTAGAGGTCACGAATGATTTCGGATGGGTCGAAAGAGTCAGAATAGTGTACCCGAGGGTATAGTTTGGCCCGGGTCAATTTTAGACCAAACCCGCACCTATTAAGGGCATTACGATCATTTTTATAAAAGAGGTCAAGGGACCTATGAAAATTAGAGCCATATATCTGATATTTTGAGATTGGGATTAGGGATCATAACACAAAAGATTAGAGAGTACATTAGAGAAAAGAGAGAACCATTTTCCCAAAGCGCAAGGAGAGAATTGAGAAGGTGGTGAAGGGTTTCTTGCACCTCAAGTCAATTGAAAAAGAACTTTGGAGAAGAAACAATCAATCATCAACAAAAAAATGACGAAATCATATCAATCAATATAAAGCAAGTGTTTATTACAAATTGAATTGAAGTTATAATACCCATGTGTAGGGATTTCATGAATAGATTGATTTTTATTTCAAAACCTTGATGAAGAGTACCAATTGATTTCATGTAGTTAGGGTTTATATCTGTAGAGGATTATAAATCACAAGAGTTTTGATTGTTACTACAGATTTAAATTTGGGTTTTGAATGGAATTTAATGGATGAACACAAAACTAGTTTATGAAAGATTTTTTTGGGGGGAAGGGGGTTGATTCATTATTGATTGTTTTCGGTGAAGTTTTAATGTGTTTGAAATGTTAGAAATCATCCTAACTCTGGTAGAAATATTTAGGAACGATCGATTGTGAATTTAGTAAATAATTGATGAGATTTGGGTATCAAAAAGGTATAAAAACGCTGCTACGAAACAGAGAACTGAGTTGAAAAAAACAAACCGGTCCGGCCTTAACAGAAAAACGAACCGGTTCGGTCCTCGAAAGCGAATCGGTCTGGTGCTTTGAAATTTCTAAAATATTTCTCTTCTCTTTTATTCCTAAATGTACGTGGTGGGGGAATACTTATGCACTTGTGAAAATAATATTGGGAGATATATTATTTTATACTAGGACTACGAGAGGAGTACGAAAGTGAAGTAAACTCATAAATAAATGGTAAAGTACCGTGAATATTAGAGAGAATAATAATACGTACTAGTATAAATAATTTGGTTGTGTGAATACCTATTATATTGATACTTAGCTGTGTGAATACCTAAAGTAAGCTTAATTCGGTATTGGGGTCGATGATTATCCGGACCAATACCTGAAAGCTCGATTTGGGGTCGATGATGATCCGGACCAAATCGAAGATAAAGAATATTGGGGTTGATGAGTATCCGGACCAATATAGATATGATTAACATTTACTTTGGGGTCGAGGGATATCCTGACCAATATAAATGATATGATGATTGGGGTCGATGATTAGCCGAACAATTAATCCTTATAGTATATATTGTGTGAAATATATTTACTTCATGATATTCTACTTATGTGTATAAGTAGACTTGTAGATAATACACACACACACACACACACACACACACAGACACACATCTAAATGATAAATTAAGTAGAGAGGAACTTAATTTTAAGATTTAAAATAGATTGGGAATATCTATAGTAAATTAAGTAGTGAAACTTAATTATGAAAGTTGAATGATAAATCTAAAATGCTTTATGAATTAAGTAATGAGACTTGCTTATGATGATTAAATATAACACAAGTGAATGTTATGTGAAAACTGAAATACACGAGGATGTTAATAATAAAGCGTACTGTATGGGATGTACGGGAGAGTAGACCATAGATAAGATCGGTTATATTCTTTAGTCGATATAACTTGGGTATGATGGCTAGGTGGGCTAAGTATAGGACATTAGGTGTGCACAATAGATGAGAGGTGAGGAGACTCAAGGGAGTATGCATGAGCCTAATATGTGTAATCAATAACCGATCTCAATTACGATAAATTACTTGTTAAAGGTTTTCAAACAGTTTTGAGTACTAACTCTTGCTATAAAAATGTTTTCAAAACCTTTTAGGTATCCAGGAACAAGGGCGCCTTACTTAAGTTCATTCCAGGAATTTGAAGCTGTAGCACTGTGGATGATGACAGGATCATTGAGTGTCCGACTCTTTCATTCAGATCTAGCATAGGATCTCATTCTTATGTTTTATATGTAGACATGTTGTCAGTTGACTCCATTACAGTTCTAGATTTGTGTCAGTTTACTTTGTAGTTGGATGTGCATTTTTTCTTGGTTGTGATTTTAGGCACGGTTTATTCGTCTTGACTTAGTTGCTTTTACATATTAGTGTTGGTTTGGATTCTAGTATCTTGTGTATGTTGTTTTAATTTTCAAACTATTCTATCATCATGTTTTATTTGAAAGATAAAATTTAGCACCGGTCAAATTAATATAGGTGGTTAGTAATTAATTTGTTTTTCGACATTGATGCTAAAAATGAACCATATGAGAAACCTGTTTTAATTTGATAAAGGCCTGATCACCCGATGTTTAATTAGACGGGATGTCACAGTAACTTGGGCACACGACCTATCATAACCTGACATCACCGTTATAAAATCTTGGCATCACCGCCATAAAATTTGGGCATACTCGCCAACCATGGATCCGTGGTCCAGTCTTTGGATAATGAACAAAATTTTAGTCGACAGAATACCCCGTCTAGCAGGTGGTTTGGCTAATGAATGCCTATACATTCTCCAATAATCATCATCATCATCATCATCATCATAATATCATTCGCTCAATTCAAGAAAATTTCAGATTTGAATCCCATAAATCAAGTTTACATGTATTCTATCCATTTTTAATAACCCAACATGCTCGTAAAATCAACTAGCTTCGTTACCCAAAGTACACGACATGAAAATAACACATACAAAATGTGTACGAGAAAGAATATAATATACGAGCATACAATACATAAAAATACAATACATAGCATGCATATAACTATGAAATCAAGATTGAATAAGTGTAGCACACTAAATTAATCACGAGAGAATGAAACTACCTCACGCGAGTCAAAATCCACCATTCTAGGCCTGTTTTGAAAACTCAGAAATATCATCTATGAACATTATTCAAATTTCCAATATGACTTCAGATTTGGATTTTACACAAACAATTAGGTGAGGTACGTGTTTTGAATTTTTCTAAAATCTCATCCGAAGGCACTCAGAAAGAATACGTAACACTCCAAATTGGCTCTTCTCTCCACTCGTTTTTTGCTTTTTTGCTTTCGTTTTTGTCCTATGTTTTTCATCTCCCTTTCCTTATAATCACCCATAATATTCCTTATATAACATCTCTCTCAAATCCTATCTTAGAGCCTAACCTAATGCATATTACTATATTGCCCTTTAATTTAAGATTGCCTACTACTTACATATTTAACTCATCACAAAATGTCCAAATGCCATTTAAATTTGAATTTAAATATTTGATTCGATTTCAAACCAAAATATATATTTTTATATATAATATAAAAAAATATTTTCATTTAAAATAGAATATCCCGATTGAAATCTTATAGAATATTCATAAATAATCTCAAAATTACGGGGTATTACATTCTTCCTCCCCCCCCCCCTAAAGGAATATCGTCCTCGAAATTCACCCAAAATTTTCTTACCTTAAATTTCAAACAGAAAGTTCGACATCACCCAAATAAGATCGAATATAAACCAAATCTCTCTCAATGGACGATGTAACGAACTTATAACCCCATGCCCGAGAATACGAATAACCTATGCTCTGATACCACATTGTAACACCCCAAAATGTGCTACTGAAAAATATTGATAAATTAGAGATTTTTTTTTATAAAACAATACCATTTAGAATGAGAATAAATTTGTGGAAGCATAAATAATAAATGGACTGAATAGAATTTCTCAACTTTATTAGATCTCAAATGTCTGTTTACAAAACAATTTACAATAAACAAAATGGTATAAATAAAATTTTGAAAATAAATATCCAAAGCCTCTAGTGATGGTCCCAATCCGAATGATACCAGAAATATCATCTCACATCAAACCTGAAATACAACAAACAATGGGGGGATGAGCGGGAAACTTAGTAGCTCGTATAAATGCTCCAAGTGTAACTACACATACTCGTGTGTGCGTATATTATATATAAGAGTGTATGTAATATGAACACTCAAACAAAAATTCCAATGATATAATCATCACCGATAATCTCACCATGTCACTACAAAATCCAAGACCCAGTATCGAAATTCCTGCCGTAGTTCCCATAATACGGTATGGACTACCATCCACTACCCTGTCAATTATCCTCAGAACAATCCAATGACCCTAAAAATAAATAACAGAACTTGGGCACACGACCCATTATAACCTGGCATCACCGCCATAAGATCTTGGCATCATCGCCATAAAATTTTGGCATACTCGCCAACTGGGGTTCGTGGTCTAGTATTTGGATAATAAACAAAATTGTAGTCGACAGAAGACCCCGTCTAGCGGGTGGTTTGGATAAGAATTGCCTATACATTCTCCAATAATAATCATCATAATATCATTCTCTCAATTCAAATAAATTTCGAATTTGATCCCCATAAATCAAGTTTACATGTTTTCTACCCATTTTTAATAACCCAACATGCTCGTAAAATTAACTAGCTTCGTTACCCAAACTACACGGCTTGAAAATAACACATACAAAATGGGTGCAAGAAAGAATATAATATACGAGAAGACAATACATATAAGTACAATAAATAGAATGGATATAACTATTCAATTAAGATTGAATAAGTGTAGCACACTAAATTAACCACGAGAGAAAAAAACTACCTCATGCGAGTCAAAATGCACCATTCTAGGCCTGATTTGAAAACCCATAAATATCAGCTCTGAACATTATTCAAATTGCCAATTCGATTTCAGATTGGATTCTACACAAAAAATTAGGTGAGGTATGTGTTGTGAGTTTTTCTCAAATCTCATCCGAAGGCACTCGAAAAGAATATCTAAACACTCCAAATTGTCTCTTATCATTCCACTCATTTTTTAATCTTTTGATTTCATTTTTGTCTTATGTTTTTTATCTCCCCTTCCTTATAATCACCCATAATATTCCTTATATAACATCTCTCTCAAATCCCATCTTGGAGCCTGAGCTAATGCATATTACTATATTGCCCTTTAATTTAAAATTGCCTACTTTATATTTTAACTCATCACAAAATGTCCAAAAGCCATTTAAATTTGAATTTAAATATTTGATTTGATTTCAAACCAAAATTAAATTGTTTTTAAATGTAATATAAAAAAATATTTTCATTTCAAATAGAATATCCCGGCTGAAATCTTATAGAATATTGATAAATATACTCTCAAAATTATGGGGTATTACATTCTTCCCTCTAAGTAAGGAATTTCGTCCTCGAAATTCACCCAAAATTTCCCTACCTTAAATTCAAACAGAAAGTTCAACATCACCCAATTAAGATCTAATATAAATGAAATCTCTCTCAATGGACGACGTAACGAACTAATAACCCCAAGCCAGAGAATATGAATAACCTATGATCTGATACCACTTTGTAACACCCCGAAAGGTGCTACTGAAAAATATTGATAAATTAGAGATTTTTTTTATAAAAAAAATACCATTTAGATTGAGAATAAATTTGTGGAAGCATAAATAATAAATGGACTGAATAAAATTTCTTAATTTTATTAAATCTCAAATGTCCGTTTACAAAACAATTTACAATAAACAAAATGATACAAATAAAATTTTGAAAATAAATATCCATAGCTTCTAGTGACGGTCCCAATCCGAACGATACAAGAAATATCATCTCGCATCAAACCTGCAATACAACAAATAATGGGAGGATGAGCGAAAAACTCAGTGGCTCGTATAAATGCTCCAAGTGTAACTACACATACTCGTGTGTGCATACATTATATACAAGAGTGTACGCAATATGAATACTCAAACTAAAATCCCAATAATATAATCATCACCTTTGATCTCACCGCGTCATTACAAAATCCAAGACCCAGTATCAAAATTCTCACTGTAGTTCCCATAGTACGGTATGGACTACCATCCACTATCATGCCAATTATCCTCAGAACAATCATATAATCCCAAAAATAAATAACATAACTTGGGCACACAACCCATCATAACCTAGCATCACCGCTATAAGATCTTGGCATCATCTCCATAAAATTTCGACATACTCGCCAACTGGGGTTCGTGGTCTAGTCTTTGGATAATAAACAAAATTGTAGTCGACAGAACACGCGTTTAGCGGGTGGTTTGGTTAAGGATTGCCTATGAATTCTCCAATAATAATAATCATAATATCATTCTCTCAATTCAAATAAATTTCAGATTTGATTCCCATAAATCAAGTTTACTTGTTTTCTACCCATTTCTATAACCCGACATGCTCGTAAAATCAACTAGCTTTGTTACCCGAACTACACGGCTTGAAAATAACACATACAAAATGGGTGCAAGAACGAATATAATATAGATCATACAATACATATAAATATAATATATAGCATGGATATAACTATACAATCAAGGTTGAAAAGTGTATCACATTAAATTAACCACGGGATAACGAAACTACCTCAAGCGAGTCAAAATCCACCATTCTAGGCCTATTTTGAAAACCCCAAAAAATCACCTCTGAACGTTATTCAAATGCCAATCTGACTTCAGATTTGGATTCTACACGAAAAACTAGGTGAGGTATGTGTTTTGAGTTTTTCTCAAATCTCAACCGAACGCACTAAAAAAGAATATCTAAACACTCCAAATTGTCTTTTCTCATTCCACTCGTTTTTTACTCTTTTGATTTCGTTTTTGTCCTATGTTTTTCATCTCCCTTTCTTTATAATCACCCATAATATTCCTTATATAACATCTCTCTCAAATACTATCTTGGAGCCAAAGCTAATGCATATTATTATATTTCCTTTTAATTAAAAATTGCCTACTTTACATATTTAACTCATCACAAAATGTCCAAAAGCCATTTAAATTTGAATTTCAATATCTGATTCGATTTCAAACCAAAATTAAATTATTTTTAAATGTAATATAAAAAGTATTTTCATTTAAAAATAGAATATCCCGGCTGAAATATTATAGAATATTCATAAATATGCTCTCAAAATTATGGGGTATTACACATGATTCAAACACGAATCAAATATTAACATTTGAGCATGTTCTTTAGTCTATAAGCCGATTAACAAATCTTAATATAGTTTACCTAGTCGGAAAAAATATTAATAACAACCATAAGCTTAAGTAAAACAAATTCAATTAAATTAATTCCATTCCATTGATCACAATGTATTACAATGCTAATTAATAAACAAAAAAGTATTACAAGAAAAATATGAATTTATTCTGCTGGACGCTTCCCTTGTGTCTTGTCCATTCATGCAGGAAGATCATCAAGAGTATGTGGAGAATTGATTGTGTTAAAGTCCCTTAACATTTTTTTTGTTATTGCTACTCGACCCTTCAATTAAATGAGGAGGGCGAATAATCTGAAGCTCATCATGAAGGCCATAATCCCCTAAATATTTAGTTATCACACATTGGGTAATAGAATTCAGAGGAATCCATTTGGTGTCTAATTTGAATGGAGCCTTGTCATAATCCAAGAAATTCGGCTCATTCTAATGCCACAAGTCACTGTTTTGGTCAAACTTCAGCAAAATTAGCAAGCTGATCCATCCCCATTTGTAACCTTCACGATTGCTTTGGGCATGATGATCATCCGTGTGAACCAAAGCCTCATAATAACCCTCCATACAAACTTCCCTGCGCTGGTTGTGAAATTGAAATGTAAGCCTCTCAACCTGATTTTGAATCTTTTTAAGAACATTATCCTTAACTTTCAGTTGGGCAGCTGATCGGTAATGGCATTGTCTTTCGCTTTCAACTGAGCTGCTGGATATGCAAAAGTATTTTTAGTTCTTTCTTCCTCAACAGTTGGTCGAATAACTACCCTTTGCCTAGAAGTTTGCCCATGTTTAATTTTCTTCTTTTGCAAGGCCTCCAAATCTGCCACCAGCCTTGCATTGTCATTCTCCAAAAATGAAGCTCCTTCATTGGGACCACTAACAGTTGATCTCTTTAAAATTTCCAGTTCATCCCTTAAGACATTATTTTCTTTCCCTAACATTGCAGCAATATACTTAACATTCTCTAAATCATGCTTCAAGGAAATATCCTTCTTGTTCAAAGCCAAAGTAATATCATTCAACTCCTTGTAGAAACCCCAACCTTCACTTAAAGCTTTATACTTGGCCTCATAGTCAGAATGGAGTAGGGACAAGAACAACTTGTGCTCTTATTGCAGTTGCTCGATCATTTCATAATAGGCAGCGTTATTGGCAACAACCTTTTCTAGGAAGCAATGAAGGTGGATATATGACTCCTTGACTTGGTCAGAAACATCTGGGTTGAGCAACCCAGTTAAGTCTTTTTCGAACATGGGAAAACGTTCAGCCTCCAAGAGATTTTTACTTCGTTTGAGCAGGTCAGATTCAGCAGAAATTATAGCCTTTTTCCTAACATCAAATGGGAAAGTTACAAATACATGAGTTTGTGGACATCCAAAAAGATCAGACAACATAAGAAGTAAAGCAACACACAGAAATAATAATTCATTATGAGGCATAAACAAAAATTAAAGATGAAAACTTATTATTTCATTAATTTAGAAATGGAGTACAAAAGGGGATACATCTTCAAGAAAGAAAAGACAAAGAAAAATAAAAAGGTAAACTTTTTAGACCTTTTCCTTGTCCTAAGCTTGATTTTGGCCAGTAACAAGTTGGTCGGCACTATCACTTAGCACTACTGAAGATTCAATGGGAACCGTGGAAGATTCTCCAGATCCTTCCTCATCATCAAACTCCTCATCCAGGTTAGGAGGGGTTTCAGGGTCATACCTGAGGAAGAGCTCAGAGTTTTCTTCAGTGTTGACCACCTTCAAAGATCCAAACCATCCTTCCTTAAAAGATAACTTCTTAGTGTATTCAATTTGAGTAGAGACAAGAAAAAGAGATTTCTCCCATCTTTTATCAAAAGCAGATTTAGCTTTGTCCTTTAAGGAGGCAACTCAAGAAGTCAGACTTACCGCCTTACCTTCAGCAGTTTGAGCTCGACCAATAACTTCTGCAAGTTTGTCTTCAGCAGCCTTGTCTCCATTTTTAGAACTTCCCAGCTTCTCCTCGATAGCTTTGGCCTTATCTTCATCATCCTGTATTTTGTTCTCAACTATAGTCGCCCTATCAACACCCCCTTCAAACTATCATTGGCCTTTTTTAATTCTTCTTCCCAAAACTTTTGCTTTGTTGCCAAAGCTTCTCGATAAGTATCCAAGGACTTCCTCAGGCCCTCAAATGCCTCTTCAACTTCATTTGAGTAAGTCCTTAGTTAGTAATCCTTCTCCATTATTTGGTTGAAGTCAACTAAAATTACAAAAGGAACAAACACCAAATGGTTAAAAAAAGTTTAAAAGCATGGAGAATAGGAAAAAAAAGGTAAAAATTACCAAGGACAAGTTATGGAAAGCTCTCTTACTGAGCCTGGATCTCGGTATTGGGGATAAAATAGCCCCATCAGTGGGAAAGGTCTCTGATTTGATCAAACCCCTGGCTAATCCAGGGCTAAAAGCAACAGAGGCTGACCCAATGTCTAGGTCATCCTAAATATTCTTCACTAACTCTTGTTGGTTGGTGGTTTTCTCTACAGCTCAAGCCTGCTGCTCTGTTGAAGTCTTCTGAACCTATTTTTAAGGATTAAGCAAACCTCTTTTTATCCTCTTTAATTTGTTCTCCTCAGCCTAAGTATCATTAGTACCAATAGGCTTATTATCACTGGCATTAGACTTCTTTTCATCTAGTTTCTTTCCAGTATCAACAACCTTATTTGGTTAAGGGGATAGTTGTCCTCCCATCAGATTGGGCATCTTCCACTTCTTTATGTCTGTGGAGGGATAAAGGGGAATCTAAAAAATGTCAATTAAAAGAGGAAGAAGTTCCTCCCTGAGTGAAATCAGCACTTGTAAACTCAGTAGCTGAAGAAATTGGAACTCGATCTTTTTAGAGGTTAACAATAATTGGAGGTAGAGAGAGTGTAGGTCGGGCAACAAAAGAAGTGATAGAACTTTAATATTTCGATAAAAATGATGAAATCCTAGGAATTTTTCTCCAAACTTATGGTTCAAGCCCCACATAAGTTTAAGGTCGTTGAGGTTGATTTTCCCTTCCTTGGGCACTTTTACTTACTTTCCTCTGCATTAAAAAGAAACAATAAAATTAGTCGACGTATATCAAAAATGAAAACCAAAAAAGGAAAGACAATTAATAGAGTGATATCCTATGCCTCGTCTTGATAAGGGTAATTTTGGACCAGTATAAGCCACTCCAGTGGGAAGGGGAGCATGTTGCCAGTTCTTGAAAATAACACCGTACTCTCAATAATCCTTATTGGAGTTTAGTAGATTGACTACTAAAGCCCTATTAGCTTGCCTAATCTTCAAATTAAAGGTACTCTCTCCAACAGTTACCCACTTGTAATAAAATATCAGCTCCAAAACCCCAACATGGGTCCCATGAAGTTCGTTTAATCTATGAACCCCATTTACAACCCTACAAGTGTTGGGGCTACTCTAGCAGGAACTACATCAAAATATTGGCAAAATTAAAGAAAAAGGGGATTAGGTGGAAAGGTGATACCACACTCATCTATGAACAAGGTTAGGATCCAATGACCCTTAGAAGGGAATAAACGTCAATGGGCTCCCTGGATATCTCTAAGTCTACCCAAGATGGGATTTTCCTTTTTTCTCTAAACTCATCTAAAGATTTGTCATCAATGATGTGAACTATAGTGAAAAAAAGGAAAAAGATTATAAAATAGTGGAAAAGGAAAAGAAGGGTTAGAGAGAATCAAAGATGATGACAATAATAGAAGTAGGAAATGATCGCACAGAGAGAAACTCGAAAGCAAATAGATATATAATGTTAAGAAGATTTGAGGTAGAAAGAAAAAGAGAAACTTCGTACCTATTTGTAGGTTGCCTCAAGAAATGAGAAAGAAATGATTAATTGAACGAACAGTATAGCTACCGCCTATTGCACATTTTTCCAAGCATCAAAAGACGACGGTATTCTTTGGCATTCAAAAGAGTTTGAATTATTTACAAAAATGCCATCATCAAATAGTTCTCGTAGAAATTTTTACAAGTATGGGAGGTCGGTTGCTGACCAAACACTCAAACAGTACGCCAAGCAACTTCGTAAGCTATATATTCCCTACTTTCATGAAAGAATCAAGCATGGAGCATTAGTGGATTTTTATCCCATGTGGACCAATGATAAATGAACACTTGTCATCCAACGTAGCCGACCATCCTACTTGATCAGCTTCATAGACACTTAGTCGGTTGGAAGACCGACCAACTACAGAATGCCAGCCAACAGGAATATCAATGGTTACTCGGGCGGGAAGGCCAACCAACACTAAATTCCAAGAGATTTACTTATTATACACAAATTTAAACACCTAGATATATAAAGGCGCTCCATCTTTAGGGTTTTGGGAACCCTCTAAATAAAAACTAAACCCTTAGCTGAAGGGACAACTCGAATAACTCAAAGCCCTACTGAATAACAACAACAGTGGAAGTAGGCTATATTTTAGCTGAACCACTATAAAATCCTTGTTTATTGTGTGTTTGGTTTGATTTACTTCTCTTATTTTCATCTGTGATTATAAAAGTGGAGTCAGTCCATTTTTAAACATCAACAGTTGCCTTCTTCATGTTTACACATGTTCTCATTGTGGTAGGAAAGGTCATCTTAGGATTTTTTGTTATGATCTTAGAAAATGTCCTAGCAAGTCTAGATGTAGTTCCAATATGGTTCTCAAAACCTATTGCACTAGGTATTCATCTATTTGGGTTAAGAAATCCATTTTAAAGGTGCTAAATGTTAAAGTGGTTGGTTCTCTTATGCTTGCACATGACTCTTCACAAGCAATATCCTATGGGTGATTGCTTGTATGTTTTTATACACTATAATTTGTACTTTATGTTATATATGTTTGCTAATTGTATGATGTTTGAGTCTTTTGTATTTTTATTTTTCATATGTTCAGTCTTATTGAAAAATACAAACAAATTTTGCTTGTTTGTTGAGTTTGTTTCTTTTTAGTGTCATAAAATGTTTAAAAACTCAAAATTATATTTGATGTATGTGTAGTTTAGTTTTACACATTTTGCATGACATATTGATATGTTTGAATCCATTTCCTTCCTTATTTTTATGTGTCTAGGACATTTGATTATGATTTTTAATGCTTAGATAGTTCTTAATCATGCTTGCATGGAGTATTTTGAAAATGACTTGCTTAATGGATTCACTTTGCATATGCCTCCTCACACACATTCACGAGATCTTTTGAATTTGAACTTCATATATTACATGAGTTATGTGAGATGTTCTACTAACAATCTTGTCATATACATATATATTTAATTGGGGGATTTGTGCTTGTAAGAACCATTGCCCATGAGTTTGTGATTTTATTGATAATATGAGTGTGCACGGAAAAGGTCTACTAAGGAAAGAATATTCCTTGCACGAAAGGCCACCATTGAAAAGAGCCTAAAAATTGAGAGGCAGAAGAAAA
Organism: Sambucus nigra; assembly: GCA_949130495.1. Taxonomy (NCBI): domain Eukaryota; kingdom Viridiplantae; phylum Streptophyta; class Magnoliopsida; order Dipsacales; family Adoxaceae; genus Sambucus; species Sambucus nigra. Next base: position 622,343,878 of record OX422210.1, on the reverse strand, counting down.
GAAAATATTGCCAAGGCCAAATTTTGCTTTCTTGATTCTTTGAATAAAATTGGTATCTTCAAAATATAAGAGAGAAAAAATGATATATCTATAATTTTGAAGGTGGTGTGTTGAAGATCTACGAGTTTGAGCAACAAGTCCTAGTTATTTCTTATTTGAAGCAATTGATTTAAAAATCATTAATATTTTTAGACTAGTGTGCATTATGTTTGTTTATCCATTACGAGTTCACTTTATCCATTACGAGTTCACTTTATCCATTACGAGTTCACTTTATCTGTCACTGTCAAATATAACTCCTTAGACATTTTTTAAGTGACCGGGTCATATTTCTTTTGTTTTTAGTTCACGCCCCTTCACTCCATCCCATATGGTTCTACACATCAATACTATTCTAGTGTTTAACTCTTATATGTTTTGTGGTCACTAATACCTTTATATATGTGTGCCCTTGTGTTATTAGTGAAGCACTCTACATCCTTAACTCATTTAAGTCTGCATTATATAGGAGCTTATCTAGTTTGAAAATAGTGACAAAATTGTGTCTATCCCTAGATGAACCAAAAAGCCTCAGAACTCTCATAGCTACTTTGATATTCCTTTACAAGTTCTTATGGTATTTCACATACACCACATACTAGGACTGCATACATATTGTATTTCATTCTCATTATGACCTTGTGTGAGTTAAATCCCCTAATATGTTTTTTAAATATTTTATGGGATTTAATTAATATTTTCTAAGAATTTTAATTAATTTTTGAAAATTAAAATTGGAACTTAATAAAGTTTTTGGGTTGATTTGCAAATATTTCTTTAGCCTTACTGTCTTGGGTAGAATCCAAAAGCGGTAAAAACATATGTGGGTGAAAATAGTATTTTTATAAACTCAAAAAAGACGCGTTTGAGCCTTGATCCTGAACCTACACGTGTTGCAATGGGAACGATTCGATTTGCGTTTGAGAGCGTTATACAGGTAAGTACTTTCATTTATGTTATATTAGTAGCTCTATTTCCTTGGAATTAGGGGTCCACCATATGGGTACTTCACGTAGCTTATTTTGAAACTCGAGCATGCTAAATAAGTGAAACGTTTATTAAAGTAAACCTGAACTAGCAACATCTGATAGGTTGTTTCATTGCACTTCACACCTATCGCTCGGGCCGGACCAGGTTGACCACGGGTAACCCATAAATTCCCGGGGCGTTACGCCAAAAATCCTTTTGAATCACCCTAATTGATTTAAAACTTAAATAAAATAACACAAGATGTGTTAACCAGTTCATTAAATACCTAATTTTAATTCTATTTGCGAACTTTTTTAATTCAAGTTTTAAGAATTGAAACTTAAGTCTACTGATTAAGATAGCCTATGTGACATTGTAATTAGTTATAAGAAACATTCAAAGCACAACACCAGATTTTTTATGAGGTAAAACTAGAAAACGGGTGGGGAAATATCCATGGCCTCCTATAGAAGACAAAAATAAAATCAACTAGAACAACCAAAGAATTTATAAGGTAAAAAAATTAGAAAAAATAGAAACAACAAATATACCTAAATGAGAAAGTCCATAGATATCTTGTCGTGTTCCTTTGCACCAAATCCTCATTCATTCTTCAATCCTTGGTCGATTGGAGTATAGTCTTTATAAGATTAACCAAATAGGATAGTGTGTAGTTGCTTATGTATATTGTGTAGTGTACAATGTAATCTACTTACACGCAACACTAAATACTCAACACACCTTAGGAACTGATAAATCTAAATTTATCCTCTCATAAACTACAATTCAAGTATACAAGGTTTAAATGTGTACTTTCTTTCGAAATGTGTACAAACTTTTAAATCTGATGATATATACACAAAACTCATTAAATCTGTTGAAAAAATAACATATATAAAATCTTTTAAAAGCTATAAAAGATTTATCTTAAAAATAAATAAGATCTTAAGGATTTAGTTTAAAAGATAAAATTTAAACTAGGAGTATGGATCTAAAAAATATTAAACATGCAAGTATAGATCCACAACCGAAAACATCATTTATCATACATTTAAAGTTTTGAAAAAAATATTTTAAAGCATATGTATAAAAAATAACATGAAAACCTAACTAGTGTGTGTAGTGAAAGGAATGTAGGGTTTTGATTTCTCTCAAGTTTAATAGTTAAAAACTTAAGATTGACCATAACAAGGGTTGGTTTCTTTGAAAATCACACAATAAGAAGGTCACGGGCTTTAAGAAATAAATTTCACTCTCCTTCTCTCTTTCTCTCAAATACAAAACCTCTATAGAGTAGTATAGGTATGAGAATGGGCTCTCTACTGTAACCTTCATGGATCTATCCTTGTGTACATGCTTGACTATGCAGGATGTGGTTAAAGAAGTGAATGGGAACAATACAACATTAACACTAAAGTGGTTAGGTTGCCCTAACCCCTGATTAATCAATCAAATATTCTTTAAATCAATGAAGTTGGCCTCTTCAAGATGCAACTCCTTATTTTTATGATCAGCTGCAAAAAAAGATAACACAATTAAAGGTGATCAGACACCAGCTCAAACATTTTCAAGAAACACAAGAGGAAAGAGGGCTAGAAAGGCCCCAAGCTTCATCCTACATATATTCATCGCTTATTTGGGGTATTTGGGCCTATCATAAGGAGGCTAACCCTCTAGGACTGACAAGCGCTTTCAATTCTTAACCAGAAATACATGATCCCAATAATCTCTATTTGAATTAGGAAGGTTTAAAATTAGCGCACTCTCTCACTTCTTCTCATTTTCATAGTAGACGTTATCAAATAGCTCTGTCAATGGGTAGTATCTAGGCCGGAATCCGATTCGAACCCGAAACATAAGATAGGGTCTGAGCATATTTTTTGGACTCGAGATTCGAAGACTCGTTTATTACACGGGTAGGGTCTGGATCCTATACAAAACCCGAACTCAAAGACCCGACCCGCCTAGTACATTATTATTTTTTAAATAATATATTTATTAATAAATAAATATCTATCTATCTATATATATATATTTATGTATATAATAAAGATAAGTAATATATGTTTTATTTATAATAATCATATACTATAATACATTACAAAATATTTTAATCTAAGATTAAAAAATAAAGAAGGGGTTAAAATAAAAATAAATGTATATAATTGGTCAGCCTGAATCCGGATCCAATTCGATCGGATCCGATACGGATCTAGATCCAATATTGTAAATCCGATTAAGAGTCGATCTAAATCCGGATCTGATTAAGTGCCTACTAAATAGATCTGGATCTTCCCAGATCTGGTCTCGACCCGACTTGTTGATGGACTCACTATCAAGCAACAAGACCCATTGATAGTAGTATCTAAACTCCGTAAGACCCATTTTGGTACAATGTAACTAATTTAGGTAGTGAGTGCCACTGATAATCATCCAAACATTGGGGGAAACATCAAGCCAGATTGAATGAAAATTATTAATAGAATATAAAAAAACAAAGGGTTTGGGGGAAAGATAATCCCCACTTTATTAATTATTTATGAGAAAAGATGGTGGCACTCACCATGGTCATAATAGTTAATGCCAATTGTCAGCAACTCAAAGGTAATCCACCCAAGGATATATTGTCTCTTAAATCCTTAAAAGCCGACTTATTGATGATATATACCGTATTTGCAAAACAAAGATAATAGGAATCTAAAAGAAAGAAAGTGGAAGAAGGAAAAAATATGACTTGCATATAAATGAAGAACTTACTTTACTTTGAAGTAAAAATGAAGGGTCACGAGAGCATTTGGTGGGTTTTGCAGGCAAAACAAGATTATACAAACAAGAAAGTCATCATCATTAGGTGCATACCCACTATTGATGGTTAACTTCTCTCCCAAGGCGTCATCCTTCTAGCAGGAGCATCAAATGACCAATTTGAACCTCAATTAGATCAAGACTGTTCAACCCAAGGGTAAAAAATCCTTAGAAGAAATCATGAAATCGATAATTCTCCATTATGACTCGTGTGGGGGATCAATAGTCATGGGACCTGTGTCCCAACCAAGATACGTCGTTGTGACTTACTTACATTTTTTCAAAATACACGTGGATATTTGTAGATATAGGTGGGAGTTTATCAATGATTATCTGATAAGTGAGAAGTGGGAGTCCATGTCAAAAAGGAAATGTATATCGATCATTTATTATAAATATTGTATGTCCCTTAAGTTGGGGCATGTTAATTTCGTAGCCTCAAACTTATGCCAAATGTACTCTCAAAATCTTAATAATAGATTTTCCCTAAATGTAGACTGTTTGTCAAACTACAAATATCTTGTGTCTTTGGTTGTGATTATTTTTCTATTTATAATATGTTTAAATTGTGTGATCGGATATTCATCAACTATGGATTTTTTTCATTTAAAAAATTTATGAGGAGCATATATATATATATATATGTGTGTGTGTGTGTGTGAAATTATGTGTGTGTGCGTGTGAAATTGTTTGTGTCATTTTATTATTACCTTTGTGAGAGATAGAAAGACATAGAAAGTAGATTTCATGTTTCATTTTGCATGAAACAAGTTGGACATTTACCTTTATAACCATTATTATCCAAATTTCCATGAAACCTGCAACTTATTATGGCCGTCAGGGTAAAATTAACAAAATTTTCCCAGTGCCATCTAGTTGTAGCCATTGGATCAAATTTTCCAAATGGCACTTATTATGATGTTTGTTGCTAAACCTTTTTTTTTATAAAACTGTCTGCAGATTTCCCATTTTTGTCTTCCAACTGAATAACCAAACCATCCATACGAGTATACACTACAAGAAATAATGCTTTTTATAAAGCTTTTTAATTTTTTATTATAACGATTAAAATAAAAGTGTTATTAAAAATATGACATGAATCTTACAATGACATTTAAAAAAAATACACTTTTATGACAGTTTTTTTTTCTCAAAAGTGATATAAATGCTAAATTCTTGTTTTAATTTTTGTTTGGGTTGTTTTCACTTGGCTTGGTAATTAAAGATAATTAGGGTTGCGAGCATGCTAGATAAGATTTGTGGTCTTGTCAACCAAAGATCTTAGTCTAGTGATAATATTAGACGATTGTGTTCTGTCCGACGCTTCAATTAAGAAGACTTATGCTTCCCTTAGGGAAGACGTGATGAAAGTGCTAAATTGTGATGGTTAACTATGAAAAAAGAAACTATAAATTGCGTAAACTAAAAGAGAAGTAAAAATTTTAGTTAAAGAAAGATAAATACTTGAAAGTAAAAGATTACACTACGAAATTAAAAGCAAGAGTGTGAGAGAATTTAAAATAACAAAGTAAAAGAAACAAATGTAAAGGCAAGAAGATTTAATAAACTTAACAGAAAATTACAAATTACCTTAAAATCTACTTCGAAAGAAATAAATGCAGTAAATAAACAAAATAAAAGAGAAGGAAAAGGAAAAGAAAAGGAAAGAAATTATAAACGTATGTAAAAGCAGTTTTTGATGAGGGAGTCCTCTTTTGCTTTGTGGGTTGGTTACTTATTTATAAGGCTCCTTTCCATACATTTTAACTTCTTTGGTAAATATTGGGTGGTTATCCATCCAATTGAGTTTTCGCGCTTTGGGTGCACTAATGCCCCTAGTTACATTGTCTCATTTTGATTTTTTAATACGAGGTCCATATTATGGAAAGTGTCACGCATGCCTGTTTTCAATATGCTTAATTTTTATATCATAGTTCGGCTATTATTACCACTTTATGATTTATGTGGCATCACCTCATTCGTTCATGATAATATGGTGTAAACATACCCCCACACTAATTGATTTTTGAGAAAAATTAATTAGTGCACCGTTGAGATCTCTCATGCCATTATCCCATGTCTGATCATCATTACCCCTGTGCATAAATTCATGCCTAGTAGATGTGGGAACATCATAAATAGTTGTGGTGGAATTTTCATGAATATTAATAGAAGAATCCCCCTTTATCCCCTCTCTTAATGCATCCCCTTATAAATAAGACTTTTCTACTATCATTTTTATTGTTCCATATATTTATTATTAAATACTCCAAAAAGAGAGACCTTTATAAGATGTCACTTATGTGACAAGAGTAATATACCACACTGATATATTTCTCAAACCACACCATTTGTTTTACCATAATATGAATGAGAAGGAAGAGTTAAAAGTTTGAGATTTAATTTAACATGGTTTTAAGATACAATTTGATTACAACTATAATCGAATTTGAGAGCACTTATCAATCAAATTATGTGATCCAGGGTTATTGATCTTTAGTGCAAATTTGAAAGCCGCAAATTATACTAGTAATTTTTTACACGGGTTTCAGAAATGAGGTAGCTAAGTGACGGGGAGGTGTACATATACATAGGTGATAAGTCAAAGGTATTTATATTAATAGTGGGATATTAGTTACATATTTTGGTAGATATAGGAAGTCATTATGAAAGGATTGTTTTTATCTACCCTCCTTAAGAAGAAATTCAGTTTCAATTTTAAAAATTAATGTTGAATGGATATTCGATCATTTATAATAAATTTATTTTCATTAATAATGGTAACTGTTTTATATATTATGGTCCATTAGGAAACAATATTTACATAATCGAACCCACCTCTCCAATACCATAAAAAGTTCAAATGAATAACGAATAAAGACATAACCTAGAGAGAAAATAAGTTTCTAAGTTTGACCAAACACATTTTATTATATTTCTAATTGCTGAAAAAACTCTGATTGAAGAGATTTCATTTTATAATCTTCCTCAACTTCACCAAATTGATCAACCTTAGTTTCATTTGAACTTTGAGATTGAATAACTCTTATTGAGTGGGAACTCGTACTTTCAAGCATTTGATAATGAACAGACATTCCAGTTGAAAGGTCTTTAAATGAAGATGACTTAATGAATGGATAGTTGTTAATCACCCTCAATAAGAAAAAAAAGAAATAACATAACAACATTCAAACTAACGACGATGAAACTATAGTTATTAATATTCGTTCTTCTAATAATCTCGTGAGAGGAATGGTCCTAATTTGAAGAGTTATTGCAAGAATTCATCGGCGTTTTCAGTTGGTCATACATTGGCATGCTCAGGATTGATCCCAAAATTGTATAACACAAGGTACCGGCATATCCAAAATTCAAATTTCTAAAAAGTAAACTAAGGAAGTTTCATCTTGAATGGTTTCTTAAGATATATAATCAATAAGTTGAATGTTGTTTTCATCTGTGTGCTCAAATATCCATCATATCTTGCCAACATTGACTTGATCGTCTAAAACACCGCCAACCATGCTCTCAAGTCATTTGTCGATGGATTTATTAGTTATAATCATAGGAGGGTTTCCCAACCTCTATTGAATCTTAATCACATTTTGAAATGAATATCAATAATTATTAACTGATTCTAAAATTATATATCTATCACAAAGGATTATCCTAACCTTCTTCAAGAATTAAATACTAGGTTATGATTCTAACCCATTAGTTTCTATCGAAGTCCGAATTTCTAGCATTTAATTCCAGATTAAGTTTATAATCTCTGATCTAAATATTTGTACAAGGACTTAATCTAAGTTCTCCATTATTTATATAAATTTATCATTAATTAGGTTTTTAATCTGTCTTCTCCATAAATTTCATATTCATTCATCCCTAATCAATTAATCAAACCAACCTAACTAATATTTTCAAATAAGCACTAAATAATAAATTTATTACATATAATACAGAAGAAAGATATATATTTCTTGCCGAATATTTGGTATTGAATCTCCATTGATGGCGACTCATTAATCTAACTTCTCCCTTCCATAACTAGGGTTTGTCTAAACTTTGTTTTCTTATTTAGGTTACTTAATGATGTTAAAGATCCTCATTTGTCTCTTAACCTGCAGGTTCTCTTTAGACCAATTTTAGAGTCTTCTAATGATCTCAAATATTAACCAAATAGTTCCAAATGATAGTCCAAAGGGTTACACAACCTTGGGGACAAACTAAACATGTTACTAACACTTTTTAAGCCCCCCCAGGACCCTCTCAAGAATGATCTAACGATAATCATCCGGGTATAACAAAAATTTTTCAATTAAAATTTATTGATTAATATTATCATGCACTTATTCAAGTTAGATTCCAATTGGGTAACTCTTCAAAATTACGAGGCATTTAAAAATAATTTGTCACCTATATCTCCACCCACATGTTGATTTAGTTCAAAACACACTCTCACACAAACTTTCGTAAATTCTCAAATCAATTTTAAAATTCTTGATTATAGATTTTAAGCACTAATGAACATATATATATATATATATATATATATATATATATATATATATATAATGCGTAATACTAATTAATATCGGGGCAGGGGGTACAATAGGATATCAATGTATTTCTTATAAAATTAAACCTGTAAATGCCTAATACTTAATATCGAGCTGTTTAAAAAAAGATGGGCTAAATAAAAAAATCCTCTCATTTTAACTAGCATGGATTTTCAATAATTTTTTTCTTTTAAAAATCACAAATAATTTCAGGTAAAGGATTTGTCTTTTTGGAGGTGTTGTGGATACGGTGCGGTGTGAGGGGCGACTGTGATGTGAAGATGGAGGTGATACGCCTCTCTCTCTCTCTCTCTCTATATATATATATATATATATATATATATATATATATATATATATATATATATATATATATATTTATGTGTGACACCCCGCCTAATTAAATACCGGGCAATCAATCCTTTATTAAATTAAAATCAAGGTGAACAGTTAGTTCATTCTTAGCATCACTGTCGTTAAAATACTTTTTCAATTTAAACACCCTAAATAATTAAGCTAAGTGTCAAAACCATTTAAAGCCTTATTCTCATTTTATTAAATTCGGTTATAAAACCTTAAACCATTAACGTCTAAAGAGTCATACAATAAGTAGAAGAATAAAATGAACATTCAAGAGTTTACCCAATAATAGTAAATCCCAACATTAAAATACTAAGGAAAACATCCTGACATTTATAATCCCGAAATAAAGATACTGAAATTAAAAGAATTACAATCTCTGACAATACCAACTAATTAATAGAAAGAGGGCGACACATGCCCCTGTTGGATAAAACTGAACTAGGAGTAGAATCAAATGGATGAAGTCGTCTAAACAACAGGCCTGCAACTCCCACCAAAGTTGCAGCTCGTTCCTGCCAAAGGACCCTATGCAAGACGCCCCTGTGGCTGGGCACCTGTAATATATACATACATATATATATATATATATACAAGAGAGAAAGAGAAAAGGAAACGGGTCAGAGCCCGATAGTGTATATGATTTAAAAATTCGTTTAGAAAGTATTTAAATTGATTACAGACCAATGCAACAACATATTAGTGCGACACTCTCTTGAGAAATTCTCACCTCTCTTCTAATGTGCACACCTATCGCACTAACCTTCCCAATGGTCTATCTCGTCATATACCACACTATCTTTCTCAATGATTTAACTTATCTTAGGTTATTCGCAGGATTTACAACTGAACAACACAAGTATTTAAAACGTAAGATTTCAATTTGTAACCAAATTTCTCCTTTTTACTTTATTAATCAATAAAGTTTTCAAGTGTCATATTGTACTTTCTCAAAACAAGTATTTATAATTTGAGTCATCAACCATGTCCTACATATCAAATCACAGTAGGTAGTTCCAGATTTCAGAATTTCATATATATATAAACTACTCGTATAATATATATCATAACGGCACCCCACATAAAAACTATGGTGCGGGCATACTCTGCTATCCAATCCCCGTATCAATCACACTAAAGGGAATACAAGTTCGGAATCACTCTCAAACTGTACAAATACATACACAAACAATATTGAGGCGAAGCATAGTATCCAAGTTCAAGAGGTCAGTACATACCCTCACGTCTCTTAGGACCGTCCGACTATCGATCCGATAGTCCGTACCTAGGATTCCTATCTTCTAGGGTACGAGTCAATATCCCCCATAAGGCACACGAGATAAGATCGTCCCAGCGCGGTAACCTCCGGGATAGCAAGTAGCGCGGGCATGATTTTCACAAGTATATAATATATGCATACACAATCATATAAATATACTACTTTTATCATATCAATTTAGGTTTATACCATAACCCATACACAACATTTATCCTTATTTTCCCATTATTAGTTATCACGTATAATGGTTCGTTTCACTTTAATTCGAAGGGTTTTTCCAACTTACTACGTAACCCTCATGGACTCTATTCTCCCAAATGTCCAATTCAGTAGGTATCCATTTATGTTCCAACGTAACTCTCTCTTACGTGTCTCTCCCTTTTAACATATACTTACATTGTCCCTTATGTAACATATCCCAAAAATATAGATTTCGCCTTACATCAAAGGTCTCTTATTCATTAATGAATCTTACTGGTCATCATTATCTCCCAAATTATCTTAACAAGGATGTCTAAGGAGTTCTCTTCATTTCGAATCACTTCGACAATTTGAAAAAGGGAAACTTAAGTCTGCCAGGAGGGGTCGATTGATCGAGGTATGGGGCTCGATCGATCGAACCTTCGATCGATCGAAGGTCTGGGCTCGATCGATCGATCAAGCAGGTCTGCGAAAATCTGCAGATTTGCAGTTACGGGTTTCATCTTCTAACCTTCACCAAATCCATATTTTTCAATCCCAATCGTCCCAAAATTTATACTACTAACAGTATATCATCATACCAGATATTTCCAACGTAAAGCATGTAGATTTCTATCACTAAACATGGATTAACAACTCAAAATTCATGTAAATATCAAGAACCCTAGAAATCTCTTAAACATGGTTCTAACACATATTTTCCAGAATTTCCTTCTTATAAAACATCATAAATTCGTGGTTTAATCCTCTACATGGAAAAAGGGTTTCCAGAATATCATTTAAATCATCCCTACATACAATTTCCTATCTCAAATGGGGTTTTTCTTCCATACAACTCATCCTAATCATTCCTACACTAATATGAGTGATGCACCAACGAAAATAAGCAAGATAAACACTTGCCTGGGATTTTCGACGTTCTGGTTTGGTGCCGAATTTTGTGTGGTTGCGTTCCCCGTCTCGTGATCTACGCGTTGGTGGTGGCGGCGGTGCAAACGGATGGGTTTCGGGCCTTGGATTGCTTTGGAAGCTCTCTCCTTCCCTCTCCTATGGCCGTCACTTATCTTTGGTTGTTCTAACCCTAGAAGACAACCTAGATATCCTATATAACCCTTTTAATTTTCGTGGGTTTAATTACCCAAAAATACAAAATGACTAAAATGCCCTCCCGGGGTACTAATTAGGCCTAAAAACGCCCCGAGACCCAAACTAAACCCCCGGGTATACTTTTCTGACTATCTCGACCCTTCCGAACACGTTGGCGTACTCAAAACGACCATACGGGCAACTTATAAAATATTCACTTTTATTAATCAACATTTAGTCCCGACACGACACAGGCGCATCCCGACTTAAATTTCCATAATTGTCATTTTATTCACACGTGACAATATTATAAAAATGAATCTCATATATTACTATACTCATCCAGTAACATTCAACAAATACCAAATTTCCAATAATTACTAACTCTCGTCACGCTAGTAAATATTTAAAACAACATTTCGGATTAAAATTAAATTAATTTATATCAATTAAATTTAATAAATCCCATAATTTAAAAGCTATAAAAATACGGGGTATTACATACTTCCCTCCTAATAACGGAATTTCGTCCCGAAATTCGGAAAATAAGGCCTATCAGGTAGCACAATTCTGGATATCCTTTTATGTACACAACTAACTACACCTTACGACGCTCAATCACTATAGCCCTTTCTTCACAACAACATTGTTTTACATTCTCATTGGAGACACTTCACATTGTGCTCCCAACCGACAACATTCGCATAGGTCACGCCTATACGTTATACATTTCATTATCTCACTATCATTAGGAGGACGCACCTCACTACATGACAAATACTCAGATCTATTCATATACAAAACTCCCATTCTGAGAAATTTATACGAATATTTGATCACTCTTGCTCGCCTAAAACAGTCGTGGAATTTTACCACATTTATCGGATGTTCTCTCGACCGATCCAAAAATTCTTATTATCTAATCTCCTCTGAACATACGGGAGGAGAATAGTCGAGGTTCTTCCATAACAAAACCTTAATGAGCACCTTGCACGCGACAAACGGGTACGAGTACTTCTACCGAGCATTCCTGAAATCATCGTACCAATAGTCCAAAATCTCCTTCACGTGGCTCCAAAAATCTTTAATCACCGTGTGCCCATTCCCTAGCTACGGGTGATACATCCTACTTGAAACGAAACCTTATCTCCGTCGGTTTCTAAAATTCCATATCAAAGGTGGGATTCACCAATCTCCTCCTGATTTGGAAATTTATACTGCGCCGGACCATGCACTGGCGCGACCTTCCTTTCAAAGGAAGTCTGGGTCATACTAGTTAATATTGTAAACCAGCCCGAAGGAATATCAATCACTTCCTTCTCGACGGCTTAATTCACATGTTCGGGATGAACCCCTGATCTTGTTTTGACGATGGCAACCCATCCAAGGACTGTACCGACTTTATCAACCTCTTCCAATTTCAGGAATTGTCGATAAACAAAAAATTCTTTGGTTGATTCTCCTCTTTCAACCAAACCTTACCTATGGGCGGTGCATGTAGAGACTACTCACTATGTCCCGCTAAACATCGATTTTTCCTTGAAATGTCTCACATTAAGTGTCACGTAATACTCCCCTTCTTTCCTTGTAGTATGACGAAAGTTCCACCCGTGCTCTTCTCTCCACGAAGCGCATTTTTGGATCTCATATACCATACCAACATCATCACCCTTTGTATGTGCAAGTCGCCCTCATACTTGCCTACTAACAACTCCGCTCCGAGTGTTCTTCATAATCATTTAATTCTGCTCCATTCAAGGAATACTCTTCTTAAATGACTTCCCACAGTCTTCCAATTCAAATATGGGTGTGCTATTCTAATTACACACCTATGTATGAATTATCTCCCCTCATGTGACGTTTAATCCACTCTATCACTTCCACTTCGTTTAACTAGTCCCACAAACATATTTTCCACACGTCCGTTGCCACGCCCCTTCATCTCGGACGAGTTTTAACATCAGTTAATCAGGATGTCTACACACCCTATAAACCGGGCATACTAGCGTAAGCATCACATACGCTCCATACTAATAAACAAATTCTTTGTTTTCCCTGGTGCTTGCAGCGTGATTACAACACTTTAATCACCCTAAAAATCAAGATTTTAAATCTTCCTTATCATCGTTCCACCCCTCAACTCGTGGGGTAACTTTCAATGCTTTCTTACCACACAACCGGATCCAATAGCTTTAAATCAAAATACAACTTCCAACTTACATACATAATTACTTGATCCCATTTCGACCAGGGTACCGAACTCATGGAATAGTGACCAAACGTCTCCCTATTTCCAACCTTACACTAAGTTTCATGCGTGGGATGTCTCGCAAAGCGAAATTCGAACAAGGAACCCTCCCAATACACTACTGCTTAGTATTGTCGGTTATCGAGATCCGTTAGGTCCTCCGTCCATAGTATATACCCCTTTATTCCGTCCCTTGACAGAAAAGTTACAATTTCTCCCGTAATTATGCTTAACAAAGAACGTTTCACTAATTGCACTATTGTTCAATATAGGTTGGTGGTAATAGCATTCTATAAACCTCGAATACATACAATCGTAATTCTCAAAATTCCTTTCCCTAATAATAGGGGTTTAAATATTAACTCCCACATCTCTAAAGGATAAATATAACAATGCACTTTTCTTATCACTAAGTCCGGAGTGCTAAACATAATACTGAATTAATCTTTTCGCTCAACGGTAAATCCCGATACCTACGAAATTATACTGACAAAGTCTATACATACTTTGGCATCGAATATCTCGAGCCCACTATCTCCTCCGAAGTCTCTAGGATAGATAATATAAGTGCGAGTCCAACCTTCTTACAGGTAAAGCCTCACCAAAATAAAACGTAAAACATGTTGCACTAATGCAACCACTCCGATAGCCTTGCAATAAATGCCCACTATCGTACTAACCATTTCCATAATGTTTTAACAAAGATAATATAATACTCGTGTATCGCATCACTACAACGAGTAACCTCAATAAAATACATAACACTGTTAATATACACATTCATCCTCCGCGGATAGCACCAAAGAAAAAATCCCGCTACACTAGGGAAAAATATTCACATTTTAATAACGTTTAAAATGATATGCATTAAGCTCATCTCACATGCTAATCTAGCAAGGAACAAAATATGGTGACTCGCTCGTGTCACATAAACACGCCTCATCCTCTGAGGATACAAATTACACTTCTACCTTGTCAATCGTCTTGACTGCACAAATGGTTTCCGAACGTAACACGTCTACTCAAACCAAACAAAATTACTTTAATCGTTGCCTTTTACTAGGCACCGTATTCTTGTCCTTTTTCTCACTTTGGAACATATTATCGCGAGCAATCTCACTCCGCACAAAATACCTTAACACATAATCCACTTACCACCTGTCCTACTAACCAGGTTAGGATTGTCCTTCTCTCGAACTTTAGTAAACTCGATTCCTGTTAACCATCCCGGTTGTTCCCTTAGCTTTTTAGGTCAAAAAGATCATGTTACTATCTATAATAGTACTTACTAAATTTACCATCACTTAGTAAGAATTCCATTATCCGAATCATTTAAATGGGTCCCCTGATGTATATCCACATCCCTTTGTGGTGCTATATCACCACCGTTGTATTCAGTCTTATTCTCGACTAAATTCTTCGATTTCTTTAAGCTTCCCACACAAGGAGCATTATCATCTTTATTGACAAAATGCAACATTGTCAACCTCTGAATCATCCGTCCATCAGAATTTCCTCCTCGAGTATTATAAATTATTATTACGAGTTGGTCTCCCACCTCCACTCGTATCTACATCTTCCGATACAAAATTCGCTAACGATTTGGATTCATATTCACAATTGGACTTTTGTCATGCCCTCCTGCGATGAGTTCAGAACCACGTTTGCTTCTCACCCTGAACAGTTGAGGAAGGAACATACGGTCAACACTGTACCTAAGGTTGTCCTATAGGCCTAGCATTCCATTTCTAAAATTTCCCATTGACAGTCTCTACACGTTTTTGTAATATGTTGGGTAAGTTTACCCTCGCACCTCATTTGACTATAACAGTATTTGAAATCATTGCTGCACCTTAGTCGCCTTTCGAGTCTTGGCTTCTCGCGCCACAATGGATGCGACCTCAACTACGGTCATCATCCTCGGATATATTTTATAATCTCAACTGAGCCTTGCCTCCTGATGTCCGCTTAACAGTCCTCTTCTGACATCCGTCATCGCTCGGCACACGCACACATCCGAACGAAATTAGAATTCACTAATGTATACACATTATATCAGGAGAACGAAGTCTCGTCAAAGGAATCGACAATCCTAAACATAGGGCTCTATATCAAACAAAGCAACGCTGAAAGCATAATAAGCCGTACAGATCCTAAGGACACTAGAACCTGATGCTCTGATACCACCTGTGACACCCCGCCTAATTAAATACCGGGCAATCACTCCTTTATTAAATTAAAATCAAGGTGAATAGTTGGTTCATTCTTAGCATCACTGTCGTTAAAATACTTTTCCAATTTAAACACCCTAAATAATTAAGCTAAGTGTCAAAACCATTTAAAACCTTGTTCTCATTTTATTAAATCTGGTTATAAAACCTTAAACCATTAACGTCTAAAGAGTCATACAATAAGTAGAAGAATAAAATGAACATTCAAGAGTTTACCCAACAATAGTAAATCCCAACATTAAAATACTAAGGAAAACATCCTGACATTTATAATCCCGAAATAAAGATACTGAAATTAAAAGAATTACAATCTCTGGCAATACCAACTAATTAATAGAAAGAGGGCGACACATGCCCCTGCTGGATAAAACTGAATTAGGAGTAGAATCAAATGGATGAAGTCGTCTAAATAACATGCCTGCAACTCCCACCTAAGCTGCAGCTCGTTCCTGCCAAAGGACCCTATGTAAGACGCCCCTGTGGCTGGGCACCGTAATATATACATATATATATATATATATATATATATATATATATATATACAAGAGAGAAAGAGAAAAGGAAACGGGTCAGAGCCCGATAGTGTATATGGTTTAAAAATTCGTTTAGCAAGTATTTAAATTGATTACAGGCCAATGCAATAACATATTAGTGCGACACTCTATTGAGAAATTCTCACCTCTCTTCTAATGTGCACACCTATCGCACTAACCTTCCCAATGGTCTATCTCGTCATATACCACACTATCTTTCTCAATGATTTAACTTATCTTAGGTTATTCGCAGGATTTACAACTGAACAACACAAGTATTTAAAACGTAAGATTTCAATTTGTAACCAAAGTTCTCATTTTTACTTTATTAATCAATAAAGTTTCAAGTGTCATATTATACTTTCTCAAAACAAGTATTTATAATTTGAGTCATCAACCATGTCCTACATATCAAATCACAGTAGGCAGTTCCAGATTTCAGAATTTCATATATATATTAACTACTCGTATAATATATATATCATAACGGCATCCCACATAAAAACTATGGTGCGGGCATACTCTGCTATCCAATCCACGTATCAATCACACTAAAGGGAATACAAGTTCGGAATCACTCTCGAACTGTACAAATACATACACAAACAATATTGAGGCGAAGCATAGTATCCAAGTCCAAGAGGTCAGTACATACCCTCACGTCTCTTAGGACCGTCCGACTATCGATCCGATAGTCCGTACCTAGGATTCCTATCTTCTAGGGTACGAGTCAATATCCCCCATAAGGCACACGAGATAAGATCATCCCAGAGCGGTAACCTACGGGATAGCAAGTAGCGCAGGCATGATTTTCACAAGTATATAATATATGCATACACAATCATATAAATATACTACTTTTATCATATCAATTTAGGTTTATCCCATAACCCATACACAACATTTATCCTTATTTTCCCATTATTAGTTATCACGTATAATGGTTCGTTTCTCACTTTAATTCGAAGGATTTTTCCAACTTACTACGTAACCCTCATGGACTCTATTCTCCCAAATGTCCAATTCAGTAGGTATCCATTTATGTTCCAACGTAACTCTCTCTTACCTGTCTCTCCCCTTTAACATATACTTACATTGTCCCTTATGTAACATATCCCAAAAATATAGATTTCGCCTTACATCAAAGGTCTCTTATTCATTAATGAATCTTACTGGTCATCATTATCTCCCAAATTATCTTAACAAGGATGTCTAAGGAGTTCTCTTCATTTGAATCAATTCAACAATTTTAAAAAGGGAAACTTAAGTCTGCCAGGAGGGGTCGATCGATCGAGGTATGGGGCATGATCAATCGAACCTTCGATCGATCGAAGGTCTGGGCTCGATCGATCGATCAAGCAGGTCTGCGAAAATCTGCAGATTTGCAGTTACGGGTTTCATCTTCTAACCTTCACCAAATCCATATTTTTCAATCCCAATCGTCCTAAAATTTATACTACTAACATTATATCATCATACCAGATATTTCCAACATAAAGCATGTAGATTTCTATCACTAAACATAGATTAACAACTCAAAATCCATGTAAATATCAAGAACCCTAGAAATCTCTTAAACATGGTTCTAACACATATTTTCCAGAATTTCCTTCTTATAAAACATCATAAATTCGTGGTTTAATCCTCTACATGGAAAAAGGGTTTCCAGAATATCATTTAAATCATCCCTACATACAATTTCCTATCTCAAATGGGGTTTTTCTTCCATACAACTCATCCTAATCATTCCTACACTAATATGAGTGATGCACCAACGAAAATAAGCAAGATAAACACTTGCCTGGGATTTTCGACGTTCTGGTTTGGTGCCGAATTTTGTGTGGTTGCGTTCCCCATCTCGCGATCTATGCGTTGGTGATGGCGGCGGTGCAAACGGATGGGTTTCGGGCCTTGGATTTCTTTGGAAGCTCTCTCCTTCCCTCTCCTATGGCCGTCACTCGTCTTTGGTTTTTCTAACCCCAGAAGACAACCTAGATATCTTATGTAACCCTTTTAATTTTCTTGGGTTTAGTTACCCAAAAATACAAAATGATTAAAATGCCCCCCCGGGGTACTAATTAGGCCTAAAAACGCCTCGAGACCCAAATTAAACCCTGAGTGCACTTTTCTGACTATCTCGACCCTTCCGGACACGTTGGCACACTCAAAACGACCATACGGGTAACTGATAAAATATTCACTTTTATTAATCAACATTTAGTCCCGACACGACACAGGCGCGTTCCGACTTAAATTTCCATAATTGTCATTTTATTCACACGTGACAATATTATAAAAATGAAACTCATATATTACTATACTCATCCAGTAATATTCAACAAATACCAAATTTCCAATAATTACTAACTCTCGTCACGCTAGTAAATATTTAAAACAACATTCCGGATTAAAATTAAATTAATTTATCTCAATTAAATTTAATAAATCCCATAATTTAAAAGCTATAAAAATACGGGGTATTACAATATATATATATATATATATTGAATTTGTCCAATATTTTTCTTCGCTTTGCATGAAAGTGCATACGATTTCCCTATAGGATGCAAAAATAATTCTATAAATTTTACGAGATAAAACGATATTTTGTTTTAAAATTCGTAGTTAAATTTCAACAATTCAAATATTTTTTGAAACGTTCTTGGACATATGGAAATGTATTTATTATTTTGTAAAAAAAATATTTTTTTGAACAAAGTTTTTTTTTCTAATTAGTGATCAATCTGAAGGGAAAAATTTGTGTTGATATTGTAAAAAAAAGAGTAGGAGATTGAAAGAGGAGTAGAAGAGTGGGAGAACTGTAACAACCCAAGACTTTCGGAACATTAATTAATTTATTTTGGGAGAAATAAATATTATTTTATTCGAAGAAAAATCGAATTGGCAATTGAGGTCAAAATTTGGAGTTGTTAGAAAGAGTGTCGAATGTCGATTCTGAGGGTACCATAGTGTCCGGAAGGGTCGAGAAAGTCGAAATGACTATACTTGGGGTTTATTTAAGTTCCGAAATAAATTAGGACCGTTTGACTCGAATTAAAGTCACCGAGTCATTTAAAGTGTGTATTATCATTCAAAGATGTGTACCTTGAGAGATTAGGCTTAAAAAGCCTACGGGAGATATTTCTCCCAAGAAAGAGAGAGAAATAGAAAGAAAAAAAGACAGAAAAGGAAGGAGAAAAGAGAGAGAAAGTGGATATTTCCGGCCAATACGCGATCTCAAGGCGGATTCAGACCCTACAAACCCGACACAAGTGATTAAACTTGCTAAATAATTTTTATGTACCATTTATTGCATGATTTATGGATTGATATTTTGGGTTTTAGGTTTAGTTTAACAAAACCTAACTTTTGGGTATAAATCTTTGATTTGATATGTAGATCTTAGATTTGATGATAGAAATTAGTTTAAATGTATTTTAGGATGAATATTAAGGTTATATATGTGATTGGGTTGAAGAGAAATGGAGAGAAAATGATTAAAATGGATTTTGGGATTTTTGGCTTACTAAAAAGTAGCCATTTTCGAGGTTTCTGAAGGGCCGAATCGATTCGGCCTCCTACCGAATTGATTCGGAAATATGCAGGTGCCCAGGTCTGAGTGACCGAATCGATTCAGACTCCAGTCGAATCAATTCGGCCTGAGATAGAGTCCTAGATCTGATGACCCTAATCGATTCGCCTTCCTGGCCGAATCGATTCGCTGGGCCGAATTGATTCGGAATAGGCCTGAATCAATTCGGAAACAGGGCTTTTTCATGGGATGTTTTCTAAAAATAATTTTATCCCGTTTTGTTCGAGGTTATCGACTGGGGATCTCTATAGGAGATATTTGGAGTATGTTTTGGAGACTTTTAGAGAGTTTCCCTTACAAGAAATTTTGGAGTAATAATTACTAAATTGAGGAATACCGATTAGAGATTTTGGTATTTTTCTAAGTGGGTAAGCCCACCTTGATTTGGAGATCCTACTTGGAGATGATCATTACATTTCATAGGAGAGAATGAGAATAACTTAGAGATAATGGATCTTAGGATCCAATCCCAAACAGGATAACTATAAAGGTTCATAAAATGAATTGAACCCTATTATGAATGAAGATTTATAAATGCTAATTGATGTGCAAACGGATATAGGAATATCCTTATTGATGATTGATTTGGGAGATATCTCACACAATGAGAAATGCTAATCGAGGTGCATTAGGATATAGAATATCCTTAATTTAAATAGAATTGAAAGACAATTCATTATTAGAGGCGACATGTGAGCTTCAAGTGAGAAATAGTATAGTGTATACTAAGTGGGGAAGATGTGTGAGAATTGACGATTAGTATACCTTGAGAGTAATATACTAAATAATGATGTTAATCAAATTGTGCCAAAGAGCGCATTATAAATATGAAATTATGTTGCAGGTATACCTTATATGATGGTATATCTTTATTATGTGATGATGTATGTATACCTTATATGATGGTATATATATATAGTTAAGCATACCCCCTCCTTGCTATCATTGGGAAGTTAAGTGCTTAGAGGGTGAGTATCCTGGCTCAAAGAGCAGGGTGTAGATATTCCCCAGGTCATAGTCGTCCATGGTGGTCAGAAAATGACATATGTGATATACATTTATTTATTTTAGGGGTGAGAGGTCGTGGGTATGTGTCGCTCTCACTTACCGGTTGGGAGCTATGACCGCTTCCCGGACGTTGTGTGCGTGAATTGATCACGAGGTGGGTGTTGTTGAACCCCACCAGGTAGCCCCAGTTTTTGCTATGTATATGGGCAACTGGAAGATGATAGCATGTGAGCCTGCGTCCTTCGAGTTATAGCTCGGTTGGATGATTATTATTGATTGTGCTTGTACTTGGGTATCAAGGGCATAATGGACCTCAACGACCTACATTGCCAGGATTAGTGTATCGGGGGGGTTCCTTGTTTGGATTTCGCTTCGACGAGACGTCCCACTCACGAACCGCAGTGTAATGTTGTAACTTGGGGATAAGTTTAGTCTTTAATGCTCATAATTATCTATATAGATATCACCTATCCCGATGATCGACAGTGCCATGAGTAGTGTAACGGGGGGGTTCCTTGTTTGGATTTCGCTTCGGCGAGACGTCCCACGCATGAAATGCCGTGTAATGTTGAGAATTGAGAATATTAATTAATTAAAACTTGATAATAATAACTTGGGTTACATGCATCTTGCATTTAGGGCATAATGAGCCTCGAGGATCAATACGGTCAGGAGTAGTGTAACAAAGGGGGTTCCTTGTTTGGATTTCGCCTCGGCGAGACGTCCCACACACGAAACGCAGTGCCGTGTTGAGAATCGGGAGGAGTTTAGTCCTTAACTCTTTATGCTAATAACTCATATATATAATAATTACTTATATATATTGTTTACATGCCAAATAAGGGCATAACTAGAATATAAAATATTCTAGTAAATGAGAATGTTGTTGTATTATGTTGATGTGGTAATGATTGGATCATGTAACTTTATATGTTCAACAAATGAACATTATAAAGATAACTATAACTATTACATTAAAGTTAATGTATATAATTTATAGATTATAGAAATAAATGTAGATTGGGAGATAGGTTAGATGGTTTCACTTAAATACTTCACTTGGGTTTAAATTAGAATCCTCTTACCTAAATTAGAATCGGGCATCCATTTGGAGATCACGTGTATACGCTTAGTGCGCGCTTTAGTTGAGAGGTGAGATGGATTTTATGGAGAGGACGATTCCATTAAATCATGTAATAATGCATTTTAATACACTTGCTATAAAATGTTTTTTTCAAACTCGGGCTCTGACCCGTTTATATTTTCTCCTCCATGTATATATTGTATTACTTCAGGTGTTCCTTCGCAAGGACGCCTTTGATGTTCATCCATTCTGGATTCGTGGAGCTATGGTAATTGTGGATTGTCGCGGCTTTTTGATTTAGTCGATTCCTATCTTTGTATATCTAGATTAGGATCCAGTTTATGTATTGAATTAGTATTCAAGTATTGTAGATTAACACTTTCATATTTCATTTTTTAGATTATTGTATTGTCTGTTACCCGACAGCATATTCGGGTATTTTATTATTGAGATTTTGTTGTACATTGTATTGTACTCTTTTATATTATTAGAGTTTGCACATTTCACTCATCATAGTTAGATGTATATTGTTGGTTGAGTTGCATTATTGGTTTTGTTGTTGTTGTTAAATAAAAAGTTTTAAATTTTGACGATTCGCTCTTAATAGTTTCGGGCAGTTAGCCTTATAATATAGTGTTTAGCATGTTGATGTTGAGACTGTGCCATCTGAGATACCTGGTTTATTATAGTATAGGGTTGGCCACCCGTTATTGTTTGGAGCGGGTTGTCATAAGAACATAGGGAGTTCTGGGGCTAGTTTATATATGCTCCTAAAATATATTCCGTTTGGTGTGTCATTTGAAATTTAAAGATATTTCCTTGTGCTCAAGTGAAACTTCATCTTTGGCCTAAACTTTTTTTCTTCTTATTTTTCTCTCTTGCAAATACTTAGGCCCACAAAGTTATATAATTGTCCTTACTTTCTTCTTGTTATACATGGAACTGATATAACATAGAAACAACTTTAAATACGCAATTAACACCAGTTACATGTGATTTTGTACCAAATTTAAATTACTCACAGGAGATGCTTTTAATACGATTATAAACAATTACTCCCTCAATTGATCAACAACTCATAAGCACTCCTCCATAAACTAAGGGCTCATTAACTCTAAATAGTAGCAAAAATTAAGATATTATCTGAGTTTACATGAATTAATAAAATAGAAAATAAAAATATAAAAACACTCAAATGCGTTGTTTGTACAATATAAATTCAACATGTTCATGTAAAAAAATGATCAACCCCTAGTCTACTAACTATGTATTGTGTTCGAATTGAGCTATCTTATCTTCCACATAAATAATTGATGGATATATGTGGTAGCAATAATGGTTCAAAGTGTCGGTGCAATTTATATATCATAATTAAAAATTATGCCAGAGAGTTTTATGGAAAACTCAAAAAATTAAATTAATATTTTATTTTAGTCTATTACTCAAAAATGAAATGTTTACCTCATACAATTATCGCAAATATGAATCGCATGCCTTGAAATCCAAATATATACTGCACAATAAAAATAAACAATATTACCTTAATTGTTTATTAAATCTGTAGTAGATGATTCTTTATTTGAGTCGTGAATTAGGTCACTCTCTTTAGGACGTTTCGTAACTCTACCCTCTTTGTGCAGGTAGTATACAGTCACGCCGTACCCAGGATAAAATAATTCTAGAAGATCCTCTCTTTCATATACCTATGCGCCGTAGTTATATGGCATACTAACACCCATTCGCAATTAATTACTTAATATTATATTGTTTAAACTTGGGGGAATAAGTAATTTTTAGGAAGAAAGTTTTCAGAAGGAATTCAGAGATGAGAGAGAGAAATTTGGTTTTTGGTTCTATATTTTGTATTCTGTTTTGGTTTTGTTTATTTATTTTTAAATATGAAAACTATTCAAGAGAACCAATTTTTCAGGTGAGTTGTATTTATCTCCTCTCATATCTTTGAATAACCAGTTATGGCCAAGATAAGAACCAACCTCCTAGAGCAACCATTAGAATATATATATAACAAAAATGTTGAGAGGAAAACATAAGTATGAATGGAAACATAGTCACTTTCGGCTAGCTTTAGGAGAGAAAAAAAATAGAATGAACAACTAGTGGGATATAAAGGGCAGCTTAATGGGATTATTCTAAAATGCTTTTATGAACAAAAGTCTTTAAAGACAAAAAACATGGGATTATGATGAAATTATTTTGTCACATCACTACATTAAAGGCTGATGCTTTTGTTTATTACATTTTTATTTTTAAAAGCTTACACACAGTTCTAACAATCCACCCCTTGTGAATTTTAAAATTTATTGAGTAATAATAATTCATAGACTTATGCATAAGCAAAGGTGTATTTTGACTTGAACCTTTACATAGTAAAGATGATTAAGAATATACTCGAGTAGCTGTAGTTTTGAACTCTATCTCTGGCAACATCCCACACACAAGTAGGGCTGTGCCAATACGTTATGACTATGTGCTTCTAGCCCAGTATAATGAGCGCTTTAGGAAATTTGTCCAAAATTACCATAGGAAGCGACCACACTTTCTCAGTAATATAAGTGAGTCTATAAAGGATACTATGTTTCTTAGTACCCCACTCAAAATAGAGCTATAGATCTTCATTAAGAATTATAATTAACTCAATCTTAATTCGCTTCAGGATATTATGCTCTATAGGGATGGAGTCGGAGTAAAACCCTGCATACAATAATTAACATGACACTACGCCAAAACTGTAGACTTATCACGGTCTTTGAGCGTGATAAGTCCGACTTGCCAAGGTCATTGACCGTGACAAGTCTGGGGGTGACAACTTAGTTGTCACGGACTTATCACAGTCCTGTTACGGTCTTTGACCTTGACAAGTAAAAAAAAATTATCACGGTAAAAGACCATGACAAGTTTTTTTGTCAAGGACTTGCCACGATTTTTGACCGTGATAATTCTGGGCAGAATTTAAAAAAAAAATATTGGGCAGTATGACCACTATCACTACCTAACACTGTATTTGTACCTGTTATAGAAAAATTGTACCTGTCTAAATAGCATATATACAAATAAAATATAAATAATATACCAAATCATGGCATATATAATCCATATCTAAATAAAATAGAAATTCAAATATCCATGTCTAAACCAATATGTACCAAAATCAAAATAGTACAAATATAATCTAATATCCAAATAAAAAGATAGAAATAATGTCATGAAGAAGGGTCTTGAACAAATTGGAGGAGGAAGGAAGGCCACACGACATATGAATTGAGACACCCGTAATATGATGAATGCCTCGTTATTCGTGTAATCACAAAGGTGAGTTCTCCTTTCCCTCCACCACATGCGTGACCCACACTCTTGCCTCAATGTCTTGGAGGGGACATCCACGAACCAGCATACTCGGGAGGAAATTCGGATCCCTCAACCCCCTCGCTATTGGCTGCCCACAATATATGTCGAGTAGATGCACGCTCGACCAATCGAGTGTTGACATAAGCCGGTCGATGGGGGTCACGATGGGAAATGGATCATCATATGACGTCGAGTCCGTGCGTATCGGCAATGAAGTAGTGGCGTCCTCGTCCTCGTCCTCGTCTACCTATACCTCCTTTTCCTTCCCCTCCTCCTTGCCCTTGCGCTTGTCCAACTGACGCTTCATGGAGGCGTATGTATCTAGGACCGTCACCTCCAACCTTGATAGCTTATCATCATGGGTGTCCACCTTATGTGGAAACCTGATGTTGTTTGTCTCCATCTCTATGATAATAGACTTCCCCACCCACGAGCTCACCCCTTATTCCTCCCCTTGCGATCCGTCCCGAGCACTTGACTGAGTGCGTCCGTAGTCAAAGATGCTTTGTTGGCATCACACTGCGACTCATGCATTTTCTTAAGCTTTTATTGAAAAGACAAAAAGCACACGATTAGTTAATTAAGTAAATAAAAAATTATAACATAATTAAAAAAATTAAGCATTTATAACTTACAATGGTGGCTGCGACGCTCGGGGCCACCTCCTTGTCCTTGCCCTTTTTTCGTCTGAATTGCCACATCAACATCGAGCCTATGTGGCCTACCCTAAGGGCCACTCCCCGTGTACTGAAATAAAATAATACAGAATTAGTAAGCAACACAAAGTAATGCTAAATTAGAAAAACTAAAATTAAAGAAAAATAAAAATGTACCATCTTGTGCTCAACCTCGGCATAAGTCGTCTTCCCGGACTAGTGCACATCCAACTTTTTTGCCCGGTTGTCCCTCCCCGATTGGCGAAATGCCAATTTCCACTCATTGGTCTCATTGTCGATAAACTTTTATCACTGTGCCACTGAGATCAACTCCTTGGGGGAAGGGGGGGGGGGGGGGGGGACGGTGTCACGTAGTCTCAGAATGGGCTCTCGGGTCTTCCAAAAGTATCGTGCCCGTAAATTCTTCTTTCACGTCTTATATTCATCACTCAATTGCTCCAACAGGGAGTCGCGGAGATATGCGGGTAGGACGAATTGTTCCTGTCAAACAAATACAAACCAAAAAGAAAGTAAGTGTTACAGTTATAAACATAAATATAAATATAAATATTAAATACACAACCTGCAGTGCCCCCCAGATGTTCAACTTGAGGTCAATAGGCACGACCCTCCAATCAGTGTACCGGGACCAATAATCACCTTCAATAACTCTAGCACTCTAGTTAATAATGCCATCTTATTCTCGACGACAGACCCAATTTGTCCCATTTGAGGGCCTACTCCCCGAGGAGCCCTCATCGCCTCTGCTACCGCATAAGAACTAAAACTTATACCAATTTATACCAATATCAATACCAATTAGGATTCAATTTCAATTTAGAGAAACGGGTCCTACAGAATTACAATGTTTAAAGCATTTTATATGTTTCAGTCCATTTCATAAGGAGCTAAGGGATGGTAACACTGTTTCGGTAAAGTATAAAGTCCACAAACAACATTGACACTATTTTTGAAATTATACATGCACATGTGACATTCCATATATTGATCCCCAAATTGGAAATAACACACTAAATTCTCTTACACCAAAACCAAACACAAATTTGTTCTCTCACCTCCCTAAATTGATCCCCAAATTAATCCCCAATCCTCCCCCCATTACTCCCCCTACCCCCCCACTCACCCCCTGTCCCCCCACTACCACCACCACCTCCACACCTACCCCCACCCCTACCCCTCCACTACCCCCACTGCCACCCATCACTCCCCCCTGTCCCTCCCACACTCAGACACACACACGCACACACATACACACACATGCACCAACACACACACCCACCTGCACATACACCCATCAGCGCGCACACACACACACATACATACCCATATACACATATACAAAGAAGAGAGAGAGAGAGAGAGAGAGAGAGAGAGAGAAATGGGGGGAAATGAAAAAGGTGGAAAAAATAGAGGAGGAAGGATTTTTTACTGAGAAAGTTATCACGGACATGTCAAGGCCTTTGACTGAGACAAGTCCGTGATAGCTATACTTGTCACGAATAATGATCGTGACAAACCATTATCACGAACTTGACACAGTCAATGAGCGTGACAAGAAACGCATATTTTTTTATCGCGGTCAATGACCATGACAAGTCTGACCTGCCCAAAGGTGACAATTTGACCTTTTTGGTGTAGTATGATTCAACCCATATAACTGCGATTTTTTATTACCCTTTGAACCTATTTCTTGGGATCTCCAGCCTATAGGCTGGGTTAGAACCACATTTGATTCAAGTATCAACGGTCTTTCATCCCATCCTTTTCTAGGCGTTAAACACCTTCTCCTACACTCGTCCTTTCATAAAAGGATAAGTCAGGTTATGTTCTCATCAGTCTGAACCTAATCCACACTTATAACTCATTAGTTTTAAATTCTTACTATGTTGCTTATGACATATTTGTCGTTCTTGTTATTATAATAACATTTCTAAAATTTTACAATAGCCCTGGTTCTATTGTTATTGATAAAATGACTGGTATCAATCTCTCCCATAAAGGGTATCTTATCATAAATTTTTCACCTTTTATTTCCTCACTAGCCATAGCTAATGGTATCACCATAAACTCCATCATTAATTGTGTTAATAATTAATATTTCTTGGATTCCAAAAGACAACATCATAATATGTGTTATACACATATCAATTAATTTATTAAGAATAAAGTTTAGGTTCACCGTTCTTATCAAAACACATGACCTTTCTCGATAGCATATTAATTCACCTTTTCAATTGTAAACCTTAATAGTGCTCCCATAAAATAAACAATTCCAAGTTAACTATATCTAGTAACTCAGTAAAGACTACTTAGTATGTTTGCATGTTCAACTTTCTTAACACTTTATATAGTATTCTTGAGAAATTCATGGTTCATTTGGAGTACAAGATGGTTCATAATTAGGATATCTCTAATGACTAGATATTCTTGTATTTCAAGGTACTTGATCTATTAATGATCCATACTTGGCCTTGTAATATTAACAAGTAATATTTTATTTCATCGAAACTCATTATGCAACACTATAACTCAACATAAGTTTGGTTTTCTTGGCAACAAAATATCATAACCAAACATCAGCTAATCATGCTTCCATAAACAAATAATAGCGCATTCAACATGCTTAATGATAACTATGATTATATTATTCTCAATTCATTCTTATTTGATGATTTAAAATTTAAAAATATCATGCCATATTTTGGGGCCTTCCATATTCATAAATTCTCCAACTTTAAGTTGGTCCAAGTAAGTTGCCTTAGGCCACCATTCAAAATACGAAATTCTATACATTAAATTTTTTTAACTCAATATCATGCATAATATTAATGACAATCAAATTAAATGAAACAACTCATTTTCATAAGGATAATTTAATTTGCATCATGTATAACTAAGTTATCTTACTATCGATAAATCGAAGATCATATTCATAAATGACAATGGTCTCATTATTCTTTTAAAGAATATGTATACTCCGTATTATCTTAAATTTATAAGATATGTTAATCATAAACTAATTTTTAATTTATTCCAGGGAACTTAATCAAATATTATGACATGACTTCTCTAAGGATTTTTAGAATCCTTTTCAATAGCATAAGAAAGCTTTTATTTTTAAGTCACAACTCTTAAAATTAAGAGTTTTCTTGAACAACAAACTTTTAGATTCTATTAAAATGTTCTTTAACTATAGTTAAGAGGTACTCATTTCAATGCTTCCACTATTTTATAGGTATAGTATCAAGAAGCAACATATAATGTGCCCTAATATATCTTCAATTCATAAAAATAGAGCCCAACTCATAGTGTTTCAGTATTAAATAAGAATTAAGTTTATTTCTTAAATTAATACATGATTTATACTTTTAAGTATAGTCGATTCAAAAAATACATGTTCATTCGTTTGAGTCATAAGTTCAGATTTTCAAGGGTGTGAAAGCCACATATATATTGCACAATCTATTTATTAAAGAAATGAAACATATAATTTTTCATATATTATTTTTCACAATGTATAAGATAATATTTCATATTAGAGTTTAAACCTCTATTCCAAATCATTGAACTAGAATATCTTTACCAAAGTAAAAATTATTTTTTGCACCAAACTCAATTATGATAAAATCTTCCAATTTTATCATTTCGACATATGGTTTTATTTACTTAATATGAAGTCCGACATATGATTTCTCTACTAATCACAATTATATCATTTGCATGAGGCGCTAAGTATTATATGTAATTTCTATAGGTTGCACAAATAATCGCACAAAATATATACTACCTCATACAATTTCTTAAAAATTTATCTTTTATTTATGACCCGAAAATATTCTTAAAATTTTATAACCTTCCAATTTAAAACTGCTAAAAAATTAAAAAGTATATCACATCTCTTTCCAATAATAACATTGTTCAAATTTGCAAGAAAATATTTCGATTCAAAACATTTCATTCAAAAACTTCAAGTTTGAAATTTCACAATGACCAAACCGCTTATTGAAAAATTATGATTTTTTTCAAAATTACTCCTATATGAATCTTTTTTTTTATTATAAAGAATTGGAATCACTAAAAAATATTGAGTATAAGTTAAGATACACTCATTTTACTACAAGGTGCTAAAAAATTTCAACCTTGTGCATCAGATTGATAAAAATCATAGTAAAAGATATACAAGTCATTTAAAAAATTTCAAAGCCCAATATTCATAATCTTGTCATACTATATTCATGCCAAAATTCACAAAATTTCAATATATATATCATCGAAAAACTAAGATGGTATTCCAACAAAATTCATAACATACAATTTCGATTTTTTTTTTTATTTCCATCATTGATAACTATAGTGTGGTTGATACTAGGGGTGGCCATAGGCCCGAGGCCCGCCAAGCCCGCCCAACCCGCCCAATAAAAAAATAGGGCTTGGGTAAGGTAAATAGGCCCGCAAAGCGGGCTTGGCAAAATTTTATAGGCCCGATTTTTTTTCGGGCGGGCTTGGGCATGAGTTCTTAAGCCCAATGAGGCCCGGCCCGGCCCGAGGCCCGAAATATATATATATATATATATATATATATATATATATATATATATATATATATATATATATATATATATATATATATATATGTGTGTGTGTGTGTGTGTGTGTGTGTGCGTGTGTGTGTCTGTGTGAGGGGGGGGGGGGGCTTCTATAAATATAAAAACGTATACCAAGTCTTTTCATGTAAAGTGAGAAACTTTATATATGGACTTTGTAATATATGGAGTTTAAAACAGATTTTTAATTAAAAAAATTGGTCTTTAAATAAAAAAATAGGTATTTTAATTTAAAAAAAAATCTTTTAATTAACATAATAGGGCCCGATCGGGCGGGCCTGGGTAAAGAGCTTTCAAATCTGGGCGGGCTTGGGATTATATCATAAGGCCCGATCTAGGCCCGAGCGGGCTTGGGATAACACTTAATATTTCAAGCCCGGCCCGAACCCGACCGGGCCTGCCCAGGCCCGGCCCACGCCCACCCCTAGTTGATACTACCAACTTTACTTTCATATAAATACTTCAAAAAATATTTGAACAATTTCTTTTTGTAGTAAACATAGCGTAATGCGTAAATATTTATTATTTACCATTCGAATCTAAATATCTAATTTTCATTTGATTCCAAATATCAAATTTTAATTTTGATTCCATATAATAATTTTTCATTTGTTTTTAAATATCAAATTTTCATTTGATTCCAAATATCAAATTTTCATTTGATTTCTGAACCGCAAGTGGCTTTAAATGAATTGTCTAAGAATAGTAGTCAATTCAATTTCGTTCATTAACATATTATTTGAAATAACATTTCGCATTCATAATCGAAATATAAGATTGACCTATTTTAGAGTTTTTCATAAAGGGGTTCATTATTGTTCAAAATTTATTTTCTCACGAAATTATTGATAGATTCCGGATTGACTTAAATCTTAAAATTTATTTTCTACTTCTCAAAATATAATATTTAGAAAGTTTGGGGGCTAATTGTAATTTCTAGATGTACAATGTCAAAACTTATAATTCTAAAGGCAGAAACTTTGTTGGCATTTTTTCATTTTAGGCATCATAAAAGTAAATATATAAGCCCATAAGATTTATTTCTTTGTCTCCATGATAGATATAATACGTCTTATAACTGTTGGTACAATTTATATATTGTAATTAAAAATCACACCAATGGGTTTTATGGAGAACTCGAAAAATGAAACTAATATTTTATTTGAGTCTAATAGTCAAAAATAAATTGTTACCTCATACAATTATTGCAAATATGAACCATATGCTTTGGAATCCAAATATATACTGCACAATAAAAATAAATAATATTACCTTAATTGTTTATAAAATATGTAGTATACGATTTTTAGGTTGAGTCGCGGACTAGGTCTCTGTTTTTAAGATGTTCGCGGCTCTACATTCTTTGTACATATAGTATGCAGTCATACCGTTTCCGAGATAAAACAAACCTAGAATCTCCTCTCGCTCATATAATTATTCATTGTAATTATATGGCATACTAACACCCATTCGTAATTAATATCAATATTACAATGTTTAAACTTGCGGAATAAATAATTTTCGTGAAGAAAAATTGCCAAAAGGAATTCTTAGATGAGAGAGCAATTTCGTTTTTGGTTTTGTATGTTGTATTCTGTTTTGGTTCTATTTTTTTTAAGATGAAAAATTATTCGAGAGAACCAATTTTCCAAGTATGTTGTATCTATCTCCTTTCATATCTTTGAATGACCAATCATGGCCATAATAAGAATCACCCTCCTCAAGCAACCATTAAAACAGATAAATAACAAGGTTGAGAGGAAGGAAGAAGTATGAACGGAGTTGCGAGTGACACCATTATTTTTGGCTAGCTTAGGAGAGAATAAGATAAAATGAACACGTAGAGGGACATAAAATTTAAGGGTCTGTTTGGTTGTCCCCAAAATTATAAATTATCTCATTTAAAATTAACTCATTCATGAATTGCCTTATTATTAGTGTTTGGTTACAAGAATGAACAAATTAAAAAATGAACTAATTTATGTTGATTCACAAAAACTTAAATTAATTCATTTCACCAAAAACTTGAAATTGCACAATTTATAATTACAATTTATAATTACAGCACGAATCTTAAATGCATCACTCCCATAGAAAACTCTCACCATACTACTCTCTCTCTCTCTCTCTCTACACACACACACACATATCAAAAGTAAATAATTTCATTTTTCTTTTCCAAACACACCACAAATTAGATTTAAACCCATTTAAAATTAATACATCAACAATCTATTCATTTCAAATTGATCAATTTATAAAATTAGATAATTTACACAATCAAACAGGCCCTAACTTAATGAAATTATTCTAAAATGCTTTTGTGAACAAATGTCTTTAAAAACAAAACATAATGAATTATGTTGAAATGTTAAAATGCTCATTACTTTTTATTTTCAGAAGTTACACAGTTCCAACACAAAGCATGGTTATCATTCTAATGATTAAATGCAAATTAAGACATTCCAACTTGGAATTTGCCAACGTGTTTCTCTCTCTCTCTCTCTCTCACACGGTTTGGCCTTATCTCTTTCTCATGAAGGCAGACGAAAGTCGTTCACAAAAAGTTGCTTCTATTAATTAAATTGCTAATTTATAACCACTTCTGAGTTGATTCGTCGTACCCACTCTAAAGAATCTTTCAGCCAGTCATCCGATTCTAATTTATACTCCAAATTGATTACAAGCCAAAAGCAATAATAATGATTCAAACAATAAGACAACCTTTATTTCGTATTTAAAATAAATAAATAAATACAATTTGTTACAATTTTAATCAAGAGAGAGAATCAATTGCCCGCTGTAACCGGGTAACCGATACCATGCCTTCTGGTAGGGAAGATAACAAACAACAAACTGCAGATGAACCCAATTCCTATAGGAACTATATTCAAAACCTCCCGACTTTGATGAGTAGGCTCAGGATAAAAGCAATTCACAACATTTTTATCTTTCAAAGCCAAAACAACCAACACCAATGCTGACAAGACTGCATGGATCCAATCAATGGGCACCAGCCTGTACTTTCTTAGGTCAGGAAGGCCCGAGTCGGTAGCCTCTACAGCCGCATAATCGAACAGCCACATCCCTTTGAACGTGGCAAAGCCGTAGTGAACTTGTCCGTCGGAGCACTTGAAGCTATCAGTGAAGCTGGCCAAAAAACAAGCGATGGCGAGGAAGGCTAGGAGGCCTAATGTCATGGAACGCGTAGCGGAGTCGCATGAGCCGTTGTTGGTGAAGATGGGCGTGAGGAGTTGGAGGGCTAAGAGGGTTCCCGTGGGGAGGAGGTTGGCTAATTGTGCTGTACTCGTTAAAGTTTGAGAGATTGCTCGTTGAGATAGAGAAGGAGGCGGTGGCATGGGTTTTGGGGAGTCTGGTGGTGTGTTATTATCGACAACTGTTGGCGTTGCCGTTGTCTGCCTTGCTCTAAGTGACATTTTTTGGGATTTGGATTGTGGATATTATGCGTTTAGATAAGAAATGATGGTGGTGGGTCTGTTTGTGATGGTAGCTGGGGTGAATAGCCTTGGTGTATGATAATAATATTGACCGGTGGTGGTGGGAGAGCACTGTCAAAAAGAGATTAGGTTCTTGGAAACGGTATACAAGGGAAGGGTTATTTAAAAGCAAAGGAGTTCTCTTAAAGACAATCATATAAGGGGTTAGGTTTTCTTGTCTTAGAAGGTGGTTGTATCTATAGTTCCGAGGTGTTTCCTGTAAGTTCAAGCATTTTGACATCTTCCATGTTTGCGTGCTGGCTGGCTCTGGCTCTAGTATCTCGTGGTCTCGTACTAAAATGCGTTGGCACTACGGTTACAATAGACAATGTCAATATAACGGACCGAATATCGAACTTAATATTCACTTATCTCTTTACAAAAATAGATCTCTTAAAGTAAAAATATTTTTTTATGAGATTTATTAAAGTTGCAAAAGATCATATGATCTACTTAATCACATAATTCATAAACATGACTAATTGATATAAAAACCCTTTAAATAATCACATTTTGACCTTTGTTTGTATTAGTCTTAATCAATTTTAACCCTTAAAAAATGCAGAGTGGCATACACGGCGGTTTTTTCATGACTTTATTATCATTATTTCATTTATTTATCTATTTTATTTTTATTATTGCAAAAGCAATGTAATTTTAAAGAGAAGAGGAGGAGCGAAACGGGGTTAAGAGGGGTATTTTTGGATTGTTATATAAATATCTGACCGACCCTTAATAATTAAGAAAATATTATAAAATAAAAGGTCAAAGAGAATTTTGAGGGAGAATAAACTATTTAAATCACTGTGTTGTATACTCAAGAGGTATCACCCATATTTATAATACAAAGTATGGCATCTCAAGAGACCCTTGAATAATATAGAATATGAGTGGATATGCACCAAAAATACATATTTTACAATATTCTCCTTTGGATATACACTATATCTATAGACACCCCATTCTGTTACCCCCTAACTCTCCTTAGGTCCCTAGTACCTCCCTTCATCACTACAAACCCAGGTCATACCCCGAGTACTAACCTAGAAGCCATCGGGCACTCCCAGGCTCCGTTTGACCAAAAAGTCAAACTCTTCAGCTCAACCAAGGCTGAATGAATCTTCGAAGGGCACTATAATCCCTTTCAAACGGTCCATCCCGTGCACGATTCCGGCTTACCATGCGGACGAACGATCCGTTTGCGTCCGAAACTTAACCTAGAGGCCACCGGGCGCTCCCAGGCTCTCTTTGAACTAAGTCAACTCTTCAGATCAACCGAGGCTGAATGAATCTTCGAAGGGCACTGAAATTCCTTTCCAACGGTCCGCTCCATGCGCGATTTCGACTTACCATGCGGACGAACGATCCGTTTGACTCCAAGAGGTCACCGAATGCTTTCAGGGCCCGGTTGACCAAAGTCAACTACCCAAACTGGGTCAAACTCTTTGGAATGTCGAAGTACATCTCCCAACCTTTCCAACGGTCCACCCCGTGTGCGATTCGGACTTACCATGCGGACGAACGATCCGTTTGCGTCCGAACGATTCCCCGTCTAATGGACCGACAAACGCTTCTGAACCATATTTGATCCAAAGTCAACTCCCGAACCCAGGAGCGGTCCAAAGGACTTTCAAAGGCCTCTGAATTACATTTTCAACGGTCCGCCCCTTGCACGATTCTGACCAACAATTTTCCCTCGGCAACCAATTTTCCGAAAAGGCCTGAAACACACTGCCAAATGGCAGGTTCCAGACCCTGCCTATCGGCAGGTGCCGATAGGCAGGACCGGGTCTATGCCGATCGGAAGTGACCTGGGCCTATAAAAGGAGGCCTTCACCTCATTTTCAAGGGGAGCCGAGATCTGATAAAAATCGCTCTCAGCGAATCCCAAAAACCTCTCTCGAAGAGAGCGCCATTTCAACATCCAAATCCCTTTCTAACTTCCACTTTTCATCATCCTTTTCATCAAACTTGGTGAATTAGCCACTCTCCATCATCATCCAAGTTCAAGGAATGTTCTCCAACATTCAAGATCAAGCTCAAGATCTTCAAGAAGGTCCAACTTTCTCAACTTTCTCTTCAAATTCTCTTAAATTCTCAATAACTTGTTTTATTATCTAGCACTTTTATTATCTCATCTCACACATCCTAATATACTTTTCATTTAGTATTATTTCACATCTCTTATTTTCATATAAATAAAACCCAAAAAATAAGAAAAAGAGGGTTTGCTCATAAATTTCAAATAGGGATTCTCATACTTTTCTCACACTTTACTCACAACTAAAACACTTTTTCTACACACACACACACTCAAAAATAAGAGATCACCCATTTGGATTTATGGAATAAACCCCACCCTTTGTTTTGTATGTGAACTACGTGGACTTTGATGCCTTTATAGGCTACGTAGGCGTTTCGGGGTAAAACCCAAGACTCAAGTCCTATTCTCACTTTCTCTCTCATTTTCTATCTTCTCTAAATCCAATTTTCTTATATTCTATATACTTGTTCTTAGTGACGTACCACCCCATATGCGTTATCGTTCCGTTATAACGATCAACGTAAGGGTAATCGCGTAAATCTTATTTTCTAATATTATTTTTATATCTTCCTACGAATGACTCGCTTTATCTCTTCTATGATACAAGTCGAGGATTCCTATCTCCACTATATATATACACATGCACACATATCACGGGAAAAATAAAAAGGGAAAATGGCAAACATCCATGAGAGACCGAAAGGGCGGAATGGGTGCCTAACACCTTCCCATTTCGTAACTTATCCTCCGAACCCTTCTCGAATCATTTTGGTTTCGTATGCACCAGTATGTCTTTGGATGTCATCCTTCGGGATGGATTCCCCTTTTTCTTTTTTCTGTTTTGAGTAAAATAGATTGGCGACTCTAAATCTCTCTACATTTTTACACCTCATCTCAAACGACGTCGGTCGAAGCGCTCCCGAGAGGGACGCGTGAGACCCGAGGATCCTCCTTCACGCGCCCGCCCGCGACGAGGATCGGGGATGGCCACAGTGGCGACTCCGGTGGGGATATGTATGGTTTGAGGGCTTGACTCTATTTACATGGATGCTATATTTGTTTATATTTCCCCTATATCTGCATGTTCCCCTTTTCCATGTGTATCCCATGCTTATGCTTCTGGTCACACACTTGTAGAAAATTCTCCATGTACACTTCACACCACGTGCACCTAGGATCACATATATCCACATGTTGCTCGCATCACCCATCCATACTTAGTGTACCTTTGGTACTAGTACTTTGCTCCCTGTTTGGCATAATCAAGAAAAGCATTCTCATCATAAGATACTAATAAGAGAATCATGCATGATTCACACGACATCACCAAAGAGCATTGTTATTGACCAAATTTTACCCAGTAACTAGAGGGTCACTTCGTGACGGGCACTGGTCCGGCAGGGCACAATTAGCCTAAGCAATATGACTCTCACCTTCCGTTGGCCAAGTACCTTCGACGTATATCGAACGGTTCCCCTGTATCATACCGCTTGACCAAAGTCATGACGGGAGGTATATCGCAGGGAATTCGTTTACGTACGCCGAGTATATTGAATTCTCTCTCACACGTACCGTCCCCACGAGGTATATAGTGAGGCAATTCACGTACACTCAGGTATATCAAATGGCTTGTCCACACGTACTGATTGCCCGCAAGAGCAAGACGTATATCGTGAAAGTCACGCTAAAAGGGGGAACCCATTCTGATTCACCCAACCAACTGCATACCCCCATATAGGTGTCAAACCTAGGACATGCACTTTAGATTGCCGATTTTAACCCGAAACTATGCCAAAATTCTGAGTCGGCCTGCCGCCCAAATTTTCACGCATTTTTAAAACGGGACCCTGTCCGTGATCCTGGTTACAAGTCCATCCGTAGCTTTGCATATATTAAAAACCCCACTTTTCCAGGCTCGGGTCCCGTCCAGCATTGCATTTAGGAGAATTAAATACAAGTGAGAACATAATAATCGTAATAATCATGCTGAGTTCCGTCTCTAAAAACATTTCTCACTTCTTTATCAAAAATCCAAAAATAGTTTCTTCACTTTTTCTCAAAAATAAATCTCATTCTACTCCTTCTCAGGTCAATCGCAAGCCCTTGGCCTGGCTCCTATTAACTTCGGTCTTCAGTCAAATCACCCCAGAGTTTTCTCCATTTCTCGACTACTTCTTTCGAGTCCGTAATCCATCCATTTTCCATGGAGAATACAGATCAAGTACCAGTCTTATAGCCAGATCTGACGGCAGTCCTAGCTCAGCTCGTGTCCAAGATTGACAACCTCCAAACTGAGGTCCGAGAGATGAAACGAAACCAGGTTCCTATTGCTCAAGAGCCCGAGACCCTATTCCCTCGTGCTATGGGTCCGCCCGATCCTATCTGGGTTCCCGAAGAATATCAGCACGCTTCACGTGCCCCTCCTATAAATGGGTCGCCGCCTGCCCAGCTTTCGATGCCAAATATTGCCTAGCATGTGGTTAACCTGCCTATGGTCGTTGATCCAAAGGAG
Source organism: Sambucus nigra (assembly GCA_949130495.1). Lineage (NCBI taxonomy): Eukaryota > Viridiplantae > Streptophyta > Magnoliopsida > Dipsacales > Adoxaceae > Sambucus > Sambucus nigra. The sequence goes on along the minus strand of OX422210.1, from coordinate 622,305,184 downwards.
GAGGAGTTGAATAAAGTAAAAGAGGATCTCAAGATGCTCAACAAGATGTTCGACCAAGTCAGAATATCTGGGAATTACATAGACTACACCCACATGTCTCCTTATCCTAAAGCGAGGTTACCCGAGAAGTTTAAGATGCCAAATATCGAGAAGTTCGGAGGGAGTGGACGCCCGATTGTTCATCTTCGCGGTTATCATCGTTCCATGACTCTACTCGGGGCTTCTGAAGAAGTGATGGCCTAATTATTTTAGCAAACTTTGAAGGATAGTGCCCTCTGATGGTTTTTTTCTCTCGAGGAATCCAGAATCCGTAGCTGGGAGGATGTAGCCTGAGAATACATGTCGCAGTACAAATACAACGAAGAGCTTGAGGTCACTCATCGTGATTTAGAGCTGCTCAAATAGAACCATAGGGAATCAGTTAGTAACTTCAGAACCCGATGGAGGGAGCGAGCAGCTACCATGACCAATCGGCCATCTGAGGAGGAACAGGTCAACATAGTGAAGAATAACTTCTTGCCCCATATCCGAGCGACGATGGGAGGACAATACTATCCCCACTTTCGAGCTCTCAGAGAAATGAGAGTAGAAATTGAGGAAATCCTTGTTAAAACTGAGGTTAAACCGAAGAAGGTGTCTGGACAGTTCACCCCTAGAAAGTATGACAAGACTGCCAATGATAAAGTCTCAACCATCAACAACATCTCTCAACCAACCACATCATGGGCACCAGAAAGCCACCCTACCCCAATCCGAAGTGAATACACTGAGCTCCATGCTCCCCTCTCCAAATTTTACCAAGCCCTGTTAAGCCAAAACCTCATTAAACCCTTGGATCCCCGTCCATTGCCAAATCCACTCCCAAGAAACTTCAAGGCCGATGCTCATTGCGCCTTTCACCAAACTGCTGGCCATACCACCGACCAATGCTTTCACCTCCGAATCATAATCCAAGATCTCATTGACCGGGGTACCATGGACCCACCAGCCAATCCTAAGCCAAACACTACTCATAATCCACTCCCAAATCATGCCAATGCTATCTTATTAGAAGAAAATCCAGATTTTGATCCCTCAACTCAAATCACACCCATATACTCTCCTAAACCTCTTCAAATTTGCCCATATTTCCTCCTACACCCTACTAACCTCGCTGATCAGGCAATGTCACTCCTTACCAGAGCATGCATCGCTGTTCGTACCCCTTCTGAAAATGGAAATATGGAATTTTCAGAAGTGTTAAACCAACTCCTAGAGTTCGGGCTGAAATTGCCCTCACAGATGGTCATCAATTGCCAAAGGTTCAGTACACTGTTCTTGGAAGCACAAAAATGGGCTCGAGATTCAGACAAGTGGGTGGTACCAACCGATGAAGTCAGCCTAGATGATGTTGTCCAAATTATGGAAAACTTATTCCGGCAAACCAATAGCATTTGTAGTATCATCGGGTTACTTGATACTTTGAAGCTACAAGGGCACTTGGTCCCTTAAACCATACATATCCCCACAGAATGGGAAGAACTGTATGAAGAAGCCGTTGAAGTTGTGGAATGCATTGACTTTACATGGAAAGATAAAATTATTGCCACCGAATAGGGGGAAGAATTCAAATATTCGAGTGAAGAACAAGCTTCAGGAAGAACTCGCCCAGTAGACGACATATGTGGGATGATATCATTTGAAGAACTCCTCGGAGAAATAAACAGGGTGACAGAACAACCTGAGATTGACGAGGAAACGGTATTCATGTTCTTCCCTTCTTCAATAAATCACATGACCAGATCAGGGAGACATTACTAGGTTCCAAGCTCACTACCAACAAATGACAAAGGGAAGGGCATTGAAAACCTTCATATGCCAGAGATGACCATCGAGGAGAGCAATATCCTCGATCAAATGAAGAAAACTCATGCTAACATCACTCTATGGGGGATTTTCATGTCTTCCCAACTGCACAGAAATGCTTTAATCAAGCTGCTCACTGGACCCAGAGTTCCTCCTTCTACCATACCAGAAGAAACGGTAAATCTGGTCGGATCCTTGACCTCTACCCGAATGTTATCATTTTCTAAAGAAGAAATTCCCAGAATTGGGCCAAATCATAATCATGCACCCAACATCTCTGTCGAAGTTATGGGGAAGGCTGTGCCACTCTCTCTTGTCGATAACGGATTCACCTTGAATGTCTGCCCACTGAGAACCTTCAAGTGTTTAGGCCTGAAAGAAAGTGACCTCGCTCCAACCTCCGTCGTTGTATGTGCCTACGATAATACCTGTCGGGAGGTGATGGGATCCATAAAACTTATTATAGGGGTTGACCCTATAACCCCTGCCATTGAATTCCAAGTCATAGACATCCCAACTTGTTTCAACATGTTGCTCGGACGACCCTGGCTCCACAGTATCAAGGGTGTGTCTTCCTCACTCCATCAAAAATTGAAGTTCTTCATCGATGGGCAAGTCATCACCATTTTGGGCGACGATAAAAATATTGAGGGTGCAAGCACCAGTAGTCCAATCCTTGAGATACAACATGGGCCAAATGATATGCTCCTATCAGGATTCCGAGTTAACCCACTCCTACTCCCAGCAGGGGACGGTTTCAAAAAAAGGGTTTGTCCAGAATATGACCCTCATGGCAATGTCAATGTGATTCAGATGTTCAGGAACATGCACTTCATGCCCGGACTGGGGCTAGGGCAAAAGTAGCAAGGGATACTTAAGCCCATCGAACTGAAGAAAGATTTCCCTCTTTGTGGCTTGGGGTATCAACCATCAGAATAAGAACTCAGAATGATCCACTAGTCCCGACCAAAGAGAAGATTAGACTGCATCCAAACTATCCCAAGAGACTCCTTGAATGGATGATTCATCAAAGAAGGCGAAGACTTCCCCTTTTGCGATTTTCCAGAACCATGGTATGGCCACACAGACAAGAAGATGAAGACTGGAATGGAGATCTTTTTCAAAGATAGCTACCCATGGGCCGAAAGTTTCCAACACCGAGCACAATCGCTCATCAAAGATATCGAAGAGATTGAGGAAAGTTATTTCAAAGATTCCTTTAACTTACAGACACTGGGCTGGCACTCTCCATGGTTCATTCAGGCACTACATCAGTGGATCCATCCCATCTGACTAAAGTTGTTGAGACACCCCTCCTTAATTGGCATGCTGCGCCACTTCTACCTCTTGAAATCCCCCCTAACCCCAATTTTTACCCTATTTCTTTTTCTGTTGTCTATCCTCATTCAAATGTAATCGATACCTCTTTTGATAAGGTTCTCAATGCTATTTTTCCTTTCAATGAAATAAATGAAGATTTTGAGTATCTTGCAGTGCCTTACATTAATTGTTTGGATTCTAATCAAACTTTTGATGATGATGATTTTGCAAATGAACAATTCTTAACTGATCTAAATAAGGTTAATAATAAACAACATAACCACATTTAAGTTAATGAAGAAAAAACTATTGTTATTAATCTCGGTTCTAGTAGCCAACTGCGCGAGATTAGGATAGGAGCCACCCTTGACGAGCATGAGCGCGCACAGCTCGAAGAATTTCTTAAGGAATTTGTGGATGTCTTCGCATGGTCTTATGATTATATGTCCGACATTGATCCTGAAATAGCTCAGCATGAGATCCCCACTCTCCCAGATTACAAGCCGGTTAAACAAAAATTGAGAATGCTCCGCACCGAATGGTCGCTCAAGGTCAAAGAAGAGATGGTCAAACAGTTGAACGTGAGTTTCATTCGTGTGATCGAATACCCCACATGGCTAGCCAACATAGTACCTGTGCTGAAATCATGAGGGAAGGTTCGAATGTGTGTGGACTACCGAGATTTAAACAAAGCTTCTCCAAAGGATGATTATCCGCTACCCAATATCGACATGATCGTGGACAACACAGCCAATCATGCTCTCAAGTCATTCATCGACGGGTTTGCCAGATACAACCAAATTAAGATGCACCCAGACCACCAAGAAAAAATCGCATTCATCACCCCATGGGGAACCTTTTGCTACACTGTCATGCCATTTGGTCTCAAGAATGCTGGGGCCACCTACCAAAGGGTTGCCACAACCATCCTGAACGATCTAATTCACAAAGAAGTCGAGGTTTATGTGGATGATAAGATTATCAAGTCCAAAACTAGAGAAGGTCATGTTCCCACTCTCCGGAAGTTCTTCGAACGACTGCGACGGTATCAGATGAGACTCAATCCACAGAAATGTGTCTTCGGTGTTACAAAGGGAAAACTCTTGGGATTAATGGTCAGTGAGAAGGGGATAGAAGCAGATCCTTCAAAGCTGAAGGCCATACTTGAGATGCCACCGCTTCAAACAGAGAAAGAAGTTCAAGGTTTTCTTGGGAAATTATAATATATCAGCCGGTTCATCAGCCATCTAACCTCCATTTGTGAACCGATCTTCAAGCTCCTTCGAAAGGATTCAACTAAGGTTTGGAACGAGGCCTGTCAAGAAGCATTTGAACGAATCAAACAAAATCTGACCCAACCCCCAGTGCTCATGCCACCACATCCTCGTCTCCCTTTGCTCCTATACCTAACCATAACTGACACTGCAGTTGGGGCTTTGCTAGCCTAATACCTTGAAGACTCCCGCAAAGAAAGATCCATCTATTACGCCAGTCACAAATTGGCCGGGTACGAGGTCAACTACACTACTTTGGAAAAAGCGTGTGCCGCACTTGTCTGGGTCACCCAAAAGTTATGACACTACATGCTCGCCTTCCCCATCAAACTTGTATCCCGAATGGATCCCATCAAATACCTGCTTGAGAAACCCGCCTTATCCAGTTGAATGGTCCGATGGTTGATGCTCCTAACCGAGTTCGATATCATGTACGTGACGCAGAAATCAATTAAAGGAAGAGGTATCTCTGACTACCTCGCTGATTACCCCGTAGAAGAAGCAGATGTCTGGATCTCCAAATTCGCAGATGAAAATATCCTCTGCACCGCTCAAGACAACCTTCGATGGTAAATGTTCTTTGACGGCACTACCAACAAAAAGGGATATGGCGTTGGGATACTTCTGATCGCCCCAGATGACTCCCACACTCCCATCGCCATCAAATTGGATTTACCTTGCACCAACAACATGATAAAATACAAGGCATGCACAGTAGGCCTCAAAGTTGCTCTCAAGAAAGGTATTCAATACCTTGATGTTTACGGGGATTCTGCCCTCATCAGCAGTCTAGTGTTCAGAAAGTGGAAAGTCAAGGACGAAAAGCTCCCATTCCATTCCCACTTAGATGAGTTAGCCTCCCGATTCCGAGATATCACCTTCCATTACCTACCTCGAGCAAAGAATAACCTAGCCGATGCACTCTCTACCTTGGCCTTTACGGTCGACATGCCCGAAGGAATAACAATTACCCCCTTCCTAGTAAGCAAGACAAACCAACCCACTGCTACCATATTGAGCTTGTCTCCACCGAAGATCCCAAACTAGCCGATTGCTGGTACTATGATATCTGGTGCCTCCTCAAATATGGTAGGTATTCCGAGGGTTCCAAAAAGAAAGATCGAACAACCCTCCGAAGACTGGCCTCCTAGTACATCATCTGTCATAAAGCTCTACTCAAGAGGAACTTCGATGGAACTCATCTACACTGTATCGCAGGGGCTGAGATTGAGAAGTTAATACAGAAGATCCACAGTGGGGAATGCGGGGCCCACATGAACGGTCACATTCTTGCCAAGAAGATCATTCGACAGGGCTACTACTGGACCACCATGGCCCAAGATTGCACCGCCTATGTCCGGAGATGCCTCAAATGCCAACAGTTCTCCAATCTTCAACACCTGGCTCCGCAAGAATTATACAACATGACCTCTCCCTGGCCGTTCTCCACCTAGGGTGTCGACATCATAGGGAAGGTTACACCAAAGCTGCAAACGAACATGAGTTCCTCCTAGTTTTCATTGATTACTTCACCTAATGGGTCTAAGCTGAGTCATACGCAGTATTGAACGCCAAGAAAGTGGCCAAATTCCTCGAGAAAAATATCATCTGCCGATACGGGGTCCCGCACAAGTTAGTGTCAGATAACGGGTTGCACTTCAAAGCAGAAGTCACAGAAGTAGTCAATGAGTACGGGATTCAGAGACACAAATCTTCTCCCTACCGACCTCAGACCAATGGTGCAGTTGAAGCCGCCAATAAGAACATTGAAGCCATCATTAGTAAGATGACTGAAAGCTGTAGGGATTGGGCTGACCGGATCCCGTACGCCCTCTAGGGCTATCGAACCTCTACTGGGGCTACCTCTAGTCTGGAATCTCAGCGCTCTACGACTCTTCTCATCTCCCTTCTATTCTTAAAAAAAAACTCTCTTCATTTCCCTCTACCCAGAAGTACGCGGGCCTGATCCTCTATAAAAAAAAACATTTTTCAAGAAAAAAAAAAATTCAAAAAACCCAGAGGTACGTAGGCAGCTCATACATCTTACAGGAGCACGACCCTTTCTTTTTCACAAAATACTATTCTTTTCTTATCTCCGAGAATGGAACTTCATTCTAACAAATACTTGAACAAAAGGATTATGTATGCCTTAGCGATCGGTATTGATAATTCAAAATTACAAAATTCATTGAAAGGCACAACCGAATGATCAGAAACTTGCTTATTTTATCAATAAGAAATTTCAGCACAGATTACATAAGAAAATGAACGGATAACTCGCTTCCCCCTACTTCCATAAAAAGCCAAATAATATCCCCATATATATTCCCTATTACACAAATAAACTCTCCAAGAGTCCTACCCATAGCTACCAGAGGAGCCTGCACCCTCATCATCTACATCCTGGGGTCCCCAAATTTCCCATGCCTGAACAGTGTATCGTAAACACTCCATGGACCGATAAGCCTGAACCAGCTTCGAAAAAACCACAACACCCCCTTCCATGGTATTAAATAAAACAAACCACCTTTGTCCAGTCTCCACTGCCAACATTTTGCTGACTACTCTCCTCCATAACCACTTCATATAATCCCCAGGGACATGCCAAACTCTCCCGACAGACTGAGAGGGACGGGTCGACGGACGTCGATTCTCCCACAGAGATCCAATCAACAGACGCAGGCGTCGGTCAAAATGTCTACCGAAAAGAAATTTAGTCTCCGAGGTGGCATGACCTGTGCCCAACCAAATGGGCGCAAAATCCGCCAAGGGAAATAGAAAGAGGTCTGTCTGAGACTAACCGGTCGCATATATGAGTACTCTCCTAGCTCTAGGACAGGCAGCAACTGCCCCCACCAAGGCACTGACCAATACAAATTCCGAGTCCCATGCTCCACAAACCAATTCTCCCAGCTCGCAATATCCAGTCCAACATAGAAGAAGTTGGGCATAACTGATAAAGGATATTCTGAAGGAGTCACTAGGAGGAGTCTTTCAGACAACCACATGAACAGCATCACGGGGCTACCCCTAAGAAAGTCAGAACGACCTTCTCTCCAGACATCCAGGCCATTCAGGTTCTCCGCCAGTATCACCGCCGCAGGATTGCGACGCTATGACATCCATGAAGTAATGGCTGCAAGTTGCGGGTCCACCAGCAGTTCCCCAATCACCAGCAGCAATTTTGAGACCAGGCCCAGAGCAACGGCTCCAGCATAGCCAACACCACCTACTTCCAGAAAATGCACGGACTGTAGCACCACCGGGAGGGAGATCATTCCTCCAGCAACCAGTGATCTGGCCGCCGAAGGCGAAATATGAAGAAGCCCGGCCAACAAATCCCTAGGAGAACGGGAAAATCCAGGCAAAGTCGCAGCAACACGGGGATTTATACCCAGCATGGCAGAAAATTCCTCGTAGGTAGGATAGACTTCATCCAACCCAAAGAGGAATACATGGTCTTTGGGGTACCAGAATTGTACCGCCGCCATCAACATGTTCCACTCAAAAGGCCGATTGTGCCACAAGGAGACTCGACGCATGTTGAAAGCATCATAGTCGATATTATAAGAGCACATTGCTTCCAAGGTTTTGAGGTTGTTAGTAAACTCAATGCTACCAGGGAGAGTCATCTTGCAAGTCTAAGAGAAAGTGGGCAAGTAAGTAAGAATGCGAAGGTGTAATGAAAACACTCCACCCTTACCCCTTTTTATACGTGGGAACCCTCACAAGATACATAATCCCTGCAGAAATTGAAGGGAATCTTACCCCACAAAATACAAAAGGCTTAAGAGGGTACCAATCCAAGCTTTGAATTGATGGGACTGGACTGAACTGTCGATAGGCAGGACAGGGTTCTTGTCGATCGACAACCCCCCATTTTTAGAAATTTCTCTTTTTTTCCCTCTTTTGACAGATCAGAAAACTCAATAACAATAAATTGATATTCTCAACAAAATTTTAAAATCCCTTTTTCTCCTTATATAATTTCCCCTTTTAATTTAAAAAAAAAAATTCCCTCAAAAATTCCAAAAATACTCCTTTTTACGATCTCAGCATCAAAGTAAAAAGCGCATGTGTATGCATTCATTCATCATTAATAAAAGATAATAAAAAACTCCATTGCATTGCATCTAATTATTTTCTGTGTTACATCAATTTTGCTGGAAATAAAAAGCAAAAGCAAAAACAACGGGACTCAGCCCGAACCCACATTCTCTCCCTCTCTCTCACCTACCTTTCTCTCTAAGAGCTTCCACCCCTGCGACGTGGTCTCTTTCCCCTACAGCGAGATGATGCACCACCATTACCCGAGCTAGAGTCTTCTCCAGACGAAGTAGATGGCACCAAGCAAGAAGAAATAGGAACCGCATCCCGAGTATGGGCAGTCGTCGAAGATATCCAGTCTCTGATGTCTCTTAGCCAAGTGGTCGACACTCGAACTTGCTGGAAGAAAAAGGCAAAATCAGTATCAAAGCAGAGATGACCAAAACAGAAAAGAAAGATGGAGAATAACAGAAAGGTATACCGCAGGTCGGAGAACCTCCTCTGTCAAACTCAACTCCTCCGAATCCATCTCATGAGGACGATGCAACATAGGCACTATCCCTCCATCAGCCCGCCGAATGTTGTATGAAGGAGTATGAAATCGCATGAAAGGAACCTCTAAAGTCGCCACCGCAAATGCCGTCAGATCGTCGCCATTGTGGGAAGATCCCACCGCCCGACTCAAACCCGCAGGAGGGAAAGGCAGGGCATTATATATGTTGGGCGCCATCAACCAACTCGGTACAAAGTCCATATAGTCATACGATGCAGCCGTATCAGTGTACAATAAGTAGGACATGCCGATCATCATCGCGATCCTCGCATATTCTGACAACAGTCGCTCTCGCCTCATAGACGTAGGAGGCTGTGCAGGTGGAACCACCACCTCCTCCTCAGAAATCTATCGAACCATCCTTTCCCTGAGATACCAGGAATGGATGAACTCATGTGCCAGCAGACGCCTCATCTGTGCGTTCACCCCGGTCGTCCTCGCATCTTGAATGGCTTTCCCCCAGGGATAAAATGTCACCTGAAAATCTCCAAGCAGGTATAAATCAATACAAGATCAGAAGGCGCAAAAACCAAGACTGAAAATGGAAAGAGTCTTACCCTACCAAAGGTCGGGTCATTCAAGACCTGACGCACCGCCTCCAAAGAGAGAGATCCCTTCGACTGCCGATTGGCCTTATGCCATCGATATAATCGGCAGGAGTCCCCAACAGTGTCATCCTTCAGAGCGATCAACGGGGTATTGCACCCAATGACCTCATAAAACCACGTCTGTCAAAAGATAAGAATTCACAAACAAAAAGAGACACATAAGGAAAATGCGAATGTATGAAAGGAAAATGTGAATGCATGAAAAGAAATGTGCAAACTGAAGAATACCTCAAGAAGGTACGTGGCTCCAGTAAAGGTCTGCCGGCAGCACCGACTGAATGCATCTAGAGAAGAGTAAAGGGTATCCAAAGTCAGAATCCCCCAATCATAGAAAAGGATGTTCGAAAACATCCTCGAGTATGTCAAGAACCACAAATGGATGACGTCGCCACTCGACACCACCATAAAACCTCCCAACACTAGAAAAATAAATAACCGAGCCATCTGCCTCACTTGCAGCCCGTCCTCCACATCAATCACCCTGCCCAACAGAACATCCTTCAGCAGGGACAATCGGATAGAATCCCCAGAAACTATCTTCGCTACATCACCAAGTGCCGCACGCACTGCCTCCGGTATCACCCACAAAGAGAGATCCACCTCTATCTGCTCTCCATTACAATCCAGCCCCAATAGCTGCTGCACGTCTATGGGAGTCACAGTCATCTCCCCAAAGTCGAAATGGAAGGTGTGGGTAGTATCCTACCACCTCTTCCCCAAAGCGCACATGATCGCTGTCGAACGAGGCATCTCATCCAGTGCAGATGCCAACCTCCCCAAACCCGCTGCTGATATCACCCAATGCACCACAGGTGGGAGATGCTTCCAGACATCCCTGAGCCCCGTCGTCCCACGGGCGCGCATGTTCTTCAAAGAAATATCAGACTGGCAAAAAGAAAAAAATCTCATCAGAAGTCAAGAAAGAAAGAAAAATCACCAAAAAGAAAGGAATACCAATGGTCGGGTTACTTACATAACCACCAGGATTCCCTCTCGAAGAGAAATGACGCGACGGCTCCCGCAGCAAAGTCCGCTCATCCGCAATAGGCTCAAACGCATCAAAGGAGTTCTCACTTCCCAAAACAAGAGGCGCTCTGACCCTCCACTCCATATTCGCCCAGTCATCAACGGTCAACCACTCCCTGTGGACTGCAGTGCTCACAAAAGCGGCCATTTCTTGAAGATCGAAATGCTATAACGATTTGCAGAGAAATTGCAGAAAGAGAGAAAGCAAAGAAGCTGTGAAAAAATGAAGGGATTCTCCCCCTTTATATAGAATGCCAAACGTCATGCCGATCGACACTGACCCCAACCATACCAATCGGCACTGACTCCTTACGTTCCCGAGGTAGTCCAAAAGTTTGTGCCACTGCCGAATGGCACCCCTCATACCATGCCGACCAGCACCCCCCCCTTAAATTTCGTACGAAAATTCCCAAAAAATACCAGAAAACCCCGAAAAATCCTCAAAAAATTCCTAAAAATCCCAGGAAGGATCCAGAACATTTTCACTAGGAAAATTTCGCATTCCCTCAAGTGGAACCCCTATTTCCCAGTGGAATACTCAAAAACCAAGTGAATCTCCTCCCGTCAAAGCCCTGAAAGATCCCTAAGGATCGACTAATCACTTCCCCAGCGGAGTTTTTACAGCACCAAAATCGGTTGTTCCCCCTGCAAGGCCTCCTTAGGAAGCAAAAGCTTCCCCAGCTCAGATCAAAATCACAAAGCACTTTCTCCAACATAATCAAAATCCAATCTTTATCCACTCTTAGGTCAAAATTGACCTCGATCTTGGATCGTCACCTGAGTTAGGTCAGAATTAACCTCGGTCCTCGGTCGTCACCACTCTTAGGTCAGAATTGACCTCGGTCTTGGATCGTCACCTGAGTTAGGTAAGAATTGACCTTGGTCCTCGGTCGTCACAACTCTTAGGTCAGAATTGACCTTGATCTTGGATCGTCACCTGAGTTAGGTCAGAATTGACCTCGGTCCTCAGTCGTCACCACTCTTAGGTCAGAATTGACCTCGGTCTTGGATCGTCACCTAAGTTAGGTCAGAATTGACCTCGGTCGTCGGTCATCACCACTCTTAGGTTAGAATTGACCTCTATCTTGGATCATCACCTGAGTTAGGTCAGAAATGACCTCGGTCCTCGATCGTCACCCCTCTTAGGGCAGAATTGACCTCGATCTTGGATCGTCACCTGAGTTAGGTAAAAAATGGACTCGATCCTTGATCGTCACCACTCTTAGGTCAGAATTGACCTCGATCCTAGGTCGTCACCTGAGTTAGGTCAGAAAAGACCTCGGTCCTTGGTCGTCACCACTCTTAGGTCAAAATTGATCTCGGTCTTGGATCGTCACCTGAGTTGGGTCAGAATTGATCTCGGTCCTTTTTCGTCACCACTTTTAGGTCATAATTGACCTTGGTTATTAGATCTTCACCCTAAGCCCATAAAATTGGCTTTGATCCGCAGAATCGGTCACCCTCATCACTTAAGCCCACAGATTTGGTTTTGACACACAATATTTGTCATCCCCCAGCATCACTTCAGGTCCTCAGAATAGACCTAAACCTTTGATCGTCATTCAAACCATCCCCAGCACACCCCTCAGGTCCTCAGAATCGGCTTCAACCCTCTAAATCGATCATGCTCCCTCAAAAGCATCATGTGGTGTCTATTCGACGGTTATCATTTATTCCAAACACACCCATCGAGGGGCTCTATAGACACCCCATTTTGTTACCCCCTAACTCTCCATAGGTCCCTAGTACCTCCCTTCATCACTACAAACCCAAGTCATACCCCGAGTACTGACCTAGAAGCCATCAGGCACTCCCAGGCTCCGTTTGACCAAAAAGTTAAACTCTTCAGCTCGTCCAAGGCTGAATGAATCTTCGAAGGGCACTGAAATACCTTTCCAACGGTCCGTCCCGTGTGTGATTCTGGCTTACCATGCGGACGCACGATCCGTTTGCATTCGAAACTTGATCCAAAGGACACCGGGTGCTCCCGGGCTCTGTTTGACCTAAGTCAACTCTTCAGCTCAAACGAGGCTAAATGAATCTTTAAAGGGCACTGAAATCCCTTTCCAACGGTTCACTCTGTGCACGATTCTAACTTACCATGCGGACCAACGATTCATTTGACTCCAAGAGGTCACCGAATGTTTCTAGGGCCCGGTTGACCAAAGTCAACTACCCAAATCGGGTCAAACTCTTTGGAATGTTAAAGTACATCTCCTAACCTTTCCAATGGTCCACCCCGAGCACAATTTGGACTTACCATGCGGACGAACGATCTGTTTGCGACCGAACGATTCCCCGTCCAATGGATCGACAAATGCTTCTGAGCCATATTTGACCCAAAGTTAACTCCCGAACCTAGAAGTGGTCCAAAGGACTTTAAAAAGTCTCTGAATTACCTTTCCAACGGTCTACCCCGTGCACGATTTTGACCAACGATTTGCCCTCGGCAGCCAATTTTCCGAAAAGGACTGAAACACACTACCAAATGGCAGGTTCTAGACCCTGCCTATCGGTAGGTGCCGATAGGAAGGACCAAGTATTTGTCGATCGGAAGTGACCTGGGCCTATATAAGGTGGCCTTAACCTCATTTGCAAGGGGAGCCCAAATCTGATAAAAATCACTCTCAGCAAATCCCAAAAACCTCTCTTGAAGACAACGCCATTTCAACATCCAAATCCCTTTCTAACTTCCACTTTTCATTATCCTTTTCATCAAAATTGGTTAATTATACACTCTCCATCATCATCCAAGTGCAAGGACAACTCTCCAACATTCAAGATCAAGCTCAAGATTTTCAAGAAGTTCCAACTTTCTCAACTCTCTCTTCAAATTCTTTTAAATTCTCAATAACTTATTTTATTACCTAGCACTTTTATTATCTCATCTCACACATCCTAATATACTTTTTATTTAGTATTATTGCACATCTCTTATTTTTATATAAATAAAACCCAAAAAATAAGAAAAAGAGGGTTTGCTCATAAATTCCAAATAGGGATTCTCATACTTTTCTCACACTTTTCTCACAACTAAAACACTTTTTCTACACACACACACACACTCACAAATAAGAGATCCCCCATTTGGATTTATGGAATAAACCCCGCCCCTTATTTTGTATGCGAACTATGTGGACTTTGATGCTTTTATAGGCTACATAGGCGTCTCGGGGTAAAACCCGAGACTCGAGTCCTATTCTCACTTTCTCTCTCATTTTCTATCTTCTCTAAATCCAATTTCTTATATTCTATATACTTGTTCTTAGTGACGTATCACCCCATATGCGTTATCGTTCCGTTATAACGATCAACGTAAGGGTAATTGCGTAAATCTTATTTTTTAATATTATTTTTATACCTTCCTACGGATGACTCGCTTTATCTCTTCCATGATACAAGTCGAGGATTCCTATCTCCACTATATATATACACATGCACACATATCACGGGGAAAATAAAAAGGGAAAATAACAAACATCCATGAGAGACCGAAAGGGCGGAATGGGTGCCTAAAACCTTTCCATTTCGTAACTTAGCCTCTGAACCCTTCTCGAATCATTTTGGTTTCGTATGCACCAGTATGTCTTTGGATATCATCCTTCTGGATGGCTTCCCCTTTTTCTTTTATCTGTTTTGAGTAAAATAGACTGGTAACTCTAAATCTCTCTACATTTTTTACACCTCATCTCAAACGAAGCCGACCGAAGCGCTCCCGAGAGGGATGCACGGGTCCCGAGGATCCTCCTTCACATGCCCACCCGCGGCGAGGATCGGGGATGGCCACAATATCCACCAGTCTTCATTAAAACTTTACTAAGGAAAAGCTTAGTGGGAAAAAATGAAAGTGATGAAAAAAGTATAACTTTTGTGATCATTGAATCAGTGTTGGATGTGCTTTGTGTTGCACTATAAAAACCTTTAACAAAAATACCCAATGAAAAAAATATAGTTAAATAAATAAGATTATAACGCGCATATGTCCATAATTATCATGTTCTTCGATTCCCCCTAATAAAATGCTTCCTCTTATTGGATAATCCCCCTCATTGTGACATTTTTTTAATGATTGAGTCGATGCATATCAGTTTCATACAGAAACTTCTGGAATGTTTCTTTCGATAATGACTTGGTGAAGATATCAAACAAGTTGTTACTATCTCATTTTTCTTCTGAAGTTTAACTTTTGTAAAGAAGGATGAACATATAACTTTATCGGATCTATTTGACTTCAATAATATGACTTTCCTGGAGTTCATATGTTACATAACTCTTTTAGAGTTCATGTATGTGGAAATACTGAAATGTATCCATTATATCTCTCATGATGTAGCCTATTTGAATTTGGGTTATACAGTCACCATTGCCTTCATAAGTAGTAGTAGGAACATATGTTGTTGGAGGGTAAATCATAAGTTTTTTATTGCTACTTGTGACGATCACAAAGATAGCGTGCATCTACATAACTGACAAGAGATTTACTGCAATTATGATGTCCAATATCATGCATTATGTTATGTATAGAAAATTTAACAATGCAATAATAACATGCAAATATGGAACTTCTGGACCAAATTATATTTTTCATCCTCATTGGGATGATATGGATATTTTAATATCCAAAGATAAAAAATCATGGGTATTCAAAATGGCGTTCTTAATATATATTATAGTATTGCAGGACTTCTCAATCCATTTAACTGATGGATTAATATTAAATCAAAATTATTCTCGATTTGCAGGCCAAGACAATAACAAATTACCTCAAGGTCATTCATTTTTGAATTCCTTATTTGAGAATTTTTTTATTTCAATTGATCTATTCAAGAGAACATCCTTTAAAGTTTTTTTTAATAATGGCACATTGTGATATTTGATTATTTTCATATCCATTCCTTAGACAATTATTTGCTCAAACGATTGTATTTATATCCATATGGATTCTTAGTTGATTTGAGTGTGGACTCCTTGACTTTGCTTTAGGCAAAGAAAATTATTCTAGGATTTATATATATATTCTTTGTCTAAGTTCCGTATAAATAAGCAGCTTTAATATTAATGACTCTCATATAATATATTTCAAAAAACTGCTATGCTAGTCAGATATCTGAAAAGTATTTACGTTCGTAACAGGATGGTATGTTCATATATAGTTAATATGCGATTTCTAAAAGAAACCTTGTGCCACAAGTTGCGAACTTTTAAGCGAGTTTCTCACTTCTCTTTCTTCTTAGGGTAGATTACACCAAACCCATTGATTTTTTTACACCCAACCCATTTTCAATAAATTATTAACATTTTTATGCATAAAATCATCTTTTATCAACTTTTTTTTTTATGAAAATAGGTTGGGTGTAAAAAAAATCATTGTTTAGGGGGTTTTGGTGTCACTTATCCATCTTTTAAACACTCATCCGCAACCTTCAAGGTTAGCGTCTTATGGAGTTTGTACTATAGGTGAGAATACACCACGTTTATTTAGAAACTCGAATTATGCCATCATGGCATTTACTTATTTTGGCCATTATATTATTTGTCGACATTCATTCATAATATGTGAATTTATATCATCACTGCCCATTAATATTTGTAGCTACAAAATATATAATTATGTCATCAATAATCATCTTTGGCGATCCTACTTTTCTCTTGTATATGTATAAAATACAAAGATTTAATTAATATTAGGCATCTTTGTCTACTTCAGGGGCTTTATAGTCACTTCAGGGACTTCTGTCTTTTTATAGACAATAACCTCTTTTGGGATTTTAAAGAAAGTGAATCTTTTGTTTATAACCTCTTCTTCAGCGCTATGTATAGCATCTCCTGGCGCGTTATTTGGGCATGCTTTTATTTAAACTCCACTATTAGGGAGTCAAGTAGTTGGGATCTATAGGTTTACCACGCTTCAGGCGTGCAATACATTTATTTTGTTCTATTGGGTCAATGATTATGGCTAGCACATTTGTAACTAGTCCATGTGACTAAATTCATTTTAAGTTTCGTAACCATTTGATGTTACAATATCATACATCAATTCTGCATTGAGCGATACGAGGGATTAAATGAGACTAAGTGGTAGTATTCCACGATAATTCATGTCGTTCTTCAAAAATAATTTTGTACTTAGGTTTTCTCCCCCTAATGGTGGGAAGAGTGTCTCAACAAAATAATTTTTTTTCAAAATAGGCGATAAAAACTATATTTATAATAGTTCAATAGATGATGAATTCTATATATACCATTGTGATAACAATAGTTATCAAATATTGATCATTTTATAATATCAAATAGTTGAACCATGGAGCTTCAAGCTCATGACAAACTACGATTCTACAATAATAAATGTTGTATAGTATAAACCCATGAATAATGAAATGATGGTTTGCTAGTGTAAGCTTCTGGCTTCAAACATTTGCAACATTTTTTTTAATTATTTATTTCAATATAGTACCCATGTTTTCTTATACCCATAAAATGAAAGAAATTTCTTCATGAATTGATTTCATATAACTCATCACATATGAATTGGAAGGTACCACATAACATCACATAGGATATTTTGGAGCCTTAGGTTCAACTATGGTTGAAACCTTTACTATATTTTGGAGCCTTAGGTTCATCTATGATCGAGCTTTGAAGTCATTGGATCATTTTTCGCGTTCGAGAATCCCCTCCCTTCTTTCACTCCGTCCCGAAGAGTAACTAGTACCAATTTAGTCACGTTTTCATGTTCCAATTGTTCCGTTTTTTATTATTCTCAAAGGAGAAGATTATTCTCTTTACCAAACATATACGGATCCCATCACGATCTTATAATAAGAACAAGAGATCTTTCTCGATCAATCCCTTTGCCCCTCATTCTTCGAGAATCAGAAAGATTCTTTTAAAGTTTGAATTTGTTCGTTTGGAATCTGGGTTCTTCTACTTCATTTTTATTAACTTATTTTATTTATTTAATAGGAATATTTTTTTCTCTTCTTTTTTTATATCATTCCTTAAGTCCCATAGGTTTGATCCTTTAGAATTTGACCCATTTTCTCATTGAGCTACCAAGTCAGAAAAAACTTCTAGTTTTTTAGAATTGTGTGAGCTGTTCATTGTCTGCTAGACAAATGTCATTATATAATGACAATTCATTTGTCAATTACAACATTCAATATATATTGTGAAATGTGTATGAGTCCAAATGTATAGGTTGACAATAATAATTTATGTTACGGTTAAGTGTTTGGTGATCAAACATAAACAAATGGAAGTATTTCATATATTCAAAGAATGGGACAAATAAAAAAAACTTTAAGCTTTGTAACAAAGAATCTTAGAAACTTAATAATCTCAAAAGAATTTCATATTTAAGGATATAGATCGTTTATGAAAAATAATTCGAAGGAATATGTGTTTAAAAATCATGCATTTTGATGACTTTGAATCATCACAAATTAGAATTTAATGAGTACGCTTAAACACAAAAAACCTTAACTATACGGAGATCAAATTATAATGTATATTTAAAGGAGAGAAAAATTGATTAATAAAAGTTTGGAACTTTGAGTTCATAACTAATGAATTAAAATTTTATATGCTTATAATGTTTCAGATACTCCAGGCTCGAAAATAAGAAACTTAAGGTTTATAATATAGAACTAGTGAATAAACCTTTAGGTTCTGCCAAAACTTTAGGTTTGGCCTTATATTGATCCATTTTTTTCAGAACCGTGTAATAAATAAAAAATAGTTGAGGATATGTCATGGATCACTAAAAGAATTTTGACTAATAATCTTTATTAAAATGAATAATAACTTCATGTTCTCATTTTAAGTAACAACTTTACTGACATAATAAATAGAACTTCAGTCTGAATATATGATTATTTAGAACTCCAAGTTCTCGGGACAGAGATTTAGAACTCTAGGTTTCATTCAATGTCACATGTATATAAATCTTTGGATTCATATAAATTATAAAAGTAAAACCTATGATTTCAGATCCTAAATTAAAATAATTCAAAAAGCGCCTGGTGCGAATTATGTATAAAACTTTATATTTTATCATTTGTGTGTGAGAATTTCTAATTCTATATAAATTGCCGAACTTCAGGTTCAATATTACTAATGTCAAATGACATTAAATTCTCTATCATTTTATATCAAAATTTCAGGTTTGATTCGGAGTAAACATGTGAGAGAATATTCCAAAGATCTCTCTCTCTCTCTCTCTCTCTCTCTCTCTCTCTCTCTATCTATCTATCTATCTATCTATCTATCTATCTATCTATCTATCTATCTATCTATCTATCTATCTATCTAGGGTATACCCGTGCCGATGGCACGGTGATAAATTTGCTCATGAGTATTTGCCCTTATAGCACTCTTACCTTCCTCCAAAGTATTTGTGATTATAGAACACTCACTCTCGTGTATGGTGTTATTCATTTACACTTTTGTAACACTAAACATTCAAGCTTTATGTTTTTGTAAGACTACATATTCTATCTAAAAAAAATCTTGCAAAAATTTATTGTTAGGTAAAATAATACAATTTTGTATCATATTATGGCATTCAAATCTTATCGAATTTCTTATCAAACAAACAAACATTATATTGGTTAGTGACAACAAAATATAAACCATGCCTACCAACTAAATTTAGAATGATCCTAACATGTGTAGGCCGAATAGTCATATGAATATCAAATTTAATTATTTTACATAAATATACTTATGCATGGTACACAAATTTGTTTTTGATACTATATTTCTGTCTCATAGTTTACCCGTGCCGATGTCACGGCGATAAATTTGTTTCCATGATAAATTTTTTCCCTTGTTGCCAATAATACAAATATAAATTCCTGGTTGTCATCTAATGGTATACTTGTGACATGACAAAATGTCATTTCAATTGGTTTGGAACGAATTGTAAAATTGGTTATCGAGATATATCTACTGTTATCAAAGAAGTACAAAAATTGATTCTAAAAACCCAAATCCAGCTTTACATATTTTGTTATGAAAAGGATCAATTAATCCATTTCCCATTACAAATATAACAAAAAAGAAAGTCATATGTAGTAGTTGTGTGTTGTATTATAATTTGTACAAATATTTCCATGGTAGAACTCACAAAATTAAAGTTAATTTTTCCATCCTAGTTATTTCTTAATGTGTGGGACCCATAATAATTTTAGATTAAAATAATTCAAAATAATTCTATGATAACTAAATAATCGTGATAGAAAACGACAAAATTAATCAAATTTCAGAATATTAATGTTCAACTTTTAAAACTTCAAAGAAACATGTTTGCTATCAAATTAAAAATAAAAATTAAGAATAACATGTTTGATGAGCAGCTCCAAAATTGAAAAAAAATAGATTAAAATATAATGACATGACACAATGCAAACCATAGATAAAAAATCATTAGTTTACACTCGTGTTTACAAATACAACGTTTATTTATGAATTTAATTTCTGTAAAAAATGAAAAATTGGGTCTACATAAAAAGGTTTTACTGTCTAGCCTGCATTCTCAGTAGTAGTGGGTCCCTTATGTCAGAATTGACCAACCCTTTTTCATCAATTTTCACTGCTAAGCCTTTAGCGCCAGAAATTTGTTCAATGCCGCAGTACGCCAATTATTTAAATTTAAAACTGCATTCTCAGTAGCAATCATCACTGTTTCAAATCTAAAAAATCATTACTGGTTGGATGAGCCACTTGCTAAAAATCTAAGCTTTATCATATACCTAACATTTTTTGTTTATTTAATAATAAAATAAAATTAGGTTCACCAACCAATTATTTCCCAATAAGAAAAAAAGGTATGTAATCATCAAAATAAGAAGCTACGGACTCCATTCATCCTTAACACACAGTGTAAGAAAAAATCATTTAGCTAGTAACTGTTCAAATATACTACAAAATAAAACGAAAAATTAAAAAAGTAGAATACAACCAATACTCATATTCCACATGACTGTTGGATCATATGACAGGTATCCATCACATTTCTCCTCAAAGTGTGGGAATGATGAAAATAAAGTTAAAAACAATAAGAAACCATTTGAGTAAAAGAGAGGACTCTTAAACAAAACTCTATACTGATTGACGCATTTTTTCAAACACATGGCAAGATTTGTGTTTTTGGCCTCCTATCTTTGATTCAATCGTCTCTGCAACACATAGGTTCAAAAATGAAAAACATCAGAAAATGAAAACTGGAAAATTAAATTTGGGCACTGGAATGCGGGATCAGCAAAGAGACTAAAGGAATGGGCACTGGATCAACAACTTGGGAGTAGTAACACAAATAATAACTGAACAATGAATAATTAAGAAACCGACTTCATGTAATCATTCTTGTAGAGATTTTCATCAACACAGATGCACCAAACCGAGTTCAGATTTGTTCATAGAACACCTGTATGTGGCGTGAAAAATGTATGCGGTGTTAATACCTTAACAATAAACCTTATCTACCCTAAATTGGCAGTGTGTACCACATATATTCGGAACATTAACAAAACGTAATAAGCCTTCTATAACCAAAAAGGTATTTCCTCATGCTTTGTAAACATATCAAAAGAAAAATAGAAACAACCCTGTTTAAGAGGGTAGGTGAGATAAAATGTCCGATATCTCAAAACGGGGCAGCAAAAGGGGGGTGAACGAAAAAACAAACTCGTGAATCAACCCACTAAGAACCGAAACTCGCGTCACTATCTTAGCAGATCTGATAAAAAAAACGGAGTACATAGGAGTGGATCGAGACTGAGAGGCAAAAGACATTTAACCCCAAAAAAGTAGTAGTAAAAAAAAAAGGAACTTACCTGGACGATTCTTGGTTTTATTCCTGGAGTGGATTGGTATTCGATTCTTGAATTTATTCCAGTTTTTTTAATCTGAAGAAAAAAACATTAAAGAAAGGGACTGATCATACCGTTTATGATTTTCACCCTATTACCCTTCTCTCTAATACACATCATTTTTTTCAAAAACCCAGTCTCTAAAATCTGTCTGGCATTTATAGTGAAAAAAAAGGGAAAAAAAAATTAACGGAGAAGAAAAAAAGTAGACACAATACACATATGCTCTGCTCACTGACCAAGAAGGTGAAAGAAATTAAAGTTTCAAGTGGCCATTGTTGACAAATGATAGTCCAACACTGAAAAGTGAGATAAATAATTATTATAAGAAAAAAACAGTAAATGAAAGAATGTTTTGGGGAGAGAAGATAAACCATGAGGAGAGAGAGAGACGGATGTAGTGGGTCTTTTTTCTTCCACACCGGAAACACCTAAAAAACCAATAAATACACCAAAACACATAGATAATTAACATTTGTAAGAGAAGAATACATCACAAATCAAATAGAAGATATGGGTTTAAACTCAAATAAATGATCCATCCCATACACATTTGCAACACCAATGTTAGCAACCATTTAAAAGCAATAAACTCCATTAAGTTCTCACATGAAGACCATCTGTAACTTTTTCGTAGGAGTCAACAATAGAGAGAAGCAAAATTGTGAAAGAGAAGATACGGATTTAAAGTGGGATTTGTATTTGAACTAAAGAGCAAGTACGTGAGTTAGTAGGTGATGGAACAATACCTACTTTGCAAAATATAGTTGTTGTAGAAAGTACCCTTCTTTCTTGAGCCTTGTGCTTTCTGACTACTACTTTACAGAACATATCATTATTTAAGCTTGCGTACATTGAACATCTCCTCATTCCGGAGACTTAACCTCAATCGTTCGATAGGCTAAATAAAAAATCCCTTCTCCTTTATCATCATCTTTAGCTGTTAGATTCAATTTGGTAAGAGTTAATCTGAACCGCCAGTTGATAAAGATCAAATTCTTCCAAATGTAATTTCAGCGATTTGTTGGGAAGGATATAAAGTCCCTTGTCCTTTATTATATATATATACAGATCAACTTTGATCGATGATAATTCATTTTTATAAGGGGCTAAATTTTCACATTGTCTACACATTTTTAAGATTCGAGTGTATAGTAAACAATTGGAATGTAAAGAGTAGTTAAATTAAATACCATTAAAAATGTAATTTAATAATCAAATGAACCAAAAGGTCAAGCGATAAAGTTTTAATGGTGAAATCATTTATAGAATAGTTAAATGGATGTTTAACCAGAAAAATGGTATGTATAAAAAGATTTTTCATTTAATAAAGAAAAAAAATAAGAAGTGGCAAAGTCATGCTTTAATATTTAATTTATTTGAAACTAATCCCAAAAAAATATTTGGAGCATCATGTCCAAATTATAAATAATTATTTTGAGAATTTGCAAAATTCATACCTCATGAATAACTTTAAGTTTTGATTTATGGAATATTTTTTTGGAGCAACAGGTCCAAATATTTCTGAATAATATGAGAGTTTCAGGCCTCATATTTTCAGCAGTAATTAGAAAGAACTATATCCCAATTACAAATAATAATTTGTGAACTTATGCTCATAATAATGATTATAGATCTTTATATTACATATATAATTAGGGGACTCGTGGTATATACCCTTTTATATTTTTCTTTGACACTTTAGGTCCAAATAATTAAGATACTCCAGTTGGCAAATTTTGAATCGAGAAAAATTCAATTTTCATATTTAAATAATTATTGGAGAGCTTCATGTCACAATTGTAAATAATTAGGACAACTTCATATCAAAACATTAAATATTTAGGGACTTTGAAGTCCGTGCCCAATTATATCCAAACTTCAAGGGGTAAAATTGTTTAGAACTTCATTATAATTAGTAATTGAGAACTTCTAGTTCCAGTTTTAAATGATTTGGAAACTTCTGGTCCCAAATTAAAATTACTATATGGGGACTTTAGGCCCCAAATTAAAACAGCTATATGAGAACATCGAATCCCAACATTAAAATATAATTATGAACTTTGGGGCCTAATAATAAATTATGGAACTTTTGATTTCAAATTTTAATTTTATTGTAACTTATAAACAAACATAATGTTCAAATAATATTCTCAAATACTTATGAGTCAAACTATAGATATACAAGTGCTAGGTTTAAAATAAAAGTATGTGGTCAAAATGAAAACAATCAAAAGTGCAAGAGCCAAATTATAAATGCCCAAAAGTAATTTTTTTAAGGAACTTCAAGTCCCACACTTTAAATAGTAATTAAATCTTGATTAAGAACTTTTATAAAAAGTACAAAGTAAACATAGAAAATAAAATATAAGGTTTGAATTGTAAATATTCAAATAAAAAGCACAATGTCAAAATAAAAATCAATTATGCAATTTTAGATTCCTTCCTCCACATACACATGAAAACATTTAAAATTATTGGGGAATGAGACATAAATATTTAAAATATGAGGTAAAATTATAAATATGTTTAGCATCTAAGTCATATCTTATTATTCTAATCTCATTTTTTGAAGTACACGGAAGCAAACGTATTATTGCCATGTTATGAGATTCGTGGAAGTGTAAATATTAATATTCTATGTAATTAAATGGTTGAACCTTATTATATAATAGAATATATAAAAATAATGCCCATATATATGTTTTCTTCTTTACTAGTTACAACCCATCTCTTTCTCTCTCTCTATTTTTCTTTCCTTATCTCTCTTTAAGATACCACACAAATTTGATGTTATTTGATGTTATCTTAGAGATTGAAAATATGAGAATCTCCGATAGGTAAGGAGAATAAGGTTGAGAATATAAAGAGACAAAGAGGAAGAAAAAGATGATGAGAAAATGGGTTCGATCATCAAATTTGGTGTCTTATATTTTTATTGAGATAACCGTGTTAATAGCATGTTATAAAATAAAGGTTTATAGAGAATTTTGATGGAGAAGAAAATCTTAATTTCATTGTATTGTACACTCAAGGAGTATTAACAATATTTATAGTATAAAATATGGTATCCCAAGAGACCCTTTAATAATGCATAATATGAATGGACATCCACTAAAGGTACATATTTTATAACATCAAATTCTTTGTTGAGTTGAGTATATAAATATCTAACTAATTAACAAAAAGAGAGTTCATTACTTAACATATTTTGTTAAAAAATGGGGATTAATAGTGCAATAGTTTTATTTTGGGTGCTG
The DNA here is from genome assembly GCA_949130495.1 of Sambucus nigra. Lineage (NCBI taxonomy): Eukaryota > Viridiplantae > Streptophyta > Magnoliopsida > Dipsacales > Adoxaceae > Sambucus > Sambucus nigra. The sequence continues at coordinate 622,280,380 of OX422210.1, read as the reverse complement.
AAAATAAAACGAGCATAATTAATGGATGTAAAAACCCAAATTGCCCTTTTTTCGGGGAAAGGTTTAGGGTTATTTTAGGACTTATGGGTTATTTTGTTTAGAGTTTAGGTTTTCTATTATTTTTTTTTGGGGGGGGGGGGGGGGGGGGGGGGGAGGTTAAGGTTAAGGATTTAGCTTTTGTATGGTTTAATTTTTTTAGGTTTAGGGTTTATTAATTTTTGGATTTTTTTGACTTAAGCACCACTTCTTAATACCTTATTTGACTTAACCCTCACTTTCTTCATTTATTTGACATAACCCCTAAATTTTTAATACTGCTACATCTCTGTTAAAAAATCCTTATTTTCTAATTAGCAAGGTTCTAAAAAACGCGGGGCGTGATTGAGGCGTGGAGGCCAAGCCTTAAGCCTTAGAAGCCTAGGCGGGCCTAGGCGTAAAAAGGCATGAAAAGGCGTTTAGGCCTTCTTAATATATTTTAATATTTTTTAAGCATAACAAGGCTATTAAAATACAAAAATTGCACATATAATAAAAATATGTCTGAATATATGCAAATTAAAATACTATCTGATTATTTTGGATAAGATAATGGTCCGGTTTGTAAACAAATTCTTTAAAAGGCGACATCGTTTCACTAAGGCATTGTTGTTTTTAGAAAAAAGTGCGCAGTAAGGGTTTTACCAAGAATAAGGCGTGAAAAGCGTAAGGTGAGGCGTTTCTCCCAAGCCTGAAGCCTAGGCGGAGCCTAGACGGGTTTTTTAGAACAGTGCTAATTAGACTTAACCCCCAATTAGATTTTGAACAAAATACCCTTATATTTAATTCAAAAAATACCCCCTCATTTCATCTTATTTCCCAAATCAAAACCTTAATTTTCATCAAACTCTAAAACCATCAATTCATACCAACCGACAATCACCACCAATTCAAACCCACCTCAACAACAATCGATATACCCCTAATCTCTAAGACAATTAGCCAAATAAATGAACCCAACATCCAATCCGACGTCAGGTTTCAAGCTACTGTCAATCCACCCAAAACGGCACATCACTGCCACCACCTTCAAAACGGTAACTATACGACACTTCTTCAAACCACCATTGTCATCCTCAAAATTTCAGCCACTTAAAACCCATAAACTTCCATCACACCACTTGGTCAACCCCAACCCTCGACATCAACCGCCGTAAGCCAAATCCGATTATACCAAAAAACACAAACCCAATCAGTAATATATCAGAGAGAAAAATCAAACATAAAAAGGAAGAGAGAACATCTTTCGGTGATGGCCGTCGATGTAATATCCAGAGGAAACTTTAGGGTTTGATGAAAAATTAGATTTGGGGAAGAAGATGAAGTGACAAGGGGGCATTTTTTAAAGTTAAATTGAGAAAGAAGGACAATATTTTCTATGGATTTATTCGTATCTTAGGATAAGCACACACAAATTAAATTTTAACCCCATTTTATCTTGATTAGAAATTAGGTGTACATGCAAAAATGGAGTCCAAATTAAATACTAATCAATCACACAATCAATCCAAAATTGTAAAGAAGTAATAAAAAATCCCTCATGGGAAAAATTAGAATTCAGCACTATAAAGAGTTTGACCGACGCAATCGACTTACAGAATTCTTAGCTCCACTGAGTATAATGTGTAGAGGTATTAAAATTTTCTACAAAATACAGTATAAGTCTTCCCTCAGTATCCACCGACCAACCTTCTTCTTCAGAAGTAGAGTATCGGCGCGACAAGTCAATAGTATAAAACTCTACAAGGGTTATGAAGGTGTATGAAAACTTGGGTTCGAATAAACTCAACAAATCATATGTGGGATGATGACTTAGAAAAGAAAAGTTTTTTTGTAAAACACAAAGATGAGAACTTTTAATTAAGATTTTGGGAATTCATTTTTGCCAAAAGTCTTGAGAAAATCTGATAAAAATAGTTTTTATCCCGGAACCACAAATTTAGAGGCGGCAAAGTCGTTTGAATGAAAATACAAGATTGTTCGAACGAGATTATCTTTTTCGTTCTAAGGAAACTCTAGTTCCTTTAAATGAGACAACTTTCTCGTTCGATCGTCCTTCTAACGAGCTTCTAACGAGATGTGCAATCCTTGATATAGGATTCTTGTTCGAAGGTTATTCAATGGCATTCAAACAAGATCTTAATTTCTTTCTAACGAGATCTCAATTTTGTTCTAACGAGATCTTAATCTCATTTGAATGAGATCTTAATCTCGTTTGAACGAGATTAAAAAATAAAAAAAATTATTTTCAAAAATCATTTTATCAAAAAGCCCCGATTTAAAAATAGACATCCCAGAATATAATTCAATTGAGAAATAAAAATCACAAGTCATATAACTCCATTAAAGTGTGGGAGATAAATCCAACAGTTTGAAATTGAGAAACGATGCTCAATCACTAACATATCTTTGAATGATTTCGACGCAATGCGGATGTAGTGTTCAGTTTGAAATCCCGATTTGTGACGGGATTTGACAAAATACAAAAAAGCCTAAGCTATGAGCAATTATAAAATCTTATTCTTACAAATATCCCCCTTTGACTATTCAGATACAAAGCAAAAATCGAAAACCAAATTATAATACAACCCCCAAAATAATAATGTATCCTAATGTTCTCCCACACCTAAGAAACGAAACGACATTTGAAACGTTGACTTTAACTGAAATTGTTCTCCCCTTGGCTAATTTTGTCTTCATCTCATGTAGTCAATGAAATTATCATCAAAGTAGAGGTGACCTACACACATAAAATAAAGAAATACCTTGACACATATGAGTTATGAGGAAAAATACCCCCCCCCCCCCCGCCCCCCGAATTTGTTCTACCCCTTTTTGTCCGAAATAGACAAAGGAGTAGAATCTAAACATGAATAATAAACATCACGTGAAGAAGTAGAGATATCGCCACTAATATAATCATGAAAGTACATGTAATGATAACTCAAAAGGCATAATGTGTTTTCCTCCTATATAACGATTATTTTTGAAGATTTTGAATTTTTTCAAGTATAAGTATAAAAAGTACATACAGGTAAAAAACACATAGCACCATTGAATAAAACTAAAATAATCGAATCATAAAAATAAAATGTAATTGCCTGAGTTTTTTTTTATAGGAAAATCAACATAAACATTCATAACATGGGTGCACGAAGTCATGAGATACTTCTAATGAAAGAACTCAATTTCAGCCTTAGGTGTAAAAATGTTGAACTTAAATGAAATTGACTCGACTTACGCAATACACTATGAATTTTAATGATTTTCAAATCAATAATGCCAAACTATTTAATGCTTTTCAAGATAGTCTATTGTGAAAACCCATTGATCTTCTAATTTATAACTCCCTCAAAATTTCACATATAAAAGAATTCACCCTCAAATATTTTGGAGAAATCATAATGCTCATATATAGCGAAGCATCAATGAATATAAAATAAATGGCCCTGGCACTTCTATTTTTTTGTGACGTTAATCTTCTTAGACTCTTTTTACAAATGGTGGATTTTAATGCAAAGAAAATTTTGCTATTTTGTAACCCCTTTCCATCGCTTAACATATATCAATATTTTTCGAGAAAAAAAATTCGAAAAATGGTTCTTACAAGAATAACTTATCTCTTTTTACATTTGGTTCGTTATTAAGTAGGATTGAGATGCGAACACCATATTCTACACGTGATAAGCAAGTACAATGTTCAAAAGGTCCGTGCACGTGTGCAAAAAGGTGACAAATAGTCTAACATATAGAAAGTAGTCATTAATAATCAACGAAATGTTATTCACACATTATTAAGCACACTGACGAAATAAAGTTATGTCTCAAAGCACTATGAAAAAGTCACATGAATGGATGGAATGTAGGGGTGATCTGAATTTCTTAAATGTTCATCCATATACGGTTAAAAATGGAAATACAAAAATCTTTTTGTATTTTTCAAAAATTTAATTAATAAAATAAAATCTTTTTCAATTTTATAAACTTTTTCTTAACAACTAAAAATATTTTTAGATTTTTCAAGATATATAAAAAAAAAACATATGAATACACTAGAAATGCAATCTAGCAATTTGAATACAAAGTATGATCATGATAAATATCCTACACTAAATAAAATACCCGAACTCAATGAATGGAGAAAATACCCAAAGATTCTCAAATCTAAGTGCGTTTAAAGGTTTCGTGAAAATATTGGCTAATTAACATTCGGAGATTACAAAGCTCAAGGACACGACCTTCTCCTTAATGAGATCACGAATGAAATGCTCACATATCCTAATGTGCTTTGTGTGGGAATATTAGGTCGGATTGGGAGATATATGAATTGCACTCGTATTATCACATGAAATAATCATTATGCCTTGGGAAATACCGTAATCTCCCAACATTTTCTTCATCCATAAGAGTTGCGTGCAACAACTCTCGGTGGCTATATACTCAACTTTCGACGTGGATAAAGATATGGAGTTTTACTTCTTGCTCAACTAAGAGAAAATATCACTCCCAAAGTAAAAACACCCGCCCGAAGTACTTCCACAACCATCAACATCCCCTGCCCAATCGACATATGAATAGGCATACAAGTGGTTATTGGTATCAAAGGAATACCAAATACCAAAGGAAATAGTTCCACTCACGTATTTGATAATACGTTTTAGTGCGAATAAGTGAGACTCTTTTAGTGCCACTTGGTATTACACACAAATTCCAATGCTAAAGGAAACATCGAGATGACTAGAGGCCAAGTAGAGTAGACTATTGATTATGCTCCAATAAAGGGTTTACTCTACGTCCTTGCCTAAAGTGTCTTTTCTAAGCTTAGTCTATGTAGTCATAGGGGTGAGTGAGTGCTTAGCGGCATTTAAACCGAACTTCTTCACTAGGTCCCTAGAATATTTGGATTGAGATATGATTATCCAATCCTCTAGTTGATGCATCTGGAGATTTAAGACGAACGTAAGTTCACCAATTATACTGATCTCAAACTCGTTCTTCATCTCCTCCTCAAAAGTGTGAGCATGTACGGAGCACGCAGATCCAAATATTATCTCGTTCATATAGACTTGGGCAACCAAGATAGAACCATTCTCTCTCTCTCTCTCTCTCTCTCTCTCTCTCTCTCTCTCTCTCTCTCTCTCTCCTTACAAACAACGTCTTATCCACCCCATTCTCTTGAATCCGTGAGCTAAGAGATAAGAAATGAGCCTTTTGTACCAAGTATGGGATGCTTACTTAAAACCATATAGGGCCTTCTTAAGATAAGAGACGTGTCCCGGTGCTTTGGGTCTTCAAACCCTCTGTTTGTTCCACATACACTTTCTCTTGTAGAATGCCATTAAGAAAGGCACTCTTGACATCCATTTAATGTAGTTTGAAGAGCAAATTATATGCTATGGCGAGTAGTAAGTGGACGGACTCAAGTCTAGCAATAGGAGCGAATGTCTCTTTAAATTTTACACCCTTAATCTCTTTGTAGCCTTGAGCGACCAACTGAGCCTTATTGAGAACTATGGTTTCATTTTCATCCATCTTATTCTTGTAAATCCACTTGGTACATATCACATTAGTCTTGCTAAGGTTGGAGAACTAACTCCAAAACATCGTTCTTGTGAAACTAAAGCAACTCATCTTGCATAACAGCTATTCAATGCTCGTCCCTGAGTGCTTTTTCCATATTCTTGGTCTGGATTAAGGAGGCGTAGTAAAGGTAGCTAACCACATTCTCAAGTTGAGTACGCGTCTTGACACCTAGTGATTGATCACCAAGTATATTGAAAAGTTAATGACTCTTTCAAACCCAAGAGGGTGGATCCTTTAAATCAAGAGTGGCCATCGGGGTAGTACGAGGAGTAATGGGATCGTCATCATAGGGACATCGTCCTCACACTTGGGTCCGATTCAACAGACGTTGATGGCTCATCGTCTCTAATCGTGACATTTATTGACTCCATAACCTTAGAGCTTTCTAGGTTAAACACCCTATAAGCCCTACTAGATGATGAGTAACCAAAAAAATCCCCTCATCGCTTTGGGAGTCAAACTTTCCTAATTGGTATCTATCTCTCAATATTTAGTAAGTACTCCCAAAGACACGAAAATATGATAGGTCGGGTTTCTTCCCTATCCACAACTCATAAGGCGTGTGTAACGTATATAGATGAAGATATACACTATTCACCGTATGGAAATTAGTACTGACCGTCTCTGTCCAAAAGCGTCTAGGCCCTTTTATCCCAAAAAACATGGATCTAGACATATCTTAAATCTTCTAATTCTTCCTTTTAACTATCCCATTTAGTTGAGGAGTATGAACGGCTAAAAATTTGTGTTGATGACCACTCCATCATAATAGCTATCCACTCTGGCTTTTATAAATTTTTTGTCATTGCCACTATGCATCAAATAAATAGTAACACCGTGTTGGTTTTGTAGGACACGACATTTGGTTGTTAGGAACTCAACCGCATCGGACTTTTCTCTAAGAAACCCCACGACGGAGTATCTCAAAAAGTTATCAACCATCACGAGAATATGTCTCTTACCACCTAAGTTCTCCGTATGAGTAGGACCCATAATATCCATGTGAATAAACTTCAAAATATGTACGTTGGTAATCATATTCAACTTCGGATAAGTACTTCAAATTTGTTTTCCTTGTTGGCAAGGTCCACAAATCGAGAAGGTTGGTTTTCCAAGCGATAGCAAGCCACGAACTAGGTCCTTTTTCACTAATATCTCAATATCTCTAAAGTTCACCTAACCTAGTCGTTTATGCCAAAGGTCGATAGATGAGACCGTGACATTATTTCATATAAAGGAGGATTTGGGAAAGATCCCACAACGATTATCGTCGCTCCTCACTCCTTGGAGTAAAAGTTTACCGGATTGATCATATACGTTATATTCGGACCGGTCGAACTTTATTGCAAAGTTGGATTATTTGAATGAAGTTCGCTTTCAACCATTCTACGTAAAACACATTGTTTAGTTTAGGAAACCTGAGTATCTCAACGCATCCATGTCCTAAAATACGAGACTTACTCCTATCTCCAAAGGTGACTTTGTCTTCCTTATGATCCATAAGGTTGGTAAAATATGTCACCAATGATGTTCCTAGTGCACCCACTATTAAAATACCATTGGTAGGTGTTTTGAACCTTAAGAGTGATGTGAACAATAATGGCTTTGTCGTCTTGGAAGTACCCAAGTAGAGGTAACCTTTTGTTTGCACTTATCCTTGTTGGCTCTAGTTATAGCGTTATAAGAATTCTCAAACGGCATAAACATCCGTTAAAATTCTTCCATTAAGATTTGTGAAGTCGTGACTAGGAAATCAACTTGGTCTCTAAGACTGATATAGTCACAATAGCGGTGTGCAGGAGTATGTGTACGTTTAGTTATGCCTAACTTGTAGAAAAATTCTTTTAGGTGACCACTTCTCTTGCAATAGGTGAATATATAAACTTTGTTGGGTCAACCATAAATTTAGGAATCGATTTTGGTGCGGCATGGGAAGTGGATGCACCGTCGTAACCTATTCCTCGCCTCTCCCTAAAACCTAAAGCGGGACTGAGGAGCACCTTTCTAACCTTATTTGATGTATCCTCTATGGTAACCTTGACCTCTTGTTCATGTTTGAGATCTTTATCAATTTGGGATACATGGGCTTTAAGTTTCTCACGAGTCTCCACGGATGCTTGAAGATCTCTCATAAGACTAGCCACTTTTTTGGTCAAGTCACCATTTTCCCTATCTACTAAAATGACTATCTCTCCCAAAGAAACTCTCACCGATGAATCGATCTATCTAGCCTCTCTTAACTCCTTATTCAAAAGATAAAACTTTAAGAGCCAAACCTTTGTTTTGTTTTTTCATTTTCAAGGACTCGGCATAAAAATTGGCGTAGGCACATTGAAGGTCAATCTCTCCCTCACTCAAAATTTCTTATCCCCCACTTTCTTTAGAATGACTAGACTCATTATCGAGGTCATATTTTTTAGTAACTTCCTCATCGGCATGAGGCTTCTAGATGTACTAACATGACTGGACATGAATGCGGTGAAGTTACGTTCCTGCAGTGACTTGTCCTCGAAATTCACCGTCTCGACATCGCTATCACTAAGCGTGGTATTGAAGGTATATTTGCTTTTGCCTTGTTTCTTTAATCTCGTAGCATATTCGTGAGCTTTGTGACCCTTTCCCTCACACTCATAACATCTCTCTTCATCATTCTTAGAGTAATTTTTTCTTTCTTTTTCAAAACTTTTGTTGCCTGATTTATATTTTTTGCCTTTATCGAATCCTTATTTTCTTTTCTAAGTTTGAGAAATTTTTTGAATTTTTTTACAAAAAAGGCAAGTTCATTGAGATCAAAATCATACTCAGAGTCAGAAGATACCTCCTGTTTCTTTTTAGATTGAACTTTTAAAGCAATTCCCTTTTCCTTAGGTTTAACAGTTTTGGGAAACATGCCGATCTCATAAGTTTGAAGGTCTCCAATGAGTTCTTCTAACCTAAGTGTATCTAAAATAACCAATGAATTAAGCACAACAACATTAGGAATAAAACGGGATGGAAGTGATCTCAAAATATTTAACTACATGCGTCTCAAGAATTTTCTCACCAAATTAAAAATAGAGTTAATGACATCACACAATTGTGCATAAAATTCATCAAAAGACTGAGACTCTAGCATGGTAGTAGTCTCAAACACCGTGTGATGAGATTTTGAAGATTAGAAGCTTTTAAATCATTGGTACCCTCATGAGTGAGCTGGAGGGTGTCCCAACCTTCCTTATACGAGGTGCACATCATGATGCGACGGAACTCATCATGGGTGATGGATCCAAAAATGGCACTTAAATCACGTGAGTTAAATTTACTCCATTTTTGTTCATCTTCTGTCCAGGCAAGTGAGAAGTTGAGGACCTATGACATCGCCATTTATCACAGTGGGTGGTGTCTATCGTCTTTCACATACAAGCCAAACACGCTCGTCAATTGCTTTCAAAGCTGACCTCAATCTAGCTTTCCAATACGCATAATTAGACCCATAAAAAACCAGTAGCTTATTATATAAATTAACCATATACCCAAAAATTTAAATATCACAAATTTAAAAAATTGATATCTAAAACGATTTCGTAACAAGGATCATACAATATTTTAGTGTAACTAACTTTGATACCAATTTGAGAAAGAAGGATGGGATTTTCTATGGATTTATCCGTATCTTAGGCTAAGCATACACAAATTCAATATTAACACAATTTTATCTTGATTAGAAATTAGGTGCATATGCGACGATGAAGTCCAAATTAAATACCGATTAATCACACAATCAAACCAAACATGCGAAGAAGTAAGGAAAAATCCCTTTCGGGAAAGACCTAGTATTCATAATTGTAAAGAGTTCGACAGACACAATCGACTTACAGACTACTTAGATCCACTAAGTATAACGCGTAGAGGTATTCAAATCTCCTACATAATATGTTACGATTCGACATTATCCATAGGAGTCAATCTTCCCTCAATATCCATCGATCATCCTTCTTCTTCAGTTGTAGAGACTCAGCTCCACAAGTTAGCAGTAAAATAGATGTCTACAAGGGTTATGAAAGTGTATAAAAACTTGAGTTTGAATAAACTCAACAAATCATATAGGGGACGATGATTTGGAAAAGAAAATTGTTTTTTTGAAACACAAAGATCATAACTTTTGGTTCAGATACTGGGAATTCATTTTCGTCAAAAGCCTTAAGAAAATCTCATAAAAATAAGTTTTTATAGAATCAAGAATTTCGAGGCGAGGAAGTCATTCGAACAAAAATGCAAGGTTGTTCAAACGAGATTAGATTTTTCGTTATAACGAAACTCGAGTTCATTTAAATGAGACAACTTTCTCGTCCGATCGCCCTTCTAACGAGCTCTAATGAGATGTGCAATCCTTGACAGAGGATTCTCGTTCGAAGGTAGTTTGATGGAATTCAAATAAGATATTAATTTCATTCTAACGAGATCTCAATCTCGTTTGAACGAGATTACAAAATAAAAACATTATTTTTAAAAATCGTTTTGTCAAAAAGCCTCTATTTGAAAAATAGAGATCCCAAAATACAATTCGATTGAGAGATAAACATCAAAATTCATATACCTCCATTAAAGTGCTAGTGACAATTTAAATGGCTTGAAATTAGAAAATGATGCTCCATCACTAATATATCTTCGAATGATCGTGGAGGCAGTGTGGATGCAGTGTTTGGTTTAAAACTCCAATTTGTAATGGGATACGCCAAAATACAAAAAACCCTAAGCTATGAGCAATTATAAAATATTTCTCTTACATAATAAGGGTATTTTGGTCAAAAATCTAATTTGGAGGGTTAATTCTAATTAGAAAATATGAATTTCTTAATAGGAGTTGTAACGTTAGTTAAAATTTGGGGGTTGTGTGGAAGAGATTAAGAAAGTGGGGGATAAGTCAAATAAGGCATTAACAAGTGGGGGTTTAGTAAAAACAACTTTATTATTTTTTTAGGTTTAGGGATTATTAACTTTTTAGGGTTTATGATTTAAGGGTTAGGATCATAAAAGGAAGTGTATTTTAACATTTGGACTAAATGTTAACTTAAAAATATGGAGGAGCTATTTCTTCTTTCATATCATTAAAGGACTATGTAAAATGTCACCTTTTTGGATGTTTAATATGTCATCGATTGCCGATATTGTAATACCTCGTATTTTTAATTAGAAACTCAAATTAATTATATTATGTAAATTAATAGTTTAAAACCATTTATTAGGATTTAAAGATAAAATGAAGTAATTTGAAATTTTATAGTTCAATTGATTAATTGATAAACATTTATGGGTTAAAGTTTAATTTTATTAAAGTTTAGGTTTAAATTGGTAATTGAGAAGATAAAAATGGTTTAAACTCTTAAGTAATTTTTAGAAAGGCTTAGGGGAACTTGGGTACTTTTACTTTTCTTGAGAAGAAGGAAGGGTTGCATCATATTAGGGTTACTAGGGTTTTGAAACCACCAAGGTGAATCTGGGCTGTGCCTAAGGGTTACGATCGCGGACTTAGGGACCGCGACTGCGAAAGTGCTCGAACCATGAGTGGGTTGTATCCTGGTCACTGGTTCTATGGGTTTAGAGGTTAAAGATATAATTTTGTATTAATATTAGTCTGCTAGATTCACGTGACAAAAAAATTGAGTCATTGAGTCCTTCAAGTCACATAAACTTGATTTTATATGAGTGAGGCGTGGTCATTTGTATTACATAGAATTAGTTGAACCTTTGAAGATTGAATACCTTGCACGCCGATCATTTATGACTCCGTTGCCATGCATTCATGCTGGAATGAAGACTATACTTTTAATGAATGTTGTGAATTGTATAAGGCTAATCATGCACACTTGCACCACATTTTCAAGTTTGTGGGAGGATTTTGAAAAATGATTGAACAAGGGTTTTTAAAACTGTCTCAAAGGGCATTCAAAAAAGTTTTTGTGAGTTAGATGTATGTTTTGAACTTGTTAAGGTTTTGTATCTTTGTGTTTCCTTAGCCGTTCGCACATATCTATTTTGAGCCCGTGCACGTGACAACATTCGCATGGAACCAAATTTTGCCTGTGCACATGAACTTTGAAATGGTTCCTCACTGTTCAAAATCATGCGCATAGAAAAAGTGCACATGAGCACGACGGAGCTGTATTTTGATTTTTTTTAATAAATAGTCTATTTTCCCTCCCATATATAAGGTCTAAACTTTAATCAATTGAAATATCTCTCTGGTCAAATTTAAAAAGTTAGGAGCTCTCTTTATCTCTTTTCAAACTTATAAATTTTTTAAACTTTTGTCACTTGATCCAAAGTGTTTATGTGTGAATTAAGAGTGGATTTGATAAATGTTCACATTAGCCTATGTCAATTCATCATACTTGAATTTCTTTGATCTATTGCTCCTTGATCTAAAATTGGAGGCATTTTGATTTATTAGGGAAATTGGAGTGTGGTGTTGACTTTAAGGAAGACAGTGGACTTCTTCATTCACATTGTGAAGCTCATTGCAGATTTTCATTGTCTTTGGGGGAAAGTTACAAGTTTTATAGGTAACTACACGAGAGTGCTTCTATAAGAGGTATATTCTTACATTATGTAAAATATCTTTTAAAATAGAAATGAATATTGGAGTGCGTCGAGGTTTTTTACCCCTGGGGGGGGGGGGGGGGGGTCCTCATAACCTTGTCTTCAGTTCGCTTATGCTTATTTTCTATTCATATGCAGATATTTGAACATACACATCACTTCTATCTAATTTGAATCTAGTGAATTTGTTAAAATTGAATTAAGTTTGTTAGATCTAAAATTTCACGTGGAGATTCATTTAATTTCATCATTGTATAAGTTAATTAAAACAATTGGAAAGGAATTCGCAGAATTATAAATTTGCAAGTAATTTTGTGAAAATCGAAAATTGACCTTAGGATACATTCAAACGTATTCACCTCCTATATGTTTATTCTATATGATTACTTGAGTATATCACAAAATTTTCTCAGTTGGTATTAGAGAAAGGTTCTCCTATTTATTGCATTAAGTGAATGAGTTGATCCTTATTTGTTGTGTGCTCGTTAGATCTTGTTTGCTTATGAGTAAAGGTAGATTTTTATGTATGATGATAGATTTTGCTTGTACCAATTTTACATGTGTTAATTTCTCTATTCCTTTGTGTTCTATAGAGAGTATAGAACATTTGAAATCCAAAATGGATAAGAAGAAAAGGAGATCTTCTCATTCTCCCAAAAAATGGAAATCTATTAATGAAATTGAAAATGTCTATTCCTTGAGTCAAAAGATTGAAAATTTAGATACTTAATTTATCAAAATGGAAAAGTTGAATGTTAATTTGTCTAATCAAGTCAAACTCCACGAACAAGAAAAATATCCTTTTAAATAGTTTGAAATGACTAGTCATTTTGCTAATGAAAATTTGAAAATGATTTGAAAAGAGAAACGCGGGTTTTTGGAATTAACTTGTGGTTTGGAAGAAGATAACCAGTCTTTGAGGTGACAAAATTCTTATTTAAGAATATTAACAAGTTAAACAAATTTTTATTTACAAAAACTCAAAGTTTTAGAATAAGAGAAAAATGCTTTGACTTTTGTACTTGAGAAAACGAGGAAATAACTTCTTGTTTGTGAAGGTTCTAAAAGTGGACTTAAGAAGAGTTTTGAGCTTTGCAAAATGAATTTAAATCATTTAAAAGTTTGAAAATAAGTGATCTTCTTCTCAAGTTTACTCATGGAGTGAATGTTTATCACATGATTAAAAGGAAATCGATTCCTTGATTTTAAAGAAAAATGGGAAGAAAAAAATAGTAAAAGAGAATATTGATTTGAAAAAGAAAAAGGAAAATGATAAAAATTTCAAAGGATCATTCGAAATAATTATCTTGGAAATTTTGTCATAAGGAAGGACATTTAGATTCATTTTATTACAAATTGAAAAAAATTAATAAAAATACGATTCTAGTTCCTTGAGTTTTGAAGGGTAAGATGATTTTTTTCCCAGAGATATCTTAGATAGAAAGAATTTTGTTACACGTCATAATGATAAGCCAAGACCATTACCATATGTTCTTCTGCATTTGCGTAGTAGGAGAGTTGAGAGGAGAACTCACAAAGTTGGTAAGGATGCTCGTTTTATGGTAAATTGAACCATACTTAGCATTTTTTCTTTAAGAGGAAGAAGCTTGAGAGAATTGGTTTGAAAAATCAAGAGATGAGAAAGAAGAGTGTGAGAAGGTAGATTGCCTATTGTAAATTTTATAGAGTACAAGGACATACGAATTAAGCTTGTAAATGCTTGTGATAGGGAAACAATAGGTTCATTTAGAATAGGAAGAAAGTGTACCAAATAGATTCTATTAATGAACTTAAAGGACAAGACAAGAATGATGATTTTTTTTATGCAAAACAATGGTGAGTCTAGACATAATTTTTATAAACCTAGACACTACACTTAAATTCAAAGAACTAGGCATAGGAATCCTAGGAGGAATTAAATATGGATACCTAGAGTAGGTAAATGTTTGACTATGTAAACACCTAGAATGAAAGTTGATTTGGTTGATCCTCAAAAGAAGGTTGAGATTGATACACCTCCAAGGGAAGTTGAGATGAAATATGTAAAGCTTGTTCATACTAATAACCCATGGGATGAACGACCCATTACTATTTAGGTAGACAGTTTGCTAGGATGGCTAGGTTCTTGTAGATTTTCATTCGTAGTTCATTATTGATTTGTGGGGAAACAACTTAATGTAGGTGAGATAATTTTAATTGGTATAATTTTTCATATGTTGGTGAAGATTTCATGCATATATGACTTTTCCATGCATTTTCTTTATATGTTATGTTAATAAAAATGATTTTTTAAATATTCATGCATTATTCTTATTCAAAAATCCAAAAAGATTTTGTGTTTATTCTTTTGTGAAATGTGGTTAAGTCTATAATTCATATTGATTTGATGATCGACTTAACTTGAATGATGATTAAAAGTGAATTCTATTCTAAACCATTTAATTCAAAATGTTTGATTGATTTAATTGTTTGGTTAAAATTCATTTGATAAACTATGATTGTTTAACTTGTTGAATTCTATGGTATTGTGTTCACACCATTTAAGCACATGCATATCACTTGTTGCATATGTGGTTTATTATGTGGATATTACTTCTAATGCTTAACTTGATCATGATAAAATATCTAGATCTTATTGGTGTTTCATTGGTCGATATATGAGATTTTATGTGTTTCTTACTATAATGGAATTGAAATAGTACCATTTTCAAAAGCATTGATAAGGTCTACCGCTAGAGTGATTACACTCATTTTGGAAATTCAAATATTTTTGGATTGGTTTCATCTAGCTGTGTGAAAAATCAATTAAGTGGAAAAAGATAAAATATGTTAAAAAAGAGCCATACGATAAAAAGCTTGAACATGAATGAAAAATAATATAGGGCATAACTATTTAAAAATGAAAATTACTATATAGTTGGCATTCAAAATATTTTAATGTAAGGACATAATTTTATAATATCCAGGGTAGAATCTAAGATTTTTCTATCTTCCCTAAATCATAGTTTGTATGGCTGATACCGCTACATTCATCATATCATCACGATCATGCATGACGGCCTTTATCCGAATTCATGCATCCATCATCTTCACACGTGCATCATGCTACATGAGACGTGCTGCTCAACCGCTTCCCACTACTCCACGACACATTATTGATAAAATGATTTATTGTAGTTGTTTATATTTGCATAAATATTTGGAAATTTTTTTGAAAATATTTTTTGAAGTCTAACTTATTTTTTATCAAAAAATAGAATTTTTTTTATGTGTAGAAGTGGACTTTTTTGGACAGCGTGCTCGTTCAAATGAGATACACTGTCATTCGAGCGGGATGGCATCTCGCGCGATGTCGTTCGAACGACACGTGTATGTCATTTGCGCGAGATGCCCTCTCATTCGAACGACACTGACTTGGTTTGTGTGCCACTTTCTGTCACTTTTAAATTGGTTGTTCAAAGATCTTTTTCATCATTTTATTCCGCACTAAATCGGCCTATGACGGCTCCCTTTTTAGACTTAATGATTTTAAGGCTTTATGCCTCTTTATAAGCACGATTCTTCCCATTTATTCATTGCACGTTTTAAACCTTCAAGAGGTCATTTTTACTCACACGGAGTATTTTGTGGAGAAGCAAGTCTCTTCTTCATTACTGCCCATCTGGACTTCTTGCGTGAGATTTCAGTCAATGACATAGGAACCGACACCTACGGGTATTTCGTATGTCACACTTATTTTCATTATAATCCTTGTAACCGTTTTTACAAATTATAGTGAAAATAAATGGTTTTTCCCAGCGGGGATTTTCTTGATATCTTGTGTCACATGCTTTATATATTTATGGTTTGACACAAGCACACACGTAGGTGCATATTTTAGGATTTAATTGAAAACTGTGTTTAATTAAATAATTTCTTAATTTGAACAAAAGCGCACTCTTCAAATTGGTAGCAGAGCCAATTACACAATTATACCGTGTAATTTTTCGCAAAATTTTTCTATGATATCAATTTTTTGAAAAATTGATTTTTGAAAAAGGGTGTGTTCATTGGAGAAATTATATAATAAAATGTCAATTTTTGATGGGACAAACTATGCTTACTGGAAAGCCCGCATGAAATCTGCTTTAAAAGCCATTGATGAACGTGTTTGGATTTTGGTTGAAAGAGGGTGGACACCTCCCTCCGTCACACTGATAACGTGACTAATTTAAAATCTGTGACTAAATGGACTGAAGACGAATTTAAATGGTCATCTTTTAATTCTAAGGGTTAAAGTGTTATTTCTGGATTCGTCACACCTGACGAGTTTTGACGGATTATGACGTGCACCACGTCAAAAGAGGCATGGGATGTTTTGCAACTTACCCATGAAGAACAAATGCTGTGAAAGAGTCTAAATTGCAAAATTTAACAACTCGATTTGAAACTATCACCATGCTTGAGATTGAATGTTTTGATGAATTTTATGCTAGGTTATCTGATATTGTTAACACTAGTTTTAATCTTGGTGAACACATTCCTAATGCTAGAGTTGTTAAAAAGATTCTAAGATCACTTCCTAAGCATTTTATCCCTAAAGTCACTGTGCTAAATTCTATTGGTAATTTAAAGACGCTTAATTTGGAGGAACTTGTAGGAGACTTACAAACGTATGAAGTTGATATGTTTCCTAAATCCTTCAAACCTAAAGATAAGGGTATTGCACTTAATTCCCATGATAGAAAAAATGAGGGGTCGGCAAGAAAGAAAGTTGAGTCATCTAGAAAAGAGGAGATAGAAACGTCAGATTCTGAGTATGATTTTGATTTAGATGATTTGGCCCTGGTTGCTAAACATTTCAAGAAAATTCACAAATTCAAGAAAAATGGAAATTTCAAAGATAAAAAGATTTTTGAGATAAATAAGAAAAATGAAAAAGATTTTAAATACCCTCCTAAGAAAGACGGTGAGAGATGCTATGAGTGCGACGGTAAGGGTCATAGAGCTTTTGAGTGTGCTACCAGGCTGAAGAGACTTGTAAAAGAAAAGGACAAAGTTGTCCTTAATGCTACCCTTAGTGACGATAGTGAGGTCGAGTCGGTGGACCCTAGAGACGAGTCACCGCATGAATGTAACTTCATCGCATTCATGGCTAGTCATACTTCTAGTGCTCCTCACGACGTTGAGGATGATGCTTCACAGGGACACCTCGATAGTGAGATGGATGTGAGTGAGGGGGAGGATGATGCAAGTGAGAGTAATCTTCAACGCGCCTACGCTGAGTTATATAATGAGTCATTTAAAACCAAAAAGTGTAACAAAGCGCTAGTTCTTAGGATCACCGCTTTAGAGAAAGATTTAGAATAAGAGAGAGAGAGAGAGAGAGAATACTCCACCTACACTACCTTAAGAGAGAGAGAGTCTGCCTGTGTTAAGAAAGAAAGTTTATTTAGAGAAAGAGAGAGTGGTTTTGAGAAAGAGAAAGGGGACTTGACTAAATAAGTTTCTAGTCTTACGAGTGAGCTCCATTCCTCCCTAGAGACTCGGAAGAAACTTGAAGCCCTTGTTGCCCAGCTTACTCATGATCTTGAGAGTGCACGGGAAGTCAAGATACAAATCGAGGATAGATCTGGAAAGATGTTTCTCGACCCCGCTTTAGGTTTTGGTGATAGGCAGGGAATAGGTTTTGATGGTGCCTCCATAACCAAAATTGCACTTGGACCAGTTCTTGAGTTTACTATGACTCCATATGGCTATCGTCAAATACCACAAAAAAGAGTTCAACCAAGAAAAGAAAAACCAGGTCCTCCTAAGAATGTGTTCTTTTGTACGTTCTGCAAAAGAAAAGGCCATCTCAGGGAGTTTTGCTATAGTTTGGGTCGAACACAACGTTCTACTGCTCCACCAAATCATTCTGATGATTTACCAGTCTGAGAGAGCATGTTGAGATTTTAGCCGCCACCTCACAGAGTTTGATGGAGGAATTTTGACTGATATCTTTTTGTCAGTGAATGATTCCCGCATCCTGGCTAAAACCAACAACAACAAGGGTAAATAAAAGGTTACCACTTCTTGGGTACCTAAGAAAGATGAAAAGTCCCTTGTTGTTCATGTCTCTCTCAAAGCACTTAATACCTCACAGTGGTATTTTGGCAGTGGGTGCTCCAGACATATGACAGGTGATGTCTCATTCTTTACCTACCTAGAGGATTATAAGGAAGAGAGAGTCACCTTTGGAGATGGGAGCAAGTCTAGCATAGTAGGACAAGGTACAGTTGTGTTATCGAGATTTACTAAGCTAGAGAATGTTTTGTATGTCAAAGGTTTGAAGGTAAACCTTCTCAGCATTAGCCAGCTATGCGATGCTGACTTTGCCGTAAAGTTTGACCGGGACGCATGTAATGTCTATAATCAAGTCGGTAAACTTTTAGGGCAAGCGGTAAGGATAGACGACAATTGCTATGGAACTATGCCTACATCCTCACTTGTTTGCAAAAGCGCCACGATCATTCCTATGGATTCGTGGCATCAATGTTTAGGTCCCGTGAACGTTAGAGATTTGACACATTTAGCTAAAAAGGACCTAGTACGTGGCTTACCATCTCTTGGAAAAATAACTTTCATGGTTTGTGGACCCTGTCAGTTGGGAAAACAAATATATATCCCCCACCGAAAGTTGCATTCCATTACCACCTCCCGTGTGCTTGAGTTGATTCACATGGATCTTATGGGTCCTACTCGTACTGAGAGTCTGGGTGGTAAGAGGTATATCCTCGTGATGGTAGATGATTTCTTCAGATATTCGATTGTTGGTTTTCTGAGAGAGAAATTCAATGTTGTAGAGTTTTTAACAAAAGTGCCATGTCCTGCAAAATTAACATAGAGTCACTGTTAATAGGATACGTAGTGACAACGGCACAAAATTTGAGGAAACAAAGGTAGATCTTTACTGTGACAGCCTAGGAATCAAACATGAGTTTTCTGCTGTGAAGACTCCTCAGCAAAATAGGATTGTTGAGAGAAAGAATATGACGATTCAAGAAATGGCTAGATCTATGCTTCTAGGTCATAAGGTTGCTAGGAGATTTTTGGCAGACGCAGTGTCTACTGCATGCCATATGGTGAATAGGGTATATCAATGTCCACATACTCTTAAAATGCCTTATGAATTATGGACTTGCAAGAAACCCAACCTTGCATATTTCTGTGTCTTTGGGAGTAAATGCTACATCCTACGGGATAGAGAGAAACTAGGAAAGTTTAACTCCCGGAGCGATGAGGGAATATTACTAGGATATTCATCAAATAGTAGAGCGTACCGGGTTTTTAACCTGAAGAGCTCTAAGGTTATGGAGTCAATAAACGTCACCGTGAAAGATAACGAACCTTCGGCGTTTATTGATCCTAGCCTTCAGTGTGAGTATGAGGACTTTTATGGAAGCGACTTGCTTGTCCCTCACCCACACTCTGTGGACTCTACTCTTGTGTTAGGGGACACACCTTCTTGGGTTTACAAGAGTCATGATCCCTCTGCCATTGTTGGCGATCCCACTTTAGGGGTCAAGACTCGTGCTCAGCTAGAGAACGTTTTTAGTTATTTTTGCTACACGTCCACAGTCGAGCCCAAGAATTACAAAGAAGCACTTAAAGATGAACATTGAATCTCTGCCATGTAGGATGAGTTGCTTCAGTTTAAAAAGAATAATGTCTAGGAACTTATCCCCCGACCTAGTGAGACTTATTTGATAGGTACCAGGTGGATTTTTAAGAATAAAATGGATGAAAATGGTACCATAATCAGAAATAAGGCTAGGTTGGTCGCTCAAGGCTACACTCAGATTGAGGGTGTAGACTTTAGGGAGACATTTTCTCCTGTTATGAGGCTTGAGTCCATCCTCTTACTACTCACCATCGCATGCCATCTGCGCTTCAAGTTATATCAGATGGATGTCAAGAGTTCCTTTCTTAATGGAATTCTACAGGATGAGGTTTATGTGGTTCAACCAAAAGGGTTTGAAGATCCTAAGTACCCGTAGCACATGTAATATCTGAGAAAAATCTTGTATGGTTTGAAGAAAGCACCCCGTTCTTGGTACGAGAGGCTTACTTCCCATCTCTTAGCCCGTGGCTTCAAGAGAGGGGGAGTTGATATGACATTGTTCGTCAGGAGAGATGATGGTGCTATTTTGGTTGCCCAAGTCTATGTGGACGACATAGTCTTTGGATCCACGTGCTCCCAGCATACTCACCACTTTGAGGAGGAGATGAAAAGTGAGTTTGAGATGAGCATGGTAGGTGAGCTTACTTTTTTCCTTGGTCTCCAGGTTCGTCAACTAGAGGATGGGATGTTCATCTCTCAATCCAAGTATGCTAGAGACCTAGTGAAGAAATTTGGTTTAGACTTCGCTAAGCATGCTCGTACACCTATGAGTACTTCTATCAAGCTTAGTAAGGACACTTCAGGTAAGGACGTAGAGCAAACCTTGTATAGAAGTATGATAGGTAGTCTTCTCTACTTAACTGCCAGTTGTCCCGACATAGCCTTTAGTGTTGGAGTCTGTGCGCGATATCATGCATCCCCGAAAAGTCACACTTACTCGCTCTAAAACGTATTATCAAATACGTGAGTGGGACTCTCTCATATGGTATTTGGTATTTGTTTGATACCGATGACCGTTTGTCCACCTATTCAGATGCCGATTGGGTCGGGGATGTAGATGGTTGTAAGAGCACTTCTGGTGGGTGTTTTTATTTTGGTTCTGCTCTTGTCTCCTGGTTGAGCAAAAAGCAAAACTCCATCTCTTTATCCACTGTGAAGGCTGAGTACATCGCCACTGGGATTTGTTGCACGCAACTCTTGTGGATGAAACAGATGCTGGATGATTATGTGATTTAACAGGACACCATGACCATTTACTGTGATTATACGAGTGCGATACACATATCCCTCAATCCTATTCAGCATTCACGCACAAAGCACATCAGGATACGCGATCACTTTATACGACAACTAGCTGAGGAGAAAGTCGTATCCCTGAGTTACATTCCCACCGACCGTCAGTTAGCCGATATTTTCACGAAACGCTTAGATGCCCTTAGATTCGAGAGTCTTAAGAAGTCTTTAGGGATTTTCACAGTTGACTGAGGGGATGGTCCATGTCTAGAATAGGATGCTTTGTCATGTTCATATCATATGATTACTATTGCTAGTTTGTATTATGTGCATTATTATTTTTTTATTTTTTTTAAAAAAAATCCAAAAAGATTTTCTTTTTATAAATTTTTTAGAAAAGCTCAAGAAGATTTTTGTATATTGTTTACACCTTTTATGGATGAGCATTTAAGATAGCCAAGTCACAAATTTCATTCCACTTATCCATGTGACTGTTTGATAGTGATTTGAGACGCTACATCATTGCATCCATGTGCTTTACATTTGTAAGAGGGTACTTTAGATTATAGATGGAGGGGTAACCCCTTTTGAGTATGGTTATGATAATTTAATTAGCCCAAGACCTTGGATTAATGATTAAACATACAAATGCAAACCCAATGAAGACGAACTCAGTTTAAACTCACAAGTCTCTCGTGTATAACTCAGGAGATAGTAATGAACTTTTAGAAGTAACTTAGGCAGAGGGAGAGAGAAGTAAGCACCCTAGATACACCTTGGTAGGCAGGTAGAAACACACCATACACCCTCAAGAATATATGTCAAGTATTAAAAGATTCGCAATAAATAACAATGGTGAGTGGATAAACCCTCTGGTTTGCAATAACTCTCTCTCTGATGTGTATCTCTAGTAATAACTCCATAGTTCTCCAAAAAGATCATATATCTCCTCAGGGGTCATTGTGGTCCTTAAATAACCCCCACACCATCCCCGAGGCGACTCAGTCATTAAAACTATGAAATACATCCCTCATACTTTATGTCACAACATTAAATTCCTGATGCACTAGTTGGCTCCACGTCATAAATATTAAATGCCAAGACATGCCTTTTGCCTGACCACTGTGTGTCAGGGGAGGGGGCTATTGTCACAGAGGTGGCTCACCAACTGCCTGACAGCCCCAAATGCCACGGTGGTTTACTCAAGTGCATGTCTGACATTGTTTAGCTGGCTAGTGATATCATCTACAGTAGATGTGACATTAAGTAGAGGATTTTTTGGTTCACAGCCTAACGCCCGATGGAACTCCAAGCTGCTCCGCCCGAGGTTTCACGGTTAAGGTCCTTCGATGTTTTATCAGGTGTATCTAAGATGGTCAGGACAAGCCCAAATGGTGCCTCACTTCTCAATCCTCCAAACCAAGTCCCTCTAAAGTTCCCACGGTGAGGTCATTCGATAGAGCATGAAAGCTCTCCCAGGCCCTGCCAAGCCTAGTCTCTCGCAAGTACCGTTTGACCTCACACAAACTCATTTATTATTATCGTTACGTCATTACAACCGTTATAGCTTACAGTCAACAAAAATAAAAATACAATATGACTAATATAACAAGCTAAAATATGAGCTGCCGTGCCAAGCTGCCTCGCTGAGTTGCCACGCTTGAGCTGCCTTGGTTGCTTAATCTCAAACACTGTTGCCAATTAGGGATTTTTCCCTAATCTCAAGATTACCTTCAATCCCCCTCTACATTTGCCCCATCGTGCAGAGATTTGTTGGAACAAGAAATGTCTGCACAAAACGTCTCAAACCGATGGACATTTCTCTATGTGAAAAGATTCAGGCCTCCTCTCCTTTATTCCGAACCAGAGAGTTAGAGTCTCTAAGAAAAAGTAAAATTCTCCCCGATGTACCTGAGCCGAGGCACTGCCATTTGTTGATGCTTCGGTTGAGGACATCGCTACTTTTTCCTTATGCTGAGCTTTGACCGTTTTAGCTTCAAAATATGAAATTCTCCCGAAAGACCTGCTAATATTCTCAAATTTCGTTGGGACTGCAAATACCGTTGTGACTTGTGAAATTCTCCCTTGGAACGTTTCATCATGTTCAGAAAAGCAGAAATTCTCCCCAATGTAGCCGAGTCATAACAAAACAACGTTTTAACTTATGACGAGGGAACATCGTAGCTTTTTGGAATAGTTGGGAAATCTTCTTCGTTAAGAGTTTATTGGATATATCTGACAAAAAATTGTGGCGCCAAAACTCAATCTTGCTTAGGAAGGCAACGGTTTGTGTTCCCCAGGTGTCACTTCATTAATGACGTGGCGCTATCTTTTCAACTGTCAAAACACTTCTCAAAGTGCCATGTGCTCATTTAAAATGATAGCAGGCGGCCTTACACGTGCGATGGTGGGAAACTTAAATGACAAACTCCAAAATTTCAAACGGCTATACCCAAACACTTAAACCCTTTTTTCTCTTACTTTGTCACCGTTTTCTTCAAACTTCCATTTGCTTTAGAGAGAGAAAGTCTGTGAGAACTCCATTGTTGTTAAGCTCTTGCTTACCTTCTTCCACTCTCATATTCTAAACCACCGCCTGTGGTTATGATCTTCCATTCTCGTTCTTCAAACCCTTCTTTCTCGAAGCTTTCCTGTTACTTTATCGTTATTTTCCATAGCGTCCTCAAGCAACCCCACCGCGTCTACTGCCTGTGCTTCGCCCACTACCTCTACTATTGCCACCACCCTGGATGTTGCATGCCAGGAACAACTAAGGTTTTATCGTCAATCACATATTTTTGAAGAAGGTGATGATTTTGCTATTGCCTGCAAGACTGTCCATTTTTCTTCTAAGTTTGACGCCTTATTGTTGGGTGACGAAGACGAAGATTCTTCTGAGTGGGACTTTCTTCCTCCAGAGGGGACTCTTCGATTTCGCTTGGAGCGAGGGGACTTCCCATGGTCCCATATTGATTTCGAAGCACTCGGGGGATCTCCCGCCCACTTCGCTACTTGGAACTCCCATATACAAAGTTCCCATGCTGATATTCTCACTAAGCTTGGGTTGCAACGGGATAAATGGTTTGGTGAGTTCACTCTCTCAAAGAATAATTTTGCCCTTCCTATCCTGGTCTCTCGATGGAACGTTACTACTCATACGTTCATCGCTGCGTGGGGCGAGTTCACCATAACTTTGGAAGACGTGTGCAGGCTCCTGGGCCTCGATGCAATAGGTCATGAGCCCTATACTGATGAGGCTCTATATGCCCAAGAGGCTGCCGACCGTTTGGAGTTGGATCGTATATGCCGAAGCTGCATCAGTTCGTCCAACAAGGCTACTTTCTCTCCTCTGATTAATTATTTCTTCAAGGGTTCTGGTGGAGGCAGTTCTTCAACAGATGCTCCTGGTCAAGGTACACCGTTGGAACTTCTTGCCTATATTCTTATGATTTTCTCTCGTTTCCTTTTGACGGGAAAACCCAATGACCAGCCCAGAAGGGACCTTATCAATATATCCCTTCGTTTGGCCTAGGGCATCAAACTTCCCCTGGCTGTAATTGCCTTGGGATCCCTCTACACCTGGCTGGATAGGACTTTACTCGATATGGAACGATCGCTTGGCCGTTATAACTTGGCCAATTTTGCCAACTACATCCTTCTAACCAGCTTCCTTTACTTTCGTTTCCCTGATGTAGTGGCCAAAACCAACCTCCCTCCTTCGGGGGAAATAATTCTGCCTCTACGGTCCTTTATTTATCATAAGAGATAAAGCCAAAAGGAGTTGATATCTGTGATCGATCTCTTTAAGAATTTCGTGATGAGGCCCTACTAGGAGGATATCTTCTTCCACACTTGTGGATTTTTTCAACATGAAGCGAGGGTGGTACAGGCCCCTATCGTGGATATTGAAGATCCCTCGCTAGCTATGGTCCTTCTATTCTCCCCAGGATATTTGCCTTCTTACACTGAATGGGGATATACTAGTGAGCATTATAATCCCAACCGATGCAGCTGCCAGTTTGGGTTTGACTAGGGGGCTCCTCATCCAGTGTTTCAATCGTCAAGCCCCAAGGTTTCCCTTAGTGAGGCGTGTTCTCTATTTTCTTCAACCGCTGCGTGGGGAATAAGTTCTACAATGGCTGGGCGAGTCACCATTCCCAGCATCACTAGGCAAGGGGACATGACCCCTCTATTTGCAACAAAATACTGGCCGAAACAACTGGTTAAAATTGCTGAGTTCGTTGAGGGAGATCCAGTGTATCCTCCCGTTTCTTCATTTTCTGCCTTAGAGTTGGGGTTAAAAGGCAACTCCATTCTTGGGATTGAATTCCCTCTAAGTACGACCCCCAAGGGACACCCTACTGAGCTTCCACCACTCTGTTCCATGATCCCCGTTGCCACGCCCAAACCCAAAACTGCTATAGCCCCGAAGAAACCTGCCCCTTCAACTGAAGCTGCTACCGGCGAGGGGCCTTCTCAAGCACCTGCCAAGAAGGCGAAAATGGCTAAAAGTGGGGTGTCAAAGTCAAAATCTAAGTCCCAGAAGTCCCAGACTCCTGTGGTAGCCTTCCCCATAGCCTCCGTTCCTCCTCCTATGTCTGCCAAAGTGGCTGAGCGGTTAAGGAAGGAAGCCCAGGCGGAGATAGCTCGAATAAATGCTGAGTATCAATGGAACGCTATCGTTGTTCCTCCTTCGGTTGATTTTCCCACGGTCGTGGTTGATCCCACGGAGCCAACGACAAATATGAGAAAGATTTCAAGGGTTCTTCGAGATATTGGCACTGATGTAACGGGAACAAGGAAAAAGACTCTGGGTACCAAGTCTCAGAGGAAGCAAACTCTTGAGGTGCATCAAAATCCTGAGGTGCATCTCTCTCCTGCCCCTTCTGTTGCTGCCTCCCCTCCTTCTTCGCCCATGGTTATACCTTCTCGTTCTCCTTTCGAATCTGAGGTATGTATACTTATTTTACTCACTTCCTCTTTGCTTAAGGCAAGCTGCATTTGCTTATTTTTTCTTGATAACTGTGGTGCAGGGGGTTGAAGAGGAAAGACCCAATCCCCCTAGTCCTCCCGTGAGCCCTTTTGTGGGGGGATATTTTGGTATTTCTCGAACCGATGTGACTCCTCCCCGTTCCCTCATGACGGGGCTGGCTTATTCTCACCGTTCGGCCTCCTAATGTGCGAGGGAAGTTGCTATAGGTTATGATTTTGAATCTGTGGGCATCTCTTCACAATCAGAGACAAGTATCCCCATCCCTTCTAGTTTATCCCCTCCATTCGAGCTTCTTCTGCCCATTGTTCTGGCTGAAGAAAATGAGCCCGAGATATGATTTCCTCTATAATTTATTTGGTATAACGTCCTTTCAGTCTCACCCCTTTATTTATTTATCATGCTGAACCTTAAGGTTTTGGGTGCCCCAGGTTGAAGTGTCCTCGTTGTTAGCTAACATTCTTCTTCCAACGATGCTGATGAGACCTTTGGCCGCGATTCCCCTTTTCAGTGCCATAACTGAGGTAAGTAACACCTATAGATACTTCTCCCTTTTTCTGTACTTATTCCTCTTTTCTAACACTTGTCTTCATGTTGAAACATTCTCTTGATATTGTACCACCTACTTCTCTTGGTGGTCTTCATGCACACAAGGCCAAGGTTGGTGCTTCTGCCCAGTATAGTGGCTCTTTTGCACCCCTCCATGTTGGGGCTTCATTTGGGAGTCCATTATCTTCTCTCGATGAAACTCCTATGCTGGCCTTGGTGCCTTATGTTGGTGAGGGAGTTTTGCCAACCGTTGAGGCTTCTGCGACCAGGGACCCCGCTGTGGCTTATGAGGTAATGAGCCCGCCCCCAATGGTTCCTGTCCCTGCGGCTGCCACGATGACTCCCGTTCTTTCCCCTGCTGTGACTGAGGTATTTTTGTTACTTCTCATAAACTCCACCTTATAACGGTGACTTAACAACGAAAATGCTTGTTAAGATTTTCCATAAACTCCACCTTATAACGGTGACTTAACAATAAAAATGCTTGTTAAGATTTTCCATAAACTCCACCTATAACGGTGACTTAATATCGAAAACACTTGTTAAGATTTTTCATGACTTAATAACGAAACGCTTGTTAAGATTTTTCATAAACTCCACCTTATAACGGTGACTTAACAACGAAAATGCTTGTTAAGAATTTCGATAAACTACACCTATAACGGTGACTTAATAACGAAAACGCTTGTTAAGATTTTTCATAAACTCCACCTTGTAATGGTGACTTAACAACGAAAATGCTTGTTAAGATGTTTTTCATAAACTTATTATGCCCTCTATCTCTTCTCAAGTTGCTCAGGAAAATTCTCCCCCAGTTCTTTCGCCTATGGGATCACCCCATCGGGAACCTGCTATTTTGGAAAACTCTGGCCATGATGATCAAGGTTCCACAATCGGTGCTGCAGTAGAGAGCGAATCTGGGTGCGAGCTTCCTCTTCCTGACTTAGCTCCTCACACTTTTTGCCTGATGGTGCTTCAACATTCTCCTCAAATGCCTGTCAACCATCGCTTGGTGATTGAACAACTAGTGAATCATCACCTTGAGACCTTCACAGTGGATTGCCTACATTCCAATATTCACGTGATGAGTCACAGACTTCAAGGCATGGCTGTCGTTGTTGCTGAAATTGCCAGTACTCATACTGCAGGCATTACCAGATCCCTCCTTAACCAATTTTTGGGTTTTTTGAGGGAGTTGGGTCGTGATGGTTTCCGTTTTGACTGGCTTATAACACATTTAAAGACTTTAAAGAACCAGCAACTGATCAGCCAGATGGAAGTATTGCGAAAGCATCAGGAGGACCAGCGGGATGAGGAAGCTAAATTGGTCGCATTAGCACCCTTTTTAGAAGCAGTGGATAAAGAGGTAAAGGATGCTGAGGAAGCTTTCCGTCTGGTCAATTTGAAACGAGAGAGACTCCTCATCGAACGTACATAAGTGCAAACGAGGCTGGAGGTTTCTATCAACGCCCACTGGTCTTTCACAGAAGCTTCTTCGGGCCTTCCTGGAGATTTTTTCTCTTCTTCGGATCTATGGTTTCTCTTAGGCTAATGGCTTTTTGTATATATCCTCCATCTGCTTCTATCTATGTAATTCTTGGGTGATAACTCCCAATTTTGTAATGCTCCATTGTTTATGAATGAAGAATGTATATTTTCCAATTCTTCTATGTGTTGTGACTGCTTTTGTATGTTATAAATTTCTACATATCTATAATTCTTTCATTGTGTTCAAGTCATAACTAAAACTTGTATATTCATAACAACAGCTAGTTACAATAATGGTTCAAACTAAATTATTTACACATGATAAACCTTCAGCCATTTATTGTTAATCTTAAATGGCTTATCTTCCTCCAACTTTGAAATTAAATAATAACCTGAATCATGAGCTTCATTTACAACGAAAGGTCCCTCCCAGTTGGCTGTAAACTTTGGTAGAGGAAACCCCCTGATGTGCTTCACTGCTGCTTTTAAAATGAGGTCTCCCTCCATGAACTTCCTTGGTCTCACCAAGTTATCGTATGCCTTGGAGAGTTATTTTGTATACATTTGAAAGTGTTGAATCGCATTATCTCTGTGTTCATCCAACGCTTCCAACTACACATGTCTATTATGAGGGTGCATGCTACTTCGCAAGGCATATTGAGCAAAGGTAACTTCCAACTCCATTGGAAGGATTACCTCAGCCCCATAAATAAGAGAGAACGGAGTGTATCCTGTAGGTTTCCGCTTGGTTGTTCGATAGGCCCACAATACAACTGGTATCTTGTCATCCCACGACCCTGGAAAGTCCTCCATCATCTTGGTCAAAATTTTAACCAAGGTTTTGTTAGTCGCTTCGGCTTGACCATTTACCTTTGGGTACGCCACCATTGAAGTGTGATGAATAATGGAGTACTTGTCTGTG
This sequence comes from Sambucus nigra, assembly GCA_949130495.1. Classification (NCBI taxonomy): domain Eukaryota; kingdom Viridiplantae; phylum Streptophyta; class Magnoliopsida; order Dipsacales; family Adoxaceae; genus Sambucus; species Sambucus nigra. The sequence continues at coordinate 622,251,358 of OX422210.1, read as the reverse complement.
AGCATTGTTACTTCTGAATTGACGAAAGGAGTCCCGTTATCTGAAAGAATAACCTTTGGAATCCCAAAATGGCAAATGATGTATTCTCTGATGAAGTTGCTCACCACCCCAGCCGTTGCTCTTCTGAGTGGTATCGTTTCGGTCCATTTTGTAAAACACTCCATTGCTACCAATATCCATATCTTTCAACTTGAAGAAGGATGTACTGCCCCTACCAGGTCGAACGCCCAAGTGTGAAATGGATAGGGTGCTACCAAAGAGTGTAAGTCTCCCGATGGGGCATGGATCATATTCCCATGAAGTTGGCAAGCTTTGCATTTTTGGACTAACTCAACAGAGTCTTTATCCATTATTGGCCAATAATACCCCATCGTCATCAACTGATCATACAACTTGACCCCTCCTATGTGGGCTGGATCGTGCGCTTGTTTGAGGAACTCAGCTTCTTCTTCCTTCGTGATGCAACTCAATGACCTGTTGAAGTACCCCCTTCGATAAAGCTGCCCCTCATGAACATAGAACCTTGGGGCCCTTTGCCTTAGGCCCATCGCATCCATTTTCTCCGTTAGGACAACTCCATCCTGAATGAAGTCGATATAGGGCTGCCTCCAGTCCGTTTGAGTTTCAATGAAATGGCACTCAGCTGCTTCGAAGAATAGCTGACACTTATCGCACTTCCGTTGCAGCTCTGCCGCATCTTGCTTCATTCTAGGCTAGAAATACCCCTCTCTTTAAATTCTCCTATATAGAGGTATCTCAGTCGTTTCGCAGTGCTCCTCATGCATTTTCTTCAACCCTTGCTCAGCTTCCTCTGGGCTGATACATCTTGACAACCATCCCCCAGTATTTCTATAGTAAAGATTTCCCTGGTTCGTAAAGTATTGGGCTAACTCTCTTAGTCCCATAGCTCCTTCATTAGACTCCAGTTGCTTCATAATCTCTCCCCTCCAGTCCGCGTCCTCCTCCATCGGTAGTATTGACTGTACCATCGAAGGAGCTGTCATTCGTTGGATCAAAATGATAGTCTTATCGTTCCTCATGACCATTTTCTAGGCGATAGTGGCATAGGCGTCTAGATGGTGGTTCATCATTCTGGGATGTCTTTTGATCTTGGTTCGATGGAACTGGTTGAGAAGCCTCTAAATTATTGTTCTGTATGGATCCAGGCTCATGTGCTTCAATGCATATTCTACGTTTACCTACTGAATCACTAAGTTCGAGTCACCCTTAATGCAGAGTGAATGAATTCCCCTTCGAAGAGCCTCCGATAGCCCCAGTACCAACGCCTCGTACTCTTCTCCATTATTGGAACAAGGGAAATCTAGCTTCTAGGAAAGGCAAATCTCCTCCATCCCTTTTGAAAGAATAACCCCTGTTCCTCCCTTCTTTTCCGCCGAAGATCCATCGAACTACATTGTCCATTCCTCATCAGTTGTATCCAGATAATTAGCCTATAAGTCATCTCCTAGAATGTCTTCTTTAGGAGGTTCAAACGTTCCTGATGGAAAGATTTCCAATAGATCGGCATACGCCTGACTCTTGATCGCACGAGGAACCACACACTTCTAGTCATATTCTGAGAGGATGAGGAACCATTTGGCTGCCTTGCCAATCAATATAGTCCTTGCCAACAAATACTTAATAGGATCACATTTAGTTACAATATGAATTGTAAAAGACAACATATAATGTCTAAGTTTTTGTGCTACAAAGACTAAGGCTAAATAATGCCTTTCTAAGCTACTATATCTAATCTCTGGCCCATGTATGATTCTGTTGAGGTAGTAAACCGGCCGTCTTGCCCGTCCACTTCTTGTGCCAGCAGAGCTCCAACGGACCTAGTGGTAGACGTAAGGTATAGCTGTAACGGTACTCCTGCCTGGGGAGGAAACATGATTTGTGGTGAAACGAGCAGTTTCTTCAGCCCAACAAGAGACTCCTGGTGCACCTCTTCCCACCTGAATTTTGTGTTCTTTCGCAACAGCTACATGAGTGGGTGTATTATTTCGGCCAATCCAGGCACAAATCTTCTAAGGTGGGAGACTTTATCGATAAAACTCTTCAGCTCCATCGCCGTTTTTGGACATGGCATCTCCAAGATCTCCCGCTATTTATCCTGGTCCATCTGCACCCCTTGTCGATCAACCACGAAGTCTAGAAACTTCCCGCTCGTTACTCCGAATACACACTTTAACCGGTTCATCCTCAATTTATACCTCCTGCACAGAATAAACACCTTCCTTAAATAATTCACATGGGACTCCTCCTTCTTCGATTTGATGACCAAGTCGTCCACATCGAACTCTATAAATTTGTGGAAGAAGTCATGGAAAATGGCCATTATTGTCCTCTAGTAAGTAGCCCCAGCGTTCTTGAGTCCAAACGACATCACTTTGTACATGAAGTTGCCCAACGGAGTTCTGAATGCCATTTTCTCTGTGTCTGTGGGGTCTATCTTGATCTGGTTGTACCCTATGTACCCATCCATGAAGCTACACATCTCATGACCAACCGTGGAATCTATCAAACTGTCGATGCAGGGTAAGGGAAACTCATCCTTAGGGCAAGCCCTATTCAAATCTCTGAAGTCCACACATATCTTTATTTAGTTTTTGTCTTTCTTTCCCACTGGCACAATTCTAGATAGCCAAAGGGGATGTTGTATTGGCTTGATGAATCCTGTTGCGAACAAACATTGTACCTCTTCCTTAATCTTCAAGTGTAGTTCAGGTTTGTAAGTCCTCGTTGCCTGCTTCATCGAAATAGCTAAAGCATCACGTTCAGTTTGTGATAGCTCACTTCCTCATCCAGCCCTTCCATTTCAGTGTATTTCCATGCGAAGATGTCTATAAATTCCTGAATCATCTCAACCAAGGCTTCTCGTTTCTCCTTACCGAGATCTTTCAAGATAAATATAGGCCTTGGATCTTCCCCTTCTCTTGCTAGGTTCAGCTGCTCTAACATTTGTGCCTGGGGCTTCGGTTGATCTTCCATGTAGTATGGTTCTTCGGTGACATCTTCTACGAACTCCTGTATGTTGGAGTTGTCTATCACCATACACTGACCCTATTAATCCACCAAAAAACACTCATATATCAGGTCAACCTCATCCTTAGTCTCTTCGGTCGCCCGTTCACACCATTATAAGCGGTACACCACTTTTCCCTCTTCCGTGATAATTTTCTTACATTGCCTGCTGGTAGCTGTTGCCACGGCCTTCCTCTTCTTCTCTCTGGAAGCCTCAGCGATTCTTTCCCCTGAAAAGCGACTCAACAGGCTTTTTCGTTGGACCTCATGGTCCACCGGTTCTGTTCTAGGACTCATCCTGTCTTTGAGTTGCTTCGAGATATTTTGTGGTCGAGGGATAACCTGATGGGCTTCTTTGGCCCTCACCCCTTTGCTACTTGAACCCTCTTTACTTTGCTCGTTCAAGGGCCCCATTCTCTCTCTAATCTAGGGAACCCATGCTCCCTCCATTCTCCTTATCAGGACTACACATCCTCCTCCAGCTCTGTATAAAATTCCACATCCACCAAGTGTGCTTCTTCGATAGCGAAAGGCCTCTTCGTAGCCCTAATGGTCACTTCTGTTCCCTTGATATTTGCCTTGGCGCATTGATGATAGGTTGAAGGGACTAACCCTTAGTTGTGCATCCACACTCTTCCTATTAGTAAATGATAGGAAGTTGCACTTTCTATTACATGGAACTTGATGTGGGAACTCAGATTTGCCATCACAATCCCAACATTCACATACTCGATGGACTTGGAAGATTGGTTGTCATACCCCGAAATTACCAAAGGCACGGGAACCAACCTTTCTTCCTGAATATTAGCCTCGTGGAAGGAGTTGATCGGCATAATATTGATGGAAGCACCCCCATCCATAAGAGTCCTTGCAAAGCTAACCCCATTGACGCTAGCGATTACATACAGAGGCTGTTATGAGGGAACCTTACAGCTCTATCTGCATCGCTGAAAGTTACTTCCGACAGAAACTTCTTCACCAGCCTAGCCATGGGTCCCCTCTACCTTAGCGATGGGACTGTGTTCCTCCTTGCAATGTCCAAAATCGCCTGAGTTATCTCCATTCTGCTCTCCTTCGGGATCCCCACTTGATCGAAGAACCAAGTAAACTTTGGAGATTTTGAAACTGCACTATACTCTATGATCGGGTCTGTTTCCTCACCTTCAACGCTGTATACGTCTTCCACATCTTTAGCGCTTGCTTCATCGTAGGCTAAAACTACGTTAGCCATTCCCGTGGTGCAATGTTCCAGAGCTTCTTCGAGCTCCTTCTGCTTCATCGTTAACCCTCCTCCTTCTCTTTCTGCCTCCTCATCATAGGCCGTCACCAGATTGGCCCCATGCGCTGGAAGTGGGTTGTTGTTAATGTTCTGCGGGGGGATTTGCAATGTTCCCTCCTTCATGTACTTGTTAATGATTCTTCGTAGTGTGAAGCAGCTCTCTGTTGGATGCTGGATCTTTTGATGAACCTGGCAGTATTTGGGATCCGCCCTCGTCGCAGCATCGGGTTCTTCCGCTGGAACGCCCTTTGGTTCATAAACCGTTCCACCTTAGACCATTGCGTTATAACAACTCACAGCCTGTTCTATCATACAAGGCAATGGTGGCGGGTCTTCTCCGTCCCTTCCAAACTTTCTCTTGATGTCCTTCTTCGGTGCCTTACCCCCATCCGTTCCTTCTGTGTACCCCACCCGTGGAGGCTGAGGCCTTCCTCCCCCAGGTTGCATCGGCTACCTGAACATCATAGGTACCACCACCGAGTTTGGTCGTACAACCAGTGAGATGTTCCTTGCGGATATTAGGAACGCTGAAAAAGTTCCCTCGCGCGTCTCGTTGATCAGGTGGCATATGTACTCAGGGAGCAGCCCTTTCGCACAGATCTGTAATAGTTTAGACTCCTGGGCCTCCTCTCTTACATCGAGGGACCTTTCCCTGAACCTTCAAACGTACACCACCATGTCTTCTCCCGACCGTTATCTCTCTCTCCCTAATTGGGTCAGAGTAAACTCATCCTCTACCAGAAAGAACTTCTGGATGAACAACACATGCATCTCTTCCCACGTAGAAACACTCTTGGGGGCCAAGTGGGAGTACCAAGTATATGCTTTATCGGTTAGGGATTTGGAAAACTCCCTCAACCTGAGCTTCTTATTATTGCAATGTGCTCCCAAGTGTTCGATAAAACGTTTAATATGCTCCTTCGAATTTCCCCCTTTCCTGTGTATTTTTCAAAGATAGGAGGAACATAATCCTTTGGATAAATCTCATCGTTGTATTCCTGAGGGTAAGGTGTTCGAAAGTCATTGTAGACCGAAGCTACCTCGCCCAAAGATTGCGATGAAGCCTGCATGAACTTCAACATCTCCTTTTGCATCTCCCTTCTCATTTCTTCCATGGGCAATGGGGAAATGACCAATGGGGTCACAGGCAGAATGCCCATTACAACTGGAGCCATCGTTACTACTGGCACCGTTGATACTCCAGAGGTTCCCACCGCTGGATTCACGATGAAGGGTATGCTTACCGGGGCTGTTCTTGTTGTACCTGCACCTGGTGGGGCCGTTGGGGCTGCTCCTGGTGTGAAGAAGGAATTGACTTCGAATCCTTCCAGCACCGTTGAAGCTATGGGGGTATGTAAAAACACATAAAAATTACTCATGAGGAGGGCCACCTGAGCAGGTCCCAGCGCAGCACTTCGTGGAAGCTTGCGTTACCCACGGAGCGCCTGTTGCTGTCTGAACTGGAGGCACTTCTATTCGAGAAGCCCCGTCCCTTAGGGCCTCCAGTTCTCTTGTTGCTTGCTCTTCACTATGTTGAATGTCATCAAAGTTGAGCCTTCGATTAACGTTATCTTGTGCCATACTCCTTGCTTAGAAGAATGCCTCCCCAGTAGAGTAGCCAAATGTAAGAGGGTACTTTAGATTATAGATGGTGGCGTAATCCCTTTTGAGTATGGTAATGATAAGTTAATTAGCCCAAGACCTTGGATTAATGATAGAACATACAAACGCAAACCCAATGAAGATGAACTCAGTTTAAACTCACAAGTCTCTCGTGTATAACTCAGGAGATAGTAATGAACTTTTAGAAGTAACTTAGGTAGAAGGAGAGAGAAGTAAGCACCCTAGATACACCTTGGTAAGCAGGTAGAAACACACCATACACCCTCAAGAATCTCTGTCAAGTATTAAAATCTTCGCAATAAATAAAAATGGTGAGTGGATAAACCCTCTGGTTTGCAATAACTCTCTCTCTCTCATGTAGGTAGAAACACACCATACACCCTCAAGAATCTCTGTCAAGTATTAAAAGCTTCGCAATAAATAACAATGGTGAGTGGATAAACCCTTTGGTTTGAAATAACTCTCTCTCTGATGTGTATCTCTAATAATAACTCCAGAGTTCTCCAAAAAGATCATATATCTCCTCAGGGGTGGTTGGGGTCCTTAAATAGCCCCCCACACCATCCCCGAGGCAACTCAGTCATTAAAACTATGAAAGACATCCCTCATACTTTATGTCACAACATTAAATGCCTGATGCACTAGTTGGCTCCACGTCATAAACATTAAATGCCAAGACATGCCTTTTGACTGACCACTGTGTGTCAGGGGAGGGGGCTGTTATCGCAGAGGTGGCTCACCAACTGCCTGACAGCCCCAAATGCTATGGTGGTTTACTCAAGTGCATGTCTGACATTATTTGGCTGGCTAGTGACATCACCTACAGTAGATGTGACATTAAGTAAAGGATTTTTTGGTTCACAGCCTAACGCCCGATGGAACTCCAAGCTGCTCCGCCCGAGGTTCCACGGTTAAGGTCCTTCGGTGTTTTACCAGGTGTATCTAAGATGGTTAGGACAAGACCCAATGGTGCCTCACTTCTCAATCCTCCAAACCAAGTCCCTCTAAAGTTCCCACGGTGAGGTCATTCGATAGAGCATGAAAGCTCTCCCAGGTCCTGCCAAGCTTGGTCTCTCGCAAGTACCGTTTGACCTCACACAAACTCATTTATTATTATCGTTACGTCATTACAACCGTTATAGCTTACAGCCAATAAAAATAAAAATACAATATGACTAATATAACAAGCTAAAATATGAGCTATCGCGCCAAGCTGCCTCACTGAGTTGCCACGCTTGAGCTGTCACGCTTGAGCTGCCTTGGTTGCTTAATCTCAAACACAGTTGCCAATTAGGGATTTGTCCCTAATCTCAAGATTACCTTCAAGCCCCCCTACAACATTGTTTGGAGTCTTTGAGATGTGATTAGTGATATCTTTCTACATGTTTGTCTCCTTATCTCCTTTATTGCACACATGCACAATTTTATTTGATTATTGAACTTGTCTATCACATATTGGCTTGAGTGTTTCCATCTCAATTCTGTCTATACAACGAACCATATGCGATAAAACTTGACAAGATTGGAATGTATGTAAAAATTGTTTGGTGATTTGTGTGATATTTTAAAATGGTGAAGGGCTACGAAAGGTAATTATCTATCCTTTGCGATAAAGCCACCGTCTGGGTCAAAAGAGGTTAAAATAGCTCGAACTAATTTAAAGGCTATAAAAAGCAATACATGCCAAATATGGGCCATTAGGTTTCACCATCAATTCTCCAAAGTTTGAGAATTTAGATCACCTCTATTCAAAATATAAATCTGAGGGAGTTTGGGTGGTGAATTTAAACGGGTTTGCACTTCCTTGAAAGTCCTGAGAAAGCATTAAATCATTTTGGACGTTATTGGTGTGGAAATCACTTTGAGCTTTGATTTTCTAATTTGATTGAGTCAATGTCTCATATTTCCTTCTTTTTACACCTAAGGAAGATGTTGAGTTCATTCGTTAGGAGTATCCGATATTCATCGTGCACATATGTCATGTTTGTATGGATTGATTTTCCTTTCGAATTTGTTCACAACCCTACATTTACGTTATCATCGACTTGGTTGTTTTTGTGTTCTCTCATGGTGTGATTCCTTGTTGTATATATTTTGTGTAAAAACTTTGAAAAATTCAAAAATAGAAGATTTTTTTCCTTATGACATTTTTTCATATTCTTTGTTGTATATTTTGTGTGAATTTTTTTTAAAAAAAATAGAAAATAGATAGAAGATTTTTTTGTGACATTTTCCATAATTATGCATCTCATAACTGTTTATTTGGGGACATCATAAAAAAGGGGAGAATGAATTATGGGGGATAATTTTTATTGATTTATCTATGATTTGCTTAAACTTAATTGATCTTTGATTTTTGGCACATCATTATATTTCAATCTGTTGCGTGTCACGGGTATTTGCTTTATCTCATGTGTGTAGGTACAAAGTTGATATCTATTGGATTGCACACCCTAATGAGAAAATCTTTGGGAGTTTCTGAAGTGTTGAAGATTTGAAGATGTTGAGGTTTGATTGAAGACATGTCATTTAGTATTCTAAGTTTGAGGGTTTAATGGGGATATTATCTTATATGTCATTTTTTTGGGAGATTGCATAATTTGAATTTTTTATGTATGTACCGGCATAGACATAGGGGGAGATTTTTAAGGACATAATTTTATAAATATTCGGGGTAGAATCTAAGATTTTTCTAACTTCCCTAGATCATAGTTTGTATGTCTGATACAGCTATATTCGACACACCATCACGATCATCCACGACGGCCTTTATCCGAATCCATGCATCCATTATCTTCACATGTGCATCATGCTCCATGCGACGTGCTGCTCAACCGCTTCCCACGATACATTATTGATAAAATGATTTATTGGAGATGTTTATATTTGCATAAATATTTGGGAACTTATTAGAAAATATTTTTTGAAGTCTAAATTATTTTTTATCAAAAAGAAGATTTTTTTCTATGTGTAGAAGTGGACTTTTTTGGACAGCGTGCTAGTTCAAACGAGATACACTGTCGTTCGAGCGAGATACCATCTCGCGCGATGTCATTTGAACGACACGTGTATGTCGTTCACCTGAGATGCCTTCTCGTTCGAACGACGTTGCCTCGGTTTGTGTGCCACTTTCTGTCACTTTCAAGTTCGTTGTTCAAAGATTTTTTTCATCATTTTATTCTGCACTAAACCGGCCTATGATGGCTCCTTTTTTAGACTTAATGATTTTAAGGCTTTATGCCTCTTTATAAATATGATTCTTCCCATTTATTCATTGCACGTTTTAAACCTTCAAGAGGTCATTTTTACTCATACGGAGTATTTTGTGGAGAAGCCAGACTCTTCTTTATTTCTGCCCATCTGGAGTTCTTGCGGGAGATTCCAGTCGACGGCATAGGAACCGACACCTACAGGTATTTAGTATGTCACACTTATTTTCACTATAATCTGTGTAACCGTTTTTACAAATTATAGTGAAAATAAATGGTTTTGCCTTGCGGGGATTTTTCCTGATATCTTGTGTCACATGATTTATATATTTATGGGTTGACACAAGCACACACGTAGGTGCATGTTTTAGGATTTAATTGAAAACTGTGTTTAATTAAAGAATTTCTTAATTTGAACAAAAGTACACTCTTCATTTAATCAACATATTCTTGAGCGGTCAAATGGTTTGGAACTACCATTTTTTTATCAAAAGGACATCGCTGGAATAATTGTTTTTAAGCATCATTCGTAGTGTTTGCATGATTTGATTATGTGTATCGATGTTGATTTTGTATTTCTATTTGTCACAAGAATCTCAAAAGTTGCAAAATATTTATTTCATAAGAATTTTATGCCTATGATTTTGAATTGATTGAAATTTAGTTAAATGTGCTTTTAATTTTTGTTTTTTTATCAAGGTTTATATAAAATCTTTGTGTCAAATCAATTGATCATAAATTGCGTAATCATAATCACACTTTACATGCTTTGTGTTTATTTGTGTATATGTGTGTGTGAGTTGATGATTGTTGCTATTTTTGCATTTTATCTCAAATTTATGATGTTAAAGTAAAATCGAATGATTTTCATGCATTTTCATTCATTTATGCCACTAAGATTCAAAGAGTTGGGATTTAGGAGGTCGATTTAAGAATTTTTGAAGTTTTGGACTTTTGGGGAAATTACTCTATTTCGTGCGTATGCCCTCAAAAGGCTATCGTTCGCATGGAAAATGGTTCGCACGGTAAAAAGAACCCATTCGCATGGTGTCAACAACTTAAATGATCTAGGCTCTTCATTTTCTCATTTCATATTAAAGGATTCCCCAGGGCTAAAACCCTAGGTGAAAACGTCCCTATAGCTATTGTTTAGCCTTTGCATGCGCATTTGATTTGATTTGTGGTATTCAACCCTTGTTTGTATGATTTATATCTTTTGTTTGATTTCACTTGGGTAAGTCTTCAAACCTCTTTGATTATTGTAGATCCACTTTGCTTCTAGTGATTTTAGGTTAGATATACTGATTTAGGAGTTAATGTGGCAATTTAGTTGGTTTTTGGAGTTTTTAAGCTAGTGCATTAGGGCGTTTCTTGTACTTTTGTCTTTTAACTCTATATTTTCATTTGTTTGTGTCTATTCCATATATTCGTATTATGGGTATATCAAAGACTCAAGCTAGGAAGCGGGTGTCCATTCTTAGCAGTCTCGATGAGACATCTAGATCGCGAGAGTCTTCGACGACCCCTAGAGCAATTATGAGACATCGCCAAGACCCGAGTGCCTCGATTCCCATTCCGACTACACATGTTGATGCCTCTAGTATTCTCTTTACTAGAGATGGCTTTTCACTTTTGCGAGATTTATAACTCGTGATGTTATTTTTTAGAGGGATGTAAATTTGGAACTCCTCAAGCGGAGTGATTAGAGACAGTATATTCTGTCTTTGATTGATGTTATTTGTGATTCACCATTACTTCATCCACATAGTATGGCCATTGCGTCTCATGTTCACGACTTCTATGCGAACATTATTATACCACCCGATGGTTTTGATGATTGTATGGATATTATTTCATTGTTTATGGATTTTTTTGTTATCTTTATCTTTTGTTCTATATTGTCATGTTCATAATATATCCATGTTCTTTATCCCTATTTTATATATGATCTCATTTATCTAGTTTAATGCTATGTATATCTCATTTCCTTCTTGTATACTTCATTGGTTGATATCATTCACCTTCTAGTTTTTGCTTGTGAGATTCATATTGTGATACACATGCATATTCTCATTTGTTGATTCCTATGATATAGCTACGGCTATTACATGCTTTACTCTCTTTTTCTTTGCTAGTTTTTTTTTGCTAATATGACTTTGCTTTGCTTTGCTTGCTAATATTGCCTAGGTATACCTATTATCTATGCTATGTCTTCTCTTTGACTTTTCCTTGTCAAAAGGGGGTAAAAATTTTAGTCCTTGAGATATAAAGGGAGAAAAATGTATTTCCTTTATTTGTCTATTATGTCAAAAGGGGAAGTGAGTTTTCCTTTCACTTATTAAGGGTAAAGGGTTTTTTTCTCACTTTGTCAAAAAGGGGGAGAAATATCTATGATAGGGGGAGCGGTTGATTGCTTTCTATGTGGGGGCACTTTATTACATTTTGATTCAGGATATCCTGATATTAGATGATGTTACTATTTCACATGATTTAACACACGTTATATCTCAATCATATCATTGATTCTTATTGGACAATTCCTAAGAAGGAGGATTTTCTCTTTGTGCATGATATTGTCTTTGTGATGCATGTTGTTATTTTGTGTGATTTCAAAAATAAGGTCAATGATTCTGACTCCAGTCCATTGTTCAGACTCGACTTTTGATGCATCATTGGTCATATGGATTGTTTTGTACATTACCTTCCTAACATTCTCACTATATGACTAGCGAGATGTGAGTTTTATAGGGGTAATAAGATCATTTTGGGTTTTAGGGAGTTTTTCCATGGAATAGCCAAAGAAGGAGATTGAAATGTCGTTTTGTATAAATAATAGTTGGCTAGATTACATTGACAAAATATTTCAGTCGTTGAGTCCATCAAGTCACATAGAATTGATTCGATATGAGTGAGGTTGTGACACCCCGCCTAATTAAATACCGGGTGATCAGTCCTTTATTAAATTAAATCAAAGTGTCCAGTTTGTTCATTCTTAGCATCACTGTCGAAAAATAATTTTCATTATTAATCACCTAATAAATAATTAATCTAAGTGTCAAATCATTTTCCCAATTAATTATACCCAATTAAAAATCCATTAATACATTCCATGCTTTAAGATATAATCCATTCCCATTCCATAAGAATAAATACTGAACATGAATCAAATACTGAAATAAATGAGACTGAATAAAACATTCCAGTTCAAAATCTAAAACCAATAGAATCGTAATACTCAACCCAACAGGAAAAGAAAAGCTAATAAGGAAATACAATCTCTGAAATAACTAAGCTGGAAATAGGCGACACATGCCCTAACTGAAATGTCTAAACTAAGAACTGAATGAAAAGATAGAAGCATCTAGTGTTAATAACCTCTAGCTTCCACAACAATTGCATCTCGTCGAATGATCCACCCATCTAAGTCTGGTTATGACCCTGTGGTTGGGCACCTGGTATAATATATATAGCAAAAGAGAAGAGAAATAACAAGAAAAGGGTCAGAGCCGATTTGTAAAAATATTTGTTTTAATATGTATTTAAAACTGCATTATTGCAATTATTATGTGCATATTAGTTCCGAACTCTCACATGAGATCCTCACCCCTCCACTAATGTGCACACCTAACATAAGTCTACCCTAACCTAGTTATCCATATGTAAGGACATATTTTCATAGGTCCGTTATCAATTTGTTATGTCATATACCGCTACACCGTCGAAGAGCATTCAAGAGACATCTACATCAAAAATGGATCCGAATTACTCAAGTTCTTCATCATTCAAGGCTCCGCGAAGTTTACTTTGGTAAGGTTATGTTTTAAATACCTTTTCTTTTCACTTAGAGCTTTTGGGAGATTTTTACAAAATATTTTCTAAGTGTTGGAGCGGACTTTTTCGTCAAATATTGAGAATGAGTATTTTTTTTAAGTTTTGAAGCGAACATCGATTTTGATGCCCAGGTCGTTCGCGTGAGATCAGCATCTCGTTCGAATGAGATTGGAAGTCACGTGATGTCCTTTGAATGACAAGCGTACTTCGTTCGAGTGACATCTGCTTCTCATTCGAACGAGCACGTTTTTTGAGGCGGTGCGTTTTTGTATAAATACTCATTAAATGTTTCTGTTTTTCTTAACAATTCCATACGTTTTCCAGAACAGAAACACTGCGAAAGAAGAATTCTTTAGGCTTATTCCTTTTGGGGTTTAATTCCCTTTTTGGTTTTCAATTCATAAAACTCCCATATGCTTTAGTGAATTGTTTGGTGTTTAAGAGCAAATTTGCTTTTGTTCAACCTCCGTGGATAAGGCATCTCCATCTTTTATCGGTGGATACCGAGCGTAGTCATTCTGCGTGTGGACAAGCCGAAGATGACGAACCGACGCTTGGAGGGTATTTCGCTGTCTCTCGTATCTTTGAAGGTTTGCTGAAGGCACTGTGAATTACACACTTGTGGGAGATTATCATGTTGTATGTAACTCAAAAGTCTTGTGAATTCTTCAAATTTTTATAAAAGGGTTTTACCCGAAAGGGGTTTTTTCCTATATCGGTCGTCTTTATTTTTCATGCATGGGTTGAATTATTTATGATGTTTAGATGCATGTGTAGGGACTGAATTAAGTTTGTTTAAAAATAGACTCTAATTAAATAAGTGTGCCAAATTAGAAAGTTGAGAATGTAATCAATTATCACACAATGTCATACGTTTTACAAATTGGTATCATAACAGGTTGTGCTAATTTATTGCGTATTCCTATTTTTCGCAAAATTTGTGTGATATTGATTTTTTGAAAAATAAGTTTTGTGAAAAATTGAAATTTTTCCGATGGAGCACTTATATAATCAGATCCCTATTTTTGACGGGTCTAATAATGCCTACTGGAAAGCTCGTATGAAATTTATTTTAAAATCTATTGACGAGCGTGTTTGGTTGCTTTGTGAAAATGGATGGAATCCCCCCACGGTCACCGTTGATAATATCACCTCTTTAAAACCCGTGTTAGCCTGGACTGAAGATGATTATAAAATGTCTAATTTTAATTCCCGTGGTTTGAGTGCTATTTTTGGAGCCATCACTCTCGACGAGTTCTGTCGAATTATGACGTGCACCACGTCTAAAGAGGCATGGGATGTTTTGAAATTGACACATGAGGGTACGAATGCGATTAAAGAATCCAAGTTATAAAATTTGGCCACCCAATTTGAGACTATCACCATGTTTGAGTCTAAATGCTTTGATGATTTTTATGCACGTTTATCGGACATTATTAACACCATTTTTAATTTGCGTGAGGTGATTGATAACACGCGTATCGTTAAAAAGATTTTAAGATCTCTTCCAAAACGGTTTATTCCTAAAGTCACTGTTTTGAACTCTTTGGGAAATTTGAAATCACTTAAGTTGGAAGAAATTGTAGGAGATCTTCAAACCTATGAGATTGACATGTTTCCCAAAACCATTAAGGCTAAGGATAATGGCGTTGCTTTAAACACTCATTTTAAGAAAAAGAAAGAAAATGTTTATGAGTTTGATTCTTAGGAAGATTTTGATATGGCCTTGTTTGCGAATTTTTTTAAAAAGTTTCTCAAAATGAATAAAGAAAATTCTTCCAATAAAAATAGATCTTTTGAGTCAAATAAAAAGAAAGTGGAGGCCGAAGATAGTGACAAGGAGGATGAGATCAGGAGCTTTGAGTGTGGGGGCAAATGGCACATAGCTAAAGAGTGTCCTACTAGGATAAGGAGAAAGGGCAAAGAGACTGCTATGCCCGCCACTCTTAGTGATACTGAGGGTGATGAGGGTGATGATTCTAATAAAGGTTTAGGACATGGGATGGTTGTCTCTTTTTCTAGTCGTGTGAGCACACCCACTTTGTTTCACGAGAGTGGACACGAGAGAGATTATAGTAATTTGAGTTCTTCGAGTGAGGGAGAAAGTGAGGAGGAGAGTGGAGATGAAAGTGAACTCCAAAAATATTTTAGAGATTTATACACCGAGACCTTGAAAACAAAGAAGTATAATAGAGATTTGGGTTATCGGATTTTAGATTAGGAGAGAGAGAAGGAGGTTTTGAGAAAGGAGACGTGTGATTTGACCAACACGTTGCCTAGTCTGACGACACGTGTATCCCGACTCGAGAGTGATCTCGAACGTGCCAGGAAGGTCAAAGTCAATTTTGAGAATTCACCTAAGAAGGTTGAAAAGGTGGTTCTTAAGGGTAAATGTGAGAAGTTAGGAATAAGTCATGACGGTTCTTCTACTTCCCAATTAGCACCCGAGCCGGTTCCCACTTTAGTGATAGATTCACACGAGTCTCACCCTCACCCACCTAGGCATCCCATTCCTATTAGGAAAATGCATCCTAGAGTTTTTGAGAGAGGTGTTCCTAGGCCTATTTATGTCTGTTCACATTGTAAGAGGAGATGACACCTTAAGGAATTTTGTTTTAAGTTGGGATATGTGTCACGTTTTTCTTTTACACGTGTTTCTGACACACATGCACCCACACATGATACTTTACATGCTCCCGGACACTACATGAGAGAGTTTTCACATCTAAGTAAGCAAGTTAAGTTTTTAGTCAAAATTTCATATGAATTGATGGGGTTTTTTCATAAGTTTTCACCACCTTTGGAAAACCCCTCCGCACCTAATGATTGAGGTTTGACTTGTTTACTAGCATAAGATGATTTTCTTGATGACATTATTTGCCTATTGCTAGCATGTATCATTTTTGTATGTTTTATTTTTTTTGAAATATTTTTGAAAAATACAAAAAGATTTTATTTTCATAAAATTTTGAGAAAATCCAAAAAGATTTTTGTATTTTTTTTGCACCGTTTCTGGATGGACACTTTGGATGAACGAGTCACAACTTAATTTCATTATTTTCATGTGACTATTTGATAGTGTTTTGAGACAATTGGTCAATTCATCCTTGTGCTTTATAATGTTTGGAGTCATTAAGATGTAATTAAGTGTTACTTCCTACATGTTTGACTCATGTTTCCTTTATTGCACACATGCACGGATTTGTTTGATTATTGTGCTTGTCTTACCACATGTTGGTTAGGTGTTTTCATTTCAATCCTGTCCTTAAAATGAACCAAGCACGATAAAATTTGATAAGGAAATTGTGCATATAAGAACCATTTTTTGAGTTTGTGTGCTTTGTTTAAACGGAGAAGGGCTGCGAAAGGTTCATTTAGCCTTTGCGATTCTAAGCCACCGTTAAAAAGGACCTAAAGAATTGAGAAATTTTATTATCTGAGGTCCAAAGAGGTTAAAAGAGCCCGAAAAAATTAAGGTCAATAAAAAGCAATATATGCCAAATATGGGCCATTAGGTTTCACCATCAATTCTCCAAAGTTTGAGAATTTAGAACGCCTCTATTCAAAATATAAATCTGAGGGTGCTTGGATGGGGAATTAAAATGAGTTTTCACGTCCTTAAAAGTCTTGAAAATGCGCTAAATAGTTTTGGACGTTATTGGTGTGGAAATCATTTGACTTTGATTTGTTGATTTGTATAAGATGATGTCATTTGAATTCAACGAATTTTTACACATAAGGATACTTTTGATGTTCATTCGTTAGGGGTACACATATGCATTGTGCACATATGATTGATTGAGTTTATTTACCTATCGAATGTGTTCACACCCATTCATTCCATATCCATGACTTGGTTGTTAGAGTTTAAATCCATGGTGAGATTTTTGGTATTTTATTTTTTATATGAAAAATTGAAAAATCCAAAAATAGTTTATGAGATTTTTGAGATATCCCTTTGCATGCGCGTAGTTTTATCTTTGTCTGCTATGCATTTTA
Source organism: Sambucus nigra (assembly GCA_949130495.1). NCBI lineage: Eukaryota > Viridiplantae > Streptophyta > Magnoliopsida > Dipsacales > Adoxaceae > Sambucus > Sambucus nigra. Next base: position 622,234,390 of record OX422210.1, on the reverse strand, counting down.
TCGTGACACTCCATGTTTTGATTGTTTCTTCTTATCTGTCTATTTGGGGACATCATAAAAAGGGGAAGAAAGAATTATCATGTTATGGGAGAGTTTTTGCATTATGGGGGAGATTAGATTGTTAATGCTTTATTCTTATATCATTTCAAACTCGATGCATCACGAAGGTTTTTGCTTTATCTCATGTGTGTAGGTAGAAAGATTGAAGATCATGATGGTGCACACCCTGATGAGAAAAGCTTTGAGATTTGACGAAAATGATTGAAGAAGAGTTTTGAGGTTTTGCAAATTTATTCAAGGGAGGGTAGATTTGTACAGGCATTTTGGTTTTTGATAATTCGGATTTTTTATGTATGTACCGGCATAGACATAGGGGGAGATTTGTAAGGACATATTTTCATAGGTTCGCTATCAATTTATTATGTCATATACCGCTACACCGTCGAAGAGCATTCAAGAGACATCTACATCAAAGACGGATCCGAATTACTCAAGTTCTTCATCATTCAAGGCTCCGCGAAGTTTACTTTGGCAAGGTTCTGTTTTAAATACCTTTTCTTTTCACTTAGAGCTTTTGGGAGATTTTTACAAAATATTTTCTAAGTGTTGGAGCGGACTTTTTCGTCAAATATTGAGAATGAGTATTTTTTCTAAGTTTTAAAGCGGACCTCGATTTTGACGCCCAGGTCGTTCGCGCGAGATCAACATCTCGTTCGAACGATATTGGAAGTCGCGCGATGTCATTTGAATGACAAGCGTACTTCGTTCGAGCGACATCTGCTTCTCGTTCGAATGAGTACATTTTTCGAGGCGGTGCATTTTTTTATAAATACTCATTAAATGGTTCCGTTTTTCTTAAGAAGTCCATACGTTTTCCAGAATAGAAACACTGCCAAAGAAGAATTCTTTAGGCTTCTTCCTTTTGGGGTTTAATTCCCTTTTTTGTTTTCAATTCACAAAACTCCCATATGCTTTAGTGAATTGTTTGGTGATTAAGAACAACTTTGCTTTTGTTCAACCTCTATGGAGAAGGCATCTCCATCTTTTATCGGTGGATATCGAGCGTAGTCATTCTGTGTGTGGACGAGCCAAATATGACGAACCGACGCCTGGAGGGTATTTCGCTGTCTCTCGGATTTTTGAAGGTTTGCTGAAGGCACTGTGCATTGCACACTTGTGGGCGATTATCAGGTTGCATGTAAGTCAAAAGTCTTGTGAATTCTTCAAAGTGTTATAAAAGGTTTTTTCCCGAAAGGGGTTTTTTCTATATCAGTCGTCTTTATTTTTCATGCATGGGTTGAATTATTTATGATGTTTAGATGCATGTGTAGGGGCTGAATTACGTTTGTTTAAAAATAGACTCTAATTAAATAAGTGTGACAAATTAGAAACTTGCGAATTTAATCAATTATCACACAACGTCATACGTCTTACACCATATTATTCCCAACTAGGTCATAGACATATACTACTAATTACAGCTCTTAAGAGAAACCCGTATCACCCATACAATATGTTATTTAATACTTCACTCCCATTAACTGCATTTGATATTCTCTGTTCTAATAGTAAATACTTTATCCCCTTAAGTTAACTTGTTGACCAACATTTACATATTTGCTAATTTCACACATTAGTATTATTCACAACTATAACTATAACTATAACTATAACTATATATATATATATAAATATATAAAAATCATGTGCCCCTTGGTTAGGACCACTTAGCGCAATGCATTCTCTGCTATCATGTCTCGGTGCATCGCTCGTTGCATAAAGGACAATTGATTCGGCATCTCTCACGGACCAGAAATCTCATAACACAAATATTGGAGGCGAGCATACTCACCAGCTAATTGGGTCACTCACATATCTACGCTCCCATTTAACCGTCGAAACTATCCTACGTAACAGATAACACGTATCTAAGTTCATATGCTCTGGTTACAAGTCAAATATCCTTTCCATTGGGTCACCCAGGATAAGACTATCCACTACGCGAAACCTCCACCCGATAGAAATCAGCGTACGTATGTTATACACACAATAATTATAAACATATAATAATAGGCATTTCCATAGCCTTACAAAAATTTAGGTATTCACCCAACCCATATTTATACTTCTACACGTAGTATATTTCTCTTTACTACTTACGCAATTAACTCGATTATTCACACTCTCGAAATTCTCAAGGTTACTTCACCTATTCAATACTTAAGGTATTATTCTAGGATTACTTCCCAAATAATTCTGCACTAAGCTAATAATAGCAAATGGCATCTTTTCTAACATAATTAACTGGGTAACATGATCTTGGGAAAAATGGGAATTTTTGGGCTTTTCGGTGACCTATCATTCGAACGATTTAGCAAGTCGTTTGAACGACTCTGACTTCTCGTTCGAACGGGACTCCATCTCGTTCGAACGGGATGGGGTCTTTCTCTGGTTTTCTAGACCTGTTATGTTTTACTGTTAATACTTCATCTTCCTCAAAATTCCAGTCCTAAAACTTCTAAATTTCTCAATCCCAACACCAAAACAGCAATCCTAATTAATGTTCTAACATGTATAAATGATTTCCATTAATTTTGAACCATTAATTCATCATAAATCAATTATAAAATCAAAAAACCCCAATTGAACAATTCAAAACCCTAGTTCATCAAATTTCCATACAAAAACAACAATTTTAATTTTGTCCATTATCAGTACTCATGAATTTGGAATTTCTAAACTATCTACATGAGCGATTCATCCTACTTAAATCTCCAGATTTTAATAAATTCCCTTAATCCTCCAATTTTATCAAAACTTATGAATCAAATAGTGAATATAATACACCTACACTAATATGAACATGCTTGTTGCTATAAATATCAAGAATTAAACACTTGCCTTAATTTCGACGGTCTGATCCACTGTTGATATGGGTATGGGTGTGTTCCTCGTCTCGCGATCTACACTTTGGTATAGTTTTTGGTGTGTGTTCTTGAGTTAGGCACCAAGAACACCAATAGTCTCTTATACCTTTTTCTGTGCCTTTCTCTTTTCTCTCTCGTAGGTTTAGAACTAATAACTCTCATCTAACCTTAGTGCATCTATCTTTTATTTTCCAATTTTCGTCCAAATTATTATTCCAAAATTCCAAAGGACAAAAATACCCCTACGAGGTGCCGGTTAGGCATAAAACTACCTCGGAGTCCAAATAAAATGCCCGAGTAGATTTTTCTAACTATCTAGACCCTTCCGGACTCAATGGCGCACTCAAAATTTCCATATAAGTTATACAAAAATAATTTATCTTTTTATTCCATACAATTAGTCCCGACATGACTCACACGCGCGTCCTGACTTAAAATACAAAAATGTCGTATTTCGCACTTCGACAATTTATAAAAATTTATATAATTCCATATTACATATACCCACAATAATAATCAATTATTTCCATTAATAACTATTAACCTTTGGCACGCTAGTTAATAATTATTTTAAATTCGAATTAATTAACAATTAAATTTCCTGACCTTTTTAATTTAATTAATCCAACAATAATAATTAATCCCATAATTAATTAATATCATTAAAATGTGAGGTATTATATAGGTGCGGTCATTTGTCAGAGATAGACTTATTTGAACCTTTGAATATTGAAAATCTTGCATGCTAGTCATTGAAAACTTATGTTGCCAAACATTCATGTTGAAATGCAGACCATATCCTTTTAATGAATGTTGTGAACTGTATATGGATAAACACACACATGTGTACTATGTTTTCTAAAAAATGTGAGGATTTTGATAAATGATTATACACATAGTTTATAACTATCTCAGAGGACATTTGAAAACGTTTTTGGGAGTTTGTTAAGGGTTTTTAATCTTTGTGTTGCTTTGACCGTTTGCACGACTCTATTTTGAGCTCATGAACGTGGTGGAATTCGCACGGCACCAAATTGTGCCTGTACGCATGACCTTCGCCAAGGTTCCTTACTGGTTGGAATTGCGTGCATGAAAAAAAGTGCACCATGCACACGTCGGAGCCAAAGTTTGAAAAAATTCTATAAATAGGCCAATTTCCCTCCCATTTCATAAGATCTAAATTTTAATCAATTAAAATATCTCTCTGAGCAAATTTTGAAAGTTGAGTTCAAACCAAACCTTACTTGTTCATCATATAATTTTGAAACTTTGATATATAACTTGATCCAAAGTGAGTGAATTAAAAGTGGATTTAATTAGATCTTCACATTAGCATGTGTTAATTCATCATACTTCTACTAAATTGCTTTGAACTATTACTCCTTGATATAAAATTGGAGGCATTATGATTTATTGGTAGAATTGGAGTGTGGTATTGACTTCAAGGAAGAGAGTGGACTTCTTCATTTGCATCATGAAGCTTGTTGCGAATTTTTATTGTCTATGGGTGAAAGTTTCAAGGTTCATAGGTAACTACACGAGAGTGCTTGTATGACAGGTACCCTCTTTCCTGGTGTAAAATATATTTTTAAGTAGAAATAAAAATTGAAGAACGTTGAGCTTCTTTACCCCTAGGTTAGAATTTTTCCTCATAAATCTTATCTTTGTGTGTGCGTGTGTATGTTTTATATTCGTATGCACATATTTGAACATACATAAACACACACATAACTTAGATATAATTTGAATATAATTTTCTTAAAATTGAATTAAGTGTGTTAGATCTAGGATTCACCTCTAGATTCATTTTTTTCATTATTATGTGAGTTAATTTAGACAATTAGAAAGGAATTCATTGAATCATATGTTAGGAGAGAAATTTCATGGAAATAAAAAACCCCTCTAGGTTTGGTGTAGATGACTACTTGAGGATAGCACACACTTTTCTCAGATGTGTTTTAATTCCTCTTCTTATGTTTTAATCTAATTTCTTACATCTCCCTCATTTTAAGTTGCCTCATTCACCAAGAAACTCTAAATATCTCTAAATTCTCTCTTAAGCAACCTCATTGCCATTAAACAAACCAAATATATTTTTAGAGCTTTGAAACAAGGAATAAAAGTAGATTGGTAAAGGCTATCAAATAATCACTTTTCAAGAAGTTTCCCAAGAGTTTTTCAAGTGGATTCAATGCTAACTTTTAAGACTTCTTCTCTTCAAATTTAAGCCAAATTTTAATTCGTGTTTTGAGGCAAGTTGTTTTCTACAACTCTCCTTTTATATATACTTATGTTAAATTTCACCTAAACTCTAGTTATAAGATTAAAATGATTTAGAAAACCTTAGGAATTTGATACTTAATGTATAATCTTAATTAAGTGAATTGATTATCCTCATATGTTTTATCTTGATATTTAACCTAAGTATTGTGAGAAATTGAATATGGAGCGCTTTATATAGAATTAACATATTAGGTTTTTGGGTTTGTTCTTCGATTTATGATAATTGGAAATATATTTGAGTGATTGGGACTTAATTAAAGTCTAAATTAAGAATTCAAAAGTGCATGGCATGTAGATATGCATCTTTATCTCTATAAATAGTAACTTTTATACTATATACTTGATTGATGAGATTCTAAGTATGAAAATGTATAATTAGTGCCTAATTACTCGTGAGATGACTTTATTCATGTTTATCCCATTTTATACCCTTTAAAATCTAATTGAGGCTTGTTATTAACTTAATATTCTTGGAATGGAGAAATGGAATAGTTGTTCGAGTATTTGTTTAAGCCCCTCTCCGTTCCTTAAGAAAATTAATCAAGTAGACGAATTAGAAAGAGTATGGCATGAACTTATATTATCTCATTGGCTTTATGGTTTTTGTGGATTATGTTGAACAAATTATGGTTGGATATGGAAGTTAGATATGAACAAACTTATTTTCCTTAATTTAATTCATTATAATAAACCCCTAAGTAATTAATTGTCCTAATGATTATTTTATCTAAACGAAAGTGTATAAAGGGGATCCTTGTACGGATTTTTATTTTTAAGAGATGTCCCATGCATGAAGTTTAGAGACGGGTAGGATTGTTGATTTTATAACCTTTAATTAATATATTTCTTTAGTTTAATAACTCACGTATCAGTAAATCTATGTTTAACATATGATCCCTTAAATCCTTAGTGTGATTGATTGAGTAATCTAATTAAATAAACTTATGGGTGGGTATTTTAGTAATATTGATGCAACGATAATTGATAAGTTATGATTGAAATATGGAATATTATTGATGAATGAATTAATGAATGTGGATTTTAGGTGTGCGCCAAGAAGGAACACGCTTATGTTACCATACTTAAAGAGTATGGTTTGATATGGACATTTGACGTATCTGTCGCATTTTATATTTTGTGAGTAGTATGCGATAACAAAAGTAAAAAGGCAAATACAAAAAAAATAAAGTTTCTGGAAAAAAGGAACTTTATTCAAACCTTGATGCAAACAACATCTTATTCATGACAAACCTTAAGTATCTCGTAGTACATAATTAAAAGGGAAATAACATCACTATATTTACATAAGATAAGAAGTAGTATATAAATTCCATATGGTAATGCCTTTTTTGTTAAAAATTTCCCATGCATACGTAATTGAAAGTAACTTCTTAGGTAACTGGGATAGAAAGTCCATGAGGTCGGGGATATTTCACTTCCTCTAGCTCAGTATCTATTTAAAAGGGTAAAGAATAAGGAAAACTTTGCCAACTAGATAAATATAAGTCTACAACAATTATAAAGATTTTTATATTTGAAGAATTATTTGAATGTACTTGTAAATGATTGTAGAATGAACTAAAATTTGAAGGAACAATAATGTGAATGAATAAGTTATAATAAAAGCATTGTGGTGATATAACTAGATATAGTAATAATAAGTCATATAAAGTAAGGGTTAAGATATTTCTAGAACAAGATAACCCATAATTATCCAATTATAGAGGCTTAAAGTGCATTGAAATATAATATAATAATCATAAAATACGACATTTAAAGATTAAACAAAAGTAGTCATTGTAACATTGTTGGGCCCTACTCTGAAGAGCGACATTTATATGGTTTGCTAAACTAGGCATCCAATCCCTGAGTCCTACAGACCAAATAACACTAGCATGGGTAGAATGGTAGTATCTTCATTGATTATAATGTATGATATTAATGGTTTAATGAAATCAAACAAAAAATTGAATTCATTGATTTAAGTTCTAAAAACTATATTTTTAAAAATTGTAATCAAATTTAACGAATTTTGAACTACATAGAAAATTTCAAAATGAGAAAAATAATTAAGGAACTATTACAAAGTAATATGAACAATTGAATAATCAAGGTAATTGTGGAAAATAATACTGAATTGGAATTCACACACTTTTATAATTTGGGGCTTTGATTAAATTGAAACTTCGTAAGTAGGCTTTGAATTGGGGGTTTTTGTAATGAGGTAACATATGGTGAGAGGGGGACTTAAAAATAGTATGTGAAAGTAAGTTTATAAAGGGGAAAAATGTGCAAATATATATTTTTTAAATGTTTTAGGGCTTTAAAGTAAAAGTAATAAAGTTTATTTCTTTAATAAATTTTGATTTTTTTTGGATATGTTAAATAAGTGGGTTTATATTGAAATATACTTAGGGTGTCTTGGTTTTGATTCCTAGTCTTAAATTGCAATTAACAAAATTTAGAGGGTTTTATGTGCAAATATGAAATTTAAAAACTTTAAATTCCTCTTAGGTTTCTCTCGAAAATACTTTCTTATTGACCAAACAGGGTGTTGCCATATACCATTTTGAGTAGAAAAATAAAATAAAATTTTTGGAAAAAGCTTTAAAATTATTTGATTAGTCACTCGATCTTATGCGCTTGGTCAAGATCCACACCCGCTGGTGTTGACCTCACGCACCTTTCTTGAGGTGTTGTTCATCTTCTTCATTCGATTAGTTAACTTAAGATTTGACAACAAATTGACTGTGAATAACTTCTTCTCTAGAATAGCTTTTGTAGCGAGCTATTGGTATTTGGTAAAATGCCGAAAATTTTACCAACGCATTCGTGGATTGAGATTAAATTTGAGTAACGACTAGATCACAACTGTGTTTTAGACTGAAAAATGATTCGAATTGCTTTGGTTTCATGTTAAATGGTTTACTAAATCACTTGAATTTAGTTTTTGTATTTTTTTTGCCGAAGTTTTAAAGCTTTGATTTGGAGACTTCAACATGATTATAACTGAACTTAAATGTTTCACTTAGTTTCCTGGGAACCAAAGATGGAATTATTTTACTTTGAAACTGGTTCAAAGTCAGAAGTATAAAATCCACATTTGAAGCTCAAGCTTTAGTGGTGTTTAATGCTATACCAGCCTTTTCACTACATATGCTACGTTAACACTTGAATATTAATGCATAAAATGAAGCTATGATCATGATGAAATGAAAACTAATGTGACACCCCGACTAATTAAATACCGGGTAGCTACTCCTTTATTAAATTAAATCAAAATGCCAAGTTGGCTCAGTTAATAGCATCACTGTCGAAAACATTTTATTATTACTAACCACCTAGTATTTAAAAAGTAAGTTGTCAAATTTTAATTAAAGTTTGATTAACATGCAGTAAAATATTTAAAGCAAGAATAATATCACCACTCACCATAACGAAATAATAGAATAACCATCACATGATATAAATAAATCCGGAGGAAAAACTCCTCACAACAAATCCCACAACTGAAATAAGTAACGAAATACTGAATTAATACATGCCAAAGTCTGAAAAACTGAAATGGAAATGTCTCTAATAGAATTTGGGCAACATGCCCTACAACTGAGGAATACTGAACATGGAATCCAAATGATAGAAGCGTCTAAAAGCAAATCCCTGTAACTTCCACAAACAGCTACAGCTCGTCATCGGAATGAGAATCCTATGCGTGGTGTCCTTGTGGCTGGGCACCTAAAATGGTTTTACAAGAAAATAGATTTGAAAGAAAACGGGTCAGAGCCCGAATGTGGAGATATTTTAAAAACCTGCAAGTGCTTTTAAAACATTTAAAACATTAAATGCAGAGTACATGTTAGGACGTGCACTCACATGAAATTCTCACCTCTCGTCTAACTGTGCACTCCTAACGTAAGCACCCATCTAAAATGACACAAACCCCTAGCTAAGTGACATCATATCTAGCTAGACTGTCATAGGTTCTACCCTTATTACTCGGTTCCCATTAACATTATAACGATCGCAATTAAATAGGGGGCTTAACGTAAATTCAGGTTCTCATATAAAAGTAATACAACTCATTATAGATTATCCCTTTTATGTTATTCCATAGTTATACACACGATACCATATGAAAGTTCCCATTTTATTAAGTGTATATTTTCCACAACCTAAATATACAATATAAGCACCCCGAGACTAAGCTGTGGTGCACACATACTCTGCTATCCATCCCGGTACATCATGTACATAAGGAATAACGTATTCCGAATCTCTCAGGAATAGTTCAGATAACACAAATCACAAACAGTGGAGGCGAACACAGTCACATCACATGGGTTACGCACATACCGACGCTCCCACGATCAGCAGACTTATTAACATCCCAATAAGTCCTTCTCTGACCTATGTTCTCGAGGTACCAGTCTAAATCCCCCCTGTAGACACACAAGGATTAGAGGGTCCTAAGCGAACGCAAACCTCCCGTGATAGCAAGTATGGTAGGTATGTCATACACACAAATCATATATCAATACTAAGTAAACACGCATCTTAGTAATCACCGTAGTTTAATTGTAGTACTTATCGCATTCTCGTACCATTTTATAATTTATACAATTTATATACTCCCGGTTCATAATCATACACGCCATAATTTATTCTCACATCGTAGTAGGCACTCACGTCTCGACTCAAGTGTCTATTTGATTCGTTCCACAATTATAATTTACTCCTCATTATATCCCAAATGTCCCAAGTATACCAATACATCATCAAAGGAATGCTATCTCTATCCTCGAACAAGTTTACGGGACTCCCAGAATCAAAACAGGCCAAAAAGGCCTAAACTGCCAGCTCGTTAGAAGTCTCGTTCGAACGAGGCTGTTCGAACGAGATTCAGTTCGTTCGAACGAACTGTACCTTCTAACGACATCTCGTTCGAACGAAGGTATCGAATGAAATTTCCCCTCGTTAGAAGCAACTGGTCAATTCGTTAGAAGCTCGTTCGAACGACCTGGGAAGGCCTTCTAACGAACGACCAGTTTCGTGCCCAGAATTTCTACTTTCGTTTTTCACCAATTTCTACTCCTCAATTCTCCTCTAAAATTCGTCCCAACAATGTTTTAAGGTCTCTAATCAATCCTAAACATATTATAATAACATATTAACGTGTTTTAAAGGATTAATTCGTCCTAATCATCATTAAATCACAAGTCTCTACACTTTTCCCCAAATTTTTTTTCAAGAACATAAACCCTAAAATTTTTAGTCTTTAATTTATCCAATTAAATCCGTTTTTGTTTCTTGCAAGATATATCAACATCATATTAGTCCTCTAAATACGATTCTACATGCAATACTTTCCTCAAAATATAGTATTCTAATTCCAAACTCATGGGTTTTCATTAACTTTCAAGAACAAATGTAAATCTGAGAATTATCTAACATGGAAGAAACATTCTCTGAATTAAACGGAATTAAATCACTTGCCTTGATTTAATCTCTGATTTTGATGACGATTTGATGAGGTTCTCTCTCTCTCTCTCTCTGCAAAATTCTCCTCTTTCTCTCCCTCTCTAAGCTTTCTTCTCCAATGGCTATGGTGGCTAGGGTTTGTTTTGGGAAAAGTTAGAAACCTAATTCTAATAACCTACGTAGGCTATTAGGTTAAAATGAGTTGGTTAGTGGTTTAGTGGGTCAAATCCACATTAGATATAATTTACTAATTTTCGTCACTTTTAATTCTAAAAAAATGCAAAATTACCAAACTACCCCTATATGTTGCCGGTATGGCCTAAAAATACCCCGGGACCCAAACTAAACCCCCGGCTAGTGTTTTCTGACTATCTCGACCCTTCCGGACGCGTTGGCTCACTCAAAACGACCATACGGTTAATAGAATTTAATTTCACTTTTATAATTAAAATAATTATATCCTGATGCGACTGTCTCACGCGTCCCAATAAAATGTCCAAATTGCCGTATATCAATCTCACGAAAAATTTCATAATTCAATATTCATATATCATCATATTTACTCAATATAGTCAAATACCAACTCACATCTCGCTAGTATTTTATCCAGATTAATTCCCAATTAATTCTCATTTAATTAATTAATCCCAAAAATAAATATCGCCAAAAATACGAGGTATTACATACTTCCCCCCTAATAACAGAATTTCGTCCCGAAATTCGGAACTAGAAAGTACCTGATAAAAACAACTCTGGATAACGTTCGCGCATCTCATCCTCGCGTTCCCATGTGGACTCCTCGACATTGTGATGTCGCCACTGAACACGCACTAACGGAACTATCTTTGACTGCAGGTTCCTCTCACTTCGGTCCAAAATAGCAATCGGCCCCTCCTCGTAGGAGATATCAGGCTGTAGATCAATCTCCTCCAAAGCGATGTGAGAATGAGCCAAATCGTCCCTGAGATATTTCCTTAGCGAGGAAATATGAAACACATCGTGAATCCGGTGTAAATACTCCGGTAATCCGAGTCTATACGCAACTGGTCCAATTCGCTCAATAATAGGAAACGGCCCCACATACCTCATTGCCAACTTTCCCTTTTTCCCGAAATGCATAATCCCCTTCATAGGAGATACTCTGAGCAAAACCTGGTCCCCCACTTGGAACTCCCTAAAAGATCTCTTCGCATCAGCATAACTCTTCTGCCGGTCCTGAGCTACCCGAATGCGACTCTAAATCAACTCAATCCTTGCCGAAGTATCCTGAATCACTTCCGGCCCAAGTAGTTTGTTGTCCCCCACCTCCAACCAACATGCTGGGGAACGACAAGGCCTACCGTATAACGCCTCAAACGAAGCCATGCCAATAGTGAACTGGTAGGAGTTATTATAAGCAAACTCTACCAGTGGAAGGTATTGCTCCCATCAACGTCCAAAGTCAATAATGCACATGCGTAGCATGTCCTCCAACATTTGATTTGTGCACTCGGTCTGCGGATGATAAGCCGTACTCAACCGCAATTCCGTGCCCATGGCCTCCTGGAAACTCTCCCAAAACTGCGAAACAAATATCTTGTCTCTGACAGACACGATATTTAGGGGCACACCGTGAAGTCTCACAATCTCTGAAATGAAGAGCTGGGCATACTGTCCCGTAGTGTAGTCAGTCCTTACGGGTAAAAAGTGAGCGACTTTGGACAACCTGTCCACAATTACCCAAACGGAGTCGTGACCCCTCTGCGACGTAGGCAACCCCGTGATAAAGTCCATGGATATGCTCTCCCACATCCACCTCGGAACCTCCAACGGCTGTAGAAGTCCTGTCGGTCTCTGATGATCCACTTTTACTAGCTGACAAGTGGTGCATTTCGAAACAAACACAGCGATATATCTCTTCATACCGCTCCACCAATACTGGCATCTCATGTCTTGGTACATTTTGTCCCCTCCGGGATGTACCGCGAACCGTGAGTCGTGCGACTTTGCCATCACCTCGTGTCGCAATTCCTCCCCTTCCGGAACCACCAATATCCCATTGAAGCGTAATCCCCCGTCTGAGCTAACGGTATAGGACTCGGCTCCCTCTGCTAGTAATTGAACTATCAGCTCCTGACAGAACGAGTCATTAGCCTGTGCCCGTACTACCTTCGTGACAATCTGCGGTGTAACGGTCATCACAGACATGAAAGATCAGGCCACTGCATCCTGGTGTCCCAACTCCTTCCACTTTTCCTTCCACACCCCTGCCACCTCATCTGCTGGCCTACGGCTCAACGCGTCTGCTACCACGTTAGCCTTACCCGGGTGATACTAGATATCGAACTGGTAGTCCTTCACAAACTCAAGCCACCTCCTTTGCCGCATGTTCAACTCCTTCTGCGTGAACAGGTACTGTAGGGACTTGTGGTCCGTGAACAATTGGAACTTCTCCCCCAAAAGATAGTGCCTCCAAATCCGTAGGGAAAATACCACTGCCGCCAACTCCAAATCATGCGTGGGGTAATTCTTCTCATGAGGCTTAAGCTTACGGGAAGCATAAGCTATGACCTGTCTCTCCTGCTGCAATACACCTCCAAGTCCTTGCAAAGACGCATCGGTGTAAACCAAATACTCAACTCCCGGTCTCGGCAATGCTAACACAGGTGCTGAGGTCAATTTGTCCTTTAACTCATCAAATGCCAACTGATAGGCATCACTCCAAATGAACGACACACCTTTACGAGTCAGATGTGTCAAAGGACCCGCTATCTTTGAAAATCCCCGAATAAACCTCCTGTAGTATCCTGCTAGGCCCAAGAAACTACGAATCTCAGTCGGTGTCGTGGGCTGTCCCCACTCCCTCACCGCGGATACCTTCCCCGGATCAACAGATATCCCCCGGTCGAAAATAATGTGTCCCAAAAACTGGACCTCCTTCAACCAAAACCCGCACTTCTCAAACTTTGCATACAGTTCGTTCTGACGCAGCGTCTACAAAACCTGCCTCAAATGTTCGGCGTGCTCCTCCTCTGTCTGGGAGTAAACCAGAATATCATCAATGAAGACAATGACAAACTGATCAAGGAACTCTCTGAACACCCTATTCATCAAGTCCATAAACACTGCTAGAGCGTTGGTCAAACTAAAAGGCATAACCCGAAACTCGTAAGAACCATATCTCGTTAAGAACACAGTCTTCGAGACATCCTCCTCCCTGATACGTAACTGATGGTATCCTGATCTCAAATCAATCTTCGAGAAGAAAGAAGCTCCTCTCAACTGGTCAAATAAGTCATCTATTCGAGGCAACGGATACTTATTTTGTATCGTGACCTTGTTCAACTCCCGGTAGTCCACACACAATCTTAGTGAACCGTCCCTCTTCTTCACAAAAAAAACTGGAGTGCCCCAAGGTGAGGTACTCCTGCGAATAAATCCCTGACCTAACAGCTGCTCTATCTGATCTCGTAGCTCTCACATCTCTACCGGAGCCATACGGTACGGTGCGCGTGCTATAGGTCTCGTATCTGGCAATAGGTCTATAACAAAGTCTATCTCTCGACTGGGGGGTAGGCCTGGTATCTCCTGAAACACATCCGAATACTCCTTGACAACTGGGATCGAATCTAAAGGAATCACAACCTCCTTGGAGGTATCCTCCTCTATATAATATAGATGAGCGGTCGAACCTCCCTCTGGGCGAGGCATCGCCACTACAAACATCTCTTGCCCCGGAATGGCAAAAACAATGCTCCCGCTGAAGCAATCAATCATGGCCCTATAAGCTACGAGCCAATCCATACCGATAATCACATCGTGCACATGCATATTCAATACCAACATGTCTGCAGGTAATACCAAACCACCAATCTCTACCCCCACTCCCCGGCATATAAAGAATATAAGTGACCCATTCCCCAATGGTGAGTCGACACATGTCACTGTGCTCTCCGCTGTGGCTAACAACCCTAAAGCCTTCGCGAAATGTGTATCTATAAAACAATGTGTAGCCCCCGTATCAAACAATACCCGACCCATAGTGCCATGGATAGGAAACGTACCCTCAATCGTGGGCGGTGCCTATTGAACTGCTGCCTGGTGGACGTTATAGACACGTCCATACTGTAGCTGCCCCTGCTGAGCTGGGACTGTTGGAATGGGTGGCAATGCTGCCATCTGTGGCGGTGCGGGGAGAGCGGCAGAAAACATAGGCCTCTGCGGCTCCTGGCGAGCACCCTGCTGCTGATGCTGTGGGGCCCTGCCCCTATCAGGACAATCCTGTCATTTATGGCCAGTCTTTCCACAAACATAACACTTCCCTGGGAAGTTCCCTCCTCTCTGCCCCTGCTGTCCCCGGCCCTGGTGGCCGTTACCGTTCCTCCCTTGGCCCTGCTAGCCCTGCTGAAACTGCTGCCCATTCTGCCCCTGTTGGCCCTGATGGCCGTTTGGACCCTGATGGCCCTGACGGAAACCTCCCTGTCTGTGCCTATAATTCCCTGATCTGAACCTCTTTTGATCCCCTGCTGGGAACCCTGCTCACCCTGTCTCTGCCCCTGAACTGCCCTGATGGCTAGACTCTCCCGATCTCTTGCCCTCAGCCATATGAAAGCGGTGATCCTGGCAGTGTAACAAAGCAGCGTTAACCACATCAGAATAAGTGGCCAACGAAAGGTTCCCTAACAGATGCTGACGGATCCTCCATGTCAACCCGTCGGTGAATTTCTCAATCTTCTTCTTCTCTGTCGGTATCTCATCCGGAACGATATTCAACAGATTAGTGAACTCGGCCTTATACTCGGCCACGGTCTTACCCTCTTGCTTCAGATTCATCAGTTTCCTCCTCATTTCCGTGTGAACAGCTGACGGAAAGTACTTGCGGTCGAACCGCACCCAAAAGTCCTGAATAGTGAGAGTATCCCTCTCCTCCACGGTGGTAATAGACTCCCACCACTGCAGTGCAGATCCAACTAGCTTGAAAGTAGCTAGCACCTGCTTCTGAACGTCCGTGCACTCATACTCCTCAAGTTCCTCTGCATATCCTTCCTCCACTGGCTCAAGACTACCACATCTGAGCTACCTGCAAACTCTGGCGGATGCGCTTTCTAAAAAGCGTCACATCCACGTTCCCAAGCAGACGGGAATGCATTTGCCTGTACTGGCGCGGCAATCGGCACCTGAGGTGGTGCCTGCTGAACTACGGCAATTGCGGCATTTACCGCTTGGGCTACAATGGCTGTAACCTCAGCGGCGTTCATCATCCCCTGAACTGGAGCGGGCTGGGGTTCTGGCGTTGCATCCCTGGGAACTCGTCGTGCACGTCGTAGAGGCATCTGAAATAAGAATAAAGTTTATAAGTTCACAGTTTATAAACTTAAAATAGCTGAAGAACGAAGCATACACAAAAAGAGTACAACAGCCCTAAAATATAGGGCTCTATATCAAAGAAAACTTAGCGAAAACATAATAGCCGTACAGATCCTAAAGGACACTAGAACCTGATGCTCTGATACCACCTGTGACACCCCGACTAATTAAATACCGGGTAGCTACTCCTTTATTAAATTAAATCAAAATGCCAAGTTGGCTCAGTTAATAGCATCACTGTCGAAAACATTTTATTATTACTAACCACCTAGTATTTAAAAAGTAAGTTGTCAAATTTTAATTAAAGTCTGATTAACATGCAGTAAAAGATTTAAAGTAAGAATAATATCACCACTCACCATAACGAAATAATAGAATAACCATCACATGATATAAATAAATCCGGAGGAAAAAATCCTCACAACAAATCCCACAACTGAAATAAGTAACGAAATACTGAATACTGAATTAATACATGCCAAAGTCTGAAAAACTGAAATGGAAATGTCTCTAATAGAATTTGGGCAACATGCCCTACAACTGAGGAATACTGAACATGGAATCCAAATGATAGAAGCGTCTAAAAGCAAATCCCTGTAACTTCCACAAACAGCTACAGCTCGTCATCGGAATGAGAATCCTATACGTGGTGTCCTTGTGGCTGGGCACCTAAAATGGTTTTACAAGAAAATAGATTTGAAAGCAAACGGGTCAGAGCCCGAATGTGGAGATATTTTAAAAACCTGCAAGTGCTTTTAAAACATTTAAACCATTAAATGCAGAGTACATGTTAGGACGTGCACTCACATGAAATTCTCACCTTATGTAATACCCCGTATTTTTGGCGATATTTATTTTTGGGATTAATTAATTAAATGAGAATTAATTGGGAATTAATCCGGATAAAATACTAGCGAGATGTGAGTTGGTATTTGACTATATTGAGTATATATGATGATATATGAATATTGAATTATGAAATTTGTCGTGAGATTGATATACGGTAATTTGGACATTTTATTGGGACGCGTGAGACAATCGCATCAGGATATAATTATTTTAATCATAAAAGTGAAATTAAATTCTATTAACCGTATGGTCTTTTGAGTGCGCCAACGCGTCCGGAAGGGTCGAGATAGTCAGAAAACACTAGCCGAGGGTTTAGTTTGGGTCCCGGGGTATTTTTAGGCCATACCGACAACATATAGGGGTAGTTTGGTAATTTTGCATTTTTTTAGAATTAAAAGTGACGAAAATTAGTAAATTATATCTGATGTGGATTTGACCCACTAAACCACTAACCAACTCATTTTAACCTAATAGGCTACGTAGGTTATTAGAATTAGGTTTCTAATTTTTCCCAAAACAAACCCTAGCCACCATAGCCATTGGAGAAGAAAGCTTAGAGAGGGAGAGAAAGAGGAGAATTTTGCATAGAGAGAGAGAGAGAGAACCTCATCAAATCGTCATCAAAATCAGAGATTAAATCAAGGCAAGTGATTTAATTCCGTTTGATTCAGAGAATGTTTCTTCCATGTTAGATAATTCTAAGATTTACATTTGTTCTTGAAAGTTAATGAAAACCCATGAGTTTGGAATTAGAATACTATATTTTGAGGAAAGGATTGCATGTAGAATCGTATTTAGAGGACTAATCTGATGTTGATATATCTTGCAAGAAAC
The DNA here is from genome assembly GCA_949130495.1 of Sambucus nigra. Taxonomy (NCBI): domain Eukaryota; kingdom Viridiplantae; phylum Streptophyta; class Magnoliopsida; order Dipsacales; family Adoxaceae; genus Sambucus; species Sambucus nigra. Next base: position 622,216,673 of record OX422210.1, on the reverse strand, counting down.
AAAAACGGATTTAATTGGATAAATTAAAGACTTAAAATTTTAGGGTTTATGTTCTTGAAAAAAAATTTGGGGAAAAGTGTAGAGACTTGTGATTTAATGATGATTAGGACGAATTAATCCTTTAAAACACGTTAATATGTGATTATAATATGTTTAGGATTGATTAGAGACCTTAAAACATTGTTGGGACGAATTTTAGAGGAGAATTGAGGAGTAGAAATTGGTGAAAAACGAAAGTAGAAATTCTGGGCACGAAACTGGTCGTTCGTTAGAAGGCCTTCCCAGGTCGTTCGAACGAGCTCGTTCGAATGAGCTTCTAACGAATTGACCAGTTGCTTCTAACGAGGGGAAATTTCGTTCGATACCTTCGTTCGAACGAGATGTCGTTAGAAGGTACAGTTCGTTCGAACGAACTGAATCTCGTTCGAACAGCCTCGTTCGAACGAGACTTCTAACGAGCTGGCAGTTTAGGCCTTTTTGGCCTATTTTGATTCTGGGAGTCCCGTAAACTTGTTCGAGGATAGAGATAAAATTCCTTTGATGATGTATTGGTATACTTGGGACATTTGGGATATAATGAGGAGTAAATTATAATTGTGGAACGAATCAAATAGACACTTGAGTCGAGACGAGAGTGCCTACTACGACGTGAGAATAAATTATGGCGTGTATGATTATGAACCGGGAGTATATAAATTGTATAAATTATAAAATGGTACGAGAATGCGATAAGTACTACAATTAAACTACGGTGATTACTAAGATGCGTGTTTACTTAGTATTGATATATGATTTGTGTGTATGACATACCTACCATACTTGCTATCACGGGAGGTTTGCGTTCGCTTAGGACCCTCTAATCCTTGTGTGTCTACAGGGGGGATTTAGACTGGTACCTCGAGAACATAGGTCAGAGAAGGACTTATTGGGATGTTAATAAGTCTGCTGATCGTGGGAGCGTCGGTATGTGCGTAACCCATGTGATGTGACTGTGTTCGCCTCCACTGTTTGTGATTTGTGTTATCTGAACTATTCCTGAGAGATTCGGAATACGTTATTCCTTATGTACATGATGTACCGGGATGGATAGCAGAGTATGTGTGCACCACAGCTTAGTCTCGGGGTGCTTATATTGTATATTTAGGTTGTGGAAAATATACACTTAATAAAATGGGAACTTTCATATGGTATCGTGTGTATAACTATGGAATAACATAAAAGGGATAATCTATAATGAGTTGTATTACTTTTATATGAGAACCTGAATTTACGTTAAGCCCCCTATTTAATTGCGATCGTTATAATGTTAATGGGAACCGAGTAATAAGGGTAGAACCTATGACAGTCTAGCTAGATATGATGTCACTTAGCTAGGGGTTTGTGTCATTTTAGATGGGTGCTTACGTTAGGAGTGCACAGTTAGACGAGAGGTGAGAATTTCATGTGAGTGCACGTCCTAACATGTACTCTGCATTTAATGTTTTAAATGTTTTAAAAGCACTTGCAGGTTTTTAAAATATCTCCACATTCGGGCTCTGACCCGTTTTCTTTCAAATCTATTTTCTTGTAAAACCATTTTAGGTGCCCAGCCACAAGGACACCACGCATAGGATTCTCATTCCGATGACGAGCTGTAGCTGTTTGTGGAAGTTACAGGGATTTGCTTTTAGACGCTTCTATCATTTGGATTCCATGTTCAGTATTCCTCAGTTGTAGGGCATGTTGCCCAAATTCTATTAGAGACATTTCCATTTCAGTTTTTCAGACTTTGGCATGTATTAATTCAGTATTTCGTTACTTATTTCAGTTGTGGGATTTGTTGTGAGGAGTTTTTCCTCCGGATTTATTTATATCATGTGATGGTTATTCTATTATTTCGTTATGGTGAGTGGTGATATTATTCTTGCTTTAAATCTTTTACTGCATGTTAATCAGACTTTAATTAAAATTTGACAACTTACTTTTTAAATACTAGGTGGTTAGTAATAATAAAATGTTTTCGACAGTGATGCTATTAACTGAGCCAACTTGGCATTTTGATTTAATTTAATAAAGGAGTAGCTACCCGGTATTTAATTAGTCGGGGTGTCCCAACTAAATATTAAGAACTCCAATACCTGTATAAAATCATAAAATACCAAAATTCTCTGAAGTTATGATTCAAATTTGAACTATGAATGAGTGAGTTTTTACTGAGGTGTGTTAGGGTTTATATAGACATGGTTGAGGAGAGTTTATTAGTTAAATTGGAAGTGAATTTCAGTCTGGCTTGAATTGAGTTTTAGTTGTAAGCTTCTGGATAATTAAGGTGGACATGTTATTCCTTATTTCTAAGTTGCTTATTAGGCTATCTATATTGCTCCACATCAGGAGGGGGTGTTTGTGTAAGTTTTAGTTTTAAGGATTAGTTCCTTAAGTGGTTTATAGTTCATTTAAAGACTTTATATATGTATTTTTGTTAGTTTTAGGGGCTATTGTGTAATTTTTTAGACTGATGAGGATAGGTCTTTGTAAATATGGTAATTCTAAGTGTTGTGGGTCATTTTTTAAATGAGGTTTGGGATTGAGGGTTAATTATGAGGGTTTAATTGAAATTTTCAAAATTTCTAGGGGCATTTTTGGAGTCATGAGGGTAATTTATATATTTTTTAGGATTAAGCTAGCTATTTATCTCATCCTTAGGTTTCTATGAAATCTTACATTGATAAGGGGCACACACACACACACACACACACACACACACACACACACATTTATATATATATATATATATATATATATATATATATATATATATATATATATATATATATATATATATATATATATATATATATATATATATATATATATTGTTTAGTGAATACATTGTTAATGCGATATTTCTTTCAGTATGAATATAAGAAGAACATACGAAATATAATGTAATATAATGAAAGTATTGGTTGTTACAATGTCATACGGTGTGGTGTAACTCCAGCATTACATAATAAGGTGGCTTCGATTTCTCAGGCACTATGGAGCAAGTGGCTACGGTTGTGTGAAGGTTTTGTATGGGCATACCACATGTTTCTTGAGATGCTAGGGGAGATGGGGCACATATCGGTTATGTCATAATTAATAATGAGGTTAATTAATTAATGAAACTAACGAGTTTATTAAATGCTTTTTAGTTGGACTCCTATCTAGATTTCATCTATTCCAGTTAGCACACACTGTCTATTCCATCTCCAGTCAACATCATTTGAGATTATTATAGGTTTATTCCCTTATTAGTCTATCATTTAATTTTTAATATAAGAGTTTTATCTCGTAGACTATCAGGCAACATGTATATGGGATATTAGTACTTGGATTGAATTTTGAGACTCAATATTTGGCAGTATTTTCGGAGTTGATGTTTAGTACTAGATATCTCTCACTCTATTATGGTTTTGATACATCTTTGCGAGTTTTTATATTAGAGGACTTTCAAATTGCTTCCTTATATTTTTCACATATTTCAATATTTCTTTCATGCTAAGAATGGTACTTACTTATTTTAAGAACCTATATAATTTAATAATTAAACTTGATGAACCTGAGTATCAAAATATACGGAGTGTCAAATATGATATTAGAGAATGGTCTTAGGCCTCGAGGATTATAGGTTCTGTTCGACTTCTGTGTTGAGTTCTTTGATACATTCCTTTATTTGTACTATTATTTAATTTTCATTATTGATAGGATTTTATCCGAATTTTTTGATGCCGTACACGAGGATAGCATGAAAGGTGAGAGCACTAGTGGGATAGGCTTCCAATGTAACACCCGCACCGGTTATGCAGGCATTCTAGCACTTGATGCATAGGGCAATACTATTTTAGGCCCCAATAACTTTCGAAGCAGATTAGACATATTGTTCAGGAAGGATTGGCGACAAGTAGACAGGAGATGCATCTTGCAGCACCTCAGTTAGCAGCACTGACCACTACGGGATGTGAGAAGGTTCAAGGAGCCTTTATAAAGAACAAACCAACCACATTCTTAGGATTTACTAATCCTATAATGGCACAACAGTGGAACCAAGACATCGAGTGACATTTCCTTCTTTTGGATTTCACCGAGGCGTAGAAGTAGGTTTTGGATACATTCAGGTTAATTAGGTATGCTCTCTAATTATGGAAGAGTGTGCGACTAGTTTAGGACAAAGAGAGGTTGACTCATGAGGAGATCATGGCTTATGTGAGACCCCGCTTAAAATAATAACGGGTGGTCATCCCTATACTAAAAGAAATCAGGAATCTCAAGTGGATCATTCTCAACATCAACTGACGATACTAAAAAAAAACATCGCTAACTACCCGATACTATGAAAATAGAGTACCAATTTTTTTTAAAACATACAAAAAAACAACCAACCGATAACATTATAACTATAGAAGCATGATATTTTATGCACACGATGATAATAAAAGAAGTAATTCTAAATTTCAATAGAAGTTCACAAAATAAAATACCCGAGTATGCTGTCGGGTAACAGACATTAGAATAATATGATAAAGAAATGTAAAAGTGATACACCTACAACACTAGGGTGTAAACCCGATAAACATCCTGAATCCTAAACTAGCTCTACAAAAGGATAGGAAACGGCTAAAATAAAATCCCGCAACAGTCCGCAACTGCTACAGCTCCACGTATACACTCGGTAGATAACATCAATGGCGACCTTGCAGAGGAACACCAAAAATAATACAATATATATATATATATATAGCAATAAGAAAATATAAACGGGTCAGATCCCGAGGTGTGAAAACATTTATATCAAGTGCATTAAAATGCATAATAATTATAAATGCATTATAACATGATTTAAGGTGGAGTCGCACTCTTCTAAAAATCCAACTCACCCCTCATCTAGTGCGCGCACCTAAACGTATGCATATGCATATAAACGTATGCATATGAATATTTAAGGTGGGGTTTCTATAACATATAAATCTGAGTACTAAGGACTAAACTTCTCCCCACTCCCAATATTGCACTGCGTTTCGTGCGTAGGAAGTCTCGCAAGCGAAATCCAAATAAGGAGCTCCCCCAATACACTACTCCTTGACAATATTGGTCGTTGAGATCCATTATGCCCTCGGTACCCCACACATAACTACGAATACATATAAGGAGCAATAATCTATAATCACATAAATAAGATAATACTCCGAACCATTTAGGGGTCTATAACATTACTCTAGTTATGAGGCACAATCATACAACCCTAACAATAAAGTACACATAACACACTTAGCGTACATATAATTATTCAAAATCCAATCACACATGGATATAAAAATACTTCATAATGCTATCATCTTCCAGGAATTACTCACTTTTTCCCGGGTTACCATATATCGGATTATTATCACATCGCCATGGTAAAAATAAAATAATTCACAACGTATGGGAAGCGATTAAAGTTCCTAACTGGAAAGTGATAACGAATCATACCCAAGACTTCTCACCCCCAAATAAAATCACACAATAAATAATGGACGACTATGACCTGGGGACTATACACACCCTGCTCCTCAAGCCAGGGGCCTCACCCACATCGCACAACTTACTATGATAGCACTGGAGGGTATGCCCACAAAATAAATAAATAAATAAATAAATATATATATATATATATATATATATATATATATATATATATATATATATATATATATATATATCACACTAGATATATATGCCATCACATAATATATATATAAAAACCATCACACAAGGTATATACAATTTCACCATATAGATATACATACTCTTTTACACTCGTATGTAAAGGAAATGAATTCATTTAGTATATAACTCTCATTATACTCACCGCTACTAACTCGCTTATCATCCCACTATTCTTCACAATACAATCACTCACTCGAAACCTTCTCATCCAATCATACCTATTAATAGGAATAGTCTCCCAATTCAATCCAAAAGTCCAACATTGCTAAGCGCATCCTGCCTCTCTCGTATGGACCCATAACTATCTCCAAATAAGAAACTCGATGATAGTGGGATTTCCCACTCGGTTATACGATAACTTAAATTCGCACTCTCTCAAAATAAATCAATGCGACCCCAATATTTTCTCTTTGGTAAAACTCCTTAAAAATCTCCAAAACGTACTCCACATAACTTATATAAGGGTTCCCAATCGATAAACCCAAACGAAGAAGAACAAAACTCGCTCTAGAAAAACCTCACCCAAAACTTCCCTGTTTTAGAATCGATTTGGGCATAATCCGAATCGATTCGGTCGTAAAGGCGAATCGATTCTGTTCAAAGGACCTGGGATCCTGTCTCAGGCCGAATCGATTCAGTTTTGGGTCCGAATCGATTCGGTCACTCAGACTTAGGCACTTGCAACATTCTGAATCGATTCGAAAAGGGGCCGAATCGATTCGTCCATTTCAGAAGCTCGAAAATGGCAATTTTCTCCAAAAGTTAAAATTTTCAAAAATAATATATCTCAACTTCTCTCCATTTCTCTTCAACCCAAACTTATTTCTAACATCTAAACTCGTCAAATAACTTAACCCAACTAATTTACAACCTTAAATCCATTATATACACCTTCAAATGCAAGATTTACCCAAAATCTAGGTTTTAACAATATAAACCCAAAATCCATAATTTAACTCCACAAATTATGAAATAAATGATGCACAAGAATTATGTAGCAAGTTTAATCACTTGCCTCAAAGTTGTAGAGTCTAAATCGTCCTCAAAATCGCGGATTGGCTGGAATCCCGAAGCTTTTCTTCTCTTTCTCTTCTTCCTTCCTCCTTCTTCTCTCTCTCTCTCTCTAGGGCTTTCTCTTTTCTCTAAATAAGAAAGGCTTCTCACGTAGGCTTTTTAAGACTTAACTCTAAAATACCCAACTTTAAATAATAATACACACTTTAAATGACTCGGTTACTCCAATTCGAGTCAAACGAACATAAAAATATTTTGGAACCCAAATAAGACCCAAGTACAGTCATTTCGACTTTCTCGACCCTTCCAAAATTAACCGCACACTCAGAATCGTCATTCAAAATACTTTCTAACATCCTCAAATTTTGACCTCAATCGTCAATTTAAAATTTCTCCAATTAAAATAAAATTATTTCTCCCAAAAATTTAAATTATTAGTCTTGAAAATCGCGGGGTATTACAGACTTCCCCACTTATAAGAATTTCTCCCTCGAAATTAAGCTCTGCCTAATACTCCAAATCTCAGCTAGTTCATACGATACATACCCTCAAAATTACTATACCTATTTCTCCCACTTCTCATGGCGAATCATTTTAATTAAAAACCAAATTTACTAACTAGGGCGCCCATACACCCCATACCCGAGCTCGACTTATAAAAACTATTCGGCTTCACTTGCCTCGAATTGTATAATAACTTGAATAAAATTTAATACATAATAATATACTAATTATCTAAAAAGTTATAAGGTCCAAAGATTTAACTCCTCTCAATTCCTGACACTCACTACTTTCATGCGGGGGAGGTCTCGCAAGCGAAATCCAAACAAGGAACCCTCCAAATACACTACTATGTAGCTCTATCTGGGATTGAGATCACTTAGATCAGGACTAAAGTTTAAAAAAATATTGTTTTTGTGCAAATCATTTAGATATTGCCCGAAGGCCTATAAGAATTTTATTTTAAAAACAGTTTATGACATTCGACGTTCAAATAAAATACCTTATGATGAAGACACAAGGTGCTAACAATTACCATACTCATACTAATATATAGTTCTCAAAACTATCACAATTATGGGCTAAATCCCTCGCTCAACAATAATCCACTAAATTCTGAATCATTTCAGTAACAATAATATCTTATATCATAATAAAATATTGCCATACACTAGGCTCTTCCATAGTTGGAATATATAACAAATATCTAAGTTTAGCATGATTATAAAACAATAACTTTATCATTACTACTCAACACATTTCAACAATTCCTACGTTAAAAAAAAAATCATAGTTCTCTAGTAGCATAACACAAGAGAATCTATTCTCCCAAAAGATAATCATGTAAGAACCTTACTTGCTCAATACTCCATTCCGGGTCATTCCATACATAATAGGGTTATAGCACTAACCACTTATTTCAATCTTACCTACGATACTCCCAAATCCTCATAAAGCATAATCCTAATCACAAAGGAAAATAATTTACATCATACCTCTCTAGTCTGAGCGCATCTCTTCATCGATGGGTTCCCACTCAAAGTACCCCGGCCTAAAATGGCCTCGAACCTGCTGTAAGGGTTTCACATTCAAAACTTCCTCAAAATAGAGTCCTCTACCTCTTTCAAGACAATCTCTCTTCCTATGGCCTAATTCTTTATAAAAGAAACATCTACCCACAAATCCTCTCTGCTCATCTTGAGGAACAAAATATCGTTGCGCCCTTCAATAATCCTGCTCATACCCTTTTTTCTTTACTATCATTCTCTTCTCCAGACTTACTAAATAAACTCGAATCTGCAAAGTTCTTACCCCCTTGCTGACGCAAGAGATATTCCTGACACTATAACAGTGCCGCATTCACTTTTTTAACGAAAGTCACTAATACTGAGTTCCCTAACAAATGCTGCCGAATTTGACAATCTAAACCTCCCACGAACCTCGCTATTCGCTTATCCTCTGTATTTACCTCATCAGGAACCAAATTCTCCAATTGAGTAAATTTCGCTTCGTACTCGGACACCGTTTGATCATCTTGAAACACTCCAACAATCTCCTCCTCATTTCCTTCTGAATCGCGAAAGGAAAATACCTTCGATCAAAGAGTTCCTAATAATCTGCTATGTGCATCACATCTCTTTGCTCAAATGTGGTAACTGACTCCCACCAATGGAGAGCTGCTCCCATTAAATTAAAGGTGGTGAGAAATTTCTTTTGCACCTCATTACATTCAACCATTCGAAGGTGACTTTGCATACTCTTTTTCCAACGACTTGCAGCCATCGTATCAGTTCCCCCTGCAAACTCTGGGGGATGCCCCTTCCTAAAATCTTCCCATACTCTTTCCCACGTAGATAAACCTGGGTGGGCTTGGACTACTAGAACTACAGGTTGATGTGCCATCGCAGAAATGGCGGCGGTTACTACTTGTGCCATAATATTGGCAGCTTCGGCGGGTGTCATTGTCCCTTCAGGCATTTGGGGTTCCATATTCTCAGCCCCTCTATTTTACCTTCTTGGATGACCCCTCTTCGGTGGCCTCTGAAATAAGAACAAGTGTATCAAAATGCCTTTCAAACGATTACACATCGCAGAAGAAAATATAGACGTGTGAGCACAATAGTCCTAATAATAGGGGGCTACATCAAGAACGCTTACAGAAAAACGCAGAAAACCCACAAAGATCATAAAGACACTAGAACCTGATGCTCTGATACCACATGTGACACCCCGCTTAAAATAATAACGGGTGGCCAGTCCTATACTAAAATAAATCAGGAATTTCAAGTGGATCATTCTCAGCATCAACTGACGATACTAAAAAAAACATCGCTAACTACCCGATACTATGAAAAAAGGGTGCCAAAATTTTTTAAAACATACAAAACAACAACAACCGATAACATTATAACTACAGAAGCATGATATCATATGCACATGATGATAATAAAAGAAGTAATTCTAAATTTCAACGAAAGTTAACAAAATAAAATACCTGAATATGCTGTCGGGTAACAGACAATACAATAATCTAAGAAAGAAATGTAAACGTTATACACCTACAACGCTAGGGTGTAAACCCTATAAACCAACTGAATCCTAAACTAGCTCTACAAAAGGATAGGAAATGGCTAAAATAAAATCTCGCAACAGTCCGCAACTGCTACAGCTCCACGTATACACTCGTTAGAGAACATCAATGGCGACCTTGGGGAGTAACACCTAAAATAATATAATATGTATAGCAAGAAGAAAATATAAACGGGTCAGAGCCCAAGATGTGAAAACATTTATAGCAAGTGCATTAAAATGCATAATAATTATAAATGCATTATAACATGATTTAAGGTGGAGTCGCACCCTCCTGAAAATCCAACTCACCCCTCAACTAGTGTGCGCACCTAAACGTATGCATTTGATCCTCAATAACTATCCCACTCTTTATAGGGACAATACAGCCTATCCTACGCCCAAAACCACACTTTCTTAACTCATCATCTAACAAAACCATAAGAATTTTATCCTAACTTCCCCCACATGCGTCTAAAATTATATTAACTTATAAATACAAATACCTAAACATATTCTCTTATTAGAATTTCGGATTCTAGTTATTAACTTATGAGTTATTAGCATTTAAATGCTAAGGACTAAACTTCTCCCAACTCTCAACACTGCACTGCGTTTCATGCGTGGGACGTCTCGCAAAGTGAAATTCAAACAAGGAACCCCCCCAATACACTACTCCTTGACAGTGTTGATTATCAAGATTCATTATGCCCTCAATGTACGATGCATATAACCCCAAATTAATTATTTAATATATGGGACTAAACTTCTCCAAACTCTCAACAGTGAAATGCGTTTCATGCGTGGGACATCTCACAAAGAGAAATACAAACAAGGAACCCCCCAATACACTACTCCTTGACACTGTTGATTGTCGAGATACGTTATGCCCTCAGTGTACGATGCATATAACATCATCCACTTAATTGATATTTTACTCCAATTTATTCTCATCAAACTTTATTTTTCTATAACATATAAATCTGAGTACTAAGGACTAAACTTCTCCCCACTCCCAATATTGCACTGCGTTTCGTGCGTAGGAAGTCTCGCAAACGAAATCCAAATAAGGCGCCCCCCAATACACTACTCCTTGACAATATTGGTCGTTGAGATCCATTACGCCCTCGGTACCCCACACATAACTACGAATACATATAAGGAGCAATAATCTATAATCACATAAATAAGATAATACTCTGAACCATTTAGGGGTCTATAACATTACTCTAGTTATAAGGCACAATCATACAACCCTAACAATAAAGTACACATAACACACTTAGCGTACATATAATTATTCAAAATCCAATCACACATGGATATAAAAATACTTCACAATGCTATCATCTTCCAGTAATTACTCACTTTATCCCGGGTTACCATATATCGGATTATTATCACATCGCCATGGTAAAAATAAAATAGTTCACAACGTATGGGAAGCGATTAAAGTTCCTAACTGGAAAGTGAGAACGAATCATACCCAAGACTTATCACCCCCAAATAAAATCACACAATAAATAATGGACGACTATGACCTGGGGACTATACACACCCTGTTCCTCAAGCCAAGGGACTCACCCACATCGCGTAACTTCCCATGATAGTACTGGAGGGTATGCCCACACAATAAGTATATATATATCAATCACACTAGATATATATGCCATCACATAATATATATACAAACCATCACACAAGGTATATACAATTTCACCATATAGATATACATACTCTTTTACACTCGTATGTAAAGGAAATGGATTGATTTAGTATATAACTCTCATTATACTCACCGCTGCTAACTCGCTTATCATCCCACTATTCTTCACAATACGATCACTCACTCGAAACCTTCTCATCCAATCATACCTATTAATAGGAATAGTCTCCCAATTCAATCCAAAAGTCCAATATTGCTAAGCGCGTCCTTCCTCTCTCGTATGGACCCATAACTATCTCCAAATAGGAAACTCGATGATAGTGGGATTTCCCACTCGTCTATACGATAACTTAAATTCACACTCTCTCGAAATCAATCAATACAACCCTAATATTTTGTCTTAGGTAAAACTCCTTAAAAATCTCCAAAACATCCTCCACATAACTTATATAAGGGTTCCCAATCGATAAACCCAAACGAAGTGGAACAAAACTCGCTCTAGAAAAACCTCACCCAAAACTTCCCTATTTTCGAATCGATTCGGGCCCAATCCGAATCGATTCGGACCTAAAGGCGAATCGATTCGGTCCAAAGGACCTGGGATTCTGTCTCAAGCCGAATCGATTCAGTTTTGGGTCCAAATCGATTCGGTCACTCAGACTTGGGCACTTGCAACATTCCAAATCGATTAGAAAAGGGGCCGAATCAACTCGGCCTGTTCAGAAGCCACGAAAATGGCTATTTTCTCCAAAAGTTAAAATTTCTAAAAATCATATATCTCAACTTCTCTCCATTTCTCTTCAACCCAAACTTATTTTTAACATCTAAACTCATCAAATAACTTAACCCAACTAATTTACAACCTCAAATCCATTATATACACCTCAAATGCAAGATGTACCCAAAATCTAGGTTTTAATAATTTAAACCCAAAATCCGTAATTTGACTCCACAAATCATGAAATAAATGATGCACAAGAATTATTTAGCAAGTTTAACCACTTGCCTCAAAGTTGTAGGGTCTAAATCTTTTCTCTAAATGAGAAAGGCTTCTCATGTAGGCCTTTTAAGCCTTAACTCCAAAATACCCAACATTAAATATAAATAATAATACACACTTTAAATGACTCGGTTACTCCAATTCGAGTCAAACGAACGTAAAAATATTTTGAAACCCAAATAAGACCCAAGTACAGTCATTTCGACTTTCTCGACCCTTTTCGAATCAATCGCACTCTCAGAATCACCATTCTAGATATTTTCTAACATCCTCAAATTTTGACCTCAATCGCCAATTTAAAATTCCTCCAATTAAAATAATATTATTTCTCCCCAAAATTTAAATTATCAGTCCTGAAAATCGCGGGGTATTACAGTTTAATGCCATGTATAATAATTTCGCAACTAGAAGAAGATCGAGTTACTTCTCTTTCAGTAGGGATCCCACACAAAAGTAGAATATGAGAAGGAGTTTACTAGCTTGTCACTTTTTGCACTCGAGGAGGTATACTTGGAAGATAATAATATGGGACGTTTTGTGATGGGGCTATCTTTTCCCATTAGGTAGGTCATTATGGGTGCCATGTGTTTTCTATAATCATTTCACAACTAGAAAAAGATCGAGTTACTTCTCTTTCAGTAGGGATCCCACACAAAAGTAGAATATGAGAAGGATTTTACTAGCTTGTCACTTTTTGCACTCGAGGAGGTAAACTTGGAAGATAATAATATGGGATGTTTTGTGATGGGGATATCTTTTCCCATTAGGTAGGTCATTATGGGTGCCATGTATTTTCTATAATCATTTCGCAACTAGAAGAAGATCGAGTTACTTCTCTTTTAGTAGGGATCCCACACAAAAGTAGAATATGAGAAGGAGTTTACTAGCTTGTCACTTTTTGCACTCGAGGAGGTAAACTTGGAAGATAATAATATGGGACGTTTTGTGATGGGGATATCTTTTCCCATTAGGTAGGTCATTATGGGAAATTTAGCTTATATCACTTGCATCAAGTGGGGATGTCACACTCATGAATTATCAAGATAGGTGGGAGCACAAGTGGAATATGAAGAAGATGGGAGAGTGTAGTGGGCCCAGGGGAGAGTCGATTTCAAAAGGTGAGAGGCGTGTAGTGCAGGGCCCACATGGCCAAGGTCAGTTGATGCATTTCAGACCTTGAGAGTGCGCTAGCAATCAATGTCAAACTTATTTAATTAAATTCCAATATTAGTCCCAAAAAGTCTTAACTCTTGCAAATAAACGTGATTGAATAAAGAAATAATCTAAGCATGCAAGACAATCACAGTTGAGGAAATTCCCCACAGGGACATAACCATCTTATTTTCACTATAATTTGTAAAGTTCGGTTTACACGGATTACAATGAAAATACAAGCAGTGACATACGAAATACACGCATGCGTCGGTTTCGATGTCGTCGATTAGAGTTACCGCAAGAGCTCCAGAAGGTCAATAATGGAAAATATTCGTCTTCTCCACAAGTGTACTCCAGATGAGTAGTATAATCTTCCTTGGGGTTTAGAGGATTCACTTAAAGGATTGGGAATTATTTGTGAATCAAAAGGGTATGAAAACCTTAAAAATATGAAGTCCGGAAATAGGTACTGTTTTGCAGAAACGGAGGTCTACAGACTTGAGAAAAACATGATGCATAAACACCGTTTAAATTGGCATGTTGAGGCGACGCGTCGTTCGAGAGACATACGATGTCGTTTGAGCGAGATGGCATCTTGTTAGAACGAGATACGATGTCATTCGAGCGACATCAGAGGCGTGTCTAAAAAAAACCTCCTTAAAAGGATCTTACGTGTTTATCATCTTCCAGACTTCAAAAATTTATTTAAAAAATATTCCCAACTATTTATGCAAATAATTAAGCACTCCAATTAAAATTATTTTTACCATAAGTATGTGGAGTAGTGGGAACGGTTGAAGAGTATGTTACTTGACACATTATGCACGTACAAAGATGACAAATGCATGAATTCGGATCAAGGCCGTCGTGGATGATCGTGGAGACGTGCCAAATGTAGCGGTATCGGACATACTTAATTGTGATCTATGACACCTGGAAAATTCCCAGATTCTACCCCGGACATTTATAGAATATGTCCTTACAAATCTCCCCCTATGTCTATGCCGGTACATACATAAAAATATCCAAATTATGCTGCCCAAAATAAACAAACTCACATACAATTTAATATCCCCATTAAACCCGAAAAATAGAAATACTACATGTGCGTCTTCACAAATTCGATCATCTTCAAATCTTTAACTCTTCAAACTTTCTTTGTCATCATCAGGGTGTGAAAAATTGATTCTCCATTTTGATACCTACACACATGAGACAAAAAATAAATACCCGTGATGCGCAACTGTTTGAAATATAATGACAAGCAGAAATAAATATCAATTATGCGTAAGCAAATAATTATAAAACCAAATAAGTAATTCTCCCCCATAATTCGTTCTCCCCCTTTTTATGATGTCCCCAAATAGACAGATATGAAGAACTTAAGCAATGCAAATTGAGAATGTCATAAGGAAATAAACCCTCTCCTTTTGAATTTTTCAAAATTTTTAAAGAAAAAAAAAATCACACCATGAAAGAACACCAAAACAACCAAGTCAATGATAGCGGTAATATAGGGATGTGAACAAATTAAACAAGAAAATCAATACATACAACCAAGTCATGAAAAAAAATATGTGCACGATGAATGTTGGATATTTCTATCGAATTAACTCAACATCTTCCTTAGGTGTAAAAATTGTGGAATGAAAAAAAATTGACTCAATCAAATCAGCAAATCAAAGCTCAAAGTGATTTTCACACCAATAACGTCCAAAACGTGTGAAATGTTTTTTCATGACTTTCAAGGACGGGCAAACCCGTTTTTCATTTCTTTCCATCCAAAATCTCATAAATACTTATACATTATATTTTTCTTTTGAGGTGATGAAAACTAAAACCTATTGGCCCATTTGAGTTGGCATGATTTTCTTTTTATTGCCATTTAATTTTTTTGGTCTCTTTTGCAAATGGTGGTTTTCTCGACGAGTTAATTTTAAACTCTCGTGGTTCACTCATCATATTTTGTTGCAATTAATTCCTCACGGTAAACGGTTTTTACATGCACTACTATCTTGTCAAGTTTTATCGCATTTTGGTCATTGTATAAACAAAATTGAGATAAAAACACTCAAGCCAATATGTGATAGACAAGTACAATACTAAAATAATACCGTGCATGTGTGCAATAAAGGAGATAAGGAGCCAAACATGGAGAATATATCACGAATCACATCTCAAAGACTCCAAATAATGTAAAACAAATGGATGAAATGATGTATCATATCAAATCACTGTCAATCAGTCACGTGAAATTTGGAATGAAGTTGTGACTATGGTTATCTTAAATGTTCATCCATAAACGGTGAAAATAGAATACAAAAATCTTTTTGCGTTTTAAAAAAAATTATAAAAAGAAAATCTTTTTGGCTTTTTCTAAAAAAAATTCAATAAAATAAAATCTTTTTGGATTTTTCAATTTAAAAAAATACAAAACAAACAAATAAATATACCAATGATACAACCTAGAGATATGAATCAAATCGAAACTCAAGGATATCTGTCTATTTGTGTTTTGTGCGTGAATGCTGGGTTGGATTACGGGATATGTGTATCGCGCTCGTGTTATCACAGGAAATAGTCATGGTGTCCTGGGATATCCCATAATCCTCCAACATCTTCTTCATCCACAAAAGTTATGTGCAACAACTCCCGGCGGCTATGTAGTTAGCCTCCGCAGTGGACAAAGAGATGGAGTTTTGCTTCTTGATCAACCACGAGATAAGAGCAGAACCAAATAAGAAACA
Organism: Sambucus nigra; assembly: GCA_949130495.1. Taxonomy (NCBI): domain Eukaryota; kingdom Viridiplantae; phylum Streptophyta; class Magnoliopsida; order Dipsacales; family Adoxaceae; genus Sambucus; species Sambucus nigra. The sequence goes on along the minus strand of OX422210.1, from coordinate 622,200,295 downwards.
CCCAACAGAAGTGCTCCTACATCCATCTACATCCCCGGCCCAATCGTCACCCAAATAGGCAGATAAACAAACACTAATATCAAAGGAATACTAAATGCCAAGGGATAGAGTCCCACTAACGTATTTGATAATACATTTAAGAGCGAGTAAATGTGACTCTTTCGAGGACGCCTAATATCGCACATAGACTCCAACACTAAAGGCGATGTCAGGAAGACTGGCAGTCAAGTAGAGAAGAAGACTACCTATCATACTCCGATACAAGGTTTGCTCTACGTTCTTGCCTAAAGTGTCCTTGCTAAGCTTAGTTGAGGTACTCATTGGTGTACGTTCGTGCTTAGCGGAATCTAGACCAAATTTCTTCACAAGGTCTCTAGCATACTTGGATTGGGAGATAAACATCCCATCCTCAAGCTGATGAACCTGGAGACCAAGGAAGAAAGTAATCTCACCAACCATACTCATATTAAGCTCACTCTTCATCTCCTCCTCAAAGTGCTGAGCATGCTAGGAGCACGTGGATCCAAAGACTATGTCATTCACATAGACTTGGGCAACCAAAATAGTACCGTCATCTCTCCTGACGAACAACATCATATCAACTCCCCATCTCTTGAAGCCACAGGCTAAGAGATAGGAAGTAAGCCTCTCGTACCAAGCACGGGGTGCTTTCTTCAAACCATACAAGGCTTTCCTCTGATAGTAGACGTGATCAGGGTGTTTAGGGTCTTCAAACCCTTTTGATTGTTACCACTACACCAAAACTGGCGATTGGTCACGACCAAAATCCCTGACCAAAGCTGTGGGTCACGGACTTGGGCCGTGACCATTTCGAGCGTGACCATTTTTATGGGTTGCGACCCAAGTTCGTGACCAAAAAATGGTCACGGCCGAGAGGGGGTCACGGTAGATGGTCGCGGACTTAGGCCGTGGACCATGTCGTGATGGGTCGCGACCCTCATTCGTGACCCACAACCGTGACAAATTGGTCGCGGCCAAAGTCCGCGACCCACGACCGTGATAAAAAAATAACATAAAAATTGGTCGCGGCCAAAGTCCGCGACTCACGACCGTGACAAAAAAAAAATTGGTCGCGGTCCTCATTCGTGACCCACAACCGTGACAAATTGGTCGCGGCCAAAGTCCGCGACCCACAACCGTGACAAAAAAATAAAAAAAAATGGTCGCGGTCCAAGTCTGTGACCCACAACCGTGACGAAAAAAATAAAAATGGTCATGGACAAAGTCCATGACCATATTTAACTATAATTTAAAAAAAAAGTATTTTTTTGGGTCCAATCCTAAAATTGGGGGTCCTGTGAGTGCACCGTCAGTTGCTACATGTAACGTTGGACGCGTACCAGGTGTTACAAATATTCATTATTGGCAAAACAATAAAAAAAATCACAAATTGCGAATCGAGAACGTTGTTAATAAACAAATATATATACAAACTTAAAAATATTACACGTCATAATAATTCACATACAAAAAAAAATTGGGCAGAGTTTTCTCTATTTTCTTGACATTCCAAAACCTGTAATTATAAAACCTACTTTATTATAAAGCCCGCACGGCCATAAAATTCAACAATCAAATTATAAACGCCCGCACGACTGTAACACATAAAAAAACAAAATCCTAAATGTCCACAACATATAAACAATCTTCATGTTGTAAACCATTGCCTCCTTCATTTGTTCCGCGTGCAAAAATCCTACAAATGATAGGATACATAAAAAAAATATCAGTAACCAAGTAGTTTTAGAAAAAAATTAACCAAGCTGAAAAATTGCATATATGAGTTAAAATTATCAGCATATCAATATTTTTATGCCTAAGTCTAGAAATATACAACTTACCGTCGTATTCTTAAACCGAGAGTCTCGCGGCTACGTGGTCAGTTCCTACGAGTTACATTGGTCGTGTAGGAGGTGTTGGTGCCACCCACGGGGACGTTCGGGGGCTGTTTCGAGTTTTCACCCTCTAACGCCATGTTTTTAAGTCTAAGTCTAGAAATATGTAAATTATCATCATATTCTCAAACAAGGAGACCCGCGACTACGGGGTCAGTTCCTACGAGTTACATTGGTCCCGTGGGAGATGTTGGTGCCACCCACGGGGACGTTCGGGGGTTATTTCGAGTTTTCGCCCTCTAACGCCATGTTTTTCTTAAGTCTAGAAATATACAAATTATCATCGTATTCTCAAACCGGGAGTCTCGCGGCTGCGCGGTTAGTTCCTATGAGTTACATTGGTCCCGTGGGAGGTGTTGGTGCCACCCACGGGGCCGTTCGAGGGCTATTTTGGCTTTTCACCCTCTAACGCCATGTTTTTAAGTTTAAGTCTAGATATATGCAAATTAGCATCGTATTCTCAAACCGGGAGTCCCACGGCTGCGCGGTCAGTTCCTACGAGTTACATTGGTCCGGTGGGAGGTGTTGGTGCCACCCATGGGGCCGTTCGGGGGCTGTTTTGAGTTTTCACCCTCTAACGCCATGTTTTGCTTAAGTCTAGAAATATGCAAATTACCGTCGTATTCTCAAACCGGGAGTGTCGCGGCTGTACGGTCAGTTCCTACGAGTTATATTCTTCCCGTGGGAGGTGTTAGTGCCACCCACGGGGCCGTTCGAGGGTTGTTTCGAGTTTTCACCCTCTAACGCCATATTTTGCTTAAGTCTAGAAATATGCAAATTATCGTCGTATTCTCAAATCGGGAGTGTCGCGGCTGCGCGGTCAGTTTCTACGAGTTACATTGGTCCCGTGGGAGGTGTTGGTGCCACCCACGGGGCCGTTCGGGGGTTGTTTCGAGTTTTCACCCTCTAACACCATGTTTTGCTTAAGTTTAGAAATATACAAATTAATGTTATATTTTAAAACCGATAGTGTCGCAGCTGCGCGGTCAATTCCTATGAGTTACATTGGTCCCGTGGGAGGTGTTGGTGTCACCCACGGGGCCGTTCAGAGGTTGTTTCGAGTTTTCACCCTCTAACGTCATATTTTTATGCCTAAGTCTAGAAATATGCAAATTACCGTCGTATTCTCAAACCGGGAGTACCGCGACTGGATGGTGAGTTCCTACGAGTTACATTGGTGCCGTGGGAGGTGTTGGTGCCACCCACGGGGCTGTTCGGGGTTGTTTCGAGTTTTCACCCTCTAACGCCATGTTTTTATGCCTAAGCCTAGAAATATGCAAATTACCATCGTATTCTTAAACCGAGAGTGTCGCGGATGCGCGGTCAGTTCCTACGAGTTACATTGGTCCCGTGGGAGGTGTTGGTGCCACCCATGGGGCCGTTCGGGGGCTGTTTTGAGTTTTCACCCTCTAACGCCATGTTTTGCTTAAGTCTAGAAATATGCAAATTACCGTCGTATTCTCAAACCGGGAGTGTCGCGGCTGTACGATCAGTTCCTACGAGTTATATTCTTCCCGTGGGAGGTGTTAGTGCCACCCACGGGGCCGTTCGGGGGTTGTTTTGGGTTTTCACCCTCTAACGCCATGTTTTTATGCCTAAGTCTAGAAATATGCAAATTACCGTCGTAAAAAAGTAAAAACAAATAAAAATCTCCCATCATCACAATCCCTTCAATTCCTCCTCCGTCATTTCAACTACCACCTCACCTTTAGCTTCTGCTCCCCGCACTCCCTCTAACCAACCACCACCAGCAACCCCCGACCAACCAAACCCTTGTCCAGCTTCCACTACACCAAAAACAGGATTCTGGCACAGTTCAAAACCGTGCCAGATCAAATCTGGCACGGTTTTGAACTGTGCCAGAATCAGGTGTTCCAAAATGGGAATTTTTTCTGGCACGGTTTAAAAGTGTGCCAGAATCAGTCAAACTGGAACACTTCTGGCACACTTTTAAACCGTGCCAGAATTTGATATTTCTGGCACACTTTTGGCACAGTTTCTAACTGTGCCAGATTCAGCAAAATAGGAACACTTCTGGCACACTTTTAAACCGTGCCAGAATTTGATATTTCTGGCACACTTTTGGCACAGTTTTTAACTGTGCCAGATTCAGCATAAATTTAAAAAAATTAGCACAGTTTAAAACCGTGCCAAAATATTATATACACTTTTGCCACGGTTTTGAACTGTGCCAATTTTTTTTAATTTAAAAAAAAAATATTTGAAAGCACAAAATTCACAAATTAATAATATTGCGCGTTATTAATAAACTAATGTACATACAAACTTCAAAATATTACAAGTCTTTAACTGCACGCATGCAAAAAAAAAATTGGGCAGAGTTTCCTCTATTTTCTGGACATTCCAAAACCTGTTAATACAAAACCTGCCTAATATAAAGCCCGCACGGCCACAAAATATAACAATTAACTTACAAAAGCCCTCATGGACATAAAAGTCAATAATAAAACAACAAAAGACAGTACGGTCATGACACAAAAAAATGGATTCATTAATAAACCCCTTGTTGTAAACCATTGAGTTCTTTGTGTTCCACGCGAATAAAAGCCAACGATAAACTGTTATCCTGCAAAAAAAATAGAATACAAAAAAGATGCGATATTAGTAACCCAATAATTTACAAAAAAAATACTCAAAACAAAAAAAATTACATATATGAATGGAAATTAACGTCATACTCACAAACCGGGAGACCCGGGACTACGCGGTCAGTTCCTACAAGTTACATTGGTCCCGTGCGAGGTGTTCGTGCTTCCTACGGGGTCCTTTGGGGGATGGTTTGGGTTTTCACCCTTTAACAGCATGTTTTTAAATTTAAGTGTTGATTTTTGCCAATTATCGTCCTATTCACAAACCGGGAGATCCGGGACTACGCGGTCAGTTCCTACAAATTACATTGGTCCCGTGCGAGGTGTTCGTGCCTCCTACGGGGTCGTTTGGGGCTTGGTTTGGGTATTCACCCTTTGACGACATGTTTTTAACTAAGTGTGATTTTTGCAAATTATCGTCATATTCACAAACCGGGAGACCCGGGACTACGCGATCAGTTCCTACAAGTTACATTGGTCCCGTGCGAGGTGCTCGTGCCCCCTACGGGGTCGTTTGGGGGGTGGTTTGAGTTTTCACCCTTTTAACGGCTTGTTTTTAAGTTTAATTGATGATTTTTGCAAATTATCGTCATACTCTCAAACCGAGAGACCCGGGACTACGCGATCAGTTCCTACAAGTTACATTGGTCCCGTGCGAGGTGTTCGTGCCCCCTACGGGGTCGTTTGGTGGGTGGTTTGGGTTTTCACCCATTAACGGCTTGTTTTTAAGTTTTAAGTGCTGATTTTTGAAAATTATCGTCATATTCACAAACCGGGAGACCCGGGACTACGCGGTCAGTTCCTACAAGTTACAATGGTCCCGTGCGAGGTGTTCGTGCCCCCTACGGGGTTGTTTGGGGGATGGTTTGGGTTTTCACCCTTTAACGGCTTGTTTTTAAGTTTAAGTGATGATTTTTGCAAATTATCGTCATACTCTCAAACCGAGAGACCCGGGACTACGCGATCACTTCCTACAAGTTACATTGGTCCCGTGCGAGGTGTTCGTGCCTCCTACGGGGTCGTTTGGGGGTTGGTTTGGGTTTTCACCATTTGACGGCATGTTTTTAACTAAGTGTGATTTCTGCAAATTATCGTCATATTCACAAACCGGGAGACCCGGGACTACGCGGTCAGTTCCTACAAGTTATACTGGTCCCGTGCGAGGTGTTCGTGCCCCCTACGGGGTCGTTTGGGGGGTGGTTTGAGTTTTCACCCTTTAACGGCTTGTTTTTAAGTTTTAAGTGCTGATTTTTGCAAATTATCGTCATATTCACAAACCGGGAGACCCGGGACTACACGGTCAGTTCCTACAAGTTACTTTGGTCCCGTGCGAGGTGTTCGTGCCTCCTATGGGGTCGTTTGGGGGTTGGTTTGGGTTTTCACCCTTTGACAGCATGTTTTTAACTAAGTGTGATTTTTGCAAATTATCGTCATACTCACAAACCGGGAGAACCGGGACTACGCGGTCAGTTCCTACAAGTTACATTGGTCCCGTGCGAGGTGTTCGTGCCTCCTACGGGGTCGTTTGGAGGATGGTTTGGGTTTTCACCCTTTAACGACATGTTTTTAAATTTAAGTGTTGATTTTTGCCAATTATCGTCCTATTCACAAACCGAGAGATCCGGGACTACGCGGTCAGTTCCTATAAATTACATTGGTCCCGTGCGAAGTGTTCGTGCCTCCTACGGGGTCGTTTGGGGGTTGGTTTGGGTTTTCACCCTTTGACGGCATGTTTTTAACTAAGTGTGATTTTTGCAAATTATCGTCATATTCACAAACCGGGAGACCCGGGACTACGTGGTCAGTTCCTACAAGTTACAGTGGTTCCGTGCGAGGTGTTCGTGCCCCCTACGGGGTTGTTTGGGGGATGGTTTGGGTTTTCACCCTTTAACGGCTTGTTTTTAAGTTTAAGTGCTGATTTTTGGAAATTATCATCATATTCACAAACCGGGAGACCCGGTTCTACGCGGTCAGTTCCTACAAGTTACATTGGTCCCATGCGAGGTGTTCGTGCCACCAACGGGGTCGTTTGGGGGGTGGTTTGGGTTTTCACCCTTTAACGGCTTGTTTTTAAGTTTAAGTGATGATTTTTGAAAATTATCGTCATACTCTCAAACCGAGAGACCCAGGACTACGCGATCAGTTCCTACAAGTTACATTGGTCCCGTGCGAGGTGTTCGTGCCTCCTACGGGGTTGTTTGGGGGATGGTTTGCGTTTTCACCCTTTGACGGCATGTTTTTAACTAAGTGTCATTGTTTTTAAGTTTAAGTGATGATTTTTGCAAATTATCGTCATATTCACAAACCGGGAGACCCGGGACTACGCGGTCAGTTCCTACAAGTTACAGTGGTCCCGTGCGAGGTGTTCGTGCCACCAACGGGGTCGTTTGGGGGGTGGTTTGGGTTTTCACCCTTTAACGGCTTGTTTTTAAGTTTAAGTGATGATTTTTGCAAATTATCGTCATATTCACAAACCGGGAGACCCGGGACTACGCGGTCAGTTCCTATAAGTTACATTGGTCCCGTGCGAGGTGTTCGTGCCACCAACGGGGTCGTTTGGGGGCTAGTTTGGGTTTTCACCCTTTAACGGCTTGTTTTTAAGTTTAAGTGATGATTTTTGCAAATTATCGTCATACTCTCAAACCGAGAGACCCGGGACTACGCGATCACTTCCTACAAGTTACATTGGTCCCGTGCGAGGTGTTCGTGCCTCTTACGGGGTCGTTTGGGGGTTGGTTTGGGTTTTCACCCTTTGACGGCATGTTTTTAACTAAGTGTGATTTTTGCAAATTATCGTCATATTCACAAACCGGGAGACCCGGGACTACGCGGTCAGTTCCTACAAGTTACACTGGTCCCGTGCGAGGTGTTTGTGCCCCCTACGGGGTCGTTTGGAGGATGGTTTGGGTTTTCACCCTTTAACGACATGTTTTTAAATTTAAGTGTTGATTTTTGCCAATTATCGTCCTATTCACAAACCAAGAGATCCGGGACTACGCGGTCAGTTCCTACAAATTACATTGGTCCCGTGCGAGGTGTTCGTGCCTCCTACGGGGTCGTTTGGAGGATGGTTTGGGTTTTCACCCTTTAACGATATGTTTTTAAATTTAAGTGTTGATTTTTGCCAATTATCGTCCTATTCACAAACTGAGAGATCCGGGACTACGCGGTCAGTTCCTACAAATTACATTGGTCCCGTGCGAGGTGTTCGTGCCTCCTACGGGGTCGTTTGGGGGTTGGTTTTGGTTTTCACCCTTTGACGGCATGTTTTTAACTAAGTGTGATTTTTGCAAATTATCGTCATATTCACAAACCGGGAGACCCGGGACTACGCGGTCAGTTCCTACAAGTTACAGTGGTCCCGTGCGAGGTGTTCGTGCCCCCTACGGGGTTGTTTGGGGGATGGTTTGGGTTTTCACCCTTTAACGGCTTGTTTTTAAGTTTAAGTGCTGATTTTTGGAAATTATCGTCATATTCACAAACCGGGAGACCCGGTTCTACACGGTCAGTTCCTACAAGTTACATTGGTCCCGTGCGAGGTGTTCGTGCCACCAACGGGGTCGTTTGGGGGGTGGTTTGGGTTTTCACCCTTTAAGGGCTTGTTTTTAAGTTTAAGTGATGATTTTTGCAAATTATCGTCATACTCTCAAACCGAGAGACCCGGGACTACGCGATCAGTTCCTACAAGTTACATTGGTCCCGTGCGAGGTGTTCGTGCCTCCTACGGGGTTGTTTGGGGGATGGTTTGGGTTTTCACCCTTTGACGGCATGTTTTTAACTAAGTGTGATTTTTGCAAATTATCGTCATATTCACAAACCGGGAGACCCGGGACTACGCGGTCAGTTCCTAAGAGTTACATTGGTCCCGTGCCACCAACGGGGTCGTTTGGGGGGTGGTTTGGGTTTTCACCCTTTAACGGTTTGTTTTTAAGTTTAAGTGATGATTTTTGCAAATTATCGTCATACTCTCAAACCGAGAGACCCGGGACTACGCGATCAGTTCCTACAAGTTACATTGGTCCCGTACGAGGTGTTCGTGCCTCCTACGGGGTCGTTTGGGGGTTGGTTTGGGTTTTCACCCTTTGACGGCATGTTTTTAACTAAGTGTGATTTTTGCAAATTATCGTCATATTCACAAGCCGGGAGACCCGGGACTATGCGGTCAGTTCCTACAAGTTACATTGGTCCCGTGCGAGGTGTTCGTGCCACCAACGGGGTCGTTTGGGGGGTGGTTTGGGTTTTCACCCTTTAACGGTTTGTTTTTAAGTTTAAGTGATGATTTTTGCAAATTATCGTCATACTCTCAAACCGAGAGACCCGGGACTACGCGATCAGTTCCTACAAGTTACATTGGTCCCGTGCGAGGTGTTCGTGCCTCCTACGGGGTCGTTTGGGGGTTGGTTTGGGTTTTCACCCTTTGACGGCATGTTTTTAACTAAGTGTGATTTTTGCAAATTATCGTCATATTCACAAACCGGGAGACCCGGGACTACGCGGTCAGTTCCTACAAGTTACATTGGTCCCGTGCGAGGTGTTCGTGCCACCAGCGGGGTCGTTTGGGGGGTGGTTTGGGTTTTCACCCTTTAACGGCTTATTTTTAAGTTTAAGTGATGATTTTTGCAAATTATCGTCATACTCTCAAACCGAGAGACCCGGGACTACGCGATCAGTTCCTACAAGTTACATTGGTCCCGTGCGAGGTGTTCGTGCCTCCTACGGGGTCGTTTGGGGGTTGGTTTGGGTTTTCACCCTTTGACGGCATGTTTTTAACTAAGTGTGATTTTTGCAAATTATCGTCATATTCACAAACCGGGAGACCCGGGACTACGCGGTCAGTTCCTACAAGTTACACTGGTCCCGTGCGAGGTGTTCGTGCCCCCTACGGGGTCGTTTGGGGGGTGGTTTGAGTTTTCACCCTTTAACGGCTTGTTTTTAAGTTTTAAGTGCTGATTTTTGCAAATTATCGTCATATTCACAAACCGGGAGACCCGGGACTACACGGTCAGTTCCTACAAGTTACATTGGTCCCGTACGAGGTGTTCGTGCCTCCTATGGGGTCGTTTGGGGGTTGGTTTGGGTTTTCACCCTTTGACAACATGTTTTTAACTAAGTGTGATTTTTGCAAATTATCGTCATACTCACAAACCGGGAGAACCGGGACTACGCGGTCAGTTCCTACAAGTTGCATTGGTCCCGTGCGAGGTGTTCGTGCCTCCTACGGGGTCGTTTGGAGGATGGTTTGGGTTTTCACTCTTTAACGACATTTTTTAAATTTAAGTGTTGATTTTTGCCAATTATCGTCCTATTCACAAACCGAGAGATCCGGGACTACGCGGTCAGTTCCTACAAATTACATTGGTCCCGTGCGAGGTGTTCGTGCCTCCTACGGGGTCGTTTGGGGGTTGGTTTGGGTTTTCACCCTTTGACGGCATGTTTTTAACTAAGTGTGATTTTTGCAAATTATTGTCATATTCACAAACCGGGAGACCCGGGACTACGCGGTCAGTTCTTACAAGTTACATTGGTCCCGTGCGAGGTGATTGTGCCCCCTACGGGGTCGTTTGGGGGGTGGTTTGAGTTTTCACCCTTTAACGGCTTGTTTTTAAGTTTAAGTGCTGATTTTTGCAAATTATCGTCATATTCACAAACCGGGAGACCCGGGACTACGCAGTCAGTTCCTACAAGTTACATTGGTCCAGTGCGAGGTGTTCGTGCCCCCTACGGGGTCGTTTGGGGGGTGGTTTGGGTTTTCACCCTTTAACGGCTTGTTTTTAAGTTTAACTGCTGATTTTTGCAAATTATCGTCATACTCACAAACCGAGAGACTCGGGACTACGCGATCAGTTCCTACAAGTTACATTGGTCCCGTGCGAGGTGTTCGTGCCTCCTACGGGGTCGTTTGGGGGGGTGGTTTGGGTTTTCACCCTTTGACGGCTTGTTTTTAACTTAGTGTGATTTTTGCAAATTATCGTCATATTCACAAACCGGGAGACCCGGGACTACACGGTCAGTTCCTACAAGTTACATTGGTCTCGTGCGAGGTGTTCGTGCCACCAACGGGGTCGTTTGGGGGGGTGGTTTGGGTTTTCACCCTTTAACGGCTTGTTTTTAAGTTTAAGTGATGATTTTTGCAAATTATCGTCATACTCTCAAACCGAGAGACCCGGGACTACGCGATCAGTTCCTACAAGTTACATTGGTTCGGTGCGAGGTGTTTGTGCCTCCTACGGGGTCGTTTGGGGGGTGGTTTGGATTTTCACCCTTTGATGGCTTGTTTTTAACTAAGTGTGATTTTTGCAAATTATCGTCATATTCACAAACCGGGAGACCTGGGACTACGCGATCAGTTCCTACAAGTTACATTGGTCCCGTGCGAGGTGTTCGTGCCTCCTACGGGATTTTTTTGTGTTGTTTTACGTTTTCACCTTTCGATTGCATCTTTTTATGCTTAAATCTAAATATTTTGCAAATTTACGTCGTGCACTCAAACTGGGAGCCCCGTGACTACGCGTCTCATTCTGGTATGTTTATTAGTTGTTTTACATTTTCATTCACCAATGTTAAATTTTCAAATGTTGTATGCTAGCCTTAATCAATTTAGAACACTTACTTATTTCACAAAATTTCGACAGAGTTTCCTTTGTTTATTCATGAAATCCAACTTATTTTAATATTAACATAAGCCCAACAACAACAACAAGCACAAAAGCCGCAGCTAAACCACCAATAAATCCCTTCCACCGATTTAACATCTAAAAATAGTATATAAATCCATATATAGCCCCTTTCTCCATATCAACCACTTATTAAGGCCTTAAGACACACATCTTACACAACACACACACGCGCACACAACTAAATGAAGAATTTACTTTGGTAAAGGTGCACTACATTATAAAATCTTCTATCATCAATATAAAATACTTACCAAATTTATTCGCAACTTGAGATCCTCCGAATAAGCTCCCTCATTCTTGATCCTTGCGTATTTGTGCAAACAACTTGAGATCTTCCCTTTTCCAATCACTTCTTCGAGTTCCGCTTTGGCTTTCACCAGTGTGCTGATGTTGTATCAGTCCCGACACAAAGAGGTCCTGCAATACCAAAATTATATTTTAAAAAGATATATTAACCATTATGTAGGGAAAGTAGTCATTTTACAACATGTGACTTAATTTTCTGACTTGTGAAATGTTCTTGGTTTTTTGTTTTATTTACCAGTTTTTCAATTTTGGCATACATGAAGAATTAGTGAAAATGAGTAAGTAATTGAGAAAGGCCACAAACCAAGCACATGTGTTCGATGTATATTTATTACGTTTTATATTTATTACGTTTTACTTTTGATTTAAGTTTGTGAATCTTCTCCGTGATCTAAGAGAAAAGCTAATTGTCAAATTCAACCCACCCCACTCCCCACCCATATATGCAATCATATATGCACCATATATGGAGATATATTCATATATGTGCATATATGCAAGCATATATGCAGATATATGCTGCATATATATTGCATATGATGCAGATATATGCAGCATATATGCTTGCATATATGCACCATATATGCAGATATATGCATATATGACCTGATGGAGGCAGCGAGGGAGGGAGGCAGAGAGGGAGGCAGCGAGGGAGGGAGGGAGGGATACCAACTGACCTGCTTCTTCTTAGAATTGTCAAATTCAACCCACCCCACTCCCCACCCATATATGCAATCATATATGCACCATATATGCAGATATATGCATATATGCAAGCATATATGCTGCATATATGCATATATCTGCATATATGGTGCATATATGATTGCATATATGGGTGGGGAGTGGGGTGGGTTGCATATATGATGTAGCTAAATCTCAAATTGCGAAAAAGATAACTACCCAATCTCAAATTGCGAAACAGATAACTACCCAATTGGCCGCCTAATCCTTTCCATGTTATGACAAATGAATTAAAAACAAAATTGTACCTGCTTGAGCAGTCCACGTGTTTGTAAATCTTCTAAGAAATGCATTCGCACACACCGTTATGGTCTAATTGGAGATTGAATACAATAAAAGAGGTAACTGCTGAGGTGCCTGCAATATAAGCATTTTCTTATGCATGTGTCACATTAGAACAAATAGGAAAAAGAGAAACTATATTAATATCTTCGGTTTAGGGATGAATATCATACCATTTGTAGCTCCAGTATCCTGACTTTACAGCTTTGGTTTAGGGATGAAAACAACAACTTTTCTTGAGTCTATGATGTCTTCAAAAGGCAATTCAACATAGTCATTGACAATAACCGGAACACACGGGCCCACAATAGCTTCAAAGAGTCGAGAGGCTGATGCAGTATCACCAGTCGAATGTAAACAGAACTTTGGCACAATGTTTTATCACATCATCTTCTTCATTCTCAAGTAGTTGAAAAAGCATGTCACGAATTGTCCCCTACAAGCAAACATGGAAAATTTAAATTCCATAAACAAATCTAAAACCCCTAAATTTGGAAAAGAATTCATACAACCAATGCGCATAGACAATGATCAAATTTAAGTGGGCAAGACATATCAATTTTAATAAAATATAATATCCTCCAACTCTCAATTCACATGATAAAATTTTCCAATATTTCTTACGGTTTCCCAATACGAAAAATGTGTGCATAAACACGGTTGGGAGTATGAAAGCATGAAACCCCCACCCTTCCCTCCAAAAATACTCAATTGAATACAAATAATATATCAAATACATAAATCAATAAAAAATATAAAATCCATATAACTATTACATAAATTAAATCTGAGATCCAACATCCAAAATCGAAAAAATACCTGAATCCGTGTTATGCAAAATAACACCACCTGAAAAGCATAATACAAATAACAAATAATCATAAAATCAAACTCGTGAAGATCAAACCATAGAGAAATCCAACAAAAGCTAAATTCTGCAAAAAAAAATGACATCGTAAACTAACATGTTAGAATGAAAATAAAAACACAAAATACAAATAATTTTAACGAACAAAGCTGCACAAAGCAAAAGGTTAAATAATAGTTCCCTAAATCTAACATCAAAATATCTGACTCAAATATAAAAAATAAATAAATACATAAAATCTGTGAGACATTTTCTAAAAAACGCAACAAATCAGACATTAGCACCAGATCAGGCCGGAGGTTACCTGAGGGAGGACTGCGGTAGCGGAGGGCGAAGGGCGGGACCGGATCTGGGCAAAAAAGCTGCTGATGTTACACAATCCATAAGTGTGTGTGCGTGTGTGATTGTGTTAGAGAGAAGGGGATAAGTGTGTGCGTGTGTGTAAGAGAGAATGAGATAAGAGAGAGCGAGATTACCTCTGGGGTGGCGGTGAAGAGGAGGAAGATGTGGAGAGGAGGAGGGGCGATGGAGGAGGAGGCGGCTGAGGAGAGGTAGCCTTACCGGACGGAGCGGATAAAGCCAATACGCGGGTGAGGGGAGGGAGAGAGTCGGGGAGCGGGAGATTGAAAGATGAGAGAGGAAAGGGAAGAGGGAAACTAAACATAATAATTTTTTTTGGGTCTTTTATATTTTAATCAAGTGTACTCAATTTTGGCACACTTTAAAACAGTGCCAAATTTTGGCACTGTTTTAAAGTGTGCCAGATTGTCCTTAAACCGTGCCAGAATCTGGCACTGTTTAAAACTGTGCCAGATTTTTAGTATCAGGGTGTGCCAAATTGCTGTTTTTGGTGTAGTGTTCAATCGGCACAGACCCAACGCAGATCTGGTGCTGCCCGCCCACCTTGATGTCTGGAGCTAAACCCGACATACAGAAATTGATGTAGGTGTGCGTGCGTGTGTTCCGTTGTGCGTTTGTGCATGTGGGAGAGGTAGATATAGGAACCTGCTATGGTGGTCGATGGAGTGGAGATTCAACCGGCGGTGGAGCAGAGATCAGCCGACGGTGGTGTATTTGTTCCATGTCAAGTTGTAGCCTCATAATATCTTGACGTAAACGTCAAAAAATGCACATTAATCGCAAGATATGTGATATACTTTTTCATAGGCAAATCAAGAACACACCTAACAAATTTAATAACATGTACATTTATCGACACTAGTATAAATTCAATAAATACAACATAGTATCCAATAACCAAGCCAACAATATCTCACTATAGTAATGTGCACACGTGTTTGCGACTCCTATGTCAAAAAAATTCATTTAATTATATTTTGTCAAAAAAAAAACAAGACAAGCATATTTTGTCAAAAAAATACACACACATACAATCTAGGGTTTATTGACATAATCTATACATACACATACATACAATCTAGGGTTTACTTAAACCCTAATATTTTTTTGACATAAATCTATGCATACATATAACCAACAACAAGGCGGTTGTAATTTTTTTTACTTATTATAAATACATTTAATTATATTTTGTCAAAAAAATATAATGTCTAGAGTTTTGAATAATATTTTGTCAAAAAAAATACACACACATACAATCTAGGGTTTATTGACATAATCTATACATACACACATGCACACACATACACATACATAATGTCTAGAATTTTGAATACTATTTTGTAAAAAAAATACACACACATACAATCTAGGGTTTATTGTCCCAATCTATACACACACACCCATATACACACAAATAGCTGCCACAAATCAAAACAAATTGAAATGCACACACACACATACACACACATATACATACACACACACACATACACTCACATACACCCATAGCTGCCACAAATCAAAACAAATCGAAATGCACACACAAATACACACATACCTTTCACGAATCTTAGATGAAATCAACAAAAACCCCAAATAGCCGAAATCCCAAATCGTCCAAGCTAAACCGCGAATAGCGAAAATTTGAGTGCGTTGTTAGTAAATCGTGTATTAATATGTTGACCTGGTCACGACCTAGAGCCGTGACCTAACCTCCGCGACCAATTAGTTATCCCCATGACCACTGGTCATGGCTCTAGTCCATGACCCACCATGTTCTACCAACAACAATCCACCATGCGCGACCAACATCCCTTCGAATCAGGTATGGTCACGGTCCCAAGCCGTGACCCACTTCAAAATTTGGTTTCGGCCCCCAGCCGTGACCCTATTTGTGGGACCAATTTTTTTCCCTGGAAGTGGTCACAGCTCTAGGCGGTGATCGACCATGCGCGACCAACAGCAGTCCCACCTGCGCGACCAATAATCCTTCGAATGAGGTATGGTCACGGCCCCAAGCCGTGACCCCCTTCAAAATTTGGTTTTGGCCCCTAGCTGTGACCCCAATTGCGCGACCAATTTTTTTTCCTGGAAGTGGTCAGGGTCCAAGTCCGTGACCAATCTGCGACCAAGCTTAGAGGGAATTTTGACGCGAATTTGGCGCCAATAGGGTCACGCCCTGGTCACGAATTTGGGCCGTGACCCACAGTGGTCAGGGTTTTGGGCCGTGACCACTTTCGGAGCATCCATGACTCAGTGTGGCAATGAATATGGTCACACCAAAAATTGATATGGTCACGGCCCAAGTTCGCGACCAGCTGGTCGCGAACTTGGGCTGTGACCCACTGGGCGTGACCATTCACAGGATTTGGTGTAGTGTACACATAAACCTCCTCTTGTAAAATGTCATTTGGAAAGGCACTCTTGACATCCATCTGATATAACTTGAAGCGCAGATGACATACGATGGCGAGTAGTGAGCGGACGGACTCAAGCCTCGCAACAGGAGCGAATGTCTCATCAAAGTCTACACCCTCAATTTGTGTGTAGCCTTGAGAGACCAACCTAGCCTTATTTCGAATAATAGTACCAGTCTTATCCACCTTATTCTTGAAGATCTACTTGGTACCTATCATATTTATCTCACTAGATCGGGGGACCAGTTCCCAGTCATCATTCTTTCTAAACTGAAGCAACTTGTCCTGCATAGCACATATCCAGTGTTCATCTTTGAGTGCTTCCTTATAGTTCTTGGGCTCAACTTTGGACGTGTAGCAAACATGGCTAACAACATTCTCTAGCTGAGCACGAGTATTGACCCCTAGGGTGGGATCTCCTAGAATAGTATAAGGATCATGACTCTTGCGAACCCAAGCAGGAGTGTCCCCTAAATCAGGAATGGGATCCACTTTAGGTATGGGAGGCACAACGGGATTATTTGTAGAAAGTGCATCACCCTTACCCAATAGGATAGAATCAATAAATGTCGGTGGTTCGTCATCTTGCACAATGACGTTTATTAACTCCATAACCTTAGAGCTATTGAGGCTATGCACCCGATAAGCTCTACTAGATGATGAATAACCAAAAATATCACCTCATCACTCTGGGAGTCGAACTTTCCTAATTGCTCTCTATCCCGTAGGATGTATCATTTGCTCCCAAAGACATGGAAATATGATAGGTTGGGCTTCTTTCCAGTCCACAATTCGTAGGGCGTCCTAAGAGTGTGTGGATGAAGATATACCCTATTCACCGTATGGCACGTGGTAGACACCGCCTCTGCCTAAAATCTTCTTGCAACTTTATGACCCAAAAGCATAAATATAGCCATCTCCTGAATCGTTCGATTCTTCCTCTCAACAATCCCATTTTTCTGAGGAGTCCTAACAACCGAAAATTCGTGTTTAATTCTGAGGCTATCATAGAGATCTACTTGTGCTTCTTTAAACTCAGTGCCATTGTCACTATGTATTCTATTGATAGTGACACCGTATTGATTTTGCAGGACATGGCACTTGGTCGTAAGAAAATCCACCGCATCGGATTTTTCTCGCAGAAAGCCAATAATAGAGTAGTGTGAGAAATCATATACCATCACGAGAATGTACCTCTTACCGCCTAAACTCTCAGTACGAGTGGGACCATAAGATCTACATGTATCAACTCAAGGATACGAGAGGTGGTAATGGAATTAAACTTTCGATGGGGGCTACAAATTTTCTTTCTTAACTAGCAGGGTCCATAAACTGCGAAAGTTGGCTTTCCAAGCGATGGTAAGCCATGTACTAGGTAATTTTTAACTAACTTTTCCAAATCTCGAAAGTTCACTTGACCTAGACATTGATGCCACAGATCCATAATAGTGATCGTGGCGCTATTTTATTCAAATGAGGACTCATACATGATCCCATAATAATTGTCTTTAGTCCTCACTCCTTATAATAAAAGTTTACCAGTTTAATCATAGACGTAGCATTTATTCCGGTCAAACTTTACTACAAAGTCAGTGTCACACAGCTGGCTAATGCTGAGTAAATTTGCTTTCAATCCCTTGACGTACAACACATTCTCTAGCTTAGGAAATCTTGGTAACTCTACTGTACCTCGTCCTACTATGCTACACTTTCTCCCACCTCTAAAAGTGACTTTACCTTCCTTATGATCCTCGAGGGAGGTAAACAGAGAGACGTCACCAGTCATGTTCCTGGAGCACCCACTATCGAAATACCACTGTAGAGAATTATGTGCTTTAAGAGAAACGTGAACAACAAGAGCTTTTGCGTTATGTTTAGGCACCCAAGATGTGGTAACCTTCTGTTTGCCTTTGTCATTGTTGACTCTAGTCGGGATTTTAAAAGTGTCCACTAATGGTGTAGAAATCTGTTGGAACTCTTCTACTATACTCTGAGATATGGCGACTAGAAATTCAACTTGCTCTCTAAGACTCTCAAAATCAGTAGTGTCATGTGACTGAGAAAAAGTACGTCATGTTCGACCCAAACTATAGCAAAACTCACGAAGATGGCCTTTTCTTTTACAGTAAGTACAAAAATAAGTAAACTTAGGCCGACTTCAGTTTTCTTTTCTTGGCCGAACTTTCTTCTTGTTTTTAGGTGGGTGGCTATATGCATTTGTAATAAACTCGGGAACTGGTTCCAATGTCATATGAGACATGGAAGCACCATCAAAACCTATTCCTGACCTCTCACCTAAGCCCAAGACAGGGGCGAGGAACATCTTTCCCATCTTACCAGATCAATCCTCATTTCTTAGCTTGACTTCCCAGGCTCTCTCAAGGTCCTGAGTGAGTTAGGCTACAAGGGCTTCCAGTTCCTTTCGAGTGTCCAGGGATGAAGGGAGCTCAGTCGTCAGATCAGCCACTTGCTTAGTCAAGTCCCCTTTTTCTTTCGCAAAAACACTTTCTCTCTCTTCAAAAACTTTCTCTCTCTCAACATAGTAGGTCTCTCTCTCTCTCTCTCTCTCTCTCTCTCTCTCATATCTCCTAATTCCTTCTCTAGATCTGCTATACAAAGAGCTAACACTTTGTTACGATTTTTGTTCTTGAAAGTATCAGCATACGAGCGTCAGAGATCACTCTCGCTCTCACTTGCTTCTTCCTCCCCCTCGCTCACACTGCTATCACCGTCAAGGTGTCCCTGTGATTTTGCACCCTCATCGTCGTGAGGAAAACTGTCAGTACTCACATGACTATCCATGAATGTGGTGAAGTTACATTCATGCGATGACTCGTCTCCAGAGCCCACCGACTCGACCTTGCTATCATCACTAAGGGTGGTGTTTAACGCATATTTGGATTGTTCTTGACGTTTCAACCTAGTTGCACACTCAAATCTCCTATGACCTCTACCGGCGCACTCAAAACATATCTCACTTTCTTTCTTAGAGGTGTCCTTTTTATCTTTCCCAAATTTCTTTTCAGAATTATTTTTCTCAAAATTCTTTTTATCTTAAAAATTTCCATTTTTCTTTAATTTGAGAAATTTTTTCGCAAAAAGGACCAAATTATCCAAGTCAAAATCAGAATCAGAGTTAGACATCTCTTCCTCTCTTTTCTTATGCGAGTCACCTCTTTTTGACCCCTCACTCTTTTTGGCCTGGGCTTTAAGTGCTACCCCTTTATCATTTGATTTTATCGTGTTTGGGAACATGTCGATTTCATAGGTCTGTAGGTCTCCAACTAACTCTTTGTGACACCCCACCCAATTAAATACCGGGCGATCACTCCTTTATTAAATTAAAATCAAGGTGAACAGTTGGTTCATTCTTAGCATCACTGTCATTAAATTACTTTTCCAAATTTAAACACCCTAAATAATTAAGCTAAGTGTCAAAACCATTTAAAACCTTATTCTCATTTTATTAAATCCGGTTATAAAACCTTAAACCATTAACATCTGAAGAGTCACACAATAAGTAGAAGAATAAAATGAGCATTTAAGAGTTTACCCAACAATAATAAATCCCGACATTAAAATACTAAGGAAAACATCCTGACAGTAACAATTCCGAAATAAAGATACTGAAATTAAAAGAATTACAATCTCTGACAATACCAACTAATTAATAGGAAGAGGGCGACACATGCCCCTGCTAGATAAAACTGAACTAGGAGTAGAATCAAATGGATGAAGTCGTCTAAACAACAGGCCTGCAACTCCCACCTAAGCTGCAGCTCGTTCCTGCCAAAGGACCCTATGCGAGACGCCCCTGTGGCTAGGCACCTGTAATATAAACACACATATATATATATACAAGAGAGAAAGAGAAATAGAAACGGGTCAGAGCCCGATAGTGTATATGATTTAAAAATTCATTTAGCAAGTATTTAAATTGATTACAGGCCAATGTAACAACATATTAGTGCGACACTCTCTTCAGAAATTCTCACATCTCTTCTAATGTGCACACCTATCACACTAACCTTCCCAATAGTCTATCTCGTCATATACCACACTATCTTTCCAACGATTTGACTTATCTTAGGTTATTCGCAGGATTTACAACTGAACAACACAAGTATTTAAAATGTAAGATATCAATTTGTAACCAAAGTTCTCCTTGTAACTTTATTAATCAATAAAGTTTTTCAGTGTCATATTATACTTTCTCAAAACAAGTATTTATAATTTGAGTCATCAACCATGTCCTACATATCAAATCACAGTAGGCGGTTCCAGATTTTAGAATTTCATATATATATTAACTACTCGTATAATATATATATCATAACGGCACCCCACATAAAAACTATGGTGAGGGAATACTCTGCTATCCAATCCCCGTATCAATCACACTAAACGGAATACAAGTTCGGAATCACTCTCGAGCTGTACAAATACATACACAAACAATATTGAGGCGAAGCATAGATTCCAAGTCCAAGAGGTCAGTACATACCCTCATGTCTCTTAGGATCGTCCGACTATCGATTCGATAGCCCGTACCTAGGATTTCTATCTTCTAGGGTACGAGTCAATATCCCCTATAAGGCACACGAGATAAGATCATCCCGACGCGATAACCTCCGGGATAGCAAGTAGCGCGGGCATGATTGTCACAAGTATATAATATATGCATGCACAATCATAAAAATATACTACTTTTATCATATCAATTTACGTTTATCCCATAACCCATATTCACAACGTTTATCCTTATTTTCCCATTATTAGTTATCACGTATAATGGTCCGTTTCTCACTTTAACTCGAAGGGTTTCTCCAACTTACTGCGTAGCCCTCATGGACTCTATCCTTCCAAAGGTACAATTCAATAGATATCCATTTATGTTCCAATGTAACTCTCTCTTACGTGTCTCTCCCCTTTAATATATACTTACATTGTCCCTTATGCAAAACATCCCAAAAATATAGATTTCGCCTTATATTAAAGGTCTCTTATTCATTAATGAATCTTACTGGTCATCATTATCACCCAAATTATCTTAACAAGGATGTCTAAGGAGTTTTCTTCATTTCAAATCAATTCAACAATTTTAAAAGGGGAAACTTAAGTCTGCCAGGAGGGGTCGATCGATCGAGGTCTGGGGCTCGATCGATCGAACCTTCGATCGATCGAAGCGCTGGGCTCGATCGATCGATCAAACAGGTATTGCGATTTCTGCAGTTTTGCAGTTACGGGTTTCATCTTCTAACCTTCACCAAATCCATATTTTTCAATCCCAATCGTCCCAAAATTTATACTACTAACATTATATCATCATACCAGATATTTCCAACGTAAAGCATGTAGATTTCTATCACTAAACATGGATTAACAGCCCAAAATTATTATAATTATCAAGAACCCTAGAAATATCTTAAACATGGTTCTAACCAGAATTTTCCAGATTTTCCTTCTTATAAACATCACAATTTCGTGGTTCACTCCTCTACATGACAAAGGGTTTCCAGAATATCATTTAAGTCATCACTACATGCAATTTCCTATCTCAAATTGGATTTTTCTTCCATAAATCTCACCCTAATCATCCCTAGACTAACATGAGTGATGCATCAACGAAAATAAGCAAGATAAACACTTGACTGGGGTTTTCAGAAGTCTGGTTTGGTTCCAAAATTGGTGTGGTTGCGTTCCCCGTCTCGCGATCTACGCGTTGGTGGTAGAGGCGGTGCAAACGGATGGATTTCGGGCCTTGGATTGCTTTGGAAGCTCTCTCCTTCCCTCTCCTATGGCCGTCACTTGTATTTGGTTGTTCTAACCCTAGAAGACAACCTAGGTATCTTATATAACCCTTTTAATTTTCGTGTGTTTAATTACCCAAAAATACAAAATGACTAAAATGCCCTCCCGGGATACTAATTAAGCCTAAAATATCCCCAAGACTCAAACTAAACCCCCGGGTACACTTTTCTGACTATCTAGACCCTTCCGGACACGTTGACGCACTCAAAATGACCATACGAACACCCTATAAAATATTCACTTTAATTAATCAACATTATTCCCGACACGACACAGGCGCGTCCCGACTTAAATTTCCATAATTGTCATTTTATTCACACGTTACAATATTATAAAAATAAATCTCATATATTACTATACTCATCCAGTAACATTCAACAAATAACAAATTTCCAATAATTACTAACTCTCGTCACGCTAGTAAATATTTAAAACAACATTCCGGATTAAAATTAAATTAATTTATCTCAATTAAATTTAATAAATCCCATAATTTAAAAGCTATAAAAATACGGGGTATTACATACTTCCCCCCTAATAACGGAATTTCGTCCCGAAATTCGGAAAATAAGGCCTATCAGGTAGCACAATTCTGGATATCCTTTTCCGTACACAAACTAACTACACATTACGGCACTCAATCATTATAGCTTTTTCCTCACAGCAACTTTGTTTTACATTCTCATTGGAGACACTTCACATTGTGCTCCCAACCGACAACATTCGCATAGGTCACGCCTATACGTTATAAATTTCATTATCTCACTATCATTAGGAGGCCGCACCTCACTACATGACAAATACTCGGATTTATTCATATACAAAACTCCCATTCGGAGAAAATATTACGAACATTTGATCACTCTTGCTCGCCTAAAACAGTCGTGGAATTCTACCACATTTATCGGATGTTCTCTCGACCGATCCAAAAATTCTGATTATCTACTCTCCTCTAAACATACGGAAGGAGAATAGTCGAGGTTCTTCCATAACAAAACCTTAATAAGTACTTTGTACGCGATAAACAGGTACGTGTGCTTCTACAGAGCATTCCTGAAATCATCGTATCAAGATTCCAAAATCTCCTTCATGTAGCTCCCCAAATCTTTAATCACCATGCGCCTATTCCCTGGCTAAGGGTGATACATCCTACTCGAAACGAAACCTTATCTTTGTTGGTTCCTGAAATTCCATATCGAAGGTGGGATTCACCAATCTCTTCCTGATTCGGAAATTTATACTGCGCCGGACCATGCACTGGCGCGATCTTCCTTTCAAAGGATGTCTGGGGCGTACTAGTTAATATTGTAAACGATCCCAAAGGAATATCAATCACTTCCTTCTCAGCGGCTTAATTCACATGTTCGGGATGAACCCTTTATCTTATTTTGACGATGGTAACCCATCCAAGGACTGTACCGACTTTACCGACCTCTTCCAATTTCAGGAATTTTCGATAAACACAAAATTCTCTGGTTGATTCTCCTCTTTCAACCAAACCTTACCTGTGGACGGTGCATGTATAGACTACTCACTATGTCCCGCTAAACATCGATTCTTCCTTGAAATGTCTCACATTAAGTGACAAGTAATACTTCCCTTCCTTCCTTGTAGTATGCCAAAAGTTCCACCCGTGCTCTTCTCTCCACGAAGCGCACTTCTGGATCTCTTATACCATACCAACATCATCACCCTTTGTATGTGCAAGTCGCTCTCATTCTTGCCTACTAACAACTCCGCTCCGAGTGTTCTTCATAATCATTTAATTCTGCTCCATTCAAGGAAAACTCTTCTTAAATGACTTCCCACAGTCTTCCAATTCAAATTTGGGTGTGTTATTCTAATTACACACCTATGTATGGATTCTCGCCCCTCAAGTGACGTTTAATCCACTCTATCACTTCCACTTCGTTAAACTAGTCCCACAAACATATATGACACACATCCATGACCACGTCCCTTCGACTCGGATGAGTTTTAACATCAGTTAACCAGGATGTCTACACACCCTATAAACCGGGCATACTAGCGTAAGCATCACATACGCTCCATACTAATAAACAAATTCTTTGTTTTCCCTAGTGCTTGTAGCGTGATTACAACACTTTAATCACCCTAAAAATTAAAATTTTAAATCTTCCTTATTATCATTCCGCCCCCTTAACTCGTGGTGACAAAGCAAAATTTTCAATGCTTTCTTACCACACAACCGGCTCCAATGGCTTTAAATCAAAATTCAACTTCCAATTTACATACATAATTACTTGATCCCATTTCGAACAAGGTATCGAACTCATGGAATAGTGACCAAACGTCTCCCTATTTCCAACCTTACACTAAGTTTCATGCGTGGGATGTCTCGCAAAGCAAAATCCAAACAAGGAACCCCCCCGATACACTCCTACCTAGCATTGTCGGTTATCAAAATCCGTTAGGTCCTCCGTCCATAGCATATACCCCTTTATTCCGTCTCTTGACAGAAAAGTTATAATTTCTTCTGTAATTATGCTTAACAAAGAACGTTTCACTAATTGCACTATTGTTCAGTATAGGTTGGTGGTAATAGCATTCCATAAACCTCGAATACATACAATCGGAATTCTCGAAATTCCTTTCCCTAATAATAGGGGTATAAATATTAACTCCCACATCTCTAAAGGATAAATATAACAATGCACCCTTCCTATCACTAAGTCTGGAGTGTTAAACATAATACTGAGTCAAATCTTTTCGCTCAACGGTAAATCCCGATACATACGGAATTATACTGACAAAGTCTATACATACTTTGGCATCAAATATCTCGAGCCCACTATCTCCTCCGAAGTTTCTAGGATAGATAATATAAGTGCGAGTTCAACCTTCTTACAGGTAAAGCCTCGCCAAAACAAAACGTAAAACATGTTGCGCTAATGCAACCACTCCGATAGCCTTGCAATAAATGACCACTATCGTACTAACCATTTCTATAACATTTTAACAAAGATAATATCATACTCGTGTATCGCATCACTACAACGAGTAACCTCAATAAAGTATAAAACGTTGTTAATATACTCATTCATCCTCCGTGGATAGCACTAAAGAAAAATCCCGCTACACTAGGAAAAAATATTCACATAATAATAATAACGTTTAAAATGATATGCATTAAGTTCGTCTCACATGCAAATCTAGCAAGGAACAAAATATAGTGACTCGCTCGTGTCACATAAACACGTCGCATCCTCTGAGGATACAACTTATACTTCCACCTTGCCAATCGTCTTGACTGCGCAAGTGGTTTCTGGACATAACACGTCTACTCAAACCAAACAAAATTACTTTAATCGTTGCCTTTTACTAGGCACCGTATTCTTGTCCTTTTTCTCACTTTGGAACATATTATCGCGAGCGATCTCACTCTGCCCAAAATACCTCAACACATAGTCCACTTACCATCTGTCCTACTAACCAGGTTAGGATTTATCCTCCTCTCGGACTTTAGTAAACTCGATTCCTGTTAACCATCCCGATTGTTTCCTTAGCTTTTTAGGTCATAAAGATCATGCTACTATCTATAATAGTACTTACTGAATTTACCATCACTTGGTAAGAATTCCATTATCCGAATCATTTAAATGGGTCCCCTGATGTATATCCACATCCCTTTGTGATGCTATATCACCACCATTGTATTCAGTCTTATTCTCGGCTAAATTCTTCGATTTCTTTAACTTCCCCCACAAAGAAGCGTTATCATCTATATTGGCAAAATATGACATTGTCAACCTCCGAATTGGTCATCCATAAGAATTACCTCCTCGAGTTTTATCAACTATTATTAAGAGTTGGTCTCCCACTTGGAGTCGTTTCCTTAACTCGTATCTACATCTTTCGATGCAAAATTCGATAGCGGTTAAGATTCATATTCACAAATGGACCCCTATCATGCCCTCCTGCGATGAGTTCAGAACCACGTTTGCTTCTCACCCTGAACAGTTGAGGAAGGAACATACGGTCAACACTGTACCTAAGGTTTTCCTATAGGCATAACATTCCATTTCTAAAATTTCCCATTGACAGTCTCTACACGTTTTTGTAATACGTTGGGTAAGTTTACCCTCGCACCTCATTTGACTATAACAGCATTTGGAAATCACTGTTGCGCCTTAGTCGCCTTTCTAGTCTTGGCTTCTTGTGCCATAATGGAGGTGACCTCAACCACGGTCATCATCCTCGAATATATATAATAATCTCAACTGAGCCCTGCCTCCTGATGTACGTTTAACGGTCCTCTTCTGACATCCGTTATCGCTCGGCATACGCATATCTCCAAACAATATTAGAATTCACTAATGCATACACACTATAGCAGGAGAACGAAATCTCGTCAAAGGAATCGACAATCCTAAACATAGGGCTCTATACCAAACAAAACAACGCTGAAAGCATAATAAGCCGTACAAATCCTAAGGACACTAGAACCTGATGCTCTGATACCACCTGTGACACCCCGCCTAATTAAATACTGGGCGATCACTCCTTTATTAAATTAAAATCAAGGTGAACAGTTTGTTCATTCTTAGCATCACTGTCGTTAAAATACTTTTCCAAATTTAAACACCCTAAATAATTAAGCTAAGTGTCAAAACCATTTAAACCCTTATTCTCATTTTATTAAATCCGGTTATAAAACCTTAAACCATTAACATCTGAAGAGTCACACAATAAGTAGAAGAATAAAATGAGCATTTAAGAGTTTACCCAACAATAATAAATCCCGACATTAAAATACTAAGGAAAACATCCAGACAGTAACAATTCCGAAATAAAGATACTGAAATTAAAAGAATTACAATCTTTGACAATACAAACTAATTAATAGGAAGAGGGCGACACATGCCCCTGCTGGATAAAACTGAACTAGGAGTAGAATCAAATGGATGAAGTCGTCTAAATAACAGGCCTGTAACTCCCACCTAAGCTGCAGCTCGTTCCTGCCAAAGGACCTTATGCAAGATGCCCCGGTGGCTGGGCACCTGTAATATATACATATATATATATATATATATATATATATATATATATATATATATATATATATATATATATATATATATATATATATATATATATATATACAAGAGATAAAGAGAAATAGAAACGCGTCAGAGCCCGATAGTGTATATGATTTAAAAATTCGTTTAGCAAGTATTTAAATTGATTACAGGCCAATGCAACAACATATTAGTGCGACTCTCTCTTGAGAAATTCTCACCTCTCTTCTAATGTGCACACCTATCGCACTAACCTTCCCAATGGTCTATCTCGTCATATACCACACTATCTTTCCTACAATTTGACTTATCTTAGGTTATTCGCAGGATTTACAACTGAACAACACAAGTATTTAAAATGTAAGATTTCAATTTGTAACCAAAGTTCTCCTTTTAACTTTATTAATCAATAAAGTTTTCCAGTGTCATATTATACTTTCTCAAAACAAGTATTTATAATTTGAGTCATCAACCATGTCCGACATATCAAATCACAGTAGGCAGTTCCAGATTTCAGAATTTCTTATATATATTAACTACTCGTATAATATATATATCATAACGGCACCCCACATAAAAACTATGGTGCGGGCATACCCTGCTATCCAATCCCCATATCAATCACACTAAAAGGAATACAAGTTCGGAATCACTCTCGAACTGTACAAATACATACACAAATAATATTGAGGCGAAGCATAGATTCCAAGTCCAAGAGGTCAGTACATACCCTCACATCTCTTAGGACCGTTCGACTATCGATCCGATAGCCCGTACCTAGGATTTCTATCTTCTAGGGTACGAGTCAATATCCCCCATAAGGCACACGAGATAAGATCGTCCTGGCGCGGTAACCTCCGGGATAGCAAGTAGCGCCGGCATGATTTTCACAAGTATATAATATATGCATACACAATCATATAAATATACTACTTTTATCATATCAATTTAGGTTTATAACATAACCCATATTCACAGCATTTATCCTTATTTTCCCATTATTAGTTATCACGTATAATGGTCCGTTTCTCACTGTAACTCGAAGGGTTTCTCCAACTTACTACGTAGCCCTCATGGACTCTATCCTTCCAAAGGTACAATTCAGTAGATATCCATTTATGTTCCAACGTAACTCTCTCTTACGTGTCTCTCCCCTTTAATATATACTTACATTGTCCCTTATGCAAAATATCCCAAAAATATAGATTTCGCCTTACATTAAAGGTCTCTTATTCATTAATGAATCTTACTGGTCATCATTATCTCCCAAATTATCTTAACAAGGATGTCTAAGGAGTTTTCTTCATTTCAAATCAATTCAACAATTTTAAAAGAGGAAACTTAAGTCTGCCAAGAGGGGTCGATCGATCGAGGTCTGGGGCTCGATCGATCGAACCTTCGATCGATCGAGGCTCTGGGCTCGATCGATCGATCAAACAGGTATTGCAATTTCTGCAGTTTTGCAGCTACGGGTTTCATCTTCTAACCTTCACCAAATCCATATTTTTCAATCCCAATCGTCCCAAAATTTATACTACTAACATTATATCATCATACCAGATATTTCCAACGTAAAACATGTAGATTTCTATCACTAAACATGGATTAACAGCCCAAAATTATTATAATTATCAAAAACCCTAGAAATCTCTTAAACATGGTTCTAACCAGAATTTTCCAGAATTTCCTTCTTGTAAACATCAAAATTTCGTGGTTCACTCCTCTACATGACAAAGGGTTTCCAGAATATCATTTAAGTCATCACTACATGCAATTTCCTATCTCAAATTGGGTTTTTTCTTCCATAAATCTCACCCTAATCATCCCTGGACTAACAAGAGTGATGCATCAACGAAAATAAGCAAGATAAACACTTTCCTGGGGTTTTTAGAAGTCTGGTTTGGTGCTGAAATTGGTGTTGTTGCGTTCCCACGTTGGTGGTGGAGGCGGGGCAAATGGATGGATTTTGGGCCTTGGATTGCTTTGGAAGCTCTCTTCTTCCCTCTCCTACGGACGTCACTTTTCTTTGGTTGTTCTAACCCTAGAAGACAACCTAGGTGTCTTATATAAACCTTTTAATTTTCGTGAGTTTAATTACCCAAAAATACAAAATGACTAAAATGCCCTCCCGGGATACTAATAAAGCCTAAAATAGCCCCGAGACTCAAACTAAACCCCCGGGTACACTTTTCTGACTATCTAGACCCTTCCAGATACGTTGGCGCACTCAAAATGACCATACGAACACCCTATAAAATATTCACTTTAATTAATCAACATTTACTCCCGACACGGCACAGGTGCGTCCCGACTTAAATTTCCATAATTGTCATTTTATTCACACGTGACAATATTATAAAAATAAATCTCATATATTACTATACTCATCCAGTAACATTCAACAAATAACAAATTTCCAATAATTACTAACTCTCGTCACGCTAGTAAATATTTAAAACAACATTCCGGATTAAAATTAAATTAATTTATCTCAATTAAATTTAATAAATCCCATAATTTAAAAGCTATAAAAATACGGGGTATTACATACTTCCCCCTAATAACGGAATTTCGTCCCGAAATTCAGAAAATAAGGCCTATCAGGTAGCACAATTCTGGATATCCTTTTTCGTACACAAACTAACTCCACATTACGGCGCTCAATCATTATAGCTTTTTCCTCACAGCAACTTTGTTTTACATTCTCATTGGAGACACTTCACATTGTGCTCCCAACCGACAACATTCGCATAGGTCACGCCTATACGTTATAAATTTCATTATCTCACTATCATTAGGAGGCCGCACCTCACTACATGACAAATACTCGGATTTATTCATATACAAAACTCCCATTCTGAGAAAATCTTACGAATATTTGATCACTCTTGCTCGCCTAAAACAGTCGTGGAATTCTACCACATTTATCGGATGTTCTCTAGACCGATCCAAAAATTCTGATTATCTACTCTCCTCTAAACATACGGAAAGAGAATAGTCGAGGTTCTTCCATAACAAAACCTTAATAAGTACCTTGTACGCGACAAACAGGTACGATTGCTTCTACAGAGCATTCCTAAAATCATCGTATCAAGATTCCAAAATCTCCTTCATGTAGCTCCCCAAATCTTTAATCACCATGCGCCTATTCCCTGGATAAGGGTGATACATCCTACTCGAAACGAAACCTTATCTTTGTTGGTTCCTGAAATTCCATATCTAAGGTGGGATTCACCAATCTCATCCTGATTCGGAAATTTATACTGCGCCGGACCATGCACTGGCGCGATCTTCCTTTCAAAGGATTTCTGGGGAATACTAGTTAATATTGTAAATGATCCCAAAGGAATATCAATCACTTCCTTCTCAGCGGCTTAATTCACATGTTCGGAATGAACCCTTGATCTTGTTTTGACGATGGTAACCCATCCAAGGACTGTACCGACCTCTTCCAATTTCAGGAATTGTCGATAAACACAAAATTCTTTGGTTGATTCTCCTCTTTCAACCAAACCTTACCTGTGGGCCGTGCATGTAGAGACTACTCACTATGTCCCGCTAAACATCGATTCTTCCTTGAAATGTCTCACACTAAGTGACACGTAATACTCCCCTTCCTTCCTTGTAGTATGCCGATAGTTCCACCCATGCTCTTCTCTCCACGAAGCGCACTTCTGGATCTCTTATACCATACCAACGTCATCACCCTTTGTATGTGCAAGTCGCTCTCATACTTACCTACTAACAACTCCGCTCCGAGTGTTCTTCATAATCATTTAATTCTGCTCCATTCAAGGAATACTCTTCTTTAATGACTTCCCACAGTCTTCCAATTCAAATTTGGGTGTGCTATTCTAATTACACACCTATTTATGGATTATCGCCCCTCAAGTGACGTTTAATCCACTCTATCACTTCCACTTCGTTAAACTAGTCCCACAAACATATATGACACACATCCATGACCACGTCCCTTCAACTCGAACGAGTTTTAACTTCAGTTAACCAGGATGTCTACACACCCTATAAACCGGGCATTCTAGCGTAAGCATCACATACGCTCCATACTAATAAATAAATTCTTTGTTTTCCCTAGTGCTTGCAGCGTGATTACAACACTTTAATCACCCTAAAAATCAAAATTTTAAATCTTCCTTATTATCATTCCGCCCCCTTAACTCGTGGTGACAAAGAAAAACTTTCAATGCTTTCTTACCACACAACCGACTCCAATGGATTTAAATCAAAATTCAACTTCCAATTTACATACATAATTACTTGATCCCATTTCGACCAGGGTACCGAACTCACGGAATAGTGACCAAACGTCTCCCTATTTCCAACCTTACACTAAGTTTCATGCGTGGGATGTCTCGCAAAGCGAAATCCAAACAAGGAACCCCCCGATACACTACTACCTAGCATTGTCGTTTATCGAAATCCGTTAGGTCCTCCGTCCATAGCATATACCCCTTTATTCCGTCTCTTGACAGAAAAGTTACAATTTCTCCTGTAATTATGCTTAACAAAGAACGTTTCACTAATTGCACTATTGTTCAGTATAGGTTGGTGGTAATAGCATTCCATAAACCTCGAATACATACAATCGGAATTCTCAAAATTCCTTTCCCTAATAATAGGGGTATAAATATTAACTCCCACATCTCTAAAGGATAAATATAACAATGCACTCTTCCTATCACTAAGTCCGGAGTGCTAAACATAATATTGAGTCAAATCTTTTCGCTCAACGGTAAATCCCGATACATACGGAATTATACTGACAAAGTCTATACATACTTTAAGATCGAATATCTCGAGCCCACTATCTCCTCCGAAGTTTCTAGGATAGATAATATAAGTGCGAGTCCAACCTTCTTACAGGTAAAGCCTCGCCAAAACAAAACGTAAAACATGTTGCGCTAATGCAACCACTCCGATAGCCTTGCAATAAATGCCCACTATCGTACTAACAATTTCTATGACATTTTAACAAAGATAATATCATACTCGTGTATCGCATCACTACAACGAGTAATCTCAATAGAGTATAAAACGCTGTTAATATACTCATTCATCCTCCGCGGATAGCACTAAAGAAAAATCCCGCTACACTAGGGAAAAATATTCACATAATAATAATAACGTTTAAAATGATATGCATTAAGTTCGTCTCACATGCAAATCTAGCAAGGCACAAAATATAGTGACTCGCTCGTGTCACATAAACACGTCGCATCCTCTGAGGATACAACTTATACTTCCACCTTGCTAGGCACCGTAAAAACTTATACAACTTATACAACTTAAAAATCATCTTGACTGCGCAAGTGGTTTCTGGACGTAACACGTTTACTCAAACCAAACAAAATTACTTTAATCGTTGCCTTTTACTAGGCACCGTATTCTTGTCCTTTTTCTCACTTTGGAACATATTATCGCGAGCGATCTCACTCCGCACAAAATACCTCAACACATAATCCACTTACCACCTGTCCTACTAACCAGGTTAGGATTTATCCTCCTCTCGGACTTTAGTAAACTCGATTCCTGTTAACCATCCCGATTGTTCCCTTAGCTTTTTAGGTCATAAAGATCATGTTACTATCTATAATAGTACTTACTGAATTTACCATCACTTGGTAAGAATTCCATTATCCGAATCATTTAAATGGGTCCCCTGATGTATATCCACATCCCTTTTGTGGTGCTATATAACCACCGTTGTATTCAGTCTTATTCTCGACTAAATTCTTCGATTTCTTTAACTTCCCCCCACAAAGAAGCATTATCATCTATATTGACAAAATATGACATTGTCAACCTCCGAATCGGTTGTCCATTAGAATTACCTCCTCGAGTTTTATCAACTATTATTACGAGTTAATCTCCCACTTGGAGTCGTTTCCTTCACTCATATCTACATCTTCCGATGCAAAATTCGCTAGCGTTAAGATTCATATTCACAAATGGACCCTTGTCATGCCCTCCTGCGATGAGTTCAGAACCACGTTTGCTTCTCACCCTGAATAGTTGAGGAAGGAACATATGGTCAACACTGTACCTAAGGTTTTCCTATAGTCATAGCATTCCATTTCTAAAATTTCCCATTGACAGTCTCTACACGTTTTTGTAATACGTTGGGTAAGTTTACCCTCGCACCTCATTTGACTATAACAGCATTTGGAAATCACTGTTGTTCCTTAGTCGCCTTTCTAGTCTTGGCTTCTCGTGCCATAATGGAGGTGACCTCAACTACGGTCATCATCCTCGAATATATATATAATAATCTCAACTGAGCCCTGCCTCCTGATGTACGTTTAACGGTCTTCTTCTGACATCCGTCATCGCTCGGCATACGCATATCTCCGACAGAAATTAGAATTCACTAATGCATACACATTATAGCAGGAGAACGAAATCTTGTCAAAGGAATCGACAATCCTAAACATAGGGCTCCATAACAAACAAAACAACGCTGAAAGCATAATAAGTCATACAGATCCTAAGGACACTAGAACCTGATGCTCTGATACCCCCTGTAACACCCCGCCTAATTAAATACCGGGCGATCACTCCTTTATTAAATTAAAATCAAGGTGAATAGTTGGGTCATTCTTAGCATCACTGTCGTTAAAATACTTTTCCAAATTTAAACACCCTAAATAATTAAGCTAAGTGTCAAAACCATTTAAAACCTTATTCTCATTTTATTAAATCCGGTTATAAAACCTTAAACCACTAACATCTGAAGAGTCACACAATAAGTAGAAGAATAAAATGAGCATTTAAGAGTTTACCCAACAATAATAAATCCCGACATTAAAATACTAAGGAAAACATCCTGACAGTAACAATTCCGAAATAAAGATACTGAAATTAAAAGAATTACAATCTGTGACAATACCAACTAATTAATAGGAAGAGGGTGACACATGCCCCTGCTGGATAAAACTGAACTAGGAGTAGAATCAAATGGATGAAGTCGTCTAAACAATAGGCCTGCAACTCCCACCTAAGCTGCAACTCGTTTCTGCCAAAAGACCCTATGCAAGACGCCCCTATGGCTGGGCACCTGTAATATATATATATATATATATATATATATATATATATATATATATATATATATATATATATATATATATATATATATATATATATATATATATATACAAGAGAGAAAGAGAAATAGAAACGGGTCAGAGCCCGATAGTGTATATGATTTAAAAGTTCGTTTAGCAAGTATTTAAATTGATTACAGTCCAATGCAACAACATATTAGTGCGACACTCTCTTGAGAAATTCTCACCTCTCTTCTAATGTGCACACCTATCGCACTAACCTTCCCAATGGTCTATCTCGTCATATACCACGCTATCTTTCCAACGATTTGACTTATCTTAGGTTATTCGCAGGATTTACAACTGAACAACACTAGTATTTAAAATGCAAAATTTCAATTTGTAACCAAAGTTCTCCTTTTAACTTTATTAATCAATAAAGTTTTCCCGTGTCATATTATACTTTCTCAAAACAAGTATTTATAATTTGAGTCATCAACCATGTCCTACATATCAAATCACAGTAGGCAGTTCCAGATTTCAGAATTTCATATATATATTAACTACTCGTATAATATATATATCATAACGGCACCCCACATAAAAACTATGGTGCGGGCATACTCTGCTATCCAATCCCCGTATCAATCACACTAAAGGGAATACAAGTTCGGAATCACTCACGAACTGTACAAATACATACACAAACAATATTGAGGCGAAGCATAGATTCCAAGTCCAAGAGGCCAGTACATACCCTCACGTCTCTTAGGACCGTTCGACTATCGATCCGATAGCCCGTACCTAGGATTTCTATCTTCTAGGGTACGAGTCAATATCCCTCAGAAGGCACACGAGATAAGATCGTCTTGGCGCGGTAACCTCCGGGATAGCAAGTAGCGCCGGCATGATTTTCACAAGTATATAATATATGCATACACAATCATATAAATATACTACTTTTATCATATCAATTTAGGTTTATACCATAACCCATATTCACAACATTTATCCTTATTTTCCCATTATTAGTTATCACGTATAATGGTCCGTTTCTCACTTTAACTTGAATGGTTTCTCCAACTTACTACGTAGCCCTCATGGACTCTATCCTTCCAAAGGTACAATTCAGTAGATATCCATTTATGTTCCAACGTAACTCTCTCTTACGTGTCTCTCCCCTTTAATATATACTTACATTGTCCCTTATGCAAAATATCCCAAAAATATAGATTTCGCCTTACATTAAAGGTCTCTTATTCGTTAATGAATCTTACTGGTCATCATTATCTCCCAAATTATCTTAACAAGGATGTCTAAGGAGTTTTCTTCATTTCAAATCAATTCAACAATTTTAAAAGGGGAAACTTAAGTCTGCCAGGAGGGGTCGATCGATCGAGGTCTGGGGCTCGATCGATCGAACCTTCGATCGATCGAAGCTCTAGGCTCGATCGATCGATCAAACAGGTATTGCGATTTCTGCAGTTTTGCAGTTACGGGTTTCATCTTCTTACCTTCACTAAATCCATATTTTTCAATCCCAATCATCCCAAAATTTATACTACTAACATTATATCATCATACCAGATATTTCCAACGTAAAGCATGTAGATTTCTATCACTAAACATGGATTAACAGCCCAAACTTATTATAATTATCAAGAACCCTAGAAATCTCTTAAACATGGTTCTAACCAGAATTTTCCAGAATTTCCTTCTTATAAACATCACAATTTCTTGGTTCACTCCTCTACACGACAAAGGGTTTCCAAAATATCATTTAAGTCATCACTACATGCAATTTCCTATCTCAAATTGGGTTTTTCTTCCATAAATCTCACCCTAATCATCCCTAGACTAACATGAGTGATGCATCAACGAAAATAAGCAAGATAAACACTTGCCTGGGGTTTTCAGAAGTCTGGTTTGGTGCCGAAATTGGTGTGGTTGCGTTCCCCGTCTCGCGATCTACGCGTTGGTGGTGGAGGCGGTGCAAACGGATGGATTTCGGGCCTTGGATTGCTTTGGAAGCTCTCTCCTTCCCTCTCCTATGGCCGTCACTTGTCTTTGGTTGTTCTAACCCTAGAAGACAACCTAGGTATCTTATATAACCCTTTTAATTTTCGTGGGTTTAATTATCCAAAAATACAAAATGACTAAAATGCCCTCCCGGGATACTAATTAAGCCTAAAATAGCCCCAAGACTCAAACTAAACCCCCGGGTACACTTTTCTGACTATCTCGACCCTTCTGGACACGTTGGCGCACTCAAAACGACCATACGAACACCCTATAAAATATTCACTTTCATTAATCAACATTTAGTCCCGACACGACACAGGCGCGTCCCGACTTAAATTTCCATAATTGTCATTTTATTCACACGTGACAATATTATAAAAATAAATCTCATATATTACTATACTCATCCAGTAACATTCAACAAATAACAAATTTCCTATAATTACTAACTCTCGTCACGCTAGTAAATATTTAAAACAACATTCAGGATTAAAATTAAATTAATTTATCTTAATTAAATTTAATAAATCCCATAATTTAAAAGCTATAAAAATACGGGGTATTACACTCTTCTAATTTCAGCCTACTCAAATTACCTAATGAATTTATCACAGTGACTTTGGGGATAAATCTCTTAGGCAGTGATCTCAAAATTTTCTTAACTACCCTAGCATCAGGAATATGTTCTCCTAAGTTAGAACTAGTGTTCACGATATTAAATAAGCGTGCATAAAATTAATCGAAACACTCATTTTCATGCATGGAGATAGTTTCAAACTGTGTAGTTAAGTTTTGCAATTTAGATTCTTTCACTGCATTTGTGCCTTCATGGGTAAGTTACAAAACATCCAATGCCTCTTTAAACGTGATACACGTCATGATGCGTCGGAACTCGTCAGGGGTGACGCTTTCAAAAATGGCACTAAGCCACATGAGTTATATGTACTCCATTTAAATTCATTCTCAGTCCATGCAGTCACAGATTTTAGAGTAGTTACGTTATCTACAGTGACAGTGGGAGGTGTCCACGCTCTTTTTCACACAACCCAGACACGTTCGTCAATAGCCTTTAGGTGAGATTTCATGCGTGCTTTCCAATAGGCATAATTTGACCCGTCAAAAATTAGGACTCTATTATGTAAGTTAACCATTGAAATTGCACTTTTTCAAAAATCAATTTTCAGAACAAAATTGATATCCATATTTTTTTTACGAAAGAGTTATACGGTAAATATTTGTAAATGGTTTTGATACCAATTTGAGAGTGCGCTAGCAATCGATGTCAAACTTATTTAATAAAATTCCAATTTTACTCCCAACAAGTCTTAACTCTTATAAACAAACGCGATTAAATGAAGAAATTATCTAAGCATACAAGACAATCATAGTTGAGGAAAAATCCCCCATAGGGGCAAAACCATCTTATTTTCACTATAATTTGTAAAGTTTGGTTTACACGGATTATAATGAAAATACAAGCAGTGACATACGAAATACCCACAAGCGTCGATTTCGATGTCGTCGGCTAGAGTTCCCACAAGATCTCCAGAAGGTCAGCAATGGAAAAGCTTCGTCTTCTCCATAAGTGAACTCCATATGAGTAGTATAATATTCATTGGGGTTTAGAGGATTCACATAAAGGATTGTGAATTATTTGTGAATAAAAAAGGTATGAAAACCTTAAAAATATGAAGTCCTGAAATAGATGTTGTTTTGTAGAAACGGAGGTATGCAGACTTGAAAAAAACGTGATGTATAAACACTATTTAAATAGGCATGTTGAGGCGGTGCATCGTTCGAGCGACATACGATGCCATTTGAGCGAGATGGCATCTCGTTCGAACGAGATACGATGTCGTTCGAGCGACATCAGAGACATGTCTAAAAAAACTCCTTGAAAATATCTTGCATGTTTATCATCTTCGGGACTTTGAAAATTTATTTAAAAATATTCCCAACTATTTATGCAAATAATTAAACACTCCAATTAAAATTATTTTTACCATAACCATGTGGAGTAGTGGGAACGGTTGAAGAGTACGTTACTTGACACATGATGCACGTACAAAGATGATGGATGCATGAATTTGGATCAAGGCCTTCGTGGATGATCATTGAGATTGTGATCTAGGATACTTGGAAAATTCCTAGATTCTACCCCGGACATTTATAGAATATGTACTTACAGACCTGGGTGGGAGATGCACCAATAATATATAGGGAACTCCTCAGATTGGGCAGGGTAAACATCAACAACACCCATAGCAACAAAGATAGCAAGGGGAACCTACAACTCTATTTGAGGGTGTATGTTTTCGATGAGGAGGTAGGGGACATATATCTCGGATTTGCCCGACAGTTGAGATGTAATACCCCGTATTTTTATGGCATTTAATTATGGGATTAATTAGATTAATTTAATATTAATCCAGATTTTAAAATAAGTTTTTACTCACGTGATGAGAGTTAGTAATTATTTGGTGGAAATTACTTACTGATTAAAGTAATACATATAATTGGATTTATTAAAATTGGCATGAGTGAATACCATGATAATTATAGAATTTAAGTAGGGACGCGCTTGTGTTATGTCGGGACTAAATTAATGGAATATAAAGTAATTAAATTATAAGTCGCCCGTAAGATTATTTCGAGTGCGGCAACGTGTCCGGAAGGATCGAGATAGTCATAAAAATGTACCCGAGGGTTTAATTTGGGTCTCGGGACGTTTTTAGGCATAACGGCAACCCAGAAGGACATTACAGTAATATTCCATTTTAAGGCTTAAATATGGACGAAAATTTAAGAACTATATCTAATGGGAGTTAGAATCCTCTAGGGTTAGAAGTTGTAGAGTTGCATAGAGGCTAAGGAAGAGGGAAGAGAGAAGAGAGAATATTTCCAAGGAGGAGAGCCACCAAACTACACCACCTTTGCCATCTTTCACCACCAATGCGTAGATCAGGGAACGAGGGACGCAACCATACCCATCAACACTAGTGAATCAGACCTTCATCTCTGAGGCAAGTATCTATCTTGCTGTTACTTTGGTTGATATCACACCCATGCTAGTGTAGGATGATAACATTTATGTTTCATAAAAAGATAATTGATGCCGGGGAAAAATTGTTGAATTTGTAGAATAAAAATCATGTTAGGATAATTCCTTTGTTGGATTTAGATTGGTGAACATGAAATTGATGCCCTGTAGATATAGGAATCTGAAAATCAATGGATTTCATGTGAAATAAAATAAAACTAGGGTTGAAGATAAATTCTGAATTTAATTCATTTGATGATGATTCTTGATGAATTAATGGAAATATTATGTTAGAAGTCATCTATTATTGTTTATATAATGATCCTTATGGTTGGTTGGGAGTTTGGGACTTGCTAATGGCGATTTGGGTAAGATTTATGGAAGAAAGCCGTAGGTATGAATTTGCATAATCTGGGTAAGAACTGCTCGATCGATCGACTGATCGATCAGTCGACCCCTCTTCATCAATCGATCGACCCCTCCTGGAAATTGTATAATTTTTCACTTTTTTGGTTAAAATTTACACAACATTATATCCAATTTCAGATATTCACCTAATTTCAATTCCAGATTAACACAACATTGTACCCAATTTAAAATTTATACCCAAATTTGTAAAAACACTAAATTAATTTAACACACACACACACACACACATAAATATATATATATATATATATATATATATATATAAAGAGAGAGTTAGAGAATGAGTGGAGAGCAAGAGAGAGTGGTCGGTGAAGTGAAATAAAAAAAACTAGGGTTTTTTATTTATACCAGATACCAGACCGTGACCCTCCTGTTAGGACTATAATTTTTTTAACTTGTCTGATTTATTCTGAATTTGAAATGAAATTTTAGTTTTTCGATTTTCGATTTTTAATTTTTCCAAAAAAATGGAATCCAAAATAAAAAATAATATTGAATTTCCATTTTTTTATTTTTTCAATCGGATTTGCTGAATTATTTTTGATTTTTTTTCAATTATTTTTTAATTTCCAATTTTGCCAATTGTTTTTCAATTTTTTAAAACTTTTTCATATTCCAAATCGGTTGGGAGAGGATGAGGGTTCCAAAGTATTGTTCTAAAGGAGATTCTCCTCTTAACCTCTACACAAATGAAAAAAGGGGTCAAATCCTCATGTATTTACATGTTGAGTTAAACATTTTTCTTTGTATCTTTAATATGAGAATTTTGAGTAATTGAAAGGGAGTAGCTAACGGCACTCCAAAAAATCTTTAAACACTCCACAAAATTTTTGAAAGACAAAAATGCCCTTTACTCTAAAATCAAACAAATTTCATTTTACTTCTTCAACAAAAAAATTGTTTTTGTAAAAATATTGTTTTTTCTATTAAAAAAAAAGGGTCATTTTTTTAATTAACATTTAGTCTAAACATTTTTATTTTATTCCAAAAAATTGTTCACAATATAAAACACTCACAAACACACTTTTTTCTCTTATCCTAAACTTTAAGAAAAATACATCAAAAATAAATAAGGGCATGGAGTCGTTAAAAAAAATACCATCGGTTATGAATTTATTATTATTTAAGTAACACGATCACGACCCAACTAAAACGCGACGTGGCGTGGATTCGTATTTTTTTCATACTAGTGGCACAGACCATTTTTTATTATTTCAAAAACAATCTTTTTACTATTTAAAAAAATGCTCCGAGTCGCCGGTATGCATAAGCGGCCCAACCACCTATACATACCGCTGGCGCGGACCATTTTTTCTAATATGTTGGTACGCGCCAGCGATATGTATAGGTTTTTTATGTAAAAAAACTCGTTTTTATATTTAAAAAGGGGTCATTTTTTTAATTAACGTTTACTCCAAATTTTTTTATTTATTTTCAAAAAGTCATTCAGAATGTAAAACACTCACAAACATTATTTTTTCTCTTATCCTAAATTTTAAAAAAAATTATCAAAAATAAACAAGGGTATGGAGTCGTTAAAAAAAATACAAGCGGTTATGAATATATTATTTTTTAAGTAACACGATCACGATCCAAATAAAGCGCGGCGTGGCGTGGAGTCGTATTTTTTCATAACGGTGGCATGGACCATTTTTTATAATTTCAAAAATAATCTTTTTACTATTTAAAAAAATGGTCCGCGCCAGCGGTATGCATAGGCGGTCCAACCACCTATACATACCGCTGGGGCGGACCATTTTTTTATTTTGTTGTGAATGACTTTTTGAAACAAAATAAAAATGTTTGGACTAAACGTTAATTAAAAAAATGACCCATTTTTTAATATAAAAACAGTTTTTTTACATAG
Source organism: Sambucus nigra (assembly GCA_949130495.1). Lineage (NCBI taxonomy): Eukaryota > Viridiplantae > Streptophyta > Magnoliopsida > Dipsacales > Adoxaceae > Sambucus > Sambucus nigra. Next base: position 622,158,841 of record OX422210.1, on the reverse strand, counting down.
AAAACATCTACATATCGCTGGCGCGTACCAACATATTAGAAAAAAATGGTCCGCGCTACAGGTATGTGTAGGTGGTTGGACCACCTATGCATACTGCCGGTGAAGACCATTTTTTAAATAGTATAAAGATTATTTTTGAAATAATACAAAGTTGTCCGTGCCACCGGTATGAAAAAAATACGATTTCATGTCACGTCGCATTTTATTTATATCGTGATCGTGTTACTTAAAAGATAATAGATTCATAACCTCTCATATTTTTTTTAACGATTTCATGCCCTTATTTATTTTTGATAATTTTTTTTTAAGTTAAGGATAAGAGAAAAAAGAGTGTTTGTGAGTGTTTTATATTATGAATGATTTTTTGAAATAAAATAAAAATATTTGGATTAAACACACGTAGGGCAAAGAAATGGGGAAAAGGCTATGAATTGTCTCACACGTCATTCTTGCCCTTAACAAATGTCATTGAAGTGAAGCAGCAGTAAAAGAGATCAATCAATTCACATCAGAACATATGTTTTTCCAACATAAAGGTGTTCCGTCTTTCCCAAAATTAAGAAAAAAAGAAAAAAAAAGAAAAAAAAACTTAGCATACCTGTTGAAGGGAAAAACAAACCATAGCAAGAATATCAACTTAGTATTTACCGAATGACATACTTACTTAATAGCAAGTTAGTAATAGAAAACCCATATCCAAAATCAATCAAAAGAAACACATCATCATATTACCGACAACTTTGACAGTTGCATCACCTAAACCATCAACTTTCTTGGGACATCTTGCCATTTAAATATTTACGACGATTGTATATAGATATGTATGTATGTATGTATGTATGTATGTATGTATGTATATAGGTTTGTTGTAAAGAAAAATGGCTGGAGACCAAAGGGCGATGAGAAATGGAAGAGCTTTATTGCTTTCATTCAATGTGAGGTTTAATGGTGGGAGACGAAGAGATGTCAAAAATTAGAAATCATAATTGGTTTATAGGAAATTGTAGAGTCCACGGCTGAGTTTTAAGTTTTAGAAAATAGGAAATTGTAGGGTTTGAGGGTAAATGGAAAGTCAGCTTCCGGTTATAAATAGTAGTTTCTTCTTCCAATTGTACTGTCTTCAAGAATGGATTCTAATCAATTTAGGGTGGAAAATGAGTATGAACTTGATTAACCTTATTTGGAAGAAATCTCTGGGTAATCTCCCACTTATTAATACACTTCTTCTTTCAAGTATATTGTTTACAACCTAGTATATATGTTTGTGTACTTGTCTAATTGTCCATTTTTTGTGTTTGCAGAAAATTGGACCAATACTCACATATCACTAATAATTTGAATTACAAATCTTTTGACGATCCCTTTATTTCTGATCAATTATTTTCACAATCAAATTATGAAACCCTCTTTGATTATCAATACCAAATTTCGCAACAACACAATCAAATTCCATGTGGTTTTAATGAATATTAATTTTCACAACAAAACAATTATATTCCCCAATTGGAATTTGATGATTTTGAGAATATTTGGGATGATAATATTGCAGATTTTAGGCAAGATGGTATTGTAGATATAAAGCCACATATGTTTATGGATACTGAAAATTTAGATTATGGAGCAATAGAAGGGCTCAATACAATGTATCACGTATAATTTATGATTTCAAACACAAATGAAAATCAAAGTAGGGAAATTGAAAAATTAAAATCGGCTCCATTGGAACTGGATGAGATTCAAAAATACTTTAACGTTCCGATAACTGAAGCAACCAAGGAGTTGAAGGTAGGATTGACTGTGTTGAAGAAAAGATGCAAAGAACTTCATATTATGAGGTGGCCGCACCGGAAGATCAAGAGTATGGAGTGCCTCATTGACAATGTTAAGGTATTATCATACGTGCTTATTAGATCCTTTTGAATATATTAATCTATATTACATCATTTTTAGAGTTAGTTACATTTTCACCCCTAAACTTTACTCTCATTTTTACATCACCATCTGAACTTCTATTTTTTGGATTTAATCCCCCTAAACTTTCAAAATGAAACCTTTTAACCATAATACTTCTAGTTTATTGGACCGATAATCACAATTGACACCCATGTAACTATTTTAAAAGGGTATTATTGTATTTTACCAAATTATAGATAATACCTCACTATACTCTCTTTCTCATTTTCTCATAATGTCATGGGCAATCATGGTTGCACCTCTCTCTCTCTCTCTCTCTCTCTCTCTCTCTCTCTCTCTCTCTCTATATATATATATATATATATATATATATATATGGGGTTGAAGAAAAAGGAGGGTTTGAAAAAGAAAGTATTGAATTTGAGGTTATTTTGTTTACCCAAATCCATGATTTAATTATGTGTATGTGTATGCGTTTGTTGGTATTGGTATTTATTTTAATTTTGCTAGAATTTATTTATTTATTTATTTGCTGAATTTTTACAGGAACCAAGTTTTGTTTGTTTTATTGTAAATATGGATTTTTGCCAAAAAAAAAAAATTTTGCTACAAATTTTTTTACCTAGAAATATGTTTTTTCCATAAAAATTGTTCTTTTTAAAATGTTTTTTTAAATAATATTCAAACTTTTATAATGTTTTGTTTATTATTTCTAGATTTAATTTTTTTTTATTATTCAATCTTTTAAAATGTCTTTTGGATCTTTTTCAAGATTCTTATAAGTTTTTTCAAAATAAGTCGGTCCATGCTTCATGATGAGAGAGGGACCACCCGGTGGTGTTTCTATGTACGTTTTCTAAATTTGTTAGCTAACTTTTTAAATGTTTTTCTATAAATTCAAAAATATTTTTCTATTATTTTCGTATTTTAAAAAATTAACATTTTTCATATTTTTAATTTTTAATGTTTCTATTGGTAATTTCTAAAATAGTTTTTTTGGTAATTTCCCGATTTAAAAAAAAATTTAATTTCCAAATCTTTTAAATGGTTTTCTATAAAAAAAATTATTTTATAAAAGTTTTTCTCTAATTTTCATTTTTTTAAAACTCTTATATTGAATTTGACATAAATACCCTCATTTGTATGGAACGCGACCAATATTTCGTCCAAAAAATTGACGGTGTAAATTAGGAGGCTACATGAAGCCGTTATAGAAGTTTAGGGGTTAAATTGTGAAAACAAAATTCGGATGGTGATGTAAAAATTGGGAAAAAGTTCACGGGAAATGGAATTAACCCCTTATTTTTAATTGAGTTCATTTATCTCTTATAAGAAGTGAATTGGATATAAAATTTTGCAAGTAAGTTTAATATATGTTGTTCTTATTTGTATAAGTATTTTTTTCTTAATTACAGTATTAGGAGATGGGATTAACAAATGAGGTAGAGATGCTAGAAGAGATCAAGAAGATGATGGAGAAGCAGCCAGATTTAAAAATGACAGAAAAAATAAAAAGGTTGAGGCAAGCTTGTTTTAAGGGCAACTACAAAGCAAGGAGGCTCCTATCTGACTATTGATTTTGCTTCATCTCCTTTGTTACCATCTTAAATTTCTCTATGGGTATTTTGGACCTTAATTTGGTTTTGAGTTTTCCTATCTCTAGTTGTATTTTGTCCCTTTATTTACTTTTTGGACTTAAAAGCTATTTTCTGAGGTATAATAATGCGTATGGCACTACAACCAAATCTAAGCTTAAATAAAGTATGATTTTCCTTACCTTCAAGTGAATGTTGCTCTACTATGGTAGGATGAGTTTTTTTTTATTTTGGTAACTGTTTAATATTTTTTTTGCTCTAGTTCACTTACATATTTTTTAAATATTAAAGTCATTCAACCCTTCATGTATAACTTATAACTAGGGTATATACAATTTTAACATATACATATTACAAATGTTTGTGTGTATATTATAAAATTCTATGTGCAAATTATAATTTTTTCCAAATTTTTTTATGTAACTTTACAAAATTTATTGTATATATTACTGAAAATCGAATATGCGTGAAGAGAGAGGGACATTTGTGCTCAAAAAATATGTTTGTGGACATTATCCTTGAATTGGGTTCCATTTTATGTTAAAAGTAATTGGTAAACATAGATGCATATGACATTCATATTCTTGGATGCAAATATTTTACATGTAATTAATATAATTATAATATAAATTATCAATATTACAATCTATATAAATTAACATATATTAAATCATTACCCAAAAAAGTAAACAAGTCGAGAAACTAATTAGTGAGCTATGTACCACGATTGGTCAAGGACAAGTAAAAGTGACACATAAATAGATCATATTTTAACAAATGCAAATTATAAGAATGATCAATTCCATGTTCAAATAATAAGGGGAATATATATATAAGGGGAGGTTCAAAATTTTAATGATCGTTAACAAGAAATACCTTAGCAACCTATTAATTTTAATTCATATGTTGTAATTGGTCCGTGCCAGCGGCAACGGACACGTGTGTGGTACGTATTTTTTTTAATACACACACCTTACCCCCTCCACCCGCGTGTCACACGCGTGTTGTTGCCACTAGCGCGAACCAATTACAACATAAGAATTAAAATTAATCGATTGTTAATGTATTTTTTTTTATTAAGGTTCATTAAAGGTTCACTTTTGAACCTCTCCATATATATATATATATATATATATATATATATATATATATACACACACACACAAGTATTTTTTTGTGCATGAAGAAATTGGTGCAAAATTAATTTATTTTGTAGTCACAATCCTCATCCTCAATATTTAATGTTTTATATGAAGATGGTTCAAGACCTCCGCTTGTTTGAACGAGATCTAAAATTATTAAATTCGTTTTTAATTTTTCTCGTTCGCTACACCTAACCCATTATAACTTCAACCCCCGCATCCCCCCCCCCCCCCCCCCCCCCCCCAAAAAAAATATGTACATATGTACCAAAAGAAAATTCTAGGAATAAAATGAAGTTTTTTTGAATAATTAAGATGGGGTTTGGTAATTATAAAAAACTCTTGTATTCTTTTTCTTCCCACACAACTCTTTGAAAAGAAAAGGAAAGGACTTCTCTTCTCATTCTCTATTTAATTTATAATTTTAGATTTTGATTTAATTTTTGAATGAATTTTTATGATGTCAATCATATAAATTTTATTTAAATACTAAATTATATTTTACCCCTCTAATTTTCACTCATAAGTTCTCCCTTTAATTTTAGATATAATGGTTAATATTTTTTTTTTGTTTAATGTCATTGTTGGTTGGTTTAAATTCTAAATTTAGTTTTAGGATTAAATTGTGATTGACTTTAGGGATATTGTATATATAAATTTGGGGGGATGAATATTGGTTTAGTCTTTTCGAAAATTATTTCTCTTTTTATTAGATTAAATAAATATTTTAGTAATTATTTGGTAAATAATAAAAAATAACCTTAAAAAAAATTGGCTCTAGGACTTCCGCCCCAGAACCCCCAGAAATTACCATTAGATTAGCCCCACTACCGAGAAATCGTAGCTACGTCCCTCCATGAATCAAAGGTATTCCACTACTTATATTACCAAAAATAATGTTTCCATTATGGGTGACCTTTGGGGTAATCATTTTATAATGTTTGGTTTGGTATTATAATAATACTAAATTTCATGTTTTACCCTCTCACCCACTGCATTTGATTAATTATTGTAGTCAAGCTATTAACCCTGTGTTTGTTATACGTTAGAAGTGAAAAAGTAAAGTGAAAGAGTACCACTACACCGATTCAGTTTGGTATTCGCTTTGGTACCCGCCTAATAAGATAAGGCAGGTAAGGAATTGTACCTTGTGCCCTGACGGGACCCACAATAAGGTATAACATTTTTATGTAGCGGGTATGGGAAAATGGTACAAAGGTGGGTCTGTCTATCGTTATCCAAAGTGAAATCATTTAAAAGATAATGATGTGAATATTGTATATAATTTTAAGAATGAACCAAGCCTCTTGTGGGACACAAATAAATATACCCACCATCTACAGTAATTATCCACAAAAAATAATGACCTACTACATGTATCATAGTTAGATATACCCACTATGTACATTCAACAAAATGTCTCCAAAAATTATACATAAAAAAATCACGCATAAATGTGTCGGTCTTTCTTTGACTTTCGCGAAATTATGTAGACACCTCAAAAGCTCCAACCACCGACCTACTACACCTACCACATCCCCGCTTTTGTAGATGGTAATTGGGGCTTGGGTTGGTAGAGTCATCTATCGCTCTGCACCACTGCTCAGTCAATGAGCTCTTTCTCATCCACAACAATCACCAACCCCAGTGACAACAAAACAGCATGGTCAGTAACATCATCAGCAGTGTTCTTGACATATATGTTTGAGGCCTACACTCAAAGTTAAATAATGAACCATCATTTACTAAAATAAGGAAAATGAAATATAAGAAGAATTTAAAAGGCTATGAGTAGGAAAGTGGGTAATTATACTACGAGGTATTCCAAGATTTGTTCCTTTCTTCGGTCCTTAAGCTGCGAACGCAAAATTTGTTCACGCTCAACTTTCTTTTGTGCCCTGGCTACATACAGCACCTTCGATCCTATTTAATATCAAAGTCCCCCTATAAAAATAATAAAAAAGCATAAGAATTAACCCTCACTTCATTTTCCATCCCAGACATATATACTCATCCTTTGTAATTTCAGAGATATGAAGAACCTTATATCAAAGACATGAAAAACAACGGTTGACCAACACTTCTGAATTACTTCTGAATTACTACAGTTGAATATACATGGCACAGTTAAACAATTATTAATATCATAATTGGCACCATATGATCGGAAAACATCATAGATATCCTCATTGTTATTTTAGTTCAATTTCACTACTTACTTGCTGGTTGTTCAAGAGATCAATGTATTCTTGGACAAGGGAACTCTGTGTAAATAGTTCAAACCACGAATGTGTGAATAACAAAGAAATGATAAAATGAGTGTGACACCCCGCCTAATAAAATACCGGGTGATCAGTCCTATACCAAATTAAAATAGGAATCCCAGTTGGATCATCCTTAGCATCACTGTCGAAAACTTTTTAAACTACTAACCACCTAGTATTCCAAAAACTGGTGCCAAATTTTAACCTTTTTAATTAAACCAAAACAGTACATGCGGAATAAAAATATAAACCATTCACACAACCGAATGAAAATAAACTGAATCTTAATTACACATCTTGCAGAATAAATCACCGGTCACCAAAGAAATAATCCAATACAAATATTGAACACCTGAATAAATTACACCTGAAAACTGTATCGAGAAGTCTGGGCGACAAGCCCTAAATAAAACTGAAACTGATACAAGATTCCTACTCTAGAAATGAGTGAATGATGCATCTAATCCAAACTCCTGCTAGCATCCACATATGCCGTAGCTCCGTGTCCCTGGAATATAATATCAATCTTGACGTCCCTGTGGCTGGACACGTAAATGAGAACGTGTGTGCTCGCGTTCAAATGATCAAATTATATATAAAACCCTTTTAATCCAAACAAACCCTAAACATGCAGCAATATGTGATTGAATAAATTGATAATCTACGCAAGAACATTCAAACACATGCAATTAAGGAAAAATCCCCCTCAGGGGCAAAACCATTTATTTTCACTATAATTTGTAAGAAAACGGCTTACAATCGGCTTACAATGAAAATACAAGTTGACTAAGAATTACCCTCGGGTATCGGATTCTGTAGTAGCGGCTGGAATTATCCCTTTCCAGTAGGGCTGCAATGAAGAAGAAGAACGGTCTCCTCCACAAGGGTTGAACAAACCAAAGTTGTGTTCTTGGGTTGCAAAAGGATTCACAAAGGTTTGGCAATGATGTGTGAATCAAAACATGAGTCTTGGGACTCAAAAAATATGAAGACTAGATGTATTTGGACTCTCAAATTCGTCTCCTAAAGTCTTGCAAAACAACTCCCCCGAAGTTGGTATTTATAGAAAAAAATATGAAGAGTCCCACGTTCTTAAAACTTTAAAATTCTATCCAGCGTACAAAAAAAAACAGCATTCTTTAAGGAATTTTCTCTATCTTCAAAAGGTCATAACTCCTTCACTGTAGCTCGGATTGAGGTGCCGTTTTTTCCAGTATCTTCGTTGCGGCGAGATCTTCAACTTTCTAGTTGACCAGACCTCCGAACTATGGATGTGAAATTACGAAAATGCCCTTGAACTCTCCTATTGTGCCTTTTTTCACTGTTTTGACTTCCCTTGCGTACCACTTGCATTAAGTCCCTAAAATCTTGGAACGTGAAGTCATTGAGGCAGATGTGGGACATATTAGTGGAGATAATGCATGCTTGATTCCCGGAATTCGGATAGAGGCCGTCATGTGAGATCGTGAGGAGACGTGCCAAATGTAGCGGCGTACGACATAAATAAATGAAACATTTCGGACATGTGAAAAATGTCCTTACAAATCTCCCCCTATGTCTATGCCGGTACATACATAAAAAATACGAATTATCAAATACGAAATTGCCTATACAAATCTACCCTCCCATGAACCCAAAACTGGAAAAGGTACAAATGAATAGTCTTCATCGTTTGTTCTTTAATTCTTCAGGAATCTCAAAACTTTTCTCATCAGGGTGTGCAACATATAGATCTGCAATCTTCATACCTACACACATGAGACAAAGCAAATACCACGTGACATATCGAGTTTGAAATGAGATAACATGGATATCAATATATGATAAAAATATAAGCAACATCTCAAAAACTCCCCCATAATATGATAATTCTTTCTCCCCCTTTTTATGATGTCCCCAAATGGACAAATTAGAGAAATAAATCAAATAAGCAAGTGCGGGGTGTCACTAGGATAAAAACACACCATGAATAAATAGAAAGCAACCAAGTCAATGATAGCGTAAATGAAGTGGTGTGATCAAATTGGATAGGAAAATAAATGCATACAAACATGACATATGTGCACGATGAATATTGGATATTCCTAGCGAATGAACTCAAATGCTTCCTTTGGTGTAAAAGAGTGACAGTATAAGATATTGACTCAATCAAATCAACAAATCAAAGCTCAAAATGATTTTCACACCAATAACGTCCAAAATGATTTTATGCTTTTTCAGGACTTTCAAGGAAGTGCAAACCCGTTTAGATTCTCCAACCAAACTCCCTCAGATATTGTATTGAATAGAGGCATTCTAAATTCTCAAACTTTGGAGAATTAATGGTGAAACCTAAGTGGCCCATAGTTGGCATGAATTGCTTTTTATTGCCTTTAAATTTTTTCGGGCTCTTTTAACCTCTTTGGACCTCGGATATTAAAATTCCTCCATTTTTAGGTCCTTTTTAACGGTGGCTTTTGCACAAAGGATAGATGATTACCTTTCGCAGCCCCTCCCCGTTATACAAAAACACACAGTCTCACCAAAACGGTTTTTACATGCATTCCAATCTTGTCAAGTTTTATCGCATATTGTACATTGTATAGACATGATTGAGATGAAAACACGCAAGCCAACATGAGATAGACAAGTGCAATAATCAAATATAGCCGTGTATGTGTGCAATAAAGGATATAGGAGTCAAACATGTAGGAAGATATCACTAATTACATCTCAAAGACTCCAATCAATGTAAAGCACATGGATGAAATGATGTAGCCTCTCAAATCTCTATCAAACAGTCACATGGATAAATGGAATGAAGTTGTGACTTGGCTATCTTACATGCTCATCCATAAAAGAAGCAAAATACAAAAATCTTTTTGGATTTTTTCAAAAATTTGGAAAAATAAAATCTTTTTGTGCTTTTCTCAAAATTTTTCTTAAAGGAAAATCTTTTTGTATTTTTTTCAAAAGAAATATAAAAAGCAAAAAGAATAAAACAAAGTTGTACAACAAAGTAATGGTACATATAAAACAGACTAGCAATAGGAAGCATATGATATGAACATGAAGAAGCATCCTATTCTAGACATAGACCAACCCATCAGTCAACTGTGCAAATCCCTAAAGATTTCCTAAGACTCTCAAATCTAAGGGCATCTAAAGGTTTCGTGAAAATATCAGCTAACTGACGATCGGTAGGAACAAAACTCAGGGATACAACTTTCTCTTCAACTAACTGACGAATAAAGTGCTCACGTATCCTGATGTGTTTTATGCGCGAATGCTGAACTGGATTGCGGGATATGTGTATCGCGCTCGTGTTATCACAGGAAATGGTCATGGTGTCCTGTGATATCCCATAATCCTCCAGCATTTGCTTCATCCACAAGAGTTGTGTGCAATAACTCCCGGCGGCTATGTACTCAGCCTCCGCAGTGGACAAAGAGATGGAATTTTGCTTCTTGCTCATCCAGGAGACAAGAGCAGAACCAAAATAGAAACACCCACCAGAAGTGCTCCTCCATCCATCTACATCCCCAGCCCAATCGGCATCCGAGTAGGCGGACAGACGGTCATCGGTATCAAAGGAATACCAAATCCCGTATGAGAGAGTCCCACTTACGTATTTAATAATACGTTTTAGAACAAGTAAATGTGACTCTTTTGGGGATGCCTGATAACGCGCACAGACTCCAACACTAAAGGCGATGTCGGGACGACTGGAAGTCAAGTAGAGGAGACTACCTATCATACTCCGATATAAGGTTTGCTCTACGTCCTTGCCTGAAGTGTCCTTACTAAGCTTGGTAGTGGTACTCATAGGTGTACGTGCATGCTTAGCGGAGTCTAAACCAAATTTCTTCACTAGGTCTCTAGCATACTTGGATTGGGAGATGAACATCCCATCCTCTAGCTGACGAACCTGGAGACCAAGGAAGAATGTAAGCTCACCAACCATGCTCATCTCAAACTCACTTTTCATCTCCTCCTCAAAGTGGTGAGCATGCTGGGAGCATGTGGATCCAAAGACTATGTCGTCCACATAGACCTGGGCAACCAAAATAGCACCGTCATCTCTCCTGACAAACAACGTCATATATACTCCCCCTCTCTTGAAGCCACGAGCTAAGAGATAAGAAGTAAGCCTCTCGTACCAAGCACGGGGTGCTTGCTTCAAACCATACAAGGCTTTCCTCAGATAGTAGACGTGCTCAGGGTGCTGAGGGTCTTCAAACCCTTTTGGTTGTTCCACATAAACCTCCTCCTGTAGAATGCCATTCAAAAAGGCACTCTTGACATCCATCTGATACACCTTGAAGCGCAGATGACATGCGATGGCGAGCAGAAGACGGACGGACTCAAGCCTCGCAACAGGAGCAAATGTCTCCCCAAAGTCCACACCCTCTATCTCTGTGTAGCCTTGAGCGACCAACCTAGCCTTATTTCGGATTATGGTACCATTTTCATCCATTTTATTCTTAAAAATCCACCGGGTACCTATCACATTAATCTCACTAGGTCGGGGGACAAGTTCCCAGACATCATTCTTTTTAAACTGAAGCAACCCATCCTGCATAGCAGATATCCAGTGTTCATCCTTGAGTGCTTCTTTATGGTTCTTGGGCTCGACTTTGGACGTGTAGCAAAGATGGCTAACAACGTTCTCTAGCTGAGCACGAGTCTTGACCCCTAGAGTGGGATCACCAACAATGGCAGAAGGGTCATGACTCTTGCGAACCCAAGCAAGTGTGTCCCCTAACACAGGAGTAGGGTCCACAGAGTGTGAGAGAGGAACAGGTAAATCACTGTCAAAACAATCCTCATCCTCACACTGAAGGTTAGGATCAATAACCGTCGGAGGTTCGTCATCTTGCACGGTGACGTTTATTGATTCCATAATCTTAGAGGTCTTCAGGTTAAAAACTCGGTACGCTCTGCTATTCGATGAATATCCTAGAAATATTCCCTCGTCGCTTAGGGAGTCAAACTTTCCTAATTGCTCTTTATCCCGTAGGATGTAGCATTTACACCCAAAGACATGAAAATATGCCAGGTTGGGCTTCTTGCCAGTCCACAACTCATAAGGAGTGTGAAGTGTGTGTGGACGCAGATACACCCTATTCACCGTGTGGCATGCATTAGACACTGCCTCTGCCCAAAATCTCCTAGAAACTTTACGACCTAGAAGCATAGATCTAGCCATCTCTTGGATCGTTTTATTCTTTCTCTCAACAATCCCATTTTGCTGAGGAGTTCTCACAGCAGAAAACTCATGTTTGATCCCAAGGCTATCACAGTACAAATCAACCTTTGCTTCCTTGAATTCAGTGCCGTTGTCACTACGTATTCTGTTAATAGTGACACCGTGTTGATTTTGCAGGACACGACACTTGGTCGTTAAGAAATCTACAGCATCGGATTTCTCTCTCAGAAAACCTACAATGGAGTATCTGGAGAAATCATCTACCATCACGAGGATGTACCTCTTACCACCTAGACTCTCAGTACGAGTGGGACCCATAAGATCCATGTGAATCAACTCCAGAACACGAGAGGTGGTAATGGAATGTAACTTCCTATGAGGACTACGAATTTGTTTTCCCAACTGACAGGGTCCACAAACGGTCGAAGTTGACTTTCCAAGAGATGGTAAGCCACGTACTAGGTCCTTTTTAGATAAACGATTGAGATCTCTAACGTTCACGTGACCTAGACGTTGGTGCCACATATCCATAGGAGTGATCGTGGCGCTGTTGCAGACAAGTGAGGATGTGGGCTCAGTCCCATAGCAATTATCCTCGGTCCTCACCCCTTGCATCAAAAGTTTACCGGCTTGAGTGTAGACTTTACACGCGTCCCGGTCAAACTTTACTGCAAAGTTAGTGTTGCACAACTGGCTAATGCTGAGAAGGTTTGCTTTCAAACCTTTGACGTACAAAACATTTTCTAGCTTAGGAAAACCAGGTAACTCGATAGTACCTCGTCCTATAATGCTAGACTTACTCCCATCTCCAAAGGTGACTCTGCCATCTTGATAATCCTCAAGAGTAGTAAAAAATGAGGCATCACCTGTCATGTGTCTGGAGCACCCACTATCAAAATACCACTGTGAGGTATTATGTGCTTTGAGAGCAACATGAACAACAAAGGCCTTTTTATCTTTCTTAGGCACCCAAGCAGAGATGACCTTTTGTTTGCCTTTGTTGGTTTTAGCTGGAATGTAAGAAGCATTCACTAATGGCGAAGACATCCGTCGGAATTCTTTCATCAAACTCTGAGTCGTGGCAGCTAAGAACTCAACTCGCTCTCTCAGACTAGAAAACTCATCAGTATGTCGTGGTGGAGCAGTAGTACGTCGTGTCCGACCCATGCTATAGCAAGTTTCCCTAAGGTGGCCTTTTCTTTTGCAATAAGTACAAAAGAGCTCAGTCAAAGGCGGACCTTGGTTTGCTTTTCTTGGTCGAACTCTCCTTCGAGGTTTTTTACGGTGACCATAAGGAGTTGTAGTAAACTCAGGAACTGGTCCAGGTGCAATTTGGGACGTGGAGGAACCATCATATCCAATTCCTTGACGATCACCAAAACCTAAAGCGGGGTCGAGGAGCATCTTTCCCATCTTCCCAGATCTGTCCTCGATTTGTACCTTGACTTCCCGTGCTTTCTCAAGATCATGAGTCAGCTGGGCAACAAGGGCTTCAAGTTTCTTCCGAGTCTCCACGGAGGAATGGATCTGACTCGTAAGACTAGCCACTTGCTTGATCAAGTCTCCTCTCTCTTTCTCTAGAGTAATCTCTCTCTCTCTAAACAAATTCTCATTCTCGACACAGGTAGATTCTCTCTCTCTCAGGGCGGTGCAGGCGGAGAACTCTCTTTCTCTCGCTTTCCTTAAATCTTCCTCTAGGCAAGTGATCTTAAGAACTAACGCTTTGTTACGCTTTTTAGTTTTAAAAGACTCAGAATATAACTCAGCGTAGGCGCGTTGTATATCACTCTCGCTCTCACTTGTGTCATCCTCCCCCTCACTCACATCGATCTCACTGTCGAGGTGTCCCTGTGAAGCATCATCCTCATCGTCGTGAGGAGAACTAGGAGTGCTCACTTGGCTGGCCATGAATGCGGTGAAGTTACACTCATGCGGTGACTCATCTCCAGAATCCACCGTCTCGACCTCACTGTCGTCACTAAGGGTAGCATTGAGGACAACTTTCCCTTTCTCTCTATTCAGACGATTGGCACACTCAAAAGCTCTATGACCCTTACCATCACACTCAAAACATCTCTCACTTTCTTTCAGAGAAGGATTTTTGGAAAAATTTTCATTTTTCTTTTCAAACTTATTTTTCTCAAATTTCTTTTTATCTTTAAAATTGCCATTTTTCTTAAATTTGAGAATCCTCTTGAAATTTTTTGAGAAAAGAGCCAAATCATCTAAGTCAAAATCGCACTCAGAATCTGACGTGTCAGTCTCTCTCTTTCTAGATGACTCTACCCTCTTTCTAGCTGACCCCTCACTCCTTCTCTCTTGGGCTTTAAGAGCAATTCCCTTATCTTTAGATTTAGCATTTTTAGGGAACATATCAATTTCATAAGTTTGCAAATCTCCTATAAGTTCTTCCAATTTTAGCGTATTTAAATTACCCATAGAATTTAGCACAATGACTTTAGGGATAAAACGCTTAGGCAAAGAACGAAGAATCTTTTTAACAACTCTAGCATTCGGAATTTGTTCACCAAGATTAAAACTAGTATTCACAATGTCAGAAAGTCTAGTATAAAATTCATCAAAGCATTCAAAATCATGCATGGTGATTGTTTCAAATTGAGTTGTCAAGTTTTGCAACTTAGACTCTTTCACAGCATTAGTTCCTTCATGGGTGAGTTGTAAAACATCCCATGCCTCTTTTGACGTGGTACACGTCATTATGCGTTTGAACTCATCAGGTGTGACAGACCCAGAAATAGCACTTAGACCCTTAGAATTAAAAGATGACCATTTAATTTCTTCATCAGACCAAGAAATGTCAGGTTTCAAGTTGGTCACATTATCAACAGTCACGGTGGGAGGAGTCCACCCTCGTTCAACCAAAATCTAGACATGTTCATCAATGGCTTTTAAAGCCGACCTCATACGGGCTTTCCAATAAGCATAATTTGTCCCGTCAAAAACAGGCATTTTATAATATGACTTCTCCATTTGAACACGCACTTTTTCAAAAATCAATTTTTTTCAGAAAATTGATATCTTAGAAAAAAAAATTTGCGGAAAAAGGAATACGCGATAAATTAGCGTAACCTGCTCTGATACCAATTTGAGAAACGTGTGTGCTCGCGTTCAAATGATCAAATTATATATAAAACCCTTTTAATCCAAACAAACCCTAAACATGCAGCAGTATGTGATTGAATAAATTGATAATCTACGCAAGAACATTCAAACACATGCAATTAAGGAAAAATCCCCCTCAGGGGCAAAACCATTTATTTTCACTATAATTTGTAAGAAAACGGCTTACAATCGGCTTACAATGAAAATACAAGTTGACTAAGAATTACCCTCGGGTATCGGATTCTGTAGTAGCGGCTGGAATTATCCCTTTCCAGTAGGGCTGCAATGAAGAAGAAGAACGGTCTCCTCCACAAGGGTTGAACAAACCAAAGTTGTGTTCTTGGGTTGCAAAAGGATTCACAAAGGTTTGGCAATGATGTGTGAATCAAAACATGAGTCTTGGGACTCAAAAAATATGAAGACTAGATGTATTTGGACTCTCAAATTCGTCTCCTAAAGTCTTGCAAAACAACTCCCCCGAAGTTGGTATTTATAGAAAAAAATATGAAGAGTCCCACGTTCTTAAAACTTTAAAATTCTATCCAGCGTACAAAAAAAACAGCATTCTTTAAGGAATTTTCTCTATCTTCAAAAGGTCATAACTCCTTCACTGTAGCTCGGATTGAGGTGCCGTTTTTTCCAGTATCTTCGTTGCGGCGAGATCTTCAACTTTCTAGTTGACCAGACCTCCGAACTATGGATGTGAAATTACGAAAATGCCCTTGAACTCTCCTATTGTGCCTTTTTTCACTGTTTTGACTTCCCTTGCGTACCACTTGCATTAAGTCCCTAAAATCTTGGAACGTGAAGTCATTGAGGTAGATGTGGGACATATTAGTGGAGATAATGCATGCTTGATTCTCGGAATTCGGATAGAGGCCGTCATGTGAGATCGTGAGGAGACGTGCCAAATGTAGCGGCGTACGACATAAATAAATGAAACATTTCGGACATGTGAAAAATGTCCTTACAGTAAAAAGTTTTGAAAATAGTTTTATAGCAAGGGTTAGAACCCAAAACATTTTGAAAATATTTAGCAAGTGAATCAACTGCAGTAATTTAAAATGTATGAATGCGCTTCATATTATAGTTAGTGTCGCCCTCCATTGTGGACATTCTCACCCCTCCACTATTGTGCACACCTACCGGTTACCTTAACCCCACCTAGTTGTGCTACCCCATCCAACTAGTCCTGGTATAACCTTCCCTTGCCATACTACTCTAACCCGAGTATAATGATTCCTGAATTATAAGTTATTTCACAATTAACTTAATTAATTCCTCTTAAATAGTAGCATATAATCGTATCACAAGTAACATAAAGTAAATACATCACACACTGTATTATTACCCGTATATAATATTTACTACCATTATATACGTAACTTTACCACAATATCCACACACATAACATACGTATATCCATCCCTTCGAGTATACCCTCGCTGGATGATTCCCTCTAAAATGTTATCTCACTAGGTGTGCTCACAAAACCTAGTTCCCCTAGTTGGAATCGCTCACCAACTTGGCGCAAAATATAAACGTAGTGGAGGCGGTCATATTCCTTCCCTGAAAGTGAGATAAATCCCTCACCCATATATACCGGACGCTATGACCTGTGGATATACTCGCCCTACTCCTCAAGCTAGGGGATTCACCCACATCACGCAACCTCCCTTGATAGCATTAGAGTATATAAATTCAATAAATATCTACTCACTGATATTTAGTATCACGCACAATAAATACACGTATATATATATACTATCACGACACCGTATATATATAATATAAACCCCGGCTTTACCGTGTACCTAAAATCCCGTACACTGCTTGTAATTTAATATCACACACAATATATACACGTATATATATATACTATCACTACACCGTATATATATAATATAAACCCCTGCTCTACCGTGTACTCCAAGTCCCGTACACTGCCTGAAATTTCCTGAGTCTGTGGCCTGACTCAACGTAATTAATTTTCTCACTTAATAATTTATCATCTTCCTGAATCTATGGTCCGACTCTAATATATTTAACTTACTCTTCAATTTATATGATACTTTCCCCGAGTCTATAGTCCGACTCTAATTAAATTAATTAACACACATATTAATTTAATACCGGTCCGAGTCTATGGTCCGACTCCCAGTTAATTAAGTTACACATTAATTAATATACACCAATCTGAGTCTGTGGTCCGACTCTAACATAATTAATTAACACACTTATTAATTTAATACCACCCCGAGTCTACAATCCGACTCTAATTAAATTAATTATCACACCCATTAATTTAATTCTACCCGAGTCTACAATCCGACTCTAATTAAATTAATTATCATCCTTATTAATTTAATTATACCCGAGTCTACAATCTGACTCTAATTAAATTAATTATCATACTTATTAATTTAATTCTACCTAAGTCTACAATCTGACTCTAATTAAATTAATTATCACACTTATTAATATAATTCTACCCGAGTCTATAATTCCGACTCTAATTAAATTAACTATCACATTTATTAATTTAATCCTACCCGAGTCTACAATCCGACTCTAATTAAATTAATTATCACGCTTATTAATTTAATAACTTGGTGTCACCCAACCATTATCCCCGGACTCTCTCACTTGGCCCGTACCTCAACTTTTTCCGAGTCTATGTTCCGACTCCAAACTAATTACTTTCTCTCAATAATTAATTTAACACTTAAATGTCACTTAACCAACATACCCGGACTCGCTCACTTGGCCTAATTTACATCTCATCATATCATACCCACATTTTCACCTACAATGTGTCACACCTTTATTTCTATAATTTTCCCAATTATATTTGCCTATAATTATTAACATACCCGGACTCAATTCACTTGGCCCGAAATTAAACATTTTTCGAGTCTATATCCCGACTCCAGATTAATTAGTTTATCTCCAAACTTAATTCACTACCTTGACGTCACTTAGCCAATATACCCGGACTCACTCACTAAATCCGTATTTCACCATTTTGGAATAAAACCTCTCAATTTCATCCATTAAGTACCCCACATAAATTTATCCTAGTCCCAATTATTTTCTCCCATAATTGCTAGGAATATTTGTTTCATAATTATTTATCACTCATTAATGTATGAAACTTAACTTTTAATAAATTTCCCTTTAGATAACCAACTGGCCGAACTGTCCAGATTTCGCCATCATCGATCGATCGATCCCCCCTGGTCGATCGATCGATCGTTCCAGTATTCTTCTTCTCCAACCACTTTCAGCCATGGACGAAAGTTTAAGCTTAAATTCTCAACCTAAGCCCTTACCCAAATACAAATAACACATCCTCCATGTAAGGGAATGGTCTAAACATCTCACAGACCTAATTTCATCATCAATATCCATAAATTCCAAGGTTTTCCCGATTTAGGTATTATCCGGGTTTCAAATCCCAAATACGAATTTCAATTATTTTACTCTTACTGGTTTTTACGTCTAATTCAGTTCTCTACATTCTAGAATCATAAACACGATCAATCTCCCCCTTAATCCCATTAAGGTATATAAATTTATAAAAACCCAATTTAGATTTTGGTGACACACCCAAAACGAATTTTCATACACACATCACTATGATATGAATTGATTATCAAACTTTTTAGAAATCACAACAGTTAACCACTTGCCTGTAAGTGATCGTAGTGTCTGATCCGTTGTTGATGCCCCTTAATTTGGCTCCAATAACCTCCAATTTGTTCTTGATTTGCTTTCCCCCAAATCTCCTCTCAAACACTAAGTTTAGAGTTATGTTGGCTGCTATTCCTTAATCTTCCCATTAGGTTAAAAACCCTTAATCCCGTTTTTAGTCTAATGGGCTTAATTAAAGTGGCCCAACTCACCCCGTGTGGGCCCGATCATGCCCAAAAATATCCCGAGACCCAATTACTATCTCCGGGTACTCTTTTCTGACTATCTCGACCCATCCGGGCTCAACCGCGCCCTTAGAATTGGCATCCAAATTAATTTATAAAAATCCTTATTTCACACCCAATTTAGTCTATACCGACTCCCGGTTGAGATAAGTGCATACCCCGTCATTAATACCCGAAATGACGTAATTAAATTATTACTATTCACTTAGTAAATAAATTTTCCTAAACATTAGCCATTCACTTCCCGATTAATATTTAAATAAATATTTTGCCATAATTAATTCAATTAAAATTACAACAGACCAGTAATTTAAAATTCTCGAATTAATTAAATATTAAATGCACAAAAATACGGGGTGTTATAATGAGAAACAAAAAAATACCAATTGTAAAATTTATTTGCGTACCATAAAATTAGAACTACGGTTAATGAACTTATCGAGCAGGGTGTGAAAATTTTCTAAGTTAACAATTGTACCCTTAAGACAATAATATTACCCAATATAAGCAGTGAGCACAACGTAGAAATGTTCCTTCCCAAACTGTTGTTCTTTGTGTGACCAATTGGGCATGAGAAACGCTTGGTTTTCAAAAATTTATATATGAGATAAGAGAAGTAAAGTGAATGATCAAAGAGCCGAAGCTCTATAGAGTGAAATATGTTTCACATAGGTGGAAAGTAAATGGCTATAAGTATTTTCACATATTTGAAGTCAAATACTGTTCACTAACTAGTCCAAAAACAAATTATACCTGGTACGCTTATTTATAATTTTACAAACTACAATAACTCTGAATAAACGAAAATACTTTTACTTTAAAAAAAACTAAAAATTCACCTATGTGAAAAATATTGTATACAAGGAACTCTTTATTTTCTTCAATGGAAATGCCTGCTTACTAAAAGTCCAAGAATTGGTGTCTATTGTGTAGAATACACATTTTAAAATGTCTAAAATAACAACAACATTATTTAAATTATGAAAATTTAAGAACAAAGATACTAAATTATAGTGCTCACCTTCAAAACAGGATCAAATAGCCTCCATCATTAAAAAAAATTCTACGAGGCTCAAGAAGAGTCTTTAAAGCACCTTGTTTTCTAAACACCTTTGGTTTGGTAGAGTTGTGCGGCCTATTAGGTTTCTTTACAGAGCTCATAAAACTATCGATTTTAGTGATAAATGGAGAATCAAAAGCCCCTGATCTTTGTGCCCTCTTCATTTTTCCTTTAGATTCAAGATAAGCGTGAAGCTTTGCCTCCTTATCAACTTTTACCTTGGGAGTATCTTCTTTCTGAGCTGAAGATACAGAATTGGTGATGTGACACGATCTCGCTGCCAAGCTAACCGTATAAATAGATTATTGATACTCTCTTAGATTCTGTAAACGCGATAGATAAATAAAATCTATCAGATTGTAATGCAATTTAGATGGTAGATTCATAACAATTGACTATTTAAATATTTGCAGACCAAAATATAAGATTATACGAGCTATCTCAAACTCCTTACCAGACTAGCTACCACCAAAGAGTGACTTGTACCTCTAAGAGAATCCGATAATATCATCGTCAGTTTGCTTTCTCTATAAGGCACTTAGGGTTTATTATTATTCAGTGCATAAATCACATTTGACAAGGCAAAGAGGTATTGGTTGATCTTGGCACTCTCTTGTAGGTGAATAGCTTTATTGCATGTCCTCCTATTATCTTCTTTACTTGATTATATCATATACATACAGTTTGGACAACGTAAAATACTGGATTAGAATCCATATATGTCTCGATTTTGATAATTTTTAAGTGGGAAATTTGCAAGAAACCCCTGGAATATCTATGTAGCAAATACCTCCCCAAATTAGTAATTTTGCAAGAAAGTCCTTGAACGACTCCCAATTTTTCGAACTCCCCTAAGCATTGCTAAAAATGTTTTATTTGTAATTAAAGTGATAGTTTAGGGGTTCATTTCATTTCCCTTTTTTTAATCGAAAAAAGAGGGGTAAAAAAAACTACTAAATCTATGAGGTTTAGCATCCCGTGATAACATTCGAGGACAAGGTGTGTTAACAGTAATCACAAGCACCCCATGACTCTTACTAGAGACATTATTGAGACCAGTGTGTGCAACTTTCCTCCATTTAATTGCACAAGAAAATGCCTCACTGAATTCAGACATCAAATTTACTAGGACCCGGGTGAAACCCTTGAGGTGATACTGTTCATCTTTATCATCCAAAACTGTTATTTCTTTTGCTTTGAGTTCCAAAAGATCATAACACATATCCATATTGACCTCATAGAATGAAATATCTGTGCTGATTCATGTGCTCTTACACATTGACAGAATGTCTGACATTGTTAGTGGCATCAGACCTGACAACTCATCACTCCCCTGCATCAACATCCACATTATCAATGAAAGTCAATGCCCACATATATGACTCTCTTTTACGTTTTACTATACATTAAACTACATGACATGCATGCAAATATCATTATACTCCAAATGTTTATTCTAAAAGAATGTTCCATCTACCTTTTTGATAACAAAACTACCACTCTAAACATTCTATGGCAA
This sequence comes from Sambucus nigra, assembly GCA_949130495.1. Classification (NCBI taxonomy): domain Eukaryota; kingdom Viridiplantae; phylum Streptophyta; class Magnoliopsida; order Dipsacales; family Adoxaceae; genus Sambucus; species Sambucus nigra. The sequence goes on along the minus strand of OX422210.1, from coordinate 622,137,098 downwards.
AATAAGGAACAACTAAATGCTACTTAATCCCTTCTTTATCTTTTGAATTGAAATATTTCCTCGTTTTCCACTCTCTTCTTTTTTACTCCATGATGAACTTAAATGGGCAGATCTAGCAGCCAGGTATTAAACAACCTAAAATATGACATTGGATTGAAAGATGCTTTCTTCTCCTCAGCATCTCTTTGAACATATCTCAGTCACTGCCAAAAGCTGCAGATATACCAGATACACAATAAGCTTGTTGATCCATACACAACCAAAGAAATTGACCAGCCTATTGGTGCAGAATCACCCTTGAGAATAGAGAGAATTTGCATGACCCCTGATCGACAGGACAAAACTAGAAATATATACATATGAAGAACTATTGTTACGTTAATAACATCATGTCATTATTCAAAAACATCTATTGTCTGCAAGTTTTTTACAATGTGCAACTTACTTCGATTAGGAGGGCACCTTGCCTTATGCTTGAACCGAACTAACAACCCGAAGCAAACATATGGAACTACCAAAATACGTTCACTTAATAATGGAATTAAGCCAATCGACATCTTCCATAGCGTTAAAGCACACAGAAAAAATGACAAAAGAGGTCAATTGTGTTGTGTATTGCACCCCCAGTCCCAAGACGCCAACCAAAAGGTAGCATGTCCGATATTAAAATAAACAAATCTATGAGATAATGAGATTATAAACCATAAGACCATCTCTAATGGGGTCTTCTATCTTACAAATTTCTCTGAAAGAAATGCTAACTGCAAAAAACCTTCCTCACTGGGGTTTTCTATCTCTATCCCTATTTGAGTAGCAGTGTCAAGGTGTTGAGATTTCGAATGAGAATTTCTAAATGTTAAAATTTCTATACTTCTTGACTACATGACATCAACAAAGAAGATACGACTCACATTATCTAGACATTACCTACAGATGCTTCATTGTTGACATGTAGGATAAAAATACTTTAGAAATAACACCATTGGAGATAATAATTTGATTAGTAGGTTTGTTGAAGTGTATTTATAATAGAAATAGTCGTGAGACACAGAATAAGAGGGATAATGTATACATTAATATCACCTTTTATCCATGAATGGCAACCTTAGCCTCCCCTTGGATTACCATTTACTCCCTGTCGCCAAGATGTAAGCCTGTAGGAGCAAGGTGATCTGGTTGAGTGAAATCAATCATGATATTAGTGATCACCTCAAGCTTAAACTACAAAAAAAGTCCAAAAATAATTAATTAAGCAATTCAGTTATTAACTAACAAAAAAAACATGACAATCTAATCACACTATGATATTATAATTCTTAAAATGTGTAGACAAGTCCCTTTTAAACAAAAAATAAAATGTTCGAATCAACCATAAGCACGTATTCGAGAGGAAAAATATATTCAAATTGATACACTGTGAACATGATTTGTACAACTTTTTGGATAGTCTAATACGTATTCCAATGGTTTACCTTTTCATTATTTTCAGATTTAAAGTTGGTCTCAATCCCTTTTATCATATTCTTTCAACAATAATAATTGGATTAGTAAGTTTGTTGGAGTAACCTGTTATTAGTTAAACATCTAGTTTAGTGATCTATAATGAATTCCTTGTTCACATTAGAGTGATGAACTCATTTTTAGATTTTTCACTTATGCAGTAACATTTGGTTAGTAACCCATATAGTTATTGAAGATAATATATGATTGTGCGAACATACACACTAGAATAAACCTCAAAGTTTTTTTTACGGTTTCCAAATTCACAAAATAAATATGATGACTCGCATATACAATAACTCACATTTTTTTCTTTTAGATTTTGTTCTCTCTTACGATATCTTCCTTTTTTGTCTCCATATGCTCTAATCACTTGCATATTCACACACTTGCAATCAATCAACCATTTAAAATTTACAAAGAATTGTTACATGTATAATGTCACTATACAAACTGTTGTGGTTGAATAGAACAATAATGTCCATTGAATTATACCATATCAACGGCTTTTCTTGTTTGATTTTTACAAACTATTGTGGTTGATAATTTACGACGTAATCTACCAATGGTAGATGTAGGAAATGAATGGGGTCTACTGGAGTTTTCCCTGATTTTTGAATTCATGATGGATATTACTCAAAGACTGGATTAGTATAACTGGTAACTGATTTTCAAGAAGTCTGTATAGATAGAGCGATGGAAGATATGTGTCAGGTGGTGTAACAAAAGTGGAAGATTTAATTAATAACGTTTAAGGATATACGTGATTGGAAGTTCGTTTGAATGTGTGTATATATATGGGAAACCGGTTGCAATGATTGGGGAAATAGACACTTGTTATTACGATGCCTACATGAAACTTCATCTCGTCGCTGTCCCAGTCGAGGCTCGCGTAGAAAATTTCTTTTTTCAGCAAATAGACTCCATACTTTCTTATATTACGAATAAACCAAATACCTCTCTTCTAATTTAAATTAGGAAGACAATTACACAATGACTTTGTTTCATTATTTAGAAGAATGTATATATTGATATAAATAATCGACTTAAAACTGGTCGTCAATTACCAACACGTTATAAATGCATAATAGTAATGCTGAGCTAGATATATACAAGATGTCATTACCATTTTATTCTAGCTGTATTAGCATAGATGAACATGTGTGATCTTAGATCCCGATGCAGTATCGATTGGATGAACAACGATGCAACGGAGGATCAACAAGTAGTAGGTTTCCATGCAACCAAACCAGTAATATACATAACTATTCTGGAAATTGATAAAAGGAACAAAGGAAATCAATGGTGAAGATGTGATTTTAATCCATTAACACGTGTTTTTAAATGAGAGTGTTCTGCATCGAAGATAATATTATGCGTTTATCATTCTTTTAAGTATTAAACATCAAAACTGTTTAATAAAAATAAATGCCGCCACCTCATCATTTCATGCTTACTTTTGAACAGGGGACTTTCTGTAAGTGGAGGATGTTTCCAAAATACTTTATATGCTTTCATGTGACCATGAAAATTATGATTTACGAATACATAAACTCAATGCATAAAATCAATACCAAAATGCACAAGAATACAAAACCCTTATGTAATCACTCATACACCAAAATACACGGGAATACATAAACCAATACTGATTCAATGAATCTAGGGTAATTTATGATTACTAATATATGTCATTTTATATATAAAAAGACACGTACAAGTACGACTTTTGACATATAGTTATACAATTTGATATGCATTGTCGAAAAACCTAGTGCGTTAAAAAAACAAATCAGGGCATTATAGTGGAGCCTTCCAATTTTAAGAGGAGAATCAGCACAAGCAAGATAATCCTAGGGTGCAGATGGGGAATCATTTTACTATAGGGGCCTTTCAATTTATTGACATGTGTTTGGATTTTAACATATGGCAAATGTAAAATTTATGAAAAGAGAGGTTTACCCTCTTACCTTAGAAGAATCGATTCCACTGCTCTAGTGGAACAACAACAACACCCTCATGGAACATAACTCCTTCTTGCCCTGCTCCTACATGGCTAACATCAATAACCTCACCTCCCTTTGGGTGGAGGATAGATGGACCAAAAAGAGTAACTAAGACCGGGTCATTCGTGGGAGGAATCGCCAGCAGGGTAGTTTGCTCAGGGAACAAAGCCTATGAAAACCAATAAAGAATAAGACGAGAACATTTAGAATATAAGGAAAGGGGTTCATAAAGAAAAGACTAAGAAGCTAGAATAAGTTCAAGTGTTACCATAATAGAGGGTATAACCACGGGGACTTCCTAACATCGATCTCCACAATACCTTTATTGGGGACACCCTCCTGAAGGACAACCCGTTTGCAAAAGAAGGCAGAGTCAGGCGAATAGCCACTACTGGATGAGTAGAACAGAGATTAATATCTTCCTCTAGGCAGAAATTTGTAGTTACCTTCAATGTTGTAGGGGTGGCTATTCCCTTTGACAAAACATCCTCCGAAGCAGGAAAACTTTCAGTTGTCTCTGAATTTGCTAGGGGATCCTCAAAATTATCACCCACTCCAACATCCTCGTGTGGATCATCTTGGACATTAACCTGAAGATAAAAAAGCATAAGTCAAGATTTTAAGAACAAATATGAGAAATTACAAATAAAAAGGGGAGTGGCCTTACTTCCTCGTCAGAAAGGGTATCCTCAAAAGCAGCGTAATCCTGCGGGGTAAAGAAGGATCCGAAGAAGAAACCATCCTCTGCAGTATGTGTCTTCGAATGAGCTTGGAATCATCCTACTTGGACTCCTCTTTCGACTCATCCTCAACTCTCTTCTCCCCCACTTCCTTTTCCTCTTCTTCATCATCACTTTTTTCTTCCTAATCCTCAATTTCTTGCTTATAATGTTCCTCCTCCTCAACTACCTCTTCGAAAGATACCCTGATTGGACTGGATAGCTCTGCTATGATTTCTGCTTCCCTCCGCAACTGTAGGAGTGTAACTAAAGCCACGGGCAACCAAGTGGACAGACATAACAGCCATATCTATTGGCGAATAAGCATCCTAAATTTGTTAAAGACTAGCCCACATCCGGTCAACCTGCTTGGCCAAATCCGAAGAAATATCTTGGGCCGTTACTAGAGAAATTACTTGACTAGTCTTACGCTTCTTTTAAGGAGTTTTTTGGATTGCTCTAACAGCTGCCCCAGTTGAAGCAACGCGAGGAGTATCACCCTCTTCATCCAATCTCAAGGTACGAGGGGTAATAGCAGCTGCTTCGCCCAGAACTAACGTTTGAGCACCCTTATTCTTTTTCACTATGGCCTTCTCCAAAGGGGCCTGGGGAGGCATCTCGGAAGGGGTCGAATCATTAATAGTACTGATAGAAAATAAAGAATTAGAAGTAGAACAACTCCTCATCCCTAGCTCCCTTGGGGTAAATCTATTAACGTCAGAGTAACGGGATCCTTTGAGGAGGTTATTTTGAAATCTTCCCAACGAGTTCGGCTAAAATATGGTCAAATACATAGCTGATCTACCTCGTCGGGCATTTTTTCTTGGAGTGATGGGATTGGAAGCATAGTTGGAGAAAATATAAATAACAGTTGAGGTAAAAAAAATTGCTACAGGCAAAAGAAACATTTATGAGCTTCTCATGGGTGAAGTGACTCATTATCGGGTTGCCTTGGTCATACCTGAACTGTATGGCCACACAATTGGGATAATAGATTGAATAAAAAGAGGACCACCCGGTATACGATTGTAGGTATGAAGGAACCAAGAGTAAAAGAACGTTGTTCGTAGGAAAGTTCCTGGCCACCGAATCCTCGAGCGAGGCAATAGGATGCTCCTAATCTGCAAAGAAATGGTTAGTAAAAAACTGATCAACCCCAACATAGGGGCGAGGAACAAATTTATCAACTTTATTAATCAAGGAGACAAAGGTTTTTTTTTGGGACTCTTGTGGTTCCAACAACAGATTGAGGGGACTTTAATGAGATGAGAATGGGGGAAACTACCCTACAACATACTTTGGAAAGTGGGCATAAAAGAAACTCGTCAACATAACATGGTTTCCATAATTCGAAACATCAAATCTATTGATGCTTCAGGTAGAATCAGCCTAAACGCGATCTAGCCACATGTACAACAAACCTAAGGTGATCGCAGCTAAGGGGAGTTTAATACCATAGTCCATACGAACGCCCTTGTTGATTAAGTCTTTCCTAGGGCAGTCGTAGGGCTTATCAGGAAGAAATATCTTAGAGAGAACAACCCAGATATATCCCACCAGCTCTATCTTTGAATTGAAACCTTGCCCAGCCGGGGCAGTCTGGAACACCTGCTTTTCTTTTGGATTTTTCTTAGCCGCCTCGCGGGATTTAATAACTATTTTATCCTCAATGAAATAAAAGTAACATATTACCTCCGAATAGGTGTACTTATTGTAGGTTACCATACAATCCTTCACTACTGCCTCCAACAAAGCTCGGGCAGCTTTCTCAGCACTAGAGGTGGCATCTTCGAAGAAAGTATCGAAGCAGTCTGCTTCCAAGCCTAGAAGTTTGCAAACATTTTTTAGGGTGATAGTAAACTCATGTCAGGAAGCCACAAATGTATGAGTTCGATGGCTCCAACGAGAAACAAGTAGTTGGAGAGTGTTGTTGTTCTTGCAAGCATGAGATCACCCATCCAACTGGTGGAAGATAAATCGACTAAGTGTAGCTGCACGAAGAATTTGGCATGAATATATTCAATCCATGGGCCCAGCCTCTCATAGGAACCAGAGGTAGACTCAAATTCTACCATCGAGAAAAGGATAGTCTCCCCGTTCGATTTGAAAATGAGTCATAGTAGCGGTAGGAATGTAAGCGAAGTCTTTTACGTTATCACTTTCACCCATCAATAAGTTTTTTGGCTCCACCAGAACAAGATCTCCCAAAACATGCTCTGCCAAAGCCCAAAAATGATCAGATTCCCCATAGTAAGGCGCTCGGCGATACCGGGTCCATTGATTCTGGTATTCCTGAGTCTTGGGAGAAATACCCCGCGTGAAAGGAGTCTTATTGACTATAGGATCCATGAATGGAGAAAGAATGAAGAAAAGGGAAGAAGAGTGAACAGTTGGAGTGAAGAATAAAGGCAAAAACAAGCACTAAAATCTCTCTCTAAAAAACAAACGAAGGTAAATGATAATAAACCCAATGGTAAGGGTTTGAGAAATGCCAAGTATGTTTTTTATAGGGGCAACACAAGACGCAATAAGCCGTAGATTAATGGAATCTTGGGAAACGTGGTGACGATTGAATTGCCTCGCATAGCCTACATGCACGCTTAGGGGTGCAAATTCAAATGCTACAATGATTACGCTCCAAGAGGCGATGCTCGGATATCCCCATGTGAGATGAACGCGCTAACCCCAAACTTCCATGTGTAAAGTACAGAGGAGCAAACATCAATGTCATTAAATGCAATACGGCCAGAGTACTGATGGTTCATACCAAGAGTTCTCAAATTGGGAGAAATTTTAAAAAAACTCCCTTCACCCCCCAAAGAAAGTGGTCACACGCAATCATAGCGTCCCATCCAGGAACAGTGCTATCAGACAAACCACAAAGCAATTAAAGACGAAGTAGTTCGAAAGGAGGACTAAACGAGTCCCTCACCCACATTTCTACCTGCTGAATAATTTAAATACCTAATATGCTATGTTGTTTGCCTATGGAAAATAACTCTTTTCTTTACAGAATGGTTTGAAGATCATCTAAGCATTTTGTACAGATATTTCTTCATGCAATAAATAAATATCTCTACGAAGGAGAAAATGTAGAGGGAGTGCTCATAAAGGTTGATTATCCCAGATGATTCTATACTTAACAAAAGGCTAACTAAAGGATACACACAAAGACCTCACGAACGACATCCCACAAAGACGCTCCATATAGGCTTCTCGAAGGACTTCTTACGAAGACTAAGATTACTCGAGTGGCAATACTTGTAATAGGAAACATGATTTATTTGATCCTAAATTTTACTTTTTGAATAATTTACTTTGTAATATGGGAAGGATGTTCGGTACCCTCAACGGACCATGCCTTGCAGGGCATGGGAGAGCTTACATGCTCTATCGAATGACCTCCTCTTGACAACCTCACAGGGATTTAGTTTGGAGGATTGGGAGTAAGGTAACATTGGGAAAGCAATAGCCAACCCTCTTGGCACACTTAGGCAAAACTTTATCTAGCACAAACAGGTGCTCGAGGGGAACATCCTCGAGGAACCCTAACCTTAGATATATCACCTGGAGACATTTCCTAGCCAACAAAAACACTTAATGTTCGAGCTACTTCCAGCCGAGAAACTTCAACTTCATATATTATCCACTTTGTTCGATATGACCACACATTTGGTAGGGATCACAGTTCACTTACTTTATGGCATCATAATGCCTTTCATTTAGGGACTTGACATAACAGCACTCAAGTGAGTTTTATCCTTAGGATGGTAAGGCCTAGTTAACCAAGTTTGATTTCATAGTTGTTCTAAGGTAAACCTTTGAGCTGCCACATCATATCCCATTAATGCCACCACGCTTCTAATTGGTTGAGAAGTTTTCCACCAAAACACAACATCTCGTGCATATAATGCTATATCTTTGACATTAATGGCATAGTACATTTGCATTTAATGTTAGTCAATCACATTTAATGTCAGCAAGGTTACTCCAGTAACCTTGCCTTCGTATAAGTAGACCAACCAAACAGTTTACAATGATGATGTAATACCCCGTGTAATTTAACACTTAGGTTAATCAAGTCTAAATATAAAATCACATGGGATAATAAAAACAAAATAATATCATTCTCAGCATGAAGAGATCAAATGAAACAATAAACAATATTTTTTAAGCGATGAGATGATCCTCAAATACAACTCATAATGTCCAATAACCAAATTTATAAACAAATTTGTCTCAATAACAATACATAAATACAACCCCTAAAGAGTCTATGAATATTGCAAGCCATCTAAGTATCAACATACAACTAGCATCTCAATACAAGGTAGACTGAAAAGATAAATGATAACATGCGGAAGTAAAGAACTCCAATGTCTCCGGATCTAATATCCTGAGAGTTGTATATCATGCGCCAACTGGATCGAAAGGCATCTAAGTGTGAGGTCCAACCCTAACACCTAGTTTTCATAAAAAGGGGTTAAAACCCTAGCAAGTAACTTAGCTATACAATTCAAAGCAATTATGTGCATAGATGATAAAGTCACAGTTATATAATTTAATGAACGATCCAACCCCTATACGTAGTCTCACAATATTTTAGAATTATCTCATTTCATATCATTAATTCATCATTCTCATTAACTAATCAATAAGTATCCGACCTGCTCAATAAATCATTAACACATAACCGACATGCGCCCCTTCCACTCAGCCATCTCAAATACATGCGGTACGCCAAGTTTAAGTAATCACATGTATTAATCTCAATCATTTTCATTAATCAATTATGATAATTATTTAATTACCACGTAACTACATGCGCCCCTTCATCTCGTCCATCTCATAAACATATGGTACGCCAAATTTAAATAATCACATTTTATGTCCTGACTCCACCTGGTATTCGTATGGCCAGAAATACATATAACACAATAATTTATAAAAATCACGTCTCACACCCTAATGCAACCTGTTATTCGCATGTCCGGGATTCAAACAACATAATAAACCATAAACATCACGTTTTATGACCTGACGCCACCTGATATTGGCATGGTCGGGAATTTACAAATCAAAATATCGGGGTGTTCTTTCACGGTACCCACCCCTTCATTTAACATGTTCAATCAATATTGACATTTTAACATGTAATTATTCACTCCGATAAAAATACTCAAACCTCAACTACTACAATTACCCCGACTCGGTTGTACCATTTAAGATTCATTATACATTTTAAAACGATTTTATAGAGAGATAAATGGACAAACATCATGCAAGTGATTCTTCATAATGCAAAACGTAATCTTGAAAGTTTATAATTTTATAAATGATTTAAGCCGTCCCGACAACCCTTCTCTAAACTTCGTGCATGGGACGTCTCACCGATGTGAAATATAAACAAGGAACCCTCCCGATACACTTACGTTTAGATAGAGTAGTTGCGAAGGCAATTTATTTAAGGTTTATTATGCGAGAGTAGGACAAGAATTTAAATATCTATGCGTGAAATCTTTGAATTAATCCACACTACTATTCAATAACCAAACCAATCATAATAATTTCTCGTACTCCTTCTAACGTCTACATACCGAACGCCCATCAACAATAACATGGTTTCAAATATGGGTTCATATCGCATGCTTACACAAAAAGGGACACATAATTATTTCGCGTGGGCATGTTACATCATAAGGGCTCCATTAATGCATATCAATTGTCCCAAGTCATTTACAATTTTTTTTTCATATTGGTTATTGTTATTTATATGAATAAGAGTCTCGTAACGAATCTCATCAATTTGGAACACATATAGTACTACTCCTAAAGCGCAAGGTACAAACCCTATTGATCAATTGTACTTTCAGAACATTTTAAATTCTAAATAAATTTTGAATAGTCTATTCTCATACCTTTGATTATCAATTTCTACAAACGGGGTTAAAATCCAAAATTACCATTTCCAATTAACTAATTAGTCAAATAGTTAAATGAACCACTCTTTAGAGAATAATAAATCTAGTTATTAAATCAATTAAAAAAAATTGTTAAATTTTCTTTCTACATGTAATTAAATAAATTTTTATTTAGTATTACAAATTCATCACTTTAAATTATTTTAACTCATTCAAACATAAGTCACTTATATTCTCAAAATTTGATCTCGAAACTTTTAATTATTTTATCGAACAAACCCAATTAAATAGTTTTTTTAAAATAACGGGATATTACATTCCTCCCCTTTAACAAACATAATTTCTTCCTCGGAATTGACCCAAAAAGTAACCCATACATACCTCAAAATAAATGGGGATATTATTGTCTCATCGTGTCCTCTCGCTACCAAGTGGACCGATCGTCAACATGTTGACCCCACTAAATACAAACTAATGAAATCTTCTTAGTCATAAAAATCTAGATTGTACGATCTAAGATACAGGTTGGTTTCTGGGTGCTTGAATCATCGAAGCCTAAACGTGATATCATCTAAGTCTATTGGCTTCTATGTGGTCTCACCCCATAATATTTTAAGAATTATCGATACATTAAACATAACGTGAAACCAAGCTGGATGGCCTGAAAGTGATAAACAGTAAGCGAGAGTTCTTATATGGTCCATGATAAAAAACGACCTAATATACATCGGGTCCAATTACCCTTCTTCTAAAAATTTATCATTCCCTCCTCTAGTGGCACCTTGAGAAGTATTTGGTTACCTACTTGAAACTCTTTTGCCTACTCCATGTTGTATTGATTCGCTCACGAATCATCTCGTCCTCTTCCGTAGTCTCCTAAGAAAACTTGATCCTGAACAAGCTACTCGCTCCTATATTCCATTAACGCACCGTTGACTTACACTACCTCCCGTACAATTCCTTATACGGTGCCTTACTAATGAATTTCGATAGCTATTGTCATTCTATTGAAATCTAACGCACATTCCCGAAGCATATTATCTAAAAATATGGTTAACCTATTTTGTCTTCCTATTCGTCTGAGGATGGTATAACATACTCACGTGCAACTTGGTCCCCACAACCTCCTGGGTAGTGTCTCAAAAGAGATATATGGAAGTCATATCCCCGCTTGAGATGTTAACCAATGGTGCTTCATGCAACAATGAAAAACCGTACCACTTAAGTGGTTTAATTCAAGATTAAGCAGTTTAAATGGCTCCGAACAGTTTTTTGAAGAAACTCTTGAATCAAAACAAATAGTTAAGTCAAGTTGTGTATAAAATACTATATGAACGAGTTATTTAAGGTATAGGTGTACCAGTTTTGAAAAACAAAGCTTATATAGGTTCTAAATCAACACAGTCTCAAGAAGGTGATGAGAGAAAGTGTAAGTATGCAAGAACACGAGATTTTAACGTGGTAAACCCCCACCCAATTTGGGAAACATCCACGGAGGTCTCTACACATCAAAAGAAAAATCCACTAAAATAGAGTTAAAAGATTACAAACTATATAATAAACCAAACGCACAAACAAACCTAATCTAAGTCTAGAATGTTTACCAACTCCTTTGGATTTATTCTGACTCCTTAAAAAATTCTGATGTTGAGGTTGTTCTCCCAGCTTTGTAACCGCTTCTCTTTTTAGCTTTACGTCGACTCTAAAGTCAAGAATCTCACTACAAACACTTCTTTACGGTTGTCGTGTGACAAGTGTAAGTGGTGAAGTGCCTAATCACATGCATGCAACCCCCACACACTTATAGAGACAATTTCTTAACAAATTACAAATATCGTTCTAAGACACAGTAAGGATTTATGAATCACAGATTGTTTGATAGTCTAAGACTACTGACCTTTATTTTTATCCACGGATCAAGAGGAAATATTGCTATTAAAAAGAGCCAAGATCCTAAACACTTTCTTTTTATTTGATATACACAGTTATTTCACAAATTGTGAAATATTCACAAAAGTGTAAATAACCAATCAAGATATTAACTAGATCTAAGTCTGGTTTTTCTCATAAACTGTAAACAGAAATGGATTTGTTGGTTCTGGTTTTGAAAATAACATGTAAGATTAAAATCAACCCAGACATGAAGATTTCTTGAAAAAAGAAATCAAACTAAGTAAGTTATATGTGAGATGTATCACATAGTTTCACATCTCAACTTTCTATGAAGAAAAAATGAGATCTAAACTCCGTGACTTGGTTGGACAAGAGATTAAAGACTAAAGAAGATGAATCTTCACAAATTCGAACTCACTTAAACTCATAAAAAAAATTCTGGTAAAAAATTACGAGAGTTTGATTAGGGTTTTCTTTCTCCCTCTCTCTCTCTCTCTCTCTCTCTCTCTCTTCTTTTTTTCTCTAAATTCTCAAATGAGCCAAAGACTGAAAAAGTTCCCCATTTGGTCTCTATTTATACTACTCATATAAGAATCTGGAAGGGTTGGACGGTATCAATGGTTGAGATTAAATCTAACACAAACGATGTAAATCTAATGGTGTAGTATGCACCTCCATTAAATAAGTTTTGATTGGCTCTCTCAACTATCACAAGGATTATTACAAAGACATGCATATCATCGATGACTAATGATCCAGGGACATGATTACTTCTTAAATTTGTGAGAGGTAACAAAAAAATATCCAATCACTCACTGACTAACACGTGTAAGGCAAGGATGAGCCCTTAAATGCGCGTTTATGAGTTTTAAAAAAATCTCATTTTCCACCACAGAATACTCTGCCGCTTTCGGATCCTCAAGCAAGGTTTTAAGAAGAATAGGAAATTATAAATCAACCCACAACATTTTTAAAACCAACTTTTAAATGTTTAAAAATCTTTTAAAAATTTCTAAAAATTATTTAGAAAATCCAAAATATTATTAAAAAAATCATTTTTATGGGAATTACCCCCCCCCCCCCCCCCCAAATTATAGTGAATGCAATGAATGAATGAAATTTTAGGTGCAGTGTTGGTATTCTACCTTTAAGACTATTAGAGGAATTGATATGTAGTGTTTGAGGCTCTTTGATAGACTAGGATATTACTCAAATTTTGTCACTATTTTCAAACTAGACAAGTTCCTATATAATATAGACTCGGGTGAGTCAAAGATATAGGGTGCTTCAGTATGCCCGTTTAGAAATATGAGATAAAACCTCCTTTGAGTCATCAAGGACTCATAGGGATACAAAAATATAAGAAAAACCTACTCCTATACAAAATTCTATCTACTCCATATCCTAGAAAAGAAAATTACATTACTCAACTAAATACAAACTAATACCCTACCAACATTCTGATAACATGAGGTATTGATATCTTATAAATAAGATATCTATAATCAAACACTTTAGTTAAAGTAATCAAAATAATGTCCAAGGGGACTCAAAGCTTCTCCCTCATTTTGTCTCAAATGGACAAAGGGTCTACACACAAATAAGAGAGAAATATCAAAGCATAAAAATCAACGATATTTTACAATTCTTCCATAGCCTCCCCAATTGATTTACGTAAGGATTAAAACCGTATATTGTCCTAGGGTTTGGTGAATAAATCAGCTAATTGCAATTCAGTTGGCAAGTAATTAATTTCCAATTCCTTTTATTCGACTAACTCGCGTATAAAATGATGTCGTATTTTTATATGTTTAGTACGAGAGTGTTGAACAGGATTTTTGAAAATATTAATCGCGCTTTGATTGTCACAATAGAGATGTAATTGTTCTTCAATAATACTATAATCTCTTAACTTTCTTTTAGCTAAAGTAATTGAGCACAGCAGCTGCCTGCAGCTATATATTCAGATTTGACTGTAGATAAGGAAGTGCAATTTTGTTTCTTACTATTCCACCTTACCAAATTATTACCTATGTAATAATATGCTCCTGACGTACTTTTACTATCATCGAAACACCCAACCCAATCATCATTGGTGTAGCCAATTATCGTGCTAGATGTGTCATTTGTGTACCAAAGTCCTAAGTCGAGAGTTCCTTTAACATATTTTATAATTATTTTAACGCAAAGTAAATGATTCTCTTTAGGGTTATTTTGATAGTGGTCACACACACAAACAACATACATAATGTCAGGACGAGAGGCAGTAAGGTATATAAGACTTCCTATCATACTACAGTATAAGGTTGAGTCAATGGATTTTTCATGTTCATCTTTTGATAGTTTAACCGAAGTACTCATGGGAGTCCTAGCATCTTTAGCAGTTTCTAGACCGAACTTTTTTACAATCTCTAAAGCGCATTTGGATTGCGAAACAAATAAACCATCTGAATTTTTCTTGACTTGAAGACCTAAGAAGAATTTTAACTCCCCCATAAGTGACATTTGGAATTCTTTATGCATAATGTCAGAAAATGTTTTAACGTCCTTTCGGGAGGTAGATCCAAAAATGATATCGTCTACGTATACTTAGGCTATAGTAATATTTCTGTCAAAGTGTTTGACAAAAAGAGTTTGGTCATTCCCTCCACGCTTAAATCGTTGTTTAGAAGGAAGGTAGATAGACGTTCATACAAAGCTCTACGAGCTTGTTTTAGCCCATAAAGAGCTTTATTAAGACAGTAGGCATGATTTGGAAGATGAGGGTCAATGAACCCTTTAAGTTATTCTACGTAGGTCTCTTCAGTTAAGTTACCATTAAGGAAAGAAAATTTTACATTTATTTGATACAGTGTGAAATGAAAATAACATGCTATTGCAAAGAGTAAGCGAACAGACTCAAGGCGAGTAACCGGTGTAAAAGTCTCCTCGGAATCTATTCCTTCAATCTGAGAGTAGCCCTGGGCAACTAATCTAGCCTTATTCCAAATAATCATCCCGGATTCATCTGTTTTATTTTTGAAAAGCCAACTTGTGCCAATAACCCTTTTATTTTTTGGCCGGGGTATAAGATACCATACATCATGAATGACAAATTGAAGAAGTTTCTTCTGTATAACACTTATCCACAATGGGTCATTCAGTGCTTCATTAACAATCTTTGGTTCTATAAGAGAAACAAAGCATGCATAATGAGCAAGAGTACGTACTTGGGATCTTATACGAACTGGTTCAGTAGGGTTACCAACTACTCTATTTAAAGGATGATCTTTGGAAATCCAGTTAGGCACTTCAGGGGTCTCAGTTGGTAAATAATCATCTATCTCTGGAGAATCCTAAGTTATAGTGTTTTCGGATTCATCCACTATAGTTGGTCCTTTGACCTTACTCTCTACATTAATGTCACTTACAATAACATTAATGGATTCCATTAAGGTTTTGGTACGAAGATTGTAGACATGGTATGTTCTACTATTTGGTGAATATCCTAAGAAAATAGCTTTATCTCCTCTGGTTTTGAATTTAGACAGATGTTTACCAAAGGTTCTAAAGTATTTTAGGTTAGGTTTCTTCCTATACCAAAGTTTATAAGATGTTTTACGGTGGTTTTCCTTTGGTATACTCGATTGATTATGTGACAAGCTGTACGAATGGATTTTACCCAGAAATATTTAGGTAAGTTCTTCACATGAATTATAACGCGAGCCATTTCCTGAAGGGTGCGATTATTATGCTCAACAATTCCATTTTGTTGAGGTGTCTTAGGGGCACTAAATTCATGTTTGTAACCATTATAGTCACAATATTCGATGACACCTAAATCTACAAATTCACCTCCTCTATTGCTACGAATTCTATCTACTTGGGAGTCCTTTTCATTTTCAATACGAATTAGAATTTTCAAAAACTTACGAAATGTTTTTGATTTGTGTTTTAAAAAGGCAACCCAGGTAAATCGAATGAAATCATCAACCACAATAAGAATATAACTATTGCCACAAAGACTAACAGTACGAGAAGGACCCATTCGGTACATATGGATGAGTTCTAGAGGTTTAATGGATAGAACTTATTTAACTTTCTTATGGGGAACCTTAACAATCTTTCCTTCTTGACAAGGACCACATATGATATTTGAAATTGGTTTGATTTTAGGAAGACCTATAACTATCTCTTGAGAACACAATTTACCAAGGTTGTCGTAATTAATGCGACCCAACCTATTATGCCATATCTCTTTGTCATTCATTCTGGCAATGTTACAAACCTCTGTACTTGGATTGACTGTATAATAATTATTTGAAGTACGGAGTCCTGTAATAATGAAATCACCATTTTCATTGAAAATTTTGAAATTGTTCTTTGAAAAGGTGACAGTATGGTTAGAGTCATAAAATTGTGATATACTTAGTATATTTGCTTTAAGACCCTTTACCAAAAGAACATCCTCAAGAATAGGTAATCCTTCTTCATGGAGTGTTCCTTTACCAATGATCTGGGCTGATACACCACCTCCAAACAATACTTTACCTACGGAGAAGTTAGTTTTATTTAAAAGTTTGGTATCATCCCCGATCATATGTTTAGAAAATCTAGAGTCTAAATACTATCAAGACGCTATGTGTTCATCTTTGAAAGCACTGATCACACTGTTGCATTTCATCTGGCGTAATATCTCATCTTTTGTAACCCAAATTGCTCTAGTTTTCAACTTGCGCTTATTAGCTCGTATGTGATAACACTTGCGAGCTTCAGCCTTCTCTCTAAAATATTTTGCCCAAGTTTTTTAGTATGATAAAAGGTTTGAGCATTTGGTTTAGAAAATAATCTAGGATTCCTTCTTGTAGATGATCTATTAGTATTTGATCTTCTCTTCCTATTACGATAGTTACAATTCTTGTCCGGTTGTCTAGGTAGGATATAATTGTTTCGACTTCTCCTAGAATAGTTGAAGTTATGGTAAACAGGTGAGTGATATATTGGTTTATATAGATGTTTAGAAAAACATCCATCAATAGAATGTCCAAAGACATCACAGTATGAGCAATAAAGATGGCTCGTAGAGGGTTTAGAATTAGAAATGTTGTTAGATAAAGGTTTGTCTTAAAATTGAACTCTAACCTTATTCCTAGAAGGTACAGGTTGAAATGATGAATCACTTTTTCTAATGGGAGGGAAAACATATTTATCCTTATGTTCAGCATTACGCTTAGAGTTACTTGATTCACCGATGTCTAACTTTGTTGTTGCGAGTCAAAATCATTTTTTAAGGTTTGAAAATCTGGACTAGTTTCAACATGTCTTTTTCCACCAGATACAAACTTGATAGATTCAAAAGTTTTAGATTGATTGGAATTGTTGGGGAAAAAACCTATTCCAGTTCTGTCATCAGAATTGGTCTTACTTTCGGCAACACAGTATTCAAAGCATTTTGAGTTATTTTAAAATTTAGCAAAATTTTTGAAGACCGTTAAAGTCTTTTCTTTAGTTTGTTCTAATTCTAATAACATGCCTTTATAATTATTATCTAGAATTTCATTTGATTCAGACAACTCTTTCAGTTTTTGTTCAAAAGTTTTAGTCTCATTCTCATGAATTAGACATTGAGAAGTGTACTCTTCAGCATTATGTTTGACCATATGGCTTAGGGTTTCTATCTTATGTGTAAGGTCTTTGATGATTTTTTCAAGTTTAGTGCTTTTCCTGAGAGTTTTTTAGTATAGTGTGTGAATGTCTAGGAGATCCTCATTGTCAGAATCACTAAGTGTGCAATGTGCAATGTCCCCTAGCGATTCATTTTTGGGACTCACACACCTATTTCATCAACAATAGATGATTCCCTTTGACTCACACACAACGTTTAATTAATTATTAGCATTCTCAAGTAATAAAGAAGACAAATCAATAAGGATAGCATCATTCGACATAGCATGCTCAGATTCATTATCATTAGTGTATATGATTTTAGCAAAGAAAGACATACAGGGGTCAGAAGTATTAAATGACTCAGGTTCATTATATTTTGATTCACTTGATTCATCCCAAGTCTTGCACAAATTTGACCTAGTGTTCTTGTTTTTATTCAAATTATCTCTACAGTCACTGGCTATGTGTCCTAACTTCCCATATCTGTAGCATTCAGTGTTCTTAAGGTATCTACTTGGTTTGTTGTGATACTCAGTCTGGTGTTTGTCAAGTCTTTTCTCACGAGGCATATTATTAGAGTGGTTTGAATAGGTAGGTTTGCCTTGTTTATTTGCAATTTTATTTCTAAATTTCACAATTTTCTTGAAATGTTTAGACAATAAGATGATATGATTATCCAAACTCTCTAAATGACAGCCCGAACATTCCCTTCTACTTCCGTTGATACCACTATCATTGAGCATTGACTAATCCTGAAGTTCCTGCCTTGCCTTTATTGCGACAAGAGTGCTTGCTCTTTCTCCCTCTGGCCAAGTTACCTGCTAGTTCCACTTATTTATTGCATTCATGGTGCATTTATGGTGTAAAAGACCTAATTTAATACCATATTGGGTGTTGAATATTATTCTCTCTTACTCTCATGTGTCGTCACTATTAAACATAGTCTTGAGTATTAATCACGGTCTTGATAAGGGGTTATGCCTCGGTTGATACTAATCGTATTCCAAGAACCCACATCTTACAGATAGCATTAGCCTCCCACCTTTTCCAATTTAAATGTTCAATTTTATGCACAATTATAACTCCCACTTCCGACCAAATAAATGAAAGGAGTTAGAGTTGGTTGTAAGGAGAACTTGAAAATTTTCTCTCTCAGATAACACACCAAAAATTAGTTATCTCTTCCATATAGTTTTTCTTCACCTCAAAATATTTTCTCCCTACATCTTATATTTAAAACATAGCTGAAAAATAATTGGCTATGTCTATAAAAATACCTTCTGGAAATATTTTTTGTTCCAAAAATATTTATTCCCCCAATTATAACATTGTGATATTGAGCAATATATATATATATATATATATATATATATATATATATATAGAGAGAGAGAGAGAGAGAGAGAGATAGATAGATAGATAGATAGATAGATATAGATATCCTTGGGACATGTTTTATCCTTGGGTGTTAGTATACCATATAACTACAGTGTCTGGTTACATGAGATAGATAAGATTTTGGGCATGTTTTATCCTTGGGACGACATGAACAAAAATGATAAAGCTGGGAAACGTCTTAAAGAGAGTGACCCAGTTCGCGACTCAACGCAAGAATCCCTTATTACAAATTTCATAAACAATTAATGTAATATTATTTATTTTTATTGTGTATAAAATATTTGGATTCCAAAGCATGCGTTCATATGTGCAATGTCCGCATGAGGTAACAACTTATTTTGAGTAGTAGACTAAAATAAAATATGATTTATTTTTTCTAATTCTCTATAAAACTCTCTGCCGTAATTTTTAAATACAATATATAAATTATCCAAACAAAAAGTTATATATGGCCTTTTGATCATATTGTTTTTCCAATTTTATATGTGGAACTTTTCTTGGTATCTTATACATGTAGATGATGTGAGTTGGGCGAATTTGTCTAGCATTCTTAAATTTGAAAGTTTTTATTTCTTTATCATAAATCTTGACAAATTTTGGAAAATAGTTGTCTAATTTTTTATGGGGAGTTTCAAGCACATGTTGTTAGGAATATTTTATCCCTTTAATAATTTTGGAATTACAAAATTTAGAATTAATTAATAGGTTAAATAAAAGACTCCTACTTGATGTGGTCCAACTAAGAAATCAAATTTGGTTATGAGACCTTTATATAAATCACCAGGATTTTTAAGAGATTAAGTGGGTTAGCCTCCTAATGAAAGTCTAACTATGATGGATGGTATAATTATAGTTTACATAGGATATTGGCGTCCCCTCTCACCCTATATGTAGTAGGTTATTCTCCATCAAATAACCTGCATAAACACAATATATTGGGATAGAGAGAGAAAATTCTAAAATTCCATTTGAGTGAAATTTTTAATTAAAGAAAAGGGGCTGGTGGAGCAATTAATCAAGATAACTAAAAAGAGACTTGTACAACAAATTTGATCAATGCATTGGATCAAGGTAAGTCTTCTTGTTTATAATTTAGGCATATTTTGTAAAAAAATATGAAGATCCAAGATCTTTTTATTATGAACAACTGTATGCTAAAGTTTATTCAAATTAATGTGTTTATGATTAATATTTGAGTGTTCTTAAGAATGGTTTTACATGTGGTATCAGAGATAAAGTTTAAGATCTCATGATTTTCCTTTATTGATGTTTGTCTATAATGAAACTTGTATTAAATTGTTTTTGTGTGTTTGGGACTTTTTGCGACGTTTTAGTTTTCAGTCATTAAATCTCTTCTTAACGTATGCCTGAGACTTTATTTGACATTTTTCTTATGTCGCCAATACTCATTGGTTGGAATGAAAGGTCAAAACTTGCTCAGAATTTTATGAAACTCACATCGTCGACTGAATACATCGAAGTAAACAAAATCCATTCTATACAATTGGCATTGCCTTACTTTTGTGTCTTAACGTCATTTAGGCCCTTAAAATTACGTTTTTGTCATTTTTAGTATAACGTTGACGTCCATATCTCACTCTAGAAAATTGATCTTTAAATTTTGTGAATTGTTTTGAGAACCTAGAGTAATTCTCTACATCCCTCTGGTGGTAACTCAAATTTTCTATTTTTGGCAAAAATTACAATTTTCTCAAATATCATGTATTTTTTACCACGATGGCTATTTTCTTTGTTCACTTTGATTCTATTATTCAAGTTTATGTATAATTAGATGCCAAATAATGCTATAATTCGTGTGTATGCACATTAGATTAATAATTTCATTCTTTAATACTAATATTCACGTTTAGTTGGATTGGATGCCAAACACAAGCTATAGTTCATACGTTTGAATGTTGGATGTGCGGTTCATTATCAATGCTAGTATTCACGTTAAGTTATGTGTGGATACTAGATTGAAATTTTCGTTCTGATACTAATATTAATGTTTAAGTTGGATCTGATGCCAAATGTAAACTACAGTTCATATGTGTGGATATTAGATGTATGGTAAAGTTTTAACTCTAATGTTTATATTTGGATTATATTAAATGCCAAACACATGCTATAATCTGAAACTGTGATCATTAAACTCATCTATGAGAATGTTAAATTGTTGGTGTATTGTGTTCATTCACTTGATCATAATTAATATTTTTGAACATCAAACACCGATGCCACACTTTATGAAATTAACTAGTATGCAGTCCACGCGATGCGTGAGCGGGTTATAAATAAAATTATTAGATTATAAATATAAATCGTATCTAACAACAACTAAGTGTTGCAAGATCTTAGGAATTTGTAGCTATATTTTAGAGATGACCAGCATAAAGATTTGTTTTGTTTTAAACTATAGACTAAACTATCCTCTGTCCTTCCCAGCTTCCTCTAATCACATATATGGCTCTCTGATATGGCACTATTTCAAACTAAACATTATATATATATAAGAAAATACAAAACCACCACATACTGTACAAAATTTGTAAATTATTTACCATTCTCACAATTTCCCAAATTTTTCTGTATTTTTTTACAATTGGTGTTCGACATACAAATAACAGTTAAATGTATGACTTATCATCTTATAATAACATTTGAAGGATGAATTTCTAATAATTTCTACTCAAGAAACATAAAGATTTTAGAAGCACTATATAGAGATAACAAACTAATTATCATACAATTAAAAATCACATATTGGAATAAATTATAACATGAGGAAAAAGTTAGATATAATTTGGGAAACTAACAGTAATGAAATTTGGTTACACATACACACATATTAGAATACACTATTGCATTGCCCAAATAAAATGTAGGAAGCTCCTGTATAAAAAATCTATTAACAAATATTTATAGAATTTCACTTCATCCGCTAAACAAAGGACAACTATATAGTCGTGGGCAAGATGAAAGATAGACGTAGTGATTCTTTCCGAAGGGATGTAGACAAATGAGAGAAGTAACGAATTATATCAATCTCACCATAAGATGGTATGAATACTCAAGAATACGAAGTGAAATTTTAAAAAATTGAGAATGTGAAGTCACCTGCTGTACTTCTATTTTAACAACCTTGCGTCAATGGATGGAGAGCTGTTGGTTCAATGTATGAAATGAAGAGACGGTTGTCAACTTCGGTAGGGGAGATTTGTGGGGTTAAAATAAAAGTAGAGTAACTAATAAAAATTGAATATGGGTGCTACGAGAATCTTTGTTATCTTTATTCCGTGGGTCTTAATAGGGATCAAGAAGAAGAGTCATACAACCTAGGTTGTTCTTCTTTTCCATGTGAGTTCCCCTATTCTAATACCGTGAGCCCCGAGTGCATGGTGTGTTAGGTAGACTCTGACAAGACAAGGGTTAAACTTGGTAACGACTCTTCTTCTTGGAAATTCATGTTCCGCAACTTTATGAGTGCATTAATTCCTGAAGCTATGATTATTTCCAAAATTTCTCTCTTCCCAATCCTCCTTCGAAATCATAATTTATAATTTAATCCTCTACAAATGCACCGACAATATTGTCCCAGGGATTTTCAGAGGTCATCACCATTACAGTGAGTGCGGCGACTATACCGTGTACTATAGATAACCAACATAGGAGTATGTTTCGATAAATGGTAGTGTTCCACCAAACAACTCAGTTATTTAGCTCCCCTTAAATTGGACACTACGCGATCCGGATGCCACCGGCCCGTTTAACCTCTTAACTGATCGAGTTGTGCTTGGATGGCATTTGTCTCTAGAATGTTTGGAATGGGATAGTTTGGTTTTATCAAGATGAAGATGTAGGGTTTGCTGGTTGGTGTGTCATTTAAGAAAAGAGTGAAGTGGACGGTTATTTTTCTCATTTTCTTCAACTCTCCCTCTCCTTCTTTAATACTCTAAAACCTTTGCTCTCCCTTATTTTATTTTCAACTCCTCATCTACCTCCAACCTTTCTTCACTTCATCTAGCCTTAACTTTAATTAAAATTGTCTACGTGGCACACTAAAAAAGCGACACATGTTCTCACCTGATTCCACTGTCAATTTTAGTTATATACTATAACTAGGTGTAAACCCGCGCGATGCGCGACTAGACTATTGTGATAGTCATTTCACAATCACCCTGGTACCTTAGCAAATGGTGATACTGATTGTGTTATGCAAAAACTTAGAAATCAAAAGATTGTCGTAGATAGATTAATAACATATAGATTTGAAAAAATGGGATGTATATAAATTGAAACATATACATTACACATATTATGATCAAGTATTTCATATAACATTGGATAATATTTGTACCTTATTATACAGCTCGTCAAATTTTGCTTGTATTGTTGTTAAGCCTTTTTTTAACCATTTGCATATATTATTTGGTTAATATTTTATTTGCTATGACTCATCTTAATGTTTTATGTGAAGAATAATAAATTGCATTCAAATGGACTTACATTTCTTAATACTTTGGGACTTCTATGTTTATTTTCATTCAGGGCGTGGCTCTTAATATTCTTCATAAATTTTAGAGGGGGCAACTCAGGGCAGATTCTTTAAAGCATATTCAAATTGCAGGAAAAAAATATAAAATAAATAAATAGATCATCCGAAGAAATATTGGGAGTCATTAACCTCTTAGTCTAGACAGTTTCGGAGCAACCAAACACATATAAATAGTATAATGCCTAGAAATAAATATCAATATAAAGGTGTGAAATTAGCAATATAATGTAGTAATTAGAGTTAATAAAATCATAACAAAAGAATTATAACAACCGTGAAGTAATATTTAAGCTATTACTTGTATAATATGATTAAGTTGTGTAGTGGCACCTCCGAAAAATACACAAAAACTTTGAAAGGAAAAATCTATAGATCGTGCATGTGAGTGTGATATTCCAAGTATGGAATGATGATCGAAGTTTGTAATTTTGCGGTATTAGAAAGAAGATCATTTATAGAGATTCATGATCATATAGTTTTACAGCCCCAAGTATATGTTGCGTTACAGTAAAGTTATATAGAGTAAAAAATACAAATGAAACTAAAATCATCAATATAAAACTGGGAGTAAACCTGAGGTATAACTGTTGTTTTATCGACTTCCTCCATACTTGATTTGAGAGAGGTTAGATTTGCCAAGTTGGGAGTTCAACTAAGTTTGTCGTGGCTTCGGTCGACTCGGCTTTGTAGATAGTAGAACCTAACGGTGGTATCTACCTCTGCTATGCAAATCAATTGGCTTCCCATTTTTCCATCATTGAAATAATGTCCCTACAATGGTAACATATTTGAAAGAAAAAAAATATGGTTTTTATGCAATCAATAGAATCCAACAAAAAATAAAGTAACATTAAATGGATCTAAGCACAAAAAATGAAATGTTGATGAAATCAATTGAATACCAAAATTGAAGGAGAAGACCAAATAAATACACTGGAAACAATGGATTTGCCTAAGCGAAGAACATAGATTAAATGTAAAAATGTGAGAAAAATGAATTTATATTTATAATGTTTCTGAGGTTGCACAGGTTAGATATTGGTATTTGTATCATTTTCTCTACTACTTTGTCGAAGTTAACAAAAGTGCTCGGGCAGACCTATCCTAGACTTTGCAATCGATATCTTGCAAAGAGAAGAAAAAATATGTTAAACTTATATTGATAGAGCTTCACTATGAAAGGTATTTATTTTACCTTGGTTTTGAAAATTTAGGTTTAGTGTTCCAAGTGTCACACTAGAATGTTGAGGAAATTGGTGTTGCCTTTCAGTTGCATTGCGTGCAGGAGAGGTAGTAGCAACCATACTTAATCTCGATTCCTTTAATTTTTTCTTTGCATGAAACTGAGATTGTCAGCATTTATGGATTGTTTTTTAGTGCCGTAGATTTACTTATAATTATAATACGAAGATTATTTTTAGTTAGGAACGTAAACTTGTTTACCTCAGAGTCTAATTGTGGTGTTAGAGTTAGTAGTTCTTCCTATTTTTTTAAGTCATCCATAGTAGCTGAAATTCTATTAATACTCACTTGAACTCGAATGGGGAAGATCTGTAATCGTTTCTGGACGACACTGTAAAAGAATTTTGAAATAGTTAATAAGTATTTAGAATGCATGTTATAAATAATAATTATGTTCATACCATTTATTTAAGGAAGTGACTTATGGAATATCAAGGTCGACGTAAATCTTTGTTTCATTAGTCGAGGAGAGTGAAAAGTTGCCTGCAAAATAGGTTAGTGATTCTATATGTCTGTTAAAGGCATGTAGATAATTTGAACCGATAATTTAGAGGCATACCTCTTAATAGCTTGACTGTGGTAGAAGAGACGATGGTGATTAAAGGCCCACAGTTGTTTTCAAAGAGCTGTTCATCAATTTCAAAAGCTTGATCCGTACAAAGTGTGATATTTAGTTTGGTGTCGCTGAAACAAAAACAATATTAATACATACCTGAAAATGTACATGAAATCAATTGGACAAAATATATTTTATTAATAAAAAATTTATCTCTGCTATATTAGTGACCCTCTTCTTGAATGTTTTTCTATCCTACAATCTGGTCATGGTACTTGTTGATGTGAGTATGCAAATGTAATCTATTTACATTAATGACGTTAGTCTATTTCTCAAGTAAATTTTATGGATATAACAAACACAAAGTTGAGACATCTCTATAAACATAACTCCCAACTGAGTCACAAATTGATGCTAAAAAAATCATAAAAACCAAAGGAAATAAGAAAAGTTTCTTATCTGAGTTACAAAATCCATGCTAAAGAAAACTTAGGGTCCGTTTGGCAATCCAATTCCAAGCCATGGAATTGGGTTGCCAAATGGGGCCTTATAAAACCGAAAGTAAATAGTAAAGGTCCTTGTTAAATTTGAAACTCAAATGAGACCTTCAAACAATTACACTCTTTTTTAAGTAGAACAACTAATAAAAAGATGAGACTTACTTAAAAAAACCTATCACAGTTCATACTTTTTAATGAATTCCAATTGTTATCTTTCGATACAGTAATTCTTTCCACAAATAGTTGTTCTTTACAATCTTCTATCCAAAAGATTAGGTACCCACGTGACCTTTGACATAAATTTATAATGGTTAAACATGTGTTTAATGGACTTAAGTGTGAATTTTATAGTATAATGGATTCAACCATGGTTTTAAATTCACCTATACTTTTATAAAGCTTCACCTACAAATAAATAAAAAACAGAGGAGAAATAAATAAAGTACAAAAGCATTTGATCAAACAATATATGTGCAATATCACAACACAAAACATTTCATATATAAGAGAAATTATAGCAAGGGATGAAAAATTTACGACAACATTAAACAACTTCAACTTACAGGATGAACATTTCATACATAGCACGAATTAAAAAATCATACCTTTGAAACAAATTGCCTTGATGATGGGAAGAAAAGGTTTAACGTGACGAACTGGTTAGGGGAAAGAGAGAGCACCTTGTACACCTACTGAAAGTCTTTATATTAATGACTTCCAAGTTTTCAATTTGAAGATGGATCGGTAGGATTATTATTATGGAGTGGGCGAGAGGGAAAGCCTCTAAGTTACGAATCAAGAGTGAAATGGGTCAGGGAAAGGTTGGTTAATATGAGGGTTATGAATTAGGGTTGAAATGGGTGACATGTGGACCCCTTATACCAAAAGTAGTCTTAACTCTTTGTTGGGAATTTTAGAGTAGATAATAGATAATATATTAGCTTGTCACCAACTTAAGTATCCTAAAAGCACCATTAACTTAACGTTCTCTCGATATAATAATATTTTGCATTTATATAACCATGAAGGGGTTTTGGATCCGGTTTTGTAATTTGGTCCTCATACATAAGTTTTGATATTATGCATGATGAGATGAAAATAAAATGATTGATTTCGCACTCATTTATTAATATTCACCCAATGTCTCATGCAAGTCCCCTATATATTTGATTTTCACATTACACCAAATTAAAATATTTTGTGAATTTCAAATTAAGAAATAGACAATAATATAATGTATTCATGTATTACTAGTATTTTGCACATGTATCCTTATCTATAATATTTATATAATATAACGTTTGGTGTTCATTAAAGTGATCCATCGTAGAAGAGATAAATATTGGACTAATGCGTTTATATCAAGCATATTTTGATTCCCTACTGGTCCATGTATGATATTAAATGCTAGGATGTTGATACTTTATGATGTTGAATACATATTATTGGGATTCAGTATCCTACAGGTTCAATTACAATAATTGAGCAAAAACTAAGTGGTGATATAAATTTTGAGAAAGCAATAATGGTCACTAAACGCAGAGAACATATTTTCTTTCATTATGATATCACCAATTAAGTTTATGAAAACATAAACATGAATAATTTAGTTCATTTCTCACGCGATATCTAATGAACATGTGTGGAAAAATTATTGACTTATGTACGTAAGTCTTTACTTAATGTAATATTCATATTATGAAATGTTTAGTAGTCAGCAGAGTGACCCAATTAGAATGACAATGAATATTATATGTAAAGATGATGATAGTAGTAACTCATGATGTTTATAATTGTGAAGATATTAATAGGGTATATTGAGTTTATTTCTGAAAGCGAGGTTATTCCTTACACGGAATTGATTTTGAGTGATTGAATGAACATCAAATATCATGTATATAATCATAGTATATGAAAAATAAGTTTTCCACTAATATCTTTTACATCTAATGAAATCACATTATACCCAATAAAGTAATCTAGGAGCATCACATAATCGATATTTGACGGTTACTACTAAAGAAAATTCACGGTTATGCACTCTATGTATTATTACGTTATCGATGTGTGTGTTGTCAAATCAAAGCATCTATGAAGTGAGCAATATATCTCAATATCTTATCATATTATTGTATATCATTTTATTTTTCTAAAATTGCATTTCTCAAATGTTTAATTCTCTTGACACTAACTTCTTAGAATGAAGTAAAGAATTAAATTTCAATTATTGTATTATATCTTTATATGTAACTTTTTAATTGTGAACACACTATTGCTAATGAACGATGCGTGGAATCCTCCATATAAAGTTTGAAGAGATTATAATAATTAAGGGTCATTTTAATGCAAATAGTATTGCACACTCATACTAATAATGCTAAAGATAAAATGTATATATGATCCATCATTTTCAAACTAGTAGGAACCTATTATGTTACATATTCAAGAACGTTAAGGTAAATTGTGTGAAACATAATGTATAGTTCGAAAATAATTTTAAAAATATAACCTGCGTATGTTTTAAATTAAACCGAGGATGCTATGGAAAAAGTTTAAAATCTGAAAACGTGAGTTTTTCTGAATCAATGCTCTGATACCACTTGTTGGAATGTGGACCCCCCAATTTTAAATTTTTCAAAAATAATTTCCTTTTAGATGCGGAATAAAGATGGCTCAACACAACACACACAAACAACAAATTTTAATTTCTTTCAAATTAAAATTAAACTAAACTCAAAGTGAAATTAAATTAAACAACAAATACAGTTTTCACTTAAACCAAATTAATTTAACACAAGTCCTAGAAATTTTCCTAACACATAATTAATTCAATTTTGCAAATTAGGCCAAACCAAATTTTATCTAATAAAATAATGACTTGAATTAAATTAATATTTACCCAAATTAAATTTGCACCAAATTAAATATTCTAATTTTATCTTTTTACCTAAGCATGCATCTAATGTGATTTTGCAAAAGATTAAATAAATAAACCACTACACTGCGATGTACGAGGAAAAGCCCACAATGGGAAAAAACCTCGGACGATCCAAGCCTTAAGTCCACTAAGTACGAAATTATAATTACAAGACAGATGACTTACTACACTCGACTCGACTCCTTTAATCCCCAACACGTCTTCTTGCAAATACCTATGCTTAGCTGACAATCTCGAAATCCACCGGAACCTTGGAATCCACCAATGAAGCTTTAGGGAACAACCGTCAACCACACACAGTGCCTTTCACCGTATGAGAATGCCGCATCGAAAAATAAACTTCTTCTTCTTTGAGGGATGTAGAAGTAAACCCAAACTCTTTTCTTTGAGGTAGAAAAGTGAACCCGGTGCCAAACAAACTCCAAGAAAATATATATATGTGGTACTTGGAATAAAATCTTATGGGTGTAAACAAAAGTGTTTAAGAAAGATTTCCTTGAAAAACACACACTCAAAACATGAACTCTTTCATTGTGGAATTATGCTCACAAAACTCTCTCTATGAGATTGTAAAATATGAAAAAATTACTTTGAAAGAGTTGGTTCCCGCACATCTTAATTCTGTTAAAAAGTAATGGGGCAAAAGTAGTGGGAACATGGAGAAAACTGCTAAAAACTGCCAAAAAATTGTTCCCGTCATTTTCGTTCGAACGACTTTACTAACGATGTTCCAGAGAGAAAAAGGAAATCTCGTTAGAAGTCTCATTCGAACGACCTGGGAATCTCATTCGAATGGGATTCCAGTTCGTTTGAACAACTTGTGAGAAAGTGGAAAATTCTTTGTAAGCCCAAAACTTTTTATGAAAAGTTCTAAAAAATATGTTCTGAGTAAAAAAAAGTCGCTAAACCTATTTATAAATTTTTTTTAAAATACACCCAATAAATTTTCAAGCTCCTATATATATATATATATATATATATATATATATATATATATATATATATAATGCATTCATATCTTAGGAGCATTGGAACCAATGTTGCTGATGTAGAAACGAGGCACAATAAACCCGACATATGATAAAGTTTTATAATCTTGGTCGCTACGTCTTCAACTTTAACACGTCATAGGCTTAAAGGATACACAAGAACACTATCCTATGACTCAAACATTTTTGTCCAGGATTGAGCCAACACTTCATTAAGACTCAATCAGAGACTTGTGTCCTCATAAATCTCCCCCTTTGGTTATTCAGGGAGAAAAACCAAAATAAAATCCTAAAAGGGCCGTTAAGCTCTACTAGACTCAAACATCCCCCCCATACATGACTCAAGACCCAAGGATTAATATCTTTGTCGATGGAAGTTGCTATTTAGAAGAATTCCTGCACACTTAAGCAAACTATCAAACGCATAGGGAAATCAACATATTAAATGCAATTAAAATAATTACTCCCCCTAAATTAATTCTCCCCTTTTTTGTCTAACAATTACATACTTAGAAAGACACCCCCCCCCCCCCCCCCCAAGATAAATCACCCAAACTAAGATATGATAATAATAGGCATAGATACCATTTCTCCCCCTATCATTCTCCCCCTTTTTTGTTCCGGAATAGACAAAGGATAAAAGAACTAATTGAAACACGATGAAGTTTAAATAGATAAGAGCATGAAAGCATATAGGCAACAAAATCATAACTCATCCATACAAATAATACAGGATACCAACAAAGATGTAAAAATATGATATCAATGTGATACATAAGATACTAAGCATGGGATATCAACAACAATATACAACAAGATAAATACCAATTATGAAGTAGAAGCATAGATGGACTAGAAAACAGGCAAAGACTAATAGACTACCTCGTATATGAGTACATAATAAATATCAATAACGCACACGCACATATACTAGGTATAAACACCACACAGGACACAAAATACATTAAGATTTTCACACTCGTATATGGAAACGGAAGTGTAGGGGTGTGAACTAGTAACAATTAAATTTAGACCCAATCACTTAAAACATGTTCACGGAGTTCTCATTTGATTGAAAACTTTATCACATTTGAATATAACCTCATGTGACAATATAGATTGAACTCATTGAACAAACATACACAATGCATACAAGCCTAGAATTTTGATGATTTTACAAACCAATAGAGTCATGACAATGAAAGCTCAACTAGGATAAATGGACATTGTGCAAACCATTGATATACCATCCAATCTCCCTCAAAATATGCATATTAATTTTTGAATGACTATATCAAACTAAACAAGTAGGCCTTGGCAAATATTTTCTTTTAATGCCATTATTCTTTTAGGACTTTGGACTACGTATTCCTTTTAGGTGCAAGAAAATGGTGGCTTACTCGCAAAGGATGATATTTCCTTTCGGAGCCCTTCCCCATGCACAATATATATATATATATATATATATATATATATATATATATATATATATATATATATATATATATATATAATCTTCTATCGCTCAATTCTCGCGTGCAACGGATTTTAACATGCATTAGTCCTCTTAGGTTACATAACATGCAGATGACATGATTGGTTGCAGAATACCTCATCAAGCTCAAATATACATGTGACGTTATAATTTCAAGTGAGCTCGTGCATGTGTGAATTGAGGCACATAAAATAGAATCTATTATAGCAACACAAGATGCAACTACTCCATGTAAGCATGGTAAAGAACATTTTAAGGATTGACAATCTTAACCAAAAGTTCTAGCCACGTGGGAGCGAAAAATATGAGATTCAAACACAAGTATATGCCACATAAAGTGTGTCAAACTAAAATACACACAATAAAAATCTTTTTGAGTTTTTGATAATTTTTAACCAAACAAGCAAAATATTTGTTCAAAAGACAAACAAAAATCATTTGTATTTTTCACTAGGCCTGAATTACTAAAAAAAGTAAAACGAAAATGATAAACAAAAATATTTTTGTATTTTTCATTTAATGCAAACTCAAATGAAAGAACGATAATACAAAAGATAAACAACAATCATAATTCTAGCAAGTGATAAAGCATGAAGTATAGACTAGAACAATGATTAAACATGCATACATCTAACAATGATATATAATATGAGTCACAAAGGAGCTAGAGTATGCAAACATTTATCACATTCAACCTTTATATTTAGCAAGGGATGATGCATGTGAAAGTAAATGAGAATAAAAAATCCTATTTTGTAAAGCTACCAAGTCGGATCTCCTAACCTAAACTAATAATGAATGACGATCTCGGGATATAGGAATCTTGGCTACCTCGATTGCCTTACGTAGGGATTTTCTAGGACCTTGTTTAAGATCAAAGCAAAACTTCCTAAGATGACCTTTTCGACCACAATGTGAGCACCTAAAGACTCGACGAAAAAACTTACCTAAGGAATGATTTATAACATTGTTCCTAGAGTATTCTCCTAAAAAAATGGTTTTGGCTTTAAGAGTTGACTCTTTACAAGTATCGAAGCCTAAACCACAAGTGTCATTTTTTATTTGAACCGTTCCTAATATTTTATCTAATTTATCCGAACGACACTCCAAATCAAATTTGACTTTGCTAGAGTCTTTTAGTTTATTTTCTAAATCTACAATGTGAGACTCTAATAAAACATTGCGCTCTTCAAAAGCAAGAAGCTCATTTTTCAAGTATTCCATTAAACCTTTAAGGATATCTCTCTTACCTTCTACATATTCAAGCTTCTCACGAAGAGCTCTCTAACGTGTCCTAAGGCCTTCCACTAACGCACTCTCATCAATGACCTTGGCACGCTCTCTTAAACTAGCTTCTAACTTCAAATTTGATCTTTTTAATTTAATAGATTCTTCATATAATTCTTGAAATGCAAATTGAAGTTCACTCTCTTCATCCTCCTCCTCCTCACTTTCTCTCTCTCTTTCTTCTCCACTCTCACTACCATCATTTCTTTGGAATTCACTAACTATATCCTTGGAAGTGTCATGTGTTAAAATTTCATCAATAAAGGAGTTCTCACTTTCAGTCACATGACTTGCCATATAGGCCACAAAGTTGGGCTTAGTGGGGGAATCGGGTCCCTCTTCCTTATCACTATCACTAAGGGTTGCATTGTAGGAAATTGGTTGCTTACCCTCACTCCTTAGTTTAGTGGGGCATTCTCTCGCCCTATAGCTATAACTCTCACAACCGTAACACCTATTTGACTCGTCCCTATCTTCTCGGCTTTGTCATGCTTAGAATTTTCAAATTTCTTAAAATCATTTTTAAATTTATCTTTGTTAAATTTAAGAAATTTATGAAACTTCCTAGCAAACATAGCCATATCTTCACAGTCACTCTCACTTTCACTCTCTACTACTCGTTTTTCCTCCTTTTGGGCTTTCAAAGAAACACCCTTATCTATTTTCTTTTCAGTTTTAGAGGGAAACATGTCTAGTTCATAGATTTGTAAATCACTTACGAGATATTCTAATTTCGTAGAGGCTAAAGTGGGTAAAGAATTTAACACGGTCACCTTAGGAATAAATCTATCTGGTAGGGACCTTAAAATTTTCTTTACTACTCGGTTGTGGGGTATTTTCTCTCCCAAATTAAAAGATGAATTAACTATATCGGAAAGTCTAGCATAAAATTCATCAAAAGTTTATTTTTCATTCATTTTGATGATTTCGAATTGAGTGGTGAGGTTTTGGAGTTTAGAAGCTTTTACGACACTAGTTACCTCGTGAGTGACATGTAGAATATTCCAAGCTTCTTTAGCGGTTTCACACGTCATAATGCGTCAAAATTCATCTGGTATGACCGTGATAAACAAAGCATTTAAACCTCGAGAATTAAAATTGGCAAGTTTAAATTCATTCTCACTCCATCTATCGGCGGGTTTGGGAACACGCTCATTTTTTACTAAATATGCTGGTTGGGACCACCCGTTAACAACTGACATCCAAACCCTCTCATAGATAGACCTAAGTGTCAATTTCATACGCGCTTTCCAATAAGCGTAGCTGGAACCATCGAAAACAGGAAATTTTGAAAATGGGGAAAATTCCATTTTTAGTTAAATTTTTTTTAAAGGACCTTAACACAATAAATTAGCGCTCCCGCTCTGATACTAATTTGAAAACGTGAGTTTTTCTGAATCAATGCTCTGATACCACTTGTTGGAATGTGGACCCCCAAATTTTAAATTTTTCAAAAATACTTTCCTTTTAGATGCGGAATAAAGATGGCTCAACACAGCACACACAAACAACAAATTTTAATTTCTTTCAAATTAAAATTAAGCTAAACTCAAAGTGAAATTAAATTAAACAACAAATACAATTTTCACGTAAACCAAATTAATTTAACCCAAATCCTAAAAATTTTCCTAACACATAATTAGTTCAATTTTGCAAATTAGGCCAAACTAAATTTTATCCAATAAAATAATGACTTGAATTAAATTAATATTTACCCAAATTAAATTTGCACCAAATTAAATATACCAATTTTATCTTTTTACTTAAGCATGCATCTAATGTGATTTTGCAAAAGATGAAATAAATAAACCACTACGCCGCGATGTACGAGGAAAAACCCACAATGGGAAAAAACCTTGGATGGTCCTAGCCTTAAGTCCACTAAGTACGAAATTACAATTACAAGACATATGGCTTACTACACTCGACTCGACTCCTTCAAGCCCCGACGTGTCTTCTTGCAACTATCTTTGGTTAGCCGACAATCCCGAAATCCACCGGAACCTTGGAATTCACTAATGAAGCTTTAGGGAACAACCGTCAACCACACACGGTGCCTTTCACCGTATGAGAATGTCGCAGCCAAAAAGAAACTTCTTCTTCTTTGAGGGATGTAGAAGTAAATCCAAACTCTTTTCTTTGAGGTAGAAAAGTGAACCCGGTGCCAAAGAAACTCCAACAATATATATATATATATATATATATATATATATATATATATATATATATGGTATTTGGAATAAACTCTTATGGGTGTAAACAAAAGTGTTTAAGAAAGATTTTCTTAAAAAACACACACTCAAAACATGAACTCTTTCATTGTGGAATTATGTTCACAAAACTCTCCCTAGGAGATTGTAAAATATGAAAAAGTTACATTGAAAGAGTTGGTTCCCACACATCTTAATTCTGTCAAAAAGTAGTGGGGAAAAAGTAGTGGGAACATGGAGAAAACTGCTAAAAACTGCCAAAAAATTGTTCCCGCCAAACTCGTTCGAACGGCTTTACTAACAATGTTCCCGTGAGAAAAAGGAAATCTCGTTAGAAGTCTTGTTCGAATGACTTGTCACAAAATGGAAAATTCTTTGTAAGCCCAAATTTTTTTATGAAAAGTTCTAAAAAATATTTTCTGAGTAAAACAAAGTCTTTAAAACTATTTATAAAAAATTTATAAAATACACCCAATAAATTTTCGAGTTCCTATATATATAAAATGCATTCATACCTTAGGAGTATTGGAACCAATGTTGTAGATGTAGAAATGAGGCAAAATAAACTCGGCATATGATAAAGCTTTATAATCTTGGCCGCTACGTCTTCAACTTTAACATGTCATAGGCTTGAAGGATACACAAGAACACTATCCTATGACTCAAACATTTTTGTCCAAAATTGAGACAACACTACATTAAGACTCAATCGGAGACTTATTTCCTTACAAAATAGATGCAAGGATTGTTTACAAAACCAAATAGAAATGCAAATAAGATTCTTTTATTTTATTCCTGGGAAATAAAATGGCCATGTGCTTTGTATAAACCCTCAATGTTTTTAATTATCTTGAAAATGTTTGTGTAGACTTGATCGTGGGTGATATTTTCAAAAGAATCTTTCAATGTATCCTTTTCATAGGTTATGATATTTTTTTAATGTTTTGTATACAATAAAGTTTGGACATATTTCTTTTAAAGATTGTTTTAATCCCGCATCATAATTATAACATTATTGACAACACTCTTTGATATCTTATCAAATTAAATCTAGATTCCCTTTGATAATATTTGTGGACAAGATTTTTGTAATATCTCTTATAAATCTTTATAGTCGAGATGTGATCTTAAAGTATTACAATGTCTAATGTCAGGATGACCTAGGTGGTCCCAGTGGGAGAAAGTGGACCTACATAGATCATATAATCAATGGCACATACTTATTGCATTAAAGAAAATCGAAAATGTCAAATTCATAATGAATGCTAAAATTAGTGGGAGTAAAAAATCATAAAATATGGTTATAAAGGAAGGTGGGGGTACTTATCCAATTGTCAATAACTTTCTTAAATACTTGTTCTTTCAGTTGTTATATTTTTCAAACAATAAAGAAAAAATACATGATCAACCACTAAATGATTGTATTACCAGTGTGATAGAAATGTAGATAAAACCATAAGGAATAGCATTAAGAAAATACTAAAAGGAGTCTACTATCCTAAATAATTATGTGGTTATTTACATGAACATAAATTTGGCATAGGGATAAATAATTATTTGGTTTTATTTTCACAAGTCATAATTGTGACACCCCGCTTAATTAAATACCGGGTGATCAATCATTTATTAATTAATTCAGAATTTCCAGTTGGTTCAGATTATGCATCACTGTCGAAAATTTTATTATTAAAACTAACCACCTAATATTTAATAGGGAATGGCCCCGTCACATAATTGTGACACCCCGCCTAATTAAATACCTGGGGCGTCGTCTTGGGGTAAAATTCCCCAGACTCCAAATAAAACACCCGAGTAGTGTTTTCTGACTATTTTGACCCTTCCGGACACACTGACGTGCTCAAAATGGCCATACGAGTTACTTAAAAATAAATTATCCTTTTTATCTCACTAAAGTAATACTGACACAACTCACACTCGCGTCCCAACTAAGTGTATTGTAATTGCCCTATATTTCACTCGCGGCCAAAATAATATTCTCATATGCATATATTACTTTACTCGCTGAGTAATATTTCACATAATTATTTCCGATAAATACTAACTCCCGTCACGCTAGTAATTATTACAATTAAATCCGGATTAATTATAAATTAAATTTTCTCCATTTAAATCAATTAATCCCAATTCCACAATTAAATAAAATTCTACAAAAATGCGGGGTATTACATACTTCCCCCCTAATAACAGAATTTCATCCCAAAATTCGAAAAAAAGGCTAAATCAAGGTATACCTGCTGGAAACAACTCCGGATACTTTTCCCCCATGTCATCCTCATGCTCACAGGTAGACTCCTATACATTATTATGTCTTCATTGCACTCGTACTAACATCACTACCTTTTACCTCAATTTTCTCTCACTACGGTTAAGAATAGCTATTGGTCCCTCCTCGTAGGAACTATCGGGCTGAAGTTCAATTTCCTCCAACGCAATGTGGGTGTGGGCCAAATCATCCCGAAGATATTTCCTAAGCCAGAAAATGTGTTACACATCATGAATCTTATGAAAGTGCTCCGGTAATCCAAGTCAATAAGCTACTCGCCTAATCCGCTCAATAATAGGGAATGACCCCACATACCTCGGCGCCAACTTCACTTTCTTCCCGAACCGCATTACCCCTTTCATAGGAGATACTCGCAACAACACCTGATCCCCAACACTAAATTCTATGAAAAATCTTTTGGCATCGACGTAACTCTTCTGTCGGTCCTGAGCAACCCGAATGCGACTCCATATCAAATCAACCTTAGTTGAGGTGTCCTGAATCACCTCCGGCCCAAGTAATTTGTTGTCCCCCACTTCAAACCAACATGATGGAGAACGATAGGGTCTGCCATACAATTCCTTAAACGGAACCATGCCAATCGTAAACTGGTAGGAGTTATTATAAGTAAATTCCACCAGTGGAAGGTACTGCTCCCATCCCCCTCCAAAATCTAGGACACACATCCGTAACATGTCCTCTAACATCTGATTTGTCCGCTCTGCCTGCCTGTTTGTCTACGAGTGATAGGTCGAACTCAATCGTAACTCCGTACCCATGGCCTGCTAGAAGCTCTCCTAAAATCTGGACACAAAAATATTGTCCTGGTAGAATACAATATCAAGGGCACCCCGTGGAGTCTCACTACCTCGACAATGAAATTCTGAGTATACTACCCTGTAGTATAGTCTGCCCGAACTGGCAGAAAATGGGCCACCTTGGTCAACCAATCCACAATCACCCATATGGAATCGTGACCTCTCTGCGACTTGGGTAGCACTTTAATGAAATCCATGAAAATGCCCTCCCATTTCCACATAGGGATCTCTAACGACTGTAGTAGTCCTCCCGATCTCTGATGGTATGTCTTCACCAACTGACAAGTGGCACACCTTGAAACAAACTCGACGATGTCCTTCTTCATTTTGCTCCACTAATATTATCGCCTCATATACTGGTACATCTTATCCCCTTCGACATTTACCGCAAATCGTGAACCGTGTGACTCTGTCTTTATTGCATGCCGCAACTCCTCCCCCTCTGGGACTACTAGTCTGCTATTAAGGTGCAAACCCCCATCTGAGCTAACGATGAAAGACTCTGATCCCTCGACTAGAAGCTGGATAATTCGATCCTGACATAAGGAATCCGCTGCCTGAGCCTATATCACCCTAGTAACTATCTCGGGTGTAACTGTCATCACCGACATGAATAAATGGGCAACAGTATCCTGATGCTCGAGTTCTTTTTATTTCTCCTTCCATACCTCGGCCACCTCATCTGTTGACATATGACTCAATGCTTTTGCTACCACGTTAGCCTTCCCCAGGTGGTAAGGAATGTCGAACTGGTAGTCCTTCACGAATTCTACCCATCTCCGGTGATGCATATTCAGCTCCCGTTGTATGAACAAATACTGTCGGGATTTGTGATCTGTGAATAGGAAAAAGTTCTCCCCCAAGAGATAATGCCTCCATAACCGCAATGTAAACACGACTGCTGCTAACTCTAAGTCGTGGGGTGGTGTAATTCTTCTCATGAGGCTTAAGCTTACGGGATGCATAAGCAATTACCTTATCCTCCTATTGAATCACACCCCCAAGTCCTGACAAGGACGCATTAGTGTAGACCAGGTATTCCAACCCGGGCCTAGGAAGTGCTAGAACTGGTGCTGAAGTCAGCTTTTCCTTCAGCTCGTCAAAGGAAAAATGACAGGCATCATCCCATATGAACGACACCCCTTTGCGAGTCAAGTTTGTCAACGGACCCTCTATCTTTGAGAATCCCCGAATAAACCTTATGTAGTATTCTTCCAGCCCCAAGAAACTACACACCTTAGTTGGCGTCGAGGGTTGCCCCCACTCCCTCACCGCTGACACCTTTCTCGAATATATCAATATCCCCTCCTCAGAGATTATGTAACCTAAGAACTGAACCTCCTTCAGTCAGAATCCAAACTTTTCATACATTGCATACAATTCGTGCTCACACAGTGTCTGCAAAACCATCCTCAGATGCTCGAAATGATCCTCCTTAGTCTGTGAATAAATCAAGATGTCGTGAATGAAGACGATGACAAATTGATATAGGAACTCTCTGAACACCCTGTTCATTAAGTCCATGAAAATAGCTGGGGCATTCGTTAGTCCGAATGGCATCACACGAAATTCATAAGACCCATAACTCGTCAAAAATACGGTATTTGATACATAGTGTTCCCAGATTCGTAGCTGGTGATAACCCGACCTCAAATCCTATCTTTGAGAAGAAAGCAACCCTCTCAATTGGTCGAATAAGTCATCGATTCGGGGAAACGGATACTTATTCTGTATCGTGACTTTGTTCAACTCTTGATAATCCACACACAACCTCAACGACCCATCTCTCTTATTTACAAACAACAGCGAAGCACCCTAAGGTGAGGTACTCCAATGAATAACGCCCTGTCCTAACGCTTCTCAATCTGGTCTCGTAGCTCTCTCATCTCAGTTGGAGCCATATGGTAGGGTGCTCGAGCTATCGACCGAGTGCCCGACATCAAATCTATGATGAAATAATCTCTCGACTAGGCGTTAGTCCCGGTCTATCTTGGAACACATCATTAATATCCCAGACCACGATAATTGAATCAATGGGAATCACTATCTCCATGGAGGTCTCCTCCGCTATGTAATATAGATGGGTGGATGATCCTCCCTCAGAATGAGGCATCACCACTGGGAACATCTCCTATCCCGGTATAATAAAGATGATGCTCCTACTAAAAGATTCTATCATGGCTCTATAAGAAGAAATCCAAACCATGCTAATAATGGTGTCATGCTCGTGCATATCTAAGACTAGCATATCTGCTGGCAAAATCAAACTCCCAATCTCTATACCTACTCCTCGACATATAAAGAAGATTAACAACCCTTTCCCTAGCTGTGAGTCTACGCAATCACTGTACTCTCTGCTGTGTCTAACAACCCTGTGGCCCGTGCAAAACTAGTAGCTATAAAGCAGGGTGATGCCCCCATGTCAAATAAAATGCGCCCCATAGTACCATGGATAAGAAATGTACCCTCAACAGCGAGTGGCGCTTGATGTGATGGGGCTTGATGGATGTTGTAGACACGGCCATACTACAGTTGACCCTGCTGTATCAGGGTTACTGGAATAGACGGCAAGGCTAGAACTTGGGGTGGTGTTGGGAGGGCGGTTGGAAATAAATGTCGTTGGGGCTCCTAGTGAGCGCCCTGCTACTGATTCTGCTACTACTGCTGATGATGCTACTGTTATGGGGCTCTACCCCTTTGGGGACAGCTCTGACATTTGTGGCCAGTATTTCCACAAGTAAAACACCTCTCTAGAAAGTGTCCTCCCTTATGTCCCAGCTTCCCTTGGCCCTGATGGTCGTTACCTCCCCTCCCTTGGCCCTGCTAAAATCGCTGCTGACCCGACTAGCCCTGCTGAAATCACTATTGACCCGGATGCAATCTCCATAACGGAATCTCTTAGCAGGATCTCCCTGATGGAAACCCTTCTCACCTTGACGGACCTGTCCTTGAGCTGGGGA
Organism: Sambucus nigra; assembly: GCA_949130495.1. Taxonomy (NCBI): domain Eukaryota; kingdom Viridiplantae; phylum Streptophyta; class Magnoliopsida; order Dipsacales; family Adoxaceae; genus Sambucus; species Sambucus nigra. The sequence continues at coordinate 622,096,181 of OX422210.1, read as the reverse complement.
TATCCTATCAGTACCACTACCTCCTGTCCGACCCTACTTACTGGACTCCCTAACTCGTTTGCTTATTTGCTGGTGGAAGAGGTGGTCCTGAAAATGTAATAGGGAAGCATTAATCACATCAGAATAAGTGGCCAATAAAAGATTTCCTAATAAGTGCTGGCGAATCTTCCAAGTTATACCATCCATGAATCTCTGAATCTTCTTATCTTCTGTCGGTATCTCGTCTGGAACTTGATTCAGAAAGGTCGATAAACTCCTCTTCATACTCAACAACTGTCTGCATAACGGAAGGGAAGTACTTGCGGTAAAACCGCACCCAGAAATCCCTGATAGTCAAGCTGTCTCTATCCTCCACAGTGGTGATCGACTCCCACCATTGTAACGCTGCTTCTACCAACTTAAAGGTAGATAGAATATGATTTTGTACCTCGGTGCACTCATACAACCTCAGGTGCCTCCGTATATCTTTCCTCCATTGGCTCGCCTTTACCACATCTCAACGCCCAACGAACTCTGGAGGGTGTGCCTTCGGAAAGGCATCTCTAACGCGCTCCCAACCAGAAGGGAGAGTGCGGAATGGTGATGGATCCACTACTGTTGCCTGTGGTGGAGCCTGTTTTACCACGGTTAATGCTGCGTTCATTGCCTGTGCTACAATAACGGTAATTTCTGCAGCATTCATCATACCTTGGGCCGAAGCTGGCTGGGGCTCGGGCTGGGCATTCATATTGGCTCGCTGTGCACGTTTGGGAGGCATCTGAAATGAGAGAGAAGCTTTATAAGTCCATAGTAAATATCTCAAAGAACTGAAGACGTAAAAAGCTCAAATAATGAATGCAACAGTCCTAAATATAGGGCTCTACATCAAAGATAGCTTCGCGAAAAACATAGTAAGCCGTACAGATCCTAAGGACTCTAGAACCTGATGCTCTGATACCACCTGTGACACCCCTCCTAATTAAATATCGGGTGATCAGTCCTTTATTAATTAATTCAGAATATCCAGTTGGTTCAGATTATGCATCACTGTCGAAAATTGTATTATTAAAACTAACCACCTAATATTTAAGAAAACCAGAAGAAAAATAACTAAACATTCACCATTGAATCCAATCACATAAGAAATGAAATACTGAGATAATAAAAGGGACTGGAGTAAACACATCCAATCCAAAATCAAATACAATAGCCTAACTAAATAAATCCAACAACTAAAGGGTAAATAACTAAGTTCATAATCTCTGAATAACTAAATAGAAAATGGCAACATGCCCTAAATGATGAAATAGCTCAAAGGAAGTCAATAAGAGTCATGAAGGCGGCTACTACCAATGCCCTGTAGCTTCCACAGCAGCTATAGCTCGTCGAATGAGTGAATCTCCTATGATTGGTGTCCCAGTGGCTGGGCACCTGAAAGTGGTTTGACAAGAAAAGAGATTTTGCAGGAAATGGGTCAGAGCCCGAGTTGAAAACAGTTTAAAAATCAGCAAGTGCTTAAAATGATTTATTAGCACATATATTTATCATGTTAAATTATCGAACTCACTTGGGAATGCTCACCTCTCCTCAAGTGTGCACCCCTAACGAATATTCAACCCCACTAGTCTTATTCCCACACTAACTAGTTCTTCCTGTCTAAACCCATCACAGTCCGATAACCTCCCCGGAATATTTCCCTCGCAAAGTACCATACATAAAATTAATCCCACTTTAGTATAAATAAGCATTTTTAGTTTTCCAATTATGTAACCACTACTTAATTCATTTCGGATTTCATTATAAATTTTTACCTACTAAATTCACACAGTAGATATCAACACAAGGGTATACATATATTCACTCTATCTCATATATATATATATATATATATATATATATAATACTGCACCCTGAGACACAGCTGCGGTACCTGCATACTCTGCTACATGTCATGTTGCATTGATCATTTGCATAAAGGACTAAAGGTTCAGTCTCTCACGAACCATCAAAATAAAACACATATATTGGAGACTAATATAGTCCTAAGCCGATGGGCTACACACCCATACAACCGTCATCACTATCGTTCTCACAGATAGTCCGTAACTAGGTTCCATGCTCTAGTGATACTAATAAATATCCCACCCGAAGGACCTCCGCTCGATAGCAAGCAACGTAGGTATGTTATACACATAATAATTAAATCAATAAGTATGCACATAACTTATTATATTAATTAGGTATTCACGCAACCTAAGTTCCTGAAATTATAGATAGTATTATCGTCTATACTATTCACTTTATCGCAGCACTTCGACTTATGTCTCTAACATATACCTTTCTCTAAGGTTCTATTAATCCGCTATATCCCAAAGAATAATCTCTCTCTCAACTCATTACTAACTAGGGATTTAAGTCATTCGATGATAGTTTAGGTTAATTTCTCTCGCTTGGACCAACCTAGAAAGGTTCTAACCTATCCGAGCCAAAATATGTGTTCTGAAATCTCGTTAAAAGTCCAGGATTCTTGTTCGAGCGAGGTCATTTGAACGAACTTCTCACTTCGAACGAACTCAAGAATTTCGTTAGAAGTCTCGTTGGAAATCTTGTTCGAACGAGAATTTCGAGATCAGCCCTGTTCTTCTGAAACTCGTTTTTCCAATATTTTTTTCATCAAAATTCGTCTAAAACTCATCCAAACTCCCAATCAATGATTCTAAGCTATTCCTACTCATAATGGGGTATTTTCTAACACAATTTAAATGACAAATCCTTACATAATCATAGGGAATCTAAACTAATGTCTTCATTCTCTAAAGTCCATTAATATTAAACCCACCATGAACAACCACTCAACCCCCCCCCAATTATTTTGTGATTATAACATAAATATCCAGATTTATCACTCCTACAATAGTGTTATTCATATACATGCAAACCTATCATTCAAATTGCATAATTTAATAGTGATTCAATCTCAAATTCATGGAATCAATGGTAATATCATAATCTAGGTTAACATGAATCATATATGCTTGGAATTTTAGCAAGATAAACACTTGCCTTTTCATGATCCTCTGAATTGTTGAATGAAAATGGTATTTAGGTGCTCCTCTCTTCGCGATCTACGCGTTGGTGTGATTTTCGGTGGAAAAACTTGAATCTTTGGCTCAAATCACCTATGTGTTCTTCTCCCTCTTTGGATCTCTCCTTCTTTCTCATGTAGGTTGGAAACTGATAACCTCTTCTAACCCACGTACAACTCTTATTTAATTCCTAATTTTCTTCCATTTAATTCTCTAAAAATCCCAAAAGACCAAAATACCCCTTCGGGGTGTCGTCTTGAGCTAAAATGCCTCGGACTCCAAATAAAACACCCGAATAGTATTTTTTGACTATTTCGACCCTTTCGGACACACTGTCGTGTTCAAAATGGCCATACAAGTTACTTAAACATAAATTGTCTTTTTTAGCTCACTAAAGTAATACTGACACGACTCACACTCGTGTCCCAGCTAAGTGTATTGTAACTGTCGTATATTTCACTCCCGGCTAAATTAATATTCTCATAATCTCATATTACTTTACTCGCTGAGTAATATTCCACGTAATTGTTTTCGATAAATACTAACTCCCATCACGCTAGTAATTATTACAATTAAATCCGGATTAATTATAAATTAAATTTTCTCAATTTAAATCAATTAATCCCAATTCCACAATTAAATAAAATTCTACAAAAATACGGGGTATTACAATAATAAGTCAAACTAATGGATACAACTAAGTTTAGGATCTTGTTGAACTACATAATTGATGCACTTAAGTTAGGTATGAGTGGGTCATCAAGACCAAATGCGACTCTAACGGTAATTAAATGATATAACGCTAAATTAGAGTAAAATATTTCACCATTAATGAGGAAAAGGTTGTAAATGAACCTTCTCAATTATATCTAAGGACATGGAATTCTTATGACATTCGTAGCTCATTATGATAGAAAGTTACATTGAGTGGATATGAAAACTAATTTTGGGAGGTTAATAAACCATGTGTATATGTTTAAAATATCATGTATATACATAAGTTTCCCGCATATCGTATTTTAATAAACAATATTGTCATGTTTTTAATCATTGTATATTTGTATACACCTTAAGATCAGTGGGAGTAAGTTTATATATTTTCTCCATATATAAGCACGAATTTAGAAAGTAGAGAAACAAATTAATTTCATATGGAATTAAGAGTTAAGTATTAAGTAATGAGATACTTATAAACTATACACACGCATTTATGATATATGTTCATTTAAATATGAATGGTTATTATGACTCGAATTTACAAGTTGTACGAATATTATGAAGTTTACTCTTTCTTAAGTATGTTTGTTCTAGTTTAACGACCTATATAATGAAGGCGTGAAACATAATCCATCCATTAACTATTGTGAAAACTGATTTTGTATCATGTTTTGATGCTACAACTTATGTATTTTAGCAGCGTGACTTCATTTCGGGACTTGGAGTTATCGACACCATTATCAAGCCACTGAAATATTATGACAATATCATTGCAATCTTCTTTATGATGAAATATTATGTATTCTAAGAGTAACTAAGAAAATTGAATGTAAATATCTTTTAATTAAATAAGAAAGTCTGAAACAAATAGTGTCACTTGAACACATTGGTATAAGTGTTGACATAGCAAATCCATATATGTGGGTTATCACAAAAGACATTGATGAAGAATGCTTAAAATATGGGTCTTAAGTGTAGCCAATAAAATTTTGATGTTTTGGATTGCTAGTGCTTATATTTTACACTACATTATGATATCACTAAAGTGTTTCCAAATTTTATATTTCTGTCTCTATTGTATACAAGCATGTGAATTAATGGATGAACGTGACAAAAATAATCTTTTTGTAAAGACATTATGGAACCATTATTGACAATTCACATTTTAGGCCTCATTAAATATGACATTAGTGGCGTAGTATATGGAAGGAACCATGATCTTGAAATAGTGTGGAACCATCTTGACTCATATTTAGTGGAGTATTTAATTAAGGTGAATTATTGTTAATGACTATTCTAAATATTATTGCTCGCCTGATGTTCCTTTAATCAAATCATTATGTGAATTCTTATTAGGACCAAGTAGGAGACTATTAAGAATATTTTATCCCTTTACTAATTTGGGAATTATGAAATTCGTAATTAATTGATGGGTTAAATAAAATAGTCCTACGTAATGTGGTCCAACTAAGAAATCAGATTTGGTTAGGAGATCTTTAGATAAATCACCAGGATTTTTAAGAGATTAAGTGGGTTAGTCTCCTAATGTATGTATAAATGTGATGTATGGTAGAATTACAGTTTGCATAGGAGATTTTGGTCCTCTCTCACCCGATATATAATAGGTCATTCTTCATCAAAATAGCCTTCATAAACACACAATATATTGGGCTAGCGACAAAACTCTGAAATTCCATTTGAGTGCGATTTTTAATTAAAGAAGAGGGATCGCTGGAGCAATTAATCAAGATGATGAAAAAGAGATTTCTACAATAACTTGATCAATGCATTGGATAAAGATAACTCTTCTTTTTTATCGTTTAGGCATATCTTGTGTAAAACATGAAGATCCAATTCTTTTACGTTCTCTCTTGTTTTAAGTCTTGTGTTTTATTATTTGTTACTATTTTCTTGAGAATTATAAAAAAAACGAGTATATAAAAATAAATATTCCACTTTTACTTTTGAGGGAAATCTTTTGTAATATAAAAGTGAATTATGAATAAATGAAATACTTGATAAATATTAATTCATAAAATGTTATATTTTCAAATTACTCGTTACCTGGATACTATCACTAGGGATCCCTTACATGTAATAGGAAACATCTTTTGTAATTCATTAGCTTTAATATGTTAATAAACATATATTATATTATGTGTATATTCTTATGGGTATCTTAATGATCGAGTATTGTGTACCTATAAAGTGTATTACATGTATCGAGTTAAGTGCGATCTCAATAACATATCATTTTCTCTTTAAATTTATTTTCAAACTTCAATTGGTATTAGATACCCTAAACCTCCATCGAAATCCTTCATCTAAAAAAAGCCCCTAAAACTTCACTGAAATACTTATATCCACCTTCAGTCTCCATCTCAATCATCCTTAGTCTTTATCTCATGGCTAGCAGTCTCCATCTCAACGTCGGAGCCTTCTTATCAATGTCGAGAACTATGACATATACCGAGTATGATCACAAGAGGCGAGTCATGATCCAAATCCGTGGCCACGGGGGTCAGGGTCTAAATCTGCGATCACAGTAAAATATTTCAACCAAGGTTGTGACCCCTTCAATGGGTGAACTAGACAAAATAATGGTTATGGTTTCAGACCGTGACCGCCATGGTCATGACTCCAGACTGTGACCCAATCATAATCTATATGGAAGGAATTTTGGCACCAATTTGGCCAAGTTGAGGGTCACAGTTTCAGATCATGACCAAATCATGACAAACCATAGTGAAGCATGGTCCCGATTTTGAATCGTAACCTAAAATTGTGACAATATTTTAATTCGAATTGGTCACGATCCAATGGTCACTATTTGGAACTGTGATCAGTTAAGGATGACATAGTGGTCACAGCTGGGAACCGTGACCATACATTGGGAACTGTGATAATGTAATTGGTTGTAGGGGATAGACTAGTGTTTCGGTCAGATCGGATCAAAAAATGCTTTTTCGGAACAAATTTTGATTTTGCAGAAATAAAATAATTATTTATATTTTTTATCTGACTTTTTCGAAAGATTTAAAAAAATTAGAATTCGTAAAAAATAAAAAAATTGGCAAAAATTAAAAAAAAAATCAAAAATTTTGAAAATTCTACAGTTTCAAAAAAATAAATTAATAATTTTCAATTACTCAAAATTCTCATATTAAAGATACAAAGAAAAATGTTTAACTCAACATGTAAATACATGAGGATTTAACCCCTTTCTTCATTTGTGCAGAGGTTAAGAGGAGAATCTCCTTTAGAGCAATACTTTGGAACCCTCATCCTCTCTCAACCGATGTGGGAAATGAGAAAGTTTTAAAAAATTGAAAAACAATTGGAAAACTTGGAAATTAAAAAATAATTCAAAAAAAAATCAAAAATAATTCAGCAAATCAGATCGAAAAAATAAAAAAAAATGGAAATTCAATATTATTTTTTATTTTGGATTCCATTTTTTTGGAAAAATTCAAAATCGAAAATCGACAAACTAAAATTTCATTTCAAATTCAGAATAAATCAGACAAGTTAAAAAAAAACATAGTCCTATGAGGAGGGTCACGGTCTGGTATCGGGTATAAATAAAAAAAACCTAGTTTTTTTTATTTCATTTCACCGGCCACTCTCTCTTGCTCTCCACTCATTCTCTAACGCTCTCTCTTTATATATATATATATATATATATATATATATATATATATATATATATATATGTGTGTGTGTGTGTGTGTGTGTGTGTGTGTGTGTGTGTTAAATTAATTTAGTGTTTTTACAAATTTGGGTATAAATTTTAAATTGGGTACAATGTTGTGTAAATCTGGAATTGAAATTGGGTGAATATCTGAAATTGGATATAATGTTGTGTAAATTTGACTTTGAAATTGAAATCCAAAATTGAATATAATGTCGTTTGAATTTTTATACATTTATTTTTTATTTATACCTAATTGGGTATATTGAAATCTTAAACCTTGTTTAAGGAAAATCATTCCTTTTTCCAAAATCACCCCTTCATATATACCAATTCACGTTAGTATTTTATTTGAAAATCACTCTTTTAACACACACAAACACCGTCTTATAAATACTTATTTTCCTCTGAAAATCTTTCATAAACACACCCTTGTGTTAATTATGGGTTAAAGCTCTCTAGTTAATTTAACTACCCATTTAATCCCTTTACTTTGTGGACATTGATCAATTTTCACATCTCGTGTCCACTTTACCCTTTACTAGAACATTTATTAATTCATTCAAGTTAGGTTATATTTTTATATATACACCACACAACCCATTTCTTGACATGTTCCAATTTTATTATCTTTTTTCTTGAAATCTTCCAATATGTGTATGCTTTAATGGGCTCCACACCGTTAGCTATGCTACCATATGCTCAGGCCAGTAGTTTTGGGTATTGTATCCCAGGGCTCTAAGCCCTCTTTAATTATCCTGCTATCATCCGAGTCCTTATCAATGTGTTTTAACTCTTTTCAAATCTCCACATTATTCCATTTTTTCTTTTTTCTGATCGAAACCAAAACCCAAGATTTCACCCCAACTTGTTCTACACTTTAAAGTAATCATTTCATGTTATTTATACCCTTACATTGATTTTATTTCAAAATAAAGTTCATTTAGGACCATTGTGTGTAATACCTTTTCCAACATTTTTATTTCATAAAAATGTTGCACTTTACCTAAAATTACCATTTTATCCATTTCTTTCCAAACTTGTCTTTTCCTCCATTTTCTCAAGTGTTAGTTCCCAAAACACCACTAAGTTACCCACACTAACTTCTTAAATGTTTTAACACATTAACATTTTGGAATAACATTTTATAATAACATTCCTTTCAAGTTGGAAACATTTTTATTTCATTACTTTATAAGAAACCAGCTTTTATTAATTAATGCAGTCTTAAAATTATACACTCATCACCTTTTCAACACCCTTTTCACATTCTTTAATGACTGAAATTTCTAATTTCTTTATTTCATGCTTAAACCCAATAAAACCCTCATTAAACTTATTTATATGTTCAACCTCAAAATACTATAGGTTTTTATGCCTGAGAAAATGGATTTTAATCCCCAAAATCCTATCAAATGTGTCTAACATATAATTTACAGCTAGAAATTTCATAATATTTGCACAAACATACTTTTAAAGGCAAAAGACACTTTATTTCTTAAATCGTTCGGACCCTTAAATCGTTCGAACAAAATAACAGTTTCATTCAAACGACCATTAAATCGTTCGGACCACAATGTCCAATATCTCCAATTTTAACCCAAAGACCTCCAACTATTATCATTAAGACTCCAAAAAGGTCCAATAATGATATAAACCCAATTATAATGATCCAAATCCCAAGGTTTTTATATTATTACAATTTATACGGGAAATATAATAAAATATTGGGAATGGGTATTACATTTTTCCTCTCATTTAGAATTTTTATCCCCAAAATTATCGATATGCCAATTCCTCAAGTTCATGGGATTTACCAACCCTTATTCCAAGTCATAGAAATTGTAAGGACATTTTTATCCTGTCCGAAATGTTTCATTTGTATATATCGTAAGCCGCTACATTTGGCACGTCTCTACACGATCTCACACGACGGCCTCAATCCGAATTTCGGGAATCAAGCATTCATTATCTCCAACATGTGTTCCACTTCTCCCTTAATGACTTCACGTTCCATGATTTTAGGCTCGTAATGCAAATGGAGCGCAAGAGAAGTCAAACAAAGTGCAACAAGGCACGATAGGGAAGATCAAGGGAAATTTGGTAATTTTACAGCCACCGTCCGGAAGACTAGTCAACTGGAAAGTTGAAGAGCTTATCGCAACAAAGATACTGGAAGAAACGACACCTCAATCCGAGCTACGGTGAACAAGTTATGTCCCGTTGAAAATGGAGATATTTCCAAGAAATACCTTGGAAATATTTGCTAAGTGCTTATCCCCCTTCCAGCAAGTTTCCCCGAATCCAGCCCGAACCGGTTCGGGTGGGCAAACCGACTCACAGGGGACCCCGAACTGGTTTGGGTACCCAGTAGGCTGGATAGAATTTTAGTGTTTTTAAAACGTGGGACTCTTCATGTGTTTCCCTATAAATACCAACTTCGGAGGAGTTGTTTTGCAAGACTTTTATAGACGAATTTGAGAGTCCAAATATCTCAAGTCTTCACCTTTTTGAGTCCCAAGACTCATGTGTTGATTCACACAACTTTTGCCCAACCTTTGTGAATTAGTTTGTAACCCAAGTACACATCCGTGTGTCTATTCATACTCTTATGGAGAAGGCCGTTCTTCTTCTTCTTCATTGCTGCGCTCCTGGAAAGGGAAACTTCCAGCCGCCGACTACAGATCCGACACCTACGGGTAATTTTGTGTCACTGTATTTTCATTGTAATCCGAGAAATTGTATGTTACAATATTATAATGAAAATAAATGATTTTGCTCCTTTGGGGGATTTTTTCCTCACATATGTGTGTTTGAATGTTCTTGCATGAGCTATCATCTTATTCAATCACATATAGTTGCATGTTTAGGATTTAATTGATAGAAATTGAATTTAATTAAATAATATCTCTATTTAAACGCACGCTCACTCTTTCAAATTGGTATTAGAGCCAATTACACAATTTTACCGTGTAATTTTTCGCAAAATTTTTCTTAGATATCAATTTTCTGAAAAATTGATTTTTGAAAACGAGTGTGTTCATAATGGAGAAGTTATATAATAAAATGCCAGTTTTTGACGGGAAAAACTATGCATATTACAAAGCCCGCATGAGATCTGCATTAAAAGCTATTGATGAACGAGTCTGGATTTTGGTTGAAAGAGGGTGGACTCCTCCCTCCATCACTGTTGAAAATGTGATTAATTTAAAACCTGTCACCTCATGGACTGAAGAAGAATTTAAATGGTCATCTTTCAATTCTAAAGGGTTAAGTGCCATTTCCGGATCCGTCACACCTGACGAGTTACGACGTATAATGACGTGCACCACGTCAAAAGAGGCATGGGATGTTTTGCAACTTACCCATGAAGGTACGAATGCTGTGAGAGAATCCAAACTTCAAAATTTAACAACTCAATTTGAGACCATCACCATGCATGAAACTGAATGTTTTGATGATTTTTATGCTAGGCTTTCTGACATTGTTAATACTAGCTTTAATCTTGGCGAACATATTCCTAATGCATGAGTTGTTAAAAAGATTCTTCGTTCTCTACCTAAGCGTTTTATCCCGAAAGTCACTGTGCTAAATTCTATGGGTAATTTAAATACACTAAAATTGGAGGAACTTGCAGGAGATTTGCAAACATATGAAATTGATATGTTTCCTAAATCTGTCAAGACTAAAGATAAGGGAATTGCACTTAATTCCCAAGAGAGAAAAGGTGAGGGGTCGGCAAGAAAGAGGGAATCATCTAGAAAAATAGATATTGATACGTCAGATTCTGAGTGTGATTTTGATCTAGATGATTTGGCCCTGTTTGCTAAAAATTTCAAAAGAATTCTCAAATTCAAGAAAAATGGAAAATTCAAAGATAAAAAGAATTTTGAGAAAAATAAGTTTGAAAAGAAAGATGAAAAAGATTTTAAAGATCCTCCTAAGAAAGAAAGTGAGAGATGCTTTGAGTGCGACGGTAGGGGTCATAGAGCATTTGAGTGTGCTACTAGGATGAACAGAGAAAGGGGCAAAGTTGTCCTGAATGCTACCCTTAGTGATGACATTGAGGTCGAGTCGGTGGACTGTGGAGATGAGCCACCTCCTGAGTGTAACTTCACCGCATTCATGGCTAGTCATGTGAGTACCTCCAGTTCTTCTCACGACAATGACGTTTCTGCTTCACAGGGACACCTCGACAGTGAGAATGAAGAGAGTGAGGGGGAGGATGATGCAAGTGAGAGAGAGTGTGATCTTCAACGCACTTACGCTGAGTTATATTCTGAGTCATTTGAAACCAAAAAGCGTAACAAAGCGTTAGTTCTTAGGATGACCGCTTTAGAGAAAGATTTAAGACTGTTTGGAGAGAGAGAGAGTTTGTGTGAGAATAAAAAGGGGAGAAAAGAAAAACTTAAGAAGACAATATGTTTTGAGTGCAAGGGGGAAGGGCACAAGGCATTTGAGTGTTACACTAGACTTAGGAGAAAAGGCAAGGAAGTTGATATGCCTACTACCATAAGTGATAATGAGGATGAGAATGGAGATGAAAATGTGATTCGTGAAGCTTTTAGAAAGTTTTTTATCGAGACCATGGAAATAAAAGGTCAAATAGAATCCTAGGTCTTAGGATTTGTGAGTTGAAGGAAGAGAATGATGAGCTAAAAAGGGAAAAATGTGATTTGACCAACACGGTGTCTAGTCTGACGACACGTGTATCCCATCTCGAGTATGAGCTCACACAAGCACGAGAGGTCCAAGTCTCATTAGAGAACGCATCTGAGAAGGTGGATAAGATGGTTCCCTATCCCATTTTGAATGACGGTGAGTATGATGAAAAATGTCATGACGGTGCATGCACGTATCTTAATGCACCCGATCCTATCTCCACTGTAGTGAGTGAGTCTCATGGGTGTCCATCTAGGAAAGCTCATCCCAAAATCCTTGATAAATTAATTCCTAGACCGGTTTACGTTTGCTCCCACTGTAAGAAGCGAGGACATCTTAGGGAGTTTTGTTCTAATTTAGGTTTTATGCCATATCATCCCACTTCACACGTCCCTGCACTTGCACCCATTCATGATAATTTTCTTGCTCATAATGATAGAGAGTTTGCACATATTCGCGAGCAAGTAAAGTTTTTGATCAAGACCACACATGACCTTATGGAGTTGGTTCAAACGATGTCACCATCTTTGGAAAACTCCATCGTTCTTCCCGGTTGAGGTCTTGTCATGTGTGCTAGCATAGAGTGATTTTCATGATGTATATTTTGCCTATTGCTAGCATGTATCATTAGTGTGTATCATTTGTATTATTTTCTTTTCTTTCTCCATGTTTTTTTTAAAATCCAAAAAGATTTTTGTATTTTATTTGCACCTTTTATGGATGAGCATGTAAGATAGCCGAGTCACAATTTCATTCCATTCATCCATGTGACTGTTTGATAGAGATTTGAGACGCTACATCATTTCATCCATGTGCTTTACATTGATTGGAGTCTTTGAGATGTGATTAGTGATATCTTTCTACATGTTTGACTCCTATCTCCTTTATTGCACACATGCACGGATATATTTGATTATTGTACTTGTCTATCTCATATTGGCTTGAGTGTTTCCATCTCAATTCTGTCTATAGACTAACCATATGCGATAAAACTTGATAAGATTGGAATGCATGTAAAAACTATTTTGGTGAGACTGTGTGTTTATTTGACCACGGGGAAGGGCTGCATTTAGCCTTTGCGATTTAAAGCCACCGTTAACAAGGACCTACAAAATGGAGAAATTTTATTATCCGGGGTCCAAAGAGGTTAAAAGAGCCCGAAAAAAATTTAAAGGCAATAAAAAGCAATACATGCCAAATATGGGCCATTAGGTTTCACCATCAATTCTCTAAAGTTTGAGAATTTAGATTACACCTAAAAAGGAAAATATATATATGAGGGAGTTTGATTGGAGAATATAAACGGGTTTGCACTTCCTTGAAAGTCCTGAAAAAGCATTAAATCGTTTTGGACGTTATTGGTGTGGAAATCAATTTTAGCTTTGACTTGTTGATTTGATTGAGTCAATGCCTCATATGTCCATCTCATTACACCAAAGGAAGATTTTTAGTTCATTCGTTAGGAGTATCCAATATTCATCGTGCACATATGTCATGTTTGTATGCATTGATTTTCCTATCGAATTTGTTCACACCCATTCATTTACGCTATCATAGACTTGGTTGTTTTGTGCTCGTTCATGGTGTGTTTCTTTGTTTATATTTTTTGTGTGAAAAATTTTGTACCTTATGACATTCTTCATGTACATCTATTTCTGCTTTTCATATCTGTCTATTTGGGGACATCATAAAAAGGGGGAGAAGAATTATCATATTATGGGGGAGTGAGTTTTGAGTTTGAGGATCTATTTTAAATTGGTATCTTTGTTTTAACTCATTTCAAACTCGATATGTCACGTGATATTTACTTTTTCTCATGTGTGTAGGTACTACATTGATGATCACTGAATTGCACACCCTGATGAGAAAAGATTTGAAAGTTTTGAAGACTTGAAGATGATCAAACGATGAAGACTTATTCATTTGTATCTTTCCAGTTTTGGGTTCATGGAAGGGTAGATTTGTATAGGAAACTGTGTTATTTGATAATTCGGATTTTTTTTATGTATGTACCGGCATAGACATAGGGGGAGATTTATAAGGACATTTTTATCATGTCCGAAATGTTTTATTTGTATATGTTGTAAGCCGCTACATTTGGCACGTCTTTACACGATCTCACACGACGGCCTCAATTCGAATTCAGGGAATCAAGCATTCATTATCTCCAACATGTGTTCCACTTCTGCCTCAACGACTTCACGTTCCGTGATTTTAGGCACGTAATGCAAATGGTACGCAAGAGAAGTCAAATAAAGTGTAACAAGGCACGATAGGGAAGATCAAGGGCAATTTGGTAATTTTACAGCCTACGTCCGGAATACTAGTCAATTGGAAAGTTGAACATCTTGCCGTAACAAAGATACTGGAAGAAACGTCACCTCAATCCGAGCTACGGTGAACAAGTTATGTCCCGTTGAAAATGGTGATATTTCCAAGAAATACCTTAGAAATTTTTGCTAAGTGTTTATCCCCCTTCCAGCAAGTTTCCTTGAACCCAGCCCGAACCGGTTCTGGGGGGCGAACCGGTTCGGGTACCCTGTATGCTGGATAGAATTTCAGTTTTTTTAAAACGTGGGACTCTTCATGTGTTTCCCTATAAATACCAACTTCTGGGGAGTTGTTTTGCAAGACTTTTATAAACGAATTTGAGAGTCCAAATATCTCAAGTCTTCACCTTTTTGAGTCCCAAGACTCATGTGTTGATTCACACAACTTTGCCAAACCTTTGTGAATCAGTTTGCAACCCAAGTACACATCCGTGTGTCTGTTCATACTCTTGTGGAGAAGACCGTTCTTCTTTTTCATTGCTGCCGTCCTGGAAAGGGAAACTTCCAGCCGCCGACTACAGATCCGACACCTGCGGGAAATTCTGTGTCACTGTATTTTCATTGTAATTCGAGAAATTGTATGTTACAATATTATAATGAAAATAAATGGTTTTGCCCCTTTGGGGGATTTTTTCCTCACATATGTGTGTTTGAATGTTCTTACATGAGTTATCATCTTACTCAATCACATATAGTTGCATGTTTAGGATTTAATTGATAAAAACTGAGTTTAATTAAATAATATCTCTATTTGAATGCACGCGCACTCTTTCAGAAATCTTGTAAGACAAAATCATCGAAGTCCTTAATTGCTATGATCACATCATCACTTTCTTTTACATGGGGGTTATCATCAAAAGCCCAACATGCGACATGTTATAACGCTCACCGTCAAGTTAACCATTAAAATTGCATAATTGTGCCCGAGTTTCCACTCACTTGGCAATTACGTTCAATCATGTCCCAAGACTACCTTTGCTAATACTTAATCATAGCGGTGCCTTTGTCGGTCAACCTCTATAATTATTGATATTTACCCAAGTGTGAATCGTAATATAACCAATCTTCTCGAATCTAAGGACTACACATTCCAAGTTTACTCAAATCCCCGAGTTGCCATGACCACATAACCTCATATCGTAAGTCACTCACTTAGCACAGTGACACACCAATAAAATCATCAGTGTGCATTCGATTGATACCTTTCGAATTGTCACTACTTTAGTATTACTCTTGTATTACTCTAGGCGCCTTGATGAGGAGCATTCACTTAACTATCGCACCAATCCACTCATCTTAGTAAAGTAACATTGCGTGCTAAGTTTTCTCGAGTTCTAACACTATAGAACGTCCTCAAGTTGTCCTGAATCTATTTACAACTAGAGCCACTGACTACCATGTCAACCAGTCGTAAGGTCATTAATCCTAAGGAAAATAATTACAATGAGCAAGTTGTGCTGTCGAAAGTGCAGCCACCCGTACACTAAACTTTGTGAAGTAGCGAGAATACCTCAAGTAGGGGCACACCCAGTTATCGATTTTCATTAACCATGGTAGTACACCCGCACTCCAATAGGAAAAACCACGTTGTACCATGACATGGTACAATTCCAAATTTTGCGTTCGCAGCTTGAGGACCGAAGAAAGGAACAAATCTTGAAATACCTGGTAGTATAATTACCCACTTTTCTCCTCATAACCTTTTAAATTCTTCTTGTATTTCATTTTCCTTATTTTAGTAAATGATGGTTCATTATTTAACTTTGAGTGTAGGCCTCTAACATATATGTCAAGAACACTATTGATGAGGTTACTGACCACGTTGTTTTGTTGTCACTGGGGTTGGTGATTGTTGTGGATGAGAAAGAGCTCATTGACTGAGAAGTGGTGCAGAACGATAGATGACTCTACCAACCCAAGCCCCAATCACCGTCTACAAAAGCGGGGATGTGGTAGGTGTAGTAGGTCGATGGTTGGAGCTTTTAAGGTGTCTACACAATTTCGCGAAAGTCAAAGAAAGACCGACACATTTATGCGTGATTTTTTTATGTACAATTTTTGGAGACATTTTTTTTAATGTACATAATGGGTATATCTAACTATGATACACGTAGTAGGTCATTATTTTTTGTGTATAATTACTGCAGATGGTGGGTATATTTATTTGTGTCCCACAAGAGGCTTGGTTCATTATTAAAATTATATACAATATTCACATCATTATCTTTTAAATGATTTCACTTTGGATAAAGATAGACAGACCCACTTTTGTACCATTTTCCCATACCCGCTACATAAAAATGTTATACCTTATTGTGGGTCCCGTCAGGGCACAAGGTACAATTCCTTACCTGCCTTATCTTATTAGGCGGGTACCAAAGTGAATACCAAACTGAATCGGTGTAGTGGTACTCTTTCACTTTACTTTTTCACTTATAATGTATAACAAACACAGGGTTAATAGCTTGACTACAATAATTAATCAAATGCAGTGGGTGAGAGGGTAAAACATGAAATTTAGTATTATTATAATACCAAACCAAACATTGTAAAATGATTACCCCAAAGGTCACCCGTAATGGAAACATAATTTTTGGTAATATAAGTAGTGGAATACCTTTGATTCATGGAGGGATGTAGCTACGATTTCTCTATAGTGGGGCTAATCCAATGGTAATTTCTGGGGGTTCTGGGGCAGAAGTCCTAGAGCTAAAAAATTTTAAGGTTATTTTTTATTATTTACCAAATAATTACTAAAATATTTATTTAATCTAATAAAAAGAGAAATAATTTTCGAAAAGACTAAACCAATATTCATCCCCCCAAATTTATATATACAATATCCCTAAAGTCAATAACAATTTAATCCTAAAACTAAATTTACAATTTAAACCAACCAACAATGTCACTAAACAAAAAAAAATATTAACCATTATATCTAAAATTAAAGGGAGAAGTTATGAGTGAAAATTAGAGGGGTAAAATATAATTTAATATTTAAATAAAATTTGTATGATTGACATCATAAAAATTCATTCAAAAATTAAATCAAAATCTAAAATTATAAATTAAATAGAGAATGAGAAGAGAAGTCCTTTACTTTTCTTTTCAAAGAGTTGTGTGGGAAGAAAAAGAATACAAGAATTTTTTATAATTACAAACCCCATCTTAAATTTTCAAAAAAACTTCATTTTATTCCTAGAATTTTCTTATGGTACATATGTACATATTTTTTTTTTTTGGGGGGGGGGGGGGGGGGGGGGGGGAATGGGGGGCATAATCCCCCACTAGGCCCCATGTGGCTCCGTCCATGGAATCATGGACCAAGCTCAACAAATGTTGCCTGAAGTTATAATGGGTTAGGTGTAGCTGACGAGATAAATTAAAAACGAATTTAATAATTTTAGATCTCGTTCGAACAAGCGGAGGTCTTGAACCATCTTCATATAAAACATTAAATATTGAGGATGAGGATTGTGACTACAAAATAAATTAATTTTGCACCAATTTCTTCATGCACAAAAAATACTTTTGTGCGTGTATAAGTATATATATATATATATATATATGTGTGTGTGTGTGTGTGTGTGTGTGGAGAGGTTCAAAAGTGAACCTTTAATGAACCTTAATAAAAAATACATTAACAATCGATTAATTTTAATTCTTATGTTGTAATTGGTCCGCGCCAGTGGCAACGAACACGCGGGTGGGGTGGGGGGGGGGGGGGGTAAGGTGTGTGTATTAAAAAAAAATGTGTTTCACACACGTGTCCGTTGCCGCTGGCACGGACCAATTACAACATATGAATTAAAATTAATAGGTTGCTAAGGTATTTTTTGTTAAGGATCATTAAAATTTTGAACCTCTCCTTATATATATATTCCCCTTATTATTTGAACATGGAATTGATCATTCTTATAATTTGCATTTGTTAAAATATGATCTATTTATGTGTCACTTTTACTTGTCCTTGACCAATCGTGGTACATAGCTCACTAATTAGTTTCTCGACTTGTTTACTTTTTTTGGGTAATGATTTAATATATGTTAATTTATATAGATTGTAATATTGATAATTTATATTATAATTATATTAATTACATGTAAAATATTTGCATCCATGAATATGAATGTCATATGCATCTATGTTTCCCAATTACTTTTAACATAAAATGGAACCCAATTCAAGCATAATGTCCACAAACATATTTTTTGAGCACAAATGTCCCTCTCTCTTCATGCATATGCGATTTTCAGTAATATATACAATAAATTTTTTAAAGTTACATAAAAAAATTTGGAAAAAATTATAATTTGCACATAGAATTTTATTATATACACACAAACATTTGTAATATGTATATGTTAAAATTGTATATACCCTAGTTATAAGTTATACGTGAAGGGTTGAATGACTTTAATATTTCAAAAATATGTAAGTGAACTAGAGCAAAAAAAATATTAAACAGTTACCAAAATTAAAAAAACTCGTCCTACCATAGAGCAAACATTCACTTGAAGGGAAGGAAAATCGCACTTTATTTAACCTTAGACTTGCTTGTAGTGTTATACGCATTATTATACCTCAGAAAATAGCTTTTATGTCCAAAAAGTAAATGAAGGGACAAAATAACTCAAAACCAAATTAAGGTCCAAAATACCCATAGAGAAATTTAAGATGGTAACAAAGGAGATGAAGCATAATCAATAGTCAGATAGGAGACTTTACGTTCTCCAAATATTATGTATGTTTGAAGTGAATCTTATACAAATTTGGTCTGGTTTCAGATGCCTCCTAGGACAGGATTATAGGCTAGGACCACTGGAGGAGCTAATGCTAGACAGACTCACCAGGCACCTCAAGTACACAGGGGACGATGACAGCTGCGGAGGTGGCTAACATTGTTACACTCCCAGTCAATGCCTCGTTATTGTACTTCCAAGATCATTGCTTCCATCTAAAGGGGATCAAGAGAGAAAGGGAATTTAGCTAGTCAGGCATATCTGGAGGTAATGGTTCAAGTGGGGCACCGCAGCAGCGTACTAGTCGACACCTGGAGAGGGATTCTCAGGTGGGTGATTATATTAAGATATTTCATTCAAGAGGCTTTAAGCTTTATGTTAGTGGGCAGAGACCAGGGTAACCCCGACAGGGTCCTCGGGGCTAGAAATAAGGGTGTTACATAAGGAGGTGTTTTATATGTGAAGAGCAGGACCACATGAGTTGAACTTGTCAATAGCGAGCTAGGGGACAACCTTGATTCAACCAGCAGAGTCAGTGATAGGGAATTTTTTTAGGGTGATGCTATCAGCGTGGGGAGACAGGCCACAAGAAGAAGTATTGCTCATAGTAGGGTCAGGCACAACCATAAGGTGACCAGTGGGGGCAACAGTCATAGATATCACCAGTAGTCCCATATAAGCAGGGACAGATGCAACATGGGTGTGTCTATAATATCTGTTATGCAAGGATACCACAGGCACCGCCAGCGCCACCTGCAGTTGAGGGTACGATTCCTATCCATGGGCATATGGGTCGGGTATTATTTGATACGGGAGCATCACATTTATTTATAGCTTCTAGATTCGCAAGTACGGGAGGTTTATTAGAGACAACCGATAGCATTATCATGTGTGTAGATTCGCCTTTGAGTAGTAGGGCACTTATTCACTTTGTATGTAGAGGGGTGGGGATAGATGTCGGGAAACTGAGTGTAGCAGCTGACTTTCTTATGTTAGATATGACTGGGTATGATGTTATGTTGGGTATGGACTGTTTGGAAGAATATCCAATTATGGTAGATTATTTTGGTAAAACCATTATATTTGCCATTCCGGGATAGGAGATGTTTTTGGTTCCGATGCCTCTTCCTGAAGGAAAATCTACCACACACCTATATTATATTGAGGAGAAGACCTCGCAGGAGGTAGTAATTTCTTTAGACTCAATCCCATTGGTTAGGGAGTTTGCGAACATGTATCAAGAGATACCGGGTCTACCACCAAGTCGGGAGGTAGAGTTTGTTATTTACTTAGCACTGGGGACTAAAATGATTGCTCACACATCGTACCGTATGGCCCTTCTGGAGATGAAAGGATTGCGGGACCAGATTCAGTAGCTCTTAGGGAAGAGTTTATTAGATGGAGTACATCATTGTGGGGTGTTTAAGTGTTATTAATGAAGAAGAGGGATGGGTCACTTCGTTTGTGTATTTATTACCGAGAGCCGAGAGTTGAACAAGGTCACAATTCAAAATAAATAGAATTTACCTCGAATCGATGATTTGTTTGACCAGCTGAGGGGAGAAGCATACTTCTCCAAGGTTCATTTGAGATTGGGGTATCACCAGTTGTGCATTAGGTAGCAGGTTGTCCGTAAGATGGCATTCTTGACACGGTATGGGAAGTATGTGTTCATGGTTATGCCATTTAGGCTTACTAAATGCTCCAGTAGTATTTATGGCTCTCATGAATTGGGTGTTCAAATATTTCCTTAACCAATTTGTGATCGTGTTTATTGACTATATTCTGGTATATTTTTGAATTGAGTGTGAGCACGCAAAGCAATTGCGTATGGTTCTACAGATGTTACGGGACCATCAATTTTATGCGAAGTTCAAAAAATGTGGCTTCTGGTATGAGGTGCAGTTTTTGGATCATGTGGTGTCAGACAAATGAATCTCAGTGGATCTGAGTAAGGTATCAATGGTGACGGAGTGGGGACAGCCCACGATGCCAATAGAGGTTCATAATTTCTTGGGATTCTCGAATATTGCATGTCCATTGACAAATTTAACTTACAAAGGGTTACCGTTTGTATGGGATGATTATTGTCAGTTACATTTTGATGAGCTAAAGGACAAGTGGACTTCAGCACCTGTACTTTCACTGCCTAGGGGAGGAGTGAAGTACCTTATCTTTATGGATGCATCCTTATAGGGACTTGGGGGTGTCCTATAGCAGGAGGATCAAGCTATAAAGTATGATTATGGTAAGCTTAAGACCCATAAGAGGAACTATCCCACACATGACTTGGATTTAGCCATGGTAGTTTTCACCTTGCAAATTTGGAGGCATAATCTCCTTGGGGAGAAATTTAGCCTGTTCATGGCTCATAAATCGATGTAGTATCTATTCACGTCGAAGGATATTAATATGTGACATCATAAATGGTTGGAATCCATGAAAGACTATGAGTTTGATATGCAGTGGCAGACACATTGAGCTGACAGCCCACGGGGATGTTGGAGACAGTTTGGAAAGCTAAATGGGGTGAACTTTTGCCAAGTTGATGCAGTTGCCAGGGCGTATATGGCAGTGTTGACTATCACAATCGAGATTGTGATGAGGGTTGTGAAAGCATAGGTCGGGGACCATTTTTCCAAGACTAGGCGTGACAGTTATTGGTAGTGGGAGCGGAGTCCTACTCAATTAGTTCTGAGGAAGGCTTAAGGTTCAATGGGACACTCATGGTCCTAGATGATGGAGATTTAATGTACGTCGTTATAATAGAGTTCCACAGGTGGAGATTTATGGTACATCCTGGTGGGGATAAAATGTACCAGGATATGTGCAAACAGTATTGGTGGGCAAGCATAAAGTGGGATATAGCTGAGTTTGTCTCGAAGTGTGATGCATGTCAATTAGTGAAGGTATACCACCAGAGACCATATGGGATGTTATAGTCGTCATAGATTCTGGTCTGAGAGTGGTAAATGATATCAATGGACTTTATCACAGGGCTACTAACATTACAGAGGGGTCATGATTCCATATGGGTGGTAGTGGATCGGTTGACTAAGGTGTCCCACTTTTTTCCAGTACGAATATATTACACGATGGAACAGTACACCCAACTTTTCATAGACGAGATAGTGAGGCTACATAAGGTACCGATTGATATTGTGTTCGATATGGATAAGATTTTTGTGTCCTATTTTTGGCAGAGTTTTTAAGAGGCTTTAAGAAGTGAGTTGCGTTATAGTAAGATCTATCACGTGCAGACTAATGGGATGACTAAACGGGTGAATCAGATGTTAGAATATTGCGTGGGATGTGTATACTTGACTTTAGAGTAGGTTGGGAGAAGTACCTTCCACTGGTGGAGTTTGCCTATAATAATTCTTACCAGTTTACCATTGGGATGGCACCTTATGAGACACTATACGGCCGCACATTATTGTTCACTCGATTATTAGTTAAGTGTGGGGGACAATAACCACCTTGAACCTGAGATAATCCATGATACTTCTACTAAGGTTGAGTTAATTCGGGGTCGCATACGAACTATTCAGGATATGCAAAAGAGTTGTGCCAACGCAGACAGGAGACATGTAGTGTTGGAAGTGGGTGACCAGATATTACTACAGGTGTCTCCTATAAAAGGAGTAATGCGGTTCGAAAATAGGGGAAATATCGCATTGAGATATGTGGTACCTTTTCCAAACATTGAAAAGGTAGTTCCAATGACATATAGACTCGCCTTGCCAGAGCATTTACAGAGGATTCACAACAAATTCCATGTATCATCATTAAAGAAGTATAAGCAGAGTGAGATGGATTGCTGCCATATTCCTTCTAAGGAGATTGACTTGCAGCCCAATATCTCATATCAAGAGAGATAGATTGCTATTATGGATCATATTGAGCCTAAGTTGTGGTTGTAGGCCCCTTTTTCTCAAAGTGTACTGTAAGGTGACAAAACAATTTTTCTTTTAAAAACTCTTTCCAAATTTTAAACGCACCAAGTTTGTGAACCAATTTTAATTAAGTCCAATTTTATCTTGTTTAATCCTAAACATGCCTCGAGATGATTAAAGAAAGTAAAATAAAGTAAAATTCACAAAAGAAACGCCGGATGTACGAGGAAACCACTAAGGGAAAAAACCTCGGACGGTCCAAGACAGACAATCACTATGATATGGTTTTATAAAGGAAGATAGACAGACTTACACAATGACTTGATCCCCACAAGCCTTGATGCCCTTCTTCACTTTAACCGCTCTTCCATAGTGCCCATAAAGAAATCCTTCTACGATACTCATCTGTAACACACGCGTCTAAGAGTGCCTCGAAGTCCACCGATGTAGCTTAGAAACCGTATATGATTCAGAACACATACTCCTATGCTTCTTCACTACAAAACTCCAACAAACAATGTTAAAAGTGATGAACAAACCCCATACGGTGCAAACAAGATCTCTATAGAAAATATGTATGAAAGCTCGGATCTTAAAAACACTAAGGATGGTTTTGATATCTGAAAACCTTAGAAAACTTTGTGTAAAAAATGAAAGTGTTCTAAACTGTATTTTGGTTCTGCACACCCTCGAAATTCTGAGAGAAAAACTCTTTAAATAAAAAAGTTAAGTCGACAAGTCATTCTAACGAGATCCACATGTCATTCTAACGATTGTGAGATGTCGTTCAAACAACATCACATGACGTTTGAACCACTTAAATCAAAGTTAGTTCTTCATACGACTCTCAACGTCAAATATGCTCATAATAAACGAAGATAAAACCTTTGAAAATCATTTTAAATCATTTTCAATAAAGTTTCCATCCTTTAAAACTCTTTCTGAACTCAATAAACATAATGCGTTCGTAAATGAGAAATATTTGAAATGCAATCTGAATAAAGATATAAAATGTGCACCAATAAAATTCGGCATGATATATCTTTGAAGCTTGGTCGCTACAACTTTTAAAAATAGCATGACATAGACTAAATGGGAATCATTATAATATAAAATCTATCTATCTATGACTCAAATAAGTTTTGTTCCTGGAATAAGTCAATTACATACAAATGGACTCAATTGTAAATTTTGCCCTAAAAAATATCCCCCTTTGACTATTCCAGGACGAAACCTAAACAGTGAAATGCCTAAGTCGGGCCGTCAAGCCATATGACACCTAAATCCCATCCCATAAAACCCAAAATAAAAAATACAGGACAAAGACTAGTATATGCATGTCCTGCAAGCATGAGTTGTTTGAATGTGATGTAGTCTTCAAATCTTAAATCTCCTAAGCAAACATATGCACATAAAATAGACCAGTGAAGTACGGAGGAACAAATGATATAAAAGTACCAAAATCTAAAACAAATCATTTGGTAAACATGTGAGCAAATCGTGATACCAATTTGTGCAATACATTATGATACTAATAAAATATAAACATGCATATGATCAAATTGTATGTTTATATTTAGATAACATGGAAAGCCAGCTAAAAAAAATCACAAAGTAGCAAATCGTAGCTAGCAAATAGTCACAAAGAATGAATCATCAATCTAAGCAAAGATGTGACTAAACGAATCAATGCAGTAAATGAATTAATCATGAATAATTAAAGTCCACTGCACTCCAAATAAACCCAGAAGTACCAAAATAGTAAGATATCATCACACATACGAAACAGGTACTGAAATAGAACAAGGGATCAAAAAATCAAATAGGGTCATTCGAATGACTATGCCATATCGCTTGAATGACAGAGGCAAGTCGTTTGAATGAGCTCAAAAATGACCCAAAACAGTAAACTGTCGTTTGAAGCGCCTATCTTATGACCTTATAAACGACCCTTCTAACGACCATATCTAACATAATTCCTCAAAACTCGTGTCGTTAGAACTAGACTTTGAACTACTTGGACATGTCATTTGAACAACGTCCAAAAGTCGTTTAAACGACTTCAGCAAATCTGTATTCCAGTGCTAAAAATGCAAAGTTTTGCCCAGTGAAAACATTAGCTCGAAATAGGTACTAGAGATACGAAACAGTAGCACAACAGACTCAAAACTAAAAAATAAAATAAGTAAAAACAATATGAGTTTCATGCTAACATAGTATCAATGTGCTCAAATATGGATATAGAATGAATGGGTGTGAACTGCAACAACTGAATCACAACATGAACACATCGAAACGATCAAGAATCTCTAATTGATAGCTAAATGTCATCAAACTAAGTTTTAGCCATATGTGACAATTACTATATTGAGATTAATGAACTAAACACACAACATGCACATAAATTCGGGATTTTGACGATTCTACAAACAATAGCGTCATGAAACGATTTTTCAACATTAGAATTCATGGTGCAAACCTGTTTAATTTTCCATCCAAACACCCTCAAATATTCATAGTTTCTTTTTCAAGCTCCTTTTAGGTTTCTATTTTTCTTAATATAGAGAAATCCTATTGGCTCTATTTTTGGCATATCATTCTTTTCATTGCCTTGATATTTCTCAGGCTAGTTAAATGATGGCTTTCACAACGAGTTAATTGTACTCTCACAACCCTTTCTCGTGAACACACAATATTTTTTTAATTATCAATCCTCACGAAAAACGGTTCTTACATGCATAACTCCTCCTAAGTCTTATTATGCATAGATAACAAAATTGATATAAGAATTTCTTACAAAACTCAAATATGCATGAGATGTCAAACATTCATATAAACTCGTGCATGTGTGCAAAGATGGCATATGTACAAAGTCGAATCCAAATGTGAATAGACTTTGAAACAACCCCATTAATCAATAGTTAAGATCATTCAACGCATCAATATTTATGACCAAATGTCCTAGACACATCGATAATGAAATTATGGGGGTCTAGGCACACCAATATGCCACATCAAACATGAAAACTCAAGACACAAAAATAAATCAAAAATATTTTTGTGTTTTTCAAAAATATTTTTGACTCAAAAAATAAAATCTTTTTTTATATTGTCTCAAAAATATATAAAACCAAAAATCTTTTTGTATTTTCAAAAAAAATTATCAATACAAAATCTTTTTGTATTTTTCAATAAGACTCATATGAATGAAAAGATATAATAAAAAGAGATACACAAGTCATAACACTAGCAAGATATAAATCATGAAGCAAAGACTAACATATGACAAACATGGTAACACAATCATCCTTTAGATTTAGCATGGGAAGAATTAAGTGCAACCAAACAAGAACAAAGAAGTTTAATTCCTAAAGCCTCTAAATCCTATTTCCTTACCCAAGTAGGTATGTAATGATGCATGGGAGTTTTGGGAACTGAAACAACTTTATTCCTCAACTTCCTATGATAATTTTTAAGGTCATAACAAAAGCATCTAAGGTGACCCTTACTACCGTAATGAGAACAAGTGTAAACATGGAGAGGAATGTGACCTAAATGTGGACCTCTCCTAATGTTCCTAGTCGGCTCTCTCACATGATTTGTATAAGCTTTGGGAATGGGAGAAACACGATCATCGAATCCTATACCACACCTATCTTCCTTGATTTGGACAGTGCCTAACATCCAATCCAACTTTTCCAACCTAGATTCCAAATCAAACTTCACCTTACTCGAGTCTCTCAATCTCTCCTCAAGCTCAATAATCTTAAACTCAAGAAAATGCCTAGACTCCTCAAACTCTAGAATCTCCTTTTTCAAAGCCTCCATAAAACCACGAAGATATCTCTTTCTCAACATATTCTAGTTTCTCCGTAAGAGTCTTCTCACGTTCCCTAATATCCTCAATCAAAGCATCATTATTTTCTATGGCATGCTCATTCAACTTAGCTTGCAACTTCAAGTTTACCATTTTCACCTTTACTACTTCCTCATACAAATCATTAAAGGTAACTTGCAACTCTACCACATCAATATTTTACTCCTCACTAGCTTCATCCTCACTCAATTGGGATTCACACTCAATGGCCTTAGAAGTGTCATTCACAAGAGAATCTTCATGGGAAGATTTATCGTCGTCGCTCACATCACATGCCATGAACGCTACAAAGTTACGCTTAATGGGGGGAACTCTATCCCTCTTTCGGTTCACTATCACTTAGGGTGGCATTATATGCTATATGTTTCTTTCCCTCCCTCTTAAGTCTAGTGCTTCACTCCGCTACCTTGTGACCATAACCCTCACAACCAAAACACCTATCTGACTCATCCCTTTTAATATTCTCACTTTTATTCTTAGGAGTGGGATCGACCTTGTTGTTCTTGTATTTCTCAGGTCTTTTGGCATCTTTCAATTGCTTTTAGAACTTAAGAAATTTTTTGAATTTTTTTGCCAACAATGCTACATCCTCAAAATCGCAATCAAAATCAACATCTGAAACTTTAGTCACCTCCTTTCGAGCTTTCAAAGCAATGCCCTTTTCCTTATTTGCCAGGTGCTTGGAGGTAAACATTTCAAGCTCATAAGTTTGTAAGTCACCTACAAGCTCTTCTAGTTTTTTTGATTCAATCATAACCAAGGAGTTTAAAACGGTCACTTTAGGATCAAATCTATTAGGCAACGACCTCAAGATTTTCTTTATGACTCGGTTGTCGGGTATTTTCTCTCCCAAGTTATACGATGAGTTGACTATGTTGGATAGTCTAGCATAAAACTTATAAAATGACTCACTTTCTAACTTCTTAATCGTCTCAAAATGTGTAATGAGGTTTTAAATTTTAGAAGCCCTAACCATGCTAGTGCCCTCGTGAGTAAGTGCAAGAATATCCCAAGCCTCCTTTAAAGTTTCACACGTCATGATTCAATTATACTCTTCATGTGTGGCATGTGAGGAAATAACATGAAGACCTTTAGAATTATAAAGTGCAAGTTTACGTTTAGCTTCGGTCCATGACTCAATGGGTTTTAAATTAGTGGCCTCTCCCTCTTGTGTGATCGATGGTGACTAACCTTTTTCAATCGCTAACCAAACTCGCTCATCAATTGATTTTAAAGCACTTTTCATTCGCATTTTCCAATAAGCATAATTTGTCCCATCAAAAACAGGAGTTCTAAAACTATCATAACTTTAAAAATTCATCCTCAAAATCATAAGAGATCAACAACACAAAAAAAAAATGTTTCTAGCTTTGATACCAATCTGTAGGCCCATTTTTCTCAAAGTGTGCTTTAAGGTGACAAAACAATTTTTCTTTTAAAAACTTTTTCCTAATTTTAACACGCACCAATTTTGTGAACCAATTTTAATTAAGTCCAATTTTATCTTGTTTAATCGTAAACATGAATCTAGATGATTAAAGGAATTAAAATAAAGTAAAGTTCACAAATGTAACGTCAGATGTACGAGGAAACCATTAAGGGAAAAAACCTCGGACGTCCCAAGCCAGACAATCACTATAATACGGTTTTACAAAGGAAGATAGAAATATTTACACAACAACTCGATCCCCATAATCCTTGACGCTCTTCTTCACTTTATACGCTCCTCCACAATGCCCACGCAAAAATCTTCCACGATACTCATCCACAGCACACGCATCCACGAGTGCCTCGATGTCAACCGATGCAGCTTGGAAATAACATGAAGACCTTTAGAAATATATTTTCATTCTAGATATAATTAATTGATCATTTACCCATAGCAATATATTTTCAAAAACTTTTAGGTGTCCAGCCATAGGCATGCCAAGCATGAGGATCTTTCCAGATTATCGGAGCTGTGACAGCTATGGAGTGTTACAGGGATTTGATGTAGTTGTTTTCTATTTTTTCTATTCTAAATAGGATTAGTCTCTTTACTATTCAGTCATGTTGCCCATGTCAGACAGTTTATTCCATTTTATATTATTTCATTTATGGAGTTTATTTAATGGATGCTATACCAATGGTTAATTCGGTAAATTTGGCATGTAATTGATTTCAATTTTTAGACTAGTTATGTGATTTTGGACTTTTATTATTTTTTTGAATGTGTTATGGTTTGAGTATGGTGTTGTTTTGACACTTTAATAAAAATTAAAATTGACACGCCACTTAATTTAATAATAGGTTGTTAGTAATTAACTAGTTTTTGACAGTGATGCTAAAAATGAGACAAATGGGATTCCTGTTTGCTTTAGTAGAGGGTTGGTCACCTGTTATTTTGATAAGCGGGGTGTCACACTTTCTTTATTTAATCATAATTAATTTCACTAAATAATTTTTACTGTACTCCAATTTAATTATGTCATAAATCACTTGGATATAATGAGATCTTATTTACAAACTTGATTATGATACATAATGTAGTTCCCCATGTTAAGTGTTTGTTGGTCAAATCAATTTGCTATTAATCAATTTTAACCAACATTTAATCAATTTCCTTGATTCTCAGACAACTTGTTCGCTACTCGACCTAGATAGTAAAATAATCCCCCAGTCGGGTTTTATTTGGTATAAACAAAATATAAGTCTATCAAGGGGGTATCATAATCCACGGTATCACCTAGATGTGGATTCCTTTGAATTATGATCTCAAATTTACTCATATAACTGTCACCCAATATGCGTGGATCATTTTATTCAATCTAATAATGAATCGCGTGCGTAGTAATCAAAGCAATAACTACATAAGCATCTTAATCCTAATAATTATCAGGATTAAGAATATATGCACCCTTTGCATATGGTGAGATATTTCATGTGTCTAAACTAGGTAGTCCTTATACTCAAATCTCACGGGATTAGAAACCTCCATTGAACTATCGCATAAGATCCTGAATCATCGCACCGGTTCACCGTAGTTTGGGATAAACTATTAGGAATGCATTACAACCATTTGGATAGGATGTTAATCCCCTATATAGGTTGTGAACATTTAAATAGTGCTAAAACTGAAATCTCGATCTTCTAATGATCAACCTAAAGCCAAATCACTAGAATTCCTATTGAGCTTTATTCGCCAACATGTCTAAAATATATTAAAACCAAATATAAGGCATTACTTTAACCATGATTGTTGTTTCAAAATGAACCGACACATCTTTACAAAAATTTAACCATCATACATAGTTTTAAGAATAAAACCCCAATAATCTCCCCCTTAGTCTTAAAGCCATGTACCTAACTCCCAACCCATCTACACAGAATTCTAATGCCTACGGCTAGAGGATTAACTAATTGTTATCCAATATAACCTTGGTAATAATCTTATCACCCACTTAATTCAAGATCTTGAACTATGTGAAACCTACGCTCAATGTTCTTAATTATTTTATGGTTATAGGTTCTCTCAAACTTGCTATCGTGCCGCTATGAACACTAAAAGTGTAATATCTGATTATACTAGAAGGAACCTCACCCAAGTTACTTAGGAATTAACCGAGTTATATAGACTCTTTAATTGTCTTCGAAGTTATAAAAACTTTGGCCTCCCTTGTGGAGTTAGCAATCCAATATTGTTTTTCACCCTTCCAACTTATAGCTCAACCTCCTTGGCTAAAACATATTTCGAGGTACAAAAGCAGGTTTCCTTATCTGACTGAAAAACTTAGACTGTGTTCTTAAAAGGTGCGAGACTATTAGACTGAAATTTATTGACCATGCCTAAGCCATAACAAATTTTGATCTTTTCACACAATACATATAGTATTCATGAGGCTACCCACCACAGAAGCCTTAGTATATTCTTAGTTCCTTCCATTTAACAAGTTTCCTAAGATGCTGATTCTCAAATAGAATGATTCCTTCCTAAGACACTGATTCTCAAATAGAATGATTCCATACTTGAAAAGAAACTCTTTTCATGGAATCTTGATGCAAATATTGTGTATACAACTTTGAAATAATCGACTTGGTATAAGCCCAACATCTTTTGCAACTGATCTAATAAAGGCTTGATCATAAAGATGTGTCTGGCTTATTCTAATTACTTTATATCAAATATCCTAATAAACAAACTCCTATGTAAGATAATACTCCCACGTCATTCACAATCAGGCAAGAATTATCCACAAACTGAACTAGATATACCACCACGTTTAGGTCATGCTTCTTATACAAGCACGTACTTTTGAGCTTTGATCAAAATCAAGACTTGATTACTTGATCAAATCAAATGATACAAGACCTTGATGTTAGCTTAAATTCATAAAATGGATGTCTAAATCTTACATCAATTTGTTTTTCCTGACTTCATAATATGTACTTGTCAAGGTGATCAATCAAGAATGCAGTCTTGACATTAAAAGAATCCCGACATACTTTAGCATGGCTTCCATAAGAAGGTTCGATCATAATGAATCCATATCTTTCTTAGTAAACGGTTTTGTAATCCTTTCTTGGAGGTTTTCACCTTCCCGTACATCTTTATTTTGACTTCTTCTAGGTTCACTTGTCCCCAATGTGTTCTACTCCATCAATAAGTCTACAAATCCAAAAACTTGATTCAAATACATAGAATCCATTTTGGTATCCATAGTCATAAGTCAAAGCACTTTTCTTGGAATTCCTAATTGTATTTGTCATGGACCGAATAGTGTTTGCTTAGGATCTCATCAAAATGATCACTGAAAACACTTGTATAGGGTTCCTCGTTAGGAACAAGGTTGGGGGTTCTTTACTGGAATCATATTTTACTAGGGTTTCCTCATTTATAACATCTGCTGCCAAGGGTTCCTCATCTGAACCAATAGCTATCGAGGGTATCTCAACCACCTCCTCTCATTCTCAATCTTACCAGGACTATATGTGCACTCGTCAAGGAAAGGATTTTGGTCTCTACCATTGTGCACCTTATTTTGGTCCACGTGATAACTTTATGCCCTCTCTTGCCCAGTTTGAGGAGAAATTTGGTGCCATGATTGTCAAGTAGCCCCGTATGGTATTAGGTGAGTCTACTAATTTTCCCATCATTCTTCCTGATTCCATTCTTAGAGTTAGAGTGGATCATGGTGATTTTTCTCATTCTAATGTCGAAATCAAAGCTTCAGGAGGTGACCCTGAGGAGTGGGCCACTTTGGTTGATAATATTCTTGTCATCCCTTATTATAAGGTTGTTCTCAAGGGACTGGGCCTTCTAACTGCAATTCATAGTTTGAAATCTTGCACTATGGCCGAATATGGATCCACCCTCAATATTTTGATTTATCGTTGGAGTAGATAGTCTCACACTTTTATGGCTAGTTTGGGTGAATTCTCTATCACCATGGAGGATGTCTGTGAGTCGTTCGCCTTACCTTTATTAGGATTCATGTTTTCACCGATGGCTATGAGGACCCTTTTGAGCAGGAGATGGTGGAAGAACTGCAGTCAACCCTTTCTGAGTGTTTGAGGTACGTGACTATTAACGTAATTAGTCTTACCAAGCACACTTTTTCTAAATGGAAGATGTACTGGTTTAAGGATTTTGAGTAGACACCCAAGGGAGAGACTTCTAGTAAAATTCTCAAAAGTCAGGATGGCCCCAAGCTTCACTCCCCCTCACACTTGGTTATTTTTTTGGTTACTTTCCTGAGTAGATTCTTGCTCCCATGTAAGCTAGAAGACTCTCCTCATGAGCTTATATTCAGATTGGTTATGAGGTTGGCACAAGGGAGGACCGTTCCATTTGTTGCCTTGCCTTTGGGTCTCTTTATACTTGGTTGGGCCACGCCCACATAGACATTGAGAGATCTTATGGCCACTATAATGTCGCTAACTTTGCCAACTCCCTTATCCTGATGGCTTTTCTATTTGAACATTTTCCCCACTTTGGCCTGGTAGTAAAGACTTGTCATAGTGATGTTCTTCACCACATAAGGTGGCACAAGAAGGTTCCTAAGAAGACCCTAGGGTCTCTAATAGATAATGTTGATGAGTTCTGCTTTCACCCTCATGGTAAATGCCCTAGCAAAACTTTTAGCTGGTTTTCTTTCCTGAGTGACGGTGGCACTTTTTACTGCCCTTTGGATGAAAATTATGTCCCTTCTTTCCCACATATCAACGTGGTGATGATATTATTACTAGGCCTTCATCCTTCTCTGACAGAGTTAGGTCAGGGCATTGAGTTCTATCATTTTGAGCGAGTGAGGAGATAGCTTGGTTATGACCAGGGTATTCACACCCCTTCCTGCCCCTCGAGCAATGACCCTTCGAGTTGTATTTGGAGGCGTGTAGAAATTTTACTTTTCATGGGATGCTCCATAAAGTGATCCATTTTGGAGGATCATATGTTCCTCCCAGTGACCACTTACCTTATTTCACATATTCCTGGTTCCTTCTTTGGCAGCAACTGGTTCTTCTCATTTAAAACTGTGTGGTCAGACCCATCATGAGACCATTCCCATCAAGTACATCAAAGCTAAGTTCTTAGTTAAAATAACTCAAAAATAAATTTGGCATATCAGTACTACACCTAAGACACCTCTCGAACAAGTTGTTCATGTCTTGGTAGAGCCGCTCCTTGATGAGTCCACCCATCCAAATCAGCTTGAGCCACAGCCTACCAAGTCTAAAGGCCAACCCAAGGACAAAGGAATATTTAAAGCTTCTACTTCTGGCAAGAAAAAACATCCTGACACGAACGTGTCAAATTTCATCCATGCCACTATCGTTGTTCCCTCTCCCCCTTCTCTTATGAGGAATAGGGAAGCTGAGAAAAAGAAGGGGTGATACTGATGCTACTTTTACACTGGATCAGGGGGCAGATACTAATGATCTTGGGGTAGAGGAGACTTCTAAAATTATTCAGAAGTGGGGTTATGAGGCTTTGGGCTTTTCCTCTCAAGATCCACTCATTGCATCTATTCCAGCTATAGAAGGTACTATACCATAATCTTCTTTACTTTGTGAAACTAGATGTCATAGAGTTTCATATGCTAGTGTCCCCTCTCACTCATTTAAAGAGGAACTAGTTGACTACGAAATCACCCCTTCCTATAATGATCATAGTTCTTCATTTAATGATGTGGATGGCCTGGTCTTCAATGGTGAAAACACTACTGACACTTGTGCTTTATTATCAGTTTTAGTGGAGTCTTCTAGTGATGATGAGATGCCACATTCTCCATTGGGGATTAGCTCTACTACTAGATGCCTTCCATACGGATAGACCGTGCTTCCTGCTGTTGCAAGTCTTTCTTTACTTAAACTTTTATTTGCATGATTTTATTTTATTTTCACCATTGGCTCGTTTGCTAATTTATTCTTGCAATACTTTCACAGGTTACTTCGGCTGAGACGGGTGGCCCCTCGCCTCTTCCACTTCCTCGTGCTCCTTTCTAGTGAGATAGGAACTCTATGCTTGTTTCCTTCGTAGACCTTTATAGAGAGGTTTGTTGATTTCCCCCCCCCCCCCAATTAACCTTTATCTATTTTTTAATCATTAATAGTCATTGCTTACACTTATCTTGATTTATATTACTTTTCTTCCTTGCAACTTTCAGTTGTGCATCCTACCAGCACCAAGGTCTCTTCTGCGACCTCACGTTCTGTTCAGGTATCTCACTGATTTCTCTAAGTGTCTGGTTTCATTGTTCCTTTTCAAACTTATTTCTCATGTGCTATTTATTTATTTATACTTTTAGAGGGTTATGCCTTCCAGTCCCGCTGTTTCATCTTTTGCCATTTTGGCAGCAGGCACTTCTGAAGCTAAGCTCCCTGTTTTCTCTCTCTTAGAGGTATGCTTGTTCTCTTGATCCCTTTTTTTAGTTTAGCTTTGATGTTTATCCTTATGTTTTATACTTACTTTACAATTTGTTAATTTAATTTCCTTAGGACCCTCTACTTCTTAGCCTCTCTTCCACTAGAGAGACTCTTCCTTTTTCTGGGATTAGTGTTCCAAGGTTACCCCCCTCAGGAAGGATATCTATCCCTCTGGTCTGCATCTCTATATATGGTAGGCCTTTATTCCAACCTATTCCTCACGGGCCGTTATTTACTATAACCTCCACTATTGAGCCTATTTCATAGGTTTCTTCTTCTTTTCAGGTACTGGTGGCTTTTTCTCCCATTATTTTTGTGATAATGAAAGTTTTTAATGTTTTTCTGAGGAACAGGTCACTTCCATAGTTCCTTTTGCACCTGTGGTCGTCTTCTGCCCTTCCTCTTCGATGGGGACTCATGTATTCCCTTATCCTCCTGCATGTGGTTTCCTTACCTAGCTTATACTGATGAACCATTTTTTATCTTCAGTTGGCTCATGGAAGTACCTCATCAGTGCCTCCTATTACTATTTCTCCAGTAGCCTCTGCTGCTGTTGAGCCACCTTGCCTTGCTACTTATAGTAAGAGTCCTATCATAGTGCTCTTTTTGGTAACTATTTCTATTATGGGTCTTTATATTTTCTATATACTTATTTTTTGTGAGATAAGTGTTTTGCTAACACTTGTCTCTTTTTCTTCATTTATAGGCTAGTTTTGTAGAGGCTTCTTTCTCTGTCTTGCCTATAATGAGTGTTACGGAGGTAGCACCCTAGGCATCACTCACAAGACCCCCTGACTACTGTGGGGATGATCACTAAGGTACTATGTGTTTTTTGTGTGAGAGTAGCTATTTTTGCGCCACCCTTTTTACTCATATCCCTTCTAATATTATTATTAGGTCAGCATAGCTCAAGACCCCTTATCTTGGGGACCCATTACAAGTTATATTCTTATTACTGTGGGTCCTCTGACTAGTGTCCCAGATGACTCTATCCATGTAAATACTTATCTTTCTGTACTTTTCAAACTTTCTTCTAATGTGCAAGTGTTTGCTAACATTTACATGTTTCCCAGTTCTCAGGTTAGTTCTGCAATTATTCTTGTGACTGTAGAATACATTGGGGGCGGTAGTTGTGAGAGAGGTATTATACTGTTATACCCTTATCTCCTTTATACTTCCCCTTTTATTCTCTCTTTTGCTTTGCAAGTATGCTCCCCTTCACCCTTATTTCATTATTTCTAGGCTAATGAGGCAGCTGCTCCTATCACTATGGAGCCTACCGAGAGGATAGCTTTGAAAGAGGTATTATATTGTCATACCCTTCTCTTATTTATATTTCCTATTTTTCCTTATTTATTTTTTTGCGCAAATACACTCACCTTCACCCTTGTTTCATTGTTTCCAAGTTGGTGAGGCAGCTGTCATACTCGAGTTACTGTTGCTGTTTAGTTTCGTAATATTATTTTTTCTAACTTATTAAACATACTGATATTGTTCTTTGTTATTTCTTTTGCTTAGTCCGGCATTTCTCCTTCGGTTGTTTCTTATCGCCTGGGTGGTAGCATACTCACCCCTATGAGCTTTGGGGTAAGCTTTCTATCATGGCCCCTTTACTTTATTCTCTTTATCTCCTTTCCTTAACATGGGTGTCCATTTTTAGGATCCTATTGGGGAATCCAATGGGGCGGCTGACGAGGGAGAGCAAAATTTTGAGGCCACTCCTATGGTCGGTGATGCTGACTCTGGTGGGGAGTCTTATTCCCTCCCTTCTGAGATAGATTCTATCCATTCAGAGGGTAACACTAAGATGGAGGCTTCCGTGGCATTTATGAGTAGGTTATGGCACGAGGAGCGACCCGGGTGCTTCAGGACACATGAGCATCAGATTCTGGACTTGATTTTGGAGCATCATCCTGAGACGTTAACTTTTCAGAGTGTGCTTCACATTGTTAGCCTTACAATGTTCAACCTGAAGGCCCATGATAGCCATATTTTTTACTTCTTGGCTACTTCTCCCTCTGAGTTAACCAGTTCATCCACATTACTTATTTTGGACGCCATTCGTGATCTACAACTGCTCTACCATTTTCATCTAGGATGGCTTAATGTTGTTCGTCAATTTCTGAGATACCCCTTCTAGAATATGGGGAGGCTTCACATATCTAAACAGTCTAGGACCGAGCAACGACAGGCTGAGACTGATAGGATCTGGGTTCAGATTGATTCGATTCAGTCGCTGCTTGATGGACTTGAGGCTCGTGACCAGGAAGATGAGGCCAATTTGTCTAGGATGGAGAAGGAGTTTTTGCAGGAAGTCGGTCCATTATATGCTGCACCCTCTCCCGCGATGACTTGCTTTTTTTTATTTCTAGTGGATATTCTATCTCCTGCCTTGTGCCATTTTTCTTTCTTCCTTCATATGTAAAGAATTTGGTCATTTATAAATGAGAAACACCTTTTTACTTCCTTTGTGCTTTTTATTATTTGCCTATGTCGGTACTTTTGGCATCTATTTACCATTACCTGCTCTAATTTTCTATAAGCGTTGGGTCAATTTGAACTGCCCCATATACTGTGGGTCACTTGCATTAATCAGGAAAAGTTATAATTTTTAGCTCAGTCCCATGTGACTTGGGGTATTTGCATGTTATGTGAGCAAGTTACTATTTTATAGTTGCCCCCTCTAATTGTTAGGGTACTCTTACATATTTTTGTATATATGTTCATAAGGAATGACTTGGAGGTGGGGTAACCCCTTCCCCTTCCTTTAGGTTATGTTTCAGAAAAATCTTTATGAATGAAATGAGTAAAATAATAACTTATTCCTTTTAACTAAAACAGGCCCAAGTCTACAAGGTCCTTATTCCACACTTTTCTTAAGAACTTTCATGGTCTTAAAAAAAATTAGAGAGGTGGTAGACCCCTTTCTCCACATTTACTCAAACTGGTTAAGTATTTTTCTTGATAATAGAGTTTAATACTTGTTCTATAAGATGTGAGTCTGTTTGTGAGATAATAAATAAACTTTTTCTTTTATTATCATTAGGAGGATAACCCCTCGCTCGTCTGGTGATATAAAAATTTATATATTTTTTTGTAGGGACTTTTCTCAATATACTTTTCTCTTAGGATGAATGTACCCCCAAGTATAATGATTAAAGTTCCTTTTTCTCATAGACCCTCTTCTAGTTTAGTAGACAGTGTTTCTAAAAAAATATTCCAGTGCATCTACCTCATACAGTAGGTAAGTAAACAAAATAAGAATCACCCTGCAATGATCAAAAAGGGCTACTATTCATTTCTTTCATATTGGTACTATTTATAAGATTTCATTGCTCTATCATCTTTACAAATAAAAACTTTCTAGTTTCAGAGCAGTCTACTCAAACTTTTCAAAAGAAATGAATTTTAACAAAAAACAAGGCATAATACCTCTTCAGTGATTTGGAATTGATGGATTGAAGATAGTCATTCTTCGGCTCTAAGATCTGGCAGTATCCTGACTTGCCTACCCCTTTACCATAAAGGGGCCTTCCCAATTGGGTTTGAACTTTGACACCGACATGCTGCGGAGGTGATGAGTGGATGCATGAAGGACCAAGTCTCCTAGATGAAACTCTTTGGGCATGACTAGGTTCTCATAAGATCCTCGTCCAGTACCTCCATCTACACATTTTGTGGATCAGGGATAAGTCCGTTGCTTAGAGAGACCCTAGTTGAGCGTACCATCAATTCCACTTGTAGGACAGCTTCGGTCCCATACACAAGTGAGAATGGGGTATACTCGGTCGGCTTTCTCTTTGAAGTTAGGTAATACAATAGTAACATGGGTAGCTTCTTATCCCGTGCCCCTGGTATATCTTCCAGTATCTTCTTATTATATTGATCAAGGTCTTATTTTTGTCCTTCTCTTTTCGATTCCCCTTAAGGTAGGAGATAGTTAAGCTATTGTGAACAATCTTATACTTATCAGTGAGAAGTGCCATCTATTTATTTGCACACGAATTATTTCCCATTATCCATGAGGATCACCTTGGGTATACCAAACCTACATATGATATATTCCCTTATGAGCTGGGTCACCACTTGGACAGTCACTCTCCTAAGGGGGATGGCTTCTACCCATTTTGTATATAACTTTGTGGTGACAATAATGAAAGATTTGCTATGAGAGGTTGGGATTATTTTTCCCACCAGATCGAACACCCATGTGTGGAAGGGGTGATAGGCTTTGAAAACTAACAGAAGGGGCATGTACCATATTTCCATGAACTTGGAAAGCTTTGCACCTTTTCACATAACCAATGGAATCAACCTCCATGATTAGCTAATAATACCCTAACGTCATCAGTTGGTCATACAATTTGGCACCTCCTATGTGGGAGAGATCATGATCCTCCTTCAATACTCTTCCCATATCCTCTTTGGCTACACATTTTAGTGCTTTCTCATTATAGACCGTCTTATAGAGCTCCCCTTTAACGAGGTAAAAATGGGCTACTCTCTTTCACAGATAAATCCCATCTTCTCTTTTTGCGGGCAGTTCACCACCTTTCAAATAAGATATACAGGGTAGCCTCCAATATTCAAAGGCCTCTACAAAATTGGCTTCTGTTGTTTGGTAAAATGGGTTTGGAACTTTAAATAGCCCTGCTACAGACGAGCTGCCTCTATGTTCATGGTGGTCCAGTAGTATCCCCCTCACTGCAATCGGTGGTAAAGAGAGATATCAGTATCCCCGTAATACTTCTTGTGCATTGCTGCCAATCTCTCTCTAGCTTCCTCTTCTCCTACATACCTTGATAAGAGTCCTGTAAGGCTCTTATAATAAAGTGTTCCCTGTAGTAGGTGGTAGTTAGTTGGCTCTAACATCTTCATTGTTCCTTCTCTTATTCTAGATTCTTCACAACTAGGTACCTCCAGTCATTCGGATTATCACTTGGAAATAGGCACTTTGTTGTGGTAGGCATTGTTCTCCACCGTACTATAATATTTGCTTCAACTCATCCATGTCTAATTTTTGGGTTATGCTAACTAGTGTGTCAATGTACCTATTCATTGTTCATGCATGCCTCTCAATAGTTACTTTCAAGAATTAGCCTAGCAACTTCCATATGATGGATCTATACGGTGCCAGGTTGACATGCTTGAGGGTAAACTCCCCATTAACTTATTTTACCACCAAGTTAGAGTCCCCTCATATACACATCACTCTAATGTCTCTTCATAAAGCCTCCAATAATCCCAGAATGAGGGACTCGTACTCAACCTCATTGTTCAAGCACTTAAAGTCTAGATTGAAGGAGAGAGTGACCTTCTACTTACTGTTTGAAAGGATAATACCTTCACCCTCGGTTCTTTATGCACTAGATCCATCAAACTCCATATCCAACTCTTCCATATCTTTTGCCAATCATTCTTGGAAATTATCCCCATGCAGCTCTTCAGTGGGAAAAATTTTGACTTAGGAAGTGGTCCAATAAATCGGTTACTGCTTGACTTTTGATGGCTTTGGGCATCACGCACTTCAAATCATATTCCAACAGAATTAAGAACCATCTTTCTGCTCTTCTTGCCAAGAGGTACCTGATAGGGTCATACTTAGTGACAATATGGACTATAAATGCCCGCAGGTAGTGTCTCAACTTTTGATCCACAAAGACTAGGGCGAGGCAACGCCTCTCAACATTGGTATATCTTGATTCTGCACCTGAAATTACCCTTGGCAAGTAATAGACTAGCTTCTCTACCCCCTCCTTCTATTGAGCGAGCATTTCTCCTATAGATTTTTCTATTGAAGTTAGGTAGAGTAGTAATGGTGCCCCGACCTCCGGCGGTATCATCGTAGACGGAGAGGCTAAAATTTCCTTATTCTTCTCAAATTCCTTCTTCGGCTTATCTCCCCAAATCCATTTAGCTTTTTCCTTCAGCAGGGGGTAAATGGGTGTGTCACTTCCTCCAATGCGGGTATAAATCTTCTTAGGTAGGACACCTTTCCTAAGAAACTCTTGAGTTGCCACTGATTCTTTGGTGGTGGAATCATCACAATGGCTTTCTTTTTTTCCTCATTGACCTGCACCCCTGTCGATTTACTACAAATCCCAAAAAAATTCCTACGATGACTTCGAAGGCACACTTCGAGGGGTTCATTCTCATATTGTACTTGTGGCATCTTTCACAGACACGCTTGAGGTCTTAGATATGCTTGCTTTCTTTTTTGGATTTCACCACCAGGTCATCCACATTGAATTCCAATATATCATGAAACAAATCATGGAAGATGGCCATCATGGTCCATTTACTAACATTATAAGTGGTGAAATTACCGTATCATCAATATGATTTCATTCAAGTTTTTCTCAACACAGATATATAATCAAATCATGAAATACTTTATATTATTTAACCTAATCAGATTTTGATACATGTTGAATTAAAGATCAATTAAATCTGATTTATTCTAATGTCAAATTTACAATTATGATCATTATATAAATTGTATAGAATAATTTGCTTAATATCCAATATGGTTTTTTATTCAAAATCAATAATAATACTAACATAACATTTTTGTTATCCAATCACACATAGAAGGATATGAGGCAATGAAAATTAACATGTGTGATTTTTATGTGGCAAAACTATAGCGTACTAGAGAAACCTCCACAGCCCCACCTATGGGACAAAAAAAATCCACTAAGAAACTAGAATCAATTTATAAGTTACAACCACTCAAATAAAGCACAGACTGATGACCTACATCAAAAACTCTAAATCCCATGGAAAGTAGAACTTTTTAACTTCTTTGATGCTTGCAATGCTTCTAATTTTTTCATAACCTCTTATACTCTAGCGTAACCCCAAGAAATAAGAAAGATACCAGTGGTCTTAATGACCTGCAAAAAATGCAAACATACAAGCATAGTTTTTCTGAAAAACTATTAAAATAACTTTTCAAGTTTTAGATCACTTTTTCAAAATATCGGTTTACATCTATTTCAATATATAAACATTAAGCACAAATATGAAAAAAATTCATAGAGTTAATTTTTTAGAGAGTTAATTTTTTGTCTGAGAGCTTCAAAGCAAAAACTAAATATCAAGAGTAATAATGAAATCAGAGATTTAATTTTTCAAATTCAAATATTATATTTTATTTTATTATTACTCTTGATATTTAGTTTTTTATTTGAAACTCTTAATGATCTTACACACAACACATGTTATTATGAAGAGAATGATATATTGTATTGAAGTAGAGAGTATTGTGC
The DNA here is from genome assembly GCA_949130495.1 of Sambucus nigra. Lineage (NCBI taxonomy): Eukaryota > Viridiplantae > Streptophyta > Magnoliopsida > Dipsacales > Adoxaceae > Sambucus > Sambucus nigra. Next base: position 622,054,027 of record OX422210.1, on the reverse strand, counting down.
TTAAATGTTCAAATCTATTTTTATCAAAACTAAACTTACTTAGTATTAGATCTTAATTTTTAATGTATATTCTTTATAATCTCATAATCTGATTTTGTGTTGAAATTTATTTATATTGTTTAAAATCATATTTCTCTCCGTATCTATTATATTTATTGAATATCTTTTGTATATATGTTTTCTCTTAAATTTCTAATTAATCTCAATTTTGAAAGCTAATCTACTTATGCTTAATATGGATAGTTAGTTTTGGGGTTAATTTTTACGAGATAATGAAATTGAGATTTTCAGACTTGTTTTTAACATTACTCTCGTATTTCGAATAATAATTTTTTAAAGATAGAGAGAACATATGTTAGAGTGAATATATATTTTTTGTATCTCTATTAGTGTTCTTGAAAATGTTTGTTTATTGTATATTGTCGATTTATGCTTATAATGATAATTTCTCTAGTGTTGTTAGTGGAATGTTTTTTTAGACAAATGCGTATATTGTTTTTTTCTTTTTTGAGATTTATTGAATATGTTTTTTTGTGAAAAGAAAACTGATGAAATCGGTTTTTCATATTTTTTTTTCTTAATGTTTATATCTTGAAATCATGTAAATCGATATTATGAAAAAGTGATTTAAAACTTGTTTATTTCTTTTTTTTCATTTATTGCATAAGTTTGCATGTCACTAAGACCACTGGTATATTTCCTATTGTATGGGGTTTGGGTGGAGTATAAGAAGTTGTAGAAGAATCAGAACTGTTGCAAGCATCAAAGAAGTCTTGCAGTTCTACTTTCCATGGAATTCTAAGTTTTTGGGGTACGTAATCAGCCTATGATTATTTGAGTCTTTGTTACTTGTAAATTGATTCTTGTTTCACAGTGGATTTTTTTTGTCCCGTGGAGGGGGCCATGGAGGTTTTTCTAGTTCGCTTTATTTTTACCACGTAAATATCGAAAAGATTTATCTTCATTGACACATCTTCTGGATAACAAAAATATTATGTTATTATTGTTATTGTTATTGTTATTGTTATTGATTCTGAACAAAACATCATACTGGATATTGATCGAATTATGATATAAATTTATATAATAATCAAAATTATTAATTTGACATTAGAATAAATCAGATTTAATTGATCTTTGATTTGCATGTATTAAAACTTGATTAGGTCAATTAATATAAAGTTTTTCATGATTTGATTATACATGTGTTGAGAAAAACTTGCATGAAATCAGAGTGTTGATATGAAAATTTCAATTGGTATCAAAGCGAGTTGCTCCAAATAAGATTTAATTGTCTTGAATGTGATCCATGTATTTTTATCTTGTGATTTTATGTAAATCTGACATTATTTGAGAACACACTATATGGTTGACTTACTTGAGTCTGTACTATATAGGAGTTCCAACTAGTTTGGATACTTCGTTATCTCAATGTAGATCTTACATTTCTTTTTAGAAATTGTGATATTTACTCAGAGATACATATCACTTAGTATATTAGAGTTTCATTTACCTTTTCTCTGATTGGATCTTATTTTGTACATGTATATTTTTAGATCCACTCTCTACTTCAAGTTTTCTTAAAAAAAACTTTTGAAATCATTAACATTTCAGATTTAAAAGCTCTTGTTTCGGAAAAACTTTGTTTCACAGTTGGTGAAATTAGTGTGTGCATAAATAAGTGTTTTGAAACAATTAATCTATTTTTCAGAAAGATTTTACAAATCTGAAATATTTTGTTTAAACAAAAGTCGGATTTTCCAAGAAAAATTGAAATCTCTGCATATCACATAGAATCGTTGTATTTCATTAGGATTTATTTGTATAAATCTCTTGAGAGGCGTAAGTAGTATATTCCATGTAGTTCACATCACACTCACTATACTCTCACATGAACACCTACTTAAACTGTCGTTCATTTGAGAGATTTTTTATTGATTGAGCCACTGGGAACACAGAGCAAGGACTAAAGCAAGGAAACTGTAGGTAAGGTCCAAGACAGATCAGAAATACCTTGGAGAGGAAAGCTCGTGTAGGTATATTTCTTTTCTTTAGATTAGGATCTTGAATGCATGTTTAGGTGCCTGTAGTCTTGTATATGTTGTTTGATTATAGTGGATTTTTATTTTGTGACGTAGAGGTCACTGTGGATGTTTTTCCTAATTTTGGATTTTATCGCGTTAAAAAATAATGTGTCAAACTTTCTTGAATTGTTCTTAATACTTGTATGTGTGGTTTCACATTAAATAATTAGTATATGTTTTATTTTTTAAAACCCAAGGTAATATATCTACCAAATCTAACATCCAACAGTGATCTGTTTTTACACATCTTGTGTAGTGTTTGTTTAAAAAGAGTTTCATCCAAAGAGTTTATTTTTTGGAGTTTACTTAACATTTTACTTTTAGTTAAAGATATAGTAAATAGTTTTTTCAAGTGTTATCAGAGCGGGTTTATCAAAATTATTTTTTATCCTAAAACTCGAGAAACAATTATTAAAAATCTATTTCTGAAAAATGGATGAGAGATTTGAGAAGTTAGGTAACCTGTCTCATCCACCCCTCTTTTATGGATACAACTTCCTTTACTGGAAAGTAAGGATGATTTCATTCATCAAAAGGGCACTGGGTGATAACGTATGGGATATAATTGAAAATAGTTACGTACACCCAACTAAGCCTTTGTCTGAAATCAACCCTACAAGAGTTAAGAAAAGTCTTAGCAAGTTTACTAAAGAAGAGAAAAACATGTTTCTAGATGATGATGATAATAATAACAATAATAATAATAATAATAATAATAATAATAATAATAATAATAATAATAATAATAATAATAATAATAATAATAATAATAATAATAATAATAATAATAATAATAATAATAAGGGAAAGAATTGAATTTGTATCTCCATTAATGAGCATGAGTTTAAACGCATATCTATCTGCTCTACTTCTAAGGAAGCTTGGGACACGCTAGTCACCGCCCATGAGGGTGATGAACGTGTTAAGGCTGAAAAAACTCAAATGCTAGTCCAGTAATATAATACACTGATTATGGATGATAGCGAATCTTTTGATGACTTTTATATAAAGTTAACAAACATTGTCACATAATTACATGCCAAAGGTATAACCTATGATTGAAAAGAAATTGTACAAAAAATCCTTAGGTCTTTACCTACTAAATTTGACAATAAAAGATACGCCATAGAAGAGATGGACGACCCAAACCTGACTCATGAATTACTTAGTAGTAAATTAAGAATTGTAGAAATGGAGTTGAAGTATAACAAGTAGTCGACTACCCAAAACAAAAGACCATTCAGATTTAATGTTGTGTTTTCATCACAAATGACTGTCCCTAAAATGAATCCCCTGGATTTTGACCTTGACCATAGTGATGACTGTGATTTGGATCACCTTGGTAACCAAATAGCTCTTATGAGAAAACAATTTAAAAAGATTATCAAGTTTTGAAATTTTGCTGCTTCTAAACAAGGCAGATCGGGTCATCACGATCATCAAAATCATAGACCTCATGAAAGACACAATGACAAACAGACTAATGACAATAATAGACCCACGACTGACATTAAAAAATGTGCAGTGTCAACATTATGGAAAAATGGGACATTTTACCAATAAATGTAGAGTCAAACTGAACAACAACAATGCTAGGGCTAATATGTGTAAGACTTGGGATAACTCAACTGAATCTGATGAAGATGAAACTGACATTTTATGAGCACTTATTTAAATAAACACAATCGTGTTTTCTACTCTCACATATTCGGGATGCATTTAGGACCATAGATAAGGTGTTCAATCCTATGGCTTTAAGTTTCTTGATCATAGTGAGACTTTGTCCCACCAATAGAAAATGAGGATAGGTTTGACCCGAGTGTAGGCCTTTATACCTCTACTCGAATATGAACATTGAGTGAGTTTAGAGTTGTGAGTAGTCTCGGACACTTGAGAATATGTCCCAAACATGAGAAATTACAAACTTAAAAAAAATATTTTGGCAAAATATTCAAACTAGTTGAAACTCGATATAGCGTAGACTCAAGCAAAACCTAGGAACCAACTATTTAGGGTGTTTCAAGTGACACGTGTATCCTAATCATTGATAATGCTCCCACCACGACAAGGTAGTGTATTATCGATATTAGATCGTATTTCATCATGTATGGGTGGTTTAGAACCTTTAATAATATGATGTTCCATTATACCTTGTAAGTCTAACTTACACTTGGGCCCATAGATTATTACATAATCATTTTCCAAGAACCGAGCATTGATTCAATCAATGAGCTTCTTGTACTTAGGAGATATAAACTACCTTTGGGATAGACAACAAAGAGATGTACATTTATCCTTAATTTCAACTCCTTGGCTCTTTCCACAGCACGAGTGTTGGGCACCCCAAATCCGAACATGCCCTAAAATGCGCATGCGCCCACTCCAATGTTCAATTGGAGTTGAAAAGATTGAGCAAGAAGAAACTAAACTAGAATGTATGTTCCCTTTTCTTACATAAATAGCCCAATATGAATGTTCCAGTCTTGAATAACCTACCATGGACCTTATCATATAAAAAAGAGTCTTATTCCTTTCTTATCCTCTACACCATTCCATAAAGGAATAACTGGTATAGACAACTGGTATATAATCCCACACCTTTGATAATGATTCCTTGGTTGTCCCAACAGATAAACTCTTCTACGACCAGATCCTAGAATTTGGATTAGTTTACCTCACCCATGCTCCACCTTAGCCTTGCACATTTTGAACTAATCAAAAGCTTCAGATTTTTAGTGCATAAGGTAAACATATCCATACGTTCAAATGATCGTCAATAAAATCGATGAAGCGCTCAAAACTAACTCTTAGCCAGATTATCTTCGAATTACACTAATCGAAGTGCACCATTCCAAGCACACTTAGGCTCTTTAGCTCTTGGTTGTGAGGGGCCCTTTAGTCATTTACCTTCTAAACAAAATTCAAGACTAGAAGTACCTCCACTTCCAATGAACCCAATTATCCATTTTAAACAAAAAAACCTAAGCATAATTGGAAATATTATGTTTATTTCTACAAGAAAACTTTCCCTTTTAATGATCTTTTCCCATAAAATCATTCAATTCAATATCTAGAAGTATTGGTGAGACAAATCTTATAATGTATAAATTATTTTTCCATTGTACCAAAACAGATAAAAGATATCCCAATTTCGATAAAATATTAAATAATTCACCCACATTAAATATTCAACTACATTAACCTTATGTCTACACCAATATTCATAATAATATTCCACCACTAATACCGGTGTGTTATTATAATTTTTCATAACTTAGGAACATCTCTCTTTAAAGTAATTATCCGATTACCTAGAACCTCTGCAACAAGTTGTAGTCCTAATTTATGGTTATTGAGTCTACATACCAGGTTACCATAGCTCGGACTATAAATCATGCATTTACTAATAAGAGATAAACTATTACATTGTCATTTTCATTACAAAGGACACATTGCTATAAAAGTTCTAACTACTTGTAATGAGAATACCTTCCTATCGGCTATTTCACTACTACCAAGGAATATGACATTTACATAACCTTAAACCATTGTAATTGAGATTTAACCTTATTATCTTACTTCCCTTTCGGGAAAGATGTAAACTTATTCTTAAACAACAAACAAAATTCTTTGGCTATCAATTATCCTAACTCCTAAATTATGAAATGGTATCGGGTTTCCCCACCATGTCTAATCCAAAGAATTCTTTGTTATACCAATGATAAAATCATTCTAAGATCATGATTCTCACACAAGTGTCAGCAACCAAGGTTGATGCTACAAAAAATGACTCAGAGCGAGGGGATCCCCTTCGAGTGTTCCCATCCCCGAATTGCCACCCAAAATTACTCCAGACGAGGGGTCCACCACGAGTGGCCCCATACCCAAGATTGTTACTCATAAAATAATAAATTACTAATGATTATTTTCTTGAACATGGACCCTTAGTTGAGCAAGAAGGGCTCAAGCAGTCCAGTTGGGATCTCTTCAAAGTTCTAGTTTGGTGGCTGAGAGACAAGGTTCATTGGGTAAAGCCAAAGCTCAAACACTTGACACTTTAAGATGTAGAGAATACCAGTAAAGGGACTCTAGGAGTCACTCAAGCACTCACATAGCCTACACATAGAATAAATAAGTGATCATCTAAGAGGCTCCTCATAAGAACACTTTCTAATTGACCATCAGCGAGTGGCCCTCGGGTTTTTATAAATTGTTTTACAATAAGTTACCGTTTGAAATGATATTTACCAAATCATATATTTTGGCACTATTATTCGACATATTTTATTTTTGACTTTTGTGTGCACGAGGTGTCTCCTGACAGAGGGGACGGGCGGCTAACAGATAGATAGGTATAGAAAGTACATTACAGACCTTGTCCCTCAGGTCCCACTCATTTTTGGCACCCAAAATGTCAAGTCAGACCTAAATAGGACCCTTTGGTAAGATCAAGAACAAGACAAAGAACTCAAGTTATAATGTTACTCTGCCAAACTAGAACTAGTATTATCTCCCTACTCTCTCTTTCTCTATTTGTCAAAGTGCTTGCCTCTTGACTCCCATCATTACAATCATTATTCTTAGGAGAGATCTCTCTCCCAGATATCATTATTGCTTGTGAAACTTGTTATTATATAGTTTCTTTTTAAGAGGAAGGTCATATCATTCACTCCATTATTACCAGAATAAGAAGGTTTCATCTCATAGCTTCTCTTGAGACTTCGAAGGCCTTGAAGACAGAGTCCATTGGAGTGGGTCAGGCCTCACCCATTAAATTTCTTCATAGACCCCAATACAACCACCTTCCTACATTTAGCGACTCTGCTTGGGAGGTATCCTCATATCTATGGACAAATAAGGTTATAATGTGTCAAAGCAGTAAGTTTTTGAAGATACTCCAGCTGGTAATGGAGTTCATAGCGACCAGACCACATAAGAAGAGATGGAGGTGACAAGAGCGAGAACACCTTATCCTCAGGCGGGACAGACCAGCACGGCAGCAGCTACGCCGTTGGCAGGTATGAACTTAATGAGTATGTTCTTTGAGTGTTTTAAATAAAACAACTTCAATTTAACAAGCCTAAGTCAATCTTATACAACACCAGTGGTGTCCACTTCTGGAGGGGCAGCCACAGCAGCAACAACGACTATAGAGGGGGCTCCGCCACGAAAGGTTATAGCGGAGCAAGCAGTAACACAAATGACTTCACCAGCAGTGAAGAAGGTAAGCCTAGAGGAATATTACTCTAAGGTTTTCACAATGGAAGAGGTAAAGAAGTTTCTTTCCTCTCAGAGAGCATCCCCTCATATGTACGAGGAGCTACAAAACCCTTACCCAAAAAGTATCAATGAAAATCCATACCCAGAGGGGTATGTTCCTCTCAAATTCATTAAGTTTAATGGAAAGGGAGAAAACCCTAGAGAACACGTGAAGAGGTTCGTAGAGTACTTGGGTGTGCATGGTAATGACAAAGACTTGAAATTAATAGAGTTCTTAAACATTCTCATAGGGAAGGAACACACATGGTACTCCCACTTTGCACCAAATAGCATTCCAACATGGGAAGAGATGCACAGACAGTTCCTCCAAAAAAATTTATAGCAGAAGATGAATTCACATTGAGACTCCTCGTGTAAGAGGTACAAAAAATAGGCGAAGAAGTGAGGGATTACATCAAGCGATTTCGTGAGAGGGTGTTGGATGTCCATGAAGATGTGGATGAATGAATATTGTTACAAATATTATCAAGGGGATCCTAAAGGGGTATAAAATCCACTTGGTCAATGAAACGAGGAATGGGACGTTTAGGGAGTTCAGGTGAGCCGCCAATAATATCGTGATGGTAATCAAACACAGACCGCCAAGTTGGAGGACACAAGTGCCTCTAACCTCATGAATATTTTAGGTCTCTAGAAGACAAGTTGTCAACTACATGGATGGGAACTCTAAGGGAAAGAAGGAAAGCTTAGGATTTAAAGGAAATAGTCCAGGAAAAAAGAATATTAGGGACGACATTCCACCATCGATGCCTTGTAGTATGGCAAAGGCCATGGATTATTACCGCACTTTAGTATGAGAGGGGGTAGTAGGTCCAACCCACTATAATGGGCAAGTCCCAACAGCGACAGACAAGGTAATTCCAAGTATTGTGAACTTCAGCAGAGGGTGCAACATGCTATTAAAGACTATTTTTACTTACGAAGGAATATTGGTGAGCAAGTGGCCAATGGTACTCTACAAATACCATTTGTAGATGTTAACCAAAATCCCTTCCCAGTCCATCACTATAGCATTGGCAATATGGTGGTGGAATATAATGAAGAAGAAGCTCAAGAATCTAAAGAATGGTGGAGCAATGATAAAATGTGTTAAGACTGGTGAGCTAGTCATGATAGAGAAGAGGAAGAAAATGAGGGGGGTGAGCAAGTGAACGCCTTAGAAGGTAGAGAGGATGTAGTTTCTGCCCTAGATGAGGGAGGAATATTCGAGGTAGAGTATGTATGCAATGCAAAAACATACGAAGAGGAGTTAGATTCAGAGTGTGAGACTATAGAAAGGAGCCCAAAATTTAAGTGGTTCTTCGACCGAATTGGGGTGAAGCACGACACCCCTGTGGTAATCACAAAGAGGTTTATAGAATCAATCTAGCAGCGAAGGGATCCCTTTCTTAATTGACAGGGGCCCATGGGATGATTGATCAAAATATACACCTTAGAGGTGGTCTTTTCTGAAGAAGATAGGCAAGTACCCAATTTTCACAATCATCCTCTCTATGTAACAGCAATTTTCCTAGAGTGCTAATGGATAGAGGAGCATCCAATAATATCATGCCCATCGGCATGTTGTATGAGATGGATTTCTCTCAAGAAAGATAGTACCAGTGCCATTGGTGATTTCTAATTTTGATGGTACTGGCACACGGTGACTAGGCTATATGTATGCGGGAATCAAGTCAGGTAACTTCACTTCCCATATTGAGTTTCACATCATCAATGCTAATTCCAGCTACCATCTTCTGATAGGGCGAGTGTGGATGCACACTCATGGAATAGTGCTTTTAACATATCATCAGTGCGCTATAACCAACATTTGCGGTACTGAGATCGTGATAAAAGTGACATTTAAACCATTTTCTATAGAAGAGGCCCATCTGGTGGATGCCGCATTCTACATCAAACTAGAGACGATAGAAGAAACTCGACAAGATGGTTAGAGAGGATGTAGGTTTATAGAGGAGATGCTCAATAAAGAAAGTTTGTCCACGATCGACTGGGTCAATGAGTGATCCCACAAGAAGAAAAATGGAAAGGAAAAAGGGAGTGTGATCAAGTGTCTAGACCACCTTGCACATGCAAAAAAGTTATACTCCCATGATGGGAAAGTTATATACCATTTATAACAGTCTGCCCGGTGGCATTCTGGGATGAAAGAGTCAACCAGATGCCAGAATGCTTTGTAGTAGACGAATCATAAATTATTGAGTATGTGGAAGAACCTGAGGAAGCACCAATATATATGAAGGATTGTCCATGGGAGCAGCTCCACAATTCAGAGGAAATAAACTTGGGATTAGAAGGGGAGAAAGTAAGATCCATTCTAATATCCAAGGGGATAGATCCAGTATTGAGAGAAAAGATCATTGGTTTCCTCAGGGAATTCAAGAACATGTTTGCATGGAAGTATTCAAAATTGCCTGGGATAGAACCAGAAGTGAGTTCTCATAAATTGAATGTCATTTACAATGCCTTGCATTAAGGCAAGTCACTCGCACATACAAAGAGGAGTTGGACCTCAAGATCAAAGTAGAGGTAGAAAAGTTACTAGGGGCGAGGTTCATTTAGCCCATCCAACACCCAATATGGCTCTCCATTATTGTGCTTGTAGCTAAGAAGAATAAGAGTCGGATAAGGATTTGTGTAGACTTTCGAGATTTAAACCGAGACTGCCCAAAACATGAGTTTCCACTGCCCAATATCGATAGCTTGGTGGAAGACACTGCAGGCCATGAGTGTATAGTTTCATGGATGGCTACGTAGGCTATAACAAGATTAGAATGGATCCGACTGATGCTAAAAAGTCTACTTTTCACACCCTATTGAGAAACTTCAATTATACCGTAATGTTATTTGGGATAAAGAATGTGGATGCCACATATCAGCGTACCATAATGGCCATATTTCATGACATATCAAAAATCTATGTGGATGATCTAGCGGTAAAGTCAGATAAGGAAAGCAGGTACACCTAATATCTTAGGCAGGTGTGTGAAGGTTGCCGCAAGTACAAAATGAGGATGAACCCCTCAAATTAACTTTTGGGTTAACAGCGGGAAAATTCTTGGATTTTGTAGTAAATCGACAAGAGTGCAGGTGAATGAAAAAAAGAAAAAGGCTATCTTACTGATGCCACCGCAAAAAAGCTAAAGCTAGCTTAAAATTTTCTTGGTTAAGGTTTCTTACCTAAGGAGATTTATACCAGTATAGGCGGAGATGACCCGCCCACTTCATTCCACTGATGAACGAAAAGGACAAATAGGTTTGGAGAGACGGGTAGAACAAAGCTTTCGAGAAAATCAAAGAGATATTGGCATCTCCTATAACTATGGTACCACCAAAGATGGGTGTACCATTCCTACTATCCCTGATTTTGATAGAAAGGTCCATAAGAGCCGTAATTTCTCAATAAAGAACAGGACTATAGAGTCTTGTATATTACTTATCGCGTGTGATTTCTAGCACTGAGTCCATATACACCAGCATGGAGAGGCATTGCCTTGCTTAGTATTTATTTCCCCGAAGCTGAGGCACTACATATTTGCATTCACAGTCCATATCATCACCGAGTGTGATCCTATCAAGTACCTTCTGGCATAAACGGTCTTGCTGGGGAGAGCAGCAAGGTGGTTCCTGATCCTCTCTGAATACGATTCGAAATGCATGGTCTCAAAGGTTATCAAGAGTAAAGTGGTAGAAAATTTGTTATCCCACTTCCCGAACTAGAATTTTGAAACTCCTAATGAAGAACTTCCAAGAGAGAACTTCCAATCATACTTAGTTAAGGAAATGGAAGAATGGAAGATGGAGTTTGATGGCTCTTGTGCCCAAGGGACAGGTAGGGTGGGAATTATTCTCTTAACAGGTAAAGAAAAAGTCATCCTCTCTTTCAAGTTCGATTTTAAGTGCTCAAACAATGAAGCAGAGTATGAGGCTCTCATTTTGTGTTTGTTAGAAAAAATAAGGAAGGGAATCAAGGTGTTATGCCTTAAAGGGAACTTTAACTTGGTAGTGAAACATGTTAGTGTAGAGTTTTCCCTAAAATATGGTAACATAACCCCATATCGATAAATTATTCAAATAATTCCCAGCTAATTCTTAAAAATTAAAATTATGAGGCATGCTCAGAGAATGAACTGACACCCAAATGCGTTGGCCATAATAGTACATAAGATAGAGATGGAAGAGAATGAAGTTACCATCACACTATGACAAAGAACATTGTCAATCATAATAAAGTCATTATATTCAAGTGATAAGCCAGAGGATTGGAGATGCCCCATAGTTACACAATTAAATAAAAGAGAAGGAAATATGAAGATATATGAGTTAGCAAATTAAAACCAGCTTTAAGGAACACTCTACTTCAAGAGCACCATAGAACTTTTGTCAAGATGTGTAGGAGAGGAAGAGGCCAAAGCAAGGCTAGTATCAAGACATGAGAGGCATTACGGGGATACAGATACCCCTCTTTATTATCGGTTACAACGGGGGGCTACTATTTACCCACCATGAGCATGGAGGTTGCTCATCTGCAACAAGTCCACTTAAAGTTCTAGACCCATTTTGAGCAACCTATCGAGGCCAAATTCATGGTAGAATTTAAAGATTGGAGTCAACCCTACATATCATATATGAAAAATGGAAATCCTCCAGTAGAAAGGGCGGATGAGATCTATTTGAAGGAGAGAGGCAACCCAGTACAATCGGTTGATGACACTGGGGTATTATTGGCCAACAATGAAGGTTGATTATATCCATTATGTGAAAAAGTGCAGGGCATGTCAAGTGCATGTAAATATGGTGAATGCTCCCTCAATCGGTCTACAAATCTTAGCAGACCCCTACCCATTCCATAATTAGGCATTTTATCTAGTAGGTAAGATCAGCCCCGCATCTCATGCCAAAGCCTTCATTATAGTTGTTATGGAGTTGTATACCATGTGGTCAAAAGCAATCTCTCTAAGGAGAGTGACTTCTCAAGTGGTGACCCAATTCATCAGTGAGTACATTATATGCAGGTTTGGTATTCTGAAGGTGATTCCCACAGATAATGGGAAGTAGTTTGTATGCAAGGAGACGGGGCTCCTGAATGACAAATACAAAATTGTGCATAACAATTCAACCATCTCATATCCAAAAAGGAATGGCTAAGTGGAGACTACTAATAAGACACTGATCAATATCTAGAAGAAGATACTAGAAGACGTGTCGGGAGCGTGGAATGAAAAATTATCGATGGTGATATGGGCTTATTGAACATCAAAGATAAATCCAATGGGATTTACTCCATTATCACTGGTTTATGGGACCGAATTTATCCTACCAATAGAGTTAATGGTACCCTCAGCTAGAGTGACTTTAAGTAATGGCCTCATACTGTAATACCCCGTATTTTTGTGATATTTATTTATGGGATTAATTGAATTAAATGTGTATTAATTGGGAATTAATCCGGATAAAAATACTAGAGAGATGCGAGTTGGTATTTGATTTTAATGAGTATATATGGCTATAAATGAATGTTGAATTATTAAATTTGTCGTAAGATTGATATACGGCAATTTGGGAAATTTTGTTGAGACGCGTGTGACAGTCGCGTCAGGAATATATTTAATTTAATTAAAAAGTGAATTTTATTTCTATTAACCGTATGGTCATTTTGAGTGAGCCAATGCGTCCGTAAGGGTCGAAATAGTCAGAAAACACTAGCCCGGGGTTTAGTTTGGGTCCCGGGGCATTGTTAGGCCATACCGGCAACGTATAAGGGTAGTTTGGTAATTTTGGATTTTTGGGAATTAAAACCCACGAAAATTAGGAATTAATATCTGATTTGGCAATTACCCACTAAACCCACTAATAACCTAATGGACTACGAGGTTATTGAAATTAGTTCCAAAAAGAGTTCCTAAGGCAAACCCTAGCCACCATTGTCACTTTGGAGAAAAAGGCTTGTAGAGAGAGAGAAGAGAGGAAAATTATGCAGATTCGACATCAAAATCAGAGATACACATAAGGCAAGTGGTTTAATTACATATTTTGCAAAGAATGCTTCTTCCATGCGTAGGAAACTTATAAAATTTCATTGTTCTTGGAGAATGATAAAAACCCATTGAATTGGATGTAGAGATTTATAAAATTTATGAGGAGATTTCATGTAGAACAATGTTAGGATGATTATTCAGAGAAAAATACATCTTTTATACCATAAAAACGGATTTATTTATGTCTATGGATGAATTTAATTTCTAGGGTTCATGTTATTGTGATTGGGGAAGAAGATGTAGAAATTTGATATTTGGATGATATTTAGGATGAATTAATTCCACAAAACACGTTAGAATGTGACCTAAGTTTGTTTAGGAATGATTAGAAACCTTGAACAATTTTTGAATTGATGTTTAGGTGAGATTAGAGTGGAAAAAAAGATGGAAAAACGAGTTAAGGAATTTCTGGGCTCGAAACTGGCCTCTCGTTAGAAGACCTACCCAGGTCGTTCGAACGAGCTCGTTCGAACGAGCTTCTAACGAGTGGACAGTTTGCCTTCTAACGATTTGAATGTTCGTTCGATGCCTTTCGTTCGAATGAGATCTCGTTAGATACCCAGTTCGTTCGAACGAACTCTCATTCAAACAGCCTCGTTCGAACGAGACTTCTAACGAGCTGACAGTTTAGGCTTTTTAACTTGTTTTGGTTTCGAGTGTCCCGTAACCTTGTTTTTACATAGAGATAACACTTCCTTGTTGATTAATTGATATATTTGGGATATTTGGGATATAATGAGGAGTAAAACTTAGAAGTGTAGTTTGAACCTAAGGGAAATTATGAATCAGGACGTGAGTGTCTATTACGATGCGAGAATTATTGACGGCCCAAATAATTATATTAACCGGGAATATATATATTGTGTAGCATTATATGTCGGTACGAGAATGAGAAGTATACCACAACTATATTATGGTGGCTACTAAGATGTGTGCATACTTAGTATATGTATATGATTTTATGTGTATGACATACCTACCATACTTGCTATCACGGGAGGTTTACGTTCGCTTAGGGCCCTCTAATCCTTGTGTTGCCCGGATTTAGATTGGTACCTCGATGAACATAGGTCAGAGAAGGACTTATTGGGATGTTAATAAGTATGCTGATCGTGGGAGCGTAGGTATGTGTGTGACCCATGTGATGTGACTGTGTTCGCCTCCATTGCTTGTGATTGTTGTTATCTGAGAACGATTCCTGAGAGATTCGGAATGCGTGATCCTTATGTAAGTGATGTACCGGGATGGATAGCAGAGTATGTTTGCACCGCAGCTTAGTCTCGGGGTGCTTGTATTGTATATTTATGACGTGAATAATATACACTTAATTAATGGGAACTTTCATGTTGGTATTGTGAATATACTTATGGTAATGTTTTGAGAAAACATAACGGGTTAACCGATAGTGAATTGTATTACAAATTGAGAATTCGTGTGTATGTAAAGCCTCTATTTAATTGATAACGCTAGAATGTAATATGGGAATCGAGTAGTAAAGGGGTAGAACGTATTACGGTTTGGTTAGATATGTCTGTTATTTAGATGGGTACGGTACGTTAGGAGTGCACCTGTAGTCGAGAGGTGAGAATTTCATGTGAGTGCACGTCCTAACATGTATTTTGCATTTAATTTTTTAATGTTATTAAAACACTTGCTATTTTTAAAATGATTTTCACTTTTGGGCTCTGACCCATTTGCTTTCAAATCTATTTTTGTAAAAACCATTTTAGGTGCCCAGCCACAAGGACACCATGCTTAGGATCCTCATTCAGGTGACGAGCTGTAGCTGTTTGTGGAAGTTACAGGACCTTGCTTGTAGATGCTTCATCTATCTTGACTCTATATTCAACATTTATCAGTTGTAGGGCATGTCGCCCATTTCTCTTAGAGACATTTCATTTATTTCAGTTATTCAGACTTCTGGCATGTAATTAATTCAGGATTCAGACTTGTCATATTATTTTCAGTTGTGGGATTGTTGTGTTTCCTCTGGACTTATTATTATTTCGTTGGTTATCCTATTGCTTCGTTATGGTGAATGGTTGTTATTCTTTCATTATTCTTTTACTGCATGTTAACCAGACTTAAATTAAAATTTGGCAACTTACTTTTTAAATACTAGGTGGTTAGTAATCATTAAAATGTTTTCGACAATGATGCTATTAACTGGACCAACTTGACATTTTGTATTAATTTAATAAAGGAGTAGCTACCCGGTATTTAATTAGTCGGAGTGTCACAGGTGGTATCAGAGCATCAGGTTCTAGTGTCCTTTAGGATCTGTACGGCTTATTATGTTTCCGCTGAGCTTTCTTTGATGTAGAGCCCTATATTTTATGAATGTTGTATTCTTTTGTATATGCTACGTTCTTCAGCTATTTTGAGTTTATAACTGCGAACTTATAGACTTTATTCTTGTTTCAGAATGCCTCCACGACGTGCACAAAGGATTCCCAGGGATGCAACGCCAGAACCACAGCCCGCACCAGTTCAGGGCACGATGAATGCCGCCAAGGTTGCAGCCATTGTGGCCTAGGCAGTAAATGCCGCACTAGCCATAGTTCAGCAGGCACCACCTCAGGCGCCGATAGCCGTGCCAGTTCAGGCACATGCATTCCCGTCTGCTTGGGAACGTGTACGTGATGCTTTTCAGAAAGCACACCCTCCGGAGTTCGCAGGTAGCTCTGATGTTGTGGTTTCTAGTCAGTGGAGGAAAGACATTCAGCGGCACTTGAGGATGTATGAGTGCACCGATGTCCAGAAGCAGATACTAGCTACCTTTAAGCTAGTGGGGTCTGCACTGCAGTGGTGGGAGTCTATTACCACCGTGGAGGAGAGAGATACTCTCACTATCCAGGAGTTTTGGGTGCGGTTCGACCGCAAATACTTTTCGTCAGCCGTTCACACGGAGATGAGGAGGAAGTTGATGAGCCTCAAGCAGGAGGGTAAGACTGTGGCTGAGTATGAGGCCGAATTAACTAATCTTCTGAACATTGTTTCGGACGAGATACCGATAGAGGAGAAGAAGATACAGAAATTTATAGACGGGTTGACTTTGAGGATCCGTCAGCATTTGTTGGGGAACCTATCGTTGGCCACTTACTCTGATGTGGTTAACGCTGCACTGCTCCATTGCCAGGATCATCGCTTTCACATGGCTGAGGGCAAGCGATCGGGAGAGTCCATCCATCAGGGCAGGACTGGAGGAAATGGTGCCAGTGGGGCACAATCTGTTCAGGGGCAGAGAAAGGGCGAACAGGGTTCCCAACAGGGGGATCACAAGAGGTTCAGGTCGGGAAATTTCAGGCACGGACAGGGAGGTTTCCGGAAGGGCCATCACGGTTTGAACGGCCATCAGAACCAGCAGGGTCAGAATGGTCAACAGCAGTTTCAGCAGGGCCAGTGGAGGAACGGTAACGTCCACTAGGGCCGGGGGCAGCAGGGACAGAGAGGGGGGAACTTCCCGGGGAAGTGTTTCGTTTGTGGCAAGACTGGACATAAACGCCAGGACTATCCTGATAGGGGCAGGGCCCCGCAACAGCAGTAGGGTGCTCGACATGAGCCGCAGAGGCCACTTTTTCCACCTGCCCTCCCAGCTCCAGCCCAGGTGCCAGCACTACCAGCCATTCCAGCAGTTCCTGTGCAGCAGGGGCAATTACAGTATGGACGTGTCTATAACATCCACCAGGCAGCAGCTCCACAGGCACCACCCGCGATTGAGGGTATGTTTCCTATCCATGGTACTATGGGTCGGGTTTTGTTTGATACGGGGGCAATGCATTGTTTTATAGCTACACATTTTGCTAAAGCCTTAGGGTTGTTAGCCACAACAGAGAGCACAGTGACGTGTGTAGACTCACCATTAGGGAGTGGGTCACTTATTTTCTTTATATGCCGGGGAGTAGGGGTAGAGATTGGTAGTTTGGTATTACCTGCAGACATGGTTGTATTAGATATGCATGTGCACGATGTGATTATCGATATGGATTGGCTCGCTGATTATAGAGCCATGATTGATTGCTTCGGTGTGAGCATTATTTTTGCCATTCCGGGGCAAGAGATGTTTGTAGTGGCGATGCCTCGCCCAGAGGGAGGTTCGACCGCTCATTTGTACTACATAGAGGAGGATACCTCTAAGGACGTTACGATTCCTTTAGATTCGATCCCAGTTGTCAGGGAGTATTCTGATGTCTTTTAGGAGATACCAGGCCTACCCCCCAGTCGAGAGATAGACTTTGTCATAGACTTATTACCAGATACGAGACCTATAGCACGCGCACCGTACCGTATGGCTCCGGCAGAGATGCGCGAGCTACGAGATCAGATTGAGCAGTTATTGGTTCAGGGGTTTATACGGAGTAGTACTTCACCGTGGGGTGCCCCTATGTTGTTCGTGAAGAAGAGAGATGGTTCACTAAGATTGTGTGTGGATTACCGAGAGTTGAATAAGGTCACGATACGGAATAAGTATTGCCTAGAATCGATGACCTATTCGACCAGTTGAGAGGAGCTTCTTTCTTCTCGAAGATTGATTTACGATCGGGATGCCATCAGTTGCGTATCAGGGAAGAGGATGTCTCGAAGACTGTGTTCTTAACGAGATATGGTTCTTACGAGTTTCGGGTTATGCCTTTTGGTTTGACCAACGCTCCAGCAGTGTTTATGGACTTGATGAATAGGGTGTTCAGAGAGTTCCTTGATCAGTTCATCATTGTCTTCATCGATGATATTCTGGTTTACTCCCAGACCGAGGAGGAGCACGCAGAGAATTTGAGGCAGGTTTTGCAGACGCTACGTCAGAACGAGCTGTATGCAAAATATGAGAAGTGCGGGTTTTAGCTGAAGGAGGTCCAGTTTTTGGGACATATTATTTCCGACCGGGGGATATCTCTTGATCCGAGGAAAGTATCCGCGGTGAGGGAGTGGGGACAGCCCACGACACCGACGGAGATCCGTAGTTTCTTGGGACTAGCAGGATACTACAGGAGGTTCATTCGGGGATTTTTGAAGATAGCGGGTCCTTTGACACATCTGACTCGTAAGGGTGTGCCATTCATCTGGAGTGATGCCTGTCAGTTGTCATTTGATGAGTTGAAGGATAAGTTGACCTCAGCACCTGTGTTAGCATTGCCGAGACCGGGAGTTGAGTATCTAGTTTACACCGATGCGTCCTTGCAAGGACTTGGAGGTGTATTACAGCAGGAGAGTCAGGCCATAGCTTATGCTTCCCGTAAGCTTAAGCCTCATGAGAAGAATTACCCCACTTATGACTTGGAGTTGGCGACAGTTGTATTTTCCCTTCGGATATGGAGACATTACCTTTTGGGGGAGAAGTTTCGATTGTTCACGGACCACAAGTCCCTACAGTACCTATTCACGCAGAAGGAGTTGAATATGCGGCAACGGAGGTGGCTTGAGTTCGTGAAGGATTATCAGTTCGATATCCAATACCACCCGGGGAAGGCTAACATGGTAGCAGACGCGTTGAGTCGTAGGCCAGTAGATGAAGTGGCAGGGGTGTGGAAGGAAAAGTGGAAGGAGTTGGGACACCAGGATGCAGTGGCCCGATCATTCATGTCTGTGATGACTGTTACGCCGCAGATTGTCACGAAGGTGGTAAAGGCCCAGGAAAATGACTCGTTCTGTCAGGAGCAGATAGTTCGATTACTAGCAGAAGGAGATGAGTCTTATACCGTTAGCTCAGACGGGGGATTACGCTTCAATGGGAGATTGGCAGTTCCGGAAGGGGACGAATTGCGGCACGAGGTGATGGCAGAGTCGCACGGCTCACGGTTCGCAGTACATCCAGGTGGGGACAAAATGTACCAAGACATGAGACGACAGTATTGGTGGAACGGGATGAAGAGAGATATTGTCGTGTTTGTTTCAAAATGCGCCACTTGTCAGCTAGTAAAAGTGGATCATCAGAGACCGGCAGGACTTCTACAGCCATTGGAGATCCCGATGTGGATATGGGAGAGCATATCCATGGACTTTATCACGGGGTTGCCTACGTCACAGAGAGGTCACGACTCCGTTTGGGTGATTGTGGACAGGTTGACCAAAGTCGCTCATTTTATACCGATAAGGACAGACTACAGTACGGGACAGTATGCCCAGCTCTTTATTGCAGAGATAGTGAGACTTCACGGTGTGCCCCTAAATATCGTGTCTGACCGAGA
This sequence comes from Sambucus nigra, assembly GCA_949130495.1. Taxonomy (NCBI): domain Eukaryota; kingdom Viridiplantae; phylum Streptophyta; class Magnoliopsida; order Dipsacales; family Adoxaceae; genus Sambucus; species Sambucus nigra. The sequence continues at coordinate 622,034,443 of OX422210.1, read as the reverse complement.
TAAGATATTTGTTTCACGGTTTTGGGAAAGTTTTCAGGAGGCCATAGGCACGGAATTGCGGTTGAGTACGGCGTATCACCCGCAGACCGATGGGCAGACCGAGCGTACAAACCAGATGTTGGAGGACATGCTACGTATGTGCATCATTGATTTTGAGGGTGGATGGGAGCAGTATCTTCCACTGGTGGAGTTTGCTTACAATAACTCCTACCAGTTCACCATTGGCATGGCTCCATTTGAGGCGTTGTACGGTAGACCTTGTCGTTCCCCAGCATGTTGGTTGGAGGTGGGGGATAGCAAACTACTTGGGCCCAAAGTGATTCAGTATACTTCGGTGATGATAGAATTGATTCGGAGTCGCATTCGGGTAGCTCAGGATCGGAAGAAGAGCTATGCTGATGCGAAGAGGTCCTTCAGGGAATTTGAAGTGGGGGACCAGGTTTTGCTCAGAGTATATCCTATGAAGGGGATTATGCGTTTCGGGAAGAAAGGGAAGTTGGCGCCAAGATATGTGGGACCATTTCCTATTATTGAGCGGATTGGACCGGTTGCGTATAGGCTTGGATTACCGGAGCATTTGCATCGGATTCACGATGTGTTTCATATTTCCTCGCTAAGGAAATATCTTAGAGATGATTTGGATCATTCTCACATTGCCTTGGAGGACATCGATCTCCAGCCTGATAGCTCCTACGAGGAGGGGCCGATTGCTATTTTGGACCGAAGTGAGCGGAAACTGCGGTCAAAGATAGTTCCGTTAGTGCGTGTTCAGTGGCGACATCATAATGCCGAGGAGTCCACATGGGAGCGCGAGGATGAGATGCGCGAACGTTATCCAGAGTTGTTCTTACAAGGTACTTTCTAGTTCCGAATTTCGGGATGAAATTCTGTTATTAGGGGGAAGTATGTAATACCCCGTATTTTTGTGATATTTATTTATGGGATTAATTGAATTAAATGTTTATTAATTGGGAATTAATACGGATAAAAATACTAGCGAGATGCGAGTTGGTATTTGATTTTAATGAGTATATATGGCTATAAATGAATGTTGAATTATTAAATTTGTCGTAAGATTGATATACGGTAATTTGGGAAATTTTGTTGAGACGCGTGTGACAGTCGCGTCAGGAATATATTTATTTTAATTAAAAAGTGAATTTTATTTCTATTAACCGTATGGTCATTTTGAGTACGCCAACGCGTCCGTAAGGGTCGAAATAGTCAGAAAACACTAGCCCGGGATTTAGTTTGGGTCCCGGGGCATTGTTAGGCCATACCGGCAACGTATAAGGGTAGTTTGGTAATTTTGGATTTTTGGGAATTAAAACCCACGAAAATTAGGAATTAATATCTGATTTGGCAATTACCCACTAAACCCACTAATAACCTAATGGACTACGGAGGTTATTGAAATTAGTTCCAAAAAGAGTTCCTAAGGCAAACCCTAGCCACCATTGTCACTTTGGAGAAGAAGGCTTGTAGAGAGAGAGAAGAGAGGAAAATTCTGCAGATTCGACATCAAAATCAGAGATACACATAAGGCAAGTGGTTTAATTACATATTTTGCAAAGAATGCTTCTTCCATGCGTAGGAAATTCATAAAATTTCATTGTTCTTGGAGAATGATAAAAACCCATTGAATTGGATGTAGAGATTTATAAAATTTATGAGGAGATTTCATGTAGAACAATGTTAGGATGATTATTCAGAGAAAAATACATCTTTTATACCATAAAAACGGATTTATTTATGTCTATGGATGAATTTAATTCCTAGGGTTCATGTTATTGTGATTGGGGAAGAATATGTAGAAATTTGATATTTGGATGATATTTTGGATGAATTAATTCCACAAAACACGTTAGAATGTGACCTAAGTTTGTTTAGGAACGATTAGAAACCTTGAAAAATTGTTGAATTGATGTTTAGGTGAGATTAGAGTGGAAAAAAAGATGGAAAAACGAGTTAAGGAATTTTTGGGCTCGAAACTGGCCTCTCGTTAGAAGACCTACCCAGGTCGTTCGAACGAGCTCGTTCGAACGAGCTTCTAACGAGTGGACAATTTGACTTCTAACGAGTTGAATGTTCATTCGATGCCTTTCGTTCGAACGAGATCTCGTTAGATACCCAGTTCGTTCGAACGAACTCTCATTCGAACAGCCTCGTTCGAACGAGATTTCTAACGAGCTGACAGTTTAGGCTTTTTAACCTGTTTTGGTTTCGAGTGTCCCGTAACCTTGTTTTTACATAGAGATAACACTTCCTTGTTGATTAATTGATATATTTGGGATATTTGGGATATAATGAGGAGTAAAACTTAGAAGTGTAGTTTGAACCTAAGGGAAATTATGAATCAGGACGTGAGTGTCTATTACGATGCGAGAATTATTGACGGCCCAAATAATTATATTAACCGGGAATATATAAATTGTATAGCATTATATGTCGGTACAAGAATGAGAAGTATACCACAACTATATTATGGTGACTACTAAGATGTGTGCATACTTAGTATATGTATATGATTTTATGTGTATGACATACCTACCATACTTGCTATCACGGGAGGTTTACGTTCGCTTAGGGCCCTCTAATCCTTGTGTTGCCCGGATTTAGATTGGTACCTCGATGAACATAGGTCAGAGAAGGACTTATTGGGATGTTAATAAGTCTGCTGATCGTGGGAGCGTAGGTATGTGCGTGACCCATGTGATGTGACTGTGTTCGCCTCCATTGCTTGTGATTGTTGTTATCTGAGAACGATTCCTGAGAGATTCGGAATGCGTGATCCTTATGTACGTGATGTACCAGGATGGATAGCAGAGTATGTGTGCACCACAGCTTAGTCTCAGGGTGCTTGTATTGTATATTTATGACGTGAATAATATACACTTAATTAATGAGAACTTTCATGTTGGTATTGTGAATATACTTATGGTAATGTTTTGAGAAAACATAACGGGTTAACCGATAGTGAATTGTATTACAAATTGAGAATTCGTGTGTATGTAAAGCCTCTATTTAATTGATAATGCTAGAATGTAATATGGGAATCGAGTAGTAAAGGGGTATAACGTATTACGGTTTGGTTAGATATGTCTGTTATTTAGATGGGTACGGTACGTTAGGAGTGCACATGTAGTCGAGAGGTGAGAATTTCATGTGAGTGCACGTCCTAACATGTATTTTGCATTTAATGTTTTAATGTTATTAAAACACTTGCTGTTTTTAAAATGATTTCCACTTTCGGGCTCTGACCCATTTGCTTTCAAATCTATTTTTGTAAAAACCATTTTAGGTGCCCAGCCACAAGGACACCATGCTTAGGATCCTCATTCAGGTGACGAGCTGTAGCTGTTTGTGGAAGTTACAGGACCTTGCTTGTAGACGCTTCATCTATCTTGACTCTATATTCAGCATTTATCAGTTGTAGGGCATGTCGCCCATTTCTCTTAGAGACATTTCATTTATTTGAGTTATTCAGACTTCTGGCATGTAATTAATTCAGGATTCAGACTTGTCATATTATTTTCAGTTGTGGGATTGTTGTGAGGAGTTTTCCTCTGGACTTATTATTATTTCGTTGGTTATCCTATTGCTTCGTTATGGTGAATGGTTGTTATTCTTTCATTATTCTTTTACTGCATGTTAACCAGACTTAAATTAAAATTTGGCAACTTACTTTTTAAATACTAGGTGGTTAGTAATCATTAAAATGTTTTCGACAGTGATGCTATTAACTGGACCAACTTGACATTTTGTATTAATTTAATAAAGGAGTAGCTACCCGGTATTTAATTAGTCGGGGTGTCACACATACCATATACCTAGAATGTACAATCGTAGACATTGGATGAACATACAGACAAGGATAAGGAAAACTTCAAAGTCTACACCCAAGAGTTATCTAGGGCTTATGAAAACCTGGTTAAGCCTAGGGAATTCCAAGTAGGGTACTCGTTCTTATAGGCATCCATTCACCACCTGCGGAGCATGTCAGCATCTAAATTCAAGCCGAACTTGGAAGGCCCCTTTGTGGTACGAGGGGTGGACCAGTCAGGTTACTGCCAAATATCTAAGCCTGAGAGTGAATGCCTTAAGTCCAAAACTATTATGCCTAGATCTTACCAAGTTTCATTTCTCTTGATAAGTTTGAATAGTTTTCTTTAGTACAGAAATGTTTTTTTTTATAAAGAAGGTCATTAGCACAATCTTTGTAAATAATACAAACACTAACTATAGTGTAAGAAAATGAATACTAGTTATTTTGACCAATATTTGAAAGTTTGTACATGATTTATTTACCTAGATGGGTTACTGATAAACTATGAGTACCCACTCACTAATAAGTTGTTAAGTGGGTGCACCTAGATTAATGTTCCCTTTTCCAAAAAAAATAGTGGAACCCTCTAGTAGACAGAACAGATTTTAAAGTTTAGAAGACAGTCTTGGACATAAGGAACTTTCCTCATTATACTTGGGGGTACACCTATCCCACAGATAAAATATACTGAGAAAAGTCCCTATAGACACAACAGTTTAAGTACCCCACAAACGAGCATGAGGTTGCTCTCCTAATAATTAAAAAAATTTATTTTTCTACATATTTATAATCTAAGAACAAGTTCTAACTTACGTTCTAAAGACTTACTTGATTGATTGCATAAGCATGTGAAGAAGCGGGTCCACCCCCTCTAACTGCTTTCTTACAATTTAAAAGTTCCCAAGTAAAATGTGGAACACGGACACCGCAAACTAGGGTAATTTTATTGAAAAAGAAATACGTATTATCTTTACTTACTTACATTTTAATAATTATCCTTTGATTATTTGGGAAGGAGAAGGGGTCACCCCCTCCAAGTTATTCCCTAAAAATGTATATATGACAAGTACCTCATTGTTAGAGGGATAACTTTACGATGATAACTTGCTCAGATCATGTGCAAGTACCCCACATACTACGGGGCAGTTAAATGAACAAAGGCTCTCATAGAAGAGAGAGAAACTCACAATAAACAGATGCCAAGTAACATACAGGCAAGAAGAAAAACAAATAAATGAAGAAAAAACTATTTTTTCAGTGATATAAGAATATCCTTTACATGTACAAGAAGAAATGAAAAGTATACACAAGAAAGACAAAGTTCACATCTCAAAATCTATCAACTAGATAAAATAAAAAATAGGATCTCCCACGAACTCATTTCGACATAAGATGGACCTGCCTCCTAGATGAACTACTCCTCCAATTTTTCCATCTTGGCCTCATCCATAATGTCACCAGCCTCAAGATTGGCCAACTTGGCCTGGAGCAATTGAATTTGACCTCGGATCTGAGCAACTATAGCCTGGAATTGTTGATCTCTAGATTATATGGACACATGGAGTCTCATTATCTTCCTAAAATGAATGCTCAGTATGCATTGAACCGTAGTGTCAATCTAATTGAAAATGATAGACCCTTTGAAGATCATGAAGATCCTGAATAAATAACGAAGTCCGAGAAATGGTCAATTCAGCAAGGGGAGTGGATAGTAAGTCATGGATGTGATGGCAAGGGCCTTCAGGTTGAAGACGATAAGGCTGTCAATGTTGAGAAGACTCGAAGATGTGAAAATCTCAAAAGATGCTCAAGGATCATCTGTAACACTTCCTTCTCATGGCTCCTGAATCTCTTAGGCTTATCCTTATGCCATAGGTCCCTTATGAAAGAATCATGAGCCTCCACCTGAATTTCATTACAACATGTGTTCCTGAACTTAATCTCAAAAGAGCGGAAGGAGGACTCCTCACTTGAACCACCAGCACCACCTGAATGAGTAGCCTCAAAACTTTGCTCCTCCTCATCAGCCACCTCAATAGGCTCACTTACAGGATCCTGAAAATAAAGAGCATAAAAGTAATAAGTTAAGAAAAGAAAGACAAACATTTGGATGACTTTTCCTAGAAAAGAAGAGAGAAATAAAAATTTTACCCCAAGGCTCAAAGGGTGAGTACATTGCTGGAAAAGCGAGAAGGTCCTCCTAGAGGCACTGCGCCAACTTGGTGAAGAAAAATCGAATATAATGTCAGTGAATGATTTCTTCAATTACGATAGTTTAATACTTGAGGAGTGCTCAGTGTAGAACTCATATCCTGGTCCACAAAACTACGATCATCAGCTTCACTAGCCTGAAAATAAGGAAATAGGGGTGCGATGGTAATAAACTTGCACAGTAAAAGCAAGGATGAAAAGTGAGGAAAATAAAAAAGATGATGAGATATGATAGTATAATACCTCCCTCACAGAAACCTCCCCAAGTTGTCCCCCAGTAACTAGAACAATCACAACACTAACCTGAAAATAAGAAAATAGGAAAGTGTTAGCGAATACTGGAACAAAAAAATCAAGTTGGAAAGAAATAGTGTATCAGAATAAATATCGGGGTAACCTCCTCTACGATGTTAGCCGAATGTTCCGCAATTATAGGAACAAGTGCGGTACCTGACCTTAGAACAAAGATACAGGTCCCGTAGGTAAATGGACCTCAGCTACAAATATGTCAAATAAAGGACTTGAACAGAAAAAATAAAGGCAAATATAACAAACATATATGTTAAAAGAAGTATGTGAAGAATCATATCCACGGTATTCACATCGTGTCCCACAGATACTAGAACCTCAGCCACACTAACATAAAGATAAGTGAATAAAGAAGTGTTAGCAGAGACTTGTGCAATAAAACCAAGAAATATATGTAGAATATGTAGTACCTGTGGGGTCACCTCCACAGGACTCGCAGCAAGCCCTTCGGGTAAAGGCTCAATAGTGCTAGACTAAGGGTTAAGAAAGGAATAAAGGTAAGCAAAAAATACTTGCATAATAAAAGAAAAAATCATAGACAAAAGTATGTAGCACACATGAGGTCACCTCGATAGGGTTCACAACAGACCCTACAAGCAAAGGCTCTGTAGTCCTAGCCTAAGGGTAAAGAAATAGACCAGTGTTAGTAAATTGCTTGCATGGAAAAATAAATATCAAAATAAAAATTAAAGTGAATACCTGGGGAGGCACTATCATAGTGCTGATGCTCGACCCCACAAAAAAAAGAACCTCACCAGCAACAAAGGCCACTAGAGGACTAGTCACAAGAGCAACTGGTGAAGAGGTGTCGTGAACCAACTTAGATGAAGTTGTGATGATGAGTGAAGGCAGTTCAGAATCATCATCAGCGCCACCCTTGCCTTAATCCCATAATATGGGGTCGGCCACATGGATTCTCCTTTTCCATTCTACTCTATTATATACAATCTTATCATTCAAGTTTAATTCCTTAAGATCTCTCCTAATAATTTCCTCCCACGATAGCTTAGGGCGACCTCTTAGTCTTTTACCCTCTATTTCCAAAAATCTCCCTCTTATTATAGGGGCTTCTACTGGTCTACGCCATACATGTTCATAACACCTAAGTCTACTTTCTCTTAATTTAATTTTGTCCTTTCTAGTAATTTCTACCATCCACCGGAGCATCCTCATCTTACTAACAAGGAGATTTTCTTCATGTTTTTTCTTTAATGCCCAACACTCCACTCTATAAAGGGTTGTTGGCCTAAAAACTATTCTATAAAATTTTCCTTTTAATTTATTAGTTATCCTTTTATCGCATAACACCCCACTCGTTTGTCTCTATTTCATCCGACCAGTTAATATTCTACTCGTAACATCCTCAACAATACCCCCATTAATTTGTATCATTGAAAATAAATAATGAACATATCCAAAAGAGGTAATGGCATAAGTAGAGTAATTAATGCATGTGAAGATGCGATAGCTTGTGAAATAAGCTCTCTAGAAGCAACGGTGAAGATCGGCTAAGTAGGGAGGGGATGAATATAGGGCCTGTTATCCATGGGCACACAAACTCGGGGAATAGATATCCTTCCAAAAGGTGACAGTACTAGAATAACAACCCCAGTGGGTAACTGTAATGACCCCGACCCAAAACTAGTAGGTAACGAGTGTCCTAACATGCCAACAAGGCATTCAATATTCTGGACTTAAAAATTTTCTTTAAAATATATGTAGCGAAAATACAATCACATGGTTATGAATTGTAAAATACTGAAAGTGAAGGAATTACATCATCAGTTCTTTCTGAAGAAAACTTCATTTATATTAAAATATCAACGAGTTACAATGGACACAAAATTTAAAACCTTTCAATTAAAGAGCCAAACATGCTATATCTAATAAAACAAACTTCTACTTTATGTAAGAAAAAGAGCTCTAAAAGCTAAATCTTCAACATAGTCCTTTTACATTCCATCCATGAGCTTAGTTATTTCCAAAAAATGGTTATTTATACAACATCAGCTAAAAGCCGAATGAGATTCAATCTCCAAACATTCTAGGGTTTTTCAGAAAATTGATACCTATTTAAATCAAAAGCCAAGGCATGTACATATTTGGATAGGAACTTGCATTAATAGATATATAAGCTAACTGACAGTATATATTTTCAGAATAACCAGTTTAGAACATAACAGATAAAGCAATTGAGCAATAAGTTAATTCTTCTGTTTTAGCGACCATGTATGCTCTAATACCCGGACAGAAAGTGTTACCAAATGTTCCACCCGGCAACATCACAGGCAGAGAATCATGATTTCTGCAACAATGCCTTGTTTAGGGAACACCAGCGATAAACCAACTGGGAAGGTACCACCCAAATATTTCCACCCGGTTGTCAAGGCCAACATAATAAGAGAGTTTTCATAAGCCGAATCAATAATTTCAGAATTCAAATCAGATATTTATATCGAGAGATATACACATATAACAAACGATGGAATTATCGGTATTAGAATCATTCTAGAATAAAAGCATTTCACAAAATATATATTGTTTTCATAATATTATAAAAATCAAAATATGTAACAAATGGCATAGAGTACTCACCTACAATAGAGGCTCAAAAATATAAATATTGAGGTTTGGATCACATGTTAATATAATAAATACTATAAAGTTTCAAGTACATATTCTAAATAAAACCAATTCTAAATATTGTGTTTTAATCCTAAAATAACTTACTGTAAAAGGTTACTAGAACCATTTTCACAATTTTTGATATTCATTTGTCGTATTTAAAGAATTCAATTCATAGTTCTTCCTAATCATTTGGTTCTCAGTAGAGATGGAGGGTCACGGGGACACCACTTAAATACCATCTCATCTAGACAGATACTTTTTGAATTAAATCCCAGTAGAGAGGGAGGGTCACAGGGGAACCACTTAAATACCATCTCAACTAGACAGAATTTCACCTGGACTGACTTTGGAATTACTTAAATGAGATTCCATAACAATGAGCAATTACTTACAAAAATCATTTTTAAAATCGTATATATATTAAGTTTACATATTTTGAAACTAAAATCAATTTAGATTGTTTCCAAATTTCAAGTTTTCATTAGTGGAGCCTTTAGTGTATTTTACCAGCATAACTACTAAGTAAAACTATAAAATACATAATTAAAACTATAAAAATGTGTAAGGACACAAGTCTCCAATTGAGTCTTAATGTATTATTGGCTCAATTCCGGACAATAACACTTGAGTCATAGGATACTGTTCTTGATCATTCATCAAGCCTATGACAAGTGTAAGGTTGACGACGTAGCGGCCTGCTTTCCTAGTAAATATCATTGTCGAGTTTCAAGTGTCATGTTTCACGTCATCAACATCATACTTCAAGTCTTCAAAGGTGTGAATGCTTTTATATATTTGTAGGAGACTTGGAATAAGTTTAAAGGGTGTAATGTTTATTTAAAATAAATTTTTGGGGCTTAAAATTGAAAAAATGAACATTTTGTCATTTCGTTCAGACGAGTTTGTCATTCGAACGAGAATTTCGTTCGAACGAGTTTGCCAACGACTTTTCCCATTTGTCCACTGGAACATCGTTAGATGGTCGTTCGAACGAGATTTCTGGCGGGAAGTTTTTGGAAGTTTTTCTCCTTGTTCCCACTTTCTTTTTCCTACTAACTCTTCCAGATTTATTTAGTGCGAAACCCCCTTTTGAAAAAACAACTTGTGATAACTTCTAAACACATTTTTGAGCGAAAATTTTGGAGAAAAAATCTCCCAACATCAAAAGTTCATGTTTTGTGTTTTTGTGATTCCATGAAATAATTCCTACCAAAAACACAATCACCCAACTGTTTTAGTTTTATCCAAGCTCCTATATTTATATTATTTGCTTGGAGTTGTTTGGCACCATTGGTTCATCTCTACCACAAGAATGAGAAGTTTTGGTTTTCTTCTACATCCCTCAAAGAAGAAGAAGCTTTTGTTTTGCTGCGGCATTCTCACATGGTGAAAGGCACCATGTGTGGTTGATGGTTGCTTGGTCTCACTTGGTGGACTCCAAGGTTTCGGTGGACTCTGGGATTATTTTCTAGGTGGAGGTTGAAGATCGAAGGAGCGCGTAAAGGCTTGAAGGGAGTCGAGTCGGTTGTGTAAGTCATCTTGTCGAGTCTTTGTAAAATTCATACGATACTTAGTGAATTTTTTAGGCCAGGGTCGTCTGAGGTTTTTTCCCAATTTGGATTTTTCCTCGTACATCACCGTGTTGTGGGATTGTGAATTTATTTTATCTTTTGCAAAAATCACCTAGAACTCATGCTTAGGGTAAAAAGATAAAATTGGGTTTAATTCTCATTCTTGCTTAAAATGGTGCAAGTTTAATTATTTGGGTAAATTAAGTTTAAGTTAATTTAATTCAATTTGGTACTAAATTAATTTGGATAATATTCTTATCTAATTTGTTTATACTTCATAATTAAATTAATTTGGTTTGAGTGAATTTAAATTGTATGTGAGTTTACTTTAATTCACTTTGTTGTGTTTAATTTTAATTTGTTTTAAGGAATTAAAATTTGTCATTTGTGTGTGTTGTGTTGAACCATCTTTATTCCGCACTTTTAGGAAATTATTTTTTAAAGAATTTAAAATTGGGGGTCTACGTTTCCAAGAAAATGCATTTCAACTTTTAAATAAAATCATACCTACGAAACGAATTCTTTCTTCAAAACAATAGAACTCCTTCTTAAGATATTTATGAAGCTTTCTATCACTCTTTCTTACTATAATTCTTAAGAAATTGGTGTGAGTTATAAATGATCCCAAAGGCCCCATTTATAGGTTTCCGAGGATATTACGGTGTTGACACGTGTCTACTGAATAGGCTTTTTGAAGTGGTGATTCAACTCTTAGGTGTCGCGTTTCGGAGTGGTCTTGCAGTGTTAATATCACCAAATGATGACAAGTATTTTAGCTTTCTCTCTGAAGACGACATGTGTAAGGTGGAGGTATCAAGCATGAGGTGGAAAAGTGTTAAGGGTATACGAGTAATTTTACACGTGAATGGTATTTTTGTAATTTCACAATAAGTTATTTTCTAAATTTTCTTGGTAGTCCCTAAAAATATGTTATTTACAAAATGGCCCTTTTTTATTTTTATTTTAGTCCCTAAAGTTTCATAAAACTATATTTTTTTATCCTAAAACTTATTATTTACCTTAAGATATGTCATAAAACTTAGATTTGATCCAATTTATAGTTGACTCTTCATATTTAAAAATGGAGTTTGTTATATTGATAGCCAATAATACCACATATCTAATAATATAACATTTATAAGATAATAAGTAACACATGAGTTTAAAAACAAAGTATATATATGAGTGTATAAAAGTGGAGTCATTACATCCTACCCTCCTTATAAAAAGTTTAGTCCCCAAAATTGACTCATATTAATTTAAAAACAAGTATCGATATCTCTCCTTTATTTCATCTTACCTCTCCCATGTTTCTTCTTCAATTGAATGATTATGCCATAATACTTTGACTAGTGGCATTACCTTGGTTCATAATATTTTATCTTTATGGTCCAAAATTTCTACCGGATGCTCAATGTATGAAAAATCTTCTCTAACTTGTAGAGGTTTGTGACTTAAGATATGTGTTGGATATGGGACATATTTATTTATCATTGATATGTGAAACACATTATGTACACTAGAGAGTTCAGGTGCTAAGGTTACTTTATACGCAATAGCTCCTATCCTTTCAAGGATTTCAAAAGGTCATATGTATCTTGGGATCAACTTCCCTTTCTTCCCAAATCGTATTACTCCCTTTGAAGGCGATACTCGTAAGAACACATATCTCCTCTTTCGAATTATAACTGTCGGTGTCGATTGTCAACATAACTCTTTTGACGGCTTTGAGCGATTCGAAGTCGGTCTTGTATCAACTTCACCTACTCTGTTGTGATCTAAATCAATTATGGTCCCAATAATTTTCTTTCCCCAACTTCTAGCCAACATGTCGGGGAATGACACCTTCTACCATATAGTACCTCATGCGGAGCCATTTGAATACTTGCTTGATAAATATTATTATATGAAAATTCCACTAATGGTAAATGATCATCCCAATTCCCTTTCAAATCAAGTGCACATGCCCTAACCATATCCTCCAAGGTTTGGTTATCTCTAATTATCCATCCGTTTGAGGATGAAAAGTGCTGTTGAAATTCAATTTTGTTCCCATGGCTACTTGTAGGCTTTTCCATAAGTGAGACAAAAATCTAGGGTCATGGTCAGAAACAATTGAAATTGGGGTTCCATGAAGCCTAATAATTTCCCCCACGTACAACTTGGCTAACTTTTCTAAGGAATAGGTAATCTTAATGGAAAGAAAATGAGAAGATTTAGTTAGCCTATCAATAATTACCCAAATAAAATCATTACTATTTGAACTCCTTGGTAAACCTGTCACAAAATCCATAGTTATATATGTTACCATTTCCACCCAGGGATAGGTAGGGATTGTAGTAATCCTGATGGTTTCTAATGTTCATTTTTTATTTGTTTATAGACCAAACACTAAGATACAAATTTCACTATCTCCCTTTTCATGTTATTCCATCAAAACACTTCTCGAAGATCTCTATACATCTTGATATTTTTGGGATGAAACGTGAATCTTGAGTAATGAATTTCCTCCAAAATTTTCCTCTTCAGTTGGGCATCACATGAAGCACACACTCTATTTCCAAACCTCAATATATCATCCCATATCACAAACTCCATTCTCTTCCCTTCAATAACCTCTTATCTAATCTTCTTCAGTTGTGGGTCATTTACTTGTGCAATTTTGATCATTTTCGTCAATATGGGTTGTACTTGTAAGTTTTAAATTATTCCACCTTTATTATAAATACAAACATCTATTCCCATACTTCTTAAATCCTTCAACAGAGCCTCCTGGTTTGTAATAAGACATGTTAAATTTGGTGTAGACTTCCTACTTAAAGTGTCAGCTACTACATTAGCTTTCCCTGGATGATAATGAATACTTAAATCACAATCCTTCATCAATTCTAACCACCTCATTTGTCTCATGTTCAATTCTTTCTGAGTAAATATATATCTCATACTCTTATGATCAGTATAAATCTCACAAGTTTCACCATATAAAGAGTGTCTCAAAATCTTAAGAGCAAAAACTACAACTGTTAATTCTAGGTTATGGGTTGGATAATTCTGCTCATATGGTTTTAACTGTCTTGAGGCATGAGAAACTACTTTTCCATTTTGCATTAACACACATCCTAAACCATTTTTAGAAGCATCACTATACATCACCAATCATTTCGTACCTAAAGGAATAATCAAAATTGGGGCAGTCACTAATCGATTCTTAAGTTCTTGAAAACTTTTCTCGGTTTCCTTAGAACATTCATATTTTACCTTCTTTTGTGTTAACCTAGATAGAGGTTTGGCAATGCTAGAAAATCCTTCAGCAAATCTTTGATAATAACTTGCTAATTTATGGAAACTACGAATCTCTGTCACATTAGTTGGTATAGGCCAATCTATTATAGCCTCGATCTTTTGAGGGTCAATCAACAGTCCCTCCTTGGAAATGAAATGTCCTAGAAAAGAAATGCTAGGCAAACAAAACTCACACTTCTTTAATTTTGCATATAATTTTTTTTCCTTAGGATTTGTAATACTATCTCTAAATGCTTCTCATGTTCTTCAATACTCTTAGAATAAATAAGGATGTCATCAATAAAAACAACCACACATTGATCCAAATATTTCCTAAACACTCTATTCATCATATCCATAAAATCGGTTGGTGCATTAGTTAGTCTAAATCGCATTACAAGAAACTCATAATGACCATATCTAGTACAAAAAACTGATTTTGAAATATCACCTTCCTTAATCTTCAATTGATGATAGCCTGGCCTGAGGTCAATCTTAAAAAATACTTGCGCACCCTATAATTGGTAAAATAAATCATCTATACGAGGTATGGGTATTTATTCTTAATGGTAACCTAGTTCAGTTCACTATAATCTATACATAAGCTCATCGTTCCATCCTTCTTTTTAACAAATAATACTAGAGCACCCCAAGGCGATATACTTGGTCTGACAAAACCCTTGTATAAAAGGTCTTCTAATTGAACTTTTAACTCTCTTAATTTTAAAGGCGTCATACGATATGGTGGTTTTGAGATTGGTATAGTTCCAGGAATAAGGTCAATGGTAAATTCTATTTCTCTATGGGGAGGTAGACAGAGTAAATCATCAAGGAAAACATCCATAAATTTCTTAGCAATAGGAATATCTTTTAATCTAGTCTCTATCGTTTGCAAACTAGTAACAGTTACAAGATATCCTTGACATCCCTTCTTAAGAAAACTATAGGCCTGCATGCCAGAAATAATACACATCGGAGATATGATGCCAGTTCCTTCAAAACTAAATTTTGGTTGGTGAGGGATTTGGAAAGTAACACTCTTCTCAAAACAATCTACCTTATCATGATATGATGCTAACCGGTCCATCCCTAAAATGACTTCAAAATCTCTAATGTCTAAAACTATCAAATCAACAAATAGTTTATGACTATCAATATCTATGGGGCAAGCCTTGTGTACTAATTTACCCATTAATAAATCACTGGAAGGAGTGGAAATGTGTATTTTATGCTCCAGGGGTTCAGGCTATTTATGAAAGAGATTTAATACATGTATAGATACAAATCAATGGGGGGGGATGAGGATCTATCAAAGCTTGAAAAGTTTGTGCACATACAGAAAGTGTCAGACAATAGAAGCTTGGGTATTAGAAAATGCAAAAACTCTACCCTGTCTACCTTGACCCTTCTTTTCACTTGAAGGCTTTATCAGAACCCTTTCTGGGGTTGGGCAGCCTTTTATCTTATGTCCTTTTTGTCCACATCTAAAATAAGCTCATGGATCCTTATAACAAGTCGCCCTCCATGCATCTTTCTACATTGCTAACATAACTGGTTATTATACGGTTTGTTATCACTAGATCCCCCAACGTTGTATGTGTTCCTAAAGAAATTTCTATTATTCGGGTTCTTTCCTTTTTGTTCCCCAAACTTCCTCTTGCCATCTCTAATTCGATTGTACTCCTCAACATTCCTCTCAGCTATTATAGCCCTAGTCACGACGTTAATATATGATGTTAATTTCAAGATCGATATTCAACTACGAATATTTAACCTTAACCCACGCTCAAACTTCTTGGATTTTAAAACATCCTTTGCCACCACATGATGTGCAAAATAGGATAACTCAGTAAACTTTACCTCGTATTGCCTAACCATCATATTCCCTTTCACTAGACTCATGAAATCCGCTCCCATTTCATCTTTCATCGTTTCAGGAATATATTTCTCATAAAACATTACTAAAAATTGATTCCAACCTATGTAAGTATTCCTCTCCTCGTGTATTCTCTTAGTCATTATCCACCAATGTTTGGCTTCACCTTCTAACATAAACGCTGCAAATGAAACTATTTATTCATTTGTACATTTAAGAACATCGAGTATCTTTTCCATCTGCATAACCCAACTTTTTGCTTCGGTGCAGTTAGGAGTACCTTTAAAAGATGGCAGATTCAACTTCTTGAGTTGTTCAATAGTACATCTACTTAGTTCAAGATTCCTTGGTACTCCATTTTTCACTTGATGCTCTACAATATTTGCTAGACTTTCAATCACCTTGTATGCACTTTTTAAGTTTTCTATACTCGAATCACTAGTTCCCGTAGTTGATCTTCTCTTGGTCATTTTCTACAGTCATGGATAAACATCAGATGTACTATACTATCTCAAGATTGCAAATTAGAAGACAAATTATAAATAATATAACACATAGGGAGGGTTATCACATAAGTTTGATATTTAATACTATCTCCAAAGAACAGAAACTTGAAATCTATAACGTTCGAAACAAATGTTCAGTAGTCTATGGCCTCATAACCTATGCTCTAATGCCACCTCTATCACAACTCCGACCCAAAAATAGTAAGGAACGAGTGTCTTGACATTCCACCAAGGCAGTCAATTTTCTGGACTTAAAAATTTTCTCTTAAAATATATGTAGTGAAAATAAAATCTCATGGTTATGAATCGTAAAATACTGAAAATGAAGGAATTACATTGTGATATCTTTCTGAAGGAAACTTCATTTATATTAAAATATCAACGAGTTACAACTTGATACAAAATTTAAAATCTTTTAATTAAAGAGCAAAACATGTTATATCTAATAAAATAAACTTCACTTAATGTAACAAAAAGAGCTCTGAAAGCTAAATCTTCAACATAGTCCTTTTACGTTCCATCCACGAGTATAATTATTTCGATAAAATGGTTATTTATATAACATCATCTAAAAGTCGAATGAGATTCAATCCCCAAACATTCTAGGGTTTTTCAAAAAATTGATACCTATTTAAATCAAAAGATAAGGCATATACATATGTGAATAGGAACTTGAACTAATATATATAAGGTAACTTATAGTATATATTTTCAGAATAATCAGTTCGGAACATAACAAATAAAGCAATTGAGTAATATGTCAATTCTTCAGTTTTAGCGGCCATGTATGCTCTAATACCCAGACATATAGTGTTACCAAATGTTTCCAATCGGCAATCACAGACAGAGAATCATGACTTCTGCAACAACGCCTTGTTCAGGGCACACCAGCGATAAACTAGTTGGGAAGGTACCACCCAAATATTTCCACTAGGTTTTCAAGCCAAACATAGTAAGAGAGTTTCCATAGGCCGAATCAATAATTTCAGAATTCAAATCATATATTTATATCGAGAGATATACATATATAACAAATTATGGAATCATCGTTATTAGATGTATTTTGAGAATAAAAGCATTTCACAAAATATATATAGTTTGCATAATATTATAAAATCAAAATACGTAAGAAATAGCATAGAGTACTCACCTATAATAGAGGCTCAAAAATGCAAATATTGAGTCTTGGATCACATGTTAATCTAATAAATACAATAAAGATTTAATTACGTATTCGAAATAAACCCGATTCTAAATATTATGTTTTAATCCTAAAATAACTTACTGTAAAAGGTTACTAGAACCATTTTCTCAATTTTTAATATTCACTCATCGTATTTTAAGAATTTGTAAGAGAGTAGTCTAATTTTGGGGAAATATCGAATTTTAGCACGTGTTTGTTGCGCCTACGTATCTGTTATACTCGGAATCAAAGTCAGCGTAGTTCATGGGTTCGTACTATTCGCCAGAAAACTCATTGTGGTTGTTTTTCAGAGAGGTGGGAGGTGTTGAAACTTATCTCAAAACTCTTTTCCAAAACTCTATTCTCGAGCTCTCTAAAAACTCATAAGATAATAAAATGACTCTTCCACTCCCAAGAAGCTCTCTTTCAAATGTATGGGGGTGAGGATTATTTATATCAAAGCCAACCCAAGTGGGTCGCCACATGTCAAATGACCCGTGGTGACACATGTCCTATTTTAAGTGGCATGTGTCCCATAACATATGTCAAAACTCTCAATACTAGAATATTGTCTAGTTAATACGTAAATAATACACAAATACGCGTGATATGTTCGACACGCATAATAACACTCCAGTCGCATAAACACATGGACTTTTTTCAATTTTAATCATCTCTAATCTCATTTAATAATTTAAAGAGAGGCTTATCATTAAGCCCCTCCTACATTTGCCCCCTCGTACATATAGTTGATATATTGATACATGTCTGAAATATATCGACTGTATGTACTAAACAACTGTAGTCATTTTTCATATGTTCGATCGACCATGGAATCGTGGGTAATAATCTCGTACCTCATTTAATCTTGATTATGTACTTTTACCTCATATCTCACATTTTATGATATACTACAGTCTTATATTTCATATCTCAGTTACATGATATACATCAATCTCATATCACATATCTTAAATCTCAATTATTTTTTAGGCTTTGATCTCATAGGTTATTCCGAAGGACCTCATTTATCATTCTTTTCATATGAATGATATACTATAAGTGTTGCCCCCATTCCTATTTAAATGAACATGCACCCACGATTTTACTGTGGTTGTTCGTAACTCTGCTTTTGGAAAAAAGTATCATCATGGACACATAATAACTACTTTAGCATTCTCTTTTATCATTCTTAACTAAGCTTGGGGAAAGTATTATTACGGTTTATATAATAACTACTTCATTGTCCTTGTTTAATCTTTTAGTGCATGCACATGTTTTTTGACTTGTTTTAATCACGGTGAGGTTTCTTGTGCATGTATTTATTATTGACTCGCTCAAATTACCTCTTTTTAATGTTTTTCACAAACTCACACCTATAAGGTGACTTAATGATGAAAACACACTTGTTAAGGTTTCTCGTAAACTCCACCGTTAGAGGTGACTTAACAATGAAAACACACTTGTTAAGGTTTTTTGCAAACTCCACCATTAGAGGTGACTTAATAATGAAAACACTTGTTAAGATTTTTCGTAAACTCCACTTATAAACAGTGACTTAACAATGAAAACACTTGTTAAGATTTTTCGTAAACTCCACCTATAACGGTGACTTAACAATAAAAATACTTGCTAAGATTTTTCCGTAAAACTCCACCTATAACGGTGACACCCATAACGGTGACTTAACAATGAAAGCACTTGTTAAGATTTTTATAAAACCCCACCAATAATGGTGACTTAACAATGAAAATACTTGTTAAGATTTTCGTAAACTCCACCTATAACGGTGACTTAACAATGAAAACACTTGTTAAGATTTTTCATAAACTCCACCTATAACGGTGACACCCATAACGGTGACTTAACAATGAAAACACTTATTAAGATTTTTCGTAAACTCACCTATAATCGGTGACTTAACAATGAAAACACTTGTTAAGATTTTTCGTAAACTCCACCTATAACGGTGACTTAACAATGAAAACACTTGTTAAGATTTTTATAAAACCCCACCAATAACGGTGACTTAACAATGAAAACACTTGTTAAGATTTTTGTAAAACTTCACCAATAACGGTGGCACCCATAACGGTGACTTAACAATGAAAATACTTGTTAAGATTTTTTTTTGTAAACTCCACCTATAATGGTGACTTTGTAAAACTCCACCAATAACGGTGACTTAACATTGAAAACACTTGTTAAGATTTTCGTAAACTCCACCTATAGTGATGACTTAACAATGAAAACACTTGTTAAGATTTTTCGTAAACTCCACCTATAACGGTGACACCCATAACGGTGACTTAACAATGAAAACACTTGTTAAGATTTTTCGTAAAATCCACCTATAATCGATGACTTAACAATGAAAACACTTGTTAAGATTTTTCGTAAACTCCACCTATAACGGTGATACCCATAACAGTGACTTAACAATGAAAACACTTGTTAAGATTTTTGTAAAACTTCACCAATAATGGTGACACCCATAACGGTGGCTTAACAATGAAAAATTTGTTAAGATTTTTTTTGTAAACTCCACCTATAATGGTGACTTAACAATGAAAACACTTGTTAAGATTTTTCGTAACTCCACCTTTAACGGTGACTTAACAATGAAAACACGTGTTAAGATTTTCGTAAAACTCCACCAATAACGGTGACACCCATAACGGTGACTTGACAATGAAAACACTTGTTAAGATTTTTCGTAACTCCACCTTTATCGGTAATTTAACAATGAAAACACTTGTTAAGATTTTTCGTAAGCTCATTCTTCTGTATCACTTTCTCAGAACGGGAGTCCATACCTGTCGAATGACAAACCGAGCGTGGTCCTTCGTCTGTTTGCATCAATGACCGATTTCTCCGTACGAATCATGCCACAACGACCGTGGTTCAACCACTTACCAATTTCATCGGGTTTTTTGGAATATAATACACTTCTGAAGAAGACTTATCACAATACTCACAAAGTTCTTATAATATGATGTCATCTCTGAAGGATGACTACGACTTTATTAATCTCTAAGTGACAACTATTTTATCTGTCTAAGCTCTTGGCGAAAGAAGTTGAAGAAACTTTTGTAATGGCCTACTTGGATGTTGTTATACTCTGAAGGTTCATCAATCTAACCTTGTCGCGGATGATGTCGAAGAAGCTTTAGACTACAAGCTACGTTACATCATAATATCCATCTGTCCCCTTTATTTTCTTTTATCTCAAAATAAAATAAAATAAAATACATATATCATTTACAATTTCCACCTGAGCAGAAAAATGAAAGCAACCAAATTATTACATTTCATGGGGTGTATCTCAAACTATCATATCTTTGAACAATGACTTGATATTTGCATCGCTCAATATCTTCTCATTCAGAAGCCTCTGCAAAATAATATCTTTTTGACACAATAATATAATATTGCAAATTGTTAGTAAAACTCACGAAATATCTAAGTACAATTCTCATCATCCCCCCTTTATTTGATTTTATTTGATGTAATAGAATAAAAGTTAAATAAAGTCTGGGAAAATTTGTGTAATGAATCATAACCACCCATACTTGTAGATGTATCGTGCGCAATTTAATGTCTTTTGAGAACGCACTATATTAAATTAGAAGGTGTATGTAATCTCATTATTAACCATGAGTTGTAACATACTAAACACTTTCATAAATTATTCATAATTTATGAAATAAACATCTAATACATTTGCAAGATTTTTTTTCTATGAAATATCAAATAGTATTCACTGTGCTCCCTCAAAATCATTTTTAATTTTATGCAATGGCACGTAAAGATATCTTACCATGAATCATAATATTCTATTTTGTATCACAAAATACTGGGACACATACACTGACTCAAACATATGCAATTCTTAAAAAAATAAATCATTTTGACGTAATTTATTGATCAAATAATCTTGCACTTTATTGTATGAATCGATCAAATAAATATTTAATCGCCCTTTGTAATAAATGGCCAACCACCTCAAAGTATAGTAAAAAAACTCAGATGTAGTTCAATTACTTGCACCTATTCTTGTGTGGGTCCATCAACAGACCTGCGTGTGTACTATTAACCGACTGGTATAGAAGTTGTAGCCACATAACTATTTAATACCCGATAAAATCTTGATATCTATTATTTATATCCAAAACATTAAATGCTCCTGACAACTCAGAAACACCATAAACAAGGTATATTGGAGCTTTTATACGGAATTTTTGGAATATGGGAGTTTTTTTGGAATTGAAGGTGAAACTACATTGTTAGATTACTATCACGTTTTAGGAATATCCAAAGGAACTACTCGTTTAATCTCTCAGCAGCAACGATTGATCGATTTTCATACCCATGATGGGTAGACTGAACCCGGTTAGGTGGGTCGGTTCAAATCTCCGTTGTAACTCTTAGTGACGTCTAGCAACCAAGGTCTTGCCAGATCAAGTTATGTCAGGTTTTAAGCTCCCACGGGTTTCCAGATAAAGTTAATGTCGGTGTCCCGATTTACACCAAATCAAGTTGGGTTTTTTCAGATGGTGAATCAAAGAAGTAGTGATGGTCTCTTACTAGTCTAAGCTACATCGGGTAAAGGCTCCTTGGAATGACCTCCGTCGGTTTCTAATCGAGGTCTGCCAAATTTTTCAAGCTCCCACGGTGGTTTTGTCAAGGTTTCGTGGGATTTCAAGTTCCCACGGTGGTTTTGTTTATTTGGGTAACAGGAAAGGTCTTCTACCAGTTCGAGTTTCATCAGTTAGAGGTCCTTCGGAGAAAGTTCCATCGGTTTTGGAAAAAAAAAACTCAGGTGAATCCATTGAATTCTTTGCCGGATCTACACATACACATGAAAATGGTCGCTAGATTTTGAGTTTCTTCGAAAAAGTATTAAGGTTCCATCCGAGCTCCATCGGAGCAATGCTCCGCCGATTTCTGCTGGCGTGAGGTTCCTCGGAACAAAGTTATTTGGCCTTGGTTTCTCAAGAAAATAAGTTAGTCAAAAATTTTATGCTAGTTTAGTTGTATAATTTCTCACCCAATATGTATAATGCAACATGGAAAATAACAAAATATATATCTTATCATCCCATACTATTACAGAAAACACTTGCTAGGGGATGTCAGTGGCCGGACTAGGCTTTCGGCCTTTTGTACTAAAGGATAACTTCAATAACGATACTGCCAACATGATCTTGGGATCTACGCTTCCTCGTACAACTGAGAAAGAGGACAGCCCCAGCTGGGGCCCCACCGTTAATGGTAAATTCACCATAAAATCATGCTACGAAACGAAAGTCAAGTTCGACCTTAACACCTCCTCGCTTATAAATTGGAAGAGCATTTGGAAAGGCAATATCCCCCAAAAATTTAAAACATTCCTTTGGCTCATTCTTCACAATAAGATCCTTACTAATTGCCAAAGATTTAAAAGACGCCTAACCGACTCTAAAAAATGTGATTTTTGTGCGCTCGATGAAGATATTGAACATGTACTTAAAAACTGCCATCTTGCCAATGCCGTTTGGAGGTCTATCTACACTCCTAGAGTGTGGGATTCCCACCATCAATTGAATTTTCTTGATTGGGTTAAAAACAATATATGGGACAATCCCAAACTGAATGGCGAACTTATATTTATATCTACTTTATGGAATATCTGGACTGCGCGTAATAAACGCATTTTTGAAAAGATTGATTTCACCCCGGACATGGTTTGTGATAATTCCAGAGCCTTGGCTAAGGAGTTGGCATATTGTGCCAAACCACTCTCTGTCACAAACCATATCCCGAGTAAGATTACTGACACTATTTCGAGTACTTATCATGATGCAGGATATGAGATCTTCACTGATGGATGTTATGACCCATTCAGCAGAATGGGTGGGTTTGGTGGCATGGTGAGCAATAACGAGCAATGGTGGATCCTGGGATTCAACGGTAAGATCCGTGGTGAGAGCAGTCCACTAAAAGCCGAGTTCGTCGGCATTCTCCATGGGCTGAACCTGGCCAGAATTAAGGGATGGACGGGTGCACCATCCGCAGTGACTGTCTCGATGCCGTGCAAATCCTCAATAGACGTGACCACAGAAATCATCCTCTCACCAACATTATCGAGGAATGCATTGTTATAATGGGAGAAATGAAGATCGGTGTCAACCACATTAGGCGCACCAATAACATGTGGGCGGATGGTCTGGCCCGACTTGGTAGACAACAGGTGCACGACTACACTGAATACGAGGAGACCCCGGAGGCCCTATTCTGCCTTCTTGAGCATGAGGACCCGAAGAACACGAGGATAGCGATCCAGGCATGCATTGACCCTACTTACCGCATAGCCACCTTTGGGAGCTATGCTCTGGATGACAAGGGACAATGGAAAGGTGGGTGTTACGGAAAACTCAGAGGCACCCCATCCCTGCTTCGTGCACTTATGGAGGGACTTTTCCACAGTCTGAATATGGCCAGAATGCGGGGATGGAAAGATGTCATGGTGGAGACCGACTCCCATGAGCTCATTGAGATGTTCAAGGGGGTCCAATACATCGAGTCGGACTTTGAGAACATAAGGATCGACTGCTATGAGAAAATGCGGTTTATGGGAGCTGACTTCATCTATTCGCACCCGGGAAGGATCCGTGGTGCCGATTGGTTGGCACGTGAGGCTAAGCTCCAAGAAGAGGAAATCGTGGAAATTGACGAGGTCCAGATTGGCATGCGTTGGATTCTCGAGAATCCTATGATATAGTCTGGGGTTGCTTGTCTGCCTGTTGAGCCCATGCTATTTGTTTTATGATTTTCTTTGCCTCGATGGCTTATGTTTCTGTATGATGTAAAAAAAAACTTTAGCCGTTTATCTTTCATTGTTAACCAAAAAAAAAAATAAAAGGTTGTCCATGTACTACATATATTATTTTTAATCAATCTATGACAGGTACTGACTACATGTACTGTACATTTAGAAAGTATCTCAATATATTAATATAATAGTGTAAAGATCTTTGACTTGCACTGTTTCCATTGTAATCTTTTGTCATATATGTTTGTACACGATTACAATGTTCAGTTAATAAGAAATATAATATCTATTGAAATCAACTTCAAATCTTTATTTTCAAGTTTCAATGCTTGGTACTCTCAGGACTATTTTTTTAGGCGTAGGTGACAATTGCAGGCTGACAACCGCCTACTCTACAAACTGCTATCAAACTCACGTGAGTATGCAGCTTGATATTCTTTTTTCTTGTATAATTATTTACACAGACACATTTTCAACGTCATTAGTCTGGTATTAACACAAAGTTATTTCTGAATTACACATGAAAATCTATTAACTAGATAGATAAACTACTGAGCTCACCTTATATGGTGAAATAAATATGTTTTTAACATCTACGAATATTCTCATTAAGAATGGTAATGAATCATACTAATGCACTACGTAAATCATGTAGTGTCTTTTAAACATTGATGCAAGTCATGAAATTTTATCAAAGCTTACTAATAAGATTATATTTCAAGGAGAGAGGTTAAAATACTTATCTTGAAATGGCATAATATGAGTATCTTTTGTGTTCATGACCAGAAGGTTTTCTTATCAACACCTTTCTTCATTTTCACCAAGTTTTCGTGTGCGAATGAGGCGTTACACGATAAAAATTGTGAATACCTCCCCAGCAGAGTCACCAAATGTAAAAGAGTAGTCTAATTTTGGGGAAATATCGGATTTTAGCACGTGTTTGACTTGAGCAACTTCGATTGCGCCTACGTATCCATTATACTAGAAATTAAAGTCAGCGTAGTTCGTGGGTTCGTACTATTTGTCGGAAAACTCATTGTGGTTGTTTTTCGGAGAGGTGGGAGTTGTTGAAACTTATCTCAAAACTCTATTATCAAACTCTCTAAAAACTCATAAGATAATAAAATGACTCTTCCACTCCCAAGAAGCTCTCTCTCAAATGTATAGGGGTGAGGATTATTTATAGCAAAACCAACCCAAGTGGGTCGCTACATGTAAAATAACCCGTGGTGACACATGTCCTATTTTAAGTGGCATGTGTCCCATAACATATGTCAAAACTCTCAATACTAGAATATTGTCTAGTTAATACGTAAATAATACACAAATACGTGTGATATGTTAGACACACATAATAACACTCCAGTCGCATAAACACATGGACTTTTGTCAATTTTAATCATCTCTAATCTCATTTAATAATTTAAAGAGAGGCTTATAATTAAGCCCCTCCTACAGAATTCAACTCATAGTTCTTCCTAATCAGTCGGTTCCCAGTAGAGATGGAGGGTTACAGGGGCACCACTTAAATACCATCTCATCTAGAAAAATACTTTTCGAATTTATTCCCAGTAGAGAGGGAGGGTCATAGGGGCACCACTTAAATACCATCTCAACTAGACAGAATTTCACCTGGACTGACTTTGGAATTACTTAAATGAGATTCCACAACAACGAGCAATTACTTACAAATATCATTTTTAAAAGAGTATATATATATATTTTCAAACAAGTTTACATATTTTGAAAATAAAATCAATTTAGATTGTTTTCAAATTTTAAGTTTTCATTAGTGGAGCCTTTAGTGTATTTTACTAGCATAACTACTAAGTAAAGCTATAAAACACAAAATTAAAACTATAAAAATGCATTACAACATTTAAATAAAATCATGCCTACGAAACGAATTCTTTCTTCAAAATTATAGAACTCCTTCTTAAGAAATTTCCCAAGCTTTCTATCACTCTTTCTTACTATAATTCTCAAGGAATTGGTGTGAGTTATAAATGATCCCAAAGGCCCTATTTATAGGTTTCCAAGGATATTACGGTGTTGACACATGTCTAATGACTAGGCTTTTTGGAGCGGTGACTCAATGCCGAGGTGTCGCATTTCGAAGTGGTCTTGCAGTATTAATATCACCAAATGATGATAAGTGTTTTATCTTTGTCTCTGAAGACGACATGTGAAAGGTGGTGGTGTCAAGCATGAGGTGGAAAAGTGTTAAGGGTATATGAGTAATTTTACACGTGAAGCGTATTTTTGTAATTTCACAATAAGTTATTTTCTAAATTTTCTTAGTAGTCCCTGAAAATATTTTTTTTACAAAATGGCCCTTTTATATTTTAATTTTAGTCCTTAAAGTTTTATAAAATTATATTTTCTACCCCAAAACTTATTATATACCTTAAGATATGTCATAAGACTTCGATTTGATCCAATTTACAGTTGATTCTTCATATTTAAAAATGGAGTTTGTTATATTAATAGCCAATAATATCACATATCTAATAATACAACATGTATAAGATAATAAGTAACACATGAGTGTAAAAACAAACTATATATATGAGCATATAAAATTGGGTCATTACAGTAACACTATCCCTCTAGTAATAGAAGGCCAGTGGTAGAAGGGCTATGTGAAACGGAGCCCTATAAAATGTAAGACGGAGGCAACAAAGGCAACATAAGCTTTAGTCATGCATAAGAGCTTAGACAAAAGAAGAATCTATAAATAAGTAAAAATCCGATATCTTTAGGGATGAGGCAATGGAAGTCCCAGCTACAGGACTTCCCACTGCAGAGGAAGCAGGAAGTGGGGTAGTGCGACTGGGGGGAGTAGTCCCCTGCACGTGCGTGCGGATGAATGCATCAAAATAGGTCTAAGAGGCAATAAATCAAAAGAATTTATAGAGATTAATTATTACCCGAACAGAGAGAGAGGATAAAAGAGAGTCCCTCTTAGTAGTGGGGTACACATAAGAAAGATACATGGTCAATAAAAACAAAATATGTTAGTAAACATTATATAAGTAGAGAGGAAGGGAATTTCTAGAATAGGCAAGACAAACATCTCTATCCAAGCCTAGAGAAAAAACAAGCATGGAGTTCCTTTCCCTTGGAAATGGTGCTCGGACTAGAAGAGCAATAAGCGAGGGGGTAGCCCTCAACTCTAAGGAAACAGCCGCCCCAATAGAAGAAGCCTGTGCAAAATCATAAAATTTTAAGTTCATGAAATATAAAGCAAAAATTTAAGAGATATTAAATAAAGAGTTGAGCAAAGAAATAAAAAATAAAATACTTGCAATATCTGGGAGAGTGTTTTTCCTATAAGGTCGTTTCCCGATCATAGGGCTCGTGGTGGTGGGGGAGTATATCACGGCATCATCATCACTATCAGACTCACTCAAAACTGGCAATAAAGTGCAAGCGTTAGGCTGATGATCATCAAGAGGATCATGGACACTCAAGTCATTTGAATAAGAACTGTTGTCATCATAGGAAGGGGTGCTTCCATAATAAACCAGTTCCTCTTCAATTGAATAAAAAGGGGAACTAACAGGTGAAACCTCATGGCTAGAAGTTTCACTAAGTAAAGAGGAGTTAGCTAGAGTACTTTTAGTGAATGGGATGGATGAAATGGGTGGATCCTATATAGAAATTTCCAAGGCTTTGTAGCCTTGCTCATGAACTGTTCGGTAGGTCTCCTCCACCCAATGGGTATTGGTATCTGACCCTTGGTCTAAAACAGCAGCAACCTTAGCACCAACTTTCTTCTTCTTTTTGTTGGCTCTAGTCTTCACATGGGAAGGAGGGGAAAAATAATCCTTGATTGTAGTAGGAATGAAGTTTAACACATTAGTGTCAGGATGTTTTCTTTTAGAGCAGTCTTTGGACTTGGCCTTTCCCTTCCCCTTACCCTTTGTCTTGACAGGTTGAGGCTTGGGATTCTTTGTATAAATAGACTCATCGAGTAGAGGTCTCACTAGAATAGGGGTTACCTACTCGAGGGGGGTCTCTGTGACCGTGATGCGATACCACACCTCTTTCTGGGACCTATTACTCCAAGTATTTATTATTGTTTGGGATCTTCATGGGGATTGTCTCACGAGTAACAACCACCACACAATTCTGAATTAGAGACACCTGCCTTTGCCATAAACTAAACCATGAATGAGTGAAGGAAGGCAGGTAGTCTCGAGCAGGCACAAATAAGACACTAAGGCCATTATTTATATGCAGCATCTCCTCAAAAGTAAAAGTGGCATAGCCATAAAAGTACAACTCTAAAGGGGGAGTGCTTCAATGGTTGGCGGGAAAGTGGACGCCTAAATCAGACCCAAACTATCTCCTCACCCTCTCAGATTGGTAAAATTCCACACCTTGACCCAACTCAGTCAAGGAGGGAAGAAGCATAGTCATCACAGAGATGTGGGGGAAAGTAAAAATAGACTCCACATCAAAAGGATAGTATAAGGTACCTTTGAAAGCTGAGAAAGGCCCCCACGTGAAAAACACCCACTCGCTTGAAATAAGGGGGAAAATCCATCAAAAGTATCAATTAAAGGGCCCAAGGAGATCTTGGGGGATTTCCTATGCCATCTTAAAATTTAATCATCCTCATTGTGACAGACCCTCGCCTTTGAAGCAAAGTTAGGAAGCCTCTCGAAAAGAAAATCCCTTAAAATAAAAGAGTTGGTAAAATGATAACATCATGATGACCATAATATCGTTCCATATCGACATGATAACGGTATATACAAGTGTATATAGACCCTAAGGTAAGGGCTGCGAGGGGAATAACCCTCCCTCGAGAAAGTCTAACAGCCAGTCTGAAGAGCAACTCTCGAGGGGAGTCATCTGGCCTCTCTAGGAATAAGAACCTGCCCAAGAAGGTGATAAAAAATGCACCAAAATGTGAAGGGGACTAAATCCTGGTCCCATCCTGGCTCTTGGACCCTGCTCGAACTTTCGCCTTTGGGAAGGGGCTCAAAATCCCTAAACTAGTACCTCTTCCACTTTGCAAATGAGTGCTTGGTGGCGCCAGTCTTGTTGATAGAAAAATAACGAGATTATTCAAAAAGGGATGCATGAAGTTCTTATAATATCTCCTCCTCCTCGGTATCCTCAAAGCCATTGGTAAAAACATGGATCCCTAAATAAGGAAGACATGTTAACTCACAGATATCCTTTAAGGTGATGGTGAATTCACCCCAACCAGTTACAAAGGTGTGAGAGTCTCTATTCCAGCGAGAGGACAGCAAGTTAAAGGTGGTGGCATGTTTGGTTAGGTGCAAGCCTTTAAACTATCAATAGTTCTGTTGATAACAAGCCCCTCCATGATAGCCTTATGCGAGGGGGTGGTAAGGACATGACCTACCCAAAGGTCCAACTCGTCTAGGGAACCTCCACAAACGTTGAGATTAATGTTGGAATATGGGAAGTCGCCTTTATGCACTGTAAACCTAAGGAAATTATCGGCCAAAATGATAAGGGGATCGACGGATTCACCTTGGTCCACTTGGGGCCGCTCGATGATCTTAACAACGTACTCCTCGTTAGCAGAATTATAAAATATAGGGCGAGGGAATCCACTTCAAGTGACCCCCACCACTTAAGATTTCCATATTACATAAAATATCCTAGGGCGAGGGAAACCACATCGAGTGACCCCCACTTCCCAGGATTGACATAACATCGAAAAAGACTTAGCGCGAGGAGATCCGCCTTAAGTGGACCCTATGTCATAGTTTGATGCTACATAAAACGACTTAGGGCGATGGGATCCACTTCGAGTGGCCTCATCGATAAATTGACACCCAGAAATGACTTAGGGCGAGGGGGTCCGCAATGAGTGGCCCCATCCCCAAGATTATTACTCAGAAACTATTAAATTACTAATGATTATTTTCTTGTGGTAGCCTTAGTCAAGAAAGCAGGGATCAAGCAGGATATATGGGATCTCATGAGAGTTTTGGTCTCGTGGCTGAGAGACAAGGTTCATTGATCAAAGCCAAATCTCAACCTTTTGATACTTTAATATAGAGAGAATACTATTAGAGTCTAGGAGTCATTCAAGCACTCACAAAGCCTACATTTAGAATGAAAAAGTGAGTTGCCAAGAGGCTACTTACAAGTTCACTTTCTAAATGATCGTCAGCGAGTGGCACTCAAGGCCACTCCCAAGTTTTTATAAAAGTTTGTACAAAAAGTTACCGTTTGAAATTATATTTACCAAATCATATATTTTGGCATTATTATCCGACATATTTGATTTTTAACTTTAGTGTGCACCAGGTGTTTCCTACCAAAGGGGACAGGCGGTGATACTTTGTCTTTTATGTGACTTGTTTTCTTGATTCGTCGGTCGTTGTGGTCAAACTTCGGGTATCAAAATTCCCTTGAAATCACCCACAAGACTTGTTAAAAATTTAGTATCGTAGTAAATTCAGGTATCAATCCAATTTCAAGCGTCGAAATCGTTATCGTAAAAATTTGCAATTTCAATTTTTATAAAAAAATAATCTTTTGTGTTTTTAATTTTTTTAAATAAAAAATTACTTTTATAATTAAAAACAATTTCAAGGGAGAAAACTAAAATTTCTGCAATTAAAATGACAATGAAAAATTAAAGAGTAATCTAGTTTAGAATTTATGAGAAGAAACAAGAGATGTGATTACAGCGCGTAGTCAATTAATTTAATGTCCTAATTATTCAATTGAATAGTTTGAAATAATATTGAATTTAAAACTCAACTCTCGTTACAATCCTAAATTCAATTTTATATTTTTCAGCAATTAAATCAGTAATTTTCACTACATATAAAAAAAAAAATTGAGATTCATACTTGTTCTTACAAATTATCTCCTAAGATCAATTCACAAAAAATTGTATGGATCTTTGAATTGCACGTAAAGAATTAATACTTGAATTTAAGAATCGGACCCATCTCTAAGTAAAATCCTAAAATCAAATATCAATTTTCAACATTAATCTATTAACTCTTATTAAATAAATAAATTAGTGATTTTTCCCAATTTAATTAGCCTTAAACACATAAATGAACAATGTATTCAATTAAATAACTTAACATATGCGTTTCATCCCACCCTTTGAATGGGTTGTTTAGCCAGACATTATTGAAGATTCAGCACAAGCACAGTTAAATAACAAGAAATTAAAGAAGAGAGAAAGAGATATGATACGCATCAATTCCTTGTGTCAACTGTGTGTATAAACACACGTCCAAACTTGTCACAAAAACTCAGCTTGATTACAAAACTAAAATTAAAAACTGAACCTACAAATTTTTTCTAATCCTAAACTAAATTTTTTTAATTTTTTTCTGACTTTTTTCTATCCTCTGCAGTCTCTTTTTTTTTCTTTTCTTTATCCTGTTGTTGTGTGCCTATGTGTCTTATATGAGAGCCCCCTAATGAACTGCCCCTCCACTTTACTTATCACCCACGATTTTTGTTTGAGAAAGGAGATATGGGTGGGATTTTATTTGTCCAAGTCAAAGGTGGATTTAGGAGGGAAGCATATGGGTTTATCTTTGGAAAATTGGCAGGTGGATGGATTTCGGTTGGCTCGCGAGTTTTATGTTGGGATTTTGGGTTTGAAAATCGGGTATCGCAGTGGTTGTGGTGGAGATGGAGTTTATGTTTTGGTTTCCGGGTTCATGGGCACCCGGTTCAAAGGCACAGTTTGGATGTTTGGGTCGCCAAATGGGTTGCGTTTTTGGGGGACGTCGGGTTGGTCTGAGTTAAGAAATCGGGTTCGGGGCAGGTATGGTTTGGAGGTACACCGGAGTAGGTACCCGATCCGACAGTTGGCTCGCGGGTTTGTTGGGCGAGTTGAAGGTCGGGTTTGGTAGTGGTTGTGGTGGAGATAGGGTTTGTGTTGAGATTATGGTAGATGAGGGAGGAAAGAGGCAAGAGTGGTTACGGGTTTTGTTGTTAATGAATGAGAGAGAGTGTTGGGTGGTTAGAGGAAGAAGATGAAGTGGTGTAGTGATGTGTGGTAAGGTGTAGGATATTAGGGTGTGGGTGAGTGAGAGTTTACTATTAGTTTAGGTTTATGTGAATGTAGGGAATGGTGTGTGTGTATTTAATTTGGTCACCCAAAAAAAAAATAACCTAACTAACTAACTAAAAATAAAACTAACAAACTAAAAAAAATTAAAATAAATTGAAAAAATAAAATCTTAACCTAAAAAATTCAAATAATAAAACAAAAGAAATAAAATTAAAAATATCATAATAAAAAACAGAAGTCCTAAAAAAAATGTAAAATCTAATAAACTAAAAATAAACTTCTAAACTAATCCTAATAAAATAAAATAAATTAAAGACTAAAAACTAAAAATAAAATAACACAACATAAAAAGTAATATAAAAATAGAATATAAATCCTAAATAAAACCTAAAAATAAAAACGACTCTAAATAAAAGTAATAAAAATACAAACTAAACACATACGAGGCTCGGGGTATGGATTGGGGTTGATGTAGGCTTAAATTTGGTCCGGGGATAGGGTTTGGGGCATCGAAACTCATCGGTGCAAGGTCAAACTTGACTTCTGACTTCACGGTCGCTTTGAATTTCTTCATTTAACGCTCTTGACCGCGATTGAGTCGCAATTGACTTCATTTAGCATTATTTGATGTTCCGATTGATGATTGACCTGAAAAATAATAAAATACGGCATAAGGCCACTTTTAGTAAGAACGAGTGACAAAAATACATCTATTCGGGGTAAAAATATACACTTTTGGGTGCTTATCCCCAAAAAAGAACACTACTAGTCCTCGAGAGAAAACAGAGATAAGTAACGAAAAGTGTGACACTTTCGCAGGCACTGGTGATTGCACTTAGCATGTACAACAAGACGTTAAACCTATAGGTTGCCCTATAGGACGAGTGGTGTCTCGTGAGGGTTTGCAGTGAATCTACCCACAAAATTCAAAAATTTATTAGAATGCAGTTTCTTATTTCGAAGATGAAAAGCTATACTCCCCAACTTAAAAGGATGTCAAGGGATACCGTATTCAACTATCAAAGTATGGGATAAAAATTACTTAATACCAAAAGCGTAATCCTTCCTAAAATTCAGTGTGTGTAGTGTGAAATAATCTTAAGTATCATTAGAGTAATTCCAAGATCACCTATATAGGATCAACATTTTGACTTCAATTCTCACTGGATATATCTCTTTGAATCGAACTCTCTGAGAATTGGGTAAGTGTATCTCTCTAGTGTGTGAGGAGGTGAGTAAATGTAAACAAGTTCAAACGTCTCACACACTTTATAGAAAATAACGGATACATGAAAGAAATTTTTTCTCATGAAAGAATGTTAACCACTATGTTGAGAATGTCGAGTTATTAGCCATATAGGCTTCTCGTTTTCCCGAACACTTTACCAAGGGTTGAAAAATGTGATTTATGTAAGGTATGAGGGAAAATGAAGAAGATGAATGATATGATGTAAGTGTTTTAAGAAAATTGACATAAGAATAACTAATGTCTTCATTTTTTGGATTTATGATCGCATGCTTTCTTTTCTTCTTTTTTTTATTTATTTTTTTTCTCTTTTTTTATTGCGATGCATTTTTCTTTTCATAACGATAATGAAGACTATTTACATTGATAATTTCAAACACTCTTTTTCTCAAAAATGATGGTAGTAATGGGGAATGATATATGGATGGTATATGGGACATATATGGGTAAGGAAAACATGGGATGATAATAGGTGGAGTGAAGGGTAAAAATAGTAAGTGTATGGCAAAATCGATTTAGTGTTTGGGACAAACTACAAGACACATGTTTCTTACAACTCGAAAGTAATGTCATTCTAGTTGATTAAGCAAATTTTAAAAAATAATGAGACCATGCAACGACTAAGTGCGGTACCCAAAGAAAGTTGAGTCAACTTGTGACTCGGAGGGTGAAAAGCTCAAATCTCACGGGTTTAAGTCGCCACTAGTGATCTTTTAAGGCTCTCTTGAGAATATGATTACTCTTCAACTTTTGATTGTAAACGTGATAGTGTAAAAGTACCGAGTTTAGGAATTCATAGTGAAAATACGCTTTTAAGAGGTATTAATTAATTTAAGGTTAAAAGTGTAATTTTGGGGTCGAACACGGGTATTCCAAGATTTCTAAAAGAGAGATGATAGACAATTCATGTCATAAAATTTATTTTTAACTGCACAAAAATTTTAAAATCACTTGTTTCTAAAAAAATTCAAAAGAGGTGTGATTTTGATAAATTTTCCACCCCCAAAGGGAAATGAACACCGTCCTCAATGTTTAAAACCATACATAGAAAATAAAAGGCACAAGGTAGGAAAGATATTACCATAATGAATCGCTTATGAAATTTTTTCACATGGTGGATCAGGGATGGGACCTGAAGAACAAATGTGACACAAAAATATGTACAAGTCTATAAAACATGTGAAAATCAGTGGGTGATGTGAAACACCACCCCCAAACAGGATAAGACTCATACTCAGAAACAATGAACGACGAGCTGCCTCCCGGTAGCGCTAAGTTTAACGTCTTCATCCAGACCGATCGGAACTCACCCTAAGTATAAGAACAATGAAAATGCGTGGCAACAGAAAAACGGTTGATGATAATTACCCCCAAACAAGACTGAACAGGAAGTCTTCATAAATGGGGTCAACAAGGTCAATTTCTTCTATGTGAGTGGGGCCTAGCTCTAAGAAATGCTTCAATCATTGATCGTTGACCTGAAAGAGGCTACCATCCTTAGGATTTTGAACTGTGATGGCACCATAGGGAGTAACAGATTCAACAACAAAGGGTCCAGACCACCTTGTTTTTAACTTTTCGGGAAAGAGATGAAGACGGGAGTTATATAACAAAACTTTCTGACCAGGGTGGAATTCTTTGCATAGAATGCTTTGGTCATGGATCCACTTCATTTTGTCCTTGTACTTCTTGAAAAAATCATAGGCATCATTCTGTATCTCCTCTAATTCATTAAGTTAGAGCTTTCGATTAGGGGTGGATAAAAAATAGACTGACCCGAATGGACCAATTGGACCGAATCGAAACGAACTGAAAATTAAGGTTATTTTAAAATCGGTCCACACAAACTAAAAATCGATTAAATCGGTCTGGTCCACGGTCCACTAAATTTAAAGACCGGTTTCGATCGGACCAAATCGATTCCCATATATATATAATAAAAATAATATTATTATTTTCTTATATATAGTTTTTGAATTAAAGTAATATTATTGTTTTTCGTATAGAAATAATATTATTATTTTTGTATATATAGTTTGGACTAGACTGGCTGATAATTTTCTTGTCATTGCAAATTGTAACATTATAGCATATCAGGAAGGGCAAGTTTGCTTCCAGGTAATGATTGAAGACATTTAGGATCTGCATATGACTGAGTTGTGGCACTTGAAAGACTTATAGCATTAGGGTTGAATGTATCACGTTCCAGACATTCTAAAACACCTAGTAAGGACCATGTAAAACACTCCCACTTAAACAACAACCCAATCAATATTATGCGAGTTATAATCACAAACACAAGATTGGTTATCCCATAATTTTAACTTTTCAAAGAAAAACATTTATAAATATAACCCTGCATGCATCAATCCAAATTTCACATTTTCATTCGATAGTCCAAATCATGAAGATCAACAGTTCTAGGAAATGATAGTTGCA
Organism: Sambucus nigra; assembly: GCA_949130495.1. Taxonomy (NCBI): domain Eukaryota; kingdom Viridiplantae; phylum Streptophyta; class Magnoliopsida; order Dipsacales; family Adoxaceae; genus Sambucus; species Sambucus nigra. Next base: position 621,998,511 of record OX422210.1, on the reverse strand, counting down.
TACTCATATTTCTACTCTAAAAAGCATGGACACACGACAGGACACACAGGCATGGCATGTTACAGAAATCTAGGAAACAAAATTAAATATAATATATATTTTTTATTAATGAAAATTAACGTCATTTCAGTGACAATAAGAGCTCAAATCCACAAATTACAAATATGATAATATAAGAATTGCATATTTCATTATCAAGAACTCAATAACTACGTGAAAACAAAAAGTTCAAATCTCATAAAGAAATAATATCTAACAATAATACGATAATTTCAATCTTTCATTAGTTCTATGAGAAAATCAAAAAGTACCAATTTAGCATGTTAATTGTGTAGCAAAATAATGCATATACTTTAGTATGTCCAATGCACTGTGTAGTATATCGTAGAAAAACAATCAATTTAAACACATTAAAAACAAAATAACTGCTAAAAAAAAGACAGAGGGACATCATATATACAAAAGCGTACACATATTCTGAAAAATGGGAATAAATAATGAACATAGTAAATAGACATACATATATATATATATATATATATATATATATATATATATATATATATATATAGCAAAAAAATTATAATTTTTTACTGGAAAAAAGTAAATAAATGTAAAAGTGGACCGATTATTAACCGAACCGGACCGAAAATAGCCTAGACAGAATAAATAGGCTAAACCGATTAAATCGGTTTGAATTCGATCTTCTCAAATATAGGACCGAATAATTAGGTATGTCACTTAAAAAAGCCAAAAACTGGACCGAACCAGACCGCGCTCACCCCTACTTTCGATGGATGTTAGCCTCGTCGATATCAAAGTTAAGGGCTTTGACAGCCCAATAGGCATGACGTTCAATCTCGAAAGGTAAGTGGCATGGTTTACCAAAGACCAAGAGATAAGGAGACGTGCCAATCAGAGTCTTAAAAGCAGTACGCTATGCCCACAAAGCATCGTTCAAGCATAAGGACCAGTCTTTCCTATTAGGATTAACTATTTTTTCTAGGATTTTCTTGATTTCGCGGTTAGAAACTTCAACTTGACCACTACTCTGAGGGTGGTAAGAGAGACCAACTTTGTGGGTAACACCATACTTTTTCATGAGATGTTCAAAGACTCGATTGCAAAAAATTTCCCCCCATCACTAATGATAGCTTTGGGAGTTCCAAAACGTGTGAAGACATACTCTCTAAGAAAATTAACCATAATGCGATTGTCATTGGTGCGGCAAGCGATGGCTTCAATCCATTTGGAGACATAATCAACTGCAACTAGAATATATTGGAAACCATGAGATGAGGGAAAAGGACCCATGAAATCAATGCCCCACACATCGAAGATTTTTACGATGAGAATGGGTGTGAGAGGCATCATGTGACGACGAGAGATGCGCCCATATTGTTAGCATTTGGCACAAGCCTATCAGTATTGGTGGGCATCTCAAAAAAGAGTGGTCCAGTAGAAACCACTTTGTAAAGTTTTGGTGGAAGTTTTCTTGGAGCTAAAGTGGCCACCACAAGCACCATGGTGACAAAAGGAGAGAATACTGGATTGTTCATGGTCAGGAACACGGCGGAGAATGACTTGATCAAGGCAATACTTAAAAAGGAATGGATCGTCCTGAGAGTAAAATTTCACTTATACCATGAACTTAGAATGCTTCTGTTTCGATCAATGATTGGGCAGTTGGTCGGTAACAAGGAAATTAACGATATGATCATACCAAGGGGAGGTGGAGATAGCAAAAATTTTCTCATCAAGAAACGTTTGAAAAACAGGGACGGGATCAGATTTATACGTAACAATAATGCGAGAGAGATGGTCTGCAACCAAATTTGTGCACCCTTTCTTACTACGAATTTTGAGGTCAAACTCTTGAAGCAAGAGAATCCACTGTATCAATCGTGGCTTAGAATCCTTCTTTTGAGGAAGGTGCCTCGGGGCGACATGGTCAGTGTAAACGATGATAGGGGGGCCGATGAAATATGACCTAAATTTATCTAGGGCAAATACGACCGCTAGCAACTCCTTTTCGATGATCGTTTAATGAAGTTGAGCGTCATGGAGGGTTCTTTTATCATAATAAATTACGAGATGGCGCTTATCAACGCTCTGACCAAGTACAGCACCTAGAGAAAAATCAGAGGCGTCACACATGAGCTCAAAAGCTAGAGACCAATTAGGAGGCTGAATGATGGGAGTAAAAGTGAGCTCGTACATAAGGCACTCAAAATAAGTGACACACGTGTCGTCAAAGATAAAGGGAACATATTTGGATAAAAGGGTTGTTAAAGTTCGAGAAATTTTAGAAAAGTCATTGATGAAACGATGGTAGAAGCCCGCATGTCCTAAGAAGGAGCGAATGTCCTTAACAGACTTAGGAATGGGAAACATGGAAATTAAGTCGAATTTTTCTTTATCTACTTCAATACCATCGTGAGAGACTACGTGACCTAGAACAGTCCCCTTTTTTTACCATGAAATGGCATTTTTCCCAATTGAGGACCAATTTCTTTTCTTGACAACATTTGAGGATCATAGTGAGGTGAGAAAGGCATTACTCGAAGGAATAACCAAACATAGAAAAATCATCCATAAAGATTTAAAGAAAACGTTCTACCATGTCACTAAAAATTCTAATCATACACCATTGAAAAGTCGTTGGTACATTGCAAAGGCCAAAGGGCATGCAGGAGTAGGCAAAGTGTCGAACGAACATGTGAAGGTAGTTTTCTCTTAGTCTTTAGGGGCAATAGGAATTTAGTTGTATCCTGAATAGTCGTCAAGGAAGTAGTAATATGCATGGCTAGCTGAACGTTCAAGCATTTAGTCAATATAGGGAAGAGGAAAATGATCCTTGCGAGTGACAGCATATATCTTTCGATAGTCAATACAAATACGCCAGCTTATTTGCATACGGGTGGTAACAAGCTCATTGTCACTATTTTTTATGACTGTGACACCAGAATTTTTTGGTATGACGTGAATGGGACTGATCCACAGACTATCTGATATAGGGCAGATAATACCAGTATCGAGAAATTTTAAAATATTAGTGTGCGCAACTTCTTTCATAATAGGGTTGAGTCGACGTTGGGGTTCACGAGAAGTCTTGGCGTTCTCCTCCAAATGAATGAGATGACTACAAACATTGAGGTTTACACCATGAATGTCTAAAATGGTCCATCCTATAGCAGTGTTATACTGTGTAAGAGTTTGGACTAATTTCTCTTCTTGCGTAGGTGTCAAGTCGGAAGCAATGATGATAGGGTGATGGTTATTGAGGCCTAAGAAAGTATATTTCAACTCGGTAGGTAAGGTCTTAAGATCCAAACTAATAGGTGGCACGGGAGTGACATCAAACTCAGACGCATAAATAGAGTTCGAAGAACTATCAGTGCATGAAGTGGAGGAATCTCATGTGGCAGTGATTTCATAAGGTGGAACAGGATGATCCACAGAGTGAAGAGTATCAACATAAAGGGACACGAACGGAGGAGTGTCCATTATGAGAGTGGAATCTAACATGGCATTTAGTTCATAGATGGAGGAATCAATGTCAAAGTCGAATCCAAAATGAGCCAAACATTATTAGAGAGGGTCGGCAGGGTAAGTTTGGTCCAACATTTCGTTAACTAAGGAGTCAATCACACGCACCTCATCAATAGAATCGACATCAGTCTGTTGTTGCATAAGGTAGAAGATATTGACTTTGACAATCATGTTGCCAAAAGATATATTCATGGACCCGCCATGATAATTAATGATGGCAGTGGCAGTGGCCAAAAAGGGGTGACCCAATATGATAGGAGTATTGGTTGGGTCGGGCGCAGGAGTGTCTAAGATGATGAAATCCACAGGATAGTAAAAGTGCAAAACTTTTGCCAAAACATCTTCAACGATTCCTTTAGGTACTTTCATGGAACGATCAGTAAGTTGAAGAGTAACCAGTGTAGGTTTCATATTTTCTAAACCTAACTCAAGGTACAGGGAGTAAGGTAACATATTAACACTAGCCCAAGATCAAGTAAAGCACTAGAAGTGAAATTATTTCCTAATATGCAAGAGACAGTTGGACGACCAGGGCCTTTGTACTTCACAACACCGTTATCATGGAGAAGGGACATAGCTTGCTCAGTGAGGAAATCATCACGAAAAACATTGGTCCTATGCTTAACAGTGCACAAGTCCTTCAAAAATTTGGCATACAAAGGGACTTGTTAAATCGCGATAACGAAGGGAATGTTAATGTGAAATCTCCTCAAATTGTTAGGCTTTCTTAGTGGGAGCCAACCAATGAGGGAAGGGTGCTTTGGGAACGTAAACCGAGGTAGGTGCAGTAGGCTCTGACTCAGTGTGAGTTATGGATGATGGGGTAACCATAGGGATAAACTCTAAAGATGCAATAGGTGGGTTTGGGACATCACTGGTATCGTTAACACCATTATCAACTTGTTTTACCAAGCAAAGAGTAGACACCTCTTTCATATCCGCTTGATTATTGAGTGGAGTAGAAGTGGAACAAACCTCGTAGGCCGAGTCTTTGTCATTCCTCTTAAGGTTAGCAATGGGTTGACTGGGTAAATGACCCTTCTCTCGCTCAGACTCGTATTGGTTGAAACACTTCTCAAGCCATTGGAGGGCTTGACTCTGAGTGGTCATAAACTGAGCGAGGAGATTCTTGAGAGAAGAGGTGGATGAATTAGGCGGAGGGGCATAAGATGGATGGTGTACCAACTCATGCTAAGAATTAAGCGGTTGTGAATACTCATATGAAGGAGGGGGAATAGGAGCAAGCTGATTATTGTTGTTTGAATGTCCACCGTGGGGGACAAAGGAAGATGGAAAGTGAAGTTGATGGTAAGAAGCAGACTCATGTGGGACATGAGGGCGAGGTTGCCTTTTTCGATTGTGTGGAAACCCAGGGGGACCACCAACATGTTGTTATGGTTGGGAAGGATTGGAGTTGTGGTCGTACTTATAAGATAAATAGGGGTGGTTCCTATTTTTAGGATTGTAAGTAAACGACGGGGGAACGGGTTTCCTAGAGGTATCAAAGGCACATGCTTGGGCCATGGTGGGTCCATGATCATCATGAAGGAGGGGGAACAAATGATATAAATGATCTTGACTTAAACAGACACTGCAAGAAGAAGGACTAGAATCGTTGATATTCATCGCTTGTTTAGAAAGTGAAACATTTTGTTGCATAATACAATGAAGAGATTCAACGGTTTTAGTCAATAAGTGTAAGCTTTGTAGCAAAGTTTTAAAATCATGATCATTTTTTACCTCAGAAGTGTTCCCTACACGTGGAGGGTCGCAAAAACACATTGGTGCCCTCCCAATCTTGGGAGTCGTCGCCTAATTCAAGAAGAAAGTTATAGGCGGCAGTGGGAGTTAAATGCATGAACTTCCCTCTATGCATGGATTCAATCATGGTGCGAGCACAAGGGATAAGACCATTGTAAAAACTAGGGACTAAGCGACTTTTCTCGAGACCGTTATGTGGGCAACTATTAATATAGTCTTAAAAATGGCCCCACGCTTCACAAAACTATTCGGTAGGCTTTTGTTTAAAATCCTGAATCACTTGGCGCATTTCATTTATTTTTCCCATGGGATAGAACTTAGACATGAACTTCTTGACAAGTTGTTCCCAAGTTTAGATAGAATAGGGGGCAAGGAATGGAGCCACATGGATGCATTGTCGTGGAGAGAAAAGGGAAACAATCGAAGAAGAACATTCTCCTCATCTAAGTTTTGATTTTTAAAAGTTGCGTACAGCAAGTGAGTATATGGAGACTCGCGTTCAAGGCCATGAAAACTAGGCAACATAGAAATAGTCGTGGGGCGAATTTCAAAATGCACGGCCGAAGTGGGCGGAAGAACGATACATGAAGGTGGAGTGGCCGTAATCGGGGCAAAGTAGCCCCTTAAAGCACGTTCGTCGGCCATGATGGGTGGGGTAATGGAACCAGGGGAAGTGGGAGAACTAGGCATCTCTAATAAAGAAGAACACGGATCGTTGAGATAAGGAAGAAAATCAACGAGAAGAGCACGATCACCTAAGAGGGAATTTAGAGATGGAGCACTAGGGGAACGTGTTAATCGATGATCAATTCGTTGCCATTTGGCATAAAAACAACAAAAAATATTTTTGGGTTTTTTGAAAAAAGAAAACAATTTGTTGGATTTTCGTAAATGAAAAATAGTCGTGGTGTTTGGAGAGAAGAATGAGGCAGAAAAAATGGAAAATATTTTTGTATTTTTTATTTGTGTATAAAATAATTCAAAAAAAGTGAGAAAAAGCGAGAAAAAGGAGCGATGGACTTACGTTGGAAAAATTGACAGATGGAGAGAAAATTTGACTACTTAAAAGGGCAATTTAGACACGTACACAAAGGGAACAAGTCCGAACGAGCACATAGCTAAATTATTATCTTCAAGTTAAGTGAGTGGGTAGTCAATTTTAATTAGTCTGTGGGAAAGAAAAACACAAAAGTTAAGGCCTCGTCGGTAAAAGTGTGTTGCTACTTTCTTCTCGATAGACAAGAGGCTTACTATTTAAGGCTCACCACACTAGCTACCACAATAAAAAAACTATCAGGTACCAAGCTGGGGAAAGCACAAACCTGTTTTACTAGGCAGCCTCACTTAAAACCCAGTTTCCCTAGACAAAAGTCTCAAGATAGTTGAATGTAGATTTGCAGGAGTGGAAAGGATCTCTAGAGTATCCTACAAGGGTCTCATTCCGAAAGGGTCCTAATGAGCACCGTTCCTACGTGGCTTGCTAGTTGATTGATTTTAATTTAAGTGAGAGCATGGGTAATAAGCAAATGGAGATGTAATTGAGTGGGTTATGAAATCCCAAATCGTTGCAATGATCGGGTGTAGGTCTTAGGTAAATTTATTCATCAAACCACCCAATTGAAGTGCGATACAGAAAGGAAAAGCACATAGGAGCAAGTAGCACACGAAAATTGAATCGCTTGCAGGAGATTCGCGAGTGATGAAGAGTTTACCTCCCACGATTTTTACATGCATGGGGTGAAGACAGAATTGAGTCGATCGAGGGGAAGTACACCTACTTCAGTCACCCCCAGGAGTCCAACCGACCCAAAGTAGAGAGGCGTCAAAAGTCTTTGCCTTTGGACGCCCTCTTTCTACATTGTCCGTTTTCCCTTTCACATTTTTGAATGTTTGAATTATTACAAAAAATAAAATGGTGTCAAAGTGCACCCCAATTAATTACAAGACCTCAACAATCCTAAACAAGTCTAAGGAGGGAGAGGAAGGAATAACTACACTAAAAATAAAAAAATAAAAATTACAAATCTTCACTGTCTTCAATGATCAAGAAATTGACAATGGCGCCATTTGATACTTCGTCTTTTGTGTCATTTGTTGTCTTCATTCGTCAGTCATTGCGATCAGACTTCGAGTATCAAAATTCCCTTGAAATCACCTACAAGACTTGTTAAAAATTTAGTACTGTGGTAAATTCGGGTATCAATCCAATTTCAAGCGTCGAAATCGTTATCGTGAAAATTTGCAATTTGAATTTTTATAAAAATAATCTTTTTGTGTTTTTAATTTTTATAATTTTTTTGTTGTTTTATAATTAAAAACAATTTCAAGGGAGAAAACAAAAATTTATCCAATTAAAATGACTATGAAAAATTAAAAAGTAATCTAGTTTAGAATTTATGAGAAGAAACAAGAGATGGGATTACACCGCGTAGTCAATTTAATTTAATGTCCTGATTATTCAATAGAATAGTTCAAAATAATATTGAATTTAAAACTCAACTCTAGTTACAATCCTAAATTCAATTTTATCTTTTTCAGCAAATAAATCAGGAATTTTCAGTAAATATCAAAAATTGATATTCATACATGTTCTTACAAATTATCTCCTAAGATCAATTCATAAAAAATTGTACGGATCTTTGAATTCAAAACAAAGAATTAATACTTGAATTTAAGAATTGGACCTATCTCTAAGGCAAATCCTAAAATCAAATATCAATATTCAACATTAATCTATTAACTCCCGTTAAATAAGTTAATCAGTGATTTTTCCCAAATTAATTAGCCTATAGAACACATTAATGAACAATTTATTCAACTAAATAACTCAACATACACATTTCATCCCACCCCTTGAATGGGGCATTTAGCCATGTATTATTAAAGATTTAGCACAAGCACTGCTAGATAACAAGAAATTAAAGAAGAGAGAAAGAAATATGATACGCATTAATTCCTTGTGTTAACTGTGTGCATAAACACGCGTCCAAACTTGTCACAAAAACATAGATGGATTACAAAACTAAAATTAAATACTGAACCTACAAATTTTTTCTAATCCTAAACTAATTTTTTTTTCTGACTTTTTTCTATCCTTTGCAATCTCTTTTTTTTCTTTTTTGTCTCTCTTTTATATGTGTCTGTGCGTCTGATATGAGAGCCACCTAATGAACTGCCCCTCCACTTTATTTATCACCCACGATTTATGTTTGAGAAAGGAGATATGGGTGGGATTTTATTTGGCCAAGTCAAAGGTGGATTTGGGAGGGAATCATATGGGTTTATCTTTGGAAAATTGGCAGGTGGATGGATTTCGGTTGGCTCGCGAGTTTTATGTTGGGATTTTGGGTTTGAAAATCGGGTATCGCAGTGGTTGTGGTGGAGATGGAGTTTATGTTTTGGTTTCCGGGTTCATGGGCACCCGGTTCAGAGGCGCAGTTTGGATGTTTGGGTTGCTAAATGGGTTGCATTTTGGGGAGTCTCCGGGTTGGTCGGAGTTAAGCAACCGGGTTCGGGGCAGGTATTGTTTGGAGGTACACCGGAGTAGGTACCCGGTTCGGCAGTTGGCTCGCTGGTTTGTTGGGCGAGTTGAAGGTCGGGTATGGTAGTGGTTGTGGTGGAGATGGGGTTTGTGTTGATATTATGGTAGATAAGGGAGGAAAGAGAGAAGAGTGGTTACGGGTTTTGTTGTTAATGGAGGAGAGAGAGTGTTGGGTGGTTAGAGGAAGAAGATGAAGTGGTGAAGTGGTGTGTGGTAAGGGGTAGGATATTAGGGTGTGGGTGAGTGAGGGTTTAGGATAAGTTTAGGTGTATGTGAGTGTAGGGAATGGTGTGTGTGTGTATTTAATTTGGTCGCCAAAAAAAAATAACCTGACTAACTAACTAAAAATAAACTAACAAACTAAAATAATTAAAATCAATTGAAAAAATAAAATCCTAACCTAAAAAATTCAAATAATAAAACTAAAGAAATAAAACTAAAAATCTCATAATAAAAAACTAAAATCCTAAAAAAATGTAAAATCTAATAAACTAAAAATAAACTTCGAAACTAATCCTAATAAAATAAAATAAATTAAAGACTGAAAACTAAAAATCAAAAGGAAACAACACAACATAAAAAGTAATAGAAAATAAATCCTAAATAAATCCTAAAAATAAAAACGACTTTAAATAAAAGTAATAAAAATAATAAAAGCACAAACTAAACACACACGAAGCTCGAGGTATGGACTGGGGTTGATGTAGGCTTAGGTTTGGTCTGGGGATAGGGTTTGGGACATCGAAACTCAATGGTGAAAGGTCAAACTTGACTTCTAACTTCACAGTCGCTTTGAATTTGTTCATTTAACGTTTTTGACCGCTATTGAGTCGTAATTGATTTGATTTAGCATTATTTGATGTTGCGACTGTTGATTGCCCTGATTGACCTGAAAAAAAATAAAATACGACATAAGGCCAATTTTAGTAAGAAAGAGTGACTAAAATGCATCTATTCCAGGCATAAAATATACACTTTTGGATGCTTATCAAACGGCTAACAGACAGATAGGGACAAAAGGTACATTACAGACCTTGTCCCTAAGTTAACTCTCATTTTTAGAGACCAAAATGCCAAGTCATCCCTAAATAGGACCCTTTGGTAAGGTCAAGAAAAAGATAGAAAACTCAAGTTACACTATTATGCTGGAAAAATAGCATCAGAACTAGTATTCTCTCCCTACTCTTTCTCTAAGTGCTAAAGTTCTTGCCTCTTCACTCCCATCATTACAACCATTATTCTCAGGAGATCTCTCTCTCCCAGATATCATTACTGCTTGTGAAACTTGTTGTTATCTAGTTTATTTTCAAGAGGAAGGTCACATCATTTACTCCATTATTACACGAAGAGGAATATTTCAACTTATAGTTGCTCTTGAGACTTCGAAGGCCTTGAAGACATAGTCCATTGGAGTGGGTCACGTCTCACCAATTCCAGTTCTACTTAGACCCCAGTACAACCACCCTCCGACACTTAATTTAAAAGAATTACCATGTATTTTAAAATGTCATTATTCCGTGATTAAAACCATCCATCAGTCGGCCAGACGAGTTGACGTGAGGAGTTAATCACATCACTATTTTAAAATATTAATGAAAATTATGGGTTAAATAAGTTTATTATCCTCAAAAGAAAGAACCATATTCAATTTAATTTTTGGTCCTTGAAACGCATTCCAAATACAACCTTTAAGACTAGAACGGTGAGAAAATGTTGGATTCATTTTTTAAATCTTAGAATCATGAAATTGAAAAATTATATTTCTAACAAGAATTAATTCGATTAAATTTTAAAGTAGCATCCCTCAACTGCCAGTTTTTAAAATTAATCTAATTGAACATCCTAGGTCCCTTATGAGGTGAGATTTATCATTGGGAGATTAAATCACCCCACCTTGAACTAGATATATTTTCATCTTTTATTGTGTTATTCGGACAGTTCAGGAACATAATGAATACCCGATGACTTTTTGTCCCAACCCTAATGACAATGACTCCGTTGGAAATGATAACAAAGTAGTGTCTAAGTGTATACCACTAGTTCATTCCTTGAAATAGAAGCCATTTGTGATGGACTTCCTATGACACCCCGCCCAATTAAATATCGGGTGATCAGTACTTTATAAAATTTATAACAGAATGTTTGGTTGGTTCATTCTTAGCATCACTGTCGAAAACTTAAATCCAATTAATTACCAAACATTTAATTAAGATAGTGTCAAAACATTTCCCAATTTAATTTTAAACCAATTAATTCATTAATTTCTGAACATTGAATTATAAACCACACACAATAAATGAATGCCGATTGAATTAAATACTGAATAATTAAGACAGGATAAAACCTTCCAGTTCAAAGTCACAAACAAAACCAAAATAAATACTCAATCCAACAGAAAAGAACTACAAAGGAACTGAGTACAATCCCGCTAATGAGGATGAGTGACACCTAACCGAACTCAAACATCTGGACTAGGAACTGAATAAAATGAGAGAAGCGTCTAATCTCAATGACCCGCAACTTCCACAACAGCTGCAGCCAAGTATCTAGAACAGGTGTCCCTGTGGCTAGGCACATGTACTAATACATATATATAGCAAAAGAGAGAAGAAATACAAAAAATGGGTCAGAGCCCGAGGTGTAAAAATGATTTAGCAAGTATTTAAAACTGGTTCTTAAAACAAGTCTTATACGCATGTTAGTTATCGAACTCTCACATGAGTTTCTCACCTCTCATCTATTGTGCACGCCTAACCTACATGTAATCTCCCCCTAGTTATACCTCACAGTCTAACTAGTCAGAAACCATACTAATACTAACTATGCTCACTAGTAGTATTCCCGTATCGCCCATACAATACGCTAATCAGATAGTTTATCTCACATACTAAGTTCTATTATTCACCGTTTGAATGGTTAATCTTTTATCTACTAAGATTATTTCATTTCTCATTTCCATTTTATCTAATATTCTCATAAAGTAGAAAGTTACCCAAGTACACTCATACATATATATAGTCTCATCATCCCTATATATATACACTAATCCTTCACCCTTAGGTTAAGACCACTTGGTGCAATGTAATGATTATTATTATTACCAAGTCTACTAATTTCACACAGTAAAAATATTCACAAGTTCATATATATATATATATATACTAATCCTGCATCCCCGGGTTAGCACCCATTAATTCACCTATCAATAATAATCCAGCACCCCCGGGTTATCACCCATTAGTGCACCTATCAAGAGAATCTTGCATCCCCGGGTTAGCACCCCTTAATGATCCTATCAATAATAATTCAGCACCCCGGGTTATCACCCATTAGTGCGCCTAACAATAATCATCCTTGTACCCCCGGGTTATCACCCATTAGTACACTTAATCAACAATGTTCTTGCACCCCCGAGTTATCACTCATTAGTGCACCTAATAGTAAGATTCTTGCACCCCCGAGTTATCACCCATTAGTGCTCTTAACAATAATATTACATAATAGGCATACACACATTCTATTAAAATTTATCGGTATTTCCCCAACCTACATATATACTTCTCATACGTATTTTAATCTCAACACTACGTATAGTATAAATATTTAGATTACCATCTCTCTTATAATCTCCAAGGTATACTCTCTATATACCGAAATAAATAAAGTATTAATTCTCACATACCTTCCCAAAATTATGTCTTGTTTAAGTTTACTATCGGGTAATTTCTCTCACTCCAATAAACCGGCAAACTCAAACTGGACTCTAAGAAAATTCCCAGAAATTCACCCTGTCACTCGAACCAGAATGACATGTCGTTCGAACCAGAATGACATGTCGTTCGAACAACTTCGCGCGAGATCCCCATCTCGTTTGAACCACTTCGCGCGAGACCCACTATTTCGTCTTCTTCACCAAATTTTAGCGTTTTTCACCATTTTTTATCATAAAAAATCTAAGATTTTATCACCCAACACCTCATCATCAATCCCAATTAAGCCAGAGACGTTTATATAACATTCCTATCATCCTAGGATCATTAATACGTCATTAATTCTCATAATTATATTAAATCCCCAAATTATTTCATATGAACCCTAGTTTCCAAATTTTTAATTAAAGAACCTAATCAGTTCAGATTCGTTCATCAATATGTCATTGAATTTCATGATTAATCCTCTACATACATGAAGGAATTCCAACCACTAATTAACTCAATCCTTAATCTCCAATTTTCACCCAATTAACCTATAAATCATGATTAATTTCACCAACACTAACATGAGCGTGCTTATTTCTAAAAGAAAGCAAATAATAAACACTTGTCTCGAATATGATGGTCTGATTCGTTGGTGATGTTGGTATATACGCGTTCCTCTCTTCTCGATCAACGCATTGGTGGCCACGGTTGTGCAAGGTGAGGATAATTTGGTCTTCCCTCTTGGAGTTTGGTTCTCCCTCACACCCTCTATGGCCGTTCTTTCCTTCCTGTGTCTCACAACCCTAAAAGACTTTTCTTGGCTGATAAAATAACTCCCAATTTTCATCCATTAATTAAACCCAAAAATATAATTTACCAAAATGCCCTCTCGGGACGCCGGTTAGGCCTAAAATTGCCCCGAGACCCAAACTAAACACCCGGGTATACTATTTTGACTATCTCGACTCTCCCGGACTCAACGGATCACTCTAAATGACCATGTGAGTTAATAAAAATAAATTCTCTTTTTATTCTATTCAATTAGTCCCGACACGACTCACATGCATGTCAGACTTAAATTACCAAACTGTCGTATTTCTCACTTTCGACAATTTATCAAATGTTATAATTCCATATTACATATCACACAGTAATATTCAATAATTCTCAACAATAAGTATTAACCCTTGGCACGCTAGTTAATAATTATTTTAATCCGAATTAATAACAAATTAACTTCTCGCATTTTAATTTAATTAATCCAATAGCAATAATTAATCTCATACTTATTACCATAATAATAATTAATCACATAATTATTTAAATCGTCAAAAATACGGGGTGTTACATACTTCCCCACTTACAACGGGATTTCATCCCGAAATTCGAAAAAAGTATACCAGGTACAGACAACGATGTAAAAGTATTGCGCACCGCATCCTTGCGTCCACAAGTAAGCTACCCCGTCCTACCCATAAAGTACGCTATCGAGTACCCTTAAAAATGAACACTTCATATGTGTTTGTTTTTAATCTCCAGGTTACCCTGTCATAAAGGCTCTTGCCCAAGCCTTTCCGCTTAAGTTTCACTACTTAAACTTTATTTTAGATATTCACTATCTAGCCTTCTACTATTTGCACCTTAGTAGATTTATCCTCTTTTCATATACATACGACTTCGTGTCGTGTCGTTCATACAATCAAATTGGCTGTGCAATATATATTTCACACACAATATATACGATAATATCGATTCTTCTTCGACATTTGTAATCATAATTAGTCCCCCACCTTTAACTCCAAGTAGGACAACAACAAACTTTACCGTGCCATACTTCTACTGGCACTCTGCCCAAATGTGAATTTATAGGAGTTATTTGGACATAAACGCCACCAGTGGAAGGTACTTCTCCCGTCCTCCTCTAAGATCTCAGGGTCCACATAAAATTTTCTCTCCCGCATCCGATTAGACCGCTGGCCCTGCCCATCCCTCTGTGGGTATTAGGCCGTACTCAATCGCATTTTAGTATTTACAATCTCACCATCTCAGCTACATGAGAAGACCCTTGGGGATACTCTTCCATTCTTTAGTGGAAGGAGCCCCTACTGGTTTCGAATTTTCCGCCCTTTTTCTAACAGTCAGCTGACCCACTGCAAGACTAACTTTGAAAATTACTCTACATTAAACCCATTACCACTGTTATTTGTATCCTGATACATTTTATACTCTCTTGAATGTACTTCTAATCGTGATACATGTGACTTTGTCGTACCGTGTGACACAAGTCTCTTTTCCCGCTCAAAAATCTCAGTTTATTTTGAAACGTAAGTCTCAATAAATCTTACTGAGTAATCTTCGACTTACCCGACTACATGTTATCGAATTCACAAGATAATCATAATCCACCGTTTAATTCAATCCCCTAGGTAACCCATACACCCTATGCCTCTCACGTCATTATACAAATGATATAAAATTTTCTTACTTCAATTCTTGCACACTCGGTATGCTGATGTGGTGGGGTGCACTCAACCACCCCACTAGTCAAAACTTAGTCAATCCTTCAATGGTATCATTGTTCTATTCCGAATGATACTAAGGCTAGGCGACTCTATTGGCCTTAAGTTATAAAAGAATTATAATCTCTCAATTATATTCCTTTATAGGTACAATAACCAACATACAAAACTTATGCACTATCGACCAAACTTCTCTCCAACTCCCGACGTTCGCTAGTTTCATGTGTGGGATGTCTCGCAAAGCAAAATCCAGACAAGGAACCCCCTCCCCCCCCCCCGATACACTACTATATAACCTAGTGGATTGTCGAGGTCCGTAAGGCCTTCAGTACATACTATGTACTCTCCCACAATCTACGTATTGTGACATAAAAGTCTACTCATCCACTCTCATGTCCCTAAAATGCAACATGAAACATAGCGCCCTTACTAACCCAAGTACTCAGAGCAATAAATATAACGGGTTATATCTCTCTGCTTGAAGAAGAACACAATGCATCCTGAGTCTTCTCAGTAAAATAAATTCCTACGCACCGGAATCACATATAACTAGACAGCATACTCACTGAGGTCTATAATACCATAAAATTTTTCATATATTCATATATCTGGACTCAACCCTATTTCAGGTGGCGCCGCACAAAATAAAGATTTATCCTCCCGGAGTATCCAGCACGACAGTCATATCACTACATTTACTATCATTTAACCATACGATAATTAATCACTACACATTACAATAATAAACTCTACTAAAGTTGACTCAATGCAGCAGTAAATTATAACAACAAAACATATTCTTAGGTCCCACCCGGTTCACTCACGGGCAACATAAAAATGTCCTGCTAACAACGAGAAATACGTTTGTAACAAGACTGTTAAAAAGTAAATTTCCCCACTCAACTCGACTCGCACATGAATTTTAGGGTCTCTAATTTACATATCAGTTGTGACACACCCGTATCACTAGAATTAATCCTTTACTCACAAGGAAGAAGCAAAACCTCACCAGTCTCGCCAAATTACAGGGTCTCAGCACGTGGCTGCCATCACGACCCATGAACATCTGCAATCGTCATACATCTTAGGATTTCATCTTATAGTTCTCCTCTCTCATCATGGACAATTTATTCCATCATCTGGGTTTCGTGCCCATTATTGAAACGTTGGACCAAACTCTCTAGGCCTTAATTATAGCTTTATTGAACTCCCGTTTACATCCCGGGCCTCGTAGACCCTGACATACTATATGACACTATTAACGAGGACTCTACTGGTCCAGCCTGAACCCATCACTCCCGGGTTATAAATTTCCTGGGCCTAATTCTCTTGACCCCAAATTCCTTTGTTGGAAGTATCACTCCTCCAGTTGTTATGCCTCACTGGCATGATTAACCATTTTTAATCTTTTCGGTCTCACTTATCAATTGTGGACACCTTTAACACTTGTAGTTTTACTTCCTTCACATAAGGAAAACTTCACGAACCATTTCCCCATCACTGGTCCCACTGACCATTTTGGAAATGTCCTTCTCTTAGATCGAGTAGTCATAACTTGCTGGCTACACTTGCCTTTCGAAACTATGGTTGGCCTCAACGGCCCTGATTGACTTCATCATCACTTATATGAAGTTAATCAACTTAAAATCATTTAACCATGTTCCCTATTGGGTATAATCTCATGTGGGGTTTCACTAACACCGTTAAGTTCATATTTGCTTTTCGTCCAGATTCTCTAACCTTTCTGTCTTGCTTCTTCTGAAAAGAACGCAAGAACTAGTCACCATATAACCTTGATGACATCAACATTAGTCATCCTAGATGGATTTCTCATTTATTCTTGTGTTCAACTCACGGGTTCTTTATCACCTATAGACCCTTTGGATAATTTATGCCCCTCTGCCAAGTACAAAGTTCATTATGCAATTTAACCTTTCTCTCATGATCAGTTTCTATCTTAGTTATTGCTAAACATCAAAATTTCACTCGCATTTTGTTACCACATCGAATGGAAGACCTCACGGTCAAATCGTACCCAAATTTCTCTCTAAATTTCAAACACACTTCTTCATATTTGGTGATTGCCTCTAATAACTACATGATGCTCCTAAGAGCTATAGCTTTTAACTCCAAATTTAATTCTGAGTGTCGTCACACCCCACTCTACACCATTGCCTTCGGATTTTCTACTTCCGTTGGTCTGTTACACTCTCTTTTTCTTCTCCGCATCTTCACCGATGGGTTTTCAAAAGAGTCCCTCTGATTTCCCCTTACGGACTATGCTAGGTTGTCTTGTACCATTATCTACGACTGTGACCTGGGAACCCACCGTTCCCGAGTGATGATGTTTATTATCATTTGCTTAAGTAACCCTCATGGTGATTTTTGTCATAACCACTCTTTCCCGATTACTCTATCGCTTCTGTCGGGCTTCTTCTCCTGCAGTTCTTCTTACGGCCCTCATTGGTCGTCCTAAAATGTTCGGTGTTCGAATTACACAGAATTTTGTGTAATGAGTCACATCCATTATAATTCGTAGCAGGAGAGCATAAGTCGCATACGTAAGGGAACACAACAATCCTATCATAAGTCTCCATATCAAAGAACGATGCGCCGAAATAAAATAAGCCGCACAGATCCTAAGGACACTACAACCTGATGCTCTGATACCACCTGTGATACCCCGCCCAATTAAATATCGGGTGATCAGTCCTTTATAAAATTTATAACAGAATGTTCGGTTAGTTCATTCTTATCATCACTGTTGAAAACTTAAATCCAATTAATTACCTAACATTTAATTAAGCTAGTGTCAAAACATTTCCCAATTTGATTTGAAACCAATTAATTCAATTAATTTCCGAACATTGAATTATAAACCACACACAATAAATAAATGCCAATTGAATTAAATATTGAATAATTAAGACTGGATAAAACCTTCCAGTTCAAAGTCATAAACAAAACCAAAATAAATACTCAATCTAACAGAAAAGAACTACAAAGGAACTGAGTACAATCCCGCTAGTGAGGATGGGCGACACCTGCCCGAACTGAAACATCTGAACTAGGAACTGAATAAAATGAGAGAAGTGTCTAATCTTAATGACCCACAACTTCCACAACAGCTGCAGCTCGACAAACCATCTAAGTATCTAGAACCAGTGTCCCTGTGACTAGGCACTTGTATTAATACATAAATATATATAGTAAAAGAGAGAAAAAATACAAGAAACGGGTCAAAGCCTGAGGTGTAAAAATGATTTTGCAAGTATTTAAAACTGGTTCTTAAAACAAGTCTTATACGCATGTTAGTTATCGAAATCTCACATGAGTTTCTCACCTCTCATCTATTGTGCACTCCTAACGTACATATAATCGCCCCCTAGTTAAACCTCTGAGTCTAACTAGTCAGAAACCATACTAATGCTAACTATGCTCACTAGTAGTATTCCCGTATCGCCCATACAATACGCTATTCAGATAGTTTATCTCACATACTAAGCTTCATTATTCACCGTTTTAATGGTTAATCTTGTATCTACTAAGATTATTTCATTTCTCATTTCCATTTTATCTAATATTCTCATAAAGTAGAAAGTTACCCAAGTACACTCATACATATATATAGTCTCATCATCCCTATATATATACACTAATCCTGCACCCTTAGGTTAAGACCACTTGATGCAATGTAATGATTATTATTATTACCAAGTCTACTAATTTCACACAGTAGAAATATTCACAAGTTCATATATATATATATATATATATATATATATATATAGTCACATCATCCCTATACATATATATATACTAATCCTGCATACCCGGGTTAGCAACCATTAATGCACCTATCAGTAATAATCCAGCACCCCCGGGTTATCACCCATTAGTGCGCCTATCAAGAGAATCCTGCATCCCCAGGTTAGCACCCATTAATGCACCTATCAATAAAATCCTGCATCCCCGGGTTAGCACCCATTAATGCACCTATCAATAATAATTCAGCACCCCCAGGTTATCACACATTAGTGCACCTAACAATAATCATCCTTGTACCCCCGGGTTAGCACCCATTAGTACGCTTAATCAACAATATTCTTGAACCCCCGAGTTATCACTCATTAGTGCACCTAATAGTAAGATTCTTTCACCCTCGGGTTATCACCCATTAGTGCTCTTAACAATAATATTACATAATAGGCATATACACTTCCTATTAAAATTTATAGGTATTTTCCCAACCTACATATATACTTCTCATATGTATTTTAATCTCAAACTACGTATAGTATAAATATTTAGATTACTATCTCTATCATAATCTCCAAGGTACACTCTCTCTATACCAAAATAATTAAAGTATTAATTCTCACATACCTTCCCAAAATTCTATCTTGTTTAAGTTTATTATCAGACAGTTTCTCTCACTCCAATAAACCGACAAACTCAAACTGGACTCTAAGAAAATTCCTAGAAATTCACCCTGTCGCTCAAACCAGAATGACACGTCATTCGAACCAGAATGACATGTCGTTCGAATGACGTCACGCGAGATCCCCATCTCATTTGAACCACTTCGCACGACTTCGCGCGAGACCCATTGTTTTGTCTTCTTCACCAAATTTAATTTTTTTTCACCATTTTCGATCCTAAAAACCTCTAAGATTTATCACCCAACACCTCATCATCAATCCCAATTTAGCCATAGAAGTTTATATAACATTCCTATCATCCTAGGATCATTAATACGTCGTCAATTCTCATAATTATATTAAATCCCCAAATTAGTTCATATGAACCCTAGTTTCCAAATTTTTAATTAAAGAACCTAATCAGTTCAGATTCGTTCATCAATATATAATTCAATTTCGTGATTAATCCTCTACATACATGAAGGAATTCCAACTACTAATTAACCCAGTCCTTAGTCATAATTTAAATCTCCAAATTTCACCTAATTAACATGTAAACCATGATTAATTTCACCTACACTAACATGAGCATGATTATTGATAAAAGAAAGCAAGTAATAAACACTTGCCTCGAATATGATGGTGTGATCCGTTGGTGATGTTGGTATATACACGTTCCTCTCTTCTCGATCTACGCGTTGGTGGTCACAATTGTGCAAAGTGGGGATAATTTGGTCTTTCCTCTTGGAGTTTGGTTCTCCCTCACACCCTCTATGGCCGTTCTTTCCTTCCTGTGTCTCACAACCCTAAAATTATTTTCTTGGCTGATAAAATAACTCCCAATTTTCGTCCATTAATTAAACCCAAAAATACAATTTACCAAAATGCTCTCTCAGGACGCCGATTAGGCCTAAAATTTCCCCGAGACCCAAACTAAACACTCGGGTATGCTATTTTGACTATCTCGACTCTCCCGGACTCAATGACGCACTCGAAATGACCAGGTGAGTTAATAAAAATAAATTCTCTTTTTATTCTTTTTAATTAGTCCCGACATGACTCACACGCGTGTTAGCCTTAAATTACCACTCTGTCATATTTCTTACTTCCGACAATTTATTAAATGTTATAATTCCATATTACATATCACACAGTAATATTCAATAATTCTCAATAATAAGTATTAACCCTTGGCACGCTAGTTAATGATTCTTTTAATCCAAATTAATAACAAATTAACTTCTCGCATTTTAATTTAATTAATCCAACAATAATAATTAATCGCATACTTATTCCCATAATAATAATTAATCACATAATTATTTAAATCGTCAAAAAAAAACGGGTTGTTACACTTCCCCATTGAACGGATCAAATTCACTCACATTTTAATTTTTATAATTATCACTTACGAGTTTTAATGAATTTGTGAATCCCTAATTACTTCCATCCACTGGAAGTCCAGACAAGCTGACGCGAGGAACCAATCACATATGATTTATAAAACACCGATGGAGACTGTGGGATTTACGTTGAAACCCCTCTCAAACTTATAATTTTAAAACTTGAGTGTTTTAAAAAACTATTCATTCAGTTATAAAATGTCGAATTTAAATACTTGATAAATTCTAAGTTACTGGTACAAATTAAATTGCCCGATCTCACTATTTTAATTTTCCCAAAATTAAAACCAATTTTTAATTAAAATAAAAAAACTCGAAGATCAAAATCTATTTTATACCTTAAAATTAATTACATTAATTTAATTTAATTTAGAAAAGAATGAACAAAATGGATTTTCCAGAGAAATGGTTGTCAGGGATAGTCTCAAAATTAAATTAATGTTGTCTATAAAATGGGTGTTACTAATTAATATAATTAGCACGCCAAATTATGAAACATAATACTAAAGAGCCATACATGCAAATATATATAAATAATTGCAGGAAAAATAAAAGGACATAAAATCCATTTCCATCATGCACAAGAACCCTTGTTATGGAAGACTTCCTTTTTGCTAAGAGTTCAATTTGAAGTAGAATTCATCGAAACTAAAATTTATTGAGCGTCTTCAACACTAGAAATTGATCATCCATGTTCTGAAAACATTCTGGGAAAGAATCACCGAGGGAAAACCACAGGAAAACCCCCCAAAGGGCCAAAACACAATTTTGCCAGCGACGAATCGAATTGATATGGAATTCTGGCCGGATCGATCTGTAAGGGACAACTTCAACTTCCCATCATTTTTGTCTTGTAAGAACCTCCATAGCCGATCCAAACTTCCATGAAACTTTCCTACACACTTAAACCAACCCTAATACGTGATTCTAAGTGAATATAAGCATTACATCCCCTCACAATCACATCCAAAAAATTCGATGCTAAAATAGTTAAAGAGAACCTAAATATTACAACCATATTGAATCAAGAGCAAAAGGAAAATATGGACAAATGACCATAGGATCCCATCACGTGGAAAAATAATGTGCGGCCATCCAAGGTCTCCAAAAACCTTTTTGAACCTTCTATACAACTTGGATATTTTAGTCTATGATACTCCCCAAAGGTAGGTAGGTGTGTGGGTACCTTTTAAGATGAAAAACCTTCTTTATGCGTCCTTTTCATAAAACATGAATAGTGTTTTATCTCACCCCTCTCAAACCCTAATAATGACCATTAACCTTACAAACCCTTCCCACACCTTTATGTACAAGGACAAAAGGAGGTCTTGGGCCAAACTATGACTCTTGAGAGCTTAGGCCTAACTACTTGAGTATTTTTAATACACTAGGGACCCAAGACAAATAATTAAGTTGGATTAAAATAAATGCTCGAAAAGCCCAAATATCATTACCATAATCCATTTCCTTTAATCATAATTGATTCCACTAAATAATTATGAATGCACTTTAATTTAATTATCTCATAAATAACTCGGACATAATAAGGTCTTACTTGTAAAATTGATTATGGTACATAATATAATTTCCCATGTTACATGTCTAATACCTGCTTTGTCAAATCAATATGTTGTTAATCGATTTTAGCTAGCATTTATTGGGCATAAATACTCCATATTTATCCCCTTAATTTCGATCTTTTTATGATCCCATGCATGGTATTTCACTTATTTTTATCTCATATTTATGCTACTAACCTTTTTTTGGAAATTATTTCGTGTTTTGTGTATCTCTTATGTGTTTTACAGGTATTTCATGCAAGTTAGTGCGAGAGAGAACTCGAAACAGTGAAAGAAACCAAGAAAAAGAGAGTTTAATGGAATTTTCATAATTTTTTAGCCTTATTCCGGAGGTGGGGCCAACTGGAAAGTTGAAGATCTTGAAGTCATAAGATACTAGAAAAAATGGCACATCAATCCGAGTTACGGTGAAGAAGTTATGCCCGTTTGAAGATGAAGAATCAAAGAGGCAAAACTAAGGAAGGCTGAAAGTTAAACCGGTTCGGTTTTTATAGAACCAGTTCGATTTTTATAGAACCGGTTCAATAGGACGAAAACCCATAACATTTCTGTATAAGGGAATCGGTTCACCATTAATCACATGCCATATCCATGACAAAGATTAGTCACGCTTTAAAACGTTACAGATTTCCAGAAGCGGGATTTTTATTTTGGCCCTATTTTTTAGCCTAGAGAGTTTTATGTTTTGAGGACTCTTCTAAACGACTTCTAACCTATAAATTTCATCATTAGGGTTCTTTTAAAATATGTTTAATTCATGTAAAAGCTACTAATTAAGGAGGAATATCTAAGAGAAAAATTTACAAGTTTTGCACCTTCAATTCAATAAATTTTTCGATTCTTCTTTAAGCTTTGATTTCTTCTTGCATGTTTATGTTCTTCAATTTTGGTAACCTTAAATTCCAGCACTGTTATTATTGTTTCATTATTTTTACACGCTTGTTTATGAATTTTTGCATAGTTAATACCACCAGGTCTAGCTAGTTCAAGGATTGAGATCATGTTTCTGCCATTGATGGGATGCAATTAATTGAAACTTCATGTATTAAAATTGAAATATTAGGCATTTAACTTTCTTTGTCATGCAAAGTTAGTGTTTATAGCGATATTCTGAAATTAATCCACGTGTGACCATAATCGAGCAAAATTTTAATCTTTCATTGTTGAATTAAATTTCTTCATGTTTGATGTTTATAATCAACTGAATATGCTCGGTTAATTATTTTCGAAACAAAAATCCTTTCTACACGTTGTTTAGCCCATGGCGGGGATGTGATCATAATCCCATTTTCTTATTCTTTGCTCAAGTTTTAATTAGTTTTAGTTAACTTCTTTATTTTTTCCCCTTTTTCTTTCTCACCCCATCATAATCTTTTTCACTTTTATTTCTGAAATAAAAAATCAAATAAAATCTATCAAACATTCCCTGTAGATTCGATACCCAGACTAACCGCTATACTCCATAAGAGTGTAGTTAAAGTTTATTTTTCTTTGTATTGCGGTCGGAAGATGATAACAACGATTAGCGTATTACATGAATGCCCAATTTTTGCCTTGATCAAGCATCTAATCAATTTCTTAGATTCTCATTCTTAACTTCTTTGATACCCCTCCATGATTAAAAAATAATCCGCCGACCAGGTTTTACTTTGTAAAAACAAAACATATAAGTCTACAAAGGGGGTATCACAATCCACGGTATCCTCTGGACACGTATTCCTTCGAATTACGATCTCAATCTTACTCACACAATTGTCACCCAATATTCGGGGATCATTTGATTCAATCTAAAATTGAATCACACCCATAGCAATCAAACAGACAACTACACAAACACTACAATCCTCATAATTCTTGAGATAAAGAATCTAAGCACCCTTTGCAAATGGTTTGATATTGCCTGAGTCTAATCTACATAGCCTTTATACTTAAATCTCATGGGTTGTCCCGTCTAATACATTCTTGGAATGTACCGATCATAATGCTTTGTTGAACTATCGAACAAGTTCTCGAACCATCACATCAGATCTCCATAGTTTGAGATAAACTACTAGTATTGCATCACAACTATTTCAAGAGCATGTCAAGTGCCTATTTATATTGTGAACATTTCAATAATGCTAGAACCATAATTTCGATCGCCTAGTGATCAACCCGAAGCTGACTCACTAGAATTCTTAATGAGCTATATTGGTCGACATGTCTACAATATATTTAAACCAAATATAAGGCATTCTTGTAACCATGATTCTTATTTAAAAATGAATGGACACGTCTTTATCAAAAGGTAATCGTTGTACATGATTTCAAGAATAAAACCCCAACACATTAAACCATCCAACTCATTTCTTATGAGGTCATGCATGTCCTCTAGACCTAAAACTCTGCTCGATGAAGGAAGTTGATCCCCTGAGACATCAAGGAGACTAGTTTTGGATCATTTAGTAGGCCAATCTCCTCTATTGGTCGATTTGTGAAAGAAATGTTGTCTCTCCCAAAGTTGGCTAAAATGATCTCTATTCAGGGTTCTGAATCTAAAAGCCCAAACACTGTTGGGAGATGGAGGATTCCTTATAGAAAGAAATCTCCTTCTCTGATGATGATGAGAACCATGGGAACTAGATACACATACCTCTATTTTGTTGAAGAGTTGTCTCCTTAAAAGGGTGATCTCCACATTTGATCATACTGAAAATCCTCATATAGATTGAGGATTTATAATATGGCCCCTTGAGTATGGCCCCATGGAAATATTATCTTGATGGATATTTTGATGACTGGGATCAACGCGATGGGATGACCACCCACAAGATCTGGCATCATTAGGGGATGAATAGATCCTCAACGAAGAGTGGTCCATTCACTCAATCTATATCTCAAGTCTGATGTGGTTTATTGTGTTGGAATGATATGAATGTTATGAACCCATTGTCTAAGGTTGGAAAATCAAGTGGTGGGTATGATAAGTTCCCTCAAATGGTGTAAAATTTAAGGGAATCAAATCAACAATAATGGTAAATACCAAATATTACCATAATGAAATGTGAAATGTAAATCGACACAGACTATACATTGTTCAGCTAGTCGGCTATGGCTTCGCCCATAGGGAAATAGATAGAGTTTATTTACTATGAGAAAACATGATTTGGAATGCTAGGGTTTCTGGTTAAGAATCCAAACTAAAAGTACAAAGTGTGAATGGTCACATGTTCTTAACATGTTTCCTCTTCATGACGGGGAATTTTATTTATGAAAATAATAATCCTAAGTTCTCTAACATATTATAAAACCAAGATCTAAAGTAAGTTAATGTATATTTACATTATTCTTCATTATTGTGATTGAGCTAGTATAGGAATGTGACTCTGAATAAGTCGGCTGAGCATTGTCTTCTTGATCATGAAGGAGTCTAGCTTTTGTCAACCCATATTGAGTTAATAGTCAAGAAAGGTCTAAGGGTAGTTTGGGAATCTATGCCTTGTGTATGCCTTATGGGTCAAGTCATTATCATTTCTCTTCAAACAATATTTATGATTTAGGATTCAGTTAACCAAACTAATCTAATATCATATTTTGACTCATCCACTCAACAACATTATTATTGTTCTCCTTCACGTGAGATGAAATGCCTCCAGCCACTGGCCATCATAAAATGTGTCATTCCTCCCTTGTTAGGTAAGTATAATCTCTCTCTCTCTCTCTCTCTCTCTCTCCCGCCCGCTTCCATTACACTCCTAAAATTTTCTTCTATAAATGATCATATATTGCTCATAATTAATTTAATGCAATGTGGGTTTAATTTTCATCTTATTCTTCAATCGTTGTTGGAGGTAAAATGGGTTGTTGGGTTCTTTATCTTCTTCAATCGTTGGTGGAGTTAAAGTGGATTAATGGTGTTCTCATCATCTCATTTTTCACTATCCAGTAATATTTTTTTACTTCTTGAAATAAATTATGTTTCAAATCTACTTGCTTGGGTTGTCAAAATTAAATAACATAAAAGTATCAGGAGATTGATTTATGAAATTTTTATTATTTATAGAATTTAATTTATGAACATTTGATTTGTTTTTTAGGTGTTTAGTTATGAATATATAGAGAAAATGAACACTATACTAAATAACAAATAAAGATAGTTTTCCTAAAATCGTGTCCCTACGGGGAGCCCAATCCCTAGTAGTGTCGTAGACGAGGATTCCACCCCAAGAATTAAAAAGGTATGGAGGCGGGGATGGGGATAGTAATTTTGAGAGGGGAGGGATATGGTTGCCTCATTCCTGGACTTCCTATTTCCATCCCTAAGGGGTGGGTTAAAACCCACCTAAAAGACCCTAAAAATTGTCCAATCAACTCCAAACTTAGCCCGATAGGTTATATAACCCCCGTACCCAAATCGACATATTTTCTATACCAATTGGGCACTCTAAACTCATTCTGAGTTTAACCCAACAACACGTATAAATTCCAAATGAAAACCAAAACTAACTCATAGGCCAAATACATAAAGGAATATGATTCCCTCTTTAATTTCTACTGACATAAATATAATTTGAGGCAATAAATAATTCCCATTATTGAGTATTAATCATTGTGGGGACCCATTACTTAGTTTCACTCTATTGGGGGATGATTGCAAATATCTAAAGAAAAATTGGAGTGTGTTTTCAAGTTATTATATGCATTACAGTCGTTCACAAAGGATTGGTTCATTTCCTTGGATACATGGTAGTAAAGACTTTTATCCTTTTTCTTCATCATGGGAATGATAATAGTCGAGGGATAGAGTCATGTTAAGGTAATATTTTCCCTTACTCGTCTCATAAAAGGCTAAGATGGCAGCAACCAAAGGTTTTCAAGCCCTAGCATTGAGTTGAGTAAAAGTTTTTCCAATAAATCTAAGCACGTATAAGATGGGGTTAGCCAAAGGGAAACTAGCCCAATATTTAAGGATCTTTATTGAAGCACGCATACTCTTCACTCAAGAGCAGAGATACAGTAGCCCCCAATTTCATAGATGGAGGGATTTAGTACCTCCATATGATACACTTCAAACCCTGATTATGAATAAAGAGAAAAGTTGGAAGCCCCAAATGAGATCAATGTCATTGGGACCTGTGCTCCATGATAATAGATGAAGGATCCATCACATAATGAGTGGGGGTTGGTGGAGCAGTTAAAACTTCCCTAAATTCCAAAGATCATTTTAGAACAAGATTAAAGTATTCAATAAAGGTGGGATTAAACAACACCCTTTATATAGATAACGACAAGATGTGTGGCTTCGATAAAGGATTATTCTGAAACATTATTTTGATCCATAAAGGCAGAAGAAAATGAGTATGTATTAGGACCCAATGGAAGAACTAAACCCAATGGAAGAAGATAAATAAAATGGATTGGAGGCTCTAATATTTTATTAGAAAATTATAGAGTTAATAGAGAATGAATTGTAAAACAAACCTTAAAGGAATATTCTCATGTTTATAGCCTCCAAATAATTACCTTCATCATTCAAAATATTAACTTTTGACAAAGGACACAATGGCCCCTTGTCTCCCACATATGACATTTGATTCTTTGGATTCCCCACAAGTTTATGCATGAGTGGAATTCAAAATGTAAATTTTCCTCAATTCCCTCAAGTAAAAATCATTATTCATCCTCCTTTTCAAATCAATATTGTGGAGAATAATGGTTAGCTATGATACCATCCATATATCACCAATTGTTTCGGGAGACATCTCGACACCTCAGTTAAAGTTCTTATGGTTACTCAAACACTCCAAATACATAAGCCTCTAACAAGTTTCTAACTGAAATCCCTATGCGCCCATGAGAAATACCTACATCACTCATATGTGTGTATAATATATTTTTAGCTTTAGATGTATCACTTTGGATAATTTATGTGTATACATACCATTCTGATAATCCCATGACCTCCACAGGGTCCAAATAAACTCCCTTCAAACCCTAGACCCCCGGTTCTCTTTCAAACCCTAATAGGAGAACGACATGACACTTTTTGAGATCCTTTTGACTTTTTCAACTCTTAATCCCAATATCATATCAACATGCTTTCATAAAGTTCTGAATTATTATTCCAACGGTCCCAATAGTGCACGAATAGGACTTACGGTTAGTATTTTACAATAATTTTACCAAAGAACCCTAGTCAAAAGGCAATCGGATGATTTACAAGATCTATTTGACTTTGGTAAACTCTAGTACCTAGGAGTATCTCAACACACTCCCATCATAATTACATTCCCAGTGGTCTCGATCGTGTGCCAATCGAACTTACGGTTTGTATTTTATGGTCATTTTATAAAATAAAAACAATTTAAACTTGCCTATATTCACACCTCCCCCACCCCCTCATGTCTGCTGGCAGGGAAAATATTGCTTGGCCACCAAGTTTGGAAGCCCTATAAATTGGTAAGCCATCATCCATGCTATCTGCCACCACCACCACCCCCAAGGGCAGCTTGGGCATTTTTACCTTTTAGGGTTCCCCGTTTAAGGAAATCCTGACCGTACCATTCAGGACCATCAATCTCGTAATTCATGTGGAACCCCTATTACATTTCTTCTAAAAACATTCTCTTACATTCCCTTACGCCATCCCCTCAACTCATCATTTTCCACCACTCTACCACCATCGTAGAAGGTCTAAACCCTTTTCATCCTACTTTACCAACGTAGCGTCATTTCACATATTTCATTACTTTTATTACATTTTCTAGTCAATTCTTGTTTTCTCACTAATCACACCATTTATTAATTATATACTCTTAAACTTATGTCTATAAACTCAAAAACCCCAAAAAGAGGGTTTATACAATAAACACCCAAATTAGAGTTTCTTATCAATTTTATCACTCTCTTGCAAACTTTTTTATAAAATAAGAAGAGAAAATCCAATTTTGGATTATGTGTTAGACCCCTCCATATTCTAGCTCATAACTACATCGACTTTGATATTAATTTCAGCTACGTAGGCATCCCGAAGCTATTTTGTAGTTGAGTCCTCATTTTACTTCTTTCACTTTGTTTTTAACTGAATTTTACTCAAATATTAGTTTGTTTGTACTTTTTAGTGATCTCATTGACATGCGTGTTCAATTATTTACAGTGAGTCGTTAGCCGATGCATTGTTTATAAAATGTATATTTCTTTACTCATTTATTCATTTATTCATTTATTCAGTTTTTTAGCATTCCCGTTGACATGTGTATTCACTTTCTCATAGTGAGTCACGTTCTGATGCATCACTCATAGTTTAGACAATTTTGTTCATTTATTCACTTTTTAATAGTTACGTTGACATGCGTATTCACTTATTCATAGTGAGCTACGATCCAGTGCATCGCTCATATTCTATCTATCATTGTAAATTTCTTTCTTTTAATTTTACTCCGTGGAATGATTCGTTCCCGTCTCTTCTATGATGCGAACACGATTATTTTTCAACTCGCACATTATCCACATATATATAAACATTCTCACCTCACACGGATTTTACACATGTTTACACGTTTGGGGATATAGATAACATTTTCTAGCCGATGGGAGATCGAAAAGGAGGAATGGGTGCCTACTACACCATATACCGAAGAACTAGTCTGTGACAGTGCCATGGGTCACGGACCAAGGTTGTGGCCATTTTAGCCGTCACTAAAAACAGTGGTCACACACCTCATTCGTGACCCTAATGAGGGTAATGGTCTCTCTTATGGGGAAATATTGGTTAGATAGCCACGGACATAGTTTGTGATCTCATTGTCACGGACCTGGGTCGTGACTATGGGTGGGACAATGTTCAAATTGGCTCACGGCCGTGACCATTTATTTATTTATGCTGTTAAAAAATGGGGGTCACTGATTTGGTCCGTGACCATAGCCATTTAATGAAAAAATTGATAACCCCCAAAAAAACCTATATTCAGAAACAAATTCATATACAATTAAGCAATATTGTAGCCGTGGATTTTTACAATTCAAATTAAAGCACCATACCATCCTAGTTAATTCATAATTCATACTAAACATTCATAATTCAAATTAAACATTCATAAGTCAAACTAAATCACTAATATAGTGCCAATACATTAATAGGATACAATTTGGATACAAATAGGTCTGTCAAGGGCCAATATAATACGAGTTACATTGGTCCATGACTATGCATTCAGTTTTTACGAGTTACACTAGTCTCTTTCGAGGTGTTCGTGCCACTTACGGGGCCATTTGGGGGTTGTTTTAGGCTTTCGCCCTCTAACGACATGTTTGTAAGCTTAAGTCTAGATATTTTCAAATTATCGTCATATTCTCAAACCAAAAGTGATATAACTATGCAGTGAGTTCTTATGAGTTACATTGGTCCTGTGCGAGATGTCTGTGTCTCTTACATGGCTATTTGGGGGATATTTGGGTCTTTTTCCTTTCAAAGGCATGTTTTTTAGCCTAAATCTTAATATTTAAAAAATATTATCATATTCTCAAACTAGGAGTCTCGTGACTACATGGTCAGTTCCTACTAGTTACATTAGTCTCGTACAGGGTGTTCGTGACTCTTACGGGGTTATTTGAGGGTTATTTTTTGCTTTTTCCCTTTAACATCATGTTTTTAAGCCAAAGTCTAGATATTTTCAAATTATCTTCATATTATCAAATTGGGAGTTGAATATACGATAAGTTTCTACGAGTTATATATTGGTCACTGCGAGGTGTTCGTATCTCTTATGGGTCCGTTTGGGAATTATTTTGGATTTTCGCCCTCTACTGGCATATTTTTAAACCTAAGTCTAGATATTTTCAAATTATTATCACATTTTCAAATAGGGATTCCCATAACTATGCGATCAAATCTTACGAGTTACATTGGTCCCGTATGAGGTGTTAGTGTATTTTACGGCGTTATTTAGTGGTTGTTTTGGGTCTTTCCCGTTAAAGACGTGGTTTTAAGTCTAAGTTTTGATATTTAAAAATTGGCATCATATTCTCAAATCGGGAGTCCCATGACGTTGCGATTAGTTCTTATGAGTTACATTGGTCCCGTGCGAGGTGTTCATACTTCTTACGGGGCCATTTGGGGAATATTTTGCATTTTTGCCCTTCAATGGCATCTTTTTAAGCCTAAGTCGAGATATTTGAAAATTCTCATCATATTCTTAAACCAAAAATGCCTAGACTATGTTCTTAGTTCCAACATGTTAAATTGGTCCAGTGTGAGGTGTTTATGCCTCTTACAGGGCCGTTTGGTGGTTATTATAGGTTTTCTTCCTCTAACAGCATGTTATTAAGTCTAAGTCTAGATATTTCCAAATTATCATCATATTCTCAAACCGATAGTCCCATAACTATATGGTCCATTCCTACGAGTTAGAGGTGCTCGTATCTCTTACAGCGCCGTTTGGAGGTTATTTTGGGTTTTCGCCTGTTAAAGGCATGGTTTTAACTATAACTCTTGAGATTTTCAAATTATAGTCCTACTCTCAAATCAGGAATCCCGTGACTATGTGGTCAGTTCCTACGAGTTACATCGGTCCCGTGTGAGGCGTTAATGTATCTTACGGGGTCATTTGGGGGTTGTTTGGGGTTTTTGCTCATTATAGGCATGTTTTTATGCCTAAGTCTTGAGATTCAAAAATTATCAT
Organism: Sambucus nigra; assembly: GCA_949130495.1. Classification (NCBI taxonomy): domain Eukaryota; kingdom Viridiplantae; phylum Streptophyta; class Magnoliopsida; order Dipsacales; family Adoxaceae; genus Sambucus; species Sambucus nigra. The sequence continues at coordinate 621,966,377 of OX422210.1, read as the reverse complement.
CATATTCTCAAACTGGGAGTCTCGTGACTTTGCGGTCAATTTCTATGAGTTACATTGGTCCAGTGTGAGGTGTTCGTGCCTTTTACGGGATCGGTTGGGGTCTGTTTTACATTTTTTTCCTTTAACATCATTTTTTAAGCACAGGTCTAGATATTTACAAGTTATCATCATATTCTCAAGTAGAAAGTCCCATAAATTTGCCTTTAGTTCCTACGAGTTACAATGGTCCCGTGTGTGGTGTGTGTACCTCTTATGGGGTCGTTTGGGGTCTGTTTTGGATTTTTTTTCCCTAACAGCTTTCTTTTAAGCCCATGCCTAGATATTTCCAAATTATTGTCACATTCTGAAACTTGGAGTCCTATAACTATGCGGTCAGTTCCTATGAATTACATTGGTCTCGTGTGAGGTGTTCGTGTCTCTTACAGGGCCATATGGGGGTTATTTTGGGTTTTCATTTGTTAAAGGCATATTTTTAAGCCTAAGTCACTATATTTACAAATTATCGTCACTGTCTAAAATCGAGTCTTATGACTATGCGGTCAGTTCTTACAAGTTACATTGGTCCCGTGTGAGGTGTACATGCCTCTTACGGGACCGTTTGGGGTTGTTTTGGATTTTTGACCTCTAACGGTATGTTTTTAAACCTAAGTCTAGATTTTTTCAAATTATCGTCATATTCTCAAACTGAGAGTCCTATAACTACGCTGTGAGTTCCTACGAGTTACATTGGTCTCGTGCGAGGCACGTTTGTGTCTCTTACGGAGCCGTTTGGGGGTTATTTTGGGTGTTCGCCCTCTAATGGAAAATTTAAAAATAAAAGTTTAGATATTTTTAAATTACCATCATATTCTAAAATCGGGAGTCTCATAACTATGCAGTTAGGTCCTACGAGTTATATTGGTCATGTGCAAGGTGTCCGTGCCTCTTATGGAGCTGTTTGGGGGTTGTGTTGCATTTTTGCGCTTTAACGGGATGTTTTTAAGCCTAAGTCTAGATATTTGGAAATTCTCAACATATTTTCAAACTGTGAGTCTCGTGACTATGCCATCAATTCCTATGAGTTACATTGGTCCCGTGCGAGGTGTTCGTGTCTCTTATTGGGTCACTAAGGGGATGTATTGTGTTTTTCCCCTTTAACGACATGTTTTTTAGCCTAAGTCTAGATATTTCCAAATCATTGTTATATTCTCAAACCGGTATTTTTGTAACTACGCAATCAGTTCCTATAAGTTACATTGGTCTCGTGCAAGATGTTCGTGTCTCTTACGTGGCCGTTTGAGAGTTGTTTAGGTTTTTCTCCCTCTAATGGCATGTTTTTAAGCCTGACTCAAAATATTTTCAAATTATCTTCATATTCTTAAACAAGGATTCCCATGAGTACGCCGTCAGTTCCTAGGAGTTACATTAGTTACGTGTGAGGTATTCGTGTCTCTTAAGGGGTAATTTGATGGTTGTTTTGGTATGTATTCAGCAACCAAATCATATATAATTATGAAATATTATAACCGTGGAGTTGGCAATTCAAAGTAAAGCATCGTGACATCCTAGTTAATTCATAAATCAAACTAAACATTCATAAATCAAACTAAAGCTCCAATATAGGTCTAATACCATAATAGGATAAAATTTTGGATACAAATAGGATTGTCAAGGGCCAATATAATAATAGGATACAAATAGGATTGTCAAGGGTAAAATAGTGTTTTGATACTCAGTCGTCCTCTAAATTAACTAAAAGTTCCTACAAATTAGGGTTGTCATCAAGAGCAGACTGGAACTCCTTAGGAGTATTTAATGTGTTGGCTTGAGTAGTCATACCCTTTGGTTCATGCACAATAATAAACTAATGGCTATCGTTTATGCCCTTTAAGTAGAATACCTTCTTTATTTTCTAAAAGGCATAAATAAAAGGCTCGTCGACTATGCGATCTTTACTCTTCATATTTGATAAATCTTCCATGATAAGTTTTAAGTCAGGATCAACTTTATAAGCATTCAGAGTGTCCTCCACCTTCAACCAGTCACAATTAAATACGATTTATGTGAAATCTAAATAATTGAGTTCCAAGATTTATTCGATGATCCCATAATAGGTTAGCACCGTATCTTTTTGCTAGAGACAAAGGTAGGCAAGGTAAAAATTGAGACTCCATTATTTTGCGTCAAAATATTTTCATCACATGGATATGAAACGAAATCAAAACCATTGGTGCGTAATTTCTTAAACTTTTTCGCACGAAATGTGGGGCCTTTTGCTAGGCGCATAAGACTTAAACAGACATCACCACTTTTTAGAAGATGTGTTTATTAATGAATTTGTATTAGGGCACATTTTTACCACATGTGAATAAATAACCGCACACATAAGAAGTAGAAATTACTTCTTTTTATATCCATGCCCTAAAATCATTCGTCGTGAAATTTCCACTATGATTTTGGGAAATTTTGTTCTCATATGCCCTAAAGGTAAATTGCAGAGTTTGGATCATAATATAGACAATTCATATAATTAAACAAGAATAATTTATTTAATTATGTAGCTACTTACTCTCTCCAGTCTTCAACTTCATCTTACAATTCGAAAACATAATGAGTTGCTTACTTTTATTGTACATTAGTGAGTCTCGCCTCTTTAAGGTTCCCAAAAAGCAATTTATCCTTAAACTTGTCAAGTTGCTTAATAACGCGTTCTCCATGAGGATTGAACCTCCTTGGCTCTTATTCTGGCATATGATCCCGAGTGTATAGTAGTGATTGATTAGGCATAAATTCTTCCCATTTATCCCCTTAATTTAGAGGCTATTATCGCTGCGTAGTGTAATTCAAGTGGATTTATATCATATCTTTGCTATTGACAAATTCTAATGGGTACATCGAGTTTTGTTTGTTCGTCATCTATTTCGCAGGTATTCATTGTTGTAATCCGAGTTCCGTACCAAAAGCTTCAAAGAAACACAAGAAAGCAAGATTTCTGCAAAAAATGACAAAAGGGAACCGAACCCAAGAGAACTAAAACGAACCGAATCCATCATGAGAGAAGTTTCTGTAAAGTATGGCAAAACATAACCGAATCGAAGTGATGAAATAACAAACCGATCCTACTTCTGGAAAACTTCCTGTAAAAGAGTTGAAAAGATGGAACCGAATCAAAGTTGGCAAATAACGAACCGATCCCATGCTCGAAGAGTTTTCGGTAAAGGCTACAAAAGATGGAACCAAACCGAACCCTTTACCTGGATCGGTTCTGTTATCGATTTCCCGGACTTATCCACTTGTAAAAATTAGAGTTTTACTTGGTTCAAACTCTTGTATTTCGTAATTTATAAATTGTAACTCCTCCCAAACATGGGGGGGAGGCTTCTACTTCATTAGCGAAGCTTTGTAATCCATTTTAGAGGAGAAGAATCATAAACCCTAGTTACTTTCAAGTTACAATTCAAGTAAAATCATTCTAATTTCTGTTTCAATCTTTGTTCCAGTTGTTTGTTTACTTACAATTTCATCTTTCTTCATCTTCATCCAGTAGTAAAAATGTTTTCTTTCATCCCAAACGTTTTGTTTTCAAGTTTTCATATGTACGGCTAGATTTAAAAGGTCGGGATGCATGAACTAAACCTGATGTGTTAGTTGCAGGTGTATAAATTTACTCCTCTGAATTTAATGATTTGTTATGACCATATTGCGTAGAAACGCGACAATTGTAGATCTTTGGATCTCGTTTGCTTTAGGGTAACCGGGATGCTTCAGAATGTAATTCGAGTATAACTATTACAATACCGATTTACTCGTCCTCTGATTAGGTATGGTGCGGGCTTGAACCTCATATACATAATGCTTGGGAGTACTAAATTCTAGGTCTAATTAATCACTTAAATTTACTTTTAGTTTTATACCATCAATACACTAGAGTTGAGGGATTGTATTCCCGTCCTGTTTTCTTCATCATATAATTCAAGATTTAGTTCAATCATCATCAGTATTTTAGTAATTTAGAAAAGTTTCATTGCATTCATACTTTGGTGCATTAAATAAATATTTTTAAAATTGCATTTAGTTTTAGTCCCAAAACAGATCATCTTTTCCTTTTTTTTTTAAATCAGAGTTAGGATCCCTTCGTCTGTCCAACGTCATTACAACTCCGTTGTCCTATTTCCCTAAGGATCGATACCCGACGTATCGGATTATTACTTGAGCGATAGGCTTGCACTTGAGCCTAGAGAGTACGCACTTCTGAGACACATTCTTAGTCACGTCAAGTTTTTGGCGCCGTTGTCGGGGAAGTATGTTGACTTAGGATTAGATCAAGTCAATCTCAAACTTTGACCAAAAATTTCCAAAAATCGAAAAAAAATATCAAAAAATTTAAAAGCACAAAAATATTCCTCATCATCTCTTATAAGCTTGTTAATGAAAAATTCTGAATTCACTCCAACTCTCCATAATACTCCAACCCACATTCACTAAAACCCGATAGTTGAGTATGACCCTGATAACCCTCACACTCCAAACGTTCCACAATTCTGGGTTCCATCTCCCACACCTACACACACCCCAACATCCCTCTTAGGACACACTTCAAAGAAGGCTCCGAGTATACCAAGTGAGGACATAGATTCTTTGAGTGAGAGAGAAATGTCACAACACGGTAGTGCAGCCACCGGTGAGGAAGAGGTCCCGTACCGCCCATTAAGAGAAATATTATATCCCGAGTGCACTATCACTCTGGGATGCATTATAATCCCGTATAATGCAGGGCAATTTCGTTTTAAAAATGGGATGATCCAGATGCTCCCCCACTACCATGGGATGGATTATGAAAAGCCATATCTCCACATCAGGGAATTTGAGGATGTGTGTGAAACCCTCAATGATCAAACTTGCACACAAGAGGTGATCCACCTCAAACTCTTCCCATTCTCTCTAAAAGATAAAGCTAAGACATGGCTATGGTCTTTACCTCCAAGCTCGATTGCATCCTGGAATGAGTTGCAATTGAAATTTCTTAAGAAAATTTTTCCTCCACATCGAACGAACTCCATCAAGGCTCAAATTCAAACATTCCAACAATTAGAAAATGAGTCGTTCAATCGATATTATGAGCACTTCAATGAGTTAATTACTTCATGCCCCCATCATGGATTTGATAAACTACAACTCATTTCCTTTATACATAATGGGCTGAACATTAATTCTAAACAACTCGTTGAAACCATGGGAAGTGGTCCATTTATTGAATTAGACGCCCACAATGCTGAGCTTCACCTGAGGTATGTCACCGAGACTACCCAATCCTGGGATACATCTGACCCTAATGCTAAAAATCGAACTCGCCAAGTGACCACCTCTCCATCGGCGTCCGACCTATTTCAAGTAGAGAAAAATTCTATAATGGACGGTCGACTCGATGTGCTTGAGAGAGGAATGCGACAATTATTAGAGAAATGTGCAGGAGAACCACCTGGATCCACCCCGAATCACACTGAGAAGGTGTGTGCAATTTGTGAGGTGGGTCATTCAACTGAGGAATGCCCGACTATACCCGCCTACAAAGTGATTCTTCAAGAGCAAGTCAGTGGTATAGGAGGACTCAAAGGTAATTTTGATGCACCGTACGGGAATTCTTACAACCCTTCATGGAAAAACCATCCTGGTTTTAGCTATGGGAAACAACATGTTGCAATGAATCCTAATTCACATGTTGCTCCTACTCCACCACCGCACTTTCAACAACCTCCACACATGCAAGGACATATGCAAACAGCACCACCTCAAGGAGCATATATCCCTCCATCGCGGAGAAATCTAGAGGATACGATAAATCAATTTATCAATAACCAAAATGCAGCCAATGCTAGATATGATCGCATGATCAGCGACATAAATGAAAATATTTCAAAAATGCAATCATCATCGAGTATCCAAGAGAAGGGAAAGTTCCCTGCCCAGGGCCAAAGACCGCCCCAAGGTCAAACTAGTGTTAGCTCCACTTCAACAGAACATCAGGAGCAATGTCAAGATGTGACCACTCTTCGTAGTGGGAGAGTTTTTGATTTATCGCCTCCCCCTCACGACGAAATCAAAGATAAGGAGATTTCGCCCGGCACGAAAGAGGCCGAAGATGTCTCCTTGAATGAGAGTGATAAAGAAGACACTAGTGAGCCCGAGGTAGTAATAAAATCACCCATCGTGGCACCGTTTCCTCAAAGGTTGGTTCCTTCCCATAAAAGAGACCCTTGTGATGAAGTGTAGACGTGCTGAAGCAAGTAAAGCTAAATTTACCTTTCCTCGATGCCATTACACAAATTCCAGCTTATGCGAAAGTCATCAAGGACTTATTAACAGTGAAGAGTAAAAGGAAGGTAAAGAAAAATATCTTTCTAGCACAGAACGTGAGCTCCATCCTACTTAATGATCTCCCGCCAAAATCCAAAGATCCCGGTGCACCCACCATTTCCTGCATCATTGGAGACAATAAAATTAAAAAAGCCTTACTTGACTTGGGAGCAAGTGTTAATATCCTCCCTTACACCATCTATAGGCAACTTGATATGGGTGACCTGAAGCCCACAACGATCACTCTCTAATTAGAGGATCGAACCGTGAAGGTCCCAAGAGGTATAGTTGAGGACGTGATTGTCCAAGTTGACACTTTCTACTTCCCAGTAGACTTTGTGATTTGGGACACGGAGCCCTCCTTTGCCTCGAGCAATCATGTTCCCATCATTCTTGGGCACCCATTCTTAGCTACGGCTAATGCAATTATCAATACTCGAAATGGGCAGATGCAACTCACTTTTGGGAACATGACCTTAGAGACTAACATTTTCCATATAGCCCAACATACGGGGGAAGAAGATGATCTTCACGTAGTGAGCCTAATTGACAAGATCGTAGAGGAGTATTTTAAGGAAAATTATTATGGGGATGCCCTAGGGACCTGTTTAGTATCGAGCCATGAGAGTGAGGGGACGTACACCGAATTCGAAAGGGAAGTTGAGAAGTTCAGAGAGTTACTCGATGAGAGAGTGTCGGACGAGGACGCGAGAGATGTAAGTTGGGTTTCTCGATTCGAGGAATTACTGCCGAGGGAGTCACGCATAGTTCCCTCCAGCGATAAATTTTCGACCCTCGAATTAAAGAAACTACCCTCCCATATTAAATATGCATACCTAGGAGATGACGAGACATTTTCTGTTGTTATCTCCTCTAGCCTAGACAAAGAGCAGGAGAGTAAACTGTTAGAGATTCTGAGGAAGCACCAAAGTGCTTTAGATTGGTGTATTGTTGATTAGAAGGGGATAAGTCCTTTGATTTGCACCCACAAGATTCACCTCGAGGAGGATGTCAAGCCCTCGAGAGAAATGCAAAAAAGGCTAAACCCCAACATGAAAGAAGTAGTGAGGATCAAAATAATTAAGCTATTGGATGCCGGGATTATCTACCTAATCTCGAATAGCAAATGGGTGAGTCCTTTTCAAGTTGTCCCGAAGGAGTCGGGCATGACAGTGATCGAAAATGCTAAGGGAGAGTTAGTTCCCTAACGTACCACCACCGGGTGGCGCATTTACATTGATTACTGGAAACTCAAAGAGGGAACTAGGAAAGACCATTTCCCCTTGCCATTTATTGATCAGATGCTTGAGAGAATCGCGGGCCACTCTTATTATTGCTTCCTTGATGGTTATTCCGGATATAACCAAATTAAGGTAGATGTACTTGACCAGGAGAAAATGACCTTCACTTGCCCCTTTGGTACGTTTGCCTACAAACGTATGCCATTCGGCTTGTGCAATGCACCCGCGACCTTTCAAAGGTGTATGTTAAGTCTATTTAGCGACATGGTTGAGAAAGGACTCGAAGTGTTCATGGACGACTTTAGCGTTTTTGGCACCTCTTTTGATCGTTGTCTAGAAAAGATGGAAAAAGTACTTACCCGGTGTGTGGAGAAGAACTTAGTGCTAAATTGGGAAAAATGCCATTTTATGGTCACTGAGGGAATAGTTCTTGGCCACATAATTTCATCCAATGCGATAGAAGTTGATAGAGCTAAGATAGATGTCATAGCCGATCTACCCCCACCAAAATCACTCAAAGATGTGCGCTCCTTCTTGGGCCACGCGGGGTTTTATCGACGGTTCATTAAAGACTTTAGCGCCATCGCTAGACCTTTAAGCAACCTACTCATGAAGGACACCCCATTTGAGTGGACGGAAGCATGCCATAGAAGTTTTAAAAAACTGAAAACCATGCTTGTGTCCTCTCTCATCATGAAAGTTCCGAATTGGTCCTTACCATTCGAACTTATGTGTGATGCTAGTGACTATGCGATAGGGGCTGTTTTGGGCCAAAGAAAAGATAAATAGGATCATGTCATCTACTACGCTAGTCGGACTCTTACAGGACCATAACTTAATTACTCTACCACAGAGAAGGAGTTGCTAGCGGTAGTGTTAGCTCTTGACAAATTTCGGTCCTACCTTATTGGTTCTCCCATCACTTGTTTCACCGATCACGCGGCATTGAAATACCTACTTGCGAAGAAAGATGCAAACCCATGCCTCATAAGGTGGATCCTACTCCTACAAGAGTTTAATCGCTCCATTAAAGATAAGAAAGGAGTAGAAAATGTTGTTGCCGACCACTTATCACGGCTTTCGTTCGACGTACATACTGATCTAATACCCATAGACGAATACTTCTCGGATGAGAAACTTTTTGCTACCTCTTCTTTACCCTAGTTTGTAGATATCGTGAACTATCTTGTCACGGGAGATGTCCATCCCGATTGGACACCGTAAGATAAGAAGAGGTTTATTACTTGGTCGAGTATGTTTTTCTATGACGATCTTTTCCTGTTTAAATATTGTGCCGACCAAATCCGACGCTGTGTACCGGATGATGAGATCCCTAAAATCATCTAATTCTATCATTCGGAAGCTTGTGGAGGTCACTTTTCGATGAAAAAGGCGGCCGCTAAGATCCTTAAATGCGGCCTTTATTGGCCCACAATATTTCGGGATGTGAATAACTGTTGCAAATCCTGCGATAGGAGTCAAAGGATGGGGGCAATCACCCGATGAGACATGATGCCATTAACCCCAATACTCATTATTGAGATCTTCGACTGCTGGGGTATTGACTTCATGGGCCCTTTTCTCCCATCTTTTGGTTTCCTATACATCCTTATCGCGGTAGACTACGTTTCTAAATGGGTGGAAGCTATAGCTACCAAGACTAATGGCAATAAAGTGATGATTACGTTCCTACAGGAACACATACTTTACCGCTTCGGTGCTCCAAAAGCGATAATCAGTGATAATGGCACGCACTTTTGCAACAGTCCATTCGAGAATCTCATGAGAAAGTATGACGTCGTTCACAAAGTTGGAACGACCTATCACCCACAAACAAATGGGCAGGCCGAATTAGCGAACTAGGAAATCAAAAACATTCTCGATAAGACCGTCAATCACACCCATAAAGATTGGTCACTTCGATTGAACGATTCACTATGGGCCTATCGTATCGCATACAAAAATCCCCTCGGGATGTCCCCTTTCCACTTTGTGTATGGTAAATGATGATATGAGAAATCGGCCATAAGACGTTCTCATACCAGCAAGTCAAGACTAAAGTGCGTAATAAACAAGTAAAGTAAGTAAAGAGAGAGAACACACGATATAGAGTGGTTCAGCCTTTAAAATAGGCCTACATCCACTGTGTTGCACCGTTCTCATTATATGCATTGCATTGTATAATATAATCGTGCCTAAAGAGGCGTACAAGTATGAGAATAAAGGATAGTACATGATAGTATTGGGGATTCTGGTGTGCCGGAGAGGTGGCTGCGATGTAGATGTGTGGCCTCCAAGTCGTATGTTGAGGTTGTGTAGAGAGAATCTGTATTGTAGAATCTGGCCCGAGCATGTAGAATCGATCCCTCTCTTCGAGGTGAGGTCCTCTATTTATATAGGTGGTATGCGAGCCGTGTCACATGCCCTGAGCATGTGACAGATATCAAGTCTAGAGTAAATGTGAATGAGGGGGATGCGGTCTACAAGGCAAGCAGTGTTGTATCCTGGACCTGGAGATAAAGCTATCGCGCCCTGAACTGAGAAGTGCCGCGGTTTCCTCTTGGTGAACAATTATTGTGCCACACCCTACAATTGACAGGGTCACACTCTGTGCCAGCTATCTCTGTGGCATTTCGATGGGGGTCGCGTCCTTTGATGAGGAGGGTTGCGCCTTGTATTTCTGTAGGGCCGCGCCCTGTATTCTGTTAGGCCGTGGAATCTTAGCATTTTTATTGTAGAAAACCATCCGTGGCAGGGCGTTATATTTGTACTATCAATAAGCCCCCAAGTCGTGGTGCCAAGAGAATTCAATTGGGGTTGCGACTTAGATCAGTCTGCTTGGGTGCCGCGGTTCTTCCAAAGTGACGATTCGTCTTCCGCGCTATCTTATATAAATTGTTTTTGGCCGTGGACTTCATTACGTTTCAAAAACTTTGAGAGAAAATTGAGAGCGAACTTTTGTGTGTCCAACTTCATTCGTTTTTCGGCGACCCTTCGAGGGTGTGTGTGGCGGTTCCAAGCTGGTATGAGGTTGAGCATCGCTGACTTCTTCATTTCCAGATAACTTTTTCGATCAATCATCCTTTTTAATCAACTTCGTAGCTTATACTTCTTCAATAATCAAACACACAAGCTTCTTCATTGCTTGATAGGATTTTAGGGTTTCAAGTGAACTGTCATCACCCTAGAATCAAACACATGTACGATAAAATAATTATAATTATTGTTTGAATCAATCGTCGTATGCTGAATCCCATGTTGAATCCCATAGTAAAGGCCTTTGTTGAAGGGTTCTTTCTTGCTGTTCATGATGTTCTAGAAGTTCTTGATACAAATTCTTCATATTCTGGGTATTAGATCTTAAAAACGGCTAAACAATAGATACTTACTGTTTAAGGGAGAGGCTGCGGCATGATAGGATTTCAATAATCCATTCCCCGGAACTGTTTTGGTCTTTATCTACGTCATACCGTGCCCGATGGCCGCGGTCCCTTAAATTCTGGGATTTATCTTCCACGGCACTTTGATGCATATCCACGTATTCTGCTGCTGCGGTGGGGTCTTTTAAGGCTCTGAATCCCCACCCTTATATTTTGAACAGCCTTCAAACTTTCATGAACCAAATACACATCCATGTTAAATAACTGTAATTGCTACTAGAATCTCTGGAATCGAATTTTAGCAATTTTAGGAATGGTCGTGGCCAAGAATCTCTTAAACTAATTTGAGCATATATCCACGGCAGTATACGTTCCCTTGCTGATTTAGGAGGTGGCTGCGGCCAGTAGGGCCAGAGGACGATCCCTTAGGTTCAAGTAGTAGAGTTGGCCCATTAATAACTACGTTAGGGAAATAATTTCCAACAAATATTCACTATTTATATATTATCTTCTCGTGGCTTCTTGAAGTCTTTTCCAAACCATACTGGCTGCGATGCCTAACTACGAACTCTGCTTTTCAGGTACTGCTGCAGCCATATAAGCTCTGACCCAGACGAGTTTCTGAGAGGTTTTTGGGCAAAGTATTTTGGAACCTTTCCACTTGAACTCACTTCTCTGCCCCCTCTAAGATCAATAGGGCCTTGCAAACTAAAGGATCGCCCAAACTGCGTGATACTGGACTCAGACTCCGCAAACTTTGCGTCTGGGAAGGATTTTCAATCCGCGCCGATGGAAGAAGAAGCCAACTCAAGTAATCATCCATTGGGTGCAGGAGATGATGCCGCGGAAGATAGAGATAACCCAGCTGGTATATCTGGGAGGGCTGAGAGACCCTTAGCTGCACTTGATATCCGCAGCGCCATGACCCAAGATTGGGTTGAGCAGGTGTCTGAGGCCTTAGAATTTCCAGAAAATTTGATGTGCTTGGCACCTACCACGAACCAAAGACATTGCACGGTTCTGGCCGATGGAGTTTTCTTCCGACTCCATGCCTTTATTTATGGGTTACGGCTTCCTGTTCCTGTCCCCATCCGCCGCCTTTTTTAGACAATGAAATTGGCTCCAGCCCAGTTAGATCCCAATGGTTGGAGAGCCATTCTTGTTGCGGTTGTCCTTTGGGAGAATCTATTCAAGAGGGACATAACTCCGTGGAGTTCTTTCACGTTTACCGTCTAAAGGAGAACTCAGTGAAGTTCATTGGTTACTACTACATTTGTCCGCGGCAGGGACGAGGCCCTTTACACTGGGAGGCCGACCAGTGTGAAGAACTGGAAAGGGAAATATTTTTACATCTCCGGCGAAGGCTGGGAGATTCATCCCGAGGAGAATGAGAGGGAAAGGTCATATAGAATGCCACGGCAATGGGGGTCTCCCTCTAAATTAGGTACTAAGACTATAGTCGCGTCCTTTCATCATATTTTGTATATTAACTTCCACTAACCTTTAAATTGTCTTTTCTGTAGTTCTTGATAATTTGAATTTAAATAAGTAGCAGCAGAAGACAGTCGCTGAGGCCGCGGTAGTTCCTGCTGAACATAAAAAGTTCAGCACACTCGTCACATCAGCGACTGTTGATGTAAAAAACTAGATTGCTCTAATTATTTAATCACGGATAAATAAAATGAGACAAAATATTTTAAAGTGGTTCAGCCTTATATGAATGGCCTACGTCCACTGTTATGTTATTGCTGAATGTTTGGGAATTCTCGATTACAAGTTCTATCAAGAAATTCCGGTCCCTTTGAATGAGGGTGATACAAGGTATTTATAGCCCTTAGGCTGTACATGAAAGGGTTGATACATTAAATGATATACATATGAAATGGTAATACATTTAATGCAGCGTGTGCGTCAAGATGATAAACATTCAATGAATAGTTGAACTGTTGATTATCTGGCAATTAATGCTACGGCCGAGATGCAGCTCGGACCGCCTTAGTTTCTCGTTGCTCAGGAGTTCCTCAGAGCGCTAGAATACCTCGGAGTGCTGAGGTTCCTCGGTGTATCCTCGTTGCTCGGAGAGAACATGAGTTGGTCGGGGAAATGAACTTCCTCGTTGCTATTGTGCCAAGTAGATTGACACGTGTCTTCATATTATTCGTCCATATCAGCATATTAATTTTGGTATCAACAGAAGCCCCCAATGTTTCATATTTCGAACTTTGAGGAGTATGGAACATTCTTTCTCGGTATATGGCGATATTAAATGACTTTCCTGGGTTTTAGGAGCCTTTTCTTCATATTTGAATTTCCTTCCAAATTCGCAGAATCCGCCTTTTCGAATTTTTATGAGTGCTTCGATCTTCGTGCATTTTTGTCCTTTTAGCCGCCGTTGGCGTATTAGTTTCTTTTGTGTAATCATTTCCTTCGCAGCTTCCCAAAGGTAAAGTATTTAAACTTCTTAGGTAACCATACCGTCTTCTACCTTTTCCAATTTTCTGCATTCAAGCTTTCTGTTCTCTCTCTCTCTTATGCGTTCATCTTTTCCTTCGCTAGTTGTCAGCTCTTCCTTTTTCCTGTAAGATTCTCTTCTCTTCTTCTGTATTTCTTTTATTCACCATGATTTATCTTGTGGAGTCTGTTGAGAAATTTCGTTCCGATTTTTCCATTCCTTCCTGGGTAACTCTGGAGGTTCTTTCTGAGCCTTCAGATTATTTTCAATTGGCTGAGGGACATTGGCTCCCCAGTCTATTCATTGCTGAATGTGGATTTTCTTTTCCGCCAAACCCCTTATGCTTAGAGTTCTGTCAGTACTTTGACGTTGTTCCTGCAAAAATAGCCCCCAATTCATGGAGAATAATTAATGGGGTGTATAAATTAAATCTAACTCATGGGACTCGTATAGGGATTCCTGAGATTATGTATTGCTATAGATGGGCTATTTTAGATAATGTTTATTACTTAAAAACTAGGTTTTTAAATAGGGCTCTTGTAGTTAACCTCCCTGATGCAAATAGAGATTATTTTGAACATGGGGTGGTTATTAAAAATTGGCAATATGCCCCCTTGGTTGGAGATGCAGTATACCAGGGTCCTAAATGCCCCCCCATATGGCAATGGGATAGGTTTATTCTCATTTTCCTTTACTTATGAAATTATGCTTTTATCATATTTGACAAAATGTATGACTGATATTTCATTATGTATTTATTTGCAGTTGATAGTAAAAGAAAAACTCTAAAAGAATCAGAGGTTAATATTAAGCATCTGAAACTTATCTGGGGTTTGCATAAGAACGTTGCAGACGAGCACATCAGGTCTGCATCATATTTGATGCAGTATAGGAGCTATACGACTTCTTATACTTCTCGTCATGTGATCAGATTTGTTGAGCCAGCCTCAACTCCAGAGGATTCTTCTTCAGATTCTCACATCCCTTTAAGTCAGAGAATGGGCAGGAAAAGAGCTCCTCCTTCTCTATTTGATGACACTACTTCGGCTGTTGAGGCCAAGAAAAGAAAAATTGATGTCCCAGAGGGAACTAAGAAGGTGGATGTTGCGCCTTCCAAAGCTATCGAGAAGCCCCAGTGGCTCCGAGCAAGAAGGTTGCTCATGTGGAGATGACTACTATCTCTCCGACCAAGAGCTCTTCCTTGGTTGAAACTACTGAAGTCCCTTTGAGGAGATTGAGGAAATCGTCCTCAGTCAATTTGGCTGAAACTGTCAATCTGGTTGAAACCATCTCCTCTCTACCAGCTGGTGGTGTTGGTGTTCTAACCATCATTCCTCCGAGCTCCGCCATGAGCTCGGTAAAAACTTGGATCATACCCGAGGTCCAAGGAACTGATGAAAAGATTTCTAGGGATATGCTGACATCCCTAGCTACCCGTCACCTTGCTTCAGTAAATTTCTCACACTCTGAATTTCCTTTCTTTCTTTGAATACTTGTATTTTTGTACTGACCTGTCACTTTTTTCCTTGTTTAGCTGGTGAATTGTTTTAACAACATCGTGAAGAAAGATGAAGCAATTAAAGCTTCCAGCTCCTCGTCGGGGGTAGAGGATGCTCTGCTGGGTTTGTCCCAATCCTTGAAGGATTCTCGTCAGCAGTATAATGAGGACAAAGCTGACTGGGAGAAAAAGTTGTCTATAGTTGAAGCTGAGAAGGTGAAGCTGGCTGAGATCTCCAAGAGTTTGGAGAATAAGGTGAAAAGTTTAGAGGTCGAGCATCAAAAATATGACGGCAAGCTCAAGAACTTTGGAGAGCTTGAAGATAAGCTGAAAAAGGCAGAGGAAGAGTTGTCCGTCCAGCGAGATGTCAAGCGCCAAAAAGAAGAATTGAATGCGAAGTTAAAGACTCCCGAGGATCTTCTATCCGAGAAGCTCTCCTCGGAGAAACTGAAAAGAAAGCTCGCAGTTAAAAAATCCTTCAGCACTGGCTGGGATAAAGGATGGGACAAAGGGATTGCTGCGATGACATCCCAAGTATAATACGGGAAGTTGAAATACTTCCGAGATGGCTGGGTAGCTGCCCTGCAGGAATTGAAGATCAAAGACGACTCTGAGCTATTTTAGCTACACCTCCCTAGTCCTCCCCCACCAATTGTAGAAGAAGAAGAGGATGAGGCTATCTCTGATGAATCTTCCATGGCCATGGGTGATCAAGTCCCTGCCTCTCTACCTTCTGCCAATGAGGACATTTCTTCCATGCTTCCTCCTCCTGAGAAAATTTCAACTCCTGCTGATCAAGCTGCTGTTACCACCGAGCAACCAAGCTCCTCGTCCCAGCCTCCCGAGAAAGTCTTGGGAGACAAGGAAAAGGTGTGAAGTTGTTCGGTATCATTTATATCTTTCATTATCATTTGTAATCAAACAATGTAATCTTTTTATGATCTAATAAAATACATCTTTGTTCCTCTCTGTTGTTGATGATTTGTTTTTGTTGACTGTTGTCTCCTCTTCATTAGTTTATGGCTAGGATGGAATTGCTATCTGCCAATGATACAAAACTGATGCAGCAATGTCACGAATACTATAAGGCTGGTCACACAGAGCTAAGTGTATCAGAAATTGCTGACATCCTTGGCCATGATGCTTCAGAACAGGCAATTGAGGCTTATCGATACTTGAAAGTTTTACTTGACCGAGTTGTGGCCAATAATGTGGCCTACTATGAATTGATCGAGGAGCTTCATTGTACCTTAGAAGATCTTCAGAATCAACACAATGAATCAACTACCTTGTTGCACAAGGAATATGAGAATAGGTATCAACAACTTTCCTCTGAGACAGGTCACAAAAAGATCATCGTTGGGTACGATGTTAGGGAGAGAACTCTAAAAGGTGAAGTTGAGGCCTGCAGACAGATCGCCGAGCTGCTGGAACATGAGAACAACAATTTGCAGAAAAAGTTGGCACAATATGAGTCTGCAGCTTCATCCTCTGCTGCCTTGGTACCGGTCACTGATGAAGGATTCTCATTCTTAGAGGTTGAAAACGCCAAATTAAGGCAAGAATTGGATACGTTAAGAAAGTCTGGTGTTTCTACTACTGCTCGGGGACGAGGAAGAGGGTCTCGTGGGCGAGGAAGAGCTGTTCAAAATGTTGTCGAGGAGCAAAGTTCTCCACCTGCTCGGAGTCGATCAAGAGTTCTCAGCCATAATGTTGAAGAAGCTCGCACTCAGTCTACTTTGGAAACTCAAGTGTTCCAATTGAATGCAAAAGATCGTGCTTTGTCTGAAATGTCCAAGAAAAACCTATCTTTGGAAGATCAACTTACTGCGACGAAGTGTGCTTTGAATAATAAAGATGTTTTTGCCAGGAGCTTTCACGAGCAACTAGAGAGAATAACTTTCCAATTCCACAAACAACCTCGTGAGTTTTGGATGGCAGGCTACAATGAAGCCCTTTGTCACTTGGATGCTCGCCTTGAAAATGCCAATAATGAAGGTTATAAACAGGGATGGTTGAACGCACTGGGTGTGTTAAAGCTAGAGCAGGGCCATTATTTATGGGATTATCATGCTCCTGGTCTACTAGACTTGCCTGTACCGCCTTATAAACTGGACATGGAATGGATCCCAGCTCGTGCTATTCCTCGGAGCTTAATTTCAAAATATCTTGGTGACTATAGTCTTCATTCTCAGATTGAATTATCTCGTCCCGAGCATCTCTTGGATACTCCTTCAGTAATGAATGTCAGAATGTTGAGGGACTTGAATTTTATCAATTCTCCCCAAACATTAAATGATCCTCCTGCTGGCGAGGAACCTGTATCGAAGGCTGAAGGGAAAAAACCAATAGAATAGGATTTTCAATGTAATAGTTAGCAAACATATGTAACATGTAATTTATTTTGGATTTTAATGAAAGACTTTCATTTTCTGTTTGCAAATCTGTATTGCTATTCTTTTGTACTTGTCTAACACTTTTACATCTGTGCATATGTATCTGTTAAAAAGATAACAATTTTGTGCTGTTCATCAACCAACTTAGTAATAAACAGTTACAAGTATCAAAAATGTTGTTCGATCACTTAGTAATAAAAATTGCAAGTATCAATGTTGCTCAATCACTTAGTAATGAAGCAATGAGTATAAAATGTTTCCAACCAACCAAGGTTGTTAAAATGTGTCCGACCAACCAAGGTCGATAATTTATCCTCGTCGACCAACTATAATTAGTTGGGTGTTAATCCCCGACCAACTATACTTGGTTCAATTTGGAATTTTTTGTATTTTCTGGAATGATTTTACCTTCCGACCAATATAAGTTGGCATATTTTGTTTCTTAACTAGCCAAAATTGGCATTTTTAAGAATGTTGTTCTTGCCCTTTTACCAACCGGAGTAGGTCATGGGTTTGAACTATCGGGTTCTTTCGAACTATCTTGTCCACAAGCTCTTTTACCAACCGGAGTTGATCACGCAAGTGTACGCCTCCTAACCAAAGGAGTATAATTTGTTCTCGCTATTTTACCAACCGAAGTTGATCACGCTCGAACTATCTGGTTCTTTCGAACTATCTTGTCCACAAGCTCTTTTACCAACCGGAGTTGATCACGGAAGTGTACGCCTCCTAACCAAAGGAGTATAATTTGTTCTCGCTATTTTACCAACCGAAGTTGATCAAGCTCGAACTATCTGGTTCTTTTGAACTATCTTGTCCACAAGCTCTTTTACCAACCGCAGTTGATCACGCAAGTGTACGCCTCCTAACCAAAGGAGTATAATTTGTTCTCGCTATTTTACCAACCGAAGTTGATCACGCTCGAACTATCTGGTTCTTTCGAACTATCTTGTCCACAAGCTCTTTTACCAACCGGAGTTGATCACGGAAGTGTACGCCTCCTAACCAAAGGAGTATAATTTGTTCTCGCTATTTTACCAACCGAAGTTGATCAAGCTCGAACTATCTGGTTCTTTTGAACTATCTTGTCCACAAGCTCTTTTACCAACCGCAGTTGATCACGCAAGTGTACGCCTCCTAACCAAAGGAGTATAATTTGTTCTCGCTATTTTACCAACCGAAGTTGATCACGCTCGAACTATCTGGTTCTTTCGAACTATCTTGTCCACAAGCTCTTTTACCAACCGGAGTTGATCACGCAAGTGTACGCCTCCTAACCAAAGGAGTATAATTTGTTCTAGCTATTTTACCAACCGAAGTTGATCACGCTCGAACTATCTGGTTCTTTCGAACTATCTTGTCCACAATCTCTTTTACCAACCGGAGTTGATCACGCAAGTGTACGCCTCCTAACCAAAGGAGTATAATTTGTTCTCGCCCTTTTACGAACCGGAGTTGGTCGTGGGTCTGAACTATCGTCTTCTTTTTGCTGTTGAACAGCGTAGTGTACAACACTAGTATTCCCCGAAAAACTTTTAAACAAAGGAGAGAAAAAATTGGGAAACATCATCGTTTTATTCATGTTGATGGAACTGCTGTACATTTTACATTACTGATAATACTTGCGAAGGTGTTCAGCATTCCAAGCATTCTTGAATTCCTCTCCTTCTAGAGTTGCTATTCGGTAAGTTCCTGGTCGAACAACTTCTGTAACTCGGTAAGGTCCATGCCAGTTTGCTTCCAATTTATTGTGCTTCTGAATGACCTTCTTTAGCACATAATCTCCTTCTTTTAAATCGCATTTCTTCACCCTCTTGTTGTAGAACAGAGTTGTTCGTTGTTGATAAGCAGCATTCCTAATGGCTGCCTCTTCTCTAACTTCCTCGAGCATATCCAAATCCAGTCTTCTCATCAAGTCACTGATTGGGGAATTGAAATTCAGCACTCTGTGTGTTAGTAGACCCAACTCGGCAGGTATTATAGCCTCACTTCCAAATGCCAGCATATATGGTGATTCTCCAGTCGCTTCTCGGGGAGTTGTTCGGTAAGCCCATAATACGGATTGTAGTTCATTAATCCAGTTAGCTTTAGCTTCACATAGCCTCTTCTTCAAACCATTTATCAGTGTTCTGTTCGTCACCTCAGTCTGCCCATTGCTTTGAGGATGACCTGGTGATGAATGGGTCTTCAGGATGTTCGATTGTTGACAATAGGCAGCAAACTCCTCGTTGTCGAATTGTGTTCCATGGTCTGTGATGAAGGCATGAGGGAGACCATATCGACAGATGATATTCTTCCAGACAAATTGGTGTACCTTCTCGTACGTCATATCGATAAGGGGTTCAGCCTCTACCCACTTAGTAAAATAATCAACTGCGACGACGAGGTACTTGAATCTTCCTCGAGTGGTCGGCAAGGGTCCAACCAAATCAATTCCCCACATGGAAAATGGCCAAGGGGAAGTTATGGGTGTCAACAAAGCTTGTGGAGTTCGTCGGATGGAGGAAAAACGTTGGCACTTGTCACATTTCTTAGCATAGGCTATACAATCAGCCCTCATCGTCGGCCAGTAGTATCCTTGCGTCATCATTCTTTGCAAAAGTGTCCGACCTACCACATGTGCTCCACAAGACCCTTCATGGATCTCTTCAATCAATTCTTTCACCTCGGAGGGGTGTACACATCTCTGCAAACCTACCATAATTCCTCGTCTATACAAAACACCATTAGTTAGTACATACCGAGCAGCTTTAAACTTCAATTTCTTTGCCGGGAGCTTGTCCTCTGGCAATTCTCCTTCTTTAATATATGCCCTGATGGGATCCATCCAAGATGGTCCTAAATCAAGGGTAATAACATTCATCGTCAGGTTTTCATCTATGCTCCGACTTTCCAGTACTTCAATTGGTATCGTTCTTCGCAGCTCGATACGAGTAGCTGATGCTAGTCGGGCCAGTGCGTCTGCTTGTGCATTTTCTATTCTGGGTATTCTGATCAACTGAATGGCATCAAATTCTGCCAACAATTCAATCACCTTTGCATGATACTTGACCATTAGTTCTCCTTTAACCGCACATGTTCCCATCACCTAATTCACAATTAATTGAGAATCACTGAATACCATCACTTGCTGTGCTTCCATAATCTTTGCTAAATTAAGACCTGCTATCATGGCCTCATACTCAGCCTCATTATTGGAGGTTTTGAATTAAAATCGCAAGGCATATTCTATATCAATCTCGTCTGGGGTTTTCAAAATAATCCCTGCTCCACAACCTGCTGTGCAAGATGACCCATCTACATACAATCTCCATGTAGGTAACTCGTGTTCAAATTTCTTATCCAATAGAGTTCCTCGATGGAATATCTGCTGTTCTCTTCCATCCTCCCCTGTTAATTTTCGCTCCTCGCCGACCATCTCTTCTCGCCCTTTTACCAGCCGGAGTTGGTCTGGGTTTGAATTTGATGATCTTTCTACATCCACAAGCCCTTTTACCAACCAGAGTTGGTCTGGACTTATGTCTGTTGATCCTGTAACATCCACAGGTTGATCAGTGAGCACTCGTGGGTATCGGGATATGTAAACTCTGCTATAAAATCTGCTACAGCTTGCCCTTTCAATGATGATCGGGGTTCATACACAATATCATATTCACCGAGCTCTATTGCCCAGTACATCAGTCTCCCTGACTTTTCTGGCTTATGAAGGGCTTGTCTCAATGGCATGTCGGTATAAACGACGATGGTATGGGCTTGAAAATATGGCCTCATTCTTCTACTTTCTTCAATTAATGCCAATGCCAATTTTTCTAACTTTGGGTACCTAATCTCTGCACCTCGGAAAGCCTTACTTGTGTAATAAATTGGTTTCTGGACTCCATTCTCCAATCTGATCAATGCTGAGCTGACTGCATGCTCTGATACTGCCAGTTACAAGTATAACTTTTCTCCCGTTATTGGCCTTGACAACAGTGGAGGTGTTCCCAGATGTTTTTTCAAGTCTTTAAAGGCTCTTTCACATTCATCATTCCACTCGAAAGTTTTTCGAAGTGTTTTGAAGAATGGTAAGCATCTATCTGTTGCTCGAGATACAAATCTGTTGAGCGCTGCAACTCGTCCTGTAAGACTCTGCACTTCTTTCTTTGTTGTTGGAGATCGCAACCCTAAAAGAGCTTTGATCTTTTCTGGATTTGCTTCAATGCCTCGCTGGTGGACAATGTACCCGAGAAACATTCCTTCTTGTACTCCAAATGTGCACTTCGTCGGTTTGAGCTTCATCTGGTATTTATCCTGTTGATCAAAAGTCTGACTTAAATCAACTAGATGATCAACAGCTTTCTTGCTTTTTGCAGCATATCATCGACATAGACTTCCATATTGCAACTAATTTGTTCGGCAAAAACCTTGTTCATCAGCCGCTGGTATGTCGCTCCTGCATTTTTCAAACCAAAAGGCATAACATTATAACAATAAGTACACCTAGGGGTAATAAAAGAAGTACTCTCCCTGTCTTCAGGTTTCATCTTGATCTGGTTGTAGCCTGAATAAGCGTCCATGAAGCTGAGCAGCTCGTGCCCAGAGGTAGCATCCACTAACTGATCAATTCTGGGTAATGGAAAGTGGTCCATTGGGCAGGCCTTGTTGAGATCAGTGAAATCAACACACATTCTCCATTTATTGTTTTTCTTCTTTACCATCACCACATTTGCCAACCAGTCTGGGTATTTCACATCTTCAATGAATTGAGCTTTCTGGAGCTTGTCGACCTCCTCTTGAATAGCTTGATTCTTTTCGGGGCTAAATACCCTTCTTCTCTGCTTTACAGGCTTGATCTCCTTATTCACATTGAGCTCATGACATAAGAAGTTCGGATCTATTCCTGGCATGTCTTCATGACTCCATGCAAAAGTTTTCTTCCTGTTTCTCAAGAAAGTTATCAACTCCTGTTTTATTGAAGCATCCAACGATGAACCTATCTGGGTTACTCGTTCAGGGTGCTCGTCGTCCAGAATAAAATTTTTTGTAGATTGCACCACCTGTCCTTTTACAAGTTGGGATTCATCTCTAGGATCGAGAGTTTCAATCTCTGTATCTTCTTCCACCTGGTAAGTAGTAGTCTTTTTCCTTGATTCCTCAAGCTCCTCTTGCTCGGCAGATGAATAATAGCATTCCCGAGCTACTTTTTGATCACCTTTCACAACTCCTACTCCAAAGTTTGTTGGGAATTTTAAGCATTGATGCACTGTAGATGGAACTGCTTCAAACTTCTTCAAACCAACTATTCCCATGATGATGTTATAAGCTGACTGCACATTCTTATCCATCACAAAGAAGCGTATTCTTTCCGTTCGACAAGCAGGCCAAGTTCCGATGAATATATCCAACTTGATCATCCCAAGTGGAAAAACTTTCTCGCCAGCAAAACCCAGGAGGGGTCTGTGATACGGTTCCAATTGAGATAATTTCATATTCAAACTGTCAAAGCATGAATAGTACATGATGTCTGCTGAACTTCCATTGTCTACCAACACCCTTGAAATCACTACTTCCTTCATCCTCATTTTGATCACCAGAGGATCATCGTGAGGATAAAGAACACCTGCTAGGTCATTTTTTGAAAAGCCAATGACCAGCTTCTCTTTGTTTACCTTCCTCGGACGATCATCCTCGGCCAGATTTATTCGTTGAATATATGAACAAGCTTGAGCCTCTCCAAGGTAAGCCTTTCTTTCTGCAGTAAGGTCTCCTCCTCCTGCATCTCCTCATGTAATGACATTACAATCAAATGGCCCAAAACGTATAGAAAATGCCTCTCGTTCTGGCTGTCTTGGTTTCTTGGGAAGGTCGGGGTCATCATCTGGATCATCTTCATGGTTTCTCTTCTTTTTCTCTTCTGCTCGACGAGGAGATCTAGACCTCTCTCTAGTTCGGTCGTTATTTTTTCTTTCACCTCCTCGATCAACATATTTTGCTAGCTTTCCTCTTCGGATGAGTGTTTCAATCTCGTTCTGAAGAGCTATGCAATTTTTGGTCATGTGACCATGATCTTTATGAAACTCGCAATATTTATCCTTACTCCTCGAATCAGGGTCTGACCTCAGTTTCTTTGGCCATGTTACCTCCTCGTTGTTCTTCATTTCTTCCAAGACATGATGAATACCCATTTTCAAAGGAGTATAATTGTCGTATTTCTTCAGGACTTCCCATGATGATTTATTATTTCTGGAACGTTTGTCACTGCTATTGCCTTTATGATCTTTATTTTAAGACTTGTCGACGTCCACGTTGGTGTCTTTATCCATATTCTTCTTTGCAGCCATAGCTTCCTCGGCATTCATGATTTTGGCCGCTTTTGCCATCAATTCTGACATAGTTTTAGGTGGATCTTTCGCCAAAGTGTAATACAATTTATTAGGCAACAACCCACTCATTAAGGCGGTGATTGTTGTCTTTTCTTCATAATCTATGACTTCCAGCTTCTCGTTATTGAAACGAGTTATGTAATCTCTAGTACTCTCACTAGATTTTTGTCTAACACTTAACAAGTGTGCTACTCGTTTTACTGGCTTTGCTCCAAAACAGAAATTGCCAATAAACAACTCGACCAACTGAAAGAAAGTTGAAATCTTACCCCTAGGAAGATTGTTGTACCATATCTGGGCAGCTCCAGTAAGAGTTCCTGATAACGCTTTGCATCTCATCTCGTCGGGGACGACATAGATGTCGGCAGCAGCTTGATATTGCTCTATGTGAAGAACAGGATCTATCTTTCCATCATATTTGGGGGTCACTACAGGTGCTTTGAACTTTGACGGTGTAGGAAAATTCACAATGGCCTGTACAAAAGGTGTTCCTCGAACAAAAATTCATTGTAGGGGGTTCTTTGCCTTGGCCATTTCTCCCAATTTATCCTCCAACCGTTGGAGAGATCCTTTCCACGCTTCATTTCCTTCCTCGGGCCTATTGGTTCGAGCAATTGATCGTTCTGAGGTAGCTTCTTGAGATCTATCTTGACGAGCAGCTGGTCGTGATTGTGCTGATCCTTTTCTTAGATCTGATGGTTGTCGAAAACTCCTCGACATGGTCTTAGGTGGACTCCTATTCCTCCTAGGGCCTAATCGACTGAAAGGAGACACCCTACTCAGTCTTTCTAAAGCACTGGGTCTTTCTGGAGAGAGGGTGATATGCTGATCAGTATCTGTAGCCCTTATTGACGAAGTTCGCCCAGGTTGATAAGAGAAATCATCAGACTCCTCATTACGACGTGACTCAGTACGCCTGGATCGTGAAGAAAGTAAATAAGTTTGCCTCTGACCACTTTGCTGTCCTGAACGTGCAGGTGCACCGCCATGAAGGGTTTGTATGAGTTGCCTCATTGTCTTGCATGGCGGTTTGTCCTTGAGCCAGATTCGTCATAATTCCGGCCAGATCTGGAGGTGCAGAGGGATTTGGAGGATTTCCAGTATTTCCAGCATTTCGATTGCTAGATTCTGGATTATCCGCCATTGATGATGAACGATTTTTGGTGAAAAATGATAGTAACAATCGTTCCCACAGATGGCGCCAATCTGTTGATGTAAAAAACTAGATTGCTCTAATTATTTAATCACAGATAAATAAAATGAGACAAAAGATTTTAAAGTGGTTCAGCCTTATATGAATGGCCTACGTCCACTGTTATGTTATTGCTGAATGTTTGGGAATTCTCGATTACAAGTTCTATCAAGAAATTTCGGTCCCTTTGAATGAGGGTGATACAAGGTATTTATAGCCCTTAGGCTGTACATGAAAGGGTTGATACATTAAATGATATACATATGAAATGGTAATACATTTAATGCAGCGTGTGCTTCAAGATGATAAACATTCAATGAATAGTTGAACTGTTGATTATCTGGAAATTAATGCTACGGCCGAGATGCAGCTCGGACCGCCTTAGTTGCTCGTTGCTCAGGAGTTCCTCGGAGCACTAGAGTACCTCGGAGTGCTGAGGTTCCTCGGTGTATCCTCGTTGCTCGGAGAGAACATGAGTTGGTCGGGGAAATAAACTTCCTCATTGCTATTGTGCTAAGTAGATTGACACGTGTCTTCATATTATTCGTCCATATCAGTATATTAATTTTGGTATCAACAGCGACCATATTCAAAGTAGGGTTTTTTCCCAACAAGTCCATTCCTCAACAGATGGCCACGGAAGGTAATCTCCTGACCATCATAACTTTACTGTGCGATAACTTATGCTCCTAAATTCCGTTTCCAATATTTGTTGTTACTTTTTCAGGTGAGGAAGTTGATAGGGAATTGCTGGCCGCGTAATTGGCAGAAATGGAAGAGGACGCAGTCGTCCTAAACAACACTGCGCGGATTAGAAAGAGAAAAAGTTCCAAAGCTAAGGCACCTGCCGCGGCTCCGTCAAACAATTTAGAAACACCGATTGCGAACTCAACTGCTGCCGCGGAAAAAACTGGTGTTGTCGCCCATCCAACATCTGAATTTGATGACGACATTGGGGCCAACCTGGACGCGGTAGGTTTGATGACCGATGATGTCCCTTTAGATACAACTTCTTCGCCGCCGCCACCTGTTGTTGCAGTAAATGCAAATCTGGCACCTCCTCAGTTCAGCGGCGGAGCTGGTCCCGATGGTAGACCGCGACCCCAATTGAGACAGCCTGACCCAAAGTCTTCATGGGACACTACTGTAAAGGTTGCATGAAGAATGAAAAGAATTCCTGATGCCACGAACCTGGACAGGTTGGTGGAGGCAGACCATGACGACTTGGAGGACTGTGGTCTCCATAGCCTTCTGAGGGTAAGTGTTATCATTCTTTAATTTTGCTACCAACTTTTTGCATCCCGTAATTGGCTTCTAACTTCTTTTATTTCAGGCCGCGGATGTCATGGTGGCCCAGAAGAGGAAGTATGAGGCCCTTTATAAATTGAAAGAGGTCGAGAAGTGGGTTCACGTCGCGGACCTTGAGACTGCCGGGACAACATCATTTGAGGCCGAGAAAAAGTCTTCTGTCGTGGCTCTTTAGGTGGCCCAAATGAACTTAGAAGTAGCAAACAAGGCCAGGGAGGAGGCAGAAGAGAATTTTAAACAGGCCGCGGACTCCCTTAAAACCTCCCAGGCCCAGACTGCTGAAGTTGCCCGTGTCGTCAAGATTTCAAGCAGCAAGCTCGCCCTTCTTCAAAAGAAGTATGAAGAGCTGGAAGCCAAGTCCGCTCAAGAAGCTCTAGATCACGCTGCGGCAATAAAAAAGATGGAGGCTGATCATGGCGATGCTCTTCAACTGGACATAGACCACGCCATAGAGTCATTCAAAGGATCCAAGGATTTCTTCCTCATCAATAACAGGGCTTACCTCCGCGGCTACCAGGAGCTTCAGCAGAGATTCATAAAAAACTTCCCTAATACCAAGGATTCGGTCCTTGCTTGGAAACTCAGTGATTCAGAGCATCAAGAATGCTTTTGAGCTTAAGGCCGCGGCCGAAGAAAAAGCGAGGCTGAGGGCAGAAGTCAAAGCAGCAGCAGCCACGGATGGAGAAACTGAGACAGTCGCGGATGGCGAGGAGGGTGAAGAGCATGATGATGCAGCTTCCTGAACTTGTATTAGTAGTTTCTGAACTGATCATTAATAAAGGGTTCCATCCCTTATGCTACTTTACATTTGTTGCGGTTGCGACCTACTTTTCTGTAATCTCAACTACTAATATCAAGGCTGCAGCCATATTTTATGCCTTGTACATATTTGATTGCTTACAACTCTTTGCTCTTTTACTCTGCTTGCTTTAACGAATTCTTAAACGTAACTGCTCTCATATTTAAAAATGCATTCTTGATTGGATGAACATAATATTTTCCGTCCGCGGATAGCATGCGATTTCTTCATATAATGATCATTTGCTAATGTCCAGGTCCACATAAACAGTTCTACGGCACCTTCAGAAGTACAAGAAACAGGCTGCGGTACTATAAGTACATGGATCCTCAAGCTGCTATCTTTGCACTTGGTTGCTTGAACCGCTTAGGTTTTGTCATCCCATAACCAAAATAGAACATATAAAGTAGGCTGTCTTTTCCAATGGCGAAGGTTGCTTTTACCATTTGCAGCTAAATTAATCAGAACTATTGTAGACTTCTGGGCCCCTCATCTGAACATGAGGCTTCATGCATACACACGATACTTTGAAACCTCCTCAGGTTGGATTATGTTATTAAGCCACCCACAGCTAATATATAGGATATTTTCAAGCCTCCTCAGGCTGGGTTATGTTATTAAGCCACCTACAGCTAATATATAGGATATTTTCAAGACTCCTCAGGTTGGGTTACGTTATTGATCCACCCACAGCTACTGATATATATAAAGCCATCCCTGGATGGATATTATGAGCCTCCCAGCTTGATGACACATCCCAAAAGCTAAGAACGGGCATTGTAAGGCCTCGTGGCTAATGACGCTTACAAAAGCTAAGAACGGTCATTATAAGCCCTTGTGGCTAATGACGCTTCCAAATGCTAAGAACGGGCATTAGAAGCCCCCGTGGCTAATGACGCTTCCAAAAGCTAAGAACGGGCATTATAAGCCCCCATGGCTAATGACAACATTCCGAGAGCATAAAATTGGCATTGTAAGCCCTTGTGGCTAATAAAAGCTCCTTGAATCCTCAGATTCTTTCGTGAATATGATCATCATATGATAAGATATAGTTGCACATCGTGAGGGGAACTTGTGAGATAATTAAGATCGCAATCCCTCCATAGGTGCATCCCAAAATAATAATAACTTGTGAGATAATCTCCTGAGATAATTTGTTATTCCTCCATTGGAATATGTTTAAGACAAAAGGTCTTTTTGTGAGATGACAAATTACGAAAACAAGAGAGAAATCAGATATGGCAAAATTTGTTAATTCATATATTTATATATATATATATATGCTCCAACTAAAGACTTTGTAAGGATAATATAAAGTTTAGTTTGAAACAACGTAAGAAGAAGTTGTCTCTATAAAGTAGGGACAGATGGAATATAAGAGATAAGCATGGAAAATGAGCATGTGGCATGCGAGATGAGGCTGCATACCCTAATCATCTTTGAGGAACCTCCTCAGCATCCCTTGCCCAATTAGCCTTTCAATTTCATCTTTCAGAGCATAGCATTGCTCAGTGTCATGGCCATGGCCTTGATGGAATTTGCACCAAGTAGCTTTGTTCCTCTTGTGGGGTGGAGCTCTCAGCTTTTCTGGCTATCTCAGCAGCTTGTCCTCTTTGATGAACTCAAAGATATCTTCAATCGGGAAGGTCAACGGACTGTAGGCCCCTGATTTCTTCTCTACCTTCTCCACTCTCCTTTTCTGGCTCCTGCTGACTGCCTCTATGGCCGGATCCTCTTGTATTATCACGGCAGCAAAGAATGTTGATGCTATTTCCATGGGTGTCGCACCCACATCAGGAGAGGTCGCGCCCTCTAGCATTATGACCCTCTGAGTTAGGTAATATACATGTGTCTAGAGTGAGGCATGACTGTCGTAGAGGTGGTTAAGGTGATTGTACAGCTGCACAATCTCATCTTTGATTTTTGTGCTCTGGCTAGACTCTCCCTCCATTTTTTTGCTTTTGTTAGTCTTTACAAAGTATGTGTAATCTGGGAAAAAACTAACAAAAGTGAGTAATCACATAAACACCAAGTAGGAAATGGGGATGCAGCGTTTTACTGCTACGCTGTTGAAGGGTTCCGCGGCCAGTATATGGTGCACTGCCGCGGACTTTGTATGACATTCACCAAGGTTGAGCTGGAGACCACCCAAGTAAATTCCTTGATGTTTTGAAGGTTCTGTAAGTACTTCCCTAGCCCAGGCCGAGGCATGACGGTATTTAAACTACATGTCGCATCCCTTACTAGGCAGGGGGAGGGGAGCAACCCCAAAATCGAAACCCCAGGAACCGTGTTTTTCTCCCGAAACACGGGGAGAGCATGCCTACTAGGGTCTATCCATGAGAGAATAACCTCTCTGTGTGCATAATGGCACAATTCTAATGATAAAACCCCAGATCATAGGCAAAGAATCACAAAAAAGGGTGTAAACATAATTCTTCCCTAATCATTCATCTTTTCGGGACTGAAGCCCATTATGCTTTCCAGCATTACATAGATGAAATTATATCACAGGGGTATGTAAAATAAATCTAAAGTCATCAAATAAAGACCCAAGAGCAGATCCGGATATAAGAAATACCCATCTAAGGGTGAAAATATAGAACGAAGCTCAATAACCAGAATCGGCCCATGAGAAGATGATCCACAGGATCCTCAGGGATTAAATAAGGTATTTAAGAACTCAAACATATAGAGAAACAAGATTGAAATATCTCGATTCCCACAGACAGTGCCAGATTGATGATACGATAAATCGGCCATAAGACGTTCTCATACCAGCAAGTTAAGAGTAAAGTGCGTAATAAACAAGTAAAGCAAGTAAATAGAGAGAACACACGATATAGAGTGGTTCAGCCTTTAAAATAGGCATACATCCACTGTGTTGCTCCGTTCTCATTATATGCATTGCATTGTACAATATAATCGTGGCTAAAGAGGCGTACAAGTATGAGAATAAAGGAGAGTACATGACAGTATTAGGGATTCTGGTGTGCCGGAGAGGTGGCTGCGATGTAGATGTGTGGTCTCCAAGTCGTATGTTGAGGTTGTGTAGAGAGAATCTGTATTGTAGAATCTTCCCCGAGCGTGTGGAATCGATCCCTCTCTTCGAGGTGAGGTCCTCTATTTATATAGGTGGTATGCGAGCCGTGTCACATGCCCTGAGCAAGTGACATATATCAAGTCTGGAGTAATTTTGAATGAGGGGGATGCGGCCTACAAGGCAAGCAGTGTTGTATCCTTGCCCTCGAGACAAAGCTATCGCGCTCTGAATTGAGAAGTTCCGGGGTTTCTTCTTGGTGAATAATTATTGTGTTGCGCCCTATAATTGACAGGGCCGCACCCTGTGCTAGATATCTCTGTGGCGCTTCGATGGGGGCCGCGCCCTTTGATGAGGAGGGTCGCGCCCTGTATTCAGTTAGGCCATGGCATCTTAGCATTTGTATTGTAGAAAACCATCCGCGGCAGGGCGCTATATTTGCACTATCAGTAAACCTTGCCATCTTCCCGTGGAATTAGACCACAAGGCATATTGGGCGATTAAAAAGCTAAATTATGACATGAATAGAGCCTATTAATCTTGCAAGCTTCAATTAAATGAGTAAGAAGAGATACGCAATTATGCGTATGAGAACGCAAAAATTTCCAAAGAACGGATGAAACTCGCTCACGATAACATCATTCGACGCAAAGAGTTTCTTCCCGGACAAAAAGTGCTTCTCTATAACTCTCGACTTCATCTTTTTCGGGTAAGTTGCGGTCACGGTGGTCGGGCCCGTTCGCTGTAAAGAATGTATTCCCGCACAGAGCTATTGAGTTAGATGATTTGAAAGGGGGAAATACATTCAAAGTAAATGGACAATGCCTAAAGCCATATCTAGAGGCGTTTGTGGAAGAAGTCGACACCGTTCGGTTGTCAGACCCCGTTTAAGGGGTCGATTGAGCTGGCAAGAGAGGTCGTCGCACCCCCGACGCATATTGGCTGAATTCTTGTGTATAGCAGTTATGCTTCGATAGATTAGATTGAGTCCGTAGGTAGGTTACGTAAGGTTAGGGTTAAGATCATTCATTTCTACACAAAATTCATGAGGGCAACGAGGAAATCAAGTGGGAGAATAAGTGCAAGAGTTTAGGAATTTGAGAGAATAAGATTCCAGAAAAGCAGACTGAGAAAAGGGGTTCTGTCACAGATGGAACCGAACCGAATCCCCAAGCTGGATTGGTTCGATTTGGAAAAATCAAAAAAATAAAAATCCCCAGCAGAGATCCGAATCGCCCCTGAACCGGATCGATTTAGTTCCTGCGATTTTGATTCTTCCCGAGGAACCCATTCAACCCCCCTATCCTCTCCCTTCCCTTCATTCTTCCCCTTCCCCCCCCCCCCCCCCCCCCACATTACCCACCCTTTTTTCCCTCGAAAAACCCTCACCCAAACCACTCCCCACCACCTATAAATACCTTCACTTCCCTCCTCTCCCACTCACACCTTCATAACTTTCCCTCTCTACAAGCCTTAATCTTTCCTCTCCTAATTCCAAGTTTTTCCAATGGTCACTCAAGCTCTTCCCACTAAATATCGATCAACCGAAGTTCTGCCTAACGAAAATGGCGAATACCGCTGCCACATGGAGCGAGTATGGTATGAATGATTTTTTAGTTTCTCCCGCCAATTGCACATTGAGCAGGTTATCAACCGGGTCGAGTTACCCCGCACTGTCACCACCCTTTTCAGTCGGAGGGGGTGATCACGTTACCTACAAGAGCCTCATCCAGTCATCTGGGAGGACAAAGTCTGGGTCTTCTATGTCACTCTCATCCGCACTGGTACCTTTGCGTGCCAATCCTTTATTGACAGCCGCCCTATACCATTCTCCTTATAAATCCTAGCCCGCAAACTTGCTGAAAAGGGCGTTCCCCAACCAGAAGTATACGACTACCCAACCAACGCCCCCACCATTCCCAAACAACAATGCCTTGACCGCCTCGCGCTCGGTGACATTTGGGAATGGGGTACTTTCCCCTTGGTCCGTCTCAATGACAAGGAACGCATCGCATTCCATATAGTGTGCGCCAACTTACTTCAAACCTCCAATGACTCGCCGATGCGCCCTCGCCAAGCGACGCTCGTGTTCCACCTGTTTGACCCAGATTTCACCCTAAATCTGGCCCAGATGCTTTACGCAGATATCACTTTCGCAGCCTGGGAGAACAAAGGTCCGGTACCCCTCCCGTATGCCCGCATCATCACATCCATCCTAGCCGACGTTGGTATCCAGCCACCGTAAGCTTTCCCATGCCTCCCGGAGCCCATTGGGTAGGTATCCCGCACGCGGAGTGCCCAGCAAAGGGCTGCCATTCGAGCAGCCCGGGAGGCGATCAATTTAGAGGCCGAGGAGGAAATTCATGTTGAAGAGCCGGTGGCGGAGGACGTTGATATGGAAGGGGCTGAAGAAGAAGAAGAAGAAGAAGAAGAAGAAGAAGAAGAAGAAGAAGAAGAAGAAGAAGAAGAAGAAGAAGAAGAAGAAGAAGAAGAAGAAGAATACAATGAAGACAATGACTCGGATTTCGAGCCCCCGGAAGCAAATTTTGATTGATGACTTTCAGTGGTTGAATCCTGCCTTGACGGGTTCATCAACCAATACAATCAAGATCAAGCGGCTTATCGGAGGGACACAAGTATGATGCACCAGCTCCAAGCCCACCTTCACGAGCTCAATTTCGACGGATCCCCACCATCTTTCTTTTATGATCCTTATGATTCGCGCGCACCCGGGTGCTCAAATCAGCCCCCCCCCCCCCCCCCCCAATGAAGCCCATGACAGTTTTTGATGTGTTTGTTGGTTGTGGGTGTCTGAAGTGGTTGTTTACTCAGAGTTGACTGTGTGTTTTCCCCTTATCCTATGTAACACGGTTTGTTCTTTATCTATATAAATATTGCATTTATGTTCTAATTTGTTTGTTTTATTTTTTCGCACTTTTAATTCGCTTTGAGTTAGATTTTAATCCTTTTTTGCTTGAGGACAATGCAAAAGTCTAATTTAGGGGGGTCACAAGTGCGTATTTCTACAACTTCACAAATTTTCAAAAATGCCCAAAAATTTCAAAAAAATCATAAAACTTTGAAAAATCCAAAAAAAAAATTTGTTCAAAATAAATAAAAATTAGAATTCAAATTTTTAAAAAATATCATTAAAAGTCGGTTTAAAGTCTCAAGTGGTAAAATTCAAAATACACAAAGCCGAAATTGACCAAAGATGGAAATTGAGCGAGAATAGACAACTTAACGAATAAATGTGGAGATTAACAACCTCGGTGAGATTCGTGCCTTTCATTTTTGTGAAATTTATAAATAAATCCGAGTTACTTGTTAACACAAAAGTCATTTTCGGCGTCAAATAAGTCATCGAGGATCTCAATCCCTTCATTTTGATCGGTTATAGAAAATGTGTGTGATATTGCCTTGAAAAATGTGCCAAAATTGATCTCTAAACTTAATTCATCTCGAAATACATATGGTAACGAAATTAGTATTTTGGACAATGAAGTAGGCCCCCGTTTGTCACCCAAAAATATTGGCCAGAAAAAGGAGCGAAAAATTATTCCTTTTGTGACCCAAACTGAGCCGAATAAATTTCTCCCTTTCGTTTGACAACCCGAAAAACCCCAATTGGCCCAGAATTGTGAAGTTGATAATCCCAGAAATTAAGTCCGAAAAGTGCATAAAAAGATCAAGAAAAAAAATAGCTATGCTCAACAAAAATAGCAAGAAAAGAAAAGAAAAAAAATAGAAAAAGAAGAAAAAATGAGCAAAAGCCCGGAAACGCAATAACGAACATCATCAGAAAACTTCCAATTCCAGATTTCCCGTACCTCTCTCATTTTACCCAATACACCTTTAGCCCGAAAAAGTCCTAACCGAGCCCAAAATTGCGAAATTGGTTACCGCGTGGAGAGCAAAAACACAAAAAGATAATAAAAGAGATCAAAAATACTAATTAGAGCCAATGTTCCCATTTTCTTATATTCGTAATCCGATGATGAGATCCGATTAGCATTTAATTCTATCTTCTTACTTGTATGCATGAACTTGGTTCCAATACATTTACTCTTATAAATCACGCATACTGAGAGAATAGACACGTTCCGAGTGATTCGTTTGTGAGAGTATTTCGTGAGATTTTGAAATCAAAACAAACTTTCGGATAAGTAACGTAATGGTCAATCGGTGGAAATTTGCGGTTAAATTTTTGGTTTCACACACGCGCACTATGATTTGAGACTCTTAAACATGAATTGATGATGACTATTTTTCAGGAAAAGTTTGAATTATATAATTTTTGCGCATTTTGAGGTTTCTTTGACTCGAATTATGTGGGTATATTCTCTACAAACCCTCACGAGACACAACTCGTCCTACTAGGGTAACCTAGGGTTTTAAAGGCTTGTTGCATACGCTAAATGCAATCGTGTGCCCGTGAAAGAGTTATCCTATCCCATTTATGAGTTATACCATGCTTTGATTCTTTTACATTGCTCAGGACGATCAACATTCTAAGTTAGGGAGCTTTGATTAGGCATAAATTCTTCGGATCTATCCCCTTAATTTAGAGGCTATTATCGCTCCGCATAGTGTAATTCAAGTGGATTTATATCGTATCTTTGCTATTGAAAAATTGTAATGGGTACATCGAGTTTTGTGTGTTCGTCATCTATTTCGCAGGTATCCAGTGTTGTAATCCGAGTTCCATTCCAAAAGCTTCAAAGAAACATAAGAAAGCAAGATTTCTGCAAAAACTGACAAAAGGGAACCGAACCTAAGAGAACTAAAACGAACCGAATCCATCATGAGAGAAGTTTCTGTAAAGGATGGAAAAACAGAACCGAACCGAAGTGATGAAATAACGAACTGATCCTACTTCTAGAAAACTTCCTATAAAAGAGTTGAAAAGATGGAACCGAACCGATCCCATGCTCAAAGAGTTTTCTGTAAAGGCAACAAATGATGGAACCAAACCGAACCCTTTACCCGAATCGGTTCTGTTATCGATTTTCTGGACTTATCCACTTGTTTACTAGAGTTTTACATAAATTAGAGTTTTAATTGGTTCAAACTCTTGTATTTCATAATTTAAAAATTGTAACTCCTCCCAAACGTGGGGGGGGGGGGGGGGGGGCTTCTACTTCATTAGGGAAGCTTTGTAATCCATTTTAGAGGAGAAGAATCAAAAACCCTAGTTACTTTCAAGTTGCAATTCAAGTAAAATCATTCTAATTTCTATTTCAATATTTGTTCTAGTTGTTTGTTTACTTACAATTTCATATTTCTTCATCTTCATCCAGTATTAAAAATGTTTTCTTTCATCTCAAACGTTTTGTTTTCAAGTTTTCATATGTCCGGCTAGATTTAAAAGGTCGGGATGCATGAACTCAACCTGATGTGTTAATTTCATGTGTATAAAATTACTCCTCTGAATTTAATGATTTATTATGACCGTATTGCGTAGAAACACGATAATTGTAGATCTTTGGATCTCGTTTGCTTCAGGGTAACCGGGATGCTTCAGAATGCAATTTGAGTGTAACTATTGAAATACCGATTTACTCATCCTCTGATTAAGTATGGTGCGGGATTGAACCTCATATATGTAATGCTTGGGAGTACTAAATTCTGGGTCTAATTAATCACTTAAATTTACGATTAGTTTTATACCATCAATACACTAGGGTTGAGGGATTGTATTCCCGTCCTGTTTTCTTCATCATATAATTCAAGTTTCAGTTCAATCATCATCAATAATTTAGGTAATTTAGAATAGTTACATTCCATTCATACTTTGGTGCATTAAATAAATATTTTCAAAATTGCATTTAGTTGTAGTCAATTCCCAAAACAGATCATCTTTTCCTTTTTCTTTAAAGTCAGAGTTAGGATTCCTTCATCTGTCCAACGTCGTTACAACTCCGTTGTCCTATTTCCCTGAGGATCGATACCCAACTTATCGAATTATTACTTGAGCGACAGGCTTGCACTTGAGCCTAGAGAGTACACACTTCTGAGACGCATTCTTAGTCGTGTCAAGTTTTTCCACAGTTATGTATTCTTTAACAATTGACCCTCTAATATACATTATATTCTTAGCGTAAACTTAAAGATTTTCATCAAGCGCTCGATAAGATACATCCAAGGATACTTAACGGGATCACACAACAAAGCCTCTTCGCATAAATTCATAAGCATGTGGATGCTTATATCAATCAACGATGAAGTAAAACTTTTCTCTAATACACAAATTGCCTCGGCTAAAATTTACTTCGCTGCTTTAATGTGATTTTGTTTACCACTTTTTCATAAAGTAAGGTAAAGCACAAACTTATTTGTGTAATTTCCCAACGAAGATCTTTGTGCTCGGAGAAGAAATTCCTAAACAATATAGGGATTAATTGAATGATGATATGATAATCCTGACACCTACATTGTTCTAGGTCATTTGTTTGGTATTTTACTACCCTGCGCAAATTACTGGAATAATCAGTCAAAGTCTTCAAGTTGAACAACGTGTCTAGAACGATCTTTTTACTCACTAATAGTCAAAGTGAAAGCAGCTGTGGGGATAGAAATTCTTCCTGTTGTAGGATGAGATCCACCCAGACATGTTCCTATAAAATGTTTCGCAACATCCTTCTCCATATGCATCACATCAATTACATCCCTTACACGGTGATCTTTCTAATATGTGTAAGAGGGTAGTTTAGATAAGATGGAGGCGTAACCCCTATTTGAGTATGGTAATGATAGGCTAATTTGGCCAAAACTTTGGATTAATGATAGGACACACAAACATAAACCCAATGAAGATAAACTCAGTTTAAACTCTCAAATCTCTCATGTATAACTCAGAAAAGTAGTAATGAAACTAAGAAGTAACTTAGCTAGAGGGAGAGAGAGTAAGCACCCTAGATACACCTCGGTAGGCAGGTATAAACACACCCAAACACCCTTAAGAATCTCTGTCAAGTATTAAAAGCTTTGTAATAAATAACGATGGTGAGTGACTAAACCCCTCTGGCTTGTAATAACCCTCTCTAATGTGTATTCTCTCTAGCAATAACTCATGGACTCTTAAAAGGTCATCCTCTCCTCAAAGGTGGTTGGGGTCCTTAAATATCCGCCCCCCCCCCCCCCCCCCCCCCACACACACACCACCCCTGAGGCAACTCAGTCATTAAAGACTATGAAATACATCCCTCATACTTTATGTCACAACATTAAATGCCTGATGCACTAGTTGTCTCCACGTCATAAACATTAAATGCCAAGACATGCCTTTTGCCTAACCACTGTGTGTTAGGGGGCGGTTGTCGCAGAGGTGGCTCACCAACTGCCTGACAGCCCCAAATACCATGGTGGTTTACTCAAGTGCAGGTTTGACATTGTTTAGCCGGCTAGTGACATCACCTACAGTAGATGTGACAGTAAGTAGAGGGTTGTTTGGTTCTCAACTCAATGCCCGATGGAACTCCAAGCTACTTCACCCGAGGTTCCACGGTCAGGGTCCTTCGGTGTTTTTACCAGATGTATATAAGATGGTTAGGACAATCCCCAACTGTGCCTCACTTCTCAATCCTCCAAACTAGGTCCCTCTAAAGTTCCCACGGCAAGGTCATTCGATAGAGCATGAAAACTCTCCCAGGCCCTGCCCAGCCTGGTCTCTCGCGAGTACCGTTTGACCTCACACTAAAACTCATTATTATCGTTACATCATTACAACCGTTATAGCTTACAGTCAACATAAACAGAAATATAATATGACTAATACAACAAGCTAAAGTATGAGTTGCCACGCCAAGCTGCCTCGCTGAGTTGCCACGCTTGAGCTGCCTCGGTTGCTTAATCTCAAACACTATTGCCAATTAGGGAATTATCCACAATCTCAGGATTACATTCAATCCCCCTCTACATTTTCCCCTTCATGGATAGATTTATTGGAACAAAAAATGTCTGCACGAAACTTCTCAATCCGGTGAACCTTCTCTGGGTGAAAAAATTTTGGCCTTATTTCCCTCATTAGAACCATAGTGTTATAATCTCCTGGAAAAAGTAAAATTCTCCCCGATGTACCTGAGCCAAAATGCCATAACTCATTGATGCTTGGGCGAAGGGACATCGCCACTTTTTCCTGATGTTGAGCCTTAATCGTTCTAGCTTTAATATTTAAAATTCCCCCGAAAGGCCTACTAACCTTCTCAAATGCTCATTTGGACTCCTCATAAGTTAGATTCTCCCCGATGTAACTGAGTCACAATTCAAATGTCTGGACATGTGGCGAGGGGACATCATAGCTTTTTTGAACCGTTGGGACATCTTTTCATTGGGAGTTATTGGATAAGTCTGACACAAATTTGGCGCCAAAACTTAAACTTACTTAGGAAGGCAACCCTTTCTATTCCCCAGGCATCACTTCGTATTCGATGTAACGCTGTCTTTTCAACTTTCGAGACCCTTCCCGATGTGCCACGTGTTCATTTGAAATGATTATAGGTGGCCCTGCGCATGCCATGGTGGGAAACTTAAACGACTGGCTTCACAAGGTTTAAAACCTTCAAACAATCCCTTCTCCTTCTTTCTTCTTCAAGATCCTGCATTCCTTAGACTGAAAAACTATGTGCGAAATCCATTGTTACCCTCTTCTTTAATCAGTCTCCTCCTCCTCTCATCCTTTTGCACCACCACCTGCGGTTGTGCCCCTACCGTCTTGTTCTTAACCCTTCTTATCCAGCTATATCATTCATCACCACTCTATCATGGCTTCTTCAAGTGCTTCCAAGGTTGTCACCACCACTCAGCCAGGTTCACCCTCTGCCGCTGCTGGCATTGCCACCGCCCTTAGTGGCGCTGCCCTGGATGCTGTTCGTCAAGAGAAGCTGCGCTTATACCACCGGGCGCCCATCTTTGAAGAATAAGATGATAATTTTTCTGAGGCATGCAAGACCTGCCACTTCTTGTCCAAGTTCGACCCCTTACTGTTGGGTGATGAGGAGATGGATTCATCAAAGTGGGGCTATCTTCCACCCGAGGGCACTCTGCGTTTTCGTCTGGACCGTGGTGACTTCCCCTATTCTCAGATTTACTTCGAAGCACCTGGGGGGTCACCAGTCCATTTTATTACCTGGAACACACATATGCAGAGCTCCCACGCTAGTGCTCTTACGAAGGTTGGGCTGCATCGAGCCTACTGATTTGGCTAGTTTACCCTCTCGAAGCACAATGCGACACTCCAAGTGCTAGTCTCTCGATGGAACATCATAACCCACACCTTCTTCACCGTGTGGGGGGATTTTACTGTTACACTGGAGGATGTCTGTGAACTCCTTGGGTTTGGGCCCATAGGTGAGTTTACCTACCACGACGAGCCTCTGGATGTCGAAGAGGCTGTTGATCTAGTTGAGTTGGATCGGATCTGACGTAGTTGCACCGATTCCTCAAATAATGCCACATTTTCCCCACTTATTAACTATTTTTTCGAAGTTCCGACGCTGAAAGATGTCAGCGATGTAACGGGCCGCGGTTGAGGTACCTCCCTGGAACTACCAGCCAATATACTGGTATTACTTTCATGCTTCTTTCTTACTAGAAAACCCAATGATCAGCCCCGAGGGACCTAATAAACATTTGTGTTCGTTTGGCCAGAGGGTTCAACCTACCTATGGCTGCCATCGCCCTGCGGTCACTCTACACCTGGTTGGATCGAACCCATATTAACATGGAATGATCACTAGGTCGTTACAACTTGGTGAATTTCGCCAACACTATAATTTTGATGGGCTTCCTTTATACCCGCTTTCCTGCTATTACTGTGAAGTCAGTGTCTCTACCCGTGAGCAAAGGTATCAAGCCCCCACGCCTCCTATGTTTCCACAAGAAGCAAAGTCGAAAGGAGATCATGGAGGTTTTTAATCACTTAGACTCCTTCGTGATGAGGCCATATAGGGAGCCCACCTTTGCCCATAGTTGGGACTTATTTCCTACTACAGCCACAACAGTCAGATTTAACCCGGTTGTAGAAGATACTTCACAAGCCATAGTGCTACTTTTCACCCCGGGGTTTCTCCCCTCCTACACTGAATGGGGGTACACGTCTGATCCTTACAACCCTGATAGATGCAGTAGGCAGTTCGAGTTCGATCAGGGGGCTCCTCGACCTGTGTTTCAGGACAATCATTCCAAGGCCACCTTCGCTGAAGCCTGCACTTTCTACACTGCATCCGCGGTGCTTGGTGTGACATCCACCATCGATGGTCGTGTCACCCTTCCTAGAGATACTAGGAAGGGAGAAGTATCCACCTCTTTTGCCACTAAGTTCCATCTAGAGCAGTTGGCTATGATTCGCGAGTTCATTCAGTCCCCACCTCAATATCCCCCAGTTCTTTACTTCTCCTCTTCTGAGTTGGGTCTTAAGGGGAACTCCCTGCTTGGGTTGAGTTTCCCTTAAGTACAACCCTTAAAGAATGTCCCCAGGAATTACCCCCTTATTGTCCAATGATTCCCACTTCCCTCCCAAAGTCCAAGGCCGCTGTAACTCCCAAACAAACTGCCCCTTCGGTCGAAGCTGCCACAGAAAAGAGGCCTTCTCAGCAGCCTACTAAGAAGGCTAAGAAGGCCAAGTCCAAGAAATCTAAGGCCCAAGTTCAAACGAAAACTCCTTTGGAGGCATTCCCAATTGCCTCCGTTCCTCCTCATATGTCTCCAGAGATGGCCGAAGAGCTGAGGAGGCGAGTGAAAGCTGAGTTGTACGAATAAATGCTGAATTTCAATGGTGCGCAGTCGTCGTTCCTCCTCCGAGTACATTCCCCACAATTGTGGTTGATACTAGTGAGCCACCGGCAAAAAAGGAGAAGAAGGTCGAAGGTGACTGAAAGTGGTGGTGCGAAGGGCTCAAGAAGGAAAACGTTGGGTACTAAGTCCCAAAAGAAGCACACACTTGAGAGACCTTTATCACCAGCTCCTTCCGCTGCTACCTCCTCGCCACCATCGCCGGTGGTTATACCTTCTCGTTCTCCCTTTGGATCTGAGGTATGTGTGCATTCTTTATTTCTCATTATCCTTCTCTTAACATAGCACCTTTACTTATTGCCTAATAAATTGGTGCATGGAGTTGAAGAAGCGAGGGTCAGTCCTCCCATCCACTGTTCCAGCTTCCTCTGAGTTGCCCTCGGAGCGGGAGGTCTCTCTGCCCCTGGTTGTGGTCGGAGAGAGTGCCCCGCAGGTAAATTTCTTTCCAAGCCTTGCATCTTTTATTTGTCCCACTGGTTTATTTATCAATTCTAACATGTTGGGCTACTTTAGGTGGAAGTGGCGTCGCTGATAGCCGACATTCTCCTTCCTCCTGCATTGTTAAGACCCTATCCCGCAGCTCCTCTCTTCAGTGCCATAACGGGAGTAAGCTAGGTGCATTTATGTCTCTTATCTTTTTGCAGTTACTCCTTTTGTCTAACATTTGTCTTTACATTTGCAGCTTTCTCCAAGTCTTTCATCCCCCTTTGCGTTAAGTGGCCTTATCCCTTCCCAGACCCAGGTTGGTGTGGATACTCTCGTTGGGGAACCTCTCGAAGGTCCAACATCTCCTTCTGATGATGCGCCCGTGTTGGCCATAGTACCCTATGCCGACGAAGGGAGTGTGCCTACCTTTGAGGCTTCTGTGTCCAAGGGCTCCGTTGAGGTTGCTGAGGTAATGAGCCTGCCTCCAATGGTTCCTAGCATTATGTCTCCCGTGGTAACTACCCATCTCGCTCCTACTACTGTTGAGGTACTTTTCTAATTTCTCTGTATGTCTCAGCTTCTCAAACTCCACCTGTATAGGTGACTTAATCAATGAAAACATTTGTTTAAGATTTTTTCATAAACTCCACCTGTAACGGTGACTTAACAATGAAAACACTTGTTAAGATTTTTCATAAACTCCACCTATATTGGTGACTTAACAACGAAAGCACTTGTTAATATTTTCCAAAAACTCCACCTATATCGGTGAATTAACAACGAAAGCACTTGTTAAGATTTTTCACAATCTCCACCTATATCGGTGACTTAACAAAGAAAACGCTTACTAAATTTTTTTAATAAACTACACCTATATCGGTGACTTAACAACGAAAGAACTTGTTAATATTTTTCATAAACTCCACCTATAACGGCGACTTAACAACGAAAACGCTTGTTAAGATTTTTCATAAACTCCACCTATAACGGTGACTTAATAACGAAAATGCTTGTTAAGATTTTCTCATAAACTCCTTGTTTCCTCTGATTATTTTCAGGTTGCTTGAGAGGATTCTCCACCAGATCGTTCGCCCATTGCCTCGCCCCATCGTGAACCTGTCGCTTCCGAAGAAACTAGTCAAGATGATCGAGGTTCCACGACAGGTACTGCCGCAAAGAGTGAATATGGGTGTGAGCTTACTGTGCCTGACTTGGCACCTTCTGCCTGATGGTACTCCAGCGTTCTCCCCAAATGTCTGCCAACCACTATTTGGCAATCGAGCAACTTCCGAGCTATCATCATGAAACCTTCACGGTCGACTGCCTACGTTCAAATATCTCAGTTATAAGCTACAGGCTTCAAGGCATGGCCACTATCGTTGTTAAAATTGCCAATACTCCAACTGTGAACGTTACCAGACCCCTCCTCAACCAATTCCTGGGTTATCTGAGGGAGTTGGGTCGTGACGGGATTCGTTTTGACTGGATCATCGCACATTTAAAGACTTTGAAGAACCAGCGATTGGACAGTCAGAAGGAGCTTTTACAAAAACATTAGGAGGATCAATGGGTTGAGGAAGCTAAGTTGGCCAAGCTAGCACCCCTCCTCGGATCCATTGACAAGGAGGTGGAGGACCTCGAAGAAGATCTGCGTTTGGCAAAGATAAAACAAGAAAAACTTCTTATTGAATGTATGAAAGCACAGACTAGGTTGGAAGTTTTCATTAATGTCCAACGGTCTTGCTCAGAAGCTTCTTCGGGCCTTCCTGGAGATTTCTTCTCCTCCCCAGATTTGTGGTTCCTCCTGGGTCAATGAGTTTTTATATTTGTATTTTTCCTTTCTTCTCATGTGATTCTTGGGTGATAGCTCCCCATTTTGTAATGCCCCAAAGTATATGAATGGAAAAAGATACTTATTACCATGCCATTTCTTTGTGTTACAACTGTTTACATAAATTGTGAAATACAAAGTTCTATAATTCTTTCATCTCTACTTGAGGTATAATAAAAAGAACTTGCATACTCATCATAAGAAAGAACTTGTGTATTTATAACAACAGCCAATTACATTAGAGGTCCAACATACCTGCCTATAAAAGATAAACCTTCAACACTTATTGTTAATCTTGAATGGTTTATCTTCTTCCATTTTTGAAATTAAGCAATAACCTGAGTCATGAGCCTCCTTTACGATGAAAGGTCCTTCCCAATTCGCTGCAAATTTAGGTAGAGGAACCCCACTAATATGTTTTACTGTGGCCTTCAATACGATATCTCCCTCCACGAATTTCCTTGGTCTCACCAAGTTATCATATGCCCTGGAGAGCTGCTTCGTGTACATTTGAAAGTGTTGCATCGCATTATCTCTGTGTTCGTCCAATGCTTCCAACTGCACATGTCTATTTTGAGGGAGCATGCTGCTTCGCAAAGCATATCGAGCCGAGGGAACTTCCAACTCCACTGGGAGAATTGCCTCAGCCCCATAAACAAGAGAGA
Organism: Sambucus nigra; assembly: GCA_949130495.1. Classification (NCBI taxonomy): domain Eukaryota; kingdom Viridiplantae; phylum Streptophyta; class Magnoliopsida; order Dipsacales; family Adoxaceae; genus Sambucus; species Sambucus nigra. Next base: position 621,922,663 of record OX422210.1, on the reverse strand, counting down.
ACGGTGTATACCCTATAGGCTTCCTCTTAGACGTTCGATAGGCCCATAAAACAGTTGGAATATTATCATCCCACGATCTTGGTAAATCTTCCATCGTTTTATCCAAGATATTAACCAAAGTTTTATTAGTTGCTTCGGCTTGACCGTTTCCCTTTGGGTATGCCACCGTCGAAGTGTGATGGACAATGGAGTATTTGTCTGTGAGCATCGTTACTTCTGAATTGACGAAAGGGGTTCCATTATTCAAAATGATAACCTTTGGGATCCCAAAATAGCAAATGATGTACTCTTTGATGAAGTTGCTCACTACTCCTATTGTTTCCCTTCTCAGTGGTATCGCCTCAGCCCACTTTGTAAAACACTCCGTTGCCACTAGTATCCATATCTTCCCCTTGAAGAAGGGTGTATTGCCCCAACCAGGTCGAACGCCCAGGTGTGAAATGGATAAGGCATTGCCAGGGAGTGTAGGTCCACCGATGGGGCATGGATCATATTACCATGAAGCTGGCAAGCCTTGCATTTTCGAACGAACTCAGCGAAATCTTTCTCTATCATTGGCCAATAGTATCCCAGGGTCATCAACTGGTCATACAACTTGGCCCCTCCTATATGAGATGGATCGTGTGCCTGTTTGAGAACCTCGGCTGCCTCTTCCTTCGTGATGCAACCCAATGGCATGTTGAAGTATCCCCTTTGATAAAGCTGCCCCTCTTGAACGTAGAACCTTGGGGCCCCATTGCCGGAGTCCTATCGCATTAATTTTCTCTATTGGGACAACTCTATCTTTAATGAAGTAAATATAGGGTTGTCTCCAGTCAAGCTGAGTCTCCACGAAATGACATTCTGCTACCTCGAAGAACAACAGGCATTTATCGCACTTCCGTTGTAACTCGATTGCATCCTGCTTCATACTAGGCCAGAAATATCCCTCCCTTTGAATTCTTCTATAAAGAGGAATCTTGGTAGTTTTGTAGTGATCTTCATGCGTTTTCTTCAACCTTCGCTCTGCTTCTTATGGACCGATGCATCTTGACAGCCATCCTCCTACATTTCTGAAGTAAAGGTTTCTCTGGTTTGTAAAGTACTGGGCCAATTCTTTGAGCCCCATCGTTCCTTCACCAGACTCCAGCTGCCTCTTAATCTCTCCCTTCCAGTCCACATCCTCTTTCATTTGTAAAATTGGTTGTACCATCGAAGGAGTTGTTCTTCGTTAAATCACGATAGTAGTTGTATCGCTCCTTATGATCATCTTCTGGGCAACGGTGGCATAGGCGTCTGGGTGACGGTTCATCATTTTGGGCTGCCTCTTGATCTTGGTTCGATGAAACTGGCCAAGGAGCCTCTGAATGATCGTTCTGTATGGTGTCAGGCTCATGTGTTTCAACGCGCATTCTCCATTCACTTGATGAACCACCAAGTTTGAATCCCCCTTGATGCAAAGTGAACGGACCCCTCTTCAAAGAGCCTCTATCAATCCCAACACCAATGCTTCATATTCTGCCTCGTTATTAGATTAAGGGAAATCTAACTTGTAAGAAAGGAAGATCTCCTCCATTCCTTTCGAAAGAATAACCCCTGCTCCTCCTTTCTTTTCTGACGATGACCCATCGAACTGCATTATCCATTCTTCATCTGTTGCATCTAGGTAATTGGCCTGTAAGTCGTCTCCTGAAATGCTTTTTTGGGAGGCTCAAACGTTCCTGAAGGGAAAATAGACAATAGATCAGCGTACGCCTGGCTTTTAATTGCGCGAGGAACCACGCACTTTAAGTCATATTCAGAGAGGATAAGGAACCATCTAAATTCCATGCCAATCAATATAGTTCTTGCAAGTAAATACTTAATAGGATCACATCTCGTTACAATATGAATTGTAAAAGACAGCATATAATGTCTAAGTTTTTGCGCTATAAATACTAAGGCAAAACAATGCCTTTCTAAGCTACTATATTTGACTACTGGCCCATGAATGATCCTGCTGAGGTACTAGACCGACCGTTCTTACCCATCAATTTTTTGTGCCAGCAAAGCTCCCATGAACCTCGTGGTGGACATAAGGTACAGCTGCAATGGTATTCCTGCCCTTGGGGGAACCATGGTATGTGGCGACACGAGCATCTCCTTCTGTCCGTCAAGAGACTCCTGGTGAATCGCCTCCCATTTGAATTTTGTGTTCTTTCGCAATAGCTGCATCAACGGATGTGTTATTTTGGCTAATCCAGGCACAAATCTCTTAAGGTAGGAGACTTTACCGAGGAAACTCTTCAGCTCTTTTACTGTTCTCGGACATGGCATTTCCAAGATCGCCTGTTATTTATCCTGGTCCATCTGCACCCCTTGTCGATCAACCACAAAGCGTAGGAATTTCCCACTTGTCACCCTAAAAATGCACTTCAGTGGATTCATCTTTAATTTAAACTTCCTGCAATGGGAAAACACCTTCCTCAAATCGCTCAGATGAGACTCCTCCTTCCTCGACTTGATGACCAAGTCATCCACATAGAATTCCATAAACTTGTGAAAGAAGTCATGGAAAATGGCCATCATTGTTCTCTGGTAAGTCTCCCCAGCATTCTTGAGTCCAAACGGCATCACCCTGTACATGAAGTTACCCAACGGGGTTCTGAATGTTGTCTTTTCTGCATCCGAGGGGTCCATCTTGATCTGGTTGTACCCCACATACCCATTTATGAATCTATACATCTCATGACCCGTCGTTGCATGTATAAAGCCATCAATGGAGGGTAGAGGGAACTCATCTTTGGGTCAAGCTCTATTTAAATATCTAAAGTCCACATAGATTCTTATTTGATTTTTATCTTTCTTTCCTGCTGGGACAATGCTAGATAGCCAGATCGGGTGTTGTATCATCTTTATAAACCCTGTCATTAGTAAGCATTGAACCTCTTCCTTGATCTTCAAATCTATCTCAGGCTTATATGTTCTCGTTGCTTGTTTTACTAGAATAGTTGAAGGCATCACGTTCAACTTGTGACAGCTCACTTCCTCATCCAGCCCTTCCATCTCTGTGTACTTCCACGCGAAGACGTCTATAAACTCCTGAATCAATTCAACCAAGGCCCCTCGTTTCTCCTTACTGAGATCCTTCGAGATGAAGATGGGCCTTGGGTCCTCCCCTTCTATTGCCAGGTTCAACTGCTCTAGCTCTTTTGCATGTGGCTTCGATCGATCCGCCATGTAATCTGGTTCCTCGATGACTTCCTCCACAAATTCCTGTAAACTGGAATTGTCTATCACCATACATTATCCCCATTGATCCACCAGAAAGAATTTATATATCGGATCAACCTCATCATCATCTTCCTCGATCCCCCGCTCACACCGTTATAATTGATACACCACTGTTCCTTCTTCAGTAATGACTTTCTTACATTGTCTGCTGGTATCGGTGACCGCTTTCCTCTTCTTCTCCCTAGATTCCTCGGCCACTCTTTTCCCTGAGAACTGACTCAGCACGCTTTGTCGTTGGACCTCATGCTCCATCGGATCCACTCTAGGCCTCATCGTATCTTTAAGCTGCTTCGAGATGCCTTGGGGCCGAGGGACCACCTGGTGAGCTTCTTAGGTCATTACTCTTATGCTGCTCGCAACCTCTTTACTCTTCTCGTTTAAGGGCCCCATCCGTTCTCTGATCGAGGGAACCCACGCTCCCTACATCCTCCTCGTTAGGACCAGAACATATTCTTCCAACTCAGTATAAAACACCGTGTCCACCAAGTGAACCTCCTCGATAGTAAAGGGCCTCTTTGTAGCCCTGATGGTCACCTCTATCCCCTTGATATTCGCCTTAGCGCATTGGTGGTACGTAGAAGGAACTAGCCCTTGATTGTGCATCCACACTCTTCCTATTAGCAGATGATAGGAAGTTATACTTTCTATCGCGTGGAACTTTATATGGGAACTCAAATTTCCCATCACAATCCCAACATTAACATACCCAATGGATTTGGAAGATTGGTTATCATACCCCGAAATTACCAAAGGCATAGGGACCAACCTTTCTTCTTGAATATTGGCCACGTGAAAGGAGTTAATTGGCATGATATTGATGGACGCTCCCCTATCCATAAGAGTCCTTGCAAAACTAACTCGATTAACACTGGCAGTCGCATACAATGCCCTGTTGTGAGGGAATCTCACAGCCCTATCGGCATCGCTGAAGGTCACTTCTGACAGAAACCTCCTCACTAACTTTGCCATGGGTCTCTTCCATTTTAGTGAAGGGACTGCATCTTTCCTTGCAATATCTATTATCGCCTGGGTTATTTTCAACCTGTTCTCATTTGGTATCCTTACCTGTTCGAAGAACCAGGTGAACTTTGGGGATTTTGAGACTGCACAGTACTCTAGGCTCGGATTTACTTCCTCGCCTTCAACGTTGTAGACATCCTACACATCTTTGGTGCTTGCTTCATCGTAGGCCAAAACTACGTTGGCCATTCCCTTAGTACAGGTCTCCAAAGCTACTTCGTACTCTTCTCTTTCTCCTCTCTCCGTCTCATCATCATAGGCCACCACTAGATTGTCCCCATGTGCTTGTAGTGGGTTGTTATTGACATTATGTGGAGGGATTTGCAACGTCCCTGCCTTCACGTACTTGTTAATAATTCTTCTCAGTGTGAAGCAACTTTCTGTTGGGTGTTGGATCCTTCGATGAACCTGGCAGTACCTAGGATCCGCCTTCGTTTCCACATCAGGTTCCCCAATGGGAATGTCTTTTGGTTCTTAGACCTTCCACCTTGGACCATTGTGTTGTAACAGCTGACAGCCTCCTCTATTGTACAAGGAAATGGTGGTGGGTCCTCCCTGTTTCTTTCGAACTTCCTCTTATTGTCCTTCTTCGGTGCCTTGGCCCCATCTCCTCCTTCGGTGTACCCTACCCGTGGGGGCTGAGACCTCCCCCCGCGAGTTGCATCAGCTGCCAAAACATCATGGGCACCGCCACCGAATTGGGCTGTACCACCAACGAAATATTCCTCGCTGCTTTTAAGAACACCGAAAAAGTCCCCTCACGCGTCTCATTGATGAGATGGCAGATGTACTTAGGAAGCAACCCCTCAATGAAAATTTGCAATAACTTAGACTTTTTGGCTTCCTCTCTCACGTCAAGGGATCTTTCCATGAACCTTCCAACATAAGCCACCACTTCTTCCCCAGGTCGTTGCTTCTCCCTACCCAATTGGGTCAAAGTAAACTCATCTTTTGCCAGAAATAACTTCTATACAAACAATACATGCATCTCCTCCCGCATAGAAACACTCCTAGGAGCCAAATGGGAATACCAGGTATATGCTTTATCGATTAAGGATTTGGAAAACTCCCTCAAACGAAGTTTCTTATTATTACAATGTGCCCCCAAGTGTTCGATGAAGCGTTTGATGTGCTCATTCGGATTCCCACCTTTTCCCGTGTATTTTTCAAAAATGGGAGGAATATAGTCCTTCGGATAGGGCTCGTCATTGTACTCCTGAGGATACGGTGTTCGAAAGTCATCATAAACCGAAGCCACCTCGCCAGCAGATTGTGAGGAAGCCTGCATGAACTTCAGCATCTCCTTTTTCATCTCCTTTCTCATTTCCTCTATGGGTGATGCCACTGGGGCAACAAACAATGGAACCACGAGCTGAGCGCCTGTTGCAGCTGGAGTAGGCGCCATGGTTGGGGCCGCCAATGCTCCTAATATTCCCCATGCTGGATTCACAATAGAGGTTACACTAGTTGGGACTGTTCTCGCTACACCTGCATCTGGTGGGGCCATTAGAGCTACCCCTGGCGTTACGAAGGCATTAGCCTCCAATCCTCCCAGTATATTTAAAGATACTGGAGTTTGCAAAAACTCATAAAACTTGCTCATGAGGAGCGTAACCTGAGTGGGCCCCAACCCCGCACTCGTAGAAGCTTATGTCACCCCCGGAACGCCTGACGTCGTCGAAACTAGAGGTACCTCTACTCTTAGAGCCCCATCCCTTAGGGCCTCCAGTTCTCTCGCAGCCTGTTCTCCATTATGATGGATGTCATCAGAGTTGAACCTTTGATTAGCATTATCCTGCACCATACTCCTTACTTAGAAGAATGCCTCCCCAGCAGAGTCGTCAAATGTAAGAGGGTAGTTTAAATAAGATGGAGGCGTAACCCCTATTTGAGTATGGTAATGATAGGCTAATTTGGCCAAAACTTTGGATTAATTATAGGACACATAAACATAAACCCAGTGAAGATAAACTCAGTTTAAACTCTCAAATCTCTCGTGTATAACTCAGAAAAGTAGTAATGAAACTAAGAAGTAACTTAGATAGAGGGAGAGAGAGAGTAAGCACCCTAGATACACCTCGGTAGGCAGGTATAAACACACCCAAACACCCTCAAGAATCTCTGTCAAGTATTAAAATCTTCATAATAAATAACAATGGTGAGTGAGTAAACCCCTCTGGTTTGTAATAACCCTCTCTGATGTGTATTCTCTCTAGCAATAACTCCTGAACTCTTAAAAGGTCATCCTCTCCTCAAAGGTGGTTGGGATTATCAAATATCCCCCCACACCACCCCCGAGGCAACTCAGTCATTAAAGACTATGAAAGACATCCCTTATACTTTATGTCACAACATTAAATGCCTGAGGCACTAGTTGTCTTCACGTCATAAACATTAAATGCCAAGACATGCCTTTTGCCTAACCACTGTGTGTCAGGGGGCTGTTGTCGCAGAGGTGACTCACCAACTGCCTGATAGCCCCAAATACCACGGTGATTTACTCAAGTGCAGGTCTGACATTGTTTAGCCAGCTGGTGACATCACCTACAGTAGATGTGACATTAAGTAGAGGGTTTTTTGGTTCTCAACTCAATGCCCGATGGAACTCCAAGCTACTTCGCTCGAGGTTCCACGGTCAGGGTCCTTCGGTGTTTTTACCAGGTGTATCTAAGATGGTTAGGACAAGCCCCAATGGTGCCTCACTTCTCAATCCTCCAAACCAGGTCCCTCTAAAGTTCCCAAGGCGAGGTCATTCGATAGAGCATGAAAACTCTCCCAGGCCCTGCCAAGCCTGGTTTCTCGTGAGTACCGTTTGACCTCACACTAAAACTCATTATTATTATCGTTACATCATTACAACCGTTATAGCTTACAGTCAACATAAACAGAAATTCAATATGACTAATACAATAAGCTAAAGTATGAGTTGCCACGCCAACATACCTCGCTGAGTTGCCACGCTTGAGCTGCCTCGGTTGCTTAATCTCAAACACTATTGTCAATTAGGGAATTATCCCTAATATCAAGATTACCTTCAAGCCCCCTCTACAATATAAAAAATTAAAAAATATTGATCATATGGACCATGCCTTCATTTTACTAGTGTCATTCGGATCCCTATCTTTATGCTTCAGGTTTACAAACTAAGGGTGTTTGCTTACATACATGTCCCCCGCAGTCGCATCCTTCGCCTTCGTTTTAATCTGCTGACTAGAAAGACTAGCACGTTACGTCCTGTGTTCGTAACCAACAGGCAAATACTTAGACTTGTCATTCTTAAAAGGGTGACTGGTTAGCAGAAATCTACAATAACCCGTATAAATCATCTTACCACTATGATGTATCCAAGTGGCTTCCGTTTCCTCCCCACATATGGGATATCCAAAATAACCAAAAATATTGCAACTGGTCAAGGTCCCACATCACCATTTCTTTAGGTGTGAACTCTTAATCCTTATGATCATCAAACTCCCTCATGCCTTTATCCCACAACTCTTTAAATTCTTCGATTAATCGGGCTAACAAAATATCAATATCACCGTCGAGAGACTCTAGCCCTGGTATCAATAATGATAATAATGTGAACTCCTTTATATTGCACAGTGTTTGAGGGAGACTTAAAGTCACAAAGATAACTGGCCAATTACTCTAATTAGTGCTTAAATTACGAAAAGGGTTAAACCCATCGATTGATAATACAAGACGAATATTACACGGCCCTTTTGCAAATTCAGTGTGTCATGCATTTGAATGTTTCCAAATGAGTAAATCAACTGTATGACGTATAATATTCCCACCCACCTCACATCGAAAGTGCAATGTCATGGCCTACGTTATCTATAGCATAGTGAAAAAACATTTTAACCATGGACCAAAGAGAAAATACTTCAAAACCTTATATGGAACTTACGAGCACTTGCGACATTTTGCAATATTGTCTTTTCTATTCTCACGAGCCACATATCTAGGCTCACTGCATATAGGACACTCATCATTCTCTCCATCCTCGTTGTAGTATAATATGAAAACATACTTTCGTGAATGAATAGTTTGTAATTAAAATCCAAAACCTTCAATCTCTTCTTTATGATAGGATAATTTTTTAGTAACGTGTTCTCTTTTAATAAAATTCCCTTAACCCACTTAAGAATTTTGGGTATGTTGTTGACCAATAAACCAAATTGAATCTTTAAATTATGGAAATCAGTCATTGCATATAATACCGAGTGATCTTTATCACAGTCTTTGTATAACAGTTTAGCCGTGTCGGCTTTCAGACGTATGTATTCCCAATGTTCTAGTAATTCAGCATCAACTTGTTCATTGAGTTAGTCATAATTCACGGTATACATAGGTTGGTAGTTTTAATGGTGGTGGGATCTGTAAGCATCATTAATTAGGTCATTCAAAGGACGATGTGTTGGAGAATCATGTACCACATCCACTCGATGGGGTTTGGTTACGCAGTCAGGTAACGGTAATTCTTTAGGAACATAAGGTAAATTATTTTCAACATGGTATGTCCACATTTTATAATCATGCAAAATTACACACTTTAGTAAATTAAATTAAACGTCTTTTGAAGACTTATATTTTTGTTCATAGAAAAGGTGCACGGACACATAATCTTATTACTTTTAAGATTTTTATACGCATGTTTAACAAATTCTTGAACGTCCTTTACATACACTAAACAAAGAAAGGAATTTTATCACCTTTCACCTGAAAGGACATGTCACGGCCCAAAATTCACGTTATTGTCGTGGTTAAAGACCATGACAAAATTGAGAGTTTTTTTTTTAATTCTGTCAAAATGAAAATAACCCTTCTGTCCCCCAAACTCTCACTCATTCTTTCTAAACTATATCTAACTCACGAATATTCAACTTCAACCTCTTTTCAAGAAAACCTCCCACCATCGGCACCCACCTCCCGCTACTGACCAAACTCCGCCCCCTTCCTTTGCCCGAACCCCACCGCAACGCGAACCCCAAACACCATCCTCTTCCATAACTCAACCCTCAACCTCTTTTTGCCTCCTAAATAAGGTAATATTTACATATTTCTTTCATTCCCACACACATGTTTCATTTCATTTACACGTTTGAGGATATTTGTTTGTATATATATGCTTGTATGTTGGAAATTGGTATGTTGATGGGTAAAAATTATTTGTATATGTATGTATGGTGTATGAATTTATCAATTTATTTGTGTTTTGGCATTAACCTAGGGTTCTTGAACTTTTCACACTTTTCATCAAATTAACCAATGAATATATGTTGTATATGTATGTATGATATTTGTTATGTGTATATGATGTCTGTATGTTGGAAATAACCCATAAATTTGTTAATTTATTTGTATATTGGAACTAACCTAGGGTACTTGAATTTTTCACACTTTTTTTATATTAATCCATGAATATATGCTTCTTACCCATAATAGGTGATTGTTCACAGTTGATGTGATGGGATATCCTCTATACAAAGAGTGGATGGGTGAAATAAATAGACTAGGGGATGAGTATTGTAGAGGTGCTAATGAGTTTATAAAATTCGCAAAGAGATATCTTAATGATTAAGAGTTTCCATGTTTGTGTTAACATTATAGGAATGGTAAGGTGTTTGAGTAGAAAATAGCTGAACTACATCTGTTTATATGGGGTATGCAAGATAATTATCAGTCATGGGTTTTTCATAGGGAAATGAATGTTTCCTTTATCCCCGAGCAACCTTCACAACAATCATTAGTTAGGATAGATGTACAAGGTTAGGAGTATAATGTAGATCATAATATGTTAGAGGATTTTGTTAATGGTGCTTATGGAGTTCATGAAGTGGAAGAAAATGAGGTCAATGACAATGTAGAAGGTTCTGGTGCTCATGACGGTATTAGGATAAACCTTAACGATGACTATCAAAGTTTGAAATTTAAGGCGACCCAACTGTTGTGCCGTGACAATGGAAAAGATCTAAGAACTTTGCATGCCATGGTTATTTTTAATAATTTGAAGACCCGATATAGTTTGTTTGGAAATAGAGTGACAGGAATTCTGAATTGGGTAAAGGGCGTGCTACCCAAGAAGTATACGCTTCCAAATAGTTATCCTAGTATGAGGAACAGTTTAAAAGGTTTGGGAATGAAGTATAAATTAATTGATGCTTGCAGGTATGGCTCCATACTATACTGAAAGGAGTATGAAAATCTCGATCGGTGTTCGGTATGCGAGGAACCTAGATACGTGAAATCTACTGGCAAGGAAGTCACACTTTCAAAAGCGCCTCAAAAAGTATGAAATACTTTCCTGTTGGGCCCAGATTGAAGTGGTTTTTTGTGGTACCATGGATAATGGAGGCCAGGACTTGGCATGTTAGGGTAGAAGTAGGGGACAATATCATGCATTATCCTATTGATTCTACGGTTTAAAAAAGGATAAATTATTATTATCCTGATTTTTCTCGGGAACAGCATAGCATTTGTTTGCCAATATCAACAGATGGCTTCAATCCACTTAGAAATCTAAGCACCAATCAGAGTATATGGACCATGATCCTATCAACACTCAACCTCCCTCCTTCAATGTGTATGAGACCTGAATTTTCAATGTTGTCTTTGTTGAGACTTGGGCCAAAGGCACCAAATAAAGACATTGATATCTATTTCACTCCTTTGGTAAAAGAATTAAATGAGTTATGGGTAGAGGGTGAGAAAGCGTTTGACTCTTAGTAAAAAAGAGTTTACATTGAAGGCTATGTTGATTTGGGTAATTCATGATTTCCTAGCTTATGGGATATTATCTGATTGTGTAGTTCATGATTATTTGGGTTGTCCTATTTGTGGGAGACTGAATCATAATATCTCAAAGCTGATGGAAAAATTATATACCATTTCCATAGGAGGCTTTTATCGCCCGATCATAGTTTTAGATTTGGGAGAGGCTCTAATTTTTAACCAGTTGGGGTTGAACATAGGCTACCTCCGAAAAAACTTTCAAGCTTAGAAATTGAGAGTAAGTCCTCTAATTATCGACCTAATATGCTAGGCAAGAATCCTCAATTGAAGAATGCCAAACATATGAAGACCTAATTAAGAATAAAATTGGGAAAATAAAGGCAAGATATTAGAGGTTAATTTTATTTTACCTGCCTCATTGGGAGGGTAACCCGGTGCATCATGTATTAGATGTAATGCATGTAGAAAAGAACATCACTGAACATCTTGCAGACCCATGCCTTGGGGGAGTCATTCGAAGGATGTAGAAATGCACAACATGACCTTAAATTGTTGAAACTTAAAACATAGTTATGGATGAAAGAAGATAGTAGAAAAAAGAAAATGATTCCCCCTGGTGTATATACTTAAACGAGTGAGGAAAGATAGGTGATCTTAGACACAATATATAATTTGAAAGCTACCTCTGATTTTTCATCCAACTTGCGAAGGATTGTTAATTATGCCACTCATGATTACATAAGTTCAAGTCTCACGATTGGCATATGATCATGCAATTGGTTCCTTTGTTGTTTAAGAACTGTTTCTCTAAGCATAAGGATTTGCGGAGGGTCATTATGCAAATTAGCCTCTGCTTCACACTCTTTATGCAAAAGTAGCCAACTAAAAGTACGTTGTGGCAGCAAAAGTAGTTATAGGTGAAGCAATTTGTGTGTTGGAGAATTACCTCCTCCCATCATTTTTTGACATAAGTATTTACTTATTGGTACACTTATACAACGAGGCACTTCTTTGTGACCCAGTTAGATATCGATGCTTGTACATGTTTGAAAGGTTGATGAAAGTTTTCAAAGATTATGTTAAGAATACACTATACATTTAAGGATTAATTGCAGAGGAATACATTATCATGGAGTCATCCATCTTTGCTAGAGAATATATGCCCGATGCAAGCATTATAGATAATAGTGATGAGTTCGTCAATGAGGGTGGTCATGTAATGGGCACATGATTGAAATTAACAACTTTACAATATGAACAAGTAGCTAGTTATCTATTTGAAACTCGTGAAGATGTCGAAGAATGGAAAAATCAAGTTTATGTTGTCTTTTTACATTATTTTAACTTTTATACTTGATCAACTTCATGATATGTTTGTCACGGTCAATGTAAAAAATATGATGCGTGTGGGAATAATAAAAAAAATGAAGAATTATGGCATAATCAGACAGTGAATTTAGGCTATGGGTGTCACATGAGGTAATTATTATGAGAATGTCTCTTACTAAATGACTAATTGAAAGAAATATTTAAAACTAACCTAATTAATTTACCTATAATCTCAGTTGTTAATGATGGGTGATATGACATCAAGGCTTGCTCGTATAGGCATTAGACCCAATTTCATGGCACGGGAGTACAAAAGGTATCAATTGAACGGTTATGTATTTGGTGCAAGGATGTATGAGAAAAATACCAATGTATAGAACTCAACCATTTCATATAAGGCTCTTACTTATTTTTGATCGAGTGCGAAAGATAAAAACCTCGTTGAAGCTGAAATGACTTACAATGGTGTCATTCAGAATATATTTAAATTAGACTATATAAGCTTCAAAAAGGTTGTGTTTTACTGTGATTGGGTAAGAGTTGAGGACAAAAATCCTTGTAAAGTTTATTCAGGTACCAATTTGATCACGGTCGACTTATCCAAGATAAAATGCAACGAGCATAGGAGTGATGATCAATTTGTTTGTACTTTTTAAAAGGTCAAGCAAGTGTTTTACTCGAAGTATATCAACAACGAGCCATGGGCATTCGTCTTACATGCATCAAAGCATCTAACCAGTAGCGTGAATGACTTAGCTGCTTCTACCATATATCAATCCATTTTTATGATAACCCGAATTTGAAATAATTCTTAGATTTGTAATAATGATTCCAATTATGTGATATGTAATTCATATTCCCGTGATTGCATAAAGAGTGTTATTTTCTTTTGTGAATGTAATAAGGAATCCAATTGTTTTTATTTGTTTATGCAATAAATGTTTATTTGTCTGTCCAATTTAGTTTGGTTTATGATATGGATTTGTATACTTTTAATATTTTTGTTAATTTATCATGCATATTATCTAACAATGTAAAACTAATTCGTTATTTGAACTTCTAAATCATCTTCTTAAATATATGTTTCTACTAATAACAATTTTTATAGGATATGTCTTCATTAGGCCATGATCAGGGAACCGGCGGTGAGGAAGGCTCGTCAAACACTAGGCCCCTAAAGTGGGGCAAGTTAGGGAGCATAGTCAAGAACAAGACGGGTGTGACAACCCGTTCTAAATAATAACGGGTGGCCAGCCCTATACCATATAAATCAGGTATCTCAGATGCTACAGTCTCAACATCAACATAGAACACTATAATATAAGGCTAACTACCCATAATCATTAAAAGCGAATTGTCAAAAATTTTAAAATCTTTATTTAACAACAACAACAAAACCAATAATGCAATCACAACCAACAATATACATCTAACTATGATGAGTGAAATGTGCAAACTCTAAAGATATATACAAGAGTACAATACAATGTACAACAAAGTCTCAACAATGAAATACCCGAATATGCTGTCGGGTAACAGACAATACAATACTCTGAGAAATGAAATAAGAAAGTGTTAATCTACAACACTTGAATACTAACTCCATATAAGACTAAATCCTAATCTAGATATACAAAGATAGGAATCGACTAAAACAAAGTGCCACAACAGTCCGCTACTGCCACAGCTCCACGAATCCTGAATGGAGGAACATCAAAGGCGTCCTTGCGGAGGAACACCTGAAGTAGTACAATATATACATGGAGGAGAAAATATGAACGGGTCAGAGCCCGAGTTTGAAAAACATTTTATAGTAAGTGTATTAAAATGCATAATAATTATAAATGCATTATTACATGATTTAGTTGGAATCGAACTCTCCATAATCATTCAACTCACCTCTCATCTAAAGCGCGCACTAAACGTAGGCACATGATCTCCAAATGGATGTCCGATTCTATTTAGGTAAGAGGATTCTAACTTATACCCAAATAAGTATTTAAGTGAAACCGTCTAACCTATCTCCCAATCTACATTTTCTATATTCTTTAAATTGTATACTTTAACACTAGCATTATAGTTATCTTTACAATGTTCATTTGTTGAACATATAAAGTAGCATCATCATGCTCATAATCACAACATTCTCAATTACTAGAATTTCATATATTCTAGGGATTCCCCTCATTGGCATGTAAACAATATATATAATTATATATGAGTTATTAGCATCAAGAGTTAAGGACTAAACTCCTCCCGATTTTCAACACGGCACTGCGTTTCGTGCGTGGGACGTCTCGCCGAGGCGAAATCCAAACAAGAAACCCCCCCCCCCCCCCCCCCGTTACACTACTCCTGACCGTATCGATCCTTGAAGCTCATCATGCCCTCAATGCAAGATGCATGTAACCCAAAATATTATTTTCCAAATTTAAATTAATTAATATTCCCAATTCTCAATAGTATACGGCGTTTCATGCGTGGGACGTCTCGCCGAGGCGAAATCCAAACAAGGAACCCTCCCAGTTACACTACTCCTGGCACTGTCGATTGTCGGGATAGGTGAAATATATATATATAATTATGAGCATAACGGACTAAACTTATCCCCAAGTTCCAACATTACACTGCGGTTCGTGCGTGGGATGTCTCGCCGAAGCGAAATCCAAACAAGGAACCCCCCCGATACACTAATCCTGGCAATGTAGGTCGTTGAGGTCCATTATGCCCTTGACACCCAAATACAAACACAAGCAATAATAACCATCCAACCGAGCTATAACTCGAAGGACGCAGGCTCACATGCTATCATCTTCCAGTTGCCCATACACGTAGAAAAACTGGGGCCACCTGGTGGGGTTCAACGACACCCACCTCGTGATCAACTCACGCACACGACGTCCGGGAAGAGGTCATAGCTCCTAACCAGCAAGTCAGAGCGACACATACCCACGACCTCTCACCCCCAAAATAAATAAATGTATATCACATATGTCATTTGCTGACCACAAAGGACGACTATGACCTGGGGAATATCCACACCCGGCATCATCTAGCCAGGATGCTCACCCTCTATGCACGTAACTTCCCAATGATAGCAAGGAGGGGGTATGCTTAACTATGTATATATACCATCATATAAGGTATAATTACATCACCACATAATAAATATATACCCTCATATAAGGTATACCTGCAGCATCATATTCATTTTCATTATACACTCTTAGGCGCAATAGAATTTGTGTCATTGTTTAGTTTTAGTATATCTCTCTCCTGATACACTAATCGCCAAATCTCACACATCTTCCCACTTAGTATACACCATAATTTCTAATCGGTATTCCTCCAATTTAATCTATATGACTCCAATAATTTCTTATAAGGGAAACTCACTAAAAGTCTCGAAAACATACTCCAAATATCTCCTATAGAGATCCCCAATCGATAACCTCGAAAAAAACGGGATGAAATTCTCCTTAGAAAAACAATCCCACAAAAGCCCTGTTTCCAAATCGATTCGGGCCAATTCCGAATCGATTCGGCCCAGCGAATCGATTCGTCCAGGAAGGCGAATCGATTCGGGTCTTCAGACCTGGGAATCTTTCTCAGTCCGAATCGATTTGGCAAGGGTCCAAATCGATTCGATCACTTAGACCTGGGCACCAACAACTTTCCGAATCGATTCGGTAAGGGGCCGAATCGATTCGTTCTACCCGAAGCCACGGAAATGGCTATTTCCTTAAAAGCCAAAAATCCCAAACCTCCATTTAAATTATAACTCAGATTTATTTCTAGGAACCCAAAGTTTTCACATCTCCTCGAGTCCTTTAGATGTGCTAACACCCTATTTGGGAATCCACTAATATTTATCTTCAAATAATTTTAACCTTAATTTCTGACTAATGTGACACCCCGCCTAATTAAACATCGGGTGATCAGGCCTTTATTAAATTAAAACAGGTTTCTCAAGCGGTTCATTCTTAGCATCACTGCCGAAAACTTTTTAATTACTAATCCCCCAAGTAAAATTAGACCGGTGCCAAATTTTATCTTTCTTAAAATAGATAAATCAACCATGCAGAAAATAGTAAAGCAAATACCATGCTAAATCCCAAACCAACAAAGTATAAGTACAACAGCACAAAAGTATTACCGAATAAACCATCGGCTAAAAATGCTAAACAACAATAGAACAACTACTAATCTGAAACTAACATTTGAGACTGATACCGAACTACAAGTCCATACATGGAATAATGTGACATCCTGTACTAGATCTGAATGAGAGATATCGTCTAGTCAAAATCCTGTAAGCATCCACTGTGCTACAGCTGCGAGTCCCTAGAATAGAATCATCATCCATGGCGTCCCTGTGGCTGGACACCTAAAAGGTTTTGAAAATATTTTATAGCAAGAGTTAGTACTCAAAACATTTTAAAAATATTTAGCAAGCGTTTATCACAATATAAAATGCGGTTATTGATTACACATGTTAGGTTTTCGTACACTCTCTTGAGTTCACTCACTTCTCATCTATTGTGCACACCTAATTTTCTACACCTAGCCATGTTCCCCAAGTTAATTAGGTCTAAGTAATCATCTGAACTTATTTAAGCTTAAGTTCTCACATCGCCCACACCGTGCATTCATTTCAATAACATCTCGCAAAGGTTAATTAATACTCAAATAACATTTCACCTATGTTATGCTTCAAAGCTATTTAGTTTCACTACTAAATTTCTAAGATTCTCACAATTGTTATCTTTCCACTTATGTAATTAAGTTTCACTACTTAAGTTACTAATTAGATATTCTCTATCTAAAGATACATTCCGTAATTAAGTTTCACTACTTAACTTACCAATTTGATACGTAACATTAAACACATCATATTCATCTACTTATTCACAACGGTATAATATCATTAAGTGTATATATTTCACACATAATATATATTAAATATCAGTCATTACTATTTGTCCTTTTTACACACATAAAGAACTTTTGGTTCGGAATGATTCATCAACCCCAAGTAAGAATTGGTTCGGAATGATACATCGACCCCAATTATTTATATACACAAATTCTGGCTCGGACTCTTTCATCACGCCACCAGTTCAAAGGTTTGGTTCGGCATTTTACATCGACCCCAAACATATAATAACCCTATGTTAGTTCGGAATGTCTCATCGACCCTAACATAGTTAATTTAAGTATATATCAATCTACTAATACACAGAAGTAGAATATCATTAAATATATATTTCACACACAATATATATTAAGTATCAGTCATTACTATTTGTCCTTTTTACATACATAAAGGACTCTTGGTTCGGAATGATTCATCGACCCCAAGTAAGAATTGGTTCGGAATGATACATCGACCCCAATTATATAATAACCCTATGTTAGTTCGGAATATCTCATCGACCCTAACATAGTTAATTTAGGTATACTTATCTTAACCTAAAAGTTCATACAATTCAGTAGGTACACACCCGACCTATCAACCATGTTCGTACGTAATATTTTATTCTCTTATATTTACCGTACAATATTCATTGTACGATTTATCTCATTAATCGCATTTATTTGAGTATTCACAACAATCTAAGGGCCCTAGTTACCCCTAACGTAATATCAATTCAGTAGCTACCCTTGTTAACATATTGACCCAATAAATTTAAGCTCGCTCATGCTTTTTCGTAATTATATTCTTATCATCTCGAATTAGAATACGTCACAATCAAGCCTATGAATCTCCACTTTAATTCTCTCACAAAATTAAAGTCCAATGCTCAATCATAGACCTACTGTGACACCCCGCCTAATTAAACCTTGGGTGATCAAGCCTTATTTTAATATAAACAGGTTTCTTAAATGGTTCATTCTTAGCATCACTGTCGAACGCCTTTTTAAAATTACTAACCACCTAAATGTAATTAAAACGGGTGCCAAATTTTATCTTTCTTAAAACAATAAATAATCCAAACCACACATAACCAAAACTAGATATGAATGCTCAGTACATAAAAATCTGAAAGCAAATAAAGTCTTGCCGTAAACCACGGCCCAAAGACAACTACAAATCCATAACTAGAATAAACTGTAATAGTAAAGGTGGAATGACATGTTCCAACTAGAAATAATAAAACTGAGATCCTGCACTAGAAATGAAAAAGAGGAAGCGTCTAAACAATCCCTGCAACCTCCACACTGGCTGCAGCTCCCAAATCTCTGACATGAAATCAAGCTGGGTGTCCTTGTGGCTGGGCACCTAAAAGGTTTTTAAAAATTTACATAGCAAGAGTTAGTACTCAAAACATTTGAAAATATTTTGCAAGCGGTTATCACAATTAAGTTATTGATTACACATATTAAGGTTTTGCACTCTCCCTTGAACCTCCTCACCTCTCTTACATAGTATATATCTATCGAGGAAACTTGGTCTACCTAGTTATACTGTCCATAACTGTAGTTAACTCAATAACTGCGAGTTACCTTATTCTTGTAATAATTACATTATGCTATAAATTATTACTAAGACATTTACTTATCATTTCATTGTCTACTATTCTCAATTTGTAGATTTAGCACATAAAACATTTTATCCCACAACAATGTATATAATATTAGTTACCACTAATATATCCTTTTATTACACACAAAGGACCCTTGGCTCGGAATAATTCATCGACTCCAAGTGAAAGTTGGTTCGGAATGGTTCATCGACCCCAACTATCTATAAATATAAATATAGACACATATTCTGGTTCGGGACTCTTTCATCGCGGCACCAGTTCAAAGTTTGGTTCGGCATTAAACATCGACCCCAAATTTATAATAGTCTTATGTTAGTTCGGAATGTCACATCGACCCTAACATAATTAATTTAGGTAATATTCTCTTAACCCAAAACTATTTATATAAATTTAGTAGGTACGCACCCGACCTAGTAAATCATACCCGTACGTAATATATTTTTCTTATATTCTCCGTACTTATTAATTACAACATATCTCACTATTGTATTTATTCGAGTATTCGCGTAACTCTAAGGGTCCTAGTTACCCCTCCCTTAATTCAGTAGTTAAGTTAACTTTAACCTACTGGTATTTTCTTTCCGGAATTAAGTCTCACTCTTTCCGTAATTAAATTAACCATTTCAACTCACGGCTAAGTCAATCGTTCTACCGTCATTCCATTTCTCCAACATTCCTACTCAATCATTAGTGGAGGAACCTAATGGTACACCTACTGGTAATTTCCAAGTCCCCTCATAGGAAAAATATCAATTCTAAGGTTCCCATTAAGTAACGGTAATTAAAGAAATTTCTACACAACTTTCTATAGTTCAGACAGGGTCGATCGATCGAAGGAAGATGGTCGATCGATCGACTGCTTAGATCGATCGATACTCCAGGGTCGATCGATCGATCAAGCAGTGACAGACCCAGTTCATCTTCTTCCTACGGGTTTCACCATTTTTACATCTCTAACTTTCATGATAGGCCATCAAATTCACAACCAATAATTTCTAATCATTCCTACATGTTCTGGGATGATTACTAACGATTTAAAACAACAAAATCATTATAAATCTTGGCCAAATTCACTGGAAATATCCATAATATTCAAGAACCCTAAAACTGCATTCTTTATATTTTTCATCAAAATTCCAGATTTTCATACGAATTTCTCATCAGATTTTCTATGATATAAACCTACTTGGTAATTCAAAAACGTCCTACATGCAAATCCTAATCAATCATGGATTATTATCAACTGTTTATTCCCAAGAATATCATAAAAATCATGTTCTTCCTCAAGCTTAAACATGGGTATTATAACTCAATTATTTTGCAAATAACCACTTGCCTTAAGGTTTGTAGGGTCTGATTTCGTGGTTGTTGATGATGATTGATGATGCTGGTGCCTCAATCCTTCTTCCCAACAATCTTGTGGTGAAATCTTCCTAAGATGATCCTTCCTTCCTTCTTGCCTAAGGAATTTGCTTCTCTCTCTCTTTCTCTAATGGCTATGGTGTAACTCTAATTGTCTAACCCTAGCCACCACTCTTATAATCAGATTTAGGGTTACACAAATTCGTAGGTCTTCTTTCCCATAATTATAAAGAGACCAAAATGCCCCCGAATGGTCCCGGTTTAGCCCGAAAATGACCCGGCACTCAACTAGTACCCCCGGGTACACTATTTTGACTAATTCGACCCTTTCGGAATCAACCGTGAACTCTAAATTATCATTTGAGTCTCGTAAATATTTTTCTACTCTCATCCTTAATTTTGACAAGCTACGTCTATATAGTCACTAGACCGTACATATTAACATTGAAAATTTATATTCACCTTAATAAATTTTCTATAACACATATTCATCTTTATTAACATAATATCTATTTAAATTGCTCTACTCACGTAATTTAAATCAAACATATTTAATCACATTAAATTACTCTACTCACGTAATTTAATTAAAGCGTATTTAAATCCCATTAAATTACTCTACTAACGTAATTTAAAATAAGCAGAATTACGGGGTATTACACCTACTTCCATAACATTATTCCAAAAATATATTTCATCAAGGTCCCAAACACTTCCCCGATAAAATTTTAGGCATTTGAGGCTTAAAATTAAATATCTTACATTTTCTCGCAGCCTAACGAATCATAAAAATTTTTGGCAGATTAAACACCTTCTAGTAAAACTTCGATTTCTCCCTCTACAGAACTCCGATTGACCTGATTCCAAGTTCATTGGAAATCTAAGAGATATACCTTTCCATACATCTATTATTCACACTCTAATTCTAAGTACGACGCAAATTGTACATGTTTAAAGTCACGTCAAACTTCTGGAAGATTACTATGCTGGCAGATTAAACACCCTGTAGTAATATGTGTATTACTACCTCTACAGAACTCCGATTGACCTGATTACAAGTTCATTGGATAGCTAAGAGAAATACCTTTCTAGTAATGTATGGTTCACGCTATAATTCGAAGTATAACTCAAATGGCATACGTTTAAAGTTCTGTCAAAAATTCTGGCAGATTGACATCTTGTGTTCATCAATTAAACCCTAAGTCATTCAAGATTCATGTTCGTTAACCAAGAACTCATAAAGATTCTATGTTAATCATAAAATATATTCAAATTTCATTTTACCTTTACTTAGGGATTCATTCTACATGCAATCCTACCCAAACATGTGATCAATTCAAACATTTAATTCATGGTTTTTCAATAGAATTAATCAATTCTTAAAACTCCCTACACATGGGTATTATAACTTGAATTTGATTTGCAATAAACACTTGCCTTGATAGAGGGGTTCTGATTTTGTGATTGTTGTTGATGATTGATTGTTTTTCTCCTTCAATCTTCCTTCCCCACAAGTTTGTGGTGAAAATCTCCTTTGAATCCTTCCCAATACTTCCTTTTGCCTTGAGAATTGTTTCTCTCTTCTCTCTAATGGATATGGTGTGTTTTTTCTTCTCTCTAACCCTAGCCTCCAACTCTTATAATATGACTTAGAGTTATTAAATTCGTAGGTCTTCTCACTCCTATAATTTAAAAGACTAAAACGCCCCTGAACGGTCCCGGCTTAGCCCAAAAACATCTCGGGACACAACTAGTACCCCTGGGTATACTATTTTGACTATTTTGACCCTTCCGGGGTTAACCGTGACCTCTAAATTATCATTTGAGTCACTTAAAAATATATTACTCGTTCTCGCCCCAAAACGGTCTACATGCGTTAAGTAACTATTTACTACTCGCACTAAGTAAATATAATGAGGCAATATAAATCGGTAACTATCTCTCGATTAATATACTATAATTACAATTCTTAATAAATATCATTAAATTACTCCTCTTACGTAATTTAAATTAAGCCGTATTTTCTCATTTAATTTTCTAATTTAATTAAATAGAATATTCAGAAATACAGGGTATTACAACTAACGATTTTGATCTTGGACAGCTTTTCGTAGAAAAATCATTATAAATCCAAAAAAAATCAAAAAAATACCCAGTCAGCGCCCACGCGACCGTATCGAAAAGATCTACAATTTTTATTTTTTGACCAAGAGCCGAATCGATTCGCCTCATGGCCGAATCGATTCGGAAGTGACGTTGTGTCACTATTCATCATCTTCTCCAAAATTCTAAAATTCGTTATAATCATTTTCTCTTCAACCCAATCACATATATATCATCAATATTCATCCTAGAATACATACAAACTAAATTCTATCTTCAAATCTAAGATCTACATATTAAATCTAAGATTATACCCAAAAGTTAGGTTTTGATAAACTAAACCTAAAACCCAAAATATCCATCCACAAATCATGAAATAAATGGTACACAACTATTATTTAGCAAGTTTAATCACTTGCCTCGGGTTCGTAGGGTCTGAATCCGCATTGAGATCGCGTGGAAATCGAAAATCTCCACTTTCTCTCCCTTTTCTCCTTCTTTCTCTTCTTCTTTCTTCTTCTCTCTTTCCTTCTTTCTATTTCTCTTTCTCTCTTTTAGAGAAATATCTCCCGTAGGCTTTTTAAGCCTAATCTCACAAGGTACACATCTTTAGATGATAATACACACTTTAAATGACTCGGTGACTTTAATTTGAGTCAAACGGTCCTAATTTATTTCAGAACCTAAATAGACCCCAAGTACAGTCATTTTGACTTTCTCGACCCTTCCGGACACTATGGTACCCTCAGAATCGACATTCGACACTCTTTCTAATGACTCCAAATTTTGACCTCAATTGCCAATTCGATTTTTCTCTAAATAAACTAATATTTATTTCTCCCAAAACAAATTAATTGTTGTCTCCAAGACCTCAGGTTGTTACAACGAGCTTCCAAGTTAGGGGCTTGGAATTGTCCAAAACGATTATTGGCCTTGGGTACACTGATTGGAAGAGGGTGCCTGTTGAGCTTAAGATGGTTGTTTGGGGGCATTATAGGTATATGCTTGATTCAATACTATTTGAATTTTATTTTATAATTTATATATTACTAAGTCACTTACTTTAATATTTTTTTGTATTTGTTGGACAAAAAAAATTCAGCTTACCCCCAGAATCACGTGACACCACGTTGAAACAGGTAAGGGAGCAATGGAAAATGTGGAAGAAAAATATGCGTGCACGATATTTTGGCAAGGACCGAGACTTCATCTTATCGCATAGGGACACAATCCCCGAGAAAGAGCCAATATCATTCGCAAATTGGCAGTAATTTAGCGATAATAAGATATGAGAGAGGCAATTGTCCTCAAATCGGGCCAAGTAGGTCTACGTGCACTACTCTAGGCATACGTTTTATCCCGAGGTGGAGCATGGGATGGTAAGTTTGGAATTTTATTTTATTTTCTTTTTATTGTATTATATTTGGTGGTAATTATATACTAATTCACTAATTTTGCATTATTTTATTTCAGGAGAAGAGGAGTGGTCCTGGGGGTAAGTCACATAAGCTCGATGCCTATGTGGCGAGTCGAACGAAGAAAGGGAAGGACGAGGAGATCAATCCAGTCGTGGTCACCACTATTGTAAGTTATAATTGTATTTATGTCATTAATTCATTATTTATAATCACATACTTTTTTATTTTTTCAAGAAAATCTTAAAGAAGTTCACAACTAGCAGAAAGATTTCGACAAGGCGTCTTTGAGTACAGATGAAATTAGCCTAGTAATCGGGCTAGATCATAAAGGTCATACTTGGGGTGTTAGGTCTCGGGTGGGGAAGTCGAAGCTCAATGGGATTTCGTCGAGCAATAGTGGATTGTCACACAAGGTCGACGAGTTGAAGACTAGCCCGGACCAAAAGTTTGACAACATTGAAAAAACATTAAATAAAATATTTTCGATGGTTAAGCATGCTATTCGAGGTCGAGTGGGGAGCAGCACAGGGAAGGGCAGGGAGAAAGTAGTGTATGAGGGGACCACTACTTCGTATTTCTCACCCTAATCGATAGACCCCTCATCTCCATATGACTTATTCTCCTCCCCCCCCCCCCCCCCCCCCCCCCACTCCCTCGTCCCAACTGTCCAGACTCCATTTACAATTGGTTGGGAGAAAGTCTACTTACTAGACTTACGGGGAGGCAATATAATTTCAAGGGGGTTGAAGGACCCGAATATACGCCCAGGTTCCATGGTGCATAACCATTCACTACAGTCACGTCACTCATGCTGCAGTGGGGAAAGAAGTTGAAATCTTATGGTTGAATGAACAATGTGGCTTGCGGTAATTGAGAGATGTATTGGTTCTTATATTGTATGCCCTATCTTTCTCCTCCAACCTGAAAATCAATGAACATTTACTTTTTATGTAATAATTTGTATATAACATTCAAATTCGGATTTAATATATTGTGTTCCCTGTTTATATTTAGTGAGTGATTGAGTATTAGTATTAGTATTAGTATTAGTATTAGTATTAGTATTAGTATTAGTATTAGTATTAGTATTAGTATTAGTATTAGTATTAGTATTAGTATTAGTATTAGTACTATTACTATTATTAGTATTAGTATTAGTATTATTATTATTTTTATTATTATTATTATTATTGGTGTTGATTGTTGTTGGTTATTATTAAAATATATCTTTGATTTCTACTACAGGTCAAATTATATACTGTTGGGCAGTGGCAGTGGCAGTGGCAGTGGCCATACAGCCCAGCAGTTTTTCTTACTATGTTGCCTAGTTTTGTCACTAACTTTGATTGTGGCAAGACCTTGACAAAGAATACTTGTTAAGGACTTGTCAAGGTCAAAGTCCGTGACAAGTTTTTCTTTCTCAAGGACTTGTCACGGTCAAAGTCCATGACAAAGGAAAACTTATCAAGGACTTCAATCATGACAAGTCCTTGACATAACCAGTTGTCACCCCCATTTCTGTCACGATTTTTTATTGTGACAAGTTTGACTCGTCAATGTCTATTACCGTGACAATTATCCCACTTTGGTGTAGTGACAATTATCAGATATTCGGTTACTCTCCCCTATCCACTTTTTTTATTGTGGGAAATCCATTAAAATATCTTCAAACTTCAATTCACATATATTAATAGGTTGAAACAAATGTCATACTGCATACAAGAATGCACAATTAACAATTCATTCAAATTATTCATCACAACTTAAACTCAAATCAAATATGTTAAACATAAATCCATGTTGCGTACACTAAAATTGTCAAATAAATGACCCACAAACTTAAAATAACTTACAGAAAAAAATATTACAACTTGTTCTCAAATTAAACATTGTTCATCACACAATCTTGACCAACAAATAAATTAGTCAAGTGATAAAACAATTCTTGTATGATTCGAGCAAAGGCCCTTCTCCGCTATCAACGTGCACGGGATCTTCTTCACAACCGATGTATACGTTATCAACTATCATCTGAGCCTCACCCATATGCAAAGGGAGATTATGAATAGGAGTTTCAACATTCAAGGAAACGAGTATGCACATTGCAATAATCATGGTATTGGCCATGCCCCTTAAATAGTATTGCTTGCCATAGTCACCATGAGTATATGATGATGATCTAGGGACTGCCGTATGAGGAGGTATTTAGGAGGTGAATGCTAAAGTAGGCAATATTTGGGAGGTAAAACCTTGAGATAGAGGATAGGGGAAACCTTGAGAAGGAGGGTAAGGGTAACCTTGAGGAGGAGGGTAGGCGTAAACTTGAGGAGGCATCTAAGGCCAAAAATCTTTAGTAAATGAGGACACAAGGCACCCTATTTCACCCGCCAACACTCCCAGGTTACTTTTAATCTCTTTCACATCCCCATCAATCTTGGACTGACTTGCCTCTTGGCTCGAGAAGCGATTCTTCACCGAAGAGAGCTTGTCCATGAGAGGTACAATGTGTTTCAATTTAGTTTTCAGCATATGAGAGCCAACACCTTTCGTCCTCCCTCTTTTGTTATTTCCAAAGACCCGTGTTATGGCATCATCTTCAATGTCATCATAAGGGCTCAATGCGGAGTAACTGCTAATGGATTCGATCGATTCCTGTAGCGTGAAATTATATTTAGTCTTATGATTTTAACATTATATTATATAACATGTATATATAAAAAGAAATAACTAGTCATACTCACCAAAGTCGAAACCCAAGTGTGGTGGGAATTTCTTATCCTTGTCTTGTTGGGCATGCACATACAAGTTGCCCTGATTAGGTTTTTTACCGACATTTGGACCGCCCTTTGTAATTTATCACCATTCACTCCTTAAATCTTCATATCATTTAGACCCCAACCTGTCGACATCAAATTTCTTCGCACTATTTTGTTTATTTTTCTCCCTTTGGACCAGCTTTTTGTCCATCACCTCATTTTTTTTTTAAAAATCGTTTATCTATCGGTATTTCAACATTCTGAGGATCTTTGTCTTTCAAAGCCAAAATATTGAACCTTGATGCTCCTTTTAGGAAATGTATCTTCCTAAAGTTCCTCCGATATGTTCTCATTTGTTCAGCAACCTCGTAAACAACGTTTTACTTTAAACGGTGGGGGAATGAAAACCTCTTACCAAGTTATTCAAAATGTCATCCTTGGTGGCTTGATAAACTACATTCCAGTTATCTGTTGACCCAACTCCATTCATTTTCCCAATAAAAAAACACTGGGAATTAAATCTGGACGTAACTTTTATTTCCGATACACTACACCATATATCGAAGATGGTCACGGGCCTAGGCCATGGGTCACGGACCATGGTCATGACCATTTTAACTGTGATAAAAAATAATGGTCACGGACCTCATTCGTGACCCTAAATGAGAGTCACGGTATCTCCCATGGGATAATATTAGCTTGACGATCGCGTACATAATCCATAACCCCATGGTTATGAACCTGGGTCGTGACCATGGGTGTGACAATGTTTAAATTAGGTCACGATCCAAAACCGTGACCCTCAAATTTTTTAAAAATAAATAAACAAATGGTCATAATCTATGGACATCAACTTTATTCTCTCTAGTTGTTTATTTTTCTCCCTCTGGACCAGATTTTTTCCCATCGCCACATTTTCCAAAAATTTATTCCATTGATTGACCGAAATTTCAACATTCAGAGGAACTTTGCCTTTTATAGCCAAAATATCAGAGCTTGATGCCCCTTTCGGGAAATGTCTCTACATAAGGTTCCTCCGATATGTTCTCATTTTTTAGCAACCCTAGAAAGAACCTTTTTCTTTGAATAGTTAGGGAATGAAAAACTTTTATAAAATTGTTCAAAAAAGTCATCCTTGATGGCCTGATCAATTGCGTTCCAGTTATCTGATGACCTGACTCCCACATTCATTTTCTCTAGCCACAAATACTGAGACATGGATGTCATTTTTATTTTCAAAAGGCTTATTCTCGACAAGGGAGAATCCAATGGGATTCTTTCCATTTGCTCTAGAGGTGTCGGTAATGGGGGGTGATGGTGTTGAACTGACAGAAATTTTTTCCCTACTCGTAGATGGAGTGGTAGAGTGAACCATTGACAGATAAAATATTGTTCATCGAGTGGTTACAGGAGGTATCACATCATCATTTGTACGTTATCTCCATTTTTTTTGGCATAAACTACAATAAATAAATAAGTGACGAATTCATATTACTAACATGTTTATGACCAACTAGTCATGTTTGCGACAATATATATGTATACACCTTCTCATAATAAGACTTTTAAAAATGTTCAATGTGTCTGATCTCCATCCATTCGGTATTACTTTTTATAATTCTATGGATTTATGCACGTGGACAACTAACAGGAAATGTATCTATGATTGATGTATAGATGTACATGACATGAAGTTGGAATCCTTTCTTCTTCAACTTTTTAAAAAAAATCAATTTAACGTGCATATGTCACGAGACATCACAATCTTGGTTAATTCTCTCTTTATATAATTTTATCTACAATATGTGAATATATTTTATGCCTTCTCTAACAATGTAAGTAATGGTAGTGTTACGTTGGGATTATGTAGGCAAAATATATTTTCTACTCCCTCATCCCAGCTTTCTAGTAGGGAAAATAGAATACGATCAAACAAGTACTCTTACGAAGGATGAACTCCATGATTTTCAAGGTAGTTAAATTGTTCGTTCTTCTTATTCTCATACTTGTAAATAGGATTACCCTCTATATGGAGCGTAGTAATAAAAGATGTATAACTACGGTTTAATTGCAACATCTCTAGCCCTTGTTTATAGTGATTAATATCGTGCCTTATTTTTCTGAGAAAAATATTTAAGGGTGTGAATATGAGTCATATCCTACGAGTAATGGCTCTAATTAATCATTAACTAGTTATTATTTTTCAACTGATCTAATTTAAGTTTATCTTATTTTATTTAATCCTACTATTGTTATGAGTTCTTCCGCCTATTTGCGTTCACCCTACCAATGGTGTGATTGAAAAACCCAATTCCAAAACTGAATTGGGATTCTCAAACATACCCAAAAGTTTCACATAACCAAAACATAAAAGGTCTTAAACCCTAAACCCCAAAGCAATCAACCCTAATCACTCACACACTTTTGATTATTGACAAAACATGACCGCTGAGACACTTTAAATGGTTAATTTAAGCAATCTTCTAAATGAATAATTAAAATATGATGTGATAATTTTTTATTATTTAAATTTGATGGATGTAAATTATTCAATTTTTGTTACGCCTGATTTGAAAATGCTAGGATACCGCGTGATTGAGGGGCTTTATGTTCTTTCTATCCATGGAATGGGTGGTGTAGTCAAAAATAAGGTTAGAATTAATTTTACCAAACAGACTATAAATTTAAGTATTGGCGTCTCGTCACGGACCTAGACCATGACCCCAGGCCGTAACCATTTAATTTTTTACATGTCACCAATAAAAATGACTAAAATAAAGGTCATGTAAGACCACAAAAATGATTAACATATTAAGGAAGAAATTATATAGGATTTATCCAACAAATGAAAACTATTTTAACACTTGGATTCATTAATTCAACAATCACAACAACAAACTCTTAGTGGTGGTGATGCCCTAGCCCCGGATGATAAGGCCACCACATATGGTTACACTCAACAAACTCGTAGATATAAGTTTCAATATAAGGTAAGACGTGAATAAACTTATATATTTTTGCCCCAAATAACATTTTTATACTAAATCCATCAATAAATTAACGAAGTTCATGATAACCCAACTAATTTAACATATTCACAAAGTGCATTTATTCTTTACTAATTGTAATTAAATAAAATATTTTGGATCTTAATTTGGGGTCTTTGTTTTTATAAAAAGTTTGAGGGTTGCTTTTAAAAGATTTTAAAAGAAAAATATTTTTTGGTTTGTAAGTCATTTGAACGAATTAATGTTATTCGTTCAAATGAAATGTGAATGTCATTAGAACGACCTTCCAATGAACATCAAACGAGATTTTTCTATTAGCATGTCAAATGTTGTTCGAAGCTCTCTTGAAGTGTGTTCAAACGAGCTTTCCATGTTCGTTCGAACGAGTTTTTAGTTGGTTCGAATGAGACAGCATTTTCGCTCGAACCCTTGTTTTAGTTAGAACGATTTTTCTCGAAAAACATGTCACCTCAAAAAATGTATTTTCTATATTAAGGGGTTCTCGCATTTATTTTAAGAGAGACTTTTGGGGAAAACTATTTTCTTATATATATATACAAAAGCTTCCAAACCCTAGTTTCACCAAAACCTTTTAAGATCCAAGTTTCATTATAATATATTCTTTGAGATCTTGTTTATGGGCACCAAGAAGTTTGTTATCTTCATATTATTGAGAATTATTTTGTGCGGAAGATTATGTACCCATAATGCTATTTACGCGGTGGACTCCGTGGTGTGGTGTTGCAGTGAAGAAATGGTTCTTTCGTACTCCATATCCGTAGATGGTTGTTGAGCCTTATAGGTGGATACAAAGGTGTGCGTGGACACACATTGTGGTAACTTCACGGGTGGACTCTTGCATGTCACTGCGATAGAAGTTGAGGAACGAAGAGCGCCGTGGTTTGTGAGGGCGTCGAATCGATTGTGTAAGTCTTTTGTTGTGTCCTTTGTAATTCTGCACCTAGTGAAATTTACATAGCTGGGTCGTCCGAGATTTTTTTCATTGTGAGTTTTTCTCGTACATCGGTGTGTTGTGGTTTGTTTCTTTATCTTATTCTTGTTCACATATAGATGCATGCTTTAGGACAAGATAAAATTTGGTAAACCTTTTATCACAATATCAGTTTATAATTGGTGCTAAGGGCTAATTATGTTTAATTTTTATATTTAATTTGAAAAAATAAAAATTGGCTTTTGTTTAGATCACTTCGTATACACTTGCAACTTCAAATTGGTATCATAGTAGGAACACTAAGTTTTTGTGTTAGACATGTGTTTAAGCATGAGTTTTAGCAGCTTTTATTTGGAGGGTCAATCGATTTCTAGGGCACTGATATTTGATGGGTCAAATTACACATACTGGAAAATGAGAATGAAATCAGCACTCAAGGCAATAGATGAGCGGGTTTGGAAAGCGATTATTAAGGTTTGGTCCCCACCCATAACCCTAGTTGGTGATTATAGGATTCATAAACCCGTTGAATCATAGAGTGAGAAAGATCATATGTTAGCAAATTAGAATTTGCAAGGTTTACTTGCTCTGTTTTGTTCAGTCACACAGATGGAATTTTGACGTATTATGACATTTCAAACGTCTAGAGAGGCTTGGAACATACTCCAACGCACCCATGAATGTACTAGTGATGTTAAGACTTCTAAACTCCAAAACCTCATCACTCAATTTGAAAATTTTAGGATGGAGGAGAGTGAAACCTTCGATGAGTTATATGTTACACTGTCAGATATCATGAACTCATCTTTTTACTTAGGAGAGAGAATACTCGTAACCCATGTAGTCAAGAAAATCTTAAGGTCCGTTCCTAAAATATTTAATTCAAAAGTGACAGTTTTGAATTCCTTGGGTACTTTAGACTCTGCGAAACTCAAAGAGCTTGTAGGTGATCTTCAAACTTATGAGGTCGATATGTTTTCCACCAAAAGGATGAAAAAATAGGGATGTCAAATTTTCCCAAATATTCAGGTTCCCGCGGATATCTGACCCTATTGGATAGGGTACGGGGATCATGTTTCGTGGATCGGGGTGGGTTCAGGGAGTGAAAAAATTTGGGCCCGTTTTGGGTATAGCCTCGGGTCCCCACGGGGATACCCAAATTATTAATATATAATAAAATATGTATGTATATATAACAATAAAGAAAGGAAGAACCCAATTTCTTCCAACATTCTTCTGCCTCCCTCCCACTCTCAAAAACCTCCTGCCCTTTCATCTCAAAAACCTCCTGCCCAACAATCTAACCCTATTTGGTTCGCTTTTGTTTTATCATTTGTTTTACAGTGTTGCCTTGATAGTTTCAAAACAATCTAATGCTTCATTTACTTGGATTATTGACTGCAAAGATTACAGGAGGAAATCGATAAAAAAACTGGGTATGTTCTTCTTGTTATTTTTTGCTAGTTTCCATCCTATGGACTTTTCTTGACAAACATTATATACAAAATTCCCCATAATACAATCCAATTTTGTAATTATCCATATTCTCTCTATCTCTTGGGGTGCATTCTCCATATCAAGATTATCATCACCATTTTCAGGAATAATCTCAGGTTTTTCTATTTTCTGCCTCTGTTTTTATTTTTAAACATCTAAGTTTAAATAATTCTTAACTTTCTATTATTCATATGTCATAAATTTATGTACATATATGTGATTCATTTGAAAATTTTGAACTTTTGCATATCTTGGGGCAAGTGTCTTTCTTATATTTTCTTTGCAAATTCATTTCATCAAATATTTGCTTTCTTTTATTTATTGATCAGATTGGTTTGTGAAGTTGTTAATATGATGGGATGTTACATTTTAGGCTCTCTTTTTTTTCATTTCTTCATGGGTTTGCGATTGTTTTGACTTTTAGTTGTGTTTGTTTGTTGTTCCAAATTAAAATTGGCAATTTTATTTTCTTGGTTATTTGTTTGATTTTTTAATATCTAATCTAGAAGTTTTGCTTTTTTTGATTTCTTGTCCCAAGCTATGAAAAGTCTAGAGCCCAAATTTATTATTTTCTTTCATTTTCTTGGGAATCAAATAATTTACATGCTTCATATATAGTTTTATTTTTGTTCTTGAATATGATTAATTGTAAAGCTTTGTGATTGCTTTTTCCCTTTTTTGAATTCTTGTGAACACTTTTTTTAAGTAACTTCCAAATCCTGTTCTTTTTCAACATGGGGGAAAACATAAGGGATAGGGTGCTATAAACTTCTTCATAATGAACTAATTTTTTTTATATTAAAAAAATGGGTTCCCACGGGGAAACCGATACCCGTTTTAAATGGGGATGGGGATCCCCGAACCCTTTATAATGGGGAACGGGGTAGGGACGGGGAATGATATTTCTAACTGGGATGGGGATGGGGATGATTTTCCCAACCCAGAACCAACCTGTTGCCATTCCTATGAAAAAATACACTGGCATTGCTTTGAAAGCTCATAAGGAGGAAACATGTGTTCCGAATGATGAGTTTGACATCGATTCCAATTGATATGGCCACGTTTGCTAATATGATTAGAAAATTTCTCAAGTTTGAAAAATAATTAAAAGATGTTAAGAAGTTTGATTATATCAAGGCCGATCAATTCCTTAAAAATCGTAATAATAATTTTCAGAGGAATAAGTTGGTTATTTGCTTTAGGTGTGAGGGTTATGGCCATAGGGAAGATGAGTGTACAACTAAACTAAGGAAGGCAGGCAATAAACTGAAGGTGTATAATACCACCTTTAGTGATAGTGTTTTAAAGAGGAACCCAATTCCCCTATTGAACACAACTACACCTCATTCATGGAGATTCATGTGAGCCTTAATGAGAAATCTTCCCATGAAGATAATTCTGAGCATGACACTTTCGAGGACATTTTGGTTGATTCCCAAGTGTATGATGGTGGAGAGAGTGGAAATGAATAAGAAGA
Organism: Sambucus nigra; assembly: GCA_949130495.1. Lineage (NCBI taxonomy): Eukaryota > Viridiplantae > Streptophyta > Magnoliopsida > Dipsacales > Adoxaceae > Sambucus > Sambucus nigra. The sequence goes on along the minus strand of OX422210.1, from coordinate 621,889,206 downwards.
TGAAAAGGAGGAGGAGACTAAACTCCAAGTTGCCTTCCATGAGTTGTATGCGAAAATGATGAAATTAAAAAAGGCTAACTTGAAATTGGAAGCTAAGTTGAAAGAACTTGCCTTTGGTAATGATGAGAGTGTTTTGATTGAGGATCTTAGGGCACGTGAGACGAATCTTAGGGAGAAGCTCATATTTGTTGAGGAGGAGCGATATATCCTTCAAGGATTAAAGGAGATTTTGAAGGAGGATTCGTTAATTTTCTAAGAGTCCCGTCGTTTGCTTGAGTCTAGGATAGTGGAGCCAGTATAGAGATTAATATACTCGAGTCATGTCAAATTCAATTTGGAATTTAGGTCAAAAAAGTTGGATAAGATGTTAGGCATCGTCTAAATCAAAGATGACACATGTGGTATTGGCTTCGATATTCCAAATGCTTTCGTTATTAAAGCCAAGACCGTGCTTTTGAGAGAGACAACCATTTCTATAAATGTTAGAAAAGGTCAACCCTTATATAACACCCATTGTCATGTCTACACATGTACACATTGCGGTAGGAAAGGTCACCTTAGGCGGTTTTTCCTTGATCTTAGAAATGATCTTAGGAAGTCTAAGTCTAGAGTCATCGAGCTTCCCAAATCCCGAGAGCATTATGCCACACCTATGTGGGTTAAGAAATCAGATTTGGAGGCTTTACATGATAGACTTCTTATTTCTCGAATGCTTGCACATGATACTTCTCATGCTATATTTAATGGTTGGTTGTGTTCGCATGTCTGCATACACAATCTTTTGTACTTCATGATATATGTATTTTCTAGTTGTATGTGGTTTGAGTCTTTTGTATTTTATTTTTTTTATTTTATTGGGTCTGTTTGAGAAAAATACAAAAAGATTTTAATTGTCTTTTGAGTTATTTTTTTTAAATTGGATTCATTTTGAAAACTCAGAAAGATTTTTAGTTTATGTGCAGTTTAGTTGTACACATTTTGTGTGGCATATTGGTGTGTTTGAATCCACTTCATTTCATGTTTCTATGTAGCTAGGACATTTTATTATGATTTTTAATGCTGAGATTGTTCTTTATAATGCTTACGTGGAGTTGTTCGAATTTAATTTGCTTAATGGATTCACTTTGTATATGCTTCCACACACATAGATGAGCTCTTTTGGATTTTAACTTCACGTATTATATTTTAGCGAAGTCAGATGTTCTCCCTTCAATCTTGTTATCTACATATCTTTTGACTATATGGGATTTGTTAATGTAAGAATCATTGCGTTTGAGTATGTTAATACTTATTGAATTTATGAAGGTGCGTGGGAAAGGGCTACGAAAGGAGCAAATCTCCTTTAAAGGGAAGCCACCGTTGGTAAGAACCTAAAAATGAGAGGTAAAAATAAATGGTTAAAGGCCAACTTGTTTGTTTGATAAATTTTTAAAAATTGGTATCTTAAAAAATAATGATGGAAAAAATATAATCTTTCTTTAGCTTTTGAGGGTGCTATATTTGAAGGTCAAGGGGTTTGCATATTGAATCCTAATTATGCTTAACATGTCATGACTATACTGATTCGTAGAATTATTAAAACTCTAGGCTTGTGTACATTGTGCTTATTGGTTCTTTGAGTTCACTTTATCTGTCACTTGAGGTTAAATCTTAGTAGGATAAAAAAAAATTATCAAATAGAACTCCTTGGAATTTTTTGAGTGATTGGGTTATGTTTCTTTTGTTACTAGTTCGAGTTATATATGTGTGTGTGTGTGTGTGTGTGTGTGTGTTCTTATGTGTTGCTGATATCTTTTGCATATTTATATATACAGTATCGCTCTGTTTCGAGTCTTTGCACTTGTATTTAATACATGTTTGCCATGTGCTTTATCTTTGGATCATATTTGCATGATATATGATCATATTGGTATCTCTTATTTATTGTTTACATTGGTATCTTGTGCTTCATTGTGTATTCAAGTTGGTATCATATTTACATAAATATTGGTATTAATTGATCATTGTTAGGACTATGTGTGCTTGTGTTACCATATTGTGTTTGTTTCACTTTGCACTATTGCAAGATATTATTCATTCTTCCTTAATTTCAATTGATATCACATGTTCTCACATTTTAGGGGAGACATGGTTTATGGTGGAGAAATAGTTATTTATGCATTCTTTCTTTGTCTATTCCAGAACAAAAGGGTGGAGAAATGGTACCTTTCACTTTAGGGTTAGGAGGATATCTTTATCTTAGGGTGGAGACGTCTTACCTAAGTGAGGATTGTTAGACATGGGGGGAGTTTATTCATATTCACATTTATATTTCTTACATATTATCTTTGCATTTGAAGGTGGATTTAAGTTTGTAGATTTGCAACATGTGACAAAGTTTACAAACATGTAAAGCTACTCATTGTATGTGTTTGTCAAGCCTACAATTTTTCCTTTGGGGGTTGGGGATTAAGTCTTTTAGAGAGATTGACGGCACATTGGTTTTTGTTTTGTGTTTTGTCGTGGAATAGCCAAATGGGGAGATTTGTAAGAATAAATTTTCGATAGAGTCAATTTATATGTATTGGCTTAATTTCGAACAAAATATTTTGAGTTATAGGTTAGGTTTTGTATATTGACCCTTCAAGCCTATGACGTGTTTGATAGAAAACGTAGCGGCAAAGCTTCAGAGATTGCATTATCGTGTTATGTTTAGTGCCTTATTTCGTCTTCATATTTTCGAGGATCCCTCGGTATGAATGCATATACATTTTGATCCTTGTAGCTTAATTTTGGATGTTTGTTTTTATAAAAACTTCAAGGGATTTTCAAAAAAAATAAAAGAAAAATATTTTTTGGTTTTTAGTCATTCAAACAAGTTTATGTTGTTCGTTCAAACGAGTTGTGAATGTCATTAGAACGCCCTTCCAACGAACATCAAACAAAAAAAATTATTAGCAAAACAAATATCGTTCGAAGCTCATTCAAAGTATATTCGAACAAGATTGTCATGTTTATTCGAACGAGTTTTTAGTTGGTTCGAACGAGATAGCATTTTCGTTCGAACAAACCCTTTTTTCTCAATCGAGCGAGTTTTCTTGAAAATCGTATCACCTCAAAAAATGTATTTTCTATATAAAGGGGTTTTGGCATTTGTTTTAAGGCAGACTTTTGGCGAAAATCGTTTTCCTATACATATCCAAAAGCTCCCAAACCCTCGTTTCACCCAAACCTTTTAAGATCCAAGTTTCATTATAATTTATGCTTTGAGATCTTGTTTGTGAGCACGAAGAAGTTTATTCTCTTCATATTGTTGAGAGTTATTTCATACGCTGGATTTCGTATCCGATTTGCAGTTTACACACGGTGGACTCCGTGGTGTGGTGTTGTGATGAAGAAGCGATGCATCAGTTTTCCATATTTGTAGACGATTGTTGAGCCCTATTAGTGGATAGCGAGGTGTGTGTGGACTCACACATTATGGTAGCTTTATGGGTAGACTCATGGATGTCACTGTGGTGAAGGTTGAGGAACGAAGAGCGGAAAGGCTTGGGAGGGCGTTGAGTCGGTTGTGTAAGTCTTTTGTTGTTTCATTTGTACATAATGAAATTTGCATGGTTGGGACGTCCAAGATTTTTTTCGTTGTCAGTTTTCCTCGTATATCGGTGTGTTGTGGTTTGTTGTTTTATTTTATTCTTGTTCATACCTAAATGCATTCTTTAGGACAAGAAAAAACTTGGTAAACCATTTATCACAACATTTGTTTAAAATTGGTGCTAAGGGTTAATTTTGTTTAAGTTTTTTATTAATCTAAAAAATTAAAAATTGACTTTTGTCTAGACCACTATGTATATACTTGCAACTCCATACTATCATAATGTATAAAGTCCAAAATTTTCAAATAAAAAGAAACTTCCGGGTACTCAATTTATATTAACAATACATAATCAACATTCAACCAAATTTTAATCCCTAAATAATAATATTCAATCAATATTTACAATGCCCAAATAATTTCAAGACCTAAATAACAATACACAATAAAGTTCTAGCCCTAAATCAATACACGATAGGGAAAGTTCTAGACCTAAATAATGCTGGGGGAGAGGGAGAGTACCTGAGAGATAGAGAGTCGGAAGAGAAAGAGGAAGCAGGTGGGCAGCGGAGAGAGAGACGGAGCAGAGAGAGAGAGAGAGAGATCATGAAATGAAAAAAGAGTTGGGGGGGTCTTATGTGTATAAGATATGGTCATGGTCCTGGACCCTGACCCAGGACGTGACCATTTATTTTTTTACATGTCACGAGCATTGTCAAAATCTAGGACCATGACCAGGGTGGTGATGAACCGTGAACAGGGTGGTAACGTGTAAAAAAATAAATGGTTACGTCCTGGGATCACGGACCAGGACCGTGACTAGATCCCATGACAATTTTAAAATGGTCACGGTCCTTAACCATGACCCATCTCAATTGAAACCCTAAAAAAAATTCACACCCATGGTCACGGTCCAGGGTCGTGACCCACTTTGGTAAGAATTTTGGCACCCATTTGATCGCGAGTGTGGTTACGGACCAAGGTCGTGATCACGGTCTATGTTCGTGATCACAGCTATTTAATGTCACCCTTTTGTTTGGTCACGACCTTTATCACTTGATCGTGACCCACTTGTCGTGACCATTCTCGTCTTGTGGTGTATTTAACACTTTCCTATTCTGTGACATAGTCTCCAAGCCTATAATTTTCTTGGTTTTGCATGTATCAGTTAGTCTTCCTTATGTCGTCTCTTCGAAGACAGTTACCTCTTTTGGGTGTTTTGAGTAAAATAGATTGGCGACTCCAATCTCAATACATTCACACACTTTCACACCCTTGACGTCGTCCGCTTTATGTCCTTTGTAACCCGTGAGAAAACACCGTGCGAGCTGAAAGAGAAGGGATTTTTTCCTTCAATCCTTCGGGGTCTGCATTCAGGATGGCCACGGTACGAGCGATCCCTAGACAACAAAATAAACACATTGGAGGATTCACTAAAGGCTTTTTAGCTTTAAACAATCTACTCATGTCCCAAACAAGGTACATAACCATGGAAAAAGTCTTCTAAAGTGTTTGTCTCATACAACCAAACCATAGCCCAACGGCAAAGGCCTTGGCAAAGAATCTAAGGTCCTCGAAAAGAATTGATAAATGGGAAAATCACTCCAATAGTTTATCCCATTAATATAGACACCCAAGGAAATCTCGTAAGTTCATTCAATGGTGTACCTTAAATTCTAATGGGGTTTATGGTCATTTGATGTCCGCTCACCAACCCAATTACACTTAACCTACCACTAATCATCACTTGATGACCCTAATTACAGTTAACCCTATTTCACACACTCGACGGACCTCGGATCAATAAATACCACTCTGGTGATGTTACTCCCCGCCTTATCCCTTAATTTCCTATAAATAAGAGTAAAGGAGGGCTACGACAATGACTAAACAAGCATTCATCATAAAACACGTAGTATCTAGTATATGTAGCCTAGGGAGAGGGAGTGAGAGGGGGGGATCCCCCAACCCCCACCCCACTTTGTTTACACCCTTAATAAGTCTTGTGAGCAAAGATTGTGTACTCCTTTGATCTCGTTAGGTCTCAAGTTGGTAAGTAGTGTTACCAATAAAAACTCTAAATAGTTTCTACCTACGACAAAGATCTTAGGAGACATTTGATAACCTTGGTCTTAGCCTTCTTGTTGTCATCGAAATGAAATGGGGGTGTTTGATTTAAAAAAAGCTAACTTAAAAAAATTATTGAAAAAAAAAGAAAAAAAACAGGGTAATTGCCTGACATGTAACAAGCATGACCTGGTAAAAAAGAAGGCAAAATGGGCAAACAACACATAGGATTAGTCATTAAGTTGTCTTTGAAATTACATTGGATTAGTTGCTAACTGTTACTAATAGGTATGTCAAATTTAATGACTAAGTTGTTAAATTATGTTTCCAAAAACGTTATTGAAGCATGTAAAACTCGTTTTGTTTTTTAACACTACAAGTCGAACCCTGTCTACAAAATTTATAAATTATATTTTGCAAATTAGGAAAAATTCGACCATCAACATTTGAAAAACATTAATTTACCAAATAGACCACTCTTGGATTGATAATTTGCTTGGGGTAGGGTGCAATTTATAGTTAATTATAAAATTTTATACTGAAAACTGTAATTTTATTTTAACAGAACTGCAAATCTAATTTGTCAAATCGGGAATGATTGTTTGTGAGAGTGGGGTGGGAATAAGGAGTAGATTTGGCTTGATATATTTTGAGCAAAGATTTTCTTATAAGAAAATCAAACGGTATCAAATTTGTTGACCCTTCTCAAAAGAGAGTCATGATGACCCCCTTATTGGTTAAATGAGAAAAAAAATGTGAAACTGGGGACATCGGGTGTATTGATGATTTTAATGTTTCAGTCAACGAGATAACTGTGTCAACAAATTTGGCTAAAGGTTGCTTTAATAAGATCATAATATAAAGCAAGAAGTAACAAGTAGTGCAAAATCCGTTGCACATTAGCTCATCTGCTTTCTTACTCATTAGCGCTTTAGAAGAATTGCTCATTCTGATTCTAAGTTGTGAAACAAAATATAGAAGAAATGTATGGATAAATGGAAAGGTGAGGGAAAGAAAAATATATTAATGATATAACTCCAATATGTAAGGTTTATGAGTTAACTCAGGATCCTGCCTGCTTCTCTACATTTACTACATGGTGCAGGCAGCGCATGTTGAAGCCATAAATTTTGCATTAGGGTTATACATATATGTGCAAAAGGTAATTAGTTAATAAAGACACTACGTAAGTTACATTACACCCCGTTTGGGGTGAAAAATAAGGGGATCTTTTTATTAAGTCCTGTTTGAAGGGAATATTTCTTCATATGGCCTATCATAACATTTTTTTCTCAATAGGTCTTATTTGTACATACAGTGAATATTCACTGTATATTTACAAATAGGACCTATTGGAATAAAAATTTTATTTCATGGGACCTGATGGAACAAAAAAAAGATGCTAAGACTTATTGAACTATATACTTAGTAAACAAAACTAATTGGTAAAAACCAAACTAGTGAAATGTATTTTTATTTAATTAAAGTTAATAAACATTATTCAAAAAAGGGGAAGTTAATATTGGTGATGTTGGTCTAATGCAATGATGAGGTTGGGAAGCAAACATGGAAAACGAAAATCATTTCCTTCAAATTTGTAAGTTTCAAAAGAACTCTTAATTTGGTAAACAATGGTGTATATGACATCCTTTAGTTCCCAATCCTAAAAAGTACCTATATTATGCATCTCCTCAAAGGGATTAAGAAAGAATAATTCTATAGGGGCACCCTTTCTTGACACCATTCTAGTGACATCTTGATATGCCTTTAATACATTGGTTGCATTGTGAATTAGACATAATTAGTATAATTTGACCCGTCTTGCCTAGTTGCATGGCATTTGAAATGTTGGATGTTAATACAATTACCCCCAACCCACCAAGGGTTGAAAGTAGCAATATCAAATATATATATATATATATATATATATATATATAGAGAGAGAGAGAGAGAGAGAGAGAGAGACAGACAGACAGACAGGCTCTACAGCATACCTCCTAGTAACATACCTAGCAACATACCTTTTTTTTAAAATAGTAAAAAAAATAATTTTGAGATGATATTTTTTATATGGGTTCATGATATTTAAATGTGCCGCTATGAAAAAAATCAGAACAAAATAATATGTTTCGATATTTTAAAAAAATAGTTAAAAAAAACTGTCAGTTTTTACCCTTTAAAACTGTCAGTTTTTTTACCTATTTTTTAAAAATATCAAAACACATTATTTTGTTCTGATTTTTTTTTACAGGAGCACATTTAACTATCATGAACTCATATAAAAAATATTAACTCAAAATTATATTTTTTACTATTTTAAAAAAATAGGTATGTTGCTAGGTATGTTTAATGAGGTATGTTGGAGAGCGTAACTATATATATATATATATATATATATATATGTAAGGGCGGAGCCAGAATTACTCGAAGGGGTGGGCTAATAACGAGTCGAATTCCATAAAAATATTTAAATAGAAAATATGAAATAATTGAAATAAGAGGTGTTGATTAAGTTAATAATTAGTAGATTGATATAAACAATTAAATCCTACAAATAAAATCATACTCATAAATGGTAATCAATCTAAAGAGTTCGAACTTAAAATTCTAATATTTAAGAAAAAAATATTAACCTAAATCAAATGATCAACCAATTAATTTAATGCATAAATCTAATGCTTAAAAAAATCTACTAATTTAATCTTGAAAGAAAAAAAAACAAGAAGGAAAGGCAAAAAAAAAGTAAGAAAAAAAGGGGGAAAAAGGGCAAGGAAAAAAAACGAATATTAAAAAATTAGACAAGTTCGTTCATACATACGAGAGCAGTTGATTGTCATTGGGGTAGGGTTAGGTAAAATGTGAACAAGGTTGTTAACCAACTTGGCTAATTATGATGTGAAGTGATTTGGTAGGGGGAGAAAACTTAAACTATACGTTTGTTAGGTGTGACGTGCAGCATTAGGAAAGAAGTTTTTTTGGTCAAAACAGTTACAAACTTACAGTTATATACATTTCAATTTTTTTTTTTTGGGTGGGGGGGTCCATTTAACACGGTTGGACATGAGTGTGTATTGGGGTGGGCTACGTTGAACTACACTCGTATAAATAGTCTGGGCTAACAGTAGTGAATAAGAAAAAATAGACCAGTCCTAGATCCGCCCTTGTGTGTGTGTATATATATATATAATAATGCTCATGCGGACCGGACATGTGTCACCTAACGGTGCGCCGAGAAATTATCGCCTAAATTATAGGCACACTCTCTCTCTTTTCTGGGCTCACCGCCAGGTGACACATGTCCGGTCCGCATTCATAAAATGCGGACTAATCCGCACAAGAGCAAGATTGTATATATATATATATATATATATATAGAGAGAGAGAGAGAGAGAGAGTGAGAGAGAGAGAGAGAGGGCGGTTCTCTAACGAGTGAATGGACAGGTTTCTTTTTAAATCAACCCACGTCCATTTTGGTTGATTTAGTCAAAACACGACAAATAACTTTAACCTTATTTTGGACAAACCCTCTCTCTCTAATCATACCCCACGGCAGCCTCAATTATCTTTCCTCATTTCTTTCATCTGCCCTCTCTCTCATTCATAAAAGAGGCAAGCTTCATAAAACATTCTCATTACTTTTAAGAATAAAACTATACTGACCCACGCTTATATTCAAAAACCATACCCATCGTATTATTGGACAAAATAAAAGCGCCCCACTTATATGAAAATATTATTTTTGTCAAAAAACATTAAATATTTTTATTTTTTAAAAATAAGCACTCAAAATGTTATTAATTGAAAAAAAAACACTGAATTTTTTTTGGCGCACAAACACTAGAAAATATTATTTTTAGCAAAAAAATACTTATTTTTTTAATTTTTGGCGAACAAAGAGGGGAAATATTATTTTTAGCAAAAAAAAACATTTAATATTTTTCTTTTTGATAGACAAACACTAAAGATATTGTTTTAGATGAAAAAAATACTGATTTTTTAACACATTTAGTCCCTCAAACACCCATTTATTTAATATTTTTTTATTTTTAATGGTCTACGCCAGCGGCACGCCTTATTTTTAAACACTTTTTTTTTAATATTTTTATTTAACCCATACAAAGCGTGAAACTATTATTTTTGTCAAAAAAATTAAATATTTTTATTTTTGACAAATAAGCACTCAAAATGGTATTAATTGAAAAAAAAACACTGATTTTTTTATTGGCACAAAAACATTAGAAAATATTATTTTTAGCAAAAAAAAAATACTATTTTTTTTTTGGCAATCAAACAGGAAAATATTATCTTTAGCAAAAAAACACTTCATATTTTTCTTTTTGACAAACAAACATTAAAGATATTGTTTTTGATTAAAAAAAAGTACTGAATTTTTAACGCATTTAGTCCCTCAAACATCTATTTACCCTCCTCAAGGGTTCCAAAACCTCGTCCGTGGGCTACATGCTCACCCCCTAGATTCTTGGGTCCACACCAGCGGCATTAAAAAATTATTTTTTAATGGGTATGGCCTTGGGCTGCATGGGTCCATGGGCTACATGCTCAGCCTTATTAAAAGATTAGAAAATTATTTTATGAAGCTTACCTCTTTTATGCAGGTGAGAGAGGGTAGATGAAAGAAATGAGGAAAAGGAATTAAGGATGTCGTGGGGTATGATTATAGAGAGAGAGGGTTTGTCCAAAATAAGGTTGAAGTTGTTTGTCGTGTGTTGAGTAAATCAACCAAAATGGACGTGGGTTGATTTTAAAAAGAAACCCGTTCATTCACCCGTTAGAGAATCTCCATCTCTCTCTCTCTCTCTCTCTCTCTCTCTCTCTCTATATATATATATATATATATATATATATATATATATATATATATATAAAATAATGCTCTTGCGCGGACCGAACATGTGTCACTTGACGATGACCCCAGAAATTATCGCCTAAATTATAGGCACTCTCTTTTTCGGAGTCACTGTCAGGTGACACATGTCTGATTTGCACTCTTAAAATGCGGACTGATCCGCACAAGTGCAGGACTGTATATATATATATATAAAATAATATTCTTGTGCGTATTAGTCCGCATTTTAAGAATACTGACCGAATATGTGTCACCTAACGGTGCTCCTAAAAATTAACACCTAAATTATAGGCACACTCTCTCTCTTTTCTGGGCTCACCGTCAGGTGACACATGTCCGGTGCGCATTCTTAAAATATAGACTAGTCCGCACAAGAGCAGAACTGATATATATATATATATATATATATATATATATATATATATATATATACAGAAAGTCTCCTGTAAGGACTCCTTATGGTGCAGACCCCGGTACATACCATTTTTTTAAAATAGTAAAAAAATGATTTTTTTGATGAAACTTCATGGATATGATCTTCATGGTGAGAAGATCATCTCTAATTTTTTTTGTCGAAAAATTCAATAAAAAAAACCGTTGAGATGAGGTGATATGTAAAAAAAAAGTATAAATACGCATTTTCAACCGTTGAAATGTTGGGTCGGCGCCAGCCACTTTATTGATTGAATTTTTTGATGAAACTTCATGGATATGATCTTCTCACTATCGAGATCATATCCATGAAGTTTCATCAAAAAATTCAATCAAAAAGTGAGTGAGATGATCACCAACATTTCGACGGTTGAAAATCCATATTTAGACCATTTTTTTACATATCACTTCATCTCAACGGTTTTTTTATTGAATTTTTTAATGAAACAAATTGGAGATGATCTTCCTACCATGGAGATCATATCCATGAAGTTTTATCAAAAAATTCATTTTTTTACTATTTAAAAAAAATGGTATGTACCGGAGTCTGCACCTTAAGGAGTCCTTACAGGAGAGGGCCTCTATATATATATATATATATATATATAAGAAGAGGTTCAAAAGCGAACATAAAAGATGAACATTTTAATGAATCTTAACAAAAAACACCTAACACAATCAATTTTAATTCATATGTTGTAATTGGTCCGCACCAGCGGCAACGGACAAGCATGTGACACACGTTTTTTAATACACCCGTGTGACTTGCTTGTGTCCGTTGTCGCTGGCGCGGACCAACTAAAACATAGGAATTAAAATTGATTGGATGTTAAGTGTTTTTTGTTAATGTTCATTAAAATGTTCATCTTTTATATTCACTTCTGAACTTCTCCCTATATATATATATATATATATATATATATATATTGGAAGGCTCACCTACATCATGCACTATACATCACACCTAATTTTAGATTCTAGAAAACTTTTTTTTTCAAATTTTATATTTTTCCCTTGAAATGAACCCTCCAATCAACCCATATGCAAAAAATCAGGTCAAAATACATTTTGTAGTTATTTTTAAAAAATTCACATAAAATTACTGGCACAGACTCTTAAAAATAAGGTATTTTTAGCAGTTTTTGGTGAATTTTTTAAATATAGCTATAAAATGTATTTTTACCTAATTTTTTATATATGGGTTGATTGGAAGGTTAATTTCATGGCAAAAATACAAAATTTGAAAAAAAAAAGTTTTTTAGGGTCTAGAATTAGGTGTGATGCATGAATGATGTATAGAGCATGATGTAGGTGAGCCTCTCTCTCTCTCTCTCTCTCTCTCTCTCTCTCTCTCTCTCTCTCTCTCTCTCTATATATATATATATATATATATATATATATATATATATATAATTTGACCCATCAATATATCAAAACATCAAAGGTTTCATTGGCAAATAATAAATTGCTATGAAAATTCAAATTGTCTGGGTCAGAGATTTATAATCTTTGCATAATCAACTTGTACTCGGGTCTTAACAATAAATTTTGGTACAAATATAATAAAGTCACATCAGCCATCATTGTTGCAACGACGGCCCTGGTGCAATTGGGTGGCTGGTGGCAGCATGGTGGAGTGATAAGGTGGTGGAGGGTATTGCTGATACGGTGGAGGCGGGCCAGGCGGTGGAGGCGGCAGCACGCACCCATATGGTGGATAATAAATTGCTAAGTGCAGCAAATAATAAATTGCTACGAAAATTCAAAGGATTTTTTACCAATTAGTCCCGTTTACTAAATATGTAGTTCATTAAGTCCTAACATTTTTTTTTGCTCCATCAGGTCCCATGAAAAAAGATTTTTGTTCCAATAGCTCCTATTTGTAAACATACAATGTACAAATAGAATCTGTTAAAGGAAAAAATGTTGCCATAGTACCTATTATGAAATGTCCCATATAAATAGGACTTGATAGGAAGATCCCCAAGATACAATTTGTCAGGGTCAGAGAGATTTATAATCTTTGCATAATCCACTTGTACTCGGGTCTTAACAATAAATTTTGGTACAAATATAATAAAGTCACATCAGCAATCATTGCTGCAACGACGACCCTGGTGCAGTTGGGTGGCTGGTGGCAGCTGGTGGCGGCATGGTGGAGTGATAAGGTGGTGGAGGGTATTGCTGATACGGTGGAGGCGGGCCAGGCGGTGGAGGTGGCGGCATATACCCATATGATGGATAAAATTGCTGGTAAAATTGACCTTGAGGGGGTGGTGGTATAGCTGGATAAGCACCTGTATTATCACCTGACCCTGCAGAACTAGAGCCCCCTTCTTGAGATTTAACAACTGCTCCCATTCTTTGAGGATCCATTGAAGGATAGAATGCCCTCTCGTGCTGAGGTGGCAGCGGCGGGATATTGAAATACTGTTGAGGTGGCGGCTGGGGTTGATCGTGGGTCTCGGGAGGTTGAAACTGCGATATAACTGCCCGAGGCAATAATCCGCTGTGGGCCACCGCATGCTGCCGGGCCTCATCAGAGACCTCAGGCTCAGGCCTTTGGGCTTGGGGTCGGCCCCACATGAGTTTTAGTCTCAGGCCCTTTACGACCAGCTTGTTTGAAAGCTCTTCCGCTGCCTTTTCTGCACTTTCACGGGTTGTGTAGGTTATGAAAGCGCAGGCCCGTTGGAGGACCATTTTTATGGACTCGATCTCGCCGTGGGCGTAGAAGTGGTCCCTTAGGTCTTGCTCCGTGACCCTCGCGTCAATCCCGCCAACGTAAAGAGTTTTAATGCTCTCGTCTTCCGGGGTCTCTAGAGAAGGCATTTCGCCTGCCTTGTTGAGTAGCTTCAATGCCACCGGATCATTGACTCTGTGAAAACCGACATTTTTCAAAAATCAGTAAGAATATCATGAAATCGCAAAGATTAGTGTCCACAATGCATGAGATGATGAGAGAGTGTGGCTGAAAGCATGGTGAAGCGGGAACAAACCTTATAAAGGTAAATACACGTCTCCTCTTCTTTGGCATAGTTACGGATACCACCCCTCTTGTTCAAAATACTCTCTCAATCCGAAATTAAGAGCCCATATCTTTTTCTTTTTCTTTTTTGTATAGATAAAGGATGCACTTGATCAATGGTTAAAGATAAAAACTTGTTCACCATTGTAAAATTCGGTTTATTGAGTATGTCTCAAAAAGAAACAGAAACTGGACTCTTAAGACGTCCCAAAAAAGGAATTAGGATTGTGCAACTTACCCAAGAGAAAGCATGGGTAAATTCCAAAAATAAATAAGGGCAAGGACAGTGACATTAGTTCGCTGAAATATACTATGGGGAACTATAGCAAGTATGCCTCTCGAAAACCAGCTGGTGTTAAAATGGTCGCCGGAAATGAGATGCAATTCATTCAATTCTCCAAAATAGTGTTCCATTTCTCAGCTTCTCAATAATTATCTATAAATGAAATGCAAGGGCGTATATACAGACAAAATGTATCAACTAGGCAAAACTAACAACAACAAAACAAGCCCAAACATAGGTGCACACGTAAAATCTATAGAAAGAGTTGAAGGACACGGAAAGAAAATTACTTGACACAATTGAGGGAAAATGCAGTCTTGTTACAAATAACATGTAGAGACTCACCCACAAACATGGAAAAAAGCTACATGAGACAGCACCACCAACTCTTGGAGAGTTGAATGTGAACTTTTAATTCCACACTCCATATAGTTTTGAAAAGGGTTCATGATTCCCATAAATAGTGTACCATTTTTGTTTTGACCAAATAAAGAATACTCAGCTCCCACTCAAATTAAGAGTCACTTTTTAATGTGAATGAACTTTTATCTTCACTCCATATGGTTTCTTGGTTAGGGTTTGGGTAAAAAAATAAACTACCGCCGAACCACCATCCATCCAGCAAACCCTAGGTCAGCCACCACCTGGAACCCACCCTAACCCCGCCGACCCTTTCCCCCATGCCATCCGAGGCCGAAACGCACTTCGGACCTAAAACCCAAACCCTACTACCCGCGATTTAAACCACTGGACAACAACAACCAACCTCCAAAAACAGGTTCGGCTGGCCAAATTTTCCTTCCCTCGAACCCTTTTTCCCCTGCTTTAACCCTCGCTGTCTCCATATCCTACAGCCGACCAACCCCATTGGTCGGAACTGCCCAAAAAGGGGCCGGACACCATCCCGCGACAATCGCCTGCACATACAGAGGCCAGCCAACCACTTCTTGGCCTTATTCGTCGCCGAAAAGCCACAGAAAGGGAATAACCCTTATTCCCCTGCAGCGGCGCAACCAAACAGAGGTCGTTCGGCCATTCCCCACCCTTGTTAACCCCGCCTACCCCCAATCTGTCCCGGTACCCTTCCAACCCCCACATACCAAACCTAAGCCCATTTTTTCTAACCCAAACCTCTCCTTACCCTATTTTTACCCTTTTACCACTCATTTATGCCTAACCAAATCAAATCCGACACAAAACAAGCCTGTCCTACTTTGAGCCGATCTCACCCTCCCTATTGACTTCTATTCCGTTCAATCTTTGACACGACATACAACGTCCATAAGAAATGTACCACCGACGATACATTTTTCGACTATTTGCCGTTTTTGGGTTCGGAAAGGATGTCGCTGTCTTCATTCCTCTTGTTTCACCATCGTACTCGCAAAGGTGCAGTCGTCGGAGTTACCGTCCGGTCAGATTCAAGGGTCCACCAAACCAAGTTGCAACCATGTGCTTGTCGTGTTGAGAAGGCGAAATGATCGTCAGTTTTTGGTTGCTTGGATTCTGTAGGGAGGCATCGTTGAGATTTGGGTATATTAGGCCTTATTATTGAAGGTCCATATGGGTCTAACAGAAGTTCGGCCGGTCCATTTGCGTATTGGATTTGATTTGGGATTTTCCTTTGCTTTGGAAACTAACATTTGTACCGACACGTGTACTTTTGGCCATTAATGAGTCACCCTCCAAGCTCGAGGACGAAATTTTTCGAAGGCGGGGAGCATGATATCTATGGGATTTATAGCGACACGTGGTGCGTGGTTGTGCCTCCAGGACCAGACTATCTTTTATTTTTCATTTTTAGTTTAGGGTTTATTGTCATTTTCCTTTTAATTTTAGTGTTTGATTAGTTTCCGAGAATGTTTGGGTCTAATGAGTCATTTTTAGATTTTAGTTGTCATTTTTGGTCTTTTGGGGTATTAGCTTGATTAGCAAGCTAACTCTTCCTATAAATAGGGCCCTTGACCCTCATTTGTACTTAACCTTGAATATTGATAATTGAGAATAGAGAGATAAAGAAACCCATTTCTTTAGTTTAATTATTTGTTGTTGTTGTTGTTGTGTAGGTAATAATTGTTGTGTAGTGTAGTAATAACGCTTCCGCATTTAAAGATTTACATCATCAAGTACCAAGTCGAAATTTCAAAATTAGTTAATTAATAAACTAATTACTTAAAAGCTGAAATAAAATATTAAAACATTACAAAAAATAAAACTAAAAATATGAAGTCTCTCTCTCTTCCACAATTGAAGGCCCACCCTCCCACCCAATGCCACAATCCTTTCCCCTACCTCTATAAGTCAGCCCGCCACCACTTCTGTCGCCGCCACATCATCACAAAACACAAACCACTAGATCCGGAAGAAGCTACCATAGAAAAACCTCTCACAACCACCATCACCCGTCCCCCCTAAAATACATGAGCGAACGAGAGAGAGAGAGAGAGAGAGTTTGAACTAGGATTTTGCACCATTTAAATCAATAGGGAAGGTTGGAGGGGTGATTTGGGTTTTGGGTGTCAAATCGTGTTTGGGATTTTGGCCTTTTTGAGGTGGTGATGGCTTGGCCAACTTGAGAGGGAGAGGGAGGGAGAGGTGTTTTGTTTTTATTCTTCTGATTTTCAATGTTTCTTTATTCATTTTGTTCTTAAGTATTAACTTCTTTTACCACTTGGCACCAACTGATAGGCTCACTCTTAGGATGCCAAATCAACTGCAACATCATATTTTCATCTATTAATTATGAAAATTTGTCGGAACTTGTAGCAAGAAATTGAACAATTTGAACCTTTAAGGTAGATAATGAAATTGATCCCGAACATTAGTGCTTAATTTTTTTTTATTTTCAATATATATATAAAATGTGCAAGAAACAAAATGTGCAAAAAATGAGTGTGGCTGAGATGTGAATGCTAAGATGGAGTTGTGGTAAAACTCGAAAGGATAAAATTAGAAATGAACGAATTCGTGAAACGGTAAAAGTAGCTCCTATAGAAGATAAATTGAGATAAAATCGACTTAGATGGTTTGGACATGTCAAGCGTAGACCATTGGATGCTCCCGTAAGGAGGAGTGATTTAGTTAGTATTGATGGTAACGCAAGGGGTAGAAGAAGGCCTAAATTGACTTGGTGGGATATTATAAAAAGGGACATGATGTCAAGTGGTTTAACCGAAGTTATTGAGCTGGACAGAATGGAATGGAAAAATTTGATTTATGCAGCCGACCCCAAATAATTGGGAAAAGGCTTTGTTGAGTTGTGTATATATATATATATATATATATATATATATATATATATATATATAGAAAGTCTCCTGTAAGAACTACTTATGGTGCAGACCCCGGTACATACCATTTTTTTTAAATAGTAAAAACATGAATTTTTTTATGAAACTTCATGGATATGATCTCCATGGTGAGAAGATCATCTCCAAATTTTTTCGTCGAAAAATTCAATAAAAAACCGTTGAGATGAGGTGATATGTAAAAAAATGGTATAAATATGCATTTTCAACCGTTGAAATGTTGGGTTGGCGCCAGCCGCTTTATTGATTGAATTTTTTTATGAAACTTCATGGATATGATATTCTCACTATCGAGATCAAATCCATGAAGTTTCATAAAAAAATTCAATCAAAAAGTGGGTGAGATGATCGTCAACATTTCAACGGTCGAAAATGCATATTTATACCATTTTTTCCAAGGTTCTAAAAGGCGCGAGGCGTGATCGAGGCGTAGAGGTCAAGCCTCAAGCCTTACGAGACTAGGCGCGCCTAGGCGTAAAAAGGCGTTTTCCTTTTTTTATTATTTTAATTATTCTAAGGCCGGTAATATAATAAAATAATACATACCTTGAATTTTGAAAATATATCCATATGTTTGGTAGTCATCTTTCTCATATTTGTCAACTAACCCTTTGTTTTAAAAAAAAAGTGTGCCTTGAGCATTTTACCAAGAATAAGGCGTAATAAGGCGTAGGCGATGCATTTCTCTCAAGTCTCAAGCCTAGGCGGACCTTTTAGAACACGGATTTTTTCACATATCACTTCATCTCAACGATTTTTTTATTGAATTTTTTGATGAAAAAAAAATTGGAGATGGTCTTCCCACCATGGAGATGATATCCATTAAGTTTGATCAAAAAATTCATTTTTTTACTATTTTAAAAAAATGGTATGTACCGAAGTCTGCACCATAAGGAGTCCTTACAGGAGAGGGCCTCTCTCTCTCTCTATCTATCTATCTATCTATCTATCTATCTATCTATCTATATATATATATATATATATATATATTCATTAAACGAAGGTAAGGAATAGGAAGATTTCTAAAGATCACTAATTTCAGTGTATTGTAACGGAAGTGTACCATATTTCTAATCATGCGTACCAATATGAAAATTCCTAGGTGTATTAGCTTTTTGTGGTAACTACACCCAAAAAATAAAAGGGAAAAAAACAAAGTGAAAATTTCACAATAGTGACTTTTTGCCTTTTGATTATGTGTGGAGCGAGACGAATGGGATGGGGGGAGGGGGGATGACTTGTTTATGAAAAAGTGCAAACAAACTTCAAGACTATTATACTTACATATATTATATGTTTAGTTACTCTAATGCTTTTCATAGACTCAAGATCTTCTATAATTATGCATATCACATTAACAAATCTGTAGCCCCAAATTACTAACAGCTTTTACCCAGACGTACATTATTTTAGTTTTCTTCATTCCTCCCTCTATTATTTTATTTATATACTTTTGGGAGGGGAAAGAAAGAGAAGAGGGAGAAGTAGGGGTGACCGTTAGATATTTACACCACTCTATCAAGCCATTTCCCCTTCTTCAGTCTAGAATGTTGCACGTCTCAAAAAGAAGGAAAATATATGATGTAGGCGCATAGGGATACAAGCGTCCTTTTTGTCATTCTTTTATTTTGGCATTTTTACCCTTTTTGTAGTTTAGTATAAATAGACCAAAAGGCTCCCATATGTATTACTTTTGACATTTTGATAATGAGAGCTTAGAGAGAGAAGTCTTGAGACCCATTCATGAATTCTTATATTTGTTGTTGTTGTGTTGATTAGCATTTCTTTAGGCTTTCGCACTGTATTTTACATCAAATTGGTATCAGAGTCAAGTTTGCTCTTGGGTTGAAAATGATTATAGAAGATTGAGAGTCGGGGTGGATTCACTCGGATGAGAGGCAATGTCTCCTCCAACAGGTCATCGAAACCTTAACCCTAAAAACACCTAACCCTAACCCCTTTCGGCCCTCATTACGGCCAGAAATCACTCCAAAATCACCAGCAACCCTCCCAAAATGGAACTGCCCTACCGCCGACCCATCCAAACAGCGGCCCTCCTGCTAAAGGAACCCAACGCTACCACCGGCGATGCCTAGACCCTCCCGCCCAAGAACCGGGCCACCCCACCTTAAAAAAAAAAAAAATGCCGCCGTCACTTGAGTTGGCCGGAGGTGCCGCCAGCCCCGAACCCCCAACCGGAAACACCCCGATCGTAGTTCCACCCACTGCTCACCCCTCCCACAGCACCGATCCAGCCCGAAACCACTCAGGGCCCTCCGAACAGCAATATTTGCGGGCCAAAACCTCCGAACAACCTACAAAGCTCCCTCCAACTAAATTTTCGTCCCAAGAAACCCTAATTTCTATCCCCTTCCAAAACCCTATATCAAACCTCCAGCCCAACCCTATCTACAAAGGGTGCCCCTCATTAGGCATCCTACCTATTCCATCCCACGCACCCATATCTTCCGCCCAATCTATTTGCCGGCATCGAACCTCCTTTTGCCATACCCAAGCGGAGCTTACGGTATATCTAACGCCTATATGCACATCGTCATGATAATGACCACCGTGGATTCCCAATTACTCCCTCAGAGTGATAATAAGTGGATCCACACGAGTATTTTCTTTACTTATACCGCGAGAGGGAGGTTATGTACTGTGATTATCGACGGCGGAGCTAGTGATAATTTGGTGGCGCAAGGAATGGTGGATAAATTGAAGCTTTCCACGGAGTCATTGACCACCTCGTGCCGTATTGAATGGTTGGGTAATAGGGCTACACTTACCCCTAGCCGACAGTGTCGAGTGGACTTTTCTATTGGAGACTACCATGATGAGATTTTGTGCACCGTGGTAGACATATGGGTGTGCCATTTGCTTTTAGGGAGACCGTAGTAGTTTGATCATCGTAACATGCATGATGATCGAGCTAACACTTACCCGTTTATGCACCACGAGGGTAAGGACTTTCTCCTCCATCCCATGCGACCGTTCCCAGTGACACGGCCCTCCGCCCTAATAGTCTCGCATGAAGAGTTAGCCACAAAAGCCGCGGAGACGGAATTATGCTATGTCCTTATCAGTTTCATTACCACCCCAGAGGCATCCGTTCCCCCACGCGTCCAGAGCTTTTGTTAGATTCTTATGCCGACGTGTGTACGGACCCAGATGATGTTCCTCCTCTCAAGGATATACAGTATGAAATAGATTTTGTCCCCGAGGCGCAGCTCTCCAACCTCCCCCATTACCGCATGTCACCCACGGAGCATGCAAAGTTACAGAGACAGGTCATGGAGTTGTGTGACGAGGGCTATATTCAGGAGAGCATGTCCCCTTAGGCGGTACCCGCCCTGTTAGCGCCAAAGAAGGATGGGAGTTGGCGTATGTGTATTGATCACCGTGAAGTACAAGTTTCCTATCCCCAAAATTAGAGGATATGCTAGACCAACTCCATGGTGCGAGGGTTTTCTCCAAGCTAGACTTGAAGAGTGGCTATCACCAAATTCGTATGAAACCGCGGGATGAGTGGACGACTGTCTTCAAGACGAAGGATGTACTATATAAGTGGGACGTTGATGCCTTTCAGCCTCTCCAATGCCCCATCCACCTTTATGAGAGTGATGCACAGACCCTGCTCCCTTTCTTGGGACAATTTATGGTGGTTTACTTTGATGATATCTTGATTTACAGTCGATCAGATGAGGAGCACCTTGATCATGTGGCCTGGGTATTGGGCATCTTATGAGCCGAGCGCTTCTTCCTCACATTGAAGAAGTGCGCCTTTATGGTGTCGTAGGTGACCTTGGGTTATGTGGTTTCTAGGGAAGGGGTCATAGTAGATGATGCCAAGGTCCAGGCAATAGTGGACTGGCCCCCACCCACATCGGTGTCTCGGATCCGCGGTCTTTATGGCCTAGCAGGATTTTATCGACGCTTTATAATCGGGTTCAGAACTATCATGGCACCTATTACGGACTTGATGAGTACTTTGAGCGCTAAGTTTCAGTGGACTGCCAAGGCAGATAGAGCATTCACGCGTGTCAAGGAGTTGATGACAACGGCGCCTATTTTAGCATTGCCTGATTTTGATCAGTTGTTTGAGTTGTCTTGCGATGCTTGCAAGACGAGAGTAGGTGCTGTTTTGAACCAAAATGGAAAACCTATCGCCTTCTTTAGTCAAAAGCTGACAAGGGCCGCGCTCAATTATTCGACATATGACCTCGAGTTCTATGTGGTTGTAAAGGCAGTGAAGTATTGGTCATCCTATCCCCTTCATAAGGAGTTCGTCATCAGCGGCGTGTTAGTGACAGGCACGCCAGATAGACCGCTTACCTCCGGCGCTACACATTTCATTTACAATACAAGCCGGAAAAGGAGAATCAGGTGGCAGATTCCCTTAGCATGAGGGCGCATGCATTGGTGACTCTTAGGAGTCTAATGTTTAGGTTTGCTGAGGTTCGGGATCTTTATCCGACTGATGTAGAGTTTAAGCCGATCTTTCCAGCTTGCCAGCAGGGCAATGGTGCTTCGAGTGAGTATCTATTGCAGGATGGGTTCTTACATCGAGGGACGGCATTATGTATTCCATCTTTTTCTTTGCTAAAGAAAATCATTTCAGAGATTCACGAAGGAGGATTATCGGGTCATTTGGGACAGGTGCATACCACGTGATGCTGAGGGACCGATTTTACTGGCCGAAGATGCGGATGGGTGCCAATGCCTTTATTCGGCATTGCTACACTTGCCAGACGGTCAAGGGTCAGCACACCAATGCGGGTCTGTATACTCTATTAACAGTCCTAAGTGATCATGACAGGATGTGTCGATGGACTTTATCGTTGGGTTGTCCCGTACTTCTGGTGGCCATAATTCCATCTTGGTCGTAATGGATAGGTTCTCCAAAATGTCGCACTTCATCCCTTGTACGCGAATGACGGATGCATTCCATGTTGCTTCATTATATTTCCATGAGATTGTCCGTTTACACGGAGTTCCACGTAGCATCACCTCCGACAGAGATGTACGATTTACGGGATATTTTTGGCGTACATTGTGGCGACTTTTACGGACGAGGTTGCAGTAGTCGACCGCTTTTCATCCCCAGACGGATGGCCAAACTGAGGTAATCAACTGGAGTGTGGGTGACCTATTGAGGTGTCTGTCTTCAGAGCATCCCCGCAGCCGCAGGTGGGATATAGTGATAGCCCAGGCCGAATTCGCCTTCAACAACGCCATCAGCCATTATACCGGCCTCTCTCCGTTCCATTTTGTATTGGGACAATCACCATGCCCATAGATCTTGCCAAGCTTCCCCCGACAATGCCTACATGTCCCTCAGCTGAGGAATTTGCTACTCGCCTTACTTCCATCCAGGCCGACGTCCGTGCTCGACTACAGACCACTTATGCCTCTTATAAAGAGGCCGCCGATGAGCACCGTCGCTTAATCTCCTTCCATCCAGGCGATCTAGTCATGGTATACCTCCAGAAGGCACGGCGGCAAGGCAAAAGAAACAAGCTCCTTATGCACCGATTTGGCCATTTTCTAATTGCCCGAGCTTGTGGGCCGAATACCTACGAGGTTGACCTTCCTGTTGAGTTTCACATGCACTGCACGTTCAACGTGGCGGATCTTTCTCCATTCCAGGGCAACCCTGCCCTGCTCTCATGTTGACCACATTGAGGACATTCTAAACTCCAAGCTTGTCTCGTCATCATCGGGGGATTACACGCGTTACTTTGGTCTGTTGGGTTGGCCGCCTCGAGGCCGAGGATTCATGGATCACAGAGGCCACCCTGCAGCATATCGACCCCGACTTCTATCGGCAGCTTTAGTATAAATAGCCCAAAACGCTCCCATTTGTATTACTTTTGACATTTTGATAATAAGCGCTTAAAGAGAGAAGTGGAGACCCATTTATGAATTCTTATATTTGTTGTTGTTGTTGTTTAGTTTAGCATTTCTTTACGCGTTCGCACAGTATTTTATAAACGAATAAATTATCATAAGGAGCATATGCACCACATCCCCCTCTATACAAAGTTGATCCATCTAGATATATGTCCATAACAAAAGCATTACCATGATAAAACAAATAAGTGCATGCATTTTTTTTTTTTTGTGTGTGCGTGTGTGAGAGAGAGAGAGAGAGAGAGAGTTATTTTACATACCCATAATAACGATCTTTAATATTTTGCTGTGATAACTCCCCGGTAACGGGCATCTCATGCCTGTAAGGACACTCAGCACCTCTCGTACATTCACCCCGTATGTAGAAACTGCAAACATGAGCTCGATTTCTCTTGTAATATGGTGTTGTTCTTTGAAGCTTCAGAATAGTATCATTTGGACGTGCCTTTCCATATGAAGATTCATAATCTAGACCTGCTCTTGCCTATATACAGTAATCATTTAATTAAACTGACATTGAATAGTCAACAAAATTCAGATAAGAAAAAAAAAAAAGACTGACCATAGGCAGTTATTGAATTACCTGAGCAAAAAGAGAAAAAAAGAAATTACAAATGAATGCATACTCCACTAAAGGGCCACTACATACTACATATATATATGCATCAAGAAATATGATATTAATCAGCATGTTCTTACCAAATCAATCAAAGTACGTATAATTTTATGTCCAGAAAAAATTACATTGTTATATTTAATTTTTAATTTCTTTGGGTGATAACTGCTGTCGGGTCTTATTTGTAATAGTTATATAGTGTGTTATGTTATATTTAAACTATATAGGGTACTTGTGTAATCAGGGGCGTAGCCAGGATTTTGCAGTTGGCCGGGCTAATATAAATTTACCATACAATTAATAAAAATAAACACAAAAATCAATAGCATTAAGACAATAGCGATGTGCATTAACTTTATATTCAAAATAGACAAAAGAGTATCATTTTGTTATATCTAGTCAAATTTGATAGATATGCACGCATACAAAAAAGAAGAAGTTCATAAAGGCTAATGAAATTGAACCCTACGATCCTTTCGAGAATCAAAATCATCTACTATCGAATCTAGATCAAAATCTTGTGCGAGTTCTTTTTCAATGGCGATCTTCAAGAAAATCATCATCCATCTTGTTGCGAAGAGTTGTTTTGACAAGCTTCATAGCTGAAAAGGCCCGTTCGGTTCATGTCATGGAAACAGGAAGGGTCAAAATAAGACGTATCAATTTGCCAACCCAATAATAGATCTCTCTCTTTTTTGTTTCAGCTAATTGAGAGCATAACTCAGAAATTGTGGATAAATTTTGGAAACTTGGGTGATGTGGGATATCAAGCTCATAATGTTTCAACTGACTCTTCAAACCATGTATCATCTTCGGTGAAATTTTGAGGACAGAATTTTTCGGCAAGCTTGCATATATCACCAATTTTAAATGATTTATAAGCATCACGTGGATCCAAAGCCGCACTAAGAATAAGAAGTTCCATTGCACCCTCAGAAAACCTACAATTTAACTCCATTATCCGAAAATCAATTGCAGCATTGAATGTATCAACTTGATAATGATGATAAACTGTAATGGTGTCATATTGTTGACAAGAACGCCTTGTCCCCACTGAGTAACGAGCACTCATATCGGGGATCTCAATGCAAAAATCTTCACAAAATGATTGCACTTTCTCAAAGAAGGAACTCAAACCATCTTCTCTTAACCTCTGAAGTAGTGTTTTTATACTTGAGACGAGACTCATAACATTTACAATGTCTTGAGATTTTCTTTGAAGCGCTTGACAAAGCAAAAAAATGTGATTCCCATAATCTCATTCAATAAATGTAAAATAAATACAAATTCAAATGAGGTCATCGCACTATAAGCACCCTTAGCTTCCGAGCGTATAGGATGACTACGGCCATTCTTCCAAAGATTTTCAACAACTTGACAAGATGGACCAAATAAATCAATCAGGCTTCTGACATAACTCAAATGGGAGCTCCAACGAGTTACGCCGGCTCGATGCAAGGTCTTAAGTTGTTTAGCGCCTCTTCCCGCCACAAGTTCACCACGAGCAACCTTATTCGCAACTTCAACAACTTGCCTCGATTGTAATTCACTATGACGTTTGGGAGAAGCATCGACAAGATTCACAGCTGTATTCAACTTTGAAAAGAATAACCATATATCTTGCACATCTCTGGATGCCGAAACTAAAGAAAGTTGTAATTGGTGGGCGAAGCAATGCACATAATAGGCATATGGGCACTCTTTAATAAAAAGTGCTTGTAACCCATTCCAAGCCCCACGCATATTGCTAGCACCATCATACCCTTGACCATGCATTTTATCAATATGAAGATCATAAAGAGCAAGTACGCCGGATATTTCCTTTTTAAGTGTCAAAGTCGTAGTGTCTTCAACACTCACAACTCCAAAAAAACGTTCACGTACCACACCTCCCCCATCAAAAAATCTTAAGACAATGGTCATTTGCTCTTTAGTAGATGCATCTTGTGCTTCATCAACCAATATGCAATAATTCCCATCTCCAATTTCATTACGAATCTTACTTCTCACATTATCACCCAAAATATTCAAAACTTCCTTTTGAATAATTGCAGAGCCCTGGAGCATTTTGTAAGACAACTTCGGCAACTTTGTTATTGTATCATGCGGTGTGATTTATCAATTCAATAAAGTTTCCACGATTTAGTGATTGAGGGAATTCATCATGAGCTCTAAATGCACATGATTTATATGCAAGCCACCGCACACAATCGATAGATGTCTTGAGACGCAATCGATTATTCTCCACCACTTCTTTAGATTGTGAGTTAAACACTCTACAAATGTGTTGGAAAGGATTCATTAAATCTTTTGCAGCATTGACACAACGCATATGCGTTGAAGGGAGAACTCCCATGTGTTTCAAAAGTGCACATTTAGGGCCACTAACTCCTTTCCAACTTTGAAACCCTTCAACTGTAAATGCACCCCGAGTCGGTGGATTACTTTCAAACAAGAAGCAATATAGTCATCTTTTTCACTAGATTCGGTCCTTTGAATTTTTGGTGACTCAATGAAGGCTAAAGGAGTAGCATCGGGCAATATAGAAGGCAACTCTTTACTTGATTTGTCATCACTTTTTGGTTTAAAAAATGATAATAAAGTTTTCCTTGACATTGTAACCTAAGAAAATGCATGAGCAATATATTTTAGTGAACACAATAAAAAATTAACACTCTAATTTTAGGGATTGAAATTATAATTTAGATTTTTTCAAGTTATCAATAGGCAAGAAATGACACTAAAAAAATTAAAAATTAAAGAGAAAAAGTTACGGTTTTCAATTTTTAGGTTTTAAAATTAGGGATTTTAAAATTTATTATTTAAGGATGTTAATTTAGACAAAAAAGAAAAGAAAAAACGGATTTAAAAAATGAAAATAAAATTACCTTGCAGCAGTAGCGTAGGATAGAGAAGAGAGAGAAGAAAACCAAGCCAACTGCTTTTACTTTTGTTCAACCGATCTCCTTGCTGTTCAATGGGGTAATTTTTTTTAAAAGAAAACCAAGCCAAGCCAATAATTCCTTCCTTGCTTTTGTTCAACTGCTCCCTGCTTTGGTTCGATTAGGTCCTTTTTTTTTAAAAAGGATGATTGAGGTTTTAGGGGTTGGACGGGCAAATCTTTTTGTTTGTTGGGTGGGCTGTGATAATTGGGCCTTAAAATAAAGGCTAATTTTATTTTATTTTAAAAGTGACCAGGCTTGAGCCCGACCAAGCCCCCTGCACAGTTACGCCCCTGTATGTAATATCTGAAACTTATTATTATAAATGAAAAGTGATGTGAAGAATGAAGGAATTCATTCATTCATTTCCTCGTAGCTGATTTCTCTCTTCTCTCTATTCTTCTTCTTCTTCTTTCTCTTCTTTTCTCTTCATCTTCCTTTATTATGTAAATTGATCATCTCATAAACTAACATGGTACTAGAGCAAGTAGTACAAACCCTAGTTTGTGTGTAGGGTTTGGAAATATTCAAAGATGGGATCGGTGTGTTCCGATCAGTTTTCCCGTTCTTGCTCTTCGCAATTGAGGTAAATGCATTACTTCGCTATTTTTTGGTAGTTCGTGTATCAGATATAAATTGCTCCACTGTTTTTTAGGGTTTCTATGTTGTTTCAGACTCTACCATATAAATTGTTGTTTGTACTAGAGAGGTAGTTCTTTACACGCTTGTTCTATTTTTGAGGAGTGTATAACCCAAAAACCATTTTAAGAATATGTCTGGCTCAGAGATGACCTCCGGAGGAGCTGGGTCTTTATCAAGTCTTACTCCAACAATGGATAATAGTAATGATCATCATACAGACTTGTACCACTGTTAGGTTGGGTGAGACAAATTATATGCAGTGCGCTCAAGGAGAGCGTACGCATATCACAGGTAGAAGAATGATTGACCATATTGATGAAAGTGTCACGTACCCAGCCAAGAATGATCATAAGTTCAAAGAATGAAATGTTGAATATGCGTTAGTTATGACGTGGTTGTTCCAGTCAATGCAACAACAAATTAGCAAAGGATTGTTGTTTGTGAAAACGGCCAAAAGAGTTATGAGATGTTGTTCAAGAGACCTATTCATCCGTTGGTAATTTTGCTAAGCTGTATGAGGAGATTGCGAAATTCAAGCAAGATGATCTTTCTCTTGATACCTGTTACTATACTTTGCGTGGCAAGTGGGAAGAGGTTGACCACTATCAAGACCACATATCAGTTTGTGCAGTTTATGTTAACGCACTTCGGTATATAATAGAACAGAATCGCATCTATGAGTTCTTGGGTGGTCTGCACCCACAGTATGAGCATACCAGGGTGCAAGTGTTGGGGAGATATCCTACACCTACTATTGTTAGGGAAGTTTTTTCCTATATCCAAACTGAGGTTAGCAGGAAGAAAGTTATGAATCCAAAGTCTAAGCCATAAGTGCCTTTATTTGAGAGGTCTGCTCTCACCACCCAACAATGGAACAAACCCATCCCCCAAAGAACGGGGAAGCAGGACGATAAGAGCAGGTTGAAGTGTGACCATTGTAGATGTACTCGTCATACTAGGAAACCTGTTCGAATCTCCATGACCGACCTCCTGCAGCTCAGTCAAATGCTAGGTCTCGGTCTGCCCCATTTCTTGGTCCATCTGCGGCGCATACAACAATTAAGGAGCCTCCAGCACTTACTGGTCATGTCCTTCCTGAGCCACATCATTTCACCGAGAAAAATGTTTTGTATCTCGGAACGATGTTAGCTCAACTTGATTCTCATCACAATTCTACCTCTAATTTTGCTCAGGTATTTCTTATTCGGCAAATCATGTTTCCACTTTATTTGATGCGCTGTCTTAGATCATTAATTCAAAAACTACTGATCACATGACTGGTATGGCATTTGCTATCTCCTCCTATATGTGTGTTCTGGTAGAAATAAGATTAGAGTGGCGGATGGATCCGTCTCCTCCATTGCGAGAAAGGACACGATTCCTGTCCCTTCTAATATCACCCTATCCATGTGTTCTTTATGCTCCAAAACTTACCAATAATCTCTCTGTCAGTCACATTACCAAAAACTTGAATTGTAGTTTAACCTTTTTTCCGTCTCATTGTCTCTTTCAGGACTTGTACACAGGGAAGACGATTGGGAGTGAACATGAAGATAGTGACTTTGTATTTGCTGGACATGGTGCCATCTTATGTTGCAAATCAAACTAGTGTTAGGAATAGTAGCAACAATAAAGATTTGTTGATGCGATGGCATAATAGACTAAGACATTTACCTAATCTTGTTTTGAAATGTGTACTCCCTAAATTTTCATTTGTTGCACCTTTTAAGCTAAATTGTGAAGAACGTGTTCTCGGAAAACAATGTCGTATACCCTATCCTATTAGTATTAATGAAACTACAACTCCGTTACAGCTTGTTCATTCTAATGTGTGGGGTCCTGAACCAATTACATCATTACTTGATTTTGGATACTTTGTTATGCTTGTTGATGACTTTAGTCGTTATACTTAGCGTTATCTTATGAAAACTAAAAGTGAAGTTCATTCCATTTTTCAAACATTTCATAAGATGGTGTGCACTCAGTTTGGGTGTCCCCTTAAGATCCTTCGATTCGATAATGGAAGGGAATTTATGTATTGCGGTCTTGGCTCCTTTTTTGCTGATAATGGGATTGTCCATCAAATATCATGTGTTGATACCCCACAATAAAATAGTCTAGCCGAAAGAAAAAATCGTCATATTACAAAGGTGTGCCGTTCCCTTCTCATAGGTATGGGGGTTCCTAAATCATATTGGACAGCTGCAACGTTAACCGCGACGTATTTAATCAATCGCATGCCCTCTCGGATTCTAGCCTATCAATCACCGTTCTCTATTTTACACCCTCACTCCCCTTTGTTCACTGCTCCTCCCAAAGTGTTTGGTTGTCTTTGTTATGTTCACATACATCATCGAACAGCCTTTGAATCCATTTTGTCCTTCCGATGTGTGTTTTTTGGGTATTCTGCCACTCAAAAGGGTATCAGTGTTATAATCCTATTACTCGTCGTCGATTTGTCGCCATGGATGTCACATTCTTTGAGTCGGTTTCTTTTTTTTCCCTTACTACTCGGGATTCTCTACAAGGGAAGATTATGAGTATAGAGAACCCATGTCCCGTTCCATTACCCGTTCCTACGCAAGCAGAGTTTCCTAATCAAGGGGAGCCTATGCCTACTCAGGGGGAGCATATGCTTATTACTACAGACACTAATGATTTGCAACAAGCAAAGGAGATACTTGTATATACTAGGAGGGAAGAAAGCCATTGTCTCACCCCATGGCCAAGAAGTCTCTGTTGATCCAAATAATCCCTCACTCGATCTTGATGTCCCTATAGCTCTTCGTAAGGGTATTCGTGATTGTACGAAACATCCTATATCTCAGTTTGTATCCTATGATGCCTTATCTCCTACATATCGTACTTTCGCTTCTTCTGTATAGTCTATTTCTATTCCTTCTAATGTTTCAGATGCCCTTAGTCAGAACCAGTGGAAGGAAGCCATGTTTGAGAAAATGAAGGTCATTGAGAAGAATAATACCTAGGATATTGTTTGATTGCCCAAAAGAAAGAAACCAGTAGGCTACAAATGGGTATACACAATTTCAGACTGACGAAAAAATTAAGAGATATAAAGCACGGTTAGTTGCAAAGGGCTTCACTTAGACATATTGGATTGATTATCACGAGACGTTTGCTCCGGTTGGCAATTTGTCTTGACCTTTGCATCAGTTGGATGTAAAGAATGCATTTCTTCACGGTGATTTGGATGAAGAAGTGTATATAATGATGCCTCCTGGTTTCAAGTTTGGCAATGGGCAGGATTTTGTGTGCAAACTAAATAAGGCCTTGTATGGGCTTAAGCAGTCTCCACGTGCTTGGTTTGAGAGGTTCAACACTGTTGTAAAGAGAGTAGGGTACACACAGAGTCAGGTGGATCATACATTCTTCATTAAGAGGCACCAAAATTGCACCCTTTTTATCACCGAAAATGATTTGAAAGAGATACAAGCAATGAAGACATTCTTGGGTACAGAGTTTGAGGTTAAAGACCTTGGATTATTGAGATACTTCCTTGGCATCGTAGTGTGCAGATCCAAGAAAGGAGTGTTTATTTCTCAACGGAAGTATGTGTTAGATATGTTGGATGAAACGGGTAAACTTTAAGCTAACTCTATTAATACACCCATTCAGCATAACCATAGGCTCATAAACTTGGAGCCATTAACTGATGTGGGAAGATTCCAGCGTTTGGTTGGGAGACTTATCTACCTTTCTCTTAAGCGCCTGGATATTGCTTATAATGTTAGTGTGATAAGCTAGTGAATTTGTATTGTGACAATAAAATCGCCATTAGTATTGCCCACAATCTAGTCCAACATGACAAGACAAATCAAGTTGAAGTTGATCGACATTTTATCAAGGTGAAGCTTCGTCTTGGATTGATTTGTACTTCGTATGTCAGCACGACTGATCAAGTGGCTGATGTCTTGACTAAGGGAGTAGGCAAAATTTGTTTGCAATATTTGTTGGTCAAGTTGGGCAAGATAGATATCTTTGCACCGCCTTGAGGGGGAGTGTTGCCAAGTCTTATTTGTAATATGTTATAATTAAACTGATCAATTTATATAATTTATTCATTCATTTCCTCTTAGCTGATTTCTCTCTTCTTCTTCTTCTCTCTTCTTCTCTTCATCTTCCTTTATTATATAAATTGATTGTCTCATGCTTTAACAATAACATCACTCTTCTTGTTAAATTTTTGACATGAAGAATATTCTGAACAGTCATGCTTAATTGACAGAGTCATGCTTAATTGACAGAGGCTAGCTAGTAGTAAATGTAACTTTGTATTATAAATTAACATACCCTGCGATCATGCTCCTCTGCAAAGTATTCCCTATTCACATCACTCTTTGGAATGGAATCATTGGAATTGATACTGAGGGCAGTATCTCGAACCTGAACTGGTAAACCATATTCGAGATCAAGAAGGCAAACTTGACAGACATTTTTCAACTTACTGCAAGTTTGGCAAATCTCAGATTTCTTGTATCTTGCATCACGACCAGGCCTCCACCTGAAAACCGTGAAGGGACGAGTGCAAATCTTGCACTCCTTGTCATAGTCTGCTTTTGTCTGCATCATATTCAAATTTACTCATCAAAACAATACAAGGTGTATATATATATATATATACTCAAAACTGAAATCGAATGATACTTGCACGTGGAATCTACAAATAAGCATTAGACTTTATCTTATGTGTGACATTGAATTGCTATAGTCGAGTATTAAGAATGGTGTATTAGGAGAAAAGAGAGTAGAGAGAACAATTTAGAGAATATCAAGACGAAAGAGAACTAGTCGTCAGAAAGATACTCTCGGCCCATAATCCATCATATATATAGAAACTCAATTAAATTACACGATACAGCAAAGTTACATTAATACACACAGAAGTATCTTATACACATACACAAATATACATATATAAAAGCTTTCTCCACACTTGAGATGCAGAAAATATAGACTAGTGTAAGAGAATGCATAAGAGGGTAGGAAAACACTACGGCTATAACCATAGATAAGGCCACTATCCTTAGAAATCTAGCATGGTGTACCCTTCAAATATAATCTAAACTACTACACTATGCGCAAGAGGCTTTTCTATTCTATTCATCTTCCTTGAGTATATAGTTCACATTTTTTACGCAAATATATGTTTAAACAATTTTAGGCTGACTTCAATCGACTATGGGTTGATTTCTAAAACACATCTATTCCTATGTGGCAAAGTCCTCTGATTGGTGCTCTTTGTCTAGTTGGAAGTTTCCTGTGAAGATGGAAACATATTTGGAATTGATCCCCAGCAATAATATTTTATGCAGTTAAAAAAGAAAACTGCCCTACTGCTGCAAACATGCTTAATGCACGTCCAATTCTCCAACTAAATCTGATAGAAAACATCTATATGATTAGGTATCCATGTCATACCCACCACCTTCCTATTAAAAAGCCTGTCGGAGAAGTTTTTTTCTTTTTCCTTTTTCTATCATAGAAATTGTTGCGCTAAAGCAATACTATCTCTAGCGACCAAGACGATAAAACTCACTCGAGAATTTTATCAAACACTTGGTGTGCGGAAAACACCCAAGACCTTGTTCCCAAAATGAACTAGTGTGCAAACTCTCAATCAATTCAACCAAGCATCAATGAAGAGACAATAAGAACATACAAGCAATCATCAAAGCAAAACAACAATGATATACCGTGGTTCACCCAAATTTGGGCTACATCCACCAAGGAGGATTTCTTCTTTCTATAGATAAATGGAGGAACCCAAAGGTTATACACACACAATTTATCTCTTAGAAAGTCACTCACAACCTCGCAAAAACTCACCCCTCAAATGGGAGCTCTATCTCTCTTTAGCTTTGATAACTCTCAAAATAGCTCTCAAACTTGTTCTCTCTTAAAACCTAACACTTGTATTTATAGATTTGAGCCAAAATGGCAAATTTGTAAATAAACCAAAACTCAAAATAACACAACAAAGTTGCCTCAATATCAGTTCTGCCCCAAACATCATAGGAGAGTCAAAACCAACAAACTCCACCTTGGCGATCCTGACAATCCAACTAATCTCTAGAATGCTGAAATTGAACCTGCTTGAAGACCGTCCCACCATCTACCAAGCTAATGAGATTCCTCCAGGCGATCCTCACGATCCAACCAAACTCGGAATACAAACATCGAATCCGCTCGAAGATCATCCCGACGTCTAACAAGCCAATACGCTCCACCTGACGCTAAGCCACCTCAAACTTCAACCATGAAGTGAGATACCGCAAGTCTCCAATCCAAGACTCCAAATGACTCCACCCGCTGAGGAACCATATTCTAAACTCCGAACTCTCCATCTCGTGCATCTGAATGCTTCCCATTAGACCTGGCAAAATGTGACACGGCACGACCCGAAATTAACAGTTAATGGGTCGAGGCTTATCGGGTACGGGTCACTATCGAGTTAACACGATAGCCCGTTAAATATAACGAATCGGGTTGGTTAAATTTGCCTCACCCGATAACAACCCGTTATGACCTGAATACTGTTCATGTCATACCGGGTCGTGTGACTCGTTAGTAACCATTATGACCCGTTAAGATATGTAGGGAAAAATAAAAATAATATTTTTTAGTTTGAGAGGGTTAAATATGTAATTATGCAAAGCTAACGGGTCTTATTGGTCGCTAACGGGTCTTATTGGTACGTGTCTATCGGTTCATATCAGGTTAAACGGGTACAACGGGTTAAACCCGTTAAGACCCGAAAACGGTTCGTTACCTTAACGGGCTAAACAGGTTCGTGTCGTGTCACCCGTTAGGAAAACGAATCGTGTACGAATATTGGATTCATAACCCGTTAAGCTAACGGGTCGTGTTCGGGTGGAGCAAAATTCCACACGAATTCGTTAAGACCCGACACGAACACGACCCGAACCGACCCGTTGCCAGGTCTACTTCCCATGTAACCATACGGTGAATCTCGCTCCTCATGTAACCCGGTGAGTACACCCCGATATAATGCATACACCATACACCCTCTTTACACGAAATATTCAAACACATCAACACCATCTTCCACCTTAAGAAATAACCACGGATGAGAGGAAAAATTCCTCACCTCCCACACCCTCCAAATCTCACCCTCGAAAGATGTACCAAGTCTTTCTCACGAAAGACTCCCGTTTGCCAATACTCGCAAACAATCACCCATCGACCTTCCTTGAACTAGCTACACACACCTCGAATCCATCACAGTCCTACACCTCCTCGATTCCAATCGGCCAATGCATGTGTGCAACTAAACCGAGTCAACATCACCCGTTGGCCTTGGAGGGGGACTTCGATCCATCCCCTACACTAGTAGGTATTATCTCATCACTACCGTCTAGTCTCGAAAAGCTAGCACCCAATGTCTCCGCTTTGTTCACAAACGAGACATGCCTCGAACGTTCGATCACTTGTGCACACTACTTCCCCATCTTTCTCGAAGTCTGATTTAGACGATACAACCCCTCTCTCTCCTCTCCCCTCGCTAGGACCATACAACCGCGTGTGACTTTCAAGACTCCACCCGCTACCGACACCCGACAACCCTTGGAATCCAAACGGCTAATGGATATCAAATTCTTTCGCAATTTTGGGACATAAGCCACACCACCCAAAGTGCGTTCCGCCCCATCGAACATCTTGAGTTTCACCATCCCGACACCCTCAACGGCAACCTTCTCTCCGTTAGCATATCCAATCATCTAGGGAAAGAGAGTTAACATTGGAGATTGTGAGAAGTTCTCCAAGTTCATCTTCATAATTCGCACTCGCTACCGTTGCCCTCTCGGAATCAACCTGGCCCTTAACCTTATCGTTCCACAAAGGACATTCTCGGATCATATGACCCCATTCCCGGCACTTATAGCATTGCGGCCCTTTACCACCAACACCCCTCGATCTAGACCTACTACCGTCATTAAATCCCCGGTTGGAGTTCCCCCCGCCATTTTGCCCACCTCCATCTCTCGCCGTAAGGCCTTCATTATGGGAATACCCGTCACCTCCACCTTCCTTCTTTCTCATCGTGACATGAGATTGAATATCTTGCACAACCTCATTGCACTGGAGCATAGACTTCCTAAACATTAGAGTGGTCACAAAATGCTCGTATGAATCGGGTAATGATACAAGCAACAACAATGCTCGATCCTCATCAATGAATTGAACATCTATCCAATTCAAGTCATTTATCAAGGCATTAAAAACGTTGATATGCTTCATCATATCCTCACCCTCCTTCATCTCAAGCTTGAAGAGTTTCTTCTTGAGGAACAATTTATTTGACAACGACTTTCCCAAATAAATCTCTTCTAGCTTATCCCGCATGCCTTTAGCTGTGGTCTCCGCTATCACGTTATTCAACACATCATCCGTGATAAGCATCTCAATACACGAAGCATCTCTTTGATCAATGTCAATCTACTCGGCATCGGTCATGCCTATCGGTCGTCCCTCTACCTCTAACAATGCTAATTGCAACCTCTGTTGGACAAGAACGCCTCGCATTCGTCTTTGCCATAACCCGAAATTGATCTTCTCATCAAAAGCCTTCATGTCCGTCTTCATTGAGCCACTCGATCCATAACTCGGATCGCATCTCTTAGAGCCTCCGCTCGTAGAGGTTGATTCTCGAGTACTCTCCACATTTTTCGTCATTTGGAACAAAAACAAAAGCTGTGCCAAAATTGCCAAATTGGATTCAACCTCGAACCAAAATACCGGGCAAACAATGCAACCAAAGCTCTGATACCACTTGTTGCGCTAAAGCAATACTATCTCTAGCGACCAAGACGATAAAACTCACTCGGGAATTTTATCAAACACTTGGTGTGCGGAAAACACCCAAGACCTTGTTCCCAAAATGAACTAGTGTGCAAACTCCCAATCAATTCAACCAAGCATCAATGAAGAGACAATAAGAACATACAAGCAATCATCAAAGCAAAATAACAACGATATACCGTGGTTCACCCAAATTTGGGCTACATCCACCATGGAGGATTTCTTCTTTCTATAGATAAATGGAGGAACCCAAAGGTTATACACACACACAATTTATCTCTTAGAAAGTCACTCACAACCTCGCAAAAACTCACCCCTCAAATGGGAGCTCTATCTCTCTTTAGCTTTGATAACTTTCAAAATAGCTCTCACACTTGTTCTCTCTTAAAACCTAGAAATAACACTTATATTTATAGATTTGAGCCAAAATGGCAAATTTGTAAATAAACCAAAACTCATAATAACACAACACAGAGTTGCCTCAATCTCAGTTCCGCCCCAAACATCATAGGAGAGTCAAAACCAACAGAAATGTCATGGGATAGAATCATCCATTAATTGGCCTTAGGAAGTTAGGGAAATATATAGAATATACTCTCATGTATACGGTAGTATGGACCCCCATGGAGGTGAATAAAAGCAAAAGCCAAGATAGTCCTTCGACTCTTTAATCAATCTCTTCATATATAACTCCTAAATTAAGGGGATATTGTCTCCCGTTTAAAGATAGTCCCTCCGTCCCAAATTAAGATCCATGTTTGGAAGTCGAACCTTTCAAGGAAAAGTGACTTTTAAGATAATCGTTGCTACAAATTAAAAGTTACTTCAATGTTGTGAAAGTTCATTCATTAATTTTCCGAGTGAACTCTTGATCTAACGTTAAAAAATGAAGAGAAAAAAAAAGGAAAGTAAAGACTCTTAATTCAAAGTGGAGGAAGTGTTTCCAATTTACTAGTTTCTTTCTCTTCGAAGTTTGGATCTAGTTTTATTTTAAACAAGGCTCTAAGCCTCTTGCGGAAGGAAAACTTTTACTATGGGCCTATGAAGCACGGACACTTCTCCGAAGGCCGCGTACGAGTGTCGGGCACTCAAAGGACACGGACACGCAAGGGACACGGCTTGGACACGTGTCCGACACGCCACGTGGCGTGTCAGGCTTAAAAGGCATTTAAAAATAGTTGGACATGCAAGGGACACGGTTGAGACACGCAAGGGACACGGCTGAGACACGCAAGGAACACGGCTGACATAAATATATAATAACTTTAAAAAAAAGGGGGCAGGAAGCATATGTTTTTTTTCCTTTTTCTCACCTGTTTATTTTCAACTGTTTAATCTTTTTTTTAATCTTTGTTTAATAAATTGCATTAGCCATATGCATTTTGATTGTTATTATTATTATGGGATTTAGTATCATTGTGATGTTTGATGTGTAGAATAGATTTAATACTCTTAATGCTTATATGTTTAATGTTGTTCTTAGTATGAGATTAGTATTAATGTGATATTTCATATTTTTTATATATAAAAATAATTATAAAAAATATTTATTTAATACCGTGTCCCCGTCGTGTCGTGTCCTTATTTTTTTAGATTTGTCGTGTCGGCGTGTCTGTGTCGTGTCGAACACGACACCCGTGTCCGTGTCCGTGCTACATAGCTATGGGCATATGAAGAAAGAAGTATTTCCTATTTATTAGTTTCCATCTCTTGGAATGTGATGTATATTAGTGACACGTGGCGCGTGGTTATGTTCCCGAGAGAAGACTATCTTTTTTTATATTTTTAGTTTAGGGTATTATTGCCATTTTCTTTTATTTTTAGTCTTTAATTAGTTTCCAAATATGTTAGGCCAACTAGTCAATTTTAGTTATTAGTTACCAATTTTAGTCTTTTTGGATCTTAGCTTGGTTAGCAAGCTAATCTCTCCTATAAATAGGCCCTTGGCCTTCAATTGTAATTAGACTTGAATATTGACTAAAGAATATAGAGAGAGAATTTATTTTTCTTAGTTTAGTTTTATTTGGTGTAGTTAGTTGGTGTAGTGTAGTTAGCAGTTGGTGTGTAGTGTAATAGTAACGCTTCTGCATTCTTGATTCACATCAATTGGTATCAGAGCTACGTTTGTTCTTGGTGTTCATCGTGGTGCGTGAAGTGGGTATCGAGTTGAAATTCCAACTCGGACAACCCTTCAATCAGGTGGATTGATAAATGTCCAAATGAGAATCGGGTGGATGAAAATCCTAAATTCCACCACCGCAAAAAGGGGGGATACCAATCCTTTTAGCCTCCTCCACCCCCACCCTCCACCATCATCTTCCTCCACCTCCATCTCCTACCACCACCATGTCTACATGAATCTCCGTCTTCAATTTTTACCCTAACCCTCAAGAACCCAAGAAACCCTAACCCTAGCTGCCAAAACCTTACCCCACGTGACTAAAACAGTCGTCGACCAGTGACCACCCCTCTAGCCCCGACCGACCCCCTTATTCCCTGCGGAGAGCCCCCGAAAAGAACCCCCAACCTCCGATCTATTAGTCCCCACCCCGATCTGCCCAAAACCACCTCCGACTAGCCTTTCCCTACCCCTTACCCAATGTTCCGACCCATTTTTCTACCCTAACCAGCCCTGCTGCCCTACTACACCCGCAACCTATATTTACCTACAAAACCAAACCCTAACCTCTTTCTTTTTATCCCAAAACAATCTCACCCCAAATTTAACCCTACTTTTACCTTTCCCCACTCATTAATATCCAACCACAATCAAATTCAACAAAAATGGGCTTCCCTACTTCGATCCAATCCCCAACCCCCTATTTGACCCCAAATTCGGTCAAAATTGGTCTTAGGGCCTATTTGTGACAAAAAATGTGACTTTCATGAAAAAAATGCGTCCCACGTGGGGATCAATTTTTTCGATTATTTGCCATTTTTGGGTCCAGCTTTCCGGAATGTCGCCATCTTCGATCCGCTTGTTTTGCCATCATACTCACAAAGGTGCAGTTGCCGAAGTTACCGTCTAGTCAGATTCAAGGGTCCGCCACACAAAGTAGCAACCATGTGCTTGTGGTGTCGAGAATGCGGATATGGTCGTCAGTTTTTGGTTGCTCATATTTCGTAGAGGGGCATCGCCGGGATTTGGGTTTTTTAGACCCATTATTGATGAGGTTTGTACACATGGGACTAATTCCAGTTGGGCGGCCCACTTTTTGTTGACTTTGATTGGGGTCCAAAGCTTTTCTTGATTCATATTATGTGGCATTAATGAGTACACGCTCGAGGACGAGCTTTTTCGAAGACGGGGAGAATGATGTATATTCGTGACACGTGGCGCGTGGTTATGCTCCCGGAAGAAGACTATCTTTTTTTCTATTTTTAGTTTAGGGTATTATTGTCATTTTCTTTTATTTTTAGTCTTTAATTAGTTTCCAAGTATGTTTGCGGCTAATTAGTCAATTTTAGTTATTAGTTGCCAATTTTAGTTTTTTTGGATCTTAGCTTGGTTAGCAAGCTAATCTCTCCTATAAATAGGCCATTGGCCTTCATTTGTAATTAGACTTGAATATTGACTAAAGAATAGAGAGAAAAAGAATTTATTTTTCTTAGTTCAGTTTAGTTTTATTTGGTGTAGTTAGTTGGTGTAGTGTAATAGTAATGCTTCCGCACTTTTTATTCACATCAGAATGTTAGGTTTCGACTAATAGTAAATATGGTTGTAAAAAAGTGCTAGGCAATAATCGGGGGTTGGAGGCCTTCGAGCGCATAAGGTGGCTAGACGAGGATTAATAAGGCAGCTAGACTGTTTTATTTTTTAATATATTATTTTGAATATTATACAATAAAAATACATCTACTTCTACTACTTATTAAAAGAGGGGAGTTCCTCTTCAATTGTGATGGGACTAAACTACCCTCATTAAATTTGAAATTCCTAACATACCCTTAATAATACTATGACGTCTCTATTCCCTTACCTCATACGAAATCTCCTATTCATTCACACATCAAATCATCCGAATACATTAATGTTCGAAAACTAGAAATCAATAGTCAGTTGTCCCATTCTCCAATTCATTCACATCCCATTCTCCAATTCATTCCCGCATATGAGAAATCCCAAATCATTCATCGTACCATAAGCTGCCCAGATTCATTGATCTTTTAAAATGGAGGATGAAAAACCAACTGTAAATGGATTTGAAGGGGAAGGGGTAGGGCTGTGTTTTTTTTCCGAACTTTCCGATTTTTCCGATTTCCGATCCGGTTTTTTTCGAATTTGGAATGAAATTTTAGTTTGCCGATTTCCGATTTTTCGATTTTCCGATTTCTGATTTTTCCGAAAAAAATCGGATCGGAAATCGGAAATAATTCTGAATTTCCGATTTTCCGATTTTTCCGAAAATATGCTGATCCGATTTTTCCGAATTATTTCCGATTTTTTCGAAATTATTTTCCGATTTCCGATTTTTCCAATTTCTTTTCCGATTTTTTGAAAGTTTCCCATATCCCACACATCGGTTGGGAGAGGAAGAGGGCTCCAAAATATGCTCTATAAAAAGAGAGTATCCTCCTAACTTCTACACAAATGAAAAATGAGCCAAATCCTCATGGGTTTACATGTTGGGTTAAGCTATTTTCATTGTTTTTTTAAAATGAGAATTTCGAGTAATCGAAAATCCATAATTTATTTTTTTGAAATTTTGGAATTTTTGAAATTTCTGGATTTTTAATATATTTTGTGAATTTCCGATTCTTTCCGATTTTTGCCGATTTTCCGATTTTTCCGAATTCGAAAATTTTTTTAATTTTCCGAAAAAATCGGATCGGAAATCGGAATAGTTATTTTATTTCCGAAAAAATCGGAATTTTTTCCGAATAGGCATTTTCCGATCCGATCCGGCCGAAACACAGCCCTAGGAAGGGGCATGGTTTTTTAGAAACTCTTAACCCTCAGGATCTTAAGCAATTGGGTTCCAATTCCTCAGGTTAGTTTTGATTTTCTTAGCTCAATTTTTTTCTCGCTTTAAAATTTGTATCTTCCACGTTATCTAGATCTGGACCTGGGTAACTTTCTCTTTCGATTGATCGATCGACGGATTTTGAGGTTCAATCCATGGTCTGACGGGTTTAAATCAAAAAAATTATTGTTCGAGTCATTTCAAGTTAATGTTTGTAAATTTTAAATTAGGTTTTGATCTTGAAACTGATTGGGTTTGATTATCAATTTCATTATTTTCTTAGATAGTATATTTTTATTGTTCTTGCAAAAAATGCTTTTATGAAATGCCATTTTGATTAATTTAAGGATAGTATGATGTTGTTTACATAATATGAATACAGTTTGTTTGATGAAATGACACATTGATTAAGATGTGTAAATGGTTATATTATATGTTCTCAATTTTAATTCGTCTATTTCTTCTTGGTTTGTACTACATTTTACGGGATATTATTTTTTGCAGTGAAGAATGATTGTCAACAAAATAGGGGTTTGTATGATTCTCAACAAGCTCAGTCATGGTTCAAATGTCTCTCGCATGGTGTGTTGTATTTAAATGAGCTTTTTTTTTCAAGCACTCTTTTCTTAAGAGTTGTTCGGTTTCTTCCCTATGTAGTTTTCATTTTATTGTTGAAAATGACTAGGTATATATAGAAGGAACAATCTTAATCGACAAAACCAAACCAATTGGCTCTCATTAATAGTTAGTTAATTTTATGGGAAAATATGAAGGAATTACCATAGGATTTATAAATCCAACATATGATTATGATCATATATATCTATGTAAAGTAATGTTTATTTAAAATTTGTCTTTCACCACATTCATTAAATTTCAAAAACTTTTGAATGTCACCAAATTACATATATGATATACTATTATTGAAGCTTCATAGTTACCCCCTTAGTGCTACTGAGTAGGGGAAATTGGGGGTTTGAATGAACACTAAGAATTTTCCTAACTGTGTAGCTGATAAACTTCAGTGTATTGCTCTTACGCCATAAAAAACATGAATCTGGGATTTATCGGATTAATGAAACCATATCATTGTGTTGCTCTCTGTGTTGCTTTTTTGTATATGCCTGTTGTAACTATCATAGCGGTTGTTGAAATTGATGAGTTGACTACTTAATTTGTTTGTTTTTCTTTATGCCCAGTTTATGCTTCAAGATTGAGTAGTGGTCCGTTAATCAACTAATAACTTTCCTACAAAGAATGTATAAGTAAAAGGAAACTTTATATTGAAACATTATGCGTGAGCTTTGGGGGGTAAGCTAACCTTTTTACATACAGTCCTTATATTAAATTCAAATTACAAAAGAAATATAATTAACATATTTCGGATGCAACACTTTTTATATAAGCTAACATACAAGATCGTGCACAACATTATGATCTAGATCACCCTCATCACAATTTCGCATCGCTATGAGCCACAACATTGAAGTCTCCCATAATATTAAATGGACTACCATAAGGTACATCACTGTACCTTTGAAATGATCTTCACCGAGTCTTTCCCTCTCTTCTACTCACCGGAAGAGGAACGGCCTTTTGTCTTTTGCTTCTACACATTCTTTGGGATAGATCAATAGCCACTTATGTTCTCCAACTTCAAACACACTCGAGTATAAATGTTCCTCTTTTATCGCCGAAAATGATCTATTTTCCAAGTGTAGGTGGTTTCCTTAATAATGAATAAACATTGCAATTTATCAGCAAATTTATTAGGAAAAATCTCAACTCTAAATACACAAGAGTCATCCAAGAGGTATCCATTTGAATTGTCTTTGAACAAATCCGGGGGAAGTAATTTGTCAAAGCCCCATTCTG
This sequence comes from Sambucus nigra, assembly GCA_949130495.1. NCBI lineage: Eukaryota > Viridiplantae > Streptophyta > Magnoliopsida > Dipsacales > Adoxaceae > Sambucus > Sambucus nigra. The sequence goes on along the minus strand of OX422210.1, from coordinate 621,845,857 downwards.
ATTTCATCCAGTGAAAGTTCCTTGATCTGCCATTTGCAGCTTGGAAGATTAGATAATTATCCCTTATATGATCATATACAAAAAAGTTGAAATGCACATAAGCCTCACACCCTTGAGAAAGACTTTATATATCACTTATGGCTAGATAAAGTGAGATATGATTGCTTCCATTTCCTTTCTTATTTCCATTAAGGTACAAACACAAACTCCATTTGTAAGCCATGGCCTCAAATTCATACCTCTCAATCCCTGATTCAGAAAACAGCGAGAATGATTTTGTCTTTAAAAGATACTGATGTGGATGGACTTGTCTAATGGTTCTTAGAACTTCTCCAAATGCTTCATTGTTGGTTAAGATTGAATGAACTCCATCCGCATTTGTTTTTTAGGAACTCATCTCATCCAAAATGATTGAGTTAATCAGTTGTATCATAATGTAATATAACTAATCTTTTCATATCCCATTTTAATATATGTCTCCGTAAGTTATCTCATAGAATTCCTCACCATTCAATCGGCGCCTCAGGACTTTACAGTTGCACGAAGACAAACTAAGGTTAAGCGTGCTAATGGGAGCCACAACATTGAAGTCTCCCATAATAATAAATGGACTACCATAAGCTACATCACTGTACCTTTCAAGTAATCTGAACGGAGTCTTCCCCTCTCTTCTAGGACATTTAACATATACCATAGATATCCAAACATCTTTAGGAAAGTGAGCATGATTCATTTTGAGAAGCAAAGATTGATCATCATCTAGAATAACCTAGTAATTGACAGCAAGTCTAAAAATACACATTTTTTCTTAAAATTAAAGCAACGACCTTCAAAATCAGTTACTTGAATATAATCTTCCGTTATAGTGATTTCTACTATTTCGTCCGTTCTCATATATTCTTCCGTTAGTGTCACTACATTGTTTCACACAAATCGGTTACTTGAATTTATTATATGTACATAAGTTGTTATAACATTTACGGTCTACATAAACAATTTGGAAATTCACATATTCTTATTCATTGGTTTTACATGAACAATTTCGAAATCAAAAGCTTCTTAATCATTGATTCTTCTCATCGAGTTGAATATCCTAGTGTCATTAAAAAAGGCACACAGAATCCGATATTACATGACCTTTAAAGGGTTGGAATTGTATTTTTAACTTTAAAAGACTGAACCTTTAGTAGCTTTAAAAGATTGCGCTTTAGAAGCTTTAAATGGGTTGTACCTTTAGTATTTTAAGTTCATATTTTGTACACAATAATAGGCAGAAAGCTAGCAGTGAGGGGCCACCTAGTGCCTAGACAGTTTTATCTTTGCTTTAATTACTCCCTCCATTCCAAATTAAGAGCCTACTATTTCTTTTTTGGTTGTTCCAAATTAAGAGTCCATTTTCCTTTTTTAAACATAATCAACAAACCAAGTTCGACAATGGTGAACGAAATTTAATATTGGTCATTGATTGAGTGTATCATTAATCTATACAAAATATAAATATGGACTCTTAATTTGAGACGGAGGGAGTATAACATTCGTAAAAATCAACTACAAGCATAAACTTAAGAATTCAAACAAAGTCTAAAAATATATCAAATTTGGAATATGGCAGGAGACACACCTTTAGGGACACACGACACGCGAACATGTTTCATTAGCGAACACTTGAACGAAGTGTGTTCCACTTAAGTCATCCTGTGTTTCGGTCGGATCGGATCGGATTGGAAAAGCGTGGTTCGAAAAAATTCCGAAATTTTCGACAAAGAAATCGACGTGCTGAAGCCTAATCCGATTTTTTTCGGAATTAGTTTTTTTTCAGATTTCGGAGCTTTCGACAAAATCGTAATTTTCGGAAAATTCGGAAAAAAATAATAATTTTCGACAAAATTCGGAATTTCGGCATTTTCTCCCGAAAAATCAGAAAAGGTACAGTTTTTTACATTTGATTATGCAAAAGCGAGATGAGGAATGGTTGTTCAAATTGTCCCAATCTATTATCATATATATAGAGAGAGAGAGAGAGTGAGGGAGGTTCAAAAGTGAACCAAAAGAATGAACTTTTTAATGAACCTATTAAGACATAAAAAAAATCCAATCAATTTTAATTCCTTGTTGTAATTGGTCCGCGCCAGTGGCAACAGACACGTTTGTTTTTCTTTATGCCCAGTTTATGCTTCAAGATTGAGTAGTGGTCCGTTAATCAACTAATAACTTTCCTACAAAGAATGTATAAGTAGAAGGAAACTTTATATTGAAACATTATGCGTGAGCTTTGGGGGGTAAGCTAACCTTTTTACATACAGTCCTTATATTAAATTCAAATTACAAAAGAAATATAATTAACATATTTCGGATGCAACACTTTTTATATAAGCTAACATACAAGATCGTGCACAACATTATGATCTAGATCACCCTCATCGCAATTTCGCATCGCTATGAGCCACAACATTGAAGTCTCCCGTAATAATAAATGGACTACCATAAGGTACATCACTGTACCTTTGAAATGAGCTTCACCGAGTCTTTCCCTCTCTTCTACTCACCGGAAGAGGAACGGCCTTTTGTCTTTTGCTTCTACACATTCTTTGGGATAGATCAATAGCCACTTATGTTCTCCAACTTCAAACACACTCGAGTATAAATGTTCCTCTTTTATCGCCGAAAATGATCTATTTTCCAAGTGTAGGTGGTTTCCTTAATAATGAATAAACATCGCAATTTATCAGCAAATTTATTAGGAAAAATCTCAACTCTAAATACACAAGAGTCATCCAAGAGGTATCCATTTGAATTGTCTTTGAACAAATCCGGGGGAAGTAATTTGTCAAAGCCCCATTCTGATTTCATCCAGTGAAAGTTCCTTGATCTGCCATTTGCAGCTTGGAAGATTAGATAATTATCCCTTATATGATCATATACAAAAAAGTTGAAATGCACATAAGCCTCACACCCTTGAGAAAGACTTTATATATCTCTTATGGCTAGATAAAGTGAGATATGATTGCTTCCATTTCCTTTCTTATTTCCATTAAGGTACAAACACAAACTCCATTTGTAAGCCATGGCCTCAAATTCATACCTCTCAATCCCTGATTCAGAAAACAGCGAGATTGATTTTGTCTTTAAAAGATACTGATGTGGATGGACTTGTCTAATGGTTCTTAGAACTTCTCCAAATGCTTCATTGTTGGTTAAGATTGAATGAACTCCATCCGCATTTGTTTTTTAGGAACTCATCTCATCCAAAATGATTGAGTTAATCAGTTGTATCATAATGTAATATAACTAATCTTTTCATATCCCATTTTAATATATGTCTCCGTAAGTTATCTCATAGAATTCCTCACCATTCAATCGGCGCCTCAGGACTTTACAGTTGCACGAAGACAAACTAAGGTTAAGCGTGCTAATGGGAGCCACAACATTGAAGTCTCCCATAATAATAAATGGACTACCATAAGCTACATCACTGTACCTTTCAAGTAATCTGAACGGAGTCTTCCCCTCTCTTCTAGGACATTTAAAATATACCATAGATATCCAAACATCTTTAGGAAAGTGAGCATGATTCATTTTGAGAAGCAAAGATTGATCATCATCTAGAATAACCTAGTAATTGACAGCAAGTCTCAAAATACACATTTTTTCTTAAAATTAAAGCAACAACCTTCAAAATCAGTTACTTGAATATAATCTTCCGTTATAGTGATTTCTACTATTTCGTCCGTTCTCATATATTCTTCCGTTAGTGTCACTACATTGTTTCACACAAATCGGTTACTTGAATTTATATGTACATAAGTTGTTATAGCATTTACGGTCTACATAAACAATTTGGAAATTCACATATTCTTATTCATTGGTTTTACATGAACAATTTCGAAATCAAAAGCTTCTTAATCATTGATTCTTCTCATCGAGTTGAATATCTGGACTCGCCCACACGTGCAACGCACGTGGGCACAACTAGTGTCATTAAAAAAGGCACACAGAATCCGATATTACATGACCTTTAAAGGGTTGGAATTGTATTTTTAACTTTAAAAGACTGAACCTTTAGTAGCTTTAAAAGATTGCGCTTTAGAAGCTTTAAATGGGTTGTACCTTTAGTATTTTAAGTTCATATTTTGTACACAATAATAGGCAGAAGGCTAGCAGTGAGGGGCCACCTAGTGCCTAGACAGTTTTATCTTTGCTTTAATTACTCCCTCCATTCCAAATTAAGAGCCTACTATTTCTTTTTTGGTTGTTCCAAATTAAGAGTCCATTTTCCTTTTTTAAACATAATCAACAAACCAAGTTCGACAATGGCGAACGAAATTAAGTTCGACAATGGTGAACGAAATTTAATATTGGTCATTGATTGAGTGTATCATTAATCTATACAAAATATAAATATGGACTCTTAATTTGAGACGGAGGGAGTATAACATTCGTAAAAATCAACTACAAGCATAAACTTAAGAATTCAAACAAAGTCTAAAAATATATCAAATTTGGAATATGGCAGGAGACACACCTTTAGGGACACACGACACGCGAACATGTTTCATTAGCGAACACTTGAACGAAGTGTGTTCCACTTAAGTCATCCTGTGTTTCGGTCGGATCGGATCGGATTGGAAAAGCGTGGTTCGAAAAAATTCCGAAATTTTCGACAAAGAAATCGATGTGCTGAAGCCTAATCCGATTTTTTTCGGAATTAGTTTTTTTTCAGATTTCGGAGCTTTCGACAAAATCGTAATTTTCGGAAAATTCGGAAAAAAATAATAATTTTCGACAAAATTCGGAATTTCGGCATTTTCTCCCGAAAAATCAGAAAAGGTACAGTTTTTTACATTTGATTATGCAAAAACGAGATGAGGAATGGTTGTTCAAATTGTCCCAATCTATTATCATATAGAGAGAGAGAGAGAGAGAGTGAGGGAGGTTCAAAAGTGAACCAAAAGAATGAACTTTTTAATGAACCTATTAAGACATAAAAAAATAATCCAATCAATTTTAATTCCTTGTTGTAATTGGTCCGCGCCAGTAGCAACGGACACGCGCGTGGGGTAAAGGGGTCTCGTGTCACACACGTACCCGTTGCCGCTAGAGCGGACCAATTACAACAAGAAATTAAAATTAATTGGATTATTTTTTAATATCTTAATAGGTTCATTAAAAAGTTGTTCGCTTTTGAACCCCTCTCTCTCTCTCTCTCTCTCTCTCTCTCTCTCTCTCTGTGTATATATATATATATATATACAATATGTACCATACATATTTTATACATACTAGAGGAACGAGATGTGGCGGAACCAGTCGACTATGAGAGCAGTAGAAGTCCCACAGCCAAAAGATGAGGCGGAACGAGATGGTGTTTGCATTTCAAGATGACCGTAAGATTGAGAGCAATTGAGGCGAAATGAGAGAAGGGATTTTAGAGTGAGAGAGAGAAGGGAGGCGGAATGAAAAATGAGAGGACTGAGATTCTTTTGTTTTAGTTTATGTGAGTGAGAATTATAAGAAGTGTGTATTAATCCAATGGCTCTTAATAGTTGAGGTGTAAAATTAAAAAAGGGTATATATTTTTTAAAGGGTTGATTTTCGACAAATAAATCGGAAAATATTTCGAAAATTCGGATCGGATATAATTTTTGAAATTTCGATCGACAAAAATCAGAAATTCGGATTTTGAAAAAAAAAAACGATTTTTGATCCGATTTTTTTCGAAAAATTCGGAAATCGAAAAACAAAAAACAAAAATCTTTCCAAAATCAAAAAAAAAATCGGATCGGAATTCAAAAAAATCGGAAATTCGGAAAAAAAAAATATATATATATATATATATATATTTATCCACCAATAACACAGTATAGGTGTCCCCAAATCGTGAATCCCTAGCATTGCCTACACCAAATGAGTAGCCATATGTGTGTGTATATATATATCTAGAGAGAGAGTAAGGCTCCTTCCTACATCATTCATACATCACACTTACTTCTAGGGCCTAAAAAACTTTTTTTCGATTTTTTTATTTTAGCCATGGAGATAACCTTTCAATCAACATGTGTTCAAAAATATAGATTAAAATATAATTTCTAGTTATTTTTTAAAAATCCAACAAAAAAATTGTTGAAAATACCTTATAAATAAGGGTCTGGCAGCGGGATTTTGTGAATTTTTTAAAAATAGCTATAAAATGTATTTTGACCTAATTTTTTGAACATGTGTTGATTGAAATGCTAATTTCAATAGAAAAATAAAAAATTGTAGAAAAAGGTTCTTAAGACCTAAAACTAGGTGTAATGTATAGAGTGTAAAATAGGAGACACACACACACACACACACACATATATATATATATATATTTATATATATATATATATATATTAGAACTGCTCTTTTACCGACCAGACCGCATATTAAGAGTGCGGACGGGACATGTGTCACCTGGCAGTGACCCTATAAATTATAGGCACTCTCTCTCTCATTACTGGGTTCACCGTCAGGTGACACGTGTTCGGTCCGCAGTCTTAAAATGTCCGCATAAAAGCGGTACTATATATATATATAGGGAAAGGGTCACAAGTGAACCAAAAAGATGAACTTTTTAATGAACCTTAATAAAATAGCACCTAAGAACTCATTAATTTAAATTTATATGTTATAATTGGACCGCGCCAACGGCAACATATACGAGTGTCGATTGATCCCCCCCTCCCCCTCCCCCCCCCCCCCACCCAACCCACCCACCCACCCCAACCTCAACCTCAACCCCCACCCTCACCATGGCAGCCCTTAAAGCAACCCTTATGGCAGCCGCGTTGCCATGGGGGGCAGGGGTGGGGATCGATTGACACAGGTGTCTGTTGCCGTTGGCGTGGACCAATTACAACACAGGAATTAAAATTAATTGAGTTGTTAGGTGTTGTTTTGTTAAAGTTTATTAAAAAGTTCATCTTTTAGGTTCACTTGTGAACATCTCCATATACATATATATATATATATATATATATATATATATATATATATATATATATATATATATATGTGTGTGTATATATTATATATATATATGCGCGCGCGCAGAGTAACTGCATCAAAGTTCCGTGAGTGAAGTTCAATTTCGCAACCGCTCGAAAGAAGATATTTAGTGGTTCAAACATTGAAATTGAACAAGTTAAAGTTAGAATGGAAAGAAAGAAGGGTTTGTCGAAGATTACCATTCGAATGTAGGGATTGTCGCCAAGGCATGACTCGCATATGATTGGAAAGTCTGAGCGTTCCCAACCATCGGCTTCAACATCCCTCAAGAACCTATGTGCCATTATATTATATTATATTATATTATATTATAATACAATACAACTCCCTCTAAATCAAAATACACACAACGGGTTATGTCATAGTTATCAGGTTATCTTTTTAAGCCCTAAGCTACGTTTGGGAGTTCATTATACAACATAAAAGAAAAAAAGAAAACTTTATTTGAGATAGAATAAAATAAATAGTTTTTTACGGTCTAGTCCTTGGACTAACAATTTTAGACAAAAAAATCGGTGAACTAAATTTTAAACGATTAGGTCCAACATATAAATACCCCCAATTTAAAAAAATCATAAACCTAATCGGCTATTGGAGTTTTCTCTGCAACTAACGACTATTCTCTGAAATCGAAAATAACATCAATCTTATGCTTTGATCGTCTGTCCTATAATCGATTACAGTATTCTTATTCGATTCTACCTGTATCACTTGGCTCTATCATTTGTAAGTTTATCTTTATTAGCAGTTGATATTTCTATTTTCGATCGATTACAATAAGTATATGTCATTTGTTTTAATTCAAGAGACTCATTGTAATATTCATGTGATTGGATAGCTTTTTATACGTTATATATGTATATGTTTTTAATTTGTGTTTTTTATGCATTTATGTTTGGATTCTTAATAAATAAGTTATATTTATCAATATTTGTAATTATTAGTTGAATGTGTTGAATGAATATTATTGATGTTTCATTCTAATTTTAAGAGTCCTTGATTTTCATTTGGTATTGAATCACTTATTGATATAGGTCCGCGCCAGCGAAAATAACCAGTTCGATATCAGTTTTCAAAGTACACGCAATGTTTATAAAGTACACGTGATTGATTATTTGATAATATGTGTGGTTTATTGCTTCATGTATAGGTTTTTAATAAGTGCCTGTAAGTTTATATTAATTATAAATAAATATTTTGATATTTCATGCATTAAATTATTGCACACATTTTTAGAATTGTTGACCTTGAAGTAAATGTTTTTCGTCTCTGTTTTACTGCAGGACATTATGGTAAGTAGTGTAATAGCAAGTTGTTGTTATTTGGATAATATGGCTTGTATTGAAATATTTGAAGATAGCTCATTAGATTTCATATGCAATGAGTTGTGTATTAGGTTTACTAATTTGAGAAGTGGGAGTTTTTTATTGAGGTATTCATTTGGTGATGAATGTCGGTTCATGTTGGTTTGTGACAACGATGTTTGTTGTATGTTGCGGTCCCAATTGATCGTGAAAGCTAATTTCATTTGGATATATGACATTGATTCATTACCATTTTCATGTAATACATGTCGTGAACGGGTTGACTGCTCTAATCGAATTTTTGAAGGGGTTGACTGCAGTAATACAAGGTCTGAGAGGGTTGACAGTGGTGATACAAATACACAAAGGTTAGAGTCTTTATCATCAGGCACTAAAAATGATTTTAATAGTTGCATTGAAAATGACTTTTATCTTGGAGGTGTGGAGTCAAGTAAGTCGAAAGTCTATCTTTCGAATGATTGGAAGACTTATATAAGTCATGAGCAGCAATGTTTTGAAGGAGGTGTAGTGGAATTTCGGGATAAATTGCGAAAGTATGCCGTTGAGGTTGGGTTCAAGTATGTGTATTTGAAGAATGATAAAACTCGAGTGACGGCTGAATGCTCTAAAAAGACTACTGAGAATTGCATGTGGAGAATTCATGCTTCATTATCTACAATAAATGGATACTTTTACATACGTTCAATGAATAATGAGCATACATGTAGAGGTGTCTTTCGTAGTCCGTCAGCCAAAATGATAGCCTCCAAGTTGGTTTCAACATTGGTAGCTGATGATCTTAGAGATAACCCGCTATTGAGACCAATTGATGTAGTTAGAGATATGAAGAAGAATTATGGTCTTGATATAGCTTATCAACATGCATGGCGTGCGAAAGAGATGGCTGCTGTTGATATACATGGTGATGAAAAGGTTTCTTATGCATTAATGAATAATTATCGTGACCTTCTATTGCAGTATAATCCTGGGTCGCATTGTATCCTTGACGTGGAACATGAGAGTAAAAAATTCAAGAGAATATTTGTAATGTTTAGAGGATGTATTTATGGATTTCAATACTGCAGACCTGTTTTATTTCTTGATGGTGCCTTTTTGAAGAGTCGTTACCGTGGAACAATACTATCAGCTACTGCAAGGAATGGGAACAATGGTAAATGAATTTTAAATATTTTATTTTGTGTATTGCATTTAAATTTTGTTTGTTCCATTCCATAACATCAAAATACAAGCATAAAAATATAAAATACCTTTGAAGGTCTTTGTTTTAGTTCACGTGTACTTTTCATTTTTCTGCGTGTATTGTCATGATATGCCTTATTATGTGTAATACTAAGCAAAGTACACGCATAGTGCATGTAAAGTACACGTGAATGTTTTTGTTAATGTCACGTGTACTTTTTATTTTTATGCGTGTACTTTGATGATGATGACTTTATGTGTAGTAATAAGTAAAGTACACGCATTTTACATGTCAAGTACACGTGAATGTTTTTCTTAATTTCACGTGTACTTTTCATTTTTATGCGTGTACTTTGATGATGATGTTATGTTGAATACAAACTAAAGTACACGCATTTACATGTCAAGTACACGTGAATGTTTTTCTTTATTTCACGTGTACTTTTCATTTTTATGCGTGTACTTTGATGATAGGTGTTGTTATTTAGAAATAATAAAGCAAAGTAAATGTTAAAAATGTAAAGTACCTTTGAATGTTTTTGTTTAGTTCACCTGTACTTTACATTTGTATGCGTGTATGTTGATGTTAGTCTTGTTAATAATAAAGTCAAGCAAAAGATTGGAAAGTAAACGTGCATTTTATCATGTGTACGGTACATTTTTATGCTTTGTCTTGTTATTTACAAACAATTTAGATTAAACACAATATATTTTCCATGTGTTTTAGGGTCTGCGCCAGCAGCATCAATATACAAAGTATTGTACATGGATATGTTATTTATTTTAATTTTAATATATTTTTATATTTCAGGACTTTTTCCTGTTGCATATGTTGTTGTTGATTCCGAAACCGAAGATAACTAGATGTGGTTTCTAGTCAATTTGCATAGTGCAGTAGTTGAGCAATATCGAAACATAACATTTATATCAGATCGAAACAATGGATTACTTGAAGCTGTTTCGAGGGCCTTCCCGTTGTCTGCACATTCCTACTGTATACATCATTTACAAGGGAATATAAAAAAGAAAATTCGTGGGAATTGTGCTGGATTTCGAAAGAAAATTGTTAAAGATTTTTTGTCTTGTGCATATGCTGTCTCAGTAGATGTATTTCACAAGAATATTGAAGCATTGAAGAAGGAATCTGCTATTGCCGATTTCATTGATAGTTTGCCTCCCGAGAATTGGTCCTGTGCATATTTCCCTGGTAAACGGTATGGTGACATGGCATCTAGTGTTGCGGAGTCATTCAATTCATGGATATTGGAGGAAAGGCATTTACCAGTAATGAATATGCTTGATAAATTGAGAGTAAAGATTACGAATTTCAATGCAAACAAACTTGTTGAGTCTGACACTTGGGCAAATGAGCTATGTCCTTTTTTTCAAAAGTTATTGAATGAAAATTAGAATAAAAGCCGACATTGGACTATTAGTCGCTCAAGTCAAAATGTATTTGAAGTTCATTCAGAAGTGCGAGCAACAGTTGACTTAGGAGAAAGGACTTGTTCTTGTAAGAGTTGATAGATTAGATGTTTTTCATGTTCTCATGCTGTTTGTGTTGTGCGGAGGAAAGGGACCAGTATTTATGATTATATTGAGGATTACTATAAGGTATCTTTCTACAGAAAATCATACTCGATACCTATAATTCCTCTTCCTGATTTGATTTCCTTAAATATTCCTATTCCTGAAAATCCATCTATCCTTCCACCAATGACTAAGAGACCGACAGGCAGGCCAAGAAATAAGAGAATAAAGTCTTCTGGTGAGATCACAGTAAGGGAAGTTACTTGCTCGAGGTGTAGTAAAACGGGTCATTACAAGTCTACTTATAAGGAACCCATTTGACTATTTTTAAAATTGTTGAATTCATTCATTTTAACCATTTGATTGAATAAATTAATTAATAAACCATTTGTTTCACATAAATGAATGTAATTTATTTATAATTCTCATTCTTTAGTTTTTTTTGTGTGTTGCTGTACACATATTTTTCATAAAACATACATGATCATTATTCCTTGTGTTCACGTGTACTTTACCTTTGTATACGCATGTTATGTACAGTACACGCGCATTTTGATGTCCAAAGAAATTTTAGGTATTTTAACAATAGTCCCATTTGTGAAAGTTTTGTTTGTCCTAATCCCATTTGACTTTTATATTCATAATTGGTTCCATTTAGCAGTTGTGGATGGTCAGTTCAATATGCGTGTACTTTATAAAAGCATGCGTGTACTTTACTTAATGTACATGCATGAAGTACACGCATAATATAAATATAATGTGCCTGTACTTGATGAAATGTGCGTGTACTTTATGAAGTACACGCATTGATAATTAAAGTACACGCATTTAAATATAAGTGTACATGCATGTTTTAGAAAAGTACACGCATATTGATATGACAAAAATCTAATTCAATATACGTGTACTTTATGTATTCTGCATGTAATTTTATCAAGTAGACGTATATAAATGCATGTACTATTTGGAAAATGGTTTTGGACATTACAATGTGCTTGTACTTTATAAAAGATATTTGGGTCACTCATACTCTTAAACTCCTATGGGCATTATGGTCCGCGTCAGCGTCATTATTATACAAGTATTTCAATCTGCTTGTACTTTATAGACTATGCAAGTACTTTATAAAGTACACGTGTAATATATAGAGTACACGCATTTATATAATGCCTTGAGTACACGCATTATTATACCAGTATTCCAATAGGCGTGTACTTTATAGACTATGCATGTACTTTATATTGTACACGTGTAATATATAGAGTACACGCATTTATATAATTTTTTTTGATTAAATGTTATTAATGTTAAAATTTTTAAAAAAACACGTGATCATGTTTATAAGGGTTCACGTGTACTTTACTATATTGGGTGTATGACATAACTCAGAACACATTCATGATTAAATAAAATTTTTATTAAAATAAAAAAAATAAAGTACAATTTTTCAAATAAAGAAAACTGAAAAAACTAAACAGGGCTTCTAGTAGGGATGTTTGTCAAAGGCATCCACGGTGTCAGGGAGAGAGTCAATGAAATTCGACCAGTGTCGAATTTCTTCTTCTATGACAGCTACAAGGCCTTCATGGAGAGCCTTCTTCTCCTTCAGCTTTGCGATTTTCAGGGGAACTTCTTGTGTATAGAAAGAAATGAGTTCTTCATGTGTTTGAGGAGGGTCCTCATCCACATCAAATAAATCTATGGGATTGGGCGGAAGTTCAGAATAGCCTTCCCTCACATATGTTTGAAACTGCTCAAAGGCAGTTTCATATGAGGAAATATTTTCCTCAATTTGCCTTATTTTTTTTTTATTTCTTTCATCTCTCTCAAGAGTTTCTCGCAAGTTTTCTGCTGGAATAGCCATTATGTAATCTTTACCCTAGATGTAATGGTTAAGAAAGGAACAAATATTACTCTTTTATAGGAAAAAGTGAAAGTTATTTATTTCTTGACCAGAAGTAGTTGGGAAGTGAGTAGTTGAGCTTAATAAATTGATTTTGGTTATTGTGTCCTTAATAAATTCTTCAAAGTAGTTTTCAATTAAAATAATAAATAATTATTATATTAACCACTGCGTGTACTTTAGTGAAAATGCTTGTACTTTAGTGAAAATGCGTGTACTTTGGATAATTAATTGTACTTAGTAATTATGACTTGTATTTTTCGTGAAAACTAATTTTACATTGTTTCATAACAATCAGATGAATTGTTTGTCTAAACCTTACGTGGATTGTGGTCCGCGTCAGCGAGAAAAAACCATTTTGGTGTAATAAATATTGTAAACAATAACCAATATAACACAAAACAAATTACAAATATATGTTTTGAATTTGAATCACAATTTATAGATGTTTTTTCCCATTTCGGGGGAAGAAATATTTTGACAGAAGAATTTCCCTGAGTACATATGCTCTTTGTTTTAGCATGTCAGGGCCTTGAAAGAATTTTTGCATTTCTTTGTTTCTGCTTATTTGCTCAATATAGTACATGCAGAACACCCCACAGTCAACCCTGAAATTACAATAAAACAAATATAAAAATTAGAATGATGTGATGAAATTTTTTGAAAGGATACAAATTAGTAATTTTTAGAAATGAAGTTTTTCTTACCCATTATATTGTTTAGGGCATTCGTGATCTCTTATTAGTTCAAATTTGAGATCACTTTGCAGCAAGAAATCTACAGTCCTTCTTTCTTGCTCTGTCAATGGATCATCATCCATTGTAAACTCATTTGGGGTGCCTTCCTCAAATTTCCTCTGAATTTTGTAACCATTGTTTTTCATTGTTTCTGCTTCAGTCTTCAATTCGGACAGTGATTTTTGGAAGACAGAAAACTGTTAAGAAGACAAATATTTAGTGTATACAAATAAAAGAGTATATGAAGATGAAAGAGTGAAAAGTACACGCATAATATAAAAGTACACGCATATTTTATTTTAAAATATCACGTGTATTTTGCCTATTGAGTTAAAAGTACACGCATAATATTAAAGTACACGTAACTTGTATTGGTTCATTTCACGTGTATTTTAAAATATGATGCGTGTACTTTGATAATCTAGGTAATTATGTACAACTAATACAAAGTACACGCATTATATAATGCACGTGTACAAGTGTATAATATAAGTACAAGTAACATTACTAATTAAGTTTAGGCACTAACCAATTTATTTGCATCATCGAAGAATGTTGTGTTCTTTTCCGTGTCATTCGGTCGGAGGGGATCCATGTGGACCACTTTATTTTCTTTAGTGTATATCACAAATAATGTGAAATGTCCTATACTATGTCTAAGTACAATGAATAAATTATTACAACTGCCTAAGTATTCAAATAAATCCTTGTATAATTCCCCCTTCTTATTGACTCCGTTTGTTCTACAAGCTTCTATCTGAATAAATATTATAGACAAGTGTTAATAAAAAAAACTGAAATATTGTTTATCAAAACTTTCATTTTATTTGTACTTACCCAACAATAATCAGAAAAAATGTGTGAGTAGGAGAGCCCTTCCTCTGACAATTTTAATCTCAATACTTCACAAAAGGCAAGTATTATCTGTTTCACACAATATAAAATGGTGAGAAAATAATAATGTTGAAATTTAATGGATGTCTAATATTTGGACTACATACTTGGCTTGAAATTTCTTGATTTTTGAGGACTTCAAGTAAATCTTCCCATGGGACATACGAAACCATCCCTTGGAAAATAAACTCCCTGCATTTTATATAATCAATAAAACATTAGTATAATAATAATAACCTTATTCTTTTGCACCAAAAAAAATATAAATTAGCGAAGTGATAAATCACAAAACAATAAACTTTACCCTGGCTCAGCAATTTTAATAAACTGTTCAATCTTTTTCTTCGAAGCTTCATCGAGATATTTATATGCTTCGATTGCTTCAAGCTTGACGCGAGTTTCCTTCATTTTTTCAGCTATTGTTGTAGGGCCTTTTCTAAGCTTTGACTCTTTTAGTTTCTTCATTGGTTCAAGCTTTTCTGTTTCGCCGTCAGCTTTTCTTTTCTTCTGACCTCTAGTAAGAGGTCCTTTGCTTTTGGATATTTTGGGGCTGCCCTCAACTTTCTTTGAGGCTAATTCAATCTTTAAACTCGAAATTTCGTCAAGGAGTTGTTTATTAATGTTTTCCTGATATATTTAACAAGGAATGTTGGATTGTTAGCATTTTTTGAAACAATGATTGATTTTCTCTTACGTGTATTTTATATAATACACGCGTGTATTATATAAAAGTGCGTATATTTTATAAAGTACACGCGTGTATTATAAAATACGTGTACTTTATAAAATTTATAATATACATAAAATTTATAATAAAATTAAGAAAGTGTAGCGTGTAATAAATATCTATTGTATTTTATAGATACCTGGTCAGTTTTTTTCAATTCTGATTCTTCAAGCATTTTCTTCAACACCGAAATTTCGTCATTAAGGATTTTATTATTGTTTTCCTGTAATACAAAAAAAATGTTACATTTTAAACAATGCATTATTTTTAATAAAATAATGCATGTACTCTTCATTATATCTAATATCAAATAAAACTGCATTAAAATATTATGAAATAAAACTGCGTGTACTTTGAGAAAACTGCGTGTACTTTGAGAAAACTGCGTGTATTTTAAAAGTGTACTTTAGGAAAACTGCGTGTACTTTAGGAAAACTGCGTGTACTCTGCATTCAAAAGTACCTGTTGAGTTCTTTTCCACTCTGACTCCTCAAGATTCTGCCTCAAAGTCATCTTTTCTAAGTCAGCATCTTTCCATTGTTGCCATGTATCATCATACTTTCTTTTTAGATCTTCATTAGTCAGAGACAGATATCCATTCTTTTGTTCCAAAATTCGTGTTGATTCTGCCTGTTTTTTAAATGATTCATCCAATTCTTTAATTCTATCTGAGTCACTCATTGTGACTTGACCAAGCTTTTCTTTCAAAGAATTGTTTAACTCAACTAGTTGGGCATTTTCCACCTCCAACTTATTTAATAACTCTTTTTCCTTCAAAAGGTTGGAATTCTCCACCTTTAAGTTCTTCACTTCCTCATGGGCTTCAAAAAGTGAATCATGATCTACCTGCAACTGTACATTCAAAATGGCACTCTCCACCTCCAAAGAGGTCACCTTCTCAAGTGCAACATTAATGTCTTCAGCTGCTTTAGATAGTTGGTTATTTTTTATCCAACAACTCCCTTTTCAAAACAATAATTTGTTCCTCTAAATTAACCTTTGGTTGATCTTTTCCCTTCTTTTTCTTTGGATTCACAATGTTTTTAAGGGGAATATTCCAACCATGTGAAAACTCATTGTCATCAATATCTTCAACAACATTGTTTGATGATGAATCAGCATGTATAGGACTTTCTGTAGATATGTTCAAAGAGTAACTTGGCCCTTCAAACTGAGATTCCTTTTGTACAGGACAGTCCTTAGAAGCTGGTTTACTTGTAGCCTGCTTCAAAGTTGCTGTTGCGATGTCATTTTTCACAAACCATTGTTTCAAAGACGACAACTTCCACTTCAGGAATTTTGGAGTATTTTCTTTATATTCTTCAACAGGAGAAATGATTTCAAATTTCTCACATGCCCAATACTGAGATCATACAAAAAATAAAATGAATTTAATACGTGTACTTGACAGAAGATATAACAACAGTATTTTGAGAGTACGCTGGTTATATTTACAAAACATAGTACACGTGTACTTTGTAAAGTACAAGTGTCCTTTCACATGATATAAGACGTGTATTTTAAAAATACAATTGATATTTAACGTGTATTTTCAAAATAAACGTGATATAAGACATGTATTTTCAAAATACACGTTAAATATCAATTGTATTTTGAAAGAACAAGAGAAAATATCACATGTATTTTGAAAATACACGTAATATTTTCAAAGTACAGGTAAGTATTGGTATGTAAATTTTGAAATATCAGGAATATCAAGTGTACTTTCAAAATACACTTGAAAATAAACGTGTATTATCAAAATACACGTGAAATATTCACGTGTATTTCAAAATACACGTGAAAATAAACGTGTACTTTCAAAATACACGTGAATTTTTCACGTGTATTTTGATAATACACGTTTATTTTCAAATGTATTTTGAAAGTACACGTTTATTTTCACGTTTATTTTCAAAATACACGTGAAAAATTCACGTGTATTTTGAAACTACACGTGAGTATTGCTATGTAAATTTTGAAATATCAAAATGTTTTTTTGCTCACCAGTAGGAAAATGACACATCCAGTAACTGTGTTAGGTTTTGAACTTGCTGATTTGTCAAGTGAATGTATAAGAAACTCTTGCACAGCAGATGCCCAATCATATTTATTCATTCCTCAATATTTTCAATGTATTTCATCCAAAATTCTCCAAGGGTGAAGTTTGAGTTGGAGAAAAATAATGTGTTCAAGAAGTGGAGACACACAATTTTAACAAAATCAGCAATTCCTTCATCTGTCTCCAATTCAACTGATTTTTTCAAACCATTCAAAATTTCGGACTTTCCTATTCTTTTTGAGAAGTATCGTGCTTGTAATCCAGATTTTTGAGCAGTATTCGGTCGCTTTTTCAGTTCTATTGATATTAAACCCTCAGCCAGGGGTATGCCAAATATTTCACTTATATCTATTGACATTATTGGAATACTACTCTTCATACGGAAACTTTTGGTTTCTGTATTGTACAACTCGATAATTGACAAAATATTTTTATCCGTCTTCTTGTGGTCCACTTCTACTACTTTCTCACTGTAGTAGGCATTGAAAAGCTCCCAAAATGGAGTCTTCTTAAGAAGTTCAATATGGCTATTGTTTATTTTATCTTTAATCTGATGAAAATCATAGAGAAAGCTAACAATATTTGACCGATATTGGTCATTCTTCTTTGCAGGACGTTTAGCTTTCAATGCCACCCTAGAACTGGAACTGGATGAAGAACTATCATCAGAACTGTTCTTTTTTTTGTTTCTTTCCTCTTCTTGCCTTCATCTTCATCCCCATTATATTGATCTATAAACAAAATTTAAATTACTAACCTATAATGATATGTACAAAAAATAAATAAATGCGAATTAGAATAAAACATAGACTAAAACAATAAAATACAAGCGTATTTAACAAAAGTACATGCAATATTCTCACAAACAATTTATACAAGTCTCATCAAAATACATGCTAAAGGCGATAATATATATCGTCAGTTTCATGGTAATACCTAACAGAGGTTGTTCGACAAGTCAAAAACCAAGATTCTCTACTCCTAACATATTCAGTAAAGAAGTGATACAATAGCTGAATGCTAAAAGCTCCAACATTATCAAAACCCCTTAAGCAATACTGCTCAATTCGTTTAGCTAAATCCTTCGCGTTGGATTCAGTTACTTGAAGCTGTTGAACATCAAAAGTGCAGTAAATGTCTTCAAAGTAGTAGTAGAAACCAAGTAACCTTTTAGCTCTATCATTGATGCGAAGGAGAAAATAAATCTCGTCATCATTAGTACTATTCACTGTCAATGTGAAAGGTTTTGCATTGTTAAGATCTTCGAACGTGCAAGCAACAGTTTTGTAGTTGAACATGCTTGATCATACGATTCCTAAACAATAACACAACAATACAAAATAGTACACTCATAATACACATTAGTACATGGACATTGGATTGAACAAATTGAATTTCAATGTGCGTGTACTTTCTGAATTTTTTGCGTGTACTTTCAACAAAATACACGCAAAAAATGAAAAAAGTACACGCAATAAAACTAATTATTACCTAATAACATATCATTCAAATGCAGCTGGCTATTGGACAAAAAACACTCCTCAATATTAACAAAATAATAATACTTCTTAAAAACTCATGGAATATCATTCAAATGCCGCTGGCGCGGACCAAAATAACATAGGATTTTATAGAGTACACGTATAAAACATAAAAGTACACGCATAATGAATTAAGAAATACAATTTCAATGTGCGTTTACTCTGTGTATTTTGCGTGTACTTTTGAAAAGTACATGCAAAATACACATAGTACACGCAATACAGGGCTTGTAGATGTACATATTCTATAGAGTACACGTATAAAACATAAAAGTAAACGCATAATGAATTGAGAAATTCATTTTCAATGTGCATGTACTCTGTTTATTTTGCGTGTACTTTTGAAAAGTACACGCAAAATACACATAGTACACGCAACACAGGGCTTGTAGATGTACATATTCCAATCATTTATATATTATCCTAGTCCTTGATAAATCCTCGATAAATGATGTATACAGGAGGAAAAGTACAATGATGAAATACATATATCTAACATGGAAAAAGTGTGTTTTGGAATTAAAATGAGGAAAACAAATATATGATGAAATACATATTATGAAAAAGAAGAATGTGATTTCATCAGTCAATATGTCTACAAATTTATACATATGAGAACATAAAATACACAAGGACAAAAAGGTGATAATAGAATGTATACATACTTGTTAGTGCTGTTTGGAAGAATTTGATTTGGAATGTAAAATGTAGAACTTCAACGATTAAGGTTTGAAAGAAGAGAGTTAGGGTTTTGATCGAAGAGAGTTAGGGTTTTGATCGAAGAGAGTTTCTAGAGCTTCGATCAGGAGTATTTATATGTTGTTCTTGACCAAAATTTGATTGAGAAATAAATTCGTTTTGGGGTTTTGATCGAAGAGATTGTACGATTAAGGTTTTGATTCAAGAGAGAATACAGTATTTTTGGCGCTTCGATTTCTGAATAGTGCGTGTTTGTTTTAATTTCGGGGTATTTATATGTTAGACCTAATCGTTTAAAATTAGTTGGGCCGGATTTTTTCGTCCAAAATTGCTAGTCCAAGGACTAGACCGTTAAAGCCCCTAAAATAAAGACTTTGTAAGAACGATACTCTAAGATGAGAAAGAGCACTTCTACTGTGTCCGAAATTTTAAAATTTTGATTGAAATTACATATGGCACTGTATTATTGATAGATTCTTTGATCCTATTAACGTGGACTTATAAACCAATCAATAGAAATCCACCACCTAATTCCGTCCATCCACTTTTAGTAAAAAATTTAGTCTAAATAGCATTTTTGTAAGAGAAATTATTATTTTTCCTTTCTTTGATTAGAAGTTTAGGAGATAAAAAAAATATCTTTCTTTCTTTCTTATTGTTTGCTAATTGAAAAGAAAATAATTTTTTGAAAAGGAGAAAAAGTAAAATTTATTAAGAAAAAACTTCGTTTTCCTTATGTTTCTTTTCGATTTGGAAAGAAAGTTATGTATAAAAATGAATATAAAGTTTTTTAACAAATTTCTTTAATTTTCTTTAGTTCGAAACTTCCAAACGAGATAAGGTGTTTTCGTTCTCTCAAAAGAAGGAAATGAAATGCTTTTACTTCCTTTCCTTTAATTTCTCTACAAAATAAAACTCGCAAACATATCCTAAGATTCTACACAAAATAAAAGGAAATCGATGATGCACTATTTGTTTTATATCGCACATGAGATCTCTGCACACTTCATTTATTTTTTCTTTGGATAATTTATGTAACTAGAATATCGTTCAAGGGTGGGGACCAAATGCAGTTTCCTAACTCGTAAATCAAATTTTTTTTTACAGTTATTGTAAAAATTATTACATAAAAGCAACTTGGCAAAATCAGTAGGGAAAACAAAATTGTGCAAGCAATCATTTACGTTATATTTTTGCTTTTTTATCATCGATAATATACCAATAAGAGCAATACACAACTACACCTTACTAGAATAAAAAAAATGAGTTATTTGGGGTTAAAAGTTTCCCAAATTTAAAATAACAAGTTCAAGTTTGCCTATAAAACTAAGTTGAATTTTAGCTTCTTTTTTTTAATCTTCACAACTCACACACAACCTCCATTTTCACTTTCCCTTACATATGTTGTATTCTGCTCCTGTGGACATATGGACATTGTTGAACCACGTAAATATTGTTCTTGTGCGTGATTATGCATGTTTTATATTTTGCTCGACTTTATTTGTATTGGATGCAATCAGTGGGATTTTACCACCTACAATTGGCGTCGTTTGTGGAAAACGGTTTTTCTTTCTCAACTAAAAAATCCAACAAGCTCACATGTCTTATTTACTAAGTGAGAACACTATGTATCACGAAAGTCGTTAAATGACAAGAACGACCATTAGGCCCCTATGATCGGGTTTATGATCCAACCCAACTTGAGTCGTAATACTCCTAATTCTTATTATCATCCACACGAGGATTAAATGGGAGAGAGTAATTGACGACCACGATATACCCAAATATCCTGAATAGTGGATGCCTATAAGTAACGCCTTTGGCAGCAATAGGCAACCACCCGCCAGGCCTGCCTCCAACGTCGCCTAAAAAGGGTTGAGAATAGGGATAGCAACGGGTCGGGTATGGGACAGGTTTGTCAAAACCCAAACCCGCCCTGCGAAAAAAAAATAACGTGACCTGCGACGGGTTAAGATTTTAAATCTCGAACCCGTTTAAGTATAACCTCCTCAAACCCGCCCCCGCCCCCGCCCCGCGTGTTAAAACCAAAAATTTTAATTTTATTTTTTTTAAAAAAAGTTATTTTATTATATAATAAATAAAATAGTGACTTTATAAGCAAAAATAATGTCTCAAACAATATCAACTTAAAAGTCTCAAAGTAATTAAAATGCCTCAAATAACACAATTTAAAATGTTAAACTTTTAAGTCTCAAACAACATCAACTATGTCACCAAATAAGTCCCAAATAACATCAACTACCACAAAATAAGTTTCAAAGAATACAAGTCTCAAACAATATCAACTATTACAAAATAAGTCCCTAATATAGCAACTATTACACAAAAGTCTCAAATAGCTTGACTATCATCATTTTGCTTCTCATAGATCTCAAACCTGCAAAAAAAAAGGACAAAAACAAATCTCATAGATTTTATATGACTGTCAAATAGATAAAACAATTAACCAGTAACCAATAACAAATAACGAATAGATGAAACAATGAACCAATAACCTATAACAAATAGATAAAACAATGAACTAATAACCTATAACCTGTAACAAAAACCCACCCACTATTCATTTTTATGAACCAAAAAAATCGATGAACCAAATAGCTTGAACCAAGCAATATAAAACAATGAACCAACTTGGTTCATCAATTTTTAGTGGCTGAACCAATGAACCAAGCAGTATAAAACATAAACTTAACAATGAACCAACCTCCTAAGCTAATCGCTGCGTCGATGTTGCTCTCCAAACACCGGTGACTTTTGGTGTATAAGATCTGTCATATCGCTCCGTGCCACTAAAATCGTTGTATAAGATTCACTTTGTATCGTGTCGCTTTCGTTGTATAAGATCTGCCATGACTTCCGGTGTATAAGATCTAATCGTCGTGTTGCTGAACTCGTTATGGGGTGGGAGTGTTTGAGAGATGAGAACTTTTCGGCTAGTGGGGAGATGTTTTGTGGGGTGAGAGTGTTTGAGAGATCATGAGATATTTTGGGGAATGAAATTAGGTGTAGGTCTTATATATATATATATGTGTGTGTGTGTGTGTGTGGTGGGAGTGTAATTAGTTAAATATAAAAGGGGTATGGAAGTAAATTTAAGTTTTATACGGGGCAGGACGGGTTGAGTGTATTTTTATAAAAACCGAACCGTCCTGTTTAATAAATGTTTTTTTAAACCCAAACCCACCCCTATTATTTTAATCAAAATTTTAACCAACCCCATTAAGATCGGGTCGGGTCAAAAATCCTGCGGGTCTGGTTAAATTGTTATCCCTAGTTGAGAATGAGCTCCATAGAGACAAATGTAAACGTCAGGCTCATACCCCTAGCCCTCAAGTGAGTAAAACTCACAACCGATGAAGGAGTTCACGGCGCGATCAGGATTATTCCTACCAGAGGTGCTCGCTGGAAAAAAAAGGCCATCACAACAGCATGACAGAGAATGATCTTTTTAACATCATACGAAGGGAGATGAACGACCATCTGGCCCATCGAGGGGCCAGGACCACTAAGGAACTAGGCAGAATGGCCTTTAATAGACATATGAAATCTCCCTTCACAAGGTCGATCAAGGATTTTGAGCCTCACAAGAAGTTCGTCGCTCCTAGATTTAAAATCTACGATGGGAAAACTGTTCCCACTGACCATGTTGGCCAGTATCGACAGTCGATGACCCTATGAAGAAATAATAAGGCCCTCGTGTGTCATATTTATCCTTATAGTCTAGGGAATGTTGCATAAAAATGGTTTAAGAAATTACAACATCGATTGATTACCAGTTTCAAATACCTCGCAGAGGCCTTCACCGCAAGGTTCAGCACTAGTAACACCCATCTAAAAAGGATGGACTAAATCCTCATAATGAAGAAGAAACCCCAAGAAAACTTGTATGAATATGCTCAGTGCTATTGGAAAACCTGCAATGAGGTGGAAGACTACTCCGACCAAGTTGCAGTGATCTCATTTAAGCTTTGTCTACCTAACATCTCCATGTTGCACTAATCTTTTACCAAGAAAGAAGCTACCACTATTGAAGACCCGATGTCCCAGATCGAGAAATATGTTATGGTGGAAGATGTAGTAGCAGGCACACAACGTGATAATTGTCGGTCCAAGTTGATAACAAATAAAGATAAAGAGAATGCCCCCAATAAGGGGGCAAAGAGTATAATGGTGGATCCAAGGGCGATGACAAATCAAATCTAAGTACTGCCCATCGCGCCATCAATATTGTTTTTAAAGAACTTATCTACAAGATCTCGAACAAGATTAAGGACCAGCAATATTTTCAGTGGTCGAGGAAGATGGCAGGGGATCCATTAAAAAGAAACACGACCCTCAGATGTTCTCAGTCCAAGGAGCATTGGAAAAAAGTAGAGAATTACAAGTCACTCAAGTTGCATCTATAAGAACTAGCCCAAGTAGTCCATTTGGATAACTACTTGGAGAAAAAATAAGGTCAAGGGTCCCACTAGACAACGTCCCAAACGATGAAGAAATGGGGCATGAGTTCGTAGTTATTCGGGGAGCCTTAAGCCCCAACTAGATCTAAAGTAATGCCTTTAAGATGGAGAGGCTTTCCAGATTAATCCTGACAGACCTACTATTAACAAACATCATCGTCCAGAAGAGATGGACTACAGTAAGCATATCATTTTCACTGAAGAAGACCTGGTCAGAATTAGAACCCCACGTCCCGACGCACTAGTAATAACACTCGGGATTGCATATTAGGATTTGGATAAGCTAACAGTGGACCAAGGGGAGTTCTTTAGAGGTAATGTACCTCAAGTTGTTCAACTATCTTAACTTTAAAATGGAAGATTTAAAGGAGGTGGCCATCCCTTTTGTTATCTTCACAAGAAGAATGATGAAAAATCATGATGCTCGTACGAACAGGTGGCACATCAAAGTTGATTGAGTTCCTAATATTGAATATGACTTATCGTACAATGACATTTCGGGATGAGGATAGTTTCACGCGATGAAGGAAGTCCTATTCACCTATCATCAAAATCTTAAATACAATACTGACTAGTGGTATAGTGATACATGGGAATCAAGCTTCCATTGGACAATGCTTTATCGATGCCATCACACCTAAATAAGATAAGACGAAGGAAAAGGTGGAGAGTACGATATGAGCTACCCCTCCAAATGGAAGCTAAAGTATTGAAGATCGGCGGAAGAAGACACGAGGGTGGCCCCCACATACAGAGTCATAGAACCGCTGCAAAAGGTTATATTAGATGACTATCACTCGAAAAATAAGTTATTAATCATCAGTTAGCTCGCCATTTAGAGCAAAACTCTCTTTCTTATCTTTATATCCATTAATAATTGCATCATAAAAAAAATTGGGTTAAACACCATTCACGGATCCTACAAAAAATCATAATAAAATAAGTGAACATGCCATGTCAGAGAGGGGACACCAAAATATAAACACTCAGTCGGGTTCCTAACACCGAATTCCAAGTATTATTGGGTAACACCTGACGAATAATTTCACAATGTGAAAGAGTTTAATTCGAAGCAGGGTATGCAGAACAATGACATGGATTCATTACCTGCGTACCAATTATTTACAATAAGAATCGTGGTGTAGAAGCCGAAGTATATTATTGAATATTTATGCTAAACAATTCGGTTCGACATAACTATCACGATTTAGGAGAAATAAATCGTTATCTCTATGTCGAATAAAAAAAATTATATATATATATATATATATATATATATATATATATATATATATATATATGTAACTCCCCGTATTTTTTAGGATTGAAATAATTATGGAATTTATTATTAATGTTGGATTAATTAAATTAAAATGTGAGAATTAATTATTAATCCAGATTAAAATTGAATATTTACTAGCGTGATGAGAAGTTAGTAATTATTAATATTACAGTGAGAATAAATAATATGGAATGACGATTTTATATAACTTGTTGTGAGAGAGAAATACGGCAGTTTGGTATATTAAGTCGGGACACGCGTGTGAGTCGTGTCAGGACTAAATAAGTGGAATAAAAAAGGTAAATTATTTTAAGTAACTCGTATGATCATTTCGAGTGCGACGTTGACTCCGGAGGGGTCGAGATAGTCAGAAAACTCTACCCGGGTATTCTATTTGGACTCTGGGATATTTATAGGCCAAGCCTGCACCCGGTAGGGGTAGTTTTGTAATTTTGATTTTTTGAGGAATTAAATGGACGAAATTTGAAGAAATATTATATCAGCTAATTGGGGACAATTAGGGTTAGGATACACCAAAATCAAGAGAGAGCCACAGTGGGTGAGGGAGGACAACTTTCAAAGGAAGAGAGTCAATTTACACCACCTTGCACAACCACCACCACCATCGTGTAGATCGCAACGCGAGGATGTGTTAGTGTTAGTGTTAGTGTTAGTGTATATATATACATAATCTTAATAGCCTACAAATATCACATTGTAAGTATAACACAAGTTTACATATATATCCACCACTATTATATATATATGTGTGTGTGTGTGTGTGCTTATGGTATATCTATAATGAGATAATTGCAGACTATTAAGATAGTGAAATCTTCAATAACGTAATAGTAAATACTTAACTTTAGTGTGATAACACTTATTTAAAATGATAAATATTGAGACCAAATACGGAATACTACTACGAGGGGTAACTAGAAGGACAATCCTTTTTCCTAGTTAAGAGTGTGTCAGATGGCTAGGTTGGATTAGATGTACGTTAGGCGTGCACACTAGTTGAGAGGTGAGAATATCATATGAGAGTTCGAACTAACATGCATATAATACTTGTTTTGATGCAGTTTTAAATACTTGCTAATAAATCTTTCTAAAACATCAGGCTCTGACCCGTCTCTTGCATTTCTTCTCTATTTTGCTCTCTCTCTCTCTCTCTCTCTCTCTCTCTCTCTCTCTCTCTATATATATATATATATATATATATATATATATATATATATATATATGTACAGGTGCCCAGCCACAGGGACACCGGTTCTAGATACTTGGATGTGTTGTTGAGCTGCAGTTGTAGTGGAAGTTGCGGGTCATTGAGATTAGATGCTTCTCTCATTTCATTCAGTTCCTAGTTCAGATATTTCAGTTCGGGCATGTGTCGCCCATTCTCATTAGCGGGGTTGTACTCAGTTCCTTTGTAGTCATTTTCAGTTGGATTAAGTATTCATTATGGTTTAGTTTGTGACTTTGAACTGGAAGGTTTTATCCAGTCTTAATTATTCAGTATTTGATTCAGTCAGTATTCATTTATTGTGTATGGTTTATAATTCAATGTTTAGAAATTAATTGAATTACTTGACTTCAAATTAAGTTGGAAAAAGTGGTTTGACACTAACTTAATTAAATGTTAGGTAATTAATTGGATTTAAGTTTTCGACAGTGATGTTAAGACTGAACCAACCGAACATTCTGTTATAAATTTTATAAAGGATTGATCACCCGATATTTAATTGGGCGGGGTGTCACAGGTGGTATCAGAGCATCAGGTTCTAGAGTCTTTTAGGATATGTACGGCTTATTACGTTTCAGCTTAGCATTCTTTGATGTAGAGCCTTATTCTAGGATTGTTGTATTTCACTGCGTATGCGATTCACGTACTCCTGCGATTTAGTTTAGTGAATCCAATTCATATGCGAGAGTGATTGGAGTTTTTAATCCGAATAATATGGGACGACCAGCGTAGGCTGTTAGCGGGACTGCAGGAGAAGGAAAACAATTGAAAATTGTGAAGCATTCGGGGAACGGTGATCGCGATAGAAGTCACCAATATTAATATCTAAGTGTGATGGGCCAATGGAGGGAGTTAATCTAAAGGCAATAATGTAAAGTAGAGTGCAGTGACACTCATAATTTTAAATTCATAAGAAATTTTTTATAGCTCATAGAAACATCAAAGAGTAAGAATAGTCAATCAAACCGAGATATTGGGTATGGGTTAACCGTTTAAAATTTTCCATCCACTGGTCAGACAGAGATACGGAAGAGATGTTGAACTTATCACCAGTAGGTCGGGTAGAGACCGACCGTAAATGATGAGTTAACTTGGTAAGCGAACTTCGTAACCGAAGTAGGGGTCACGAAAGATAAAAGGGTCCAGAAGTTGAAAATGGACTCATGGATAGAATACCCTAGCGTGAATGGGAGGTGCGACTAAGGTGACTAGTGTCAATGTCATCAAAGTATATGTTTACTAGAATATGTCAACGCCCCAGAAGAAAGGGAGCCAGTCGAGTTATGATACCTAGCCGGAGGGCAAGGTTGAATTCAATAGTGTTAGTAGAACATCACCAGAAGGTATACCCAGTGGGGGGGGGGGGGGAACCTATTTAAATGATATAATTAAATCTTAACGCAATGGTGATGGATTAAGCCAAGACCAGTGGGTCGACCATGTGTTCCATATGCCCTGTAGAGCGCAAGGAACAACGAAAATAACAAACTGGGAGTTAAGATTGCCAGGTCCGAGAGAAGACATCCCAACAAGGCCGGGAGGACTGGTGAAAGGGAAATTTCCCTGCATGTAGAGATAAGGGTTACCAGTATTGAATGTGTCCATGTGAGATGTGAAATTGATAGTATCGGGAACAATAAACTGTGCCTGTAAGCCATACCAGTTGGAGAAGTAAAATATCCAGTGTCGGAATCGGGCCAAGAGAATTGGACCCAGGAACTAGTAACCTGAGAGTAGTAGGTATAGGAAGGACTAGCGTATGTAACACCCCGTATTTTTATACATTTAATATTTAATTAATTTGGAAATTTAAAATTACTTGCGTGTCGTAATTTTAATTGAATTAAGTATGGAAAATATATTTAAATATTAATCGGGGAGTGAATGGTTAATATTTAGGGAAATTTATTTACTAAGTGAATAGTAATAATTTATTTACGTCATTTCGGGTATTAATGACGGGGTATGTACTTATCTCAACCGGGAGTCGGTATAGACTAACTTTGGGTGTGAGATAAGGATTTTTATAAATTAATTTGAATACCAATTCTGAGTGTACGGTTGAGTCCAGATGGGTCGAGATAGTCGTAAAAGTATACCCGATGATAGTAAACGGGTCACGGTACGTTTTTAGGCATAGTCGGGCCCACACAGGGGTAATTGGGTCACTTGGGCTTGGCCCATTAGGCCAAAAATGCGATTTAGCCTAATTACCTAATTAAGAGAAAAGGGAAACGACTTATTAAAGTTTAGGAAAACCTAAGAGGCAGTTAAAGACAAATTGGGGGATAAAGGAAGAGCCAAAGAGTAAGGATTTCATCTTCAACCTTGGGAATTCACAACCTCAAATCAGACCCTACGAATCATAAGGCAAGTGGTTAGCTTGCTGTAGCATTTAATTTTCATTTTGATTCATATTTATGTGATGTGATAAAATTAAAATTCGTTTTGGGATTTAAAGGGTACAAACATGGGTTTTTTGTAAACCAATACTCTGATTTCGAAATTGTATAGAAATTCATATATAATCTGAGATTAGTATGTATGTCTGGCATGATACGTAACCCGGATGAATTAGAAACGAATTTGAGATGAGGATTTGATGTTTAAATGGGTTAAAGATTAAAAACGAATTTATACCCAATTTATGAAAACATTAGAGAACATAAATTAAAAGGTCTTTGTGGGTTCTATGGGGGTTCCTTATGAGGTTTCTGGTGTAGTTTATTGATGAGAAGGCTTGGATTTGACAATAGAAGGAGTTAGGGTTTTAAGCGTTTCGTCCATGGCTGAAACAGCAAGCCGGAGAAGGTGATGACATGTATGATCGATCGATCGAGGGTTGGGGATCAATCGATCGATGGTCGGCAGTTTTTGGCAGATCGACCAGTTTTTATATATAAGAGAGATTTACTTAAAAATTCCTTCCATGCCTAATTTAATGAGAAATAAATATAGGATTTTCGATCTAATTAATTATGAGGGAAAAATTAATTAGGATTTGGAGGAAATTTATGTGTGTCACACAATGGTTAAATTTTGGGAATAATATTTCAAAATAATTAAACACGGATTGAGTGGGCGAGTCCGGGGTTATTGGTTGAGCGATACCAAGACATTAAATTTATTTAGAATGAAGGCTAAATAATTTGGAGTCGGGAATTTAGACTCGGGTAATGTTTTATTTCGGGCCACGAGAGTGAGTCCAAATATATTGGTTCGAACGACACCAAAAATAATTTAATTAATTAATGTGTAAATTAATTAATAATTAGAGTTGGACCATAAACTCATAATAACCTGAATAGGCTTGTGTTACGGACTTAGTAAACGGTATAGCCGGGATAGTTCATTTTTATTTATATATATACCGTGTGCGATAGTGTATATATATTGTGTGTGCATTAATATCAGTGGTTAGATATTATTATTTTAATACTCTAGTGCTATAGGGGGAGGTTGTGCGTAGTGGATGAATCCCCTAGCTTGAGGAGTAGGGCGAGTTTATTCCCAGGTCATTGCGTCCGTTATATGGGTGAAGGGCATCTCACTTTCAGGGAAGGAATATAAACGCCTCCAATTGTATGTTTTAACCAAGTTAGTGAGCTATTCTAACTTGGGGTATCTAGGTTATGTGAATATACCTAGTGGGATAGCACTTTAGGGAATATACATCCGGTGAGTTATTACTCGGGAGGATGCCCATTATTAATTATTATTTCAGCATGTTTGAGAATGTTGTAATATGGCTATACGTATATAATGAGGTAAATAATTATATACGGGTAAGATTAATACAAGTTGTGAATTGTATTATATATAATAGGTGTGAAAGTGATGTGAATTTAAAAAGGGAAATGATTAATTAAGTTAATGTTGATAATAACTTAGAAATCATAATTTTGGTACACTCGGTTAGAGTAGGGTGGTTTCAAGGGGTTATATGAATTATCTAGTCATGAGATAAATAACTAGGTAGATTAATTAAGGCGCTAGTAGTGCACATTAGAGAAGGGGTGAGGATGTTCTCAAGGGAGTGCGACACTAACTAAAATATGGAGAGCATGCATATTCACTTATTACTGCAAGTTAATCATTTGTTAAATCTTTTCCAAATATTTTGGGTAGTAACCCTTGCTATAAAAACTTTTATAAACCTTTTAGGTGTCCAGCCACAGGGACGACAGGCTTGACTCATTTCAGGTAACCAGTGCTGCAGCATATGTGGATGTTGTGGGAGTTTGATAGGCGCCTCATTCCTTTTATTTCTAGTGTAGAAATTTCCTATAAGTTATTCGAGCATGTTGCTCACTGTTTCATTCAGTACTTATGACAGACTTGTTGAGATTTATTTGCTTGTCTTTATTTCTGTTAGATTTTGAACCAATGGTTTATTTTGGTCAGTTAATTAATTTTGAATAGTTGAATTCAGTTAATTATGATCGTCGTATTATTTTATTTTCCTCATGAGTATTTCATTTAAGTTAATGAAAGATAAAATTGAAACCAGTCTAATTTTCTCACTTAGGTGGTTAGTAATTAAAAAGGCGACAGTGATGCTAAGAATGAATCAAATGAGAAACTTGTTCTAATTTAATTTAGGACCGATCACCCGGGGTTAATTAGGCGGGGTATCACAGATGGTATCAGAGCACCAGGTTCTAGTGTCCTTAGGATCTGTGCAGCCTACTACATTTCAGCGTAGCGTTCGGTTGATGTAGAGCCATATTATTAGGACCGTTGATTGATTTTTCGCTTCTGAGTTATCGTATTTCTGCTATTAGATATTTTTGTATAAATTGTGTACTTATACGATTCAATCTATTTTCAGATGCCACCAAAGAGGCGGAGAGCGGAGAGGATTGAGGCTAGGGATGAGTTAAGGGAGGCTCGTCAGGAGCCACGGGTACCCCCCCCCCCCCCCCCCGAGTTGATCTCCACTACTCAGGTGGCCATGATAGTGGCCCAGGCAGTTGAGAAAGTAATGAGGGCTATGGCAGCCCATTTTCCTCAGCCCCAGGCACCACCTCCCATGGCCCCAGCAGTTCAGGCTCCAGTGGGACCACCGTCTTGGCAGAGAGTTAGGGAGACCTTTCAGAAGGGTCACCCACCCGAGTTTCGGGGTAGCACCGATGTGGTAGAGGCTTGTGACTGGAAGAAGAATATTCAGCGCCATCTGCGCATGCTGGAGTGTACTAATGTTCAGAAACAAATGCTTGCTACCTTTCGTCTATTTGGGGCAGCCTTATAGTGGTGGGAGTCAGTTACCACCGCGGAAGAGAGGGATTTGTTGACGATATCCTAGTTCTGGGTGGGATTTGACCGCAAATACTTCCCACCAGCAGTAGAGGCTGAGATGAGGAAGAAGTTCAGTGAGTTAGTGCAGGGTGATCGGTCAATGGAAGATTATGAGGAAGAGCTCACACGTTTGGCCAACTTTGTGCCAAATGAGGTGAGAGATGAGGAGCGAAAGAAGTCGAGGTTCATAGATGGATTGGCCTGGAGGATCAGGCATCATTTGATTGGAAATCCGGTGTTAGTGACTTATACAGATGTCGTTAATACCGCCCTCATACATTGCCAGGATCATATCTTCCATGCGAAGGGGAGTAAGAGAGTAGGGGAGCCGAGCCAGCAGGGCAAAACAGTTACTGGTGGTGACACGAGTGATACTCAGCAGCAGACTAGCAGTTAGCAGGGGAATCAGGCTAAGAAATTTAGGCCTGGTGGATTTCGACCGGGAGGACAGGGGTTTAGGCAGGGGAAGCCAGGCCCAAATCAACAGCAGCAGGCTCCTCAGGGCCGTCAGGGCCAAGGGAACAATGGAGGAGGCCAACAGGGCCAACCACGTCAGGGCCAACAGGGCCAACGCCAGGGGGACGATCAGAAATGCTATTTTTTCTATGGCCAGCTAGGACACTTCAAGAGGGAGTGCCCACAGAGGGGCAGAGGTCATCAGCAGGGTGACTAACAGGGGGAATAGGGGCAAATGCATCCAGCAGCACCAGTTCCACCCGCCCCACAACAGTAGGGGCAGATGCACTACGGGCGTGTGTATAACGTCCGGGATGTTCCCAATCCTCCAGCACAGCAGGCAGCGCCAGCAATTGAGGGTATGTTTCTCATTCATGGTCATGAGGGTAGTATTCTTTTTAACATGGGAGCATCGCATTCATTCATTAAATTTAATTTTGCTAAATGGGTCGGATTACTAGAGACCGCGGGTAGTCTTCGTATGTGTGTAGAGTCACCAGTGGGCAGCGGGGCTTTGATTCACTCGATTTGTCGGGGGGTGGACATTTTAATTGGAAGGCTTAGTTTAGAAGCAGATCTCTTAGTGTTAGATATGGAGGGTTACGATATCATCCTGGGTATGGATTGGTTGGCAGGTTATCGGGCAACTGTGGATTGTTAACAGAGGACAATCGTGTTCTCCATTATAGGACAGGAGATATTCCTAATAGAGATGCCGCTACCGGAGGGAGGATCGCGCACCCACTTGTATTACATCGAGGAGGAAACCTCACAGGAGGTGGTGGTTCCGTTGGACTCAATCCCAGTAGCGAGGGGCTTTGAGGATGTCTTCCAGGAAATACCAGGGTTACCACCCAATAGGGAAATCGAATTTGTAATCGATTTAGCACTGGGGATGAGGCCGATTGCTTGACCACCTTACCGTATGGCCCCTTCAGAGATGCGTGAGTTGAGAGAGTAGATTCAGCAGTTCCTGGGTTAGGGTTTCATTCGATGGAGTACATGGCCATGGGGTGCACTGGTGTTGTTTGTAAAGAAGCAGGATGGTTCACTTCGATTGTGCGTGGACTACAGGGAGTTGAACAAGGTGACGATACAAAATAAGTATCCGTTACCTAGGATCGATGATCTTTTTTACCAATTGAGAGGTGCATCTTACTTCTCCAAGATAGATTTGAGGTCAGAGTATCATCAGCTACGCATTCGAGAGGAGGATATTTCTAAGACTGCTTTCCTATCACGGTATGGATCTTTCGAGTTCAGGGTGATGCCATTTGGGCTCACCAATGCACCAGCAGTGTTCATGGACCTCATAAATAGTATTTTTAGGGATTATCTCTATCAATTTGTCATCGTGTTCATCGATGACATCCTGATCTACTCGCGCACCGGAGAGGAGCACACAGAGCATCTGCGTATGATTCTACAGACACTGCAGGATCATCAGCTCTATGCTAAATTCGGGAAGTGTTGATTTTGGCTGCGAGAGGTACAATTTCTTAGCCACGTGGTGTTAGACCGGGGTATTGCGATGAATCCGAGTAAGGTGTCGACGGTGAGGGAATGAGGACAGCCCACGACACTGACCGAGGTGCGTAGTTTTCTGGGATTGGCCGGGTATTACAGGTGATTCATTAAAGGATTCTCAGAGATTGTGGGCCCTTTGACGAATCTGACTCGAAAATGGGTGTCTTTCACTTGGAGTGATCATTATCAATTAGCTTTCGATGAGCTAAAGGACAAGTTGACATCTGCACTCGTACTTGCTTTGCCAAAGGGAGGACTAGAATATCGGGTTTACACTGATGCATCCTTACAGGGACTTGGGAGTGTGCTTCAGCAGGAAGAAAGGGCTATAGTGTATGCATCCAGAAAGCTAAAGACCCATGATAGGAATTACCCCACTCACGACCTGGAGCTAGCAACGGTCGTTTTTGCTTTGAGGATATGGAGACATTATCTTCTAAGAGGGAAGTTCACTTTATTCACGGATCACAAATCACTTTAGTATCTTTTCACACAGAAGGATCTGAATATGAGGCATAGGCGGTGGCTAGAATTCGTGAAAGACTACCAGTTTGATATTCAGTATCATCCCGGTAAGGCTAATATGGTAGCAGACACATTGAGTCGGAGACCGACTAGGGAGATATAAGAAGTTTGGAAAGCAAAATAGAGAGAGCTTCTATATGAGGATGATGTAGCCAAGGCCTGTATGTCACCATTATCCATCACACCTGAGATCATTATGCGGGTTGTGAGGGCTCAGGCGAAGGATCAGATTTGTTGGGATAGGGTGAGACAGTGTTAGTTGAGAGAGTAGAGGGTTACTCGATCAGCTCGGAAGGAGGCCTATGCCTTAATGGGAGGTTAATTGTGCCAGGGGTGAGGAGTTGAGGCACGTTGTTATGACAGAGTCCCATGGTTCGAGATTTTCGGTACATCCCGACGGGAATAAAATGTACCAGGATATGAGGAGACAATATTGGTTGAAAGGAATGAGACGGGATATAGCAGAGTTTGTTTCGAAGTGTGCCACGTGTCAGCTTGTGAAAGTTAACCATCAGAGACCATCAGGGATGCTACAGCCGCTAGAGATTCCCGTATGGAAGTGGGAGAACATCTCAATGGACTTCATTACAGGGTTACCTGCATCATAGAGGGGTCACAATTCCATATGGGTCATTGTGGATCAGTTAACCAAGGTGGCCCACTTCATGCTCGTCCGCACGGACTTTGAGACAATGCGTTATGCACAGCTATTCACAGCGGAGATTGTTAAGCTGCACGGGGTGTCGATAAATATTGTGTCTGACAGAGATAAAAATTTTGTGGCCCATTTTTGGCAGAGCTTCCAGGAGGTCATGGGCACGAAGTTACGTTTGAGCACAGCCTATCACCCACAGACCGACGGGCAGATTGAGAAAGTCAATCAGATGCTGGAAGATATGCTCAGAATGTGCATATTAGACTTTGGGGGAAGTTGGGAGAAATACCTTCCTTTGATAGAGTTCGCGTATAACAACTCTTATCAATTCACGATTGGCATGGCACCGTTCGAGGCACTGTACGGGAGACCTTGTCGTTCAATGACTTGTTGGTTAGAGGTGGGAGACAACAAGCTATTGGGGCCGGAGATTGTCCAGGAGACATCTGCCAAGATAGAGTTGATCCGAGGGCGGATTCAGATAGCTCGGGATAGACAGAAGAGTTATGTGAATGCTTCACGGAGACATGTGGAGTTAGAAGTTGGGGATCGGGTATTGGTCCGAGTGTCCCCTATGAAAGGGGTGATGAGGTTCGAAAATAAGGGTAAGTTAGCACCGAGGTACGTGGGACCTTTCCCTATTATTGAGAGGGTGGGACCGGTAGTATATAGACTGGGATTATCGAAACATCTTCAGCGAATACACGACGTGTTTCACGTGGCATCGCTGAAGAAATATCGAAGGAGTGAGAGGGCCTTCTGGCACATTCCACTCGAGGAAATTGATTTACAGCCAGACATCTCGTATGAGGAGAGACCGGTGGCTATTCAGGACCGTAGTGAGCGGAAGTTATAATTCAAGGTGGTTCCACTAGTTAGAGTACAGTGGGGTCACCATAACATTGACGAGTCTGCCTGGAGCGGGAGGAGGATATGCGGGCGCAATATCCAGAGCTTTTCACCACAGGTACGAACTAATTTCGGAGATGAAATTCCTTTGTAAGGAGGGGAGTATGTAACACCCCGTATTTTTGTACATTTAATATTTAATTAAATCGAGAATTTAAAATTACTTGTGTGTCGTAATTTTAATTGAATTAAGTATGGAAAAATATATTTAAATATTAATCGGGGAATGAATGGTTAATATTTAGAAAATTTTATTTACTAAGTGAATAGTAATAATTTATTTATGTCATTTCGGTATTAATGGCGGGCCATGTACTTATCTCAATCGGGAGTCGGTATAGACTAACTTTGGGTGTGAGATAAGGATTTTTATAAATTAATTCGGATACCAATTCTGAGTGTATGGTTGAGTCCGAATGGGCCGAGATAGTCGTAAAAGTGTACTCGGGGTAGTAAACGGATCACGGGACGTTTTTAGGCATAGCCGGTCCCACACGGGGGTAATTGGGTCACTTGGGCTTGGCCCATTAGGCCAAAAATGGTATTTAGCCTAATTACCTAATTAAGAGAAAAGGAAAATGGCTGATTAAAGTTCAGGAAAACCTAAGAGGCAATTAAAGACAACTTGGGGGACAAAGGAAGAGCTAAAGAGTAAGGATTTCATCTTCAACCATGGGAATTCACAACCTCAAATCAAACCCTACGAATCATAAGGCAAGTGGTTAACTTGCTGTAGCATTTAATTTGCGTTTTGATTCATATTTATGAGATGTGAGAAAATTAAAATTCATTTTGGGATTTAAAGGGTACAAACATGGGGTTTTTGTAAACCAATACTCTAATTTCTAAATTGTGTAGAAATTCATATATAATCTGAGATTAGTATGTATGTCTGGCATGATGCATAACTCGGATGAATTAGAAACGAATTTGAGATGAGGATTTGATGTTTAAATGGGTTAAAGATTAAAAACGGATTTATACCCAATTTATGAAAACATTAGAGAACATAAATTAAAAGGTGTTTGTGGGTTATATGGGGGTTCCTTATGAGGTTTTTGGTGTAGTTTATTGATGAGAAGGCTTATATTTGACAGTAGAAGGAGTTAGGGTTTTAAGCATTTCGTCCATGGTTGAAATAGCAAGCCGGAGAATATGATGACATGTACGATCGATCGATCGAGGGTTGGGGATCGATCGATCGATGGTCGGTAGTTTTTGGCTGATGGACCAGTTTTTATATACAAGGGAGATTTACTTAAAAATTCCTTCCATGCCTTATTTACTGAGAAATAAATATAGGATTTTCAATCTAATTAATTACGAGGGAAAAATTAATTAGGATTTGGAGAAAATTTATGTGTGTCACACCATTATTAAATTTTGGGAATAATATTTCAAAATAATTAAATACGGATTGAGTGGGAAAGTCTGGGGTTATTGGTTGAGCGATACCAAGACGTTAAATTTATTTAGAATGAAATCTAAATAATTTGGAGCGGAGTATTATTTTATTTCGGGCCACGAGAGCGAGTCCAGATATATTGGTTGGAACGACACCAAAAATAATTTAATTAATTAATGTGTAATTTAATTAATAATTAGAGTTGGACTATAAACTCATAATAACCTGAATAGGCTTGTGTTACGGACTTAGTGCACGGTATAGCCGGAATAGTTCATTTTATTTATATATATATACGGTGAGCGATAGTATATATATATATATATTGTGTGTGCATTAATATCAGTGGTTAGATATTATTATTTTATACTCTAGTGCTATAGGGGGAGGTTGTGCGTAGTGGATGAATCCCCTAGCTCGAGGAGTAGGGCGAGTATATTTCCAGGTCATTACGTCCGTTATATGGGTGAGGGGCATCTCACTTTCAGGGAAGGAATATGACCGCCTCCAATTGTATGTTTTAACCAAGTTAGTGAGCTATTCTAACTTGGGGTATCTAGGTTATGTGAATATACCTAGTGGGATAGCACTTTAGAGAATATACATCCGGTGAGTTATTACTCGGGAGGATGCCTATTATTAATTATTCTTTCAGCATGTTTGAGAATGTTGTAATACGGCTCTACGTATATAATGAGGTAAATAATTATATACAAGTAAGATTAATACAAGCTGTGAATTGTATTATATATAATATGAGTGAAAGTGATGTGAATTTAAAAAGGGAAATGATTAATTAAGTTAATGTTGATAATAACTTAGAAATCATAATTTTGGTACACTCGGTAAGAGAAGGGTTGTTGCAAGGGGTTATATGAATTATCTAGTCATGAGGTAAATAACTAGGTAAATTAATGAAGGCGTTAGTAGTGCACATTAGAGAAGGGGTGAGGATGTTCTCAAGGGAGTGAGACACTAACTAAAATATGGAGAGCATGCATATTCACTTATTACTACAAGTTAATCATTTGTTAAATCTTTTCCAAATGTTTTGGGTACTAACCCTTGCTATAAAAACTTTTAAACACAGGGACGTCAGGCTTGACTCATTCTAGGTAACCGTTGTTGCAGCATATGTGGATGTTGTGGGAGTTTGATAGGCGCCTCATTCCTTTCATTTCTAGTGTAGAAATTTTCTATCAGTTATTCGAGCATGTTGCTCACTGTTTCATTCAGTACTTATAATAGACTTATTGAGATATATTTGCTTATCTTTACTTTTGTTGGATTTTGAATCGATGGTATATTCGGTCAGTTAATTAATTGTGAACGGTTGAATTCAGTTAATTGTTAATGTCATATTATTTTATTTTCCGCATAAGTATTTCATTTAAGTTAATGAAAGATAAAATTGACTCCAATTTAATTTTCTCACTTAGGTGGTTAGTAATTAAAAAGGCGACAGTGATGCTAAGAATGAACCAAATGAGAAGCTTGTTCTAATTTAATTTTGGACTAATCACTCGGGGTTAATTAGGTGGGGTGTCACAGCGTAGTCCTCAATAACTGTAGCATATCGTATTTCGGGGTCGACGAGGTCCAGGATATAAAGGGAAGGCCAGTAAGGCCATATTTGAGGCCTAGAGATATGGGGCTAATGTATCAATGTCGGGCGGGTAAGCCGTAAAACAAAATAATGTACCCACCACGAGGAAAGGAAAAACTAATGAGTGGAATCCAAAAGGTATAAGGATTGTAGATAATTATGGGTCGCAAAAAGTGCGTGTGCGAACCCTTCGATCAGGCTAGACTGGTGAAGCCTTGTTTCATCCTTGTGAATAAATGATGAGTTCAAGTGACATGGGTGTGT
The DNA here is from genome assembly GCA_949130495.1 of Sambucus nigra. Taxonomy (NCBI): domain Eukaryota; kingdom Viridiplantae; phylum Streptophyta; class Magnoliopsida; order Dipsacales; family Adoxaceae; genus Sambucus; species Sambucus nigra. The sequence goes on along the minus strand of OX422210.1, from coordinate 621,806,574 downwards.
CACATCATATGTGAATAGTTAACACTAAGAACTCGAGTGTGCATCCGGTTTAGTGGGTACGCTGTAGATAACAACCTTATTATGTAGGTGACTACCATTTGGGTAGCGAGACTTTTTGTACCATCTGCGGGGAGGAGCAAGTCTGGTCACTAAGAGAAATTTGTATATGGTATTATGTTACGATTCATGCTCCTTTGAGCTTTATGATAGTAGAGCATATTATTATTATATTGTATGGTTACTGGTTACCGAGGGTTTGAACGGTAGTAAATTATGTTATAAGACTATCGTACTAAAAATTTAAAAATTTAAAAATATGGTTTTAACGAGGCATTACCTGAAAGACGATTGAGCATGCATATGTGTTGTATTATATTGTAGACTCCTGTGAGTATGTTGTCTTACTATGTTGATTTGGGTGAGTGGGGATGTTTTACTGATGTGATTCAGGGTATATTGACTTATTATAGAGAGGAGAGGTGTAGCTCCTTAATCATATAGCGCTAATAACTTGTGATAGTGAGAGTGCCGCGTCGTATTCCGTCTTTAGTGGCCTGAGAGTGGACGAGTAGACTTTTTATGTTCGTAGATGGGAAATCAGGGATATATGTTATGGATTGAGGACTTAACAGATCTCAACGACTAACAGTGTTAGGTAGTAGTGTATCGGGGAGGTTTCTTGTTTGGATTTCACTTTGCGACACATCCCACGCATGAAACTTAGCGAACGTTGGAAGTTGGGAGAAGTTTAACTTTAATACATGGATTTAATATCGTAATGATTACCCGTATACGTAGTTATAACTGTAAGATAATGGTTATATTACAAACTAAGGCCGATAAAGCCGTATAAGATTAATATGTGATAATGTCACCAATCGTTGACACCACAAGCAGGCCGGTGGGACAACCTAAGATATTATTAGGTGAAAAAGGTAGGGTGGTTGAGTAGAACCTTACCATATAGCCATGCAAGTATGTGGGGCATAATTTTATATCTATATAACATGTCTAGTACGGTGGTGCTATAATGCACAAATAATAGGGCGTATGGGCGTCCTAGATATTTGGGTAATAAATTTTTCTTCCTTAAGTGAAAGATTGTGACACAATGCGTATTTTGGAGGTAACGGAATGTAGACGTTTTGACTTCAGGACTTAGCTGTTTAATGGTTTAGGTCAGTTAGTACCGTTAATTCCCAAATTTTCCACGAGGATGGTATAGGAAGAATTCGATAAAGTTTAACTCGGGAAAGGTTGAGACTTACTTGATAGGACATGGAGAGAACATGTTTCATGAGAATCTGAAGCTTAAAGAGAAGGGGAAGGACTTGCGACATACAGTGATAACACTATCGCCTGAGCCATAGATGTGGATGTGGTTGTAAGATAGTTAAAATGCGTGTAGGAGGGGCTTAATGATAAGCCTCTCATTAAATTATTAAATGAGATTAGAGATGATTAATATTGACAAAAGTCCATGTGTTTATGCGACTGAGGTATTTTTATGCGCGTTGGACATATTACGCGTATTTGTGTATTATTTACATATTAACTAGAAAATATTCTAGTATTGAGAGTTTTGACATATGTTATGTGACACATGCCACTTAAAAAAGTACATGTGTCACCACGGGTTAATTGACATGTGGCGACCCACTTGGGTGGGTTTTGCTATAAATAAGCCCTACCCCCATACATTTGAGAGAGATCTTCTTGGAAGAGGAGGGTGATTTTCTTATCTTATGAGGTTTTAGAGAGATTTTTGAGATGAGTTCTTTGAGAAGAGTGGCAACACCTCCCATCTCTCAAAAAAACCACCACAATGAGTTTTCCGGCGAATAGTACGAACCCACGAACTACGCTGACTTTGATTCCGAGCATAATGGATACGTAAGCGCAACCGAAGTTGCTCAAGTCAAACACGTGCTAAAATCGAGTATTTCCCCTAAATTAGACTACTCTCTTACATTTGGCGACTCTGCTGGGGAGGTATTCGTGATTTCTATCGTGTAACGCCTCGTTCGCTCTCGAAAAAAGTGGATGGAGACGGAGAAAAGAGGTCGACAACACAACTTCTGCTCAAACATTTAAAAAAAAATATGCAGCTTTATCTCAGATAAGTATTATATTTTCGTACTTATAATATCTCATGCTTTGCATCAAAATTCCATAATATTTTATATATGAGCATCGGTTATGATATCTGTCGCAAAACAAATGGATTCCCTTCATAATGAAAAATTGTTTGACATATATATCTTTACCTGAGATTTTATATTTGGTGTTTTACAAAAATAAAAGAACACGATCAAATATAGTTTTAAATGTGTTTGTGTTAGATAAATACCTACTGATGGAGGTAGTAGAAGCGTGTTAATGGATACCAAAGAAAAATGCTAGTGCCTCAAATTACGGATTGGGTACAAATGTATTATGTCCACATTAATTGATTGGATTGTTGCATGATAGAACTTTGATTAAAATATTAGCACAATAATATATCCATCAAATAAATATCTTGATATCTGACAAAAATACAACAAACAGTGTCAAGACAGGCCATTGCGTGCACATTTAATGGTCAAAACCTAGTTGGTTGTGAGTAGCTGTCACCGATTGGTCAGAAAATAAGACAACCCTTTATCATTTTAGTACCAAAGGCCGAAAGACTAGTCCGGCCACTGACATCCCTAGCACGTGTTTTCTGCAATAGTATGGGATGATAAGATATATATTTTGTTATTTTCCATGTTGCTTTATACATATTGGGTGAGAAAGTATACAGCTCAACTAGCACAAACTTTTTGACTAACTTATTTTCTTGAGAAACCAAGGCCAAATAACTTTGTTCCGAGGAACCTCACGCCAGCAGAAATCGGCGGAGCATTTCTCCGATGGAGCTCGGATGGAACCTTAATACTTTTTCGAAGAAACTCAAAATCCAGCTACCATTGTCATGTGTATGTGTAGATCCAGCAGATTCAACAGATCTGGACCACATCTGAATAACCTTTGCTCCGAAGAACCTTTTCTCCGATGAACCTCATCTTCGTGTGTATAAGTAGATCCGACATCTAATTCACGAGTGTCATCTGAGATTTTTCAAAAAAAAAAACATCGTCAGACCACATCTGAGCTCCCTCGTGTTTTGCATCTTGCACTTTGATATGCACTCCGAGGTAAGAAACCAGCAAAAAAAAAGACTTCACCTCTAATTTGGCATTTGATATGTTCCCCTTGGTGTTTTGATGAGTGTTCCCTCGCGTTTTTATGTCTCTTCTCATAAATAAACTCCAGACCGATTCATCTGAGTACCAGAAATGATTCACTGTGATTGAGGTATAGATCCGATTAACCATAGTAGGAAAATCAACATCTGAGATATGAGTACGAACGGAGCTTGCTCCGAGAAACCTTGACACGATGAAACTCGAACTGGTAGGAGGTGCTACTCCGATCCACCATATGAGTTACCCAACTTAGATTTAAACAGGGAACAAACTAAGACATCACTCCGATAGACCTTGGCCCGGATGGAATTCATCGCCGATACATCTGAGGGTCGAAATCCATTCGACCTTATTTTATACAATATAAGATTGAAACTTTAATGGAACGGGTAACCTGAGATTGTAAAAAAAAAAGAGAGAGAAAGCGAGTCACCACGGAAGCAGTTGGTAGTGTGAATGTACGACGTTTTTTTTCCGATGAAGCTTTGAAAAAAAAAAACGACAGATCTTGTGGGTACAAAATAGGGAGCTAACTGTAATACCCCGTATTTTTTACTATATTTATTTTGGGATTAATTAATTAAATTGCGTATTAATTGGAAATTAATCTGGGTTATAAATACTAATGAGATGCGAATTGGTATTTGATTATGTGCATATATGATTATATATGTATTTGGTATTATAAAATTTGTCGTGGGATTTATATACGGCATTTTAGAAATTTTGTTGAGACGCGTGGGACCGCCGCGTCACGGTATAATATTTTGATATTAAAAGTGAATTTAAAATCTATAATCCGTATGGTCGTTTTGAGTGCGCCGACGCGTCCGGAAGGGTCGAGATAGTCAGAAAACACTAGCCGGGGGTATAGTTTGGGTCCCGGGGTATTTTTAGGCCATTCCGGCACCATAAAGGGTATTTTAGTAATTTGGTATTTTTGGGTAATTAAAAGTGACGAAAATTGAGAGTTGTAATCTGATAAGGATTTGACCCAACCAACCCTTATTAACCCAACAAGCTACGGAGGTGTATTAAATTAGGTTTTCATAAGTTTCCCCAAAGCAAACCCTAGCCACCATAGCCTTTTGGAGAAGAAAGCTTGGAGAAGGAGAGAGAGAGAGGAATTCTGCAGAAATTCTACACCAAACCCACACCAAATTCAGAGACAAACAAGGCAAGTGGTTTAACTATGTTTAATTTCAAAGTATGTTCTTTCCATGTTAGAAAATTGATGTTTTACAAATTGTTCTTGGAAGATAAATGAAAACCCATGTTAATTGGACTTAGGATTTGATTATTGAGGACCATTTGTACGTAGAATAGTATGGAGACGAAATTATATGATGATTATACATGATGGGGTGAAACAAAAACGAATTTAAATTGATGAATTGAGGGTTTGAAAATTTAGGGTTCTTGTTCATGTATAATTTGGGGGGAAAGTTTAATATTTGCAAATTTGATGGATGATTAGGATGAGTATATCCATAAAAACGTGATAGGATGCGGTTATATTGTGTTTAGAATTGTTTAGATATCTTAAATCAATCATTGGAACATATTTTGGAGAAGATTTGAGGAGTATAAATGGTGAAAAAACGATTTTTGGGAAGTTCTGGGCGGAAACTGGCATCTCGTTAGAAGCAGCCCCAGGTCGTTCGAACGAACTCGTTCGAACGAGCTTCTAACGAGTTGACCAGTCGTTATTAACGAGTAGGGATTTTCGTTCGATATCTCGTTCGAACGAGATATCGTTAGAAGGGTCAGTTCGTTCGAACGAACTGGGATCTCGTTCGAACAGCCTCGTTCGAACGAGACTTCTAACGACCTGACAGTCCAAACTCGTTCGAAGCCTCGTTCGAACGAGACTTCTAACGAGTTGACAGTTTGACCCTTTTTGGACTGTTTTGATTTTTGGAGCCCCTTAAACTTGTTCGAGGATATAGGTGACCTTCCTTTATTGATGTAAGGTTAGATTTGGGACTTTTGGATTATTGAGAGGAGTAAACTATATACGAGAGTTATATTCAAAGAACCATTTGGGTTGAGACGTGAGTGTCTACTACGATGTAAGGATGAATTATAGCGCGTATAATTACAAACCGGAATAGCATGAATTGTGATAATTATAGTTAGTACGAGAGTGCAATATGTACTACGATTAAAATATGGTATTACTAAGACATGTGTTTACTTAGTATTAGTATATGGATTGTTTGTATGACATACCTACCATACTTGCTATCACGGGAGGTTGCGTTCGCTTAGGACCCTCTAATCCTTGTGTGCCTACGGGGGGGATATAGACTGGTACCTTGATGAACATAGGTCATAGAAAGACTTATTGTGACATTAATAAGTCCGCTGACCATGGGAGCGTAGGTATGTGCGTGACCCATGTGATGGTGACTGTGTTCGCCTCCACTATTTGTGATTTGTGTTATCTGAACTATTCCTGAGAGATTCGGAATATGTGATCCTTATGTACGTGATGTACCGGGATGGATAGCAGAGTATGTGTGCACTACAGCTTAGATTGCGGGGTGCTTGTATTGTATATTTATGAGATGAATAATATACGTTATATTAATGGGAATCCTCATGTTAATGTTGTAAAATATTACGGTATTGTTTTGAGAATATAACGAGTTAACTGATAATTATATCAATGGCATATTTAGTAACTGAGTTTACGTTAAACCTCTATTTAATTACGAGCGTTGTTATGTTAATTGGAACCGAGTAAAATGGGTAGAACCTTTGGTAGTCTAGCTAGTTACGTTGTCACTCAGCTAGTGGAAAGGGTAGTTATAGATGGGTACTTACGTTAGGAGTTCACAGTTAGTCGAGAGGTGAGAATTTAATGTGAGTGCACATCCTAACATGTACTTTGCATTTAATGTTTTAAATGTTTTTAAAGCACTTGCAGGTTTTTAAAATGATTTCCACTTTCGGGCTCTGACCCATTTGCTTTCAAATATATTTTCTTGTAAAACCATTTTAGGTGCCCAGCCACAGGGACACCAAGCATAGGATACTCATTCAGGTGACGAGCTGTAGCTGCTTATGGAAGCTACAGGGATTTGCATGTAGACGCTTCTATCTTTTGGATTCCAGAGCCACCATCTATCCGTTGTAGGGCATGTTGCCCATTTCTATTTAGAGACATCATTTTTACATTTCAGTTTTCAGACTCTAGCATGTATTGCTCAGTATTCAGTTTTAGTTATTTATTTCAGTTTACTTATCAGTTGTGGGATTCGTATTGAGGAGTTTTTCCTCCAGGTTTTATTTACATATTGTGATGGTTATCCGTTTTACTTCAGCATGGTGAATGGTGTTATTTAGTTATTCATTACTTCTGTTGCATGTTAATCAGATTTAATAAAATTTGGCACTTACTTTTTAAATACTAGGTGGTTAGTAAAAATAAAACGTTTTCGACAGTGATGCTATTAACTGAGCCAACTTGGCATTTTGAATTAATTTTATAAAGGAGTAGCTACCCGGTGTTTAATTAGTCGGGGTGTCACAGGTGGTATCAGAGCATCAGGTTCTAGTGTCCTTTAGGATCTGTACGGCTATTATGTTTCCGCTACGTTTTCTTTGATATAGAGCCCTATATTTTAGGACTGTTGTACTCTTATTGTGTATGCTTCGTTCTTCAGCTATTTTAAGTTTATAAACTGTGAACTTATAAACTTTGTTCTTATTTCAGATGCCTCCACGACGTGCACGACGAGTTCCCAGGAATGCAGTGCCCGAACCCCAGCCCGCTCCAGTTCAGGGCATGTTGAGCGCCGCTGAGGTTGCAGCTATAGTAGCTCAAGCGGTGAACGCCGCGATTGCCGTTATTCAGCAGGCACCACCACCGGCGCCGGTTGCCGCGCCAGTACAGGTTAATGCATTCCCGTCTGCTTGGGAGCGTGTACGAGACGCTTTTCAGAAAGCGCATCGGCCAGAGTTTGCTGGTAGCTCAGATGTGGTAGTCTCGAGCCAATGGAGGAAGGACATACAGAGGCATTTGAGGATGCATGAGTGCACTGACGTTCAGAAACAGGTGCTAGCTACTTTCAAGCTAGTGGGATCTGCACTACAGTGGTGGGAGTCTATCACCACTGCGGAGGAGAGGGATACCCTCACGATTCAGGAGTTCTGGGTGCGGTTCGACCGCAAGTATTTTCCGTCCGCAGTTCATACAGAGATGAGGAGGAAACTGATGAGTTTGAAGCAAGAGGGCAAGACAGTGGCCGAGTATGAGGCCGAGTTCACTAACCTGTTGGATATCGTACCAGACGAGATTCCAACAGAGAAGAAGAAGATAGAGAAGTTCACCGACGGGTTGAATTGGAGGATCCGTCAGCATCTGCTAGGGAACCTATCGTTGGCCACGTATTCTGATGTGGTTAACGCTGCGTTATTGCACTGCCAGGACCACCGTTTTCACATGACCGAGGGCAAGCGGTCGGGAGAGTCTAGCCATCAGGGCAGGACCGGAGGACATGGTGCCAGCGGGGCACAATCGGGTCAGGGGCAGAGACAGACTGAGCAGGGCTCCCAGCAGGGGGATAACAAGAGGTTCCGATCAGGGAACTATAGGCAGGGACAGGGAGGTTTCCGCCAGGGCCATCAGGGTCCAAACGGCCATCAGGGCCAACAGGGGCAGAATGGACAGCAGTTCCAGCAGGGCCAGCAGGGCCAAGGGAGGAATGATAACGGCCACCAGGGCCGGGGACAGCAGGGGCAGAGGGGAGGGAATTTCCCAGGGAAGTGCTTTACTTGTGGCAAGACTGGCCATAAGAAGCAGGATTGCCCTGATAGGGGCAGGGCCCCACAGCAGCAGCAGCAGGGTGCTCGCCAGGAGCCACAGAGACCTATGTTTCCCGCCGCTCTTCCTGCACCGCCACAGATGGCAGCATTGCCACCCATTCCAGCAGTCCCAGCTCAGCAGGGGCAGCTACAGTATGGACGTGTCTACAACGTTCACCAGGCTGCAGTTCCACAGGCACCGCCCGCGATCGAGGGTACGTTTCCTATCCATGGCACTATGGGTCGGGTGTTATTTGATACGGGTGCTACACACTGTTTTATTGCTACACACTTCGCGAAAGCTTTAGGATTGTTAGCTACGGCAGAGAGCACAGTGACGTGTGTCGACTCACCATTAGGGAGTGGGTCACTTATTTTCTTTATATGCCGGGGAGTGGGGGTAGAGGTTGGTGGTTTGGTATTACCTGCGGACATGTTAGTGTTAGACATGCATGTTCACGATGTTATCATCGGTATGGATTGGCTCGTAGCATATAGGGCCATGATTGATTGCTTCAGCGGGAGCATTGTTTTTGCCATTCCGGGGCAGGAGATGTTTATAGTGGCGATGCCTCGCCCAGAGGGAGGATCGACCGCTCATCTGTATTACATAGAAGAGGATACCTCTAAGGAGGTTGTGATTCCTTTGGATTCGATCCCGGTTGTCAGGGAGTATTCAGATGTGTTTCAGGAGATACCAGGCTTACCACCCAGTCGAGAGATAGATTTCGTTATTGATTTGCTACCGGGTACGAGACCTATAGCACGTGCACCGTACCGTATGGCTCCGGCTGAAATGCGAGAGTTACGGGATCAGATAGAGCAGCTGTTAGGGCAGGGCTTTATTCGCAGGAGTACCTCACCTTGGGGCGCTCCAGTTTTGTTTGTGAAGAAGAGGGATGGTTCACTGAGATTGTGCGTGGACTACCGAGAGTTGAATAAGGTCACGATACGGAATAAGTATCCGTTGCCTCGAATCGATGACTTATTCGACCAGTTGAGAGGAGCTTCTTTCTTCTCGAAGATTGACTTGAGGTCGGGATACCACCAGTTGCGTATCAGGGAGGAGGATGTCTCGAAGACTGCGTTCTTGTCGAGATATGGTTCTTACGAGTTTCGGGTTATGCCTTTCGGCTTGACCAACGCTCCAGCAGTGTTTATGGACTTGATGAACAGGGTGTTCAGAGATTTCCTCGATCAGTTTGTCATTGTCTTCATTGATGACATTCTGGTCTACTCTCAGACAGAGGAGGAGCACGCCGAGCATTTGAGGCAGGTTTTGCAGACACTTCGTCAGAACGAGCTGTATGCAAAATATGAGAAGTGCGGGTTTTGGCTGAAGGAAGTCCAGTTCTTGGGTCATATTATTTCCGACCAGGGAATATCGTTTGATCCGGGGAAGGTGTCAGCGGTGAGGGAGTGGGGACAGCCCACGACACCAACAGAGATTCGTAGTTTCTTGGGCTTAGCAGGATACTACAGGAGATTTATTCGGGGTTTCTCGGAGATAGCAGGTCCTTTGACACATCTTACTCGTAAGGGTGTGCCATATATCTGGAGTGATGCCTGTCAGTTGGCATTCGATGAGTTGAAGGACAAATTGACCTCAGCACCTGTGTTAGCGTTGCCGAGACCGGGAGTTGAGTATTTGGTTTACACCGATGCGTCTTTGCATGGACTGGGAGGTGTGTTGCAGCAGGAGAGACAGGCCATAGCTTATGCTTCCCGTAAGCTTAAGCCTCATGAGAAGAATTACCCCACGCATGATTTAGAGTTGGCAGCAGTGGTATTTGCCTTACGGGTTTGGAGGCACTATCTTTTGGGGGAGAAGTTTCAGCTGTTCACGGACCACAAGTCACTGCAGTATCTGTTCACGCAGAAGGAATTGAATATGCGGCAACGTAGGTGGCTTGAATTTGTGAAGGACTACCAGTTCGACATCCAGTACCACCCGGGTAAGGCTAACGTAGTAGCAGACGCGTTGAGCCGTAGGCCAGCAGATGAGGTGGCAGAGGTGTGGAAAGCTAAGTGGAAGGAATTGGGACACCAAGATGCAGTGGCCCGATCTTTCATGTCTGTGATGACCGTTACCCCACAGATTGTCACAAAGGTAGTACGGGCACAGGCTAATGACACGTTCTGACAGGAGCAGATAGTCCGATTGCTAGCAGAGGGAGCCGAGTCCTATACCGTTAGCTCAGACGGGGGATTGCGCTTCAATGGGAGGTTGGTAGTTCTGGAAGGGGAAGAATTGCGGCACGATGTTATGGCTGAGTCGCACGGCTCACGGTTCGCGGTACATCCCGGAGGGGACAAAATGTACCAAGACATGAGACGGCAATATTGGTGGAGCGGTATGAAGAAAGATATCGCTGAGTTTGTCTCGAAATGCGCCACTTGTCAGCTTGTAAAAGTGGACAATCAGAGACCAGCGGGATTGCTACAGCCGTTGGAGGTTCCGGTGTGGATGTGGGAGAGCATATCCATGGATTTCGTCACGGGGTTGCCTACGTCGCAGAGGGGTCACGACTCCGTTTGGGTAATTGTGGACAGGTTGTCCAAGGTCGCTCACTTCTTACCCGTAAGGACTGACTACACTACGGGACAGTATGCCCAGCTTTTCATTTCAGAGATTGTGAGACTTCACGGTGTGCCCCTGAATATCGTGTCTGACAGAGACAAGATATTTATTTCGAGGTTTTGGGAGAGTTTCCAGGAGGCCATGGACACGGAATTGCGGTTGAGTACGGCTTATCATCCGCAGACTGATGGGCAGACAGATCGCACCAATCAGATGTTGGAAGACATGCTACGCATGTGCATTATTGACTTCGGGGGTGGATGGGAGCAGTACCTTCCACTGGTGGAGTTTGCTTACAACAACTCCTATCAGTTCACGATTGGCATGGCTCCGTTTGAGGCATTGTACGGTAGGCCTTGTCGTTCCCCAGCATGTTGGTTAGAAGTGGGGGACAACAAACTACTTGGGCCGGAAGTGATTCAGGATACTTCGGCAAGGATTGAGTTGATTCGGAGTCGCATTCGGGTAGCTCAAGACAGGCAGAAGAGTTATGCTGATGCAAAGAGGTTTTTCAGGGAGTTCTAAGTGGGGGACCAGGTTTTGCTCAGGGTATCTCCTATGAAGGGGATTATACGTTTCGGGAAGAAGGGGAAGTTGGCACCGAGGTATGTGGGGCCGTTTCCTATTATTGAGCGGATCGGACCCGTTGCGTATAGACTTGGACTACCGGAGCACTTGCATCGGATTCACGACGTGTTCCATATTTCCTCGCTGAGGAAACACCTTAGAGATAATTTGGCTCATTCTCACATTGCTGTGGAGGACATCGATCTCCAGCCGGATAGCTCCTACGAGGAGGGGCCAATCGCTATTTTGGACCGAAGCGAGAGGAAACTGCGGTAAAAGATAGTCCCGTTAGTGCGTGTTCAGTGGCGACATCACAATGTCGAGGAGTCCACATGGGAGCGCGAGGATGAGATGCGCGAACGTTATCCAGAGCTGTTTTTAGCAGGTACTTTCTAGTTTCGAATTTCGGGACGAAATTCAGTTATTAGGGGGGAAGTATGTAATATCCCGTATTTTTGACTATATTTATTTTAGGATTAATTAATTAAATTGCGTATTAATTGGAAATTAATCCGGGTTATAAATACTAATGAGATGCGAATTGGTATTTGATTATGTGCATATATGATTATATATGTATTTGGTATTATAAAATTTGTCGTGGGATTTATATACGACATTTTAGAAATTTTGTTGAGACGCGTGGGACCGCCGTGTCACGGTATAATATTTTGATATTAAAAGTGAATTTAAAATCTATAATCCGTATGGTCGTTTTGAGTGCGCCGACGCGTCCAGAAGGGTCGAGATAGTCAGAAAACACTAGCCGGGGGTATAGTTTGGGTCCCGGGGTATTTTTAGGCCATTCCGGCACCATAAATGGTATTTTAGTAATTTGGTATTTTTGGGTAATTAAAAGTGACGAAAATTGAGAGTTGTAATCTGATAAGGATTTGACCCAACCAACCCTTATTAACCCAACAAGCTACGGAGGTGTATTAAATTAGGTTTTCATAAGTTTCCCCAAAGCAAACCCTAGCCACCATAGCCTTTTGGAGAAGAAAGCTTGGAGAAGGAGAGAGAGAGAGGAATTCTGCAGAAATTCTACACCAAACCCACACCAAATTCAGAGACAAACAAGGCAAGTGGTTTAACTATGTTTAATTTCAAAGGATGTTCTTTCCATGTTAGAAAATTGATGTTTTACAAATTGTTCTTGGAAGATAAATGAAAACCCATGTTAATTGGACTTAGGATTTGATTATTGAGGACCATTTGTACGTAGAATAGTATGGAGACGAAATTATATGATGATTATACATGATGGGGTGAAACAAAAACGAATTTAAATTGATGAATTGAGGGTTTGAAAATTTAGGGTTCTTGTTCATGTATAATTTGGGGGGAAAGTTTAATATTTGCAAATTTGATGGATGATTAGGATGAATATATCCATAAAAACGTGATAGGATGCGGTTATATTGTGTTTAGAATTGTTTAGATATCTTAAATCAATCATTGGAACATATTTTGGAGAAGATTTGAGGAGTATAAATGGTGAAAAAACGATTTTTGGGAAGTTCTGGGCCGAAACTGGCATCTCGTTAGAAGCAGCCCCAGGTCGTTCGAACGAACTCGTTCGAACGAGCTTCTAACGAGTTGACCAGTCGTTATTAACGAGTAGGGATTTTCGTTCGATATCTCGTTCGAACGAGATATCGTTAGAAGGGTCAGTTCGTTCGAACGAACTGGGATCTCGTTCGAACAGCCTCGTTCGAACGAGACTTCTAACGACCTGACAGTCCAAACTCGTTCGAAGCCTCGTTCGAACGAGACTTCTAACGAGTTGACAGTTTGACCCTTTTTGGACTGTTTTGATTTTTGGAGCCCTTTAAACTTGTTCGAGGATATAGGTGACCTTCCTTTATTGATGTAAGGTTAGATTTGGGACTTTTGGATTATTGAGAGGAGTAAACTATATACGAGAGTTATATTCAAAGAACCATTTGGGTTGAGACGTGAGTGTCTACTACGATGTAAGGATGAATTATAGCGCGTATAATTACAAACCGGAATAGCATGAATTGTGATAATTATAGTTAGTACGAGAGTGCAATATGTACTACGATTAAAATATGGTATTACTAAGACATGTGTTTACTTAGTATTAGTATATGGATTGTTTGTATGACATACCTACCATACTTGCTATCACGGGAGGTTGCGTTCGCTTAGGACCCTCTAATCCTTGTGTGCCTACGGGGGGGATATAGACTGGTACCTTGATGAACATAGGTCATAGAAAGACTTATTGTGACATTAATAAGTCCGCTGACCATGGGAGCGTAGGTATGTGCGTGACCCATGTGATGGTGACTGTGTTCGCCTCCACTATTTGTGATTTGTGTTATCTGAACTATTCCTGAGAGATTCGGAATATGTGATCCTTATGTACGTGATGTACCGGGATGGATAGCAGAGTATGTGTGCACTACAGCTTAGATTGCGGGGTGCTTGTATTGTATATTTATGAGATGAATAATATACGTTATATTAATGGGAATCCTCATGTTAATGTTGTAAAATATTACGGTATTGTTTTGAGAATATAACGAGTTAACTGATAATTATATCAATGGCATATTTAGTAACTGAGTTTACGTTAAACCTCTATTTAATTACGAGCGTTGTTATGTTAATTGGAACCGAGTAAAATGGGTAGAACCTTTGGTAGTCTAGCTAGTTACGTTGTCACTCAGCTAGTGGAAAGGGTAGTTATAGATGGGTACTTACGTTAGGAGTGCACAGTTAGTCGAGAGGTGAGAATTTAATGTGAGTGCACGTCCTAACATGTACTTTGCATTTAATGTTTTAAATGTTTTTAAAGCACTTGCAGGTTTTTAAAATGATTTCCACTTTCGGGCTCTGACCCATTTGCTTTCAAATATATTTTCTTGTAAAACCATTTTAGGTGCCCAGCCACAGGGACACCAAGCATAGGATACTCATTCAGGTGACGAGCTGTAGCTGCTTGTGGAAGCTACAGGGATTTGCATGTAGACGCTTCTATCTTTTGGATTCCAGAGCCACCATCTATCCGTTGTAGGGCATGTTGCCCATTTCTATTTAGAGACATCATTTTTACATTTCAGTTTTCAGACTCTAGCATGTATTGCTCAGTATTCAGTTTTAGTTATTTATTTCAGTTTACTTATCAGTTGTGGGATTCGTATTGAGGAGTTTTTCCTCCAGGTTTTATTTACATATTGTGATGGTTATCCGTTTTACTTCAGCATGGTGAATGGTGTTATTTAGTTATTCATTACTTCTGTTGCATGTTAATCAGATTTAATAAAATTTGGCACTTACTTTTTAAATACTAGGTGGTTAGTAAAAATAAAACGTTTTCGACAGTGATGCTATTAACTGAGCCAACTTGGCATTTTGAATTAATTTTATAAAGGAGTAGCTACCCGGTGTTTAATTAGTCGGGGTGTCACACTAACGTCAAGGAATGAGATCCCTCGTGTTTTGGCTTAATATATTTTTTTCATTTCATGAAGAGGGTTTGCCCAGCTTGCACGGGCAGGATTTAAAAAAAAAAAAAAAAGACCCACGCCCTAAACTAACATGCTAAATCGGAAGGTTATTTGACAATCCACGCTATTTGGACTTACGTGTTTCCTCGATTATAACATATGTTGGAACGAACTTGGTGTGCCAAAAACATTTATGAGTATATGTTTAGAAAATAATGGGATAAAACTTTTGTTTTGAATAGGTTTTATCCAAGAGATCTGAACTGAGCTGCGTGGTAAATACATATACAATTTTTCATAATATGTTTCTTAAAAAAAAAAATTGTTGTGGACTATTAATAGTACAATGAGACAATTGTAACAATTTTTTGGCCGATGCATCGCAAATCCCGTGATTGTTGGGAAGTTGTTTCCGAAATTTTATTTAAGAAATTGCGTTCAATTATTTATGATTAATAGTGACTTTTTGCGATACAATCAAATTGTCAATATTAAATCTGAGAATGGAAAAAATTCTCTGGATAAGTTGTTTTTGCCAAGCAAATTAGTATATGGTTAAGTATATAATGACTCACTGTATCTATGTTGGCACATTATAAAGCATGATTTGGTTTGTTTACGCTTTATGTTTGTAAATATACATGAGATGAAGCTGAGAACTTAAACGCATATGTACTTTCTTGACTAAGAAGCATGGTACATACATGTATTATATTTTGATATATGTATCATTGCCATATGGTACTACCGAAATTGATATGCTAAATTCATGAGTTATGCTGATGATTTGAGATACTTCAAAATCGTTCAATCTGATTTTTTTTTTATGCACCTTCAAATTTATTATGGTGTGTGCTCAAAAGACATTAAATTGTGCACGTTACACCTACGAGTATGCGTGGTTATGATTCATTACCTTACACAAATATCCCCAGACTTTATTTATTTATTTTATTTTATTACATCAAATAAAATAAAATAAAGGGGGCATGATGAGAATTGAACTTGGATATTTATCGAGCTTTACTAATATTTGCAATATTGTATAATTGGGACAGAAAGATATTATTTTGCAGAAGCTTCTGAATGAGCAAATATTGAGCGATGCAAATATCAAGTCATTGTTCAAAGATATGGTAGTTTGAGTTACACCCCATGAAATGTAATAATTTGGTTGCTTTCATTTTTTTTCGAGTGGGAATTGTAAATGATATATGTAATTTATTTTATTTTATTTTATCTTGAGATAAATAAAATAAAAGGGGGAAGATGGATATTATGATGTAACGTAGCTTGTAGTCTAAAGCTTCTTCGGCATCATCCACACCAAGGATAGGTTAATGAACCTTCAGAGTATAGTAACGTCCAAGTAGACCATTACAAAAGATTCTTCAACTTCTTTCGCAAAGAGTTTAGACGAATTAAATAGTTATCACTCAGAGATTGACAAAGTCGTAGTCATCCTTCAGATATGACATCATATTACAAGAACTTTGCAAGTATTGTGGTAAGTCTTCTTCAGAAGTGTATTATATTCCAAAAACTCGATGAAATAGGTAAGTGGTTGAGCCACGGCCGTTGTAACTTGACTCGTCCAAAGAAGTTGGTCATCGATGTAAACAGACGAAGGACCACGCTCGGTTTGACATTCAGCAGGTATGGGCTCCCGTCCTGAAAAGGTGATACAGAAGAGCGAGTTTACGAAAAATCTTAACAAGTTTTTTCATTGTTAAGTCACCGTTATGGGTGTCACCGTTAAAGGTGGAGTTACGAAAAATCTTAACAAGTATTTTCATTGTTAAGTCACCGATAAAGGTGGAGTTACGAAAAATCTTAACAAGTGTTTTCATTGTTAAGTCACCGTTATGGGTGTCACCGTTATTGGTGGAGTTTTACAAAAATCTTAACAAGTGTTTTCATTGTTAAGTCACCGTTATAGGTGGAGTTTACAAAAATCTTAACAAGTGTTTTCATTGGTAAGTCACCGTTAAAGGTGGAGTTACGAAAAATCTTAACAAGTGTTTTCATTGTTAAGTCACCGTTATGGGTGTCACCGTTATAGGTGAAGTTTACAAAAATCTTAACAAGTGTTTTCATTGTTAAGTCACCGTTATAGGTGGAGTTTACGAAAAATCTTAACAAGTGTTTTCATTGTTAAGTCACCGTTATGGGTGTCACCGTTATTGGTGGAGTTTTACAAAAATCTTAACAAGTGTTTTCATTGTTAAGTCACCGTTAAAGGTGGAGTTACGAAAAATCTTAACAAGTGTTTTCATTGTTAAGTCACCGATAAAGGTGGAGTTACGGAAAATCTTAACAAGTGTTTTCATTGTTAAGTCACCGTTATGGGTGTCACCGTTATTGGTGGAGTTTTACAAAAATCTTAACAAGTGTTTTCATTGTTAAGTCACCGTTAAAGGTGGAGTTACGAAAAATCTTAATAAGTATTTTCATTGTTAAGTCACCGATAAAGGTGGAGTTACAAAAAATCTTAACAAGTGTTTTCATTGTTAAGTCACCGTTATGGGTGTCACCGTTATTGGTGGAGTTTTACAAAAATCTTAACAAGTGTTTTCATTGTTAAGTCACTGTTATAGGTGGAGTTTACAAAAATCTTAACACGTGTTTTCATTGTTAAGTCACCGTTAAAGGTGGAGTTACAAAAAATCTTAACAAGTGTTTTCATTGTTAAGTCACCGTTATGGGTGTCACCGTTATAGGTGAAGTTTACAAAAATCTTAACAAGTGTTTTCATTGTTAAGTCACCGTTATAGGTGGAGTTTACGAAAAATCTTAACAAGTGTTTTCATTGTTAAGTCACCGTTATGGGTGTCACCGTTATTGGTGGAGTTTTACAAAAATCTTAACAAGTGTTTTCATTGTTAAGTCACCGTTAAAGGTGGAGTTACGAAAAACCTTAACAAGTGTTTTCATTGTTAAGTCACCGTTATGGGTGTCACCGTTATTGGTGGAGTTTTACAAAAACCTTAAACAAGTGTGTTTTCATTGTTAAAGTCACCTCTAACGGTGGAGTTTGCGAAAAAACCTTAACAAGTGTGTTTTCATTGTTAAGTCACCTCTAACGGTGGAGTTTGTGAAAAACCTTAATAAGGGTGTTTCCATTGTTAAGTCACCTCTAACGGTGGAGTTTGCGAAAAAACCTTAACAAGTGTGTTTTCATTGTTAAGTCACCTCTAACGGTGGAGTTTGCGAAAAAACCTTAACAAGTGTGTTTTCATTGTTAAGTTACCTCTAACGGTGGAGTTTGCGAAAAAACCTTAACAAGTGTGTTTTCATTGTTAAGTCACCTTTAACGATGGAGTTTGCGAAAACCCTTAACAAGTGTGTTTTCATTGTTAAGTCACCTCTAACGGTGGAGTTTGCGAAAAAACCTTAACAAGTGTGTTTTCATTGTTAAAGTCACCTCTAACGGTGGAGTTTGTGAAAAATCTTAACAAGTGTGTTTTCATTGTTAAGTGACCCCTAACGGTGGAGTTTACGAGAAACCTTGACAAGTGTGTTCTCATCATTAAGTCACCTTATAGGTGTGAGTTTGTGAAAAAACATTAAAAAGTGGTCATTTGAGCGAGTCAATAATACATGCATGCACAAGAAACCTCATCGTGATTAAAACAAGTCAAACAACATGTGCATGCACTAAAAGATTAATCAAGGACGATGAAGTAGTTATTATGTAAACCATAATAATACTCCCACCAAACTTGAGAACGACGAAGTAGTTATTATGTAAACCATAATAATACTTACACCAAGCTTGGTTGAGAATGATGAAAGAGAATGCTGAAGTAGTTATTATGTGTCCATGATAATACTCTTTACCAAAGCAGAGTTACAAACAATCACAATAAAAATGTGGATGCATGTTCATTTAAGTAAGAATGGGGGCAACACTCAGTGTATATCATTCGTATGAAAATAATGATAAACGAGGTCCTTCGGAATAACCTATGAGATCAAAGCCTCAAAATGAGATTTAAGATATGAGATATGAAATTGATGTATATCATATAACTGAGATATGAAATATGAGATTGCATTATATCATAAAATGTGATATATGAGGTAAAAGTACATCATCAAGATGAAATGAGATATGAGATTATTACCCACGATCCACAGGTCGATCGAACATATGAAAACTGACTAAAGTTATTTCGTACATACAGTCGATATATTTCAGACATGTATCAATATATCAACTATATGTACGAGGGGGAAAATGTAGGAGGGGCTTAATGACAAGCCTCTCATTAAATTATTAAATGAGATTAGAGATGATTAATATTGACAAAACTCCATGTGTTTATGCGACTGAGGTATTATTATGCGCGTTGGACATATTACGCGTATTTGTGTATTATTTACATATTAACTAGAAAATATTCTAGTATTGAGAGTTTTGACATATGTTATGAGACACATGCCACTTAAAAAAGGACATGTGTCACCACGGGTTAATTGACATGTGGCGACCCACTTGGGTGGGTTTTGCTATAAATAAGCCCTACCCCCATACATTTGAGAGAGATCTTCTTGGAAGAGGAGGGTGATTTTCTTATCTTATGAGGTTTTAGAGAGAGTTTTGAGATGTGTTCTTTGAGAAGAGTGGCAACACCTCCCATCTCTCCAAAAAACCACCACAATGAGTTTTCCGGCGAATAGTACGAACCCACGAACTACGCTGACTTTGATTCCGAGCATAACGGATACGTAGGCGCAACCGAAGTTGCTCAAGTCAAACACGTGCTAAAATCGAGTATTTCCCCTAAATTAAACTACTCTCTTACAATGTGTAATGATATAAAGCCATAGTAGTGATGGCATAAGCAAAACGAGACATTGTTGAGCTCCAATTGGAAGTGGACCATCAGGAAATAATAAAGTTCCTTTAGCATTAGGAACTCCTTGGTAGTAATGGAAGAGT
This sequence comes from Sambucus nigra, assembly GCA_949130495.1. Lineage (NCBI taxonomy): Eukaryota > Viridiplantae > Streptophyta > Magnoliopsida > Dipsacales > Adoxaceae > Sambucus > Sambucus nigra. The sequence continues at coordinate 621,786,957 of OX422210.1, read as the reverse complement.
GAATCCCTGGACTATTACAGAGTTAATTACTTCGCAACGGGATCACGACCCTATGTGGGTGAAAGTGGGTCGTGTAATTAAAATAGCTCACGTTATGCCAAGTTACGACCAATCATAACGTATAACAGTAAACCCAAACCATTATTCCTGGGATAGTAAGGTTATATGGGGTACACATAAAGTTTTTGTCCGAAAGATTTAAGAGAGTTATGACTCGATTATTGGGAAGAGTTTTCGGGAGGCCATGAATATCGAGATGCGAACGTATCCGACCAAACGCACTCGCAGGCGGACGGGCAGACTGAGAGTCTTAGTTGCACATTACGAGGTATGTTGTATTTCTAATTATGGGAAGGTTTAGTGTAATATCTTCCACTGGTGGAGTTAGTGTACGACGACTCCCCTCAGCTCTTTATCTATAGGATTCCATTCGAGGCGTTATATATATCGATCCTTGTCATCCTTATTCTTATTGGATAGAGGGGAGGACTATAATCTACTAGGTCTAGAGGAATTTTAGGCCCCGTTAACCATGCTAGAAATGATTGGGTGTGGCATTATTACATGATGGAATAAGGAAATTGGTACCGAGTGACGTAGGATCTTTTCCTATTATTGTTAAGTTTGAGCCGGTAGCGTACAAGCTTGGGTTCCATAGTCCCTTGCGGAGACAGTATGGCGAAAATGTGTTAACATTTATAGTATATATTGTGTGTAAAGTATATACCGTACAAGCAAGAATAAACTACTGATGAAACATAGTAGTAAGACAAATTCGTATATATCTAAATACTGATTAATCTGCTAATGCGAGTAGTAGGAGGTTAGATAGTAATTATCTAAAATTAAGTGGTGAAACTTAAATAATAAGGCTTGAAGAGTAAATTATAACATCAGTGAGGTGTTCATTATTAAGGGTATTTGGTGATGTACTGTATGGGCAGTATTGCGTAGGTTACATGAGATGTGAGGTAAATACCCAGAGTTGTCCTTACCAGAAATGCCTTATTTTCCGAATTTCGGGGAAAAAATCCGTTATTGGGGGGGAAGTATGTAACACCCTGTATTTTTTAGGATTTAAATAATTATGTGATTTATTATTATTATTGGATTAATTAAATTAAAATGTGAGAGTTAATTATTAATCCGGATTAAAATTGAATATTTACTAGCGTGACAAAAATTTAGTAATTATTAATATTACTGTGAGAATAAGTAATATGGAATGACGATTTTATATAACTTGTTGTGAGAGAGAAATGCGACAATTTGGTATGTTAAGTCGGGACACGCGTGTGAGTCATGCCAGGACTAAATAAGTGGAATAAAAAAGGTAAATTATTTTAATTAACTCGTATGATCATTTCGAGTGCGCCATTGAATTCGAAGGGGTCGAGATAGTTAGGAAACTCTACCCGGGTATTCTATTTGAACTCCGGGATATTTTTAGGCCAAGTCGGCACCCGGCAGGGGTAGTTTTTTAATTTTGATTTTTTGGAGGAATTAAATGGACGAAAATTGGAGAAATATTATATCAACTAATTGGGGACATTTAGGGTTAGGATACACCAAAATCAATAGAGAGCCACAGTGGATGAGGGAGAGCAAATTCCAAAGGAGGATAGTCAATTTACACCACCTTGCACAACCATTACCACCATCGTGTAGATCGGAACGCGAGGAGCGCATCCATACCAACAACACCAACGGATCAGACCTTCGAGATCGAGGCAAGTGTTTATTTCTTGCTTTCTTTAGCGATAATTGTGTTCACGTTAGTCTAGGTTATTAAACCTTTGTTATGAAAGTTAATTTGGGTGAAATTGGAGAACTATATCATAAACTAAGGCTGATTTGATAAGAATTCGAATCCCATATGTAGATAAGATGATGACTACGAAATTATGATGATTTCTATGAACAAATCTGGGTTTAATTTAGAAATTATGCATATCAAATTAAGAACTAGGGTTCTTGATAATAAATTGGGGATTTCGAATTATATGGATGATTGGTGATGATTTAATGATGTTAGGTTATGGGAAATCACATATATATGTTAGAATAATATTTGGTATTTATTGTTGGAAGTTTGGGCTTGATCGTTAGAGGTTTTAGGAGTAAAAATGGTGGGAAAACGCTGAATCTGGAGGTAGGGGACGAAACAGTCGAGGTTGCGAGATGTCGCGCGAAGTGGGTCGTTCGAGCGAGATCGGCAAGTCACGCGAAGTCGTTCGAGCAAGATAGAGATGTCGCGCGAATCTGGATCGAGTGACACATGTATTTCGTTCGAGCGAGATCCTATTCTGGTTCAAGCGAGATTTCTAATTTTCAGAGAATTTCCTATTTTGCCCCTATCTGGTAAATAGTATATTTGAGTGAGGAGAAATTAGTATTCGATGAACCCAAAATATTGCAGAATTATTGGGAGTTGTTTAGGTGTAATGATTTAAATATTTGGAACGGTGAGTTTACCTTGAAGATTACGAGAGAGAGATAATCGTAATTGTAAATGCGTCGAGAGTATTACGTGATAAATACTTACGATACTAGTTCTGAAGATATGGAACTTATAAGAATAAAAATCAGTGGTTACTTGTGGTACTTCTTATGATTATGTATTAAGGACTTTCGGGTGACATATTATCCTTATATATATATATATATTACGAGAGAGGGAATATCGTAATTTAAAAAAATACGTTGATAGTATTTAGTGATAAAAATACTATGTATGAAATATGACAATTGGTTGTGTGTATACCGTTTGATTGATGGGTTGTGTGTATACCTATATTTGATATTATGTGTATGACATACCTAGATGCTTGCTATCGTGGGGGGTTGTGTAGAGACGGTCTTATCCTGAGTGACCTTCGGGGGGATATTTGACTTGTATCTCATAACATAGGATTGTGAAGACTTATTTGTTAGTTGATAAGTCAGTGGACTATGGGAGCGTAGGTATGTGCGTGACCCATGGATATGTGAACTATGTTCGCCGCCAATATGTGCGATTTGTTTATATGGTTCGTGGAAGATTTCCGAACCGATAGTCCTTATTTGAGTACGAGATGTACCGGGACATGATAGCAGAGTATGCAATGCACTACAGGTGTATCCTTGGGGTGTTATATTTGTATATATATATATATATATATATATATATATATAATAGTGGTGGATATATATGTATACTTGTGTTATACTTATAATGTGATATTTGTAGGCTATTAAGATTATATATATATATAATGTGATATGTGTGTGTGTGTATGCTTATGGTATATCTACGATGAGATAATTGCAGACTATTAAGATAGTGAAATCTTCAATAACGTAAATAGTAAATACTTAACTTTAGTGTGATAACACTTATTTAAAATGATAAATATTGAGACCAAATACGGAATACTACTACGAGGGGGAACTAGAAGGATAATCCTTTTTCCTAGTTAGGAGTGTGTCAGATGGATAAGTTGGATTAGATGTACATTAGGCGTGCACATTAGTTGAGAGGTGAGAATCTCATGCGAGAGTTCGAACTAACATGCATATTATACTTGTTGTAATGCAGTTTTAAATACTTGCTAATAAATCTTTTTAAAACATCGGGCTCTGACCCGTCTCTTTCATTTCTTCTCTCTTTTGCTATATGTATATATGGATTAGTACAGGTGCCCAACCACAGGGACACCGGTTCTAGATACTTGGATGTTTTGCCGAGCTGCAGCTGTTGTGGAAGTTTCGGGTCATTGAGATTAGACGCTTCTCTCATTTCATTCAGTTCCTAGTTGAGATATTTCAGTTCGGGCATGTGTCACCCATTCTCATTAGCGGGGTTATACTCAGTTCCTTTGTAGTTCTTTTCAGTTGAACTGAATATTCATTATGGTTTGGTTTGTGACTTTGAACTGTAAGGTTTTATCGAGTCTTAATTATTCAGTATTTGATTCAGTCAGCATTCATTTCTTGTGTATGGTTTATAATTCAATATTCAGAAATTAATTGAATTATTTGGTTTCAAATTAAATTGGAAAAAGTGGTTTGGCACTAACTTAATTAACTGTTAGGTAATTAATTGGATTTAAGTTTTCAACAGTGATGCTAAGAATCTGGATCGAGCGACACGTGTATGTCGTTCGAGTGAGATCCTATTCTGGTTCGAGCGAGATTTCTAATTTTCAGAGAATTTCCTATTTTGCCCCTATCTGGTAAATAGTATATTTGAGTGAGGAGAAATTAGTGTTCGATGAACCCAAAATAGTGCAGAATTATTGGGAGTTGTTTAGATGTAATGATTTAAATATTTGGGACGGTGAGTTTACCTTGAAGATTACGAGAGAGAGATAATCGTAATTGCAATTCGTCGAGTATATTACGTGATAAATACTTACGATATTAGTTCTGAAGATATGGAACTTATAAGAATAAAAACTAGTGGTTACTTGTGGGACTTCTTATGGTTATGTATTAAGGATTTTCGGGTGACATATTATCCTTATATATATATATATATATATATATATTACGAGAGAGGGAATATTGTAATTTAAAAAAATACGTTGATAGTATTTAGTGATAAAAATATTATGTATGAAATACGACAATTGGTTGTGTGTATACCGTTTGATTGATGGGTTGTGTGTATACCTAGATTTTTTATTATGTGTATGACATACCTAGCTACTTGCTATCGCGGGGGGTTGTGTAGAGACGGTCTTATCATGAGTGACCTTCAGGGGGACATTTGACTTGTATCTCAGAACATAGGACTGTGAAGACTTATTTATGAGTTGATAAGTCAGTTGATTATGGGAGCGTAGGTATGTGCGTGACCCATAGGTATGTGAACTATGTTCTTCGCCAATATGTGTGATTTGTTTATATGGTTCGTGGGAGATTTCCAAATCGGTAGTCCTTATTTGAGTACGAGATGTACCGGGACATAAAGCAAAGTATGTAGTGCACTACAGGTGTATCCTTGGGGTGCTGTGTTAGTATATATAAATAATAGTGAAGGATATATATATGTATGCTTATGGTATATCTACAATGAGATAGTAGCAGACTATTAAGATAGTGAAATCTTCAATAACGTAAATAGTAAATACTTAACTTTAGTGTGATAACACTTATTTAAAATGATAAATGTTGAGACCAAATACGGAATACTACTACGAGGGGTAACTAGAAGGATAATCCCTTTTCCTAGTTAGGAGCGTGTCAGATGGCTAGGTTGGATTAGATGTACGTTAGGCGTGCACACTAGTTGATAGGTGAGAATCTCATGTGAGAGTTCGAACTAACATCCATATAATACTTGCTTTAATGCAGTTTTAAATACTTGCTAATAAATCTCAAGGTTCTAAAAAACGTGGGGCGTGATCGAGGCGTGGAGGCCAAGCCTTAAGCCTTAGAAGCCTAGGCGGGCCTAGGCGTAACAAGGCGTGAAAAGGCGTTTAGGCCTTTTTAATATATTTTAATATTTTCTAACCATAACAAGGCTATTAAAATACTAAAATTGTACAGATCATAAAAATATGTCTGAATATTTGCAAATAAAAATACTATTTGATTATTTTGGATGAGATAATGGTCCGGTTTGTAAAAAAATCTTTAAAAGGCGATATCGTTTCATTAAAGCATTGTTGTTTTTAGAGAAAAAGTACGCCTTAAGGGTTTTACCAAGCATAAGGCGTCAAAATCTTAAGGCGGGGCGTTTCTCCCAAGCCTCAAGCCTAGGCGAATTTTTTAGAACAGTAAATCTTTTTAAACATCGGGCTCTGACCAGTCTCTTGCATTTCTTCTATCTTTTGCTATATATATATATATATATATATATATATATATGTGTGTGTGTGTGTGTGTGTGTGTGTGTGTGTGTATTAGTACAGGTGCCCAGTCACTGGGACACCGGTTCTAGATACTTGGATGGTTTGTCGAGCTGCAGCTGTTGTGGAAGTTGCGGGTCATTGAGATTAGACGCTTCTCTCATTTCATTCAGTTTCTAGTTCAAATATTACAGTTCGGGCATGTGTCGCCCATTCTCATTAGCGGGGTTGTACTTAGTTCCTCTGTAGGTGTTTTCAGTTGGATTGAGTATTCATTATTGTTTGGTTTGTGACTTTGAACTATAAGGTTTTATCCAGTCTTAATTATTCAGTATCTGATTCAGTCAGCATTCATTTCTTGTGTATGGTTCATAATTCAATGTTTAGAAATTAATTTAATTGTTTGGTTTCAAATTAAATTGGAAAAGTGGTTTGACACTAGCTTAATTAAATGTTAGGTAATTAATTGGATTTAAATTTTCGACAGTGATACTAAGAATGAACCAACCGAACATTCTGTTATAAATTTTATAACGGACTGATCACCCGTTATTTAATTGGGCGGGGTGTCACAATATATATATATATATATATATATATCGGGAAAGGTTCTCTAGTGGACCAAAAGAATGGACTTTTTAATGGACCTTAACAAAAAACACATTAATTTTAATTCGTATAGTGTAATTGGTCCGCGCCAGCGGCTCCAACACGCATGTCAATCGATCCCCCCTCCCCCCCTGCGCACCCCACCCACCCCCATGGCAGCCCTGTTTTCATAAGGGCTGCTATGGTGATGGTGGTGGTTGGGGTGGGCGATGGGTGGAGGTGGGTGGGAGTAGGGGTAGTTGGGTGAAGGTGGGGTATCGGCTGCTGCTCGGGCGGACCAATTACACTATAAAAATTAAAATTAATGTGTTATTTTGTGTTTTTTGTTAAGGACCATAAAAAAGTCCATTATGTTTATATATATATATATATATATATATATATATATATATATATATATATATATATATATATATATATATATATATATATATATATATATTCGTTTTAGGATTGGGATACTGAAAACGTTGTGGTTGTCAGTATCCCGATATGAAATCTCTGCAAACATCATTAACGTAGTTTCAATCTTTTAAAACCTTAAAAAACACAATGCGGTTACAAATAAAGAATAATATCTATGAAGGTTTGTTTAGACTCTTTGGTTCAGGATGAAATACTTTTAACCGCGGTGAAAAGTAAAGTGCTAAAATATTTTTTCACATATTTAAAATTGATTTTTTCTTGGGTTAACATTATATATAAGTGCACATGCTATAATTATGAAACTTTAAATAAAAATACGGAAAGAAATTTGACTCTAAATAAATGAAAATTTATTTTACCATATTACTTTTTACCATATTGAAATATATTTTATCCCGCACTAAAAGTAACATTTTAAGCCCATAACTATCAGCATTACATTACGCTGTCCACTTTCCTTGAGCTATGAATGTTCCAATTCTAAAAAATACTAAAAACTAGCATACAACCTGTGCGATGCATGGGCGCATTGTAATTTTTCAGTGATACATATACAGTAGCTATAGATGTATTTAACTCTACGATGATAAATACATAAGAAAAATAATTCATAATAGGAACATACTCTTGTGCAAAAAGATTCGTGCGGGGTATATATGGGGATGGACATTAAACTAACCTTCGATCTTAAAAAAGATATACAATAGCATATATTACAACTAAAAACTAAACAAAACGATATCATCATTCGTGCAGTACTATTAACACATTTGTTTCGTATTTCTCGTGTAATGTTGACAAATGTTGAAACTTCATGAACATAATTTGAGACGTGGGAAGACAAATTATGACACATAACTCCAATGATTCAAACAAAAAATGTAAAAGTGCTCAATTTTTTTAAAGAAAAGTTCTCTCTCTCTCTCTCTCTCTCTCTCTCTCTCTCTCTCTCCATATTTATACATCCACACAAATAATTTCTTATAAAATGGACTACTACAACATTCCCCTTCCCTTATGTTGATCAATTCATTTTGTGATCAGATTACAATTTCAATGTCTACTTAGTTTTATTTCTCCCGAAAAAAATAAATAACAAAGAAACGACAGAGAAAAATTGAGGGCATGGGATAAAAAGGAAAAAAGATGTTCAACATAAAACAAAAAATTATCTATCAAGCTCTATATATTTGCTGTAAAACATTTAAACATAAATTTTGGAAGTATAACCCATTTTATTAATTTCTAAAAAGTAAATTGAATTGAAACATATAATTAGTAAATAGAGAAATAGAAGTTAAATATGCTCCATTGATAAAATTACTTAAGTGTGCGACAACTATGATAATGTTAGACAAATGTGATTATTTTGGAAAAGAGAAAGCAAAGTAAAATATCCCTTCATCCACGCCAATCAAGCGAGAGGGAAACATCACTTTTCACCTATATCCAATGTATTTACATGCATATGAATTTGTCTCAAGACCCAAATGGGTAATCCATACGGCTTACTTTTTGCAATACCATTTTTAATAACACATATATCATCATTACTTTCTTCAATATATCCAATGAGTTTGATTTGTTTCTTTCTCAAAATAATTTTTCCCCAACTTTGAAAGTAAATAAAAAAACTCTAAATAACTCCAAAACATACAAACCACTTGAGTTTCTTTATTATTTCTTACAAAAGTAAAATCAATTATTATCCCAATTGATTTAGAGACCCGTGTTGGCAAAATCCATTTTACCCCTCGTTGAACTGAAAATCGTAACTCCGAAAAAAAATAATCATGTGTCTACTAACAAAGAACATACATATAGTTAAACTCATATTAGTCCACAATTATTTCAGGACTAAATAAGTTATGATCACAAGAAGCCACTTAGAAAAAGGGAAAAAGAAAAAAGAAAAATAATATAATAATTTAAAAGGGACAAAAATGTCAATATTGCTTATTTGGACTTAAGGTTTTTATCTGTCTAAAACATGGAGTACTAATAGACTAACCAAACTAAATAATAGCATAATCAAACAAAAATCAAAGTAACAAAGAACATACATAACCAGTTTGTCACCGACGGACAAAATATGCGATACATACACAACCACTTGCACATAGATTTACAACTAACAATGAATACCTCGATAAATCATAAGGTTTTGCTGAAGTGATTGAATCAATTGTAGAAGGAATGAGCGTTCAACGTTGTTTAGTCTAATCAAGAGTTGTAAAATATGATGTTTGTAATCAGTCTAGATGCGATTTTATGGTAAAGTTGGCACAATGATTTGTTCATTTTTGGTCTGGGAACTTAGGTCCTTGACGAGGAGTTGAATATATATCTTCACATTTTCCATTTCATCACTAGAATTGTAAACATATTTAGCTATTAGTGAGAGAGAATTTCAGACAGATGAATGCATGAAGTGTAGTTATATGGATAAAAGCAATCAGACTTCTTGTATTCAATTTCCCAAAAAGAAAAAGTAAAGGTCGAACAGAGAAAAATAAAGAGACCCAACCTTTATTCAAGAAGGAAATGGAACGATTATATTTATAGAAGCAATTAGACTTCTCGTATTCTATTTTAGAAAGAGAAAAAGTAATGGGCATATAAGGAAAAATAGAGATATCTAACCTCCATTAAGAAGGATATGGAAATGAAGAGATTCAGTGCAGTAAGTAATTAATTACGCGAATGGAGGTTGGATGATGGAATAAAGAGATAATGCCACGTGGATAGGTTAGAAGGTTTTGAGGAATAAGGGTAGGGCATAGTCACACAATTCACTGGATTTGGGTGTCGCTCCCGCACTCAAATTGTTATCCAGCTAATCCTCTACAAAACCGTGATAAATTCACGATTTTGTGAATTTCCAATGCGCGCTTTTTTTTATCTCTGAACACGTGAGTTCACATGTAGCATAAAATACATCCGAAAATATTTATATTCCAATATGGTTAGTGAGATATCTTAATTGGTGGAAACATATAATGTTTCATTGCTCGGTTAGGAGACACAATAAGTCTAGGTTGACTCATGGCGCGATACAGTGACATGCATGTCGCGATTGGTTATTGACTTATGGATGTGTGTACGCTCCAGCGACACTAACCAATCATGACACGACACGTCACTGTGCCTCATTTGACACATGAAAATCATGTCGGAGTAGAAAGACTCTAGGAGACAAAGTCAACCTCATACCCATACTGACACACACAAAAACATTATAACTTGTTTTTTCATGACAAATTCAACGTCATATGCATACTGAAAAACACATAAACATTATAACTTGCAATTTCATGTGAGCGATTAATTCCACGGTAGTTATTCATCTTGCTTTTATAATATTTTAATAAGTTTCTTTGAAAGCTTTACAATCTATATTATACCTCTAATACGATAGTATCATACGTGTAAATGAATATAAATGATAATTAATATTGAAGATTGAAAGTCTAGAAATGAATAAACACCCTTTATTCACAAGTACGGCGCCTTATCATTTCCACTTCTCCATCTCTTTATACCAACTCTCGTCTTCCCTCAAAGATGAATAATCGACATATGTGACACGGTGTAAAGAGCAACATGTGGTAGTTGTGATGCTCAACCGTACTCCCAAGTGTCGAGGATGAAGTTTCCGTCGAAGGAGGGTCGTAGAAGGGCTATTTTTCAACTGGGTGGTTAAGCACTTTTATCTTTGTAAAGAGTGACTATGTGATAATTGATTGGATTCGCAAATTTCTAATTTGGCACACTTATTTAATCAATTATCACACAATCACACTTTACAAATTGGTATCAGAGCGGATTACACTAATTTATCACGTGGTCCTGATTTTTTAAGGATTTTTTTTTTATAAAATTTGACTTCTCACGTCGTCAAATTGGTATCAGAGCGGGTTGCGCTAATTTACTGCGTATTCCTTTTTCCGCAAAATTGTGTGATACTGATTTTTTTTGAAAAATCAGTTTTGTGAAAAATGGCAACTTTTCCAATGGAACCCCCATTTAATAAGGAGCATATTTTTGAAAAAATTCACGACCGTGCTGAAAAATTAAAAAGTTTGAATTTGAAACTTTGCAAAAGAATTAAAGTTTTGGAAAAAGAAAATTCTCTCTTTAAAAGTAAGATTGAATATTTGCAAGCGTTTCAAACTCAAAGTGATACTTGTAGTGAGCATTTTGATAATTTGTGTATTGATTTTGATTCTTTGAAAATTGCAAAAAAAGAAGAGTGATGAGAGAGTCCTTGTTTTAGAGAAGGAATTAGAGGACTTAAAAAATTCCAGGGTTCCCGTTTGTGCCTTCGAGGATAAAAAATTAATCGATGATTTTACGGCACGTGAAAAGACTCTTAGGGATAAGTTTGTTTTAATTGAGGGAGAGCGAGATAAACTGTTAAGTTTAATTGAAAATTTAAAAATGATATCCCTGTCTTTGGAAGAGTCTAATTCTTTGCTTGAATCAAATATTTTGAAGTTGAAAAATGATTTAAACAATTCAAGTAGGTTTGATAGTGATGGTAATGGCTCATCGTGTTCTCATGCTTCTATTGCTAAAGCCCAAACCATTATTTATTTTAGAGGGTCAACTAATTCCAAGGATGTTAGAAAATATCACACTTTAGGTAACATTCCTCCCGTTTACACATGTTCATTTTGTGGTAGGAAAGGTCACCTTAGGAGATTTTATTTTTATATTGGAAGAGGTCCTAAGAATTCGAAGTCTAGTGTTTTGTTGGTTCCCAAAACTCCGTGTCGACGTGTTACATCCGTTTAGATTAGGAAATCACTTTTGGATACGCTAGATTTTAGAATAGTTGATTCTCATTTGCTTGCACATGATTCTTCTCTTGCCATACCATATAGATGATTGTGTTTGCATGTTTGTCATACGATAGTTATGCTTTTTGATATATTTTTGCTAGCGTTGTGACATGTACTTTTTGTATTGATTTTTTGTTTTGAAAAATACAAAAAGATTTTATTTTGATAAAATTTTGAAAAATCCAAAAAGATTTTTGTATTTTGTTTGCACCTTTTATGGATGAACACTTAGGATGACTGAGTAACAACATCATTCCATATTTTTCAGGTGACTATTTGATAGTGTTTTGAGATAATAGGTCAATTCATCAATGTGCTTTATATTATTTGGAGTCATTAAGATGTAATTAAGTGTTACTTCCTACATGTTTGACTCACGTTTCCCTTTATTTCACACATGCATGAATTTGTTTGATTATTGTGCTTGTCTTATCACATGTTGGTTCAGTGTTTTCACTTCAATCATGTCCTTAAAACGAACCAAGCGCGATAAATTTTGATAAGAAAATTGTGCGTATAAGAACCGTTTTATGAGTTTGTGTGCTTTATTTGAAAACGGGGAAGGGTTGCGAAAGGTTCATTTAGCCTTTGCGAATACTAAGCCACCGTCTAAACTGGATCTAAAAAATTGAGAAATTTTATTATCTGGGGTCCAAAGAGGTTTAAAGAGCCCGAAAAAATTTATAGGCAATAAAAAGAAATTCATGCCAATTATGGTCCATTTAGGTTTTTGCACCAATTCTCCAATGTTTGAGAATTTAGATTACCTTAAAATGAAAATATTTTTGAGGGAGTTTGGTTGGAGAATTTAAACGGGTTTGTGTGACACCCCGACCAATTAAATATCGGGTGATCAGTCCTTTATAAAATTTATAAGAGAATGTTCGGTTGGTTCATTCTTAGCATCACTGTCGAAAACTCAAATCCAATTAATTACCTAACATTTAATTAAGCCAGTGTCAAAACATTTCCCAATTTAATTTGAAAACAATTAATTCAATTAATTTTCGAACATTAAATTATAAACAACACACAATAAATGAATGCTGATTGAATTAAATACTGAATAATTAAGACTGGATAAAACCTTCGAGTTCAAAGTCACAAACAAAACCAAAATAAATACTGAATCCAACAGAAAAGAACTACAAAGGAACTGAGTACAATCCCTCTAATGAGGATGGACGACACATGCCCGGACTGAAGCATCTGAACTAGGAACTGAATAAAATGAGAGAAGCGCCTAATCTCAATGACCCGCAAATTCCACAACAGCTGCAGGTCGGCAAACCATCCAAGGATCTAGAACTGGTGTCCCTGTGGCTAGGCACCTGTACTAATACATATATATATATATATATAGCAAAAGAGAGAAGAAATACAAGAAACGGGTCAGAGCCCGAGGTGTAAAAAATGATTTAGCAAGTATTTAAAACTGGTTCTCAAAACAAGTCTTATACGCATGTTAGTTATCAAACTCTCACATGAGTTTTTCACCTCTCATCTATTGTGAACGCCTAACGTACATCTAATCTCCCCCTAGTTATACCTCCCAGTCTAACTAGTCAGAAGCCATACTAATACTAACTATGCTCACTAGTAGTATTCCTGTATCGCCCATACAATACACTATTCAGATAGTTTATCTCGCATAATAAGTTTCATTATTCACCGTTTGAATGGTTAATCTTTTATCTACTAAGATTATTTCATTTCTCATTTCCATTTTATCTTCTATTCTCATAAAGTAGAAAGTTACCCAAGTGCACTCATACATATATATATATATATATATATATATATATTAATCCTGCACCCCCATGCTAAGACCCATTAGTGCACCTATCAAGAAAATCCTACATCCCTGGGTTAGCACCCATTAATGCACCTATCAATAATAATCCAGCACCCCCGGGTTATCACCCATTAGTGCGCCTAATAATAGAATCTTGCATCCCCGGGTTAACACCCATTAATGCACCTATTAATAATAATCCAGCACCCCCGGGTTATCACCCATTAGTGCGCCTAATAATAGAATCTTGCATCCCCGGGTTAACACCCATTAATGCACCTATTAATAATAATCCAGCACCCCCGGGTTATCACCCATTAGTGCGCCTAAGAATAATCATCCTTGTACCCCCAGGTTATCACCTATTAGTACACTTAACAATAGAGTTTCTGCACCCCCGAGTTATCACTCATTAGTGCGCTTAACTATAAGATTCTTCACCCCCGGGTTATCACCCATTAGTGCTCTTAATAATAATATCACATAATAGGCATACACACATCCTATTATAATTTAAAGGTATTTCTCCAACCTACATATATACTCCTCATACGTATTTTAATCCCATCACTACGTATAGTATAAATATTTAGATTACTATCTCTCTCATAATCTCCAAGGTACATTCTCTCTATACCGAAATAATTAAAGTATTAAGCCTCACATACTTTTCTCGAAATCTTTTCTTGCTTAAGTTTATTATCGGATACTTTCTCTCACTCCAAGAAACCGGTAAACCCAAATTTGAACTCAAAGAAAATTACCAAAAAATTTCCTCTCTCGCTCGAACCAAATGGGTTGTCGCTTGAACCAGAAATAGATCTCGCTCGAACGAGAATGAGATGTCGTGCGAACTACTGCCACCTGGTCGTTCGAACGACTTCGCGCGAGATCCCTATCTCGCTCGAACGACTTCGCGCGAGATGTCACTGTTCGTCTTCTTTCCAGAATTCTGCGTTTTTCCACCATTTATAAACCTAGAAACCTCTAAGTTTCAACACCCAACGCCTCATCATCAATACCCATCAACACCTAACAGGTTATAAATCATTCCTAACCTCCTAGGGTCATTAATTCGTCATAAATCATCATAATTATATAACATCCTCAAATTAATTCATATGAACCCTAGTTTACCAATTTTCAATTAAAGAACCTAATCAACCTAGATTTGTTCATCAATATATAATCCAATTCCGTGATTAATCCTCTACATACATGAAGGACTTTAAACTACTAATTAAACCAATCCTTAATCATAATTTAAATCTCCAATTTTCACCTAATTCATATGTAAATCATAATAAATTTCACCTGCACTAACATGAGTATGATTATTGCTAAAGAAAGAAAATAATAAACACTTGCCTCGAATATGATGGTCTGATCCGTTTGTGATGTTGGTATGGGTGTGTTCCCCTTGTTCCGATCTACACGGTGGTGGTGGTGATTGCGCAAGGTGGTGTTATCTTCGCCCTTTTCTCTTGGAATTAGCTCTCCCTCACACCTCCGATAGCCGTTCTTAACTTCCTGTAACTTCTTAACCCTAATGGACCTTCCTTAGCTGATATAATTACTCTTAATTTTCGTCCATTAATTTAGCCTAAAATTACAATTTAGCATAATGCCCTCTCGGGGTGCCGGTTAGTCCTAAAATCACCCCGGGACCCAAACTAAACACCCGGGTTACTATTTTGACTATCCCGACCCTTACGGACTCAACGGCGCACTCGAAATGACCATACGAGTTAATAAAAATAAATTCTCTTTTTATTCTATTCAATTAGTCCCGACACGACTCACACGCGTGTCGGACTTAAATTACCAAACTGTCGTATTTCTCACTTCCGATAATTTCTCGAATTTCATAATTCCATATTACGTATCACACCGTAATATTCAATAATTCTCAATAATAAGTATTAACCCTTAGCACGCTAGTTAATAATTATTTTAATTCGGATTAATAACAAATTAATTTCTCGCATTTTAATTTAATTAATCCAACAACAATAACTAATTACATACTTATTCCCATAATAATAATTAATCGCATAATTATTTAAATCATCAAAAATACGGGGTGTTACATACTTCCCCCCTTACAACGGAATTTCGTCATGAAATTCAGAAAAAGTATACCAGGTACAGACAACGCTGTAAAAATATTGCGCATCGCATCCATGTGCTCCTAAGTAAGCTACTCCGTACCACCCATATAGTACGCTATTGAATACCCTTAATAATGAACACTTCACATGTGTTTGTTTTACGCTCCAGGTTACCCTGTCATGTAGGCTCCTCCCTTATCCTTACCGTTTAAGTTTCACTACTTACTATATTTTAGATATTCACTATCTAGCCTTCTACTATTTGCACTTAAGTAGATTTATCCTCCTTTCAGATACATACGACTTCGTCTCGTGTCATTCATACAAGTAAATTGGCTGTGCAATATATATATTTCACTCACAATATATACGATAATATCGATTCTTCTCCAACATTTGTAATCATAATTGGTCCCCCACCTCTAACCCTCAAATAGGACAACAACAAAGTTTACCGTGCCATGCTTCTACCCGCACTTTCCCCGAACGTGAACTTATAGGAGTTATTTGGACACAAACTCCACTAGTGTAAGGTACTGCTCCCGTCCTCCTCTAAGATCTCAGGGTCCATATATAATTTTCTCTCCCACATCCAATTAGACCGCTTGTCCCGCCCATACCTCAGTGGGTATTAGGCCGTACTCAATCGCATTTTAGTACCTATAATCTTACCATCTCAGCTACATGAGAAGATCCTTGGGGATACTCTTCCATTCTCTAGTGGAAGGAGTCCCTTCTGGTTTCGAATTGTCCGCCCTTTTTCTAACAGTCAGCTGACCCACTGCAAGACTAACTTTGAAAATTACTCTACATTAAACCCATTACCACTGTTATTTGTATCATGATACATTTTATACTCTCTTGAATGTACTTCTAATCATGATATGTGTGACTTTGTCGTATCGTGTGACACAAGTCTCTTTTCCCTCTAAAAAATCTCAGTTTATTTTGAAACGTAAGTCTCTAACAAATCTTACGGAGTAATCTTCGGCTTACCCGACTACATGTTATCGAATTCACAAGATAATCATAATCCACCGTTTGATTCAATCCCCTAGGGCGCCCATACACCCTCTGCCTCGCGCATCATTATACAAAAAAAACATAAACTTTTCTTACTTCAATTCTTGCACACTCGGTATGCTGATGTGGTAGGGGTGTACTCAACCACCCCACTAGTCAAAAATTAATCAATCCTTCAATGGTATCATTGCTCTATTCAGAATGATACTAAGACTAGGCGATTCTATTCGCCTTAAGTCATAAAAGAATTATCAACTCTCAATTATATTCTCCTATAGGTACAATAACCAACATACAAAACTTATGTACTATTGACCAAACTTCTCTCCAACTCCCGACGTTCGCAAGTTTCATGCGTGGAATGTCTCGCAAAGAAAAATCCAAACAAGGACCCCCCGATACACTACTATCTAACCTAGCCGGTTGTCGAGGTTCGTAAGGCCTTCAGTACATACTATGTACTCTCCCACAATCTACGTATTGTGACATAAAATTCTACTCGTCCACTCTCATGTCCCTAAAAATATAACATGAAGCATAGCGCCCTTACTAACCCAAGTACTCAGCACAATAAATATAACGAGTTCTATCTCTCTGCTTAAAGAAGAACAAAATGAAACCTGAGTCTCCTCATTAAAATAAATTCTTACGCACCGGAATCACATATAACCAGACAACATTCTCGTTGAGGTCTATAACACCATGAAAATTTTCATATATTCATATATCTGGTCCCAACCCTATTTCAGGTGGCGCCGCACAAAAAAAAGATTTCTCCTCCCAGAGTATCCGACACGACAGCCATATCACTACATTTTTACTATCGTTTAACCATACGGTAATTAATCACTACACATTACCATAATAAATTCTACTAAAGCTGACTCAATGAAATAGTAAATTATAACAACAAAACTATTCTTAGGGCCCACCCGGTTCACTCACGGGCAATCATCAAAATGCCCTGCTAACAACAAGAATTACGTTTGTAACAAAACTGTTAAAACTAACGTTCCCACTAAACTCGAAGCGCACGCGAAGTTTAGGGTTTCCAATTTACATAAATGTCGTGGCACACCCATGTCACTAGAATCTATCCTTTACTCACAAGGAAGAAGCAAAACCTCACTAGTCTCGCCAAATCACACGGTCTCAGCACGTGGCTGCAATCACGACCCATGAACATCTGCAATCGTCATACATCCTAGAATTTCATCCTATAGTTATCCTCTATCATCATGGATAATTTATTCCATCATGTGGGTTTCGCGCCCATTATTGAAACGTTGGCCCAAACTCTCTAGGCCTCAATTATAGCTTTATTGAACACCCGTTTACATCCCGGGCCCCGTAGACCCTGACATACTGTATGCTACTATTAACGAGGACTCTAATGGTCCAGCCTGAACCCATCACTCTCGGGTTATAAATTTCCTAGGCCTAATTCTCTTGACCCCAAATTCTTTCGCTGGAAGTCTTGCTCCTCTAGTTGTTATACCTAACTGCATGGTTTACCATTTATAATCTCTTTGGTATCACTTCTCAATTGTGGACACCTTTAATACTTGTAGTTCTACTTCCTTCATATAAGGAAAACTTCATGAACCATTTCCCCGTCACTGGTCGCAATGACCATTTTGGGAATGTCCTTCTCTCGGATCGAGTAATCTTAACTTGCTGGCTACACTTGCCTTTCGGAACTATGGTTGGCCTCCACGGCCCTGATTGACTTCATCGTCACTTTGTAGGAAGTTACTCAACTTAAAATCATCTAATCGTATTCCCTATTGGGTATACTCTCATGTGGGGTTTTACTAACACCGTTAAGTTCAGTTTTGCTTTTCGGCCAGATTCTTTAACCTTTCTAGCTTGCTTCTTCTGGAAAGAACGCAAGGACTACTCACCGTATAACCTTTATGACATCAATATTAATCATCCTAGCTAGATTTATCATCTATGCTTATGTTCTACTCACGGGTTATTTATCAACTATAGACCCTTTGGATAATTTATGCCCCTCTTCCAGGTACGAAGTTCATTATGCAATTTAACCTTTCTCTCATGATCGGTTTCTATCTTACCCATTGCTAAACATCAAAATTTCACTTGCATTTTGTTACCACATCGAATGGAAGACCTCACGGTCAAATCGTACCCAAAATTCTCTCTAAATTTCAAACACACTTCTTCATATATGGTGATTGCCTCTAATCACTACATGATGCTCCTAAGAGCTATAACTTTTAACTCCAAATTTAATTCTGAGTGTCGTCACACCCCACTCTACACCATTGCCTTCGGATTTTATACTTTTGCTAATCTGTTACATTTTTTCATTTTCTTCTCTGCATCTTCACCGATGGTTTTCAAAAGAGTCCCTCTGATTTCCCCTTATCGACTATGCTAGGTGGTCCTGAAATCACTCCACCGTTATCTATAACTGTGTCTTAGGAACCCACAGTTCCCGATTGACGATTTTACTATCTCTTACTTAAGTAATCCTCATGGTGATTTTTATCCTGATCACTCTTTCTCGATTACTTTATGTCTTATGTTGAGCCTCTTCTCTCGCAGTTCTTCTTACGGCCCTCGCTGGTCGTCCTAAAATGTTTGGTGTTCTAATCACACATAATTTTGTATAATGAGTCACATCCATTATAATTCGTAGCAGGAGAACGTAAGTCGCATACATAAGGGAACACAACAATCCTATCATAAGGCTCTACATCAAAGAACGGTGCACTGAAACGTAATAAGCCGCATAGATCCTAATGACAATATAACCTGATGCTCTGATACCACCTGTGACACCCCGCCCAATTAAATATCGGGTGATCATTCCTTTATAAAATTTATAACAGAATGTTCGGTTGGTTCATTCTTAGCATCACTATCGAAAACTCAAATCCAATTAATTACCTATCATTTAATTAAGCTAGTGTCAAAACATTTCCCAATTTAATTTGAAACCAATTAATTCAATTAATTTCTGAACATTGAATTATAAACCACACACAATAAATGAATGATGATTGAATAAAATACTGAATAATTAAGACTGGATAAAACCTTCGAGTTTAAAGTCACAAACAAAACCAAAATAAATACTCAATCCAACAGAAAATAACTGCAAAGGAACTGAGTACAATCCCTCTAATGAGGATGGATGACACATGCCCGGACTGAAGCATCTGAACTAGGAATTGAATAAAATGAGAGAAACGCCTAATCTCAATGACCCACAACTTCCACAACAGCTGCAGCTCGACAAACCATCCAAGTATCTAGAATCGGTGTCCATGTGGCTAGGCACCTGTACTAATACACACATATATATATACAACAAAAGAGATAAGAAATACAAGAAACGGGTCAGAGCCCGAGGTGTAAAAAATAATTTAGCAAGTATTGAAAACTGGTTCTCAAAACAAGTCTTATACGCATGTTAGTTATCGAACTCTCACATGAGTTTCTCACCTCTTATCTATTGTGCACGCCTAACGTGCATCTAATCTCCCCCTAGTTATACCTCCGAGTCTAACTAGTCAGAAACCATAATAATACTAATTATGCTCACTCGTAGTATTCCCATATCGCCCATACAATACACTATTCGGATACTTTATCTCACATACTAAGTTTCATTATTCACCATTTGAATGGTTAATCTTTTATCTACTAAGATTATTTCATTTCTCATTTCCATTTTATCTTATATTCTCATAAAGTAGAAAGTTACCCAAGTACACTCATACATATATATAGTCTCATCATCCCTATATATATATATACACTAATCTTGCACCCTTAGGTTAAGACCAGTTTGTGCAATGTAATGATTATTATTATTACCAAGTCTACTAATTTCACACAGTAGAAATATTCACAAGTTCATATATATATATATATATATATATATATATATATATATATTAATCCTGCACCCCCATGCTAAGACCCATTAGTGCACCTATAAAGAAAATCCTGCATCCCTGGGTTAGCACCCATTAATGCACCTATCAATAATAATCCAGCACCCCCGGGTTATCACCCATTAGTGCGCCTAACAATAGAATCTTGCATCCCCGGGTTAACACCCATTAATGCACCTATCAATAATAATCCAGCACCCCCAGGTTATCACCCATTAGTGCGCCTAACAATAATCATCCTTGTACCCCCGGGTTATCACCTATTAGTACACTTAACAATAGAGTTTCTGCACCCCCGAGTTATCACTCATTAGTGCGCTTAACTATAAGATTCTTGCATCCCCGGGTTATCACCCATTAGTGCTCTTAACAATAATATCACATAATAGGCATACACACATCCTATTATAATTTATAGGTATTTCTCCAACCTACATATATACTCCTCATACGTATTTTAATCTCATCACTACGTATAGTATAAATATTTAGATTATGGCTCATAATCTCCAAAGTACATTCTCTCTATACCGAAATAATGAAAGTATTAAGCCTCACATACTTTTCTCGAAATCTTTTCTTGCTTAAGTTTATTATCGGATACTTTCTCTCACTCCAAGAAACCGGTAAACCCAAATTTGAACTCAAAGAAAATTACCAAAAAATTCCCTCTGTCGCTCGAACCAAATGGGTTGTCGCTTGAACCAGAAATAGATCTCGCTCGAACGAGAATGAGATGTCACGCGAACTACTGCCACCTGTCATTCGAACAACTTTGCGTGAGATCTCTATCTCGCGCGAACGACTTCGCGCGAGATGTCACTGTTCGTCTTCTTTCCAGAATTTTGCGTTTTTCCACCATTTATAAACCTAGAAACCTCTAAGTTTCAACACCCAACGCCTCATCATCAATACCCATCAACACCTAACAAGTTATAAATCATTCCTAACCTCCTAGGGTCATTAATTCGTCATAAATCATCATAATTATATAAAATTCCCAAATTAATTCATATCAACCCTAGTTTCCCAATTTTTAATTAAAGAACCTAATCAACCCAGATTTGTTCATCAATATATAATCCAATTCCATGATTAATCCTCTACATACATGAAGGACTTTAAACTACTAATTAAACCAATCCTTAATCATAATTTAAATCTCCAATTTTCACCTAATTCATATGTAAATCATAATAAATTTCACCAGCACTAACATGAGTATGATTATTGCTAAAGAAAGAAAGTAATAAACACTTGCCTCGAATATGATGGTCTGATCCGTTGGTGATATTGGTATGGGTGTGTTCCCCTTGTCCCGATCTACACGGTGGTGGTGTTGATTACGCAAGGTGGTGTTATCTTCACCCTTTTCTCTTGGAATTAGCTCTCCCTCACACCTCCTATAGACATTCTTAACTTCCTGTAACTTCTTAACCCTAATGGACCTTCCTTATCTGATATAATTACTCTTAGTTTTCGTCCATTAGTTTAGCCCAAAATTATAATTTACCATAATGCCCTCTCGGGGTGCCGGTTAGTCCTAAAATCGCCCCGGGGTCCAAACTAAACACCCGGGTATACTATTTTGACTATCCCGACCCTTCCGGACTCGACGATACACTCGAAATGACCATACGAGTTAATAAAAATAAGTTCTCTTTTTATTCTATTTAATTAGTCCCGACACGACTCACACGTGTGTCAGACTTAAATTACCAAACTGCCGTATTTCTCACTTCCGACAATTTATCGAATTTCATGATTCCATATTACATATCACACAGTAATATTCAATAATTCTCAATAATAAGTATTAACCCTTGGCATGATAGTTAATAATTATTTTAATCCGGATTAATAACAAATTAATTTCTCGCATTTTAATTTAATTAATCCAACAACAATAATTAATTACATACTTATTCCCATAATAATAATTAATCGCATAATTATTTACATCATAAAAATTACGGGGTGCTACAGTTTGTACGTCCTTGAAAATCTTGAAAAAGCGCTAAATAGTTTTGGACGTTATTGGTGTGGAAATCACTTTGACTTTGATTTGTTGATTTGCATAAGACGATGTCATCTAAATTCAAAAAAAAATTCACCTAAGGATACTTTTGATGTTCATTCGTTAGGGGTACATGTATGCATAGTGCACATATGATTGATTGAGTTTATTTACCTATCGAATGAGTTCACACCCATACATTCCATTTCCACGACTTGGTTGTTTGAGTTTAAATCCATGGTGTGATTTTTTGTATCCTATTTTTGTATAAAAATTTGAAAAATAAAAACTAGTTTGTAAAATATTTTAGACATACCTTTGCATCCGCGTAGCTTGATCCATATTTGCTATGCATTTTATCATGACACTCCATGTTTTGATTTTTTTTCTTATCTGTCTATTTAGGGACATTATAAAATGGGGGAGAAAGAATTATCATGTTATGGGGGAGACTTGATTATTAATGCTTTATTCTTATATCATTTCAAACTCGATGCATCACGGAGGTATTTTGCTTTATCTCATGCGTGTAGGTACAAAATTAAAGATTGATATGTTGCACACCCTGATGAGAAAAGCTTTGAGAATGTTGATGTTGAAGAAAAATTTGAGAACTTGCAAATTTTACCTTTTCAGTTTTGGGACTCATGGGAGGGTAGATTTGTATACGCATTTTAGTTTTTGATAATTCAGATGTTTTTATGTATGTACCGGCATAGAAATAGGGGAGATTTGTAAGGACATATTTTAAATAAGCCCGTCACAATTTATTATGTCGTATACCGCTACAAGTTGTCGAAGAATTAAGAAGATTGCATCTACAAATGACGAATTCGAATTACAAGTTGTCTTCAACATTCAAGCCCGACAATATGAACTTTTGTAAGATAATGTTTAAAGTTTCATTTACATTTCATATTAAGAGTGTTGGGAAATTTTTAAAAGGAATTTAAAAAAACTTTGATATAGAAAATGTTTTATAAATGTTTGTTTTTAAAAAAGGTGTTAACTATTTTAGTAAAAGAAAAGTTATGAGAAAATTTCAAAGGCAGTAAACGTACCTAGGTTTTGACGCCAATCTCATTCAAACGAGATCACCATCTCATTCGAACGACGTGTGGATGTCACGCGTAGTCGTTTGAACGACACGCGATCTCGTTCGAGCGAGATGGGATTTTCGTTCGAGCGACCCTGCTTTTTACCTGACACGCTGCTTTCATCCTGATCCTTTGACCGCCTCAATTTATTTTATAAAAGGGACATCAGTCTTTTGTTTTAGATGTGGAGAACAATTTCAACTTTTAAGAGTCTTATTCTTTTGAAACTTTTGTGTATCTGCCTAGATTTAATTCAATACCTTTTGGTCAAAAGTTTTTCTCCAACAATTTTAAGGGTTCAAGTAGTTTGTTTTTTAATTCACAAAATCCCAATTACTTTTATGTGAATTATTTTGTAGAACCCAAGAACATGTTTTGCTTTGGTTTAATCTTTGTGGTGAGATCTCTGTAACCGAGGACTGCGTGTTATTGCTGAGAGAGTCTCTACGAAGTTTTATGGTTGCGTGCCATTGAGGAGTGCTGCAGTTCTTCCTTTGCTGAATGGATTGCGGTCCATGTGGGTTCGCTGCGTGTGGATTCATTGCTGATGACACCGATCGACGCCTACGGGTATTCGTGTGTCACTGTATTTCATTGTAATCCGTGTAAGTTGCGATTTACTTATTATAAAGAAATAAAAGGTTTTTCCCTGCGGGAATTTTTCCTGAAATCTGCGTCTCAGCATATTTATTGTGTCGCATACTTTATATTTATTTATGGGTTGACACACGCACTTTAGATGCATGCTTATGGGCTGGATTAATTTGGTTTAAAAATATACTCTAATTAAATAAGGTTTGATTGGAAACTTGCGAGTTAGTTTTAATCGGTATCACACGTTTGACAATTATACCAATCTGTGTCTCAGCATATTTATGGTTTGATTGGAAACAATGACGGGATTCCTATCAACCCTTTCGCTCCTCCAAACGCAAACGATATCACAGGAATCTTGGCTAGTTTGGACAGGGGGCAAACAACCATGCAAGATACTATGCGACAGTTCATCCAGACTTTTCAAAATAGAGCTTCCATCCAGTCCGGTCAACGAAGTGTCATGCTACCACCGTCTTCACGAACCAGACATCCTGAACCTCACCGTACTGGAACCTCAAGTGATTCATCCTATCAGCCTGGTCTGACATCTCCTATAAGAATTGTAGAGTCTTAAGAAAATATCACTTTGACTCCGAAACGAACGAGCACTCTGGAAAGGTTGAGCAGAGTCTCCACATTTGACCGTTTGGGCCTCAGGAGGAATAGAAATCCCCCTCTAATTGCATTGAGAAATTCTCAACGACCAAATGAGTTAAGGGAAGGATCTGCCCAATCACGTCCAAATATCAGGCCTGCAGCTTGCCCAGAAAGATCCGAGGAGGATAATTCAACATGATCTATTGCTCGCACCCATAGATCCGAAGCTGGAAAGGATCTATTCAGTCATTGAAAGACAGGTTAGGGGAAATGGCTAAGGCCAAAAACCCTCTCCAAAGAACCTTTGTCAAAGGATCACCCTTCGTACAAGCAATTATAGATTTTCCCACACCATCGAAGTTTAAAGATCCTGTAATTACACCGAAGTACGATGAAAAAACTGATCCTATCCTCCACATAGAGCAGTACTAAGCTGCTGCAGATATCTATGCAGTTCTCGATGAGATGAGGTGCAAGGCATTCTCGGGGACTATCACTGGGTGTGCTCAAAAATGGTATAATAATCTTCCGGGCAGATTACTATCTTCCATCAACTGGCAGAGCTCTTTATAGGAAACTTCTAGTTTGGTGTGAAGCCAGTCAAAAGGGTAGCACATCTATTGAGCATAGGGCAAAGGGCAGGAAAGAGCACAAGGGATTATATCACTCGTTTTAACAACGAGAAACTGAAAGTCATTGACTATAAGGAGAAAACCGTTATTACAGCCCTCATGAGCGGTCTTCTACCAGACAAGCTGTACTACACTCTGACCAAGGATCCCCTTAAATCCATAGCGAAATTGATGGGGAAAGCAGCCAAGATTATGAACGCCGAAGAAGCTATGGCCGTGAAGAGGAATGGTGAGACAAAAGCAGAGACTAAAGTTGAAGGTAGGTATGAGAGGAAAGATCACAAGAAAAATTAGGGGAATCAACAGTCGAAAGGCAAGGGAATATTGGAGCACTTAAAGAAATATGGCAATTATACCTCGCTAAAGGTGGATATAAACCATGTTTTGGAAGAGATCAAGAACGGCGAGGAATTAAATTGGCCAGGAAAATTAAGGATAGCTCCTAAGAGAAGAGATAAGTCTAAATATTACGAGTTCCATAAGGACCATGGTCACACGACCAAGCAATGCGTAGCTCTTCAAAATAAGATAGAAACACTCATTAGGCGAGGAAAACTGAATCGGTTTGTTGATCGTCAGAACGATGAGAAGATTAATAACAGATCACAGTAAAGATCCAAATCTCCTCATCGACCAAGAAATGACAGGAAAAGGGATCACGAAGAAGATCCGGAGGAAGACACCGATTTACCCAAAAAGCCAAGACAACCAGAACGTGAGGTATTTTCAATCCGTTTTGGTTCATTTGACTGTAATATGATACCGCTGAAAGGAAAGCTTACCTCAATGAGGCCCAAGCTACTTCCTATATACAGCGAATAAATCTGGTGGAAGAGGATCGTCCGAGGAAGGTTAATAAAGATAAATTGGTCATCGATTTTTCCAAAAGTGATCTGGAAGGTGTCTTATATCCTCACTATGACCCTTTGGTGACCAAGATGAGGATGGAGGATGTAATCATCTCAAGAGTATTGGTGGATAATGGCAGCTCGACGGACATCATGTTATACCCTTTCTTTGACAGTTTAAACGTGAAACTCGCCCAGTTGGAGCCGTATCACAGTCCCCTTATCGGATTCTCTGGTGAAAAAGTTTTTCCACTTGGGATGATCAAGTTGGATATACTGATTGGTACCTGGCGTGCCTGTAGATTGGAAAAGATAAAATTCTTTGTGATGGATAAAAATGTTCAATCAGCCTACAATATAATCGTGGGAAGAGTAGGCCTGAAAAAGTTTAAAGCAGTGCCATCCATGGTACACCAATATTTAAAGTTCCTAACCAACTTTGGTGTGGGACTTGTGAAGGGCGATAAAAAAGTAGCTCGGAAATGCTACTATTCATCCGCTGAACAAGAAGAGTTGGAGGATACCAGAAAGAAAACCACCACTTACCAAGTGGATGAGTCTGAAGAGTCGGAGATTGAAACATTAGACCCCATTGGCACAATAATCAGACAAGGCAAGACCTGTTTATGGGTGACCTCAAGGGACATCTTAAACTAGGCAAGAAGATGGGTAAAATATTCACTACCTAGGAACCAAGGCAATCTAGGTAAGATTGCTACAACTAAGCAAGAACATGGGATGGAAATAATTCCATTGCTTAGGCACTTATGGGTGATAAGTCACTAAAACTAGGCAAGTAAATGGGGCAAAGTTCCATTGTCTAGGAAATCAAATCAAATTAACACAGGACAAATTGTCCCTTTATAGATATATACACTCATCAAAATATAGCATGATAAGAAAAACATCATACAATTAATTTATTTCCAAGGAAAGTAGAATTACAAAAGATGATGTTTCATTTAATAATTACTAACAAAATACAAACAACCTATTCTATTGGTTTCTTTCCTTCAGATTTAGGTACAGGCTTCATTCCAGCTGGAGGATCATCTAAAGCAAAAGAAGAGTTGATAAAATTTAAATCTTGCAACATCCTGGTATTGATCAAACTTGGCTGCTCAAGCAGATGAGGAGGTCGGGATATCTCAAAATCCCCATGAAGACTGTAATCACCGAGGTACTTAGAGATCAAACACTGAGGAATGGAGCGAGCTGGAATCCAACTAACATCCAATTTGAAATGAGGAACGGGTAGATCAAGAAATTCAGGTTCATACCAATCCCATAAGGAATTTCCTCTCTTAAGACGCATCACAGCTAGAGCATTAAGCCACCCCTGTTTATATCCCTCATTGTTTGACTGCTTCAATCGAGCATCAAGATCGAATAAAGCTTTAATGTATCCCCCCATCCAAAACTCTCTGGGCTATTTGTGGAATTGATAAGTCAATATCTCCACATGATGATGAAGCCTTTTCACCAAGTTTTCTTTGCTCTCTAACTCAAAACTCTGGTTGGATAGTTGCTCGGTAAGAGTTTGAATTTTAGGATATTTCAGTTAATGCTTGATTTTTTGCCTTCAGTTAAACAACTTGATTTGCTAAGACCGGTTGAGTCTTAGCCTCTTTGATGTTGCTCCAACCAGCTCTTGCTCTACCTCGTAAGGAGGATGTAGGTCTGTCTCATTTTAAAGCCTCCAGTTCTTCTCTCAATGCAGCATTTTCAGTTTCTAAAATTGAAAAGCCTTTATTACTGACTGGGACCAGAGCTCCAGAGGAAGAGGCAGATTTTAGTTGAATCAACTCTTCTCTCAAATCATTATTTTCTTCTTTCAGTAACTTAGCGATGTTTTTGTGATCTTCAATCTCAAGCTTTAGGACACCCTCTCTCTTATTATGGGCTGAAATGAACTTGTCATAACCCCGATCAACACTCAACTGTTGGTACTTTTTCTCATAACTCTCATGTAAAAGAGTAGTGGCTTTTTTATGCTGCAATTGAAGTTCTTCGATCATTCCTTAAAGATTTTCAATCATTTCATAATAAGCCACATTATTGTCCACATCCCGATCAAGCAAGCATTTTAAATATTGATATGCATTAATTGCTCACTCAGAGGCATCAAATCCAAGGATGTCAACTATCTGTGCCTGAGTGAAATCTGTACGACCAACTTTGAAGTAATAATTATATTTCTTCATCAACTCTGTATTATGAGACGACAATAGTTCCATCCTGCCAATAAACTACCAAGGAAGAGTAAAAATAGATCAACAACGATACAGCTATATCGAGCAAATAAAGGAGAAACTCAGAATAAATAACAATGTCCATTTTATTAATCATAAGAGAAGAGGGTACAACACAAGTTATAATAAAAGGGAAAATAGAAAAATAAGACAAGTAAAGAGCCGAACAACTTTACACCTTCTCCTTATATGACACCCCGACTAATTAAATACCGGGTAGCTACTCCTTTATAAAATTAATTCAAAATGCCAAGTTGGCTCAGTTAATAGCATCACTGTCGAAAACATTTTTATTATTACTATCCACTTAGTATTTAAAAAGTAAGTGCCAAATTTTAATTTAAGTCTGATTAACATGCAACAAGTAAAATGAAGAAATAAATAACATCATTCACCATACTGAAGTAAACGGAATAACCATCACAATAGAGTAAATAAAGTCTGGAGGAAAACTCCTCACTACAATCCCACAACTGAAATGAATAACCGAAACTGAAATAAAACATGCTAAAGTCTGAAAACTGAAATATAAAAGATGTCTCTAAAGAAATGGGCAACATGCCCTACAACTGATAGATGGTGACTCTGGAATCCAAAAGATGGAGGCGTCTACATGCAAATCCCTGTAGCTTCCACAAGCAGCTACAGCTCGTCACCTGAATGAGTATCCTATGCTTGGTGTCCTTGTGGCTGGGCACCTAAAATGGTTTTACAAAGAAAAAGAGATTTGAAAAGCAAACGGGTCAGAGCCCGAATGTGGAGTTATATTTTAAAAACCTGCAAGTGCTTTAAAAACATTTAAAACATTAAATGCAAAGTACATGTTAGGACGTACACTCGCATGATATTCTCACCTCTCGTCTAACTGTGCACTCCTAACGTAAGTACCCATCTATATCGACCCATACTACTAGCTAACTGACAACATAACTAGCTAGACTGCCAAAGGTGCTATCCATATTACTCGGTTCCATTTATCATAACAACGCTCGTAATTAAAATAGAGGTTCACCGTAAACTCAGTTACTAAATATGTTATTGATATAATTATCAGTTAACTCATTATATATCTCGAAACAATACCGTAATATTTTTTCAACATTAACATGAGGATTCCCATAAAATAATGTATATTATTCATATCATAAATATACAATACAAGCACCCCGCAATCTAAGCTGTAGTGCACACATACTCTGCTATCCATCCCGGTACATCACGTACATAAGGATTACATATTCCGAATCTCTCAGGAATAGTTTACCGATAACAACATCACAAATAATGGAGGCGAACACAGTCACCATCACATGGGTCACGCACATACCTACGCTCCCATGATCAGCGGACTTATTAATATCACAATAAGTCTTTCTATGACCTATGTTCATCGAGGTACCAGTCTATATCCCCCCCGTAGGCACACAAGGATTAGAGGGTCCTAAGCGAACGCAACCTCCCGTGATAGCAAGTATGGTAGGTATGTCATACACACAATCCATATACTAATACTAAGTAACCACACATCTTAGTAATACCGTATTTTAATCGTAGTATATATTCTCATACTAACTATAATTAACACAATTCATACTATTCCGGTTTGTAATTATACGCGCCATAATTATCTCACGTCGTAGTAGACACTCACGTCTCAACCCATACCGTCCATGTAATACACTCTCGTATGTAAATTCCTTCTCATAAATACCCAAATGTCCCAATTCTATCACTACGAAGGTTAACTATATCCTCGAACAAGTTTACGGAACTCCAAAAGTCAAAACAGTCCAAAAAGGACCAAACTGCCAGCTCGTTAGAAGTCTCGTTCGAACGAGACTTCGAACGAGTTTGGATTGTCAGGTCGTTAAAAGTCTCGTTCGAACGAGGCTGTTCGAACGAGATCCCAGTTCGTTCGAACGAACTGTCCCTTCTAACGATATCTCGTTCGAACGAGATATCGAACGAAATCCCTACTCGTTAGTAACGACTGGTCAACTCGTTAGAAGCTCGTTCGAACGAGTTCGTTCGAACGACCTGGGGGCTGCTTCTAACGAATTACCAGTTTCGGCCCAGATTTTTCCAAAAATCGTTTTTCACCATTTTTAACAATTCTAATCTCTTCCAAAGTTCATCCAAATAACATTTTAGGGTTTCTAATTCATCCTAAACATATTTACATCATCTCCTAACATGTTTTCAAGGATCGAATCATCATAACATCAACCAAATTTACAAATTTCTACACTTTTCCCAATTTCTCTAGAACATGAACCCTAGGTTTATATCCTCCTCAAATCCCGGAATTTATTTCGTTTTAATTCCTTCAAATCACAATTATTATAAGGGAAATCATCTACCTATCATACTACATGCAATTCTCTTCACAATTTCTCAAGTTCTATGATCTAAACTACATGGGTTTTCATATTTTCTTCAAGAACAAACCATAAATCCGAATTTTCTAACATGGAGGAAACATTCTCAGAAATTAAATGGAATAAAGTCACTTGCCTTGGTTGTCTCTGAGTTTGGTGTAGATTAGATGAAGTTTTCTGCAGAAATTCCTCTCTCTCCAAGCTCTTCTCCAATGGTGGCTTAAGGTGGCTAGGGTTTTTGATTTGGGGAAACTTAGAAAACCTAAATGACAACCTACGTAGCTTTCTAGGTTAATATGGGTTGGTTATGGGCTTAGTGGGCCAAATTCCACATCAGATTTACATCACCAATTTTCGTCACTTTTAATTCCTAAAAATGTAAAATTACCAAAATACCCTTTAAGTTACCGGTATGGCCTAAAAATACCCCGGGACCCAAACTATACCCCCGGCTAGTGTTTTCTGACTATCTCGACCCTTCCGGACGCGTTGGCGCACTCAAAGCGACCATACTGATTATAGATTTTAAATTCACTTTTATTAACAAAATATTATACCGTGACGCGGCGGTCCCACGCGTCTCAACAAAATTTCTAAAATGCCGTATATAAATCTCACGACAAATTTTATAATACCAAATACATATATAATCATATATGCACATAATCAAATACCAATTCGCATCTCTTTAGTATTTATAACCCGGATTAATTTCCAATTAATACGCAATTTAATTAATTAATCCTAAAAATAATTATAGTCAAAAGTACGGGGTATTACACCTTATTCCCTACAACATCATCAACCGATTTGGAGGAATGAATTGGTTGCTCAAAAGGCAATTGGCGTTGCTTTGTAGAGGTTGTTGTCTGCTGAACTTGCTCGGAGGATTGATGGATGGTAGCAACAGGTGTTTATTCTACTATCAACATACAAGATTCATCAGAACCAGCTTTATATTCTTCTTCCTCTTCAATAGTAGGAGGAGGGCCATGAGTGTGTTTCTGAAACAGTTCAGAATCATCAGCAAAATTCAACTCCTTCAAAGCTGCGACCCATCCATCCCTGAAGTACTTCAAACTCGCATAATTCATCTGGGAAGAGACAACAGCTAAAGCTTTGTTCCATCCTTTGTCCCAGACAGATCTAAAGGACTTTTTCACAACAACTTTTCTCTCCACCCTCTCCGAGGAAGTTTTCTCCCTTAAAAGCTCCTCAGCAGACTTCACCTTCTCCTCAAGGTCTTTCTTACGCCGTTCAACCTCTTCAAGATGTCTATCAGCTTCCACTTTACTGGAAATGATGACTTTCAATTTCCCTCCACCTCTTTGGAAGCATTTATAGCTTGTTGTAGAGCTGTATTAGCCTTCTGCCGAGCTGTAATCGCCTTCTACCGAGCTGTTATAACCTCTTACTGAACTGTGTCACCATCTTTGGCCGCTTCAACAGGTTATCATCGAGCTGTCTCAGCATATTGGATTTTATTCTCCCAGGCAACTTTATCCTCCTCGTACTTCTACCGGGACTCCATCAAAGACTTTGATAACCCAACAAGGGCTTCCTCCACCCCACTGGACGAGGTAGAAGCTTTGATAGCTTCATCCTTCTCCACTATATTATCAAAGTACATCAAAAACTACAAAAAGAATAAAGGCACAAATTAAAGCATGAATATGGCAATGAAGAATCAAACGAACGAGTATAATGACACTTACTGATGCAAGGTATTGGGTTGCAAAATTGGTAACTTTGTTTCGAGGAGTTAAAGTTTCAGCAGTTCGGTAATCAGGAAGAGTCCCGACCTAATCAATTTCTTGACCAAGCCAGGATTAATGATGGTTGGAGAACTAGCCCTTAAAGAAGGAAGCTCGACCCTAGTAGGTTGGGCAACAACATCTACAGTCTTCTCAGCAAGACCCCTTCTCAATCTCCTTAAAGGAGCAGCTTCAATCAAAGGTGTTGTCTCTTCTTGAATGAGGACAACCCCTTCAACCAAAGGTGCTGCCTCTTTAGGGACAATAGGGGGCATCTTGCTAATATCTTTGGAAAATATCCTTTTTCTTAGTTCTTTCAGCTGGAGCGTCGTCTTTGCTTTTCTTCGCCCCTTCAGTACCAGGAGCATACTTGGCAAATAGGTCAGGCACTTTCCTCTTCTTCATCATCAAGTCAGCAATAGCAGCACCCAAGTCAGGCGAAGCTTCTTCAACAAATGAAGAAGATGCTAGAGCTTGCTCAAGGTCAATCACCAAGGGAGGAATAATTGGACGAGCAATAAAAGAATAAGTGGTGTTCTTGTATTGCAGCAAATAGGAAGTGAACCTCACGTGTTCCCCAGCTATTGCTCGATGCAACCCCCAAATAAATTTCAATTGTTTTATATTAATGTCACTCTCTTTTAGGGATTTCCTTTTACTATCAACTGCAACAAATAACAAATAAGTGTTAGTGACGCATTTTATCAAACAAAAATAGAGCTAAATTGAAGAACTAAAAACAACCTACCCCATTGCCATAAAGTGGACATCTGGGACCTTGGTACACATCTTTCCCTTTTAACGGGAGGTGTTGCCAATTTTTCATCACAACCCCACGTTCAAAATAATCCCTATTAGCATCTGTTAGAATACTAAGTTGTTAAATAAAAGGTGGTATCGCTAGTAACCCATTTATAACAGTACATAATTTCAGGAATACCTAAATGAGTTCCATGGATTTGATTCAACCTATATACGACATTAACTACCTTTCATGTATTTGGAACTACTCTTGCAGGAACAATATCAAAATATTGACAAAATTCCAAACAAAAGGGATTAGGCGGGAAAGAAAAACCACATCCAGCTACAAAAATGGAAGGAAACCAATGTCCCTCAACAAGAAAATAAATCAGAAGGGCAAGGACGTTCTTCCAGAATAACCCAAGAAGGAATCGCAAAATCAGCCCTAAACTTATCCAACGATTCAATAAGGTAAACCATGGTGGCTAAAGCAAAGAAAGAAGAAAGAAGAATTTCTTACAGAAACTCAAGGATTCAGCTAAGGCGGATGACAAAAGGTACGATCATAAAAAGAAAAAGTGAGAAGACAAAGAGTTTGGAAATCTAAAAGGCAAAAGATAGAAGACGATTTGATTATATCCCCTTTAAATGTATTGCTTCGGGAAACGAGAAAAGTAATGATCACTAGCGACGACGATTGCGTTTCTGGCGGCTAAATGATGAAAAAGACGCAAATATCCAAGCGTCTGTCAAAGATTCAAAATATTTATGAGTTTGCCATTTCGAGCTCAAAATCATTAAATGTCACAAGTGTTGGAGATCCGTAATCTAACAAGACTGGGTAAACATGCCCGAGCAACTTCTAGGCATAATGTTCCACACTCTCATATCCAACCTCAACTGTGAAACATTGGGGACTTCTGTTGATACAAAATTTAGTCAGCTGACGTGGACCAATTATGAAGACGCGTGTCATCCCGCGTGGCATAAAATATATTTACCGAGCAACTTACAGTGCCGAGCTACTCAGCACACCGAGCTACTCAGCATGCCGAGCTACTCATCGTACCGAGCATCTAGTCAAGAAGATCAAACGACAAAAACAGATTCAATGAACATTCTTATCATGTACAGATGTATATGTCTATTAAATAACAACATATTATCTATTCACACTGAGAGCCCAAGGGCTATAAATACTTTGTAACACCCCCTAGCGGGGTAAGCTTCCATAAGCAAACATACTGAAGACTAAGGCAAATACCCAGCAATACAAAACAGTGGACGTAGGCCATTTTCCGAAGGCTGAACCACTTTAAAAATCATTTGTCTTACTTCTTTATTCATATTTATCTGTGATTAATTAATTAGATCAAATCTAGTTTTTTACATTAATATATATATATATATATATATATATATATATATATATATGGGGCAGACTCCTGTGCACACTAAGTTTGCACATTACCTTTTAAAAGTATGCAAACTTAGTGCTGGCGCACACCAATTTTTTTATGTGATATTTTAACATTTCAACGGACTCACATAAAAAAAATTGGCTCAAAAAAACTTTTTTTGCTATTTTTAAAAAATCGGTCAAACTTTCGCAGTTTTTAAAGGGCTTAAAAACTGCGAAAGTTTGACCGATTTTTTAAAAATAGCAAAAAAAGTTTTTTTGAGCTGATTTTTTTTATATGGGTTCCTTGAAATGTTTAAATATCACACAAAAAAAATCAACTCAAAAATATTTTTTTTACTATATATAAAAGGTAATGTGCAAACTTAGTGTGCACAGGAGCCTGCCTCTCTCTCTCTCTCTCTCTATATATATATATATATATATATATATACATATATTCAAAATTAATATATAAATCAATAATCGCTTTACCATCGCTCTCGCATTTATAATTTTGAGAAAGTTTCGACGGACTCTTGATTGGGACTTAAAACTAAAACTCCTGCTGATGTATCGTAATTGATTGATTACTTATGAATGTGGATTCACACTAACAACACTAACCAATCACAATATACTATGTAAGCGGGTTACAATTTTTAAGTCCGAATTTTAAATTGCTCGGAGTCCTCTATAATTTTTTTTAAATTTAGCGCATTGGCATTCGCAGTCAGAGCTAGACAGGCGTCGCTTTGCGTATTTGGGACTTAGCATCCACAGTGCAGTAGGCGGATGAAAGTTAAGTTTACAAAATGAAAATGAAGTTTTACCTTTTCTCATGGTTAGCTGTTGCACTGGTGAGAATGATGAATTTGTAAGATCACTTCCTACGAACTAATGTTGTTCGTAGGAAGTATATAAAATATTTCCTACGAACAATATTAGTTCGTAAGAAGTTATATGGACAACAACCTAAATATATGATAAAAATAATTATTTATACTTCTTACGAATTTTATTTGTTCGTAAGAATTTTTACGAACTTTAAAAATTGATAGAAATTATTTGCAAATTCAATAAATAATTTGTATTTTTGAAGAATCCTTACAAATTGAGGAAGAAAATTTATTAATTCATTCTCACCGATGCAAACGTCTAAATTTGTAAATGTACAAATTTTATTGACATATATAGCATCTCCGTTGGGGATGATCTTAGGAACATGGTTGCGCTTTTAAAAGTCTTATGGTAGAAATAGATAAAGCCGTTCATCATGTGATACCAGGACCCACGTAAAGTGAGTTCCAATATAGAAAGCCTAAATCGCTCACGTGTCTCGATCTCTGATAATTAAAAAAAGACAAAAAGTTTGAAGACGCAAGCAGTGCCAGTGGCACATGGATTCTCCAGTCTTGCCAACCTCAATGGACCCTGCCCCAAAGCTAAATTCCTGAGTCACCCTTCCCATGGCGCTCTCCTTCTGCCTCACTACACAATCACTAACAGTTCCCCTACTCAGACCCATCAACTTCAAATTCAAACCCACCGTTTTCACTTCACCAAAGCTGCTCCGGCCATTTCTGCCCACCATAAGATCTGTTGGAGAAAATTCTGAGGCCTTCCCCGTCAGTGCAGCAAAACCCAGATGGGACAACATGCTGTCCACTGCAGCAAGTTTGTACCCTCTCTATGTGACGGTTGGTGGAGTTGTTGCTTGCTTCAGACCATCCACTTTTTCATGGTTTGTAAACAGGGCTCCAACTTCATACAGCTTATCACTTGGCTTCATAATGCTTGTAATGGGTATTACACTCGAGCTCAAAGACTTGATCCATTTGTTCATGCAAAGGCCTATTTCTGTGAGTTTATTATTATACAGAATTAAACAAACCACTATGAGTCTGACTTGACTTGACTTCCCTATTTAATTATCAAATTTATTAATCTTTTCATGCTCCTAAATCAAATTTACAACCAAAAAATAGTATGAACAACAGACTTTCCACGTACAATTAATAAGTCACGGATGGACCTTTGATAGTTATTATTTTGAGCCTTAAGCCTTAGCGCAGATGTTAAGGCCTTGTTTAGTTGTAGAAAATTAATTTATGTTTTCTATTTCCAATTTTCATCTTTATTTTTAATTTTTATTTTTCATAAAAAATTTTAGAAAACTAGAAATTGCCTTCGTATGGTAGATAAATTATTATTTTCAAAATGTAGCTCACAAAAAATTCGGTGGTCAAATATAATTTACGCAAAATTTAGGGTTATAATGTAATTACAGAAAATTTAGGGTCCAAATGTAATTTATAGACAGTCAAAATAGTTAAAATAAAATTTATAAAAAGCTCAGGGGCCAAAATATAATTCTAAAAAATTTGAAGGCCAAAATGCCATTTTTAAAAAATTAAGAGATTAAAATATGATTTATCAAAAGGTTAAGGATCTAGATGTAAGTTATTGAAAGTTTAGGGTTCAAATGTGATTTCCGGGATACTAAAAATCGGTGAAAAACTTGCTAAAGTTGTTTTCCAAATTTCTGAAAAATTGAAAA
This sequence comes from Sambucus nigra, assembly GCA_949130495.1. NCBI lineage: Eukaryota > Viridiplantae > Streptophyta > Magnoliopsida > Dipsacales > Adoxaceae > Sambucus > Sambucus nigra. The sequence goes on along the minus strand of OX422210.1, from coordinate 621,749,508 downwards.
CTTTGGAAAACTGTTTTGAAAAAATATCAGTTGTTCGGTTTGCTAAGTCAAGTAAATAGCGTTGCATTGGCAGCATTACTTTCTATTTCTGACATGTTCTGTGGGAGTGTGATTGGCCATGTTTCTCAAAGCTATTTTATTTGTTAAATGCTATCACGTTTTTGTATGCATTTCTTCTACGCCTAAGGCCTTTAGCTTGTGATTCCTTTCAGAGAAATTAGTGAGAAGTTCTTTTCCAAAATTTTACTGAGAAGCTCAGTTTGAAATTGTTACCTCCTAGGAAGCATGAGAGTTCATTAGGGTCCTGGATACCCCGATATACATAGATACTTGCCCCATAGGGATCCGAAGTTATTTTTTACTTTTCCAAATCCCCTCATATACATGATATGGGGAGATTGCAATATTTATTGAATAAGTTAGACAAGAAAAATTGGAATGTAAAAAGTCAAATGGTGTGGAATGTTAAAAGCCAAATGCTTGTAGTGTGCACCCTAGCAACACCATCCTTGCGCACATGCGAAAGTGAAATTGGACGTATAGGGTACTTTAGAAGCGCACTTTGCACTTGATTTTTTACAAAGTCAACAAATCAGACGTTCCAGAATTGACCACACACGAGACACAACTTCACGCCATTTTGGTTAATGATCGTTGTGCGGTTGGTTGCCCGATTTTAGAATCGACCCAACAGTTGCGATCCAAGGGCTGCAATTAAATGACTATTAGGTTGGTGTCCGTTGGTGAAAAGGTCATTCATTCATTTCGAAAATTGTTTTCCTTCTCTAAATTTTTTCTTACCAATTTCGTTGAGTGTTGTGTGGAAATTCTTTAAGTTTGTTACTTGAAGAATCCCATTAATATGTTGTAAATTGGAGGTAATTTGCCTATATACCCATTAGCAAACTCAATTATGAGCGGAGGCAAATAACACCTTAAGGTTAGTATATATCATTTGTCTCAAATCCATAATTTGTCCCAATTTCCCATCACTGCAATCCTATTTTTCCTAAATCATGAGGGGGTATGACGAGTTACTTGAGGGAAGATGAATTTTTGTAATTCTCTAACTAGACCCGTATCACTTTCTAATTTTAGAAGTCTCGTCTTTCATAATTTTAAAAGTTAAAAGAGTAAAACAACTCATCTACCTCCTCGTTGCCTTGCCGTCGCAAAGACGAAGGAGGATTTCTTGTTAGGGATGCAGAGTTCATGACCAACGCTTGGGCTTTTCGAGAAGGAGCCTTTGGGGCGATTTTTAAGGTTATTTTTGTGTTTTTTAGCGAACACTTGCTCACGTATTTAATGTTGGAATATGGTGTTTATATTTATTATTATGTTTTATGTCTTGCTTATATTTTTAATAAGCCAAGAATATTTTAATATTTGTAGTATCTCTTATGTTAGAATAGGATTTAGGTTGTGTTTGTTTTTTTATCTGAATCTGAAGTCTGAATCTGAAATCTGAAGACTGAATTTGAAGTCTGAAATCTGAATCTGAAAAATGTGTTTGTTTTTACGTCTGAATATACTTCTGAATGAATGTATTTAGACTGATTCAGACTTCAGATTCAGACTTCAGACCTAACTCTACCTCTTAATCATTAAGAGGCAAATATGACCGTTAACCTCTTAATCATTTAAAAAAACAAACACTTTTTGATACCTCTGAAGTCTGAATGGTTCAGATTCAGACTTAAGATGTAAAAACAAATGACCCCTTAGTGTGTGTCTTTTAAGGATCTTTGTAATATCATTCATTTATTATCAATTATCAATACATACATATTCTGAATTTCTAGCTGGTATCAGGGCTCTTATTCCGCCTTCTCCGGCGGGCAGCCGTCCGGTCAAACAGTTTCTTTGAGTCTCTCCTCTTTGGGTGGTTCCATCTCGTCCATTTTACCTCATGTCAGACGTGCGTTGTTGATTTCCAACACCTTGGTGGCCTGAGTTTGGAGTTCCACCGGGTTTTCATGCCCGACGTTTTCGGATCCTGCTCCGGTGTGTTTTCCAGAGATCGTTCGGGTTGTACCCGATTCGTATGTGTTGGACTTTGGACTGCATGGTTGGTAGTTTACCCGGTTGTGGTTTTCACACCGTGATTCTGGGTTTGTTGGTTGGTCCCCTGCTGGTGTGGATTGGTACTAGGCTAGTAGAGAGCAGCAGCAGTCATCATCATTAGTGTCCCATCCCATGATATGGGAATATGCTAATTAATTTGTGTGGTGTAAAGGAGGAGGAAGAGGAAAGTTGGGGAGTGGTGTCGGGCTGTTGTTTGGACAGAAATGTCAAAGGCAGCAGCCTTTTATGACCAAACACAAACCTAGAGGGGTGTTTAAAAGATGGAACAAAAAGTGGATGTGATACCCATATTACCCCCTTCTTCTTTTAATATCAAGTTTTCCCCACTTATGAGGTAATTTATGGAATTACCCCTCTGAAATTATCAACTACATTCCCACTTCAGAATATTTACTTTTCAGCCCCTATTTTCTGAAAATAAAATTCAGCCTCCCTTACCTTTAGAAAATTGTGAATCAGCTCCTACTTTTTCTGGAATTTCTAAATCTACCCCTTTGAAATAATTTTTCAGCCCCTCAACTTCTGAAATTTACATTTCAGCCCCTGAAATTTCCATTATCCCAAATCAGCCCCTGTATTTTCCTGAATTCCCACTTCTGCCCATGAAATTTTTGGAAATTATTTTTCAGCCCTTGAATTTTCTGAAAAATTTAATTTCAGCCCCTAGAATTTGGGGACTTTTGCTCTTTGGGGTAGACGATGTTGGGTTCTTTATAGGGGATCTCTTCGATATTTGTGTTGAAGATGATTGGATGACTCGCATGCATTTTGACGATGTGGAATCGTATGATGTGGTTGATTTATTCCTACTCTTTGGGCATGCCGATGTTTTTGATGACTTTGGTTTGTTGGTTACATCTCCCGTGGAGACAAGGTTGCTTGGAGCGCTCGAGTTGGTTTGAGGGTATGTCGACCCATTTTTGGGAGACTTTGACTACATTTGCCACCATTGGCACTCTTCTTGTCTACATGTGATCTTGTAGATTCTTGGTACATTTTTCTCAAGCCACTTGGAGTGGCGACATTTTTCTAGGTTTGTGAAGTTTTTTCATTGCTTATATGCAATTGAAGGTATCCTTCACTCCGTTTCCTCTCTTGTGATCTAGAGATTATTTGTCGTTACTTTGTTATATTGGTCTGATTTGAGGAATTCTATCTGGTGCATCTCGGTTTGTGCTCCGTTTGGTTCGAGTTGTTTGATGGCATTGTGTTGGTCGGATTGGCCCTTTTTTTTGTCTCAAGATCAACTTTCGGTTTGAGGTCTGATTTGATTTGTTCGTTGGCATGGTCGGATCGGCCCTTTTTGTGTCACGAACAATTTCATATGGGCGATGTCTTTTTTGGCACATGTATTACGATGGATACCAAGGGGGAGTGTTGTGTGGGTATATTGGTGGTCTGCCTCATGCTTTTGTTTTCTCCAGCAAGTCGATTGGTCCAACCGTGAGGGGGAGTGTTGTCGTATCGTATTCCACGTTTGATTTGACGGGTTGAGGTTTTGCTTTGGGACCCGCACATTTACAAGCCTAATTGAATCATTTTGATGTTGGTCGGAGACTCATGTTCAAGTTGCAATTTTCAACAGAGTAGTAACATATCTCAGTGCAAATTGACCTTGGTTTGTCACCTCCATCAATTGGAGGGGGAGTGTTGGAATATGGTGTTTACATTTATTATTATGTTTTATGTCTTGGTTATATTTCTAATAAGCCAAGGGTATTTTGGTATTTGTAGTGTCTCTTATGGGTTTAGTGCGTGTCCTATTTATACCCCTTTAAGGGTCTTTGTAATATCATCCATTTATCATCAATTATCAATACACATATTCTGAATTTCTAGTTTTAACAATCAAATAAATACTCAATCAATTAAAATACCCGTTGTCTCAATCACTCGAAACTAAATATATTCGCTTATTGTGGAATTACCGCTATACACACACACACACACATATATATATATATACCCATGCCATTATGCCACCGGCATGGGCTTATCAATTATATATTTGAGACTACGGTTTGTGAAATACCTAAAAGAGGAACAACTTTCATCTAAATTCACAAAAGAAACCTTATATTTGAACCTGACAAAAAATATTGAAACCAAAGTATTAATATTACATGGAAAAAAAAGATGAAGCTTGGCTTTTACGGTAGAGGAAAGAAAAGGCATGGAAAGTGTGTAAAGGGAAAATAAGGGTGTACTTAAAGTAGTAAAAATAGGATGTTAAACCTTATAAGTTATATTTATACATAATCTGATTTTCACCTCTAAATTTATGTTACATGTGGCCTCTCGTCCTTAAACACAAATGAACATGATATGTAAGTAGGTAAGAAGGGCTGAAAATTTATTATGAATATTGAATTGCTAATTTTATGCTTTATATTTTGAGTTAAATAACTTTTCTATCCACATTATTATTATTATATGTTTTTAAATTAGTAAATAGAGTTCATGAAGTTTAAATTAGTAAAATTTTATAAATTAAATAATTGTTTAATATTATTAATTTACTATCATATCCCAGCCAAATGGTATCCTAATCTTTTGTGTTTCCCGGCTGTCCATATCGTATCAAAATAATATGCATTTTCGTACATGTGCTTCCTAGATGACCTCATTTTCAAATTGATATCATGTGTGTCCATATGACCACCCAACTCCCGGAAAATTACCTGTGCTTAGGGTATTGCTCAAGCATGTACCTACAACAAATTATCTGTCCCTGCAACACTATTGTTAGAAATTTTATAGTTAGTCAAAATTCCTTTCTAGTAAATAAAAAGTTTTATCTGTTGAAGTTTGGAATTGATAACATAATTTTACATAAATTGTGCCAGCAAAACAGCACTTGCAATATTATGGAGGGAAATAACTGTAATTAAACAGAGAAAGGGAGTGAGAGATGGGATAACAAAATATTGGGGGAAAAGCAAGATATTCGTAACCACTAATTGATAAAGACATTCTGAAATTTTAGTATTCTTATAAATTTCAGTGATTGATTGATGCATAAAATGCTATTGACCAATAATTAAGAAAGACAATACAAAGACGGAGCATTTTTAATATAAATTTGAGTATGTGCTGCTGATTCGAGAAAGAAGCCTTATTTATTAGACTTTTCATTGATTCTTGTTGATCACTTCTATCAGATACTTTTTGGATGTGCTGCTCAGTATACAATAATGCCAGCTTTTGCATTCATTATTAGCAAATCCCTGGGGCTCTCACCTTCTCTTTCAGTTGGTTTGATATTGCTGGGTTGCTGCCCTGGAGGTACTGCCTCCAATGTGGTAAGATCGATTCTTTCCTTTTCCTTGTTCTTGTATTCTCATATCATATTTAGTCAAATTTTTCTAGATGCTTGTTTTACCTGAGTGAACGTACAATTTGTGGATCAATGCCTAGTTCAATTGTTAGTTGTTCTTTAAATCTCATTCTTTCAGTTATCTTGAATATTTGTAGAATTTTTTTTAGTATATTTCAAATGTAGGTTCATATTTCATTATGACCTCATGCTTCTATTATCTATTCATTAATTTGTTCCTCCCCCCCACCCCCCCTCCTTTCCTTTTCTTTAATAAGTTCTCTTCTATGTTTCAACTCGGTGTAAATGTTGATACATGACACGTGTTAATGGCACCAAAATAGAATAACACTCTCTTAACAAATTGTATTATGATCCTTCCCCATTGGGAATGTTCACACATATATGCTTGGAGAGGGGGGCCCAATAGATGCTAACCATATATAGAAGGTTCTACCATTAGTGATGTTACGGGTGACACCAACTAAGGGTGACATCGGCCTTGACATCACCAATGAGACGTTCCGGATTCTCCTAAAACTAATTATATTAACTATGCATCATATAGGGACAAGTGTGATAAAAGAATGGAACGTACAAATATGCCCCCACATATTATTTACATCACATTCCTTTTTTAATAGAGTTCGACCACGAACTCATAATGGTTCTTCGTTGGTCTTTGCAGACACAACCCTAGTAAGCAAGGCCTCGTGCATGATGGGCGGGTCGGTTGTGTCCTCCATTTTTGGATCCTCGTTGGTGGAGAGTAGCACGGGCATCTTCTTCCTTGGACAATATACGACCCAAAGCACTTGAAAGTTCCTAATGGTGCACCATGGTCTTTCTTGTCCCCGTGGCAAGGTGAGTTGCGGGTGTCGTGCCCATTAATTGTAGAGTTTTCTACACGAGTGCCATACTTTATGGCTCCTGATCGCAGTGTCTCAGAAGCTCAACTCGTACCAGATACACGACTGCAACCCTTGAATATAGCGCCCACTTCGCTGTTCTGTGATCTCTCGTAGTGCCTTGTGGGTGCATAATAACTGAAATTTTTTGGTGTAGTCTCGAACAAGCTAATAGACTGTAGACAAGAGCAAAAAGGTCAAGCAATTAGGTGTTCATAGGGTTGCACTACGAAGCTGATCCTTCATTTCCGATGAAGCTTGAATGGATCGGGGGCCTTATTGCTTGCGGGATTAGAGGAGGTCGTTCCACCACTCCTTCGTTATCCATTAAAGCTTGATGGCTACGAGTCGGACATACTTGACCCCAGTGATTCATTTTTACTCGAACATCTTTTGAATATCCAATTAACGAATGAATCTGAGCCAAGGTGGCCATCAAAGGTGGGTATGTCCAGCCATATATCGTCGTGTCTATTCTTCAATAATCGAAGAACGTGACTCAAGTGATCCGGGTGTCTCGTGTCATGCTCAGGCTCATCCTCGTCGCCTTCTTTCCAAGAAACATCGATGGCTCCAAGTGCACAAGGTTGCCTATGCCATCAAGCTGCGTTGTCGCGGCTGTTCTAAGATGATTCCGGGTCATGGTGGGGCCTGCTAGGGACACTCAGTCATTAGATATTTTCGCTTGGAACAAATGAAGCTCGTCAGTTGCCTAATAGGGGTGAATGGATTCATTGGAGGGTAAGGCTTCGATATAGGCTGGAAGCTGGTCTCCAGCACGTCCCTGAGGGGCTCGTACTCATACTCGGGGTGCCTCGAAATCTCCAAAAGTGACAGAGAACAAGGTGGTGGAGGCCGATGTTGAGTCGAATCACGAATGCGGTGATTCACTGTTCCAACCGAGGAGTTGACGGTCGGATGGAGTTAAAACTGTTAAGCGAGAGTCAAGAGGGACACGTGGAAGCTTGAGTGTAACCAGCATGATATCTGGTAGCTTCACGGTAAGCCCTGGGTGTGGTGGATACGTGGCCCATAGTGGCGGACCTCTGTGATTGGCCTGAGGTTGGTTTTCCTGTTTGACGACCTCTTTTCTAGGTCGACTTGTTGCAACAGGGGTTATGTCTTTGGATGAGTGACTGTTGCGAGGAGGAGGTGGCTAGTGTTTGGCTTGGATGTGTGTCGCCAGGGGTCTTGGCACCAAGAGGGGCGATCGTGACCGCTTGGAGGCGAATAGGAGTAGGAGGTTCGACTATGGACTGCCGAGACTGGTGAGCCAGGGTGGGGCCTCGGCTGAGAGGCGATGGCCACGGCTAGAATGACTGTAATCTTATGGGGAAGAAATGGTTGCTTGGGGAAGAAGGGAATTGGTGAGGTGGTGAGAGTTCTAACATGCCCAATGTGGGTCTCGAGTGAGGCGCCTCGAGGTGTGGCATTTGTAGGTTGGGCTGCAATCCTTTCCTTTGGGGCCATTGGTGGTGCTAGGATTTACGGTTGTACACACACTTACACAATGACTGGAGCGAAACCTCATACCATTTGATGTGACACGTGTTAATGGCACCAAAGATTAGAATAACAACTAGCACAAACTCTCACATATTTTAAAATTGATCCTCCCCATCGAGATAGTGTTTGATGAGGGAAAAATTACCAAGAGATGCTAACCATAAATGTAAGGTTCTAGGATATGTGTAGTCATGGATGATGTAACCTAGGGGTGACTTCGGCCATGACATTACAAATGGAAGATCTTCTTAGAGCTAACTATACTAACTAGGCATCATTTAAGAATAAGTGTGACAAAAGAAATGAAAAGTACAAATACACCCCCTACCCCCCACCTAACCCCCGCGAATGATATCTACCTCTCTTATTTATCATAAACAAAACTAGATTAACACTTGCTAGTCCTTACATTTGAATTTTAAATATAAAAATTCAGACAATGATTTGAGTTATAAAAATTTTGAAAAGCTCAAAACCAGAGGGAACAATTAGCTAGGAGGGAGAAGATAGGAAAGGAAATTATAATATGTTATATTACTTGATAACCTCCGGAGCATATAACTCCCCCACCATTGATTATTTGAAAACATACTTTTCGGATTATGAAAGTTTCATTAAAGTTGCTTTTCTTTCCCTCCCACTCCTCTCATTTCTTGAAAAAACTAGGCAAAACAAACACTATCAAAGGTTAAGCAATTTATTTCCATTTTTCTCTCAGGTGTCAATCCAAAGTCCAAGTATACTATTCATTGTCATTCCATCATAACCACCTAACCACCATGGTGTCCCATAGTGCAACTAATACAACAGTAGAAGCCAAATGTTTTGGTATAACAATCTGCCTCAATAAAAGCAATGAAACTAATGAAAAGAAGAAATAAGCTCGACACGTAAAAAAAGAAATAGAAATCATCCACAAGAACACATAAAGATTTACGTAATTCAACCAAATTCCACTATAATAGAGAATATTATGCTACTCTAAACTCTCACAAGTCACACCCAAGGAATCCATGTTCTACATCAAGAACTCCCTCCATATCAAGGTCTTAACAGGTTAGATAGAAAACCGCTCACCTCTAAGCTCAACGTAATTGTTAGTATCACATTTCTATCTTTTCCCTCATACAGAAAACCTAGAAGGTGATATTTATAAGCAAAACAAGCCCCATATGTCAAAGACCCCAAAAAACCCCAAAGACCTTAATCATAGGTTGACCATCTGTGTTCGACTGGACTTTTATCAAATGCTCGGTTTTCATCCATCTCATACACTCCACCTTTAACACGTGCTTCCTAATGTTGACTTTCCCCGGTTCTTGAAATTGAGCCACAAAAACAAATCCCCTCATTTGCTCGAATTTCATGCCTCATTGCCGAGACAATACTTCCTCAATACCGTAAATGTCCTATTGTTCTTCTTTGTTGCATCTGCATGTCAACCGCACATTGCTCAATACCTCCTTTTAAAAGGTCTAAAGTAACTTGGAGAATAACCTATGAAGTATATTGCTCCCTATGTAAATACGTCCTCTGTAACTTGTTGAAATTCTTAGTGAATTCGTGTTGCATGTTAAGAGCGTGGAGGAAATTATTTTTTTTCTACTGTTGTGTCCCGATTTTCTCTTCCTCTATGAGTCTTTCTTTCTTTTGTATCTCTTTTATTTGGTTTCTTTCCTAGTGTTGTGCCCCGATACCCAATTTGTTGGAGCACCCTCCTATTAACCATCACCCCGGATATAACCAAGATAAAATGGTTATAACATACAAGCACATAGAGATGTAAAATAATAGAGATAACAACAAGAACAAGATATACGTGGTTCACCAACTTGGCTACATCCACGGAGAGACATGATTCCACTATATTTGAAGAAATTACAAGTACAATAGAGAATATACAATAACAAATCACATACCCTCTACTTTCCTACCAAATTCCGAATAGCCAATGTACACAAACTCTCCACCCACATGAATTTAATTTCTAAGCCAAGAACCCTCTCAATCTCATATCCTCTTGCTTTCCCAAGTGTTTCCCACGTACCCAATCCGGTGTGTCCCGCTTACATATAACCCGATGAGAAATTCCCCACATAATACATCTAAAGTACACCTACCATACATGAAACACTCGCACTCACACAATTATTTCACCTTTGAACAATTACACTCACACTCACCTCAAACCCTCACCTTTGAGAGAAGACTCTCTCTCTCTAGCTTTTAAATGAACAACTAAATCCTTAGGACTTTAACCCTCAAAATAATCCTTTTATATGTGGAACACATTTGTGGCAACCCCCCCAAATACCCCCACTACAAAACCTATTTCACGCAAATCTGGGCCCGTTCGCCTTCGCTGATTGCGCATATCAACCCAAGAACCCCCGCCCGTATACGCTACGTGGCTTCGCTTCAGCGAAACCCAACCTTCGTGGGTTGCGCCATTGGACATAAACATGGGTTTGGGGTATTTTGAGCTAAAAACCCCTTGGCAAAAAATACCACAAACCACAATCAAGGCTACACCTGATGTGAATTTTCCCATCCAAATCTCCCCGTTTGCCACGCCTTCCAAAAGAACCCCCATTGATTGTACTAGCTACACGTATTCGTATACCGTTCAACGCCTCTTTTAAGATCCAATTAATCCGTGAAAATTGTCCTCAGAGTATACACCTCCATATATGAAAACCAAGTGAACACTCTCAATCCCAATCCTCTTGTGTTACTAAGTGTTCCCACGTACGCAATCAGGTGTATCCCGCTCACATGTGGTTTGTGAGAAGTTCCCCACGCAATACATCTAAAGCACACCTACCATACATGAAACACTCACACTGACACCCTTCTTCCACCTTTGAGCAATATTCATGGGTGAGAGGGAAAATCCCTCGCCTCTCACCCCAAACCCTCCCTGTTTAAGAAATCTCTCCCTTTAGCTCTCAAATGAACAACGAAAGCCTAAGTGTTTTATCCCTCAAAACGATCATTTTATATGTGGAATACATTTGTGGCAAAACCCCCAAAATAGCCCCATTACAAAACCCATTTCACGCAAATCTGGGCATGTTCGCTGCAGCGAATCAAGCCCTTCGCTGGTGGCGCCTATCAACCCAAAAAAACCTGCCCCTATGCGCGACCTGCTTCACTGAGGCGCAACACCTGTTCGCTGCAGTGAATCCCAGCCTCTGTTGGTCGCGCCATTGGAGAGAAACATGGATTTGGGGTATCTTGAGCCAAAACTCCACACCTACTTGGTTCCATTATCCTATTATGTGACTGGTCTGAATATGAAGGGCCATTACAGTCCAGAGCTCGTATCTATGAGGATTGAACTGGTGGTCTTTGAGATCAAACTGTGATGTGCTGCACGGATCTATCATAGATTGGAGGATATAGCTTCTTTACGGAAAGGTCTCTCCTTCTTCAGGAAATACAGGGGTATTAATTTTCTTTACGGGTAGAATTAAGTGAGAGTGGTCGGTTCGTGGAAAGATACAATAGTGTTAGTGGTAGGGGATTAAATCTGTTCATTCCATCCTCTGTAAAAGGGGAAGGATAGGACAAGCTGGTGGTGTTCGGAATTAACAGAATCAAAGAGAAAACACTTTCAAACAATCACACGATATTCATGTCTCGATAGAATATCTGCCTACGTCCACAGTGTGCACCAGATACACTATCTTCTAGCAAAACCTCTCAACTCGTTTGCCTCTCTATGATACAAAATTTAGGGTAACACAATAGTAAGACCACTTATATACAAAAAGAAACCAAGGGAAAAAATCGACCCCCGCAAGCTCATCGGGGTATTCAACTTTTGAGTCTACAAAGTGGCAATATAAACTGGGCTTGTGATTCAGGCTCCACAACATCAACAAGTGGTGGAAGCAATCAGACTTGTCGTATAAGACATGAGGGGCGATTTGCGACCAATGGCTCCTTCGCAAATGAATCTTTGTGAATCAGAAACCCTATATAGTTTAATAAATTATCAAAACAGGCTAGACTCAATGGCCAAAAGACTCCATGCTGTATAAATTAATAGATTATTCCTTCGTAGACCAAGAATTGTTATATATCATGGTTTTTAGCAGCTTATAGTGTCATATCTTTCTGCATACACTTTTAATTCTTTTCCATAATTCTTCTTCTTAGCAAGGTGATATTTTGTAAATAACAGGCCCCTTGGATTTGATGTCCTTTAGCTGATCTGCTTTAGTGTGGTATTGAACTCCACATGCAATTTTTCTTTCTTTCTTTCTTATTGTTTTTTTGGGAGAGGGGAGCATATTTATTTATCAATGTCGATATTTTTCCGCTATTAATCTCTGTGTAATAGTGTTACAGGTGACCTTAATTGCTAAAGGGGATGTACCATTATCCATAGTAATGACAGTATGCTCCACTCTTGGAGCAGTGCTTCTTACTCCACTTTTGACCAAAATTCTGGCAGGCACCTATGTCCCAGTAGATTCTGTTAAACTTTCTATCAGCACCCTACAGGTAAAAAAAATTCTGCTAAAAAATTTCAGTATTTTCTATCATAAACACATATAGCTCACGTTTAGGTTGTTCCCAAAAATGTGACATTTATATTTTTCTAATTATTGAAACTGAATTTAGATAAAGTGTTAGATGAATTTCTCGACACTTTATGAATGTAAGCTACCCAAATAATAATTAATATTATATAAAGTAAAAAAAATGATTACATAGCTTACATTCGGTGGGCTAGTATTGTTTTTTGATGAATCATCTTGACTTCATCCTGTCTAGGTGGTTGTTGCTCCGATTCTGCTAGGCTCTTACTTGCAGACCACATTTCCTAAAGCCGTGAAGCTCTTGACACCTTTTGCACCACTACTTGCTGTTTTGACTGCATCTCTGCTTGCATGCAGGTTAACGTTTGATTTGTAAAACTGAAAGTCTCTCTTTCTCTCTCTCTCTCACACACACACATACTTATGGGGCGATTAGGCTCCGGTTCCCAGTGGGGAAAAATAGGGTTGTCCATTATGGTATCTATTTTAGCATGCAGTCCCTCACTTCATGTAATATAGACTAATATATTCGTGACACATACTCCCTCCATCACGAGTTCTTAGTAGCCGTTTGGAAGTCAACATTTTAAGGATGTATTTCACTTTTCACATTTATCCTCCCAGGAATTATGAATACCTTTGAAATGCACTTGGATCATTACTCTCCCACAGTGGCGGATCCAGGATTTTTGGTTAGGAGGGGCGAAAGTCTCGAGTGGTGTCGGGGGTTCGGGGGCGGGAGCCCCCGAGGCAAATTTTTTTTGGATTAATACAAGTTTTATACAAATTTTTTATTAAAAAACAGTGTAGGCAAGATCTTAGGAGGGGCCTCCCTTAAAAATTGCACCCCTAAAAAAAAAATTACACATTTTGCATACCTAATTTTTTTTTTTTTTTTTAATCTCAGGGAGGGCCTCCGCCCCTCCTGGCACCCCCCTGCATCCGCCCCTGCTCTCCCATAAGTATTGGTGGGATGGATGACTTTGTAATTTCACCTAATTCTATGTACAATTTTTTCAAAACAGAAATATTATTTCGGGATGGACCAAAAAGGAAAACATGACTATTAATTTAGGAAGGAGGGAGTAGTACATTGACACACATTCATAGATGTCTAACAGGGATGAGGGGCCACATATTGAAGCAAAAACATGTGGACCACAATTTTTTTTAGTCTGGGCATGGGTACCTAAATATGTGCTTATTATTAATTTGGTAATTCTCAGTGTATTCTCCGAAAATGTTGTTCGTCTGAAATCTTCAATGGTCGGCGCATCATTGTCCTCTGATCTGTCCCCACTTCTTCGTGCTCAAGCATTGTTCTCTAGTGAACTGGGGGCTGTAATGCTTTCTGTACTGCTGTTGCACTTTGCAGGTTTCTTTGTGGGGTAAGATTTGCATTGGGTCTTCTGTTTCAGCTGTCTTTATTTAATACTGCTTGCTTTGTTCTTCAAGAGATCAGTCTCTAATGACCATGAATTTAATTACCCATTCCATCTTTTTTCTGAATTTCTGAAATTTATGTCGCATCATAAGACGTTATTTTCTTGTATAATTTCTTCACGCCCACACACGCATGTTTTAACCTATCTCAAAGTGAGGAGATATTGATAATTGAATATCATGTTTGCTGTTAATAAGCGTATATCGGAGTCAGTTCTCTGATGACTACTGTTTTGAGTCTCAGATGCGGTAGTTTTTCAGGATTAAGCTCTTGCCCCTTGGCCCTGTTTTAAATGACAGATAAAAATTGCCAATAAATTATCTCACCTCCTTGGTGGGATGTTTATATTTCGCACAACACCTACAACACATGATAAGAAACATAGATCTTCCGACCAACAACAAACATAATATAGGATAAAATTATCATACCCAACTCTCTTATCCTGTGCATCAAACAGGCTTTACCCTGAAGTGAGTCTAGTCTGTAGTGTAGTGTTATTGCCTCCTCTCTGCATACTGAACTTAAATATTCACTTCAGCCATACTGTCCTATGAGGTCTATCTTCAGTTGAAATGTGAATATTTTGATCCTACTATTTTCTGTTCATATGAAGCTTTAGCTGTACAAAACTGTGTCTTCTATTGTGCCTTGATTCGTTTATCGCATTAGAAGGTCAATGTTAATTATTTTGCTGCACATGTGCATGCCAAGAATCATTTATTTTCAGCATGGGAACTTTTTTCTCGACATTGGAGATAGTATTGAATCTGATGTAAACTAGAATGCGGAAGCGTAAAAAAGAAGTTAACTACAAAACAACAACAACATGGAAAATGTAGGAGGTCTTATTATTTCTCTCTCTAATCTCTCAATATCAAATGGGCGAAAGTAATACAATGAAGGGCTCCACAACTATTTATACTAAAAGGGTAGAAAAAGAAGAAAATTAGAATTAATACTAAAAGACGTCTATATCCCTATGCGCCTGCATCATTCTCCCCCCCGAGAGGAATCCATATATGCAGAGTACTGGCGAAAGAAATCAGGATCAACATGCTGCGAAGTAGCCTCTCAGGACGACCAACCCAACGAACCAAATACCGTGTGTAATCACCCGAAGCAGAAGAGACAAAGGCGAAGTCAAGTATTCCCACAATACGGTCAACGTGGGAGCAGATTGGCTGGGCCGGGGAAGAGGGATGAGTACCCCGAAAATGAGAAAGGTCCGCCACATTAAATGTATGATGCATGCGAAACTCCGGAGGAAGGTCAACCTCATATGCATTCGGCCCACAAGCGCGAACAATAGGAAACGGTTCAAAACGGCGCATAAGAAGCTTGTTGCCTTTGCTGACACAGCGTGGTTTCTGGAGGTACACCATGACTAAATCACCGGGCTTGTATGAAATGAAACGGCGATGCGCATTAGCCGCCTCTTTTTAAGAGGCGTAAATGGTTTGAAGATGAGAACAAACATCGACTTGGACGGATGTCAAGTGGGCTGCAAACTCCTCAGCGGAAGGGCACGTAAGAACTGTCGGTGATAGCTCAACGAGGTCAATAGACATAGTTGGGGACTGACCCAACACAATCTGGAAAGGAGAGAAACCGATAGAACGGTTGACTCCATTGTTGAAAGCAAATACGGCTTGGGCAATCACAAGATCCCACCTACGGGGGTGCTCAGACGTCAAACAAAGCAAAAGGTCTCCCATACTCCTGTTGACCACCTCTGTCTGGGGATGAAAGACAGTCGAAAACTGGAGCTCCGTCCGTAGCAAGGGCCATAATGTCGGCCAGAAATGTCCTGTAAAGTGGACATCGTGATCGAAAGTGATGCTACGGGGGACGCCATGCAAGCGGACAATCTCTCGGAAGTATAAGGTCACGACATGAGAAGCGTCTGTCGTGCGAGAACAAGGGATGAAATGAGACATCTTGGAGAATCGGTCAACTACCACTATAATAGAATCATGCCCAATAGAAGTACGGGGGAGGCCCACAATGAAATCCATTGAAACATCCTGCCACGGGCGCTCGGGTATCGGCAGGGGAGTGTACAATCTAGCATTGGATTGCTGGCCCTTGGCCGTCTGACAAGTATAACAACGTCTGATGAAGGCATTAATATCCCGTCTCATGGTGGGCCAATAAAATCGGTCTCGTAACAATGAATGGGTGCGGGCCTGCCCCACGTGACCTGCTAAACCACCTCCATGAACCTCATAAATAATCTTCTCTCGCAAGGAGGAAGAAGGAATACACAAAGCTGTCCCCCGATGTAAAAACCCATCCTGTAATAAGTACTCGTCCGATGCTCCATTGCCCTGCTGGCATGTGGCATAAATGGGCTTACCTCCACATCGGTCGGGTAGAGATCTCGAATCTCATCGAACCCAAAAACCTGACTCCGCAAGGTCACTAATGCATGAGCACGCCGGCTAAGTGCATCCGCTACCATGTTCTCCTTCCTAGGCTTGTACTGAAGGTGAAAGATATAACGCTGAAGATAGGCTGTCCACTTGGCGTGTCGGTCATTAACACACCGCTGGCTGTGGAGGAATCGCAAGGCCTCATGGTCCGATTTGATCACAAACTCCTTATGTAGGAGGTAGGGTGACCAAAACTTCACGGCTTTCACAATCGCATAGAACTCCAAGTCATAGGTAGAATAGTGTAAGGTCGCTCCCGTCAACTTCTGGCTAAAAACGTAATGGGCTTCCCATTCTGACTCAAGACAACGCCCACCCCTGTCTTGCAAGCATCACAAGATAGCTTAAACAACTGATCAAAGTCCGACAAGGAAAGGATAGGAGCAATTGTCATCAACTCCTTGATACGTGTGAAGGCTCGATCTGCCTCCTCAGTCCACTTGAACTCGGCTGTCGAAGAAGTGCCCATAAAATCCGTGAGTGGAGCCATGACGGTGCTGAACCCCGCTATAAAACGTTGATAGACCCAGCAAGTCCATGAAAACTGTGAACCTGAGTCGCCGAAGTGGTGGTGGGCCAAACCACGATTGCTTAAATCTTAGCGTCGTCCACCTGAACGCCATCTCCCGATACTACATATCCCAAGAAAGTCACTGATGAAACCATAAAAGCACACTTTTTCAACGTGAGGAAAAAGCTTTCGGCTCGTAAAACCTCCAGAACCCGAGTCACACGTCGTAAGTGCTCCTCGGACCGGCTATAAATCAAGATATCATCAAAATAGACCACAACGAACTTGCCCAGGAATGGGCGCAAAATCTGAGTCGTCACCCTCATGAACGTGGATGGGGCGTTGGATAGACCAAAAGGCATCACCGTTCACTCGTAAAGTCCATCCTTGGTTTTAAAGGCTGTCTTCCATTTATTACTCGACCTCATACGTATCTGGTGGTAACCACTCTTCAAGTCTAGCTTGGAGAATATCATCGCTCCACGGAGTTGGTCCAACATATCCTCAAGCTGGAGAATTGGGAACCGATACTTCACCGTGATTTTATTAATGGCGCGGCTATCCACACACATACGCCAACTCCCATCCTTCTTGGGTGCTAGAAGTGCGGGGACTGCACAAGGAGACATGCTCTCCCGAATATACTCCTTGTCACACAACTCGGTGACCTGTCTCTGTAACTCCGCATGCTCCGTAGGCGACATGCGATAGTGGGGAAGATTGGGGAGCTGCGCCCCAGGGATGAAGTCATGCTGTATATCCCGAAGAGGAGGAAGTTTATCTGGTGGGGTGCACACATCACTAAATGAGTCCAATAAACTTTGAACACACGGTGGAACTAGAGATTCCGGGGTGGTGATGGGGCTAATAAGAGCATAACACAATCCAGACTCAGTGGCCTTGGTGGATAACTCCTCATGTGAAACTACTAGAGCCGAAGGTCGAGACATCGGAAGTGGTCGCATGGGGTGGAGGAGAAAGTCCTTTCCCTCGTGTGTAAATGAATAAGTGTTGGCCCGGCCATCATGCATATTATGGTGATCAAACTTCCATGACCTCCCTAAAAGAAAATGGCATACTCGCATATTTACCACGGTACATACTACCTCATCCTGGTAATCCCCAATGGAAAAAGTCACCCGACATTTCCGACTAGGGGCAAGTGTGGCTCCACTCCCCAACCACCCAATACGACAAGGAGAAGGCAATAATTCCGTGGGAAGTTTCAACTTGTCGACCATCTCTTGTGCTACCAAATTACTCGCCCCCCCCAATCAATAATCACTGTGCATAGCCTGCCTTTAGTAGTGCAAAGGGTAAAGAAAAATACTCGATCGGATCCACGTGTCATTGCTAGGTGGAGGCGTTTCGGGATCGAGGGGCATCATAATCATCACAGTGTGTGTGTAGGTAGTACAAACATCAACAAGTTTGGCTTGGGTCCGACAAAAGGAGTCTCGTAGTCGGCAAATGGATTAAGCGGAGAGTTATGGGACATTGTTAGTGTTTTTCGAGATTTGGGTAAATAGGGTTTGCAATTAACTTTGGGATGCTGGGTTGTTTAGGGTTTGCGTTGAGATGGTCTTGGATTATTTGGGATTGTTAGATCTTGAATCTTGGTTGTTTTGAGTGTATTTTGAAATTTTCGGCGGATCTTGGAATTGTTTCTTGTCTCTTGGTTGAGTTCTTGCGTTGAAATGGCTTTGAATCTGGGCTGATCTGAGGTAACCTTAGGCTGAATCGATGTGCCGGACCTCCTGTTGAGGTCGCGGCTGCCCTGCTGTTGGGCGGAGGCTGTCTGCTCCCTTTTGGCAGCGCTTCAGTTGACTTCGGTGGGGATTTGTAGGCTGGCTGGGTGTCGGAACGGGCTGGTGGAAGTGGATCACCACTTTGGGTTGCGTCGGCACCCTTTTTTGGCGGAATTGGGTCATCGGCGGTTGTGGCATGAAGTGTAGCTAATGTAGGGTTAGGGTTTATTCGAACATCATCCGGATGTCTCCGATGGGAGTTCCAATATTCTATAATCATGGTTGAACCAAGAACAAACCTTGCTCTGATACCAATTTTGATGTAAGCTAGAATGTGGAAGCGTAAAAAAAAGTTAACTACACAACAACAACATGGAAAATGTAGGAGGTCTTATTATTTCTCTCTCTAATCTCTCAATATCAAATGGTCAAAAGTAATACAATGAAGGGCTCCACAACTATTTATACTAAAAGGGTACAAAAGGAAGAAAATTAGAATATATACTAAAAGACGTCTATATCCCTATGCTCCTGCATCAAATTCACTAAGTTTTCTTCTGTGTTTTAATAGCCCATTTTAATTATTGAGAAAAGTGTTGATTTACTTTTTGGTTATTCTCGCTAGGTCTCAAACTTGGATCTTCATAGTTATAAGAATCACATATTTCTTTGCACTTCATTCTCACTTAAGGGCATTGAAACAAGATGAAGTGGGATTGCTCTCAAATTCTTCTCAATTGATTTGGATCTTTTAATTTGCCTTCGAATTTTTGTTAAGGATTGCAGAATTGATATAAGTCTTTCTCCAAAAGCTTCATCAAAATGCGTTGCAGATTTTTATATTGGTGGAATTTCTATGAGGGGTAGTTTTATAGATTTATGTACACAGAGACTATTTTGGAAAAGGTTATATTACCAGTCATTCTGGGGAGAAATTGATTCAATGATTTTTACCCTATCCTACTTTTGTGGACCTTTGAAAACATTAATAACGACTTCTTGAGAGGGTCATGGCCCATATAACTCCGAACATGTTTGTAGGGAGTGTTTGTCTATAGTAGAATAAACAGTTGATTTGTTTTTAAAGTACAACTGATGTGAAATACGGTGCTGAAGCGTAAAGAAAGAAATGGACGGTTGTGTCCCTATGCTCCTGCATCAACAACATTGAGACTGTTGACCAGAAATCTAAGGCTCTTAGATCGATGTCAATGGGAACACACAAAAGGAAAATAAGACAAAACTCAAGAATACACAAGGTTACATGGTTCATCATGAGTCTGATCTATGCCCAGGGGAAGGGTATTAAGCTCTTATTAACGGAGAATTAGATACACTCATCTTCCATCTTTCACTCAGCTTGTAATGACATAAAGAATCACGATAGTTATTTGGCCTTATATACTTGCCTACACGATGCCCTATTCCGCTTCCCCTTGCCCCCTTCCCTTGACTCGGTCTTTAGGAGTTCGGGTGTATTTGAATTCGAGTATTTAGTAATCCCAATGGGTTTATGTCTCTAGATTCACACTGGAATCTATCTCCTTCATAATTCCCTTTATTATTATTATTATTATTATTATTATTATTATTATTATTATTATTATTATTATTATTATTATTATTATTATTATTATTATCATTTATTAGATACAAAGTCACTCTCCGTATGAGTTCCTCAGTTGGTATTCCTACGTCCCTATCCACTGGGAGTTTGTGGCCATGGCTGAAGGATTTTCGTACTTTAGTCAATAAATATTTTGCCTTTGTGTAGCCAAGGGGTAATATGCCCCGCATCTAACTTTTGGACTTTGGCATTCAAAAGTTATGTCGACTTACAGACTATTTGATCCCCTTCAAGCATAACGCGCTATTCTTCGAAAATCTCTAAGGAACAACTATGACGCTCGCAAGAGTCACATGACCGCAGTCC
Source organism: Sambucus nigra (assembly GCA_949130495.1). Classification (NCBI taxonomy): domain Eukaryota; kingdom Viridiplantae; phylum Streptophyta; class Magnoliopsida; order Dipsacales; family Adoxaceae; genus Sambucus; species Sambucus nigra. The sequence continues at coordinate 621,729,072 of OX422210.1, read as the reverse complement.
TCCGAACTAGCCTCAACCTTCATCTTCAGCAATGAATCCCCGCATGTATCACAAGTCAGTAATGGAGTGCCTCTCCACCAAGGTGTATGCAAGAGATACAAAACTTTCTAGGGTTCTAAACTAATTCACAAGAATAATATTCAAGGATAATTTTTTGTGAATTAAAACAGTGTTTTGGAACGCAAAACTTGAAGAACTTTTGCTGCTGATATGCAGAAACGTCTTTTGCTAAAGTCTTAGAAAACTCATTCATGAAACAGGTATTTATACAAAAGTTGAGTCAGCGCGTCACTCGAACGAAAATTGGATGTCGTTCGAACGAGATCTGATGTCGCTCGAACGAGGACATCGCGCGACATTGCCATGCCGCTTAAACAACAGTGACTTGTCGCTCGAACGACCTGAACGTTAGACTTGGAAAAAATATTTTGACTCAATAAAAAATCTTGTTCGTCATTTTGATTAAAATTAAACATCCCAGAGTTAATTCTATGAATTAATTCAAACTCTAAATCGTTTTATACCTTTCGGGATGTCGGGAAGTCTTCAAACTTGGAAATGCTTGAGTTCGGTTCGTCTTGACAATGCGTGACGATTTGTAACGGGATACGATAAACTAGCCTAATGCTATGCTATGAACAATGTCAGAAAAAAATGTTCTTACAATTGACATTCAATTTAGAGGGAAATTGTTTGTTTACCAAATTAACTGTCTTATTATTAAATTACAAATGTACCCTTATTGGTTGATATTAAATAAATCAATCCGACTTGCAAATAGAGGAATAGGTTGGGCAAGTGATGAAGCCTCACCCACGAGATGGTAGACATGAACATCCTCGAGGAATGGGAGGCAGGCGCATCACCATCCATAAAAAGGGACATCCTCATGAAAATTAACATCAATATAGTGATACATGTGTTTTGATACCGAATCATAGCACCGATCCCCTTAGATATCTGAGAATACCCCACAAAAATGCACCGAATAGATTTATCGTCAAGTTTGTTCCGAGAGGAACTACGATCATGAACAAAACAAGTACACTCAAACACAGGAGGAAGAATGTGGAATAAAGTGCTATCGGGTTAAAGGAATTGGAGAGGCGCATTCCCTCCAAACCCTCGAATTGGGTTACGATTTATGATAAAGACGGCAGTAAGGATAGCAAAGTGCCAATAGGATTTGTGCACCCTCATACCACTGAACAAAACTATCCCCATTAGGTGGCGATTTTTACGTTTCGCCACCCCAGAGGAATATGGGCAAGTGAGTTGATGCAAGACCCCCTTTTGATTAAGTTGAGACACCGAAACTCATTAAAAACATACTCAAGCTCATTATATTCGGACTGGAGATTATGAACAACCATCTTAAAATTGAGTTTTCATCATTTGAAAAATTTGAACAGACAAGTGGAGGACTTCAAATTTGCATTTGAGGAGGTGCACCCAGAATAATCATTAATAAAGGTCATAAAATAGCGATGACCAGTAATTGGGGATGACCTCCCCACATCATAATGAATCAAATCAAACATTCTAGGGCCACGACTCATATGTGGTATATGACTAGTCCTAATATGCTTAGAGAGCTCACATACATCACATAAGAATTTTTCGTCCTTCCACGCTTTCAAAAGAGAAGGCAATAACAAACATAGGTACTGGAAATTTTTGGAGGCCAAATTTGTACTAAAAACAGTAAAAAGAACTCACGAACAATTATCGGAGAATCACAAAAAATCTGCTGGAGGTTTACGTATTATTAAATAACAACTTAAATGTCGGAGACATGACAAAATATCCAAAAGAACACTATCATACAATTCGGCTGAAAAGAGAGAGGAACGGAGGCCATGGTCAAAATTTTGGCCCCCAAATCACCCAATTAGAACCTTACTCGTGATGAACAGTAATCGCAAATGAAGAGTTCCCAATCGGTGAACAATATCGATGAACTGTAAGATGTGTAGAGAAATTTGATTTCGGCTCTCATGCCAAGAAGATTTTGTGATGTGATGGCTTACCAAAATGGGAGCCCAATAATTTTATAGATTATTTTTTACATAACCCCTTTTTACTAATGTCTTGGACATAACCCCCCCAAACCCAACAGATTTCTAACTCCGTTAGCACACCTCTATTTCCTAATTAGACTTTGCCCCCCAAATAGTGTTTTTGACCAAAATACCCATCTGATCATCTTCTTCCCCAAATCAAAACCCTAATATCCAACAAGCTCTAATTTTTTTTCAAGAACCCAACAAATTCCTTGAATTCGTTTGTTGTAATTACACCTTAAATTACTCAAGAATATCAAACCATTTATTTTGCACACATAATTTATGGTGTAATTACATATGTTCCGTAGAGAAACAGATTAGAAAGCTCGTGATTCAATGTGTTTACCGATCTGACTCGGCCACCAGCTCCTTGTGTAAAGGTATCCTTGACTTGATTCCAGGTCAATTCAGAACAATCTTACCATATTTGTCTTCCATTGAAGCATCATTCTTTTTATTCTCTAGATGCATCTTTGGTTCATTTCCCAGTAAACACAGAATAGCTTTTTCATCTTTTTCTTCCATTGAAGAATCACCTGTTTTCTTTTCTTCATGCATTTTTGGTCCATTTCTTGGTAAATATGAAACAGGCTCTTCATCTTTCTCCTCGTCAAATAACGTATCGAATATTCTTATTCTCTTCCTTGCTGGCTCCCATTCTAGTCTAACCTGTGCCTCTGTCTGAATTTTCTGTGGAGTTCTCTCTCTGAAGAATCACAGATTTCTTTCTGAGCTTCGAGTCTTGCCATGATAGCATTTGATGCTACCTGATTCGACCTCACTTGTTCTTCATAAACATATTAGAAAGCTCGTGATGTTATGGAGTAATTTAAGGTGTAATTGCAATTGAATTGAAGTAATATGTTGGGTTCTTGAAAAAAAATTAGGGTTTGTTGGTTTTTAGGGTTTTGATATGGGGAAGAAGATGAACCGAGGGGTATTAACCGAGGGGTATTTTGATTTTAAAAACAACAACATGGAGGCCAAGTCTAATTAAGAAATAGAGGTGTGCTAATGGAGTTAGAAGTCTGTTAGATTTTTTTGGGGATGTCTAAGACATTAGTAAAGTGGAAGTATGTAAAAAAAAAAAACTAGTTGTATTTATACTAAAAATAGTACAATTCTAGAAGGTTTTAGAGACTACAAAACTAAGACTACACAACTAAGGCCCAAAACACAAAGGCCCCAATACAAAGAGAAAAATACTAAAATAACATGAAATCCAACATATAATAGAGTTTTTATTTCATTCTTACATTAGGAGTTCTTCATGTAATTTGGATAATATATAGCGTTAAGTTTTTTCCCTATAAATAGTTAATTTGACATGGGTCATATAGTCATTTTATGGGCACGTCAAACCACTTTTGCTCCCCCTTGTATATAGTGTAGATATATGCACATATTATATTAGTAGTCATGAATTGTTTATGCTATGTGGTTTATATATATGAATGTGACCATCTGATAATATCTCACTAAACACAATTCAATTTTTAATATGCTCAAGCTAGTCATTGGGTCATTCCTATGAGCTCAAATCTTATGTTGTCAGTCACAGTTACAAGCTAGTGTTTCTCTACATGCTCTCTCTTCATTTATGTTCTCCGGGTTAAAATTATTTAAAAATAAAGTTCATAGAATTGTTTGGCATGGTATATGTTAAATATTTAAGGTTGATGCTTGATTTTATAAGTAATTGTTTCTCTTCTACTATCTTAGTTTGTCATAGATAAATTCATAGAATTGGTGCTTTTGCAAATGTATGTTGGGGCAGAAAGCATTCATCTGATATGCCTGAACTGGTATATCTGATTTTGTTTAACAATATGCATACTGCAACGATGTCTTTCTGCAGGTATATATCAGCATCTATTGCTGGGTTTAAGGAACCACAACGACGGGCAATATCAATTGAGGTAATAATCGTATTGATGTTCATATAATCCTTTAACTTGATCAAGCTTTAAGGCCGTATGGTTCAGTGTGAATGGGTGAAAGTGAAATATATTACAACTCACAAGTTGAGAAATATTTCACTTTCATTAGTTGAGAATCATTTCACTTTCACTGAGGTGTTTGTCACCCCAAGCCAAATAGGGAAGTGTCTGTTTTGAATACTGTTGGCATTGTGAGCGGCACTGCCAACAATTACATTGTACCTAAAAGACCGAAATCAACGGGGCAGTGCTTACTTTATATAGAGTTTTGTTGAGCTATTTCATAAGTTTTGAGTTTGTATTGGTAAAGATTACAATTGCATTGAAATCAAAGCATGTTTATAAAAATAAAAGGATAAAGCATGTTTATAAAAATAAAACGATAAATTTTACAACTCTAACCTTTGCTCAAAAAACTTGGCTGTGGTTTCCACAATGACACATTTGGTAGTATTGTTTAACTGACCTTTCTAATTATTCCCTCATCTTTGCAGGTTGGTATGCAGAATTCTTCATTGGGTGTGGTTTTAGCTACCTCACACTTCACCTCAGCCATGGTTGCATTACCCCCTGCAATGTCAGCTGTGATAATGAATATCATGGGTAGCAGTTTGGGTTTCTTTTGGAGATCTATAGATCCTTCTGATTTGAAGAGTCTGAAATCTGAGGAGAAGTGACGATGAAAAATTGTTTCCATGTTAATCATGCTTAAAAGGTTCTGCTTTCTCCTCTTCATTAGAATTCTAGCACATATCTAATCTTTCAGTTCTATATTGTTACCCCCTACCCAGACATATCATAAAATAGAAAAAAAAAATAAAAAAAATAATAATCTATATATTATCCTGCTACCCTTACAAACATTATTTGATTATGCAACTCGTAAAAAATAACATAACACAGGAAAAAAAGAAAAACAAAAGGTAATCAAGTTCAATGGCTATTGGAGGCTTTTGCTTTTCTCGGGACGTAAAATTAACAAAGCTACTTGAGTTTGGCTCGTTCCAAATGGGTTCATAATATAGACGAATCAAGCTTGAACATATTTTATTGTTCAGTAAGAGATCATCTCAATAAGCTCATAACCACTGAAAATTATTAGTAAAATCACGCTATTAGCAATTGGCTTAGTTTTAGGCTGGTCTGAGATTGGCTCGAGAGCTAACAAGCCATATTTATTCACATTAAAGTCTTGATAGTTAATCAAGCTTAAAAATCCACTGTTTGGTCTTGGCTCACATTAAAGTTCCGGAAAGGGAAGAAAAATTACCCATTCATATGTTCTTTCTCTATATTTATAATTTGTTCTATCTTCTATTCTACAATAGTAACCAATCTGGCATACAAATGCCATTTGATAATAATACAATAACATAATATGCTGTCTTTCATTTGAATTCGTTCTCTTATTTTCCAATTACTCTTGGCATGATGACCATTTATAAAAAAAACAAAAAAACAAACAGAAAGCAAATCATTATGTATATACCCTCCAATTCTGGATATTCCTATTCTTTTGGGTATTGTTCATTGAAAGACAAATTAAACGTTAAAATACTGACATAGAACAACTATCATAGAGATTTTTTTAGAGAAAAAACTCAAGCAACAATAGTTACCAAGATAAGTGGTTCAAGTACGCTCTTTTAAAATTATTTTTTTTCCTTTAATACATTACTAATTTTAATTATTAGACTTAAATACATTTTAATTTAAAAACTAGACTTTGCCCAAAATCGTTAAAAAGTATGTTAACTTTAACTACCACGGGGCATTTTAAAAACTTCGAAAAATCTTTTATAAAGGCAAGAACTAAAAAAGAAATGAATTTTGAATTAAAAATAAAAAAAATCTTTAAAAAAAAGAAAACCCAAATTTTCAATTCCCACCCCCCCTACCCCTGCACAAGGTTCTAAAAGGCACGAGGCGTGGTCGAGGCGTAAAGGTCAAGCGTCAAGCCTTAGGAGCCTAGGCGCGCCTAGGCGAAACCTAGGCGTAAAAAGGCGTTTTTCCTTTTTTTATTATTTTAATTATTCTAAGGCTAGTAATATAATAAAATGGTACATAACTTGAATTTTGAAAATATATCCATATGTTTGGTAGCCATCTTTCTCATATTCATGCTCCATAACCATTATTTGTCAATTAATCCTTTGTTTTTTTAAAAAAAAGTGTGCCTTAAGCCTTGTACCAAGAATAAGGCGTAATAAGGCGTAGGCGATGCGTTTCTCTCAAGCCTCAAACCTAGGCGGACCTTTTAGAACAGAGCCCCTGCAACCCACTTCCTTCTCCACCACTCACCACCTTCTTCACCACCACTAGCTGCTACATGTAAAAATGTAACTTAAGAACAATACAAATAAATAAACATACAATTTGTTTTTAAAAAATAAGATCGTGATCTTCTTGCATTTACGAGTTGTACCTGCGCTATAATGGATCAAGAACACATACCTTTGTCCATTGATTTCGAATTTGATTGGAGCATAATTTCATCTCTTGACTTCTTGATTAATTGCTTTAGCAAATCCTTCTTCTCTGACAGAAAATTGTAATTATTTGGAATTTCAGAATTTTTTCTCTCTTGCTCAATATATTGTGTTTAATGCAGATTAGTCGAATGAGCATAACCTACTATATATGGGGTGAGAGGACCCGAATTTTTTAGTTAAACTATAATTCTACCATAGATCACAATTAGACTTGAATTAGGAAGCTAACCCACTCATTAGTTAAAAAAATCCTCATGACTTATCTAAAGGAATCTTAAACAAATATGTTTTCTTATGTGGATCACATTAAGTAGGACACTTTTATTTAATCAATTAATTAATTCTGAATTTACATAATTCCAAAATTAATTATTCAATTAAATATTCTTAACACCACCTTCTTCCCCGACACCAGCAGACACCTTATGCACCATCTCCCATTGAAACATTCTTTACCACCTCCAAACACACCATGACTTCCAATTCTCAAATTTGTTCAAATCTTCACATCGAAAGACACACAGAGATTACAAACTCAATACTGTTTTTGAGTGGATTCTCCAAACATATTGGTGCAGGGTCAAATGTTAATGCAGTAGCAGAAGTGCATGCTAATAGCGAATGGTTGCAAGGTAATTTGATATAATGGTATTCTAAATGAATATATTTTAATTGATTTTTTAACCACTTTTGATCTTTTATGCAGTGGCACGACCAATAATTTGATTCTGAACCATTTAGGTGGAATGCGAAAAGTAGATTAGACACTGATATAAAGTTTGACTCTCCTTTTGCTATCAAGAAGAAAACTTAGCCTATAATTTTGGCCAATAATAGCATGAACAATCGAAGTTGTAATATAGTTGTCCGTATAGCATCTAGCTTTTTGTGAAAACTCTTATTTGGATGTAGCCTCGGATCCAAATCAACAAAATTAGAGCCACTATGTCATGTACAATGGTTTGTTAAAGATTAAATCTTCCTTTTACGAACTTGGGATATCCCATGTGGCTCCAAACCCACGTGGGAGATGAGAATATGCCCAAAAGCTAAAAAGTAGTTTTTGTGTCCAAAAGTGCTTTGATGATTGAATTATCTCACAATTCTCCACTTGTTTTAATTACAAAGCATACATCCATAAATAACTAAGTCAACAAGCCATAAGTGTGATATAGATATGCATAAATAAAGTTGAACATCGACTTGGAACTTTACACAGTGAATAGTTATTTGAAGTATAAAAACTTGAGCGACAATGTATTGAACGCGACCTTTTGGGTACACATCAAATTCGTTTCTTCCCTATGTAGTCATTACTAGACCTCACATTATGGACTTGTGATTTATATCGGTCTCACAAGAGCTCTAGAGGTATGGCGTATCCGTTTACACGTGTTGGTAAATTATATGCTATGTATGCTATTTGTGGACATACCATGAGTGTGTATGTTGGCCCTTGAGGAATTTATTTGTGGGAATTTGATGGGATTATTTTGTGGAACCAAGTAGTACACCCCTGGCTGCGTATAGATTTATATCCCGATTCGACGTGCAGTTGGTCAATCGTCTCACGAGAGGGAGACATATGAAATTTGGTATGTCGGGTAATCATGGTATGTGATTACAGGGTGGTGTGATGACATAGCGATTTCCTCTGTTATATGTGTTTGTTTGCAATCCATTTGGAATGGGACCTCCTGTGGATTGACCCGATAGAAGCACGACAGTTCCCCAGAGGATTGTTGCCTTGGTGTTAGAGCTGACAATTTTTGACACGATAACCCGTTTACGGTAATAACCCGAAATGATCCGAACATGACACGATTAGCTTGTATAGATTTAAGAGTACCCAAAACTTGTATTCAAATTAAAATCAACGCGATCCGAAAATGCCCGACTAACCCGAATTGCCACCCCTACTTGGTGTTGTGCTTATATGTATAGCTAGTCCGATGATGAACATATATATACGAGTATATTGGATTGTGTTATTACTATTAGTATGATATGCTTTCTTTATAACATACAATGTAGTATATGGGTACTACATATACGTATAACACTTAGTGAATTATTTGTGACTCTAGTACTGTGTGACTCTAGTACTGTGTTGTTGCACTGGATAGAGATTATGTAGCTAATTCTTTAGAGCTTAATAGTTACTTGTATAGTGGATAGTTGGGTAGCTAGGCCAGTTATGGGCTAGGTTGTGTGGATATCGTATATCATAGCAGTTAGAGTAGTGATGTGTATGATGTACCAAATATTGGGAAGCATTGTAGTTAGCCTAGCGATGAGTATAGCTTATGTGGGTTCTGTGTGGGATATTAGTTAGTTCGTATTGAGGGACTTAACCTATTTGCATGCGATGTGACGTAAGGACAATACGAGTTAATATTAGTTTTAGTATATGATTATTAATAACCATATTACACTGTAGTGAGAGTTAAGAATTACATAGGCTACACGGTTAGTCTTCGAACTTGGGCACTCCCATTGGTAGTTATGCATAGAATAGGATTGGCACGTTTGACTAGGATATCTTTAGTTATTTGTGAGGTGAGATACCTGGGGGTGAGTACCGGCAGGAACACATGAGATGTAAATTAGTCGTATATAATATTGTTTATGTTAAGTTATTTATTACAAAATGTTTGTTCCGACCCATGTATTTTCTTAAAACCTTTTTTCTAGGTATTCCACAGTTGCAGGAGCAGGGATGAGTGGATCGATTGCAAGTTCATCCTTATCAAATTATTAGAACATGAGATGTAGAGTTACTTTTTAACTGTGTTTTCTTTATGGTTAGACTTTATGTTTTGGCTAAATTTAACCGTTTAGGGTAAAATGTAATTTTGCGAGTGTGTCAGGCAAGATTTTGGGTCTTGCCAAAAAAATGTTATTGATTAAACTTTAATCGGGAGATTATGCTTTGTTCGGATGCTTCAATTAAGATTTTTTTTTGTGAAGTTCTATACTTCCTAACGTAATACCCCTTCTTTTGGGCAATGAATTAAAGGTTGGTTTAATTATAAATTAATATTTCACTTCACTAAATATGGGAAATGGTCACAGTAAATGGGTCACGGTCCCAAATTGTGATGGTCACGTTACAAAATCGTGACTCCTAGCTAATTACCGTGACCATGTACGTGACCAAGGCTAATGGTGACATACATATAGGGGATGGTCACGGCCAGGATATGTGACCAAAGGGGTCATGGTTCAAAATCATGACTCATTATTACGTCAACTTTTCAGCCCTTTTGGTCGCGATGGCGATCGTGCTCTAAAACCGTGATCCACCCGTGACTATGTACAATGAATCTTAGTTACGGTTTGGAACCGTGAACCTCAAACCCTATGTAAAATTGCCACGTTACCTTGGTTACAATCTAGAACCATGGCCACCCCTCGAGCTTCAATTGGTGACCAACGGGATCATGGTCTAGAACTGTAACCAATTTTAACTCATTAATGAGTCACATAAGGGATCACGATTTTGGACTGTGACCCCATGTTGGGATAAATCAAAACATAAATCTCTCCATTTCATTTCACCCTTACTTTCTCTCTCTCGATAAAACATAACTCTCTCCGTCTCAATTTTCAGCAATTTTAACACATAAATTTCAGGTCTCTCTCTCTCTCCATTTGTTTCATTGTGTACGTTTGATTATGTATGTTTCATTTGTATGTGCGATTAAGTGCGTGTGTGATTTAATGTGCGTGTGCGCGTGTATGTGTTTCATTGCGCGTATCTATCTATCTATCTATCTATCTATCTATCTATCTATATATATATATATATATATATATATAAAATTTTTTTGTTGTTGTTCAAGGTATGTTGTGCAAATTTAATTAATGATTTCTGAAAATTTTCTCCATTTTATTAGGTGTTATTATGAAATTACTATTGAATTTAAGATTAATAACATTTAATGTACTATGTTTTTTTGCACAACTAATTGTTTAGCAATATTAGGCCTTCGAAGACAAATATTTTAGTGTAGCCAAACAAAGTAATTTTTTAGCAATATTAGGCCTTCAACAAATTTTTTAACATGATGGATATTTTTTAATTATATATTTTAATCCTTACAATGGAGGGTATGTTGTCATTGAAGTTGGTAGTTTCTAAGATTTTAGTCCAAGTGGGCAATTCATCAAGTTTAGGCATACTTGATTAATACAAGTGGGCAACACCCAGATCAAGGGGTTTATAGGAGTCTTGAATACCACATTTGGAGGTTTGAATGGATATTCAGTTGTAAATATTATGTCAAGGAAAAATATCCCACGCTGATAAGGTGTACATAACAAATGTGTATGTGTTATGTGTGTGTGTGTTATAGATTATTCTCACATGTTTTATATTGAAATATGAATCTATTTATTGTTAGAAATTGTATATGAAACCCTTAATGTAGAATTGCATATGAAACCCTTGATGTTCTATAATTATGTTCTTGGAAATCAATAAGGTGGATGATTTCGAAGGAGTACGGGATGATCTTGTGTTGGATTGATGGTTGTTGTGGCTTGTGTTGAATGATCATGGTTTGATACAGATGATAGATACTTAGGACACTCACTCTATTAATTCTTAATAATAAATCTTTAACTAATTATTTATCTTAATAACTACCCTCTGACATCCTCCCTAATTAAATCCAAGGTGATCAGTCTTAAATTAAATTAAAACAGGTTTTTCAGTTGGTTAATTATTAGCATCACTGTCGAAAACTCTTTAATTATTAATCACCTAAGTGAAAATAGACCGGTGTTAAATTTTATCTTTCATTAACCCAAAAATTACTCATGCGGAAATAATAATTAAACATTCACAACATGCTATGATTCAAACCATCTCACAATATGTAAAGAATAATGTCTCGCCGAGTCAACAATCGACTAAAATCCAAACTGCTAAATAAAATCAACATAATCCAAAACTGAATATCTGAAATAATGACAATGGACAACATGTCCCAATTGAGAGTACTAAAATGAGATCCTACACTAGATCTGAAAGAATGAATCGTCTATGCAAAGTCCTGCCAACCTCCACAATGCTGCAACTACGAGTCCCTGGACTGAATCCTCAAGTCTGGCGTCCCTGTGGCTGGACACCTAAAAGGGTTTTGAAAATATTTTGATAGAAAGAGTTAGTACTCAAAACATTTTGAAAATATTTAGTAAGTAATTATCACAGTAAGATGAATTATTGATTACACATGTTAAGATTTGCGCACACTCTCTTGAGTTACCTCACCCCTCATCTATAGTGCACGCCTAACGCCCCGTACTTAGCCCACCTAGCTGTACTACCCAAGCTACTTGGACTATAGTATTCAACTAAACTTACCTACACGACAAAGTTCCCATATCGCCCATATAGTATGTAATAGTAACCATATCTCATGATTTTATATACTTAAATAACTTTCCACACCTTGTTATCTTTAACCTTTTATAATTAAGTTTCCCTACTTAATTTGCTTTTAGATGTATTCACGACATCTCATTATCTACTAACTCGTATAAGTAGATTATCTATACAATATACATTTCACACACAAAATATACTTATAAATTCATTCATCACTAATATGTCCTCATAACACACATCAAGGACTCTTGGTTCGGAATGGTCCATCGACACCAAGTAAAAGGATTGGTTTGGAATGTCACCTCGACCCCAAGTTTATTTCATGTATTGGTTCGAAAAATCACCTCGACCTCGCTAATGAAATTTTATACATATATTGGTTCAGAACTATTTCATCACGACCCCAAATTTACTATTACGATATACTAGTTCGGACTCCTACCTCGATCCTAATATAGGCAAATACATACTTTAGGTATTCTCTCCGCCTAAGTATCTATATAATTCAGTAGGTATACACGCAACCTAATAATAACGCTCGTACGTAATATTTTCTCTTTAATATTCACCGTACTTATTACTTTACGATTTATCTCACTATCGCATTTTAATTGAATATTCACAGAACTCTAAGGGCCCTAGTTACCCGTTCATTTATTTCAGTAGCTAAACTATCACTAACCTACTGATATTAATTTGGATTGATGTTAGCCTCCCTCGTAACTCAAATCCGTAATCCCCGATACACGACTCAATCGGTTTATCTTCGTCGGTCCATCTCTCCAAATCTTACACCCATGATTATAACAGACCCTCACTAAATACCTATTGGTCTTCACTAAGTCCCTACATAGGTATAATATTATCTCTAAGGTTTTTCTCAAGCATTGACAATCACTTCAAACTCAACCAACAAAAGAACACAAAATGAGACAGGGTCAATCGATCGATCGACATTCATAGTCGATCGATCGATCGATCAGTGACAGACACAATTCCTCTTCTTCTTCATGCATTTTTCACCATTTTCAATTATCCTACTCCCATGATAATATACCAGACTTGTAACTAACGGTCCCTAACCATTCTTAGGTACACTAGGATGATTTCCAACGATTTAAACGTCACATATCTTCACAAATTCAGCCAGAATAATTCAAATTCTCTAATTATTGAAGAAACCTAATTTAATACGTTCTTCCTATACTTTCAATCATAAATCCAGATTTAATCCGTTTTAATCTTCAAGTCTTCTATGATTTTAAATCCTCTACATGTCTAAATCATTGTACATGCAAATCCCTAACCAACATGCGTTTTATTCAATTCTTTTTCTCCAAGAATATTCATTAAATCATATTATTCATAAATCCTACACATGGTTATTATAACTCAATTTAATTTGCAAATAACCATTTGCCTTATTCAGAGATGATATGATTTCGTGATTATTGTTGGTGACTGATTGTCTTTTTCCTCTAATCTTCCTTCCCAACTAGTTTGTGGTGCAAGAACCTTTTGAATCCTTCACCAATTCTTCCTTAGGCTTTGAGAATTGTTTCTCTCTTCTCTCTAATGGCTTTTGTGTGTTTTTCTCTCCTCTAGACCTAGCCTCTAACTCTTATAATATGATTTAAAGTTTGTAAATTCGTAGGTCTCCTCACCCGCATATGCCAAAAGACTAAAACGCCCTCGTATGGTATCGGTTTAGCCCAAAAATGCTCCGGTACCCGACTAGTACCCCCGGGTTTACCATTTTGACTATTTCGACCCTTACGGACTCATCTATGACCTCTAAATTATCATTTGAGTCACTAAAATATATTTCTTATTTGTCACCTCAAAATAGTTTACACGCAACTCCCGGTGAGATAATAACAAATACGCCCATATCACTCGCCATGACGTATATCAAATTTACTTTCAATATTTACTATTCACACACATAGTAAATCTCATAATATAATATTAATCAGTCTCTGTCTCTCGATTAATATTTAATAATCACAATTATCATTTAATCACTTAATAATCATAATTATCATTAAATCGGATTAAATTACTTCACTCGCGTAATTTAAATATTCAATTACCTTAAATTACTCCACTCACGTAATTTAAATTAAATCGTATTTTCCTATTTAATTACTCAATTAATTAAATTCTAAATACGCAGAAATACGGGGTATTACGTACCCTATCTTAACAACTACACAGATGCACACATACTCACATGCGCACATATATACATTAAATGTTTAGAATATAGTCATTTGGTTAACTTGTTGTGGTTGTGTTCCACCCTTCCTTAAATGGTTGCTATTTGGGTGAACAAAAATTGGTGAAAAGGCTTGCACAATTGGTGAACATATAGTAATTTTAGGTTTAATAAAGTTAAATGAACTGAAATTGGACTTGTTGTGTCTGATTGATCGGATGAAAAATCATAATTTGTTTAGGTTTAATTAGAGTCACTAATTTTATGACTCATATCCACACCCATCTATATATTTTTTCATGAAAAATGAGTCGCAACAGTTATACTGGAAGTAAGAGTACGAGAAGATGCAATTTGATCGTACTAAAACATCTTTCATTAGGTATGGTGACAGAAAAATTGAACAATTTAATTACCTTACAAATCATGGAGTTCATCTCTTGCAAGACTACCTATCCGACCGTATTTTGTTTTTCTTGCCAAAATGCTAGGATGAGGCAGTCGAGAATATATTTTGCCTGCATAATCCCGACAGGGCAATGACGTTGGTGACACTATTAGAAAAGGCTAAAAAAATATTCATCATTTGTGGATATAAAATTGGTCATCGTCAAACGGGTGTAACACGAAGAGATGGAGTTGCCAACTTATTTTGCTCAAAACAGGCAAAAGAATGTAGCTGTCTCGAGAGAACGACGTTGAGGTCATACCGATGCATACGAAACCAAATGATATAATGGTCCGGGGACTAAGTTAAGAAATTGGAAGGTGTTAGGCATCCATTTTGCCATTTTGGTCTCTAACGGGCTATGTTGATCTTCTCCTTTTTCTCTGTGATGTGTGTGTACATGGGCATAATGTGAATAACGGGAGAATGGAATTAACCGACTCGTGTCATGGAATGGACGGAGCATAATCGTCCGTAGGAGTGTACTTGAAAATAATAATAAACATATGATGTAAGTGTTCGTCGAAGCACAAATTACTATGGAAAAATGAATGCGCATGTTGGAAGAGACACAAATATATAGGAGTCTAAGACTCACAAAATATATATAATAGAATGTAAAAGTCATAAAATGAAAAGGGAGGACTCGAATCTCGAGATTGACCTAAGATGCTTACGTAGCCTAAGGGGTATCAAAGTCTACATAGTTCGAAAATAATATAGGGATTTGGTTAAACCCATAAATCCAAATGAAGGAATCCTATTTGAGTGCTTTTGAAGGAAAATGTATTTAAGTGTGAAAGTGTGAGAAAATGGGAGTCTTACTTTTGGAAATTACGAATAAACTCTCTTTTTGTCTTTTTTGGGTTTTTATGAAAATAAGTTGTGTGAAGTACTAATAATAAAAAGTGAGTATTACTTGATATGAGATAATGAAATAAAACTAGGAGATATCACAATATGAGAATAAAGTGAATAATAACACTTAATGAATAGATTAGAAAAAGGAATAGACCTCCTTGTAGACCTTTGTTGATGAATTTAAAATGTATGTAGGCTGGTTTTTGTATTGATATGAAGGTAATATGGTAGGGTGAGGTGGATGATTAAATGTGGTAAGAAATTTAGGTGGGGGAATGTTGCAAAATGGCCTTTCTGGGTAATGAGCAGGCTCTGATTTCAAGAGAATGCTTGTCGACTGCTGAAAGGGACTTCCTCCAGGAGTGAAGTTATGGGCTCTTTATATAGTTCCATTTAGGGTTTGGGAGTTATGATGGGTATGAACCCTAGCCCTCCTATCGGCACAGTTCCTACCTTGATGGGCAAGGAAAGTACACCCTGACAATAGGCAGAGGGGGTTGGGGGTGCCTATAGGGAGACCAACATGGATTTTTTCACAAAAATGGGCATAAAATGTGAATCGTAAGTCCGAATGGCACACGAGCAAAACCATTGGCAAGGAAATTAAGAGCCATTCAAGAATCCATTTAACCACTCTCGGTTCCAAGAGTTAACCTAGTCAAACATGGCTTGGAAGCGCCCGACGCTCTCTAAACAAGGGTTTTTCGGAGGAAAACGGGTCATTTGTGTGAACCGGGTGTCTGATTCATGCACGGAGCGGACCTTCGAAAAGGGAATTCAAAGAATTTTAAGGTTCCATTGAGTTTATCTCAGGTTGGAGAGTTGACTAGAGTCAAACGAGGCTCGAGATCGTCCGATGTCCTCTAGATCAGTACTCGGAGTAAAATAGATCATTTGTGCGAACCGTGAGGCCGATTTGCATATTAAGTGGATCGTTGAGAAGGGTATTCAGAGTCCTTAAAGTTTTAATTGACTTTTGCTCTGGTTAGAGTAGATGGTGGCATCCACCGGGTTTAGTACGGTGGTGTGTGCATTAGATGAGACGCTGTGCTCTTCGGCGGTATTATGCGTGCTTGGTGAGATATGGTAGGACACGACCCTCACATTCCATATGGGGATTAGGGAGATGAAGTTTACTCCCTTGGATGTCCAAAAGTTGATGGGGCTGGACTGTGTTAGTTATCAGATCGTGGCGGATCATACTCTATGGGTCACCGAGGCGACGATGCTGGATGCCTTGGAAGATGTCGTATGTATCATGTAGGGGGATTTTATCTATACATCGGTGATGAAGGAGACTATTTTGTCTAGATAGATTGATGATACGGATGGGTGGCAGGTGAGATAGGCAGCCCGCTTATTCATTTTACTCATGCTGGGAGGGTTTGTGATGGTGACGAGTGGCAAGGTCGTCCATCTATGGTTTTTGCCATATTTGAGGATTATTTTGAACGTCCATCTATACGACTGGGGGAGCAATCTAGCATCCCTTTATGATTTTTTGGATGCGTTCAGTCGGTGCTGCAGACAGAAATTCACAGGACCCACGTATTTTTTGAGGTAATCTTTGAGTTCAATTTTCGCTTTATTTTCGTACAGCCTTTTGCTTTTTTTTTTCTTCTTCTTCTTATTCTTGTCATTGCCTCTTATAGATATGGATTTACGAGGTGATAGGCATAACGTGGGGTTAGTATCCTTGAAGGAGAGCGAGCTGGGAGACTTCTGCAGGATGTACAAGTGGAGGAAGTCGAAAAGGCTTTCGAATCAATCCCTTTCCCTCAAGGATGTGCAGGGGGAACTTAATGCCCTGTTGAGCAACCATGTTAGGTTTTCGATCCTTGTCTCTTTTTTTGTTTTTGAATTTTTTTTTGCTTCCGGGAAGATTACTGACTCTTTGCTGGAGAACCAAGTGACCTTCTACCCTTGGAGTCTTCCTTCGAGGGCCGTAGGGGCTAGGGGCATGTACGCGCAAATGAGGCGGTTGTTGGCGCATGAGTTCGGGTATGCCTGGTACCTCGGGGGGAGAGTTCTGAGTCGGATCATGGAGGGAGAGGTGTAGGTCCCACCATCGGTGCCCCCACAGTATATGAGGTGGGTGAGGGAGATGATGGATGAGGCTTGGGCGGCGGTGATGTAGGGCGATCCTATATGCTTTACACTGATATGATGACGGGTTACGACTATCTTGATTTTGTGACTAGCTAGTTGATGTTTTCGTGCATATATAGCATGGAGAATATGCCTCCACCTGATATTGCTTTGGGGAGAAGTACCAGTGTTTCGACGGCATCGGGCCACATCATTGAAGGGGGTGCGATTGAGGCAGCGGGGGAGGTTCCCCTTCTTCTGATCTCTACCCCCTCTTATCATTTCTGGTTGAGTAGCTGGGATATGGTGATGGTGCCCTTACCGTCCCCATGCACCGGTGGATGGGTTGGCAGTTCTTTTTTAGGATGCTCTTCAAAGTAAGGTATAATCTTTCTTTCCTCTTTATATTTTAAGTACTTGCTTTAATTTTCTCTTTAATGACTTGCTTGAATTTTGTTATTTTTGTTCCTTCTTTCTTGCAGAGTTTTCATGTTTCTACCACTTGGATGAGGGACATTAAAGATTGGATGGCGTCAATGTCAGCTTATGTGAGGAAGTCAGCCAGCGCTTGCTTGGTGTCGCCAGCCACATCCATTGAGAGTTATGGCTCTGGGAGTAGAGGGTCTACCCCTCCTCACAAGGGAACGCGGGTACGCCACAGAGGTTGAAGGTTGGTTTTAAGAGGGTTTGAGGGATTCGGGCTGCATCCCGATGTATCTTTTTTCCTTTTTCTTCTTTTTGTACCTCCAAGGCAATGTAATAATTCCACATATATATTTGAAATGCATTTTCGTTTTGGTATTTATCTTGGTTTAATGACTTACTCTGCATGCATTTTAGTTTACTCCCGAGGTTTCTCATTTATTTGCAAATATGGAGATAAAATGGAAAAAATGGACTCAAAGAGAAAGAAGAAGTTATGTGTAAAATGGTAAAATAATAATTCTTCAAAAAGGAATATCCCGGAGATTGACTTTTTTCAATGAAAAAATATTTAATTTTGAAATTGATATGTGTAAAAGAGGAAATAAGGAGTTTCCTGGGTTGCCGATTGGTATACTCCTTTGCCTGTCTATCAGTATATGGGTCAAGTACAAATCACTCCCTTGGCTTTGATTGCACTTTCTGCGTACTTTATGTACTTTGGGAGCAGGGGAACCGGTGGTGATTTGAATGGCTTATTTTCCTGTGGAATTTTGCATTATAAAAGGGGACTTTGGAGGTGTTTCTATCATCACATTCCACTTTCTATCCTTTGTAGCTTTCTTCTTCTCTTTTTTGCAAATGGCCCTTCCAGTGTCCAAGGTATTTTCTGCCTAACTTGAGGGTTTAGAGGCAATGTGCCTCTACATTATCGATTACGAAGCCTTTGGTTTGCTCCAGGTCTCTTTGTGGCGTAATCATCCCATAGACTGGAGCCTTCTAGAAGTAGCGCTACAGTTTTGGTATTCTGAAGATGATGTTTTTGATTTGGAATAGACGAGGTGTGCTTCACCTATGAAGAGTTCTCTGCGATGCTGGGCGTTAGGCCTCGTGTAGCGATAGTTATGTTGAATTTATCCCATTCTCCCAGGATGTCTTCGACGGAGTTGCTTCACATCCCCCTTTCAGATACTCGGCCACTGGTTCATGGAGGAAATATCGACTTCCCCGAAGTCACAAATTCAGTGTACCGAAGGGATTTTTATGACAATGGTTTTCCCGGAGTTGTGGTATTGGGTTTGACTGCCAGTCTTTTATTGGTGACGGGTGATTTGACGGCTGACCCCTAGGTGACGATAGCGGTGTCCTATCATTATAGTCCTGCGGCGGTGATATTAGAGGAGACTTTAAATGGCTTGGACGCTTGGAAGGAAGGTCGAGCTGGTTTTCTAGGGGTGATCCCTGTTATGCAGTTCATGTGGCTTTGGAAACACTGTGCCTGACGGTCCCTCCTGTCTCTGTCGGGTGTTCCCAATTTCTTTACTAGACCCTTCTTGAGTTTCGGTCCATCGACGGAGAACTGGTTTAACTGGCTTGTGGAGCATGATGATCAATGCCTTTGCTGGTCTATACCATGGTAGGGGGACTTGCAACACGTTTTGTAGTCGAGGGAATGCCGGTATGTGTGGTTGGTTGGTCTTTACCCGACTTCCTTCTATTTTCCTTGGTGGCTTTGGCGTCAAGTGGAGTGAGAGCAAACTGTACCTCCCCGCATAACTAATTTCTTTTCGATGGAGGACTTGAATGAGTCCTTGAGGATGATATTGGGGTCTTTATGGCAGTGCCGCCAGCCGTCTACCCATTCGTCACAATTCGTGGGAGAGGCTAGGTTTGTATCCGGGGATTATTTGAAATGGTTATGGAAATGGGCAGTTAAAAAGAATTTTGTGGAGGGGATTGGAAAAGATGGCTTTTCATGTTTGATACCATGGAAGAAAGTGTTGTGGTTTCGTCAATGCTTATTAAAGCCTACCATTGCACGATGCATATCCAGAGTAATAATCAGGAATGGGACATTAGGGACCTCCAAGAGCAGTTAACAATGATGAGGCGAGCCCATCTGGTAGTTGAGGACATGTCCTGAGAAGTTGGTTTTGTGTTTGTGTTTGAGTGGGTATTTGGTATGTTTTTGGTTTTTTAATGAAGCTTGTTTAATAATAGGGACTGGTAGGTTGAATGAAGGTTAGGAAGGGGAGTGGTTTGCTTGATTCTTGTCCCTTATATTTCGTGTAACACCCATATTCCTGATAATTAAAGAAAAATGATTTTAACATATTTTGTTATGTCTTTTTGATGAATTTGGTATTTGAACTGTTTATACCGATCGCTAAGGCGTACATTATCCTTTTGTTCGTTTAAATGATGAGATATACTACTGTTCTCGGGGGAAGGAAAGAATGGCATTTTGTGAGAAAGAAAGGACCGCCCCATATGTGTTTTATGGACTGCCTACATACCTCTGTAGGTTTTAAAAACTTGTGAGCTTCATTTTAAAAAGGGTGTTTGAGAGCATTAGGTACCACGTACTTTTGAGTAGGGGAAATAAAGAGATTTTTTTAGAATAGAAGGGAGATGAGAAGAGTCGTAGTGTGCTAAGAGTTCGGATTAAGGGTAGAACTTCTTGAGACGGTCCACATTGACTGGACGTGCCATTTCTTCTCCTTCGATATTTGTGAGCATAGCAGCGTCACCTGACAGGATTTTCTTCACAATGTATGGGCCACTTCAATTAGGTTTAAACTTTCCCCTGGGATCCCTGATATGTTCTACGATTTCTTTGAGGGCAAGATCTCCTTCTTGGACACCGCGGTCCTTGATTTTCCTATTGACTGATCGCATAATCCAACGATGGTACCCTTGTATGTCGTATAGATCTTTTAGTCTCTTTTCATCTAGGAGTGAGATCTCGTCGTAGTGGCTCTGATGCCAGTCTTCCTCACTGACTTTTCTTTCGAGCATGACATAAATAAGGAACTTCTAGTTCGACGGGGAGAACTGCCTTTGTGTTATATACCAAGGAATAATGGGGTAGCCGTAGTGGGTATTTTGATAGATGTGCGGTAGCCCCAATGGGCGTATGGGATTCCATCATCCCACTCTCTACAGCTTTCAGTCATCTTGCTGATGATGGTTTTGAGGCTCTTGTTGGCAACTTCGACAGTGTCGTTGGTTTGGGGATGATAGGGTGGAGATTTGTGCCTCTGATCTCCGTACTCATCAACTAATTCTGGGACCTCAGCCTCGAAGTGGAGTCCATTGTATTATAAAAACTCATGGGGAACTCCATAGGGGTAAGTGATATTCTTTCTAATGAACTTGGCTACTTTTTTTGCATTCAGTACTATGAATCGACTTTGACCCATTTCGTGAAGTAGTCGATGGTAACCAGGATGAATTTGTGCCCGTTTGATGCTTTAGGAGTGACCTTCCCAATGATGTCTATTCCCTAGGTAGATAAGGTCCAAGTAGAAGTCATGTTGTACATGTATCGGGGAGGCAAGTGTTGAAGGTTGGCAAACTATTGGCATTTGAGGAATTTCCGAACATAGGCATTGCTGTCTTGGATAATGGTAGTATAAAAGTATTTTTGACGGATGATTTTCTTGGCAAGATTGTGACCGTTCATGTGGGGTCCGCATTACATGCTGTGGATCTTATGCATCATTTCTTCAATTCCACCCCTTGTTATGCAATTCAAGTGGGTTGCACGTTGGAAATACCTACCATGTTTAAGGAGGTGCCAAATGTCATAATACCACAATCCTGCCATGTCAGAATTTTCTTTGGTGACGATCTCGATGTGGAAACAATTAGTGGGCACAACTTATTTATGAACTAGGAAAGGGGGCCATTGTTATTCCATTAGGAATGCCGACCATAGAGGCCAAGGTTGCTAGTGCATCGATTGGGCTATTCTTCGAGCGAGGAAGGTAATAGAAGGTGACATATTTTAATTGGGAGGCGAGCTCTTCCAGGTGGGCGTGGAAGGTATGAGCTACTCATCTTTGACTTTCCATTTCTTGAGGATTTGGCTGACAATATGGGCAGAGTCCCCATATACGTCCATGTGCTTAACTCCTTTCTCGAGGGCGATCTTGAGCCTTACGGTGCATGCCTCGTATTCTGTCATGTTGTTGGTGTAAGGAAAATCTAGCTTGATGGAAGTAGGGATGTGAGAGTCATCGGGAGCGATCAGGAGTATCCCAATACCATATCCTTTCTTATTGGTGGCTTCGTCGAAGAACATCTGGCACATGAAGTCCTCTTGAGAGGTGTAGAGGGTGTCTTCATCAAGAAATTTGGGGACTCAGACTTCGGTTCCATCCATGGGATAATTGATAAGATAATAAGGTAGAAATCTCCCTTTCATGGTTCTGTGTGATGTACACAATGTCGAACTCGGCTAGAGACATCATCCGGTGGACCATTCGTCTTGACAAAATGGGTTTCTCGAGCAGATATTTTTATGGGATCCATTAGGGATACCAGTCTGATGGGGAATGCAAGCATATAGTGTCGTAGTTTCTGCATGACCCAGACCAGGGCTACACACACTTTCTCCATGGCAGTGTAGTTGACTTCGTACTCGACTAACTTTCGACTATCTAGTAGATCGGTATTTCCTTATAGGATTCCTCAAGGTATTGGGTGAGTAAAGCCCCTGCTACAATATCAGTAACTGTCAAGTATATGAGGAGGGGGAGATCTGGCTGCGGGAGCATTAGCACCGAAGGTCTGCTGAGGTATCATTTGATTTGATCAAATTCTTCTTAGTACGCATCGTTCTAAACTCTGGTAGAATCCTTCTGGAATTTTTTAAAAAATTGGCTCGCAAATAGAGGTCAGTCGTCTGATGAACTGACTGATGTATTACAGCTTGCCCAGGAATCCTCGTACTTCTTTCTCCATCCGAGGTGGTGGGATCTTGAGTATGGCTTTTATTTTGGCGGGTTCTACTTCATTCCCTTTCTCACTGACCATGAACCCAAGGAGTTTCCCTTTAGTGAATTTGAAGACACATTTATGTGGGTTGAGTCGCATCTGGTACTGTCGCAGTCATTTGAAGAATTTTCTCAGGGTGAGGATTTGACCTTCCTAAGTCTTGGACTTGATGATCATGTTGCCAACATAAACCTCGACTTCTTTGTGGATAGGGTCATACAGGATGGTTTTGGTGGCCTTTTTGTAGGTTCCCTCGACATTTTTGAGTCCAAACAACATGACATTGTTACAGAAGGTTCCCCATGAGGTGATGAAGGCAATTTTCTCCTGGTGGCCAGGGTGCATTTTTCTCTAGTTGTACCTGATAAATCCATCGACAAATGACTTGAGGGCTTGACTGACTATATTATCCATGATCATGTAGATAGTTGACGCCAAAAATTATCCATCTACGTGGAGTAATGAGAAATGAACACCTGTTCTCCTATGTGGCAATATTCATATTAATTATTCACTTGGTCAACTGTCGAAGACAGTTAGTCAGCCAACCAGCCGACCAACCTAGAGAATATGAACCATCACGAATATCAAAATCCATTAGCATGGAGTCATTATACACCTGTGAATATCAAGGGTCTCATTTATTGTATACAAATGTAAATGCCTAGAGATATAAAGGCATTCCATCTTTTGAGTTCCTAACAACCCCTATAAATACATGTTCTCCATTAGCTAAAAGGACAATTCAATCATTCACAACACACCCTACTGTGCTATTATAAACCCCTGGAATAAAATAACAATGGACGTAGGCCTTCCTTACAGCCGAACCACTTTAAAAATCTGTCTCTTATCTGTTTGATGGGATTGTTTATCTTTATTTCATCTTCATACCTTCATTTTATCTGCTATTGACGCCTCCAATTGATGGACCATTTTGAGTCTTCAACAAATTGGCTCCGTCTGTGACGAAGATCATCTTCAAAATCTATGTCTTTTTATCTTTATATGTGAACGATTACAATTTTTATGTTAACCACATCGTTTCATTCATTTGTATTGATAAACTATATGCTCAATTTTTATTCATCTATCAATCTGCACAAGTGTGTGAGTTTCAGATATTTTTTACTGATTGATTTTGGGATGAATTCCATAATAAGTTTTAGATATGAGATACAAATGTTCATCATATTTTTATCTCTCCAAATGCCAAAAACAACTTTCTCTCTCCTGAAAACCAATGACCCAGTTCTATAAAGAGGATGAAAAATGAATAGTTTCTCATATATTCAAGAAATTACAACGGAGAAAGTTTTATTTTGGTAATTCCCAAGTAGATGAAGGAGTTTTGGATTTATAAATTTGACATCAGTCTTTTCGACTCCAACGTTCTACAGTAACAAAAATAATGAATCTGGGGCACAAATTTGAAATTCGAAATCTCTCCACAATCCTGATTGGTAAATCAGATCCCACATTTTCAACCACTTCTGCCGTTTGGAGTTGAATCTCTATGAAACACCATAAAATATTTTGACCGACCCAACATCATGTGAACCTCACCACTTAAAGGTTTGACATCTTAAGAGTCGGAAGTAGCTTTTTGCTGAGCAACAATAAATTTTCCCTCCGACCTGCTACTTCTCTCATCAAATCAATCCTCAACTAAGGTACAAGGACGTAGCATGGATCTTGCCTAGAAATATTGGGTCACAATTTTATCTCGAAAAATTTGAATCACACCTACATGGACCTCGCCGACCAACGATGGCAATTCTACCCCTCCTCCGGTCATTTTTTCAAACCTCGCCGATTAACAGCGAACTAGGGTCATTTATGAGCCAAACACGACCAAATTACAAAATGGACCACACCTCAGAGGCATCATCGGAACACCATTGATGGTTGGAGGTCACTGTACAAAAGCAAAATACCTCAGCAACTGGTATCATCGGATCATTATTTCTTGGTTGGTAATAACTAACATCATCAGAGCATTATTTTTTGGTCGGAAATAACTTTTCTAGCATCATCCGATCATCTAGTATTGGTTGGTGACGTGGCCACAATAGCGCTCGAGGCCTCTTAATTCAACAGTTGCACATGTATTGGTCGGCGTCACCTATTAATGGTCGGCAACAAATCGCGGGTTTCCCGACCATCATCACGCTCCGTGTATCAGCACGCTCCGTGTTCAGGAATAAACATGGACAAAATTTAGACGTGAAGAACTTTATCAAAATTTGTTGTCTAAAGTCTTTTGGTTTGGTCGGCAACAAAAAATAAAACGCGTATTAAATTTCTTTGAGACACTTGGTCTCCGACCTAATGTTTGGGACTCAAACCTATTTAACTTTATTAAAATAAACCTTTGTTGTTTAAAAGGACTTTTGGTTTATCAGATCATTTTGGTTTATTATACCAAGTCTCTACACTTCACATCCTTATGTGGAATTTTTTTATTTATTTGAATACTTGTTGGATTTCAAAAAATCTAGACTGATCAATTAGTTTTGATATCCTGTACATATTTGATAAAAATCTGCTCTCACGTATTCATCATTAAACTTATATTTAATATTTTGAAAATTTTAAAGCTCGAGCAGATACATATCATATATTTTTTGACCGAATGGATTATTCGCATGATGATTTCTATTTGACTCAGTCTCAACAAATGGTCGGGTAATTTATTAACTTCCACAGGTACAAGATTTAGTCCCAACAAATGCTTGTCCATAATCTTAAGCTCTTGGAAATTGTATTAATGCTCCGACATATGCTCGAGCACGAATAGCTGCTCGACTGGTAATATTATTAATGCTCCGACGAATAGTCAAGCATGCTGCAACACTTTAAGACCTAATGTGACACCCCACTTAATTATAAACGGGTTGATCAGTCCTTTATTAAATTAAAACATAATTTTCATTTGGTTCATTCTTAGCATCACTGTCAAAAGCCATATTAATTATTAATCACCTAATTAATTAATTAAACTGGTGCCAAATTTTATCTTTCATTAAATAGATAAATATATGCAGAATAAAAATAACTAAACCATGCACACAATCACCGAGTCTAAAATAATTATGGAACTATTTTTATGAAACCCTTAATTATGGGACTGTTTTTACGAAACTTTTAACTATGAATTAATCTTTGAAACCCTTGGGTGCGTAGGTTAGATTATTTGGTTTTTATGCTTTTGGGTGTAGGTTCTCATGTAGAATTTTATGGGGTTATTTATATGGTTAATGGGACGCGTTCACACTTATAAAAATCAGATGACTTATAAAAGAGAACGATTATGACGTATGGAATATTATTGCATGTTAATTAATTTAACATTATTAAATGGAAATAATTGTGTTGAAAACGAGAATGGTGTTATTAATTGAATTAAATTAAATTGGGACCTTATTGATTAAATTGCTATGGTGTGCTTATGAATTGTGTATTGTGTGATTCATTTTAGTCACTTTTGCCATCGCGGGGACGAGGGTCCTTTGGGTAGTATGTTGCTCACCTTTATTATAGGATGCTTACTAAATATGGGACTAGTGGGTAGGCCTTGGTTATAATCTATGCTTGCTAGATATGAGACTAGTTAGTGTAGATTCGTGTGGATTATATATTCTGGGGTGGGGAAGATTTTTATGCTTTATCGTCATTACGCTAGCCTAGGCATGAGACTAGGACATGATAAATGTTGATAATTCATCCTATATGTAGGATAGGACGTATTTGTACTTTGGTGACCCTTAGGTATGGGACTAAGGAGTATTTTGAGGATCTCACATCGATAATAAGGGCGGGGGTATTGATAAAGTAAACCAATCAGAATTAATGCCTAAGATAATGAAAAAAGTATTAAAATCTGGGCGACGTAATGTGCAGGGACCGATAGTTTAAACGGGTCAACGGGAGCACCACGATGAATAATAAAATTGAGAAGTATAATGATATTGGGTTAATTTAATTAAATTAATAACATGGGGCTTAGTTATTACCATATTGGTGTGCATTGTGAATAACAATTACTAAGAGTAGTTAGTTATTTTTTCTATCACGTTTAATTATATTTCATTTAATCAAAATATTCTATTATGATATTTATCTCGTATAATGCTACTGTCTGGATTCATGGATCCTATTTGAGGGGAATAGTGTGTATTCATGCCCGAGCTCTGACCTCGTGCATTGACTAACCATTTCAGGATAAGTTTTGGAGAAGTTGTATACGACTATTTGGAAATAATCATTTGGAGGTGCTTTTGGAGTTTATTTACTTTACTGCTTTATTTAGTTTAGACTTTCCTTTTCCTCACATTTCATTATGAGACTTCATTTGGGTTTTACTGGGGCATTCGGTTCCAAAGTTGTTTGAGGATTTCAGCTTGAGTATTTACAGTTGGTTTATTATTCAGATTTTAATTAATTGATTATTGGAGATTGGATTTATTTGGAGTTTTAGCATGTGATGGATTTCTTTTATCGCAATTTTGGTCATTATCATTTAGGATTGATTATCATTTATCTTGTGGATCGATTTTTATTGTCTCATAAATGTCACACGCTGAGACTGGTATTTAATTTAGTTCGCACCCGGCACGGTTTGGCAGTAGTGGCTGACCACCCCGTCTGTTGGATCTGGCAGGGTATGACACTATCCCTCCATGTCTAACACTAGAAGGTCTGCTGCTAAGGTCAGAATCCCAACAATAATGTCCACACATCTACATACTGAGTGTATTAGTGACCCACTACCCAATGGTGACTCTACACACATAAGGCGAGTGCCGGCTGTATCTAAAAGACTGGTTGCTCGTGAAAATCCAGTAGGAATAAAGGAGTGCGACACCGTATAAAAAAGAATCCTACCCTCATGCTCATGAATAGGAAATGTACCCTCAACTACTGGCGATGCCTGAGGTGCTGGTGGAATAGGCATGTCTCGGACGTTATACAAATTCCCGTCATGCATTTGTTCCTGTGGTTGTGAGGCTGGCGGTGCTGGTGCTGTTGGAGGCCTCTGTGCCTGTAGCCACTGCTAGGCCCCTACTGCTATCTCATAGCTCTCTGTGGACACTCTTTCTTCATATGTCTTGTCTGGCCACAAACAAAACATTACCCCTAGAATCCCCCTGTCCCCGTTGGCCCTGATGAGGTTATCCCTAATGCTGGTCTCCCCCATTGTTAGGGATGGAAAATCGGGTTATTGGGTTGAGTTCAGGACCGACCCAACACGACACGAAATATATTTTAGTGACACGAACACGACCCGAATCGATGTCGTTGTTGATACCAAATTTAGTCTGCTGACATGGCTCAATAAAGTGAAGACACGTGGCAATCTACGTGGCAACAACAAACGCTTCCGAGGAACTCACATGCTCCGAGGAACCATATTACAATGAGGAGCGCTGATTCCCCGAGGAACTCATACGCTCCGAGGAACAAGAACTCTCCGAGGAACTCTTGAGTACCGAGAAACTTAGGCGGTCCGAGCAACTCAGGCGGTCCGAGCTGCACCTCGAACAAAGCATTAATAGCAGGATAACTAACAGTTTGACTGTTCATTAAATGCTTATCATTCAGACGCATACGCTTAAGGGCATTGAATGTATTACCCTTTCATATGTACATCATTTAATGTGTTATAAATACATTGTACAATCCTCATTGTAGAGGGACAGGAATTTCTTAATATAACTTGTAATCGAGAATTTCCAAACAATCAGCAATAACATAACAGTGGACGTAGGCCATTCTTATAAGGCTGAACCACTTTAAAAATTCTTTGTCTCATTTATTTATCTGTGATTGAATAATTAGATATGATCTAATTTTTTACATCAACAGATTGGCGCCGTCTGTGGGAACGACTGGTAATATCGTTTTCCATAAAAAATAATCCATCACAAATGGCTGATATTCCAGAATCTAGCAATCGAAACGCTGGAAGCCCTCCAAATCCATCTGCTCCGCCAAATATTCCAGATCTGGCTAGAATAATTACAAATCTGGCTCAGGGCCAGACCGTCATGCAAGAAATTATGCGTCAACTCATACAAACCCTCCATGGCGGTGCACCAACCCATTCAAGACCACGAAGTATTCAAATAAATACCCGTGCATCTTCTTCGCGTACTAGGCGTACCAATTCATATCGCAATGAGGACTCTGAAGATTTTTCTTATCAACCTGGATGAAGTTCGTCAGTGCGAGCCACAGATACTGAACAACGTATCACTCTCTCCCCAGAAAGGACCAGTGCGCTAGAAAGATTAAGCAGAGTATCTCCTTTCGATCGATTAGGTCCTAGGAGGATCAAAAGTCCTCCTAGATCCCCATCGAGGAGTTTTCGACGACCATCAGATTTAAGGGAAGGATCTGCCTAGTCGCGACCAACTGCTCGTCAAGATAGATCCCAGGAAGCCACCTCAACGCGATCATCTGCTCGAACCAACAGGCCCGAGGAAGGAAATGATGCATGGAAAGGCTCTATTCAAAGGCTGGAGGATAGATTGGGGGAAATGGTTAAAGCTAAGAACTCTCTACAACGAACTTTTGTTCGAGGAACACCTTTTGTCCAGGCCATAGTAGATTTTCCAACACCATCAAAATTCAAAGCACCTGTTGTGACCCCCAAATATGATGGAAAGACTGACCCCGTACTTCATATAGAACAATACCAAGCTGCAGCCGACATCTATGCTGTTCCAGATGAGATTAGATGCAGAGCATTCTCGGGAACTCTTACCGGATCTGCTCAAATATGGTATAATAAACTTCCTCGGGGTAAGATTTTAACTTTTCTTCAACTGGCCGAGTTATTCATTGAGAATTTCTGTTTTGAGGCAAAGCCAGTTAAACGAGTAGCACATTTGTCAAGTGTTAGACAAAAGGCTGGTGAGAGTACCAGAGATTATATAACTCGTTTTAATAACGAGAAACTCGAAGTAATTGATTATGAGGAGAAGACAGCGATTATCGCCTTGATGAGTGGACTACTGCCCAACAAGTTGTACTATACTTTGGCCAAAGATCCACCTAGAACCATGTCGGATTTGATGGGAAAAGCGTCAAAGATTATGAATGCCGAGGAAGCTATGGTTGCGAAGAAGAATATGGATGCCAAAGAAACCAAGGTTGAAGGTGATAAAGCTAAGAAGAAAGAGCATAAGAACAATGGTAATGACAAACATTCAAGAACAAGGTCGGTATGGGATGCAATGAAGAAATTCGATAATTATACTCCTTTGAAGAAGGATATCAACCATGTTTAGAAGAAATCAAGAGCAACGAGGAATTAAACTGGCCAGAGAAAATGAAGGCAGACCCTGACAAGAGGAATAAGGCGAAGTATTGCGAGTTTCATAAAGATCATGGCCATATGACCAAAAATTGCATAGCTCTTCGAATTGATATTGAAACACTCATCAGACGAGGAAAGCTGGCAAGGTACGTTGATCGTGGAAGCGAAAGAAGGAACAATGACCGAACGAGGGATAGGTCTAGATCTCCTCGTCGAGCGGAGGAGAACAAGAAAAGAAACCATGAAGTTGATCCCGAAGACGACCCCGATCTTCCCAAGAGACCAAGGCAGCCAGAACGAGAGGTATTTTCAATACGCTTTGGGTCATTTGACTGTAATGTTATAACAAGTGGAGATGCAGGAGGAGGAGACCTTACTGCCGAGAGAAAAGCTTACCTCTGTGAGGCTCAAGCTTGCTCGTACATTCAACGAATAAATTTAGCTGAGGAGGATCGTCCGAGAAAGGTGAACAAAGAGAAGTTGGTCATTGGGTTCTCAAAGAATGACCTTGCAGGTGTTCTATATCCTCATGATGACCCATTGGTGATCAAGATGAGAATGAAGGAGGTAATGATTTCAAGAGTACTAGTCGATAATGGTAGCTCGGCAGACATCATGTTCTACTCGTGCTTCGATAGTTTAAATCTAAAACTATCTCAAGTGGAGCCTTATCATAGACCCCTCCTCGGTTTTGCTGGCGAGAAAGTATTTCCACTTGGGACGATCAAGTTGGATATATTCATTGGTACGTGGCCTGCTTGTCGGACAGAAAGAATACGCTTCTTCGTGATGGATAAGAATGTTCAATCATCATACAATATCATCATGGGAAGAGTAGGATTGAAGAAATTTGAGGCTGTACCATCTACAGTGCATCAATGCCTGAAGTTTCCAACAAATTTTAGAGTAGGAGTTGTGAAAGGTGACAAAAAAGTAGCTCGGGAATGCTATTATTCGTCCTCCGAGCAAGAGGAACTGGAGGAATCAAGGAAAAAGACTACTACTTATCAAGTGGATGAAGGGGAAGAAATTGAAATATTGGATCCTAGAGATGAGTCTCAACTCATGAAGGGTCAAGTGGTGGAAGCTACTGAAAACATCATTCTGGACGCCGAGCACCCTGAACGAACTACTCAAGTAGGTTCGTCGTTGGAAGCCTCACTAAAACAGGAATTGATAACTTTCCTTAGAAGCAGAAAGCAAACTTTTGCGTGGAGTCATGAGGATATGTCCGGAATAGATCCAAATTTCTTATGTCACGAACTTAATGGGAATAAGGAAATCAAGCCAGTGAAGCAAAGAAGAAGTGTGTTCAGCCCCGAGAAGAATCAAGCTATACAGGAGGAAGTCGAGAAGCTCCAGAAAGCCTGCTTTATTGAAGATGTTAAATATCCAGACTGGTTAGCAAATGTGGTGATGGTGAAAAAGAAGAATAACAAATGGAGGATGTGTGTAGACTTCACCGACCTCAATAAAGAATGTCCAAAGGATTACTTTCCGCTTCCCCGAATTGATCAACTAGTGGATGCTACCTCGGGACACGAGTTGTTGAGCTTCATGGATTCTTATTCTAGCTACAATCAGATTAAAATGAAACCTGAAGACAGGGAGAGTACTTCTTTCATTACCCCTAGGGGAACTTATTGTTATAATGTTATGCCTTTTGGTTTGAAAAATACAGGTGCGACATATCAGAGGCTGATGAATAAAGTCTTTGCTGAACAAATCAGTTGCAATATGGAAGTCTATGTTGACGATATGCTGACAAAGAGCAAGAAATCTGCCGATCATCAAGTTGACTTAAGTCAGACTTTTGATCAACTAGATAAATATCAAATGAAGCTGAACCCGACGAAGTGCATATTTGGAGTACGAGAAGGCATGTTTCTCGGATACATTGTCAACCAACGAGGCATTGAAGCAAATCCTAAAAAGATCAAAGCTCTATTAGGGCTGCGATCTCCAACGACGAAGAAAGAGGTAAAAAGTCTTACAGGACGAGTAGCAGTACTCAACAGATTTGTATCGCGATCAACTGATCGATGTCTCCCATTCTTCAAGACACTCCGAAAGACTTTTGAGTGGAATTATGAATGTGAGAAGGCTTTTCAAGACTTGAAGAAATATTTGGGAGCATCTCCACTGTTGTCCAGGCCGGTGATGGGAGAAAAATTGTACTTGTATCTAGCAGTATCGGAGAATGCAGTTAGCTCGGCGTTGATAAGAGTGGAGAATGGAGTACAAAAACCAATCTATTACACAAGTAAGGCCTTTCGAGGAGCAGAGATCAGATATCCAAGGCTGGAAAAGTTAGCACTGGCACTGATTGAGGCGAGTAGGAGAATGAGGCCATACTTCCAGGCTTATACTATAGTCGCATATACTGATATGCCGTTGAGACAAGTCCTTCATAAACCAAAAAAATCTGGGAGATTGATGTACTGGGCAATAGAGCTCGGTGAATACGATATAGTCCATGAACCCAGATCATCGCTTAAAGGGCAAGCTGTAGCGGATTTTATAGCAGAGTTCACCTATCCTGATACCCCTGAGGAGCAAAAGTTGCTCGCTGATCAACCTGTGGATGTTATAGGATCAACAAACACAAGCTCAGACCAACTCCGGTTGGTAAAAAGGCAAGTGGATGTTACAGGATCATCATATTCGAGCTCAGACCAACTCCGATTGGTAAAAGGTCAAGAAAAGATGATCGACGAAGAGCGAGAAATATCAGGGGAAGATGAAAGGAAGCAACAAATATTTCACCGAGGAACTCTGTCAGATCAGAAGTTTGAAGACGAGTTACCTATATGGAGGCTATATGTAGATGGCTCATCTTGCACAACAGGCAGTGGGACAGAGATAGTTTTGAGCACTCCGGACGAGGTTGACATGGAATACGCCCTACGTTTCCAATTTAAAGCTTCCAATAATGAGGCTGAATATGAGGCTATGATTGCAGGTCTTAATTTGGCAAAAATTATGGAGGCGCAGCAAATTATTGTCTTCAGTGATTCTCAGTTAATTGTAAATCAAATGTTGGGAATATATGCAGCCAAAGGAGAATTAATGATTAAATACCATGCAAAGGTGATGGAGTTGGTATCAAAATTTGTTGCAATTCAGCTGGTCAGAATACCAAGAATGGAGAATGCAAGAGCAGATGCCCTAGCTCGATTAGCATCAGCTACTCGTACCGAGCTACGGAGAACAATCCCAATTGAAGTTTTAGTTGGTCGGAGTATAGATGAAGATTTGGCGATGAACTTTATCACCCTTGATTTAAGACCATCTTGGATGGATCCCATCAGGGCATATATTGAGGAGGGAGAATTACCAATTGACAAGCTCACAGCCAAGAAATTGAAGTTTAAAGCTGCTCGGTATGTATTAATTAACGGTATTTTATATAAACGAGGAATTATGACAGGTTTGCAAAGATGTGTACATCCCTCCGAGGTGAAAGAATTGATTGAAGAGATCCATGAAGGGTCCTGTGGAGCCCATGTAGTAGGTCAGACGCTTTTGCAAAGGATGATGACGCAGGGATATTACTGGCCGACGATGAGGGATGATTGTGTAGCCTATGCCAAGAAATGTGACAAGTGTCAGCGCTTTTCCTCCATTCGAAGAACTCCACAAGCATTGTTGACACCCATCACTTCCCCTTGGCCATTTGCCATATGGGGAATAGATTTGGTCGGACCACTGCCAACGACCAGAGGAAGGTTCAAATACCTCGTCGTCGCAGTGGATTATTTTACTAAATGGGTGAAAGCTGAGCCTCTCATTGATATGACGTACGAGAAGGTGTACCAATTTATTTGGAAGAACATCATTTGTCGATATGGTCTTCCTCATGCTTTCATCACAGACCATGGAACACAATTTGATAACGAGGAGTTCGCTGCCTATTGTCATCAATAAAATGTGTTGAAGATCCACTCAGCACCAGGCCATCCTCAAAGCAATGGACAAACTGAAGTGATAAACAGAACACTGCTGAATGGTTTGAAGAAAAGACTGGACGATGCGAAAGCAAATTGGATCAACGAGTTACAGTCAGTACTGTGGGCTTACCGAACTACTGCCCGAGTAGCAACTGGAGAATCTCCATATATGCTGGCGTTTGGAAGTGAAGCTGTTATACCTGCCGAGTTGGGCCTCCCAACACACAGGGTACTGAATTTCAATTCCCCTGTCAGCGACTTAATGAGAAGATTTGATTTAGACATGCTCGAGGAAGTTAGAGAAGAAGCATCCATCAAAAATGCTGCATACCAACAACGAATGGCTCTATTCTACAATAAGAGGATGAAGAAGTGCGACCTGAAAGAAGGAGACTATGTGCTGAAGAAAGTAATTCAAAAGCACAACAAAGTGGAGGCAAACTGGCATGGGCCATACCGAGTTACAGAAGTTGTTCGACCAGGAGCTTACCGAATAGCAACTTTAGAAGGGGAGGAGTTTAAGAATGCATGGAACGCAGAGCACCTGCGCAAGTATTATCAGTGATTTGTATTTTCTCCTTTTATTGAAAATTTTTCGGGGAATACTAGTGCTACACACTACTCGGCGAAACTCGGGCTACTCAAAATTTTTCTTGAAAAATGCCAGCTAAGGTTGGTCGAGAAACAAATGTATTCCTCCGGGAAGTAAAACTTATAGTCCTCCGGGAAGTAAAGCTACCTATATTCCTCCGGGAAGTAAAGCTACCTGTATTCCTCCGGGAAGTAAAGCTACCTGTATTCTACCTGTATTCCTCCGGGAAGTAAAGCTACCTGTATTCCTCCGAGAAGTAAAGCTACTTGTATTTCTACGGGAAATAAAACTATGTGTTTCTCGGGAAATACAAATATTCGTAAAAATGCCAACTTATGCTGGTTAGGAAGTAAATATATTCTCGAAAAGGCCAACTTGAATTGGTCGGGAGGTAAAATTATTGCAAAAAGTGCTAAAAGTTCCTCGTAGAAGAAAAATCCACTAACTATGGCTGGTCGGGGATAAAAACCCACTAACTGTAGTTGGTCGGAAACATTTTATGAATACGAGAAAATGATCAAGCAAAATTATTGATACTCGTGATTTTTTAAAATTATTAGTAAGTTGGTCGAGAAATAACTTAGTAATTTTTTATGACTACCACAAATTCAAGCTAGTCGACAATAAGTTGATCAACAAACAACACAACACAATATTGTTATCTTTTTAACAGACATACATGCACAAATGTAAAGTATTTTACAAGACAATAGCGATTAAGATTGCGAACAAAAATAAAAGTCTCTCATTAAATCCAAGAATAGATTACATTGATAATGAAATGTATACTAACTATTACATCAAAATTCCTACTCTATTGGTTTCTTCCCCTCTACTTTTGAGACAGGTTCCTCGCCAGCAGGCGGATCATTTAAAGCAAGAGGAGAGTTTATGAAGTTCAAATCTTTTAACATCCTGATATTCATCATGGATGGTCGATCTAGAAGGTGCTCGGGACGAGATATCTCAACACTTGAATGGAGATTATAGTCGCCGAGATACTTTGAAATTAAGCATCGAGGAATGGCCCGAGCAGGGATCCAGCTCATATCAAGTTTGAATGGTGGCACGGGTAGGTCGAGCAGCCCAAGATCATGATAGTCCCACAGGTAATGACCCTGTTCGAGTTGCAACACACCTAAGGCATTCAACCAGCCTTGCTTGTAGCCCTCATTATTGGCATTCTGGATATAATCGTCCAAGTGGTAGAGAGACTCGTTGTACCCAGCCATCCAAAACTCCCTGGGCTGTTTGTGGAATTGATATGTCAGTCTTTCCAGCTGCTCGTGGAGATTTTTGATGAAGAGCTCCTTATTCTCCAAGACTGATTTCTGCGCTGAAAGCTTCTCTTCCAAGTCCCTGATCTTCTTTGACATTTCAGCCAACGCCTGGTTCTTTGTCATTAATTGGAAAGCTTGGTTCTCCAAAGCGGATTGAGTCCTCTGTTCCTCGACAGGAATCCGAGCTGCTCTTGCTCGTCCCCGAGGAGCTCTTGCTCGTCCACGAGAAGATGTAGAGGGGCCAACTCTCTTCAAGGTCTCCAATTCGTCCCTCAAGTTGGCATTCTCGACCTCCAAGAACGAGAATCCCTCATCATTCACTGGGATCAAGGCGTTTGAAGTGGAAGCTGCAGACTTCAACTGAGACAACTCTTTTTGCAGGTTGTTATTTTCTTTCTCTAATAGTTCAGCTATTTGTCTGCACTCCTCGACCTCACCCCTCAGAGTTCTCTCCCTCACATCGTAGCCAGCAAAACGCTTCTCGTACCCCTTGTCAACATTGAGTTGCTGATACTTCTTCTCATACCCCTCGTGGAAAAGGGTAGTGGATTCTTTGTATTGTTGATGAAGGTCTTCAAGAATGCCTTGGAGATCCTCGATCATATCATAATAAGCCACATTGTTGGCCACTGCACGATCAAACAGGGTCTTCAAGTATTGATAGGCCTCAATTGCCTGTTCAGAAGCATCTTGGCCGAGGATGTCGACGATTTGTGCTGCACTCAGATCCGTGTGACCAGATTTAAAGTATTCATTGCATTGCCTCAACAGCTTGGTATCGTGAGCAGATAATAATTTCATCATGGCCAATAACTAGTAGAGGAAGAAAAAGTAGTAATCAATAATCAAAACAGAGCATGAAGAAGAGACAACAGTATGAATGAATACAAGTTCAAGTTTTATTATATCAAGGTTCAGGGTTACATGTTCATGGTTACATTTGACAAAAGAAAAATATAAAGAGAAACCCGAACAACTCTACACCTTTTCCTTGTCTCCCAAAACCTTCTCGGGAGGCTGGGACGAGGAAGTAGGTTGCTCGGAAGGAACAAATAATAGCTGGGGAAGTGCTGGAGGTTGATCGGAGGAAGTAGCGAACTGCTGAAGTTCCTCGGTAGCAGGCTGGATGGCTGGGGGATGATCTCCCATCACCATAGAAGACTCTTCGGAGGCAGCTTCGTCCTCTTCTTCATCTTCAGGAGTTGGAGGGGGACCAGGGATGTGTCGCTGGAAGAGTTCGGAATTTTCATCCACTTTCATCTCCTATAGAGCAGCGACCCATCCATCCCTGAAGTACTTGAGGCTGCCATATTCTACTTGTGACATCATGGCAGCCAAGCCCTTGTTCCACCCCTTGTCCCAGCCACCGCTGAAAGACTTCTTCACATCCAATTTTCTCTTCAACATCTCCGAGGAAAGATTCTCGGACAGAAGGTTTTCAGCATTCTTCAATTTATTTTCAACCTCCTCCTTCTGCCGATTTACCTCCCGAAGCTGACCCAATTCTTCCTCAGCAACCTTGAGCTTATTCTCAAGTTCTCCAGCATTTTTGAGCTTATTGTCGAGCTCTTTATTTTTCCCTTCCAAGTCCTTTATTCCCTTCTACAACTCCTGGGAGACTTCAACAACTCGAGCCTTCTCCTGCTCGGTAGAGTCAAGCTTCTTCTCCCAAGTTGCTTTATCATCAACATATTTTTGGCGAGGCTCTTTCAGAGACTGCCCCAAGCCCATCAAAGCTTCCTCTACACCAGACGAGGAGCTGTAAGCTTTAATAGCTTCATCCTTCTTCAAAATTGTATTGAAGCAGCTCACCAACTGTGAAAAGAAAATGAAAGCAAGTCAGAGACAGATATAATAAGGGAAAGATGAACAGTTCAAAGTAAAAGGACTTACAGAAGCTATGTGGCGAGTTGCCAAAGAGGTAACCATATCCCGAGAAAGGTTTTATTCGATACCTTGGATCTCGGGAATGATCCAAGTCCTCACCGAGATCATGGCAGAGCTCGGAGGAACGAAAGTGGGAACTCCACTAGTCGGGGGCTGAGAGATGGTGTCATCCAAATTGACCGAGGAGCCTTTCTTCAGCTTCCTCGACGGAGCAGGAGTAGATTCAACCAAGGAGGAACTCTTGGTCGGTGATATTACAATAACTTCTCCTGGAGCAGCAGACTTGCTCAGAGCCACTTGGGGCTTCTCGACAACCTTCACAACAGGGGAAGCCGAGGAAGGTGCATCAGTTTTATTTGTCGCCTCCCCTGGGACGTCAATCTTACTTCTTTTTGCCTCTCCAGCACCAGAGGCAGGTTTCTCAAAAAGGGTGGGAGGTCTTCTCTTCTTCATCCTTTCACTTAAAGGAATGTGTGACTCAGGCGAGGAACTGGTAGAAGCTGGTAATGGTTCTACTTCACTTATCACCGGACGAGCAGTGAAAGAAGTGGTGTAGCTCTTGTACTGCAGCAGATACGAGGCTGACCTAATGTGCTCGTCGGCAACACTCTGATGCAAACTCCAGATAAGTTTTAAATGCCTTAAATTCACGTCTGCTTCTTTTGGACACTTTCTTTTGCTATCAACTGCAAATAAATAAACGTTAAAATATCAGTGGCATATTTTATCAAACATAGAAGAAGCATGATTTCAAAATAAATAAAATAAAATAAAAATAACCTATCCCATTGCCATAAGGAGGGCATCTGGGACCCTGATACACTTCATCTCCTGATAAAGGAGCATGTTGCAATTTTTTATAACAACTCCGTGCTCAAAATAGTCCCGATTGGCATCCGGGAGATTGACCACTAAAGCCCTATTTAAAAATCTAGCTTTTAAATAAAAGGTGTTATCACCCACTGCCCATCTATAGCAAAACATGATTTCTGGAATTCCTATGCGAGTTCCATGGATTTGATTTAACCTATGCACCCCATTAACTA
Source organism: Sambucus nigra (assembly GCA_949130495.1). Classification (NCBI taxonomy): domain Eukaryota; kingdom Viridiplantae; phylum Streptophyta; class Magnoliopsida; order Dipsacales; family Adoxaceae; genus Sambucus; species Sambucus nigra. The sequence continues at coordinate 621,690,061 of OX422210.1, read as the reverse complement.
TTCTCCATGTATTGGGAGCTATTCTTGCAGGAACAACGTCAAAAAATTGACAAAATTCCAGACATAAAGGGTTGGGTGGAAAAGAAAATCCGCACTCAGCAACAAAGAGACTGGGGAACCAATGTCCCTCAGCCAAATGGAAATAGTCAGAAGGCTCAGAAAGCTCTTCCAGAACAACCCAGGCGGGAATGGAAAAATCAGAGCGAAATTTATCAAGGGATTCAACAGGGTAAACCATGATGAATAAAGGAAATGAAGAAGAAGGAAGAAGATCTTACATAAATGGAGTGGATCTGTTGACAACGAACGATGAAAAGGATGAACGCACAAGAGAGTAAGACAATGGAAAATTTTGAAGATACAAATTTGAAAAGGTAGAAGACGATGGGAGTGTATGTGACGCTTAAATACCTTGCCTTGGGAAAAGGAAAAAGTAATGATTACAAAAAGAAACGATTACGCTACCGGCGGCTAGAAGGACAAAAAGTATGCGGAGATCGAGGCGGTTATAAAAATTCAAAAAAGTCTGATTCTATGAATTTGGAAAGAGAAATAAATACAAAAGACTCCTAAATTTCAGGATGACCATTTAAAACTGCCATATTCCGAGAAAGAATGTTCCACACTCCTCAAAGTTTGAACTATGAAACATTGGGGGCTTCTGTTGATACCAAATTTAGTCTGCTGACATGGCTCAATAAAGTGAAGACACGTGGCAATCTATGTGGCAATCTATGTGATCTAATTTTTTACATCAACAGTCGTGTTATTTTTTCACAACCCGAACATGACCCACTACCACGACACAACACGATTGACACGATTTATAATTTTGAGCTCATTAAACCTGATTAACATGACACGATTGTCATAGCATGCTTGACACGACACAACACGATTGTTCGACATAATTTATAACATATTTTTCCTATTTATGTTTCCAAGTGCGCAAGAAAAATAATTACATCAGAATTTAATTCCCAGGACAGATTTTTATCTACTAAAACAAACACAAAAATAAACCACTAATATAAATCACACCGCTGATATAACCCCTAAAACAACCACACACCACTGATATAAATCACGCTATCTAAAAACAAATCACAAAAATAAACAATATGAAATAAACCTAATAAAAGATTTTTATCTACTATGTGAAATAAACAATCTGAAATAAACCTAACAATCTAAAATAAACATTTTGAAGTCGCCGAAATGAAGACTGGATAGAAATTGTGGCCGAAATGGTCGCGAACAGAAGAGAATGGCCATTGGACATAAATCGTGTCTGAAATGGTCGCCGAACAAAAATTGTGGCCAAAATGGGCGTCGAACAGATTTCCTCATCGGATAAAATGGGCGATGCTAGCAGAGGGTACGTAGGGCACTGTCGTGCTCGTGTGGTTTGTGCGCTGAAAGAGGGTGGGTTGGGTTGAGGAGGGTTTGTGCAGAAGACGACTGCGGAGAGAGGGATGAAATGAGATGAAGTGTGTTTATGGTTTGGATAGGGTTTGTTTTGTGATGAAGGTTGTATTAGATTCGTGGTATTTAAATTATTTTATTCTTTTTAATGGGTTAATAAAGGGTCTATTTAGGGTATTAATGGGGTTAATAACGGGTCAATAATGCATTTTTAATCGGGTTTATACTAGGTCTTAATGAGGTTATTATCGTGTCTTTAATTGGTCCAATTCGGGTCATTTCCTGGCTAAAAGTAAACATAAAAATGGCACAACATGATAGCGGGTCCAATAAACCAGAATTGAACACGATAAGTCATGTCAATTTCGTACTAATTTTGTTCCGTGTTGTCATGTCGTTTCTGAAATTTCCATTCCTACCCATTGTTCCCTTGGACCTGACGGCTCTAGGGAACCTGCTGTTGTTGGTTAGGAACCTCTAGCCCTGCCTGAAACCTTGACCATCCGGTCGATAATCCCCAAATCTGAATCTTTTGGCAGAATCCCCCTCCCGAAAATCCTGCCCTTGTTGCCTGCCAACCTGTTGTTGTGCTCTGCTAACAGTATCCTCACCTACCTTGCCCTGATAGCTGGGATGATCTCCTCTCTTTCTTCCCTTCACTTGGAAACGATGATCTTGGCAGTGCAGTAATGCTACATTGACGACATCAGTATATGTCACCAATGCTGGGTCGCCAATCAAGTGCTGCCTGATCCTCCAGACTAAACCATATATAAACCTCGCTTTCTTTCGCTCCTCATTTCTCACCTCGTTTGGCATAAAATTTTCAAAATGGGTGAAATCCTCCCCATGCTCTGCCACAGAGTGATCACCCTGGGTCACCTTGTTGAAATTTTTTCTCATCTCGATTTGCATTGCTAGCGAAAAATACTTGTGGTCAAACCGCACCCAAAATTTAGCAATCGTCATCATATCTCTCTCCTCGACAGTGTTAATCGACTCCCACCACTATAATACTTCTCCAGTAAGTTTGAAAGTAGATATCATTTGCTTATGCATCTCACTATACTCCACCATGCGCAGGTGGCGCTGTGTATTCTTCTTCCACTGACATGTCTTAACTACATCAGAGCTACCCTGAAACTCGGGCGGGTGGCCCTTCTGAAATGTCTCTCTGACTCTCTTCTAAGTGGATGGCTCTGTTTAGGACTGGATCACCGGTGCCACTGGTGATTGTAGTTGGGGATATGGGAAATGAACGAACATAGCTATCATAGCTGCATTGATCGCCCGGGCCACTATCTCAGCCACCCTTGCAATCGAAATCATCCATAGTGGTGGATGTGGGCAAGTCCTACTCTTGTGGCCTTGTTGGACACATGTGAAACACTGCCCCTAGAACTGTCTCTACCCTTAGCCCTGCTGGCCTCCCCCTGGTTTTCGATGGCCCTGAGGAACCTGCTGCTGGGGAACCTGATGTCCCTGTCTATCAAATCGATGTATCCCATACCTAAATCTCTTGGTAGAGTTCCCCTATCGGGAATCCTACCCTAGCTGACCCGTTGTCTGCTGTTGTGGTGTGCTGCTATCACTACCTCCATTTGTCTTGCTCGGCTTGCTAGGCTCACCTCTCTTGCTTCCCTTCGTATGGAAGCGATGATATTGACAGTGCACTAGTGCGGTGTTGATGACATCTGTATATGTCATCAGTGCTGGGTTATCGATCGAATGTTGCCTGATCCTCCAGGCCAAGCCATTTATGAACTTTGACATCTTTCGCTCCTCGTTGCTCACCTCGTCAGGTACAAAATTATCCAGACGGGTGAACTCCTCCTCATAGTCAGCTGCTGAGCGATCACCCTGAATCACCTCACTAAATTTCTTCCTCATCTCTGACTCTACTACAGGCGGGATGTACTTACGATCAAACCGCACCCAAAACTCCGTAATCGTCATCAAGTTCCTCTCCTCTATGGTGGTAACTGACTCCCACAACTGTAAAGCTGCTCCCGACATAGGGAAAGTAGCAAGCATTTGCTTATGCTCCTCGGTACACTCAAGCATGCACAGATGGCGCCGAATGTTCTTCTACCAATGGCAAGCCTCCACTACGTCAGTACTGCCCTGAAACTCAGGCGGATGACCCTTCTAAAAGGCTCCCTGACTCGTTGCCAAGAAAGTGGCCCTGTCGAGGCCTGGACCACGCTTGACACTAGAGGTTGTGCCTGGGACTGAGGAAAATGGGCTGCCATAGCCCTCATAGCTGTCTCAACTACCTGACTATCACTGCCACCTGACTAGTAAAAATCAGCTCGGGTGGTGGTGGTGGTTGCGGTATCTGTGACTCCTGATGAGCCTCCCTCACCTTATCCCTGGCCTCACTCTCTCCTTGGTGGCATCTGAAAACATATCAAATTGTATAAGTACATAGTTTATACAAAATTTAATAGTAAAAGGACGATATCTCAAATACGCAAAGATAAAAGCAACAGTCCTAATAATAGGGCTCTATAAAAAAATAACGTTACACGAAAATCGTACTAAGCCGTACAAATCCTATGGACACTAGAACCTGATGCTCTGATACCATTTGTGACACCCCGCTTAGGTAAATACCGGTCGACCAGTCCTTTATTAAATTAAAATAGGATTTTCATATGGTTCATTCTAAGCATCAGTGTCAGAAGCCATATTAATTACTAATCACCTAATTAATTAATTAAACTGGTGCCAAATTTTATCTTTCATTAAACAGATAGATATATGCAGAATAAAAGTAACTAAACCATGCACACAATCGCTGAGTCTAAAATAATACTGAATAAATAACTGAAAGGCTTGCCGAATAAACCATCGGCTAATAATCCCAATCCAACATAATAATCCAACAGATAAATAATTAATCCAAATACTGAGTCTGGAAGTAAATGGGCAACACACCCTAAATGAAACTATAACTGAGATGAGATCCCTAATCTAGGAATGAAAAAATGATGCATCTAATCTAACTCCTGCATGCATCCACATATGCCGCAGCTGCGTATCCTTAGAATAGAATCTCAAGTCTGGCGTCCTCTTAGCTGGACACCTAAAATGTTTTTAAAAATATTTGCATCAAGAATTAGAACCCAAAACATTTTGAAAATATTTAGCAAGTGATTAAGTTTTCAGTAATTAAAATACATGAATGCTTTTCATATTTAAGCTAGTGTCATACTCACTTGAGATAACACTCACCCCTCAACTGTTGTGCACACCTACCGCTTCTCTTATAACCCTCTAGTTACACTATCCCGTCTAACTAGCCTTGTTATAAACATTTCCTGACACCTTACTCTAGCCCGAGTATTTTTCTAATGATTTCTAAGTTATTTCTCATATTAACTTAATTCATCATCATTAAATAACTATATAACAATTTCACCAATTATATAAAGAATGCTCTTCCACTCCAGGTATTTCACCCGTTTATAAATATTTGCATTATTATATACATATAAATATACTACACATTCACACACATGTTGTATATAATATCCATCCTCCCGGGTATTAACTCACCAGATGTTTTCTCTAAAGTGCTATCATCCCAAGTATAATCAATCTAACCCGAATGCCACGAGACGATTCACTCACACTGAATCATGCAATAAATAATAAGCGTAGTGGAGGCGGTCATAGTTCCCCTAGTGTGAGACCGAATCATACTCAAAGCATCTCGCCTCGATGAGGATCACAAAGTAAAATACTAAATGCTATGACCTGGGGATTATACTCGCCCTGCAATCACTAGCCAGGGGATTCACCCACATCGCACAACCTCCTATGATAGCATTGGAGCGGTATGTAATTATATACATATCTTACACTGATATTAAATGAGCACACAATAATATATATATATACCATCACACTATCCATATATATATAATAAATACACGCGGCTAATCCGTGCCTAACTCCCGTAGCACTAGCCTAAATATTCGAGCCAAATCCCTGACTCTTACTTTAATTAATTTCACATTTATTAATTTACTAAAATGACATCACTCAACCAAAATGCCCGGACTCACTCCCTTGGCCCATACCATAACCTTTTAGAACACAAATTCATGTAAATAATTTTGACACACTTTTCCAATTTCTTATTCCTTAATACCTATATCTGAATATCCTAGGTATTCATCTCCAATTAATTTTTCTCTAACTAAATCCTTAGAAGAAAATCCCCAAAAGAAAACAAGAAAAAGGACGGAACTGCCAACATTTTCCCCCTGCTGTTTCATTGTCGTTTGAACGACATGCAAGGTCGTTTGAGCGATTTGCCATGTCATTCGACGATGCGTCCATCTTCTTCTTCTTCTTCAATCACTGTTTTTGGCCATTAATGAACCTCCAAGCTTTAATTCGAACCCATAAATTTAATCCAAAAATTTCCAAAAATATTTCCACTCTTAACAAATTCAAATCATGGATTTAGCCCCTAACCACCATCGATTTATAACACTCGCCGTAAATATCAAAGTTGGGTTTTCACGATTTTCTTCCTACACTCGTTTATTCAAATTTGATTCCAAACTCCAAATTTTAAACGACGTAGATTATTGGCCTACTAATATAAATCAGATGTCAACCCTTTTGATTCATCACACAATATTGATTGCAAATTTAATCTACGTAAACCGCCCCATTCATAAAAACCCATTTTTCATGCGATAACCCACCCAAAAATGAATTTGGTTTACACCAACTGCGATATGAATTGAAAACTAGAATTTAATTTGAAAGCAAGTTAACCACTTGCCTATACTGGTTCATAGGGTCTGATTTCCTTTGAGGTAGACGGTGATATCATGAAGAACGCACTTACTCTCCTTTGATTTGGCTCCCCAAAATCTTCCTACTTTCTCCCTCTTTTCTTCTATGCAGATCTAGGGTTTTGTTTTTGAGTTGTGTCTGCCCCCAAACTCTCTAACTTATATTTTATTATGCTAAACCCATTTATTACCCTCGGGTACTCTTTTTCGACTATCTCGGCCTATTCGGAATCAACTGTGCACTCAGAATTGTCTTCCATTTTTTTTCTTCTAAAAGTCCCTATCTCGACCTCAATATAGTCTGTCCCCGACTCCCGGTTGAGATAAAATGATACCACATCACTATCACTATTATGACGTAAATAAATTTTTACCATTCACTTAGTAATCATTTTCCATAAATATTAACCATTAACTCTCCTGATTATATTTAAATAAACTCATAATAATAATTCAATTAAATTACGAGAAATTCGTAATTTGAAATTAGACGAATTAATTAAATATATAATGCTTAAAAATACGGGGTTTTATACCTTACAAATAATTGGGGAAGATTATTTCTTATAATCGATGAATGCTCGGGCGATGATATTTCTTCAATTATCTGACTCTGATTCTTAACTTGAATGACGATTATGCATATTCACTATTAATCTTGCCAGAGGATCGACAAAATATTTATTGTCCTATATTTAATCCTGAAGACTTTAGCCACATAAGTTGTATTTTATCCCCGACGGATGGTTGGTCGGGATACTCATTATCTATGTTCTGTCCTGACAAATGGTCGGCAAAGTCGATTAATAATCGACATTACATTTATTATTGATATTCAACCCTATTGAATGGTATGGAAATCTATTTTTCTCTAAATGTAGGATCATTCGGTTCCCTCAGGCATTATTTAAAAGCCCACACATATGGTCGACCCTTTCATTATTTATGTGGGTTTCTCACTAGTTTCGATGGATATTCAATGTAAATTATATATATTATGTGAATCATCACAATTTAACCCCAACGGACTACTGGGCATTACCAACCGCATGTTCATCCAATATTATATTTGCGATTCAAGTCCAGATGCTCAGGTATGCTCATTATTTGATCGCCCTATATATAATCGACATTATATTGCAACAAAGTCCCAACGATTGATCGGGCATTATTACTATTATTCAGTCCTCTCTTCAAAAAGTGGGGGCTCCGTCCATTTACCCTGATACCAATTTTAGTATAGAATTTACATATGAGAAAATGAAGTCGAGCAGACTTCTCAGAAAGAGAGATTAACATCAAAAAAGCCAAGCCGACTTCTCCGGAAGATAGGTCAAAGATTCAAGATAGATGAGCAGACTTCTCCTAAAGAGGGTTCACAGTTCATCTCACAGTTCAAGCAAATCGAGCAGACCTCTTCGGAAGAAAGCTCACAATTCACCCCGACGAGCAGACTCCCATGGGAGATATCTCAACAAATTCAAATTATGCCTCATTTTAAATAGGTTCCCAACGAATACTTCCTTGATGTCCGTTACTTCATGTATGACTTCAGGTCACGAACAAGAAGTGCCTAATGATCATTACTTATTGTATGACTTCACCTTTTGACGGGTCACGAACGAGAAACCTATAAAACTTTATGTATAAATAAAAGAAGATTTACCCGAGTAAATTAAATCATGAGATACACATATACATTCCTAATCACAAGAATATATATACACATCCCTAATACACTTGGTCGCCACTAATAACTAATGTCAAAACATTTAGTTCAAAACTACCTGCAGTTTTACCTAAGTACATTAGTGGAATCTAAGTCCCTACAATCTAAGTTCAATTATTGAACCCATTACTTGTTAAATATGCACATTACCTAGTCGGCAAGCTTATTAAAAGCTAATCACAAGCTTAAATGCATATCAACCAATTATTCCAACACTAATGGCCTCAGTTGCAAAATAGTCATTACAAGGAAATGAAAAAGATCTTAAGAGTCATTTCATGGATCATTTTTCCTTGGCCTTATCCATCTTAGTAAGAGCAACATCAAGGGAAGAAAAAATAGAGTATCCTTTGGCGATTTGCAGTAAAAATGCCACAAATAGTGAAATTTTTTACAAAGCCCACAAAGATCGAGAAAGTATTCAAATCTCATATTCCATCCTGGGGGGATTATTAAATTGTTCGTGTTGCTAAGAAATTCCAAGTGGCACATTGTGGAAAGTAAAATTGATGATACCAAACGGTACCAGCCGGACCAAGTGCATTATGACACTTGTCCCCCCAAGAAGACACCTTAACACTTCATAGGAGCAAAAATTAGAAAAAATAGACATTATTGTGTTGGGTTGTAGAACGTAAAGAGAATGATATCATTTATGGGCCAAGAGCTGCAATGAAGGGATAAGCTGTAGAAGACTTCATTGCTGAATTCACATACCCAGAGGTGATTCATAACCCAAGTTTGCATGCCCAATAAACTTCCTCAGAAGAGATATCAACTCCAAAGCAAACTAAAATTAATGACCAACCTAAATCATCCAGTGTCCTGGAGATAACCCACTAATATGCTGAACAAAGCAAGAAGGCAATCCTTCACTCCATACATGTTTTAGATGCACAATAATTTTATTCATTATGTACAGGCATCGAGAAACTTTTCAAAATAAATACTCCATCCTTTCACTAAATCATCAAGCTTGAAACATTGGGGGCTTCTATTGACGCAAAAAAATATCCATCTATATGAACTAATGAGATATGGACATCTGTTCTCCTAAATGGGAATATTCACATTAATTACTCACTTGGTTGGCTCCCGAAGATAGTTAGTCAGGCAACTAGTCGACCAATCTAGAGAATATGAACCATCACGAATAGCAAAAGCCATTGGCATGTAGTCATTATACACCCATGAATATCAAGGGTCTCATTTATTGTATACAGATGTAAATGCATAGAGATATAAAGGCATTCCATCTCTTGGGTTCCTAACAACCCCTATAAATATATGCTCTCCCTTAGCTAAAGGCACAATTCAATCCACTACACCAAATCTGCCCATTTGTCAAGGTCATTGACCTTGACAAATCCAACTTGTCAAGGTCAATGACCGTGACATTTCGAGGCGAGACAACTTTTTTTTGTCACGGTCGTGTCACAGTCATTGACCTTGACACAAAACTCGCGTTTTGTGTCACGGTCGTGTCGCGGTCAATGACCGTGACACGTTTGTCACGGTTTATAACCGTGACAAAGTCGTGGCCCTTTTTAAAAAAATTGTCACGGCCATTGACCGTGACACGTCCGTGACAACTTTGTGTCACGGACGTGTCACGGTCAATGACCGTGACAATTCTGGGCATAATTTAAAAAAAATCTGCTGGGCAGTATGGCCACTGCCACTGCCCAGCAGTATATTTGTACCTGTTATAGCAACGTCGTACCTGTTCCAGACATCATATATCCAAACAAACTAAAGATAATGAAAATATATATTCATGACGATATAATCCAAATATTCAAAATAGAAATAATATACATGACGATATAATTCAAATATAATTAAAATGGACAAACTTAAAAATAATGTTACTACATGTCTTGGGTAAATGTGAGGAGGTGAGTAGGCCACACGACATACGAATTGACGCACCCACTAATATGCGTCGTGCCGCATTGTTCGCGCAACCACAATAGGGAGTTCTCCTTCCCGGGTATGACATGCGTGACGAGCACCCTGGACTCCATCTGTTGAAGTGCACGTCCATGAACTATTCCACCCTCGACGATATTCGGGTCCCTTAACCCCCGCCCTATCCGCTGGCCATCAAATACGTCCAATATGAACACGCTCGGCCAACCAAGTGTCGACAATGGTCTGTTGAAGGGCGCCAAATAGGGAAGTGGATCATCGAAGTACGAACGTGTCGGTGATGAAGCAGCGAGGTCCACATACTCGTCATCCTGCGCCTCGTCCTCCCGCACCTCCTCCTCCACAGCATTCTCCTTCCCTTTCACTTTCCCTTTACGGTCTCCGCCCAACGTACGCTTCATGAATGCGTACATATCTTGGACCGTCGCCTCCAAACGGGACAGCTTCGTGTCGTGTGAATCCACCGTTCGAGCCAACCCGATGTCGCTCGTCTCCAATCCGATGATCCTAGATTTGACCACCCGCGAGCTCACTCCCCTTGCGATCAGACCCAAGCACTTGGCTGAGTGCGTCTGTGGACAAAGATGTCTTGTCGGCATCAGACTGCGACTCATGCACTTCCTTAAGCTTTTCCTGAAACGACAAAAAGCACATGATTAGTAAAATAAGTAAACTAAAAAATTATAACGTAATTAACAAAAATTAAACTGTCGGATTACTTACAATCGTGGCCGCGACGCTCGGGGACACCTCCTTGTCCTTCCCCTTCTTCGTCCGAAGAGGCACATAAGTATCGAGCCTATGTGGCTTACCCCCTGGCCTACTCCCTACCCCTTAAATAAAATAAAGTAAAGTAAAATTAGTAGCGGCCCCGTAAAGTAAAATAATGAAGAATAATATATTTCTGTAGTTATAGAAAAATTAAATCTTACCTGCATCCTATGATCCACCTCGGCGTAAGAGGTCCGACCGGAGTAGTGGACGTCCGTCTTTTTTCCCCGATTTTCCCTCCCCGATTGGCGAGATGTCAATTGTCGATCCTCGATCTCATTGTCAATGAACTTCTGCCATTGTGCCAATGAGATCGGCTCCTTGGGCGGGACGGATTCACGCCATTGGATAATCGACTCTCTTGTTTTCTCAAAGTACCGTGCCCGCATATTTTTTTTCCACGACTTGAGTTGCTCCCTAATCTGCTCCAAGACGGGATCGAAATCGAAATTGAAATTGAAATTGAAATTGAAATTGAAATATTCATATAAATATATTACCTGTAGTGCCGCCCAAACAGCTAACTTGAGCTCATATGGCACCTCCTTCCAACTCATAAACCCCGGGCCAATGACCGTCTTTAGCAGCTCGAGGGATCTCGCTAATAGCTCCGACTTGTTCTCGACGGTAATCCCAAATTTTCCATATTTGGGGAGCCTAGGGGCGGAGGAGCCCTCGTCGCCTCCGCTACCACCGAGCCCAGACGACATCATCATAAACAACATCATCATCTTCGCCTTAATATCTGAAGGAGACATTTTTGTTGTAAAAAAATGTTATTAGTACAGATTAAAAAAAATGTTAATAGTACACATACACGCACCCCTACCTCACCCCCACCACACACACGCACACGTCATGCCACTTTTAAAACTAACCAACCCAACATTTCATCAATTAAACTAACAATTAAAGTATAAAATTATTAATTTACTAATTTACAATGAGGGACAATCCTACTTTCATATGAAATTGGCACTAATTATTAATTTACTTTCATCTAAAACTATACAATTAAAATTACAATTAAAGCTATACAATTTCTTAATTAAAGATATACAATTGTTAAAATTGCCCCTCCACACCCCACCCCCACCCCCACCACACCCCTTGCCCCTCTTCTCCCGCCACGCACACACGCACACACCCCCACCCCCCACCACGACCCCCACCCCCTCCCCCCACCACACCACACCCCACCCCCACTACCGCCCTCCCCTACCACACCCCACCCCCACTACCCCCCTCCCCCACCACACACCACCATACACACACCTACGCACACACACACACACCCCACCCCCCCCACCCCCACCCCCTCCCCCCACCACGACCGTGGCAACTATATTTATTATTTATCAATAAAATTATGACATGAGATAATTATAATTGGAGCATAAATTTCATTATCATAAAGGGATAAATCCAACCAAGTACAGAGATTCTACAAATTAAAGTGAGAATTAAATGTAAGACTTTCTAACAACATGCATGTGTGTGGATTTTACATAGTTGGGCACGAAAGTAACTAATGATATTCCTAAAAACATACAATTGGCAACATTTTGTGAATTTACTAAACTTTATATAATATTATCAAATTCTGTTAAAAAATTATCTAGGGTTTTACCTAATTGAATTAATTTCATGAATAAAATTATTATCAATTTAAATATTTATATAATTAAATTTAACATATGAATTTTAGAACTTTTCTAACATTTACACAATTTTAACTATCACTAACATTTACACCATTCTAACTATCACTAACATTTACACATATATATACACACATACACATATACATATACACACATATATATACACACATACACATACACATACACATACACATAGAAATGAAAGAGAAAGAGAGGAAAAAAAATATACCTTAGAGAGAGAGAGAGAGGGGGAAAACCAAAAGAGGTGGGAAAAAAGAATCCTAGGGCTTTTTTTGCTGCAAAAGTTGTCACGGTCGTGTCAAGGTCATTGACCGTGACAAAATTCTCACGTTTTGTGTCACGGTCATTGACCTTGACACGACCGTGACATAGAATTGTCACGATCGTCGACCGTAACAAGTAAATTTGTCACGGTCTTGTCACGGTCAAAGACCGTGACAATTATGTCACGGTCGTGTCAAGGTCAATGATCGTGACACAAAACGCGATATTTGTGTCACGGTCAATGACCTTGACAAGGGTGGCCGGCTGAAAGGTGACAATTTGACCATTTTGGTGTAGTGATCATTTACAACACACCCTACTGTGCTATTGTAAACCCTGGAATAAAATAACAGTGGTCGTAGGCTTTCCTTACAGTCGAACCACTTTTAAAATCTTTATCTCTTATGTGTTTGATGAGATTGTTTATATTCATTTAATCTTCTTACCTTCATTTTATCTCCCCATTATTTGGAGGCGTTAACATTGATGTTGGGTAGAGGGTAACCATCTTTTGGGGGATGCTTTGTTCAGATCCCGATAGTCGACGCACATACGAACTTTTCCTCTCGATTTTGGCACGGGGATGATATTTGAAAGCCATATAGGGTATTCGATTATGCAAATGAAGCCCACGTTCATTCATTTGACTACTTCTTCTTTGACCTTAAGGGACCATTTAGTTCAGAGGTTCATCAGTTTCTACTTGACATGTTTGCATTCTAGAAATATGGGTATCTTGTGCTAAGCTATCTCTGGGTCGAAGACGGACATGTTATCATAGGAACATTTGAAGACATCTATGAACTCTTTTAGAAGCTCTTCAAGTTATGGCCGCTCATGCTCATTAAAATTTGACCCTATCCTAATCTCTCGCAGATGGCTACTAGAATCGAGATTAATAACAACAGTCTCATCATCATTAGTTTGAACACGGTTATGTTATCCATTATTTTCCTTACTGAGATCATTTAAGAAATGTTCATTTAGTAAATCATCATCATCAAAATTTTGATGAGAATAAATGAAATTAATATAAGGCACAACAAGATACTCAAAATCCTTGTTTATTTCATTATCTGGAAATATAGCACTAAGAATCTCATCAAAAGAAGCCTTGTATACATTGATATCAGAAATAGGAGAAATAACAAGTTCAGGGATTTCTTGAATTGGGTGAATAACAGGGTTTAGTTGGGCTTTAGATATTAGGACTCGGATGGCATGCTAGTTAAGAAGATGTGCTTCAGCAGTGTTAGTATTTACGGACAGGTATAGTGATGCAACTTCTTGGCGAATCATGCAGAGACTCAGCCCCAGTGTCTGTAGTTCGAACGACTCCTTAGTGTCTCTACCCTCAGAGTTTTCAGTGATTTCCATAGTCTTATCAATTATAGGTTTCACCTTGTGCTTCCCTTCCTCGCCCCAGGTGTTATCATTTTGGAAAAAAATTCCAGCCCAGTTTCATATTTTTATTAGCGGGGTCATACCATGGTTCAAAGAATCTGTAAAAGAGGCAGTCTTCTCCATCAAACTCATCGTTTGATCTTTCAAAGTACATCTTAGCCAGTAGCGACGATCTCCTCCTATCAAGAGTAATCGATACATGCAACAACCTCAGTAGTTTCATCATACAAGTCTTCCCACTCAACGAGGAAGTAAAGGAGTGAAGGGACCAGATGCCCCTGTAGTTTCAAGGCTAAGAGAAACTCGAGGATTATGCATATATCCCTAATATAGAGAAACCTATCAAACACTGTTTGCACGACATCATCCAGACTGATTTCTTCTATGGGTACCACCAATTTATCTAATTCCTGTGCCCACTTTTGGTCTTCCATAAACAGGCTACTGAACCTCTCATATTTAATGGTCATCTCTGTGGGAAGTTTCATTCCTAACCTTCGGAGTTGATCTAGTATTGCAGGCAATTCCATGCCTCCCCTTTTGATCGGGTGAGATCGACAATATAAGTTTGTGTGAGGAGTGACAAAGCTTGATTAACAAAGCCCGTGGGGTGTAAAAGAAAGGATGGGTAAACTTTGAGGGGTTTGGGTGAGATTGTTGGTATGCTGGGTATTTTAACAGGCATGATTTGGGCAGAAGGGTCAAAATTAGGGTTATTGGTTTTTATACTACAGTGAGCTAGGATGGCCATTAGATTTAGCTAGACATTCGATGGTTGGCCTACACCCTCCATGAAAAACTTGTGGAGGTAGATCTCAAATTCGGTGGAAGCAGCAAAGGAAGTATTAGAACTTCAGGGTGGTTTGACGGAAGATTGAAGCTAATAGGGAGCTAGGCCAAAGTATAGGTTTGCGATCAACCTGAGAGGGAAAAATGATTTTGGTTTATTTTTGGAGGAAAAAAGGAAGTATATTTGGTATTTTCTTTTGAAAAAGAGGGAAAATATGTTTTTAGCATTTTTATTTTTGAAAAAGAGGAAAAATAGGAAAATACTTAACATGATTATTATTATTGGGTTCCACTTGTATTATATTTGCCTAAATGCAAGGGAAATGTTAGACAAGACTCGAGCCTGGGGAAAACATAGGGTATGAGATATAAGATATGGTTTGACTTATTTCCAGGCTCACGGACAGGGTCCTGTTTTAAAAATGGGCAAAATAGCGAGAAAATTTAGGCGGTATGGTGACCCAGAATTTCGAGAGAGTTTTGCATTGTAACCGGCAAACTAATTATGAGTGTCATAAGGCATACACCTATATGAGGTTTATGCATTTGGTGGGCTTTTGGAAGTTTCCCCCCTTTGGCATGACTTCCATGATATACCTCTTGCCTATAAGGGCAATCATTCATCGATACGTGTGGACAAGCCATTTGATATACCTGAGTGTAAGAGAATTACCTCACGATATACCTCGTGGGGATGGTACGTGTGAGAGCGAATTCGATATACTCGATGTGCGTAAACGAATTCCTTGCTATATACCTCCTGTCGTGAGTTCGATCAAGCGGTGTGCTATGGGGGGAACCCTTCAATACACGTCGAAGGTACAAGGACAATGGAAGGTGAGAATCACATATCTTAGGTTAATCTCACCTCGCAGGACCGACACCCATCAAGAAGTGATCCCCTAGTACGAGACAAAATTATGGTCAATATTACCATGCTCTGTTGTAGTGTGCAAAAATGTATGAATCTTGATTAGTATCTTATGGAGATTTTTTGTATGCCAAGCAAATGAAGTACTACCACTATGAGGGAGAATATACAAATAACATGAGATAAGAGGGATAATCATGGAAAGTAAAGTTAGTATGGAGCCTGAAGACTATATAAAACATGGTGATAGAGTGTGAAGCATATGGATATACAAGTTAGTGAGATATATGAGTAAAGTGATAGAGTGGCATGGGATTAGTGTGAGTGGAACAACATGTGAATATATACAAAGTGAAAGTACGTACCAGTGAGACTAAGCATGGATAATCTATAAGCGGTGTGTCAGATGTGTAAGTGAGCATGGAGATATATACAAGTGATAAAATTGAGGGTGTGTTCTAGTGAAGCTAAGCATGGATAATCTATAAGTGGTTTGTGATGTATGTAAGTAAAAGTGAGACTATATACAAGTGCGAGTGTGTGAAGTGAGAATGGATACTATATACAAGTAGGCATAAGGTGAGATATGGTGAGCATGTACAAGTGAGTGAAGTGTGATATATATATGAGGAGAGAGCATGGTAAAGATAAGAACGAGATAAATATACAAGATGTAAGCACATAAGTAAGAAGAACATACAAGTGGAGGCATATATACACATGTAAAAAGGTAGGAGAGTAAATAAGTAACACCAATGTGAAAATTAAGTCTAGTCCTCTAGAAAGTCCCCAGCGAAGTCGCCACTGTGGCCATTCGAGTAGGATTCCTTCGGCGCGGGACCGACCTCGAGGTTGGGACCAGGGGATAAGGGAAAAAATGGTCCCCTCTCTCTCCCCTTTTTCCATGCGCATATGGGTGATTCGAGGATATGGAGGTTCTCTTTTTGCCACTCATGTTGACGTCTTCGCTATCTGCCTCGAATATAAAATTGGCCATTGTCAAATGGACAAAACATGAAGAGATGTAATCGCCAACCTATTTTGCTCAAAATAGAGAAAAAATTGTAGCCCTCTCGAGAGAAAAACATTAAGGTCATACCGATTCATATGAAACCAAAGGATTCGAAGGTCCGAGGACTAAGTTACAAAATGGGAAGGTGTTAGGTACCCATTCCGCCCTTTCGATCTCTTATAGGCTATGTTGATCTTATCCTTTTTCTTCATGATGTGTTTGTATATGGGTATAATATGAATATTGGGAGAATGGGTTTACCCATCTCATGTCAAGGAATGGACGGAGCAACTCATCCATAGGAGTGTACTCAAAAATAATAATAAACAAATGATGCAAGTGTTTGTCGAATTACGAGTCGCTATGGAAAAATGAATGTGCATGTCGAAAGAGACACAAATATATAGGAGTTCAAGACTCTCAAAATAGACGTAATAAAATGTAAAAGACATAAAATGAAATGGGAGGAGTCAAATCTCAAGATTGACCCAAGACTCATACATAGTCCAAGGGACATCAAAGTCCAAGTAGTTCGAAAATAGCAGAGGGTGGTTTGAACTCATAAATCCAAATGTAGGACTCCTCTTTGAGTGCTTTTGAAGGATTATTTGTTCAAGTGTGAAAGTTTGAGAAAATAGGAGTCTTACATTTGGAATTTAAGAATAAACCCTCTTTTTGTCTTTTTTGTGTTTTTATAAAAAAAGTTGTGTGAAGTACTAATAATAAAAAGTGAATATTACTTGATGTGAGATAATGAAACCAAACTAGGAGATATCACAATATGAGAATAAAGTGAATAATAACACCTAAATGAATAAACTAGAAAAGTGTGAGGAATGAACCTCCTTATAGATCTTTGTTGCTGAATGTAGAATGTATGTGGGTTGGTTTTTATATTGGTATGAAGGTAATATGGTAGGGTGAGGTGGATGACTAAGTGTGGTAAGAAAGAGAGGTGGGGGAATGCTGGAAAATGGCCCTCTTTTGGTAATGAGAAATCTCTGATTTTGAGAGAATGTTTGCTTACTGCTGAAAGGCACTTACTCTAGGAGTGAGGTAATGGGATCTTTATATAGTGCCACTTAGGGTTAGGGGATGACAATTAGCATATCTATTAGCTTGACTATCGGCACGATTCCTGTCTTGTCGATCAAGGAAAGTACACCATGTCGATAGGCAAGGGATCTGGGGTGCCTATAGGCAGTCTGGAATGCACTTTTTCAAAAAAATGGGTATAAAATGCAAATCATAAGTTCAAATCACCCGCGATTAGGACTATTAAAAAGTTAATCCAGACGCTTCAAGAATCCATTGAGCCAATCCCAGGTCCGGGAGTTGACCGAAGTAAAACAGGGCTTGAATACGCCTTATAGTCTCTAAATGGGGCTTCTAGAGGAAAACAGGTCATTCGTGCGAACCGTGAGGCTAATTTTCACACGGAGTGGAACGTTGAAAATGGAATTCAGAGAAATTAAAGGTTTCATTAAGCTTTACTCAGGTCGTATAGTTGACTAGAGTCAAATGGGATCCTCTAGATCAGTACTCGGAGTAAAATAGATCTCCGTGTGAAAGGGGAGGCCGATTCACACGCAGAGAGACCGTTAAAATCCAGAGCCTTCAAACGTTTCATTGAGTTTTGGTCGGGTCAAAGATTCAATCAGAGTATAACGAGGCTCGGGAGAGCCCAACGGCTTCCAGATCAGTAGTCAGTGTATGACCTAGGGTTTATTGTGGTATATGGAGTGTTATGGACTTAAGGAGGTTCTTAGGGAGTACTAGCATGGGGTGTCTACAATAATCAACCAAATAGAATAAGATAGCTAATTGGGAGCTCTCCAACACCCAATCTTAAGTATCTTCTCCCCTGGATATCAATAATCTAATCCGTTAGAGATTCTAACTACTTTATCTCCGAGTCATCAAACTTAAGAAGCTCTAATAATTTGAAACTCCCAACTGCTTCTGCCGAGGGATCCCAAGCTAATCCTAAGAAGCACATTGGGTACTCTATTGGTGGGGATAATCCAACAGGTGATAAAGGCAACGTTTAACTTTTTTAAAATCGTTGTTTATCGCTTGGAAAGGTGATTGTGGGAGTCGAGGCAGTAGGCTACTGGAATAAGGTTGATCATGGCTTAAAGGATGATGTTTGAGATAAACTTAAAAAGACATTTTCATTCCCAACCGCTTCGAAGACAAATGTTATTTTCAAAGTAGTTGATGCTTTGAAAACCTATTGAAAGAACCCTCAGAAGATTTTTTTCTAAAGGGGGAAATGAGTTCTGATATTTTAGGGATGAAATAAAAAGTCCCCAAAATACTAAAATGGACACTAACTAATGGAACGACTTCTTAGAGAAGGACGCCAGTGAGGGAAAACTTAATGAGAAGAAAATAAATGAACTAAACAAATTAAAAAAGGTTGATGTCCACAAACTTAGGGCAAAATATTATAATGATTATAAGGGTGAATGGGCAGAACAGACCAAGGGGACTTTGGAACATGATAAAGATGCGAATCAAGTCAACTTGTACTTGCACGACCAATGAAAAATAAGATGACTTAATTCCTAGACAAATTGGCGCCGATTTTGGTGAGTTTGAATTTAGTTACATATATATACACATTATAATATTGTTATTATTATAATCGTTGTCCTAAATATAATATTATGTTACAAGAAATGATAGATGGCATGTTCATCAGTCGATCTGAGTGCAGTCCCTATGACATTCAATCAGATGCCCTAACCATGGTTCTTGGAAGGGACCATAAGGAGAGGACATGAAGTGTGGGTTCACATATGCCAAGTACCAAATTATATCACAACGATCTCTTCCATAAGGGGTGAGGTGGCGAGGGGATTGGAAGACAATGCCAAGATAAAATGAGAGGTGTCAGATTTTCGGAAGGATATGACACTCCTGACGAATGACATCCGTGAGTTGGTGTGACTCTTAAGTTAAGAATAGGGTTACCCCCCTCAGATGCCTCAAACATTCCCCTATCCTCCCCCTGGAACATTCCCTTCCCAAATGCCTCATGTTGGAACATTTCCCTCTCAAATGCCTCCTCTTGGAACGTTCCCCTTGCAAATGCCTACACCTAAACATTTCGTGCATCATCGTTATCAATGCATGCTGACTTCGACGAGTCGTATTATATAAGGGACATGAATAATAGCAGGGTTATTAGCACATGCACTTTCATTTCCATAATTGTCAAAACTTATGTCCATAATCGGCCTTTGGTGATGGGTGAAGCTCTAATATTAGTCGATAAAATATACTCTGGTTGTGGAGATGAGCCTGTGTACATTAACCACGGGGAAAGGCTTATTTTAAAAAATTAAGCAATTTTTTTATTACTTGTCCAGTTAATTTATTGGACTAGCGTACACATTGAATAATGTTTTCTTTCTTAACAAATTTGTAATATTTTAAATATCTGGGATATTTTTTTGGTTTGAATGCATTTGCATGTAATATTTCTCTTTGATCGAGTTGAATGAATTTTCTTTGAATTTATTTTGAATTTATTGGGGTTGAAAGAATTTTATTGAATTATAAACGGAGACTTTTTGTATCTAACCTATTTATATAGGTGACTTGAATTTTGAAGACTACTTAATGGCTTTACCATAATATAAAGAGTGGATGGGAAAGATTCATATGGTATTTGATAATCATGTAAAAGGCGTTTGTGAATTTATTAAATATTCAAATAGAAATCTTAATAGTGATAAGATTTTGTGTCCGTGTAACTGTTGTACAAACAAAAAAATTAATTATTTGGAAGACGTTGAATTGTATTTACTAATGTGGGGTATGATGCAAGATAATAAGATATGGAAATCCCATGGGGAAAATAATGTACCAGATGTTTTGAAAGAATTACCGGTATATGACTGCGTGATGGAATCCCACCGGGTAGAAGTGGTGAATGATTCACCAACACATCGTCCTTTGATCGATCTAATTGATGATTATTACGAGGTCCAACACGCTAAAAACCACTAGCCTATGGATACGGATAATGTGCATTATGATCAAGTCAATGAAAAAGTTGATACTGAATTAACCAAAGATCGAGAATATATACGGTTGAAATCCGATGCGGTTAGACCTTTGTATAAAAATTGTGTAGAATATCACTCGGTATTGTACGCAATGATTGATTTGCATAATTTGAAGAGTCAATTTGATTTGTCGAGCAATAACGTAATCGAGATTCTTAAGTGGGTTAAAGACATTCTCCCAAAAGAGAACACGTTACCAGATAATTGTCCTACCATGAAGAAGATCTTGAAGGGTGTGGGTTTAAAGTACAAATCTATTCATGCGTGTATGTATGATTGCATATTGTACCTCAATGAGTAGGAAGATAAGGACGAGTGTCTTGTATGCAGTGAGCATATTTATGTATCTTTTGAGAATCGAAAAGTCAGGATTGCAAAATATCACAAGTGTTCACAAGTCCCCAAAAGATTTTGAAGTATTTTCCCCACGGGCCACGATTAAAACGGGTTTTCACTGTACTGTGGATAACAGAGGCCATGACATGGCACGCTCGACGCGAAATGGGTGGGAATCTCATGCGTCATCCGGTTGATTCACTACTCTGGCAAATTTCAAATGCACGACACCATGAATTTACAAAGGAACCTCTCAATGTTCATCTTTCATTATCAACCGATGGGTTTAACCCTTTCTGTAATTTAAGTACTAATAAGATTTATTGGCCAGTTCGCATGGCACCTTTAAGTCTCCATCTGACACTGTGCATAAAAAAGGAGTTCGCATTATTATCTTTATTGCTACCTGGGCCGAAGGCTCCCTGTGATGATATTGATATATTCTTAGCACGATTAGTCTAAGAACTTAAAGAGTTATGGGATAATGACGTGATGGCATTTAACACTCATAAGGGTGAAAAGTTCACACTTAAAGCAATGGCCATGTGGGCGATCCACGACCTTTCTGCTTATGGGACCTTATTCTGTTGCAATGCTCATGGTTATTATGGATGTCCCATATGTGGGGAGAAAACTAAATCCACTTGGCTATATCATATTGGTAAGATGTGTTATATGGGGAAACATAGATTCTAGCTGAACAATCACCCTTTAGGAACGACAAGTCTAACTTTTTAGTTGTCAGTCAAAAGCATAGGACGTAACCTGTTCGACTTTCTGCTCAGCAAATTGAGGAGAAGGTGAAGGCTACGACTATGAGGAATACTTATGTAGGCAAAAACCCTAAGTTTGTAAACCTGAAGAGTAAAGCTAGGGGGATCCGATCGACCCTTGTAAAATACAGGCACGGTCTAGACGATTTATATTTTTTGACTTGCCGTATTAGAACGATCATCTTGTAAGGCATGTAATATATACGATGCACAAGAGGAAGAATGTTGCGAAACATCTTAAATGAACATGTCTGGGTGGATCTCATTCAAAGATGGAGAGTGGGCGAGCGATCTACAGGATATGAAAATAAAGAAAAAATTATGGTTAAAAAGTGATCCTATAATAGGAAGAATTTCTATCACCCCGATTGCTTTCACTTTGACTACTAGTGAGAAAAAGATCCTCTTAAACACATTATTCTTGAAGACTCCAAGTGGTTGTTATGATAATTTTTGCAGGCTAGTAAGCTACCAAACAAATGACCTGAAACTGTGTAAGTCTGACGACTGGCACGTAATCATTCAATTTATCTCTCTGCTATTTAGGTATTACTTCTCTGAACATAAAGAACTTTGTCGAGAAATTATGCAAATTAGTTTGTGCTTTACCCTAATTTGTGTAAAAGTGTAAACATAGAGAACATTAAAGTTGTTAAATACTTTTTAGCTAAGGCAATTTGTGTATTAAATTAATATTTTCCTTTGTCGTTCTTTAATATCAACATCCACTTTGTTGTGCATTTATGCGATGATGCTTTATTATGTGATCCCGTCAGGTATCACTGCATGTATCCTTTTGAGCGCTTGATGAAAACCTTCAAATATTAAGTAATGTATACATGATATATTGGAGCTTAATTGCTGAAGAATACGTAACATTGGAATCATCGATATATGCTCGGGAACATATGCCAGAACAAGCACGCATAAATGATGGCAATTGGTCTATTATTGTGCATGCACCAAAGGGTATGACTACTTCAGCAGACGTATTAAAGGCTCCTAAAGAGTCCCAGTCCGCTCTTGGTGATTACCCTAATTTGAAGGATCCTTTAGTTGATTTAGAGGAAGATTGAGTATTAAAACATTATTTTAACCTTAGCAATCATATTTGTATCCTATTATTTTATTGGCCCTTGACAATCCGATTTGTATAAAAATTGTATCTTATCATGATATTGACGTTATATTGACGCTTTAGTTTGATTTACGAATGTTTAGTTTGATTTATTAATGCTTAGTTTGAATTATGAATGTTTAGGGGCACGACCAACTCATACGGGATGCCCGATTTGATTTAAGAATGAGTTTATCTTCAGTCCTATTTTCTTACATGAGGTAGATTTAGCCATCGATGTTAAGCGGGTGAGTTTATTTCTCAAGTGTTTGACCTTTAACTTTCACCTTTTCAAATCAATTTCCATCTTGATCTTTTCCAGCACAATTTTCTCGTGTTCCTTTTCCATGGTGACGTATTATGTTTTTCATGATTGATTACTGATTCATCTGAATTTTTTCGACATTGTCAAACTTGGACATGCGAAAGGCTGATTGAATAGTCACCTCCATGATCACTATCCTAAAGATCATTTCTCTTAGCCTTTCGCATGTTCGAGTTCGATAATGTAAAAATAAAAATGATAAATCTAGAATCAATCATGAAAATAAAATACGATGCCGTGGAAAAGGAACACGAGGATTTTTTTTTGGAGAATATCGAGATGGAAGTTGATTTGGAAAGGTGCAAGTTTGAGGTTAAACACCCGAGAAAAAAATCGGTGGCGTTAATGAGGACTTTCAACTATACCACATAGGAGAAAATAGTGTTCAAGAGAAATACAATAGGCTACTAGAGAAAGAAAATGTTGTGTAGTTGAAGCATGCCAAAACTATCATAGGAACCAGGTATTCTTTACTTTGACTCACATGAAAACATCATCTCTCTCTCTTTTGGAAATTTCTAAACCCTAGTGCATGGACCCTCATGCAACCTCCACTTTGGAGGCAGGCATATTAAACCCTAATCTTATTGGAACTCTTATGAAGGATAAAAAAGTGAACAAATCCTTTACTGAGATTGTTGGCAAGGTAGGGGGCTGATTTTAAAGTTATCTTGAAGGGGGTAGAATCATATAGAGGAGAGCCAACCATCTTTTTCTCAATAGAAGATATCTCTAAACTCTCTAAACCATTCAAATACACCTTGTAGGTAAGTTTTCACATGGCTGCCCTATAATTGATAATATTAGGAAAGTATTTGCCTCTATGGAGCTCAATGTTGCATACAATATTGGAGTAATTGATGCTAAACATATATTGATCAGATGTTACCATGAAGAAGACTTTCTGAGACGTTGGTTGCCTGAAACATAGTACATTCAAAGATACCCTATGCGAATTTTTAAGTGGTCTTTTGATTTTCATCCAGAGAGGGAATCTCAACTACTTCAGTTTGTATCACTCTCCCTCTTCTTCCTATTCACCTTTATAACAAGTCTAGTATTTTTTTATTGCAAGCGCTATTGGCAATCCTCTAAAACTTGACATCCCTACAAGAACTTTAACAAGACTAGCCTTTAAAGGGTATGTGTATAGATTGACCTAACTAAGACTTTAATCCATAGAGTTTGGATAGGATATGGGAATGAAGGAAAAGGCTTATGGCAAAGATGTGAATATGAAGGAATCCCTCTTTTCTGTAATATATGCTCCAATAAAATCCATGAAGAAAAGTTATGTTTGATGAAGAAAAACCAGGAAGGCACCAAGAAGATTGTTCAGCGTGAGATCTAACAAGGCATTAAGGGGTGGGGGGGGGGGGGGGGGGGGAAATCAAGTCAAGGAATACTGAAAAATGTCAACCAAAGAATGGGTATAGAAGAAGTTCATAGAGGAAAAGATAACTGATGTGTCTAAGGAAGATAATGAAGATATATAAGAAGGGCAAATAATTCCAAATATAGTAGATGATTTCCCCCAAGATGAGCAAATTCAGACTACAATAGTCATGGAGAATAAAAAAAGATAGTCAATTTTCAGCAGTAGGAGACAAATGAGGAGGCCATTATAGTTGTACATAAGGAGACTAATGGCATTGAAGAGGTTGGAATTGATGATAACTTGATAGAGAGTGAAGTGGTTCACATTCTACACTTATCCCCTAGGAAAATTCCTTCTAACAGGGACATTGTAGGCTAAACCAAAGAAGAATGGACATATGTCTTTAACAAGAAAAAGAAGAAGATAATGTAGAAATCAATTGAAATTATTGACAAGAAATTGTTAAGGTCTTTATCTAAGTCTATCCCTAAACCTAGTTTTAAATGATTAAATTTGTGATTTGGAATGTGAGGGGTCTGGGAAGAAGGGAGATGTTAAAAGAATTAAAAAAATTGTGAAGAGGCATAGTTTGGTGATGATGGTATGTCTAGAACCTAAAGTGGACCCTTTTAGATTGGAGGAATTTCACATTAAATTTGGTTTTCAAGTTCCAATTGCAAATGAAGCCAATTATATATGGAGATTTTTCTCTTATGACATTTCTGTAAACTTAGTTTCTCAAATTCCACAATGCATAACATTAACTTTGTCCCATCCTTTTTTGGTTAAGGACTTCCAAGTTTTTTTAGTCTATGCTAAACTCACTAGAAGAGATAGGTTAGCGTTATGGGTGTACCTGAATTCAATTCAAATTTCTGATCCATGGTTTGTATGGGGAGATTTTAACACAGTATCTAACTCTATGGACAAGATTGGAGGAATTCTTTTTAATATGAATGCTGCAGAAGATTATCTTCAATGTATGGATACAAATGGTCTGATTGATATAGGAATCTTGGTCTCTAGATTCACATGGTGGAATAAGAGGGAGTTAGATGATTCTATCTGGGAGAGAATTGATAAAATGTTGATGAATGTTAACGGTAAGCAGATGTTCTCAAAGGTGGTTGTTGATCATCTCAGTAAAACAGCCTCTGACCACTCACATATGTTGCTCTCTTTGTCTACTGAAATTGACAATCATCCCACTCAATTTGTCTGTAAAAATTTTTGGGCTTCTCATTCTACATACTTATATTTTATAAAAGAAAATTGGCATCCATTCACCAGTGGCAACCCAATGTACTATTTGGCAGATAACTTGAAGAATCTCAGAGCAGGTCTTAGAATTTGGTATAAAGATAATTATGGTAATTTATTCGAGAACTCTTCAAATATTGAAGATGAAGCTCTCACAAGTGAAATTGTTTTTTACAGTGATCCATCTAATGGTAAAAGGGAGGAGATGAACAGATGCCAGGCTAAGTTAGCTTGTCATTTAAAAATGGAGGAGAAATTTTGGAGACAAAAATACAATTGCAAGTGGGCTAAAGAAGGGGATACAAACTCTAAATTCTTTCGCAAGTCTGTTCAAGCTAGGAGACAAAGAAGTTTCATTCATAAAATCAAGAATGAAGCAGGTGATTGGATTGATGATCAACAAATGATTAAAAATAAAGGCCTCAGATTTTTCAGTCCTTGCCTGATGTGGATGTTATTAGAACTGATGTTGAGGACTTTATGGCTATGATACCTGGTCTGATTAATGAATAAGATAATGCTATGCTTATTGATATCCCATTTATGGAGGAGATTAATCTACCATTTGGGCCCTTAGTGGGGATAGTGCCCCAGGTAGGGATGAATTCACTAGCTAGTTTTTCACATCAGCTTGGGAAATAATTGGTGTGGATGTCTGTAAAGCTATAGAAGGTTTCTTCATTGGCATGGAGATTCCTAAATTCTTCACATCCATTTTCATTATTCTTATTCCCAAAAATGAAAAACCTCAATCTTACTCTGATTTTCGACCTATAAGCCTATGCACCTTTTTTAACAAAATCATTTCCAAAATTTTAGCCTCTAGACTCTCCTCTATCTGTAACATCCCGTATTTCTGAGTATTTGAATTTAATTAATTCGATAATAATTAGTTTTATTTTAAATTACGAGAGAGAAGTAATTTAATTTAATTAAGTAATAATGTGCTTACGATATATTAATCGCGAGTGACATAATAATTAATATTATGAATTTAATTTACTAAGTGAATAGTAAATAACGTATAGAAATTGTTACAAAAAATTGCAAGTGATATTGGCATAATTGGAATTATCTCAATCGAGAGTTGCGTGTAGACTAATTTGGGGTCGAGATGGAATAATTATGTAGAGTGACGCGGATGATGATTTCGAGGTCAAAGATGATTCCAAAAGGGTTGAAATAGTCAGAATATTATATCCGAGGGTATTGTTTGGATCCCAGGGTATTTTTAGACAAAACCGGGGCAGTATAAGGGTAATTTAGTCTTTTGATAGCCTAGGGTAGACGGAGCTACGAATTTCCCAACCTTATATCAATTGTTAGATAGAAGGGGATATGGTTAAGAGTGTTCAAAACCAAGGGAAACCATTAGAGAGGAAAATGAGAGAGTCCTTGGAGCTTTTGAAGAGATTCTTGTAGCTTTTAACCTCAATCTTGCAGCACAGACAACCTAGGAGTGAGGATTGAAAGAGAAGACAATTAAATCCATCACCAAGCCATGAAATCAGACCCTACTGATCAAAGGCAAGTGTTTATATACAAGTTATTTGAAGTTATAATACCCATGTGACTAGGGTTTCATCATATTTTGATTAAAGCAATGATTCTCAGAAGAAAAGAATGATTTAAACGTATATTTGGGTAGGAATTTCATGTAGAAAGATTTGATATCAGTAGAGGATAATAAATTAGATATTTTGTGTTATTATCCACAAATTAATCTGTGTTTTTGATGAATAATGGTGGAAGAACATAAAACATAGGTTTTTGAGGATTATATGTTTAAATCCCTTCTTGCCTGATAATTATAAGGTTTTGATGTTGTATTTACGTTAGAAATCATCCTAATGCATGTAAAAATGGTTAGAGACAATTGGTTTCGAGTTTGGTGAAGAAATATGTAAGTTATGTGGGTGTTAATGGTGAAAAACGTATTTGAGTAAGGAAGAACTTGACACAGTAGGTTTTCGAATCGATTCGACCAAGAGGCAAATCGATTCGGTATGACGAATCGATTCGGCCTCCTGGAGAATCGATTATGTTGCCCAGAAATTATGAAAATTTCCCATTTAAGCCTAGTAATCCTAAATTGTTGTCGGAAAAACTTTTGGGACATTGTTAGAATACAATGAGGGACATATTATATTGCAGTAGGCCATGATAGGGTTATGGGAATTAAGTCTTATTGAGATAATTTAAACAATGATTAAACGATAATGTAATTAATTCACGAGAAGGAGAATTTAATTACGGGAAAGTTTGAGTGAGATTATGGCATGGACCATTAGGGTGAAGACTTAGCTACTGAAATAAAATGAGGGGTAACTAGGGCGCTTAGAGTAGAGAAAAATGCTCCATTAAATGCGATAGTGAGAATAATCGTAAATTGAATGTACGGTGAGTATTCGAGTGATATATACTAAATACAAATTATGATAATTAGGTTGTGTGGATACCTACTGAATATATATAAATTTTTGTGTACCTATTATATGATTGTTGAGATATGTTAACATACATATGCTACTTGCTATCATGGAGGTTCCCACACAGTGGGCGATCCCACCTTGCCGATTATAGGGAGGCAGGTCAATTGAGAGAAAATTCCAGGGAGATTCTAGGGAAATCCCACCTCCCGCAAGATGCATATCGAGAGGCACATCAATTGGGACAAAATTCCCCAATTAGTCACTATGCTATTTCGGTTTCATGGGTGGTGCCAATTCTTCAAAGAATCTGGGCCCGCGGTGTGGGAAGAGGAGGTTCGCATGTTCAACGACACACTCATCTGCACAGGCGAGTTCACAGCCCAAGCGTATGTGGATCAAACCCCCATCCTATTTTCTCTCGAGATTTTGATCCAAAAGATGCGTACTACGGGAGTCCCAAGCCCATCCTATTTTGGTTACCCCACCGCAGACCATCTGATTAGGAAACATACTTGCATCAGGCGTATCATCCATGGTACCATGTGGGATTCCGACACTTTCCCCATGGGGAGCCTCAATGAATGGTCCACAGAGCTACCTTCCTCATCATTTGCGGGTGTATTTTGCAAACATCCAATGACTCGGCAATGCGACTTCACCAAGCCAATTTTCTTTACACCTTCTTGATGTGGGCACCCATATCCACCTTGCTCGCACATTCTACACCGAATTTCTCAATGCCTCCGTCGACCCCAAGGGAAAGGCTGCCCTCCTTATCCCTGTCTCATCATATCTTTTCTCAAAGACGTGGGAATTGTGCCCCCAGGCGCAGTCCCCCGCATCCCAAAATCCATTAGAAAGGAGTTGCGAATAAGGAATGATAGGCAATTACGTTTTGTCCATAACCACCGACGAACGAAGGCAAGGATGTTGAGATGGGAGAAGAAGAGGAGTTCGGGGAGGAGGAAAACGATGAGGACTCAGACTTGGACTACGAGCTGGTGGGAGCGGACATCACTCGTCACATTGAGAACTTGGAGACATGTTTCATTGATTTTGTATGGGACTATAGGGCGGACCAAGAGGCATACCGACTTGACACAAGCATGATGGTTTGCCTTCAAGAGAAAATGTACAAGCTCCAAGTAAGTGAGCGGGTGCCACTCTCCACTTACTTCTATGATCCCAATGCACCCGGACCTTCTCACACACCCCCACAATAAACCCTACATTGTTTCTGATGTTGCAGTCTTGGTTTTCTTTATATAGTTCATTTTTTGTTTTGGAATTTGATTGATTTGTCATGACGAGCTATGTATTCCTCCTTCAAGTTCTTGTAATCCTTGTTTAGTCATATTTTTTTTTTTGCATTTTGCCTTTGTTAATTTTTACGCACTTTCCTTTAGTTTAGATTTTAGTCCTTTTGTATAAGGAGTGCAAAAGTCTAAATTAGGGGGGGTACGCATGCGCTTTAAAATTTTCACAAAGTCCAAAATGCCCAAATTTAAAATAAAAATTTAGAAAATCCTTAAAATTTCGAAAAAGTTAAAAATATTTTTCTTCAAAATATATAAAAATTGGAATTTAAATTTTTCAAAAATGTCGCTAAAATTTTGTTTGAAGTCTCAAATTGTTAAACTATCAAATGTACTAAGCCGAAATTGACCAAATATGGAAATCGAAAGAAAATTGACGACTTTACGAATAAATGTGGAGACTAACGAACCCGGTGAGATTTCGAACCTAATACTTTTTGTGAGCAATTACATCAATCCGAGTTAATGGTTAACTAAAAGTTCTTCTCAGTAGTTAAATAAGTCATTAAAGATCTTAATACATTTGTTTTGAACGATTACGAGAAACGTGTGAGATGTTATCTTGAAAAGTGTACTAAAATATCTCTGTGGGTACCCTAAATGTAGAACTATGGGCCTGGACGAGTAGCCCAGTCCTGGCGGCCCAAATTCCAGGCCCCTCATCTTTTATAATTAATCCAGTCTCCCCCCATGATGCCATGAAGGGAAATTATGGGAGAAATGGAAAACGTGGAGGAACCCATCACCCCCACTCATCTACATGCACATGTATATATTAAACCCTAGGTCCGGGGCAAAAGGACAAGTTGTATTCTCTGTAATCACTCTCCGCAGTATATAGAAATAACATCGACTGCACCACCGTGGACGTAGGCACGTTTTGGCTGAACCACGTACATCATTTGTTGTGTGATTGGCATCTTCTATTCCTTGTTCTCTTCTTGATAATCTTTCTCTCATATTTATTTGTGTTGCATAACAATTGCTTCTACAATTGGCGCCATCTGTGGGAAACGTTCATCTTTCCCTGAGAAGAGCCCACATCAAGAAAGGAGTTTAAGATGTCTGGTCACAGCAGCAATGCCCCCCAAGCAGGAGATATTCAAGAGCCACCTGCTCGTCGCAGGATTAGGTCTGAAGTCCGGCATTCAGATCAGAGAGCTCGCCTGGAAAGACCAGCCTCAGAAGAAAGTCAGGGACCAGCGAGGTCCACGCAGATATCCAGGTTAATTGATGCGTACGAGGCAAGGCTCCACGAGTAGAGAGAGTCTTCTCGCAGGTACGAGGCTGAGAATGCTCATTTGAAAAGAAGACTGGAAAGACTAGAAAGGGAGCTTCGTATTGATAACCGGAGACGCCCACATCGTACTCCTAGCGAGGAAGGAGCCCTAGGCGAGGATCTCAAAGGGGCGAAGGAGGCGAGTCAGACGACGACCTCCGCAAACAGCTTCGAAGAGCTCGCCGCCACCAGAACCCTGCTCGCAGCGACGAGATCATACGAAACATGGTTCGCAGGGAGATGGACCAGCATCCCGCTCACCACGGGACAAGATCAACTAGAGAACTCGCGAGGCGAGCTCTCAAAACCCAGATGAAGTCACCTTTCTCGAAAGAAATCGAAGAGGAGGAAGCTCCCAAGAAATTTGCCATTCCAAGGTTCAAGGTGTACGACGAAAAGACTGATCCCATCGATCACGTCAGGCAATACCGACAGGCAATGACCCTCTGGAGTCACCGTGATGCCATGATGTGCCGTATTTTCCCCTCGAGCCTTCATGATGTAGCACACAAGTGGTTCGAAAGGCTCCCCCACCTATCGATTAAGAATTTCAAACCCCTAGCCGAACTCTTTACGGCCCGATTCATTACCAGTAGCTCCCATCCCAAAAGGATGGATGCTCTACTGACAATGAAGAAAACGCCTCAGGAAACCCTTCGCGAATATGCGAAGAGGTACTGAGAGTTATTCTATAAGATCTAAGACTGCGCGGAGGAGGTGGCAGTGGCCTCTTCAAAATTGGGCTCCCTAATTCTTCCCTCCTCTACCAATCCCTGACAAAGAAGGAAGCTATTACCATTGACGACCTTATGGCCCGAATCGAGAAATACGCAAAGGTGGAAGATGTCACCCGCTCTAATACAGGAGAAAATGGTCGAACTAAGCTCACTACCAAGGTAGGTGAGAAAGCTGAGAACCAGAGGAAAGGAGGAAAGAACGGGGGAAAAAATGGCTCCAAAAATGGAGGGAACCAGGACGCATCAAAAGCATTCCAGGCGGTCAACACCGTCTTCAAAGAACCAATTTACAACGTTCTCGCGAAGATCAAGGATGAGCCATTCATCAAGTGGCCCAGAAAGATGGGGGGAGATCCCTCGAAGAGAAACAATGCGTTGAGGTGCGCTTTTCACAAAGAGGGAGGGCACAAGACCGAGCACTGCAAAGCTCTTAAGTCTCACCTCGAAGAGTTGGCCCAGTCCGGGCATTTTAACGACTTTGTGGAGAAAAAGGCAGAGAAAGTGACTGCCAACAGAGAGATGAGACCCGACAATGTGCTGGAGGATGATGCTGGACACGATTTCGCCGTAATTCACGGAGTATCTGACGTCAAACAGATACAAGGGAACTCAGCTCGGATGGAACTGAAAAAACTTACAGCGGTAATGCAAGCCTTCCAAATCGATCCAGCAAAATCACAGTCGGGAAAATGTCGACGAGCAGAGGACGTCAACTATAACAAGCATATTGTTTTCACGGATGAAGATTTTATGGGAGTAAGGACCCCACATCATGATGCTCTGGTCATTACCCTCAGGATAGCCAACTTTGACATCGACAAGCTGCTCGTCGATCAAGGAAGTTCATCCGAAGTAATATACCTCGACCTGTTTAGAAAATTAAAATTGAGCGTCTCCGACCTAAAGGAAGCTACTGTTCCTTTGTCGGCTTCGTCGGGAAAATGACCATGCCTCTAGGCAAGATAGTGCTGCCAGTTCGTGTTAGGAACGTCTCCAAAATGATTGAGTTTTTGGTAGTTGACATCGAATCGCCATACCAGGACATCCTCGACAGAGGATGGCTTCATGCAATGAAGGCGGTCTCCTCGACCTACCATCAAAAGCTCAAGTATGTAACCGAGCGAGGAGTAATGGAGATCCACGACGACCAAGCAATGGCAAGGAAGTGCTTCATAGCAGCCATCCGACCAAAGCCAGAGAAGAAGGCCGGTCAACCCAGCGAGAAAGTTAAAGAGGGTGTGATACCTTTTAAATAGCAACTAAAGTATGGAAGACTAGGAGTAGAGGAGACCAGGCTCCTCCCCTCCGAGCGTGCCATCGAGGACCAGGTAAAAGTTATAGCCGAAGTTGGTAACAGTAGCAGAGTATTCCTGATTGGAGCACAGATGTCTTCGCATGGGAACCTTACGAGCTGCCTGGCATTGATCCTGGTATGGTCTGTCATCAGCTGCACATCGACCCGACATTCAAGCCAGTCACGCAGAAAGCACGAAGAGCTGCACCTGAGAAGGCTAAAGCGGTCGAAAAGGAGGTAAAAAAACTGCCGGATGCAAGATCCATACGGGAAGTACAATCCCCAAGTGGTTGTCCAACCCAGTAGTGGTTCCGAAGAACAACGGGAAGTGGAGAGTTTGCATCGACTTCACTGACCTCAATAGAGCGTGCCCAAAGGATAGTTTCCCCCCCAAAGATAGACCAACTAGTAGATGCCACTGCAGCTCACGAGAGCGAATGAGTTTCCTGGATGCATACTCAGGGTATCACCAGATCCCCTTGTATGCCCCAGACCAAGACAAAACGACGTTCATCACGACGGCTGGGTTGTATTGCTACAAAGTCATGCCGTTTGGGCTTAAAAATGCAGGGGCAACCTACCAGCGGCTGGTCACAAAAATGTTCAAGGATCAAATGGGAGATACAATGGAGGTCTACATCGATGATATGATCGTTAAGAGAAAGAAGAAGGAAAATCACCTCTCAGACCTGTCAAAGACCTTCGAAATCCTCAGGAAATACCGAATGAAGCTTAATGCGAGCAAGTGTTCCTTCGGTGTCCAGTCAGGAAAATTTCTTGGATACTTAGTCAGCAAGAGAGGCATAGAAGCTAATCCGGACCAAATCGATGCAATCAACAGGGTACAACCACCTCGGACAGTCCGGGACGTACAGAAGCTCACTGGAATGCTCGTTGCCTTAAATCGCTTCATCTCCAAATCCTCCGATAAGTGCAAGCCTTTTTTCCGGCTTCTAAAAGGGAATAAACCAATATAATGGAGCCCGGACTGCTCGCGAGCATTGGACGAGCTCAAGTCTTACTTAAGCTCTCCACCGCTGCTTGTCATACCACAACCATTGGATTCTTTATACCTATACCTCTCGGTATCCAGTCACACTGCCAGCTCGGCGTTAATATGTGAGGTCGAAGGAATCCAGCACCCCGTTTACTACGCGAGCAAGACCTTATTAGACGCCGAGCAAAAGTACCTAACATTAGAGAAGATCTCCTTTGCACTAGTGATAGCCCTCGAGGAAACTGAAGCATTATTTTGAAGCTCACACTATCATCGTCTTTACTTCGCACCCCCTTAAGGCGATCCTGAGGAAAGCGGATTTTTCGGGAAGATTGTCTAAGTGGTCAGTCGAGCTCGACCGGTTCGACATCCAATTTCAACCAAGGACCGCTATCAAGGGTCAGATCCTGGCTGATTTCATAGCCGAATTCACTGGCGAAGAACTCCCCAACCAACCTCAACCAACAAAGCAAGAAGAGAACCCAGCAACAGTGGAAACCTGGAAACTATTCGTTGATGGAGCCTCCAACTCAAAGGGGGTAGGCGTAGGCATCGTCCTCATCACCCCAGAAAACACCATCCTTGAGCAAGGGATCAGGCTTGGATTTGTAGCCTTCAACAACGAAGCAGAGTACGAAGCTCTAATAGCCGGTCTCCAAAAGGCGCAAATTCTGGGTGCAAAACGATTACAGGTGTTCGACGATTCTCAACTAGTCTCCAATTAGATAAGTGGAGATTACAACGCAAAGGATTAAAGGATGGCAGCATACCTCGCCCTGGTGAGGAAACTAATGACGAGCTTTGAGGAGATCAACATCCAGCAGTTTCCCAGAGGGCAAAACAGTCATGCCGACGCCCTAGCAGCCCTAAGCTCGGCAGTTGATTCTAGTCTTAAAAGAGTCATTCCCATCGATTTCCTCACTCGTCCAAGCATTAACCACAACAGCAAGCTGCCAAACGTGGAATAAATACTCCAGGTGGGATCAGCCCCCAGCTGGATGGACCGCTTAAGAGACTATTTAAAGGAGGGCACGCTCCCCGAGAATAAGAAAATCGCCCACCAGATAAGAGTCAAAGCTGCTCGCTTTCACTTATCCACAGGAGGCGACTTGTACAAGAAGTCCTTCTCCGGTCTCTACCTTAGATGTGTTCACCCAGGCGATGTCGAGCAGGTGCTGCGCGAGCTTCACGAAGGAATCTGTGGAAGTCATGTCGGAGGAAGGTCTCTAGTCTTTCGAGCAATGAAGGAAGGCTATTGGTGGCCATATATGCAAAAGGACTCCGCAGTATATGTCCGCAAATGCCCCAAATGCCAGCTTCACGCTACAATGATCCACCAACCAGCCAGCGACCTAAAATCCCTGACCATCCCGTGGCCCTTCGCCCAATGGGGGATGGACATCGAGGACCACTACCCACTGCTGCCGACAATCGTAAATACCTGTTGGTTGCAACTGACTACTTCACCAAATGGATCGAGGCAGAACCATTGGCAAACATCCGAGACGCTGACATGATAAGATTCATATGGAGGAATATAATCACTCGATTCGGAATCCCCAGAACCATCATCACTGATAATGGGACACAATTCGAGAGTGGCCCCTTTCAGAACTTCTATAACGAGCACGGGATCAGGCACAACTTTAGTTCGGTGGCCTACCCACAGAGCAATGGGCAAGTAGAAGCTTACAACAAAACTGTGATCGATGGATTGAAGAAGCGACTGGAGCGAGCCAAGGGGGCATGGGCAACCGAGCTGCCCCATGTTCTGTGGGCATACCGAGCAACTCCTCGGCGAGCAGCAAGAGAAATCCCATTTTCGCTAACATATGACATGGAAGCAGTCATTCCACTAGAAGCGGGCTTGCCTACAATGAGGTCCAACCTCGTCGACCAAGGCTAGAATGATGGGGCGTTTCTCGTTGAACTCGACCTCGCCGACGAACGTAGAGAGCTAGCCCTGGTGAAGCTTGCGAACTATCAGCAACAGCTCGCAAGGCATTACCACCAAAGGGTTAACCCAAGAAGATTCCAAGTTGGAGACTATGTTCTAAGGAAGGTCCTGGGCAGCACAGTAAGGTCATCAGACGGCAAGCTAGGCCCAAACTAGGAAGGACCATTTAAAGTAACTAGGGACGACCTGCAAGGTGCATATCATTTGGAAACAATAGAGGGCAGGGAGATACCACAAGCATGGAATGCAGCCAATCTCAAGAAATTCTATTTTTAGATTCTCAAGGAATTCTATTGTTGAATCTTTTTCTTGTATTTGTTATGTGAAAGGAACAGTTCATTCCCCTTATTACTAATGAAATCAGTAGCTGCATTTTATCACACATCTTTTTCCAAATCACTGGCACGATGGTCGATATAGCAGGGGGACACCCCTCCTCAGGTCATCGTCATGAAACACGAGAGACCTCTTAGCATTTCCCCTGGCAATATATAAAGCCCTACAGAGGATTCTTAGGCAATGCGACCAGATTTCATACTGGCCATCAAACCTACTTTGGTTGAGCAAAATCCTGACCGGATGAAGACATCCAACACCAGGTGTGTCCTCGCCAATTGCCCTACTTAGGCCTAAGGGAGTGTGACGACACAACCTAAAAGGTAAAATGGGGCACAATGGTATTTTGGTATTATACTGGACTGGGGGGACACTTGCATGACAAAACAAAAAGAATTATGAAGCAGCAAGAATATAAAAAAGATTGGATGAACACGTTTAGTCGGCAAAGCTGCCCAAAACACAAACTTTTCATTAATCTCCTATATTTACAACAGTGATAATACATGTTTAGTCGGCGAAGCTCGCCCAAAGCATTTACATTATCAAAAAAGACAAAAGAATAACAACTTGTTATATTTACAACAACGATAATACACGTTTAGCCGGCGAAGCTCGCCCAAGGCGTTTACATTATCAAAAGAAAAACGACTTGCAAAAAATTCAAGAAGGTGGAAGCCTCCGAACAAGATATTCTGCCACTCTAGCTCTTCGTCCATCATCAGGAGCAGGGACCAACTCTTCCACAACCTCATCCGCGTCCGACTCTAATAGTTGCCGAGGAATGGCATCAATGGGGATCCATCTATCATCCCTCCTGAATGGATTGGGCATCAGAGTGGAGGAGGACATCTCGTGACGATACCACAAAACTGAGTTCCTCGGGACCTGGAGTTCTTTCAAGGCACTCAACCAGCCTCTGATAAAAGAAAGTTCTTCGAACTCGGATAATCTTGTGGGAGCATCTAACCAGCCTTGGTCATAACCGTCAGCCCATGCTTATAGAGGACCCTTCTTGAATAAATGCCGCAATCGAGTAACGTCCCTTTGAAGCCCAGCAGCAGTTACATATGCTCGGCGGACATCATCACGGAGCTCTTCCATCTCCTTATCCCGCTGTTCTTATACTTCCCTGTTCCTTCCCCTGGTGCTCTTACCAGCTCGCGAGAGGAACCTCGCGGTATAGGAGGAGCATGTCCAGCTCGCGAAGATGAGGAGACTTGCAGAATCGTTAAAGCAGTGCTCGGCACATGCTCTCTAAGTTGCAAGACTTCCCTCCTCAGATTTTCATTCTCCTGCTGCAGGAATTCCCCAACTTGATTTATTTCGGTGGCCTCCAGCAATCTCGCTCTCAGGACATTGACTTCCTCTTGTACAGAAGCACCAATGTCACCCATCTCCTGGAGCCTGTCCTTCAGCTTGGCCACCAGCTCAGACTGATCCTTATATTTTTGGTTCCTTGACTTAACAAACTTGCAAAGCCTAACAAAGGCCTGGCGAACCTGAGGACTGGCATTAGGACCAAGGGTCCTGCCCAATTGAGATGTGGCAGGAATATAGTCTTCTACATCAGTCAACTACAAGACATAAAAGTGCAAAGGAAAGAGAAATCGATCAATACATTGGAAAAAGAAGCCTCTTTATTTCATTATTGAAGGTCAAATTACATCGAGCAAGAAACAGAAAATTACAAACAAAAGTACAAAAGAAATCCTAAAGAGGGATTAACTAGCAACCTCAGGCTGCCCAGGGATGGCTGGCTGCTTCCCCTTATCAGCAGTAGCAAAGGCATCCCCCTCTACAGAGATACCCTCATTTTCATGGGCAGGACCAGGATCGGCAGGAGTTGTCTGAGAAGTAAGATCAACACCCGCGATGGCTGGGGCAGGGGCTTCTTCATCCACGGTTGGCCTTGGACCTGGGTCATGCTCGTCGAACAGCGGAGACTCAGGATCAACACCAGCAGCTAGGAGGGCCTTGTTCCAGCCCTTCTTGAAGTTCAAACGGTTGATATAGCCTATTTGAACTTCGGCGTCTTCATAAGCCGCAGCCCATCCGGAGTTGTATGAATCCTCCATGAT
The DNA here is from genome assembly GCA_949130495.1 of Sambucus nigra. Lineage (NCBI taxonomy): Eukaryota > Viridiplantae > Streptophyta > Magnoliopsida > Dipsacales > Adoxaceae > Sambucus > Sambucus nigra. Next base: position 621,651,665 of record OX422210.1, on the reverse strand, counting down.
GGTGGCTACCATGGACTCCTTCTCCTTCAGCTACTCGATTAGGACCTTGTTCTCCTCCACCACACCCAGCTTGCTCGAGCAGACTAGGTCATAGGCCTACCTCAGCTCGCTCAGCTCCTTGACCGCCGCATCCCTCTCTCGATTAGAATTGATAAGTGCCAGATCAGAGGAAGCTCGGGCGGCATCAGCAGCCTTCAGGTCAGCCTCCAGTCGAGAACCCCTGACTTCCAGAGCGGACTTCTACTGCTCTAGCTCGCCATTCATCCTCACCAACTCGTCACGAGAGTGGTAGAGCACAGCAAAGTCCGTCCCAAACTGCCAAAAATAAGGAAAGAATCAAGAAGGAGAAGTAATTAAAACTTGTTAAGGAATTGAAAGGGGAAAGAAACTTACCAAGGCCAGTCTCTGGCTAGCTTAGAGAGCTAATTGATCAGACCCCAGTGCCCTCTGGCGATCTGCAGGAAGAACTGCCCTCTCAAGCAGTGCAGGAGCCAGCTAAGGGGAAGTGGCAACCGAGGCCCCCTCTGGCAAAGCTGACACCGGGACCAAGGCTTGCCCATCCTTCGTCCTCAACTCCATCTTCCTCCTCTCTCCCTCTTTCTCCCTCTCCATCCTTTTCCTCTCCTCCACCTTCTTCTTTTCCTCCACCTTCTTCCTCTCCTCCTCCTTCTTTCTCTCCTTATCTCTCACCTGCTCTTCTTCTCTCCTCTTCTTCTCTTGCTCCTGAGTGGAAGATCGAGAACCAGTAGCCACGACCCCAGAAGAAGACTTCTGTTTCTTCAACCTTTGTGCAAGAAGCACATGGTCCTCATCATCATCGTCTCTAATCAGGTTCTTCCTTGGAGGCATATCTTCGCCTGAACTGCTGGTAGTGCTCGACGAGTCTTGAGCTTCGGAATCCTCTCCAGAAGAACTACTACTGTTAGAACTTCCTACGCCACTCACAGCACCTGCAGGCTCACTCTCAGAGCTGCTCTCCTCTTCGTCCAACTAGATAGGCTCAGCTGTAACCTCTCCAAAGGAATCAAACTCTGGAACACTGTCCACAGGTCGTGCTATGAAGCTGGAGCCTGTGTTCTTATACTCGAGCAAAAAAGCAGCAGATCTGGGATGCTCGCCGTCACCCAGAGGCTCCCTAATATTCCAAGCTTTCACCAACTCCGAGATACGAACCTCGCTGAGAGCAGGCTCTAAATTCTTTGTCCTCGCTGTAAAAGAAAAAGCAAAGAGAGGTTAGAAAAGTCACAAGTCAGCAAAGGTTGAAATAACAGTGCAATGTCTACCTATATATTCTTCCCCGTAAAAAGGAACAGTGAACCTCTCAGACCTCGACCCATCAAACTAGGGAGGGAACTGCCAATTCCTGACAAGGAAACCCTCTTGCCAGTAGTCCTTATGGGAATCAGGTAGGTTTACTACCAATACCCTATCAAGACTCCTAGCTTTGAGGTATAAGACACCTGAGCTAGTTCGAGAGAAGGAATAACAGAAACAGATCTCGGCAAGTCCTAACCTAGTACCATACAACTGGTTTATTCTACGGATGCCATTTACTATCTTCCACACATTGGGTGAGCACTGTGCGGGAACAATACTGAAATAACCAAAAAAATGCAGAAAAAGATCATTAGGGGGAAAAGTAAGTCCCCCCTGGGAAAGAAACAAGACATGAATTCAGTGGGCATCCTCTATATCCCTAACGTTCCTAGGAGGGGAGGCACATCATTCAATATCTACCCACTCAGGAATATTGTAGAACTTCCTGAACTCAGAGATTGACCTATTTCCAATCTTCACCATTGAAAAACTCAAAGAAACTCTACAAACCAAAGAAAAAGCGTAGATAAAGGTCACGAGAAACTTACAAAACAGAAGATCGGTTCAAGTGATGAAGAAGCACGAGCTCAAGACGACTAAGAAGCAATGGGAATGATGATTCAGAGAAGAAGGTACGAGGCACTAAATTTCTCAGAAGAAGGAAGAATACTGGAAAGGCTGAAACGATAGATGGAAAAGTGGCTATCCCAACAAGCCTTCAATTCTAATCATAGCGCACAGATAGCGAAGCGGGTGCCGCCAAAGCAACTGCACAGTTTTTGAAGAATCACAAATCAGCCATGATGGCTGCTCATTTAAATCTATTAGACCCATGAACATGGCCCAACAAATTTAGGGGCAATTGTGGGTACCCGAAATGTAGAACTATGGGCCTGGACGAGTAGCCCAGTCCTGGCGGCCCAAAGTCCAGGCCCTTCATCTTTTATAATTAATCCAGTCTCCCCCCACGATCCCATGAAGGGAAATTATGGGAGAAATGGAAAACGTGGAGGAACCCATCACCCCCACTCATCTACATGCACATGTATATATTAAACCCTAGGTCCGGGGTAAAAGGACAAGTTGTATTCTCTGTAATCACTCTCCGGAGTATATAGAAATAACATCGACTGCACCACCGTGGACGTAGGCACGTTTTGGCTGAACAACGTACATCATTTGTTGTGTGATTGGCATCTTCTATTCCTTGTTCTCTTCTTTATAATCTTTCTCTCATATTTATTTGTGTTGCATAACAATTTCTTCTACAATCTCTAAATTAAATTAATCTCGAGATGCATATGGTAATGTAATTAATAATTAGGCCATCATTTGTTTACCCCAAAATATTAACCATAAAAACTTGTGAAAATTTTCCCCTTTCGCTAACCCAACTTGAGCCTAACAAAATTTTTCTTTTCGTTTCATAACCCGAAAAACCCATTTAGCCTAGAATTGTGAAAATTGGAAATTTTATAAATAAAGTCCAAAAAGGGGCATGGAAAATAAAAGCAAAAAATTGCTCAATAAATATAGCAAGAAAAGAAAAATGTGAAAAGTAGAAAAAAAATGGAAAAGGGAAAGAAAAAGAGCAAAAGCCCAAAAAAGCACTAACGAACATCGTAAGAACATTTTCCAATTCAGACTTTTCCAACCGATCCCAATTTCACCCATTACACCTTAAAACCCGAAAAAATCCTAACCGAGTTCGAATAACGAGATTAATTATCACGTGGAGAGATAAGATATGAATAGATAATAAGATAGATCAATTGGTGTGAATAAGAGATGATGTTTCCCATTTTCCAATGACCGTATTACAATGAAGTGATCTTTTTGCCATCAAAATTCCATCTTTCAAATTGTGTGCGTGAATTTGCATTCCATTATATTTACTCTTATAAATCACTTACACCGAGATAAATAGTCACAACCCTAGTGATTCATTTGTGTGAGCATCCCGTGAGAATTGAATCAAAATGAATTTTTGGAAAAGTAACGTAATGATCAATCGGTGGAAGTTAGTGGTTCAATTTTTGGCTTCGCACACATACACTTCGAATTGAGACTTGTGAATATAAATTTGCGGTGAATATTTTTAGAAATGTTTAAATTGTACAATTTTTAAGTATTTTGAATTTTTCTTTGAGTCGAAAATGAATTTTGTGTGTATATTCACTGCAAACCCTCATGAGACAGAATTCGTCCTAATAGGGTAACCAAAGGCTTGTTTCATACGCTAAATGCAATCGCTTTCCCGCAAAAGAGGTATTCTATCCCAACAACACGGTTGTTAAGTGTTGGATCACACTTTGATTCTTTTACATTGCTTGGGACGATCAAAGTTCCTTAGTTAGGGGGGTTTGATTAGGCATACATTCTTCGTATTTATCCCCTTAATTTAGAGGAATTTAAAAACTTATGCAGTGTAAATCAAGTTGATCTGTCTCATAGTATTGCTACTGACCTTTTCTATGTAGTGCATCGAGTTTCATGTATTTCTCTTACGTTTTGCATGTATTTTACACCATTGAAGAAGAGGTGAAGGAAAGATACAAGTGAAGGGCAAAACTTATAATTTTGTACCCAAAATTCGGACATGGAACATAAAGGAAAGTTAAAGACGTCGAGACCACAAGTATGTAGGAAGAAATGATATCCAAATTCGAGCCCTGGTTGCAAAGTTATGAAGCTTCAAAGTTGAGAAGAAATCAAGGAGAAAAAGGAAGAAAAATAGAAAAGCAGTGAAACAAACCGATGAAATCATCACCGAACCGATTCACCACATTGTCAGCAGGGACCGAACCGATTTGCCATATTGTCAAAACCAAACCGAATCGATGAATAAGAAGTAGAACCGGTTCGGTAGGCTCGACGAAATCTGCATTTTTTATTTCTTAAAATTAGAGTTGTACACGGTGCAAACACTTAAAATAACGTGATGTATTTATTATTTTATCATACCATACATTAGGGAGGTTCTCTTTTGTTAGTTTTGAGAGGGTTTTGAAGCCAAGAAATGTAGGATTCATATTGTTCGTTCTTCATAAATTTGGATTAATTCAAGGCTTTTATTCATTCTAAGTAATCTTTTCTTTATTGCTTTTAATTACTTTCATATTTGCCGTAGGTAATTCATTCTTCTGAGTTAAAATCCTTCCTTGCATGTTCAATTTTACTTTTCACGCAATTATGATTTCATACACCATAGATTTCTTGTTTAAACATAGTTTCATAATGTCTGGCTAGATTTCTAAGGGTTGGAATGCATGAACCCAACCCGATGTGGTTTGCATGGAGATAAAAGTGATTCTCTGAATTAAATAAGTGATTGAATTGTGTTGGTTAGTTGTTACTACCGTCGTATGATATTTAACCTCGTTTGCCCTAGGTAACCGGGGTGTTTAATAGTGCGATGCGTGTGTCAGCTATACTGACACCACTTTATTTCTGTTCTTGATTATGTATGATGCGGGCTTTTACCCTTATATATTTAATGCTTAAAATTTGTAAAGTCTGGATTTGATCAATTATCTAATTCACGATTGCTTTTATATCTGGTAAACATACTAGGATTCGGAGGATTGTAGTCCAACCTATTTTTAGCATTCATATTAAGTCAGTCATAGTTAGTGTACTCCCGCATACGTAGTTTAATTAATTTGTAATTAGTTAGTAGATATAAAACTCAAAATAAATCATCTTGTCGTTCTTTTTCTAGAGTCAACTCTAGGATTTGTCGTCTTACCTATCGTCCTCACATTCCACGTACTATTTCCCTGAGGATTTGATCCCGTCTTATCAAATTTATTACTTACGCGACCGATTTGCACTTGAACCGTAATTGGCACGCACTAGAGACACATTTTGAATCGCGTCAAGTATTTGGCGCCGTTGCCGGGGAATTAGGTAGACTTTTAGGTGAGGTTGATCTAATCACAAAAAAATTCAAAAAATCAAAAATCTAAAAAAAAATTCAGAAAAGTAAAAAGCAAAAAAAAATATAGCATCTCTCAAAGTCCTTTCATGCAAAATTCGCAACAAACTCCTCAATTAAGTCCCACCCACATTCATAAAAGTCCAATAGTTGATTACGACCCCGATAGTCCACACACTCCTAACGCTCCACAATTTTGGGTTCCACCTCCTACACCTCCAAAGTCCATCATGAGTCACGTTTCTAGGACATCGAGTGAGGACATTGAATCAATTGGAGAGAGATCCATCTCGAAACACATTACTTTGGGTACAGGTAAGGGTGAAATGCCATATCGTCCCATGAGAGAACTCTAGGATTCATTCTACTTCTGTATAATGCGGGACAGTTCCATTTTCATAAAGGATGATATAAATTCTTCCCACATTTCTCGGGTTGGACTCGGAAAAGGCTTATCTTCACATTCATGAGTTCGAAGAGGCATGAGATACATTTAGCGATAAAGCTTGCACACAAGATGTCGTTCACCTCAAACTTTTTCCTTTTTCCTTAAAGGATAAAGCTAAGACCTGACTTTGATCTTTATCACCGAACTCAATTAGATCATGGAGGGAAATGCAATCCAAATTTTTCTTAAAGTTCTTTCTCCAACATTGAAAAAATTCTATCCAAGATCAAATTAAAACATTCCGATAACAAGAAAATGAGTCATTTGATTGATGTTACGAACGTTTCAATGAGCTAGTTAGTACATGCCCTCTTCATGGTTTTGAGAAGTATTGTCTCATATATTTCTTTCACCAAGGGCTAAGCATATATTCGAAACAACTCATTGAGACGATGTGCGAGAGACCATTTTGGGAACTAGATGAACGCGATGCAAACGCCCAACTTAAGTTTATCAATGAGATAACTCAAGCGTGGGACACATCCGATCCTAACACCCAAAACCGAGTTCGATAAACTCTCACCACTCCTTCATCGCCGGATCTTTATCATATGGGAGACGTAGTCAGGTCCAGGCTAAGAGAACCAACCGGATCCATCTGAGAAATGAAAGAGAAGGTGTGTGCTATTTGTGAGGCAGGCCATTCAACGATGGAATGCCAGACGATACCCACCTACAAAGCAATGCTACATGAGTAAGTGGATTTGATAGGAGGGTTTGAGGGAAATTTCAAAGCCCCGCATGGGAATTATTACAACCCTTCATAGAAGAACCATACTGGTTTTAGCTATGGGCAACAACATGCTGCATTGAATCCTAATTCACACATTGCCCCTCCTCCACCACTGTCTCCATATTTTCAACAAGCTACACATATACAAGCACCACCTCCTTCAACATATATCACCTCACCGTGGAGAAATTTTAAGGATATTATACACCAATTCATCGAGTCCCAAAATGAAACCAATGCTGAGTATGACTGCATGTTTACGGAAATAAATGCGAATATCTCTAGGTTGCAATCATCTTTAAGTATCCAAGAGAAGGGTAAGTTTCTAGCCCAAGGTCAAAGACCTCCTCAAGGTCAAAATAGTGTTAGCTCTACTTCTAATGAACATTAAGAGAAATGCCAAGCCGCCACCACTCTACGTAGTGGAAGGGTTGTTGATTTATCACCTCCCCCATATGACACACCTAAAGACAAGGATGTTTTTGCCGACACAAAAGAGGCCGAAGATGCCCCCTTGAAGGAGAGTGACAATGATGATACTAGTGAGCCTGAAGTCATAGTGAAACCACCCACCGCTGCTCAGTTCCCTCAACAGTTGGTTCCTCCCCAAAGAGGAATCCCCCGTAATGAGGTGCTAGATGTCTTTAAGCAAGTCAAGCTAAATTTACCTTTTTATTGATGCTATACAGAAAATTCCCGCCTATGCTAAAGTTCTTAAGGACTTATTGATGGTGAAAAGAAGGCTAAAGGTGAAAAAAACGTCTTCCTAGCACAAAATGTGCACTATGTTTTACTTAATGACCTCCCACCAAAATAAAAAGATACGGGTGCACTTACCATTTCGTGCATCATTGGGGAGAATCGAATAGAAAAGTCCTTACTTGATTTTGGGGCGAGTGTCAACATTCTTCCCTACTCTATATATAGGCAACTAGATTTGGGGGACCTAAATCCCATAAAAATCACTTTCCAACTCGCGGTTCGTACCATGAAGATACCACGAGGCTTTGTTAACTACACGATAGTCCAAGTTGACACCTTCTACTTCCCGGTAGATTTTGTTATTTGGGACACAAAACCTTCCATCACCTTAAGTAATCATGTTCTCGTCAGTCTTGACCGCTCATTCTTAGCTGCGGCTAATATCCTGATTAACACTCGAAATGGGCAAATGCAACTCACTTTCGGGAATATGACCTTAGAAACAAATATCTTCAATATCGCGAGTCAAGTGGATGATGAGGATTATTTTCACTCAGTGGATCTTATTTGGGATATAGTAGAGGAGCATGTAAAGGGATATTTCAGTGGGGATGCCTTAGGAGAATGCCTTATTTCGAGTGGTGAGAGCGACAAGACGTACACTAATTTTGAGAGAGAGGTAGTTGATTGGAGAGAAGAATTAGATAAGAGAGCGTCAGATGAGGGGGTGAGAGATGTGAGTTGGGTTTCTAGATTCGAGGATTTACCACAGAGGGAGTCACGCACGGTTCCCTCTGATGAAAAATTTCCCACCCTTGAATTAAAGAAACTACCCTCCAACCTTACATATACTTCTTTGGGAGAGGATGAGACATTTCCTATTATTGTCTCCTCTAGCCTAGATAAAGAGCAAGAGGGTAAACTGTTAGAGATTTTGAGGAAGCACCGAAGTGATTTTGGTTGGTGCATAGTGGATTTAAAAAGTATAAGTCCTTTGATTTGTACCCATAAAATTCACCTCGAGGAGGACGTGAAGCCCTCGAGGGAAATTCGAAGGCGATTGAACCCCGCCATGAAAGAGGTAGTACAAGAAAAAATGATTAAGTTATTGAACGCCGGGATCATTTACCTAATCTCGGATAGCAAATGGGTGAGTCCAATTCAAGTTGTCATCGAAGAAGTCGAGAATGACAGTGGTAGAGAATGCCAAGGGTGAGTTAATTTCCCATCGTACCACCATCGAGTGGAGCATTTGCATTGATTATCGAAAACTCAATGCGGGCACTAGGAAAGATAATTTCCCCTTACCATTCAACGACCAAATTCTAGAGAGAGTAGCGGGAAACCCATATTGTTGCTTCCTTGACGATTATTTTGGATATAACCAAATAGAGGTAGATGTTCTTGATCAAGATAAGAGGACTTTCACATGTTTCTTTGGCACGCCTGCTTATAAACGTATGCTATTTGGATTATGTAATGCGCCCTCACCTTTCAAAGGTGCATGATTAATCTCTTTAACGACATGGTTGAAAGAGTCCTTGAGGTATTTAAGGATGACTTTCGCATTTTTGGGCCCTCTTTTGACCTTTGTCTTGCAAATATTGTAAAAGTACTTTCCCGGTGTGTGGAAACGAACTTGATTTTAAATTTGGAAAATGCCATTTCATGGTAACCGAAGGAATAGTTCTTGGCCACATTGTGTCGTCCAAAGGAATTAAAGTCGATAGGGCAAAAATAGATGTCATAGCCGAGCTTCCCCCACCTAAATCACTAAAGGATGTGGTCTCCTTCTTGGGCTACACGGCTTTTATAGATGGTTGATTTAGGATTTTAGTTCCATTGCTAGACCCTTGAACAACCTCCTTATGAAGGATTCCCCCTTTGAGTGGAATGAAGGATGCCAAAGTGCTTTTGACATATTGAAAAACATGTTTCTTTTCGTCCCCATTATGCAAGCTCCGGATTGGTACCTTCCATTTGAGCTTATGTGGGATGCAAGTGATTATGCTACCGGAGCTATCTTGGGCCAAAGAAAAGTCAATAAGGCTCATGTCATCTATTACGCTATCCGTACTCTAATCGGACCACAACTCAATTACTCCACCACAAAGAAAGAATTTCTAGCGGTAGTTTTTTCCCTAGATAAATTTCGTTCCTACCTCATCGGTTCGCCCATCAGATGCTCTACCGACCACGCAGCATTTAAATATATCCTTTCCAAGAATAATTCTAAGTCGCGCCTCATAAGGTGGTCCTACTCCTACAAGAATTGAATCTCTCTATAAAAGACAAGAAAGGACAAGAAAACATTGTAGCCGACAATTTGTCCCGACTTTCATCCGACGTGCCTAGTGATCCCATACCCAAAGATGAATATTTTTTTGATGAGCAATTATTTGCCACTTCTTCTCTCCCATGGTTTTCAGACATAGTTAATTATCTTATCACGGGAGTCATCCCTCCCGATTGTATATCGCAAGAAAAGAAGAAGTTCATTACTTGGTCATGCATGTTTTTCTACGACGATCCATTTCTATTTAAATATTACGCGGATCAAATCATCCGATGTTGTGTACTAGATGATGAGATTCCAAGTGTCATCCACTTTTGTCATACAGAAGCATGTGGAGGCCATTTTTTGACTAAAAAGACGACCGCTAAGATTCTCTAAAGCGGTCTCTATTAGCCCATAATTTTTCGAGATGTAAACGCTTATTATAAATCATGTGATAGATGTCAAAGAATGGGAGCCATTACCCACCGAGACATGATGCCATTGACCCACATACTCATTATTGAGGTATTTAATTATTGGGGTATTGATTTCATGGGCCTTTTTCCTCCCTCCTTTGGCTTCTTATACATCCTTGTTGCAGTAGATTATGTGTTAAAATGGGTAGAGGCCATAGCTACCAAAACTAATGACAATAAGGTGGTGATTAAGTTCTTACAAGAACACATACTCTCTCGCTTCAGTTCTCCGAAGGTAATTATTAGTGATAATGGTAAGCACTTTTGAAATCGACCGTTTCAAAAACTTATGAGAAAGTATGGAGTCGTTCACAAGGTTGGGATGACTTATCACCCCCAAACGAGTGGGCAAACCGAGCTAACAAATCGTGGAATTAAGAACATTCTCAAAAAAATCATCGATCCTAACCGAAAAGATTGGTCCCTTCGATTGAACACTACGCTATGGGCTTATAGAACCGCATACAAGAGCCTCCTCGGGATGTCCCCATTTCGCTTTGTCTATGGAAAACCTTGCCATATCCCCATGGTGTTAGAACACAAAGCTTATTGGGCAATCAAGAGGTTGAACTATAATTTAGACATAGTTGGTGAAGCTCACAAGCTTCAATTGAATGAGTTGGAAGAGATGCGCAACGATGCATATGATAATGCCAAGATATCCAAAGAGAGGATGACACTCGCACATGATAAAGTCATCCGATGCAAAGAGTTTCATTCGGGGAAAAAAGTGCTTCTCTACGACTCTCATTTCCACTTATTTCTCGATAAATTACATTTGCGGTGGACAAGCTAATTCGTCGTTAAAGAAGTGTTACCCCACGGTCCCATTGAATTAGAAGATCCAAAGGGGGGGAGACACATTCAAAGTCAACGGACAATGCCTAAACCCGTACTTAGATGCGTGTGTTGAAGAAGCAGACACCATTTGGTTGTCGGACCTCGTCTACAGGGTTGATTGAGAATTAATTGAGAGGTCGTCGTACCCCCTACGCGTATGGGGTGATTCATGTGTACATTAGTTAGGTTAGGGTCATTAGAGGTTCATAGGATGTGAGCTGTTAGAGAGAGATTCATGCAAGGAACAACACGGGAAGGTTTAGAGCTTTTGAGGAGAGTGATCGACATTTTTTGGGCTCATATGCGAGTGGGAACAATTTGGGAGAATCCCAGAACAATTTTTTTTAGAGTTTCAACACTTAGTTTTTTTTAAGGAAGTAAAATTGTGGTGAAGAAAATAGTGGACCAAATCGGTTCGCCGTAAAGAACCGAACTGGTTCACTGATAAGGTTGAATAAAAAATTAATAAAGGGCGAATCGGATCGCCCCAGAACCGAACCGGTTCGATTTTCTGGAAGTCTATTCGATTACACCAATGGTTCATTCCCCTTATCTTCCCTAATCTATTCCCTTCCATCCCTTTCCCCCCTTCCTTACACTTTTCCCTCCATTCTTAATCCTAATTTTCCTCCAAAATTGTTTCCCTCCGAATTCCCCCTACACCACACCTCCCCTATAAATACACATCTCCCATTCACAATTTTCACACCTCCCACTTTCTCCCTCTTACTTAAAAAAATTTCCAACACTCCGAACCCCTTTACAAATGGCCAACAACTAGCGCCCCACCAAGTACAACAACACCGACATTTTTCCCAACGACGATGGTGAATTCCTCTCCCATCAAGAGCGACGGTGGTGCGATACTTTCTTTTCCACCTCCCACACGATGCATATCGAGAGGTAGGTCAATTTGGACCAAATTCCCCAATCAATCACTATGCTATTTCGGTACCTTGGGTGGTGCTAATTCTTACTAGAACTCGGGCCTGCAGTGTGGGAAGAGGAGGTTCGCATATTCTACAGCACACTCGTTCCCACGGGCGAGTTCACGACCCAAGTGTATGTGAATAAAACCCCATCCCATTTTCTCTTGAGATTTTGATCCAAAAGATGTGTACTAAGGGAGTCCCAAGTCCATCCCGTTTTAGTTAACCCATCGCGGACCGTCCGATCGGGAAACATACTTGCATTGGGCGCATCACCCACGATAACATGTGGGATTCTGACACTTTCCCCGTGGGGAGCCTCAATGAACGGTCCCGAGTCGTCTTCCTCATCATTTGTGGGTGTATTTTGCAAACATACAATGACTCGGCGATGCGATTTCGCCAAGACAACTTTCTATACCACCTTCTTGATGCGGGTACCCATATCCACCTCGCTCGCACATTCTACGCCGACATATTCAATGCTGCCATAGACACCAAGGGCAAGGCTACCCTCCCTTATCCACGTCTCATCACATATTTTCTCAAAGGCATGGGAATTGCGCCCCCAGTCACCGTCCCCCGCATCCCAAACCCATTGGAGGGGAGTTATTAACAAGGAGTTCCAGGTAATTGCATTTTGACAGATAACCACCGGAGAACGAGGGAGAGGATATTGAAATGAGAGAAAAATAGGAGTTCGGGGAGGAGGAATACGATGAGGACTCAGACTCGAACTACGAGCCGGTGGGAGCGGACATCACTCATCGCATTGAGAACTTTGAGATAGGTTTCAATGATTTTGTAAGGGACTATAGGGCTGACCTAGATGCATACCGATGCGACACTAGCATGATGGTCCGCCTTCAAGCCAAAATGTACATGCTCCAAGTAAGTGAGTGGGTGCCACTCCCCACTTACTTCTATGACCCCTATGATCCCAACGCAGCCGACCTCTCTCGCCCATCCCCATAATAAGCCCTACTTTGTTTCTCATGTTGCTGTCTTGGTTTTCTGTATGTAGTTCATTGTTTGTTTTGGAATTTTATTGATTTGTCACAATGAGGTATGTATCTCTCCTTCAAGTTCTTGTAATCCCTGTTTAGTAATACAAAAAATTTACATTTTGCCTTTATTTATTTTTACGCACTTTCCTTTATTTTAGATTTTAGTCCTTATGCATAGGGACTTTGCAAAAGTCTAAGTTGTGAGGGGCGGTGGTGGTGGTACGCATGCGCTTTAAAAAAATTCATAAAGTCCAAAATGCCCAAATTTTTTTTTAAAAAAAAAAAATAGAAAATCCTTAAAATCTAAAAATTTCTAAAAAGTCAAAAATATTTTTTTTTCAAAATAAATAAAAATTAGAATTTAAAATTTTTCAAAAATGTCACTAAAATTTTGTTTGAAGTCTCAAATTGTAAAGCTATCAAATGAACTAAGCCAAATTTGACCAAAGATGGAAATTGAAAGAAAATTGACGACTTACGAATAAATGTGGAGATTAACTAATCCGGTGAGATTTCAAGCCTATCACTTTTTGCGAGCAATTAAATCAATCCGAGTTAATGGTTAACTAAAAGTTCTTTTCAGCAGTTAAAAAAGTCATTAAAGATCTCAATACCTTTTTTTTGAACAGTTACTGGAAATATGTGAGATGTTGTCTTAAAAAGCGTGCTAAATATCTATAAACTAAATTAATCTCGAGACGCATATGGTAATGTAATTAATAATTAGGCCATCGTTTGTTTACCCAAAAATATTAGCCATAAAAAGTCGTGAAATTTTTTCCCTTTTGCTAACCCAACTTGAGCCTAGTAAAATTTTCCTTTTCGTTTGATAAACTGAAAAACCCATTTAGCCCGGAATTGTGAAAATTAGAAATTTTATCAATACAGTCCAAAAAGGGGCATGAAAAATAAAAGCAAAAAATTGCTCAATAAATATAGTAAGAAAAGAAAAATGTGAAAAATAGAAAAAAATGGAAAAAGGAAAGAAAATAGAAAAAGCCCGAAAAAACACTAACGGACATCATATGAACATTTTCTAATTCTGACTTTACCAACCAATCCCAATTTCACCCAATACACCTTAAAACCCGAAAAAGTCCTAACCGAGTTCGAATAGCGAAATTAATTATCGCGTGGAGAGCTAAGATACTAAAAGATAATAAGAGAGATCAATTGGTGTGGATAAGAGATGATGTTTCCCGTTTTTCAATGACCGTATTCAGATGAAGAGATCTTTTCGCCATAAAAATTTCGTCTTTCCAATTGTGTGCGTGAATTAGCGTTCCATTATGTTTACTCTTATAAATTACGCACACCGAGAGAAATAGCCACAATCCAAGTGATTCGTTTGTGAGAGCATCTCGTGAGAATTGAATCAAAATGAATTTTCGAAAAAGTAACGTTATGATTAATCGATGGAAGTTAGCGGTTCAATTTTTGGGTTCGCACACACGCACTACGAATTCAGACTTGTGAATATAAATTTATAGTGAATATTTTTGGAAAGGTTTAAAGTGTACAATTTTTAAGTATTTTGAATTTTTCTTTGAGTCAAATAATGAATTTTGTGGGTATATTCACTGCAAATCCTCACAAGACACAACTCGTCCTACTAGCGTAACCTAGGGGTTTAAAGTCTTGTTGCATACGCTAAATGCAATCGCATTTTCACAAAAGGGGTATTGTATCCCAATAACACGTTTGTTGAGTGTTGGACCATGCTTTGATTCTTTTACATTGCTCGGGATGATCAAAGTTTTAAGTTAGGGAGATATGATTAGACATAAATTCTTCGTATTTACCCCCTTAATTTGGAGGCTTTTACCATCTTATGATGTGTAAATCGAGTTGATTGCTATTGAACTTTTCTATGTAGTGCATCGAGTTTCATGTATTTCTCGTACATTTTGTAGGTATTTTACACCATTGAAGAAAATGTGAAGGAAAGATACAAGTTAAGGAAAGTCAAGGGAAAAAAAATAATTTTGCAGTAAGAATTTAGATATGGAACCTAAAGGGAAGTTGAAGACCTCGAGTCCATAAGTATGTAGGAACGACATCCAAATTCGAACCCCGGTTGCTAAGTTATGAAGCTTCAAAGTTGAGAAGAAATCAAGGAGAAAAAAGGAGAAAAATAGAAAACAGCGAACCGAACCGATGAAACCAGCACCGAACCAGTTCGCCACACTCTCAGCGCGAACCTAATTGGTTTGCCACACTATCAAAATAAAACCAAACCGATAAATAAGAAGTAAAACCGGTTCGGTAGGCTGGAAAAGTAGAACCGGTTCGCCTGGATGAAATATGCATTTTTTATTTCTTAAAAATAGAGTTGTGCATTGTCCAAACACTTAAAATAACGTGACGTATTTATTCTTTTATCATACCAGACATTAGGGAGGTTTTATTTTATTAGTTTTGAGAGGGTTTTGAAGCCAAGAAGTGCAGGATTCATATTGTTCATTCTTCATCAATTTGGATTAATTCAAGGCTTTTATTCATTCCAAGTAATCTTTTCTTTATTGCTTTCAATTGCTTACATATTTGCTAGTAGGTAATTCATTCTCTTGAGTAAAAATATTCTTTGCATGTTCAATTTTACTTTGCACGCATTTATGATTTCATGCACCATAGATTTCTTGTTTAAACTTTGTTTCATAATATCTGGCTAGATTTCTAAGGGTTTGGATGCATGAACCCAACCCGATTTGGTTTGCATGGAGATAAAAGTGATTCTTTGAATTAAATAAATGATTGAATTGTGTTGGTTAGTTTTTACAACCGTCTTAGGATTTTTAACCTCCTTTGCACTAGGTAACCGGGGTGTTTAAGAGTGCGACGCGCGTGTCAGCTATACCGACACCGCTTTATTTATATTCTTAATTATGTATGATGCGGGCTTTTACCCTCATATATATAATGCTTGAAATTTATAAAGTTTGGATTTGATCAATTATGTAATTCACGGATGCATTTATATCTGGTAAACATACTAGGGTTCGGAGGATTGTAGTCCAACTTATTTTTGTCATTTATATTAAGTCAGTCACAGTTAGTGTACTCCAGCATACGTAGTTTTATTATTAGTTTAATTTATTTGAATTTAGTTATTATATATAAAACTCAAAATCAATCATCTTTTCGTTCATTTTCTAGAGTCAACTTAAGGATTTGTCAGCTTACCTATCTTCGTCACGTTCCACGTACTATTTCCTAGAGGATTCGACCCTGTCTTACTGGGTTTATTACTTATGCGACCGGTTTGCCCTTGAACCGTAATTAGCATGCACTAGAGGCACATTTTAAGTCACTTCATTAAACTGCACGGAGTGCCAATTAATATTGTGTCTGATAGAGACACGATCGTGTGATAGAGACACGATCGTGTTTCACTTCTGCCAGAGTTTACAAGGAGGCCTTGGGTACAGACTTATGATTGAGTGCCGCTTATCATCCATAAATAGACGGGCAGACTGAGAGGGTTAATCAGATGCTAGAGGACATGTTGAGAATGTGCATTCTGGATTTTAAGGGAGGATGGGAGCGATACCTTCCTTTCGTAGAGTTTGTGTATAATAACTCTTACCAATTTACTATCGGCATGGCACCGTTTAAGGCATTGTATAGGAGACCCTGTCGTTCGCCCCCATGATGGTTAGAGTTTAGGGACACCAAGTTATTGGGGCCAGAGATAACACAGTTAACGACTACCAAGATTGAGCTAATTTGGGGATGGATTATGATTGCTCAGGATAGGTAGAAGTGTTATGATGTTGCCGACCAGAGGCACGTGGAATTAAAGGTTGGGAACTAGGTGTTGGTTCATGTGTCTCCCATAAAAGGGGTCTTGAGATTTGGAAAGAAAGGGAATCTAGTTCCGAGATACATGGGACCTTTCCCTATTATTGAAAGAGTGGGATCAGTAGCTTATATAATGGGTTTACCATAGCATCTTCAGTGGCTACACGACGTGTTCCATGTGTCGTCGCTAAATAAATATAGGAGGAACACGAGAGATTTCTGGCACGTTCCACTAGAGGAGGTTAATTTTCAGCCATACGTCTCGTATAAGGAGAGACCCGTGGCTCTTCTGGATCGTGGTGATCATAAGATGCGATCAAAGGTGGTGCCACTAGTCAGAGTTGAATGTGAACACCACAACGTTGATGAGTCTACTTAGGAGTGGGGGGATGACATGCGAGAGCAGTATATAGAGTCGTTTACCGCAGGTATGAACTAATTTCGGGGATGAAATTCCTTTGTAAGAGGGGAAGTATGTAACACCCCCTATTTTTTAGTATTATTCAATAATTAATTAATTTTATTTTAAATTACGGGAGAGAAGTAATTAAATTGAATTGAGTAATAATATGTTTACTAGATATTAATCACGAGTGAGATAATGATTAATATTATGAATTTAATTACTAAGTGAATAGTAAATAACGTATGGAAATTATTACGCGTAATAGCGAGTGATATTGGCATAATTGGAATTATCTCAACCGAGAGTTGCATGTAGGCTAATTTGAGGTCAAGATGGAATAACTATGTAGAGTTACTCGGATGATGATTTCGAGGTCACAGATAATTCCGAAAGAGTTGAAATAGTCGGAATAATATACTGGGGGTATTATTTGGATCACAGGGCATTTTTAGACTCAATCGGGGTAGTATAACGGTAATTTAGTCTTTCGACAGCCCAGGGTACAAGGAGCTAAGAATTTTCCAACCTTATATCAGATGTTAGATAGAAGGGGCTAGGGTTAAGAGTATTGAAACCAAGGGAAACCATTATATAGGAAAATGAGAGAGTCCATAGAGATTTTGAAGAGATTTTTGGAGCTTTTCATCTCAATTTGGCACCATAAACAACGTAGGAGTGAGGATTGAAAGAGAAGACAATCAAATCCATCACCAAGCCACGAAATCAGACCCTATTGACCAAAGGCAAGTGTTTATATACAAGTTATTTGAAGTTATAATACTCATGTGACTAGGGTTTCATCATATTTTGATAAAAGCCATGATTCTCAGAAGAAAAGAATGATTTCAATGCATGGTAGGAATTTCATGTAGAAAGATTTGATATCAGTAGAGGATAATAAATTATAGATTTTGTGTTATTATCCACGAATTAAATTTGGGTTTTTGATGAATAATGGTGGAAGAACATAAAACCTAGGGTTTTGAGGATTATATTTTTAAATCCCTTCTCGAATGAAAAATTATTAGGTTTTGTTGTTGTATTTACGTTAGAAATCATCCTAATGCATGTAGAAATGGTTAGGGACAATTGGTTTCAAGTTTGGTGAATAAATATGTAAGTTATGTGGGTGTTAATGGTAAAAAAACGCACTTGCGTAAGGAAAAGGATGACACAGTAGGTTTTTGAATCGATTCGACCAAGAGGCGAATCGATTCGGTTACCTAGAAAATATAAAAATTTCCTCTTTAAGCCTAGAACTCCCAAATTGTTGTCGGGAAAACTTTTAGGACATTATTGAATATAATAAGGAACTTATTATAGTGCAATAGGACATGATAGGGTTATGGGAATTAAGTCTTATCTAGTGAATTAAGATAATGATTAAACGAAATTAAACGATAACATAATTAATTCGCGAGGGGTAACTAGGGCCCTTAGAGTAGAGAATAATACTCCATTAAAAGCGATAGTGAGAATAATCATAAATTGAATGTACGGTGAGTATTCGAGTGATATATACTATGTAAAAATTATGATAATTAGGTTGTGTGCATACCTACTGAATATATATAGGATGTGTGTGTAACTATTATATGATTGTTGAGATATGTTAACATACCTACGCTATCTGCTATCACGGAGGTGCCCGCACAGTGGGGGATCCCACCTTGACGATTCCAGGGAGGTCTGGATTTGTTCCCCAGAACACATAACTTAGGGCGACTCACTATGTGTCATGTATTAGTGTGTCAGGCATATCATTTGAGTACGTTTGGTATGTGCGTAGCCAAAAGTATTTAAACTATGTTTGCCTCCACTACTTGTTATTTGATTTTGGATTTGAGGAGATGTACCGAACCATTTGTCCCATCTAATACGAGAGGTACTTGGACTGATAGTAGAGTATGCCCATGTTTCACGGTGGTCCTTATGAGAGACGCCGTAATGATATACATTAGAGAGATAAATATATATGTACTAATATGAATATTGTACTTATGTGTGACAGTAGACAGTTAGATAGTGTATATCTAAATATTTAATTAAATAGTGAAACTTAATTTATTGATTAATGAGAATATAAGTGAAATGGTAATTTCAACTCTTATAATGTATGAGAAACGTTAACCAATGGGTGAAGTACTGTATGGGCGGTACGGGAATAGAGATGTGTTCATATTCATAAATACTTAAGTCTAGTTAACTTGGGTAGAATAGCTAGGTGGGCTAAGTAGAAACATTAGGCCTGCACAATAGTTAGGAGGTGAGGAAACTCAAGAGAGTGTAAGTGAACCTAACATGTGTAATCAATAACTGATTTTAAATTATGATAAATACTTGCTAAATATTTTCAAAATATTTTGGGTTCTAACTCTTGCTATAAAATCTTTTTAAAACCTTTTAGGTGTTCAGCCACAGGGATGCCAAGCTTGATGATTCTTTACGAGGATGTATAGCAGCAACGCTGTGGAGGCTTGCAGGGTTTTGATTAGATGCATCATTCCTTTATTTTTAGTGTAGGACCTATCAACAATATTTCATTTGGGCATGTTGCCTCAGTTAGAATTTATTCATTCAGTATATCAGTTTTAGACTTGTATTCTGATATTCTTATTAGTTGGAGACATTATTTGGTTTGGGATTTTTAGCCGATGGTTATTCGACAAGACTTTGTTTATTTATTTACTCGAGATGTTTTGGAACTTTAGTATTGTGTGAATGTTCTAATTTAGTTTTTTTGCATATTGTTATTTATCTATTTAATGCAAGATAAAATTTGGCACCGACTTAATTAATTAATAGGTGATTAGTAATTAATTTGGTTTTCGACAGTAATGCAAAGAATGAACCCTTTTGTAAATCCTGTTTTAATTTAATAAAGTTTGGATCACCCGATATTTAATTAGGCGAGGTGTTACACTATCCTTCCAAAAATCATTTCCCCAAATAAAAGTGCCTTTGCTAAAGATAGAGGCATTGTGGACAATATTCTTTTGACTCAAGAGATTATTTCCATGATAAACTCTAAGAATTAAGGGAGCAATGAAGATTTATATGCATAAAGCATATGACACAGTTTCTTGGTTCTTATGGATCAAAGTCATGATGAAATTTGGCTTCAATGAGGTATGGTTAGATTATATCTGGAGAATTATTTATAACAATTTTTTTCCAGTGGTGATCAATGGGGAATCATGTGGCTTATTCAAATCTTTTAAGGGTTTAAGACAAGGAGATCCATTATCTCCTGCCTTATTCATCATATGTGCTGAAGTTCTAAGAAAGAATATAGATAAAGTGTTCAACAATACTAAATTTCCCAAGTTTAAAACCCCAATTAGCTACCCTATGGTATCTCATCTTGCCTATGCTGATGACTTAATTATATTCTCATCTGGGAGTGTTAAAGCCATCAAATAGGTTAATAATGTATTGAACATATATGAAGTAGCGTCTGGTCAAGAAGTCAACAGGTCCAAGAGTTTCATTTATTGCTCTAAGATGATCATCAATTCTTAATCAAATAAAATCTCTGAGACTTTGCATATGACTGGGATGCCCCATTTATGTTGGGAGGTTGAAGTGCTCTCTTTTTGAAAATTTAATTGCTAAAATCAGGGGAAAATTTGTTAGTTGGAAGGCAAAGCTTCTCTCGGGGGGGGGGGGGGGGGGTCACTCTTATCATGCATGTTATCCTATATATTCTTATATATACCCTAGATGCAATGCACCCCCCAAAGAAAGTTATTTCTATCATTGAACAAACTATGGAAAGTTTCTTGTGGGGATCAAATGATGATAAAAATAAATACCACTGTATTGGTTGGAAGGATTTATGTAGAACAATCGAGGAGGGTGGTGTAGGGTTTAAAGAATTAAAGGATATAGTTGAAGGATTTAGTCTTATATTATGGTGGACGTTCAAGAAGCAAGAATCTCTTTGGACCCATTTTATGCTTAAAAAATACTATAGGATTAATCATCCTATGGTAGCAAAGGCATCTAGAGGATATCATATTTAGAGAAGAATGTTTTTGAATAGAGAGTTAGCAGATAACAATAGTAAATGGATCATTGGGAAGGGGAATCTAAATGTTAAATGGGACAACTATACAGGTAGTGATTATTTTGATTCCACAGGTAAATCAAAGTCCCTTAAAGTTTCTGAGCTGCTGGACAGTAAAGGAGATTGGGATCATAATAAAGTTAATAGTTTGATGCCTCATAATTCTTTGTCTACTTGCTCTAAAGTGGAGGTCATGGGAAATAATCACAGTGATAAATTGATATGTGTGCCTTCATATGATGGTTCTTTTATGCTCTGCTAAACATGGAATATTGTTAGGCAGTTTAAAAGTCACCCATGGACTAATAATTTCATTTGGAACAAGATGATTCTCACTAAAATTTCTTTTTTCCTTATAAGGTTTTTGCGAGACTATTTACTAGTAAATGAAGTTATAATGAGAATTGGAGTCAGATGCCCTTCGAAATGTGGTTGTTTCTTAACCCCAAACATTGAATCTGCAGAACACCTGTTTAGCCGGAGTGATTTTGCTATTTTAATTTGGCTGAACTTTTGAGGATCTGTGTGGGATTAAGAGTTTAAATTGCTCAATCAGAGGTAGATTAATCATTTGGTGGTCCAGTTCTAACAACTCTATATGGGGCAATCTAGTGAAAGTTGTTCCAGTTTTTATCTATTGGGGGTTGTGGAAGGCTAGGAACAAATGGAAGTTTGAAAACTCAAGAATGAAGGAAGATAGATCATTTTTTGGATATCCATTCTCTTATTCACCTCCATCTAAATATAAACCTTTATATGATTCTAAATACTAGGCTGCATCAACAATCTCAGCAAAAGTCTTTCAAAATTGTTCAGTGTAGACCTCCTGAAGATAAATGGTTCAAGATAAATGTAAATGGAAGTTGTAAAGGTAATTCAGGCCCTATGGGAGGAGGAGGAGGTATTTTAAGAAAATTTAAAGGGAAGTTTATCAAATCCTTTACTTGCAGCTTTGGTTTTGGTTCTAATGTGATTGCAAAAGCTTTATCAATTCTCAAAGCCATTGAATTATGCGGTTCTATATTGAATGAAGGTATAATTATTGAGTCATATTCCTTAACTATTATTAAAGTGCTAAATGGTCAAATGAAGTGTCCATAGAGTATAATGTCTTATATTTCTAAGATTCAAAACAAGTCTCATAATTCCAAGGTGAATTTATGCCATATTCTTAGACATGGAAATAAATGTGCTGATTTCCTAGCTAATCATGGAGTTTCTTCTCAAATCAATCACATATCTAATTCTTTAGATGCCTTCCCTAAAGAACCGAAATTTCTTCTTATTTTAGATGCTTGGGGATTCCCCAATTTCAAAGTTTCCAAATAATTCTTTATTTATTCTTTGTAAAGGTGACTACTTATAAAGTCATCATTCATTCTTGTAAGTTAATTTTTTGTTCTATCCATATATCAATAAATTAGTGGGGCATGTCCCTATTAATAAAAAAATACTTTAACTCACATTTTGATATACTTCATGTGCATAATGTTTTAAATATTTTAGTCCTATATAACGATTGAGAATATGACCAAAATTTATAAACAGTTAGAATTAGGCTTGAAAATATTTTGTTAAAGGGAAAAAATGCAAAATAGTCACCAAATGGTCTCGCAAGAGGC
Source organism: Sambucus nigra (assembly GCA_949130495.1). Taxonomy (NCBI): domain Eukaryota; kingdom Viridiplantae; phylum Streptophyta; class Magnoliopsida; order Dipsacales; family Adoxaceae; genus Sambucus; species Sambucus nigra. Next base: position 621,629,100 of record OX422210.1, on the reverse strand, counting down.
ACGAACACCTCACACAAGACCAATGTATCTCGTAGCAACTGATCGCATAGTCACAAGACTCCTAATTTGAGAATATGATCAAAATTTGTAAATGGTTAGACTTAGGATTGGAAATATGTTGCTAAAGGGATAAAATGAAAAACAGAAACCTAATGGCTCTGCAAGAGGAACGAACACCTCACACGAAATTACTATAAGTCATAGCAATTGACCGCATAGTCACGAAACTCCAGATTTGAGAATATGACCAAAATTTATAAATAGTTACACTTAGGCTTGAAAATATGCCGTTAAAGGGAAAAAATACAAAATATCCACCAAACGGTCCCACAAGAGGCACGAACATCTTGCATGGGACAATGTAACTTGTAGGAACAGACTATGTAGTCTCGGGACTCCCGAATTGAGAATATGACCAAAATTTGCAGATAATTTGACTTAGGCTTAAAAACATGTTGTTAAATGGAAAAAATGCAAAACAGCTACCAAACGGCTTCTCAATAGGCATGAACACCTCCCACGTGACCAATGTAACTCATAAAAACTGACCTCGTAGTCACGGGACTCCCAATTTGAGAATTTGACCAGAAGTTGCAAATAGTTAGAATTAGGCTTAAAAACGTGCCGTTAAAGGGCAAAAATGAAAAACAGCCACCAAATTGCCCCGCATGAGGCACCGATACCTCGCACGAGACCATTGTAACTCATAGCAATAAATTGCATAAATAGTTAGACTTAGGCTTAAGAACATGTCGTTAAAGGGCGAAAATGCAAAATAGACACCAAAAAGCCCGTAAGGGGCATGAAAACCTCGCACGGGTCTAATGTAACTCGTAGCAAAATGATCGCAACACTAATCCATGCTTTTTATTACCATACATTCATTCACACACACACACACACACACACACACACACACACACACACACACACACACACACACATATATATATATATATATATAAATCTAAAAAAGGGGGCGTATACCACAATTCCCAATTTAGAGTGTGCTCACAATTCTCTACACTTTTAACACATTTGACATATATTTTCATAAATCAAAAGAGACACCCTAGAGTTGAATTATGGGTTAGACCCCAACCTTATTCATCTTACGAACTACGTGGACTTTGATGTTATTTTTTGCTACGTAGGCACTCCAAAGTTATTTTTGGGATTCAAGTACTTTCTTACTTACCAATAGGAACATTTTGAAGTTTTATTTGCAGAACTAGTTGAAGAAGGAACATTTGAACCATTTGGAACATATTCACGCAAGAATTCATTGTATTTTATTTGTGTTGTACATATTCACGTAAGCATGTATTTTATTTTATTACATATACACGCAACCATGCGTTTAGTTACCTTGTGTCGTATTATTATATTTTGATATATGGATGGCGTATTAGCTAAATATTTATTTCTGTAAATGTAAATAGGCTTGAAAAATGTATAGGTTTTTTAGGATGTAGAAAAATAATTTTTTTTTATATTTTTTAATTTAGTCACGGTCCAAAACCATGACCAAATATTTTTTTTTAATTTAATCACATTAGTGATCACGGTCCAAAGTTTTAACAAATCTGTGACTAATATTATTATATTGGTTACGGTTTTGGATCGTGACCAAATATTTTATTTTTAAAACTCTAACCTTACTGGTCACAATTTTGGATTGTGACCCACAGTGACAAGTTGGTCACGGGTTAAAATCGTGACCCACATTGGCTCGTGATCAACCCTATGGGTCACAGTTTTAGACCGGGACCCGTGGTTTTGTCACCCTGAAATGGTCACGATCCAAAATTGTGACCCATAGGGTTGGTCATGGGCCAAAACCATGGCCATTGGCGCATTTGGGTGTAGTGTTTAGTCGAGTTAATTGACGGGTAATCAATATGGTTTAATTAGTTTGGATTAATAACTGGAATTTAAAATGAGAATTTAAGATAATTTATGGATGACTTATAAATTAAATTAACTTGGTGGAAATTATTTGATATTTCGGATTGGTACGTTTGGACGTAACTCTAGGGGTGTACGGAGGCCCAAAATGATGTTTTTAATGTTGAAAATTAGATATCGGGGGTAGTAAACCTTCGATAAGTTTTAAGAGCATTCAATTAGTATTTTGGGCTTATTTCGAGGGTCAAAATATGGCCAATAGTAAACCTGCAAGATTATGGTCTTTAACAGGTTGATTACACTCATTAAACACCATAACTAATCATAATTAAATGTGTGGTTTCAAAAGGAAGGATTTAGGAGAAGAGGAAGGACATTCAAGATGAACTAATCAAGAATTAAGATTCAAGTTTATTTAAAAAAAGAAATACTATCCTGCTTATCATGTTAATATGTAATCGATTTATGGATTTTATTGTTGTGTATGAAATAATGAATTATAAGCAGGTTATTAGGATTTAAAATCTAATTTTGATTATATAATTCCTAGCAGATTTGTTACGGCCTGGGAGTGTGACGAATTCAGTCATAGTGTGGGGCCATACAAATTTTGTCACAACTTGGGGGTGTGATTAATTCAAACACATCATGGGGCCATTATAAATTTCGTCACATCTTAGAGCCTTTACTGATTCAATCACGATCTGGATCCATTACTAATTCAAAAACCTAATCTTGTCACCATTGATTCTATCATGCTTATGAGCATAACTAAATGTCCAGTTTGGTATAGTGTTATAACCCATTTATTGTGATTTGAATTTAGGGTCAATTAATGTATAGTCCCTAACATAAATACATATTTTGTAAAAAAGACACTTATTTTTAGTTTAACCCATTTAGTCCCTTAAACACACATTTACCGAATATTCTCTTATTTTTAAAGGTCCGTTCTAGTGGCCCCCCATCAGAGTTTTGGTGATCCCCATCGGAGCTCCTACGGCCCCTCGTTAGAGCTCCGATGATCCTTGATGGAGCTCTAATGGGGTTTGTCGGAGCTCCGGTGATGATCGTCGAAGCTCCGATGATGGCTGCTAGAGCTTCGATAATGAGGTGGGGGAGGGGAGGGAAGTGGGTAAATGGGTTTGCGTGTGTCCTTGTTTGAGTGGTTTCATGTTGTGAGGGACTTTTTGGATTAAAATAACAGGCGTGGACTAAAAGTTTATTAAAAAAATGTTCGAGATACTATTCATCGGTTGGCCTTTGAATTTATTGATAAATTAAACCCACGTTTATGTTCAAATGTATGTTTAACTTATAATCATATGATTTATTGGTAAGAATACCCTTGATTAATACATTATGAATCATTATGTATTATAATTATGATTTGTATTGTAGTTTAAACAATCGATTTTTGTCAAATCACATGTTTAAAGAAATATTAATTATAATCGCATAGTAATTGGGATGAATTATATGAAGAAGATGAACTACTGCTTGTATGTTCAAATATTTATATTGAACCCTTAAATGATTAAAAATCATGTTTAAACATATAGAAAACTTGTTATATATGTTAATATGTGATTTTAATGTATAAAAGATCGATTTAGTTGTTGTAGAAATCCTTAGGCCGAGTTGTAGAAACCCTGACCCGTTCATATTTCTTGTTGTGCATGCATTTTGTATTCGCTCAGGTGCTCTGCCGCAAGGACGCCTGTTCTAACTTTCCTACTTCGGTGTTTCTGGGAGTCGTGATGCTTTGCGGGTATTACAGGACGTATTGCAATAGACACCGTCATTCTTGTACTCTAGTTATTGACCTCCCCAAGGTCAAACTAGTGTTAGCTCCACCTCTACAGAACATCAGGAGTAATGTCAAGCTGTGACCACTCTTCGTAGTGGGAGAGTTATTGATTTATCACCTTCTCCACATGACATAACCAAAGACAAGGAGATTTCGCCCGGCACGAAAAAGGCCGGAGATGTCCCATTGAAAAAGAGTGATAAAGAAGACACTAGTGAGCCGAGGTAGTACTGAAACCAACCTCCGCGACAACGTTTCCTCAAAGACTAGTTCCTTCCCACAAAGGAAACCCCCTGATGAAGTGCTAGACGTGCTAAAGCAAGTAAATTTAAATTTACCTTTCCTCGATGCCATTAAGCAAATTTCAGCTTATGCAAAAGTCATCAAGGACTTGTTAATATCCTCCCTTACGCCACCTATAGGCAACTTGATCTGGGCAACCTCAATCCCACAAAGATCACTCTCTAATTGGCAGATCGAACCTCAAAGATCCCAAGAGGTATAGTTGAGGACGTGATCGTCCAAGTTGACACTTTCTACTTCCTTGTAAATTTTGTCATTTGGGACAAAGAGCCCTCCTTCGCCTCGAGCAATCATGTTCCCATCATTATCGGCCGCCCATTCTTAGCCACGGCTAACGCAATAATCAATACTCGCAGTGGGCAGATGCAACTCACCTTTGGGAATATGACCTTAGAGACTAACATCTTCCATATAGCCCAACATACAGGGGAAGAAGATGATCTTCACGCGATGAGCTTAATCGACGAGATCGTAGAGGAGTACTTTGAGGAAAACTATTATGGAGATGCCCAAGGGACTTACTTAGTGTCGATCCACGAGAGTGAGGGGTGTATACTGAATTCGAAAAGGAAGTTGGGGAGTTGAGAGATTTACTTGATGAGCAAGCATTAGACGAGGACCGAGAGATGTAAGTTAGGTTTCTCGATTCGAGGAGTTGCCGCCGAGGGAGGCACGCATGGTCCCCTCCAGCGACAAATTTCCAACCCTCGAATTGAAGAAACTACCCTCCCATATAAGATATGCATATCTAGGAAAGGACGAAACATTTCCTGTTGTTGTCTCCTCTATCCTAGACGAAGAGAATGAGGGTAAGCTATTAGAGATTCTGAGGAAGCACCAAAGTGCTTTTGGTTAGTGTATTACTAATTGGAAGGGGATAAGTCCTTTGATTTGCACCCACAAGATTCACCTCGAGGATGATGTAAAGCCCTCGAGAGAAATGCAAAGAAGGCTAAACCCCAATATGAAAGAAGTGGTGAGAACCGAAATCATTAAGTTATTGGATGTCGGGATTATATACTTAATCTTGAATAGCAAGTGGGTGAGACCTATTCAAGTTATCCCGAAGAAGTCGGGCATGACAGTGATTGAAAATTATAAGGGAGAGCTAGTTCCCCAAAGTACCACCACCAGGTGGTGCGTTTTCATTGATTACTGAAACTCAATGCAGGAACTAGGAAAAACCGCTTCCCCTTACCATTTATTGATCAGATGCTTGAGAGAGTATCGGGCCACCCTTAATACTTCTTCATTGATGGTTACTCTGGATATAACCAAATTAAGGTAGATATACTTGACCAGGAAAAAATAACCTTCACTTGCCCCTTTGGTACATTTGCCTACAAACATTTGCCATTCGGTTTGTATAATGCACCCGCGAACTTTCAAAGGTGCATGTTGAGTCTATTTAGCGACATGATTGAGAGAGGACTTGAAGTGTTTATGGACAACTTTAGCATTTTTGGCACCTCTTTCGATCTTTGTCTGGAAAATCTGGAACAAGTACTTACTCGATCTGTGGAAAAGAACTTAGTGCTAAATTGGGAGAAATGCCATTTTATGGTCACTGAGGGAATAGTTCCTGGCCACATAGTTTCATCCAAAGGGATTGAAGTTTATAGAGATAAGATAGATGCCATAGCCGATCTACCCACACCAAAATTGCTCAAAGACGTGCGCTCCTTCTTGGGCCACGTGGGGTTTTATCGAAGGTTCATTAAGAACTTTAGCGCCATCACTAGGCCCTTAAGCAACCTCCTTATGAAGGATACCCCATTCGAGTGGAATGAAGCATACCAAAGTGCTTTTGAAAAATTGTAAAGCATGCTTGTTTTAGCTCCCATCATGTAAGCGTCAGATTGGTCCTTACCATCCGAGATCATGTGTGATGCAAATGATTTTGCAATAGGGGCTGTTTTGGGTCAACGGAAGGATAAAAAGGCTTATGTCATATACTACGCTAACCGGACTCTCATCGGACCACAACTCAATTACTCCACTACGTAGAAGGAATTACTAGCCATAGTATTTGCTCTAAATAAATTTTGATCCTATCTCATTGGGTCACCCATCATTTGTTTCACCGACCACGTGGCTTTAAAATACCTCCTTGCAAAGAAAGAATCACTTGTGACCCAACAACTTGACGCGACTATGAATGTGTATCTAAAGTGCGTTCTCTCTAGGCTCAAGTGCAAGTCTATCGCGCTAGTAATAACCCCATAAGTCGGGATCATCTCCACAGGTAAATAGAATGAGAGAATCATGACGATGGAAGGACAGACGGTCAGCCTACATTCAACTCTAAGAAAAATGAAAAGATGATTTGTTTGCAATTAATCCTACTCAGTAAAAGGAAACTTTATTAAGACTATGGAACTAATGAATTAAGTAAGGATTAATAACTAAAAATGAAGTAATAAGTATGAAGAAAAAAACAGGTCGGGAATACAATCCCTTAACCCTAGTGTATTGCTAGTATAAAACTAATCATAAATTTAAGTGATTAATCAGACCCAATCTTTAGTACTCCCAAGCATTACATATATGAGGTTCAAGCCCACAGCATACATAATTAGAGGACGAGTAAAGCGATAACACGATAGCTACACTCCAATTGCATTCTAAAGCATCCCGTTTACCCTGAAGCAAACGAGATCCAAAGATCTACAATGGTTGTGTTCGCTATGCAATACGATCTAATAAATTCTTAATTTTAGAGGATTAATTTTATGCATATGCAACGCTCAAATCGGGTTGAGTTCATGCATCCCAACCCTAAAAAATCTAGCTGGACATACTGAACCTAACTATGCATAAATTAACTACGTTGCATGTGAAAGAAATCATGATGAAAGTATACTTAAACATGCAAGAACAATAATAGAGAGAATAAAAATTGAATTAAAACTTGTAATCAAACCCGGAAATAATTGATCTTGAAGCACCAAATCAAAGCTATGTTCCTAGGGTAATCTCCTACTTTTATCTCTATCAAAAACTATTCAAAACTGTGTTTTCTAAGTCAATACAAAGACACAAATATGTTTTAGAAGAGTTTGTAACATCATAGGACTCCTTGGTCCAATCAACATTTAAGGAGAATTTTGTGCATCAAGCACCTCGAACGGGTTCGCATGCCCCCGAAATCGGTTCACATTGTGGTTTGGGAAATCTTGTTGGGTTGGCCCTTCTTTCCTTTATTTCCAACAATTAGAAAATTTTCATGCTTTCTTTTTTTCTTTCTAGGATTTTTCTTCAACTTCAAGGGATCATAACTCTTTCACCGTAGCTTGGATTTGGGTGTCATTTTTTCCAGTGTTATCGTTGTTCCGAGATCTTTAACTTTCCAGTTGGGTCCTCTTCCGAGATGAGGCTACAAAATTACCAAATTTCCCCTTGAACTTGCCTTCCTAGTCTTTCTTTCATTGTTTCGATTTCTCTTTCGCACCGTTTGCATAATTTACCTGTAAAACACATAAGAGAATTACAAAACACGAAATACTTGCCAACAAAGGTTAGTATCATAATTACGAGTTAAATCCATATCAATAAAATGAACAGCTAATCAGAAATGAACAAATCGAATTAAAAGTGCGAGAAAATAAAACGAACAAATAAAACAGAAATGCAGGATTTTTTTTATAGAAACTGAGAGCCTGTGTTACACGGGTGATGGGAGAATTACACAATCAACATTTTTAAACAGCTAATCACGTCTTATAAGTCCCTTACCCACACACACGTGATTTATACAAAAATCGTACACACTTTGAGACTTAATTCATTTTCACACACATTAGTGTAAAGGCATTCTTAAACATTATTATTCCATAAAAATGTTCCACTTTAAGTAAATTACCAATTTACCATTTGTTTACCCAAACTTGCAATTTAGTTCCTTAACAAGTGTTATTTTTCAAAATGGTTATTAAGTTTTCAACTTAACATGTAAAACATTTTGGCCATTTTAATACTTAATTAATATCACATTTTTGCCCAATTTTCACACTTGTATTTAACACCTTTAATACATAAAATAACATCCTTTACATTTTAAGCTCCCAAATTTTCACTTGTATTTATGTTCCTAGGGTAATCTCTTACTTTTCTCTCTATCAGAAACTATTCAAAACTGTGTTTTCTAAGTCAATACAAAGACACAAATACATTTTAGAAGAGTTTGTAACATCATAGGACTCTTTGGACCAATCAGCATTTAAAGAGAATTTTGCGCATTAGGCACCTCGAATCGATTCGCAGGCCCCCCGAGCCGATTCACCCTCGAACCGATTCACACTGTGGTTCGGGAAATCTTGTTGGTTTGGCCCTTCTTTCCTTCATTTCCAACACTTAGAAAATTTCCATGCTTTCTTTTTTTCTTTCTAGGATTTTTCTTCAACTTCAAGGGATCATAACTCTTTCACCTTTTCTCGGGATTCGGGTGTCATTTTTTCCAGTGTTATCGTTGTTCCGAGATCTTTAACTTTCCAGTTAGCTCCTCCTCCGAGATCCGACTGCAGAATTACCAAATTACCCCTTGAACTTGCCTTCCTAGTCTTTCTTTCATTGTTTCGATTTCTCTTTCGCACCGTTTGCATAATTTACATGTAAAACACATAAGATAAACACAAAACATGACATACTTGCCAATGAAGGTTAATAGCATAATTACGAGTTAAATTCATATCAATTGCACCGCTCGGGTTCACAAAGGTACCGAAATTAAGGGGATAAGTATACAATATTTATGCCCGGTCAACTTATAAGAAGAGAAGAGACAATTTTTCAACTGTTAATGGAAAAACAGATGGTTAAGTACGTCTTTTGGCTTCCTCCGGGTAAAAGGTAAAGAAGTGGAATATAGTGGACATGTGTAAAATTTTAAACATGTCAATAAGGACTTAGATGCAACCGGAAATAAGCAAGAAGGGCCTAGAACCCATGGGTAAAAATCCCTAAATCACTGGTCAGTGCATATGGTTAGCCGTCGGTGTGACGCCCATGTAAGTATGCGGTAAAAGAAGATTCTGAGAAAAGATAAAAGGAATAAGGAACATGGAAAGAAATGGGTTGTGTGGTAAAACGTGTTAATACAACCTAACTTGAATGAATGAATGAAATATTCCGGTAAAAGGTGAAATTGACAAGGAAATGTGTAAATTTATTAATGTCCATAAGTTAACGCAAAAAGGGTAAAGTAAAGTGGGCAAACGGGTTATTAAGTAACCAAAGTGTTGAACCCATAATTTGCATAAGCATGTAGTGAAAGATTTTCAAATGATAAACAAGTATTTTCTAACACGGTGAATGCATGTGTTTAAATGGTACATTTCAATGAAGATACTAAAGTATGTTTTAACAAAATAAAAAGGGGGTGATTCCGATAAAGGAATGGGTCAAAATAAATCAAGTGTAATGGATTTAAGTGTGGGTCGGGTGTGTGTTAAGTAAAGTGAAAAATGCTTAAGTGTGGAAAAAAAGGAAGTTTTTGCAAGATCAAGGTCAATTAATCTGGATAAGCAAGATTTTCAAAAATAAACGATTAATACATTTGAATATGTATTTTTTTCAAAGGTATATATATATATATATATATATATATATATATATTCACGTGCATGTGATTTTAGCGTGTGAGTACTCTTTTCTGTCTCATTCATTTCTACATTGCTTTGTATTTTTCCACTAGGCATAGGCTCATATCCTCGCTTTGTTACGGTAGGTTGGGTGTGGGTTCGTATTTGAGGGCGTTATACAGGTAAGTATATCTTATTTATTTTACGTTAGTAGCTCAATTTACTTAGACTCGGGGTGCTTCCCATGGGTCCCACACGTAGTTTATCTTGAAACTGAAATCGCATGTTAAACAATGAAATGTTAATCGCAAATAAAACTGAACTAGCAACATTATGTAGGTTATTTCATTTCACTTCACACCTAATGTTCGGACCAGGCTGGGATGACTACGGGTAACTCATAAATCCGGATCGGGAGTTACAGATTTCTAAGAACAATATTAGACCAACTTATATGTTAAAATAAATCTTTATACTCACTTTCTTATATACAATATGTCACCCCCTTTAAAAATATAGTTTTTTTTTTTTGCTTTAGTATAATTTCCAAATATTTGTTAGGATCTCATCCCATTTATTTTAAAATTTGTAGTAAGTTTTATAACCATCCAACATCGTTCATAACCATTCTGTAACTGCCCATCTTCCATACCACATAGAATGACACTTGTCCTCTAGTCGTTACAACTGGACCAACAACTAAACAATAAAAAGATGGGAGTGGGTACAAATAAATCTTAAAAAATGGGATTTAAAAAATATTATTATTGTGCTTTATTTCCATCTTTTAAGATTTGTTAGGCCCTCATCCCATGTATTTTTAAAATTCTAGTAAGTCCCATAACCACCCAAAAATGTCCATAACTAATCCGTAACCCTTCTTTTTCCTTTGCGCAGAGAATAATACTTTTCCCATAATGGTTAAAATATGACCAACAACTAAAAAAAATATGGGAGTGGTTACTAATAAATCTTTAAAAATGGACTAAATGCTTAAGATCCCTAGTTATTTTGGGTTTACTTCCAGTTTTAATTTTTGTTAGTCATGCATTTTTTAAATTGTATCAAGTTCTGTAATCATCCAAAACTGGCTTTTAACCGTCTCTCTTATTTTTCACAAAGAATGACACTTGTCCCTTAATTGTCAAAACATGACCAACAACTGAAAATAAAAACATAAGAATGACTACAAATGAATCTTTAAAAGCTGGACTAAATATTTGGATCCAGTGAAGAAAAACATGATACATCGAGATAATTAAGCTTGTAGATATAAAAAAAATTACAAATAATAAGGATTAGAGATTTATTAAGAAAATCATGGTTAACAAAGATGTATAATTTTGATCCGTATACACCAATAGATCCGGTTCTTTGGACCCTTCACCTTCTGATAAAACCCAACAGCAATACCCAAATTACACAACATTAAAAAACCATGACAAACTAAAATATATCAACCACCAAGATATAAATATACTTCTTGGGCCGCATTAAGCCTCAGAGAGTCCAAACACGCAAAGACAATCAGCAAACACCTAAAATGCAATAAATATGTCACTTTTGACATCCACAAAATAAGTTGTTGAGAATTAATTTTCTAGAAACTAGAAGAAAAAATTCATTTAAAAACAAAAACAGATGAACAGTGACTTTGTTCGTAGGAGTGTTATTAATTATCAAGTATAAAATACTTAAACTTATGTATTTGATGATCCAAGTCATAGTCAAATCAAATTTATAGTAAGTACCTTGTATTTTTGCCTCCAGAAATTTCCTATTCATGTGAAAAGCCGATAAAAATAAAATCAAGTATACACTCCGTAATAAGAGCATCGAAAAGATGGGGAGAGAATATAAAATGAAACACAAAGAAATAGGAAAGTGTGTTTCATATCAGGTGTTTATGAATGTCATATGAAAATTACAATTTTATGATATGATGTAAGAACCATTAATTACTATTGGATAGTCACGAATGGAATAAAAACAACCAAATCCATGGTAGTGAGGTTAGCTTGGACATCAGTCCAAGTGGTTTCAATAAAAGTGAGAGAAAAAAAATGAAATGAGGAGAAGAAGAACCTACAACTGATGCGGGGAAGGCGAATGAATAAAGGAGTCCATTATGGGGCATGTGAACATACCCACTGTGAGGATAAATAGTACCATGAATGGGCGGATATGGACGGGGAGGAAATGAATTTGGTTGGATTGGGGCGGTTCAAATCAGGTTAAGATGAGGTTGGGGTCGGATATGGGCAGGTTTGGGAAGGATCGGTTCAGGTTGATCCACACTTTTTCTCCTTGGACAAGAGAAACCTATTGTAAACAATACGACACAATAGAGAAAAAAATATCAAAAATACATGAAATTATTAAACCTACGGGTTAAGAATAGTTTGAATTGGATCTCCCTTACATCTGAAGCTCCTTCACAATAATGGTAGATAAAGAAGATATGCGATTGATTTGTGGAGATTAGGTTTTCAGAGAATGTACCCTCATGACCCGCAACTGACCCGCAAAGAAACCGGTGTAGTGGTCAAGTAAACCCATTTCAACCAGTCATCAAATTAAGATGGAACCGGATAATTAATATTAGGTGGATAATGGGCGGTTCCTTTATGGGAAACCATATTGTCGGGTTGAGTGGAGGGTATCATGTGTACTTTCTCAACACAAATACGGACGCGACATATATGATATACGTGTCCCATATGTTTCCCACTACAGAAACATTTAAAATGACATAAATTTTAAATGTGCATCCATGTCCTGTCCTTAATTGTGTTGAGCGCGGACACGTGGTACCCTCCACACACTATTTCTCCACTGTGAGAGAGGATGGAGAATATAATTTAGGAAACCTTTGGGTTTTATAATTTTACTGAAAGGATGGAGTTATTTGATGAAGAGTATTAAATTTGGACACGTGTCAAGATCTGATTCAAGGATCCAATTTTAAATACATCTATAAGTAGATATATATAATTTGGATTGTATATACTTGTTACATTTAGTGCTAGAAAATATGCATGCGAATATGTATGGGAACACACTAATATATTGAGGTGGATCCTGAGAGCACTCGATAATTTATAACCTGTAGGTGGTAATTTCCTACAGATGAAAGTATCCAATGCATACAAGCCAAATAAGAAAAAATATTAAAGAAAGTAATGAAATCGAACACAACATAAGGTGTACGTGGTTTAGCAACGTCCCTGGGGTTTAGGTTTTGATCTTTATTACTTTAAAGAACTGGTCAGTAGAGTTGTATTTCTTTATGATACAATATCATATGCCCCCCTCATAGGGTAACGAGTTTACAATTATAGGGGATCTTAGGAGAGTCCTAAACTCCCTCAATAGTTATCCCTAAGAGTTTGGATCTATTTTTGTATCAACTTCAGCCGCTCTAAGTGGTGAACACATGGGAGTCTTATGTGACCTGGACTCTTCCTGAACTTTGGGCATAAATAACCTCACCTCTCGTGTCGAGCATGTGTTTTCATAATTATGGACCCCACAATATCCCCTAAAGCTCAGGGTTACTTTGAGGTCACTCGGTTTTGTTGTATCTAGGTCGGTTGTTGATTTTTAAAAAGTCTTCTCACAAAGGGAATAACAGTGTTCCTTCCTCGAAAGTTGATTTTTGCCTGGACTCCTCGCTGGTTAGTCGGAGGGAAAATTAGTAAATGTCCCCAATACTGGAAAGTTTATGTTCGTTAAGTGCCTAGAACATTGGTAAATAGATCCCTTTTTCTTAGTGGTGAATTGTCTATTCAATAGTCGTCACAAGTGCGTGTGATCATTACACTTTTGAGGAACCGCGAGGTCATTTTCACCATAAGACAACGATTTCCACTCTTTCCTTACTTTCTTGTTCATTACAAAAACTTGCGAACTTTTAAAGAAGAGCTTTTCAGTATCGTCACTTTATGTGTAAGAACTCTCATAACACTCACTTCATTGCGATCTCTTTTCTTCACTTATTCACTTTCTCTTTTTGATTATTTACCCGAGGAGTTGTATTTAACGATAATGTACGTAATTAAGGAAGATATCATTAAAAAAATCAAACTTTACTTCCAAATCCCACAGTGGGTAAAGGTAGAATTAGTCGGGGATCCCTGTGACCTTTGTGCCCTCCCTTAGGGCCATTAATTTCCATATATTTTTATTATTGAATGTGGGGTCACTTTTCCCCCAAGTCATTTGATGTGGTTCCAGTGCACGTCGCTCCAAATACATGGAGTATCGTTAATGGGGTTCACCACATTAACAAGTTGTATAGGACCCATATTAGCATCATTAAAATTATGAATTGTAACATATGGGAAATAAATAATGAAAATATATATTACATAAAGACCAGGGTGTCCAATCGGGATCTGGTCATGAGTCTCCTTGATTCCAATATAAATTACTAGGATAATGGACTGGTTGTGAAGGATTGACAACATTCTCCATTTCCTAAGGTTGTCATATGAACGGCCAAGATGACCCCGGGAAGGGCGCGACATAGGTTATAAAGTAACTAAATTTTACTTTGCAAAATTTTCTTGATTTGGGTTGGTGTTGAGTGATTTTCCTTGTTCTTTGTAGAGATATCCAAGACATAGATACCTCAGGAATGTGACGTCAATTTTACTAATCTTCGAGCGGTTTGGATTATTCAATAGAGGGTTGGAACTGTTGATCACCCCAGGTTGGCATCATTCTTTCTCGACTATAAGATTTCTATCATCTCTTTTATTGCAAGGGTAGTAGAATAAACGTCGATCATCCCTATCTCTTTGGAAGACCCAGAGGCTTCCACCTCCCAGAATTCAGAAAAGGAGGGTTCAAACGAGGAAGGAACTTTACCTTTCTTCGAACTGGTAGACATTTCATTAGTTCCTTTTACTGAATTTTCTCCCAATGCCATGTCCAAGAGGAAGGTTATGAACCTGATCACTGCAAATGTTAGTACCAAGTCTCCTCCCCCTACTCATCTGTAGGGAAAAGAGAAATATCTTGCTCGTCGGTGAGCAAGAAAAGAAAATTAATGTTAGGGTTTCTACTAACCCCATTGGCATCGATGATTCCCCCTCCAAGGATAATGATTCCCCTTCAAATAGGCAAAAGAGGGATCACATCCCTCCTCCCCCACTAGACGTTGTGGGGAAAAAGGATGCTGATAAGGGGGAAATAGTTGACCAATCTATAGTTGCTCGCCCCGAGTTAGCTCGAGACTTGATTCGGTCTAGGGTTTTTCTTACTTATTGGGAGGTCGTTTCTGCCTAACCTCATTCTCGATTGTTGGGACGTGCCAACCAAATTCTCTCCCTTATAAGTTTGTTGTTTACTTATATTCTTTATTTAGCATTTCCTATTACTCGTGTTTTGCTTATCTTTGTTCGCCCATTGTCTGGAAGTTTTTTATCAATTATTATCAGTGGTTGGAAAGAAATAACACGTTGAAGAAATCCTTCGCTGATATGGATGTGGCTATTGAGGAGTTGGTCAAGTCTATGAAGTCTTCTCGAAAGCTTAATACTACCCCGAAAATCGAGAAACTGAAGCTCAGTGAAAATGTCAAGAGCTTCGAGGATGAGAAGATCAAGCTTCAGAAGAAGATTGACAACTCTGCCAAGCTGGTGGTTGTTATTATTGAGCAGGCCAAGAATGAGGATGATAAAAGGTTGAGGTCAACCTTTCCAGGACACAGACTCAAAAGTCCAAGGCCAAAGATAAGGATACCTTAGATGGTGTATCAAAGGCCAAGGAAGAGGCCTTCATTCATGGTTGGACAAGGCATTTTCAAATGCCAAAATCAAGATTGCATACCTTATAAGGTATTCTTTAGGAATGGTAGGGATGAATCTCTTATCAAGGTTGGTATTACTAGGGATTCTAACCTATTCAAAGAGCATAATATGGGTTTCCATGTTTAGATTGAGGAGAAGGTTGAGGACGATGATGAAATGGTAGTAGAGCAAAAAAACCACTACTGATGATCTTATTCAGGTTTAGGTTGAACAAGAGGCCATGATTAGGGCCGACCAGCTAGAGGCAATAGTAATTTCCTAAGTTGCTGAGAAGGAGAAGGCCGGTGAGAATGCTCCTTAAAATAATTAGGAAGCAATGTATTTTCCTACAATGAACGATATAGGGGGCTTCCCCTAGTTTTTATCCATTAATAAAATTATGAATTGGATTAAACTGTTGTTATCTTTCATGGTTTATTTTTTCTTACGTATTCTCTTTTGTTTACCAAGTTAAATTGCTCGACCATTTGTTTATGCAATTTAACGCAAGACTTACAACGCTCATCGTTGCTCATCACTATTTTTAAGAAAGATATGAAAGACTTTTTGCCATTGGTCATGATGACGATGACGATGATGATGATAATCTTGACCAGCACCTGGGTCTTGATGTGTCTGTCCGAGAAAAAGGAGGCCTACTTGGATATTCATCGTCACTTTCATCAGGATATGGTGGATAACACTACCCTTCAAGACATGATTCATATTTCTTAAAGCAATCATAAGGATTCCTTAGTCAACATGAGGTCTGACTTTGAGAAAAAGGTTGTCGAGCTTTGCAGAAGAAGAGGTTTTAACAAGAAGTTTGTCGACATCGAGTCTACCCATGCAAGGAAGAGTTTCTCTTTGTGGGTTGATCTTATAGGTGCGAGAAACGTTGTTTCCCTTCTAAAAAAAAAGAACAACCATCTAAGAGTTGAGCTCACGAGGTTTGTTGAATCCCGACTAAGCGAACAAGATGGATAAGGAGCCTCATCTCGAAGAATAGAATTCTCAACTAAGAGAGGAGCTAAATAAGGGGAAAAAGTCTTTAACTGACAAGGATAAGACCACTAGGGGTTTATTTTCCTCCCAAAATCAAAAGGGTAATCGTATGATTGAAGATCTAGAGAAGACCAACAAGTCCTTACACCATAAAGTGATGACCATCAAGATAATGTCCGAGAAGTTTGATCGCCTCATGTTCAAATTTTAAAAGGTAACATTGCCAAGTATGGATAGATGAGTACGATGAGGCTATTTTCAGTATGGATGCTACCTTGAACGATTCTCTAAATTTTGCCTAAAATAATGGATAGCTTAATGCATTAGAAGTTGTGAGGGTGCCCAAGAACTCCCAACTGCGGTATTGGTAAGATACCGATTGCCCCAATTACTATGATACTCTTTACAAGCTAGATACTTCATGGATCTCGACGAATACCATTTTGATTAGTCTGGTTAGGAAATACCTTGGTGATCACGACATGGATGGCAATTATAAACTTTACTGACCTTCAAATCTAGTTAAGAAAGTGACTCCCGGAGGCCCATCGAGAATCACAAATTTATCTGAGACTGTTAATCCTTATGTGCTAGATATTCCACATGATAGTGTTCAGATTTCAGTGGATGGGTCATTCCGATCACACAATATATTTTGTTGTATTTACCATTTTGCTGTAAAGTATATCCTTTTTCAATTTCCTTCTAACAACTTAAAGTATTAATGGAAATTTTTGCACTTTTCCTCCCTTTCTGTTGTGTGGTATTTGATCTTACCTTTTAGGTGATTTCATCACATCAAACCTTAGGTCTGGAACCAAAAAAATAAGAATTAACCTATTTTTGGGTCCTTCCCCAACAATAATTTTTATATCCTAGTAAGTGTGCGCCAAGGGTTTCTCGGTAGTCCCTCATAAATTGTGAGCCATTGTTCATGTTTTTTTTCTCATCAAAACATTTTGAGTTTAGTTGACCATTGGTCGATGAACTAGTTAGGCTATATGCAGTTATTCAAAGATGGTATGTGGTTGACCAGCTTATCAGTCTTAAAGGTAGAAATTCGAAAGAACATAATCATCACATTAATGGGTAATTTGCCGAAGGAAAACCCGTTCAAATAATTGCTCTTATTTATTAAGTACTCATTTGTCGATGACTTGGAACAATGCATAAAGATGAATTCTTACTTATGTAAATATGTGCGAAAAATATAAAAGAAAGTTTGAAAAATAATTCAAAGTTGAAATGAACAAAAAAACTTAGACTCAAAAGTAAAACTTCTTCAAATTGGTTGCATTCTATGCTTGGATAACCTCTCTACCCTCTATTATTTCTAAGTGGTAGGATCCCGTTAGGTCATTTGTAATGACTCTGAATGGAACTTTCAAGTTGGGCCCGAGTTTTCCATTTGAGGGCTTCCTAGCACTACCCAGAATCTTTCTTAGAACATAGTCTCTAATCTTAAAATCTCCTTTCCTTGACCCCCTATTGTACTGCATAACCAACTTTTATTGGTAGGAGGCAAGATTCAAAATAGTCAAAGTCATCTTTTCATTCACTAAGTCCAGATCGAATCTTATTACTTCGTTATTGAGGTCTTGGTTAACCAAGGAGGACTTTATTGTCAGTAGACCAGATTCCTGTGGGGTGACTGCCTCCATTTGATAAGTTAGGGCGGAGAACGTGGATGAGTTGTTCAACCCATGCGCCCTTTATTTTTTTTCTAATTTCTTCCTTATTCCATAGAGGGTTATCTTGTTAGAGGCTTCTTCTTTTCAGTTACTCTGAGGATAGGCCATTGAACTGTAGTAATGCCTAATGTTGTGCTCGTCGCATAAGCTTTACAATACACTGCTTTTAAATTGAGTTTCATTATTTATAATGATTATCCAAGGAATGCCAAACCGAGTTATGATGTTATTTTATAGGTACTTGGTCATGTCAACATCTCAAATGTTTCCCAAGGTCTCTCCTTTAATCCATTTAGAGAAGTAGTCTGTATCGACCAATAGATACTTATTGCTTCTAGAGGCTAGGGGCAATGGGCCAATAATGTCAAGCCGACTTGTGAGGTACTAGAGGTCGTTGGTGGGATAATACACTATACACGATAAGAGTTAAAAATATTTACACTTTTAGACGTAAGCAATCGCATATTGTTGCATATTTAGCCACCAATACTCGTCTTTTATGGTCCTAAATGCCAATGAATTGCCCCCAACATGGATTCTATATATTCCCTCGTTCAACTCATAGAGAGGCATGTCAACATCATTTTGATGTACGCATTGGAGGTAAGGCCCTAAAAAAGAGCACCAATAAAGCTTATGTTTTGCTGATAAGTGGAAGCGAGCAGATTTCACTTGAATCTTGCGTTCCTTTTTCTAATCGTATATCAATACATCCTCCTTTAGGTAACACACTATCGAATCCATCCATCTTGAGGACCTATTAAGGTCCATAACCTGCTTGATAGAATTTATATTATTGATGTTGGGATGATCAAGGTAATCTACTTGGATCGTTCGATTTATATCTCCCGTGATAATTAAATGAAGTATGGAAAGCACGTGTGCATGATTATTGTACCCCCTTGTGAACTTCTACACTTGTGCATAGTATAACTGGGGGACCAAGTGTCGAGTTTCTTAATGGTATGCAGCCATGCGTTTGTCTCTAGAGTTGTAGTTTCTAAATATCTGGTTTGATACCAACCTTAAGTCCCTAAAGACTTCGAAATGACGTGCACCTAAGGAGAGTGCCTTCTTCCATTCATCGATTGACACCTCATATTCTGCCTCATTGTTGGAAGCTTTAAATCCCAATCAAATTGTCTACTCCAAAATAGTTTCCTCCAAGGATACCAGCACAATCCCAACTCCTTACCTCTTGGAATTTGAGGCTCCATCAATATAAAGAGTACATCTTTCCCTATATTCCATCTATTGTTGGATAAACTAATTATTTTTAATGTTAGTCTCCACTGGTTCTTGGCCACTAGAAAATTCAGTGATGGAGTTTACTAAAATTTGCTATTTAATTGAGGTCCTAAGCTGGAACTAGAAATAAAACCTTCCGAGTTCCACCTACCATTCGAACATCCGTCCAAATAGATCGATCTTTATGAGCATCGTCTTCAGAGGGAAGGAAGTTAGAACAATAATATTGTGTGCCTCAAAGTAGTATTTCAATTTTTGGAGATAATCACCAGGGCGTATGCAAGTTTTTCCAACGGGAGATACCTCTTCTTAAAGTTGAGTAAGGTTTTGCTCACATAGTAAATGGGATCCTGACTCTCATTCTTTTTTTAAATTAGAGTTGAGCAAACTACATTATTGGATATTGCCAGTTATAAGTGCAAAGGTCCCTCATCATTCGAAATAATCAACATTATTGGTCGACTTAAATAGTTGTTCACTTCTTCAAGTGCCTTGGTGAATTATTCATTACTTATTTCCTTCATTTCCTTACTAAGTTCTTGGAACAAAGGTTTACACTTCTCCCAAGATCTTGATATGAAGCGATTGAGAGCGGAGAGCATGTCAGTTAACTTTTGCACCTTGTGCACAATATTAGGGGTTGTACCTTCCTAATGGATTCAATTTGGTCGGGATCTGCCTCGATACCTCTTTGACTGACTAAGTAACCAAGGAACTTTCCCAATGTACCCAAAAGAGCACTTGTCCTCATTTAGTTTTATCCTATAATTGCGAAGAACTTCAAAAGTTTTTAATAAGTCTATGATTTGGTTCTCCTTCTTCTTGATTTTCACAAGCATGTCATCTATGTACACATCCACTGTATCTCCCAACTTCTACTTGAATATCTTTGTCACTAATCTTTCATAAGGTTCCCCAGTGTTCTTCAATCCAAATATCCTCACCCTGTAGCAACAAAGTCACAACGTGGTGATAAAGGAAGTTTTTTCCTGGTCGGGGGGCGAATAGTGGGATTTCGTGGTTACCTGAGTAGGCGTCGAGGAAACTCTGAGAACACACTATATATTGACTTACTTAAGTCTACATATATAGGAGTTACAACTAGTTTGGATATCAAGACAAAATAGGTTAGATTTTATGAGAACTCCATCTCATCAAAGGTTCAAGTACAATGAAGAAATCATGTCCAAGAAAATCCTCAAGATCAACATAAAGGGAAGTTATTTATATCTTTCAAACCACAAATGGGGCACACTCACTACATTATTCATATCTCCTATTTGTATATATGGTTTGACAACACTATAAGATTTTTTTTAAATCATTTAATTCAATTCAAAACATTTTATACAATTTTAAAATAATTTTTGAATTAATTAAAACATGTTTTTAAAAGTGTTGTGGGTAAAATTTGGATTTCCGAAAGTTATTTTATTTGTTGACTGTTTGCTTGGGTAGAATATAAAAGTGCTAGAGAATTCAGGGTGTACTTTGTAACAGACGTTTTGCTTTCATCCTGTTCATACACGTGTTGTATTCTCATCGGCTTAGATTGTGTTTTCTCTAAGACACAAACTGTTTATGTCATCTCAGCCCTTGGATCAACCTTATCAACGTTCTTCATGTGTTGAGAGTCAATCCTTGTGAAACCTATGTAAACCAATCAACAATCGTTCAAACCACCGCCTGTGATGAACCGTTGGATTTTAAGTCAATGGTCAATATTCAATCCCAGCCATAGGATTGAGTGAGATGTTTTGGATCCTTCTTCGAGTAATATAAATAGGACCCAAGTCTCAACCATTACAGACTTTTTCCATTTCGTCAAACAAGAGAGAAAAGAGAGAGAAGAGAGAGAGGGGAGAAGAGAGGGAAAGAAAAGTGAGAAAAAATAAAGAAGAAACCCTAGGTTCTTCGTAGTTAAACCTCTGAGTGTTTTCTCCCAAACCAAACACCAAAACCTCAAAGTTTCATACACCAAAAAACCTATTTTTGGGACTTAGATAGTTTTAGGGTTTCTCTGTTTTGGTTTTGAGTTTATTCTCCGTTTGAAGATCTCTTCAAGTTCTTTGTTCTCTCACAACTCATCTCTAAGAGAAACTTAAGTTTCATTGTTGAAATTGAGTTTTTCTAAAAAGAGAACATCACACGATTTCTTTTCATTTTCTCTTTTTTGGATTTGGTATTTTAGATCCATTCTATTTCAACAAATTTTTAAATAGAAACTTCTACGTTTCAAAATATTTTCAGATCTAGTAAGTTGTTTGTGTTTCTGGTTTTTTATTTCATGTTTTATGAAATACGTGAGTACAAAAATAAAAAGGACACAAAGAATCTGAGTTAAAGTTTTTAAAGCATAACCATAGATCTAAGAAAAGAAGTTATGTGTCAAAAGATGTTGAATCAGTATCTGCATGTTAAGTCTGAATCTGTTTTAACAAAATAGACTTCTAGTCTAGTTTGGATCTCAATTGTAGGTTTACAATTTCAAAAAATATTTTCAAAATACTGAAAATGTTTAAGACCTTGAACTGTCTTCTGAGAAAGGTATCCTTGAGATCTGTGGATTTATAGAAAGATCAAGAAGTCTTGATTTAAAAATACCGATTCAAAAATAACCTATCATTTTAGAACTGTTGTAATTCGATAGGAATGCTTGTTTAATTTTGAGAGGGTGAGTAGCATGTTTGCATGTAGTAGCACATCACAAACACTATCTCACATGAACACTTAGACACTGTGGTTCTGTCTGAGAATGTTGGATTTTGAACGAGTTGCTGGAACTAGAATTCAAAGAGAAGGAGATAGAGGGAAAAGCAAAGAAGCAGCAAGAAAAGATCAGTCCAATTCAGATTACCTTTGGAGAGGAGAATCTCAAGTAGGTGTATTCTGAACTTAGGTTAGGATCTTTGTGGTTTCTTAAGTGTTTTAACTTGATTCTTTATTCTATTGAATTTTTGTTTTGTGCTGTAGAGGGCACCGTTGATGTTTCCCTTGTTTAAGGGTTTTACCACGTTAAAAATTCATGTGTCTATTTCTTTGAATATGCTTAACTTTTGTTATTATTGGGACTACGTTGTAATTCTAGTAGATGTTTCTTAAAATTTAAAAAGAAGGTAACCAACTATTAAATCTAAACCATACATTTAGGAAGCTTTTACAACACATATTGTGTTTTTCGAAAAGAGTTTTGCCCAAAAAGTTTATTCGAAGTTTACACAATTTAAAACATTTTGTTATCAACCTTGTAAACAAGCTTTTATCATTGCTTGTCTTCAACTGGTATCAAAGAAGGAACACCTTTTGTGATCCTGAAACTTGAGAAATTGTTTTCGAAACTTATTTCTGAATTTTTTTTAATATAAAAGATAAATTTGAGAAGTTAGGTAACCTATCCTGACCACCACTCTTTGATGGAAATAATTTTTCGTACCGGAAAGTACGAATGACTACTTTTATTCAAGGAACCCTGGGTGATGAAGTCTGGGAAAGAATTAAAACAGGGTTTGAACATCCTACTAAACCTACCTTCGTAACTGATCCAACAAGAATTAAGAAAGTTCTTAGTGAATTTACTAAGGAAGAGAAAAAAGCATCTCTAGATAATAACAAAGGAAAGAATGACATTTTTATATCCATAAATGAACATGAATTCAAAAGAATATCCATATGTTCTACTTCAAAAGAGGCATGGGACACATTAGTCATTGCTCATGAGGGTGATGAACGTGTAAAAGCCGAAAAAACTCAAATGCTCATTCAACAATATAACACCCTGATTATGAATGACAATGAATATTTTGACGATTTCTACATAAGGTTAACTGATATTTTTACAAAACTTCATGCCAATGGTATAACCTACAGTAGAAAGAAAATTGTTTCAAAGATTCTTAGGTCATTGCCATCTAAATTTGACAACAAGAGATATGCTATTGAAGAAATGAATGACCCTAATTTGACTCCTGAATTACTGAGTAGTAAACTGAGGACTGTAGAATTGGAACTAGACTTCAAAAAGGAATTGACCAGATAGACTAATAAAGCCTCTAATTCAAATGTTGAGTTTTCATCAAAATTGCCAGTGCCTAAATTGAACTCTCTAGATTTTGACACTGACTGTCTTAAAAACTGTGATTTGGAAAACCTTGACAATGAAATAGCTCTTATGAGTAAGCATGTAAAAAAGACTTTGAAATTTAGAAATTATGTAGCCTATAAACAAGGCAAATCAAATTATCAAGGAAATCAATTTCACAGACCTCATGACAGAGACAATACCAAGAACACTTATGATAATAGGAGGAACTATGACCCCAACAGAATTAAACCAAACATAAAAGATGTTAAATGTCACCGTTGTGGTAAACTTGGTCACTATGCTAATAAATGTCCAACTAGTTTTAATAACAACAACAAGGCCAATATGTGTAAGACATGGGACGACTCTAGTGATTCTGATGAGGATAAAACTGAGTCAATCTAGATAAATGAGTACTCAATGTCTTTCTTTGCTAAGATAATATATAATGACGATGCATGCTTGCCTTCTCATGAACTTGTTATGCATGTTGATTTTGTTAATGATATTCCTGATAATTTTGTTCCAATAACAGCTGAAAGACTGTGTGTGAGTCAAAGTGAGAATGTTGATGACAAATTGAACGAGTGCATGAGAAATGAACCTATCAAAAACATAGGGGACACTTCACACGATGCACATAGCGAGTCTGATGATGATCTGCCTAATTTACATGAATTATACACTAAAACAGTTAAGAAGAGGGCTCGTGTAGAAAAAATGATAAAAACCTTAAGTGAGCGTGTCGATTTGCTTAACTAGACCATTAGAAAGAACACTGAAGATTATACTGCCCAATGTGTTGCTCATGAGACTGAGATTGAAGATTATGCCTTAAAAATAAAAGATTTGACTCAAAAGAACCATAAATTTGAACAAAAGTACAAGGCAACCCTTGTTGAACTAGAAGAGTCAAAACAAATGCTTTCAAATGTGTTTAAAAAATGAAAACACTTTGAAACACAAACCAAGACTTATGAAAAAATTATTATTGGAAGCAAATTTGACTCTAAAGATAAGTCTGGCCTAGGTTTTGGAGATATAGTGCATACAAGTAAGACCGAAGTCTCTCCTGAAAATGTTACTTTTATAAAACAAGACCAAACTTATCAAAATGTTCAAAAAGGTGAATCTTGTCTCAATGTCTCTCAAACAACACATAATGAATAGAATAAAAAGTTGAAACCAAACAGTCAGACCAAATATATTTGTCCTTTTGCCAGAGACCAAAGACAGAAACCTAAACCTAATGACAACTGGACTACTGTACCTAATAGGCCCAAGCCAATTTTCAAACACTTTAGCAAGAAAGTCAAATCCTATACTCATCAGTATTGTTCCTACTGTGATATTTTCGATCACACTCTTGATGAATGTTTCCAGAAAAGGATATACACCTCGACCTACCTAAACTTTAACGATTTTAGGAAATTAATAAATACTTATGTACTTCCTAGAAATGCCACAAACAACTCTAACTCTAAAAAGAAAGAGCGAGGGTCCAAGTCTAAGAAAAAATCATTCAGAAAGACCCCTCAAACGTTTTCCAAATCAAAAGGCCACAAATCTTTTAAAACTAGGCCTATTTGGATTAGAAAAGATGATCTAATACACAAGCTCAAGTGCAACATTGCCATTTCTTCTTTAAAGGCACAAAGCACTTCAACTAGATGGTATTTAGACTCTGGATTTTCTAAACATATAACTGGGGACGAAACCAAATTGAAAAATAAGACAGACTTCCTTGGAGTTAGTGTCATGTTTGGAGATGGTGTTTCATCTCAGATCATAGGTAAGGGAACATTGAGTGAGCATGGGCTTCCTGAACTGAATGATGTTCTCTTAGTTAAAGGCCTTAAAGCTAATCTCTTAAGTATATCACAATTTTGTGACTCCAATCACTCAGTTACTATTTTTTTTAAATGATTGCAAAATTATTAATGAAAAAGGTTGTTGATACCAAAATTAATATGCTGATGTGGACCAATAATACGAAGTCACGTGTCAATCTACGTGGCACAATAGCAACGAGGAAGTTAATTTTCCCGACAAGGATACACCGAGGAACTCCAGTGCCCCGAGGTACTCTAGCGCTCCGAGGAACTCTTGAGCGACAAGCAACTAAGGCAGTCCGAGCTGCATCTCGGTCGTATTATTAATTGCCAGAATATCAACAGTTCAACCATTCATTGAATGTTTATCATCTTGACGCACACGCTGCATTAAATGTATTGCCCTTTCATATGTATATCATTTAATGTATCAACCCATTCATGTACAGCCTAAATGCTATAAATACCTTGTATCACCCTCATTCAAAGGGACGGGAATTTCTTGAGAGAACTTGTAATCAAGAATTCTGCAAACACTCAGCAGTAACATAACAGTGGACGTAGGCTTTATTCCTAGCCGAACCACTTTAAAAATCTTTGTCTTATTTATTTATTTATCTGTGATTGAATAATTAGAGCAATCTATTTTTTTACATCAACAGATTGGCGCCGTCTGTGGGAAACGACTGTTCCTATCGTTTTTCCCCAAAAATCATTTATCATCAATGGCAGATAATCCAGAACCCAGTAATCGAAATGCTGGAAATACCGGAAATCTTCCAAATCCATCTGCACCTCCAGATCTGGCCGGAATTATGACGAATCTGGCTCAAGGACAAACCGCCATGCAAGAATCTATGAGGCAACTCATTCAAACTCGTCAAGGCGGTACACCTACCTATTCAGGGTAAAGGAGTGATCGTGGGCAATCGCGATCCAGACGTACTGGGTCATATCGTATTGGAGAGTCTAATGATTCTTCTTATCACCCTGGGCGAACTTCATTGATACGGGCTACGGATACAGATCAACATATCTCTCTCTCTCCGGAGAGAACTAGTGCCTTGGAAAGATTAAGCAGGGTATCTCCTTTCAGTCGGTTAGGACCAAGGAGAAATATTAGTCCACCCAGGGCTCCATTGAGAAGCTTTCGACCGCTATCGGGTTTGAGAGAAGGATCAACACAATCACGACCGGTTACTCGTTGAGATCAATCTCAGGAAGCTACGTCAGAACATTCAATTGCTCGGACTAAGCGACCTGAAGAAGGAAACGAAGCATGGAAAGGTTCTATTCAACGGTTGGAGGATAGATTGGGAGAAATGGCTAAGGCGAGGAACCCCTTACAGAGAACTTTTGTTCAAGGGACGCCTTTTGTGCAAGCCATTGCGGATTTTCCTACACCATCGAAATTCAAAGCACCTGTAGTGACCCCCAAGTATGATGGAAAGACAGATCCTGTACTTCATATAGAACAATACCAGGCTGCTGCCGACATCTATGCCGTCCCCGACGAGATGAGGTGTAGAGCATTCTCGGGAACTCTTACCGGATCTGCACAGATATGGTACAATAATCTTCCTCGGGGTAAGATTTCAACTTTTATTCAGTTAGATGAGTTGTTCATTGGCAATTTTTGTTTTGGAGCAAAGCCGGTAAAGCGAGTAGCACACTTGCTAAGTGTTAGACAAAAATCAGGTGAAAGTACTAGAGATTACATAACTCGTTTTAATAACGAGAAGTTGGAAGTCATAGATTACGAAGAAAAGATAGCGATCACTGCTTTGATGAGTGGTTTGCTGCCTAATAAGTTATATTACACTTTGGCCAAAGATCCACCTAAAACTATGTCGGAGTTGATGGCGAAAGCGGCCAAAATCATGAATGACGAGGAGGCGATGGTTGCGAAGAAGAATATGGATAAAGAAACCAAGGTTGAGGTTGACAAATCTAAGAAGAAAGAGAAAAAAGGTAATGGTGGCGACAAGCACTCCAAGAATAATAGGACGTCATGGGAAGTCCTAAAGAAGTACGACAATTATACTCCATTGAAAATGGGTATTAATCATGTCTTGGAAGAAATCAAGAATAGCGAGGATATCAAGTGGCCAGATAAACTGAGGACAAATCCTGATCTGAGGAATAAGGCCAAATATTGCGAGTTTCACAAAGATCATGGCCATACGACCAAAAATTGCATAGCCCTTCAGAACGAGATTGAAACGCTCATCCGAAGAGGAAAATTGTCAAAATATATAGATCGCAGGGGTGAGAGGAAGAATGATGATAGAACTAGAGAGAGATCTAGATCTCCTCGTTGTGCAGAGGAGAAAAAGAAGAGGGACCATGAAGATGATCCAGATGATGACCCCGATCTTCCCAAGAAGCCAAGGCAGCCTGAACGAGAGGTATTTTCCATACGTTTTGGGTCATTTGATTGTAATGTTATTACAGGAGGAGATGCAGGAGGAGGAGACCTTACTGCAGAAAGAAAAGCTTACCTCAGAGAGGCTCAAGCTTGTTCATATATTCAGCGAATAAACCTGGCCGAGGATGATCGTCCGAGGAAGGTAAACAAAGAGAAGCTAGTTATTGGTTTTTCAAAAAATGACCTGGCAGGTGTTCTTTACCCTCATGACGATCCTTTGGTGATCAAAATGAGGATGAAGGATGTGGTCATTTCAAGGGTGTTGGTAGACAACGGTAGTTCGGCAGACATCATGTACTATTCATTCTTTGATAGCTTGAATTTGAAATTATCTCAATTGGAACCTTATCACAGACCCCTTCTGGGTTTTGCTGGGGAGAAAGTTTTTCCACTTGGGACGATCAAGTTGGATATACTCATTGGAATTTGGCCTGCTTGTCGAACAGAAAGAATACGCTTCTTTGTGATGGATAAGAATGTGCAGTCAGCCTACAACATCATCATAGGAAGAGTTGGATTGAAGAAGTTCGAAGCAGTTCCATCTACAGTACATCAGTGTTTGAAATTCCCAACAAATTTTGGAGTCGGAGTTGTGAAAGGTGATCAAAAAGTAGCTCGGGAATGCTATTATTCGTCTGCCGAGCAAGAAGAACTTGAAGAGTCAAGGAAAAAGACTACTACTTACCAAGTGGAGGAAGGTACAGAAATTGAAACTCTTGATCCTAGGGATGAATCCCAACTTATAAAAGGACAAGTGGTGGAATCTACAGAAAATGTTATTCTGGACGACGAACATCCTGAACGAATAACCCAGATAGGTTCATCGTTGGATGTGTCAATAAAATATGAGTTGATAACTTTCTTGAGAAATAGGAAGAATACTTTTGCTTGGAGTCATGAAGACATGCCAGGAATAGATCCAAACTTCTTATGTCATGAGCTCAATGTGAATAAGGAGATCAAGCCTGTGAAGCAGAGAAGAAGAGTGTTTAGCCCCGAGAAGAACCAGGCCATACAAGAGGAGGTCGAGAAGCTCCAGAAAGCCCAATTCATTGAAGATCTGAAATATCCAGATTGGTTGGCAAATGTGGTGATGGTAAAGAAGAAGAACAATAAATGGAGAATGTGTGTTGATTTCACTGATCTTAACAAGGCATGCCCAAAAGATCATTTTCCATTGCCCAGAATCGACCAGCTAGTGGATGCTACCTCGGGACATGAGTTGCTCAGCTTCATGGATGCATATTCTGGCTACAATCAGATCAAAATGAAACCTGAAGACAGGGAAAGTACTTCTTTTATTACCCCAAGGGGAACTTATTGTTATAATGTTATGCCTTTTGGTTTGAAAAATGCAGGTGCAACATATCAGCGGCTGATGAACAAGGTTTTTGCCGAACAAATCAGTTGCAACATGGAAGTCTATGTCGACGATATGCTAACAAAGAGCAAGAGAGCTGCTGATCATCTAGTTGACTTAGGTCAAACCTTTGATCAATTAGATAAATACCAAATGAAGCTCAACCCGACGAAGTGTACCTTTGGAGTACGAGAAGGAATGTTCCTCGGATACATCGTCAACCAACGAGGTATTGAGGCGAATCCAGAAAAGATCAAAGCTCTTTTAGGGCTGCGATCCCCGACGACGAGGAAAGAAGTACAAAGTCTTACAGGACGAGTTGCGGCGCTCAACAGATTTGTATCCCGAGCAACTGATAAATGTCTCCCATTCTTCAAAACGCTACGAAAAAGTTTTGAGTGGACTGATGAATGTGAGAAGGCCTTTCAAGACTTAAAGAGGTATTTGGGGGCACCACCATTGTTGTCCAGGCCAATAATTGGAGAAACGTTGTATTTGTATCTGGAAGTATCAGAGAATGCAGTCAGTTCAGCATTGATTAGATTGGAGAATGGAGTCCAGAAACCAATCTATTACACCAGTAAGGCTTTCCGAGGTGCGGAAATTAGGTACCCAAAGCTGGAAAAATTGGCATTAGCATTAATTGAAGCAAGTAGAAGAATGAGGCCATATTTACAGGCTCATACAATCGTCGTATATACCGACATGCCATTGAGGCAAGCCCTTCATAAGCCAGAAAAGTCAGGGAGATTGATGTATTGGGCAGTAGAGCTCGGTGAATATGATATTGTGTATGAACCCAGATCGTCATTAAAGGGGCAAGCTGTAGCAGATTTTATAGCAGAGTTCACGTACCCTGATACCCCCGAGGAACAAAAGGTGCTTGCTGACCAGCCTGTGGACGATACAGGACCAGCAGACACAGGTCCAGACCAACTAAGGTTGGTAAGAGGATTTGAGGATGTAGAAAAATCATCATATTCAAACCCATACCAACTCCGGTTGGTAAAAGGGCGCGAACAGATGATCGACGAGGAGCGAAAGATACCAGAGGATGATGAAAGAAAACAACAGATATTTTACCGAGGAGCTCTGACAGATAAGAAATTTGAAGACGAGTTACCTACATGGAGATTATATGTAGATGGATCATCTTGCACAGCTGGTTGTGGAGCAGGGATTGTTTTAAACACCCCAGATGATATTGACATGGAGTATGCCCTGCGATTCCAATTCAAAGCTTCCAATAATGAAGCTGAGTATGAGGCCATGATAGCAGGTTTTAATTTGGCGAAAGTTATGGAAGCACGGCAAGTAATTGTGTTCAGTGATTCTCAATTAATTGTTAATCAGATGATGGGAATATATGCAGTTAAGGGAGAATTAATGATGAAGTACCATGCAAAGGTGATGGAGTTATTGACAGAATTTGATGCTATTCAATTGGTAAGAATACCGAGGATGGAGAATGCGAGAGCAGACGCATTGGCCCGATTAGCATCAGCTACCCGTACCGAGCTACGAAGAACAATACCAATTGAAGTATTAGAAAGTCGGAGCATAGAAGAAGACCTGACAGTGAATATTATTACCCTTGATTTAGGACCATCCTGGATGGATCCCATCAGGGCATACATTGAAGAAGGAAAATTACCGGAGGATAAGCTAGCTGCCAAGAAATTGAAGAATAAAGTTGCTCGGTATGTGTTAACTAATGGTGTTTTGTATAGACGAGGAATTATGGCAGGTTTGCAGAGATGTGTACATCCATCAGAAGTCAAGGAATTGGTTGAGGAAATCCATGAAGGATCCTGTGGAGCTCATGTAGCAGGTCGGACACTTTTGCAAAGGGTAATGACACAAGGATACTACTGGCTGACGATGAGGGCTGATTGTATAGCCTATGCCAAGAAGTGTGACAAGTGCCAACGCTTTTCCTCCATCCGAAGAACTCCACAAGCATTGTTAACACCCATAACTTCACCTTGGCCATTTGCCATGTGGGGGATTGATTTGGTTGGACCATTGCCGACGACCCGAGGAAGGTTCAAGTACCTCGTCGTGGCAGTGAATTATTTTACTAAGTGGGTGGAAGCTGAACCACTAATTGAAATGACGTACGAGAAGGTATATCAGTTCATTTGGAAGAACATCATTTGTCGATATGGTCTCCCTCATGCTTTCATCACAGATCATGGAACACAATTTGACAACGAGGAGTTTACCGCCTATTGTCAACAATCAAACATCCTGAAGACCCATTCAGCACCAGGTCATCCTCAAAGCAATGGGCAGACTGAGGTGACGAACAGAACGCTGCTAAATGGTTTGAAGAAAAGGCTAAGCGAAGCTAAAGCTAAATGGATTAATGAGCTATAGTCAGTTTTGTGGGCTTACCGAATAACTCCCCGAGCAGCAACTGGAGAATCACCATACATGTTAGCATTTGGAAGTGAGGCTGTGATACCTGCCGAGTTGGGTCTCCCAACACATAGAGTGCTGAATTTCAATTCCCCAATCAGCGATTTTATGAGAAGACTGGATTTGGATATGCTCGAGGAAGTTAGAGAAGAGGCAGCCATTAGGAATGTTGCTTACCAACAACGTACTACTCTGTTCTACAACAAAAGGGTGAAGAAATGTGACTTAAAAGAAGGGGATTATGTGCTAAAGAAAGTCATTCAGAAGCATAATAAGCTGGAAGCAAACTGGCATGGACCTTACCGAGTTACAGAAGTTGTTCGACCAGGAACTTACAGAATAGCAACTCTAGAAGGAGAGGAATTTAAGAATGCATGGAATGCTGAACACCTGCGCAAGTATTATCAGTAATGTAAAATGTAAAGCATTTCCTTCATTATGAATAAAACGAGGATGTTTCACCATTTTCTTTCTGTTGAAAGTTTTCCGGGGAATACTAGTGTAACACTACGCTTATAAAAAAGACACTAGCGTGATCAACTACGGTTGGTAAGATAACTAGTGGACAGTTCGAAAGAACCAAAAAATACTCCTTTGGTTAGGAGGCGACACTAGCGTGATCAACTACGATTGGTAAAATAACTAGTGGACAGTTCGAAAGAACCAAAAAATACTCCTTTGGTTAGGAGGCGACACTAGGGTGAGCAACTACGGTTGGTAAGATAACTAGTGGACAGTTCGAAAGAACCAAAAAATACTCCTTTGGTTAGGAGGTGACACTAGTTGGTAAGATGACTAGTGGACAACAACATTATTAAAAAATACCAATTTTGGTTGATTGGATTTGAAAATATACTCTCACATTCCAACTTATGTTGGTCGGTAGGTAAGATTATTACAAAAAGTTCTTTGAAAAGTGAAAATATTTCAAATAGAACCAAGTATGCTGGTCGGGGATAAAAACCCATCAACTGTAGTTGGTCGACAAGCACAATTTAACAACCTTGGTTGGTGGGAAACAGTTTAAACATTTTATACTCATTACTTTATTATTAAGTGATGAAGCAGCATTGATACCTGTAATTTTGATTACATATTGTTATCTTTTTAACAAATACATATACACAAATGTTTGATAAACACAAGACAATCGCAATACAAATTTGCAAACAGAAAATGAGATTCTTTCATTAAGATAAAAATGTGTTACAAGCTCTACATATGTGCTAATTATTACATTGAAAAAACCTATTCTATTGGTTTCTTTCCTTTAGCTTTTGAAATAGGTTCCTCGCCGGCAGGAGGATCTTCCAGGCAAAGGGGAGAGTTAATAAAATTCAAATCCTTCAGCATCCTGACATTCATTATTGAAGGGGTATCCAAGAGATGCTCGGGGCGAGATATGTCAACTTGAGAATGAAGATTATAATCACCAAGATATTTCGAAATTAAGCTCCGAGGAATGGCGCGAGCTGGAATCCATGCCATATCCAATTTATAGGGTGGTATGGGCAAGTCTAATAACCCAGGACTATGATAATCCCATAGGTAGTGCCCCTGTTCAAGCTTCAGCACTCCAAGGGCGTTCAACCATCCCTGTTTATAACCTTCATTATTGGCACTTTCAATGTGAGCATCCAAATGACAAAGGGCCTCATTATAGCCTGCCATCCAGAACTCACGAGGTTGTTTATGGAATTGGAAGGTCATTCTGTCCAATTTTTCATGAATGTTTTTGATGAAAAGGTCCTTGGAATCCAAATCAGATTTTGCTGTAGCAAGTTGATCTTCTAAAGATAGGTTCTTCTTGGACATTTCAGAAAGAGAATGATCCTTAGCATTCAATTGGAACGCTTGAGTTTCCAAAGTAGATTGAGTTCGAGCCTCTTCAACATTACGACTAAGAACTCTTGATCGGCTCCGAGAAGCGACTGGAGAACCTTGCTCCTCAACAACATTTCTAGCAGTTCTTCCTCGTCCCCGAGAATCTCTTCCTCGTCCCCGAGCAGTCACAGGAATAACAGATCTTCTTAAGTTATCCAATTCTTGCCTTAATTTGGCGTTTTCAACTTCTAAGAACGAGAAACCTTCATCTCTAATTGGTACTAAAGCATTAGAAGATGAAGCTGCAGATTCATACTGTGCCAGTCTTTTCTGCAAATTATTATTTTCTGTTCCAGGATCTCGGCGATTTGCCTGCAGGCCTCAACTTCACCTTTTAGGGTCTTTTCCCTAATATCATATCCAGCGATAATCTTTTTATGGCCTGTATCAGAAGACAGTTGTTGATATCTACTTTCATACTCCTTATGCAACAAAGCAGTTGACTCATTGTGTTGATTCTGAAGATCTTCTAAGGAACAATGAAGTTCCTCGATCAAGTCGTAGTATGCTGCATTGTTGGCCACAGATCGATCCAGCAAATCCTTCAAGTATCGGTAAGCTTCAACTGCTTGCTCTGAGGCATCATGGCCAAGGATGTCGGCAATCTCTGATACACTCAGGTCTGTATGACCATCCTTATAATACCCATTGTATAGTTGCACCATCTTTGTATCAGGAGCAGATATCAGTTCCATTCTGGCCATAAACTAATAAAGAGGACACAACAGTCAACAAAAAGAAGTCATCAACAACAGAGATGAACAAAGATGTATTTTATTAAATCTCAAAGGGATTACATTGTTCGATTACAAGTAATGAAAAATAGAAGAGATACCGAACAACTTCACACCTTTTCCTTGTCTCCCAAGACTTTCTCGGGAGGCTGGGACGAGGAGCTTGGTTGTTCGGTGGTCACAGCGGCTTGATCAGCAGGAATCTTCTCAGGAGGAGGAGGCATGGAATAAATGTCCTCGGTGGCAGAAGGTTGAGAGACAGGGATTTGATCACCTATGGCTGCAGAGGATTCATCAGAAACAGGCTCATCTTCTTCTTCTTCCACAATTGATGGAGGAGGGCCATGGAGGTGTAGTTGAAATAGATCAGAATCTTCTTTGATTTTCAATTCCTGAAGGGCAGCTACCCAACCATCTCGGAAGTATTTCAACTTCCCATAATGGACTTGGGATGTCATTGCAGCAATCCCCTTGTCCCATCCTTTATCCCAGCCAGCGCTGAAGGATTTTTTAACTGCGAGTTTTCTTCTCAATTTCTCCGAAGAAAGTTTCGCATCCAATTCTTCCTTTTGGCTTTTGATATCTCGCAGGGCGAGCAAATCTTCCTCTGCCTTCTTCAACTTATCTTCAAGCTCTCCAAAATTCTTGAGCTTGTCGTCATATTTTTTATGCTCAACCTCCAAACTTTTCACTTTATTCTCCAAACTCTTGGAGATCTCAGCCAGTTTCACTTTCTCAGCCTCAGCAACTGACAACTTTTTCTCCCAAACAGTCTTGTCCTCATTATACTGCTGGCGAGATTCCTTCAACGATTGTGTCAAACCCAACAGAGCATCCTCTACGCCAGACGAGGAGCCTGAAGCCTTAATAGCTTCATCTTTCTTCACAATGTTATTGAAACAATTCACCAGCTGAAAGATGAGAAAAACAGTAAAGTCAATACAAAAATGCAAGAATTCAGAGAAAGAAAGAAAACCCGGAGTATGAGATATTAACTGAAGCAAGATGACGAGTAGCTAGGGATGTCAGCATATCCCTAGAAATTTTTTCATCAATTCCTTGGACCTCGGGTATGATCCAAGTTTTTACTGAGCTCATTGCAGAGCTCGGAGGAATGATGGTTGGAACACCAACACCACCAGCAGGTAAAGAGGAGGCAGTTTCAGCCAGAATGACTGAGGATGATTTCCTCAATCTCCTCAAAGGGACCTCAGCAGCTTCAACCAAAGAAGAACTCTTGGTCGGAGAGATAGTAATCACTTCCACGGGAGCAACTTTCTTGCTCGGGGCCACTGGGGGATTCTCGGTAGCTTTTGAAGGCCCAACATCCACCTTCTTAGTCCCCTCTGGGACATCAATTTTACTTTTCTTTACCTCAGCAGCAGATGAAATGTCATCAAATAGAGCAGGAGGAGCTCTTTTCTTGCCCATTCTCTGACTTAAAGGAAGATGAGAATCTGAAGAAGAATCCTCTGGAGTTGAAGCAAGATCAATAGGGCGAGCAGTATAAGAGGTTGTATAGCTCTTATACTGTAGCAAATATGATGCAGACCTGATGTGCTCGTCCGCAACGTTCTTATGCAAACCCCAGATAAGTTTCAGATGCTTAATATTAACTTCTGATTCCTTTGGAGTTTTTCTTTTACTATCAACTGCAAACAAACACATGATAAAATATCAGTCATACATTTTATCAAACATAAAGAATTCGTAAATTCAGAAAAGAAATAAAATGAAAAATAAACCTATCCCATTGCCATATGGGGGGCATCTGGAACCGTTGTATACACCATCTCCAACTAAAGGGGCATGTTGCCAATTTTTAATAACCACCCCATGTTCAAAATAATCTCTATTTGCATCCGGGAGGTTAACTACAAGGGCTCTATTCAAAAACCTAGTTTTTAAATAATAAATATTATCTAGAACGTCCCATCTATAGCAGTACATTATTTCAGGGATCCCTATACGAGTCCCATGAGTTAGATTTAATTTGTACACCCCATTAATTATTCTCCATGAATTGGGGGCTATTTTTGCAGGGACAAGATCAAAATACTGACAAAACTCAAGACACAATGGATTTGGTGAAAAAGAAAATCCACATTCAGCAATGAATAGACTGGGGAACCAATGTCCCTCAGCCAATCGAAAATAATCTAAAGGCTCAGAAAGAACCTCCAGAGTTACCCAGGACGGAATGGAAAAATCGGAACAAAATTTCTCAACAGATTCCACAATATAAACCATACTGAATAAAATAGATACAAAAGAAAGGAAGAAGATCTTACAGGAAGAAAGGAGGTATGTTGACAACGAACGAAAACAAGGATGAAGGCACAAGAGAGAATGAGAGAATAGAAAGCTTGAATGCAGGAAATTGGAAAAAGAAGAAGACGGTATGGTTACCTAAGAAGTTTCAATACTTTGCCTTGGGAAGCGGCGAAGGAAATGATTACGAAAAAGAAACTAGTGAACTTCCGGCGGTTAAAAGGACAAAAAGGGCACTAAGATCGAAGCGTTCTTAAAAGTTCAAAAAAAAGGCGGATTCTTTGAATTTAGAAAAAAAATTCAAATACAATGCTCCTAAAACCCAGGAAGATCATTCAATATTGCCATAAACCGAGAAAGAATGTTCCATACTCCTCAAAGTTCGAAATATGAAACATTGGGGGCTTCTGTTGATACCAAAATTAATATGCTGATGTGGACCAATAATACGAAGGCACGTGTCAATCTACGTGGCACAATAGCAACGAGGAAGTTAATTTTCCCGACAAGGATACACCGAGGAACTCCAGTGCCCCGAGGTACTCTAGCGCTCCGAGGAACTCTTGAGCGACAAGAAACTAAGGCGGTCCGAGCTGCATCTCGGTCGTATTATTAATTTCCAGAATATCAACAGTTCAACCATTCATTGAATGTTTATCATCTTGACGCACACGCTGCATTAAATGTATTACCCTTTCATATTTATATCATTTAATGTATCAACCCATTCATGTACAGCCTAAATGCTATAAATACCTTGTATCACCCTCATTCAAAGGGACGGGAATTTCTTGAGAGAACTTGTAATCAAGAATTCTGCAAACACTCAGCAATAACATAACAGTGGACGTAGGCTTTATTCCTAGCCGAACCACTTTAAAAATCTTTGTCTTATTTATTTATCTGTGATTGAATAATTAGAGCAATCTAGTTTTTTACATCAACAAAGGTAATTGTATTTTAACAGGAAACAGAACCCCGAAAATCTGTTACACAGTAATTCCCAATTCTAACTCTTGTAATGTTGCCAGATTAGAGGATTCGGATCTATGGCACAATAGATTGGGACACACAAATTATGATAACCTTAGAAGATTGAGTTCCCAAAAGATAGTTAGAGGTTTAACTAAAATTAAAAATTCTTTTACTCCTATATGTGGACCTTGTCAGGAAGGAAAAATAAGTAAATCCCCTCACAAGAAAGTTAAAGATGTCCTAACCACTAAGCCTCTAGAACTTATCCACATGGACCTCATGGGTCCCTCGAGAACTGTTAGTTTCTATGGAAACTCTTACATCCTATTTATAGTGGACGACTATACGAGATATACATGGGTAGCTTCTATGAAAAAAAATCAGATATCTTCAATGAATTGTTAAGAATCATCTTAAAAATGAGAATGAGAAGGATACCCATATATGTTGAATTAGGAGTGATAGAGTTGAAGAGTTCAAGGACTCTGGTATTTCTGAGTATTGTGTGGTTAATGGCTATAAACATGAGTTTAGCGCTTCCAAAACCCCGTAGCAAAATGGTATAGCTGAACGTAAGAATAGGACTTTACAAGAAATGGCTAGGGTTATGATACATGCTAAAAATCTCCCTAGATATTTTTGGGTAGAAGCTGTCCAAACCGTGTGTCACATTATTAATCGCATCTACCTCAGAAAAAATTCCAAAGAAACCTCTTATGAGTTATCGTTCCACAAAAAGCCTAACTTAAAATATTTTAAAACCTTCGAAAGTATTTGCTACATCTGCAAAGACAGAGAGCAACTTTCAAAATTTTATACCCGATCAGAAAAGGGATTTTTTCTTGGATATTCCCAAAATAGTAGGGCTTTGCGGGTCTTTAACTATCGAACCAAAACTAGTATGGAATCAATTAATGTAATTATAGATGACACGAGTGTAAGGAGAAGTGTCAATCAACCAGTAGCATTTGACGAGGACGAACCTAATTTATCCATTGATCCTCCAGATGACACTGATTCATTGCCACCTGAGAGTCCTTATGTACCCACTTGGGTTTCTAAAGATCATCCCATTGAAACCATTGTCGAACTAGATCCCAACTTCGTCAAGTGGCACAATTTACTTATTTTGTTTCTCTCGAGGAACCTAAAAATGTTAGTGATGCCCTTACTGACTCATTTTGGATAAATGCTATGCAAGAAGAGTTAATCCAATTTAAGAGTCACGATGTGTGGAATCTTATTCCTAGACCAAACAATTCGAAGGTTATTAGCACTAGATGGATTTTTAAAAACAAAACTGATGAAAATGGGGAGGTCATTAGAAATAAAGCTAGGCTGGTTGCACAGGGATACTCCCAGATTGAGGGAATTGATTTCGATAAAACTTTTGCACCTGTTACTCGCCTGGAGTCAGTTCGTCTCCTTCTTGCCATCTGTTGTCATATGCAATTCAAATTATTCCAAATGGATGTTAAATCCTCTTTTTTAAATGGAAATTTATTTAAAGAAGTATACGTAGAACAACCCAAAGGATTTGTTGATTCTGTACACCGGGACTATATCTTTCGGCTTAAGAAAGACTTATATGGTTTAAAACAAGCTCCTAGAGCTTGGTATGAGCGATTGTCTACCTTTCTAGTGTCTCACAAATTTTTTCACGATGGAAACGATCAAACGTTGTTTGTTAGAAAGGAAAATCAACATGTCTTAATCGCACAAGTATATGTGGACGACATTATTTTTGGTTCCACCTGTCCTAAACAAGTTGAGAATTTTCTGATATCATGCATACCGAATTTCAGATGTCTCTAATGGTTGAGCTACAATATTTTTTGGGTTTACAAGTAAAATAATGTAGTGATGGTATTTTTATTTCTCAATCCAAGAATGTTGCAGATTTGGTTAAAAAAATTGGCTTAGAGAATGCTAAACCTTCTAGAACCCCCATGAGTACTTCAACTAAATCGTCTAAGGATGATAATGGGACAAGTGTTGATCCCGCTCTTTATAGAAGTATGATAGGGAGTTTACTGTATCTTACCGTGTCTCGACCCGATATATCCTTCGTTGTCTGTATATGTGCTAGATATCAAAGTAACCCTAAAGAATCCCACTTATTAAGTGTGAAAATAATTATTAAATATATTAAGGGTACTCTAAAATTTGGTATCTGGTACACAAACGATACGACCAGTTCTATTGTAGGATACACCGACGCCGACTGGGCCGGTTGTTCTGACAATAGTAAGATCACTTCTGGTGCTTACTACTAAGTAGGCAACAATCTCGTAGGCTGGTCGTGTAAGAAATAGAATTGTATTTCATTATCTAGTGCCGAATCTGAATATATAGCAGTTGGTAGTTGTTGTGCTCAATTACTATGGATTAGGCAGATGCTTAGTGATTATGGTCCCACCGAAAAATAATTAACCATGTTTTTTTATAACCAAAGTGCCATTAATATTTTCAAAAATCCTGTAATGCACTCACAAACTAAGCATATTAAGATTAGACATCACTTTATCCGTGACCTTGTCGAATCCAAAGATCTCATAATTGAATATCAGAATAATCAAAATCAGCTCACATATCTGTATACCAAACCATTATATAACATACGGTTTGAGTATTTTCGCACAGCTATAGGCATGATAACTCTCAATTAATCTCTATTTTCTTTGATTTATACCCCTTGTATATTTGAGAAAAATTGGGGGAGAAGATCTTGAGTATTTCTTAGCGATTTTTCTATCTATTCCTGATTATAACTCAACTAATATGCCTTTTAGTCTTTATTTTGTCACACGCATCTCAGACCCGTTATATATCTTGGTATTACTTTTGTAGCATATTGGTCTCTGTATAGTTGAGTAATGTATTTTTTACCTTAATTTTGGTTCTAGGATGGGAATGGGTAGTTAGAACTTTTATATAGGACAAATAGGATTTTTCATTTTGACCCACGAGTTCAAAATACTCAAGGGAATTTTGTCTCTAATATCTAAATGGGGAGAATGAGAACACACTATATGTTGACTTACTTGAGGCTACATATATAGGAGTTCCAACTACTTTGGATATCTAGAAAAAATAGGTTAGATTTTATGAGAACTTCATCTCCTCAAAGGTTCAAGTACAATGAAGAAATTATATCCAAGAAAATCCTCAAGATTAACTTAAAGGGATGTTATTTCTATCCTTAAAATCACAAATAGGGCACACTCACTACATTATTCATATCTCCTATTTGCATTTATGGTTTTACAACACTTTAAGATTTTTTAAAAATCATTTAATTCAATTCAAAATATTTTATACAATTTTAAAATAATTTTTGAATCAATTAAAACATGTTTTTAAAAGTGTTGTGAGTAAAATTTGGATTTCAGAAAGTAATTTTGGTTGCTGATTGTTTTCTTGGGTATAATACAAAAGCGCTAGAGAATTCAGGGCATGTCTTGTAATTACTTTGTAACACGCATTTTTCTTTCATCATGTTCGTAAACGTGTTGTATTCGGCTTAGATTGTGTCTTCTCTAAGACACAAATTGTTTATGTCATCTCATCCCTTGGATCAACCTTATCAACGTTCTGCTTGTGTTGAGATTCAATCCTTGTGAAATCTATGGAAATTAATCAACAATCGTTTAAACCACCGCCTGTGATGAACCGTTGGATTTTAAGTCAATGGTCAATATTCAATCCCATCCATATGATTGAGTGAGATGTTCTGGATCCTTATTTGAGTAATATAAATAGGACCCAACTCTCAGTCATTACAGACTTTTGCCATTTCGTCAAACAAGAGAGAGAAGAGAGAGAATGGAGAAGAGAGGGAAAGACAAGAGAGAAAAGAAAGAAAAAACCCTAGGTTCTTCGTATTTCAACCTCTGAGTGTTTTCTCCCAAACCAAACACCAAAACCTCAAAGTTTCATACACCAGAAAACTTATTTTTGAGAGTTAGATAGTTTTAGGGTTTCTATGTTTTTGGTGTTGAGTTAATTCTTTGTTTGAAGACCTCTTCAAGTTCTTGGTTCTCTCAGAACTCATCTCTAAGAGAAACTTAAGTTTCATTGTTGAAACTGAGTTTTTCTAAAAAGAGAACATCACACGATTTGTTTTCATTTTCTCTTTTTTTTATCTGGTATTTTAGATCCATTCTATTTCAACAAATTTTTAAATAGAAACTTCTAAGTTTCAAAATATTTTCAGATCTAGTGAGTTGTTTGTGTTTCTGGTTTTTTATTTTAGGTTTTATGAAATACGTGAGTACAAAAATAAAAAGGACACAAAGAACGTGAGTTAAATTTTTTAAAGCATAACTATAGATTAGAGAAAAGAAGTTTTGTGTCAAAAGATGTTGAATCAGTCTCTTCATGTTAAGTCTGAATTTGTTTTAACTAAATAGACTTCTAGTCTAGTTTGGATCTCAATTGTAGGTTTACAATTTTAAAAAATATTTTTAAAATACTGAAAATGTTTAAGACCTTGAACTGTCTTCTGAGAAAGGTATCCTTGAGATCTGTGGATTTATAGAAAGATCAAGAAGTCTTGATTTAAAAATACCGATTCAGAAATAACCTATCATTTTAGAACTGTTGTAATTCGATAGGAATGCTTGTATAATTTTGAGAGGGTGAGAAGCATGTTTGCATGTAGTAGCACATCACAAACACTATCTCACACGAACACTTAGACACTGTGGTTCTGTCTGAGAATGTTAGATTTTGAACGAGTTGCTAGAACTAGAATTCAAAGCGAAGGAGATAGAGGGAAAAGCAAAGAAGCAGCAAGAAAAGATCAGTCCAATTCAGATTACCTTTGGAGAGGAGAATCTCAAGTAGGTGTATTCTGAACTTA
Source organism: Sambucus nigra (assembly GCA_949130495.1). Lineage (NCBI taxonomy): Eukaryota > Viridiplantae > Streptophyta > Magnoliopsida > Dipsacales > Adoxaceae > Sambucus > Sambucus nigra. The sequence continues at coordinate 621,586,911 of OX422210.1, read as the reverse complement.
GGTTAGGATCTTTGTGGTTTGCTTAAGTGTTTTAACTTGATTCTTTATTCTATTGAATTTTTGTTTTGTGCTGTAGAGGGCACCGTTGATGTTTCCCTTGTTTAAGGGTTTTACCACTTTAAAAATTCCTGTGTCTATTTCTTTGAATATGCTTAACTTTTGTTATTATTGGGACTGGATGGTAACTCTAGTTGATGTTTTTTAAAATTTTGAAATAAGGTAACTAACTATCAAATCTAAACCATACATTCAGAAAGCTTTTACAACACATCTTATTTTTTTCGAAAAGAGTTCTACCCAAAAAGTTTATTCGGAGTTTACACAATTTATAACATTTTGTTATCAACCTTGTAAACAAGCTTTTAGCATTAAATATTTTCTTTAAACTCATATATTCATGTTTAGCAGTGGCGTTTACTAACTGGTCTATCTTAAGAAAAACTGTCATTTGGGTTCAAATTAGTGAACACTACACAGACTCTCCACTTCCAGTTGCTTTTCTTCACGACCATTGGGTTTGACAATCACTTGGGGAATTAAACGTCCTTTAAGGACTATGCTTCCAAAAGTTTTCCTAATTCCTCCTCAACTTCTTTGGACTTCTCGAGTGCAGTTCGTCTGTCCCGCGGGTTCTCGGTGGCCTCTAGATTGGTACTTGGGGTATGATCTAGGGTTCTATGGTAAATGGAGAAGTGATAAGAACCTAAATTGGGTCTTTGGGGGGGTCCCAGAATGTGGTGTCTACATATCCTCTCGATGAGCGAGTTGTGGAAAAAGTTAAGAGCCTCGAATAAATAGTACACGGATGTTTGGGAAAGAGGTCAATTATGTGGACTAAAGGGATGAGGATGACCAGTTCAGAGGGTCGACGTCAATTCTAAGGACCTAAGGTAATGATATGGATGAACGATTCTGTGGGCTGAGGTAAATTCTGAGGACCTAAAGTTATTACAGCCGATTCTGAGAGCCAATGTCAATTATGAGCACAAAAATTTATTATGATCGATTCTAAAGGACGAGGTTAATTATGAGGACCTAAAGTTAAGACGATCGATTCTATAGGCCAAGGTTAATTCTGAGGACCTGAAGATGGGACAACCAATTTTACAGGTCGAAGTCAATTCTGAGGACCTAAATTAAGACAATCCATTTTGTGAGCCGAGGTCAATTCTAAGGAACTAAAGTTGGGATGACTGATTTTGTGAGTCAAAGTCAATTCTGAGGACCTATAGTGATGACAACTGATTTTGCGGGTCGAGGTCAATTTTAATGACCTAAAATTGTGACGACCGATTCTGTGGGTCGAGGTCAATCCTGAGGACATAGAATTATAGAGACCAATTCTACAGCTTTAGGTCAATGTTGAGGACCTAAGTAATGACGATAGATTATGTGGGCCGAGGTCAATTCTGAAGACCTATAATTATGACGAACGATTCTAAGGGTCGAGGTCAATTTTGAGGACCTAAAGTTATTACGATCGATTCTGAGGCTCGAGGTCGATTTTGAGGACCTAAAGTGATGGCGAACGATTGTGTGGATCGAGGTAATTTATGAGGACCTATAGTTATAACAACCGATTTAGAGGGTCGAGGTCAATTCTGAGGACCTAAATTTGTAGCAACCAATTTTATAGGTCGAGGTCAATTCTGAGGACCTAAAGTGATGACGGTCGATTCTGTGGGCCGAGGTCAATTATGAGGACCTATAGTTGGGACGACTGATTCTGAGGGCTGAGGTCGATTATGAGGACATAAAGTGATGATGATCAATTTTGTAGGTCGAGGCTAATTCTGAGGAGCTAAAGTTATAGCGACTAATTTTGCAGGCCGAGGTCAATTCTAAGGACTTAAAGTGATGACGATCGATTATGTGGGCCGTGGTTAATTCTGAGGACTTATAGTTGTAACGACCGATTTTGAGAGTCGGGGATGGTTTTGAGGACCTAAAGTGATGGCGAACGATTTGCGGGTGGAGGTCAATTCTGAATACCTAAAGTTAAGACGTGGGTAGGTTTGCTCTTCGGGGAGTCTATTGTACTTGTAGCTTTGTGTCATTTTGATATTTTACTGGGGAAAGACATCTGACTGGGGATCATTTCTTTTTAATCTAGAAATTTCGCTAGGGAATTAGAGAAGCGCATGGGTTTCGCTGAGGAATTGTAGTGGACTTTTGGGATGCATCATTTTGCAGAATATGTTTAGGGTTTGTTCTGGGGTAATACTCTGATATTAATCCGATTGGGGATTTGTAGGAGCTTAAAATGGTTTTCATAGTGAATAAATATTATAATACTTGTATGGAATTTTTAAGAAATTTCTGGAGAATTTTTGGATTTTTGTGGAATTTTTTGTACAAAATTTTAGGGGGTATTCCGATCGACATATGGTAGGGTTTGTCGTTTCGCAAGTGGAATGGTCTCCTAGGCTTCTGTAGGCAGAGGAAAAGGCAGGTTCCGATTGGTATGAGCTGGGGGCTGCCGATCGGCATGACGTTTGGGCTTCTATAAAAAGGGGGCGAACCCTCCTCATTTTTCACATCTTTCTGCATCTGAATCTTCTTCTTTTGTCTAAAATTTGATTCTAAATCATTCTTTACTTCAAATGGCAGGTTCTTCGAGCGAGGGATACAACCAGGAGTGGTTCAACGTTGATAATTGGGCGGGCCTAGAGTGGCGAGATAGGGTGCCCCTTGCTTTGGGAATGAAAATGCCTTTGACTTGTTTGAGCCAGTAGTCGAGTAACGCTTTATGTTGCTCGATCCCTCACACTACCGTTATTCTAGGGTGAGGAACCCCAATGGCTATGTAAGTATAGTGACCTTTGGCATTCTTTTTTGTTTTTCTTTTTCTTTTTTGTTTTCTTGTGCTGACGAAAGGGTTTTTTCTTTTCTTTTTGGTTTTTCCAGACTGGCATTGCTCCTTCGAGCCTACATTCTAGGGAGACGATGGGGTTTAAGCATGTAGGAGATTCTTCCGACAGTGCTGCAATGGGTAGTTACTTCTGTTGGCTTTGGTTTCTTGGTACAGGCTTTGGATGAGACACTGCATCCCACTGTGATTTTATATGCATTGGGAAAGAGGTGGTGGGATGCTACCCACGCCATTCATTTAGGTTTGGGGGAGATGATCGTGACTTCCATCGATGTGCAACAGCTGCTGGGGATAGATTGCGAGGTTGTTCAGATTGAGGTGGACTGTACGACTAGGTTGACACTGGAGGCGATTTAGGAAGCTTTAAGGGAAGTGGGTAGGATAGTTTCTGGAGATTTTATCTACATTTTCTCTCGGGGGGGGGGGGGTTCTTTTGAGTTGGATGATTGACGAGACAGATGGGCGACAGTTGAGCCAGATGGCTCGATTATTTATCTTACTTCTGTTGGGTGGTTTCTTAGTGGAGCGACGAGTGGTGACGTCGTCCATCTCTGGTTCTTTCCATTTTTGAACATCTTTGCGGATGTATTGCTCTATTATTGTGGGAGCTTGGACTTGGCTACCCTTTATTCTTCTCTAGATGCATTCATTCGGTGCTACCGGCATACCTTTACGGGGATCACGTACTTATTGGAGGTTATTATCCCCTTTTTCTTGTATTTTCTTACATTTGTTTTTGGTTTCTTCTGATTACTGACTCTTGTACTTTCTACAGACATGGTTCTGTGAAGTGATAGGGCTTAACGCCAAGTTAATAGCCCTAAAAGACGAGGACTTGGGGCATTTCTACCGAATATACCGATGGCAGAAGTCCAATAGTAAGTCAAACCAGTCTTTATCTCTTGCAGTAGCGACAGGCCCTGAACACTTTGACGAGTGATCAAGTTATTCCTTTTTTCTTTTGAATCCTCTTTTGGGTATTTTCTTTCTTTGCAAAAATACTGATCCTTTTTGTCAGGGCTTAAAGGTGACCTTTTATCCTTTGGGGACGGCTCCTTAGTACATAGGGGTGATAGTCATGCATGTGCATATACGACGGCTGATGGAACATGAGTTTGGATACCCTTGGTAATTGGGAGAGAGGGTTATGCATAAGATACTAGAGTACAAGGTGGCGGTCCCACCGTCCATGCCTTCGATGTACATGAGGTAGGTGAGGGAGAGGTCGGATGAGGCCAGGATGGCGGCGATGCTTAGCAAGCTTTTTTCGTGTTATAGTAATACGGTGGCGACTTATGACTACCTCAATTTTGTGACGAGCTGGTTTATGTTTATGTTGTTTTGTATTTATTATGCGGTGAACATGCCTCCGCCTCCTACAGCTTTGATCAGGGGCACAAGTAGGCCGGTGGGATCTGCCCACATCACAGGTGGCACATCGTCGACGGCGACAGAGGAGGCTTCTCTCATCCAGGTGACTCTACCCTCATATAATTTTTGGTTAATTGGAGGGGGATCACTGAGCCTACTGCACCGCTCTAATAGGGTGCGTCGGGTATTGATGGGGCTCACGGAGGATGCCCTTTAGTCTGAATTATATTTCCATTTTCTTATCTTATCTCTTTTTTATTATCGCTTTCACTTTTTACTGACTGATTTGGCTTTTGGTTTTGTGGTTTTTACTTGAAGCATGTTCGGGTCCTGACTACTTAGGTGAAGGACATCAAGGACTGGGTGGCCTCTACGAAGGCCTATATCAAGGACTTGGTTCCTATTCCTTCTTGTCTGGTTCCGCTTGTTACCTCAGATAAGGTATCAAGCTCGGGGAATGGATGCTCTACAGCTTGTCGTCGAGTAAAGCGCATCTGCCACAGGGATTGAGGGTTTGGAGAGAAAGATTTAGGGATTGGGTTCGGGCTAAGTCTCGTTGCTTTGTGTTTTCTTATTTTTTCTTCTGCCTGAAAAGAATGTAATTATGCAATGGCAATATATATTAAGCAAATTTTTATTATTTATCATTCTTATTTTAATGACTTATTCTACATGCACTTTTTAATTAGCTGTTGAGGCTGTAAAAAATGACAGGATGTCTATTTTTAAAAGATATTAAATAATTCGAGAAAAAAGACTAATGATGAAAAAAGATGGGTAAAAATCGATAATTTTAGAGGGACTAACATGAGGGTCTTGAGAATAAGGATTTATTTTTTTAGTTTTTTATTTTGACAAAAGAGTAAAGATAGAACTTTCTAAAATAGGGGGTTATCGATCGGCATTCCCCTTTGTCATGCCTATAGGCATATGGGTCCAGTGAAACTGTTTGCACTTTCTTGCAGCCCAAAGTACTTGGTACAGTAGATTTGATTTTCGTCTTTAGAGGTTTCTTGTCTTTAGCCAAGATATTTGTGTATGAAGGGGCGTAAAGGGGGTATAGTTTTTCATCCATTATCATTTTCTCTTCTTTCTTATTTCTTACTTTCGGCCTCCTTGTTTGCCAAATATCGCTTCCGATGAGCGTAGAATTCACTTCATACCTTGAAAGTTTAGAAGCCATGTGTCTTTACAACGTAGACTATGAAGCCTTCAATTTGCATCGAGTTTCCTTATGGCACAACTAGATTATTGATTGGAACATGTTGGCGATGACAGCAAAATTTTAGCACCCTGAGGAACACGTTTTCCGCTTTGGTTTGGATGAGATCTATCCGACCTTCGAGGAGTTTTTAGTCATGTTGGGGATTAATCCCAGCGTAGCAGCGGCTATGCCTGAATTCTCTCAGTCTTCGCGAGATCTGTTAGCAGAGTTGATCCATATTTCCCCTTCGGTGGATCGGTCATTGGTCACTGGGGGGATGATCTCTCCTTCAGTTATCATGTATTCCAAGCGCCTGAGGGATTTCAACGATGCGAGTCATGCTGGAGTTGAAGCTCGGGGCCTAACTTCGAGGCTATTACTGGTGGCTGGGGACCTAATGGTTGACCCTCAATTGGCTGCGAATATAGTGTGGATGTCGTATCATCTCAATCCTTCGACGGTGATACTTGCAGATACCCTGAATGGTCTAGATGCTTGGGGGAAGTTTGTTCTGATTTCCTGAGAGGGAGCTCGATTATGTTGTTCATATGGTTGGATGAGAGATTTCATTTAGTGGTTCCCCCTGAATATCCGTTAGCATCTATGAAGAATTCTTCACTCGCTACTTCATTAGTTTTGGCCTATCCATAAAGAACTGGGTATATTGGTTCGTGGAGTACGGAAATCGATGCCTTCATTGGGCACCTGGTGAGGAGAGCTGCAGCCAATTCTGGAACTGGGAGAATATCGGTACATTCAGTTAGTTAGCCTTTGACATACCTCATTATATTTTCCCTAGTGGCATCTGCGCTAAGTCAAATAGGAGCAGATAGTGCCTCCTCGAACATTGGATTTCTTTCCTGTAGAAAAGTAAACTGAATCCTTGCGCATGAGGTTAGGTTCTTTGTAGGAGAATCATCGAACATCAAACCATCCATCTCAATCCGTAGACAGGGTTTGGCATGTGTCCAGATACTATCTGAATTAGTTGTGGAAGCAGGTGGTGGAAAAGATCTTAGCAAAGAAGACCGGTCAGAGATGGTTTGTCCTTTTAAGCACTATGGAGGGGGAAGTATTGGTTTTATCTAGGTTGTTCAGGGCATACCATTTTATGGAGTTCCTTCAAAAAATGAATCAGGCAGGGGAAGTTTGGGGGCCTTAAAGAGTAGATAATGATGGGGTTGGGTCTTTCGACTACTGAGGATAGGGACTTTATGCAGCTAGGTTCATTTCTTGTGAAGCTTTTTTGACTGGGAAGTGTTTGTATGCTTTTGTTTTTTTTTTTGTTTTTAGGGAATAATTTTAGGAGGGTTTGGTTAGGGTTATTTTAGGGATAGTTTGTTAGGCGGAGGGTGGTTGTTTTTGACTTCCTATGATGATATTTTGTGTAATTGTACTAAATTCTCCCATTTGAAATAAAGAAGATTTTGATTATATTATTGTGCCTATTGATGAGCTTTACATTTAAATTATCTATACCAATAACTAAGGCATATATAATCCTTTTTTTCATGTAAATGATAAAGTGAACTATTGTTCTTTGAAATAAGAAAAGAATAGCAATTTGGGAGAAAGAAGGGGACCGTGCCCATGTAAAGCGTATGAGCTACCTATGTAGCTCTGGGGGTTTTGAAAATTTTTTGATTTTCATTTTGAAAGATTTTTTTTTTAGAGGATTAGGCCCCACGTAAGTTTGGGTAAAGGGAAATGAAGATTTTTTTTTTAGAATAGAAGGGGTTGCGAGGAGTCATAGAGCGTCGAGATTTCGAACTAAAGGTAAAACTTCTTGAGGCGGCCCAGGTTGACTGGACGCGACATCTCTCCTCCGTCATGATCAGTGAGCGTAGTAGCGCCGCCTGATAAGATCTTTTTCACGATGTACGGGCCACTCTAGTTTGGCTTGAATTTCCCTCTGGGGTCCCAAACGGGTTACATGATTTCTTTGATAGTTAAGTCTCCTTCTCGGACATAATGGTCATTGACTCTTCTTTATAATGAGTGTGTTATCTAGCGATGGTGCCCTTGTCTGCGTTGTACAACCTTTAGCCTCTTTTCATCTAAGAGTGACAACTCGCCAAAGCGGCTCTAATACTAATCTTCCTCGGTGATTTTTCTTTCAAGCATAACGCGTAGGGAAGGTAGTTTCATCTCAACAAGAAGGACTGCTTCCACTCCTTATACTAAGAAGTAAGGGGTAGCCCAGTTGATGTCCTGTATAGTAGCCCCGGGGGCGTAAGAAATTCGATCGGTCCAATCTTAGAAGCTCTCGATCAATTTGTTGATGATGGCTTTAAGGTTTTTATTGGCGTCACTAACTACACCATTGGATTGGGGTTGGTAGGGAGAGGATTTGTGTACTCATCGACCAGTTATGTTACCTCGGCCTCAAAATGTAACCCATTATCTGATACTAGATCTTAAGGGACTTTGTATCGACAGATGATATTCTTTCGAGTAAACTTGGTTACCTTTTTGGCGTTCGGTATTGTATGTGACCCGACTTCGACCCATTGGATGAAGTAATCAATGGTAACCAAGATGAACTCATGCCCATTAGAAGCTTTGGGGGTGACTTTCCTTAATATGTCAATTCCCCAGATGGATAATGGCCAGGGAGAAGTCATGTTGTATAATTCTAGAGGAGGCAAGTATTGGAGACTAGAAAACTATTAGCATTTGAAGTATCTTCGTACGTAGGTGGTGCAATCCTGAACCATGGTGGTCCAATAATTCCCTTGACGGATAAAATTCTTAGCAAGCATATGACCGTTCATGTGGGGTTTGTATTCCCCGATATGAATCTTTTGCATCATTTCTTCAATGTCAGCCCCTGCGAGGCAGTGAAAATGGGTTCCATGGAAGTTTCTCTTAAATAGTAATTTATCGCAAATGATGTAATGGGCACCTAATTTGTGGAGGGTCACACGATCTTTCTTATTAGCGTCTCGAGGATACCTATCGTACTTGAGGAGGTGCCAAATATTGTAGTGCCAGCACTTAGCCATATCGGGATCCTTCTCAGTGACGAACTTAATATGGTAGTAGTAGGTTGGCAAAGCTTGTTTTTGGACTATGAAGAGGGTCGTCGTTATTCTTTCGGGCATATCGACCATAGAGGCTAAGGTGTCAAAGGCATCAGCTAAGTTGTTCTTTACTCGGGGAAAGTAGTGGAGGGTGATACCTAGGAACTGGGAGGCCAACTCTTCTAAGTGGGCATGGAAGGTCAAGAGTTTTTCATCCTTGACTTTCCATCTTCTAAGGACTTAATCGATGATGAGGTAGGAGTCCCTGTAGACATCTAGGTATTTGATATCTTTCTTGAGGGTGACTTTGAGGCTGACAGTGCATGCCTCATATTTGGTCATATTGTTGGTGCAGGAAAAATCCAGTTTGATGGAAATGGGAGTTTGAGAGTCATCAGGGGCAATCAAGAGTATCCCGATGTCGTATCCCATATTGCTGGTAGTTTCATCAAAGAATATTGGCCATCAGAGGTCCTCCTGAGAGGTGCAAAGAATTTCTTCATCAGGGAATTCAGAGACCCAAACATCAACCTCTTCCATAGGGTAGTCAGCAAGGTAATCAAAGATGGCTCTCCTTTTTATGGCTTTTTGCATAACATACCCAATATCGAACACAGATTACAGCATTAACCATTGAGCCATTTGGCCAGACAGGGCGGGTTTCTTAAGCAAGTATTTGATTGGGTTCATTTGGGACACAAGTCTAATAGGAATTACGAGCATGTAGTCCCATAACTTTTGAGTGACCCGGACTGGGGCAACACATGCTTTCTCTAAGGTAGTGTAGTTGACCTTGTACCTGGACAAATTTTGACTTGTATAGTAAATGGCTCTTTCTTTGCGGGTTTCCTCAATGCAGTGATCTAGCAAAGCTCCTACTGTGATATCTGCTACAGTCAAGTATAGGACTAGCAAGAGACCAAGCAACGGTGGCATGAGTACCGAAGATTGGGTAAGGTATAACTTGATTCTTTCGAAGGCTTCCTGACAGGCCTCATTCCAAATTTTGTTAGAATCCTTTCGTAGGAGTGTGAATATGGGTTCGTAAATGGAAGTCAGTTGGCTGATGAAGCGGCTGATATACTGTAATTTTTCTAACAATCCTCGAACTTCCTTCTCCATTCGGGGTGGGGGAAATTCGAGTATGACTTTCAATTTGATAGGGTCTGCTTCTATTCCCTTCTCTCTAACCATGAATCCCAAAATCTTTCCATTGATGACATCGAAAACACATATATGTGGGTTTAACCGCATCTGATATCGCCGCAATCGTTCGAAGAATTTTCGGAGGGCGAGAATGTGACCTTCTCGAGTCTTAGACTTGATAATCAAATTTTGTATGTAAACTTTGACCTATTTGTGTATCAGATCATGAAATATGGTTGTGGCATCCCTTTGTAGGTAGCCCTTGCATTCTTGATCCCGATTGGCATAAATATGTAACAAAAGGTTCCCAAGGGGGTGATGAAGGCAGTTTTTCTTGATGATCAGGGTGCATCTTGATTTGGTTATATCCAGTGAACCCATTGACAAATGACTTGAGAGCGTGACTGGTTATGTTGTCCATAATTATGTCGATGTTGGGCAGTGGACAATAATCCTTTGGGAATGTTTAGTTCAAATCCCTATAGTCGATGCAAATATCAATTTTTCTCCAGATTTTGATATGGGTACGATGTTGGCTATCCATGTGGGTATTCGTTCACCTGGATAAAGCCTACGTTCAACTACTTGATTACCTCTTACTTGACATTGAGTGACCATTCGACGTGGAGATTTCGTAGTTTTTATTTGATCAATTTGCATTCTGGGTGAGTTGGAATCTCGTGCTGAGGTATTTTGGGATCGATGTCAGGTATGTCGCCATACGATCATTCGAAGACGTCCATAAATTCCTTCAGCAACTCTTTGAATTGCACGCACTCATTCTCAATAAGGGTGGACCCTTTCCTAATCTCACTTTGTTGGCTATTAGAACCGATATTAATAACAACATTCTCATCCTCATTAATTTAAACACGATCATGTTGTTTGTTATTCACCTTATTAAGATAAGTTAAGAATTTTTCATTTAAAAAATCATCATCATCAAGAGTTTGATTAGAATCAAGACAATTAACTTAGGCACAACAAGATATTCAAAATCCTCGTTTATTTCACTTTCAAGTAAAACGGCATTAAGAACCTCATTAAAAGATATCTTGATTACATTATTATCAGAAAAGGGAGGAACAACAATAGATGAAGGGATCGGGTGAATAGGAGGGTTGGGTTGAATCTCAACATATGGGATTGGTATAGCATTCCAGTTAAGGAGAGGCGCATCAGTGGCCTTGATCGGAGTGGATGGATCCGACAATCTAGTGCCTAAATGGATCATGCAGAGTGTCAACCCTAGTGTCTACAAATTGAACGAGTCTTCGAACTCACTTCCCTCAGAGACCTCGGTAATGGCAATGACTTTTTGAGTGAGAGGTTGCACTTGCTGCTGGCAGTCTTCGGCCTAGGAGTAGTTATCTTGAAAGAATATCTCCATCCCTGGCTTTATCTTCTTATCCACGTTATCATACCATGGTTCAGGAAAGCCATAGAAGGGGAAATATTCACCCACTTTGACGAATCTCCCATTCAGAAAATCCCTCGAAACAATTTTATCATCTTTTAAACTTTTCTTCAATTATGGTTGGCAGGGCATTCTAAGTTCTTTTGGTGAAGGCTGATAACCCATGCCACATAGGGGGAAGGCCTTTTTTAGGACTATGGGTTCTAAGATCCCTTCTCGATGACCCCTCAGCCTAGTCTGGGCATAAAATGCATATTTTGAAAATCTGTATCACGTTAACATTGACATGAGGGTTGTGCTCTGGACAGATCCCCTATCGAAAGTGGAAGCGAATTGACTCTGAAGTCGTATGAAAGCATGTCATTCATGATATGTTGTATTTCTAGTACCAGATTGTTGATGCTAGCATTTTCAGTACTATCATTGTCTCTCAAAATGGTAATGACTTGTCCCTTGCGGAGAATTTTAACTTCTGATGAAGGGAGGAGGATACTCTTCGAATGCTATAAAGACACGATCGACTAAGCAATAAGTTGAAGTATAGGGTTATGTCAATAACTTAAAATTCAGTAACGGGATTAATAGGGCCAGCCCCTATTATGAGTGTTAAAGATCCCATCACCTCTCGACGGGTGTTGTCATATGCACGCACTGCGGTGGAAGTAGGAGTTAGGTAGATTACTTTTAACCCCAAGAAATTAAAGGTTATTAATGGGCAAACATTGAGGGCGAATCCATTAATGATATGTGAGAGCGGGACTATATTCCCCATCACTTTAACAAAGATACTGAGGGCATAGTTGTGATCTGGGTCGATCTTCGAAGAAGAGAAGGAATCTAGTGGTGGTCAAGGATCCAAACAGGTTCTCTGCTTCTTCTTGAGTGGTTGAAGGAGGGATTATGGGTATAGTGAGATATTTTATGAAATCATTTCGGTGCAATTGGGAAGACATGAAGAGTCCCTACAAGGTGATGTTAGCTTGAGTCTTCTTAAGTTGGTCGAGGATCTTGCTTTCCTCGTAGGTCATTTCTGGCATGGAGAGTTCCACGGCAACTGCTTTTCCCTTGTCTATTCTTGATGGTTGAGGCTTCAGATCTTGGTAGTCTCTCCCTGATCTGATTGTGTAACTTATGGAGGTGGGGAAGAATAATAACCCTAGTTCTATACGGCTACTTTACTAATTTCCCCCTATAATTCGTCAAAAGAGATCACCCCGCACATGTTGATTACTGGACTGACCTTTTCCTCACTCGGTTCATCATCATAGATGTCAAATTCGTTCCCTTATTTGGTGGTGATGATGTCTTTTTGCCAAGAGAATTCAATACTCAACAACTTCATCATATAAATCATCCCACTCAATGGGTAGGTGAGAGAGTGAAGGGACTAGCTGCCCTTGAAGCTTTAAAGCAGGGAGTAAATCGAAAATGTTGTATATTTTGACGGTCTATCGTGATCTATACGACATCGTCCAAACTGATTTCATCGATGGGTACCACCCAATTATATGACTCTCGATCCCATTTCCAGTCTTCTATGTACGAGATGTTGAACTTCTAACAGTCGATGGTCATTTTAGGGGGTAATTTCAGCCCAAAATCAAGGAGCTAATTCAGAACAGTCGGTAACTCCATATCCTTTTCTTTGGATCGGGTACAAATGAAAACACAAGCCCACGTGAGTAGTGAGAAAGCTCTGTCGGTGAAGCAGGTAGGTTGTAGGAGAAAATTTGGGAAAACTTTGATTAGTTTGCGTACAAATATGGGTATGATGGGTTCTTCACTAGGCACAATTTGGGTAAATGCGTCAAATTTAGGGTCATTTTCTAGGAAGATGGCATTGGTATGGCTTGGAAGTTGGTTGTGAGTGGTGTTGGGTAGAGGGTTGGCCAGTGGGGCGATGATACCCATGTCAATAAGACCTTGGATTACATTTTGGAGATGGAAGCACTGATCAATAGTTTAGCCGGAAGACAGGTGAAAGTCATAGTGGACATCGATTTTAATGTTTTGGGGAAGTGGGTTTGGAAATGGATGAGGGTTCAGAGGTTTGATAAGATTTCGTCTAAACAAGGCTTAGTAGACTTAAAAGAGGGGAGCATAAAGCTCGGTGTATTCTTTTCTGGCGGGGTTAGGGCGAATTTTTAGTGCCTAGGCGGTAGCAAGCTCGGAGATATTTTTAGTGGTTGAGACTGTAGCATTGGCAGGCTTCTGATACTTTCTAGGAGTGAACAATCTGAACACTTTCTTTGGCTCAGCTTTTGTCTTAATAACACTCTCTTCAATCTCCACACTCGCTTCCCGGAGGGCTCGAAAGTGTGGGTAATATTTACGTACCTCTCGTAGTTGCTCTGATATGGGGCAGTAAATTCTTCTTCACTATTCAAACTTGTTCTTCTTTGGAGGGCTGATTAGTCATGGTGGAAATTTTCTCTCCCCACCTTTTTATGAAGATGCTGACATTTTCTCCAAGGTTCTTCTTGAGAAGCTCTAGATCCTGACATATAAGCTCTAATTCTTTATTATACTTATAATGTGACATGAATTCCCGGGCGATATCTTCCCAACTGTGAATTCTAGATTCTTCGAGGCATATGAACCGACGAAGAGCGCTACCCTTCAAACTCTATTGGAACATCTGGTCCATTATCTATTTAGAGGCACCAAGGAGAGTCATGTCTCAGTGATAGCTATGAAGGTGAATAATTGGGGGGGGCGCTACCCCCAAACTTCTTGATGGCTGGCATTTTTAATTTCTCCGGAAATCTTACTTTATGGGAGGGAGACATGTGAATGTAGTCCATGTAGTTCCTGGATATCTTAGGTTAAACTTCTTCGACGTCAACTTGAGGTATTCCTTTCCTTGTTCATCTCTTCCTCCTTCGGATCAACGAGTACCGGAAGGTTAGCCCCTGACTGGGAAAGGTTTATCACAGGGAAGTGAGCTGGCACCGGCCCATTAGTAGGCAGGGCACGCAAAGAATGTTGTTATTCTTCGCGAACCCAAACAGCCTCGGGAGCGGGCGAACCCATGGCATGAGGAAAGAGAATCTCGGGTTCTTTAGGAACTTGGATTCGGTTTCCTGCATTTTATGAACCTCGATTTGAAGGTTTTTAATCTTGGCACGGAGTTGGACCAAGACTGACATCAGATTAGGTTGTACGTTCGGTGCTTGATTAGTATTTTCCATGGAGGACTGGTGAAGGTAGATTTCGAAGTCAGAGGAAATTATAGGGGAACTGACGGAGCTTCAAGGCAGTTTAACAGAAGACCGAAGCCAATAGAGAGTCAGCCTAAGAATAGGGTATACGATCGATTTGAAAAGGAAGATGGCTCGGATTTATTTTTGAAAAGAGAAAAGGAATTGTTTTCGTTTAAAAAAGGGAAAATATTTTTGACACTTTTGGTAAAAAGGAGGAAGAATGTTTTTTGGTATTTTGATTAAAAAAAGGAGGAAAAATGTTTTTGGAATTTTGATGAAAGAGGGGGGAAATGTTTTTAGTATTTTTATGACAATGAAGAAAAATATTTTTGGCATTTTTGGTGAAAAGGAGGGGAAAACGAGAGAAGAGTCTCAACATGATTATTATTATTATTATATTTAAGTTTTAACTTGTATTAGGTTTACCTAAATGCAAAATAAATGTTGAACAGGACCCGAGCCTGGTAAAATTGGGTTTGAAAAATAGGTAAGATAGACTTTGACTTGTTTCTAAGCTTATGGACAGGGTCCTGTTTTGAAAAAAGACAAAATCACACGAAAAAATGGGCGCCATGCCGACCCGGAATATCGATAGAATTTCGTTTAGTAACCGACAAACTGAATATGAGTACCCTAGGTCTGATGCCTATATGAGGTTTATGGAGTTATTAGGTTAGTGAAAAGGTTCTCCCCTTTGGCGTGACTTCCACGATATACTTCTTTCTTTTGAGAGTAATCGGTACGTGTGGACATGCTATTTGATATACCTGAGTGTACGTGAATTGCCTCACTATATACCTCGTGGGACAGTACGTATGAGACCGAATTCGAGGTACTCAATGCACGTGAAGATTTATTTTCTATATACTTCTCGTCGTGAGTTCAGTCAAGCGGTACGATGTGGGGGGGGGACCGTTAGATATACGTCTAAGGTACTAGGCCAATAGAAGATGAGAGTTATATCACTTAGGTTAACTACGACCTGTCGGACCAACGCCCATCACAAAGTGACCCTCCCTCCCAATATGAGATAAAATTTTGGTCAATAGCCATGCTCTTGGTGCTGTAGTGTGAAAAATGCATGATTATTGATTAGTATATTATGGAAAAAGTCTTTATGATGGGCATTATAATAATAGGGAAGAATGTAAAAGTATAAAAAGTGAAGGCCCTCACGTAATGTCATAAGTGGAGGCGCAAATTCTTCAAAATAAAAAGTTTGAGAACTATTGTTGGAAGTATTTTCAAAACTATTAGTATAAGAATTTTGAAAGTTATTGCAATAATAGTTTGGAGAACTATTATCACGATGAGTTTCAACATTCTTATTGTAAGCATTTTAAGGCCCAATATCGAAAAATCATTCTCAAAATTCCCCACGTCATTTGCTTGACTTTGGTCATACTCACCCAAAGTCATAGGGTTTTTCATTGCCTCTATTTATAAGTAATCACCAAAAGTCATTAGTTGTGGGGGATTTTGACAATTATCGTTTCAATACAAACGTGAATCATTACAAATACCAAGAGTACTAAAATAAGATATGATTATAAAAAAGTTCAAAGATGGAAAATTCAAGCAAAGAGGTGTGCGGTGAAAAATATGTTACTAAGTCCGTCTATAAAAATAAACTATTTAAGTAACTCCGATCTGTTTTTTTAGGAAACTCTTTTCTTAAAAACCAAACTATTTGAACACAAGATGTGTTTAACAAATCAGTATGTACGAGATCTATTCAAGATTTGAATAACAGGTTTATAAAGTAGTTTAAAAAACTTAAACTCAGCACAACCAAGAATGAGATGAGGAGATGTAGAAAGATTATGTTCATGATGTTTTTTACGTGGTAAAACCTCACCAATTGAGGAAACATCCACGACTCCCTCTACGGAGTAAAATGATAAATCCACTAAAACAAATTTATAAGTTACAAACTATATAACTAACATGCAAACAACTCATACCTATATAAGTTTAGGAATGTACCCTCTGGTGTCCTTATAACTTCTCTGCAGTTCTGATTGTAGATGTAGTTCTCCCAGTTCGTTAACTTCTGATTTGTTCCAGCACTTTACGTCGACTCTTTGTTCACAAGATCTTATTACCAACACTTTTCGTGTTGTAGGGTGAAAGTGTTTATGGAGGTGATCTCTAACACATGCATGCACACACACACACTTATTAAGTACAAATAGTCCTAACAAATTACAGTAACACTATATGCTGTGATCTTTTCTTTTTCTTTCTTCTTACAAAACTTTGAACCTTATTTGACCTTTAAATCAATCCCAGAATCCATGGATACCTTGCTAGGAAGACAGTCAAGGTCTTAATCAATCTCAGAATTTAGAAAAGTTTTTCGAGATTGAAAACCTCCAAGTGAGATTCCAAACTAGGTCAAAGGTTTAGTTTTACAAGAACTAGAAACATAAAGCATTTATTGTTGATTTCAAAGTAAGCAAACGTTTTATAGAAAATAATAAACAATATATTTCTCAAGATGAGAAATAAAGAATGAAACTAAGTGTAATGTAACATGAATAACTCAGATCTGAAATTTCTATGAAATCAGAAAGTAGATCTGAGTAAAAGTTTAAGTTGAAAACAAGATCTAACGAACAAGAGATTATAGCAGCAATTACAAACTCAACTCAAACTCTCAATCACTCAAGAACACTCAGGGTAGTGTTTTGGATATGAAGGAGTTTTGAAGAAGTGTTTGAGTTTGGATGGAAGAAGCTTTGACGAACAGGGTTAGGGTTTCTAACTCTCTCTCTTCTCTCTGTTTTCTCTCTTCTCTCTCTTCTCTCTCTACTCTCTCTATTTCTCAGAAAAAAGAAAATGGCAAAAGTCTTCGAAGTCTGAGAATAGGGTTCCTTTTATAAGGTGAAGAGAAGGTTCGAGAGACTGGATCAAAACCAAGGGCCAGGATTAAGTCAAGTTAAATTGACTTAGATCGAAGGGTTCTAAGAATGCGGTGCTTAAACGATACCTGATTGGTTTAAAATTTTGTAGTGGGATTCACCAAGACAACATGCAAATTGTCGATAATCAATGATCCAAGGGCTAAAAACAAACAGGTTTATAACTCAGTAAAGAAACACAATCTCAGCCAATCAGATGAAGACAGGTGTTGGCTAATAACAGGATATGAAACGCGCGTCCTAAAGTAATTAAAACCACACCCTAAGGTTTACTCTGCTTTCGGATTCTACCCAAGGTAACATTAGGCCAATATACCCAACAAATTATATTTACAAATTGACCACAGAAACTTTTAAATCAAGTTTTAATTAAGAAAACCTTATTTAAAAAAAGTTTATAAAATCCCAAAAAATTATTAAAATTCAAACTTAGTGATTTAAACACACTCAACATATATACACACATTATTATGTAGTATGATATGCAATAAATAAATTCTACTGTGTGTGAGTGTTGGCAATTTGTTCTTGATCACTACAAGATAGAGAGATGAAGTAGCAAACCAACTTCTGAGGTTCTTTGGTTTCTAGGGAGGACATAATTTTGTCACAATTTCCAAACTAGATGAGCACTTATACAATATAGACTCAAGTGAGTCAAAAGCATAAAGGCTTCAATCTCCCCCTTTGGAAATATGAGACAAAATCTCCTTTGAGTCATCTAGGACTCGTAGGGCAACAAAAAATAAGAAAAACTTATTCCTATCAAAATTATATCTACCCAATACCTAGAAATCAAAAAGTACATAACTCAACTAAGTACATTTGAATACCCTATTACAACTGTTGAGAGTAACTGTACAATAAGAACCTGCAATAGATCACTAAGATCAAGCTGTTTAGCATATGTAAGAAATGAATAGACTCAAATTTCTCCCCCATTTTGTCTCAAATGACAAAGGGAAAAACTTGGATAAACAGCAAAGTTATTAGTCAGCATAAACCATACCAATAGATTTACGTAATAAAATGAATCTATTATAATCTAGAAGTTTGGTAAACATATCTGCGAGTTGTAGATCAATAGGAAGATAATTGATTTCTAATTCCTCAGATTCAACCAATTCGCGTATAAAATGATGTCTTATTTTAATATGCTTTATTCGCGAGTGTTGAACATGGTTTTTAGAAATATTAATCGCACTTTGATTATCACAATAGAGATGCAATTGGTTTTCTTGAATACCATAATCACTTAGCATTTGTTTAAGCCACATTAATTGAGCACAACAGCTGCCAGCGGCTATGTATTCAGATTCAGCTGTCGAGAGTGATGTGCAGTTTTGTTTTTTACTACTCCATCCTAACAAGTTATTACCTATATAATAACATGCTCCTGATGTGATTTTACAATCATCAGTACACCCAGCCCAGTCAACATCAGTGTTCCCAATTATAGTGCTTGGTGTGTCATTAGTGTACCATAGTCCTAAATTTAGAGTGCATTTTACATATTTAATGATACGTTTAACAGCATTCAAGTGGCTCTCTTTAGGGTTACTTTGATATCGAGCACATACACACACAGCATGCATAATATCAAGACGCGAGGCGGTAAGATATAGTAAGGTTTCTATCATACTATGATATAGAGTAGGATCTATAGATTTTCCATTTTCATCTTTAAAAAGTTTTAGCGTAGTACTCATGGGCGTTTTAGCGTCTTTAGCACTCTAGAGGCCAAATTTCTTTACTATCTTTAAAGCGTACTTGGATTGCGATACAAATAATCCTTCTGAATTTTGTTTGACTTGGAGGCCTAAGAAGAATTGTAGCTCCCCCATAAGAGACATTTGAAATTCCTTATGCATAGTTGCAGAAAAGGATTTTACTTTTGAGGGAGAAGTTGATCCAAATATAATATCGTCAACATAAACTTGAGCAATAGTGATGTGTTTGTCAAAATTTTTGACAAAAAGATTTAGGTCATTTTTGCCTCTTTTGAAACCTTTATCTAAAAGAAAACTGGAAAGACGCTCATACCAAGCTCTAGGAGCTTGTTTAAGACCATACAAATCCTTTTTTCAGACGAAATACATGATTTGGATATTTAGGGTCAATGAACCCTTTAGGTTGTTCTACATAGGTTTCTTCAGCCAGTATTCCATTAAGGAACGCAGATTTGACATCCATTTAGTACATTGTAGCATGTGGCAAGCTATAGCAAAAAGCAGACGAACAGATTCTAAACGAGTAACAGGAGCAAAGGTCTCGTTAAAATCAATTCCTTCTATTTGAAAATATCCTTGAGCAACTAATCTAGCTTTATTTCTAATTATTATCCCATTTTCATCAGTCTTATTTTTAAAAATCCAACGTGTGCCAACAACCTTTTTGTGATCAGGACGTGGAACAAGATACCAAACATCATGAATGACAAATTGTAAAAGTTCTTCCTGCATAGCAGAAATCCAGTGAGAGTCATTCAATGCCTCATTTACATTCTTTGGTTCCACAAGGGAAACAAAACATGCATAATGTGCATAGTTTCTTAGTTGGGATCTTGTACGCACTGGCTCACTAGGGTTACCAACTACGTTATTTATGGGATGATCTTTAGAAACCCAGTTGGGTACTTCAGATGTCTCAATAGGTAATGAATTATCCATTTCAGAGGAGTCATTTTCTAAAATATTTGTAGACTCTTCCTCAATAGTAAATTCACCAGTCTTGCTTTCTACAGTAGTGTCACTAACAATTACATTTATGGATTCCATCAAGGTGTTAGTGCGAAGATTATACACTCGATAAGCTCGACTGTTAGGCGAATATCCTAGAAATATGGCTTTATCTCCCCGGCTCTCAAATTTGGATAAGTGTTCCCTATCTTTGCATACATAACACGTACTGCCAAAGGTTCTAAGATATTTGAGATTAGGCTTTTTATTGTACCAAAGTTCGTAAAGGGTTTGTTTGGAATTCTTTCTAAGATAGACGCTATTTATAATGTGATACGCAGTACGAATAGATTCTACCCAAAAATATTTAGGTAAATTCTTGGCATGTAACATAACATGTGCCATCTCTTGAAGGGTACGATTCTTTCTCTACGCAATACCATTCTGTTGAGGGGTCTTAGGAGCACTGAACTCGTGTTTATAACCATTATAGTCACAGTATTCTATAATACCAGTGTCTTTGAATTCACCACCTCTATCACTACGAATTGTATTCACTTGAGTACCCTTTTCATTTTCAATCCTAAGAAGAATTTTTAGGAAGGTTTGAAATGTTTCAGACTTTTGTTTTAAGAAGTCTACCCAGGTAAATCTAGTGAAGTCATCAACCATAACAAGGATGTAACTGTGTCCACAGAGACTAACAGTTTGGGAGGGACCCATTAGGTCCATATGGATGAGTTCTAAGGGATTAGAGGTAAGAATGTCTTTGACTTTCTTATGAGGTGCCTTAACAATTTTACCTTCCTGACAGGAACCACAGATAAGATTGGGTATAAGTTTGATTTTAGGAACTCCTCTAACTATTTCCTGAGAAGTCAATCTACTAAGGTTATCGTAATTTATATGACCCATTCTGTTATGCCATATCTCATTGTCATCCATTCTGGCAACATTACAGATTTCAGAATTGTTCATGACAGTGTAGCAATTGTCAGGAGTTCTGAATCAAGTAATTATGCATTCACCTTTTTTATTTAAAATTTTGCAATTTTTCTTTGAAAAGGTAACAGTATGATCTGAGTCACAAAATTGCGATATGCTAAGTAGATTTGCCTTAAGACCTTTGACTAGAATAACATCTTGAAGAATAGGAAGACCATCTTCTTGGAGAGTTCCTTTGCCTATGATTTGAGATGAAACTCCATCACCAAAAATGACTTTACCACCAGCAAAGCTGGTTTTGTTTAAAAGTTTAGTTTCATCACCAGTCATATGCTTAGAACATCCAGAGTCTAAATACCAACCAATTGATGTGTGTTCAGCTTTTAAAGCAGTAACAACAACAGTACACTTCATCTGAGGTAATAGATCATCTTTTCTAACCCAAATTGCCTTAGTTTTCATCTTGTGCTTATTAGCTCTCAATTGATAAAATTTGCGAGCTTTGGATTTTTGCTGAAAAATGTTTTGCGCATGATTATGAATTTTGTGAAAGACTTGAGCATTTGGTTTAGGAAAGTTCTTAGGATTCCTTCTAGGAAATGTTCTTTTAGGTTTGGTCTTTCTCTTTCTATAATTAGAGTTTCTATCTGGCTGTCTAGGAAGTATATAATTGTTGCGGTTCCTCCTAGAATAGTTAAAGTTCTGATAGATATGAGGATTATAGACAGGTTTAACTAGTCTCCTAGCATAGCAACTATCAAAAGAGTGACCATATATGTCGCAGTAAGAGCAATAAAGATTGCTCAGAATTGGGGTTTCCTTAGGAAAGTCTCTAAACAAAGGTTTTGAAGAGTTTTGAGGCTGAACTCTATTCCTAGGTGTGACATTCTTGAATACAGACTCACTCTTCCTAATAGAGGGGCAGACATATTTTGCCTTAGGTGAACTTTCATGTTTAGAGAAACTTGATTCCCCAATGTTAAAATTTTTATGTTTTGAATCAAACTCAGTTTTTAGAGAATGAAAGTCTGGGCATGTTTCAATAGGTCTTTTGCCTCCTGACACAAACTTGATAGGTTCAAAAGATTTTGTTTGTGTTTTCAAATTGGGGCAAAACCCTATTCCAGTTCGATCATCAGAATTGGTTTTTGATTCAGCAACAAATTCATCAAAACATTTTGAATTATTTTCAAATTTTGTAAATTTTTTAAAACAGTTGTTGTCTTTTCTTTAGTTTGCTCCAATTCTAACAATGTCCCTTTGTATTTTTTCTCCAGAGTTTCATTTGTTTCTTTTAAATTTCTGAGTTTTTCATCAAACATTTTGATTTCATTTTTATGAGTCAAACATTGGGTAGTATACTCTTCAGCATTTAGTTTGACCATTAGGCTTAGATCTTCCAACTTTTTGGTAGGTTCTTTCACAATTTTTTCTAGTCTAGCGCTTTTCTTGAGAGTTTTAGCATAAAGTGTGTGAATTTTTGGGAGGTCTTCATTGTCCGAGTCACTAAGTGTGGTGTGTGGATTGACCCCTAAAAATTCATTTGTTAAACTCACACACCCATTGACATCGTCATTATCGCTATCCCTTTGACTCACACACCCCGAAGTAGAACATGCAACATTCTCAGTAATCAAAGCATCTAAACCAGTATAAACATGATTCTCAATAGCAGGAGTAGAGTTACTAGAAACATTTTCATACACAGGCATAGGCACATCATCATTATATATGATCTTGGCAAAGAAAGACATGCAAGGGTCAAAAACATCAGATGACTCAGGTTCCTCCTTTTCAGAGTCACTTGAATCATCCCATGTTTTGCAAATGTTAGCACTAGTGTGTTTGTTTTGAGTGTTCAAGTTAACTCTACAGTCTTGTGCAATGTGCCCCAGTTTACCACATCTATAGCATTCAGTCTTCTTAAGGTCTCTATTAGGTCTAATATGAGAGTCCTTGTGATTTTTGTCATGGTTTTTCTCATGAGGTCTGTGATTAGAGGAAGTTGGATAATTTGAATTGCCTTGTTTATTTGCCACTTTGTTTCTAAACTTAATGATTTTCTTAAACTGTTTTGTAATTAAGGCAATCTTATTGTCCAAACTCTCTATATTGCATTCCTCATCAGAATCATAAGAGGGGAATATAAGCTCAGGCTTAGTTAACTTAGAAGAGAAGCTCAGATTGGAACTAGTTTGTTTCCTATGAGTTTGTGTCAATTGTTTCTTAAATTCTAGCTCCATTTACACAGTTCTTAGTTTACTACTGAGTAATTCAGGATTGAGATTTTGATCACACATTTCCTCAATAGTATATCTTTTGTTATCAAATTTCTGTGGTAATGATCTTAGAATTTTAGATATAATTTCATGTCTGTTATAAGTCACCCCATTAGAATGCAGTTTGGTCACAATATCAGTCAGGTTCATATAGAAGTCATCAAATGACTCAGTCTCAGACATAATTAAGGAGTTATACTGCTGAATAAGCATTTGAGTTTTAGCAGCCTTAACTCTAGTGTCTCCTTCATGAGCAGTAACCAAGGTGTCCCAAGCTTCCTTAAAAGTGGTACAGGATGAGATTCTTTTGAACTCATGTTCATTTATGGACATAAATATGGCATTCTTTCCTTTGTTATTATTTCGAGAAACTTGTTTCTCTTCTTGAGTGAACTCACTTTATGCTTTCTTAACCCTCCCATTACTTCCTTCGGTGGCAGGTTTAGTAGGAAAAGTGTAACCATTTTCAAAAATGTCCCAGACATCATCTCCCAGAGTTCCGTGAATGAAAGCAAGCATCCTTACTTTCCAGTAAGAAAAATTGGTTCCATCAAAGATTGGAGGTCTGGTCAAGTTACCACATCTTTCATTTTTCTCGTCCATATTTGATTTTCAGAAAATAATTTCAGAAACACAGGATCTCTTTTGAAAGCAGTTTACCAAGCTCTGATACCAATTGAAAAATATGTTACTAAGGCCATTTATAAAAATAAACTATTTAAGTAACTCCGATCTGTTTTTTTAGGAAACTCTTTTCTTAAAAATCAAACTATTTGAACACAAGATGTGTTTAACAAATCAGTATGTACGAGATCTATTCAAGATTTGAATAACAGGTTTATAAAGTAGTTTAAAAAACTTAACTCGGCACAACCAAGAATGAGATGAGGAGATGTATAAAGATTATGCTCACGATGTTTTTTACGTGGTAAAACCTCACCAATTAAGGAAACATCCACGACTCCCTCTACGGAGTAAAAGGAAAAATCCACTAAAACAAATTTATGAGTTACAAACTATATAACTAACATGCAAACAACTCAGACCTATATAAGTTTAGGAATGTACCCTCTGGTTTCCTTATAACTTCTCTGCATTTCTGATTGTAGATGTAGTTCTCCCAGTTTGTTAACTTCTGATTTGTTCCAGCACTTTACGTCGACTCTTTGTTCACAAGATCTTATTACCAACACTTTTCGTGTTGTAGGGTGACAGGGTTTGTGGAGGTGCTCTCTAACACATGCATGTACACACACACACTTATTAAGTACAAACAGTCCTAACAAATTACAGTAACACTATATGCTGTGATCTTTTATTTTTCTTTCTTCTTACAAAACTTTGAACCTTATTTGACCTTTAAATCAATCCCAGAATCCACGGATACCTTGCTAGGAAGACAGTCAAGGTCTTAATCAATCTCAGAATTTAGAAAAGTTTTTCGAGATTGAAAACCTCCAAGTGAGATTCCAAACTAGGTCAAAGGTTTAGTTTTACAAGAACTAGAAACATAAAGCATTTATTGTTGATTTCAAAGTAAGCAAACATTTTATAGAAAATAATCAACAATATATTTCTCAAGATGAGAAATAAAGAATGAAACTAAGTGTAATGTAACATGAATAACTCAGATCTGAAATTTCTATGAAATCAGAAAGTAGATCTGAGTAAAAGTTTAAGTTGAAAACAAGATCTAACGAACAAGAAATTATAGCAGCAATTACAAACTCAACTCAAACTCTCAATCACTCAAGAACACTCAGGTAGTGTTTTGGATATGAAGGAGTTTTGAAGAAGTGTTTGAGTTTGGATGGAAGAGGCTTTGACGAACAGGGTTAGGGTTTCTAACTCTCTCTCTTCTCTCTGTTTTCTCTCTTCTATCTCTTCTCTCTCTTCTCTCTCTATTTCTCAGAAAAAAGAAAATGGCAAAAGTCTTCGAAGTTTGAGAATAGGGTTCCTTTTATAGGGTGAAGAGAAGGTTCGAGAGACTGGATCAAAACCAAGTGCCAGGATTAAGTCAAGTTAAATTGACTTAGATCGAAGGGTTCTAAGAACGCGGTGCTTAAACGATACCTGATTGGTTCAAAAGGTTGTATTGGGATTCACCAAGACAACATGCAGATCGTCGATAATCAATGATCCAAGGGCTAAAAACAAACGCGTTTATAACTCAGTAAAGAAACACAATCTCAGCCAATCAGATGAAGACAGGTGTTGGCCAATAACAGGATATGAAACGCGCGTCCTAAAGTAATTAAAACCACACCCTAAGGTTTACTCCACTTTGGATTCTACCCAAGGTAACATTAGGCCAATATACCCAACAAATTATATTTACAAATTGACCACAGAAACTTTTAAATCAAGTTTTAATTAAGAAAACCTTATTTAAAAAAAGTTTATAAAATCCCAAAAAATTATTAAAATTCAAACTTAGGGATTTAAACACACTCAACATATATACACACATTATTATGCAGTATGATATGCAATAAATAAATTCTACTGTGTGTGAGTGTTGGCAATTTGTTCTTGATCACTACAAGATAGAGAGATGAAGTAGCAAACCTAATTCTGAGGTTCTTTGGTTTCTAGGGAGGACATAATTTTGTCACAATTTCCAAACTAGATGAGCACTTATACAATATAGACTCAAGTGAGTCAAAAGCATAAGGGCTTCATGCGGTCGAGAATTCAGGCGTTTCTTAGCGCTCAAATGTAGAAGTCTACAAAACAAATAAAACAAAAAGATCAATACAAAAATATATATATGAAATGCTCAATCAATGAAATTCTAAAGCACAACAATCTCCCATAACGGAGCCATTCAATAAGCAGGGGAACCGCGCATCGTGTAAGTACGCTGGTTGTTGTTATTGATTCCCACTTCTATGCAAAACCTAAACTTTAACTAAACTCTTATGGGAGTATAGCGAATAGTATGGGTATCGAATCTACAGGGAATGTTGTTTAGAACTTTATTGATTTATTAATTCTTAAATAAAGTTATAAAAGTTTAACTTTGGTTTTCAACCGTTTTATACTACTTTTAAACTAGACAAATATTAAAACTAGTTTAATCAACAAGAATAAAAACTATAGATTGAGAATTATATTCTTCACCCTCGGATTAAATTATAGATTAAGAACGGTATCCCTCACACCAGATTAATTAGAATAAATTGGTTATATGGGAAGAAAATCTTATCAAGATTCAATCTCATTTTCACAATTAATAAAATCTAGAGTTGTCGCCCCTTAAATTCTCATAAAAGTTTAATTGATTTTGGCATCAACAAATATATCCGAGATTACACACGCAAGGTCGTAAATACTATGCATACCTAGTATGCACCATTAAATCTCCTAGGCATAAAATCTAGAACAACCTTACCCATTTAAACTAGATTAATCCATCACCAAAGCAAAACATCTAACTAGTCCAGGGTTAGTTCAATTATCTCAACCTAATCCAAATTACCTACAAAGCATATTAAATGACTTGAAAATTAAAGGAATGTAGTAAATTAAGCAAGAAACTAAGAAACGAAGCTTTAATTAATAGAAGGATGATGAATAGTAACTTACACACAAACGCTTGGAGAGAGAATGGAGAAAAGTTCCCAACACCAACTACACCCTAACCTAACCTAAAATGAAAACTCCTGAATAATATCTCTATAATATATATATATATATATATATATATATATATATATATATATATATATATATATATATATATATATATATATATATATATATAAAGAAATCAAAATATCGTGAAATGAAAATTGATTTTAAAAAATAAGAATCGATTCCTTTCACAAAATTCAGTAAAAAGTAGAGCGCAGGAAAATGACCGAGAATAGATTATAAAAAAAGTGAGAATCGATTCCCTTTGTAACTTTCATCTTCAGGAGCATCCGACGTGAATCGTCATAACTTCTTCATTTGAGCTCGGAATAATGCACGGTCAGTGTCCATGCGAAGATAATTAGAGGTGATACAAAATTATGTATTCAAAATGCCCAAATTTTTATGCTTAAAATTAAGAAAATGCCCTTTATGTTTTATCTTGCAATGGAACTTTTTCGAAACGCAACCAGTTGTTCCACTAAGCATTCCAATACCTCCAAAAGCTCAAGCAAACCTTTAAAATCATATATATATATATATATATATTAAAAATAAAGTTTAACCAGTATATGATCATAAAATTAGAAATTAACGTACACAATTACGCTAGAATATATAAGAAAAAAGGGTTCCAAAATGCAATATTCGAGATGAATCTCACTAGTAACTTACACGTTACTAGTCCTTAGTGATGAAACAAAACAAAATCCACCCCAATAGAGAGGTAACAAAAATTTATAAACATAAAAGATAGAATGCCACTTTCACGGGCACACGGTTGCCTTTAGTATATGCAACAAGTCGTTAAACCACTAGGTTATCATAGGGGATGAGTGTTGTCTCCTGAGGGTTTTCGGGGTTGAAACCCACAAATATCAAGTTTTATCAAACCCACAAACCAATGCGATAAGCTCAACAATACGAAACTAATTTCAATAAGTTTTTTGCATTAACATTATTAGGATTTCATAAGATTGAAACCTTAAAAGTCGTAAGACGAGCGAGCATAGGAAAACATTGTGTTTTGGAAAAACTTTTCTAATTCGGATAAGTATTAAAAGAGTTCATGATATCAATCATCTCCAGAGTTAACACTTAACAAATGAATCACTATGAAATAGGGTGTACACACACGGAACATGCGGGCATAAAGAGTAAATGAAAATGGAAACTAGGTCATGCACATGTCATCAATAAAGAACGTTATATATAAAATGGAAGATTGAAATCTCAATGAAAGATACCATTCATTAAGGGAGGTGAAATGCATTTTAACAAATTATCGCGACTATTATGACTTTGCATCAATTTCACACTACGATCGCGTAAGACTTTTAAGGGTTGTAACATAGGCTAGGTTTGGGTTATGAAATTAAGGGATATCTACAGATTCAAATGTGTTTGGGGAAGAATACTTAGGACAAATAGAAAATTATGGGCAATTTCAAAATTGGAATATAATTTCCAGAAAAGTAGTAGATATGGCATTAGAGCGTGATAAAGATTATTGAAGACAAATTACACCATGGAAAATTTCTCTTTCTTTTTATTTTCTTCTTTTCTTCTTTTTCTCATATTTTCCTTTTGTTTTTCACTTTTTCTTGTCTTTTTCTTCTCACTCGCACATGCTTAATTGAAACCACATAATAAGAACATTATAAAATCCCAAGTATTATTCCGAACAATGGTAGGTAAGGTGATATGTATGTTTAAAAACTCCAATTTGGAGTGGGTTATGGGATTTGGGGTTTTGAAATGAAAAGTTAATGTTTAGGATCAAAGGGGTTGACTACGAAAATATATAAGGTGAGGTAAAGGTCAAAATAGTTAATATAATAAAGAGGGCCTATGATCCTTTCCTAAGTTTTACACAATTCACGAGTCAAAACAATGTTGAAAATCATGCTCAAGTAACACATTTTATATACGAACTCAATTAATAAAAGATCAATTAAAGAATAGTGAAATTACCGACGACTTTAACGTTTTTAAGGAGGAAAGAGTAATGTATAACACTCACAAATAAAGAAAAGTGCAAACCTCACTTAGTGTAAGTCTATACAAATCCAGCAAAATGATTACCGAGTTATAAAGGCCTTAAACCAAATAAATTAAACAAAAAAATGCATGTCCTCAATGTGTATCAAGAACTAAGTTAAAGAGATGAAGATAGCGATATTAACCAAAATGGAGCGATCTCCAAAAAGTGCAAGTCAAAAGATTCTACAAAACAAGTTAGCACCGAGCATAAATAAAAAGAAGAAGTAAAACTTAACTGATTACACTATATGAAAAATAAAAAAAGAAGAAGCTAATGTACACTACAATTTTAACTTCTAACTAAACACACACTAAAAATAGATATTTTTTAGGGTCCGCCCAAACTATGATTTGACTTTGAGGAATAATTGGTGTACCCTCATTTTATTGCTTTACCCCCGAAAAATAGGAATTTCATTTGAGCAACAGAAGGCATGTATAAGGCGGAAGAAATGAACCATCACCAATTAAAAGTTTTTGGGGGATGAGGGGGGTTTGGGATTCTAAGAGGGACAATTACACATGGGATCCAAAAAATAAAATTTCCACCTAATGGTTCAAATTGGATGGTATATGGGGCATAAGTGGGAGAATCCATCATAGAAAGCATTTCAAAAAAGCATCCATTGATAATAATTGGGTCAAAGTCCTCAGAACTTTCATCCGATTCTTGTGGTACATGCAATAGTTTGATAACGATGAATGGGAATGGCGGTGAAATAAATCCAATATCTATGAATGATTATCATTGCTCGAAGATTGAATTTCAAAAGAGAAAGACTCACTTTCAATGAAATGTTATTCTAAAATTATTTGAGGTGAGATGTAAGTCTCAACCTCCTTTTTGTTTTTGAAAGAAAAAATGATATCATTGCAAAGTGCTATAATTTAAAAATCATCACAATTATCGTTTTCCATTGCGCTTTGGACGAAAGGAAGCACGGTTTCTTCCAAATTAGGCTTCCTTAGCTCAAGAATATCATATTCCTCATTTGGTTGAAAATATTCTTCAACATCAAAAATCTCGAAATAAAAATCATCGTGGGATTCGAATAATGCATCCAACTCTTGTTCCTAATAATGATTTTCTTCCCGATAATGATTTTCAAGCTTTTCCTTATCAATAATGTGAAGGCCCTCACATAATGTCTTTGATGCATTCACTGATTCTTCAAACTAAAAAGTTTGAGAACTATTGTTGGAACTATTTTCAAAATTATTAGTACAAGAATTTGGAAAGTTATTCCAATAATAGTTTGGAGAACAATTATCATGATAAGTTTCAACATTATTCTTTTAACAATTTTGAGGCCTAATATTGGAAAAATCATTCTCAAAATTTCCCACATCATTTACTTGACTTTAGTAATACTCACCCAAAATCATAAGATTTTTAATTGCGTCTATTTGTAAGTAATCGCCAAAAGTCATTGGTTGAGGGAGATTTTGACAATTATTGTGGGGATAAAAATGTGAATCATTAAAATTACCGAGAGTACTAAAATAAGATATGATTATCAAAAAGTTCGAAAATGGAAAATCCACAGAAAAAGGTGTGCGGTTAAGAACTCAAACGTTTCTTAGCACTCAAATGTAGATGCTAAGAATGGCTATGTGCCCTAGGGTTTGTAGAGAAAAACACCAATTTTTTATTTTTCACAATTTTAATAAACTTTGCACCGAATAAAACCACAATTGTTGTCTTAAATATTTTTACCAATTTTAGTCTAGGTGACTATAAACAATAATAAAATAAGCAAGCCACAACACGGTGATGTATGATGAAAACTCATAATGGAAAAACCTCTGACAGTCCATCCACACAAGTCCACTATAATATAGGTCTATTACCATAACAACTTAGACTTACCTACCAATTCGATGCCTTCAATCCTTGATGATTTCCTCATTCCTTTCTAACCTTCTTCACAGTTACTGTTGGATTCCTTCTAATAGACACACAATGTAGATGTGTTCCCATGAATCGAAATTCCATCGTTCTTACTTGTCTCGTGACCGGTTCAATTGCTGCTCAACATAAATATGATCTCTGTCGCTTAAAACTCTCATAGTATGAAGAGAAAATAGATATGGTGCAACACAAAAGAGATCTTAAAAAGACATATAGATGTAGGATTCTTGGATCTCAAACTTGTGTGTAAACTAGGGTTTAGTAGGCACAAGATTTATCTTAGAAAATAACTTTAGCAAAAGACCTCTTAGAAAATTGATGTCGCGTCTAAGTATTTGTAGAAAGCACAAATTTTGAGGTAACGCATTTTTTGAGGAAACTCATTCGAATGAAAAACTATAGTTCATTCGAACGAAAACCCTATCTTATTCAAACCAACATATACCTTGTTCGAATGAACATTCTAATCTTGTTCGAGCCAACTTTGAATAAGCTTAGAATGATATACCTCTTATTAATAGAAATACCTTATTTTATGTTCGTTTAAAAGTCATCCTAATGACATTCCCATCTCGTTCTAACGAACTACGTAAACTCGCTCGAACAAACTAAAACAAAAATTATTTTTCTTTCAAAAATCATTGTACGAAAAGGCCTAAAATAACTTTAATAAAACAACACCTAAATGTATTTAGGGATCAAACAATAATATGCATTCATACCTTCATTGAGATCCCTCGAATGTTGAAGATGAAAAGTTGGTACACAATCCAATGTCATCTTGATGTCACTTTAGCTTTGTCTCTACTTCTTCAATCAAACATGTCGTAGGCTTGAAAGGTTAACAACTCAAAGCCTAAAATATGACTCAAAATGTTTTGTCCAGAATTAAGCCAACACAAATAAATTGACTCAATTAAAAATTTGTCCTTACAATTTCCCCCCTTTAGCTATTCTTAAACAAAACCAAAAACAAAACACCTATAAGCTGTCAAGCTCTTTAAAGACTTAATCCCTGAATCCCAAAAGGAAAAAGTACACACGCTCAATAGACATATATTCTAAGTATTTTTGCTCGCTTGTAAACTTTATCGCATATTTTAAACCTTCACACTTAAACAGGCCTTCAAATGCAAAGAGAATATAGGAATAAAACTCCCCTATGTCTAATGATCCCAACCTAGGTAAGACGTCTCCCCCTATGATAAAGATATCCTAAAACTAAAGTGAAAGATACCATTTATCCCCCCCCCCCCCCCTCCTTTTGTTCAGGAATAGACAAAGTAATAACGCATGATAAAAAATTCCCCCTCATCAACCATTTCTCCCTCCAAATGAGAGAACATGTGAGGAATTAAAATTAAGAAAGAGTGTTATCATGCAATGATGTTGTAATACCCTGTACTTTTATGGGTAATTAAATTACATGAGTAGGTGTAATTAAATAATTTAAGAATTTAAAGTATATAAGATGGACTGATTATATTTCATGTCACAGGTGAATAACAGCGACATGTGATATTAATTTATGCGGAAAACACGTGTGGATATGTGTTGGGTTAAGACGTGAATTTATTATAAGTGATTCGGATGGAGATTACAAGTGCACTGTTGGTCTTGGAGGGGCCGAGATAGTCAGAATAGAGTACCTGGATGTAGTGTTTGGGTTCGGGGAACTTTTTGGATCAGTAGGGACTCGCATTTGTGTATACGAGTCAATTTTGGGTTTAATAAGGGATAAACCCTTATTCCTCTCTTATAATAGCACGGGATAAAGAAAGAAAAGAGATAAAGGAAAGAAAAGAAGGAAGAAGAAGATAAAAGAAGAAGAAAAGAGGAGCTCGGGCCAACTCTGGCGAATTTTCGGCACGAGATCGTCGGATTTATCCAACCAGTCAAGTGTATAACTTGCTTTAACTATTAAGTGTGCTTATTTTTCATATCATAATTGGTGAGAAAATTATGAATTTTGGGTTTGGGATCCTTGGATCAAAAATGGGTTTTTGAGAATTGATTTCATATAAATTGTTGTGATATAAACTCTATATGAATTGTAGACCAAAATCCATGTTAATGGTGTAAATTACATTGAGAAATTAGAGGAATTGCATAAATAAAAATTAGGATTTAAATTCTTAGAAATGGATCAATCCCATGAAATTAAAGGGGTTGTACTGATGGTAGATAAGTGTGTAGATGTTTATATTAGTGGTTTGGGAGATTAAGAACCATAAGTTTTGGGTTGGATAAGAGTAGGGGTGGCAATTCGGGTCAACGAGTCGTGTTTCGGGCAGACACGACACGATAAGATTTTTCTAGATACGAACACGTTACGACACGAATTTCTATTTTTTTTAGTTGACACGAATACGACCCGAATAAAAAACAACACGGCACGACACGAAACGAATACCAGAATTTCTTCAATTTCATGCCTAAAAAATACGATAACACGACACAACATGACACGACTCATAATTTAGACACGACACGACTTCATGTCAAAAAAACACGACATGAACGTGACATATTGTGTCAATTTGAGGTCAATTTTGTGTCGTTCCGTGTCGTTTTTTTGTGTTGTTTCTGAAATTGCCACCCCAAGATAAGAGTTTGTGTAAATTTCATCAAAAGCAGACAAATTTGGGCCAACCGGA
Organism: Sambucus nigra; assembly: GCA_949130495.1. NCBI lineage: Eukaryota > Viridiplantae > Streptophyta > Magnoliopsida > Dipsacales > Adoxaceae > Sambucus > Sambucus nigra. The sequence continues at coordinate 621,553,601 of OX422210.1, read as the reverse complement.
CCGATTCATTTTTCTTGGTAAATGGTTTGGTCCGGTGACTGGATCGGTTCATTTTAGAAGACACTGGATCGGTCCAACCATTAAAGGTTTCTGTTGAACTTTAGGAACCGGACCGGTTCGTTTTTCCAAGAAACCGGTTCGGTCCAGTTCTCTCAGAAAATTCGAAAAGTTTTCTTGGCCTAAAAAGGATTAGAGACAAATTCCTTTTGGAGAAAAATGTTAGGGGATCCTAAATATAGTGTAAGGACCTCTAGGAGTTTAAATGAGAGATATGTGACCCTTAGGATTTATGTAAATAAAATCTGGGAGGTGATTTAAAAGAGTTTTGGGGCAAGGGACACTCAGTAAATTAATTCGGCGGATATATATATATATAGAGAGAGATAATTATTACGGGTGTAAGATATATATGCCGATTATATGAGAAATAATCCGAACGTGTGAGTAGGATGAATTTAGAATTTTAGTAAGTCGTGATAAGCTAATATTCGAAAGAAATAAAAGGTGAGATCCTATCATAAGTGAGTGAATACTTATTGTATGAATATAAGTTGTGTGTATACTCATAAATTAATACGAATTGGTATCTTTGAATTTTAGGCTAATCCCATGTGTGATAGGCATGGATAGCCAGATTGATGATACATATATACGAGTATAGAGGAATTATATATATGATATGATTATGAAAATATTTTTATATGAATGATATATTTATCTGAATCATACCCCCTCTAGTGCTATCACGAAAAGTTTCGCGATGTGGGTGAATCATCAGGCTTGAGGAGCAGGTGAGTATATTCCTCAGGTCATAGCATCCATTATTTATTGAGGTGAGACGAGGTGGGTATGTTTCATTCTCATTCCTATTGAGGAACTGTGATCGCTTCCCATACGTTTGAGATTTGGGTTTTTACCAGGGCGGAATGAGAGATTCCGACTGCTGGCTCCCGGATTTGGTAATGTGAGTTATGCCCCGAAAGATGATAGCACTGTCGTAATTGTATCAATGAGTTTTGACTCTGAGGAATGGATTTATACTTATAAAGTGTGTGATGTATAAGTATTAATATACTTGATGTGCATAGTATGTTTTATATATATGAGATGTGAAAACATATATAGATATGCACGTACAAAGATAAAGAATGTAGTTTATACAACTAGAGGTATATAGTATATTTTATATATTTATGGACTAAAATAAGAAAAGAAATGTGAGTAAATTTATGATATCCAGGAGTATGAAATCCGGAATATAAAATTTGAAATACGTATATAAATGTAAGAATATTATATACGAAATAATAACCCAAAAATGAGAGTGGGGTAATAACTAGTGAATGTTATTTAAAATGAATGGTTATATGAGAAGCGAGAAATTATATGGTATGGACTTGGGAATTTTTTTTTTCGAGGTGCTAGTTAGGCTGGGTAGATAACTAGGGTGTTTTAAAATACATGTGGTAGGTTTGAACTGTTAGATGAGGTCCGACAGCAATTTAAATATGAAGAGTATCATATTTTATAAATTAAAGTAAACTAAGCACTTGTTAATATATTTTTAAAACCTTGGGCTCTGACCCGTATCTATTTTCTTTTTCTTCTTCTTTGTATATTGTTTAGGTGTCCACACACAGGGACACCTGGATGACTAATTCTTTTGAGTCAGACGTTGCTGCCGCAGCTGTGGTTGTGGGCAGGAGGTTGTTTTAGACGCTTATTTCTTTGTGATCTAGATAGGAGGTATTGTAGTAATAATCGGGCATGCTGTCCAACTGATGTCATTCAATTTTATTTACAAGGATTTATTTTACGCGCATTCGATATGGTTGTATATATGTTTATCGAGAGTTATCGGTTATTTATTTATTTATTTATTCCATTTGTTGATTTTATTTCTGCGTGAATGGTTTTAATTCTACTTTTAATTTAAAAAGATTAGAAAGTTTAAAATTTGATGCCAGGCCTAATAGGTTATTAGTAATTAATTTGGTTTTTTGACAGTGATGCTGAGAATGAACCCACATGAGATTTCAGTTTAATTTGATATAGAACTAATCACCCGGTATTTTATTAGGCGGGGTGTCACAGGTGTAAAGTGCAACAAAACACAATATGGTAATACAAGCACAAATAATCCAAACAATGATCAATCAATACCGATATTGATGCAAATATGATACTAACTTGAATACACAATAAAGTATGAGATATCAATGCAAACAGGCAACAATAGATAACAAAATGATCATATAGCATGCCAATTTGATCCAAAGACAACACATATAAAAAATAAGGATTAAATACAAATGCAAAGACTTAAAAACAAAACGATACCTATATATAAATATGCGAAATATACCAAAAACACACACGCACATATATATAGGTATAAACACCACACAAACCACATAAGCTTTACACACTAGCATAATATCGATGTGTCTAAACATGTGGGATGGAGTGAAGGGGAGTGAACTAGATACAAATGAATTATGTGCCCTAGGTTTTGTAGAGAAAAGCACTAATTTTTTATTATTCACAATTTTGATAAACTTTGCACAAAATAAAATAAGTGTTGCATTAAATAGTTTTACCAATTTTAGTCTGGACCAAATCATGCATATAGGTGAGTATTAGCAAGAATAAAATAAGCAAACCACAACACAGCGATGTACGAGAAAAACCCACAATGGGAAAAACCTTGGAGGACCCAAGAACACAAGTCCGCTACAATATAGGTTTATTTAAAAGAACAACTTAGACTTACTCACAAACTCGACGCCTTTAAGACTTTATGCACTTTCTAATTCCTTATAACCTTCTTTGCATCCACAGTTAGACGCCTTCCAACAGCCACACAATGCAAGCACGTTCCCACGTCTCAGTATCCCACCGATCTTACTTATTTCGTGACCAGTACAACTACCGCTCAACACAAATACGATCTCCACCCCTCGAAACGCTCATAGTATGAAGAGAAAACAGATATGGGGCAACCCAGAAGAGATATCAAACATACATATAGACGTAGGATTCTTGGATCTCAAAATTAGGAGTAAACTAATTGTAATATTGTGTGGTGTAATTGGGGTCTAAGAATAACTAGAACGAGTGAAGCGTCACCCACACTAATGGACTTTGTCTTCAAGGTTTTTAAAGTTTCAAAATCAGCTCTGATAGAAAACCTTCCTCTTTTCTGGTAACAATGGAGTAAATACGATGACATTCTTCCTAAAAGGGCAAACTTCACAAGTAATAATGATATCTGGGAGACAGAGATATATTGAGAACAATTGTTGTAATAATAAGAGTGAAGAAGCAAGCACTTTGACACTTAGAGAGAGAGCAGGGAGAGAATACTAGTCTTGTATAAATTTGGCAGAGTAACGATGTAACTTGAGTTTCTATTATATGACTTGACCTTACCAAAGGGTCCTATTTATAGGTGTATAGTTGGGCTTTTGGGGCACCAAAGATAAGAGGGAATCTGAGGGACAAGGTATGCAATGTACCTTTTATCCCTATATGTCTGTAGCTACCTGTCCCCTATAGCAAGTGACACCTGGTACAAACCAAAGTCAAAAGGAAAATATGTCTCCTAATGGTGACAAAATATATAATTTGGTAAATATCATTATAAATGGCAACTTATTGTACAGATAAAACTTGAGAGTGACCTTCAGGGCCACCATCTCTAAAATCATTTTGTAAACAGTGTTTTTTTCTTGTGATTAGTATCTTGGCTACTCACTTCAATTATAATTAAGTGTAGGCTGTGTAAGTTTTTGAATGACTCTTAGGGTCCCTTTGCTAGTATTCTAACTTTCTTAAAGTGTCAAGTGGTCGAGCTTGATCAACAAACCTTGCCTCTTAGCCACCAAACCAAAACTCCCAGAAGATCCCAACTAGCCGCCCTGAGCCCTTCTTACTCAACAAGGCTACCCATACAATAAAGTAAACATTAGTACTTTGTTACTTAAAAAGTGAAAACTTCTAGTGACGAGGGGCCACAGATGGTGGACCCCCTCGTCTTAAGTCATTATTTTTAATGGCATTGCTTTTGGGCAGAGGGTCCACCCGAGGTGAGTTCCCTCGCCCTAACACATTTTATCTTATTTCACAGTTTATGCAATAAGGCGGAGCAAGTGGAGGTAGACCCCCTCGTTTCCATGTCTATCTTTAGCAGAGGGATCATTTGTCTTGGCCTCCCTCGCCCTGGGTTTTATTCTTTGTATTTGACTATAGCAGAGGGGTCACTCGAAGTGAACTCCCTCACCATAAATTGTTCTTAACATTGATTGTAGCTTAGGGGCCACTCCTGGTGGACCCCTAATCGCCAGTTGTTTTGTAACATCGCTCTTGCTCAAGAGGGCACTCGTGGTTGACTCCTTTGCCATAAACTATTTCTTATATTTATCTTGGCATAGGGGGCCACTCATGGTCGACCTCCTCCCCCTTGAGGTATTATGTCTTGCTGTAGGTAATGCCCATCTACAATAGTCCCCTCATGCAAAGTCCTTTGTGTTGGGTAGATCAAAGGGATTTATATGAAATCATTTTTTTCTTGGGATTTGAAAGGTTTCCAAAGATGCTTCATCATTACTTCTAGGGTCATTAAATACTTTTATCACCTTAACCCACATTTGGGGTCTCTAGGAGACATGCGTCAATCTATTAACTAACGTCCCATCATTTGGGAAATAATTTATTTTCTTTTTATCCGCCCAAACGTGGGTCCCTTTCTAGTATAAAAGGTTCTTTTAACTTTGAATTCATTTTTACCTTTTCCATCTTCAAAATTTTTACAAAGCTCTAGATAGAGAAAGCTTAAAATAATAATTTCCCTTTTGCCCTTCAACCTTTCAAACTCAAACATCCATGGCTTCTTCTTCTTTTAGATTCCCCAGTTATGTTATCTCCACCACCACTAGCGAGTTGCTAGTGGCATCTCTACCTATTTCCATCACCATTTCAACGGTTTTGGCCACTGGTGTGACCATCGTGGCCACCACGGTTTCAAAAATTGCTTCAACTACCCTGAGCAGTTCAACTTTTGGGGCTGTTATGGCTAGTGGTTCCTCGTCCACCACCACCTACTCAAAACCATAGAAGGAATATTTATCCAATCGTCAAAATAGAAACTTCGGGTTAAATCTCCTTGCTCCTTACTTTGGGCCAAAAGACACCTTCGTCACCTCCCTCATGAACTTTGAGGAGAAATTTGTTACAAAAATTATCGAGCGACCCCAAGTGGGTATGGGTGAGTCTACTGACCTTCCAATTGTTCTTCCTGATAGGATTCACAGGGTTCAAGTGGATAGGGGTGATTTCCCTTACTCTAACATTGAACTCAAAGTTTATGGAGGTTCCCGTGATGAGTGGGACCACTGAGTGGATCATATATTTTCCACATCCTTGCACAAGGTTGCTGTCGTTTAAAATATTGCATTATTACAAAACATGCCACTTTCTTCAATCTCTTAGCCTCTCGTTGGAGCAGAGATTCACACACCTTTGTCACTAGGTGGGGAGAATTTACTATAACTTTGGAGGATATTTTTGAGGTTCTCATCCTGCCTTACTTATGAGAATATTTGTATATTGATGGTTACGACGATGCCCTCAAGAAGGAAATGCTACAGGGGCTTCACTCAGCTCCTAGTTGGCTATCAATCAGGCTGGTGCCACCAAACACTCCTTTGCCAAATGGCAAAGATATTGGCTCAAGGATTTCGAGCAACTTCCCAAGGGTGAAACTTCGAGAAGGGTGGCCAGGAGTCAAGAGGGTCCAAAGATAAATTCCCCATCACCCTTAGAATCTTTCTTTGTTACCTTCTTGAGTTGAATTTTATTCCCTGGGAGACCAGAGGACTCCCCTCGTGAGTTATTATTCAGGTTGGCAGTGAGGTTTGCTCAAGGGAGGGTTATTCCCCTCATTGCTTTGACTTTGGGATCCATCTACACTTGGCTAGATCGTGCCCATATTGATGTTGAGCAATCTTTTGGCCGCCATGATGCCACCAATTTTACCAACTCCTTCATATTAATGACTTTCCTTTTCGAGCGGTTCCCCAACTTTGCCCTATAAGCAAGGGCATGTCATAGGGAGGCTTCTCGCATCACCAGGTGGCATAAAAAGACTCCAAAGCACCCTTTAGGGACTCTAATAAATAATATTTATGAGTTTTCATTTCGTCCGTACTGCAAGCGAGCGGGTGGCTTTTTTACCTGGGGGTCTTTCTCAAGGAATGGGAGCAACTTCTACCGCCCCTCTGATATAGAGTCTATTCCTTATTTCCCACATATTGATGTGATGGCCATAATGATTCTAGGCACCCTTCCTTCCTTGACTGAGCTAGGTTAAAGTGTTGAGTTTTACCATTCAGAGAGAGTTAGAAGGCAGTTTGGGTATGACCAAGTTATTCATTCCCCATCATATTCTTCAAGAACCTCCCCCTCAGAGCTATGCTCTGAGGATTATGTAAACTTTACCTTCGAGGGGATGCTCCATAAGGTTGAGCATTTGGGTGGTCTGTTTGTGCCTCCTCCCGACTACCTTACTTTCTTTACTCACTCTTAGTTCACTTTATGGTAGAGGCGGGGAACCTCATTCAAAACTGTGTAAAGGATGCTCTTCGCCAAATCATCCCTACTAGAATCCCCAACAATGACAAGTACCTGGATAAAAGGACCCAGAAAAAGTTGTGGCATCGTAACACCATTAGGAAGAACCTTTTTATGTAAGTTACCCCAATCCTAGTGGGGCCCCTATTTGACGAATCCATAACACTAAACACCTTGATTCACAACATATTAAGTCCAAAGGGAAAGGGAAGGCCAAAACACTAGTTGCTCCCAAAAGGAAACACCCTGACACAGATGTGTCAAATTTCATTCATGCTCTGGTTATTGCTCCTACTTCCCCTCCCTCACCTATTAGGACAAGAGCGAACAAAGAAAAGAAGAAGGTTCGTGTTGAAGTTGTCTCTCCTTCCCCTGCTCCATACCAAGGGTCTGATACGGATGATCTTGAGGTGGAGGAGACTTACAAGACTGTTCGTGAGCAAGGCTACGAAGCCTTTGGGTTATCTTATCAGGAGCCACCCATCACTTCCAATCCTATTGGTAAAGGTACTCTACATCTCTTTTCTTTTTACTTAGTGAAACTAGCTCTCATGAGGTTTCACTAGTTGGTTCCCCTTCTTACTCAATTGAAGAGGAACTAGTTGACTATAGAAGCACTCCTTCCTATGATGATAATAGTTCTTCTTCAAATGACGTGAGTGACATTGACCTTCATGGCGAACATCATCTTGTTGCTTATTCTTCATTACTAGTTTTGAGGGAGTATTCTAGTAAATATACCATGATATACTCTCCTTCATTCATAAGTCCCACTACCGAGTACCTTCCACATGGGCAGGTTGCTCGCCCAGATGTTGTAAGTCTTTTATTTTTTATTTCCTTTACTTGCCTTTTTATTTCATCAACTCTTACAGATTTTGGTTTTTTTACTGACTTTTTCTTACAACATTTCACAAGTTTCTTCTGTTGAGACTAGTGGTCCCTCGCCTCCTCCTCTTTCCCGAGCACCCTTTCCCAAGTAAAGGAACTCTATGTTTGTTTCCTCTTTGGTCTTGGCTATAGAGGTTTGTCTTGCTCATTCTATCCCTTCTCTTTGCTTTTAGTTTTGTAATATTTACTTATATTTTTCATTTATATCGATCTTGTAGCTTTCTTCTGTGTTTCCCACCACCACGAGGACCTTTGATGTGTCTTCTCGTTCTATTCAGGTAAAAATCATCCGATCTAAATTTTTTTATTTGTTTCCTCTTATACATATACTGATGTATCACCATCTATGCACTTACATAGGACTATTCCTCCTAGTCATACTATCCACTTCCTGCCTCTTCTGCAGCGAGCAGTTCTTCAACTGGGCCTTCCACCACCTCATCTCCAGATGTATTTGGATCTCTTCATTTCTAGCATTTTTTTTCGTCTAAGTTTTTTTATGCATAACAAAAACTTATGTTTTATTTTTTTCTTTTTTATTGAAGGATTCCTTTTCACATGGCCTTTCCACCACTGGAGGAATAGTTTTGCCCACTAGAGTTGTTATTTCAGAACTATCACCCTCTAAAAGGATGCCTATCCCTCGGGTTTATGTGATTATAGATAACAGGCCCCAGATTTACCCCCTTCCTTCACAGTCGGTCTTCATTATCATTTCCAACGAGCCTGTCTCACGGGTTGTTGGATCATCTCAGGTATTAACCATTGTATTGACATCATTTTTTTCTTTAACTGGGTTCGTATTTAACACACTTGTTGATGAACAGGATACCCCTACTGCATCAGTAACTCTGGTTCATGGTATTACATCATCGATCACTTTTTAGACCACTTCTCAAGTGCCACCTATAGCTATTGATTACCCTTCCACTACAGGTTCAGGTGGAAGCACCATTATAGTGCCCCTCTTGATAACTGCTTCAACTTTAACTTTGAAACTTGCCAATTTATCCTTCTTCACTATATAAGTGATTTGTTAATACTTATATCTTCCTTCCTTTATAGGTTAGTGTTTATGATGTCCCTTAATCCGTGGGTCCTGCTACGAGCGCCATGGAGGTGACCCTCAAAATACTACATTGCCCTTTTGTACTCTATTATTTTTTGTTTTGCAATCTTCTATGCTGACTTTTATTCATTTCTTGGTCCTTAGGCTAGCACTGTTGAGGCATCACCTACAGGTCCTGCATTGATTCCTATGGAGGTGACCCCACAGGTATTATATATTTCCTGCATAAGAATAGATTTTTTTGTGCCACCCTTTTTTCTAATACTTATCTATGTTTACTTTCCATTAGGCTAGTATATCTATGGTACCATTACCTGCGGTACATATTGTGGGTCCGAGGACAGTGACTTCCCAAGTACTTATTTGAACATATCACTTCATTATTGTTGATGCAAAAAATTATCCTTTTACGTGGAACAATTATAAATGGACACATGTCCCCTTATGTGACAACGGTCATAGTCATCAATCATTTGGACGGATCATAAGATAATTGATCGGCCAGCAGTTCGACCAACCTGAAGAATACAAACCATCATTGTAGATAAATAGTAATCGCATAGAAAGTGGCCAAAAGTCATTCTACACGTGCTCAATACTACCAACATTCACATTCATTATGTACGGGTGTAAATGCTTAAATGTACAAAGGCATTCCAACCCTTGATTTTCGGGTCACTATAAATACAACCTATTCCTTTCACAAAAGGCAAGAGAGAAAAAGTACAAAGTCATTGTTCTAATAAGAATACCTGGTTTTTTGTAATCATCAACATCAATACAATCACAATGGATGTAGGCTTTTCTTATAACTGAACCACTTAAAAATTCTCATGTCTCATTTATTTTTCTCTCATTGTTTAATAAGTGATTATAAAATTAGCAGCATTTTAATCACCACCAATTTTAGACATTAACGGATTGGGGCCGTCTGCGGGAAATTGTGTCTATTATCGCTATTTATCTTTTATATCTTTGTTAGACCATTAACTTCAAGGAAAATGAATGACCTAGAGAGTCGTGTCAGAAATGAAGGCGACACCACCATCCCATCTATTACACTGATCGTTGTTGACTTAAATGGAATTCTGATCAATCTTGCCAAGGGACAAGAAGCAATGCAAGAAATTATGAGACAGTTGACTCCATCGTTGGAATCCAGGTCTACTGCTCCATCCCGGTAAACTATTGCTCGATCTCTTAGGAGAGGGATGCCTCCCCCACCTCCAAGGAATAATCGAAACAGTTATGCCAGGTCTTCACGTGATCGGTCTTACCGTCCATGGGTCATTTCATCAATCAGATCTACAGATTATTATGATGGTTATTCTCTCACCCCATGAATGTACAAGAACCCTAGAAAGGCTAAGAAGGACTTTATCCCTTGATCGTTTAGTCCCTCAAGTACATCGGGCCCACTACAGGGAGGAATCTCGATCATGCGAGCACACAACTGACCATTATGAAGGTTCAATCAGATCGAGATCAAGCATCAGACGATTTGTACATGTCGAGTAGACTTCTCATGAAGAGAGCTCATCCCAAACGCTTGGTAGAGATGATCGGGCTACTCTAACAAGTCTAATGAAAGAAATCCCTCATGAAAAGGGTCAATCCAACATTTGGATGATCGGTTGGGAGAAATGGCTAAAGCAAAGAATCCTCTACTGCAAAATTTTGTCAAGGAGCCTCCTTTTATTCAAGAAATTGTTGATTTTTCTACTCTATCTAAGTTCAAGACATTAGTTGTTACCCCTAAATATGATGGTAAGACTGATCCAATTTTACATAATGAACAATATCAAGCTGCAACCGATATATATTCCATTCCTAATGAAATGAGGTGCAAAGCTTTTTTAAGCACCATAACTGGCTCAGCCCAGATATGGTACAACAACTTTTCCCGAGGATAAATTATTACCTTTAATCAACTGGCCGAGCTATTTATTAGCAATTTTCATTTTAGGGCCACGATAGTCAAAAGCGTATCACATCTTTTAAGTGTTCGACAATGAGTAGGGGAAACCACAGGGGAATATATCACTCGATTCAACAATGAAAAGTTAGAGGTGATTGATTATGATGAGAAGACAGCCATCACAGCCTTAATGAGTGAGATACTTCTAAAAAATTTATATTATGCACTGGCAAAAGTTCCACCTAAAATCATGACAGAGCTTATGGCCAAGGTTGTAAAGTTATGAATGCTGAGGAAGCAATGGCTGCTAAGCAAACCTCGACGACCAAGCCTGCAAAAAAGAAGGAGCAGAAACACAAGAAGGAAGAAAACCCAAAAAAGTATGAAAAGTATACTCCATTAAAATTTGGTGTCCATTATATCCTGGAAGATAGCAAGAATAATAAAGACTTAAAATGGCCTGGGAAGATGAAAATACCGCCCAACATAAGGTACAAGTCTAAGTACTGCGAATTCCATAAAGATTATGGACACACAACTGACAACTACGTTTCCTTGAGAAATAAAATTGAGACCCTCATTCGTTGAGGCACAATAAGAAAATTCGTTGATCAAACCGAAGGTCGAAAAAATAGGAAAAGATCATAATCCCCTTGCAAGCCTAGAGATGACAAGAAGATAGGTCGTGAAGATATTTATGAAAATGATCCAGACCTGCCGAAGAAACCCAAGAAACCAGAAATTGATGTAGGTATGATAAATTTTGGTTCTTTTGATTGTCATGTCATCTCAGGAAGAGACGTTTGATGAGGGGATGAGGTCACTGAAAGGAAAGCTTATATGAATGAAATTCAAGCCTGCTCTTACATCCGAAGCATCAATTTAAATGATGAAGATGATGCTCGGATCAGGAGAGTAAATATGGACAAGCTTGTTATTGGCGTCTCCAAAAATGATATGTTCGGAGTATTGTAACCCCATGGCGAGCCTTTGGTTGTCACAATCAGAATCCATAAAGCCAGAATTGTCCAAGGTTTTGATAGATAATGGGAGTTCTGCGGACATCATGTTCTATAATTATTTTCAAAGTTTGGGATTAAAGGTAAGTCAATTGGAGCCATATCATAGACCCTTGATTGGCTTCTCAGGGGAAAAAAAGGTTACCCACAAGGCACTGTCAAGTTAAAAGTGTTGATCAACACCTGGCCAATGAGCCGAATAGAAAAGGTTAGTTTTTCTTTCCTTAATAAGAATCCCTAATCAGCCTATAATATGATTCTAGATAGGGTAGGTTTGAAGAAATTTAAAGTTATACCATCAATCGTCCACCAATGCTTAAAGTTCCCTATCCACTTTGGGGTCAGTGTGGTGAAAGGAGATCAGAAGGTGTTAAGGGAATGCTATTACACCTCAGTCGAACAAGAGGTTACAGACCTAAAGAAAAAGGCCATTACTTATCAAATTGATACTCTAGATCCCCATGATGAAACAGAGCTAGTCAAAGGACAGATAGAGATCACAGAAAGTATAACTTTGGATGATGAAAAAATAGAAAGAACTACCCAAAATTGGCTCCACATTAGCACCATCCCTAAAACGGGAATTAATTACATTTCTAAAGGAGCGGAGAAGTGTATTTGCTTGGAGTCATGAATACATACTCGGGATTAACTCCAAATTCATTTTCCATTCGCTTAATATCGACAAAGATGCCAAGCCAATCAAATAAAGGCGTAGGGTGTTTAGTCTTGAGAAAAACATGGCCATCCAAGAGAGGTAGACAAGATGTAAAAAGCTCAATTTATTGAGGATGTCAAGTATCCTGATTGGTTAGAAAATGTGGTGATAGTTAAAAATAAAAAAGATAAATGGCGTATGTGTGTGGACTTCACGGATCTCAATAAGGCATGCCCTAAAGACCATTTACCCTTGCCAAGGATTGATCAATTGGTTGATGTTATGGCAGGTTATGACCTGCTCAATTTTATGGAAGCTTATTTCGAATACAACCATGTAACACCCCGTATTTTTGTGCATTTAATATTTAATTAATTCGAGAATTTTAAATTACTTGTGTGTTGTAATTTTAATTGAATTAATTATCACAATATATATTTAAATATTAATCGGGGAGTGAATGGTTAATATTTAGGGAACTTTATTTACTAAGTGAACAGTAATAAGTTAATTACGTCATTTCGGGTATTAATGACGGGGTATACACTTATCTCAGCCAGGAGTCGGTATAGACTAAATTGGGTGTGAGATAAGGATTTTTATTAATTAATTCGGACGCCAATTCTGAGTGCGCGGTTGAGTCCGGATGGGTCGAGATAGTTAGAAAAGAGTACCCGGGGATAGTAATTGAGTCTCGGGGCATTTTTTGGCATAACCGGGCCCATACGATGTGATTTGGGCTATTTTAATTTAGCCCATTAGGCTAAAAACGAGATTTGTGTTTTTAAACCTAAACCTAAGAAAAGGAAAATCAACAGCCAACACAATTCCAACCTAGGGTTTGAGAGGGAGATTGGGGGAAAACGATCAAAAGCCAAATTGGGGATTTTGAAGCAAAATCAAGGGGCTACGACAACGGATCAGACCCTACGAACAATTTCAGGCAAGTGGTTAACTGTTTTTACTCCTAAAGCGTGATATCCAATTCATATTTTAGTGATGTGTATACTAAAATTCGTTTTGGGGATAAATGGGTACAAAAAGGGGGTTTTGTTAATGGAACCATCGAATGGAATTTAAGGAAAGAATTAGTTGTGATATATAATTCTGAGTATGATTATCTGGTTTGAATGAGAAAAATCGGAATATAAAAGGGTGAAATTTGAATTTGAAATTGGGATTGTACCCTAGAAATTTTGTGTTCTTGAGTGGGTCAAGATTCATCGTGTTAATGATGTTAAAAGGTTTAGATGATATTTTTAGTTCATGAGTAATGATATAAGATGATTAACATGCTGATTTGAGGTTGGTTTTTGAGGAAAAGAAACCTTAAAGCTCGTTAATGGTGGAAATTTTCGTGGGGAAGAAGAGCTGTCATGAAGGGATCGATCGATCGACGATGGGAAATTTTGGGCAGTTCGGCCAGGTAGTTTATAATGAGGGTTTTATTTAAGTTTTAATTCCCTCAATTTTATTTAGTGAGAAATTTATATGGGACACATATTTCCTTAACAATTATAGGATGACATAATTGGGTTTAGGAGGGTGTGAACGGTATGTCAGAAGATGAACGAATTTGAAGAAATAATTCAATTATCGATATTGGGCCGAGGAATGATATTCGGGTATTGTAATTGGGTGACACTACATTATTAAAGGAATTTACGTGAAATATTAAATTAAGGACCAAGTGGGTGAGTCCGGGTGTGCTAACAATTATAGGTAAAAATAATTGGGGAAATTATGAAAATAAATGTGTGACACATTGTAGGTGAAAATGTGAGAATGAAATTATGAGATGTGGAATGGACCGAGTGAGCGGGTCCGAGGATATTGGTTAAGTGGTATCAAAGTAGTAAATTAATTATTGAGAGAAAGTAATTAATTTGGAGTCGGAACATAGACTCGGGAAATATTAAGTTACGGGTCAAGTAAGTGAGTCCGGGGATAATGGCTGGGTGACACCAAGTTATTAAATTAATAAATGTGATAATTAATTTAATTAGAGTCGGATTGTAGACTCGGGGAGGATTAAATTAATAAATGTGATAATTAATTTAATTAGAGTCGGATTGTAGACTCGGGTAGGATTAAATTAATAAATGTGATAATTAATTTAATTAGAGTCGGATTGTAGACTCGGGTAGGATTAAATTAATAAAGGTGATAATTAATTTAATTAGAGTCGGATTATAGACTCGGAGAGGATTAAATTAATAGGTGTGTTAATCAATTCAATTAGAGTCGGGCGATAGACTCGGGGAGGTATTAAATTAATAAGTGTGTTAATTAATTTAATTGGAGTCAGACCATAGACTCGGGGAAAGTATTATATAAATTAAGGTGCGAGTTAAATATATTAGAGTCGGACCGTAGACTCGGGAAGATGATAAATTATTAAGTGAGAAAATTAATTACGTTGAGTCGGTCCACAGACTCAGGAAATTACAGGCAGTGTACGGAACTTGGAGTACATGGTAAAGCAGAGGTTTATATTATATATATACGGTGTCGTGATATATATATATATATATATATATATATATATATATATATATATATATATATATATATATATATATATATATATATATATATATATATATATATATATATATATATATATATACGTGTGTTTATTGTGTGTGATACTAAATATTAGTGATTAGATATTTATTTAATTTATATACTCTAATGCTATCAAGGGAGGTTGCGCGATGTGGGTGAATCCCCTAGCTTGAGGAGTAGGGCGAGTATATCCCCAGGTCATAGCGTCCGGTATAATGGGTGAGGGATTTATCTCACTTTCAGGGAAGGAATATGACCGCCTCCACTTCGTTTATATTTTTGGTCCAAGTTGGTGAGCGATTCCAACTTGGGGAAACTAGGTTTTGTGAACGCACCTAGTGAGATGGAATTTTAGAGGGATTCATCCGTTGAGGGTATACTCGAAAGGATGGATACACGTATGATATATGTGTAGATGGTAGTAAAGGTACGTATAATATGGTAGCAAATATTATATGTAGGTGATAATACAGTGTGTGATGTATTTACTTTATATAACTCAGGTTACAGTTATATGCTGTTAATAGATGAGAAATTAATTAAGTAATCATTTGTGGGAATAATACAGAGTATGACGTATTAAATTTATATAACTTGTGTTACGGTTATATGTTATTCATTAAAAAGTAATTAATTAATTTAATCGTTAAATAACTTATAATTCAGGAAATCATTATACTCGGGTTAGAGTAGTATGGCAAGGGAAGGTTATACCAGGACTAGTTGAACGGGGTAGCACAACTAGGTGGGGTTAAGGTAACCGGTAGGTGTGCACAATAGTGGAGGGGTGAGAATGTCCACAAGGGAGTGCGACACTAACTTAAATATGAAGGGCATTCATGCATTTTTAAATTACTACAGTTAATTTACTTGCTAAATATTTTCAAAATGTTTTGGGTTCTAACCCTTACTATAAAAATATTTTCAAAACCTTTTAGGTGTCCAGCCACAGGGACGCCAGGATTGATATTCCATTCCTGGGACACGGAGCTGCGGCATATGTGGATGCTAGTAGGAGTTTGGATTAGACGCATCATTCATTCATTCTTAGAGTAGGAATCATTCATCAGTTCCAGTTTTATTTAGGGCATGTCGCCCAGACTTTCAGTTCAGTTTTCAGATTTGTTTTATGCTGATGTTGAATATTGTATTGGATTATTTCACTTTGGTGACCGATGGTTTATTCGGCAAGTTGTGTAACAATTTATTCAGTTGAGTTCTATTCAGTTGTGTGAATGGTTTAATTTATTTCTGCATGTACTGTTTTGTGTAATTAAAAAGTTAAAATTGGCACCAGTTTTTGGAATACTAGGTGGTTAGTAAGTTTTAAAAAGTTTTCGACAGTGATGCTAAGGATGATCCAACTGGGATTCCTGTTTTAATTGGGTATAGGACTGATCACCCGGTATTTTATTAGGTGGGGTGTCACAGATGGTATCAGAGCATCAGGTTCTAGTGTCCTTAGGGTCTGTGCGGCTTTTCACGTTTCAGCTTAGCAATCTTTGATATAGAGCCCTATTATAGGATTGTCGTATTCTCATACGTATGCGCATATATGTTCTTCTGCGAAATTTATATTTGAGTGTGAACTCATACAAATTCGATTCTCATTTCGAATGTCGCCCAGGAGAGAGAGAGCAGCTAGGGTAGCAGGGGGAGATGAGACGAGGCAGGCTCGTTAGGAGCAAGAACTACCGCAGTAACGGCCAGAGATGATTTTAGCAGCATAGGTAACTGAAATAATGGCACAGGGAGTTGGGGCAACGGTGGTCACAACGGCAGGGTACATTCCACGGGATCCGCCACAAGTGTTAGGGGCACCGTATGTTTAGACTCACGCGGGGTCGTCAGGGTGGAGAAAAGAAAGAGGGGTTATTTTAGTGCGAACCCACCCGAGTTGCGAGAGGGTTCAGATGTAATGCTAGCGTGTCAAGGAAGAGAGATATCCAGCGTCACCTACACATGGGAGATTGCGATGAGGTGCGGAAGCAAATGCTAACCACTTCTAGTTTAGTGGGAGCAACACTACAGTGGTGGGAGTCCATCACCACAGTTGAGGAAAGGGACACACTAGCCATTGCAGAGTTTTGGGTGTGGTTCGACTGCAAGTATTTTCCTCCAGCGGTTGAGACCGAAACGAAGAGAAAAGTTTTGTGAGGTGGCTCGAGGAGACCGTTCAGTGGCCGATTGCGAGGAAGAATTCACTCATTGGCAAATTTTGTATCGGATGCGGTAAGCAAGGAAAAGGGAAAGAAAGCAAGGT
Organism: Sambucus nigra; assembly: GCA_949130495.1. Classification (NCBI taxonomy): domain Eukaryota; kingdom Viridiplantae; phylum Streptophyta; class Magnoliopsida; order Dipsacales; family Adoxaceae; genus Sambucus; species Sambucus nigra. The sequence continues at coordinate 621,536,585 of OX422210.1, read as the reverse complement.
TTATGGATGGGTTAGTATGGAGAATCAGATAACATTTAATTTGGTAAATACGCATTAGTAGCTTATACTGATGTCGTTAACGCAGCACTCCGGCACTATCGAGAATATCGCTTCCACGCAAAAGGAAGCGGGAGGGGAGTGGAAATTATCCAGTCGGATAAGGCATGAGGGAACAGTACCAGTAGGGTATCCTAACAGCAGACTGGGGGAGATTAGGGGTAGGATTTTCGGCAGGAAAATCAAGCCAAACGATTTAGAACTGGAGGCTATCGGCAGGATGGTCAGGATTTCCAACAAGGTCGGTATGGAAGGGACCAGTAGCAGGGTGAATGTATTAGAAGGTGTTTCATTTGTGGGGAAAGAGAGACACATGAATAAAGTTGTCTTAAGAGAGGCAAAGGTTAACTACAGGACGAGGTCCTGGATGTACAGTCACTAAACCAAGTCATGAGTGCATTCGGACAGGGAGAAGCTGCTCCGGAACCCGAGAACCAGCCGTTGCAGCTGGAGTATAGACGTAATTATTTTTACCCTAGGGGCATGGGGTATATTTTTGAGTGACAAAGAGGATGTCATAGTATAAGACTTATTTTTCACTAGAGTTCGCAGGTGAGTCGAACTTAGTGGGTACGTTGGCGGTAGCAGCCATAGTATGTGGATAAATTTTCCGTAGGGTAGCGGAGTTCCTTGGTGTTCTTCACGGGAGAGTGGAGGTGTACACTGAGTGATTGATTGAATTTTGTGAAGAGTTACTACTTTCGAGAATTATGGGAGTAGGGTTGATAATATTTCCTAAATATCGGCTGGATAGCGATGGAATTTAACTATTGTGGATAGTAGTGTAAAATTTTGGTGTTCGCGACACCAGGGTAGGGTTGGTACTAGGTATCACCGGAGAGGGCGTATAGCCTGTATATATGTGGATATATATGTTGTATTGCGTGGTACGATAGCACATAGTGAGATTTTGTGTTCTCACATTGTATCCCGGTAAGTGGGGATGTTTACTGAAGTGAATCAGGGTGGTTAGATTTATTTTCGAGCAAAGAGAGATAGCTCGGGGTTTATTTTGCGCAAGGACTAGTGATAGTAAGGGCGCGGTATTTTATGTTGTCTTTGGTAGCATAAGGGTAAGCGTATATACTTTTGCGTTGAGAGACAAGTATTTATGGGGAGATGTATGGACGTTAGCACATGGGTTGGGTACCCGGGCAGTAGATATATATGTGTGTGTGTGTGTATATATATATATATATATATATATATATATATATGTTATATGACTACGGGTTCGAAGTTATATTACGGGTTACGACTAGCATAGTCGGGTAACTTTCGTGCGGTAGAGCGTGGGGATAGGGTGTATGGGCACCCGGGTTAATTAGGACAAATTTTGTGCGGTTAAGCACGGGTATAGGGTGTATGGGCACCCTGGTTAATTTTAAATGCATACTTGTGTAACGTATGGTTAGAAGAGGATGGGATAGATATAGCGGGATTGGAGGCACATGACTAGTGAGTAATATACGAAACTTGTAAAATTACGCTCATCATAATTTCGAGGACGAAATTCCTTTGTAAGGGGGGAAGTATGTAACACCCCGTATTTTGTGCATTTAATATTTAATTAATTCGAGAATTTTAAATTACTTGTGTGTGGTAATTTTAATTGAATTAATTATGACAATATATATTTAAATATTAATCGGTGAGTGAATGGTTAATATTTAGGGAACTTTATTTACTAAGTGAACAGTAATAAGTTAATTACGTCATTTCGGGTATTAATGACGGGGCATACACTTATCTCAGCCGGGAGTCGGTATAGACTAAATTGGGTGTGAGATAAGGATTTTTATAAATTAATTCGGACGCCAATTCTGAGTGCGCGGTTGAGTCCGGATGGGTTGAGATAGTCAGAAAAGAGTACCCGGGGATAGTAATTGAGTCTCGGGACATTTTTGGGCATAACCGGGCCCATACGGGGTGATTTGGGCTATTTTAATTTAGCCCATTAGGCTAAAAACGAGATTTGTGTTTTTAAACCTAAACCTAAGAAAAGGAAAATCAGCAGCCAACACAATTCCAACCTAGGGTTTGAGAGGGAGATTGGGGGAAAACGATCAAAAGCCAAATTGGGGATTTTGAAGCAAAATCAAGGGGCTACGACAACGGATCAGACCCTACGAACGATTTCAGGCAAGTGGTTAACTGTTTTTACTCCTAAAGCGTGATATCCAATTCATATTTTAGTGATGTGTATACTAAAATTCGTTTTGGGGATAAATAGGTACAAAAAGGGGGTTTTGTTAATGGAACCATCGAATGGAATTTAAGGAAAGAATTAGTTGTGATATATAATTCTGAGTATGATTATCTGGTTTGAATGAGAAAAATCGGAATATAAAAGGGTGAAATTTGAATTTGAAATTGGGATTGTACCCTAGAAATTTTGTGTTCTTGAGTGGGTCAAGATTCATCGTGTTAATGATGTTAAAAGGTTTAGATGATATTTTTAGTTCATGAGTAATGATATAAGATGATTAACATGCTGATTTGAGGTTGGTTTTTGAGGAAAAGAAGCCATAAAGCTCGTTAATGGTGGAAATTTTCGTGGGGAAGAAGAGCTGTCATGAAGGGATCGATTGATCGACGATGGGAAATTTTGGGCAGTTCGGCCAGGTAGTTTATAATGAGGGTTTTATTTAAGTTTTAATTCCCTAAATTTTATTTAGTGAGAAATTTATATGGGACACATATTTCCTTAACAATTATAGGATGACATAATTGGGTTTAGGAGGGTGTGAACGGTATGTCAGAAGATGAACGAATTTGAAGAAATGATTCAATTATCGATATTGGGCCGAGGAATGATATTCGGGTATTGTAATTGGGTGACACTACATTATTAAAGGAATTTACGTGAAATATTAAATTAAGGACCAAGTGGGTGAGTCCGGGTGTGCTAACAATTAAAGGTAAAAATAATTGGGGAAATTATGAAAATAAATGTGTGACACATTGTAGGTGAAAATGTGAGAATGAAATTATGAGATGTAGAATGGACCGAGTGAGAGGGTCCGGGGATATTGGTTAAGTGGTATCAAAGTAGTAAATTAATTATTGAGAGAAAGTAATTAATTTGGAGTCGGAACATAGACTCGGGAAATATTAAGTTACGGGTCAAGTAAGTGAGTCCGGGGATAATGATTGGGTGAAACCAAGTTATTAAATTAATAAATATGATAATTAATTTAATTAGAGTCGGATTGTAGCCACGGGGAGGATTAAATTAATAAATGTGATAATTAATTTAATTAGAGTCGGATTGTAGACTCGGGTAGGATTAAATTAATAAATTTGATAATTAATTTAATTAGAGTCGGATTGTAGACTCGGGAGGATTAAATTAATAAATGTGATAACTAATTTAATTAGAGTCGGATTGTAGACTCGGGTAGGATTAAATTAATAAATGTGATAATTAATTTAATTAGAGTCGGATTGTAGACTCGGGGAGGATTAAATTAATAGGTGTGTTGATCAATTCAATTAGAGTCGGGCGATAGACTCGGGGAATTATTAAATTAATAAGTGTGTTAATTAATTTAATTAGAGTCAGGACATAGACTCGGAGAAAGTATTATATAAATTAAGGTGCGAGTTAAATATATTAGAGTCGGACCGTAGACACGGGAAGATGATAAATTATTAAGTGAGAAAATTAATTACGTTGAGTGGGGCACAGACTCAGGAAATTACAGGCATTGTACCGAACTTGGAGTACATGGTAAAGTCGGGGTTTATATTATATATATACGGTGTCGTGATAGTATATATATATATATATATATATATATATATATATATATATATATATATACGTGTGTTTATTGTGTGTGATACTAAATATCAGTGATTAGATATTTATTTAATTTATATACTCTAATGCTATCAAGGGAGGTTGCGCGATGTGGGTGAATCCCCTAGCTTGAGGAGTAGGGCGAGTATATCCCCAGGTCATAGCGTCCGGTATATATGGGTGAGGGATTTATCTCACTTTCAGGGAAGGAATATGACCGCCTCCACTTCGTTTATATTTTTTGTCCAAGTTGGTGAGCGATTCCAACTTGGGGAAACTAGGTTTTGTGAACACACCTAGTGAGATGGAATTTTAGAGGGAATCATCCCTTGAGGGTATACTCGGAAGGATGGATACACGTATGATATATGTGTAGATGGTAGTAAAGGTACGTATAATATGGTAGCAAATATTATATGTAGGTGATAATACAGTGTGTGATGTATTTACTTTATATAACTCGGGTTACAGTTATATGCTGTTAATAAATGAGAAATTAATTAAGTAATCATTTGTGGGAATAATAGAGAGTGTGACGTATTAAATTTATATAACTTGTGTAACGGTTATAAGCTATTCATTAAAAAGTAATTAATTAAGTTAATCGTGAAATAACTTATAATTCAGGAAATCATTATACTCGGGTTAGAGTAGTATGGCAAGGGAAGGTTATACCAGGACTAGTTGAACGGGGTAGCACAACTAGGTGGGGTTAAGGTAACCGGTAGGTGTGCACAATAGTGGAGGGGTGAGAATGTCCACAAGGGAGTGCGACACTAACTTCAATATGAAGCGCATTCATGCATTTTTAAATTACTGCAGTTAATTTACTTGCTAAATATTTTCAAAATGTTTTGGGTTCTAACCCTTGCTATAAAAATATTTTCAAAACCTTTTAGGTGTCCAGCCACAGGGACGCCAGGATTGATATTCCATTCCTGGGACACGGAGCTGCGGCATATTTGGATGCTAGCAGGAGTTTGGATTAGACGCATCATTCATTCATTCCTAGAGTAGGAATCATTCATCAGTTCCAGTTTTATTTAGGGCATGTCGCCCAGACTTTCAGTTCGGTTTTTATATTTGTTTTATGCTGATGTTGAATATTGTATTGGATTATTTCACTTTGGTGGTCGACGGTTTATTCGACAAGTTGTGTAACAATTTATTCAGTTGAGTTCTATTCAGTTGTGTGAATGGTTTAACTTATTTCTGCATGTACTGTTTTGTGTAATTAAAAAGTTAAAATTGGCACCAGTTTTTGGAATACTAGGTGGTTAGTAAGTTTTAAAAAGTTTTCGACAGTGATGATAAGGATGACCCAACTGGAATTCCTGTTTTAATTGGTTATAGAACTGATCACCCGGTATTTTATCAGGCGGGGTGTAACAAACAAGATCAAGATGAAGCCTAAAGACGGATAAAGTACTTCTTTTATTTCTAGTCGAGGAACGTACTGTCGCAAGTCATGCCCTTTTGGTTAAAAAAGGTCGAAGCCACTTACCAAAGGTTGGTAAACAAAGTGTTTGAAGAATAAATTGGAAAAAACATGGAGGTATACGTGGATGATATGCTCACCAAGAGCAGAAAAGCATCAGATCACATCCAGGATCTTAGTCAGACGTTCGACCAACTGGAAAAAATCAAATGAAGCTAAACCCGACCAAATGTGTGTTCGATGTACAAGAAGGAATGTTTCTTGGCTTTATCGTAAATAAACGAGGTATAAAAGCCAATCCTGCCAAAATCAAAGCTCTGATTGAGAAGATTTCCCTAACTTGCAAAAATGATGTCCAAAAACTTATCGAAAGAGTGGCTGCCCTTAACCGATTTATCTCCTAAGCAACAGACAAGTGCTTACCTTTCTTCAAAGTACTCAAATTTTTTTTTGAGTGGAATGAGGAGTCTGAAGCAACATTTTAGGAGCTCAAAAAATACTTGCGATCTCCTCCATTACCGTCCCGACCAATATTGAGAGAAAAGTTATAATTGCATTTAGCCATTTTATGAATCTGCAATTAGCTCGGCACTAATTCGACTGGAGGATGGAATTCAGAAACTAGTCTACTACACCAATAAAGCATTCAGAGGCGTAGAGATCAAGTATCCACACTTGGAAAAACTGGCTTTCGCTCTCATTAAGGCCTCAAAATAAATGAAGCCTTACTTCTAAGCACATACAATAGTAATATACATTGATTTACCCCTCAGGGAAGCACTTCACAAGCTTGAGAAGTAAAGTAGACTGATGTGTTGGGAAGTAGAACTTGGAGAATATGATATCATCTATGAACCAAGATCATCATTGAAAGGACAACTTCGAGCAAATTTCATCACATAATTTACTTACCCAGAGGTGATTAACCAGACCAATTTGCATGCCGAGCAAACTTCTTCGAAAGAGAGCTTAGCTTTAAAATTAGCCAACGATATAGACGATTAACCTGAATCATCTATTATCCAAAAGATAGCCTAAAAATATTTAGAAGAGAGCAAAACAATATTCTAAAGAGGAGTCTTATGTGCTGAAGGCTTTGATAAAGAAGTTACACTATGGCAACTTTACGTGTATGGATCCTCATGCTCAACCGGTAGTAGACTGGTATTATCCTTAATACCCAGAATATTCTCTCCAATTTAAACTTCATACCTCAAATAACAAATCCGAGTATGAGGCATGGATCACAGGACTAAAATTAACTATTTCACTAGGTGCTGAGCAAGTGGTGTCGTATAGTGATTCCCAACTGATTGTCAACTAAGTAATTCAGATATATGGATTTGGGGGGCATTTTCTTGGTTAGATACCTAGGTAAAGATATGGATGTCATCTCTAAATTTTTAGTAGTCCAGATAGTTTGAATACCAAGGTTAGAGAATGCCCGAGCAGATGCCCTTGCACGTCTAGCCTCAACTACCAAGATAGAACTCACGAGAAGTATTCTAGTAGAAATCATGGCATCAGGGAGTAGAAAAAAGATATAATGGTATGTTTCATCACTGTAGATCTGGGACCATCGTGGATGGATCTAATCAAAGACTACATTAAAAAAGGGATCCTACCAATAGATCCAAAAGATGTCAGAAAACTAAGATACAAAGTTATTGGGAATGTTTTGGATAAAGGAGTCTTGTACAAAAAGGGATATATCTTTTCCTAACTACGGTGTGTTCATACCCTAGAAGTAATTGAACTGATCAAAGAAGTGCATGAAGGCTCCTGTGGAGCTCATTTAGTTGGTCGAACTTTAGTCCGATGAATTAATATGCAAGGATATTATTAGCCAACTATGCAGGCAGATTGTAAAAGCCTCGCCAGGAAATGTGATAAGTTCCACAGATTTGTTGGCATTCACAAAAGGTCGGGGGCTGCGCTAGCACTAATCACTTCTCCCTGGCCCTTTTCCATACGGGGAATTGACTTGGTCGGCCCTCGTCGACCATCAAAGGCAGGTTCAAGTATTTAGTGATAGCTGTAGATTATTTTACAAAATGGGTGGAAGCTAAACCATTGATAGAGATGCCCTATAAGAAAGTGTTTCAATTTATATGGAATCGCATTATATCCAGATATGGAATGCCTTACGCTTTCATTACCGACCATGGCACCCAGTTTGAAAATGATGATTTTGAGGCATATTGTGTTCAATCTAAGATCCAGAAACTTCATGTTGCTCCTAGGCATCCACAGTGCAATGGTCAAACAGAGATCACGAACAAAATCTTATTTGATGGATTAAAATAGACTTGATGTTGCCAAGGGTAACTGGATCAACGAGTTACATTTTGTTCTTTGGTCATATAAAACAATAGCAAGGACAGCCACTGAAGAAACACCTTATTTCTTTCTTTTGGGACTCAGGCCATGGTACGAGCATAAATAGGCTTACCAACTCACTGAGTGTCAAACTTTAACTACCTCAAAAGCGATCTTATGCAAAGGTTGGATTTAGAGAAGAAGTCGGAGAGGATGTTGCCCTCTGATCTGTTGCTTATCAACGAAGAATTGCACGTTAAAAACAGGGATGCATATCAAATTTGAGATGCATCAATTATTCTCAAGACAGATTAAGTTTCTTAATTAAGTTAAAAACAGGGATGCATATATACATTCTTAATACACTTAATCGCCAACAGTTTATTACTTCATGTATGACTTCGTCATTGATAAAGTCACGAACAAGAAGACTGTAAAACTTCATGTACATATACAAGAAGTTTTACCTGACTAAGTTAGAACACTGGAATATGCATATGCATATGCATTCCTAACCATAGGAAGATATGTATACATTCCTAATACACTTGGTCTCCAATGATAGCTAATGTTAACACTTAGTTCAAAACTATTTACAGTGTCACCTAAATACATTAGTAGAATCTATGGTCCTACAACTAAGTTCAAATATTGAACCTATTACTTGTTAAATAAACAGATTACCTAGTCAACTAGTCGATTAACTAATCATCAGTTTAACAACAAGTTTCAAAGATAAATAAAGATTATGTATTAAAAATAGCAAGTAAGCTCTTTTTATTTCATTCAAATTAAAGGATGACTACAATCAAAGTTGATCAAATAAAAAAAATAAAACTATTCTGCTGGATGTTTCCCTTGTGCTTTGGTCATTTTAGAAGATGCTTGTTGTACTTTTTCCATCCCAATAGGAGGATCATCTAGGGTATATGGGGAATTTATGTAATTAAAATATCTCAGCATTTTCCTATTGCTATTGCTCGACCTTGATCAAATGAGGAGGATGAATTATCTCATGCTCATTATGAAAGTCGTAATCTCCCAAGTATTTGGTGATTAAACATTGGGGAATGGCATCGGGAGAGATCCATGTTATGTCCAACTTTAATGGAGGATTGTCACAATCCAACAAACTAGGATCATTCCAATACAATAACTCCCTATTTTAATCATATTTCAGTAAGGTAAGCAAGTTAGTTCATCCCCATCTATAGCCCTTGCGATGACTTTATGTAAGATGATCATCCACTGGCTTAGGGCCTCATTATAACCTTCCATCCATATCTCCCTGGGATGTTTCTGAAATTGGAAGGTCAATCTTTCTACCTAATGTTGGAGTTTCTTAAGAACATCATTCTTGACTTTCAACAGGGCAGATTGATCGGCGATAGCTTTATCCTTAGCTTCTAGCCGGATAGATAGATAGATAGGCAATGGCAGTACTCTTTACTTTTAACTAGGCAGCTTGGTCGGACAACCACCCTTTTCCTAGAAGTTTGCCCAAGAGTGGTTTGTTGCCGCAATTCTTCAAGTTCTCCCAGCAATCTTGCATTCTCAGTCTCCAGGAAATAAGCACTTTCATCAGAACCAATGATGGACGATTTTTTCAAGCTGTCAAGATCATTCATCAAGGAATTATTCTCCTTCTCTAGCATAGCAATAATGCCTCGGGCATTCTCCATATCCTGCTTCAAAGACAGTTCTTTCTTGTTCAGAGCAAAGGTGATGTCTTACAGTTTTTTCTCAAAACCCCATCCTTCACTAAAAGCCTTATATTTAGCTTCATAATCAATATGGAGTAGATCTTTGGATAGGTTATGATATTATTATAGTTGTTCAATCATCTCATAATACGCCGCATTATTGGCAACAGCCCTATCCAATAAACAATGGAGATGGATATAGGATGTTTTAACTTGCTCGGATACATAAGGGCCTAGCAATCCAACTAAGTCCTCTTCAGACATGGGAACATGGCCAGCTTCGAGAAGGTTTCTACTCCGCCTGAATAGGTCAGATTCAGCTTAAGTTATGGCTTTCTTTCGAACATCAAACTCCAATTCACAAGGGTAAGAATAAAACGACTACTAAAATGATGGTCAAGCAAAAACTTTCAGGAAATATAATTTCATAACAACCAAGTAAGATGAAAAGGAAAACACATAAGTTGGGTCGAAAAAAAGTCTTTTCATTAATAATCAAAGGGATGTTACAAAATGATGATCCTCTTACAAGAATAAAAAAAACTTGCAAATAAAGAAAATAAACAATAAGAAGCTAGACCTTCTTCTTATCATGAACATTAACTTCAGGTGGTAGCTTGATAGGAAGGACAGCTTTATTAACTAGTTCCACAGTGGACTCAATAGGTTGTAAGTAAGACTCCCCTCATCCTTCTTCATCATCAAACTCTTCCTCCAAGTTTGGAGGAGTACCTGGGTCATGCTTCTGAAACAGTTCGAAGTTATCAACAGTACAACTTCCTTAAGTTCCTCCGACTAACCATCCTTAAAGGATTTGTTCTTGGCATACACGATCTGGGAGGAAGCAGCCAGCAATGCCTTCTCCCAGCCTTTGTCAAAAGTAGTGTCTTTTTTACACTTATTCTTAGCTTTCTATGCCACAAGATCATCACTTAGACGTTTGATCTTCTCACTGGCAGATGAAAGAAGACTTTGATTTTCCACCAATTTGTCTTCGACTAGCTTATCCCCATTCTCAAAAGCTGTCAGACTGGTCTTAGCAGTCTTTAATTTCCCCTCAGCAATAGCGGTCCTTTCATTGGCCTTTTGTAGCTCTCCCTCCTAAGTTTTTTGCTTTGTCTCCAAAGTTTATAGGCCAGCTTCTAAGGATTTCCTTAGACCTTCAAAGGCCTCTTCAACTTCTCTTGATGAAAAACATAATTAATCGTCGTTATCCAATATCTGATTAAAGTCCATCAAAAACAGCCAAAATGAAAATGTATCAAATTGGAAAAAAGAAATAAGACAGTAAATATGAGCAACATGTGAAAGATATTTACCAAAGCTAAAGTTTGGCAAGCCCTCTCTGTCAATATATAACGGGGAATAGGAAATGCAGATGCCCTATCAGTAGGAAGGGTTCCAGACTTGATTAACTTCCTGGCCAAACCAGGATTAACAACCACCAAAGACGACCCAGTAGTATCCATGTCAGCTTGGATCTTTTTTAGTCGACAAAAGTTGTCTTGGTCAGTTTGTCAGGAAGTCATTTCTTTAATCTCTTCAAGTGACTCATACTAGTTTCACCTTCCTCGGTGTTGATAACATGAGGTACTTTCTCAAAAACCTTATACACCTTTTCAGTCACCTTCGACTTCTAGGTATCAGCAGCTTTGGCAGTCTTGGTGGTGGGAGACAAAGGCCCATCCATCAAATTGGGAAGCTTTCTCTTACCCATGACAGCTAGTGGAGAAGTAGGGATAGTAGAGATATTTAAAGATTAAATTAAGAGGATGTCCCTAAGTCCTTCTCAATTCTAACAAACTCGTCAGGTGAAGAAGTGGGAATTAGTTCGTTTCCAAATTAATAGGTATTGAAGGTGCTGCAACAGTTGTCCTAGTAATAAATGAAGTAATAGAGCTCTTATACTCGAGTAAATAGGAAGTTGATCTTGGGTGTTCTTCACTAATCCTCTGATGAATAGCCCACAAGAAGTTGAGTTTGTCAGGTCTGATTTCTTCCTTTGGGGGGCACTTCTTCTTACTATCAACTGTATAAAAATAAATTAAGAAATATTAGTCAGCATATCATCAAACAGTTGGCTAACAAAAAAAGAAAAATAAAAAGTTCTGCAACCTATGCCATGTCCCTCCTGGGGACACCTAGGTCCATCATACACTTCTCCTCTTTGAAGAGGAGCATGTTTCCAGTTCTTCACTATTACCCCATAATCAATGTAATCTTTATTTGAGTCCAGCACATTGACTACCAATGCCCTATTGGCAAACCTAGTCTTCAAATAATAAGTGACACTAGAGGTACTCCACTTATAACAGAACATCATCTCAGGAATGCCAATGTGGGTCCCACGAATTTAATTCAGCATATAAATCCCATTCACCACCCTCTATGTATTGGGGGCTACCTTAACCTAAACAACATCAAAGTATCGACAAAACTCAAGAAAAAATGATTCGGAGGGAAAGTAACGCCGCATTCAGTTATGAACAAAGAGGGAATCCAGTGACCTTCAGCTAATGATGAAATGTCAACTGAAGGAATGGGCATTTCTAATTCTACCCAATTAAGGATATTTCTTTATGCCTAAATTCATCTAAAAAATCCCCATGAACGATGTACACCATGATTATAGTAAAGAAAGAAATCAAAGGAAAGGGAAGAATAAAGCTTACAGAGAAAGTGATGACATAAGAAAGAGTAAAAATGGATGCAAAATGAAAGCTTGAAGACAAAAAGCTTGGAGACGAAAGATAGATCGAAAGTTTGAAAATTCATGGTACAGAAACCATCAAAAATCTCGTTTCTTATAGCTTGCCTAGTAAACAATGTAGGTAATTATAATCTATGCAGACGATTGACATTCTGATGACTAGACAGCTCTAATGATGAGAAAATATTGATGTGCCCTTTAGCGATTCGCTAAATTTTAAATTATTCATAAAATTACCATCACATGATGAAATAATGGAAAAATTTTACAAGTCCTATAAGTCGGTAACTGATTAAAACCATGAAAGACTGTCAAACAACTCTGCATAGGTCATACTTCATCCTTTCAACAAAATATCAAGAATGAATCATTTAGGGCTTATGTTGATGCCAAAAATTATAAATTTATGTGGGCCAATTAGAAATTAACACATGTCCCCTTACGTGGCAACGATTATAGTCATCAATCATTTGGCCAACTCAGAAGATAGTTGATCAACCAGCCGGTCGACCAACCTGAAGAATACAAATCATCATTATAGAAAAATAGTCATCGCATGGAAAGTGTCCAAGAGTCATTCTACACTTGCTCAGTACTATCAACAGTCACATTCATTATGTACGGGTGTAAATGCTTAAATGTATAAAGGCATTCCAACCCTTGCTCTCCGAATCACTATAAATACAACGTATTCCTTTCACAAAAGGCAAGAGAGAGAAATTACAAAGTCATTCTTCTAAGAAGAATACCTGGTTTTCTGTAACCATCAATAATAATACAATCACTGTGGACGTAGGCTTTTCTTATAGTTGAACCACTTAAAAAATTTCATGCCTCATTTATTTTTTTCTCATTATTTTATCCGTGATTATAAAATTGGCATCATATAAATCACCAACAATTTCAGACATCAACAATTATGTTTGGACTTCTTTCCTTTTCTTTATGCACGAAAATCTTTAAGTCTTTCTGACATACTTGTAGTTGTGGTCCCTCTATCTGTGGGACCTATATCTTGGTTCTCAGGTTAGCACTGTGCAGATTCCTGTACCTTTGGAACCCTTGGCTATCATCCAGGAGGAGACTACCTCGCTATGTTTGGCATATTATTTTTTTCACCTATTTTTTCTGTGCAAGGGTTCGCTGACACTCTACCTGCTTTCTTGTTTTCGAGCTAGTGATGTGACTGTTCTGATAGTTGTGAAACACCTTGGGGAAGCAGATATGAGAGACGTATTACACTGGCATACCCTTTTTTCCTTTCCATTTCCCCTTTCCTTCTTATTTTTACTGTGCAAGTACCATCACAACCATGTTACATTGTTTTTAGGTTAGTGAGGCATTCGTTCCTAGTTTTGCAGAAAAATTTGAGAGTGTTGTGTTACGCACTCCTCGGGTATTAAACTGTCATACCTAAATTGCTTTAATTATTTCTTTGAAATTTTCATTTTTAGTTGTAAGAAACTTGTTGATGTTTTTTTTGCCTTTTCTCTGTTAGGTCGGCATTTAGCACCCGATAAGATCTTCTTGCTTCGATGGAAACATACTTACCCCTCTAGGCTTGGGGGTAAGCTTTTGTCCTTTATTTATGTTCTGATTAAATACTTATAGATATTTGTCTTTCTTTCCTTAATTTTAACTCTTCTAATGTTTCTAATTTTTCAGGATCCTGTGAGTGAACCTACAGAGGCAGCTAACGAGGGGGTAGAGGATTTTGAGGCCACTTATTTAGATAATGATGCCTATTTAGGTGAGGAGTCCTCTTATCTCCCTTTTGAACAGGAGTACCGCAACACAGGTTGAGATGATATTAGGGTGGAGGCTCATAAGGCCTTTATAAGGGAACTGTGGATTGAGGAGCAGCCTAAGAGATTCAAGATCCCTGAGTGTGAGGTGCTTGAGATAATCATTGAGTATTTCCCTGAGATATTCACCTCCCAGAGTGTTCTCAATATTGACAGCCTTACTATCTTAAACCTGAGAGCTCTTTCCAGCCACATGCACTACTTCCTATCCACTCCTCCTGCTGACATGGCAAGTGCACGGACTTCACTGTTCTTACAGGCCTTTCATGATCTTCAGAGGGTATATCATTTCCAACTGGACTGGCTCGACACTATAGTTCGTCATATTCTGAGTGTTCCATTTACAAAGGTGATGAGACTTCATATGTCCCGGCAGTCTAGGGCTCACTATCATCAGGCTGAGGCTACTCGGATCAGGGGTCATATTTAATAGCTCCAGGACAAATTGGCCAAGCTAGAGGCTGGTGGGTCTGAAGATGAGTCCATATTAGCCAAATTAAAGGAGAAATTTATTCAGGAGGCAAGTCCATCATATGTCGGCGTGCATTTACGAAAGGATATGTTCTTCATTTTGTCTAGCTGGCAACTCTTTTCTTTTTTTATATGTAGACTTTGCCTTGAATTTTTTATTTTTCATTTTTGATACATGTAAAAACTATCTTCGTTTTAATGAAAATGACTATTTTGTCTTCATTTTGTCTATGTTTACTGTGTTACTTTGGCATCTATTTACTATGACATGCTCTATTTCACTACACCAAAACAACAATCTGGCACGTTTTAAAACTGTGCCATATCAAATCTGGCACGGTTTTGAACTGTGCCAGAATCGTGTGTTCCAAACTGACATTTTTTTCTGGCACGATTTAAAAGTGTGCTAGATTCTACCAAACAGGTTCACTTCTGGCACACTTTTAAATTGTGCCAAAATTTGATATTTCTGGCACACTTTTGGCATAGTTTCTAATTGTGCCAGATTGAATACATTTTGGTACACTTTTGGCACAGTCAAAACCGTGCCAAAATTTGGTTCGCTTTTGGCACGATTTTTATCTATGCCAGGTTTTCGAATTAGTAAAAAAAATTATAAATAATATTTCAAAAAAATTAATTAATCTTGCATACCAAGTAACAAAGAATTAATGAGTAACTTTATCTAATTAAATCTTCTAGACAAATTCACAGATGAAGCCTATTTCTATAGAAAACTCGAAGAGACAAATTTATTGAAACAACAAGAAGAACAAGCAGACAAAAAATCCCCAAAATAAAAATAATTAAAGAACCTAAAGACTTATAGATATGGCTACAAGAAACTAAAGTGTTCGGTTGAGTAATAAACCAATGATTCCCAAGCCAAGGATAATCAAAAAAGGAAAAGTGGGGATTTTTCGAAATGCGAATGAAATAGATACATATAAGGAGCACGAGTAATAAAAAGGAAATCCAAATGTGGATCATAGAGATCCATTGGTAAAAAGTTTGGAACTTTCCATCATCCAAAACATCATGAGCTCTATGCAAATAAAACACTTTCCATTAACTTCATGAGGCTTTGTCAACATGATTTACACACTGCAAAATAGTACCAAATGTCAATACCACTGAAATGATGAGCGAGAGAAAAACAGAACTCATATAAAGTTTTTACGAAGTGTCCATTTAGAAAAAAAAAATGGACATAGTCTCATTTGTTTATTGGACTATCCACCCTCTTAAGGGATAACAACCAATCCAACAATATTCAATTATCTCAAATTATTCTAACAAACACTTCAACGAAACAAACTTCGTAAAAAAATCACAAATATATCAACTTAGGTTCGAGGGCTTAGACGGTTCTTTAAATTTTGTAGTTTACCTTTCGCAAACAAACTTAGAAAAAAAGGTACCTTTTGAATTTTTTAGTCTACCTTTCACATACCAACTTAAATTTGCAATGGTTTAAGCTTGAATCTTCAAAAAGGAGAGAAAAATATCAACACTGGCCAAAATGGAATCAATTAGTGAAACTACATGAAATGAACAACACAAAATGAACTACCAGTTGTTGGTGCAAGATAATTATGGTATACCGTAGGTCTTCTCAAATTTAATATGTGTATCATTTGGCAAAAACAACTGAGAGGGATGGTGAGGGCACTAATAGTCGGAGAGGGTGGCAGTAATCGAAAAGCCCCATAGCAGCCTCGTAATGCCGTTCGGTTCGGTTATCTAGGATTATATATATATATATATATATATATATATATAACAGCAGTGTCTATATATATGCTCCTCCCCCCGAGTCTGTTGCTTCATTCGGACCTTCAAGAAGGTGCAATTATTGGAGATTACACCCAACCGACAGGGACTCGGATACGAGGAACTCAACTAGCCGATCAAAGGATTTATATTGCTTTAAAGGAGCCAAAAGAGTTAGAATTTCTAAGATATTCTCTCTCTCTCTCTCTCTCTCTCTCTCTCTCTCTCTCTCTCTATATATATATATATATATATATATATATATATATATATATATATATACACACACACACACACTAGGTGAGCCTCCGAGTAATCAATTTAATTATACAAATTCCAAGGTAAATACTTTTCCAAGATAAAAACTATAGAATACCTAAGCTCAAATAAATTTTATCTCTAAACTTTAATCTAACATCAAAAAATTAATTTAGTTCAAAGGTAAATAAGTATTATAGTCAAACCCATTGTTAGTGTTGTCAAATCGTGATTCGGAAACCTAAAAATCGTGAATTATAAATCAAATATGTATAAAATGCAGAAAATGTAGTATATAGTACGTAAATACATAAAGAACACATTAAAATATGTAATAAAACGTGTTATGACCTAAAAAAAATTAGGTCATTTCATAGTCCAAATCCATATATATTCTGGTCCCAGATTTTTCCTATAGAAGAAAAGTGAGTTAAATTAATGGTTGACAATCCGTTAGTTACACTCTAAGGTTGAGTGTCAATTACTAAGACCTTTTAAATACTTATCCCCACTTTCACTCTGTTTCCAATACTAATTGTGAGTTGCCCAAAGAAATTAAAGATTGTCTTTTACTTTATTTCCAAACTAATTATTAAAGAACAAATTTAATGTAATTTAAGTGTAAATATTATTACAAGTATATAATGAAACATCCTTGTTAATCGCATAGATCTTCATGGAATTAATAAAGAAATGTGAGATACCTCATTCTTGTAGTGGAAATTTTGTTGTTTCTTATCCAACGAACGCGATTGTGTCGCTAAAAGGAACGGATTAGATTAGGATCCAACTATTGACATCATCATTAATATCCAATATATCTACAAACAAATACACATCAACATCAAAAATACTAAATAAATACAAGCTAAATAAATAGATTTACGATCCAACTATTGGCAGCAGCATTAACAACTTGCATGTGTGTGTAAAATTGAAATTAACAACTTGCATATGTGTGTGCGTGCGTGTGTGAGACAAAGATTAAAATTAACAGCTTACTGCCTATTATTTAAGAAGGGTTTGAAGGTCTTGATTTGAGGAAAAAAGTAAAATTGTGCAGGTGCATGAAGATATTTGAGGGCGAGGATTTTCATGGGATAGGTGAGGATGGAATTAAAATGGTGACGGTAGACGGATGGACACAGGGGGGAGAAGAAAGGCTTGAGAACGAAGACAAATACCAATTATTTCAAAGTTGTTGTAAGGGTAAATGGTTCGGATAGGGAAAGCATTCTGAGTTATACTATTTTATAGCTTCATAAAGGGGTATTGGAGAAAGGGACCGTGGGGTGATAATGATTATGGAGGGCACAGTTGAAAGAAACACTATAAGTGAGGGTAATATGGACATTTGGTGTATACATTAATGTGACACCCCGCCTAATTAAATATCGGGCGATCACTCCTTTATTAAATTAAAATCAAGGTGAACAGTTGGTTCATTCTTGGCATCACTGTCGTAAAAATAAACTTTTCCAAATTAACACCCTAATTAATTAAGCTAAGTGTCAAAACCATTTTTAACCTTTTCTAACCGAATTGTATTTTTAAAGAAAAACTTATTTATTTAATTATTAACCACATTTTCAATAAGTAAGAATCATACAACAATTATCCTGGAATATAATCCAATTACTTTAAACATTCAACATCCCAAAATCCCAACATTTAAAACTAAATGTAAAACATACATGCTGAATGAATCCCAAAGTAACAGTACTAGAAATAACTGAAATACAAATGTCCCAACAAAACAGATAAATAGTGGAAAGGGCAACACATGCCCCAATGACTGAGAATCATAGGAGTGGAATCAAGTAAATGAAATCGTCTAAGCAAGTGGCCTGCAACTCCCACCTAAGCTGCAGAACGTTCCTTCCAAGGGATCCTAAGCAAGACGCCCCTGTGGCTGGGCACCTGTAGTACATACATATATATATACAAGAGAGAGAGAGAGAGAGAGAGAGAGAGAGAGAAACGAGTCAGAGCCCGATAGTGTATATGATTTAAAAATTGTTTAGCAAGTATTTAAATTGATACAGGCCAATGCAACAACATATTAGTGCGACACTCTCTTGAGAAATTCTCACCTCTCTTCTAATGTGCACACCTATCGCACTAACCTTCCCACTGGTCTATCTCAGCATATATCACGCTATCCTTTCCCAATGGTTTAACTTATCTTAGGTTATTCGCAGGATTCAAAATTTAACGATTCATTTGTTTGAAAAGAATATTTCTATTAGTAACCGAAGTTCTCATTTTAACTTTATTAATCAATAAAGTTTTCCAGTGTCATATTATACTTTCTCAAAACAAGTATTTACAATTTGAGTCATCAACCATGTCCTACATATCAAATCACAGTAGGCAGTTCCAGATTTCAGAATTTCATATATATATTAACTACTCGTAAAATATATATATATCATAACAGCACCCCAAATAAAAACTATGGTGCGAGCATACTCTACTATCCAAACCCCGTATCACTCATATTAAGGGGAATACAAATTCGGAATCACTCTCGAATTGTATTAACACATACACAAACAATATTGAGGCGAAGCATAGATTCCAAGTCTCTAAGAGGATGGCACATACCCGCGTCTCTTAGGACCGTCTGAACTATCGATTCGATAGCCTGTACCAAGGATATCTAGCTTTTAGGGTACAAGTTAATATCCCCCATAAAGGTCCCATCGAGATAAGACTGTCCCAGCGCGGTAACCTCAGGGATAGCAAGTAGCGTGGGCATGTTTTCACACATAGATAGCATATGCATACACAATCATATAACTATACTAATATTACCAGGTCAATATTGGGTATATTCCCAAATCCCATAGTTACGACTTTTATCCATATTATCATATTTTAGCAAACACTTATAACGGTTCGTTTCTAACCTTGATTCGGTATTATTCCAACGTACCACACAACTCTCATGACTTTATTCTCCAAATTATAAAATTCAGTAGGTATACACATTTGTCCCAAAGTAACTCTCTTACGTGTCTCTTACTTTAAATCATAAATTCACCGACCCTTATGTAATTATCCCAAAATACAATCTTTGCCCGACATCAAGGGCCCCAAACTTTATTCACATGTCCTACTGGTCTTCCCTATCCCCCAAAACATTTTATTAAGGATGACCAAGCATTATTTCAAAATAAATTGAACTTAACTAATTTAGAAAGGGAAATAGGAGTCTTCTAGGAGGGGTCGATCGATCGAGGTATGGGACTCGATCGATCGAAGCTCTGGGCTCGATCGATCGATCAAGCAGGTATTGCGATTTCTGCAGTTTTGCAGTTACGGGTTCTAACACATTTCTTCATCCAAATTCAAGTTTTACATTCCCAAACGTCCAAAGATTCATACTACTAACATTATATCTCCATATTAGGTATTTCCAACGTAAAGCATGTGGATTTCTATCATTATACATGGATTAACAGCCCAAAAATTATCATAATTATCAAGAACCCTAGAATTCTCTTAAACATGGTTCTAACAAGTATTTCCAAAAATTTATTCTTATAAATATCATAATTTCGTGGGAAATTCCTCTACATGGCAATGGTTTCCAGAATTATCAATTTATCCATCACTACATGCAATTCCTATCTCAAATCTTTGGTTTTCTTCCATAAAAACTCATTCTAATTACTCCTAAACCAATATGAAAGATGCACCAACGAAATAAAAAAGATAAACACTTGCCTGGGATTTTCGACATTCTAGTTTACGAATGATTTTGGTGTGGTTGCATTCCCCATCGTGCAATCTACGCGTTGGTGGTGGTGGCGGTGCAAACGGATGGATTTTGGGCCTTGAATTTGCCTTGAGAGCTCTCTCATTCCTCTCCTATGGCCGTTCTTGTGTTTGTGTTTTCTAACCCTAGCTGACTAACCTAAATGGATGATATAGATTACTGATTTTCGTGGGTTTAATTACCCAAATATGTGAAATGTCCAAAACGCCTTCCTGGGGTACCAATTAGGCCTAAAAACGCCCCGAGACCCAAACTAAACCCCCGGGTACACTTTTCTGACTATCTCGACCCTTCCGAACGCGTTGGCGCACTTAAAATGACCATATGAACAACTTATAAAATATTCACTTTTATTTATCAATATTTAGTCCCGACGCGACACGGGCGCGTCCCGACTCAAATTTCCAAAATTGTCATTTTATTCACTCGTGACATTCAATATAACCAATATTACATATTACTTTGCTCATTAGTAATATTCAACAAATTTCCCATACTTACTAACTCTCGTCACGTTAATAATTATAACATAATTAATTTCCGATAGTTACTAACTCTCGTCACGTTAATAATTATAACATAATTAATTTCCGAATTTTTTTTATTAAATAATTAACTCACATTAAATTTAATAAATCCCCAAATTAATATAGCATAAAAATACGGGGTATTACATACTTCCCCCCTAATAACGGAATTTCGTCCCGAAATTCGGAAAATAAGGCATACCTGGTAAGAACAATTATGGATATCTCTCGCGCATATCGGCCTCGCGCTCCCAAGTGGATTCCTCCATGTTATGATGCTTCCACTGGACCCGTACAAGTGGAACTATCTTCGACTTCAATCTCCTCTCACTATAGTCTAGGACAGCCATCGGTCTCTCTTCGTAAGAGCTGTCAGGCTGTAAGTCTATCTCATCTATCGCAATGTGAGTATGGGCCATATCATCCCGAAGATACCGTCTCAACAATGAGATGTGGAATACATCGTGAATGCGATGTAAATGTTCTGGTAGTCCCAATCTGTATGCTACCGGCCCAATCCTCTCGATAATGGGAAATGGTCCCACGTACCTCGGGGCCAATTTCCCTTTCTTCCCGAACCTCATCACTCCTTTCATAGGAGATACACGCAGTAACACTTGGTCCCCCACATTAAACTCCCGGAAAAACCATTTCGCATCGGCATAGCTCTTCTGCCTGTCTTGGGCTACTTGAATGCGACTCCTGATCATCTCAATTCTCGCGGAGGTTTCCTGAATCACCTCCGGTCCTAGCAACTTGTTATCCCCCACCTCGAGCCAACAAGTTGGAGAATGACAAGGCCTGCCATACAAAGCCTCAAATGGAGCCATACCAATCGTAAACTGATAAGAGTTATTATAAGCAAACTCTACCAATGGAAGATGTGGCTCCCAACCTCCTCCAAAATTAAGAACACACATGCGTAGCATATCCTCTAACATCTGATTAGTACGCTCTGTCTGTCCATTTGTCTGTGGGTGAAAAGCTGAACTCAACCTTAACTCAGTACCCATAGCCTCCTGAAAGCTCTCCCAGAAACGTGACATGAAAATCTTGTCTCTATCCAACACAATATTCAGGGGCACCCTATGTAATCTGACAACCTCAGCAATGAACAACTGAGCATACTGACCCGTGGTATAGTCTGTCCGCACCGGTAAAAAATGAGCCACGTTGGTCAAATGTTCTACAATCACCCAAATAGAATCGTAGCCCCGCTGTGATGTAGGCAACCCTGTAATAAAATCCATGGAAATACTCTCCCATTTCCACACGGGTACTTCCAATGGCTGAAGCAATCCTGACGGTTTCTGATGGTCTACCTTCACCAGTTGGCAGGTAGAACATTTGGACACGAACTCAGCAATGTCCTTCTTCATCCCACTCCACCAGTATTGCCTCCTCATATCCTGGTACATCTTATCTCCTCCAGGATGTACTGCAAATCGCGACCTGTGAGACTGGGTCATCACTGCATGACGTAATTCTGCTCCTTCTGGAACCACCAATCTCCCATTAAACCTCAAACCCCCATCAGAACTAACAGAGTAGGACTCAGCACCCTCAGCTAAGAGTCGTACAATCTGCTCCTGGCAAAACGGGTCTGTGGTTTGGGCCTGTATTACCCTCATAACAATCTCGGGTGTGACTGTCATAGCAGATATGAAGGAACGGGCTACTGCGTCCTGGTGACCCAACTCCTTCCACTTCACTTTCCAGACGTCCGCTACCTCGTCTACCAGTCTACGGCTCAACGCATCAGCAACTACGTTGGCCTTCCTCGGATGATACTGTATGTCAAACTGATAGTCCTTCACAAACTCTAACCATCTGCGCTGTCGCATATTCAGCTCTCGCTGAGTGAATAGGTACTGCAGTGACTTGGGGTCTGTGAACAAGCGGAATTTCTCCCCCAATAAGTAGTGCCTCCATATCCTCAATGCAAAAATGATCGTTGCTAACTCCAGGTCATGGGTGGGATAATTTTTCTCATGCGGCTTAAGCTTGCGGGAGGCAAAAGCTATAGCCTTCTCCTCCTACTGAATTACTTCCCCAAGTCCCCGTAAAGAGGCATCGGTGTAAACCAGGTACTCCGCACCCGGCTTCGGTAAAGCAAGGACTGGCGCTGAAGTAAGCTTGTCTTTCAGCTCGTCGAAAGCCAACTGACAAGCGTCATCCCAAACATATGGTACCCCTTTGCGAGTCAGGTTCGTCAATGGACCCGCTATTTTGGAGAATCCCTGAATGAATCTCCTGTAGTATCCGGCTAACCCCAAGAAACTACGCACTTCCGTCGGTGTCGTGGGTTGTCCCCATTCCCTCACCGCTGACACTTTACTCGGGTCGACTGCTATCCCCTGCTCAGAAACAACATGCCCCAAGAACTGTACTTCTCTCAACCAGAATCCACACTTCTCGTACTTAGCATACAACTGATGCTCTCGTAAAGTCTGAAGAACCTGCATCAAGTGCTCGGCATGCTCCTCCTCGGAGTGTGAATATATTAAAATGTCATCTATGAAGACGATGATAAACTGATCCAAGAACTCTCTGAATACTCGGTTCATTAAGTCCATGAAATGACTGGAACATTTGTGAGACCAAATGGCATCACTATGAACTCGTAAGACCGATATCTCGTCAAGAAGGCAGTTTTTTTGAAACATCCTGCTCTCTAATACATAGTTGATGGTACCCCGATCTCAGATCTATCTTCGAAAAGAAAGTTGCTCCCCTCAGTTAGTCGAACAGATCATCGATTCGAGGCAATGGATACTTATTCCGTATCATGACCTTGTTCAACTCCCGGTAGTCCACACACAACCTCAGTGAACCATCTCTCTTCTTCAGAAACAGAACTGGAGTGCCCCAAGGTGAGGTACTCCTGCGAATGAAACCCTGACCTAACAGCTGCTCTATCTGATCTCGTAACTCTCGCATCTCCTCCGGGGCCATACGGTATGGAGCGCGTGCTATAGGTCTAGTATCCGATAATAAGTCTATGACAAAGTCTATCTCTCGACTGGGGGGTAGGCCTGGTATTTCCTGAAACACCTCGGAATACTCGCGAACAACTGGAATCGAGTCTAACGGAATCACAACCTCCTTAGAGGTATCCTCCTCTATATAATACAAATGAGCGGTCGAACCTCCCTCTGGGCGAGGCATCATCACTACAAACATCTCTTGCCCCGAAATGGCAAAAACAATGCTCCTACCGAATCAATCAATCATGGCTCTATAAGCTGTGAGTCAATCTATACTGATAACCACATCGTGCTCATGCATATCTAAGACTAACATGTCTGCAGGTAATACCAAGCTACCAATCTCTACCCCCACTCCCCGGCATATAAATAAAATAAGCGACCCACTCCCCAGTGGTGAGTCTACACACGTCACTGTTCTCTCTGCTATGGCTATCAACCCTAAGGCCTTCGCAAAATGTATAGCTATAAAACAATGCGTCGCCCCAGTATCAAATAAAACTCGACCCATAGTACCATGGATAGGAAACATACCCTCAATCGCGGGTGGTGCCTGTGGAGTTGCCGCCTGGTGGACGTTATAGACACATCCGTACTGTAACTGCCCCTGCTGCACTGGAGCTACTGGAACAGCTGGTAGGGATGGCACCTGGACTGGAGCTGGGAGGGCAGGTGGAAAAAGTGGCCTCTGTGGCTCATTACGGGCACCCTGTTGCTGTGGGGACCTATCTCTCTCTGGACAATCCTGGCGTCTATGGTCGTGTCTACCACACCCAAAACATCGGCCTTTGAAGTTGCCTCCCCTCTGACCCTATTGACCACGGCCCTGCTGGCCGTTACCTCCCCGCCACTGGCCCTGTTGGCCCTGCTGCTGACCCTACTGTCGGTGTTGGCCTTGCTGGCCCTGATGATTAGGCTGGCCCTATTGACCCTGCCTATAACCCCCATATCCCTGCCTGGAATCACCTGAACGGAATCACTTAGCAGGTTCCCCCTGATGCGAACTCTGCTCGTGCTGACGAGTCTGTCCATGAGATGGTGCCTCACTAGCACTATTACCCCCGGTCCTGCCCTGCTGGCTGGACTCTCCTGTTCTCTTGCTTCCCTACAGATGGAAGCGGTGATCCTGGCAATGTAGTAACGCAGCATTGAGTACATCAGTAAAAGTACTCAGAGATAGATTCCCTATAAGATGCTGACGGATCCTCCAAGCTAACCCGTCCACAAACAACATAATCTTCTTGCCCTCAGTGGGTGCCTCATCTGGCACGATGGTGAGAAGTCTCGTGAACTCCTCCTCATACTCAGCTACGGTAGAATTCTCATGTTTCAAATTCAGTAATTTCCGCCTCATCTCAGTCTGCACGGCGGGTGGAAAATACTTGCGGTCAAACCGCTCCCAAAACAACTGAATAGGGATCGTGTCCCTCTCTTCCAATGTGGTAGTGGACTCCCACCACTGCAAAGTGGCCCCTACCAGCTTAAATGAAGCCAACAACTGCTTTTTCACATCGGTTCACTCATACATACGAAGATGCCGCTGGATGTCTTTCTTCCATTGGCTAACTGTGACGATATCTGAGCTACCAGAGAACTCAGGGGGATGCGCCTTCTGAAAAGCATCCCTAACCCTCTCCCATGCAGATGGAAGCTGTGCTGGTACTGGCGCCACTGCCTGAATCT
The DNA here is from genome assembly GCA_949130495.1 of Sambucus nigra. Classification (NCBI taxonomy): domain Eukaryota; kingdom Viridiplantae; phylum Streptophyta; class Magnoliopsida; order Dipsacales; family Adoxaceae; genus Sambucus; species Sambucus nigra. The sequence continues at coordinate 621,511,265 of OX422210.1, read as the reverse complement.
GGGGTGGAGCCTGCTGAACCACCGCTAGCGCGGCATTCACCGCCTGAGCAACAATGGCGGCTACTTCATTAGCATTCATAGTGCCTTGTGCCGGAGCTGCTGGCTGCTCGGCCTGGGCACGCCTATTCTTCGGTGCACGTCTCGAAGGCATCTAAAACGTGAAGAAGTTTATTAGTCTACAGTCATTATTAAATCTCAAAGAGCTGAAGACGTAACGTAAAAGCAGAAAATACAACAATCCTAAAAATAGGGCTCTATATCAAAGAGAGCAACGTTGAAAGATAATAAGCCGCACATATCCTAAAGGACACTAGAACCTGATGCTCTGATACCACTTGTGACACCCCGCCTAATTAAATACCGGGCGATCACTCCTTTATTAAATTAAAATCAAGGTGAACAGTTGGTTCATTCTTAGCATCACTGTCGTAAAAATAAACTTTTCCAAATTAACACCCTAATTAATTAAGCTAAGTGTCAAAACCATTTTTAACCTTTCTAACCAAATTGTATTTTTAAAGAAAAACTTATTTATTTAATTATTAACCACATTTTCAATAAGTAAGAATCATACAACAATTATCCTGGAATATAATCCAATTACTTTAAACATTCAACATCCCAAAATCCCAACATTTAAAACTAAATGTAAAACATACATGCTGAATGAATCCCAAAGTAACAGTACTAGAAATAACTGAAATACAAATGTCCCAACAAAATAGATAAATAGTGGAAAGGGCGACACATGCCCCAATAACTGAGAATCATAGGAGTGGAATCAAGTAAATAAAATCGTCTAAGCAAGTGGCCTGCAACTCCCACCTAAGCTGCAGCACGTTCCTTCCAAGGGATCCTAAGCAAGACGCTCCTGTGGCTGGGCACCTGTAGTACATACATATATATATACAAGAGAGAGAGAGAGAGATAGAGAGAAAAACGGGTCAGAGCCCGATAGTGTATATGATTTAAAAATTGTTTAGCAAGTATTTAAATTGATACAGGCCAATGCAACAACATATTAGTGCGACACTCTCTTGAGAAATTCTTACCTCTCTTCTAATGTGCACACCTATCGCACTAACCTTCCCACTGGTCTATCTCAGCATATATCACGCTATCCTTTCCCAATGGTTTAACTTATCTTAGGTTATTCGCAGTATTCAAAATTTAACGATTCATTTGTTTGAAAAGAATATTTCTATTAGTAACCGAAGTTCTCATTTTAACTTTATTAATCAATAAAGTTTTCCAGTGTCATATTATACTTTCTCAAAACAAGTATTTACAATTTGAGTCATCAACCATGTCCTACATATCAAATCACAGTAGGCAGTTCCAGATTTCAGAATTTCATATATATATTAACTACTCGTAAAATATATATATATCATAACAGCACCCCAAATAAAAACTATGGTGCGAGCATACTCTACTATCCAAACCCCGTATCACTCATATTAAGGGGAATACAAATTCGGAATCACTCTCGAATTGTATTAACACATACACAAACAATATTGAGGCGAAGCATAGATTCCAAGTCTCTAAGAGGATGGCACATACCCGCGTCTCTTAGGACCGTCTGAACTATCGATTTGATAGCCTATACCAAGGATATCTAGCTTCTAGGGTACAAGTTAATATCCCCCATAAAGGTCCCATCGAGATAAGACTGTCCCAGCGCGGTAACCTCAGGGATAGCAAGTAGCGTGGGCATGTTTTCACACATAGATAGCATATGCATACACAATCATATAACTATACTAATATTACCAGGTCAATATTGGGTATATTCCCAAATCCCATAGTTACGACTTTTATCCATATTATCATATTTTAGTAAACACTTATAACGGTTCGTTTCTAACCTTGATTCGGTATTATTCCAACGTACCACACAACTCTCATGACTTTATTCTCCAAATTATAAAATTCAGTAGGTATACACATTTGTCCCAAAGTAACTCTCTTACGTGTCTCTTACTTTAAATCATAAATTCACCGACCCTTATGTAATTATCCCAAAATACAATCTTTGCCCGACATCAAGGGTCCCAAACTTTATTCACATGTCCTACTGGTCTTCCCTATCCCCCAAAACATTTTATTAAGGATGCCCAAGCATTATTTCACAATAAATTAAACTTAACTAATTTAGAAAGGGAAATAGGAGTCTTCTAGGAGGGGTCGATCGATCGAGGTATGGGGCTCGATCGATCGAAGCTCTGGGCTCGATCGATCGATCAAGCAGGTATTGCGATTTCTGCAGTTTTGCAGTTACGGGTTCTAACACATTTCTTCATCCAAATTCAAGTTTTACATTCCCAAACGTCCAAAGATTCATACTACTAACATTATATCTCCATATTAGGTATTTCCAACGTAAAGCATGTGGATTTCTATCATTATACATGGATTAACAGCCCAAAAATTATCATAATTATCAAGAACCCTAGAATTCTCTTAAACATGGTTCTAACAAGTATTTCCAAAAATTTATTCTTATAAATATCATAATTTCGTGGGAAATTCCTCTACATGGCAATGGTTTCCAGAATTATCAATTTATCCATCACTACATGCAATTCCTATCTCAAATCTTTGGTTTTCTTCCATAAAAACTCATTCTAATTACTCCTAAACCAATATGAAAGATGCACCAACGAAATAAAAAATATAAAAACTTGCCTGGGATTTTCGACGTTCTGGTTTGCGGATGATTTTGGTGTGGTTGCGTTCCCCATCGTGCAATCTACGCGTTGGTGGTGGTGGCGATGCAAACGGATGAATTTTGGGCCTTGAATTTGCCTTGAGAGCTCTCTCCTTCCTCTCTTATGGCCGTTCTTGTGTTTGTGTTTTCTAACCCTAGCTGACTAACCTAAATGGCTGATATAGATTACTGATTTTCGTGGGTTTAATTACCCAAATATGTGAAATGTCCAAAACGCCCTCCCGGGGTACCAATTAGGCCTAAAAACCCCCCGAGACCCAAACTAAACCCCCGGGTACACTTTTCTGACTATCTCGACCCTTCCGGACGCGTTGGCGTACTCAAAACGACCATACGAACAACTTATAAAATATTCACTTTTATTTATCAATATTTAGTCCCGACGCGACACGGGCGCGTCCCGACTCAAATTTCCAAAATTGTCATTTTATTCACTCGTGACATTCAATATAACCAATATTACATATTACTTTTCTCATTAGTAATATTCAACAAATTTCCCATAATTACTAACTCTCGTCACGTTAATAATTATAACATAATTAATTTTCGGATTTTTTTTATTAAATAATTAACTCACATTAAATTTAATAAATCCCCAAATTAATATAGCATAAAAATACGGGGTATTACAATTAAATGTCAAATTATATGTATAGATTAAATAAAAATAATAACCTGCACATAATATACCTCTTTTAAATATCAACTTGTGCATACCATACCTTGACTTGAACAAAAGATTTTTTTATTGTTTCAAATAAACAAAGCATGTGTTGTTGTTTGGAGTTTCTAGAGATTGATTGGAAGCTTAAAATAAACATTAACTTCGCACTAAACTTGCGCATACCATACCTCTTTTAAATAATCATCATTACCCGGGCACCTTCCAAGTATAACTTTCTCAACAAAATAATCACTCCCAATCTTCTAATCACTGCCATGATAATTTATATAACAAGTAGTTACCAAATGAGGCTTACAGTTATTCACTTTCATCTTAGTAGAGCATTTAATCAAGTTACCTAATGCAAATACCACACTGTTATGGTCATCAAACATAGAAGGATAAATACAATTATCCAACATTGTTATGCTTCACTAATCTGCCTATTGAATGCCCATAAATAAACATCATAATTCCAAAAAAGAATGGCCCAGCTCTCCTCAAATGCCAAAAAAGAAAAAAAACATTTCATATGCATTCATACTTGGTTGAAGAGAATTTTTTTTCCAAATAGTATATATGCATAACTAATAAACTCTGATGAACTGTTGTAACATCTCATATGCATTCATACATCTCATTTGTTCATTAGTATAGTTTATCAACCTGAAGAACTGTTGTAATTTCTATTAACTTGCAAATTTTTGTCATTCCAAATTTTAGTAACGAAGATTGCAGCGCATTAAACATACCTTGACCGAACATAATAAATCCTCAAATTCGAATCCTAAACGTACCTCTAATATCATATCCAAATCCCAAATGATAAAATCTGTAAAACATGGGATTTCAAATAAAAAAATTTGTAATAACTTTTGATTTTTGATATTGTAGGGTCATGAAGAAACTAATTAAACTTAATTATTAACCAAACCTATATCCAAGTAAAAACAATAAAATAAAAATAAAATGTTAAAACACTTTCAATAAATAGAATACTCAAACATGTGGAGGTTTGTAACCGTATAAGAAATTTACAACCTGTGGAGAACAAATTTATACAGACCCTTAAAAAAGATATTGAATATTTTCAGGAATTAAAGCATATAATAATCACTATCAGAAACTCACCAACAGTCACGACGTGGAGCTACTATATCGCAACAAAAACAAATTGCGCTAGAGTTGCAGAAGCTGGAGTTGGAGCTAGAGTTACTGTATCTCAGGGCAGCAGCTTTTGTGCAGTTGTTATACACATAGAAATACTAGCAATCAGTGGAGCACCTAATATTAGCACATATACCTCTTCATCCTCCAATTTCGCAAGATCAACTATGATAAACTTGCTCTAGTGGACAACTTCTAGCTAAGTTGAATGAGTAGTTTCTTTAGGGGGAAAGTATTTATGGAATAATATCATAAAAAATCCAAAATCGAGATGCAAAAAATACTTATACCTTGGATACATGGACGTTCACGCCTATTAATTCAGGCAAACACGTTGATCTGGAGAAAAATACAGATTCAACACCAATTTAGCAACGACTTGATCCAATTTATCACAACATGATCAACATGTCCAACGTATGGTTTTGAACAATAATTAGCAGGGGAATACTGTGAGAATAATAATTTTGATGTGAGTAATTAGTAATCAGCAAATGGCCGAACACTATTCTACACAAATCATCAACTTTATTATAAAATTTATTCTAAACAATAATTTGGCCGAACACTAATTTGGGCATACAATAGTTGATGATTTATTTAGAATTACAGGTGACGTTGAGGCAGTAGTCATTTCTCTTTGCCACAACGTGAATATTTTTCTTCATACATTACACGAATGTGCTCCTTGTACATTAAAATATTTCTCGTATAGTTCCAAAACATGATACTATCCAACTTCATTTCATTTATAAATGTGAACTGATTATTTAACAAGTTTTGCAGTCTCAACCTAATCTCATCCATGTGTGAATAATTGCCACCAAGCTTGGACCAATTGTACCAATTTTTGCAAATAATTGGTCGCAGGGGATCAATCATCCATACGCCATCTACGATAAACTTGATTTCTCCACCTTTCTCTGCGTGGTCCAATCATCAAAAGATCCTTCTAAAAGAACCTCTAAGGGTGAATTAGGCCAAACTATACAGGCATTACGAAGAGGCATTACGAAGCAGTTGTAAAGCTCTATGAAAGAGTATACCACATCTAATCGGATCAAGTCAAAGATATATGGGTCGAGCTCCGAGATTTGACTCCAAACATTGTCAATTTGAAACACAACCGAAATCAAACACAAAAATCACAAACAATAGACTAATATCGAAATCCCTAAAGGAAATAAAAAATTGTGTCAAGATCGATACAAAATCTTAGTTTCCAAACACTATGTAAATATTGATTCTCTAAACCCTAGTGTCAAAACAAAAGGAATTACCTTAATGGTGTTGGGGACTAAGTCTGAGCGAAAGCCAAAAGAGAGAAACGGAGTCAGAGAAGAGTAAAGGTAATATAATATGCATTCCATCCATGTCACAACACCACAAACGCAAATATAATATGCATTCCATCCATAATAATATTTTACCTCAAAATCAAATATAATATGCAAACAAGCAAAACAAAGATAGCAGTTATATTGTCAGAAGCAATATGTAAGGCCCTAAACGTGATTAAGAATGTTAATTATATGATTAAGTATACGTTATAAGTTATAAGTTGGTGAGGGGTGTTAAACATGTTAATTATCATATTTGGGGGATGCATACTCATGTGATATATGTGTTGGTTGCATTAGATGTTAATCAAGCTTATGATCGAGGATAACTTGTTTAGATCATATGATTAGTTATGTGGTTAAATGCATCATGAAAATATGTTTCTAATGCATCATTATGTTTATAAAATTAAACCAAGGTGTTGGTTCAAAATTGGCAATGTTAGGTCGCCAAACATGAAAGCTTTGAGATTTTCGATAAATTGCTACCCTGCAGTTCAGGCCCAAATTAGGCATAATGGTTTTATGATTTGTGGAAAACACAAAATATCAAAGTTGTAGATATATTATTTGTTTATAAGACAATAAACGGTGTGTAAAACAGAGGTCCAGGTAAAGAGTTATGCTGAAATTACGAAACAAAGACAAATATGTCTATTCGTTAAATGGTATTTTGTCTTATTAGTAGAACACATGGCTTGTTTTGATTGGACCAAGGGGAGGTGCATTATGCCGCCTTAAAGACCTTAAAAACCTCCCTTATTATTCATTTTCATCAGAATTTGAAATGGGTTTGAGAGTTAAACAGAAGAAAGAGAGGTTAGGATAAATTAGTGAAGGATTAAGGAAGATTATCGAGAGATAAACAAGCTTATGTATCCAAACATTCTTATGTAAGATTTAACTTGTAAATTTTATTATTTACATGGCATAGGTTGTTTTATATGATATTAAAGATCATATTTTGGGATGAGATAATTGTGACACCCCGACTAATTAAATATCGGGTAGCTACTCCTTTATTCAAATTAATACAAAATGTCAAGTTGGTTCAGTTCATAGCATCACTGTCGAAAAACGTTTTAATAATTACTAGCCACCTAATATTTAAAAAGTGAGTTGTCAATTTTAATTAAATCCGATTAACATACAATCCATTTAAATTACGAAATACTAATACCACAACCATAACACAGTCACAATAAAATAATAATAGAATGACAATGAATCTCGAGAAATACACCTCTAATAATCCAAATACTGAATACAACCAAATACAAAGTCTGAATCACAAATTAATTACAACCCAAAATCTGAAATAAAACTGAGTAAGTAGGATGTCTCTAAAAGAAAAGGGGCGACATGACCTACAGATGAGTAAAATAGAGTCAAGGTAGAAAGTGGAGGCATCTACTATCGAGGTCCGATAACTTCCACAGCAGCTACAGCACGTCACTGGAATGGAACTCCTACACTTGGTGTCCTTGTGGCTGGGCACCTAAAATGTTTTTACAAGAAAATAGATTTGAAAGCAAACGGGTCAGAGCCCGATTGTGAAAATAGTTTAAAATACAGCAAGTGTTTAATATCATTAAACAGTGAACATAAAATACATGATAGCGCGTGCACTCACATGAATCCCTCACCTCTCAACTAATTGTGCACACCTATCGTACCCGTACCCGTTCTAGTTATACTACTATCGAACTAGTCCAATCCATGACCTGACGTTACTTTACAATTCAAAGTTCATTTCACAATGTCTTAATATAAACTGGAGGTCTTACTATTTTTTCTCAGAATTAGTTATAATAATTACTAAGAGTTTTCCCATTATTAACTCTACAAAGATGTTACATTAATTCACACTTGTACTTATATAAACAGTTCATTTCAATAATTCGGTATATCAATATCATCATAATATACAATAATGGCACCCCTAGACTAAGTTGCGGTGCACACATACTCTGCTATCAAATCCCGGTACATCACGTATATAAGGATCACGTATTCCGAATCTCTTAGGAATCGTTTCGACAAGTATCAAACACGCATAATGGAGGTGAACATAGTTCACATCACATGGGTCACGCACATACCTACGCTCACATGATCAGCAGACTTATTAACTCCTCGATAAGTCATTCTCTGACCTATGTCCTCGAGGTACCAATCTAAATCCCCCCGTAGGCACATAAAGATTAGATGGCCCTGATCAAAATGGGGGTGTCTACTTACTATTTCAATTTTTTTTACATTTAATTAGTGGGGGTGTCTACTTACTATTTCAATTTTTTTTTTACATTATTATTAAATGTTTAGCACTTAAATTTTCTTAAAACTCCATAACCTATACGAATCAGAAAAAATATGCATTTTAAATAGAAGGGTAAGAACATAAAAGCATAGATTACCACTAAAAGATCCCAAGCTCCATCCAAAAAACAATGATTTATTTTTTTTCATTATCAACATTCAATTTGTACCAAAAGCTCAAACATTAAAAAAACACAATAAATATTTAAAAATGTATATATAACACCCTAAAAATACAAAACACGAATCAAATCACGGATTGCATAAACTATAGGATCAAATCTAATACTTTTCCAAGAATACTTTTAACCCTAACTTTGGCAGATTGTGAATACCTTTGCAGAGCAAATCACGAACACCATTTTTTATCCACATGAAAAAAGAGGCATCTCTTAACATACACTGATGACAATTAATAAAGTATAATATTTAGCTAACACTATTAAAATGTGTTATGTATGTGTAGTTATCTTTCCACCTTTTTTAAATTGAATTCCTTGCCATTGAACTACATGGCACTGTAATATTAATGTGCTATTTATCGGAATGAATAAAGCGTATAAAATTGGCAAACCATTAATCCTCTCTTGAGTTCGATCGAAAATGGCCCAAAAATTTGGGTGCCAATTTTAAATTTCTTCCCAGGACGACGGTAATACGATAGGGTTACAAAGAATAAACCTGTGTCCCCCATGTTAGCTGAATAGCTTGAGCTTGACTTGTTAGGTTTAAAAAATACAAATGCTTTTAAAAATTACCTGATTGGAGATCTGAGCGAAGAGAGAGAGAGAGACAGATGAGACAAGGGACTGTGCTGATCGGAGAGAGAGAGAGAGGAGCTGAGAGAGGGAATGAGATATGAAGGTGAGCACAAATGAGTAAAGTTTCATTAATGATTTTTTAGGGTATTTTATATTTTAGTAAGTGTACTCAATTTTTGGCACACTTTAAAACAGTGTCAAATTTTTGCACTATTTTAAAGTGTGCTAGATTGTCATTAAATCGTGCTAGAATTTGGCACAGTTTTAAACTATGCCAGATTTTTAATATCAGGGTATACCAAATTGCTATTTTTAGTGTAGTGTTTCTGTGAGCATTTTGCCAACTACAACTTCCCCGTGATCTATGGGGTACATGCATGAGCTCTGAGCAAGTTATCATTTTAAAGTCACCCCTTCAAACTACGAGGTATTTTGTTATATATATATATATATATTTTTTTTTTTTTTTTTTTTTTCTGGGAGATAACTTGGATGGGGGGGACCCTTTTTCCTTCCCATATACTTTGTATTTTTTTTAAATGAACTAAATAAAGAATAGTTGTTTCTTTATATTAAAACTGTCCCTAGTCTGCGGGATCCTTGTTCCAAACTTTAACTTGGGAACTTTTACTCTCTTTTTCCTTTTGTTTATCACAATCTTGTGGGGGTGGAGGTGGGGGGGGGGGGGGGGGGTAGACCCCCTCATATAAACTAGCAAGCAGAATGTACTTTCTTGAGAACATAGGCTAGAACTTGTTCTCCTGGTTATACATCTGTAGGAAATTATTTTTTATTTAGAGGACAATCTCTTGGTGGTCTGTGGAGATAGTTAAACTGTCGTTACTGTAGGAACTTTGATCACTATACTTTATCTTTGGGATGGCTGTACACTCCAAGTATAATGATGAAAGTTCCTTTTGACACGGACCCTTTTCTAACCCGGTAGAGAGTTTTTACTATTCTTGTTTTTAAGAAAGAGAAAACATTAATCTAGTGTACCCACCTCATAAACTAAGTAAATAAATAATGCACAAATTATCAAGTAATAATCAAAATAACTAGTATTCATTTATTTTGTATTATATACAAAACTACGCTTATGACTATTGTTACAAAAAAAATAGTTATATATTAGAGTCGGCTATTTAATCTTTCGAAAGAAATGAAATATGGCAAGAACTACGCATAATACTTCTTCTACCACTTACACTTAATGGACTGAAGGCATTAACTCTCAGGCTCAAAGGCCTGACAGTAACATGACTTGCCTAAACCTTACACCACAAAGGGGCCTTCCCAGTTCAACTTGAATTTAGACGCTGACATGCTTTGCAGATGGTGAGTGAATGCTTGCAAAACCATGTCCCCTACTTGAAACTCCCTAGGCTTAACCAGATTTTCATAAGCCCTAGAGAGTTGTTGAGTATAGACTTTGAAGTTCTCCTTGGCCTTGTCTCTATGCTCTTCCAATACTTCCAACTGTATATGCCAGGGATCTGGTATGAGGCCATTGCTTAAAGCTACTTTAGCTGAGTGCACTACCAACTCCACTGGTAGGACAACTTTAGTCTCGTAAACAAGTGAGAATGGAGTGAACCCCGTTGGCTTTCACTTTGACGTTCTATAGGCACATAACACCATCGATAATATTTTATCCCACCCGTCATGTCTTCTAAGCCATTCCCTTTTGGATATAAGAGGGTGGAACTGTAATGCACAATTTTGTATTTATCCATTAAGAGCCCCATCTCCTTGCATACGAACTGCTTCCCATTATCTGTAAGAATCACCTTTGGGATACAAAGCCTCCATATGATGTACTCCTTGATGAATTGGATCACCACTTGAGAAAACACTCTCCTTAGAGGAATTGCTTCCGCCCATCTGGTATACAGCTCCGTAGCAACTAAGATGAAAGCTTTTCCATGAGAGGCTGGGTTGATCTTACCTACAAGATCAAATGCACAAGTGTGGAAGGGGAAAGGGGTTATTAAGATCAATAGAATGATAGGGGACATGCACCATATTTCCATGCACTTGACATGCCCTACACCTATTTATATAATGTATAGAATCAACTTTCATTATCGGCCAATAATACCCTAGCGTCATCAACTAATCGTACAACTTAGCTCTTCCCATATGAGAAGGCTCGCGAGTCTCCTTCAGCACTTTTTTAGTATCGTGTTTGGTCATATATTTCACAGTATATCATTATACCCTCTTCTATAGAGCTCTTCGTCCACCAGGTAGAAGCGGGTTGATCTCTTCTTCAAATAAATCTCATTTGCCCTTTCTATAGGTAGTTATGCACCTTTTAGATATGAATTGTAAGGTTGTGTCCAATCTTTAAAATCTTCCACGAAGTTAATCTCAATAACTTGATTGAACCAAGTCTAGCACTTTAAGTATCCCTACTGTAGAGGAGCAACCTTCATGCTCATGGTGGGCTAATAGTATCCACCCCACTATAGACAGTGATAAAAGGGGAATGTCAGTATCCCCGCAATGCCTCTCGTGCATTGCTGCCAACCTCTCTTTGGACTCTTCCTCTCCTACACATTTTGATAAAAAATCATCTTGGACTGTAGAGTGTTACTTGGAGCAGATGATAATTTGCTAACTCATATATCTTCAAATTTCCTTCTCTCATCTCCAACTGGGTAATATGGGGCACCTTCAATCATCCAATTCGTCCCTTGGTAATAAAGGTTTTACAGTTGTTGGCACCGTCATTCGTCATACTGGATGGTGGATTTATGCCCATCTATTTCTAACTTTTGCTCAATAGTGGCCAACACATTAGGGTGCAGGTTCATTATTCGAGCATGCCTCTCAATTGTCACTTTTAAGAATTGGCTGAGCAGTCTTTGAATAATTGATCAATACGGGGATAAGTTAACATGCTTGAGGGTGAATTCTCTGTTGACTTTATTCACTACCAGATTAGAGTCCCCTCTAATGCACAACGCCTTGATCCTCCTCCTCAACGCTTCTAATAGACTCAAAATGAGGGCTTTATATTTCACTTCGTTGTTTGAACACTTAAAATCAAGCTTAAGAGAGAGAGTGACCTTTTTTTTACTGCTTGAGAGAATGATGCTTGCTCCGTCGGTCCCTTGGGCATAGGAACCATCAAACTCCATCTTTAATTCTTCCATTTCCTCATCTAAACAAACCTGGAATTTCTCCCCTAACAATTCTTCGATGGGAGGCTTGAAATTTTGGCTTGGAAAGTGAGCTAACAGATCTACTACCGCTTGACTCTTGATAGATTTTGGAGCCATGCACTTCAAATCATACTCAGACAGGATCAGGAAGTACCTCACTAATCTTCTTACCAAGACCGTTTGCACTAAAAGGTACTTGATAAGATCACACTTGGTGATGATATGTATTATGATGTCCAGTAGGTAGTGCCTTCTGGGCAACAAATACTAAAGTTAGGCAGTGCCTCTCCACACTAGTGTATCTGGACTCGGTGCATGATATTACACGTGATAAGTAGTATACGATTATCTCCACTCCTACTCTTTCTTGGGTAAGTAAAGTTCATATGGACCTCTCCGTTGAAGTCAAATAAAGAAGCAGAAGCGCACCCACCTCTAATGGTACCATAGTTGAAGGTGATGATAATATCTCTTTAATTTTTTTCAAAAACTTATTTTGCGCATCTCCCCATACCCATTTGTCTTTTTCCTTTATTAGCGAAGCGAACGGGTGGGTCACCTCAGCCAGTGCTGGTATAAATCTCCTTAGGTTAGAAACCTTCCCTAAGAAACTCTTAAGCTCCGTCTGACTCTTTAGCAGTGCCATCAGTAGGATGGCCTTCTTCTTTTCCTCATCTACCTGCCCCCCGTGTCGATTTACCAGAAAACCTAGGAACTTTTCGGTTGTTAACCCAAAAATCCATTTTGAAGGGTTCATTTTCATCTTATATTTACTGCGTCATTCAAACTCCCGCTCAGATCTTAGATGTGCTTGCTCTACTTTTTTTTTGCTTCACCACTAGGTCATCCACAAAGAACTCCAATATGTCATGAAATAAATCATGCATTATTGCCATCATAGTATGTTGAAATGTGGCACCCGCATTCTTTAACCCAAAGGGAATAATAATATAATGGAAGTTCCCCAATGGGTTCGAAAAATAGCTTTTTCAGCATCAATCGAATCCATTATAATTTGGTTATATCCCACACATCCATCCATCAAACTATATATTTCATGGCCCGTTGTGGTGTCCACCAAGCTATCGACGTTGGGCAATGAAAATTCATCTTTCAGGCAAGCCCGATTTAAATCTCGAAAGTCTACACAAATTCTTATCTGGCTCTTTTTCTTCTTAGCTACAGGCACAATACTGGAGAGCCAAATTGGGTGTTGGATGGGCTTAATGAACCCCGCTACTAATATCTTTTCCACTTTCGCTTTGATATTCAGGTCCAGCTCTACTTTATGTGTGAGAGTGGCATGCCTTAATGGCAGGAAATTGGGAAGGACGTTCAATTTGTGAGGCTCACCTCTGGATCTATTCTAGGCATTTCGATATACTTCTATACAAACACATCCATGAACTCCCTCACTAAACCAATGATATTTTCTCTCTGCATTGGATTTAAACCTTTGGAGATTAGAATGGGATTGGCCTCCCCCTCTTCTAATCCCAAGTTTATTTCCTCTAATGCCTTGAGTTGGTCTCTATGATCGTATTACATACACTTTGGTGCTTCTTCAGATTCTTTCACATGCTCAATGATGTGTGATTCATCTACTATGAATAATTCTGGTGCCAAGTCGACGCTCTCATCCAAGAACATCGCTCACATAGACCATTATAAATGGTATATAAATTTCCCATCTGGGAGCATAACTTTCTTGCATGTGTGATTTCCTGACAGCACTCTCAAAACCCAAAATCACTAATGGCACTGGTAATATATTTTTTTTAGAAATACCCATCTCATATAATGCGATAATATGTTAATGGTCGCTCCTGCATCTATTATCACTCTAGGGAAATGGATCCCACTAATCGAGGCTATTACATATAGAGAATGATTGTGAAAGTAAGGCACTTGCCTATCTGCCTCCGAGAATACCACCTCTGAGGTGTATCTTTTTATCAATCATCCTATGGTCCCATATCACTTAAGATAGGGATACCCTCACTACAAGACTGATTCTAAAATCCTCCTGGAGATGACCACGCGAGTGTCATTCTTTACCCTAATTTGGTTGAAGAACTAATAGAACTTTGGGCTTCTCGCTATAGCCGTACACTCCAAATTTAACTCCATTTCATATGTTTGTTCCTTACATACATACTCTACCTCAGATGTTTTTCCTTCATCCAGGGAAAGAACTATATATGCTCTACCTCCCAAGGGGTTTTCTTGCTCAACCCCCTCATTCTTATCTTTTTCTCCATCAAGGCTCACCCCCCCCCCCACCCCCAGTTCTTCACATATCCTTTATTTGCTCGACCATTCCTTCAGATATTGAGCCTCTTCTTCATCGTATGGCACCACCATGTTGGTCGTGCCACGGTCATGGGTTGGGAGATGATTTTCATTGACATCTACAGGTGGTATGTCTCGAGTACTGTTGGCCATTTACTTTCTAATAATTCTCCGTAAGTAAAAATAGTCTTTGGTAGCATTTTGCACCCTCTGGTGAAGCTCACAATACTTATCATCTACCTCTTCTCTGTTGCAGTTGGGACTTTCCCATTAAGGTGGGGTGGATCTACTACTCCCTCTCGCACCAAAGTGTAGTAGCAATCCATGTCCTCGGCTATGCTACATGGCAGCGGTAGTGGAATATCATCACCAAACATCCTTTTTTCTGGACTACCTCCTTTAAACCATGAGCCTTCTTTCATGCCCTTTGAGTTCCCATCCACGTAGTTGGCATCTTATCTTTTAGAAACTTGAAATCTTCCTGAAGTTAGAGGCACTTGTGTCCTTCAACTTGACGGTCTGGGTTTGATGATCATTGTAATATTGTTGGTTGCTCGCATGAACTCTCTAAACGTCTCATCCCTAGTTTTATTGACTAGGTGGATTTTATACTCCTACAAGAGTCTCTCAATGCATATCTGCAACAGTCTTGATTAAACCACATCTTCTTGAGCATATAATGCCCTCTCGCGGAAGCGCTTGATGTACAACATTAGTTCCTCGCCTAGTTTTTGTACCTCCTGAGCGAGGTGCCTTAATGTAAACTCATCTTTCTCTATGAAATTTATTTGGAAGAACTGTCTGTGCATCTCTTCCCATGTCGGGATGATGTTGGCCGCAAGGTGGGAGTACCAGGTGTATACCATCCCTGTGAGAGTTTTTTATAACTCTCGCAACTTCAAGTCTTTATTATTCATATGCACTCCCAAGTACTCTATGAAACTCTTCACATTTTCTCTAGGGGTTTCTCCCTTTCCATTGAACTTGATGAATTTTGGAGGAACATACCCATCTGGGTATGGCTTCTCATTGATGCTTTCTGGATAAGGGTTATGCGGCTCCTCGTACATGTGAGAGTCTTACCTCTGAGAGGCAAAAAACTTCTTTACCTCTTTCATAGTGATAACCTTTGAAGGTGAATCCTATAGCCCAGCGTTCTTCGCTGCTAATAAAGCCACTGGTGCTGCTTCTTGCTCCATTGACACTTTCTGCAGAAAAGACACTTCTTTTTCTACTGCTACTGTGGCTGCCCCCCCCCCCCCCCAGGGGCCACCACTAGTGTTGTACAAGATTGACTTAGGCTTTCCAAGTCAACATTATTTTGCTTAAAAAACTCAAAGAACATACTCATTATGTTCATACCTTACAATGGCGGCATTGCTGTTGTGCTCATTTACCCCTCATGAGGAGTAGTTGCTCTCACTCCTGTCACCACCACCTCTTCTTGTGTGGTTTGGTCACTCTGAACTCCATTACCAATCGGAGTATCTTTAAAAATCAACTGCTTTGACATATTATAACTTTCTTTGTTCATGGCAATGAGGATACCTCCCCAACAGAGTCACTAAATGTAGGAGTGTGGTGTAACTTGGGTCTGAGCTGAACTAGAATGGGAGAGGTGTGACCCACTCCAATGGACTCTGTCCTCAAGGTCTTCAAAGTTTCAAGAGTAACTCTGGTAGAAAACCTTCCTCTTCTGGTAACAATGGAGCAAATGCTATGACCTTCTTCCTAAAAGAGCAAACTTCACAAGTAATAATGATATCTGGGAGACAAAAATCTCTTGAGAATAATGGTTGTAATGATGGGAGTGAAGAGGCAAGCACTTTGGCACTTATAGAGAGAGCAGAGAGAGAATACTAGTCTGGTGTAAATTTGATAAAATAATGATATAACTTGAGTTTCTATTATATCACTTGACCTTACCAAAGGATCCTATTTATAGGTGCATACTAGGGCTGATTTGGGCCTTTTAGGAGCAAAAAATGAGAGGGAATCTGAGGGACAAGGTATGTAATGTAACTTTTGTCCCTATATGTCTATAGTCGCTTGTCCCCTCTAATAGACGACACTTGGTGCATATAGCAAATATATCTCCTATTGATGACAGAATATGTGATTTGGTAAATATCATTTTAAATAGTAACTTGTTGTACAAACTTTGTAAAACTTAAGAGTGGCCTTAAGGGACACCATCTCTAAAAAATATTTGGTAAAAAGTGCTTTTTCTTGTGAGCAGACTCTTGGCTACTCACTTCAGTTGTAACTAAGTGCGGGATGTGGAAGTGTTTGAGTGACTTTTAGGCTAGTATTCTCTCTTTCTTAAATTGTCAAGTGGTTGATCTTGCTCAATGAACCTTGCCTCTCAGCCACAAAACCAAAGCTCCCATGAGATCCTAACTGGCCTGCTTGAGCCATTCTTGCTCAACTAGGCTACCTATACAGGAAATTAAACATTAGTATTTTGTTACTTAAAAAGTGAACAATTTCGAGGATGAAGGGCCACTAGTGGTGGACCCCCTCGTCCTAAGTCATTATTTTTTCTGGGATTGATTTTGGGAAGATGGGCCACTCGGGGTGAGTTCCCTCGCCCTAACTAATTTTATCTTATTTCACAGTTTATGCAGAGAGGGGGAGCTACTGGGGGTAGACCCCCTCGTCATTATGTCTTTAACAGAAGGGTCACTTGTCTTGGCCTCCCACACCCTGGGTTTTATTCTTTGTATTTGACTTTGGCAGAGGAGTCACCCGAAGTGAACTCCCTCGCCATTAACTGCTCTTCATATTAATTTTAGCTGAAGGTCCACTCATGGTGGACCCCCTCGGCGCCAGCTGTTTTGTAACATCGCTCTTGGTCGAGGGGCCTATCGTGGTGGATTCCCTCACCATAAACTATTTCTTATATTTATCTTAGCATAGGAGGCCACGTGTGGTGGACCCCTCGCCCTTGATGTATTATGCCTTGCTGCAAGTAATGCCCCTCTATACTAGGGTTTGGGAGGCACAAGATTTATGTCGAAAAATTATTTTGATAAAACACCTCTCAAAAAATTAATGCCAGACCTTATAATTTATCGAAAACATGAATTTTGAGGAGGCACATTTTTTTAGGGAACTCGTTCGAACAAAAAAATTTGGTTTGTTCAAATGAAAGCCTTATCTTGTTCGAATGAACATGCTAATATCGTTCGAACTAACTTCCAACAAGCTTCGAATGATATAACTCTGATTAACATAAATACCTCATTTGATGTTTGTTTGAAGGTCATTCTAATGACATTCGCATCTCATTCAGTGTAAACTTGTTCGAACAAACTAAAAGAAAAAAATATTTTTCTTTTAAAAAATATTTTACGAAAAGGCCTCATATAACTTTTATAAAACAACACCTAAACATATCCAGGTATCAAACACGAATATGCATTCATACCTTCATTGAGATCCCTCAGACGCTGAAGATGAATACTCGACATGTAATCCAATGTACTCTTGATGTCGATTAATCTTTGCCGCTACGTCTTCAATCAAACATAATGTAGGCTCGAAAGATCAACAACTCAAATCTTGACCTATGACTCGAAATGTTTTATCCGGAATTAAAACAACCATACAAATTGACCTAATTTGAAATTTCTCTTTATAGAAGCCTACAATACAAATTAAAAGAAAAAGAGCAATACAAAAATATATACAAAATACTAAATAAATGAAATTATAAAGAACAATAATACCTAACAACGATGCCATTTGATAAGCAGTGGAATGACACCTCGTGTAAATACGCTAGTCGCAGTTATCGGTTCCCACTACTATGCAAACACCTAAACTTTGACTGCACTCTTGTGGAATCATATCAGTTAATTCGGGTATAGAATACACATGTAGTGTTGTTTAGAATTTTATTGATTTCTTACTTCTTAAATAAAGTTGTAAAGAGATGATCTTTGGTTTTCAAACACTACTTTTAAACAAGACAAATATTAAAACTAGTTTAATCAATAAGAATAAAAACTATAAATTGAGAATGATATCCCCTACCCTAGATTAATTAGCATAAAATGGTTACATGAAAATAAAATCTTATCAAGATTAAATATCATTTTCACAATTAATAAAATCTAGAGTTATCGCCCCACCCCCTGAATTCTCATAAAAACTTAATTAATTTAGGCATCAACAAATATCCCCGAGATTATACACGCAGGGTCTTAAATATAGCGCATACATGGTATATACACTATTGAATCTCTTAGGCATAAAATCAAGAACAACCAAACCCGTTTAAACTAGTCTAATCTATTACCAAAGCAAAGCAACCAACTAATCCAAGGTGAGTTCAATCATCTCAACCAAATCTAAATTACATACAAGGCATATTAAATGACTTGGAAATTAAAGGAAAGCGGTAAATTAAGCCAAAAACTAAGAAGAAAACCTTTAATTAATAGAAGGGGTGATGAATAGTAACGTATACATAAACTCTTGGAGAGAGAATGGATGAAAGCTCCCAATACCAACTAAACCCTAACCTAAACTAACCTAAAATGAAAGCTTTTGAATAATATCTCTAATATATATATATATATATATATATGTATGTATGTATCAAAATTTTGGGGGTTGGAATCGATTATCGACAAGTGAGAATCAATTCCCTTCACAAAATTCATTTAAAAAGAGAGAGCTGGTAAAAGATTAAGAATCGATTATAAAAAAGTAAGAATCAATTCCCCTTATAAATTTCATCTTCGAACTGGAAATGATGCACGGTCGATGACCACGTAAAGCTAATTCGACAGGATACAGAACCATGTATTCAAAATGCCTAAATTCTGAAGTTTGACTACAAAAATTCCCTTGAAGTTTCATCTTATGATGAAACTTTCCCGAAACGCTACCAATTGCTCCGCTAAGCATTCCAACGCCAGCAAAACCTCAAGTAAACCTTACAAAACCTATATATATATATATATATATATATATATATATATATATAAATAATGTACACATTTGCACTAGAATGTGTAAGAATTAAAGGTTCTAAAGTGTAATATTCAATATGAATCAGGTAATTTTTAAGAACGAATTGGATGGGGCTCTTATCAAGGTTAACACAAGTGAGGATTCTGACCTCTTCAAAGGGCACCACCAGGTTCCCTCCTCAATTTGAGGAAGAGGTTAAAGATAATGATGAGGCGATGGTCCGGGGTTATACGGGAACTACTGAACTTGATCCTGTACAAGTCAATGCCGATTAAAGTGAGGGCATGGCTGCTAAGTAAGCTGTTGAGAAGGAGAAGGTCGACCAGACAGTCCCTTAGTGTTTTATTAGGAAATATTGTATCTTTTACTTTGATTACATGAATAATATAGGGTCATGCCCCATTTTTAATCCTCTTTTAATGAAATTCATAGTTTGATTCAACTGTTGCCATTTTGTCGGTTTTTTACATGTCTTTTCGGTTTGATAAGCTTATATATCTGACCACTTATTAATATAGTTTAATGTAAGACTTGTACCATTGGTCATTGCTCATATGAAATTTAAGAAAGATGTGGAAGATGATTTTCTACTGGTCATGATGAAGATAATGAGGATAAAAACACTTAGGTCTTGAAGTGTCTACTCAAGTAAAAGATGCATACTTGGATCTTCACCGCCTCTTTCATTAGGCAGCTGCAGACAATGCCACTTTTCATGATACGATTTTTACTGCCCAAAGTAGTCATAAGGAGTTTTTATACAATCTGAAGGATAATTTTGAATAGAGACTTGTCGATCTGAGGGGAGAGAGTGAATTTGATGAGAGATTGACCGCCATTCAGTCTTCTCATTCAAGGAGGAATTTCATTTTACACGTCGATCTTATGGGTACCATGGAGGTCGTTATTATTATCGAGAAGGAGAACAACGATCTAAGGGTTGATTTTGAAAAACTTAACAAGTCAAATTAAGCTAACATGCTAGAGAGGGAACTTCCTTTTTAAGAGAAGAGAACGCCGAGGTGAGATAGGAACTGGAGAAGACTCAAAAGTCTTTGAATGATAAAGTTGTAATTGCCAAGGGTCGATACTCCTCCCAAAGGCAGAAAGATGGTTGTCTAATGCAAGAGCTAGAGAATACCAAGAAGTATTTACTCAATAATGTATCGATCATTAAAAATCAGATCGAGAAAATTGACCGTCTTCTAGTTCCATAAACAACCTCGTCGAATATGGATGTATGGTTACGACGAGGCCCTTCTCAATAGGTATTCTACCCTGAACGATGCTCGTAATGTTAGCTACAAAAATGGTTGGATCAATGCCTTTACAGTGGCAAAGGTCCCATAGGATTCTGAGTTGTGGTATTGGTATGACCCAGGTTTCTTTCATCAGTAAAATTAGGGGTGGCAATTTTAGACATGGAATGATAGCACGACACGACACAAAATTGACCCAAAATTAACACGACTTGTCGTGTTCGTGTTCGTGCTTTTTAACACGAAGTTGTGTCATGTCGTGTCATGTTCGTATCAAAAATTAAACATGCAATTGACCCGAAAACATGACCCAATTGACACAAATTGACCCAATTGATCCGACCAATTGACACAAAATATCTCCATTTGAAATAGACAAATCCACTTAACCTTTAATCAAAATCGTTCATTTTATGTCAAATGTCACTATCTAAACCAACTACCACAATTGAAAGAGATAAAACCCTAGACTTATTTCCCCCATTTCATTTTCTTTCTCCTGTCGTTTTCTCTCAAAGATTAAACCTTCATTTATTCTCCATATTTTTCTACCTTACGGCTTAACCTTCTTCCCTCAGCCATCTCCATCTCCATATCCCTTCCAATCGAACAAAGGCTCCGATTGAAAGAAAAAGGGTTCCAGATGGAAAAAAATGTCTCCAGTTGAAAAAACAAAACTAGCTTCGGTTGAAAAGGGTGAAAAAAGAGCTTTGGTGGTATAAAAAGCTCCGGTTGAAAAAAAAAGTCTCCGATTAAACAAAAAGTCTTTTACTTTTGTTGAACAAAAAGCTCCGGTCATTCTATTTCTATTGAACGGTTGAACAGAAAGCTCTGGTTGTTGTATATGAAAAAAGAGTCTTCTATTTCTGTTTTTTCCAAAATAATTACATGTATACGAAGAAATTATTGTATATGAAAAAAGTATGTTGTGGGTTATGCATAATTCTATTATCCCATAATTTATTCTCAGAAATTATTGTACAAGAAAGCTCGTGTCTGTCGTGTTCTCGTGGCAATCGCGTTCCATGTGTTAAACTGGATGAAAATTTATAATTCGTGTTAAGCGTTTCATGTCGTGTTTTATGCGGGTCGTTTTCGTGGAACCATAAAAAAATACGAAGTCGTGTCGTGTTGTGTTCGTGTTTAATATTTTCTTGTCGTGTAAGGTCAAAACACAACCCAATTACACGAATTTCCACCCCTAAGTAAAAGTCTCCTTATAAGCTTGACATTTTATGGATCCCAATGGATGCCATTCTAGTTATCCTGATAAGGAAGTACCTCGGCGACTATGGCCTTAATGGGGGTTATGAACTCTACAGACCTCATTACTTGGTCGACAGGGTGAGTCCTTAGTGACAGTTAAGGATCGGAGATATATCTGGGACCGTTACTCTTACTTGTTGAATGTTTCACATGTTGGAGTTAGGAGTTCAATGAATGAGCCATCCCGATCGTTCAATTAATCCAACTATATTTACCATTTTGTTGTAAATTGTTTGTTCTTTTCAATATCCTTGTAATAACTTAAATTGTTAATGGAAATTTTTGCATTTTTCTTCCCTTCATAATATGTGGTCTTCTAGTCTTACTTTTTAGTTTATGTCATCACATCAACCCTTAGGCCTAAAGCCATAAAAGTAAAAATCCACCTATTTGTGTGGTCATTCCCCAACCATAATTTTTGCGACCCAGTTGGTCATAGGTTCATAAGGTTTCTCAGTAGGCCTTTCATCGAATGTAATCCATTGTTTACATTTTTTAAATGGTCAAAACTCTTTATGTTTACCGATTTACCATTTAGTCTTATATGAAGAATTTATTCAGAGTTGGTTTATGGTCGCTCAATTAGTCAATCTTAAAAGAAGACATTTGAGAGAAGATAATCGTCACAGTGATAAATATAATGTTAAAGAAAACTCATTCAACTCATTGATCTTCTTTATTAAATACTCATCTGCATGCCACTTGGAATAAGGCATAGAGATAAATGCGAGAAGACTAAAATAACTTCTTAAAAATAATTTGAAATTGAAATAAACGAAATAAGCTTAGTCATAAAATTAAATTTTAAAAGTTAGACTTATTTTAATTGGCTGCAGCACAAGCTCGTGGAACGTTTTTCCCTTCATTATTTCTGAGTGGTAGTCTCCCATTAAGTCCTCTCGAATGACTGGAAATGGGCCTTCCCAGTTGGGTCCAAGTTTCCCATTCGAGGGATTTTTGGTTCTGCCCACTATCTTTCTAAGTACGTAGCCCTCGACCTTAAAGTTTCCCACTTTGACCCACCTATTGTATTTCTTAGAAGACTATTATTATTAGGAGGAAAGTTTTACAAGATCCAATTCCCTTTTCTCATCAATCATAATCTTTTCTCTGATATCTTCACTGTTAAGATCTTGGTCGAATAAGATGAACTTCATATTTCCTAGACCTTCTTCCAGTGAGATGACCGCCTCTATTCCATAGGCTAAGGAAAATAATGCTTCCCCCATTGATCGTTTAAGTGATGTTCAAAATGTCCAGAGAACGTGGGGTTGATGGTTGACCCACGTAATCTTTGCATTCTCTAATCTATTTCTTATTCTGTTGAGGATTGTCTTGTTGGAGGCTTTCGCTTGCCCGTTGTTTTAAGGGGTAGGCCACTGAACTGTAGTAGTGCCTAATGTCGTGCTCATCACAGATGCTTTGGAAGAAGATGCTTTCAAACTAAGTTCCATTATTCATGATGATGATCTGAAGGATGCCAAACCGTTTTATGATGTTCTTCCATATGAACTTTATCATGTAGGTATCTCAAATGTTCACCAAGGGTTCTCCTTCTATCCATTTAGAGAAATAATTTATACTAACCAACAGATACTTCTTACTACCAGAGGCGAGAGGCAATTGTCTAATGATATCCAACCCACGCTAGGCAAAAGGCTAAGTACGTATGAGAGACTTGAGGTCACTAACTGGATGATGCATTAATGGGGAGAAAATTTAATAATTTTTGCATTTTCGAACATAGGAAACTGCATCCTTTTGTATATACGGCCACCAGTATCCTTATTTTATTGCCCTAAACATTAAAGACATGTCCCATGTGTGGCACCCATATATCCCTTCATAAAGCTCGTATAGGGTTTATTCAACGTCGTTTGAGTGCACGTATTGGAGGTAAGGTCCCAAAAAAGAGCATTGATAAAGCTTCTAATCTGCCACTAAATGGAAGTGATCAGATTTTACTAGTACTTTATGTGTTTCCTTCTTATCAACTAACAGAACGTCTTCCATTAGGGAGCACGCGATCGGATCTATCTAGCTTGGGGTCCTATCGACAATCATAAATTGCTCAAAAAAAATTCCCTTTGTTGATAATGGGTTGGTCAAGTTATACTTCTTTAATTTACTGTATCATATCCCCCTTAATAGTTGAAATGAGTGTGCCCAATGCGTCTGCGTGACTGTTATTCCCCCTTGGGAATTATTGCACTTGTACTCATTTTAACTAGGCAACCAAGTGTTGGGTTTCTTCAAAGTATGCGGCCATGCACTCCACCTTAGCATTGTAATCTCCTGATATCTGATTTGATATGAGCCTTGAGTCGCAAAAGATGTCAAGGTGATGGGCGCCTAGGGAAGGCATTTTTAGTAATTCGCTGAGCAAGACTTCGTTCTCAACTTCGTTATTTGAGGCTTCGAATCCAAAGCGAATTTATTGGTCGATAATAGTTTTCTTCGGGGTAATAGTATTATCTTAACTCCTCCCCCTTAGAATTTGAGGCTCCATCAACGTATAGTACCCATTTCTCACCCTTTCCAACCGATTACTAAACAAGCTCTTAGCTTCTAGTGCTAGTCTCCACTGGTTCTTAGTTGCTAGAAAATTAAAAAATGAAGTATGCTAGGATTTTCCCTTTAACTGGGATTCTAGGATAAAATTGGATATCAAGCCTTTGAAGTTCTACTGACCCCCTGCACATCCGTCCAAATAGATCGATCTTTATGAGCATCGTATTCAAACATAAGGAAGTTATAACACTAATAGTGTGTGCCTCGAAATAGTGTTTCAACTTGATATGCAAGTTTTTCCAATGGGAGGTACCTCTTCTCAGTGCCGACTAAGGTTTTGCTCACATAGTATATAGGATCCTAACGCCCGTTCTTTCCCAAAATAGAGTCGCGCTAACTACATTATCGGACACTACTAGATACAAGTGCAAAGGTACTAAATCGTTAAGAATGGTCATTAATGATGGTCAACTTAAATAATCTTCATCTCTTCAAGTGCCTAGGTGTATTCACCATTCCATACATCATTCCTTTCTTTCCTAAGTACTTGAAAGAAACGTCAGTACTTCTCTAAAGATCGTGAGATGAAATAGTTGAATGTGGTGAGCATACTAGTCACTTTACACCTTGTGCATAGTTTTAAGGGGTTGTACCTTTTATTGGCTTCAATATGGTCAGGATTTACCTCGATACCACTTTAACTGACTAAGATATTTAAGGAACTTTCTCAATTATACCCCAAAGGAACAATTGTCCGCGTTTAAGTTCATCCTCTAACAACAAAGAATTTCAAAAGTTTTTTGCTAAGTCAGCGAGGTGGTTCTCTTTCTTTCTGTTTCTCACAAGTATGTCATCTATGTACACCTCTATTGTATCTCCCAACTGCTTCTTGGACATATTTATCACTAATCTTTAATAAGTTGCCATGCGTTTTTTAATCCAAACGACTTCACTCTTTATTAATATAGCCCCAATGTGGTGATGGAGGAAGTCTTTTCCTGGTTCAGGGGCAAACTGTGGGATTTGGTAGTAGCTTGAGTAGGCATCGAGGAATCTCATACGCTCATGGTTAGCGGTGATGTAGACTAACTGATCTATGAAGGCTATCCTTTGAAAATGTTTGGTTCAAATTAGTGAATTCAATACATACTTTCCACTTCACGTTGCTTTTCTTCACAACCATTGGACTTGACATTCACTTGGGGAATTGGACTTCCTTGATAGACTATGCCTCAAGAAGTTTCCCCACTTCTTCTTCTACTACCTTGGCGTTCTCGGGCGTCATTTGTCGTGCCTTTTGTGTCACTTGTGGATGCGATGGAACCACGTGGAGCTTGTGGAAAATTACTTATATATTTAGCATATCGTGTGGTTGCTGGGCAAATACGTCCTGATTACTCTTAAGGAAAGAACTCAGTTATTTTCTCTCTTCATTGGGGAGTGAGCTACCGATCAAGAACTTCTTCTCGGTTAATTGTCATCAAAGGATATCTGGATAAGAGGTTCCATGATCCAATCAACAGGGTCCACCTTAGTTTCCTTAACACCAGGTCTCCCATACCTTAGCTACTTTTTGAGGGTACAGATCCCTCCGCTGGTTCCTAATCTTTCTCCTTATTCTTTTCTTATTTTGGTCAGAAGAAGTTATGAAGCACTTTCGATCCAAGGTTTGGTTCCTCTATATTTTTATAACCCCTTGTTAGTGACACACATTATCTTCTGGTATTAAGTGGATGGAAGTACCATCATGACATGCAACCATCCTCTACCAAGTAAGGCATTATATAATGAATATATATCTACCATGAAAAACTCAATAGGCATAGAGATTCCTCCTGCTCGAACGTGTAGGACAAACTTCCCTAGGGGTAGATTCATCCATCCTATAAAAATGATCAGAGGTACAGTGGACTCTTGGAAGTCTTCTATACGCAAGTTCAATTGGTTGACTATTATAATATACATTACTTATGCGGAACTCCCTTGATCCATTAATATTTTTTCCACATCCTAGTTAATAACCCTAAAAGTGATTATGTGAGCATCATAGTGGGGAGTCTTTACTCCGACTAGGTCATCGCTGGTGAAAATGATATGCTTCGAATAGTTAATATCTCCAGGTCATCGGCGTTTGCCCACGATGGGAATGGTTGGTTCAATCTGAAAGTCTTTGATAATTGTTGTGGTAATATTGACTTCCATCTTGAGGGCATTCCCCTTGACTTGGTTTAGGTTCGAGGCCCCATGAATCACTGCGAATTCAGAACCCAAACATTCATCTAAGACATTATTTGGTCTTGGGACCTCATAGATTACCAAGAACTCGTGTCATATGTCATCGTTTTAGATATTTTCTAATATTTGGTCCTTCACAAGAGGTGTTGCACCCTCCTTATTCTCTACGCAATCGTTTAGGTGTCCAGCCTAAACCAGTTTCTCGAGGTAGGATTTAAGCGCCTTATAATTTTTGATATTATGACCATGATCTTTATGGTATGCACACATCAGTGTCTAATTCCTCTTATTATGGTTGCTGGACATCTTCTAGGTACGTTTAAAGTATTACTGGACTATAGTCTTGTAAAAGATCTTGTATATTGGTTTAGAGAAAAATATGTTAATGGCTTTGAAGACTTTCTCGGGATCATTTTTCTTAGTTCCGTTCCACTTTCCATTTAGCCTCTTACCTCCTTGCTTGTTTGTCCCCTATTTATCTCCATTCTTAGTTTGTTTATATTGATCTCCTTCCTGACGAACTACGGTCACTATATCTTCAACCTTAGCGTACTTCTCAATTCTCTCTATAAGGTTATCGATGGTAATGGCCTCTCACTTAGTGAAGGACTAGTAAAATATGGAGTCTCTCGGCATTCCGATCTTCAAATATACTACCGTAACCTACACGATAAAATCCTCCACCTTATTATAAACCTCTTATTACCTTCTAGCGTACTCGCGGAGTGAATTAGGAGACCTCTTATTCATAGTCAAAAATAAAGGAAGTAATCGATTTGTGTGGT
Organism: Sambucus nigra; assembly: GCA_949130495.1. NCBI lineage: Eukaryota > Viridiplantae > Streptophyta > Magnoliopsida > Dipsacales > Adoxaceae > Sambucus > Sambucus nigra. The sequence continues at coordinate 621,483,776 of OX422210.1, read as the reverse complement.
AACTTTTCAAAAAAAACTTGGGTAATGTCTCCAAGATTTGATGAGAATATTTGGCACATCAATCCTTCGTTGGTGTTCCATAATGTTATCGGCTAGTAATATTGTCTAACGAGATTGGTAGGGTTAGTTTTCCTGTCATAGATTTTAAATCGTGGGGGAGTAAACTTCTTAGCAGTCTCAAACTCTTCAATAGCTTGATTGTAAGGAAACTTAAACTTCCAAACAGGGGCTCTCCTCATGAGTTCCTTAGTCATGAGATGTCCTTGATGGGTTAGGTGACTATCAACTTCTCTTTTGATAAAATTGTAGATCTTTCTGTCTCTTTGGTGCTCATTAGAGCGAGGTTTCCACCCATGATTTCTCTTGTGAGGAGGTGATTCCTTTTATCGTAGAGCATTCCTTCCTCGACTGCGACCTCAGATCTCATGAGGGCTAGGAGTTCATAATCTGTACCCATGCTCTAACTTCTCCTTATGGTCTTCCCTTTCTAACTTTTCTAGAAGACGTTGGAGCATAACATTATGTTCCTATTGGTGCTTGTAGGCATCACTTTCATCTTGGGCGTGCTTATCATAGTTTTCACCTTAAGATCTAGTTATATCATTCAAGCTCATCATTATTCACTATTTCATCCTCTTGAGGACGATAGCATGAATTAGTGAATTGGTAATAATTATCGTCCTCAGATCTAACCCTCTGAGAGGGAAAAAATGATTGACTACCCTCATAACCGTCGTGCTCATCATAGTCGGGGGGATAGCCCTTCGGGTCCCCATGACCGAGTTATTGATGACCATCATAGTCATTAATATTTTGATGATCTTGGATGGGTGAGTGAGAAATCTTAGGAATTTAGCTAGTAGAAAAGAAATCATATCGTTTTCCACATACGACCCCAATTACAGGTGGTAATTTCTTACAATGATAGTATTCAATGTCCACAATACAAATTAAGAGAAATATGTAAAGATAATAATTAAATACACACAACATAAGATATACGTGGTTCGAAAATGTGCATACGTCCACAGGGTTTAGGGTTTATTCTTTATTAACTTCACGGAACTGGTCGACAGAGTTGTAGTACTGCTCGACGATACAACATCACATGCCCCTCTCAATTGGGGTCGGTTTCTATTTATAGAGACGCTTAGGAGAGTTCTAAGTTCAGTCAATTTCTATCCCTAGAAGTTTGGACATATCCTTTAGCAGTTTTATCCGTTCTAAGTGAGGATACGTGGGAGTCTTTTATGACTTGAACTCTTCATTACTTGGTGCGCAAGAAGCTTGGATGCTCGTTCTTAGCACGTGAAAGAAACATGCTAACGTAATTATGGTCCCCATAAAAACCTAATAACAATTCCTTATTTTTAACTATTCTTCCAAACGATGGAATTCAACATCAGAGGACTCCTCGAAGTACCAACCAATGTAATTATCATCCCTACTCCTCCGATCTCACCCTTTGATTTTCCCATGTCCTAACATTCACACAGACACACATATACACACAATACACGCACACCACACACACAAAGCAAGCACACACCACACACTTGGAAATTATCTGTATATTTTTTATTAATGTAAATGAATTTTTTCAGTCATACCATCTCTAAATTTAGCTGAAACTAACTCTCCTTAACTTAGGTGTATGTATTTGAGTATAATTTTTGCACTCCATTATCTTATTTGTAATTTATTTTTTTAGTTAGATGTTGTTGATAGTTATACCGGGCGAAAACATATATGGTCTAGGGGATGCGTTATTTTATTTGTAATTTTGATTTTTTTACTAGAATTGAAGTTAGAACATTTCTAACTAAAATAGTGACTATTGTATTTTTTGTCGCAAGTGTATTTAGTTTGGTACCCTATTAATATTTTTATGCTAATTCTTAAATTATTCATTATCTATGCACAAATAACAACATAAAAATATTAGACAATTTTAACTTATTGTATATACATGGTTATCACAATGTGCGTAGACAAAGAAGAAGTAAAATTGAACACATTTAGGACTATTTTTTCAATTTTTTATACACTAATTCAAGTTTCAATGAATGCATTTAACCGGATTAAATGAATTTAAGATTTTGTACCGAAGCTTGTAGCAAATTTAATGGAATCATAATACCGAAACTTGTGTCAGATTGCCGAATGCATAAAATGGACTTATAATTTTCGAATTTACCGGGAAAAAAACAAAACGAAACAAAAATTATAAAAAAACAAATTTATTGTAAATACCGACCAGTTTCGTTTCTTTATTATTTTGGCGTAGCAGCCAGTAAATTGGGTATAAACGGTTTTACCATCCAAATTACGATTTCGGTATTGGTAAGGAGTCATTACCAATCAAATCGTGTCGCTTCCACCCCTAGATTTAGTTATAAAAAAATGTTAAAATATGATCTATTCCAGACTTGGACCACGAAATTTTTCCCAAACTCGAGGCTTAGACCCCGAAATTTTGCTCTAAACTGTGACACCCCGCACATTTTGACAAGCGAGGTGGCCAACCGCTGCCGGACGTCACTAAAAAAGTAATCATTCTTAGCATGTGGCAGATATATGGGACATATAAAAATTTATTCCACAAGATAATAATCAGATTAATCCAATAAATATAATCATCAATGCAATATTAAAATCCATCACCGTGCTAATATCCAAAACAATCCAACTCTAAATATATATAAGTTCAAATGAATAATTATACTCTGAATGTTTGATATAAATCGTAAACAAGTTTGTAACCAATTGACCCACTAAATTCATAAATAAGGTCTCATAATAAATACGATGGAATGGAAAATAAATCTAAGCTACTAAGAATCTAAAATAAATAAGTCTCCACTTGCACCTCCAAACTATCTCCAATCACTCTTATGCAGCTACTCCAGCGCTATATCTGAAATGTTAGTCAATGCAATGGGTCAGAGCCTACCGCATGAATACTAATTATTCTCCTCAATTAGGGTCCGTGAACCCAGATAGTAGCATTATACATAATAGACACCATAATAGATTATTTTAATTTAAACGAGATAATTATTAACGTGCAAATAAACGTAAATTATCATTATCTACCAGACAACTGATCTACCCTAAAGTGTAATTCCAAATATTTCATTAGCATTATTATTTACAATTTTATTCTTATCCTTAGTTAATTTAATTACCAATTATTTTAATTCATGCGACACCAATATAGCCAGTCGACCCCTTTTCGATCCTGCACACACTCTTGACATGCTTAAAGTTTTACACATCACATTCAGTCCCCTCACTATAGCCAGTAAACTCGTATTTTGTCAGTTCTACATATACCCGTGAGGTTCCACGCACGATATGTCATTATAGCCAGTCAACCCGTATTCAGTGCCCTTCACATACTCACACCGTAAATTCATTTTAATACCCGTTTATTATCTTAGGTATTAATTCTCAATTTCTTAATTTCTCGTTATCTCATTTTATCATTATTTTATTTTGGCCCCACCCTATTATAGAGCCTAATCTTTAAACCTACCCCTAGTCCCATACCTAGAGGTCTCCAAAGCACCAACACGTCCTACCCTCCATCATTTATCTTTTCCTAGTCTCGCACCTAGGCTATCCAAATCAGCGGAACGCCACCCAAATCAGCCCCACTCCGGAATATTCCATCAGTGAAAATCTACACTAACTAGTCCCATAACTAAGAAAGTATTAACCGCAACTAAGGCATGCCCACTAGTCTCATACCTAGCAAGTATTCCTAAGACTAAGGTGAGAGCATGGCTACCAAAATCCCTTCGTCCCAATGATAATTGTAAGGACCAGATTTCCAATTGAGTGTTAATGTTGTTTTGACTTATTCTCTGAACAAAACATGTTTTGAGTTATAGATAGTCATTTATTGTCTGGTCCAACGAGTCTCTGACATATCAAAGAATGATTGAAGACGTTGCGGCAAAGCTATCAAGAATTAATCATGTCGAAGTTTAATTGGTGCAATTTCTCGTCTACAAGATTTTATTGCATTCTGAGATCACACATGTATAAATGCATAGTGTTAATGAAACTCGAAATTTTATTTTACAAAAATAAGGATGTTATTTTTAAATGAAATATGTTTTAAAAAGTGTTTTAATTGTTTACACTTCGTTTATATCAGATAAGGACGGATGAGAATTGGATAAGAGTTGGTTTTAATCAATACTCCGTTTAAATTAAGAACTCTGTCTGATGATGTCGTTCGAATGATGTGGCATCTCGCTCTAACGAGATTCTGACACCGACTCAATTTTATTATAAATAGAGGTGTCCAGTTTTCTCGAAGGATGTCATTCTGGAAAAAAATAGTTTTACGATCCAGAAACCTGTTTGCACATTTTCTCTAAGGCTTCAAAAGCATAAACACATACTTAGAGTTTGAAAAGATCCGAGATTTCATTAGCATAATGTTTATGTGATCCTTGCTGCACCAAGTTTGAGTTTTGTTCATCATTGAAAACTTGTGATTGTTGGTTTTGTGGCGGAGATGCGACGGACATCGCGTTCAATATCATAAACAAATCAAGCTATATCGGTAGACACCGAGACATTCATGGAGTCGAGTGTTGTGGACGAGCATCGTGGAAGACGAAATTTATGCGTGGGTACTATTGAAGAACGGGAGAATATCAAAAGGAGCGTCAAGACCCGTGGGGGTCGAGTCTGTGTGTAAGGCTAATATGTCTTTATAAAACCTTTGTTCATAGTGATTGTCTGGCTTGTGCCGTCCGAGTTTTTTTTTTCCATTTTGGGTTTTTCCTTGTACATCCTTCGTTGTGAGTATCTTTACTTAACTTTACTTGCTTTCATCACTAGATGCATGTTTAGGATTAATCAAGATAAAATCTGGTTACGTTAATTTATTTCACAACTTGGTTTGATAAAATTGAAAAAGAGTTTTTCATAAATAGAAAGTTGAGTTGCATTCATCCTTAACTTAATTCTGCAAAAGCAAAAGTTATATTTTGGGGACCTATAAATTGGTATCAGAGCCTGTTGCACTCATTTATTGTGTAGATCCTTGCTTTTTCTTTTTGGGTGATTGCGTGTTTATCTCTCTGGGTGTGCTTGTTTTTCTCTCTATGGATTCTCAAAGTTTTAACGAATTAAATTTGTTGAATTTAAAGTTTGCAAAACGAATTGAAGTTTTGGAGGAAGAAAATTCTCGTTTTAAAAATATGATTGAATATTTGCAAACGTTTTAAATCCAAAGAGATATGATTCATGTGAACTTTGGAACTTTATATAATATTTTTGAATCTTTAAAAGTTTTCAAACACGAGAGTGATGATAGAATTCTTATTTTGGAGAGAGAGTTAGAGAATTTAAAAAATTCAAGTGTTTGTGCCATTAATGAAAATAGTTTGATTAATGAATTTAAGGCACGTGAGAAGACTCTTAGGGATAAGTTTGCTTATATTGAGGGGGAGCTAGATAACCTCTTAGGGGTAATTGAGAATCTAAAGAAGGAGTCCCGAAAGTTTGAGGAGTCTAATCATTTGCTTGAGTCAAAAGTTTTGAAGTTGAAAAATGATTTAACTAACTCGAGTAGTGATGGTAGTGGCTTATCTTGTTCTAGTGGTTCGAATGTCAAATCCAATACCATAGTTTGTTTTAGATCATCAACCACATCCGAGGGTATTAGAAAAGGTCAACCTAAAGGTCCCATTCCTCGTCGAGTTTTCACATATTCACAATGTGGTAGGAAAGGTCACCTTAGGAGTTTTTGCTATGATCTTTGAAAAGACCCTAGGAAGTTTAAACGTAGTGTCCTGTCGATTCCTAAAACCCATTTTGTTAGGTATACACCGTTTTCGATTAGGAAATCTGTTTTGGAGATGCAAAATGCTTCGTTGGTTGATTCTCACATGCATGCAAATGATTCATCACTTGCTATTTCTTATGGATAGTTGCATGCATGGTTTGTTTGTCATACGCTAGTCTTTGCATCACGATTTATATCTTGCTAGTGTTATGATATGTTTATTATTTTGCATTATTTTTTTCACTTACTGCATCATATTTTGAAAAATATAAAAAGATTTTCAATTTTTGTTTTTGAGTTAACATGTTTGATGTGGCATATTGATGTGCTTGGACACCCTTTCTTCCATTAGCCATGTGGCTAGGTAATTTGGTCATTATTATTGATGCTTAGAATGATCTTAACCATTGTATTATGGGGTTGTTTCAAAGTTTATTGCATTTTGATTTGACTTTGTATATATGCCATCTTTGCACACATGCACGAGTTTATATGAATGTTTGGCTATTCTTGCATATTTGAGTTTGGTGAGACATTCTTATCTCAATTTTATCATTTATACGTAAGTAGACTTAAGGAATAGGTGTGCATGTAATAACCGTTTACCCGTGAGCATTTTAATTTAACATATGATGAGTGCACAAAAAAGGGCTGCGAGAGTGTAAAATTGAATCGTCGTGAAAGTCACCGTTTAAATGAGCCCCCAAAAAATGAAATGGCAATAAAAAGAATCATATGCCAAAAATTGGGCCAAATCAGTTTAGTTCATTCAAAATAAAATATGATATATATATATATATATATATATATATATATATATATATTTCGAGGAGTCTGGATGGATTGGAAATTTTAAACGGGTTTGCACTAAGAATCCTAAAGGTTGAAAATTCGCGTCATGGCGCTATTGTTTGTAGAATCGCCAATATTTCGGATTCGTGTGCATGATGTTTGTTTAGATCATTAAGCTCAAACTTTAATTGTCACGTATGGCTATACTAAAATTTGATGATAGATTGCTATTGATTAGAGCTTCTTGATCGTTTCGATGTGTCGGAATTGTGATTCATTTATTTTAGTTCGCACACATACATTCCATGTTCATGTTTAGGCACATCGATACTATGTTAGCATGTCACTCATATTTGTTTATTATGAGTTTTGCTACTGTTTCGCAGTTTTGAGCCCCTTCTGTCAGTTTTTTATGAAAAAAATTTCACTGGGCAACACTGTTTAATTTTTTGGGGAGACGGTAAAAATTTGTTAATGTCGTTCGAATGACATACTATTTCGTTCGAGCGATGTCGTCTTTCATTTGAGCGACATCCCTGGATCGTTCAAACGACAGCCCTGGTTGACCTGATTTTGACCTTTTCAGGTTGTTATTTTGTTTCAGTACCCTGCTGCATATTGATTCATATTTTGGTACTGACTTTCTGTTTATGCAGATTACTTTGATTGATTTGATATTTTGCTGCATTGATTCATTTATCACACCTGCTTATTCTGATATATTTTTTTGTGTGATTCATTATTTGCTAGCTACTGATTTAACCTTGCTTGATCTTATTTCGCTAGTAGTTTCATATTTATCTAACATAAGATGTGTTCAAGAAATCAAATTGGTATATCACATGCTAGATTTTTTTTTCTTTTCACCGGATTGTCTATTTGAGAAAAAAAGGGGAGAGATGTCTGTGATGTAGGGGGAGTTTTATGTCATGTTTATATATTGATATTTCATATGGATTTATATCATTTGTTCCTCCATACTTCACTTTCATTAGTGAGAAATTTATTTATTGATTGATTTTGAAGTTCCTGAACAAATTGTTTGGTATTTGTTAAAAATCTGAATATATTGATTTTGTGTCGAGCTTCTCGTTATTAAATATCTGAAATTATTGAGTTTGGATGATTATGGCCTCATGATATGTTTCATTCTTGAAAAATTGATTTAATGACTTTCATGGAAATATTACATCTTATTAGAAGATAATTAAGAAAGAAAAATATAGAAAATATTTTATCTCATGAAAAAGATGCACATTATTTGTTATATGCATATTTGCCTTAATTGGTATCCCTTAGGGGGAGATAAAAGTTTATTCAAATTTGTTTGATCTCTTGCTCGAAAAATGCTTGATCATAACTTTGATATATTGTTATGGATTTTGCAATTTAGTTGATTATTCCGAGAATCTTATGCTCGTATCTTGAAAATGGCGAAAGCTTGAACAAAACGCAATATTTTTTTGCTATAGGCCGCTATCTTCTAACTCATGTTATATGCTTTATTCCAAATTATTTGGAAACATCGAGTTATGAAATGCTTCATGGTGTGTGCTTAAAAGTTTATTCTATCATGACGATTTATACAACAAATGATATTGCGCCTATTGAAAATTTATGTTGCAATTTTTTTTTCATTATTGAGAGAATTAAATATGCAAATTGATATATCTCTCATAATTGCATTATTTGAGAACATTGAGTTGTGATTCCTATTTTATGCGTAAAAAGTTGTTCCGAGGAACTATTGTTTGCAACGCACGATTTGTGTGTGACTACAACAATTGGTATCAGATTAGTGTGTGACTATAATTGGTATTATTTATCATTGATGAAATTTGAAAAGTTGATCACGTATCTTTTATTATTTTTCATTTTGATGACTTATGCATTATTTGATGATATTATTGTCTATCTACACATTCAAATACATGCTATAAAAATTTATGATGACTCGTGTGCGTATTGAAAATTTTAATGTCATTTATATGTTCTTTTCTATTTATGGTTATATCCCATGCATATATTATTTTTGATAGGGGGAGCTTCGCCCTTCTTACCCGTGACACTAAATTTATAAGAAATATCTTTTTGATAATGTCAAAGGGGGAGAAATATTTATGATTCACTATTTGTGCTTAATTTAATCATCTTTTAAATATATGTGAATCATTATTTGTCATCATCAAAAAGGGGGAGATTGTTAACGAAAATGTATTTTATCCCTAATTAATTAAGTTAGTTTAATTAATGTACATTTTAGTTTAACTTAATATATTGATTTTGATGATTCCAAACATATCTTTACTAGGTTATTCTATAGATATTTATTATTATAATATTTATTATATGATCTTGTTTATATACCTTGATATACATATATTTATTCTGTATGGTATTATCTTGTTTATTCACGACTGAACATACCTCGACTTTACACAACGTCATATCCGAGTAAAGGTATTCATGTATACTGCACATTTGCACTTGACACATTAGACACACATGAATATTTCTTGATCTATGATTTTTTATTGTGTGACTAATTAATTGTGAGCATAATAGTTTTCTAAAAATAAAATTATATTATTTTTACTGAAAATAATTTTTTTAGTAAAATTGGTGCAACTTTGTTTAAAATGAATTTCTTAGTTTTAAAATCATTTTTGGAATTTGTTGATGAAAATATTTTTTTTTCAGTTTGAAAAATATTTTTCATAAATCAATGGCATATTAAAATATTTGTTTTAACTATTCGTATGGTGATATGTTTGCATGTATGCGTGGCGTTTCCTGTTAATGACTGGACCTTTGTATGTGTTGTAGTAGTCAATAGGTATTAGTTAATCAAGATTTGATCCAAGCCTTGTTAACCCGCTAGATCATAAGGCCATACCTGCTTTAGTACATGCAGCTTTCGTCTTTTCCTATTAAGACTTTGGAATTGCCTTGGTTCCTTTGGCCTTACACGACTTGACCCCTTTGTACTTTTATATTAGTATATATATATGTGGTCAGTCTTTTTCTTTTGCCTATATCAGAGTTGACGATTTTTATATACCGATTACCTGTTCATACTCTATAAACCGCCAGTTGGCCATACCGTATACTTGCTCGTTTAAAGCCTTTTGTTTCGATTTGACCTTGGCTTCTAAATTGATCTCTTTAGCCGAATGGTACTATTCTTGGGCCCCACAAATGTCAACTCATGAAAGAGCCTCCTGCGTGTTATCCTAGGCTGTTTAGCCTTTGCAATCTTGGGTTCTAAGCCTTTGCAAAATTTATATATCTGTTCGGAATTTCCTTCCGTCAGAAATCTATTATATACATGCACTGTTCACGGTTCGTCATAGAGTCATGTATACCAGACTTTTGTTTTGGAAATTCTGTTGGCCTTAGTTGGCATATAAGATAAGTTGATGTTTGCTTTTTCTGACCAAAACTTGACCGTAGCAGGTCACATTGGTCTTGTCCTCTGCGCATCAAATTCTTTGGTCTCTTCCTTTTATTGTCGACGTCAGCTGGCCTACGCTTTTCAACAGTAGTTTTTTTTTTTTTTTTTTGAATACTGCTATTAATCGACGCCGGTTCCTTTGTTGTTTTTGGTGTACGAATTCACATTCATTGTTTATCTCATCTGTCTCTAACCTCTTTCTCTATCTATCAGTTCACAATTAATGCAATGCTCCTAGTAGAAGTTGATTTCAGCTCAAAGCTTTCTCCAACGGCTATTTTCTTTTAGGCTACAAAGAGATCACATTCAGTTGGAAAAGAAGGAGACACGAAATATCAAAAAGAGAACATCCAGAAAACTTTATTCAGCTCCATATACACACAGAAAAGAGAGCAAACAGAAATTTGCAATCAGCTCTACAAAGCAATAATTTCAGCATTCTTCCATTCGTTGAAGATCAAGAGAAACAGAGCACAACAATTCCATTTTGCTATAATCTCAAGAGAAGTTTAAGAGACCAAAAATTATATTTATTTTGGGTGTCTCAACCAAGAAGAAACTCGGACTCATTTTGTATCTTTAAAAGAGTTTCAGAAACTGTACATCATTTCTACTCCATTTGTGTAAAGATTTGAAGCTTGGGTTTTTAGCTTCGGTGGTACAAGAGGTGGTTTGATCCTACCTTCAAGTGGATCAGGACTAGTGAAGCGCGGGAGACGGAAGCTTGCTCTTGGCGCGTGGACGTAGGTCGGGTTTTGGCCGAACCACGTTAAAAATACGGTGTCATTTATTTTCAGCACTTATATTTATTTATTTGCTTGTGTGTGATTGGTTATTTTTATTTTAAGCACTTACACTTGCAATTAAATTAATTCTGAAAATTTGATAATTTTATTTTAAGACAGAAATAATTATTTTCGTAATAATTAATTAATTCCAGAATATTAATTTTTATTAAATACGAAAATTGTTTATAAATTTATTGGGTCTTATAATCTTGAAATATAACAACTTGTTTAATTTATTGAGAATATTTGGTTGTTATTCTTGATTTGAATCATTTAACATTAATTCTAGAAGATAAATTATTATTAAGCAGAAATTAATTAAATATTTATTTGGGTGTTGAAATCTGTGATTTAAATTGTTTAAATTAATCGGCAACATTTATTTATTCATTATTGGTTTAACCTTTTAAGATTTATTTAATCTGAAATTTGTATTAAGTGTTTTAAATTAAATATTTTCTGAAATATTAGTTTAACCCGAAAAGTTTGTAAAAACTCAATTCACCCCCCCTCTTGAGTATATTTCTGGGCAACAGAGTTGGTTTTAATCAAAACTCTATTTAAATTAAGAACTCTATCTAACGACGTCGTTCAAACGACAGTTGATGTCGTTCTAACGAAATCCACTGTCGTTCGAACAACGTGGCATCTCGCTCGAACGAGATTCTGACACCGACTCAATTTTATTACAAATAAAGGTGTCCATTTTTCACGAAGGGTGTGTGATCGTGTGGAAAACCGAGCGTCTGTGTAATACGCTAGTCGTTGTTATCGGCTTTCAACCACAATACAAAAACCTAAACTATAACTACACTCTTGTGGAGTATAGTGGCTAGTCTAGGTATCGAATCCTCAGGGAACTAGGACGAGTGAACGTAACGACGTTGGATAGACAGAGAAATCCTAACTTTGACTCTAAAGAAAAAGGAAAATTGATTTGGTTTTGGGAATGATTAAACTAGGTGCAAATATGAAATTATGAAAAGATGCAATTATACTAATTTACCTAAAATACTGATGAAAAAATGATTTGAAACTTTAAACTATGTATGAGAAAAATAGGACGGGAATACAATCCCCCAACCCTAGTGTATTGCAGTTATAATACTAATCATAAATTCAACTGATTGATTTGACCCGGAATTTAGTACTCCCAAGCATTACGTATACGAGGTTCAAGCCCGCGTCATACTTAATCTGAGGATGAGTAAATCGGTATCGTGATAGTAACACTCGAATTGTATTCTAAATCATCACGGTTACCCAGAGGCAAACGAGATATAAAGACCTGCAATTGTTATGTTCCTACGCAATACGGTCGTATTCAATCACTAAATTCATAGGATTAATGTTATACACGTACAATTAACACATCAGGCTGGGTTCATGTACCCCGGCCTTAGAAAATCTAGCCTAGCATGATGAAAGTGATGGAAACAGTGATTGATGTGCAGAAATTCATGATTAATCTAAAGCAAACTTGTAAATTGATGTAGAATAGAATTAATAAGAGAGAATTACTCACTAATTTTTACCAAGGCAGTAACAACAGCAATGAATAAAACTGATAATCAAAGAAATTTTGAATAAAGCTTCAATCTTGGAATTAAATCTGGAATTTTTATCTAAACTAGGGTTTCTGGAAAAAAATAGAAAACTATCTAAAATCTCCTCTAATCTCCGTGTTAAGAATGATAATAAAATGGGTTTATATACCCTACAAGACTCCCCGAATTTTTAGCAGCACTAGGACTCTCTATTAGAGGAAAATTAGAAAATTAAAACTGCGACAGGCGGACCGGTCCTCCTCCTCCCCCTGACCGGTCCCAGGGCGGACCGGTCCTCCTCCTCCCCCGGACCGGTCCCAGGGCGGACCGGTCCCATGGCGGACCGGTTCTTTTTATTTTTGCCTTCTTCGGTTTGCTTGTGATCCGGGGTCTTCTGGAGTTTGGCAAAGCGGACCGGTCCGGGGTAGGGGCGAACCGGTCCCAAGGCGGACCGGTTCTTTTAATTTTTGGGCGGACCGGTCCCAGGGCGGACCGGTTCTTTTAATTTCTGGGTGGACCGGTCCTAGGGTTTGACAGCTTTTTTTCTTGGATTTTTTCTCAACTTCAAATTGGCATAACTTCTTCACCGTAGCTCCGATTGAGGTGCCGTTTTTTCCAGTGTTCTTGTAATTGAAAGCTCTTAAAATTTCCAGTTGGCCCCACCTCAGGACTAAGGCTGAAAAATTACTAAAATGCCCTTCAACTCCCCGATTCTTGGTTTCTTTCACTATTTTGAGTTCTCTTTTCCATCTTTCTTGCATGAAATACCTGTAAAACACATAAGAGATACACAAAATATGAAATACTTGCCAAAAAGGGTTAGTATCATAGATATGAGATAAATCCAAGCTATTTACACCGCACGGGATCATAAAAATACCAAAATTAAGGGGATAAATGTGAAGAATTTATGCCTAATCAGTGTGCATTCTGGAAAAAATAGTTTTACGATACAGAAACCTGTTTACACTTTTTTTAAGGCTTCAAAAGCATAAAAACATCCTTAGAGTTTGGAAAGATCCGAGCTTTCATTAGCATAATGTTTATGTGATCCTTTCTGCACCAAGTTTGAGTTTTGTTCATCATTGAACACTTGTGATTGTTGGTTTTACAGTGGAGAAGCGACGGACATCGTGTTCAACATTGTAGACGAATCAAGCTATATCGGTGGACACCGAGACATTCGTGGAGTCGAGTGTTGTGGACGAGCATCGTGAAAGACGAAATTTATGCGTGGGTACTATTGAAGAACGGTAGAATATCGAAAGGAGCGTCAAGACCCGTGGGGGTTGAGTCTGTGTGTAAGGCTAATATGTCTTTATAAAACCTTTGTTCATAGTGATTGTCTGGCTTATGCCGTCCGAGTTTTTTTTTTCCATTTTGGGTTTTTCCTTGTACATCCTTCGTTGTGAGTATCTTTACTTAACTTTACTTGCTTTGATCACTAGATGCGTGTTTAGGATTAATCAAGATAAAATCTGGTTAAGTTAATTTGTTTCACAACTTGGTTTGATAAAATTGAAAAAGAGTTTTTCATAAAGAGAAAGTTGAGTTGCATTCATCCTTAACTTAATTCCGCAAAAGCAAAAGTTATATTTTGAAGACCTACAATAATAATTATAATAAAAGAAATAATAAGTTGTACATTCCAATTTATCAACAATCATACGACTTTCTCATGCAGTCACAATTTAAATTCAATTTAATTTGTTCAATCCATCTTTGTGATTTACACCATTTTTTATACAACGATTATAATTTCAACATCATGCAATATTAGGGTGCATACAACAATAATTCACTTTGATCATACCCACATAATTTCATATCATTGCACAAATCCCTTTTTAATTTAAATAACGTGACTATGGTTTAGACATGCAAACCTACCCCCATATTAACCAAAAGTCCAATTTCTACCCTAGGCACACATGGGTTATAAGTCTTAATTCATATTACGGTTTTTCACAAAAAAGTCCCAAATTAGATTTCTCTTTCCCTAATTAAGGTTGCTAATTTATTTTAAGAAAAATATGTAAATTAATGTTTAGACGATATTTAAAACGGATTATACCAAAGAGGGAGAATTAAAGTATTCATGCCTGATAAAAAGTAGATTGAAAATTCTTATTACATGGTTGCGTTCCTCTCGGAAATTAAGAAAGACTTGTTCTTGAACAATCTTAAGAAAACCCCAATTAAGTCTTCAAAACTTGAGTTGAATTTTGATTAAATTTTAGGCTAGGGTTTGTAGATGAAATGTGGTAAAGATGTAGAAGTCTTTTAGTGAAAAAGTGTTTAAAAAAGTCCAACCCCGAGTTATTTTAATGTGGGAAAAGATTAAGAGTTTAAGTGCAATTAGAATTCTACTAAAACTAAAACAGTGCCAGATCCGAATCGATTCGGTCTGGATCAGGTTGGCAGTTTGCCCAAAATTATTTATATATATATATAAAAATAAAAATTTGATTTCTCTCCCAATTTCAATTTCGATTAAAATCCTACCTTCCATAAATAAAATCCAACGTTTTAAATTACTAAAAATAATTAAATCCATTTTTTTTTCAAATTTTGAATTAATTTAAATTATTGCTGATTCAAAAATCCATGAGGTGTTACAAAAACTCGGGGCTTGGACCCTAAATTTTGTCACTATTTTCGGGATCAGTGGAGAGAAGTTGCAGATTTTTGGACCCGTAACTTTTTTTTTAATTTCTAAGTGTTATTAGAATCCTACTTTAGTATATACTTCATTTTAGGTTATTTATGGGTTGAATATGAAGTGAAAATATTTATTTTGGTCATTTGTTCATTACAAATATAAACTTTGTCAGAAATAGGATTTTTTGTGTGCGTGAGAGATAGATGAATATAAGTGTGTACGCATGCACGCGCGTGTGTGTATGTGTAGATGGAGATGCATTGATGGGTGGTGAAAATGACTTGGTAGGGTGGTGGAGATCGTGTTGCAGGGAGGGTAGTGTTGGATAAATATGTCACAATATAACACGACACGACACGACGAGTTTAGGCTTATTGAGTTTGGGTCAATATCGAGTCAACACGATGGACCCATTAAGATAACGGTTTGAGGTTGATAATTATGATACAAACGATTAGACTCATTTGCACCCATTAAAACACGTTAACACTACTGTAACTCTTGGTTTATAAATGATGTTTAATAGATTTTTTAATAATTCTAATATATGTAACATTTGGAATTTAGGTTGTATGGATTAATTGTATTTTGTTTTGATCTAGAATTTTAATCACTTAAGAGGTCTTAACGATTTGGGTCTAGGTTTATTCTTTGGATCCGATTTGTTAACGAGTCGTGTATGAGTTTAGAAGTTTTTTTACACGAACTTGGTATCACATGACATGTACACAAGCTGTTGACAGGTCTATTTATGGATAAAATGGTTGAGAGAAAGTGAGAGTTTAAGTGGTGTGAAGTGAGAAAAAAATGTGATTGTCCTTAGAAATAACATACTATTTTTTTTTACAGTGGTAATGGAGCAAATTTTTGAGTGACTTTAGCAGCCACTTTAAAAGGAGAGTTTTATAATTACTAGTTAGCACTCACGTGCATTGCACTGTAACTCACGTTGGTTGGATGCACATGTAGGGAGGGACATGAGTGATGTCAAAGTTAATTGACATCAAGCAAGTGTGTATGGATAGCTTTTTGTCATTCAATAACCACAATTTTTTGTGTATTAGCTATTCATAATACCAACACTAATTGCAATCAATACTATTTCTCAAATAAGCAACTCAAAGTTGACACCTACTGATAATTGCAATAAAAAAAACTATTTATTAAACATTCACATTTATCTAACTTTAAGAGTGTAAATATTTTATAAACTAGCATGTAACCCGCGCGATGCACAGACAAAAATATATGTTATAAGTATTCTTGAATGAAATATATTATTTCAATATATTTCCAAAATTGTATTATTTCATTATATATAACTGACATATGTTTTGATATACCAAAACGGTAACTATAAAAAAAGTTTATCCCCATACATGTATTTTATCAAGGAAAATCCAAAACATAATGAAACTTCATTTATATAAATTAAAATGTCTACAACATTTCAAGCGTCATCGCGATCACTCAATCCTTGATCTCTATTCCTTTGCTCCAACAAATTAACGACACTTTATTTTAAAATATATACGTGATTTTAGATGATAAGTTGATATTCAAATGACGATATATGTACATAACAGTAAGATACGCTAGACCATGAAGTATAAAAGGGACACTGTCTAAAAACATACTTGTTATCACACAATTCAATCAATAATATGATTCACGAGATAATGATTAAAGGACCAAAACCACATTACTATGTGACAAAACCAACAAAATCGAGCCTCTGAGTTCTAAGAATAACTCTTGCGCAATACTTGAAGAATCATATCCATAAATCGAATTCACTATCAACAAAAAATATATCCCCGCTGGAAATTGAACCCACACCACTAACATGGCTAAAAGTCGAGTCCTAAGTCGTCCCCGCCACCACCACCAGTAATCTATCCATAAATTGAACCCTAAATAAAACTCAAAACACAAATCAAAACCAAAATTTACTTGTAGGGATTAATTCAGCCTAAATTAAGAGCTGCGTCTGAATTAAAACAATCCCTTAAAATGAAAACAAAAATATTCACAAACAAACCCTAACATCGAAATCAAAGTTACTCTATATCTCATGAATGAAACTTTCAAAAATGGTATTCAAGAAAACTCTCGACACACACATCAGATAGAGTTTGGACTATACGGTCAAAGAAAACTGCAGAGAAAAAAGAGAGGGAAAGAGAGTTAAGGAAACTCATACTTTTGGTGTGTTATGGGATCTCATAATCCAGGAAGGGGACATTTATATAGTAGATGCAAGCCTAATTGTTGTGTATAAAGTTGCACAAAATCAAAAAAGAGCAAAATCTTTTAGAATCAACAAACAAAATTAATAGAAATGACTTCCAAAACTCATAATGGTGAAGGAACCTAATCCCCTTTCTTTCTCTTTTTTCTTATGCAGTTACGGAGTCAATATATTATGCAAGGTAGGTAGGTTTCCTTGTTTGAATCCCCACGCTATTCAAGTCCTTTGCCCAAGAATGATTATCCTCTTACAAATAGTAACTTCCCTCTTTCTTCCATTTCTAAGAGGAACCCTTACGCGCAGTTCAAATTTGGACTTTACTAGGCTAAATATACCAGATTAAATGAGTAAAAATTGCTATGGGATAATGGATATATACAATATAGGCATCCTTGGGCGGAACATGATGTTCCGCTTAAGGGAATAGCCATATTTCATTTTCCCCCCCAAAAATCCTTATCTTATTATGTTTAGACCCAAAATTTAATACCCAAATGAATTTACACAAATAAAAATATTAAATGATTTTTTTCAATTGTATAAACAATTATTGGGAGACTAATTTGAATAAAAAATATAATCTGTTGTAGGAATAAAAAAATTGCGCATTTGGAGTAACACCTTAAGAACTATTGGGGTTGAAAGTTAATTAGGGAAAATATCATTGTCGTGTTGGGCGGAACATGATGTTCCGCTTAAGCCAAATTTTTTTTTTTTTTTTTCAAAACGGAAGGGTCCCACTTAGAACCAACTAAGGTAATTCTATATTTGTTAAATTTTACCCTTTCAAATTGCATATATAACAATATGCGGTACCCATAGCATACACAAAAAATCTATTTTTACATTTTTAGCATACCCGTAAGGGTTGCTCTAAACATATTCAAATCCCTCATTTTTTCTTTCTCTCGCTGTGTGTGTGTGTGTGTGTGTGTGTGTGTGTGTGTGTATATATATATATATATATATATATATATATATATATATATATATATATATGTGTGTGTGTGTGTGTGTGTGTGTGTATTTGCTTTTAAAGTTTATTATACATGGCAAACATAAAAAAAAGAGACGAATAGATAAAGAAACGTACATAATTTAGCTTCATCATTATCGTAATTGCCAATCAACGTTTGGGTTTCTTTCATATGACTTCGTGGGTTATTGTAATTGTCAAGGTACATTAATTATTATTAAACTTCAAATACTATCGTATTATAGGTATAATATAAATTAGTTAGTCCCATGCCCATATGAGTTTTCTCAACACTCTAAAAATTATAATTTTCTATTAGCAGAAACATTTAATCAACTAATTATATTTTTTTGACATAGTGAGATAGCATCGGTGAAATTTTATTAAAGAAGAGAAAATAGGGAGAATAGTATTTCCCCATTCACACATAATGTATACTTAAAAAATAGCATCTTAATTGCCTATTTTTAATTAAGGACATGGTGTGAATGTGTTTGAGACTATCACCTCACAAAGAAATCGTGGTGGTTGTACATTTAAGTGCGTGTTCTCTTAAGAACAAAATGATGGGCACGTAGTGCAACTTTCTTAGAAAGATTTTCTAATTTCCAAAAATTTGAAAGTGAGGCTATAATGGAGATAATACTTCTGAAGTTGCAAATTTAATTGCCAAAAAAGGGTACCCACATAAACAAATCTATTATCTACACTGTTAATACACACAAAAAACTCTATAACTAAACTATTGCTAGGCAACCACAAACCCAACAATAGCCATAAAATTATTATTTTAATTGTAAATTACTTTTCAAATTAAATACAATATGCTTACATGATATATAATTCATTCAACTCATTTACGAAAGGCATTACTAGTGGATTTCATCCTTACATAATCATGAATTTGAGTACACATATTTTCTTTCAAGCAGATAATGCATTAAAAAAGTACAAAGCTTGTGGGATAATAAAAGAGATAAAAACACAAAGCGATTATATTTTTTATGGGGGAATAGTTCAGCTTCTCACCATGTTTCGTTGCCCCATCGAACTCTAGTAATTCAGAACTTCAAAAAGCGTAATTGATTTATCAATAATAATCGTAATTGTTTCACTCAAATGAGAGGATCACAGTCAATTTGCCAAGCAGTAGCGAGAGGCCAAGGGAAAGAAATCTGCATATTTACGACGGGACTAAATGCAATTTAACAGTCAAAATTGTTGCAAGAGAAGAAAACTAAGCATTTACAAAATTTATACATATATATATCATATTGTATAAAATCCTAATATAAATAGACTATTGAAATAAAATGTTTCAAAATTTAAGTGTAGTTCCTACACAACTTTTGCTAGGAAACTAACAGCATGATTACAAATTCCAGTGGTCAGATCAAAAAAGTCAAAAGAATTAAGACCATACTTGTTTGGTTAAAATAACTATAACAATTTGATTTACAATAACCTACTCATATGGGAGGTATTGAAAATTTTCAAGATTGAGCAAATGATAAAATGGATAAGTTATTAAACAACCTACTAATTTGTAAAAATATAAATAAATAAACAACCATTTAAGGTATTCACAATAAATGAATTAATGGAATGACTTTAACAATATGAGTTAAGTGAAAGGGGATCATAAATAAAAAATTATATGCCATTTAAATTAAAAAAAAATCATCACACACAATAATCACATGGAACACAAATCCACTTTAATGACCCAACTGAACTATGATAACTCCATTTCAAAATTTTAAACCATAAAAATAATGTCTAAAGAGAAAAATAAATATCAATTACACAAAACTATAAAGACGTAATAATGGATAAAGAACCCAAATTATGCCATATATATCGAACTATTGATAATATATTAATAACACCAAAATAAACCCATCTTTATCTCTACTCGCTAAAATATTATTAAAAAACCTGAAATATTTGAATCTGATGATATGATGATTCATATGCATAAAAATGAGGCTTAACATCTTGCACGGTGGTTTATGGCTTTGAATATTGATCTCAATTCATATCCTGCAAAATAAATATACAAAAGTTAGGGGAAAATGATTTGGATCTGTGTTGTTGCAATTGGTAAAACATACTAAAAATGTTCCTTAAGCAAACCTACTACTTAGATATGAGAGAGACAAAGAAAGGGAGAGATTTTTAAAAAATTGGGTCTACATGTTGTCACCAAAAGAGACTTTTGTTATTTATCGGTACGGAGATAATATACCACACTCATACAAAACATCCAACCATAATGTTCAAACTTATAATCCAAAACATGTATTGAGATGGATTATCTAACTACTATTATAAACCCATCAAACCCTTTACAATTAAAAAAGTGCATACAAATTTTTTTATTAAAAAAAACAGAGAAATATTATTAAAAAATTAAAATTCATTACTACCTGGACTTTGTGGTTCGTTAACATGATTGCATAAATTATTAATTGTTACAAGAAACCCAACTTTAGATCACCCCATTACTATGATGATAGATTTTTTGAAATTAGTAAATATTACAAACGCCCTTATGGTTAGTTAGTTTTTTTCATTTATCATCTCTCATAAATGACCGAAAAACATAGAGATGAAGAAGAATGAACATATGTGTAAGGACATTTTTCACATGTCCGAAATGTTTCATTTATTTATGTCGTACGCCGCTACATTTGGCACGTCTCCTCACGATCTCACATGACGGCCTCTATCCGAATTTCAGGAATCAAGCATGCATTATCACCACTAATATGTCCCACATCTGCCTCAATGACTTCACGTTCCAAGATTTTAGGGACTTAATGCAAGTGGTACGCAAGGGAAGTCAAAACAGTAAAAAAAAAGGCACAATAGGAGAGTTAAAGGGCATTTTCGTAATTTCACATCCATAGTTAGGAGGTCTGGTCAACTAGAAAGTTGAAGAGCTCTCCGCAACGAAGATACTGGAAAAAACGGCACCTCAATCCGAGCTACGGTGAAGGAGTTATGACCTTTTGAAGATAGAGAAAATTCCTTAAAGAATGCTGTTTTTTTTGTACGCTGGATAGAATTTTAGAGTTTTAAGAACGTGGGACTCTTCATATTTTTTCCTATAAATACCAACTTCGGGGGAGTTGTTTTTCAAGACTTTAGGAGACGAATTTGAGAGTCCAAATACATCTAGTTTTCATATTTTTGAGTCCCAAGACTCATGTTTTGATTCACACATCATTGCCAAACCTTTGTGAATCCTTTTGCAACCCAAGAACACAACTTTGGTTTGTTCAACCCTTGTGGAGGAGACCGTTCTTCTTCTTCATTGCAGCCCTACTGGAAAGGGATAATTCCAGCCGCGACTACAGAATCCGATACCCGAGGGTAATTCTTAGTCAACTTGTATTTTCATTGTAATCCGATTGTAAGCCGTTTTCTTACAAATTATAGTGAAAATAAATGGTTTTACCCCTGAGGGGAATTTTTCCTTAATTGCATGTGTTTGAATGTTCTTGCGTAGATTATCTATTTATTCAATCACATACTACTGCATGTTTAGGGTTTGTTTGTGTTAAAAGGGTTTTATATATGGTTTGATCATTTGAACGCGAGCACACACGTTTCTCAAATTGGTATCAAAGCAGGTTACGCTAATCTATCGCGTATTCCTTTTTTTTCCGCAAATTTTTTCTAAAATATCAATTTTCTGAAAAAATTGATTTTTGAAAAAGTGCGTGTTCAAATGGAGAAGTCATATTATAAAATGTCTGTTTTTGACGGGACAAATTATGCTTATTGGAAAGCCCGTATGAGGTCGGCTTTAAAAGCCATTGATGAACGTGTCTGGATTTTGGTTGAACGAGGGTGGACTCCTCCCACCGTGACTGTTGATAATGTGACCAACTTGAAACCTGACATTTCTTGGTCTGATGAAGAAATTAAATGGTCATCTTTTAATTCTTAGGGTCTAAGTGCTATTTCTGGGTCTGTCACACCTGATGAGTTCAAACGCATAATGACGTGTACCACGTCAAAAGAGGCATGGGATGTTTTACAACTCACCCATGAAGGAACTAATGCTGTGAAAGAGTCTAAGTTGCAAAACTTGACAACTCAATTTGAAACAATCACCATGCATGATTCTGAATGCTTTGATGAATTTTATGCTAGACTTTCTGACATTGTGAATACTAGTTTTAATCTTGGTGAACAAATTCCGAATGCTAGAGTTGTTAAAAAGATTCTTTGTTCTTTGCCTAAGCGTTTTATCCCTAAAGTCACTGTGCTAAATTCTATGGGTAATTTAAATACGCTAAAATTGGAAGAACTTATAGGAGATTTGCAAACTTATGAAATTGATATGTTCCCTAAAAATGCTAAATCTAAAGATAAGGGAATTGCTCTTAAAGCCCAAGAGAGAAGGAGTGAGGGGTCAGCTAGAAAGAGGGTAGAGTCATCTAGAAAGAGAGAGACTGACACGTCAGATTCTGAGTGCGATTTTGACTTAGATGATTTGGCTCTTTTCGCAAAAAATTTCAAGAGGATTCTCAAATTTAAGAAAAATGGCAATTTTAAAGATAAAAAGAAATTTGAGAAAAATAAGTTTGAAAAGAAAAATGAAAAAGTTTCCAAAAATCCTTCTCTGAAAGAAAGTGAGAGATGTTTTGAGTGTGATGGTAGGGGTCATAGAGCTTTTGAGTGTGCCAATCGTCTGAATAGAGAGAAAGGGAAAGCTGTCCTTAATGCTACCCTTAGTGACGACAGTGAGGTCGAGACGGTGGATTCTGGAGATGAGTCACCGCATGAGTGTAACTTCACCGCATTCATGGCCAGCCAAGTGAGCACTCCTAGTTCTCCTCACGACGATGAGGATGATGCTTCACAGGGACACCTCGACAGTGAGATCGATGTGAGTGAGGGGGAGGATGACACAAGTGAGAGCGAGAGTGATATACAACGCGCCTACGCTGAGTTATATTCTGAGTCTTTTAAAACTAAAAAGCGTAACAAAGCGTTAGTTCTTAAGATCACTTGCCTAGAGGAAGATTTAAGGAAAGCGAGAGAAAGAGAGTTCTCCACCTGCACCGCCCTGAGAGAGAGAGAATCTACCTGTGTCGAGAATGAGAATTTGTTTAGAGAGAGAGAGAGTACTCTAGAGAAAGAGAGAGGGGACTTGATCAAGCAAGTGGCTAGTCTTACGAGTCAGCTCCATTCCTCCGTGGAGACTCGGAAGAAACTTGAAGCCCTTGTTGCCCAGCTGACTCATGATCTTGAGAAAGCACGGGAAGTCAAGGTACAAATCGAGGACAGATCTGGGAAGATGGGAAAGATGCTCCTCGGCCCCGCTTTAGGTTTTGGTGATCGTCAAGGAATTGGATATGATGGTGCCTCCACGTACCAAATTGCACCTGGACCAGTTCCTGAGTTTACTACAACTCCTTATGGTCACCGTAAAAAACCTCGAAGGAGAGTTCGACCAAGAAAAGCAAACCAAGGTCCGCCTTTGACTGAGCTCTTTTGTACTTATTGCAAAAGAAAAGGCCACCTTAGGAAAACTTGCAATAGCATGGGTCGGACACGACGTACAACTGCTCCACCACGACATACTGATGAGTTTTCTAGTCTGAGAGAGCGAGTTGAGTTCTTAGCTGCCATGACTCAGAGTTTGATGAAAGAATTCCGACGGATGTCTTCGCCATTAGTGAATGCTTCTTACATTCCAGCTAAAACCAACAAAGGCAAACAAAAGGTCATCTCTGCTTGGGTGCCTAAGAAAGATAAAAAGGCCTTTGTTGTTCATGTTGCTCTCAAAGCACATAATACCTCACAGTGGTATTTTGATAGTGGGTGCTCCAGACACATGACAGGTGATGCCTCATTTTTTACTACTCTTGAGGATTATCAAGATGGCAGAGTCACCTTTGGAGATGGGAGTAAGTCTAGCATTATAGGACGAGGTACTATCGAGTTACCTGGTTTTCCTAAGCTAGAAAATGTTTTGTACGTCAAAGGTTTGAAAGCAAACCTTCTCAGCATTAGCCAGCTGTGCGACACTAACTTTGCAGTAAAGTTTGACCGGGACGCGTGTAAAGTCTACAATCAAGCCGGTAAACTTTTGATGCAAGGGGTGAGGACCGAGGATAATTGCTATGGGACTGAGCCCCACATCCTCACTTGTCTGCAACAGCGCCACGATCACTCCTATGGATCTGTGGCATCAACGTCTAGGTCACGTGAACGTTAGAGATCTCAATCGTTTATCTAAAAAGGACCTAGTACGTGGCTTACCATCTCTTGGAAAGTCAACTTCGACCGTTTGTGGACCCAGTCAGTTGGGAAAACAAATTTGTAGTCCTCATAGGAAGTTACATTCCATTACCACCTCTCGTGTTCTGGAGTTGATTCACATGGATCTTATGGGTCCCACTCGTACTGAGAGTCTAGGTGGTAAGAGGTACATCCTCGTGATGGTAGACGATTTCTCCAGATACTCCATTGTAGGCTTTCTGAGAGAGAAATCCGATGCTGTAGATTTCTTAACGACCAAGTGCCGTGTCCTGCAAAATCAACACGGTGTCACTATTAACAGAATACGTAGTGACAACGGCACTGAATTCAAGGAAGCAAAGGTTGATTTGTACTGTGATAGCCTTGGGATCAAACATGAGTTTTCTGCTGTGAGAACTCCTCAGCAAAATGGGATTGTTGAGAGAAAGAATAGAACGATCCAAGAGATGTCTAGATCTATGCTTCTAGGTCGTAAAGTTTCTAGGAGATTTTGGGCAGAGGCAGTGTCTACTGCATGCCACACGGTGAATAGGGTGTATCTGCGTCCACACACACTTCACACTCCTTATGAGTTGTGGACTGGCAAGAAGCCCAACCTGGCATATTTTTGTGTCTTTGGGAGTAAATGCTACATCCTACGGGATAAAGAGCAATTAGGAAAGTTTGACTCCCGAAGCGACGAGGGAATATTTCTAGGATATTCATCGAATAGCAGAGCGTACCGGGTTTTTAACCTGAAGAGGTCTAAGATTATGGAATCAATAAACGTCACCGTGCAAGATGACGAACCTCCGACGGTTATTGATCCTAACCTTCAGTGTGAGGATGAGGATTGTTCTGACAGTGATTTACCTGTTTTTCTCTCACACTCTGTGGACCCTACTCCTGTGTTAGGGGACACACCTGCTTGGGTTCGCAAGAGTCATGACCCTTCTGCCATCGTTGGTGATCCCACTCTAGGGGTCAAGACTCGTGCTCAGCTAGAGAACGTTGTTAGCCATCTTTGCTACACGTCCAAAGTTGAGCCCAAGAACCATAAAGAAGCACTCAAGGATGAACACTGGATATCTGCTATGCAGGATGAGTTGCTTCAGTTTAAAAAGAATGATGTCTGGGAACTTGTCCCCCGACCTAGTGAGATTAATGTGATAGGTACCCGGTGGATTTTTAAGAACAAAATGGATGAAAATGGTACCATAATCCGAAATAAGGCTAGGTTGGTCGCTCAAGGCTGCACACAGATAGAGGGTGTAGACTTTGGGGAGACATTTGCTCCTGTTGCGAGGCTTGAGTCCGTCCGTCTTCTGCTCGCCATCGCATGTCATCTGCGCTTCAAGGTGTATCAGATGGATGTCAAGAGTGCCTTTTTGAATGGCATTCTACAGGAGGAGGTTTATGTGGAACAACCAAAAGGGTTTGAAGACCCTCAGCACCCTGAGCACGTCTACTATCTGAGGAAAGCCTTGTATGGTTTGAAGCAAGCACCTCGTGCTTGGTACGAGAGGCTTACTTCTTATCTCTTAGCTCGTGGCTTCAAGAGAGGGGGAGTAAATATGACGTTGTTTGTCAGGAGAGATGACGGTGCTATTTTGGTTGCCCAGGTCTATGTGGACGACATAGTCTTTGGATCCACATGCTCCCAGCATGCTCACCACTTTGTGGAGGAGATGAAAAGTGAGTTTGAGATGAGCATGGTTGGTGAGCTTACATTCTTCCTTGGTCTCCAGGTTCGTCAGCTAGAGGATGGGATGTTCATCTCCCAATCCAAGTATGCTAGAGACCTAGTGAAGAAATTTGGTTTAGACTCCGCTAAGCATGCACGTACACCTATGAGTACCACTACCAAGCTTAGTAAGGACACTTCAGGCAAGGACGTAGAGCAGACCTTATATCGGAGTATGATAGGTAGTCTCCTCTACTTGACTGCCAGTCGTCCCAACATCGCCTTTAGTGTTGGAGTCTGTGCGCGTTATCAGGCATCCCCAAAAGAGTCACATTTACTTGCTCTAAAACGTATTATTAAATACGTAAGTGGGACTCTCTCATACGGGATTTGGTATTCCTTTGATACCGATGACCGTCTGTCCGCCTACTCGGATGCCGATTGGGCTGGGGATGTAGATGGATGTAGGAGCACTTCTGGTGGGTGTTTCTATTTTGGTTCTGCTCTTGTCTCCTGGCTGAGCAAGAAGCAAAATTCCATCTCTTTGTCCACTGCGGAGGCTGAGTACATAGCCGCCGGGAGTTGTTGCACACAACTCTTGTGGATGAAGCAAATGCTGGAGGATTATGGCATATCACAGGACACCATGACCATTTCCTGTGATAACACGAGCGCGATACACATATCCCGCAATCCAGTTCAGCATTCGCGCACAAAACACATCAGGATACGTGAGCACTTTATTCGTCAGTTAGTTGAAGAGAAAGTCGTATCCCTGAGTTTTGTTCCTACCGACCGTCAGTTAGCCGATATTTTCACGAAACCTTTAGATGCCCTTAGATTTGAGAGTCTTAGGAAATCTTTAGGGATTTGCACAGTTGACTGAGGGGTTGGTCTATGTCTAGAATAGGATGCTTCTTCATGTTCATATCATATGCTTCCTATTGCTAGTCTATTTTATATGTACCATTACTTTGTTGTACAACTTTGTTTTATTCCTTTTGCTTTTTATATTTCTTTTTTAAAAAAAAAATACAAAAAGATTTTCCTTTAAGAAAAATTTTGAGAAAAGCACAAAAAGTTTTTTTTTTTTTCCCAAATTTTTGAAAAAATCCAAAAAGATTTTTGTATTTTGCTTCTTTTATGGATGAGCATGTAAGATAGCCAAGTCACAACTTCATTCCATTTATCCATGTGACTGTTTGATAGAGATTTGAGAGGCTACATCATTTCATCCATGTGCTTTACATTGATTGGAGTCTTTGAGATGTAATTAGTGATATCTTCCTACATGTTTGACTCCTATATCCTTTATTGCACACATGCACGACTATATTTGATTATTGCACTTGTCTATCTCATGTTGGCTTGCGTGTTTTCATCTCAATCATGTCTATACAATGTACAATATGCGATAAAACTTGACAAGATTGGAATGCATGTAAAAACCGTTTTGGTGAGACTGTGTGTTTTTGTATAACGGGGAAGGGCTGCGAAAGGTAATCATCTATCCTTTGCGCAAAAGCCACCGTTAAAAAGGACCTAAAAAATGGAGGAATTTTAATATCCGAGGTCCAAAGAGGTTAAAAGAGCCCGAAAAAATTTAAAGACAATAAAAAGCAATTCATGCCAAATATGGGCCACTTAGGTTTCACCATCAATTCTCCAAAGTTTGAGAATTTAGAATGCCTCTATTCAATACAATATCTGAGGGAGTTTGGTTGGAGAATCTAAACGGGTTTGCACTTCCTTGAAAGTCCTGAAAAAGCATAAAATCATTTTGGACGTTATTGGTGTGAAAATCATTTTGAGCTTTGATTTGTTGATTTGATTGAGTCAATATATTATACTGTCACTCTTTTACACCAAAGGAAGCATTTGAGTTCATTCGCTAGGAATATCCAATATTCATCGTGCACATATGTCATGTTTGTATGCATTGATTTTCCTATCGAATTTGATCACACCACTTCATTTACGCTATCATTGACTTGGTTGCTTTCTGTTTATTCATGGTGTGTTTTTATCCTAGTGACACCCCGCACTTGCTTATTTGATTTATTTCTCTAATTTGTCCATTTGGGGACATCATAAAAAGGGGGAGAAAGAATTATCATATTATGGGGGAGTTTGAATTCTGGGGGAGTTTTTGAGATGTTGCTTATATTTTTATCATATATTGATATCCATGTTATCTCATTTCAAACTCGATATGTCACGTGGTATTTGCTTTGTCTCATGTGTGTAGGTATGAAGATTGCAGATCTATATGTTGCACACCCTGATGAGAAAAGTTTTGAGATTCCTGAAGAATTAAAGAACAAACGA
The DNA here is from genome assembly GCA_949130495.1 of Sambucus nigra. Lineage (NCBI taxonomy): Eukaryota > Viridiplantae > Streptophyta > Magnoliopsida > Dipsacales > Adoxaceae > Sambucus > Sambucus nigra. The sequence continues at coordinate 621,455,224 of OX422210.1, read as the reverse complement.
TGAAGACTATTCATTTGTACCTTTCCAGTTTTGGGTTCATGGGAAGGTAGATTTGTATAGGCAATTTCATATTTGATCATTCGGATTTTTTATGTATGTACCGGCATAGACATAGGGGGAGATTTGTAAGGACATTTTTCACATGTCCGAAATGTTTCATTTATTTATGTCGTACGCCGCTACATTTGGCACGTCTCCTCACGATCTCACATGACGGCCTCTATCCGAATTCCGGGAATCAAGCATGCATTATCTCCACTAATATGTCCCACATCTGCCTCAATGACTTCATGTTCCAAGATTTTAGGGACTTAATGCAAGTGGTACGCGAGGGAAGTCAAAACAGTAAAAAAAAGGCACAATAGGAGAGTTCAAGGGCATTTTCGTAATTTCACATCCATAGTTTGGAGGTCTGGTCAACTAGAAAGTTGAAGAGCTCGCCGCAACGAAGATACTGGAAAAAATGGCACCTCAATCCGAGCTACGGTGAAGGAGTTATGACCTTTTGAAGATAGAGAAAATTCCTTAAAGAATGCTGTTTTTTTTGTACGCTGGATATAATTTTAGAGTTTTAAGAACGTGGGACTCTTCATATTTTTTCCTATAAATACCAACTTCGGGGGAGTTGTTTTGCAAGACTTTAGGAGATGAATTTGAGAGTCCAAATACATCTAGTCTTCATATTTTTGAGTCCCAAGACTCATGTTTTGATTCACACATCATTGTCAAACCTTTGTGAATCCTTTTGCAACACAAGAACACAACTTTGGTTTGTTCAACCCTTGTGGAGGAGACCGGTCTTCTTCTTCATTGCAGCCCTACTGGAAAGGGATAATTCCAGCCGCGACTACAGAATCCGATACCCGAGGGTAATTCTTAGTCAACTTGTATTTTCATTGTAATCCGATTGTAAGCCGTTTTCTTACAAATTATAGTGAAAATAAATGGTTTTGCCCCTGAAGGGGATTTTTCCTTAATTGCATGTGTTTGAATGTTCTTGCGTAGATTATCTATTTATTCAATCACATACTGCTGCATGTTTAGGGTTTGTTTGTGTTAAAAGGGTTTTATATATGGTTTGATCATTTGAACGCGAGCACACACGTTTCTCAATATGTGGAGTTTCTTTCATTCTAGTGCTGACAATAGCTTATTATGTTGCGCAAGAAATGAGATTTGAAACAATAAAAAAGAAATACTTACAAAGCATACATTTTAATTAATCATCGAGAAAAAAAAAGTTTGATTGTATATCTATATTATACCTCTAATACAATAGCATTAGAGATGCAAATGGTAATTAATGCAATTAATGTTTGCAAAACTCTGTGACAACCCGCTATCCGGAATAAAGGGTGGCCAGCCCTATACCCCGATAAAATAGGAAATCATTGATAAATATCATTCTCAGCATCACAACAATATACAAAGTATAAGGAATAACCACTCTATATTCAAGAAAACGGGTTATCAAAAACTTTGATTTGAAATAAAAAGAAAACATTTTCAACAACCCATAATAGAAATAGAGGGTGGAAACCCCCACAAGCGTAAGTAAGAAACCCAAAAGATACAAAGGACCGAATGAAACGTCGGTCAATAACAACCATACAACATACAATTAGTACCAAGTGTTACATAATAGATCCATTATACAATTACAACGGTTTGGGCAACAAGCCCGAAGAAACTGAACATAACTAGAAACATAAATGGAGGCGTCTACACAAAACTCCCGTGAAATCCGCACAATGTCACGGCTCCTCAAAACATATGAAAGGAAGGGGGGTCATTACTGGCGACCGTGCGGCGGAACACCTGAACGGATCATATATATATAGAGATACAACAAGAAAAGAAAACCGGTCAGGGTCGGGTATATGTGATCAATAGATAAATGACAGGTATGACAATGATGCACTAATAGCATGGATGATAGTCTAGCATGGTAACATCATATAAGGAACTAAAACTGATGAAGGAGTATATAAAGTGAGATTCATATTAAAACAGGATTAAAAGTACTTGCGAACCTTTATCATTATACATCATATTTCAATTTCAATCTTCTTTTCCATTCCTTATCAGGAATATAATTATCATCATGTGCACTATATGGCACTAAACTCAATAGCATGATCTTTGTGGCATAAATTTGCTCTTTATGGCATTCATGTTCCATCGAGTCCAACTCGATAATTAGAATAGTCATAAATATAAATATAACGATTCTAAGACCGCCCGTCCGGGTTTTCCCACTGTGCGCGTCCCTAAATAACCATCATCTTCCAGGGCCTAACATAAGACAACCTGGGATCCTATCGAAATCGTCGGGAAGCAGCCATATGCCTGCGGGGTAGTCAAGACCACACCCAAAATCTCCTACCCATCGCAGAAAAATAAAACAAGCGCTCATATGGCCTAGGACTATATCCACCCTGCATTCATTAGCCAGGGGGCTTCACCTATCGCACGGACTTCCCTTAAGATGGTATTTAGAGAGGTGTGTAACATCCATTTTATTTATTTTCATTACATGATTTAGTAAATTATCCTTTACCTTATCAACTTCCCATTATTAATAAATGTATAACTAAATCGGAACTATACATATTACGCACCGACATAACATCCTCGATAAGGAATTCAGACTCCGAAGTAATTTCCGAAGCCTCCTTTAGGCTTCCATATAAACCCTCAAGTCAAATCTAACTCGAGTTGAATTCTAAAGTCTCCAATTTGACCTCAATATATTCTAGACCCTTATAAAACTACACGACGAAAGTAATGCCTAAACATCACTTTGAATTCCCCCTTTAACGAACCCTAGATGAACCCTTTCGAGTCTAGGATGTCGACCCAACTCAACTAGTACTCTAAACCCTATGTTTACTTCATTTAAGAAGGTCCCTAATCATTAATCCTAAAGAAAAGGGGTTAACAATGAAAAAGAAAAATTTTAAAAAGTGCAGGGCTACCGAATCGATTCGCCCCCTTGGCCGAATCGATTCGGCCAGAAAATTTGAGTTTCTGAAATGTAGCCGAATCGATTCGGATGGAAACCGAATCGATTCGGTCATAAGGTTTGGGTTTCTGCATAACTCCGAATCGATTCGGATCAACTCCGAATCGATTCGGTTCACAAGACCTGGGCACTGGATCTAACCGAATCGATTCGCCCAGGGGGCCGAATCGATTCGGGCCTGCGATTTTGCCAAGAATTGGCTATGGAGTCTTGGACTCCATTTTCTACCCCAAATCAAATCTCTTCAAACCAAACTTATATACCAACCCTAAAATAACATCAATGATACTATTGATCATCTAAAACCTCATGAATCATCTTTGAGTGGATCAAAACCCAAAAATACATAAGAAAACCCTAAGTTTGCTAAACTAAAATCAATACACCATTACCACAACAAATCATTTATCTCAAGACACAAATAGCAAGTAAAAACTTGCCTTGATTCAGCAAATATGCAGATTCCTTGGTGTAGTAGCAATTTCTCTCTCAATCTCCAAGTCTTTCTCTCCACTTTTCTCTTTCTCTCTTTGGTTTAGGAAGGGATTTAGGGGAAATTAGAAGACTTAGAAGACTTAAGTCGTGACTTAAGGCAAATGTCCCACTTAATTAACTAATAGTGCGATAAAATAATACGCAACTGCATAATTAAGGCACAACCAGTCAAAAATGCCCAAAACTACAAAATACAATATGGTACATTATTTGACTATCTCGCACGTTCCGGAATCAACTACAACCTCCAAATTATTATTTGGACATTTTAAAATTCAATTTAGGTTCCGGTCTCATAATTAAGCCAAATATCATTTTAAATACAGATGATATTAATAAGCATGACATAGCAATATTTCCCATGATTATGATATGTATGCAACCTCATAATAAATATCGACTTTTCTACATTGAATTAGCATTCAAATCATAACCCAACACTTGACTCCAATTACTATACTAAGTAATTACTATAAAATACGGTCTCATAAGCAAGGGTTATTACATACTCCCCCCCTTATGAGGGAATTTTGCACCCAAAATTCAGGCGTACCTCATGAGAAAAGATGTGGATATTTCTCCCGCATCTCATCCTCGCGTTCCCAAGTTGATTCGCTTGCATGATGATGACTCCAATGAACTCTCACTAGGGGCACCACACGAGATCTCAACTTTCGCTCCCCAAACTCAAGGATAGCAACCGGTTGTTCTTCGTAAGAAACATCGGGCTGCAAATCGATATCTTCGAAAGGAATGTGCCAAAGGGCACCTTCACACCTTCTATACTTCTTCAAAGAGGAGACATGAAATACATCATGAATTTGTTGTAAGGGTTCGGGCAAGGCAAGTTGGTATGCCACAGGACCAACCCTTGCAATCACCGGGAAAGGTCCAACAAAGCGGGGTGCAAGCTTTCCTTTCTTCCCAAAACGCTTAATGCCCTTCATCGGGGACACTCGCACCAACACTTGGTCTCCGACCTCTAATTCCATATGTCTCCTACCCGCATAGGCATAACTCTTTTGGCGATCTTGGGCTAGCCGTATGCGATTTCGAATAAGCTCGATCTTCGAAGAAGTATCTTGGATCAGTTCAGGTCCAAGGAACTTATTATCACCCACTTCCAATCAACAAGCGGGCGATCTACAAGGCCTGCCATACAGAGCTTCATAAGGTGCCATTCCAATAGTGAATTGGTATGAGTTGTTGTAGGCAAACTCAACCAACGGAAGGTATTGTTCCCAACTGCCTTTAAAGTCAAGTATGCACATACGAAGCATATCCTCCAACATCTGGTTTACCCTTTCGGTCTGGCCGTCTGTTTGAGGGTGATAGGAAGAGCTTAACTTCAATTCAGTCCCCATAGCTCCTTGGAAACTTTGCCAAAAATGGGACACAAATATCTTATCGCGATCGGAGACAATATTTAAAGGTACCCCGTGAAGTCTGACGATCTCCTCGATGAACAATTGGGCATAACGAGCGGTATCATAATCGGTGCGCACAGGTAAGAAGTGTGCCGACTTAGTCAAACGGTCGACAATCACCCAAATTGAGTCGTGACCCTTTTTGCGATCTAGGCAAGCCCATAACAAAGTCCATCGAAATGCTCTCCCATTTCCATACGGGAATCTCGAGCGGTTGTAACAAACCTGTCGGTCGCTGGTGGTCAATCTTAACCAACTGACAAGTAGTGCATTGAGACACAAACTCTGAGATATCCCTCTTCATACCCGCCCACCAATACAAACGGCGCATATCTTGGTACATCTTGTCCCCGCCTGGATGCACCGTGAACTTGGACCCGTGGGATTCCGCCATAACTACACGTCTCAAATCCCCATCGTCGGGAACCACAAGTCTTCCATGGAAGCGTAGTCCACCCTCAGAACCAATTGAGTACGAATCCGCTCCCTCAGACAACAACTGGCGTGTATGGTCTTGACAAACTTTATCTCTTTTCTGAGCTTCCACAATCTTTGCTATAATCGTGGGAGTAACCGTAATCACGGAAAGGAATGCTCTCACCCCTGCATCCTCCAGGCTGAGTTCTTTCCACTTAGCTTTCCACACCTCAGCTAAGCCTCCATCAGGCTTTCTACTCAAGGCATCTGCTACCACATTTGCCTTCCCGGGGTGATAATGAATATCAAATTGGTAGTCTTTCACAAACTCCAACCAACGACGCTGGAGCATATTCAGATCCTTTTGGGAGAATAAGTATTGCAGCGATTTGTGGTCGGTGAAAAGACTAAACTTTTTCCCCAAGAGGTAATGCCTCCATATCTTCAAGGCAAATACAACGGAGGCGAACTCCAAGTCATGTACCGGATAGTTCCTCTCGTGAGGCTTCAATTTACGAGAAGCGTACGCAATAGGTTGTCTCTCTTGTTGAAGAACACCTCCTAACCCCAGAAGAGATGCATCAGTGAAGACGAGATATTCCAATCCCGGCTTTGGCAATGCTAGGACTGGAGCGGAAGTCAGTCTATCCTTGAGCTCATCGAAAGCCGCTTGACATGAACTGTCCCAAATAAATCTTACTCCCTTCCGGGTCAAATTCGTCAATGGGCTAGCAACCTTAGAAAAGCCCTTAATGAATCGACGGTAATAACCCGCCAAGCCCAGAAAACTACGAACTTCAGTGGGCGTCGTGGGCTGACCCCACTCCTTCACCGCGATCACCTTACTCGGATCCACAGACACGCCTTGGGATGACACCACATGCCCCAAAAATTGAACTTCCTTCGACCAGAAGCCACACTTCTCAAACTTTGCATACAATTGATGATCCCTCAATCTCTGCAGGACCAACCGCAAGTGAGCAGCGTGATCCGACTCCGTCTGAGAATAGACTAGGATGTCATCAATAAATACAATGACAAACTGGTCAAGGAAATCCCGAAACACCCTATTCATAAGGTCCATAAACACTGCAGGGGCATTGGTTAGCCCGAAGGGCATAACCAAGAACTCATAAGATCCATAACGGGTCAAAAAGGCTGTCTTAGATACATCTTGCTCTCGTATCCTCAATTGGTGATACCCTGTCCGCAAGTCGATCTTGGAGAAGTAGGAAGCTCCCCTAAGTTGATCAAACAAATCGTCAATGCGAGGTAAAGGGTATTTATTCCGGATGGTGACTTTATTCAACTCTCTATAGTCCACGCATAACCGGAGAGACCCGTCTCTCTTCTTCACAAACAATACCGGAGCGCCCCACGGTGAGGTACTACGCCTAATAAAGCCCTGCTCCAGTAGCTTCTGAATCTGATCTCTCAGCTCCCTCATCTCCACAAGAGCCATTCGATAAGGAGCTTTGGCGATCGGTCGAGTTCCCGGCATTAAATCAATCACGAACTCTATTTCCCGACTTGGAGGCAATCCCGGTATCTCTCAGAAAATATCCTCAAAATCCCGAACGATGGGAAAAGAATCTAGGGGAACCACGACATCTCTAGATGCATCTTCCGCAATACAAGGCATAACTACCAGGAACATCTCTTGTCCCGGAACTGCAAAAACTATACTCTTCCCGAAACAATTCACTATAGCACGGTACTTCACTAGCCAATCCATACCCAAAATTACATCGTACCCGACCATATCAAGGACGAGCAAATCGGCATCAAAACACAAGTCACCAAGATTAATTTCTACGTTTTTACATACGAAGAAAATCAATGAACCATCGCCCATAGAGGATTCAACGCTAGTGAAGGTACTTTCAGCAGATTTTATCAAACCTGTAGTCTGAGCAAAACTTCTAGAAATAAAGGAGTGTGTAGCACCCGTATCAAATAGGATTCGACCTGAATGCCCATGAATGAGAAACTTACCCTCGATCGCTGGCGGTGCAGGAGGAGCTGGAGGAAGCAGAGCCTCCTGAAGATGGTAAACCCTTCCGTACTGCAATTGCCCCTGTTGGGGAGGAGCAACCGGATTAGGCGCTTGAGGCGGAAACTGTACATACGGCTGCTGTGGGGCCCTAGGAAGATGCCCTCCAACCAACTGAGGACACGCCCTTTTAAAGTGACCCAGCTCCCCACACTGGAAACATTTATTTGTCGTATTATCCTGATTCCTACCTTGGTTATTTCGGAATTGTCCCGCACCTCGGCCCTGTTGGCCTCTACCTCCATTTCCACCTCTACCACCCTGTGGTTGCTGACCACCTTGACCCTGTCTGTTATTATTGTTATTGCCACCAGCATTAAACCCATCGAAACGTTGACGCTTTGACGAATCCCCCTGCTGAGGATCCCTCTCAACCTTCTTGTTCCCCGAGGATTGGGACGAAGAAGATGTTCCCCCTCCGCTCCCAACTCCTCCCTGTCTCACTGTTTGCCCCGCAACTACAACCTTCTTCTTGTTTTGCACAAACAATCTATGCTCTTGACAGTGAAGTAGAGCAGCATTCATCACATCACCAAAAGACACCAGAGATGGATTTCCCAGCAAATGTTGTTTTATTCGCCAATTCAAACCTCCCACAAACTTGGAGATCCTCCTCGCTTCTGGAGTTACCTCATCCGGTATAAAACTGGCTAACCGGGTAAACTCCTCCTCGTACTCGGCAACCGTCCTCTCCCCTTGAACCAAATCCTGAAGCTTCCTCTGCATTTCCCGTTGAACTGCGGGAGGGAAATACTTTCCATCAAACAAGGTCCAGAAATTTGTAATGGACATGGTATCCCTCTGTTCAGGTGTCGTCATTGACTCCCACCAATGTAAGGCCGGTCCTACCAGCTTGAAAGTAACAAGAATCTGCTTCTTCACCTCACTACATTCCACCATCCTAAGATGGCGCTGCATATCTCTCTTCCACTGGTTCGCCTTGATAACATCCGAACCTCCCTCGAATTCCGGGGGATGCCCTTTAAGGAAAGACTCCCTCACCCGTTCCCACTGAGAAGGTCCCGGAGGAACTATTGCTTCTTGTCCCCTTACTTGAGCTTGTGGCATCTGTTGAGCCACTGCAGTCATCGCGGCGTTGACAGCTTGGGCCACAATATTTTCCACTTCAGCGGCACTGATATTCCCCTGCTGCGGTGGAGGACCAAACTCATCCTCAACAACCCTATTACGTCTAGCGGGACGTCCTCTCTTCGGCGGCATCTGAGATAGAGACGAGATAGAGTTAAAACATAATATAAGACAATCTATTTAGCAGAAGATCGCATACATAGGCAACAAAGCAATCCTAACATTAAGTTCTATATCAAAGAACGCTACAGTAGAACGTGACAAGTCCGCATAGATCCTAAAGACTCTAGAACCTGATGCTCTGATACCATCTGTGACAACCCGCTATCCGGAATAAAGGGTGGCCAGCCCTATACCCCGATAAAATAGGAAATCATTGATAAATATCATTCTCAGCATCACAACAATATACAAAGTATAAGGAATAACCACTCTATATTCAAGAAAACGGGTTATCAAAAACTTTGATTTGAAATAAAAAGAAAACATTTTCAACAACCCATAATAGAAATAGAGGGTGGAAACCCCCACAAGCGTAAGTAAGAAACCCAAAAGATACAAAGGACCGAATGAAACGTCGGTCAATAACAACCATACAACATACAATTAGTACCAAGTGTTACATAATAGATCCATTATACAATTACAACGGTTTGGGCAACAAGCCCGAAGAAACTGAACATAACTAGAAACATAAATGGAGGCGTCTACACAAAACTCCCGTGAAATCCGCACAATGTCACGGCTCCTCAAAACATATGAAAGGAAGGGGGGTCATTACTGGCGACCGTGCGGCGGAACACCTGAACGGATCATATATATATAGAGATACAACAAGAAAAGAAAACCGGTCAGGGCCGGGTATATGTGATCAATAGATAAATGACAGGTATGACAATGATGCACTAATAGCATGGATGATAGTCTAGCATGGTAACATCATATAAGGAACTAAAACTGATGAAGGAGTATATAAAGTGAGATTTATATTAAAACAGGATTAAAAGTACTTGCGAACCTTTATCATTATACATCATATTTCAATTTCAATCTTCTTTTCCATTTCTTATCAGGAATATAATTATCATCATGTGCACTATATGGCACTAAACTCAATAGCATGCTCTTTGTGGCATAAATTTGCTCTTTATGGCATTCATGTTCCATCGAGTCCAACTCGATAATTAGAATAGTCATAAATATAAATATAACGATTCTAAGACCGCCCGTCCGGGTTTCCCCATTGTGCGCGTCCCTAATAACCATCATCTTCCAGGGCCTAACATAAGACAACCTGGGATCCTATCGAAATCGTCGGGAAGCGGCCATATGCCTGCGGGGTAGTCAAGACCACACCCAGAATCTCCTACCCATCGCAGAAAAATAAAACAAGCGCTCATATGGCCTAGGACTATATCCACCCTGCATTCATTAGCCAGGGGGCTTCACCTATCGCACGGACTTCCCTTAAGATGGTATTTAGAGAGGTGTGTAACATCCATTTTATTTATTTTCATTACATGATTTAGTAAATTATCCTTTACCTTATCAACTTCCCATTATTAATAAATGTATAACTAAATCGGAACTATACATATTACGCACCGACATAACATCCTCAATAAGGAATTCAGACTCCAAAGTAATTTCCGAAGCCTCCTTTAGGCTTCCATATAAACCCTCAAGTCAAATCTAACTCGAGTTGAATTCTAAAGTCTCCAATTTGACCTCAATATATTCTAGACCCTTATAAAACTACACGACGAAAGTAATGCCTAAACATCACTTTGAATTCCCCCTTTAACGAACCCTAGATGAACCCTTTCGAGTCTAGGATGTCGACCCAACTCAACTAGTACTCTAAACCCTATGTTTACTTCATTTAAGAAGGTCCCTAATCATTAATCCTAAAGAAAAGGGGTTAACAATGAAAAAGAAAAATTTCAAAAAGTGCAGGGCTACCGAATCGATTCGCCCCCTTGGCCGAATCGATTCGGCCAGAAAATTTGAGTTTCTGAAATGTAGCCGAATCGATTCGGATGGAAACCGAATCGATTCGGTCAGAAGGTTTGGGTTTCTGCATAACTCCGAATCGATTCGGATCAACTCCGAATCGATTCGGTTCACAAGACCTGGGCACTGGATCTAACCGAATCGATTCGCCCAGGGGGCCGAATCGATTCGGGCCTGCGATTTTGCCAAGAATTGGCTATGGAGTCTTGGACTCCATTTTCTACCCCAACTCAAATCTCTTCAAACCAAACTTATATACCAACCCTAAAATAACATCAATGATACTATTGATCATCTAAAACCTCATGAATCATCTTTGTGTGGATCATAACCCAAAAATACATAAGAAAACCCTAAGTTTGCTAAACTAAAATCAATACACCATTACCACAACAAATCATTTATCTTAAGACACAAATAGCAAGTAAAAACTTGCCTTGATTCAGCAAATATGCAGATTCCTTGGTGTAGTAGCAATTTCTCTCTCAATCTCCAAGTCTTTCTCTCCACTTTTCTCTTTCTCTCTTTGGTTTAGGAAGGGATTTAGGGGAAATTAGAAGACTTAGAAGACTTAAGTCGTGACTTAAGGCAAATGTCCCACTTAATTAACTAATAGTGCGATAAAATAATACGCAACTGCATAATTAAGGCACAACCAGTCAAAAATGCCCAAAACTACAAAATACAATATGGTACATTATTTGACTATCTCGCACGTTCCGAAATCAACTGCAACCTCCAAATTATTATTTGGACATTTTAAAATTCAATTTAGGTTCCGGTCTCATAATTAAGCCAAATATCATTTTAAATACAGATGATATTAATAAGCATGACATAGCAATATTTCCCATGATTATGATATGTATGCAACCTCATAATAAATATCGACTTTTCTACATTGAATTAGCATTCAAATCATAACCCAACACTTGACTCCAATTACTATACTAAGTAATTACTATAAAATACGGTCTCATAAGCGAGGGTTATTACAAACTCCTCTCTACCCATGGCTCTTCATGTTCCCAAAATTTATAGCTTCTCTTCCCATTGCATTTGTATTTTTTTAGGCCAATTACTCGTAGCAATAGTAGATGAATGGCCAGGCTGGATGAATCTGAAAGGGCTTTCCTTTATAATGTACTTTTTGGAACGAAGTTAGAGACAAATGGACACTTCAATCAATCCATAAAGCTCTCTATATTCATTCAACTTAAATTATCTCAAAAACCTTTACTCGAAAATTTTAACATCTTAATAGTTTAGTGGTGTATGGAGGTGTATGAACTGGGTAAACGACTCTCATTCAACTTTACAAGTGATCAAACTTCAGATGATTATTTGTGTACCCAAAATTAAATGATATATTTTTACTTCAATTCTGTTGATAATGGAAGAAATTTTATCAAATATTTTTTTAAAGTGAACTTCACTGCATTAGGGTTTGTTGGTTCGTTAAAAAAAAATCCATTTTTGATATAAATGACGGTCATTTATTTATATAAAAAAATAATTTTTCATTTTTATACTTTTTTTATAATATAAGTTGTTTTGTGAAAAAAAGGATTTTATAAAAAACAGTCTTTTATTTATTATAAAAAAACATTTTTTGAATTTCATACTTTTTTTTATAAACAAATAGGCTATTTATAAAAAATATATAAAAAAACATGATTTTATAAAATAAAAATCCATTTTCTTTATTTATAAAAAACACTCTTTTGTTTATAAAAAAGGCAAATTTATTATTTCTATAAATAATTTGTTTTGTAAAAAATAAGTTATTAAAAAATATGCTTTTATGAAATTAAAAGTCAATTTATTTATTTATAAAAAGGGTCTTTTATTTTTTAAAAAGACAGTTTTTTATTTTTATACTTATATTTTTTTTTACAAATAGATAAGCTGTTTTGTAAAAAAAAGTTATAATAATGATGCTTTTGTAAATAAAAAGTCAATTTTTTTATTTATAAAAAATGGTCTTCTATTTAAAAAAACGCCAGTTTTCAATTTTTGTACTTTTTTTATAAATAAATAATTTTTTATTTACAAAAATGATCTTTTTTTTAAAAAAAAGTCAGTTTTTTATTGTTATATTTTTTTATAAATAAATAAGTTCTTTTACAAACAACAAATTATAAAGAAGTTGTTTTTATAAAATAAAAGGTCGAATTTTTATTTTTTTTAAAAAACTTTTATTTATAATACAAAACAGTTTTTGATTTTTATACTTTTTTTTTATAAATAAATAACCTGTTTTGTAAAAAGTAAGATTTTATAAAAAAAATAAAGTTTTTTGTTTATAAACAATATAGTTTTTGATTTTTGTACTTTTTTAAAAAATAAATAAATATGCTGTTTTTTTTAAGTGTTAAACACATGCTTTTATAAAATAAAAAGTCTTTTTTTTTATTTAGTATAAACAGTCTTTTGTTTATTAAAAAAAATGAGTTTTTGATTTTTATACTTTTATTCAGTTTTTGATTTTTATACTTTATTTTATAAATAAATAAATAAGTTGTTTTGTCAAAAAAAAGGTTATAAAAAGATTTTTTATAAAATAAAAAGTAATTTTTGTATTTATATAAAATAGTCTTTTATTTATTAAAAAAGTGAGTTTTTGATTTTTATACTATTTATAGGGGAAAACTGTTTAAAAAAGTTTAAAAATGATTTTTATTTTTATAAAAGCAGACTTTTATATATATATAAAATAGTTTCCTATAATAATAGTTTTTATAATTATATAAAAATATTGTTTTTATATGAATAATGTTAGAAATGGTCAAAATTTAGAGGGGGGGAGGGGGGGGGGGGGGGGAGAGAGAGAGAGAGAGAGAGAGAGAGAGAGTGACGATCAAAGTTTGTGTTTAATAAAAATAACACGATCAAAGTTTGTGTTTAATAAAAATAACACCCATTGAGCAATAGGCATCCAACTAATAATAACTAAGAACAAATGTATCATAAAATGCAAATAACCCATAATTTATTGTAAGGTTAAGAGTGTGTGTATCAAACCAAAAATTTGATTATTGTTATTAAATTTCATTGTGGTTTTAATGTAGGCAAGTATAATTTCTCGAAGTAAATAGAGGATGAAGATAATGGGATCTCGTTATGAGAGCAAAAAAGATGGACCAAATAATAATTCCTCAAGAATATCTCCCTCCAAGCTTGAAGATACTTAGTTTGTTGACAGTTTTTTTAGCCATTGACAGTTCATATTTTGATGAGGAAGGTATGTTAGTTTTCTAAGCGTCATGTAAAAATTCATTAATATAGTATATACATAAAGTTGTCTTTAATAAATCGTGTCCTTTTATTTTTTTCTTTTGAGATATGAAACATGTGTCTTTTGGGTTTCCAAAAATTCTACTATATATATATATTCTTGATTCTCACAAAGAATCCAATTCTTATATTTTTATGACGGTTGAAATGAGATAGTAGAGGGTTCTCCATTGTACTCATTTCATGAAGCCTCTTACAAGAAGACAGTGAAATGGAGGAGGTAGAGAATTACAATGAAACGGAAAATCAAAATTCTTTTCATTGTTGAAATTGTGATCAAGAAAAATGGTGTGATAGTAAGAAGCACATGCCAGCACGATAAAAAATGTCTTACAATTGACAAGTCTTATTTGTTATTGAGAGCTTTTAATCTTTTCAACTTTTCAATGTTGTTATTATATTAATGGAAAATTTTATACTTACTTTTGAAATATTTACTCTTTTGAATTATTATAATAATATTTTCTTTTTTAAACTACACTTCCTTTTGCTTACAACTCTAATTGAATAAGCCATCCTCAAGAAATGTTATCATGTTAGTAATCTATTAGATGTGTAAAGCTCTAAGGCTTATAATATTAACTATGTTGTATGCACTAATATTATCTTGAAGTTTAGGAACCTCCCATAAATGATAAATGAAAATAATGGATAGAAAAATAAAAGACAAATACATGAAGTTTACATGTATGCTTAAAAACGTACTAAATACATTATTTAGTTAGCACATATAAATATCGATACTTCTCTTAGAGGTTTATATGTGCTTTTAGTGATAAGAATGGTAGTTCTTTAGCCAATTAGTTTAGATCATTGTTGTATTTTCAACAACTCATCTATTGGGCCGGCGCATCGCGCGGGTTGCATGCTAGTTATACCTCTAATACAATAGTATTAGAGGTGTTAATATGCATTTGATGCTATCATTCTCTCTCCTCCATATATGAGGCATTTCTCCTAATAACACATGGCCATCATCCTCCTTGCCTTTTCTCCTTACCTATAATAAATTTTTATACCAACAAGGCACTCAATATCTACTAACAAAACCAAGCCAGGTTCACAAGACTCTCTGCCGACTCCCTCTCTCATTAATTAGGATAATTGTTATTTGGTTTCTCAATCACATATTTTCAAATACCTCCCTCAATTCTTCAGCCTTTGATTCATATTCCTTAAATTCATATTCCTTCGTTATATATATAAGTCTATACACATTCAAAGAGACCTTAGGCTAAGTGTTCATATTTCTTCTGTTGTCATTCATATATAAGTAATAGTGTCCACCAAAATGTTATATTCGGAGCTATTGATTACCACATGTGGATCCCCTTTTATTGCTGGAGGATTTTATTCCATTAGAAACACTATCTTTTTATGTACTCTTTTGGCTATGATCTAAATAGTTGTTCAAATTGTATTCAGGATTTCTTATATGAATTATTTTATGTTGTATAAGATTGTTCAGACGTTATTGGAAAAAATGTATTAGTAAATATTGTTAAATGGTTTGAAAGCATTATGAAATTATCTTTCATGTATAAAAAAATATGCTTATTCGCCATTGTTTAAATTAATTAATCTCATTAAAGTTTTACATTAATTACTGTATTCAAGATTTTTTTTTTATAATGAATGGTGTGCTTCCATTTCAAATTGAGAAACATTTCCAAATCAAAAATGGTTTGGGCACGAACATGAAAACAAAAGAATTTTTTTAAATATCTTTAAAATCAACAAAAAGTGCTGGAGAACTTGCATCATACCTTATTCTTTTTTTATTTGAGCATCACATATCCAATAAAAACACACAGGAAGTAGGTAAGTGCCACTCCAGAAAATGTAGGAATGAGAATGGAACTTAGGGTAGAAAGTGCTAGTGCAGAAAATGATCATTGTCGACCAATGACAAGATGATGACCCAGAAGGTATAATAAGTGAAAATGGACAAACTAATAATTCATAAAAGAAACCCAACAACCTTGTCTGCTAATTCCATATTAGCGTTCCTCGCTCTTGCTGACTGCAAGATTCTTATATGAATTTTTTATGTTGTAGAATAGTATCAAGTGTCATGGGAAAAAATGAGTTGGTAAATGGTGTTAGATATTTGAAAGCATAATTAAAATACCTTTCCATGTATCACTATCTAGGTATCTAACAAACTTTTCTACATTATCAGAGTTCTTTAAAAAAAGGGTTGGTTATAATTAAGCCCATGTTTTTTTAGTTATTATTATACTTTATGTTTTTGTTTGGTTGTTGGTGCATTATATTTTTATTTATAGGCCTAACATTAAAGAAAACAAATTTTTTATATGGTAAATTATTATTTTTTAATAGAATTATTTTATTTTTATCGGTATGAACTCTTTTTAAAAAATAGTTATATTAGTTTATCAAATATAGCCTAAAATAATCTTTTTCACATAACATTGTTGTTTTCCGGATTAAAAAAAATTAGATTAGTTTATCAAATACAACTTAAAATTTAATAGTTGCTCAAGAAAGACCCGTGATCCGGAGCTGGGCATGGGCTGGGTCGGGCCGACCGGACGGCGGCGCACGCGCGCGTGTGGGCTTTTTACCTAAAGCCAAATCATGCATAGTGTAGGCCCTTTCCCCTTCAAGGAGTTGGGATAGCCCAAGACATACAAGCCTTAGTCCCATAACTTGGGTATATCAACTCCAACTATTTCTTCCACTTTTGCAGTGTGGGACAAACCCACTTATATAGATTAAACCAACTAACTTAAGCTCAAATGGGTCATTTGTCCAAAATTCTCATTCATTACTTCACTATTTTGAACAAATGAGTGTACCAAATTAATCTCCTTACGACAAGGAACGCATTGATACTAAGACACGTCACTTTTAACATATGTGTTCATTTAAAATTGACTTCAAAGTTTGACCAAATAAGCTGTCATTTTATTAAAATATCCAACAATTCCCCACAGGATTGAAATTTGGAAGAATCAAATGAATATAGATACAAACAAAGAGATTTTCTAGGAAAAATATTGCATCGAAAAAGATATCTTATGGCTTTGAATCTTTCCTAGTGAGATATTATCGATCTTACTAGCCAATCAATGAACGTGATGTCTTAAATTTATCGACCATTTATGTAAACTGAGATAATAGTATTCACACAATGTCTTTCCAATCTAATTATGATGACTTAGTGTTAACTGAGTCATCATAATTAGGTTGTCCCTTTGAACCTTTTTCTTAGGATCTCCAGTCATTTAGGTTGAGTTTCCATTAAGACGACTCTTTAGAATTTTATAGGGTTTAGGCCCATTCCACGTGATGAAGTTGTAACTTGCTTTCCAGGTATACCTTTAGTCAGTGGATCCGCAATAATTTTCTTTAACTTTACATAGTTAACGGAAATAATTCCATTTGAGAGAAGTTGTTTAACGGTTCAGTGTCGACGATGCATATGTCGTGACTTACCGTTATAGTTAATATTTTCAGCCCTAACAATTATCGACTGACTGTCACAATATATTATGGTTGGTGGCACGGGCTTTGGCCATATTGGTCTATCCCCTATTAAGTTTCTAAGCCATTTGGTTTCTTCCTGGACTTTGTTTAAAATAATAAATTCAGATTACATAGTGGATCTTGAAATGCACGTTTGCTTCGAGAATTTTCAAGATATGACTGCACCTCTAAGAGTAAATACATATCCACTTGTGGATTTTGAATCATTTGAATCGGATATCCAATTTGCATCGCTATAGCCTTCAAGTACAACTGGATATCATTCGTAGTGCAACCCATTCTCCAAATAGTATCGAAGATATTAAAGAACTCTTATCAAGGCTTTTCAATTATCTTTTTCAGGATTACTCGTATATCAACCGAGCTTACTAATCGAGCATGCTATATCCGACCGAGTACAGTTTGATAAATTCATCAAACTTCCAATAATACGAGAATACTTTAATTGAGATATACATTCATCTCTATTTTTAAAGAGGTGATGACTTGGATCTACGTGTTTTCTCACCGAACTTTAATCATATTTTTTATACTTTTTATGTATCTTTTCAATGTAATGTGATTGAGATAAGCTAATTCCTTAAGGAGTTCTAGTGATTTTAATTTCTACAATTACATCAGCTAGTCCCAAGTCCTTCATTTCAAATCTACTAGTCAACATTTGTTTAGTATAATTGATAACGTTATTGTTATTAGCATATCGTCTACATATAGGCATACAATCACATGTCCCGCTTGAGTGCTCTTGACATAGACACATTTGTCAAACTCATTTATTTTGAAACCATTTGACTTCATGACATCGTCAAATTTTTTGTGTCATTATTTAAGTGCTTATTTCAACCCATATAATGATTTCACAAGTTTACATACTTTCCTTTTATTTTCAAGAGACTTAAAACCTTTCGGTTGTTTCGTATATATTTCTTCATCTAATTCACCATTTAAAAATGTCGTTTTGACATCCAGTTGGTGTATTTCCAATTTATGTATTGCTGCAATTGCAATTAACATTCTAATGAATGTAATTCTTTTAATAGGTGAATAAGTGTCGAAATAATCTATTCCCTCATTTTGCTATTTTGCTTGTATCCTTTAGCTACAAGTCTAGCCTAATATTTATCAATGGTTCCTCAGCTTTCATTTTTCGTTTGAATATCCATTTACAGCCTAACAACTTTGTTTCAGGTGGTAGGTCCACCAGTTCCTACGTATGATTTTGCATAATGGATTCAATTTCATTATTAATAGCTTCCTTCCAATATGAGGATTCTGGAGTGGATAGAGCTTATTTTACCGTTTGAGGTTCACTTTCTAACATATAAGTTAGAAAACAAGGATAGAAAGATTTTGAAATCTTAGCTCTTTTGCTACGTCCAGGTTCTTCCTCAGTAATATTTCGAGGTTCACCATTTGTAACTTCAAGCATTCTTTTGTTAGAACTTGTTTCTTGTGTATTCTTACATGGAAATATAATTTAAAGAATGATGCATTCCTTGATTCTATGATTGTATTTTTAGGAATGTCAGACTTATGCACAAGGAACCGATATGCATTACTATTATCTGCATAACTAATGAATATGCAGCCAATAGTCTTTGGACCAATTTTCACTTTTTTAGGTTCAGGAACTAGTACTTTTGCAAGACACCCTCACACTTTTAAGTATTTGTAGGAAGGTTTGCGTCCTTTCCACAATTCATAGGGTATTGTGACACCCCGACTAATTAAATACCGGGTAGCTACTCCTTTATTAAATTAATTCAAAATGCCAAGTTGGCTCAGTTGATAGCATCACTGTCGAAAACATTTTATTATTACTAACCACCTAGTATTTAAAAAGTAAGTTGCCAAATTTTAATTTAAGTCTGATTAACATGCAACAAGCGAAATAAAGAATAAATACACCATTCACCATACTGAAGCAAAACTAATAACCATCACAATAGAGTAAATAAAGTCTGGAGGAAAAACTCCTCACTACAAATCCCACAACTGAAAAGTAAACTGAATACTGAAACAATATATGCTAAAATCTGAAAACTGAAATGTAAAAGATGCTCTAAATAGAAATGGGCAACATGCCCTACAACTGATAAATAGTGACTCTGGAATCCAAAAGATAGAAGCGTCTATAAGCAAATCCCTGTAGCTTCCACAACCAGCTACAGCTCGTCACCTGAATGAGAATCCCAAGCTTGGTGTCCTTGTGGCTGGGCACCTAAAATGGTTTTACAAGAAAAAGATTTGAAAAGCAAACGGGTCAGAGCCCGAATGTGGAGTTATATTTTAAAACCTGCAAGTGCTTTAAAAATATTTAAAACATTAAATGCAAAGTACATGTTAGGACGTACACTCACATGATATTCTCACCTCTCGTCTAACTGTGCACTCCTAACGTAAGTACCCATCTACAACGATATAAACCACTAGCTAAGTGACATCATAACTAGCTAGACTGTAATAGTTTCTACCCTTATTACCCGGTTCTATTAACATATAACGCTCGCAATTAGATAGGGATTTAATGTAAACTCAGATGCTCAAAATGCAATATATATATCTCTATCAGCTAACTCGAAACAATACCGTAATTATATTCACAACAATAACGTGAAGGTTCCCATTAATTAAGTGTATATTATTCACATCATAAATATACAATACAAGCACCCCGAGGACTAAGCTGCGGTGCACACATACTCTGCTATCCATCCCGGTACATCACGTACATAAGGATCACATATTCCGAATCTCTCAGGAATAGTTCAGATAACACAAATCACAAATAGTGGAGGCGAACACAGTCACATCACATGGGTCACGCACATACCTACGCTCCCACGATCAGCGGACTTATTAACATCCCAATAAGTCTTTCTCTGACCTATGTTCATCGAGGTACCAGTCTATATCCCCCCCGTAGGCACACAAGGATTAGAGGGTCCTAAGCGAACGCAACCTCCCGTGATAGCAAGTATGGTAGGTATGTCATACACACAATTCATATACCAATACTAAGTAAACACACGTCTTAGTAATACCGTATTTTAATCGTAGTACATATTGCACTCTCGTACTAACTATAATTATCACAATTCATACTATTCCGGTTTGTAATCATACGCGCCATAATTTCTCACGTCGTAGTAGACACTCACGTCCCAACCCAAACCGTCCATGTAATACAACCTTCGTATGTAAATTCCTTGTCATAAATACCCAAATGTCCCAATTCTATTATTACTACATCTACGGAATGATATCTATATCCTCGAATAAGTTTACGGAACTCCAAATATCAAAACAGTCCAAAAAGGACCAAACTGTCACCTCGTTAGAAGTCTCGTTCGAACGAGACTGTTCGAACGAGATTCCTCTGCCAACTCGTTAGAAGTCTCGTTCGAATGAGGCTGTTCGAACGAGGTCCCAGTTCGTTCGAACGAACTGTACCTTCTAACGATATCTCGTTCGAATGAGATATCGAACGAAATCCATTCTCATTAGCAGCGACTGGTCAACTCGTTAGAAGCTCGTTCGAACGAGTTCGTTCGAACGAGTTCGTTCGAACGACCTGGGTAGGGGCTTCTAACGAGATGCCAGATTCATCCCAGATTTTTCCTTTCCTCGTTTTTAACCATTTTAACACTTCTAATCTCATCCAAAGTTCATCCCAACAACGTTTTATGGTCTCAAAGTGATCCTAAACATATTCAAGTCAACTCCTAACATGTTTTCAAGGAATAAATCTCTTCAACATCAATTAACATATGAATTTCTACACTTTTCCCCAATTATCTCAAGAACATGAACCCTAACATTTTGAATCAAGAATTAACCCAACAAAATCCGTTTTAATTTCTTTTCAATCATGTAAATCATCAGTAAAAACATCTACCTATCATTCTACATGCAATCCTTCTCAAATTTCTCAAGTTCTATGATCTAAACTACATGGGTTTTCATTATCTTTCAAGAACAATTGATATTCTCCAATTTCTAACATGGAAAAGACATTCTCTGAAATTAAATGGAATAAAGTCACTTGCCTTGGTTTGATTTCTGACTTTGGTATAGGTTTGATGATGTTTTTCTGCAGAATTTCCTCTCTCCAAGCTCCTTCTCCAATGGTGGCTTAAGGTGGCTAGGGTTTGTTTTGGGGAAAGTTGTAAACCTAAAGATAACCTCCGTAGCTTAATGGTTTAATATGGGATGGTTAGTGGGCTTAGTGGGTTTAATCCACATCAGATTTACATCTCTAATTTTCGTCACTTTTAATTCCTAAAAATGTAAAATTATCAAAATACCCTTTAAGTTGCCGGTATGGCCTAAAAATACCCCGGGACCCAAACTATACCCCCGGCTAGTGTTTTCTGACTATCTCGACCCTTCCGGACGCGTTGGCGCACTCAAAACGACCATACGGATTATAGATTTTAAATTCACTTTTATTATCAAAATATTACATCGTGACGCGGCGGTCCCACGCGTCTCAACAAAATTTCTAAAATGCCGTCTATCAATCTCACGACAAATTTTAGAATACCAAGTTCATATATAATCATATATGCACATAATCAAATACCAACTCACATCTCGTAAGTATTTATAACCCGGATTAATTTCCAATTAATACACATTTAATTAATTAATCCCAAAAATAAATATAGTCAAAAGTACGGGGTATTACAGGTATCTTATTTGTTTTCTTATGAATCAACTTGTTGAGAATGTAATTAGCTGAAAGAAATGCTTCCCCCCCCCCCCCCCCCATGTTTTGGGGTAATCCCAAACTTATTAACATCGCATTCATCATTTCTTTTAAAGTTTGATTTTTGCGTTCCGCAATCCCATTTGATTGAGGAGAGTAAGGAGCGGTAGTTTGGTGAATAATTCCATTCTCTAAACATATTTCCTTAAAAGGATATTCGTATTCACCACCTCTATCCCTTCTTAATTCTTTAATCTTTTTACCAAGTTGACTATCAACTTCCATCTTGTATTGCTTAAAAGCTTCAATTGCTTTATCTTTGCTTCTTAATACGTAGACATAACAATATATAGTGCAATAATCCATAAAGCTAATAAAAATACTTTTTTCCACCTCTAGTTTGAATAAATTTTAAATCACATATATCGGGGTGAAATAAATCTAAAGGTTCACTACTCATTTCAATTAAATGGAAAGGTGTTTTAGTTAATTTAGCTTCTACACATGTTTCACATTTGTGACTTGTATCAATGTTAAATTTAGGAATTAATTTACTTAAAGTATTACAATTAACTTATCCTAGTCTACCACATATCCATAGACTCAAGCATATAAATAGAAGATGTCATATTATTATCATAGTTACTTTTTCGTACAACAGTCTTGACGTTCAATTTGAACATCCCATCACACATATATCCTTTCCCTACATACATTCCATCTTTGCTTAATACAAATTTGTCTCCAACTAAGACTAGCTTAAATCCTTTCTTGCTTGGCACGGAACAGGAGACAAGGTTATTCCTAATGTCGGGCACATGCAATACATCGTTGAGTGCAAGATTTTTCCCCGAAGTCATTTTCAACACGACTTTGCCTTAACCTTCAACCTTCGAGGTGGAGGAGTTTTCCATGAATAATTATTCTCCATTTGCAATTGGTTGGTAGGTTATGAACATACTTTTATCAGAACACAAATGACGTGTAACGCCTGTATCAACCCACCACTCTTTGGTGTTACCCACCAAATTTACTTCAGATACAATTGTGAAGAGAGACGCGTTGGAAACATCATCAGAGAATGCACTAACTTTTGTTATGTTGGCTTGTGGTGCTTTCTTCTTAAAGTTCTCTTGCTTTTTCAGGTTGTGACAATCCTTGGCCCTATGACCTTTTTTGTTGCAATTAAAACATTTTCCTCTGAACTTCTTAGCACCGCCTTT
The DNA here is from genome assembly GCA_949130495.1 of Sambucus nigra. NCBI lineage: Eukaryota > Viridiplantae > Streptophyta > Magnoliopsida > Dipsacales > Adoxaceae > Sambucus > Sambucus nigra. The sequence goes on along the minus strand of OX422210.1, from coordinate 621,431,961 downwards.
TTGACTTGTGCCTTCATTTTTGTGCTTCCTCTTTTTGTTAAAATTGTGTCCATCCTCGACAATATTCGCTTTTGCAGACATAGCATGGTTACCGTTTTTCTTTTCAAATTTGCGATTGTCTTCTTTTATCCTTAACCGAACAATTAAATCTTCAAGTCCCATTTCTTTTCGTTTATGCTTCAAATAATTTTTGAAATCATTCTAAAAAGGATGTAATTTTTCAATTACCGTAGCAACTCGAAATGTTTCACTTATGACCAGATTTTCAGCAAGTATTTCATGAAAAATTAATTGAAGCTCTTAGACTTGGCTTATGACAGTCTTTGAATCAACCATTTTATACTCGAAAAATCTATCGACCATGAATTTTTTCATGTCGGTATCCTCAGTTTTATTTTTTTTACCCAAAGACTCCTATAACAATATAGCGGTTTTGATTAGACTATATACATTATAAAGTGTATTGTCCAATCCATTAAGGATATAGTTTTTGCAAATAAAATCCGAATGCTTCCATGCTTATATAGCTAGTAAATATGTGTTATCCATTTCATTTTCATTAACCACGGAGTATCTTCATTATTAAACCTCTCAAGATTAATGGTAGTTAAATAGAGCAAAATCTTTTGTTGCCAACGTTTGAAATCAGTAACATTAAATTTTTCGGATTTTCTCCATGGGTTAAATGAGTAGGAATGGTAGTAGGAACACTAACCGGCACATCGATTTGAGATACGGACATCACATTTTCAGAGGATTCAGTAGCCATTATTCTATTATTAAATAACATAAAACCAATATATGAAATTGGGAGAGTTTTTTCAAATTTTCGGAAATAAATTATAGACGAAAAATATACAACTTAGTAAAACACGTAAAATTTAACAATGTGATTTCAAATAAAAAAATTATTTATTTAGTGAGAAACAACAAAAAAATAAATATCGTGTCTTAAGATTGTTGTTTTCCGGATTTAAAAAATAATATTTCACTAAATAAATAAACAGTAATTAAAATTAAGTAATTATTCTGAATAACAGTAATAATAAAGAAAGTCAAGAAGAACATAGAGATTGTGATTGAAACAATCACTTGCCGAGATTTGACCAAGTCGAAAGTTGAATTATCTCTCCTTAAGACAGAATACGCGACCGCTATGGTGCTGACGAAAAATTCAATAGACGTCTGCCTCCCAGGATGAAACGGTCTGCGACTGTTACAAGAAGCACTTCAGTGCAACAGTCGCACGAACCAACAATGACGAATTTCTCTGAAGCAGGAAGAAGGGAGAAAGGACATGAGTAGGGAATTCAGGTAGATTTTTTAGTGTTTAGAATGGACAACATATGGTCCTTTAGAATAGTGATGAAGGGTTACAACTCTTGGCTTTTTCCAAAAATGATGTGACTATTTGAATAGTCATATCTCTTAACAGAACATCACAACGTTTTTATTAAATAATTAAAACAACGTAATTAATGCGGAATTAATTAGTTTGTAATTTATTACTGCGGAATTAATTAATTTGTTTTGGGAAAACAAAATTTTCGGTCCAGAAAATAAATTTTAACGCCCAAAGGTCAATTAAAATTTTGTCCAAAAAATTTAATAGTTGCTCAAGAAAGATCACGACCCAGACCCGCGTGTGGGCTTTTGGCCCAAAGCCAAACAATGTATAGCGCAGGCCCTTTCCATTTCAAAGAAGTTAACAAAATAGTTTTTAAATATTCATAACAATTTTTTTATAATATTAGATACAGTTTTTAAATATTCATGAGAGCTCTGATTTGAGGTGGCATGGGATGTCGATGTAACATTTTCACAAACAGTAACATTTATTATTTGTGAAAATATTACAGATATAAACCTAACCCAATGCTACCCCTACTCACCCCAAACTGGAGCTCCGGTGGATTCAAAACCCATGTATCCAATATTCTTTTATTTCCTAAGGTCCGCGCCAGCGGCACTACATGTCACCCCAAATCAGAACTCTGATGAAGGTTGTTGGAGCTCCGACAATTGGGGTTGGTGGTGGTCGAGATCAGATACCGCTAGCGCGGGCCGTTAAAAATAAGACAATATCAGAAAAAAGAGGTTTGGATCCACCGTATATATATATATATATATATATATATATATATATATATATATATATATATATATATATATATACTGTGTTATAACACAGTAAATGTTACCGTTTGTGAAAATATTACGGATATAAACCTAACCCAATGCCAACCCTACTCACCCCAAACCGGAGCTCCGGTGGATCCAAACCCCATTTATCTTATATTCTCTTATTTCCTAAGGTCCGCGCCAGCGGCACCCCATGTCACTCCAAATCCGCTGGCGCGGATCGTTAAAAACAAGATAATATCAGAAAAAAGAGGTTTGAATATATATATATACATTGTGTTATATAAACACAATAAATGCTAATGTTTGTGAAAATGTTATAAATATAAACCTAACCCAATGCCACCCTACTCGCCCCAAATCGGAGCTCCGGTGGATCCAAACCCCATTTATTTAATTTCTCTTAATTTCAGAGTGCCGAGCCAGCGGCACCCTATGCCATTACTACCCACCCAAATCATAACTCTGATGAAAGTCGTTGAAGCTCCGACAATGGGGGTGGGTAGTGGTGGGGATTGAATGTCGCTAGCGTAAACCTTTAAAAATATGGTAATTTTGAAAAAAAAGAAGAGGTCTGGATCTACCGTGTATATATATATATATATATATATATATATATATATATATATATATATATAACAAATGTTATATATATATAATATATTTGTGAAAATGTTATATATATATTGTGTAATAGTAACTCAGTAAATGTTACTGTTTGTGAAAATATTATATATATATAACTATTTCATAAATATATTAACACAGTAAGTGTTATTGTTTGTGAAAATGTCACAGACATAAAACTATTTCATTTTCTTGTGTATACAATAAAGTTTAATATCTATGACATTTTTACAAACAATAGCATTTACTGTGTTATATATATATCCAATATGCTCCTATTTTTAAAGTTCCGCGCCACCAGCACCTAATGCCACCCCTACTTACCCCAAACCGGAGCTCTGGAGGATCCCGATCCCATTTATCCAATCTTATTTTCAAAGGTCCGCGCTAGCGGCACCCCATGATACTCCGGTGGATCCAAAACTCATTTATTCAAAAGTCTTTTATTTTTAAAGGTCCGCGTCAGTGGCACCACATGCTACCCTTACCCACCCCAAATCGGAGCTCTGACGAAGGTCGTTGAAGCTCCAACAATGATAGTAAGGATTGGATACCGCTAGCGTGAACCTTTAAATATAAGGTAATTTAAAAAAAAAGAGGGTTTGGATCCACCGGATATATATATATATATATATATATATATATATATATATATATATATACAAACAGTAACATTTACTGTGGTAATATTATACACAGTATATAAAACTATTTCATATTCAAGTGTATACAGTAAAGTTTATTGTTTGTGTAAATTTTTTTCTTTGAAATTTTATAACCCTCATGGATCTTGTTTGATAGATCTCATCGAGCAGATTTTAAAAATAGTAATTTTGCGAGAAACGGATTTGTGAATCAAAAGTTATGGTCATTTAAAGATTAAAAAAAAAGTCCAACCACTTATGTAACTTCCTTAAGGAAGTTAAGGATGATTAGTTATAAAAGGGTAAAATTGTAATAAAAAGTTCCAAAAAATTAGAAATAAGACTTATATGTAAGGGAAAAACATGGTGGAAGTAGAATGTCTAAAAGAAAGTCTAATAGGATCTAAATGCGAATGCGTCAAAGTAGAAACTAGATAAAACGTACCATGTGGTTAGGGGCGGCAATTCGTGTGCGTCGTGTCGTGTCATGTCGAGTTCGTGTTAAATATTAATCAACCTTAACCCGACCCATTTAACTAATCGTGTCAGATGAGCAAACACTAACCCGACCTATTTATTATCGTGTCGTGTTCGGGTTGACCGCATAACCCATTAAGTAAAATATAAAATAATTTTTTTCTTCTTTCTTAACCAATCGTAGCTTACAATAACTTAAATTTAATTAATTTCAACTTCTTGCAACACATAAATAATTTATCATCCGATTCTCCATGAATTTTATAGAATGCTTATCAAGATATATAAATTATCTAATATATTCTCCATAATATACGAGTTAAATGGGTCTATTCGTGTCATTTTCGAGTTATACGTGTTTGACACTAACCCAACTCATTTATTATTCGTGTTGGCGGATTGTGTCATATTCGGGTTCGTGTCAAGAAATCGTCAACCTTAACCCGTTAACTTTATGTCAAGTTCGTGTCGGAGTCGAATTATCGTATAGTATAAAAAATTGGCACCCTACATATGGTCTAAGAATATTTTATTAGGTGTGAGCCAAAAAGATTCGAGAGATGAACTAGAACAAATTGAGAAAAGTGAGTAGCGTGACAAGTGGGCGTGCACTGAAATATGAATCCGACAGAAAGAGGCGGTTGATTGGATCCGACACTCGTACCAGAAGAGATCTCCCCCAACTGTATTTATTATGACAAAATTAACTGCTCACTTTCCACTCTCATCATCTCGCGTACCTTACTGCCAATCCTCCCTCTGAAAATGCCTAATAGCGATGGAGACTCAAGCTCAAGCTCAACCTCCAACCCTAACCCTAACAAAGCTGAAAGACCTCCTCTGCTGAAGAAATCCAAGACGATCGCCAACGAAACTCACTTCCCTGCCGTCCGGCGAGTTTCCACTTCTCCTCCGGCGATCTCCGACGCTTTTGCAAATGAGCGGTTCGGTTTGTCCGATCGGGACTATGTTTATCCTTCATTTCTCGGCCCTTACAGTTCCAGAAATCGAGTCACTGTTAAGCCTTCGGCTAAGCAGACACAGAGGCGTAGTACTAGTAATAATGATCCAAGTTTCTCTCATTCTCCAGCTCGTAGTGCTTCCATGCCTTCCACTTCTCACCAAACTCCAACTCCAACTCCGCTAGCATTGTTCTCACCGGACTCAAAGTCAAAGCAGAAGCCGAAACAGGTAGAGGATAGGCAAATTACGCCGGCCACGGTTCAAGTTCCGGCGTCTTCATCTTCTTCGCTGACGTCAGCTACTTCCTCTATTGCTCCGAGAATTTCCAGATTTAGAAGCTCTTTGTTCCTTAATTTGGTTAGTTTGGCAGTTTTATCTTCTGCTTGATTTTACAACCCACCTGTTTGGTCTGAATTTTAAGTTGAACATTTCATTTACCACTCAACAAAATAGGGAACGAGTTCTCACTTTTGAAATTATGTTTCTGATGATTTCATGTTTTTCTTTTGTTGCAGCTCACGTTTATTTGTGTATTGTCTGTATGTTGTACGATTCTTTTGCAAAATAAAGTCTCCAAACTTCAGGTACCTTTTTACACAACTCCGAATTCACGCGAGTGTGTTTTTATGTAATCCTTTTCTTTTAATAAAATTTATTAATTTTTTCTTCTTAAATAAATAAATGTGACTGAAAAAACTCAAAACCATTATGGATGCTGTTAATATTCAATCCGGTTAAGGATTTCATTTTGATGAAATCAAACTAACCCAAAAAATAACAACATTTGAATTTTGGTTTCTGTACATTGTTTCCCCCATTCTTCAGCAAACAAAAATACGGTCACGCTTTTCTTAAAATAGAAGGACAAATGACAAAAGCAACATTGATTGCAAATAACCCCTAAAACGATAAACAAGTTGCAAATATTCCAAATTATGTGTAACCATTTTTTTTTTGCGGATACACTAGGGGGGGAAATTGCAAACAGATGTAATAGTTTATAAGGTTATAAAACCTAATACTAGTTTAAGGAGGTATTTGCTAGTCGCAACTAGTGTGATAGTTTAGGGGTTTGTTGCCATTTACTCATTTTTTAATTAAATCGTGTCCGAGTTTCTTGCTTTGGCAGCAATAGGTGATTTTTATGCTGAACTTTTCGTAATCGGGTCTAATTTGCTTACAGGAAGAGAATATTAACTTGCGTAGACTTTGTAGCCATAGAGATTTCGTGCCTAATGACAGCATTGAGGTTTTGGAGCATGAAATTGAGAATTCATTTTTGTATTTTGGTAATACTGACAGTAGAGCAATGGCTCAGTATACTGTTATGTTCACTCTCATTACACCATTTGTGTTGTATAAATATCTTGATCACCTTCCCCGATTACGGAATCTCTCAAAGAGGACAAATGATAATACCAAAGAGGAGGTTCCATTGAAGAAGAGAATAGCTTACATGGTGGATGTGTGCTTCTCTGGTTATCCCTATGCAAAGTTGCTTGCACTTCTCTTTGCGACTATTTTTCTGATAGGATTTGGTGGCTTGGCATTGTATGGTGTCAGTGATGGTAGCTTTACTGAATCCCTTTGGCTTTCTTGGTCTTTCGTGGCGGACTCGGGAAATCATGCTGATAGGGTCGGCACTGGCCCGCGGATTGTTTCGGTCTCTATAAGTTCAGGTGGCATGCTGATATTTGCCATGATGCTAGGGCTTGTTTCAGATGCTATCTCGGAGAAGGTGGATTCGCTACGAAAAGGGAAAAGTGAAGTCATTGAAAGTGACCATATACTAATTCTTGGGTGGAGTGACAAATTGGTAATTTTATTGACTTTCTTTGAGCTCCAGTTGCGTTTGATTATAAGTTAAGAATTAAGATTGCAAAACATTTCATTTGTATAAGGTTGGAAATAGATTGAAAAAGAGTGGAGTTGTTTGGTGAGACGTTCTCTCACTTTTCTTGTTTCCCTTCGAATCCAATTCTTTGGTAGGGATTAAGTGTTTTCCATAGAGAACGAGGAGAAGATAGAGCACATTAGAGACTATTGATCCCATAAAATGTTTTTGCAATCAAGAACCACAAAAGTAAAAAAATAGTGAAAAGAAGTAGTTCCATAGAAAAGAATGTGATATCAATTAAAAACACCCTTGGGGCGCGTTTGATTACAAAGTTGGATTTATTGAAAAACAATTTTTGCGAGAACTTGGTAAAAAGAGGGAAAAGAGATGAGTCGATTGATTAGTTTTTCCATGGAATCCAATTCTTACCCACCCAAAAGAATTAGATACCATAAAAAAAGGAGTAGGAGAACATATTACAAAGCCACTCACCTCTTCTTTCAATATTTCCGTAAATCTTATTAAATTGCGCAATTTTTCAATCCAATGTACCCTTATTGAAAAATCTTGTTTTTGACTTTTCATTGATATTTTTGAAATGTAATAGTTTCTTATTTTTGCTTAAAGTAAGTATTGAGCCAGAGGCACAAGTAAACAAAGCCTTAGCTTTGGGATATCCAAAGTTTAAGAATGGACGGTCATTTAGAGTGGATGATTAAGAACTATTGTTTCATCACAGGGTTCACTGTTGAAGCAGCTAGCAATTGCCAATAAGAGCATTGGTGGAGGTGTTGTGGTGGTTCTTGCAGAAAGAGATAAGGAGGAAATGGAGATGGATATATCAAAGCTCGAATTTGACTTCATGGGTACATCTGTGATATGTAGAAGTGGCAGTCCTCTTATACTTGCTGACTTAAAGAAGGTAAAATGGAAACTGGAGCATCCTATATTTCTTCCTTTCCTTCTCTCTATGTTATACGTTAATTCATCCTCTTCAAGCGTACGCTTTGGGCGAGTGGAAAAGAAATTTTGTTTTCTCCCTCTCTCTCTCTCTCTATTTGTCATCTGTAATTTGCTCCTCTTGTCTGCCTAGGTTTCCGTTTCAAAGGCGCGTGCTATAATTGTACTAGCATCTGATGAAAATGCTGATCAGGTACTTTTCACCTGTAAATTCCATTAATTCTTCTTATTTACAGTATTGCAGTTCTGCAAAAACATCCTACTCATCGGGCCTTTTTTATTTTCATATCAGAGTGATGCACGTGCTTTGAGGGTTGTGCTTAGTCTGACTGGAGTTAAAGAGGGGTTGAGGGGCCATGTTGTTGTAGAGATGAGCGATCTTGACAATGAGCCCTTGGTGAAGCTTGTTGGAGGAGAACTCATTGAGACAGTTGTTGCACATGATGTGATTGGACGGTTGATGATACAATGTGCCCTGCAACCTGGCCTTGCACAGGTCAGTCAAATGTGCTTAGTCACACTTCTTATAGAATGGGGTATTTAGAGTAACTCTAGTTAGGCTTGTCAATTGGGCTATATGAACTGGGCTCGGGTTGTCCAAGCTTGGCCTGATTTAAGCGACACCTTAGGTCCGATCTCGGCCCGCAAGAGACATAGGTAAACACAATCAAAGAGATAATATATATATATATATATGTGTGTGTATACACACACACACACACACACACACACATATATATGAAAACCATGACTAAGGCTGTTGGTCTTACTAAAAAACACGAACTCACCTTGGCGACATTAGCATGAAGATTTGGAGTAAGATGGTCTTCAAAAGTTAATAGTTAATACTACACGATATTTAGATTCAAGAAAAGCATGTTCCTCAATAGAATTCTTACGCTTGATGAGTTTACTGAAGTCGTTAGTGTCTTACATAGGTGAAGAGCTTCCCAAAGAAAATATACATAAAAACAAACAGAGCAATATATCCTTAAAAGCCTAAAGTTACTTAAAGAAAGTTTACTTACTCCAGTCTTAAATCAATAACTAGCATTGTTATCTGATCGTTGCGTGTCAGTTTCAAGCTGATGCAAGCGATATATGTTATCCTCATATGTAAGACTTCTTATCATATATAATCCAATCTAATTGTATTTATTGATAATCTTTTGTATGTGGAATGGAAGACACGTCTTAAGATGGGACAAAAGACCAGTCATATACAGTCACTATAATTCCTGTTCGCAGCCTCCTGTGATAAAATGAGAAAGAGCAGCCTGCTGTGATGAAAAGAGAAACAGGGGTGCTGACGACAAAGTGATGAGAGGGATAGAACTAAGAGGTTTATGAAATTTATATGATATATGGCTTTATTTATATCAAGTCGGGGCTAATACGTGCTGACCGACATATATCTTGACCTTGACCCGAATACAATTTTGTCTGAAATGAGTTGACTAAATAATCCACTACGGCCTGGTCATAGCCGGCCAAAATGGTCTGGCTACGGGCTTACCAGTCCCTACTGCAGCTCAATGGAGGTCATTAATTTAGGGTCTCTCTCTACCCCCCCCCCCCCCCCCTTTTGTCGTATGACTCCATTGTCGATACTCTATATAAATATCATTGTCGTCCTATAACCCAGTTCTATCTACCTACAGTCAATTCTACTTACTGATATGTAACAACGCTGTCTGAGGAACCGGCTTCCTCAACGGTAGATAACTAATAAATTTGTTACTCAAGTATTAACACATTGTCGGAGGTATCCTCTTATAGGATTGAATTAGAGGGAATACGTGTATATATACATTTCCATTCATGGTTCAAAGGTAAGGCTGAAACTGAGACGCGAGTTGACTAGGTATCGGTACCCACCGATCTGAAACCGTTATCTGTACCTATATATTAGCGAAAAAACTTGACTCACCGTGATATGCCAAATTTTTAACCGAAATGGGTGAAATCTTGATGACTTGCAGAAGTGATTCGCCAAATTGATACACGAATTTTACAATTTTTTATCCTCTAAATAAAATATTCTTTCATCTTTGAGCCATGAAACATGAGACGAAGGTTCGGTGGTTGCATTAAGGGTTATGTGGTATTCCATCGATTAGCAATCATCCGAGTGAACACGATGGAGGGTGTAATGTGACCACACCTGAGCTTGTGTGTAATCTAGATATATAATTATAAATATAACTTTATAAATTTCAATTTCTTTATATTTCGTTTTTCAGTTAAGAATATATGGAGATTGTGCTTGTGACTTTCAAAACAGTGCCTATTGACACGTGCGCCAATGTAATCAAATAGACAGTGCTATGCATACTAAATAATGATTATTGTGCTTATCTAATTGATCAATATTATCATTGTTTTCCTAGCTTTATGAAATCTCTTTCAGTTGTCGTCACTCTAAAGATCTGGAGATTAACCCTCATAGAGGAATTTCAAGTTTTCTCGGACCATAAAAGTTTCAAGTATATCTTTACCGAATAAACCTTAATTTACGCCAGCGACGTTGGATAGTAGTTCTAGAGAATTACAACTTCAAACCATGTTTCCATTACACTTTTTTTTACTATATACATTCGCCTCTTGAAGGAGCTTTTTTACTATATAAACGCGTCTCTTGAAGCATAACGGGCCCAGTTCTTTTCTTTATCTTCTTACATTTCCATTACACTAAAATATTTAGATCATAGAAAAAGAATTTAAGAGATATTCTCACAACTTTGATATTATGCCAAGTTTTCGTGGCTTGCCATTGATGTCTAATCGTGACTTTCGATGAACTCATGATGAGAGGTATATCACATGAACTCTTCTTTTTGTAAAAAACCTCCATTACCATAGGAATTATGGATTCTTATTTTATTTTCTGAATTGTATAGTTTGAGCTGGTCATCATAAATGAAAATAAGGAAATATAGAGCCACGTAATACTTGATAATTCTAGTAATTATACAAATTCGAGCCCCCTGAATTAGTTAACTACTAAAGAGACAATTGTACCATCTTTTTTGGCGTCATTCGTTTTTTTGGGGAGGTTATATTTTATATATAGAAAGGCTTTACTAGGTGCTAGTGATTGATTGTCTGAGTGCCCATCCTTGTAAGATACCGCATGTTATACCATAAATATGGAGCGACTTATGGACCAACCAGAAGACGACACATGGCACCACATACCTAGTGGGAATGTGGTCGGTCAGAGCTAAGCGTATGGTTGACTCGTATGGAGATTGGCTCGGCCATACGTAACAGGGCAGTTTGACTCCGTTAGTTGACACAATTAGTTAACACTGTTAAAATAAGCATGTACTTCGTGACTGGCTGACGTCAATACCACAAATACACATGCACATGGAAAAGATATGCCAATATTCTCCCCCATGTACCAATAGCTAACTTGTGATTATTCTCTCACTATGATTGTAAAACATGTACTCACCTCACCTATAAAGGTGAGCCACGTAACCTACTCTTTTCTCTCTCCTCTAATAGCCTATAAGTAATACACGCTCACTTTATGTGAGTATCTGATGAGACTTTACTGTATGCTGTCCAATTCCAGAGAGAACTTGAGAGCTTGTATCTTGTACTCTTCAATGACGTTTGTCCCGTAAATCAATAGAATCACTAGTATCCGTGGATATAGGCACCAAGTTGAGTCGAACCACGTAAATCTGGTTCTTCTTCTTTCTCTCTTTACTCGTTAGTTTATTCAAGTGTTAGTATCACAGTAATTCACTCTTGCCTGTTTATTTGCTCGTTATTAGTATATTTAGGTAAGATAAACCACATACCGATTTCTAGCGATAACAAATTGGCGCCGTCTATAGGCAAGGTTCTAAAAGGCACGAGGCGTGGTCGAGGCATAGAGGTCAAGCCTCAAGCCTAGGCGTATAAAGGCGTTTTCCTTTTTTTATTATTTTAAATATTCTAAGACTAGTAATATAATTAAATAATACATACCTTGAATTTTAAAAATATATCCGTATATTTGGTAGCCATCTTTCTCATATGCATGCTCCATAATCAAAATATAAAATGTATTTCTCAACATTTAATAAGCAATATACAAAATATATTTTTCATAATTCAATAATCAATATCAATAATCATTCAATAATCGGTAATCAATACAAAATGATTTAATATAAGAAATGTATTTTTCACCTTTCAAATGAAACATATAGACTTTTGGTCGAAAGTCGGTAGACAATGTTAGCCTTTTTTTTAGACGAGAGGCAGAGAGGTTTGAGATACTGTTTGTCTTTTGATTGTTTTGGATGAGATATTGGTCCGGTTTGTAAAAAAACTCTTTAAATGATGATATCGTTTCACTAAAGCGTTTTTTTTTTTAAAAAAAAGTGCGCCTTAAGCCTTTTACCAAGAATAAGGCGTAAAAGGCTTAAGGCAAAGCGTTTCTCCCAAGTCTCAAGTCTAGGCTCGCCTTTTAGAACACTGCCTATAGGAAACAACTTACCATGTTGTTTTTCACCATTTTGATTGTTAGGGCTCAAGGATACCTGATTACAGCAAACCTGTGAATTGTGAATCAATTCGCCTTCGTTTTAAAGGGTTAAAGCTGTTTCAAAAGCAATTTTAGTTTGATTCTTGTAAATTTCATAAATCCCAACTTAGATTTTTGTTATTCTGCTTTAAATCTGCATTCCTTGTTAATCGCTTTACTTTATATTACGTTACTTTGTTTTTTCGCTTGGATTCTTGTAGAAAATGATTGCCTCCCTCCCTCCACACCGGTTGGTTTGGGTGATTTACAAGCCTGGCCAAAAGCCAGGAGGCCATGCAGGAAAATATGAAACAATTGGGCACAATCGGCCGGAATTGTATCCAGTCACTCCTGTTGTTGGGGAGAATTCAGATTAAAGGGGAGAGATGCCACCTCTAGCCCCCCATCGGGGCTGGAGGCAGGTGCACCGCGAAAGAGCTTTGGAGAACCTCAGGCGATTTGATTTGGGTTCAGCTGGTGAGAGGAGCAGGTCTGTAAGGAGAACCGAGTCCCATCGAGGCGATCGGTTGTTCAAGCCAGGGAAAACCTCCACTATTCGATCGATTGAGGATAATCACTCCTACACGATCGAGCGACCCAGTGTGTTGAAAGGCTAAGCGGGGGGAGTGTCTTTGATCGTTTGGTCGAAATAGAAGCACGAGGTTTTGTTTCAAAGAACGCAGGGAGGAATCCTGGAGATCAAAAACTAGGAAAGTCACCTGTTCGGCGAGATCGAGGCAAAGCATAAGAGGCTCGGCCAGGCCTGAGCACACTTCCAAGTATGGGGACAGTTCTACCGAGAGTCGGAGACAAGCCGAGGAGGTTGAGAAGACTTAGAAAGCCGAGCAGACAAAAGGATCAGCCGTGGAAAGGGTCCATTCAACGTTTGGAGGCTCGGTTGGGTGACTTGATCAAGATTAAAAATCCTTAGCAGAGGGCTTATGCGCAAGAATCTCCTTTTGCAGCGTCCGTCATGAGCTACCTGACCTCGGCGAAGTTCAAGCCACCAGTGATAACAGTGAGGTATGACGAGAAGACTGACCCGATACACCACATAGAGTAGTATAGGCTACCTCATATATATATTTCATTCCAGATTAGATGAGATGCATGGCGTTTTTCAGTACTATGACTGGATCAACCCATACATGGTACAATGGGCTCCCAAAGGGGCAAATAACCAATTTTGAGCAATTGGCCGATCTGTTTGTTAGCAATTTATGCTTCGGCACATAACTTGCCAGGTTCAATATTGAAAAGTTGGAGGTAGTGGATTATGATGAAAAAATAGCAATCACTGCTATTATGGGTGGTTTATTGCCTGAGAAGCTGTATTGGGCGTTGGCGAAAGAACCTCCTAACATCGTGGAAGAACTCCTGACTAAGGCTGGGAAAATTATGAATGCTGAGGAGGTAATGACTGTGAAGGAGTCTGGTCGTACAAAATTTGGTGATGGAGGAAGCTGGGAAAAGAGAGACAAGTCTATGAAACCGAAGAAAGATCGATCGAAGAAATTTGACGAATACACAACCCTTACTGTAGGGGTACATCACATCCTCGACGAAATCTGAGGAAGTGAGAAACTCATAAGGATGGCCAGGAAAGGAAAGATAAAAGTAAGTGGTGCGATTTTCACAAAGACCATGACCCACAATTGATAAGTGCTTGGCCTTGAAAGACGAAATTGAGGCTCTGATTAGTAGGGGCAAGCTGGCGAAGCACGTAGACAAGTCAGGCAGAGCAGTCGAGACTAGGGGTGATCTTAAACCGAGGAGAAGATCAAAGTCTCCTCGCAAGGGACAGGATGACAAGAAATGCAGGCGCGACGAAGATTCAGATGAAGTCAAAGACCTTGACTTGCCAAAAGCCCAAGGAGCTGAAATAAAAAATTAGCATGATTTCGTTCGGGATACGCTTCATTGCCGGGTAGTGGAGATGATCCCGTGGAAAGAAAAGCATACTTGAATAAGGCAAAAACTTGTGCACTCGGCGGCAAGGATGAGGTGAACATGCATGAAGCAGTAGACATTTAACATCATAAGGTGAACAAAGATCGTTTAATTGTTGTTTTTAATAAAAATTATCTGTGTGGACTGTTATACCCGCATGACGTGAGCATGATGGTCTATAGAAGGGTCGTTCAGTGGATTCTGGTGGATAATGAGAGTTCAGCAGATGTCTTGTTCTACGATTGTTTCAAAAGGCTTAAACTGTCCGAAAGGAATTTGTAGACCTATCTTCATCTATTGATTGGATTCTCAAGGGAGAAGGTGTACCCCCGGGGTCCATTGAACTGGAAAAGTCACAGTCGGGATATAGCCGACCTGTCGGACACAAATGATGCATTTCTTCATCATGGACAAGAACGTGTCCTCAGACCATAACATCATTTTTGGCAGGGTGGATTTGAAGAAATTTGAAGCAGTATCCTCCACAACACATGAGCTTATGAAGTTCCAAACACATTACAGAGTCGGTTAAGTGAAAGAAGTCAAGCTAACTGCCACTTATCAAATCGAGACTTTAGATCTTCGAGATGAAGATAAGCTGGTTATGGGCGAAGCAACCTGCTAGATTGAACCTGTAATCTTATTAGATGATGAACATCATGGGCGGATGATGGAGATCAGTTCGTCCCTGGACTGGGTTTTTAAGAAAGAGCTTGCAGATTTCCCATGGCAAGGGTGAAATGTATTTGCATGCAGCCATGAGGACATGCCCGACATCGATCCGGATGTACTCCGTCACGAGTTCAGTATAGTGAAGGACGTTAAACCAGTGTAATAGAAGTGCATAGTATTTTCTAAGGAGAAGAATATAACCATTGAAACGGAAGTGGACAAACTGAAGGAGGCAAAACTCATCAATGACGTGAAGTACCCAAGTTGGGTATCAAATGTCGTGATGGTAAGGAAGAACGACAACTGGCGGATGTGTGTTGACTTTAAGGCCTGTCCAAAGGATCATTACCCTTTACTCTGCATCGACCAGTTGGTCGATGCCATTACTGGACACGAGTTGCTCGGCGTCATGGATGCTTATTTAGGGTATATTCAGATAGAGTTAAAACCAGGAGACAAAGAAATCCTCTTTCATTATCATATGAGGTACTTACTACAACAACGTTATGCCCTTTGGGCTAAAAAACGCTGGTGAACGTAATTCAACTAGATTTTCAAGGAGCAGATCGGAAAGAGTATGGAGGTATACGTCAACGAAATGTTGACTAAGAGCAATAAGGAATCCGATCACATCCGCGACCTTGGCCAAACTTTCGATGTGATGAAAGAGTATCAGATGAAGTTGAACCATGCTAAGTGTGTCTTCGGGGTCCGAGCAAGGAAATTTATAGGGTTTATTGCCAATCAAAGCGTATCGAGGACAATCCCCACAAGGTTAAAGCACTTATTAATATGCAGTCTCTTGAAAGTAAGAAGGAGATCCAGAAATTGACTGGTCGCGTTGCAACACTCAACAGGTTCGTATCACGAGCCACTAACCTATGCCTTCCGTTCTTTAAGGTTCTCTGAAAAATCTTTGAATGGAGCGAGGAGTGTGAGAAAGCATTTGAGGAGTTTAAGAGATGCCTAGGATCGAGAAGCTACACTTGTACCTCGCTGTGTTCGAGTCTGCTGTGAGTTCAGCCCCCGTGAGATTTGAAGACGGGTACAAAAGCCAGTTTGCTACACAAGGCTTACAGGGGAGCATATATTCGATATCCAGACTGGGAAAGCTGGCGCTAGCGCTGACCGAAGCCTTGAGGAGAATGAAGCCTTACTTCCAAGGTCACACGATCATCGTGTATACTGATATACCTCTTCGATAAGCCATTCACATTCTTGAGAAGTCTGGCAGATTGATGGCTTGGGCTGTGGAGTTAGGGGATTTCGACATTGTGTACGAGCTGACAACAACCATAAAAGGGTAGGCAGTCGCGGATTTTATAGCAGAGTTTACCCATGATGAAGAGATAGTGAAAAAGTAAGCCGAAGTCGATGCTGCACCAATTTCGACTCGTGACTTGGAGCAGATGATGAAAATAATTAAGAGTGACTCTTTTATTGATGGCCACTTTGATGAGGAATCTCCTCTTGAAACTGTTTGTTGATGGCTCCTCATGCGTCAATAGTAGTGGAGTAGGTTTAATTGTTACTACACCATGAGGACAGATGTTGAGTACGCCCCAATGTTTAATTTTGAAACCTCCAACAATGTGGCCGAGTACGAAGCCTTAGTGGCAGGCTTGGGCTTAGCCTCGTCACTTGGGGCACAACAACTATCGCCTCAGCGACTTGCAGTGAGTCATAAACTAGGTGTTGGGCATATACGAAGTAAAGGAAGAGACAATGTCCAAGTACTTGGTGAAGGTGAAGAAGCTATTGCCCAAATTTACTACTGTGCAGATGGTGAGAATACCAAGGATCGAGAACTCCCGAGCTGATGCCTTGGCTGATCTGGCGTCGGCGACTAGGGCCGAAGTCAGAAGAACAGTGTGTATCTTTGACACTTGTCGCAGTTTCTGGCATACACTGTGCAATCCTCTTTCATTGTTGACCAATAACAGCCTTGTGTCGTTACTCTCTTCACCAATGTTCTTTCGGCCAAGTGTGCATCACAGAATCCCTCGTGCACCTCTTTATTCAGGTCTTGGACTTCCTTGGGGTGGACACATCGCAGGAGAGGTAAAACAAAACCCCTATTGAACAACACTCTATTTTCCAGTATATACCTCGTAGCCTTGTAGCATAGTTTGCGAGCTTCCTTTGGGATGGTCCCATATATAACTCCCTCACCTACACATTCTCTTCTTCAATGCTACCCTGCAATAATTCTTCCATTGGCACTGTTATTCACCAAAGGCCTTCTACAGCTCTAACACCCATTACATCTCCGTGGCCTTTTGCTTATGAAGCACGAATGAGTGTGGGACACTCCAAGGACACGGATGCCCAAAGGTTAGACATGGACACGTGTCCAACACGCAACGTGGCGTGTCGGACATAAACGACATTAAAAAAGGTTGAACACGCAATGGACCCTGCAAGGACACGCAATGGACACGGTTGGGTAAAAACATAAAACTTAAAAAAAAGGGGGGGGGTAAAAAATAGAATAAGTTCTAAAAAAAATGGGGGTAAGTTTGTTATTTTAAAAACTTAACTTGGTTTAACCCTTTTCACCCTCCCGACTCACTCAGATATCTCACAACCAAACTAACTTGGTTTTTCTCTCCACACCAATGGCAGTCTCTTCGCTTACCGTCATCACCGGAATTCTTCTCCGACAGCCTCTCCGCTTACGGCCATCACCGGAAGACATCAGGTAACTCCGGAAATCTTTTTTTTTTCTTTTTATTTTTTATTTACTTCCTTTACTTTCTTTTACTTTCTCTCCACACCGAAAATCATCAACCTCTCTTTTTCTTTCTTTTAGCTACTCTTCCCCCCCCCCCCCCCCCCCCCACACACACACACCACCACAAAAATTGATCCGCCCTTTTCTCTTCTGTAACTTACAGTTACGACTTAGTTTTTTTTTTCTTTTTTTGTTCCGACGTACAAATGTTTTCCCTTTCTTTCTCTTATATAACTCGCCTATTTTCTTTTTAAACTTAACATATATACATATGTTTATTCTTTGTTTGGAGTGAGGAGCATTGGAGCACTTAGCTTATTAGAGTTCAAAGTTCTTTTTTGTTTAATGTTTAGATAGAGTTTTTTTGCATTTTGGTTGTTACTAATATGGTATCTATGTTTTTTTAGGAATTTTTGTTGCTCTTAGTATGAGATTAGTATTAGTGTGATATTTAATATTTTGTAAATATAAAAAATATTAAAAAAAATATCTTTTTGACGCCGTGTCCCCGCGTGTCGTGTCCTGATTTTTTTGGATTTGCCATATCAGCATGTCTGTGTCGTGTCCGATGCGACACGCGTGTTCGTGCTACATAGCCTTTTGCTTCGTGGGGAATAGACCTCGTCGGCCCACTGTTGATGACTAAAGGGAGGTTCAAATATCTGGTCGTAGCAGTGGATTATTTCATTAAATGGGTTGAGGCTGAGCCCTTGATAGAGATGACATAGCCGAAAGACCACGTCACCCAATTTGACAACACTTGGTTAGAAGCATACTTCATCAGGTCTAAAATTAGGAAGCTGCACTCTGTACCAGTATACCGCAGTGCGACCGGGGAATCGAGATCACTAATAAAACTTTGCTGGATGGAATGAGGAAAATGCTTGAAGACTCCAAAGAAAATTTGATTAATGAGATGCAAAGCATACTATGGGCCCTATAGGACGACCCCCAGAACTGCTAATGGAGAAACCCCATTCATGTTGACCTTCGGCTTTGAAGCTGTTGTACCAATGAAGATCGGCTTGCCGAGCCACAGGGTTTTGAACTTCAACTCACCAAGGAGCGACCTTAATTGATTCGACTGCCTAGTTTTAACCACGGGTGATTAGTCCTTTATCAAAATAAATAGGAATCTCATTTGGTTCATTCCTAGTATCACTGTCGAAACTTTTTAAATTACTAACCACCTATGTTAAATTAAGCCGGTGCCAAATTTTATCTTTCATTAACATATGACGACATGCGGAAATTTAAATAATATAACTCAACCATCCACACAATTAATAGAAGTCCGAATCATCACAGGATAAATAAGTAAATGATAAATACCGAATAAACCATCGGTTCCCAAAACTAATATCCAAACCATAAGTTTACGGAAATAAAACTGAATAAATGTAACAACTGAAGGGGTTAACATGCCCAAATGAAATACTGAATCATAGATCCTAATCTAGGAATGAATAATTGAAGCGTCTACACAAATTCTGCAAGCCTCCACAAGTGCTGCAGCCGCGCATCCTCGGAATGAGTCATTAAGCTTGGCGTCCATGTGGTTGGACACCTAAAAATGTTTTGGAAAATAGATTTGATACGGGTCAGAGCCCAAAATCTTTGAAAAATATTTATCAAGTATTTAAATTGCAGTTATAAAAGCAGTTATTAGATACACATGTTAATGCAACGTACACTCCCTTGAGTTCCTCACCTCTCATTTATTGTGCACATCTAACGTCTCTTATTAAACCCACCCTACCTATGCTACCCAGCCTAACTAGCCATAAGTATCTAACTAACCACAACAGGTTTAGCTTCCCCGTATCGCCCATACGATACGCTACCGTCAAGTTAATAATTTATATTAATCGAATGTTATCATTGTACCGTTAGTTAAGTTTCACATACTTAAATTTACTTTTAAATATACACTATCTATCTTTTATACCATCACACACAAGTATAATAAATACACTTGTATATATATATATATATATATATATATATATATATATATATATATCACACAATAATATGTACAACTACAACATCACCCGGAATGGCCACCGCGATGCAGGCATACTCTGCTTCAAGTCCATGTACTTCTCATACCAAATCAGGGACTATCGGTGCACATACCTAACGTACCCAAATGACATGCCGGCCCCACTAATACACAACACATAGTGAGCCGCCATAAGTTTTATGTTCTGGGGCACACATCCAGACTTCGCTGGAATCGTCAATGTGGGATGGCTCGGCGCGGAACCTCCCGTGATAGCAGGCAACGTAGGAATGTTCACACACATAACAAATCACATAATAGGTGTTCACACAGTATATATATATATATATATATATATATATATATATATATATATATATATATATATATCAATGTGGGATGGCTCAGCGCGGAACCTCCCGTGATAGCAGGCATGGGCGCAGAACCTCTCGTGATAGCAGGCAACGTAGGTATGTTCACACACATAACAAATCACATAATAGGTATTCACACAGTATATATATATATACACACACACACACACACAACCTATAATATATCTCGTACATAGTATTTATATCTCTCAAATACTCGACGTACTAATGATTTCACACATTATTATTCCTGTATTTTTTGAGTATCACTCACTACCCGAAGGATCCCAATTATCCCTTAAGTTATTTCACTAGTTAACACATCACTATACTACTGGTATTTGCCTTGGGTCATGGTTTACTCTTTCCGTAACCCAAATCGTAATTTTGTGATACGCATCTCAATCGGTTGGCTATCTTCGGTCCTAATCCCAAGATTACCCTCATTAAGATTTACCGAGCCCTAACTAAATTTCTACTGTCCTTCTTTAAGTCTTTATATAATTACTAAACTATCACCAAAGTTTCCTGTAGTTAATTCCATAGGGAAAATATAACATAAAGGCAAAACTCATCAAAACTGGGTAGTCGAATCGATTCGGTAGGGATCCTGAATCGATTCGCCCACCGAATCGATTCGCACCTGACTGTATCGTCTTCTTCGTTGCTGTTACGAGTTTACACCATTAAAACAATATCAAAACTCCATAATACTTCCCCAAACTCCCATCCAACATACCCAAACATTAAATATACGTGTAAGGACAGTTTTAACGTAAGTAACATATCAAGACTACAAGAAATCTACCCAGGAACAAATCAAAACTCATATGTCATCAAAACCCTAGTTTATGCGTTCTTCCTGCATATACATCAATTTACCTAGATTTCTTTCATGTTAATCATCCCATATCCTCTGATTTCGTGTTATCTACATACATGGATTTGTTCTACATGAATTCCTACTCCGAATCATGAATCTTACCCACCCAAATCCTAAGAATCATCGTTTTAAATCATAAAATTAAACCCTACACTACATGAATATTATAACACGCTCAAAGTAATGCAAGATAAACACTTGCCTTGATCAAGGAGGTCTGATTTACGTTCTGAGACGGTGAGAATTTCCTTTCCTTGCTCCGATCTCGAATCCGGCAACGTTCCGGGGGCCTAGGTCTCTTATCCTTTTTCTCTTCTATGGCCTCCTCTCTATCCCAAATGTTGTAACTCTAGCCCATAACTCAAAGGAACTGATATAACACTCTAATTTTCGGAGTTCCTTCTACCCTAGGCTCCTAAATGACTAAAACTCCCTTACATAATGCCGAGTTGGTCTAAATCGCTCCGGGACCTAACCAGTACACTCGGGTACACTATTTCGACTATTTCGATCCATTTGGACTCAACCGTGACCTCGAAATCGCCATCCGAGTCACTCTACATAACTTTTCTATCTCGACCTCAATATAGTCTATGTGCGACTCCTGTTTGAGATATAACACAGTCGCGTCAATATCACTCGCTACGACGTATAATAATTATCACAAATTATTTACTACTTAGTAAATTTATTCCATAAATATTAATCATTATCTCTCCCGATTAATATTTTAAATAAACACATAATATTTAATTCAATTAAATTACGACACACGTGTAATTTAAAGTAATTGAATTAATTAAATTCTAAATACTCAGAAATACGGGGTGCTACAACATCTCGGCTTCATCTCGAGTTTCGGATTGGCCTGGAGGTTTGTAATAACCAAGCTCAGTGATCTTGTCCAAGTTAAAGATGTCCTAAAAACTCGAGGATCGACTAGACAAACCTTATCTACCAATTTCTTCTCAGCTTGGGAGCAACTTTTATTGCAAAAAGACCAAAGCTGGTCAGTGGACGAGTCAGCTAAGAAAGGATAACAAAAAAAATGCAAGAAATATATACTAATTATGTTCGCCCCACTCCAGTCTCGAGGAACTCTGGGAGTTTTCCTCTTTTCATTGGGGTCGAACTCCCAGCCACCACCTAGATAAACAAACTTGTGTGTCCAAAAGTGGTTGCTCGTTTGGACCACTTTGACCAACTTTTGATGGGCTTCCGAGGAGAAAGGTAATAAAACCCAGGAGCTTTGGTGTTATCTTTTATGCCATGATGAATCGAAATATCTCCTCGCTTATGTCAAATCCTGAATGCTCCTTCCATAAACCATAAACCCTAAGATCGTCCTGTACGTGTTCGGTGGAAGTTGGCTTGGAGCCACTCAATAACCATTCAGAATGCCCCGAATGATTTGGTGAAAAGGAAGACGAATACCTACACATAAGGCCGAGAGTGGGGAGCAGATCTCGTCGGCATAAAGCCGATCATAAGCCCTTTCGTCCTCATCAGGATTCCCACAAGTTATACTCAGAGGGATGTTATAATAATCCCTCAAAGCTATCAACTCTAACTCGTTGACATCGCTGGCATAGTTTCTTTGCATCGGTCGCAACTAGATCATGCGAGATGTCAAAACAAGAAGGGGCGACCTTATTCAACGACTCCATACACTTTAATGGCACTACAATCGGAGAACTCAGAGGGTTTGAGGGTGGCCTGGAATACATGGCTTCCTCAGTCGAGGACCCAATTACGATTATAGACTCCTAAGAGGTCGTGTTGGCGTAATTCCTACCACCTAGATGGCGGTTCAATCCGTCGTCTGAGCTATTAGAGGCTAGAAACTCTGATTTGCTATATTGAATATCTGGGGCTGAGAAGTCGACCTTATAGAGGAAGGAACGTCAGGAACGAAATTAGGATCCTCACGATCTCCCTCGAACAACTGATAGAGGAACAAGCCTTAAGGGTTAAGGAGACTGACTGGCGTTGTACTTACTAATTCGCCTCAACACTCTCAACCTACGAAGAAAGACTCATAAATGATGAAAATCAAAAAGAAAAACAATGCACAGACAAACCTACGGCAGAAAGGGAGGAAATTGGGCAAGAAAATCCAGAAAACCTCTAAACTATGAATACCCAGAGCCAACAGACTCAATATTCGTCTAAACGCTCCTATCCACCAATCAAGCTATAGTTCAACAACCCAAGCAACAATATTTACCACTATTCAGAAGAATCGCAACCAAAAAGCAACAAAATTGCAGAAAAATCCCCGAAAACTAGAACAAAAGGGACAAAGGGGTACCCGGTGCCCCAGAAAGCGGAAAGCGAGACAGAAGATTGCCAAATCAGGCCGCTAAAGACTGGAGAAGAAATTCTTGCGAAAACAATGGACTCAGGTGAAGGATTGCCGTAAATAGAAGAAAGTGGGAGCGGAAAGGAAGTTCTCTCTTTAAGCTTTCGTGCGAAGGTTTGGGGTATGAAAGGTTTGATATGATGGACAAGTTGGCTTTTTTATACTTAATCAAGGGTAATCATTAATTTTTTTGAAGAAGGCATGCCGTAATGTCTTGGGAAACAAACTGACGTCTCGAAACTGTGCGTGCACCGCCCAATGCACAACCGCAGTACTTATTGCCGCTCCAGCCAGCGTTCTAAATTTTTTTGAAAAAAATACACAAGGAAATGTGGTCGGCAAGCTGATGAGAGTCCAAGCTGATGACACAGTCAAAACTTCACTCACTCAGGCCACTCGACAGGATCTCACTCTCCAAGGTATTGACTCAAATAGTCAGCAAAGTTTGGGAGGCTATTGTTATACCATAAACATGGACCGACCCGTGGACTAACCAGAAGATGACACCTGACACACATACCTACTAGGAATGTGGTTAGTAGCCAGAGCTAAGAGTGTGGTCGGCTCGCATGGATATAGGCTTGTCCGTACTTATCACGGCAGTTTAACTCCGTTGGTTGACACAGCTAGTTAGCACCATTAAAGTAAGCATGCACTTCATGACTGGATGACGTTAACAACACAAATACACGTGCACATGGAAAAGATATGAAAATATTCTCCTTCATGTGCCAATAATTAACTTTGTGATTATTCTCTCACTATGATTGTGAAACGTGTACTCACCTCACCTATAAAGGCGAGCCACATGTCTTGCTCTTTTCTCTCTCCTCTAATGACCTATAAATAGCACACACTCACTTTACATGAGTATCTGATGTGACTTTACGGTTATGTTGTCCAATTCTAGAGAGAACTTGAGAGCTTGTATCATGTACTCTTCAATGGCGTTTGTCCAATAAGCAAGGTTCTAAAAGGCGCGAGGCGTGGTCGAGGCGTAGAGGTCAAGCCTCAAGCCTCAAGCCTTAGGAGCCTAGGCGGGCCTAGGCGTTTTTCCTTTTTTTATTATTTTAATTATTCCAAGGCTAGTAATATAATAAAACAGTACATACCTTGAATTTTGAAAATATATCCATATGTTTGGTAGCCATCTTTCTCATATTCATGCTCCATAACCAATATTTGTCAACTAATCCTTTGTTTTTTTTTTAAAAGTGTGCCTTAAGCCTTTTACCAAGAATAAGGCGTAATAAGGCGTAGGCGATGCGTTTCTCTCAAGCCTCAAGCCTAGGCGGGCCTTTTAGAACAGAGCCAATAAGTCAATAGTTACTAGCATATGTGAACGTAGGCACCAAGTGGGGTTGAACCACGTAAATTTGATTCTTCTTCTTTCTCTCTTTACATTATAATTTATTCCTGCGCTAGTTATTACTTAGTAATTCAGTCTCTTATACTGGATATTATTATATTCGGCTAAGGTAAACCATATACGATAACACTGCAGTCCTTAAAAACCATACTATTTGGGGTGAATGAATGAAGTTTGAACTGCTGAGATTCAAGTGGCCATGTATAAGGGAAATATGTTATCTTGGGCTTGAACTTTAAAAGCAATGATATAATCACTCCGTTAAGTTAATAAAAAAAAGGGATGAATTAAGAGAAAGTAGCTCCCATTACTGATAAATTAAGAGAAAGTAGACTTAGATGGTACGGACATGTGTTGCATAGACCATTAGATGCACCTATAACAAGAGGAACACTATTGGAATAAGAGGGTAAAAGTCAAAGGGGCCGTCTTAAGCTATCTTAGAAAGAGATTATTAGGAGAGATTTTCAGGAATTAAATTTGAATGATAATATTGCTTATAATAGATTAAAATGGAAAAAGAGAATCCATGTGGCTGGCTCCATGTGATGAGATTAAGGCAAGGATGATGATGTATATATTGAACACACACTCTACAACATTGCGGATTGTGCGGTAATCTGGTTTTGAGAGACCACTAATTTTCCTTAGTAAAGTAAGATTAGACTCACTAATGGTTCTAAATGATTTAAGAACCATATTGCGTGATAAGCTCCCAACACCAAAAGTGAAGATAGGAATTATATTTAACAGTTTCAAATTAGCAGTATTTCTGATGACCATTAGACGTTTTAAGTAGTTATGTTATAGAATATTTGTGACTGCACTCTGATATCAGATAATCATATTCTTTCATGTGTGTATATATATGTCTGTGGCAAGTATATGAAATAACTGTTATGTTTGTTTATTTCCCTTAGCACAATTATATTGTTAATTTTCAGATATGGGAAGACATATTGGGCTTCGAAAATGCAGAGTTTTACATTAAAAGGTGGCCCCAATTGGACGGTCTGTGTTTTGAAGATTTACTTATTTCATTCCCTGATGCTATTCCTTGCGGCATAAAAGTTTCTGCAGATGGTGGGAAAATAATCATAAACCCTGATGATAAATATGTTCTAAAAGAAGGTGATGAAGTGCTTGTCATTGCTGAGGATGATGACACCTATGCTCCAGGTCCCCTACCACAGGTAATGTTTTCCTTCTTTTACTCCAATTGGTAATAGAATGGTTTTACCCTTTTATGGTGGGATAATCTAATGATGCTGGAAATACACACTTGCACATTTCCTTTTTAAAGATTGACGTCATGATTTCACTTGCATTGAAATTCAATATAGGCTGCAAGTTATTACATTATCTTGTTGGAATTTCTTGTTTCTGTTGCTTTTGTAGATTATATTCCATCCCCCCCCCCCCCAGTTGTAATAGGTTTATATCCCTCTAAAAAAATTCATTTATGGTTTTGTTATGTGAACTCAAAATGTGAGATATTGGAAAGACGTTGGTTGAAATAAACTCGAGACGCCATATGCTGATCTGTGTTGATATATAATTTGTGGCTGTTGGTTAATGGGAGGTGGGTTATTAATAAAGTAGAGAAGTGGCAAAAGTAAAATTCATTAATGGTCAAAGTAAAAATTGTTTCAATGATCTAGAAGGTGAAGTCTTTACTTGTAATATTGTGCCTGGATTTCTCCTCCAAAGAGATTAAAAATACATGCTTACCATATTTTTATGATGTACGATCAACACTAACAGCATGTTTGACCAGTGTTTTCTTATCTCATTATTTTTATCGGTCAATAAAATTACTTCGTAAAACTATTTTGACCGGAAACGATAACTTTATTTTTTTCTCTCGTCTCATTCATGTTGTTTCTCTACTGCAGGTACAGAGGGGTCGTTTTCCTAAAATTACTGACCCTCCAAAATATCCTGAGAAGATTCTATTCTGCGGTTGGCGACGCGACATTGATGATATGATATTGGTAATCATTCTAATCTATCTTTAGTCATACCCTGAATATCCCCATCCCCTATTGTCTCTACCTGAAGCTACACATGGTAATTTGTAAGTACTTATCGAAAAGTACATATCTAACACCTTGTACTTTTGTTTTGTATGTTTTTTTTTTTTTCCTTTTTAATGTATTGTGGACTGTTTGGTCCACCTCCTCTTGTATTTTCACATTTGTCTCAATAAAATACCTGCGGTTCTAGAAACGATTGGATGGATGGAAGCATTATTTGGTAGAAAGCACCTTATCTAGTTTGCGTGCTTGAGAAGCTTTCATAAGAATTTTCTATGGGAAGTCCTTTTGGGGAAGAAAATAAGTTTTACGTTGTATATTGGGATAATGTATGCTCCCCAATCAGAGCCCCGGGCTTTGGGGTGAATGTAGTTGAGTTTAATCATATCTTGGACAAGGGTTGTGGTTGGGAGGCCCAACAATAGTGTAAATGGCATAAGAATAAGAGTCTTTGGGGAGTCATTTGCAAATTACGGGGCGTCAATGACAGAGTTCATTTTTTTTATCTGCGGGGGATTGAGATGCAATCTCATCTCCATAAGATATTTGCAATGTTGGCATCTGGCTGAGGGTAGGCTCTTTTTGTTAAGCTCTGCAACTTGAGATTGAGGGCTGGCAGGGAGGATACAATGAAATGGAAGAGATGTGTGTGTGTTGTTGGGGGGTGGGGGTAGAAGAGGTGGCTTCTCTGTAAAGTATTTCTACTCCCAATTAATCATGGGGTAGAGGTTCCTGCTCCTTGTAAAGAGTTGAGGATGGCCCCGCAAAAAAATTTAGCTTTTTTGCGTATAGGTGGTAAAGGAGTTTGTTTTAGTGGGTAATAAAATTTGAGGAATTTTGTTGAGATGATGTTTTATGTGAGACGCGATGTTGACATTACAAATCATCTCCTTCAATTTCCAAGAGTGATATACTTTTTTTGACAATTAGAAACTATGTATATTAAAACATGCCGGATGGGGCTGAACCTAATTATACATGATGTATGCACATAACAAAAGGACCAACAACAATCCACTCCCCACCCCCAGCCAAAGAAAGAAACCCTACACAAGCTAAGACCACATCGTGCAGGAGCGACGTTGGAATTTCTTGTATTATGCTAGAGTCAGTTACAGAGTTTCTTCTCAGTGGTCCTCGTAGAAGAGAATGAAAGGGGATCTTTTTGTAAACCACTTGCTTTGATGATTAAATAAATGGTCCACAAAGTGCCTGTGCTGATTAGTTTCGTCACATCTTTTTTGGTGTATTTTGCTTGGAGGATGGTGATGGATTTCGGATTTGCCTCCTTTTATTTTAGTTGTTTTATTATTAATTATTGGGTGATTTCTTGATAGCCCCCTTGACTCTTCATTTATCTACACTCAGAACACGCGAAATCTTCTTGGAGTTTCTATAGTTAACGCTAAACACAAATATATAGTTACACTTTTAGCTTGTCCTCATCGTTAATTTCTAAAGAGAATGCACAGTGAACCGCTTATTATGTGCGACTGTGTGTGAATAATAATCTGCTTCCTCTAACAATGTACATCAATTTCAAAAGGGGTCCCATATCCTTCATATGCATTGGTAAATGTTTCTCGATTCGGAAAAATGATTATGATATCCATTGATTGCTTGGCCGGGGAAAAATGCACCTCTCCAAAGACGAATTCAACGATTCTTGCAGTTGGATGAAGGGGTACAACACAATTTAATAGTGATCAAATTCTCTTAGGCACCATTTGGTTGTCCCAAAATTGTAAATTGGCTCATTAATAAATTGATCCATTTACATATTGACCCATTAATCGTGTTTGGTTTCATTAATGAAATGATTAATTAATTGTCCCATTTTAACTCATGTGCAAAATTTGAAATTGGATCATTTCACAAAAAACGTGAAATGAATCCATTTGAAATAGGAGTCACATAAAGTGCATGTTCCCCCTTCCCCTTCCCCTCCCCCTCTCCCTCTCCCTCTCCCTCTCTCTCTCTTTCCCTCCCCCTCTCTCCCTTGAATTGTTTTTATCTTTTTTTCATAGAAACTTAACATCAATTTCAAATTACATAACATTGTGTAAAATTGGATTTAACTTATTTCAAATTAACTCATTAACAATTCACTAATTCACAATGAACCAATTTACATAATCAAACAATTTGCGCAACCAAACTGGGCCTTATAATTTGTGTTTTAAATGCAAAAACTACTATCGTTATGACTTATGAAACCAATTTCTGATCTTATATTTCACTATCATCAAATTTCAATATATTGTCAGTATTTATAATATGTCAGGTACTAGAGGCATTATTGGCTCCAGGTTCAGAATTGTGGATGCTTAATGAGGTTCCGGAAAAAGAAAGAGAAAAGAAGTTGACTGATGGTGGACTTGATATCTCAGGACTAGCTAACATAAAACTTGTACATCGTGAGGGGAATGCAGTCATCAGACGGCACTTAGAGAGTCTCCCTTTGGAGACATTTGATTCTGTAAGTTTTCTCAGTCCATTTAATTCCTCTCTCTCTCTCTCTCTCTCTCTCTCATAGTGTATCTTGTCGATGGGAATTCAGATCTGTAAATTGAAGGGCAGTATTTAATTTATTCAGAATTCTTGAAGGGCACAATTACCGTTTCCAATAGGCTAAAAATATAAAAGGTGAATATTACTATACAAGTACAAATGAATGGTGACAGTCTTCTAAAAAATGTGAACTAAGAAACAAGGTTTGAAGTATCAATGAATCAAAGCCCTACAGCTCCTCGGAAATGAGAGAGTGGTGTAAAAATGCTTGAAGAAAAACTTGACACCTTTATCGATAAGTAGTTCTAAAGAAGTATTCAGAAGCTAACTGCGGGCTAATAACCATAAACTCATTTCGCTGATTTCTGGCCCCCACCTCTTCTGTACTTGCACACATATGCCTATATCAATAATTTTCCACGATTCTTACAAATAATAATAGTATCCAATTGGATCTCCACTGACCCATGGTTACTCAGGTGAATGGTGCCTCTCTCTTGTACGTTGAGCGGTTATAGTTGACAACTTAACTGGACTTTGATCTTTGGTTTCTGACCAAATACTCTCGAGGGATCCCCTCGAGCCCTGCCTAGCTCGAGGCAGCTCTGGCAGAGTTGATGCTCAACTTACTTGGTTGTCTAATTTCTCAGGAGTGGTGTTATGTGCTTTCTTCGAGAAGTTCCGGCTCGAGTAAGAGTTAGGGTCTCGGTTTTAGTTCTCTTAATTATACCACATTCGTTTTTTATTTATTTTTTATATTTTTATTGTACCTAGTAAGATATTTTGATTATACCTGCGTCAGTAATAACTACCATGTTCTCGGCTATACCCATGAGGATAAGGGCTCTCAGTTAAAACCCTTGATGAAGCCAGATTTTTTTTTTCAGGTTTTGGGTTTGGAAACTGGACTACCTATTAAGCTTTGATAATATAATACAAAACACTTAGGCAACGTATGCTATCACTATGCGATCGCCACACCCTACGTTATATCATCTGCTGATAATACATTAAGTGGCCCAATAGTTGATTCCTAATGAACTTCCATTAGTTTTAGACTTTGGAAATGCAAAAACTTTTGATATTCTATTTGTGCATGATTTATATACTATTGCTGACTACTAACTCTCAGAGGACAGATATTAATTCTTGCAGATGAATCTGTGGAAGATTCCATTGTACATTCTGACTCGAGGTCGCTTGCAACCCTCCTACTAATTCGAGATATTCAGGTAGTTACTGCTGTTGTTTTAGCTTGAGACATAAAATTTGGAGTCCTAGATCCGACTATCCCCCTCCCTCTCCTTGTTGTTCAAGATAATATACGATGTCTACTTAAGCAAAAGTGCATTACACACATAAAATTAGGGATCAATCTCCCTCGTCCTCGTAGTAACAAATAATGAACGACATCACAAAAGAGGCTTATTACAAATATACCCCCAAAATAAACAAAAGTATTCCTTCATCACTTTCACCAACAAAAGAGGCTAATTACAAAGATACCCCCCAAATAAACAAAAGTAATCCTTCATCACTTTCACCCCACCCCTCCATGAAAAGCTGTAATATTCACACCCTTCCTGAAGCTACAGTTTGGTCTCATAAGGAAGAAAGTGTGACGTGACACACCCATGGCACCAAAAATGAAAGAATAACAACTATCACAAACTCTCACAAATGTATTGAATCACTATCCCAATGGGGATTGGGCACATATATAGGCCTTGGAGAGAGGGAATATTCCGCAGAAGGTGCTGACTGATTTTAGATGGTGCTGGCATGAGTGAGGTCATGAGTAATGTTACCCATATGTGGCATCCCTCATGACGACAGTAATGGTACATTTTAGACCTCTAATGCTAGCTACAATATCTACTGCTCAGAAAGGAAAATAAAGGCAAGAATATTCTCGATTCAAATCAGACTTTCCCTCTTTACAAAGTTCGTCAACGAACTCAAAAGGTTGAATTGGGCCGCACGAACAAGCCAAAAAATTCTGGAGCACCGTATTAATTTCTTTTGACTGTGCCCCCCAAATTAAATTCAGACTTGGATAAAATCTCAGCCCAAAATAAATGCAGCTTTATAGGGGGTTTGTCCATGCGCTTGTAATGGCCCTTCCTATTCTTTTTCTAGCATCGGGCCACATAAATCGTAGTTTGCTCATTTGGGCGTCTTAATCAGCAACAATTGGATTAGTAAGATGGGAACATAATCTTTTTGTATGCCCAGGCCATTTTTTTAACTGATCAGAAACTTCATTAGCGGTCCAGGACCACATGTAAGAGAGAAGCCCCTTTACATTTGCCTTTATAACTTGTTCATGGAAAACAGTTGTGCACAGAGCAGAGGAGCCGGCCTCCTAGGGCTCCAGACCATTCTTTCTGGTTCGCATGCTTGGTCAACTCCTTGCCTCTGGTGGATACGGGTTTTCTCCCCTTCATCTCTCTCTTCTCAAGATCAGGGCACGAAGGTCCCCAAGCCACAGATTGGTGGTGCATAATATCACTTTGAACTGTTGTGATGTTGCAGATAGATGTTTCCTACCTATTGGCGGCCAGAAGGGGTGGGGTCTTAAGATTGTTGGATATCCACTCTCTCTCTCTCTCTCTCTCTCTCTCTCCCCGGTACCTTGACATATTTTGGCCTTAGAAGTCCCTCATCTGTGGAATCTCAGTTCATGAGCTTCCTCATGGGTTGAAAAACTTGAACCGCACTTCCAAAGGCCCCTCGGGCTGACATTTGGAATCATAACTATCTAAAACATTGGCAAGAGGTCTCGAGGGGCAGCTGGAGTCAAATCAGCCGTCGGTAAGGTATCATCGACATTTTACTTGCAGCCCTTCTTTGTCGGAGCCCTAGGGGTTGATTAGGCCTTCGGATTGGAGAGGTTTACTCCCCCCCCTCTCTTCTTCGCAATCGTAGCCCTATGTTTGTGATGTCGCGACTGAGGGCTGTTGGTTCCCCTCCCTTTTCAGTTTTCGAGTTTGGGAGCAGAAGGCATGACAGGTGGGTGTAATTAGGTCTGTAAATGGGTCGGAGCAGGTCGAGTATACCTTAAACTGTCTTCCATCCGTTTAGGTTTTGACCGGATTGGGTCCTACCCAAATACTCAACAAGCCTCAATAATTTTTTAGCAGACCCGACTCCGTTACCCGATTATCCAACCCGATTAGAGATTACAGCAATTCAAATGTAGCCTTGACATTGAGGGAATTTTCATTCTTGAAATCAGTGTAGGTTTGTAAAATCAAATCAGTAATTTTTTATTTTATTTAAACGTGCTAAAATAGTTGACAGTTAGCATCAAAACAACAATTGCATACAGATTGGTCGATTCCCTCATATAATTGTCAACACTAACATAACTTCATACAACTGTTAACAATATTACTAGTACCGAACCAACAATAACTGTTAACACTAGCATTAATTTTCTATATAAAACTAAACATTTTTAGGTATTTATGTATATATAATCGGGTCGGGTCCTAAATGATTCGGAGCCACTAAAAACCATATCCGGTCTGCTTAGTAAACAGGTACATTGGTGACCGGGTATAAAAAAATTGCTCAGACCCGCAAAAGGGGTCCAGGACCGGGTTCGGGTCAAGACCCGATCCATTGACAGGCCTAGGTGTGGGGTACGGGGAGTGAGGCAGAGGTGGTGTGGAGGGTCGTGAATGGGGAGGTGGGCTCGCAATGTCCAAAGACAGCATTGGTGGTGGTTTGGGGTAGTAGGACGGCAGTGAGCTCATTGACCTACAATGGATTATATATTTGTGTTTAGCATATATAAAGATAGATAATATATATTTATATTATTTATAGTATATATTATATTAATCGTATCGGGTCCTTAATGGAACGGATTAGATTAGATCGGTATCTGTTTATCATATAATCGGATAATCTGGCACGGATTCTAAAATATAGTCCAGATCCGAATAAAATGGATTTATTCCGGATCCTGAGACTTCATACCCAAAGAAGGAGATGAGGACATTTCTTTAACTTACGGTACAACCTCTCTGTGCACAGGACTGTCAAACCTGTTCCGAAAGGAGCAGAAGCTCTTTGAATATCTCAAACATATACAACTATGAACTTACTGAGTAAATGCACACGAATGTGGATGGTATGTTAGACATTTCAAACGACATCATCAACCACGTGTACAAGTCGAGTTTAGAGAGCACTTAGTTACTGTGAAGCTTATCTATCATATCCTGTGAGCGCAGATTGGGAAATGATCCTTAATCGTGATTTTATTATATCACACAGCTATCCACTAAAATTGACAACATGTGACAAAATGGAACACAAGAATAAATCTCCTTCTCTGTCAACTATATGGTGCCTCATAAATGAGGAGATACAAGATATTTATAGCATGAAAGTATGTGCCCTAGAGCAAAAGGACAAAAATAGCTTCTAGACCTTACCCTCTTATACATAGGGTTTACATCACTAATAAAGGTAATAAATAAAAACAATAAGCCCCCCAAGTAATCTAACAATGCTGAAAATATCAAGACAACCCAAAATAGTAAAAAAGGTAAAAATTGTCCCCAGGGCGTTCGACTGATCCTATCAAATATTCTCTGCTGTCAAACAAATGATAGAATGGAAAATAAAGAATAACCACTAGTAGGGATAGGGATAGGGAGTCTCGCTCAGTAAAGAGAGTTGTAGATTCGTAGAACAGGAGAAGAGCCTTTACTTTCTGTTCTATTAGTAAAGCTCGCTAGCTGCAATCTTTCTTAAGCAAGAAGGGAGAAACTTGACTTTGAGAAAGAAGGTGCTTGTTGCCGCTTTAACCGCCATCCTTCTCCCATCGTAGTAAGCCCTTTTGATACGGCTCCATAGCCTGTCATGCTTTGGTGGATCCACCTTGTAATGTGGCAGATTCAGCAATTGTGCTCTCGACACAAAGTCGTCCTGAGCTGTTGCTCCATTGTCCGACAAGGTATAGGCATCTGCAAATTTGCACAGAATTGACTGCAATACAGCTGGAGCCCCAGTCTTGAAGGTTGTACTTACCAAGACATCACACATCCAACTTCCTAGCCTCGGCAAGTAGAGTGGAACTGAACACCTAAAGAGTGGACGGATGAGGGCTTCTAAGCTCACCAATAGCTTGCCAAATCTCAAGCCGCCTCTCACCTAGATAAGTACCAAACCATTAATCTTTTACGGGTTGACTCACCAACGTTGTCCCAGGGAAAGGCATTTGTTGTACTCTCATTCAACCGCAATCCCCCCAACAAATAACACAAACAAGAATCGAACGATTGACCTTTGGCTCTGACACCACTTGTCAGATCTCAAGCCGCCAGATCACCGAAAACCAATTGGTGTTAAGGAGGGAAAATCTTTAATTATTTACGGACTCACTCAAACTCATTGTCCCTGGGCAAGGCATTTGTTGTATTCCCTCTCCAATGCAATTCCCCCCTCCCCAAAACAAATGACACGGAGAAGAGTCGAACTCGTGACCATTGACTCTAATACCACTTTTCAGACACTCAACAACGTTGTCTCGGGGCAAGGCATTTTTCTACTTCCATCCCAACAGGTAACAATTGAACATGCTCCACATTTAGGAATTCGCCTGCTTGTCGTGGACTCACATCACATGGTTATATTCCCACAACGCACGTTCACTACAATACGTATTCCATAGATAGAAGAAACATTAACTGAAAATGGTACCTGACACTTCGTGTTTGACACCAATGGCTCCCCACTGTTGCACCAACCGATTGGACATGTTGCAACAGAGTGCGCGGGGTATTTTAATTTTGTCCACCATTTCATTCACACCAAATTATCACTAGATCCCATGGTTCAAAGTCTCGGTATCGGTCCCGGTGTCGGTCACTCGATTTTCAACTCGGTCGCGGTATCGGGCACGGTATCGGGCGATACGCAAAGATACACTATTTAGAGAGCGCAAAAAATTCCGAAAAAAATCTAGAAAATTTAAAAAAAACACGATTAACAATGTGGACCAATCAAATAAGTTTAAAACTATCCTTTAATATGAGTAACAATGTGTACAATTGATTATATTGACGTGCTGTGAATTTGCCAGATTCAATGTTCCATAATAAATCAATGTTTTTTTTTTCACGGAGGATACAAATATTATATTTTTACAAAGAAAAACAAATGTTACTTTTTTAGTAAGAGGATAATTTTTTTTTTACAAAGAAGATACAACTATTATATTCTTAGTATTATTTTTAGTAAGAGGATACAAATGTGTTTTTTAAGTATGTTATATTTTCCTAAAAAGGATAGAAATGTTTCTTTTCTAGTATTGTTATTTTTTTACAAAGAGGACACAAATAATGATTTTGACAAAACACTACATTTTTTTACCAATCGTTTTTTACAAAAAGGATGCGAATGTTATTTTCATACAAAAAATGATGCAAATGTTATTTTTTTATAAAAGGAATGTAAATGTTATTTATTTATTTTTTTGTTGGGTTGCAAATGTTTTTTTTTTAAATTGATGGAAATGTTATTTTTTTCAAAGAGGATGCAAATATTTCTTTTCTACTTGTGTTGCAAATGTTATTTTTACATAAATGGATGCAAATATTATTTTTACAAATGTTTAGAGGATACAAATATTAATAACAATTGTATATTTGTTTGTAAAAGAATAACATATACGTTTTTTTATAAATAATAACATATTAAAATATAAAATTGGGAACATTATTATAAAAAATAATACCAAATAACATTTGGATCATTTGCATTCTTTAAAAACAAAATTGGCACATATACAACGCACTAAATTAAACCTACACGATGACCAAATAACCCACAGACACAACACACTAAATAAAAAAAAATTAGCATTTCGTAACCCCCCCAAAAAATCACTCTTACCAACACAACACTGGAGAGAGCCGATATATCACCGATATGGGCCGATTCTGTCGCGATATCGCCGATATGGGCCGATTCTATTGCGATATCATCAATATGGGCTGATTATACCGCTATATCACCAATACTACCGAGAAATTACCGATATAGGGTCGATTCACATCAATAATTGAAAACTCAACTCGGAACTCGGAATCGGATCGGTGGGCACCGATACCTAGTCAACTCGGCCGTATCGTTGCGGTATCGGCCTTGACTTTGAACCATGCTAGATCCTCAATTGAACAGTAAACTAACGCCCTCAAATGCCCAACAAGTGAAAAAATGACTTTGGCAAAGCCAAATGGCATTACATGAATCAGCCACCAACCATACCAAATTATCACTAGATCCTCAATTGTCACAAAAGCTGCTGCCCCAGTTCCTAATGTTGTGCTAACCGAATTTGTGTAAAATTTTCCTTAACATCACTGACCTACCTCCAATGGGCGTTACACATTGAACTTCCTACGCGGCTCTTCTCTGCCCTGGTTCCTTGTTCCCACCTCCTCTCTCATCAATCGCTTGGCCAAACGAGGCCTTTGACAGCTGAGGGAAAAAAGTGGGGGCCCTAGTGACACAGAGAAGGGACAACAAGGGTGGTGGTTAGTGTATGGGGGGCCACCTCATGTCATAGGATGTAGGCGAGGGTTTTGTAGTTGGGGCCGACTTGTCCCTTGGCTGCGAATTGACATGGACACTACTGGGAGTGATGCGGCAGCATTTGTTCTTGACTATGGTCACCGCACTCCACTCTATCTTGATTTGTTGCCCCTATGGAAACGAAGGAGAGGGATATGAAGAGAATGAAGTAATGAAAGAGGAAATCATTGCTAGTATAATGACTTGTCACGGTAAAGAAAGTAAACAGGGAATTTATATACTAATATTCTAATCCAGCCCGAGAAGGTTTTTGTTAAAAGTAAATTGGGAGTTCAAACAAATGTTAAATTAGTGCCACTTAACTAAACAAAATCCTGAGTATTGACTGTTGTGTGAGTCTTGACCAGTGTGTATCTGCCGTTAAAAGGACATAGCATTCTTTGTTAAGATAACATTTCGGTTTGTCTACTTCTATCTATGTCGGGGAGGAATATGTATTCAACTACAAAAACATTATTTGCGCAGCGGAGGTCCTATTTTTCTCTTAATGCTAGTTCTTGGTGTAGGTTTATATGGTTGTAATCTATGAAGCACGGATGCGGGTGCGGGGTGCGGGTGCGGCGATTCGAATTTGTTTGAAAAAATAGGGTGCGGGTGTGGCAAGAAAAATAAATTAATATAATATATAAATTATTATTCTTTATTATATATATCAATTTTTTGAGTTAGAAAACATGCACCATAATAAAATCAACAACTAGATATGAACAATAATTAAATTATAATTGAAAATTAAACTAGCAGGAGCATCAACTAAGTACCAGAAGAAAAACATCATATGATTCATGTAAACATCATATGATTCATGTACCAATTGTTTAGTAGAAGGATTTACAAATCAAAACACCATATATGCATCGTCAACTTCTTAGGTGAATCATAACAAAAAGATAGTTTTACAAGAACAAAAAATACCCCCCACCCTTTAACTCCATTTCAATGGCCATATAACTCAACTTAAGTTTTTTATTTTATTTTGAAAACAGACCCAAAACTTTTACACAACTTACTTTTTATTAAAAAACGAATCCAGAAACGAATCCTTGCCGAATCCAAAACGAATCGAAAAAAAAAAGTCCCCACCGATTCTTCTTGGGTGCGAATCGGGACCGCACCCGCACCTCAGAAGAATCGGATTCGGACTCGATGCTATTTTTGAAGAATCGGTGCTTCATAGGTTGTAATGAACCAACGTTAAGTTTTGAAACATCAGTTAGATCAGTCATATCTTGTGTGACATTCAACGGCTGTGATACTCCCCTCTTCCGTTGGCTCAGTTGTCAGCTCCTTTTGAGTAATACATACCGACAAGATCCCTCAACCAGATTTGCATTCTTCTGCCATTGTGGTTTACACACCACAAATGAACCACAGTATGATACTTAACCAATTTGGTGTATACTTTAGTGGAAATGCATTACACATACAAAGTTAGGGCTCAATCTCTCTTATTCTCATTCTCATAATCATAAATACTGAATGGATTTACAAAAGAGGTCCCTTTTATAGGAGGCACAAAAGATGGCTACTTAAAAAATGCCCCCGAAATAAATTATACTAACAATGATAACACATGCATCCCTCGAACTTTGCTCCTGGGTTAATGTATGTGTACAGTATTTCATATATATATATTTCTTCCAGCCAATGCTGTCATTAATTTATTTGAATTTCGTTAGAAACTAATTGAAGCTGCTGGTATTGTCACGGATTGCAGTCAAAGCGTCTCCCTTACAGAGATACAAAGTCTATGGCTATGCAGCATTCTGCTTTCTCTCATAGCTCTTGGGTTCGTCAAATGCAGCAAGCTTCTAACAAATCAATAATAATAAGTGAGATCCTCGACTCCAGGACTAGAAACCTGGTGTCAGTGACCAGAATTAGCGATTACGTGCTATCAAACGAGCTGGTGAGTATGGCTCTTGCAATGGTAGCTGAAGACAAACAGATCAATCGCGTCCTGGAGGAGCTCTTTGCTGAAGAGGTACTCCTTTGATAATCTGATCTAATATAATGACGTATTCGGTTCATCTTAGTGTATTTATCAGTAGTTTTTCTTTTGTAATAGGATTAAAAATGCCTATTGCTGATCTTAATACTTATTGCTTGAATCATGCATTTCCTTTTTTGATATATTTGACATGCATTATTATTTAGATTTTCGTGAAAGGTTAAGGAGGGGTCACAATGTGAAAAGTTACGATCCCTCTTTAAATTTCAGTTCATTGATGAATTCTTACATCAAGGGGATGTGAAATCTGGTGGTCGTACATACATCAAGCAGATATCATCTAAAGCAGATGCAGATATGAAACAATAGATAAAAGCAAGATGACAATTGTCTATCAGCTATCAGTTACTGAAGTAGTTCCACAATGCCCTGAATATGCGCCCGCATATGAAGCACGGATGCGGGTGCGGCGATTCGAAAATTCTCAAAAAATTATGATACGGGTGCGGCGAGATATAATATAATAACATAAATTATATTATGTTATTTTTAAGTAATACAAATAAGTTCCATCATTATTATGATTCTAAAAAATTTATGATTCTCAAAAATTTATGATAAGGGCGTTTGTTATTTTTTAACACATTGACAATATTAAAACAGGGGACTCTACCATCAATGTCACATATATTATAATAATATACTAAAACCCATTAACCATTAAACTATAAAAGTATAATTCAATATAATATAATAAAAAACAGATAACTTCGCAAAACCCATTTAACATTAAACTAAAAACAAACATTCGAAGTCGTTAAGAAACCTACTTTATCTATTAGCTTTCACATATATTATAATAATCCACTAAAACCCA
This sequence comes from Sambucus nigra, assembly GCA_949130495.1. NCBI lineage: Eukaryota > Viridiplantae > Streptophyta > Magnoliopsida > Dipsacales > Adoxaceae > Sambucus > Sambucus nigra. The sequence goes on along the minus strand of OX422210.1, from coordinate 621,392,448 downwards.
CTAACCATTTTTTTTTATAAAAGTAGAATCCAATATAATGTAATAACAAGCAGTTAATTTGGGCCACAAAACCCTTTTAACATCAAACCAAAAACAAATATAGAAAGTTGTTAAGAAACTGAATTATCAGTCTTCGCATATATTATAATAATCACCCACAAATCATTAAACTATAAAAGTAGAATCCAATATAATATAATGACAAGCACTTAACATGTGTCACAAAACCCATTTAACATTAAAACATTAAACTAAAAACAAACACAAGAAATTGTTAAGAAACCCAGTTAACTTCGTATATGTTGAAGGGGAGTGAGAAGAAAATGAGAAAGAGGGGGAGAGAGAGAGAGAGAGATGAAAATGAAAAAAAAAAATCAGAATTGTGTTTTTTTTGGATTCTTTACGAATCCCATCAAAACCAGCCAAGTCCTTGCCGAATCCTTCCCGAATCCAGAATTAATTTATTTAATTAATATCTGATTCTTCTTTGGGTGCAAATCGCACCGCACCCGACTCGCGTGCGATTCAGATTCTTCAGGCCTTTTGAAGAATCCGTGCTTCATAGGCGCCCGCCCTTACCTCCCCCCCCTCTCTCCACACATTGATTTGCTTATTAACTTGTGAATAGCTTCCAAGGTTTTGTATTCGGTTAGACATTAGTTTTGTTTGGCAGGAAGGAAAAGTGAATGAAGGACAATGAGGAGCTGTGAGTTTTCTATCCACAAATGAAAGAAATCATTTTCCATCATTTTTTCGTAGGAATTACCAAAATAAAGGATGTATAAGGGAAAGAACTATTCCTTCCACTTTTCCTCCTACTTTTGGTATTCATACAAAAAAGAGGGCAAGATGTAATCAAATATGCCACCTTCCCTATTTCCTTCTACTTTTCCTCTTAACTTTCGAAGGGATACAATTTGGTGGATTAGGAGGAAAATGGGTGTTGCTAAAGGCAATCCAAATTCACACCGGGGGTTTGAGTAATTATACAGCGTGCTTCTAAACTTGTACAGTGGTATTTTGAAGCAAAATATAGGGTGCCCTTAGCAACACCTAAGGAAAAAATATCATTTGACTTTTTTCCATTATTAAGGCTCGCCTAATATTCTTCCCGACATAGGGAAATGTTTGGTATATTTCTTTGGATGTATCCACTGTAGGCAACGGAGGTAAGTGTTGTTTTGAAGCAAGTTCCTCATTGCTTTCGCTCTTCCCCTCCCCCTCCAAAAGTAAATATGCATTTACTTGGAGTTCATATGTTCACTCAAGTTCATATTCAATTTAGTCATGTAATTTCTAGCAGAAAGATTTCTGCTCAACATTTTTATTGTTTGATCCAAACTCTTCTCAGGAACGAGCAACCGGTCTCAGATTTCAAGTATATGAGCTTAATGCAGTTGCATTTGATTCCTTCCTATTTTTCAGGGAAATGAGATGTGCATCAAGCCAGCAGAATTCTATCTATATGACCAAGAAGAACTCTGTTTTTACGATATATTGATTAGGGGTCGTCAAAGAGATGAAATTGTTATCGGCTATCGGCTCGCAACAGCAGAGCGTGCCATAATTAACCCAGTTCACAAGTCAGAACCAAGAAAATGGTCACTCGATGATGTTTTTGTTGTCATCTCCTTGGGTGAATGAAAATAAGCAAGCATCATTTATTTGCTTACCAATGAATCTTCTGACTACTGTAATGGGTAATTTAATAATGTGTCCTCAGTTATAAATACCATCATCTGAGGTGGAGAAATTACCCTTCTCGGGGCCAATGCCATATGGTTACTCATGTTTTAAAAATTATACCTTCCCCACCTATTGTTTTTAACATCACACTCACCTCGTCTCTTGTTTCAAATTTTGCACCTGGGGCAACGTGTTACAAATAAAACAAGAGGGGAGACGCGTACAATATGTGAAACAAGAGGGCAGGGGAATGTAATATTTTAAAAAGGTGGGGGGCATCTCTAATTATGCATAACAAGGAGGAGGTTAAATTAATTTACACCAAGATTGCCATAGGAGAGGAGGATAATGTTGTACAAATCTTCATGATGCTACCGGTGCATGTTTTGTTGAGTAGGCTACTATTGGACTACTAACTCAGTGACTCGATCAGGTATGTTGTACAAATGTAACGTTGTAAAAATTGAGTAATAATTGGTTGTTCTTTGGGAAACCCCAGTGAAACATCTGTGTTACATTTGATTTATTTCCACATGTATAGTAACAATGAGAACTTTTTTTATTTTATTTTATTTATTTATTTCTTATGTCAACTTGATAAAGTAGTTATTTTGTCATGTCTTGTTAGGAGAGGATTCCGAAAATGTGGATTCAGTAGAAGATTGATGGAGCAACGGTAAGGTTGCCCCATTGTGACCTGGAGGTCACAGGCTCTAGTCGCCAAAACATCTCCGTATATGGAAGTGACGGGAGTCTCGTGCACTGAGTTTGCCTTTTTATTAATATAAAAGGTTTCTTTTTTTTATTTGTCTCATTGCTGTGTGATCTAATTAAATACACAAGAAAATGAAGTTGGTAGAAAAGAATAAAAAGAAAAATTTCTCTGTATAATGGTGTCATCAACTTCAACGTGACAATTTAAAAGCCAACATGAAGTAGTAATTTTGTCATCAACTTCAATATGACAATTTAAAAGCAAACATGGACTGCTACTGTGCTGTTGCTCTATTAATGCTTCTACTATTACTACTACTAATTGACTTGTTAGTTTTTTAAGGGAAATGTAAAAAGGTTCCCTTTTAATAAAATAAAAAAAACGTTTTATCCCTCACATTGATCATTCAATAAACTTAATCACTCATTGAATTTCATCAAGTTGCGGTAGTCATACCAATTAACAAAGCCTAGGAATAAGATGCAAAAATTTGAATCTCGTGTTCATCCCGAGTTGGGGGTGGATCTTTGTCTCCAACGGATTGAGTGAGTGTCTATTTTATTTGCTCACGTATATTATTGTAATGACACCTAGGGTCTGTTTGGCAATCCAATTCCAAGGCTTGGAATTGGAAGACCAATTCCAATTCCGTGGAATTCAAATTGGCCTTCCAATTCCAAGTCTCGAAATTGGATTGCCAAACGGGCCCTTAGTAAATTTATTGGAGTTTTAAGGGATTAAATATTCACTAATAGCGTGCTCTGAAAAAAGTACAAACCTAACTTGTAATTGGACATTTTATGCAATGCTATCAATGAAACTTTAGTCTGACAAGAGGATAGAGAGCAAAAGACTCTGTACTATATTAGTAGACTGACTATTTTTGACCCATCATAACATGTGTTTTCCAAGAATCTCAGGGTGCAAAGTATCCTCAAACATTGCATCATTTACAACTGCAAGTGTACGTCAACGCTATTTTTAAGCAGATGGACCTTTCTTTAGGGGCTCACAGTCCATCCTTTTCGTTGAACCTTTTCTCAAGTCCCCTTTCAAACCTAGAATCTCGCGAAAACCTTTTCTCATTCCGGAAGAAATATAAATCACAACAAATGACCCATGGAGAATGTAGGTGGTAAAAACTATACTAGTATTTTTTAACACAGTTAAAGTTGAGAAGAATGTAAATATGTACAATCACACACAAAAATAGTATGTACGTGGTTCGACAATGTGCTTACGTTCACGCGATGACTCTCTTCTCTTTATTAATCGTATCCTAATTATAAATATTACATGCCCTTTTCCTTGGGCGCGAGGGTTACATTTAGAGCATAAAGAAAAGAGGTTGACCCGTAAAGGACTCTAAGACTCCAGATAGTTATCTGATTTGATCGGCTTTATCTAGATTCAAGATTTTTGCCAGGTTGGCCTCAACCATCCTTATCCTAATAAGAGTTCGCTGATAAGATCAATGGACATGTGTCCCCTCTTTACGTGTGGTCGAATAATCCCTAACAATTGCCCCCAAAGCTTTGCAGATGGTTAGGAGTGCAGAGGTTTGCTCATTTTTAAAAATGGAATCCTGATTGTGGTCGGCGGTGAAACTTGGTCATCCATAGGTACTTTGGTCGGGGGATGTTAACACTTGTGTTGGAAATTTAAACTTCTTTATTCTACCCATTAAACTTTGGAGGGTATGAGGGTAATTTGCCCCAATGTTTTTAAGGGCACACTGGTAAATGTCCAACAATTATCACAAAGGATAGTTGCGTGTACCGAACCACCATTTGGGGATGTGCCATCAAATGATGAGACTTGCCTCTAAAATTGATCAACCCCACTAACTCCTTTCCTATCGTCGGTTTGGCTCATTTCTTTCTCACTTTTGTCTTTAAGCGCACTAGAGCTCCTTCTTCATTTTCTCTTTGTAAGTTTTTTTTCTCTCTCTAGTCTTTCATTTCTTTGCAAATCCCTTTCAAAAGAATCAACTTCTTATTCTATGTTGTTCATTATTTCACAATAAAGATGATTTACGTCTTAAATGAAATCACAATTAGACCTGACAAAATGTGATACGACACGATAACATGACACGTTATGACACAAAATTAACAGTTAATGGGTCAAGGCTTATCTGGTACGAGTCACTATCGAGTTAACAAGATAGACCCGGTAAAAATAACGAATCGGGTTGGTTAAATTTGCTTCACCCGATAACAACCTGTTAAGGTCCGAATACTGTTCATGTGATACCGGGGCGTGTGACTCGTTAGTAACCATTATGACTCGTTAAGATATGTAGGGAAAAATAAAAAAAATATTTTTAGTTTAAGAGGGCTAAATATGTAATTATGCAAAGCTAGCAGGTCTTATTGGTAGCTAACGCGTCTTATTGGTACGGGTCTATCGGTTTGTATCGGGTAAACGACAATATACGTTACCTTAACGGGTTAAACGGGTTCGTGTCGTGTAACCTGTTAGGAAAACGAATCGTGTACGAATATTGGATTCATGACCCGTTAAGTTAACGAATCGTGTTCGGGTTGAGCAAAATTTCACACGAATTTGTTAAGACCCGACACGAACACATGTAAAACCCCGTAATTTTGAGAATTTAATATTTAATTATTTTTGGGAGTTATAAAAATAATTAAATTGGAGAAACTTAAATTCATGAGTTGGAGAATTTATTCGAGTGAGCCGAATGATTTATAATTGGCGACTTTTAAGTTTAATGGTTCAAAATCTCGTGTGTCGCATTTTTAGGTCGAAATTTGGAGATTTCGAAAAGTATTTCGGATGGCAATTCCGAGTGCGCGGTTGCATCCGGATGGGTCGAGATAGTCAAAAAAGAGTACCCGGGGGTAGTAATTGAATCTCGGGGTATTTTTGGGTATAGCTGGCCCCACACGGGGTGAGTTGGGCCATTTTAATTAGGTCCAGATGGCCAAAAACGGGATTAAGGGTTGTAACCTAATTTGGGGAAGTGTTAAACGGCAGTAAACACAATTCCAGACCTAGGGTTTGAGAGAGGCACAAAGGAAAGCAAATCAAGAGCAATTGGGAGTCTTTTTGAGCCAAATTAAAAGGTTAATTTGGGGTGTTCTTCATCAACCAATCTCTACACCAATGGAATCAGACCCTACGAACAATTCCAAGCAAGTGGTTAACTGTTGTGATTTCTAAATTGATAATAATCAATTCATATCATAGTGATGTGTAAATCAAAATTCGTTTTGGGTGTGCAACCAAAATTTAAATTGGGTTTTTTGGAAATTGATATACCTTAATGGGATTAAGGGGGAGATTGATCGTGTTTACGATTCTAGAATGTAGAGGAATGAATCGTAGGTTAAAACCAGTAAGAGTAAATGGTTAATTGCTGTTAATGAAAATGAAATTCGTATTGGAGATTTGAAATCCGGATAATACCCAAATCGGGAAAACGTTGGAATAAATGGTTATAGATGATTAATTAAGGTCTGGTGGATGTTTAGACATTTTTCTTACGTGGAGAATATGTTAATTGTATTTGGGTAAGGATGTAGATTGAGAATCAAAGCTTTAGGTTTTGTCCATGGCTGACAGAGGGCTGGAGGAGACGAACACTGGAACGATCGATCGATCGATGCTACAGGAATTCTGGCAGTGCCGCCAGTTTTTAATACATGGGAATAATTATTGAGAAAAAGACTTTTGGGCTAATTTTACATGTTGAAAATGGACTAATCGAGTGAGTCCAGGTAAATTGATGATTATAGGTAAATATAATTAGGAAATGATGGAGATGAATGTGCGACACATTATGGGCGAATATGTGGGAATGAAATTATGAGATGTAAAATGGACCAAGTGAGCGAGTCCGGATATGTTGGTTAAGTGACACCAAAGTATTAAATAAATTATTGAGAGAGAGTAATTAATTTGGAGTCGGAACATAGACTCGGGAAATATTAAGGTATGGGCCAAGTGAGCGGGTCCGGGGATAATGGTTGGGTGACACTAAGTTATTAAATTAATTGGTGTGTTAATTAATTTAATAAGAGTCGGATTGTAGACTCGGGTAGGTATTAAATTAATGGGAGTGTTAATTAATTTAATAAAAGTCGAATTGTAGACTCGGGTAGGTATTAAATTAATGGGTGTGTTAATTAATTTAATAAGAGTCGGATTGTAGACTGGGGTAGGTATTAAATTAATGGGTGTGTTAATTAATTTAATAACAGTCGGATTGTAGACTCGGGTAGGTATTAAATTAATGAGTGTGTTAATTAATTTAATAACAGTCGGATTGTAGACTCGGGTAGGTATTTAGTTAATAAGTGTGTTAATTAATTTAATTAGAGTCGGATTGTAGACTCGGTGAGGTATTAAATTAATAAGTATGTTAATTAATTTAATTAGAGTCGGATGATAGACTCGGGGAGGTATTAAATTAATAAGTGTGTTAATTAATTTAATTAGAGTCGGACGATAGACTCGGGGCGGTATTAAATTAATAACTGTGTTAATTAATTTAATTAGAGTCGGACGATCGACTCGGGGAGGTATTAAATTAATGGGTGTGTTAATTAATTTAATTAGAGTCGAACCCTAGACTCGGGGAAAGTATTATATTAATTGAGGCATGGATTAATTATATTAGAGTCGGACCATAGACTCGGGAAGATGATAAATTATTAAGTGAGAAAATTAATTATGTTGAGTCGGGCCACAGACTCAGGAAATTACAGGGAGTGTACAGGATTTTGAGTACACGATAAAGCCGGGGTTTATATTATATATATATGGTGCAGTGATAGTATATATATACGTGTATATATTGTGTGTGATATTAAATATCAGTGAGTAGATATTTATTCAATTTATATACTCTAATGCTATCAAGGGAGGTTGCGCGATGTGGGTGAATCCCCTAGCTTGAGGAGTAGGGCGAGTATATCCCTAGGTCATAGCATCCGGTATATATGGGTGAGGGATTATCTCACTTTCAGGGAAGGAATATGACCGCCTCCACTACGTTTATATTTTGGGCCAAGTTGGTGAGCGATTCCAACTTGGGGAACTAGGTTTGGTGAGCATACCTAGTGAGATAACATTTTAGAGGGAATCATCCGACGAGGGTATACTCGAAGGGATGGATATACGTATGTTATATGTGTGGATAATGTGGTAAAGGTACGTATATAATGGTATTATATACGGGTAATAATACAATGTGTGAGGTATTTACTTTATATAACTTGTGACACGGTTATATGCTACTATTTAAGAGGAATTAATTAAGTTAATTGTGAGATAACTTATAATTCAAGAATCATTATACTTGGGTTAGAGTAGTATGGCAAGGGAAGGTTATACCAAGACTAGTTGGACGGGGTAGTACAACTAGGTGGGGTTAAGGTAACCGGTAGGTGTGCACAATAGTGGAGGGGTGAGAATGCCCACAAGGGAGTGCGACACTAACTTAAATATGAAGCGCATTCATGCATTATAAATTATTGCAGTTAATTCACTTGCTAAATATTTTCAAAATGTTTTGGGTTCTAACCCTTGCTACAAAACTTTTTTTCAAAACCTTTTAGGTGTCCAGCCACAGGGACGCCAGGATTGATATTATATTCCAGGGACACGGGGCTGCTGCATATGTGGATGCTAGCAGGAGTTTGGATTAGACGCATCATTCATTCATTCCTAGAGTAGGAATCTTGTATCAGTTTCAGTTTTATTTGGGGCATGTCGCCCAGACTTTCAGTTCAGTTTTCAGATTTGTTTTTATTCCTGTGTTGGATATTTGTTTTGGATTATTTCACTTTGGTGGACGATGATTTATTCGGCAAATTATTTTATTAATGATTCAGTTTATTTTCATTCAGTTGTGTGAATGGTTTATATTTAATTCCGCATGTACTATTTTGTTTAATCAAAAAGTTAAAATTGGCACCAGTTTTTGGAATACTAGGTGGTTAGTATGTTTTGAAAAGTTTTCGACAGTGATGCTAAGGATGATCGAACTGGGATTCCTGTTTTAATTTGGTATAGGACCGATCACCCGGTATTTTATTAGGAGGGGTGTCACAGATGGTATCAGAGCATCAGGTTCTAGTGTCCTTAGGATCTGTGCGGCTTTTCACGTTTCGGCTTAGCAATCTTTGATATAGAGCCCTATTATAGGATTGTTGTATTCTCTTACATATGCGCATATACGTTCTTCTGCGAAATTTATATTTGAGAGTGAACTCATTCAAATTCGATTCTCATTCCGGATGACGCCCAGGAGAGAGAGAGCAGCTAGGGCAGCAGGGGGAGATGAGACGAGGGAGGCTCTTCAGGAGCAAGAGTTACCGCAGCAACTGCCAGAGGTAATTTTGGCAGCACATGTAACGGAACTAGTGGCGCAGGCGGTTGAAACGACGGTGGTCGAAACTGCAGGGTACTTTCCACGGGATCAGTCACAAGTGTTAGTGGCGCCGGACGTTCAGACTCACGCGGAGTCGTCAGGGTGGAAGCAAGAAAGAGAGGTTATTTTTAGTGGGAACCCACCAGAGTTGCGAGGGGGTTTAGATGTAGTCCTAGCGTGTCAAGGAAGAGAGATATCCAGCGTCACCTACGCATGGGAGATTGCGATGAGGTGCGAAAGCAAATGCTAACCACTTTAATAAGAGTCGGATTGTAGACTCGGGTAGGTATTAAATTAATGGGTGTGTTAATTAATTTAATAAGAGTCGGATTGTAGACTCGGTTAGGTATTAAATTAATGGTTGTGTTAATTAATTTAATAAGAGTCGGATTGTAGACTCGGGTAGGTATTAAATTAATAGGTGTGTTAATTAATTTAATAAGAGTCGAATTGTAGACTCGGGTAGGTATTAAATTAATGGGTGTATTAATTAATTTAATAACAGTCGGATTGTAGACTCGGGTAGGTATTTAGTTAATAAGTGCGTTAATTAATTTAATTAGAGTCAGATTGTAGACTTGGGGAGGTATTAAATTAATAAGTGTGTTAATTAATTTAATTAGAGTCGGACGATAGACTCGGGGAGGTATTAAATTAATAAGTGTGTCAATTAATTTAATTAGAGTCGGACGATAGACTCGGGGCGGTATTAAATTAATAAGTGTGTTAATTAATTTAATTAGAGTCGAATTGTAGACTCGGGGAGGTATTAAATTAATAAGTATGTTAATTAATTTAATTAGAGTAGGACGATAGACTCGGGGAGGTATTAAATTAATGGCTGTGTTAATTAATTTAATTAGAGTCGGACCCTAGACTCGGGAAAAATATTGTATTAATTGAGGCGTGTATTAATTATATTAGAGTCGGACCATAGACTCGGGAAGATGATAAATTATTAAGTGAGAAAATTAATTATGTTGAGTCGGGCCACAGACTCAGGAAATTACTGGCAGTGTACGAGATTTTGAGTACACGGTAAAGTCGGGGTTTATATTATATATATACGGTGTAGTGATAGTATATATATACGTGTATATATTGTGTGTGATATTAAATATCAGTGAGTAGATATTTATTCAATTTATATACTCTAATGCTATCAAGGGAGGTTGCGCGATGTGGGTGAATCCCCTAGCTTGAGGAGTAGGGCGAGTATATCCCCAGGTCATAGCGTACGATATATATGGGTGAGGGATTATCTCACTTTCAGGGAAGGAATATGACCGCCTCCACTACGTTTATATTTTGGGCCAAGTTGGTGAGCGATTCCAACTTGGGGAACTGGTTTGGTGAGCATACCTAGTGAGATAGCATTTTAGAGGGAATCATCCGGCGAGGGTATACTTGAAGGGAGGGATATACATATGTTATATGTGTGGATATTGTGGTAAAGGTACGTATATAATGGTAATAAATATTATATACGGGTAATAATACAGTGTGTGAGGTATTTACTTTATATAACTCGTGACACGGTTATATGCTACTATTTAAGAGGAATTAATTAAGTTAATTGTGAGATAACTTATAATTCAAGAATCATTATGCTCGGGTTAGAGTAGTATGGCAAGGTAAGGTTATACCAGGACTAGTTGGACGGGGTAGTACAGCTAGGTGGGGTTAAGGTAACCGGTAGGTGTGCACAATAGTGGAGGGGTGAGAATGTCCACAAGTGAGTGCGACACTAGCTTAAATATGAAGCTCATTCATGCATTTTAAATTACTGCAGTTAATTCACTTGCTAAATATTTTCAAAATATTTTGGGTTCTAACCCTAGCTATAAAACTTTTTTTCAAAACCTTTTAGGTGTCCAGCCACAGGGACGCCAGGATTGATATTCTATTCCAGGGACACTGAGCTGCGGCATATGTGGATGTTAGCAGGAGTTTGGATTAGACGCATCATTCATTCATTCCTAGAGTAGGAATCTTGTATCAGTTTCAGTTTTATTTGGGGCATGTCATCCAGACTTTCAGTTCAGTTTTCAGATTGGTTTTATTCCTGTGTTGGATATTTGTTTTGGATTATTTCACTTTGGTGGCCGATGGTTTATTCGACAAATTATTTTATTAATGATTCAGTTGATTTTCATTCAGTTGTGTGAATGGTTTATATTTAATTCCGCATATACTATTTTGTTTAATCAAAAAGTTAAAATTGGCACCAGTTTTTGGAATATTAGGTGGTTGGTGTGCTTTAAAAAGTTTTCGACAGTGATGCTAAGGATGATCCAACTGGAATTCCTGTTTTAATTTGGTATAGGACTGATCACCCGGTATTTTATTAGGCGGGGTGTCATAACGACCCGAACTGACACATTGCCAGGTCTAAGCACAATAGAAGACTCTAGGCGCCATTACATCCCTGCGTGGGTGACAATTGAATTAAGGGAAGATTATCTAGATTATTACATTATTGAGGGAGGTCACTAGCTATTTCCCCAGTTTGTTGCTGAAGCAGACATCACTTTCTCTCCTAACCGACGATTCCTTGAATTTTTCCAATTCTTTGACGTGGTCCCTCCTTATGTTCTCTTAATACCTGGAGAATCATCAAAGGTGTCCACAAAATCAACAAATTGTATGGGACTAAGCTCTGGATTCCTGCAATTCGTTATTGTTACATGTGAGTAAAGTCAAATGAGGGAGTTTCTTATTTAAAGGCAGTAAAAGCTGATAGAGTTCTTGTAGTGAGAATACCGGACTCTAATAAAGAGTACTGGTCGCACGATTTTCTAGTAAAATATTGGGAGCATTTGTTCATCCCAATGGGCAGTGAACCCTATAGGCGACGAGGTGCCCCAAAGGGGGTTCTAAAATAGGTTTATCTTGACTTTGATATTCTTTCTTCTTTGCCCTCATTTTCTCTAATTTTTTCTGCCTTTGATGATGTTGTGACCTATCAAGTGTAAATCGTCGAAAGAAGAAATAACCCCATCACAGAGAGATTACCTTTCTTGAACTGAAAAAAGCCTGGACACTGAGACAACTCTTGACCTTTGTCGAGCACCCAAGGTCGGCCTCGTTGTTGTTGTCCTACACTTCCACTACAGCATCATTTGTTGCTCGATCAGTTGGAAAGGAACCATAAATCCCTAAAGGTATTAACAAGAACAATACTTCATCTACGAGCACCTCAAACTCATTTGAATTTGTTGACGTTTCCACCATCCTATAGTCACTCCCGCAACCTCAGAGGGAAGAATGGCGACGAGGCAAAAAATCCCAAACTTGATGGAGGTAGCCCTTGCCCTCACTTCACCTGCTACCTAACCTTCCAAAAAGAAGGAGATAGGGGATCCATCTAACCCAGTTACTTTGGGGTATTCTCCTGACAAGATGCAAGATCAACCTGTAAAGAAGAAAAAGACTAACTCCAGTCTTGCAATCAACCTGCCCACCCAAAAAATGGTGGATTTCCTCAATAACAAGGGGAAGGGCTATGCTGAAGGGGAAAAAATAGCTAGACCTGGATCTTGGTTTGTTGAGGGGGGGGGGGGGGGGGGGTTGTCTCCCGACCATCTAGGCTTTGGTTGAAAGCCTATCCTCTGATAGGCTTGTTTCACATGATACCCAAACTTTTTCTCTGGTTAGTGATAACTTCACTTGTTTGGATTCTTGTAGATTTGATCTTTTATTGTACTAATTATTTTCCTTTGTCTTTAATCTGTAGTTTATGGTATACTTCGTCAATATCCTCAACAGGAGGTCTGACTAGACAAAGGCGAATTTTGACTTGGATAAGGCAATGGATGAGGCACATAAGTCCTTCAATGCTGCACATAAGAAGGCCAAGGATAAAGACATTATGATGAAGGCTAAATACACGTAGATCACCACTCTGATGTTGATGGTCGAGCAAATTGAGAAGGCTGGAAGGGAATCCGTCTAGTCTTTCGTGTCGGCTTTAGAGGCCAGCAATACTGCCTACGACAAAGGCTAGGACAAGGCATTTACCCTTGCCCATAAGCAACTGTACTTAATCTAGAAGTCCTTCTTTAAGAATGTATGTGATGAGTCCCTCACAAAGGTTGGAGTTCCCACTGAGTTTGAGTTGTTCACTCAGCATGCTCCTAGAACCCATCCCAACACGGCGAAAGAGCACGCAGAAGATCGCCAACCAACAAAAGGAGGTTGCCGATCAGATCAAGGTTGTATCAGAGAATAGGCTCCTATTAAGTAGATTAGTCTGAGATCTTTTGTATTTTCATTGAATGCCTTGCCTCTGTTTATCCTATACTCTTTTGTAAATGTCTTTCCCCAATTTTGGATGAATGAAATGAAAGATGGTTTTGGTTCTTATATTGTTCTATTAAGCTATTTCTTCATAATTATTTGCATTGTTGCCTTAGATATCTAAATGAACTTCTTTTGCTCTTGTAGTCTTATAATATCTTGGCTTTGGTACCAATTGGCCAAGGGAATAAAGACTTATACTTTATTCTTAGCAAGGATGATCTGAGCAAGAGCGTGCAAACTTTGTCGCTGTCCACCAAGCATTACAAAGGATGTCAAGTGCCTATGGAAATTAAACTAAAGTGGTCGTCATCCTACGTACCGAATTGGGAGAGATCACGAAGGGGATTATTTGTAGACCTCCTTACTCAGAGGTAGACAACCTCATTAAGAGAGTAATAACAAGATCAATACAAATATGAGTTTATTGAAAGATTGAGGGAACATCCATCCATGTCTACTACTTTGAAAATATGAGTTATGTTATATGAAGGAGGTTACTTGAAACATATGAGATACCAAGTCCAGTAGAAATGAGTAAGATTCAATGATTTATCGAGCAACCTTACTTGGGAAACCCCTGAGGAAATTGTCTTGATGGATAGAGAGAACGAAACAACTGCCTTCTATGAAGCCTACCACGACCAACCACCAACTTGTTTGGTAAATAACTGATGAACTGTAAAAGGTGCTGATATTGAGAGCACTATCTGACATAATAAATCAATATTACTTTTATATAAGATCCCATGAATGCATATTTTCAATTATATATGGACAGTGCGCCTGGGCCATTTGTTAAAGCAAGAGAACTTTTCACTAAAAAATGGTTCCTCCATATTTTAAGGCAGACTTCAACCTATACCTAATGAGTTTGTTCCCCATCATTTGCTGCTGATGAGCTACTAGCATAATGATTCGAAAAAGAGATAAGCACTTGAGATTCCACACACTAATGCTGAACTATATATGCTACATTAATATGTTGAAGAAAGACAAACCGTGATACAAATCATTTGGAGAATAGATATTTTGAGAAGACACCTTTGAGAAAGGTTATTTGAGTTTCTTTGAGAGAGCCTAAAAAAATTACATACTTGAGAATAAATTTTTTATTGTTGAGATCGAGTGTTTGTAAATGTTGATTTTCATTCTCAAAATGAAATAAAACTCGAGCTCTTGTGGATGTGGCCTAAGTTGGGTGAACGACGTTGAGGTTATTATCCCTATATTTGAGTTTTCTTGTCATCGTTTCTGAAAAATTTCTCATCACCATTAATACAAGTTACGCACCAGTTTCACTATAAACACCCAGGTGATAAGAGAAATTACCACTTTGATGACACTCCGTAAAATTTAATAATATATTGATCAAGTCTAAAAAAACTCACGAGAATCAAATAATTGAATATCATTTTAAGCATCACTGTAATGAAACTCAATGCATAAAATAATTAAATGAAACATTCCATTGGTAAACCAGATAACTCTGATACTGGATCAACCAACAGTACTAGTACGATCACGTAACTAACTGTATCCACGTAAATCAAATTACTAAAATAATTTCAGGGCGGAGGCGACACAACTACTCATGTCCTGAAAAATGTTAATGCCAAGTCTAATTATTATAACAATATAATTGATCTTGAGCTACAATATAACAACGCATGATCTTATAGTCTATTAGTTGCTTTCAAGTTAATCCAATAAAAAACAACCCTAACTATCACATGCGTCTATTCTTCAACCAATATGTTCCTCATGATTAAGTCTTATTCCTCATTATAGACTTTTATGTAACAATTTCACTTTTTCCATTTATACGTCACAATTGTATCACGTCACAGAGGGAAGTTGTACCTATATATGTATCCACATAATACAAGTAGTGTCCAATACATGTACCTCATAGAAGTCCTCATCACAAACATATACAAATGATATCCTACAGCCTTTAGAGATATCTCATGCGTACTAGGCATAGTTATAGGTTATCCCATACCTATAACCACTCAAGCATCCACTAGGGATAATCATTACTCCTTCACACTAGTTATATATCCCCATACCCAAAACTATATAAAAGGATCAATATGTGAACGTTACATAGATATAATGGGTATTTCATCACGTATCGTTTAGGGTAAATATATCCAAGTCAAACCCATCATCATCACATCAGGGTACCGGTCTCCGTCGATCACGTCCCCATAAGGATATCCCCTTTAGTACATATATTACGAGTACATACGCTCGGTATATTGTACATAATACACTGATAAAGTAATCCTACACACTTAAGGGTTACGAGACTTATTTCAATTTTAATAATTAATTAACACATATTAATTTAGACTATTAACAATTTCATAATTGTCATTCTTCTATGCTAATTTACTAAAAGTAAAGCTCATCACAAAACTAGGCTTACAAACCATCCCATCAACCTCCTAACCAACTGAAGGGGTCGATCGATCGACTCTAACCTTCGATCGATCAATAATACCAGATTCCACATCTTCTGCCTTATCGACTTTGCATCTACAAACCTCCATTAACGGATATCCAAGATTCTAAATCACCAATACAGATTACTATAATCATATCTACATAGAAAAATAACATTCCCAACATATACCCATAGTTTCCTCAACTTTTTAACATCAAATTTAAGGGATGATTCATAACTTATTCAAGAAACCTAGACTCGTATTTTTAAACAATTCAATTCTTATATATATCATATCTCTCCAAAATCAAAGGGATTTTAACATAATTCCAGTTCTTAAAATGAATTCTAATCATTGTAATCCGTTTAAATCTAATTTCATAAAGAATTTGTCCTAATTGCTTACAATTTTATGTTAGTTGATGAACTTTGCTACAATTTCAAATTAATTCAATTATATTCAGAATCAAATACATAATAATACTATAATCACAATATTAATTATATCCTTATACTATAAACTTGCCTCTAAGTTTAGTGGGTTGAACTCTAAGATAAATAATCCCAAATCTTCTTCTCAAAGTTGCCTCCTTCTCTATATCCTTTATAATTTTCTCTCAAATCATATTAAATTGAATTTGGTTTAGCCTAATGAGTATTTTAATAGGTTAACCATGAAATTAATTAGATTTGGGCCTTAAATAAACCTTAATCAAATAAGCCCCAAACTACATCCAAAAAGATTACAGTCTAGCTCAAGTCATATACCATCCTATGGGCCTTAAGACCCAACCTTTTAAGGTGTAAACGAAACTTTTACACTTTCGAAAAGTCACCCGAATTAGTCCATCAACAAAATTATTTATATTCGTTCAATAATAATAATTATTATATTAATTTACTTCGATTCCAACTAACTAACAAATACTACTATACCTTTAGTGACGATACTAGTCACTGCAGATAATTACACATAATTATAATCTATTTAATTTACTTTAATTTAAGGGTTATTACATTCTCCCCCCTTAAAATGAGGAACTTCATCCACGAAATTCTTCTTTTATCACCTGTCTTGAATAACTCTAGATATCTTTCCCGTATGTCAACCTCTTTCTCCCATGTATCCTTCGCCTCGATATGATGTCCCCACTGGACTCGTAGTAATGGAATGACATTTAATTGAAATATCTACTCTCTCCGGTCAAGTATGCACTGTGGTCACTTCTCGTAACTTGCATTGGGATGCAACTCAATCCCGTTGAGGTCGATGTGCTGGTAGGCATCCTCGTTCTGCAAAAACTTCATCATCATCGATACGTGAAAACACCATGTACTCTCTCTGAAGGTGGTTAGGTAAATCCAATCGATACGCCACCGGACCTACCCTATCCAAAATTATGAAGGGGACAATGTAGTGGGGCTCCAAATTCCTCTTGGATCTAAATCTGACGGCCCCTTTCATTGGGGAGACTCGTAAAAGAACTTGGTTCCCCAATTGGAACTCCTATATTGTCTAACTATTGACGACCTACTTCTTTTATCAATCCTTTGTTGTCTTCATTCGTGCTCAGATGAGTTCTACCTTCTCGGAGTGGCCCAGATAATATCCAACCTGAACATCCTGTACTCCTCGAATTCTAACCAACAACTCGACGAACGACATGTTTGTTCATACAGTTCTACATAGCATGCCATACCAAAAATTTAGTGATAGCTATTGTTGTAAGAAAACTCTAAGATGGTTAGGTGTTGATCCCACCAGCCTTTGATAACCAACACAAAAGATTAGAGCATATCCTCTAAAATTTAGTTCACCTGCTCAGTTTGACCGTCAGACTAAGGGTGGAAAGCCGTACTCATACTCAGCTGTAGTGCTAAAGCCTCCTAAAATCCCCTCCAAAACTGAAATATGAAAGTATTATCCCGATCGGACACAATGTCATGTGGTACACACCGAAGTTGTACAATCTCTGTTACAAACAATTTGGCATACTGCTCGTCTGTGAAATCTGTTCGAGCTGGAATGACATGATCCACCTTCATCAACCTATCAACGATAACCCAAATTGAATCATAATCTCTTTCTAATCATGACACTCCCACTATTGAATTCCTTGGAGATACTTTTCCACTTCCACTCGGGAATCTCCAGAGGTTGTATCTCCCCTGTTGGTCTTTGATGTTCCACCTTTTGTTAGCTGATAGGTGGAACACTTAGGCACAAACTCTACAATATCGTTCCTTATCTCTATCCAATAATGCATTCTGTGCATGTCGTGATACATATTTTATCCTTAGGGATGTACCGTGAAACATGAATCATGAACCTCGGCTAAAACTTCTCTCCTCCCTAAAATCTTAACCCTCTATCCGAACTAATTGAGAATAAAGGTCTCAACCTGACACCATCCCTTGCACCCTCTTTTGGCAGAAGGAGTCTAAAAATTGTGAATGTATCACCCGTGTCACCGTGACTGGTGTAAAATCACTTCCCCAAAAGGCATATGATAATTATGAATCCCAGTTGGCACTCCACTGTGATGCCCATATATCTAACAAATCTTCCCCATGGTCGGCTTATAACTCGGCCAAATTAACTGTCAGTCGCCGATTTAATGTATCTGCCACCACATTCTCTTTCCTCTAGTGGTACTGATTCGCAAAATGATAATGCTTCACAAACTCTAGCCATCTCCTCTGACTCATATTCAACCCTCTCTGTGTTAACAAGTATTGGAGAGTCTTATAATCGGGATACAACGTGAACCTCTCACCCAAGAGATAGTGTCTCAAAATATAAATGGCAAATACTACCGCTGCTAACCCCAAATCATGAGTGGGGTAATTACACTCATAAAGCTTTAGATTTAGGGATGCATGAGCTGTTGACCTCTTCTCTTGCATCCTCACACCTCCTAACCCCTATAATGATGCATCTGTATATACCAAATGCTCCATGCTTCCCTTTGGTAATGCAAGGACATATGTGGTGGTAATCTTATGCTTGAGCTACTTAAAATCTCTCTGGTAATCCTTGTTCCCTGCAACAATACTCTCTTCCGAGTGAGATATGTATGTGGCTCGAAAATCTTCGAGAACCCCTAAATGAATTTCCTGTAGTACCCTGCTAGACCCAAGAAACTCCTAACCTTCATAGGCAATGTGGGTTATTCTCACTCTATAATTACAATAACTTTGCTAGAATCCACTAAGATTCCAAATGCGGATACAACATGTCCCAATAACTATACCACTCGAAGATAAAATACACACTTAAAGAACTTATCATACAACTTATGTTCCTTTAGTGTCCACAAAACCAATTGTAATTACTCTACATGATCCTCTCTCGACCGCGAGTATTTTAAGATGTCGTCAATAACATAATAATGCACTGATCTAGAAACGATTGAAATACCCAGTTCATCAAATCTATGAACACTGCTGGCATGTTAATCCACCTAAGTGACATAACCCGTAACTCATACGATCCATAACGAGTCACAAAACGTCTTCAAAGTATCCTTCTCCCGAATACGCAACTATTGATACCCTGAACGCACGTCAATCTTGGAAAATAATGATGCACCCCTCAACTTATCAAATAGGTCATCAATATGCAACAACGGAAATTGTTTCCCTATTGTAACCTTGTTCATCTCCTAATAATCCACACATGACCAGATGAACCATTTTTTTTCTTCATAAATAACACTGGGGATCCCACGGAGATGTACTCCTCAGTATGAACCCTTAGCTCAATAACTGCTGAATCTGCTCACTTAACTCCTTCATCTCTAACGGATTTATCTGATATGGTTCCCTCAAAATGGGCCTCAGTTTCAAATCTATACAATTTAACCTCGAAATGGTTCAATAATGCCACCACGAAGGCTAAACTAATATCTGGTGCAAGTGATAACTCTATACCTCTTCACTCATAACAAAAATTGCGGACTATCGGTAACGCCTCAAAGAACCCATAACCCTTTGTGATTTACTCACATCTATAAGTCTAATTATATTCACTAGACGTTTCCTCGAGCCTATACATAATGCTAAACAACTAGTTCTCAAAATGACAATTATAATAGTCCATCCCTGGTAATCGATATAAGATTATACTATATATACTAACTGATGCTCAACAAAAACTATATTCTCTCGTTTAAGAGTCAACAAAGCGGCTAAACGTCAAATTAGCCAACCACACCGCTATGTCTCCACAATCACGATGTAAGTTAGCATCCCTCCCTGCTAGGATATCTGCATGTGATAAAAAATCGTGATATACATCTCTATATCTCAAAATCGTAGTGAACATATTGCCAATGAAAGAACAAGAACTCTTCGATATACAACTACTACTCATACGCGTGAGCCATAAATATAATTACACCCATACTTTGATGGTACCCTCAATAGTATAGGTTGCCCTACGACATCGACTAACTAAGTGGCCTTACTTGCCATAATTGTAACAATTTCCTCGAAAGGAACTATCAAAATGACGACCCTACAAACAGTCTTGTTGATTCTGCCTCCATAGTCTTCATTGCTAACTATTTCCTCATTGGGTCTGCCCTTATTGACCGTGACCTCACTGGTCATAATTTATTTGGCTCTGCTATCCATAACAGATCATATTGTCTACTCTTGGAACCTCTTGGGGTCTTCTCTACCTATGCGGTTCCTTTTTCTGATGAGGTCTTCCTTACTTGGAGTCAATATTACACCGTATCTAGTCATTGGGCCTAGTTTAGCCTCGATTTTTATCATCTTAGGAACTCTACTCTTTAAATAGTTGTGGTGGTCCTATTGATGCAATAAGGTGACTCCCACCATCTCAACATAACTGGTGATTAACGCTTTACCCAATAAAACTTGACAACCCCTCCTCATAAGGTATGTGCTAAATCAAAACATATTTTGCTCTCACTAAAGAGACTAAAGAGAACCTCCTTATCAATATCTCTCGGTACATAAAGAAAAAGATAGTTGAATTACTCCTCATACTGACTACCACGCGGTCCCACATTTGAGGTCTTCAAAACCATACTTCTAATGTTTTTACGAAAGGTGAGTAAAAGCATTTCCCCTCGAACCATATGCTAATCACTTGATAAAAATCTCATGCCCAAAAGACCATGACTCTTGAACAAAGTCAACCTATTGTGTGGGACATATCATAAAGGAAATTCAAATAAGGAACCCTCCTCATACACCTGGTCTTCTTCAAACCGTTCGTCTAAAACAATGGTTTGAAACCCCCAAAATGGTTTTCATTATGCATATTACAATTCCTAAATGGTAAAGATCTAAAGAAATCAGAGAACATAGTGCGGATAAATGATGGATGCACTTAAGATCCCTAGGACACTAGAACCCGAAATGCTCTGATATCAACTGTGACATCTCATAAAATTTTATAATAGATTAGTCACGTTTAATACAAACTCACAGGAATTAAACGATTGAATATCATTTTAATCATGAATGTAATTGAACTAAATGCATAAAATTAATAAATGAAACATACAATGGGTGAAAAACATAACTCCGATACCGAATCAACCAACAATACTATTAACATCGCATAACTACAATCGTATAAATCAAACTTTCGAGTTGTAAGAAACACGTGTCATAAAATTTGTCCCGATCACCAAATTTTTATCCATACACCTACCATTTACCATTCACTTCACCCATATTCCCATCTATTCCCCTCACCATCCATACACATTCCCCACTCCATTCATATATCATCCATCATCATTTTGAGAAAAAGAGTGTTATCCCAAATGTAAAATGTCTTCAGAGTTGAGAGTATAAAAAAAACAAAAAAAATAGAAAAATAGAAAAAGAAAAAGAAAATTCGAAAAAAATATATAGAAAAAAAAGAAAAGAGAGAAAAAAAAGAAAAGAAAAAAAAGAGAGTTTTAATTAGTAGTTAGTTTTTATGTAATAAAGACATTTGAGCCTAAAGTGTATACACTCTTCTATCACATCCATCTTTCATCCATCATCCTTCCATCACCATCATAATTCACCTCATACCATCCTTCCCATTTCATTTCCCCCTCACCCATAAACATCCATATTCTCCCCTAGGTGTTCGGGCAAATGAAAGTCAATGTGGTGAATAACTCGACGTTCACACTATAGTGATTAACATTCTTTCATGAGATGATTTTCTTTCTAAATGTTTGTTCTTTCTTATGTGTGTGTGAGACGTTTGAACTGTAACACCCCGCCCGCCCGGGGAGAGCGAACGGAGCGCTAATGCGATAAAATAAATCCAAATCCACAAGTGACAAGGTATAGAGCATCTAAGTCCCACAACAACAAAAGAGAAACTATAAATCTCAATCTCTTTAAATTAAATACCAAATCTCTCGAATTACATACAACAACTAACTCGAAAATAAAATACAAATCTCCAAAGCTCTATACATCAAAATAATACAAATCTTTCCCAAACAATCCTCGCTAAAATCAATCTCCATAGCGCCTAAAAATCCTCTCTAACCCGCCACTAAAAGAAAATATGGGGAAGTACACAATACGACAAGAAAGATGCTCAACAAATATATGTTAGCGATGAAAAAATGTAACAACACGAATACGAATATTCAAATCAAATGCAAATATCAAAGCATTTATCAATATAATTTCTCAACAACACATCAATGGGTAACCAGGCCTCACCCCATTCACATATGCTTTATCAAGCCATAGACCTTGGAAGCAGGAATTTTGGCGGCTGCCCAACCTCCGTGCCATAACCACATGAATCAAAATAATTCCAACAATTATTTTTCCACATTTCAATGAATTTAACAATTCAAATATGAGTTCAATTAATAAGAATTCAACGGAATAAACTCTCGAGAGATTTAAAAGAGCATATTGTGTTAAACCCCATACCTCAAACCATGATGAGAAACCAATGATCACATCCTCAAGATCAACACAAAAGATCTACAAAATCACCTCTAAGAACCTCCTCAAAATAGCCCCAAGAACACCTCTAATGTAAGGTTGGAACTCACAAATCTCAAGGGCCAATGTGTATATAAAAAGAAGAGGAATATAAAATATATTTGCTGCCAAAAGTTGTGCCAAAAGTATGTTAAAAGGGTTGCCCATAACTTCCTTTTATAATGAAAAGAAATGAAAAGTTGGAATTCAAAAGACTCCTTTAAATAAGGCAAAGAAATGAAGAGTTGGAAGCCAAAACAACTCTTGAAAATTACTTAATGTTCACCGACTTAGAATTCCAAGAGTTAAAAATATTTAAAAATCATTTTAAAATTCGTTTTAACTCCGTTTTCGAAACCGTTTGAAATTCTCGCCTTTAAAAATAATAACCAACATATTTGAGCAATAAAAATAATTTTATCAAAAACTTTATTTTCCTCCATTTTCCAAAAATTAATTGAAATAGCCCAAAATTACGCGGGTTGTTTCATGAACTTGCTTACATTTACTCACCTCCTCACAGACAAGAGAGATACACTTACCTAATCTCGAGAGTTCATTTGAGAGAGCTATTTTCCGTGAGATTTTGAAGTTGAAGCGTTGATTCCGAAAAGACAATCTATGAATTACTCTTATGATAGTCGACCCGTTTTGACTGATTTACACTACAAAATCTCACGTTGAGTTCTAGGAAGGATGTGCCTTGTTTATTTACTTAGCTAACATTTTCTACATTCTAGCTTGAGTTTCTCAAAATATTTCTCCTGTGATGGATTGTGCGATTATTCTACATCTAATAAGAGATTGACTGCCATTTGCAAATAAAGAATTTTATGGGTATTGTAATACCCCGTATTTTTGAATATTCTATTTAATTAAATTGGAGAATTAAATGAGAAAATACGGCTTAATTTAAATTACGTAAGAGGAGTAATTTAATGAGATTTATTAAAAATTGTAATTATGGAATATTAATCGAGGGATAGATACCGATTTATATTGCCTCATTATATTTACTTAGTGCGAGTGGTAAATAGTTACTTAACGCGTGTAGATCGTGTTTGGGTAAGAACGAGTAATATTTTTAAGTGACTCAAATGATAATGTAGAGGTCACAGATGAGTTCGGAAGGGTCAAATTAGTCAAAATAGTATACCCGGGGTTACAAGTTGAGTCTCAGGGTAATTTTGGACTAAATCGAGACCGTTCGGGGGGTGTTTTGGTCTTTTAACATGAGAGGGTATGGATACCTACGAATTTGAGAGCCTTTTATCAGCCGTATGAAAGAGGTGTTAGGGTTAGGAAACCCATGTAAACACCAATACCATTAGAGAGAAGGAGAAAACCATTCTCAAGGCTTAGAAGATGCTTTTGAGAAGGTTGGGTTTGGATCTTGCACCCTAGGAACCAAAGGAGGAAGGATTGAAGAAGAGAAACATCAATCCATCATCAACTCCACGAAATCAGATTCCCTCTGTCAAGGCAAGTTGTTTATTGCAAAAATTATAAAGTTATAATACCCATGTGTAGGGTTTTTGAATAGTTTTGTTAAATCAATATCTTGATAGGAGAATAATCATATTTATACATGTTGGGATAGGAATCGCATGTATAATGATCTAACATATGTAGAGGATTAATATTAAGAGTAGACTTGATGATTATTTCGGAATAAAATCTGGGTTTTGAATGCATATATGGGAAGAACACCATAACTAGAATTTTAAGAAATTCTGGATTTAATTCACTATTTCTTTAAAGGAATTGGGGTTTTGATGTATTTGACACGTTAGAAATTATCCTAGTATATTTGGAAACATGCTAGGATCATCGGTTCGATGTTTGGTGGACTATAATGAAGTTTGGAGATTTGTTAATGGAGGAAGAGGCTAACGAAGAAGACGAACTGCGTCTGTCCCTGCTCGATCGATCGATCGATCTCGAATGTCGATCGATCGAACCCAGTAGTCGATCGATCGACGTAAGCTGTTTTTCTCGAATTTTCCGTGTTTAAGGTTTCTTTGATTTTCAGGAATGAATTTAGTATCATGGGATTTATATTATACTTATACGGGAGTGAGAATAAGACCAGTACGTATATTATCGAGGTTCGATAAGGCCATTGGGTGTAGGACTTGAATTATCGATCGACGAGAATAATCCGATTTAGTAGAGTATCGGGGGAACTCGGAATTGAGTTACGAGGTGAGGTAAAATCAATTCAAGTAATAGATCAGTAGGGTAAGTAATAACTACTGAAATTATATGTGAGGGGTAACTAGGACCCTTAGAGTTGTGTGAATACTCAAATAAATGCGATTAATGAGATAAATCGTAAAGCGAATATTGTACGGTAGATATAAGAGATTAAAATATTACGTACGAACATAATTAGAGTTGGAAGCCAAAACAACTCTTGAAAATTACTTAATGTTCACCGACTTAGAATTCCAAGAGTTAAAAATATTTAAAAAGCATTTTAAAATTCGTTTTAACTCCGTTTTCGAAACCGTTTGAAATTCTCGCCTTTAAAAATAATAACCAACATATTTGAGCAATAAAAATAATTTTATCAAAAACTTTATTTTCCTCCATTTTCCAAAAATTAATTGAAATAGCCCAAAATTACGCGGGTTGTTTCATGAACTTGCTTACATTTACTCACCTCCTCACAGACAAGAGAGATACACTTACCTAATCTCGAGAGTTCATTTGAGAGAGCTATTTTCCGTGAGATTTTGAAGTTGAAGCGTTGATTCCGAAAAGACAATCTATGAATTACTCTTATGATAGTCGACCCGTTTTGACTGATTTACACTACAAAATCTCACGTTGAGTTCTAGGAAGGATGTGCCTTGTTTATTTACTTAGCTAACATTTTCTACATTCTAGCTTGAGTTTCTCAAAATATTTCTCCTGTGATGGATTGTGCGATTATTCTACATCTAATAAGAGATTGACTGCCATTTGCAAATAAAGAATTTTATGGGTATTGTAATACCCCGTATTTTTGAATATTCTATTTAATTAAATTGGAGAATTAAATGAGAAAATACGGCTTAATTTAAATTACGTAAGAGGAGTAATTTAATGAGATTTATTAAAAATTGTAATTATGGAATATTAATCGAGGGATAGATACCGATTTATATTGCCTCATTATATTTACTTAGTGCGAGTGGTAAATAGTTACTTAACGCGTGTAGATCGTGTTTGGGTAAGAACGAGTAATATTTTTAAGTGACTCAAATGATAATGTAGAGGTCACAGATGAGTTCGGAAGGGTCAAATTAGTCAAAATAGTATACCCGGGGTTACAAGTTGAGTCTCAGGGTAATTTTGGACTAAATCGAGACCGTTCGGGGGGTGTTTTGGTCTTTTAACATGAGAGGGTATGGATACCTACGAATTTGAGAGCCTTTTATCAGCCGTATGAAAGAGGTGTTAGGGTTAGGAAACCCATGTAAACACCAATACCATTAGAGAGAAGGAGAAAACCATTCTCAAGGCTTAGAAGATGCTTTTGAGAAGGTTGGGTTTGGATCTTGCACCCTAGGAACCAAAGGAGGAAGGATTGAAGAAGAGAAACATCAATCCATCATCAACTCCACGAAATCAGATTCCCTCTGTCAAGGCAAGTTGTTTATTGCAAAAATTATAAAGTTATAATACCCATGTGTAGGGTTTTTGAATAGTTTTGTTAAATCAATATCTTGATAGGAGAATAATCATATTTATACATGTTGGGATAGGAATCGCATGTATAATGATCTAACATATGTAGAGGATTAATATTAAGAGTAGACTTGATGATTATTTCGGAATAAAATCTGGGTTTTGAATGCATATATGGGAAGAACACCATAACTAGAATTTTAAGAAATTCTGGATTTAATTCACTATTTCTTTAAAGGAATTGGGGTTTTGATGTATTTGACACGTTAGAAATTATCCTAGTATATTTGGAAACATGCTAGGATCATCGGTTCGATGTTTGGTGGACTATAATGAAGTTTGGAGATTTGTTAATGGAGGAAGAGGCTAACGAAGAAGACGAACTGCGTCTGTCCCTGCTCGATCGATCGATCGATCTCGAATGTCGATCGATCGAACCCAGTAGTCGATCGATCGACGTAAGCTGTTTTTCTCGAATTTTCCGTGTTTAAGGTTTCTTTGATTTTCAGGAATGAATTTAGTATCATGGGATTTATATTATACTTATACGGGAGTGAGAATAAGACCAGTACGTATATTATCGAGGTTCGATAAGGCCATTGGGTGTAGGACTTGAATTATCGATCGACGAGAATAATCCGATTTAGTAGAGTATCGGGGGAACTCGGAATTGAGTTACGAGGTGAGGTAAAATCAATTCAAGTAATAGATCAGTAGGGTAAGTAATAACTACTGAAATTATATGTGAGGGGTAACTAGGACCCTTAGAGTTGTGTGAATACTCAAATAAATGCGATTAATGAGATAAATCGTAAAGCGAATATTGTACGGTAGATATAAGAGATTAAAATATTACGTACGAACATAATTAGAGTTGGAAGCCAAAACAACTCTTGAAAATTACTTAATGTTCACCGACTTAGAATTCCAAGAGTTAAAAATATTTAAAAAGCATTTTAAAATTCGTTTTAACTCCGTTTTCGAAACCGTTTGAAATTCTCGCCTTTAAAAATAATAACCAACATATTTGAGCAATAAAAATAATTTTATCAAAAACTTTATTTTCCTCCATTTTCCAAAAATTAATTGAAATAGCCCAAAATTACGCGGGTTGTTTCATGAACTTGCTTACATTTACTCACCTCCTCACAGACAAGAGAGATACACTTACCTAATCTCGAGAGTTCATTTGAGAGAGCTATTTTCCGTGAGATTTTGAAGTTGAAGCGTTGATTCCGAAAAGACAATCTATGAATTACTCTTATGATAGTCGACCCGTTTTGACTGATTTACACTACAAAATCTCACGTTGAGTTCTAGGAAGGATGTGCCTTGTTTATTTACTTAGCTAACATTTTCTACATTCTAGCTTGAGTTTCTCAAAATATTTCTCCTGTGATGGATTGTGCGATTATTCTACATCTAATAAGAGATTGACTGCCATCTGCAAATAAAGAATTTTATGGGTATTGTAATACCCCGTATTTTTGAATATTCTATTTAATTAAATTGGAGAATTAAATGAGAAAATACGGCTTAATTTAAATTACGTAAGAGGAGTAATTTAATGAGATTTATTAAAAATTGTAATTATAGAATATTAATCGAGAGATAGATACCGATTTATATTGCCTCATTATATTTACTTAGTGCGAGTGGTAAATAGTTACTTAACGCGTGTAGATCGTGTTTGGGTAAGAACGAGTAATATTTTTAAGTGACTCAAATGATAATGTAGAGGTCACAGATGAGTTCGGAAGGGTCAAATTAGTCAAAATAGTATACCCGGGGTTACAAGTTGAGTCTCAGGGTAATTTTGGACTAAATCGAGACCGTTCGGGGGGTGTTTTGGTCTTTTAACATGAGAGGGTATGGATACCTACGAATTTGAGAGCCTTTTATCAGCCGTATGAAAGAGGTGTTAGGGTTAGGAAACCCATGTAAACACCAATACCATTAGAGAGAAGGAGAAAACCATTCTCAAGGCTTAGAAGATGCTTTTGAGAAGGTTGGGTTTGGATCTTGCACCCTAGGAACCAAAGGAGGAAGGATTGAAGAAGAGAAACATCAATCCATCATCAACTCCACGAAATCAGATTCCCTCTGTCAAGGCAAGTTGTTTATTGCAAAAATTATAAAGTTATAATACCCATGTGTAGGGTTTTTGAATAGTTTTGTTAAATCAATATCTTGATAGGAGAATAATCATATTTATACATGTTGGGATAGGAATCGCATGTATAATGATCTAACATATGTAGAGGATTAATATTAAGAGTAGACTTGATGATTATTTCGGAATAAAATTTGGGTTTTGAATGCATATATGGGAAGAACACCATAACTAGAATTTTAAGAAATTCTGGATTTAATTCACTATTTCTTTAAAGGAATTGGGGTTTTGATGTATTTGACACGTTAGAAATTATCCTAGTATATTTGGAAACATGCTAGGATCATCGGTTCGATGTTTGGTGGACTATAATGAAGTTTGGAGATTTGTTAATGGAGGAAGAGGCTAACGAAGAAGACGAACTGCGTCTGTCCCTGCTCGATCGATCGATCGATCTCGAATGTCGATCGATCGAACCCAGTAGTCGATCGATCGACGTAAGCTGTTTTTCTCGAATTTTCCGTGTTTAAGGTTTCTTTGATTTTCAGGAATGAATTTAGTATCATGGGATTTATATTATACTTATACGGGAGTGAGAATAAGACCAGTACGTATATTATCGAGGTTCGATAAGGCCATTGGGTGTAGGACTTGAATTATCGATCGACGAGAATAATCCGATTTAGTAGAGTATCGGGGTAACTCGGAATTGAGTTACGAGGTGAGGTAAAATCAATTCAAGTAATAAATCAGTAGGGTAAGTAATAACTACTGAAATTATATGTGAGGGGTAACTAGGACCCTTTGAGTTGTGTGAATACTCAAATAAATGCGATTAATGAGATAAATCGTAAAGCGAATATTGTACGGTAGATATAAGAGATTAAAATATTATGTACGAACATAATTAGAGTTGGAAGCCAAAACAACTCTTGAAAATTACTTAATGTTCACCGACTTAGAATTCCAAAAGTTAAAAATATTTAAAAAGCATTTTAAAATTCGTTTTAACTCCGTTTTCGAAACCGTTTGAAATTCTCGCCTTTAAAAATAATAACCAACATATTTGAGCAATAAAAATAATTTTATCAAAAACTTTATTTTCCTCCATTTTCCAAAAATTAATTGAAATAGCCCAAAATTACGCGGGTTGTTTCATGAACTTGCTTACATTTACTCACCTCCTCACAGACAAGAGAGATACACTTACCTAATCTCGAGAGTTCATTTGAGAGAGCTATTTTCCGTGAGATTTTGAAGTTGAAGCGTTGATTCCGAAAAGACAATCTATGAATTACTCTTATGATAGTCGACCCGTTTTGACTGATTTACACTACAAAATCTCACGTTGAGTTCTAGGAAGGATGTGCCTTGTTTATTTACTTAGCTAACATTTTCTACATTCTATCTTGAGTTTCTCAAAATATTTCTCCTGTGATGGATTGTGCGATTATTCTACATCTAATAAGAGATTGACTGCCATTTGCAAATAAAGAATTTTATGGGTATTGTAATACCCCGTATTTCTGAATATTCTATTTAATTAAATTGGAGAATTAAATGAGAAAATACGGCTTAATTTAAATTACGTAAGAGGAGTAATTTAATGAGATTTATTAAAAATTGTAATTATGGAATATTAATCGAGAGATAGATACCGATTTATATTGCCTCATTATATTTACTTAGTGCGAGTGGTAAATAGTTACTTAACGCGTGTAGATCGTGTTTGGGTAAGAATGAGTAATATTTTTAAGTGACTCAAATGATAATTTAGAGGTCACAGATGAGTTCGGAAGGGTCAAATTAGTCAAAATAGTATACCTGGGGGTACAAGTTGAGTCTCAGGGTAATTTTGGACTAAATCGAGACCGTTCGGGGGGTGTTTTGGTCTTTTAACATGAGAGGGTATGGATACCTACGAATTTGAGAGCCTTTTATCAGCCGTATGAAAGAGGTGTTAGGGTTAGGAAACCCATGTAAACACCAATACCATTAGAGAGAAGGAGAAAACCATTCTCAAGGCTTAGAAGATGCTTTTGAGAAGGTTGGGTTTGGATCTTGCACCCTAGGAACCAAAGGAGGAAGGATTGAAGAAGAGAAACATCAATCCATCATCAACTCCACGAAATCAGATTCCCTCTGTCAAGGCAAGTTGTTTATTGCAAAAATTATAAAGTTATAATACCCATGTGTAGGGTTTTTGAATAGTTTTGTTAAATCAATATCTTTATAGGAGAATAATCATATTTATACATGTTGGGATAGGAATCGCATGTAGAATGATCTAACATATGTAGAGGATTAATATTCAGAGTAGACTTGATGATTATTTCGGAATAAAATCTGGGTTTTGAATGCATATATGGGAAGAACACCATAACTAGAATTTTAAGAAATTCTGAATTTAATTCACTATTTCTTTAAAGGAATTGGGGTTTTGATGTATTTGACACGTTAGAAATTATCCTAGTATATTTGGAAACATGCTAGGATCATCGGTTCGATGTTTGGTGGACTATAATGAAGTTTGGAGATTTGTTAATGGAGGAAGAGGCTAACGAAGAAGACGAACTGCGTCTGTCCCTGCTCGATCGATCGATCGATCTCGAATGTCGATCGATCGAACCCAGTAGTCGATCGATCGACGTAAGCTGTTTTTCTCGAATTTTCCGTGTTTAAGGTTTCTTTGATTTTCAGGAATGAATTTAGTATCATGGGATTTATATTATACTTATACGGGAGTGAGAATAAGACCAGTACGTATATTATCGAGGTTCGATAAGGCCATTGGGTGTAGGACTTGAATTATCGATCGACGAGAATAATTCGATTTAGTAGAGTATCGGGGGAACTCGGAATTGAGTTACGAGGTGAGGTAAAATCAATTCAAGTAATAGATCAGTAGGGTAAGTAATAACTACTGAAATTATATGTGAGGGGTAACTAGGACCCTTAGAGTTGTGTGAATACTCAAATAAATGCGATTAATGAGATAAATCGTAAAGCGAATATTGTACGGTAGATATAAGAGATTAAAATATTACGTACGAACATAATTAGAGTTGGAAGCCAAAACAACTCTTGAAAATTACTTAATGTTCACCGACTTAGAATTCCAAGAGTTAAAAATATTTAAAAAGCATTTTAAAATTCGTTTTAACTCCGTTTTCGAAACCGTTTGAAATTCTCGCCTTTAAAAATAATAACCAACATATTTGAGCAATAAAAATAATTTTATCAAAAACTTTATTTTCCTCCATTTTCCAAAAATTAATTGAAATAGCCCAAAATTACGCGGGTTGTTTCATGAACTTGCTTACATTTACTCACCTCCTCACAGACAAGAGAGATACACTTACCTAATCTCGAGAGTTCATTTGAGAGAGCTATTTTCCGTGAGATTTTGAAGTTGAAGCGTTGATTCCGAAAAGACAATCTATGAATTACTCTTATGATAGTCGATCCGTTTTGACTGATTTACACTACAAAATCTCACGTTGAGTTCTAGGAAGGATGTGCCTTGTTTATTTACTTAGCTAACATTTTCTACATTCTAGCTTGAGTTTCTCAAAATATTTCTCCTGTGATGGATTGTGCGATTATTCTACATCTAATAAGAGATTGACTGCCATTTGCAAATAAAGAATTTTATGGGTATTGTAATACCCCGTATTTCTGAATATTCTATTTAATTAAATTGGAGAATTAAATGAGAAAATACGGCTTAATTTAAATTACGTAAGAGGAGTAATTTAATGAGATTTATTAAAAATTGTAATTATGGAATATTAATCGAGAGATAGATACCGATTTATATTGCCTCATTATATTTACTTAGTGCGAGTGGTAAATAGTTACTTAACGCGTGTAGATCGTGTTTGGGTAAGAACGAGTAATATTTTTAAGTGACTCAAATGATAATTTAGAGGTCACAGATGAGTTCGGAAGGGTCAAATTAGTCAAAATAGTATACCCGGGGGTACAAGTTGAGTCTCAGGGTAATTTTGGACTAAATCGAGACCGTTCGGGGGGTGTTTTGGTCTTTTAACTTGAGAGGGTATGGATACCTACGAATTTGAGAGCCTTTTATCAGCCGTATGAAAGAGGTGTTAGGGTTAGGAAACCCATGTAAACACCAATACCATTAGAGAGAAGGAGAAAACCATTCTCAAGGCTTAGAAGATGCTTTTGAGAAGGTTAGGTTTGGATCTTGCACCCTAGGAACCAAAGGAGGAAGGATTGAAGAAGAGAAACATCAATCCATCATCAACTCCACGAAATCAGATTCCCTCTGTCAAGGCAAGTTGTTTATTGCAAAAATTATAAAGTTATAATACCCATGTGTAGGGTTTTTGAATAGTTTTGTTAAATCAATATCTTGATAGGAGAATAATCATATTTATACATGTTGGGATAGGAATCGCATGTAGAATGATCTAACATATGTAGAGGATTAATATTCAGAGTAGACTCGATGATTATTTCGGAATAAAATCTGGGTTTTGAATGCATATATGGGAAGAACACCATAACTAGGATTTTAAGAAATTCTGGATTTAATTCACTATTTCTTTAAAGGAATTGGGGTCTTGATGATTTGACACGTTAGAAATTATCCTAGTATATGTGGAAACATGTTAGGATCATTGGGTCGAAGTTTGGTGCACTATAATGAAGTTTGGAGATTTTTTAATGGAGGAAGAGGTTAACGAAGAAGACGAACTGCGTCTGTCCCTGCTCGATCGATCGATCGATCTCGAATGTCGATCGATCGACGTAAGCTATTTTTCTTGAATTTTTCGTGTTTATGGTTTCTTTGATTTCCGGGAATGAATGAGTATCCTAGGATTTATATTATACTTATATGGGAGTGAGAATAAGACCAGTAGGTATATTGTCGAGGTCCGATAAGGCCATTCGGTGTAGGACTTGAATTATCGACCGACGAGAATAATCCGATTTAGTAGAGTATCGGGGGAACTCGGAATTGAGTTATGAGGCGAGGTAAAGTCAATTCAAGTAATAGACCAGTAGGGTAAGTAATAACTACTGAAATTATATGTGAGGGGTAACTAGGACCCTTAGAGTTGTGTGAATACTAAAATAAATGCGATTAATGAGATAAATCGTAAAGCGAATATTGTATGGTAGATATATGAGATTAAAATATTACGTACGAACATAATTAATAGGTCGGGCGTGTACCTACTGAATTATATGATCTTTTATGTCGAGGGAAGTATACCTAAATTAACTATGTTAGGGTCGATGAGATATTCTGAACTAACATAGGGTTATTATATGTTTGCGGTCGATGTTGAATGCCGAACCAAACCTTTGAACTGGTGGCGTGATGAAAGAGTCCAAGCCAGAATTTGTGTATATAAATAATTGTGGTTGATGTATCATTCCGAACCAATTCTTACTTGGGGTCGATGAATCATTCCGAACCAAGAGTCCTTTACGTGTGTGAAAAGGACAAAATAGTAATGACTGATATTTAGTATATATTGTGTGTGAAATATCTACTTGATGATATTCTACTTCTGTGTATTAGTAGATTGATATATGTTGATACAAAATTTAGTCTGCTGACATGGCCCACTTGAATGAAGACACGTGGCAATCTACATGGCAGCAACAAACACTTTCGAGGAACTTACACGCTCCGAGGAATAAGATTACAACAAGGAACACTGCTTCCCCGAGGAACTCACACGCTCCGAGGAACAAGACCTCACCGAGGAACTCTTAAGTACCAAGAAGCTTAGGCGATCCGAGCAACTCAGGCGGTCCGAGCTGCACCTCGAACAAAGCATTAATAGCGGGATAACCAACAGTTCAACTGATTCATTAAATGCTTATGATTCAGACGCACACGCTTAAGGGGCATTAAATGTATTACCCTTTCATATGTATCCCATTTAATGTATTACCCTTTCACATTACAGCCTCAGGGCTATAAATACATTGTACAATCATCATTGTAAAGGGATCCCAAAATCCACACCGGAATTTCTTGATAGAGCTTGTAATCGAGAATTCTCAAATGCTCAGCAATAAAACAACAGTGGACGTAGGCCATTCTTATAAGTCTGAACCACTTTAAAATTCTTTGTCTCATTTATTTATCTGTGATTGAATAATTAGAGTGATATAATTTTTTACATCAACAGATTAGCGCCGTCTGTGGGAACGACTGGTAATATCATTTTCTCACCAAAAACAATCCATCACAAATGGCTGATATTCCTGAATCCAGCAATCGCAACGTTGGAACCCCTCCAAACCCATCTGCTCCGCCAAATATTCCAGATCTGGCTGGAATAATGACAAATCTGGTTCAGGGCCAGACCGTCATGCAAGAAATAATACGACAACTCATCCAAACTCTCCATGGCGGTGCGTCAGCCCATTCAGGACCACGAAGTACTCAAAGAAACACCCGTGCACCATCCTCACATACTAGGCGTACCAATTCGTATCGCAATGAAGAATCTGAAGATATCTCTTATCAACCTGGACGATCTTCGTCAGTGCGAGCCACGGATACTGAACAACGTGTCACTCTCTCCCCAGAAAGGACCAGCGCATTGGAAAGGTTAAGTAGGGTTTCTCCTTTCGACCGATTAGGCCCTAGGAGGAACAAAATTCCTCTTAATGCAGCGTCGAGGAGCTTTCGATGAACAACAGCCTTAAGGGAAGGATCTGCCCAGTCGCGACCAGCTGCTCGTCAAGATAGATCCCAGGAAGCCACTTCAACGCGATCAGCTGCTCGAACCAATAGGCCCGAAGAAGGAAATGATGCATGGAAAGGTTATATTCAAAGGCTGGAGGATAGATTAGGAGAAATGGTTAAAACCAAGAATCCTTTACAACGAACCTTTGTTTGAGGAACACCTTTTGTCCAGGCTATTGTAGATTTTTCCAACACCATCAAATTTTAAAGCACCTGTTGTGACCCCCAAATATGATGGAAAGACTGACCCTGTTCTTCATATAGAACAATATCAAGCTGCTGCCGACATCTATGCTGTCCCAGACGAGATGAGATGCAGGGCATTCTCGGGAACTCTTACCAGATCTGCTCAAATATGGTATAATAATCTTCCTCGGGGTAAGATCTCAACTTTATTTCAACTGGCCGAATTATTCATTGGAAATTTCTGCTTTGGAGCAAAGCCAGTTAAACGAGTAGCACATTTGTTAAGTGTTAGACAAAAAACTGGTGAAAGTACCAGAGATTATATAACTCGTTTTAATAACGAGAAACTTGAAGTCATTGATTATGAGGAGAAGACAACAATCACTGCCTTGATGAGTGGGCTATTGCCTAATAAGTTGCATTACACTTTGGCCAAAGATCCACCCATAACTATGTCAGAATTGATGGCGAAAGCGGCCAAAATCATGAATGCCGAGGAGGATATGGCTGCGAAGAAGAATATGGATAAAGAAACTAAGGTGGAAGTCGACAAAACCAAGAAGAAAGAGCATAAGAACAATGGTGGTGACAAACAATCCAAAAATAAGTCGTCATGGGAGGTCTTGAGGAAATTTGATAATTACACTCCTTTGAAGGTAGATATCAACCACGTCTTGGAAGAAATTAAGAACAGCGAGGAGTTAAACTGGCCAAAGAAAATGAAGGCAAACCCTGACACGAGGAATAGGGAAAAATATTGCGAGTTTCACAAAGATCATGGCCATATGACCAAAAATTGCATAGCTCTTCAGAATGAGATCGAAACACTCATTAGACGAGGAAAACTGGCAAAGTACATTGATCGTAGAAATGAAAGAAGAAACAACGGTCGAACAAGAGAGAGGTCTAAATCTCCTCGTCGAGCGGAGGAGAACATGAAAAGAAACCATGAAGATGATCCCGAGGATGACCCCGATCTTCCCAAGAGACCAAGGCAGCCAGAACGAGAGGTATTTTCAATACGCTTTGGGTCATTTGATTGTAATGTTATTACAGGAGGAGATGCAGGAGGAGGAGACCTTACTGCAGAGAGAAAAGCTTACCTCGGTGAGGCTCAAGCTTGCTCGTACATTCAGCGAATAAATCTAGCTGAGGAAGATTGCCTGAGAAAGGTGAACAAGGAGAAATTGGTCATCGGTTTTTCAAAGAATGACCTTGCAGGTGTTTTATATCCTCACGATGATCCACTGGTGATAAAAATGAGGATGAAGGAGGTTATGATTTCAAGAGTACTGGTCGACAATGGTAGCTCGGCAGACATCATGTTCTACACGTGCTTCGATAGTTTAAATCTAAAGCTATCTCAACTGGAGCCTTACCACAGACCCCTCATCGGTTTTGCTGGCGAGAAAGTATTTCCACTTGGGACGATCAAGTTGGATATATTCATTGGTACGTGGCCTGCTTGTCGGACAGAAAGAATACGTTTCTTTGTGATGGATAAGAATGTCCAATCATCGTGCAATATCATCAGGGGAAGAGTAGGATTGAAGAAGTTCGAGGCTGTACCATCTACAGTGCATCAGTGCCTAAAATTTCTAACAAACTTTGGAGTAGGAGTTGTGAAAGGTGATCAGAAAGTAGCTCGGGAATGCTATTATTCATCCGCCGAGCAAGAAGAATTGGAGGAATCAAAGAAAAAGACTACTACCTATCAAGTCGATGAAGGGGCAGAGATTGAAACATTGGATCCTCGAGATGAGTCGCAACTCGTGAAGGGTCAAGTGGTGGAAGCTACTGAAAACATCATTCTGGACGACGAGCACCCTGAGCGAACTACTCAAATAGGTTCATCATTGGAAGCCTCATTAAAACAGGAATTGATAACGTTCCTAAGAAGCAGAAGACAAACTTTTGCATGGAGTCATGAAGATATGCCTGGGATAGACCCAAACTTCTTATGTCACGAGCTCAATGTGAATAAGGAGATCAAGCCTGTGAAGCAGAGAAGAATAGTATTCAGTCCCAAGAAGAATCAAGCTATTCAGGAGGAAGTCGAGAAGCTCCAGAAAGCTTGTTTCATTGAAGATGTTAAATATCCAGACTGGTTATCCAATGTGGTGATGGTAAAGAAGAAAAACAACAAGTGGAGGATGTGTGTAGACTTCACCGACCTCAACAAAGCATGCCCAAAGGATCACTTTCCATTGCCCCGGATTGATCAACTGGTGGATGCTACCTCGGGACACGAGTTGCTGAGTTTCATGAATGCTTATTCTGGTTACAATCAGATCAAAATGAAACCTGAAGATAGGGAGAGTACTTCTTTCATTACCCCTAGGGAAACTTATTGTTATAATGTTATGCCCTTTGGTTTGAAAAATGCAGGTGCGACATATCAGCGGCTGATGAACAAAGTCTTTGCTGAACAAATCAGTTGCAATATGGAAGTCTATGTTGACGATATGCTGACGAAAAGAAAGAAAGCTACCCATCATCTAGTTGACTTAAGTCAGACTTTTGATCAACTGGATAAATATCAAATGAAGCTGAACCCAACAAAGTACATATTTGGAGTACGAGAGGGCATGTTCCTCGGGTATATTGTCAATCAACGAGGCATTGAAGCAAATCCTGAAAAGATCAAAGCTCTATTAGGGCTGCGATCTCCAATGACGAAGAAGGAAGTACAGAGTCTCACAGGACGAGTAGCAGCACTCAACAGATTTGTATCACGAGCAACTGATAGATGTCTCCCATTCTTCAAGACACTCAGAAAGACTTTTGAGTGGAATGATGAATGTGAGAAGGCTTTTCAAGACTTGAAGAAATACTTGGGAACACCTCCATTGTTGTCCAGGCCGGTGATGGGAGAAAAATTGTATTTGTACCTTGCAGTGTCCGAGAATGCAGTTAGCTCGGCGTTGATCAGAGTGGAGAATGGAGTGGAAAAACCAATTTACTACACAAGTAAGGCCTTCCAAGGAGCAGAGATCAGATATCCAAGGTTGGAAAAATTGGCACTGGCGCTGATTGAGGCAAGTAGAAGAATGAGGCCATACTTCTAGGCTCATACCATAGTAGTATATACCGATATGCCATTGAGGCAAGCCCTTCATAAACTAGAAAAATCAGGCAGACTGATGTACTGGGCAATAGAACTCGGTGAATATGATATAGTTTATGAACCCAGATCATCATTAAAAGGGCAAGCTGTGGCAGATTTTATAGCGGAGTTCACCTATCCTGATACCCCCGAGGAGCAAAAGTTGCTCGCTGATCAACCTATGGATGTTACAGGGTCAACAAACACAAGCTCAGACCAATTCCGATTGGTAAAAGGGCGTGTGGATGTTACAGGATGTGGCGCAGGGATAGTTGTGATCACTCCGGACGAGGAGCAAAAGTTGCTCGCTGATCAGCCTGTGGATGTTACAGGATCAACAAACACTAGCTCAGACCAACTCCGGTTGGTAAAAGGGCAAGTGGATGTTACAGGATCATTAAATTCGAGCTCAGACCAATTCCGATTGGTAAAAGGGCAAGAAGAGATGATCGACGAAGAGAAAGAAAAATCTGGGGAGTATGAAAGGAAGCAGCAAATATTTCACCGAGGAACTCTGTTAGAGTAGAAATTTGAAGACGAGTTACTTATATAGAGGCTATATGTAGATGGTTCATCTTGCACTATAGAATGTGGCGTGGGAATAGTTTTGAGCGCTCCGGATGAGGTCGACATGGAATACGCCCTGCGTTTCCAATTCAAAGCTTCCAACAATGAAGCTGAGTATGAGGCCATGATTGTAGGACTTAGTCTGGAAAAAATTATGGAGGCGCAACAGGTCATTATTTTCAGTGATTCTCAATTGATCGTAAACCAAATGATGGGAGCATATGAAATTAGAGGAGAATTAATGATCAGATATCATGCAAAGGCAAAGGAGCTGGTGTCAGAATTTGCTGCTATTCAGCTGGTCAGAATACCAAGAATGGAGATTGCGAGAGCAGACGCCCTAGCTCGACTAGCATCAGCTACTCGCACCGAGTTACGAGGAACAATCCCAATTAAAGTGTTGGCTGGTCGGAGTATAGATGAAGATCTGACGATGAACTTTATCACCCTTGATTTAGGACCATCTTGGATGGATCCCATCAGGGCGTATATCGAGGAGGGAGAATTGCCAATTGACAAGCTCGCAGCCAAGAAATTGAAGTTTAAAGCTGCTCGGTATGTATTAACTAATGGTATTTTATATAGACGAGGAATTATGGCAGGTTTGCAGAGATGCGTACATCCCTTCCAGGTGAAAGAATTAATTAAAGAGATCCATGAGGGGTCCTGTGGAGCACATGTAGTAGGTCGAACGCTTTTGCAAAGGGTGATGATGCATGGATACTACTGACCGATGATGAGGGCTGATTGTATAGCCTATGCCAAGAAGTGTGACAAGTGCTAGCGCTTTTCCTCCATCCGAAGAACTCCACAAGCATTGTTGACACCTATCACTTCTCCTTGGCCATTTGCCATGTGGGGGATAGATTTGGTTGGGCCACTGCCAACGACCAGAGGAAGGTTCAAATACCTTGTCGTCGCAGTGGATTATTTTACTAAGTGGGTAGAAGATGAGCCACTCATTGACATGACGTACGAGAAGGTGTACCAATTTATTTGGAAGAACATCATTTGTCGATATGGTCTTCCTCATGCCTTCATCACAGACCATGGAACACAATTTGATAACGAGGAGTTCGCTGCCTATTGTCATCAGTCAGATATTTTGAAGGTCCACTCAGCACCAGGCCATCCTCAAATAAATGGACAAACTGAAGTGACAAATAGAACGCTGCTAAATGGCTTGAAGAAAAGATTGGATGATGCGGAAGCAAATTGGATCAATGAGCTACAATCAGTACTCTGGGCTTACCGAACTACTCCCCGAGTAGCAACTGGAGAATCACCATATATGCTGGCGTTTGAAAGTGAAGCCGTTATACCTGTCGAGTTAGGCCTCCCAACACACAGGGTACTGAATTTCACTTCCCCTGTCAGCGACTTAATGAGAAGATTGGATTTAGACATGCTCGAGGAAGTTAGAGAGATGCAGCCATTAGAAATGCTGCTTACCAGCAGCGAACAACTTTATTCTACAACAAAAGAGTGAAGAAGTGCGACCTGAAAGAAGGAGATTATGTGCTGAAGAAAGTAATTTAAAAGCACAATAAATTGGAGGCAAACTGGCATGGACCATACCGAATTACAGAAGTTGTTCGACCAGGAACTTATCGAATAGCAACTTTAGAGGGGGAGGAGTTTAAGAATGCATGGAACGCAGAGCATCTGCGCAAGAATTATCAGTGATGTATATTCCCATGTAACGTAGTTCCATCAATATGAATAAAATGAAGATATTCTGCAAGTCTCTCTTTTTATTGAAAATTTTTCGGGGAATACTAGTGCTACACACTACTCGGCAAAGCTCAGACTACTCTGCAAAATATTCCTAAAAATGCCAACTTCGGTTGGTTAGGAAACAAAATATTCCTAAAAATGCCAACCTGTTTGGCTAGGAAATAAAATATTCCTAAAAATGCCAACCTGTTTGGCTAGGAAACAAAATATTCCTAAAAATGCCATCCTCGGTTGGTTAGGAAACAAAATATTCCTAAAAATGCCAACCTGTTTGGCTAGGAAACAAAATATTCCTAAAAATGCCAACTTATGTTGGTTAGGAAGTACATATATTCTCGAAAATTCCAACTTATGTTGGTCGGGAGGTAAATATTTTCTCGAAAATGCCAACTTATGTTGGTCAGAAGTTAAGATTATTCCAGAAAGCGCCAAAGTTGCTCATAGAGGAAAAATCTACTAACTATGGCTGGTCGGGGATAAAAACCCACCAACTGTAGTTGGTCGACAAGG
The DNA here is from genome assembly GCA_949130495.1 of Sambucus nigra. NCBI lineage: Eukaryota > Viridiplantae > Streptophyta > Magnoliopsida > Dipsacales > Adoxaceae > Sambucus > Sambucus nigra. The sequence goes on along the minus strand of OX422210.1, from coordinate 621,351,270 downwards.
AAAATTTACCGACCTTGGTTGATCGGAAACACTTAAGAAGAAAAATTTACTAACTATGGCTGGTCGGGGATAAAAATCCACTAACTGTAGTTGGTCGACATAGAGAATTTAATGACCTTGGTTGGTCGAGAAATAAAACTTTATTATTAAATGATCGAGCAACATTTTTTATACTTGTAATTATTACTAAGTTTGTCGAGAAACAAAATATTGTTTTTGCCATATGACAACCATAAATTCAAGAATAAGTTGATCAACAAACTACGCAGTATTGTTTATTTTTAACAGTTATGCATGCATAAATATAAATTGTATTACAAGACAATAGCAATTAAGATTTGCAAACAAAAATGAAAGTCTTTCATTGAATTCAAAATAAATTACATTGATAATGAAATGAAAGGTACATTGATATTGATATGTATACTAACTATTACATCAAAAATCCTATTCTACTGGTCTTTTCCCCTCTGCTTTTGACACAGGTTCCTCGCCAGCAGGCGGATCATTTAAAGCCAGAGGAGAATTTATAAAATTGAGATCCTTCAACATCCTGACATTCATCACGGATGGTCGATCTAAGAGATGCTCGGGGCGAGATATCTCGGTTTGTGAATGGAGACTATAGTCACCGAGATACTTTGAAATCAAGCTCCGAGGAATGGCCCGTGCAGGGATCCAACTCATATCCAATTTGTATGGTGGCACAGGTAAGTCAAGCAACCCGGGATTGTGGTAGTCCCACAAGTAATGACCCTGTTCGAGCTGCAGCACACATAAGGCATTCAACCAGCCTTTCTTGTAGCCCTCATTGTTGGCATTCTGGATACGATCGTCCAAGTGGTAGAGCGCTTCATTGTATCCAGCCATCCAGAACTCCCTGGGCTGTTTGTGGAACTGATATGTTAGCCTGTCTAGATGCTCGTGGAGATATTTGATGAAAATCTCATTGTTCTCCAAGGTAGACTTATGCATGGAGAGCTGCTCTTCCAAATCCCTGATCTTCTTTGACATTTCAGCCAAAGCCTGGTTCTTCGCCATCAGCTGGAAGGCCTGGTTCTCTAGGGAAGACTGAGTCCTCTGTTCCTCGACAGGAATCTGAGCTGATCTAGCTCATCCCCGAGGTGCTCTTGCTCGTCCCCGAGAAGACGTGGAAGGGCCAGACCTCTTCAAAGTTTCCAACTCGTCCCTCAAGTTGGCGTTCTCAACTTCCAGGAATGAAAATCCCTCATCGATCACTGGGATTAAGGCTTTTGAAGAAGAGGCTGCAGACTTCAACTGTGATAGCTCTTTCTGCAAGTTGTTGTTCTCTTTCTCCAGCAACTCGGCAATCTGTCTGCATTCCTCGACCTCACCTTTCAGGTTTCTCTCCCTCACATCGTACCTAGCAAAAAGCTTCTCGTAGCCCTTGTCGGCAATGATCAGCTTGTACTTCTTCTCGTACCCTCATGCAACAGGGCAGTGGATTCTTTGTATTGAAGATGAAGGTCTTCGAGGGTGCCTTGGAGATCCTCGATCATATCATAATAGGCCACATTATTGGCCACCGCTCGATCAAGTAGACACTTCAGATATTGATATGCTTCAACTGCCTGTTCTGAAGCATCCTGGCCGAGGATGTCGACAACTTGTGCTGCACTCAGGTCTGTGTAACCAGCTTTAAAATATTCATTACATTGTCGCAGCAACTTAGTATCATGGGCAGATAGTAATTCCATCCTGGCCAGAAACTAGCAGAGAAAGAAAGAGCAATCATCAATAAGAAATATAAGCAGAGTATGAATAGAAGATAAACAACAATATGCAAAAAAGTCCAAGTTTTATTAGATCATAAAGTTTAGAGTTACATATGTGGGTTAACCCGAACAACTCTACACCTTTTCCTTGTCTCCCAAAACCTTCTCGGGAGGCTGGGACGAGGAAGTAGGTTGCTCGGAGGGAATGGATAGTTGCTCGGGGAGCACTGGCAGTTGCTCGGAGGAAGTAACAATCTGCTGAAGTTCCTCGGCAGCAGGCTGAATGGCTCGGGGATTATCTCCCATCACCATAGAAGACTCTTCTGAGGCAGCTTCGTCCTCTTCAAGATCTTCTGTGGTTGGAGGGGGACCATGAATGTGTTGCTGGAAAAGCTCAGAAGATTCATCAACTTTCATTTCCTGGAGAGCAACAAACCATCCATCCCTAAAGTATTTGAGGCTGCCATAGTCCACTTGCGACACCATGGCAGCCAACCCCTTGTTCCACCCTTTGTCCCATCCAGCGCTGAAGGACTTCTTCACATCCATCTTCCTCTTCAATTTCTCCGAGGAGAGCTTCTCGGACAGCAGGTTATCAGCAGCTTTCAATTTGTTTTCGATCTCCTCCTTCTGCCGACCTACTTCCCTAAGTTGAGCCAGCTCCTCTTCAGCAGCCTTGAGCTTATCTTCAAGCTCCCCAGCAGTTTTGAACTTCTCTTCGAGCTCCTTATTTGCCTTCTCCAGGGCATTTATTCTCTTCTCCAACTCCTTGGAGGCATCAACAACTCGAGCTTTCTCTTGCTCGGTGGAGGCAAGATTTTTCTCCCAGACAGCCTTGTCAGTAGCATATGTCTGGAGAGAATCATCCAAAGACTTGATAGCTTCTGCCAGAACTCCCTCCACACTGGACGAGGAGCATGAAGCTTTAATTGCTTCATCCATCTTCAGGATTATATTAAAGCAGCTCGTCAACTGTGAAAGTAAAAAGAAAGCAAGTCAGAAACAGAAATAACAAAGTAAATATGAAAAGTTCAAAGTAAGAAGACTTACAGAAGCAAGGTGACGAGCAGCTAATGAAGTGACCATGTCCCGAGTAAGGTTTTCTTCTGTACCTTGGACCTCGGGAATGATCCAGGACTTTACCGAGATCATGGCAGAGCTCGGAGGAACAAAAGTGGGAACCCCTGTCCCAGCAGTTGTGGGCTGAGTCATGGTGTCAGCCAAATTGACCGAGGAGCTCTTCTTCAGCCTCCTCGGGGGAACAGGAACAAATTCAACCAAGGAAGAACCCTTGTTCGGTGATATTACAATCACCTCTCCAGGAGCAGCAGACCTGCTCGGAGCCACTGCGGGCTTCTCTACAACCTTCACGACAGCAGCCGAGGAAGGTGCATCATTCTTCTTTGTCCCCTCCACTGGGACATCAGCCTTACTTCTTTTTGCCTCTCCAGAACCAGAGGCAGGTTTCTTGAAGAGGGTAGGAGGCCTTCTTCTCTTCATCCTTTCGCTTAAAGGGACGTGAGATTCAGGTGAAGAGCTGGTGGAAGCTGGTACTGGCTCTGATTCACTTATCACTGGACGAGGAGTGAAAGAAGTGGTGTAGCTCTTGTATTGTAGCAGATATGAGGCTGATCTAATGTGCTCGTCGGCAACACTCTGATGCAGACTCCAGATAAGTTTCAGATGTCTTATATTAACATCTGCTTCCTTTGGACACTTTCTTTTGTTATCAACTGCAAATAAATAAACATTGCCATCAGTGACACATTTTATCAAACATAAAGGAAGCATAATTTCAAAATAAATAAAACGAAATAAAAATAACCTATCCCATTGCCATAAGGAGGGCATCTGGGACCCTGGTAAACCTCATCTCCAGTTAATGGAGGGTGTTGCCAATTTTTTATGACAACCCCGTGTTCAAAACAATCCCTATTGGCATCAAGGAGATTGAATACTAAGGCTCTATTTAAAAATCTAGTTTTTAAATAGAAAATGTTATCATTAACTGCCCATCTATAACAGTACATGATTTTTGGAATTCCTATGCGAGTTCCATGGACTTGATTTAATTTATGAACCCCATTAACTATTCTCCATATGTTGGGGGCTATTCTTGCAGGAACAACGTCAAAGTAATGACAGAATTCCAGACACAAGGGATTTGGTGGAAAAGAAAATCCACACTCAGCAATAAAGAGGCTGGGGAACCAATGTCCCTCAGCCAAATGGAAATAATCAGAAGGCTCAGAAAGCTCTTCCAAAACAACCCAGGAGGGAATGGAAAAATCAGAGCGAAATTTATCAAGAGATTCAACAGGGTAAACCATGGTAAATAAAGGAAATCAAGAAGAAAGAAGAAGATCTTACAGAAAAAAGTGGATCTGTTGACAACGGACAATGGAAGAAGATGAATACACAGGAGAGAAAAAGACGACGAAAAACTCGAAGATACAAATTTGAAAAAGGTAGAAGACGATGAGAGTGTCTGTGGAGTTTAAATACCTTGCCTTGGGAAATGGTAAAGTAATGATTACAAAAAGAAACAATTACGCTACCGGCGGCTTGAGAAACAAAAAGGGCGCGACAATCGAAGCGAGAAGAAACGATTACGCCACCGGCGGCTAAAAGGACAAAAAGTACGCAGAGATCGAGGCGGTTATGAAAATTCAAAAAAGCATGATTCTACGAATTTGGAAGGAGAAATAAATACGAAGGAAACACTCCTAAAAATCAGGAGGACCATTTAAAGATACCATATTCCGAGAAAGAATGTTCCCTACTCCTCAAATTTCAAACTATGAAACATTGGGGGCTTCTGTTGATACCAAATTTAGTCTGCTGACATGGCCCACTTGAATGAAGACACGTGGCAATCTACATGGCAGCAATAAACACTTCGAGGAACTTACACGCTCCGAGGAATAAGATTACAACGAGGAACACTGCTTCCCCGAGGAACTCACACGCTCCGAGGAACAAGACCTCACCGAGGAACTCTTAAGTACCAAGAAGCTTAGGCGGTCCGAGAAACTCAGGCGGTCCGAGCTGTACCTCGAACAAAGCATTAATAGCGGGATAACCAACAGTTCAACTGATTCATTAAATGCTTATCATTCAGACGAACACGCTTAAGGGGCATTAAATGTATTACCCTTTCATATGTATCCCATTTAATGTATTACCCTTTCACATTACAGCCTCAGGGCTATAAATACATTGTACAATCATCATTGTAAAGGGACCCCAAAATCCAGACCGAAATTTCTTGATAGAACTTGTAATCGAGAATTCCCAAATGCTCAACAATAAAATAATAGTGGACGTAGGCCATTCTTATAAGGCTGAACCACTTTAAAATTCCTTGTCTCATTTATTTATCTGTGATTGAATAATTAGAGTGATCTAATTTTTTACATCAACAATATATATTATGTATTTAAAGATACATACCAAACTGGTAAGTTAAGTAGTGAAACTTAATTTCGAAACGTAACGTTAGATAGAGAATATCTATTTAGTAATTTAAGTAGTGAAACTTAATTACAAAAGTGGGAAGATAGAAATTGTGATAATTGTAGAAATTTAGTAGTGAAACTAAATGAGAAGTTTTGAAACATAAAATAGGTAAAATGGTACTTGAGTATTAATTAACCTTCGCGAGATGTTAATGAAATGGATGTATTGTGTGGGTGATACGAGAACTTAAGTATAGATAAGTTCAGATGATTACTTAGTCCTAGTTAGTTTGGAAGATATGGCTAGGTAGGCTAAGTGTAGAACGTTAGGTGTGCACAAAAGATGAGGGGTGAGTAAACTCAGGAGAGTGTACGAGAACCTAACATGTGTAATCAATAACTGCATTTTATATTGTGATAAACGCTTGTTAAATATTTTCAAAATGTTTTGAGTACTATCTCTTGCTATAAAATATTTTCAAAACCTTTTAGGTGTCCAGCCACAGGGACGCCATGTATGATGATTTCATTCCAGGGACTCGAAGCTGTAGTACAGTGGATGCTTACAAGATTTTGATTAGAAGATATCTCTCATTCAGATCTAGTGCACGATCTCACACTATTCTTTGTATGGACTTGTGGTCCGGTATCAGTCTCAGATGTTTAGTTTCAGACTAGTGGTTGTTCTACTATTATTTTGGGATTTTAGCCAATGGTTTATTCGGTATTACTCTTATTCTTTTGTACTCACACTTTGTTGATTGGGTTATAGTACATGGTTATTTTATTACTTTGTTCTGCATGGTTGATTTATCTATTTTAAGAAAGATAAAATTTGACACCGGTCTAATTTTTACTTAGGGGATTAGTAATTAAATTTTTTTCGACAGTGATGCTAAGAATGAACCATTTGAGAAACCTGTTTTAATTTAATAAAGGCCTGATCACTCGATGTTTAATTAGGTGGGGTGTCACAGGTTTATTCCCTGTAAACCCTCACGAGACACAACTCGTCCTGTAGGGCAGCCTATAGGTTTAAAGGCTTGTTGCACATGCTAAGTGCAATCGCAAGTGCCCACGAAAGTGGTACACTTTTGGTTACTTATCTTTCTCTTTCTCTCTATCTTATTGCTCGAGGACTACCAACGCTCTGTTTGGGGGTGGTGTGATAAGCACCCAAAAGTGTACATTTTATATCTCGAATAGACGTATTTTAGTTGCTAATTCTCAGCAATTTTGGTCTTATGCGCGTTACTGTTTATTTTGTAGGTCAATTGTGTCTTGCGGATGTAAAAGCGATAAATCAAGTCATATATGCAATTCATGGAGCTAATTACCAATCTCATAACCCTATCCTAGCTTAACCTAGCCCTACTCTTCACCCGAGTCCGTGTGTTTAGTTTGTGCTTTTTAGATTTTTCTTAGATTTTTAGTTTGAGTCGTTTTATTTTTAGGATTTCTTTTAGATTTATTTAGAATTTTCTAGATTTTATTTTCTATTTTTATATTTCTTTTTTAATTAGTGTGATTTTATTTTGATTTTGATTTTGATTAGTTTTTAGTTTTAAGTCTTATTTTATTAGGATTAGTTTTTTTTAGGAATTCATTTATTTTTAGTTTTATTAGATTTTCCATTTTCTTTTTAGGATTTTAGTTTTAGTTTTAATATATTTTACATTTTTTTAGGACTTTAGTTTTCATTTTTATTAGATTTTTAGTTTTTATTTCGTTTGTTTTATTATTTTAGTTTTTAATAGCTTAGGATTTTATTTTCGTAAGTTTTAATATTTTTATTTTTATTTTTATTTTTTTAGTTAGTTAGATTTTATTTTATTAGTTTTATTTTTTTAGTTAGTTTTATTTTAGTTGGTACAAACTAAACACACTCACACAAAACCTATCCTACACTAAACCACCCAAAAACACTCCCTCACCCTCATTCTATCTACCCTACACTTACCCACATATAAACAATACCCATTTTACTATTCACCTTCTTCGACCTTTAACCCACCACCCATTTCTCTCTCCTACCCACCATTAACACACCTCTAACAACACTTCTCTCTCCTCTCATCCACCACCACATTAATCAACAACACAAATTAATCCAAAGCCCAAAATCCCATCTTTATACCTACAGACCCACGAACTCTGGGTTGAACATCTGCTCAAACTCGAGACCCCTGCCATCTCACCCACCTGACCCGAGATCGAACCCTCCGAACTCTTATACCCGGATGCTCTAGACTCGCGACTATCATCTGTCCCCGACCCCTGTCGACCTCCAATCGGACATACCTGAATTCCATCAAGACCCGAAACCTCATACCCGCTGAATCCGGACCTTACCAAAACTCGAACCCGGATACTCCAAGCCCTAACCCGGTTCGAAACCGACAACACCCCCATAGTAGAACCAAACCCGACCCTTAAAACCTCCAAACCCCTGCCCAAATCGTGACCCACATCCAGCGATCCAATCCGGCTATGGCGACCCGAAACCTTTTCGACCCAAAAACCCATTCCACTTCAATCAATTTCTCTATTTGCCCAAACTCACAAACAAAAGACCAAAATCCAAAATCCGAAAGCCAAAACAAAGCCCCCACATGTTTGAAACCTTTTACCCTCATTTTTTCATAAATACCCCCGAACAACCACTTCTTACATGCACCTTCTTTTATCCCAAAATTTTCCTCACCCAAATAAGATTTTTGTGACCTCACACGTCTCAAACCTCATGTGCACACACCCCATGATCACCCACATTCTATCCTTACCCAATTTACCCTTAGCTCCATACCTACTATTTAAAGAAGATGAAGACCATTCAAGAAGGGGATATTATTGTAGAGATAATTCTAGAGAGAGTTAGAGAGATAGGTTAGAGTAGAAAATAAATTAGGAAAATATTTTGTAAATCATTTTTATTTTTATTTTTAGAGATTTGTGAGGATAAATTATGAGTAATTCAATTGAGTATTATATTGAATTGATTATTTTTGGATGCTCATATTGGATGGATGGTGCTTTATTTCAAAGAAATTAGAGTTCAATTTCACTTCAAGAGATTGGGTTTGATTGTTCTCTTCTCTTCTATTTTATTTTATTAGCCTTTGATTATTTGTTCATCATGTTTAATATTATGTTAGGCTAAAACCCCTTTCAAGGGGTGGGGTGACCCATTATTTGATGTTAATCCATTTTAATTAGTTTATTTACATTAAATTTCCCTTTGATGGTTATTTTTGCACTCTTACATTTTAATTTACGCCTCGAGAGAGGGTAAATGATTTTCGAGAGAAAATCGAAATTCTAGTTATAATGCCCATTTTAGATTCGAACTAGAGATAGGGGTTTCTCAAGTGTGGTATTATTCCTTTAATTTCAACTCTTGGCTTACTTTTATGATTTAGACTCGTTTAATCGATCGATCCTAGCGGGTGATTTGTTAGATGATGTTTGGATCTATATTTCAAGAGTTGTAGGAGTGTTAAAATTAATTTTCTAAAATGTTATTATTAAAATTACATTTGCAACGAGAGTTGATTTGTGATTTTGATACTAACTTGGGATAATTAATTTTAATGAATTAATTAATTTTAATTAACTAGAATATATGGTGTCATCCTATCCCTTGTTAGTCCTCACTTTTATTTCCTCACCATTCTCATATTTTAGATTTTTATTTAGTTAGATTTAATTAATATCTTCACTTACTTTTACTTACATCCTTGATTTAGTAGTCTTATTTCACCCTTACCACAAAATTTGTTTTAATATTAAAAAAGCTAAAAAAAATAGAAAAAGTAAAAATCCCAAAAAGAAAATAAAAGTGAATTACAGTTGTTTTCCCCTCACTTTACTCTCTTGATGTTGATTGATACCCTTACTTAAATCTACTCTTTAGTTTGTTATATTTTGTACGTATTTGAGGATTTTGATTAACTTGGCTTCAAACGACGACTACACACAAAATTCAAGTTATCAAGTTTCATGGATGCTTATTTCGGGTACAATCAAATCTCCATGTATGAAGGGGATGCTGAGAGGACCTCCTTCATCATAGACAAAGGAACGTACTACTATAAAGTTATTCCATTCGACTTGAAAAATACAGGGGCTATCTATAGAGGTTAGTCAACGAAATATTCAAGGACCAAATTGGGAAAATGATGGGGCTCCATATGTATGATATGTTGAAGGCCGAGAGTCATGTAGCTAACCTATAAAGAACGTTCGATACCATGAATTCATATAGAATGAAGTTGTATCCAACGAAATGTTTGTTCGACATCAGAGTAAGAAAATTCTTAGGATTCATCATCAATTATAAGGGAATCGAAGAAAATCCAGCCATGATAAAAACACTGGTTGATATAAAGATGCCGAGAATAATCAAAGACGTTCAGAGATTGACAAGATGATTTACCGTGCTAAACAGGTTTATGTCACGAGCAACAGACAAATGTATGTCATTTTTCAAGATCTTGAGAAAAGTATTAGCTTGGTGTTAGGAATGTGAGAAAAGCATTTCAAGATTTAAAGGCCTATCTCGGCTCACCAATGCTCCTCTCTCATCCCATCCAAGGGGAAAATTGTATTTGTATTTGGCCGTCTCAGAGTCAGCTATCAGTGTAGCAATAGTGAGAGATGATAATGGAGTCCAGAAACCTGTCCATTTCAATAGCAATGCGCTACAAGGGGATGAACTGAGATACCCTAAGATGGAAAATCTTACATACCTTTAATTCGCACCTCCAGAAAAATGAAGCCCTACTTCAAACTCATATGAAGGTAGTGCTCACCAACACGCTTTACCATTAAGTCATTCATTAACCTGAGAAATTGGGTAGGATAATGGTTTGGCGTTTGGAGCGAGGTGAGTTTGATATCATCTATCAACCGAGGAATGTAATTAAGGGGCAGGCATTGGCAGATTTTGTAGTCGAGTTTTCATGGGAGTTGAAAGATGACACGGTAAGTGAAATACCGATTGGAGTCCCAAAAATCATAAAAAATGGAAAGGAAAATACAGACGAGGGAACTTTGGTCGACAATACAGTATCTATGTAGAACCGAGATTTGTTGCTAAAAAATGGTGCATTAGGTGAAGGACACTTTTCACCAGAATCAACTGTCTGGAGTGCTTTTGTTGATGATTTGTCCTGTGTAAATAGAAGTGCGGCAGGATTGGTATTATTAGTGCTATACGAGACCGATATTGAATATGCCCTAAGATTTAATTTCGAAGCATGAAGTAATAAATCAGATTATGAAGCCATTCTAACAAGACTTGCGTTGGTCAAAGAATTGAATGTCGGCCAAATACTTGCCCACAGTGATTTTTAGTTGGTTATTAATTAAATTTTAGGGATTTATGAAGCTAGGGATGAGAAAATGGCTAAGTATTTGGCCAGGGCTAAGAATTTTTTAAGGAGCTTCCGAGAGAATTTTTTAAGGAGCTTCCGAGAAGTCAAGATGAAGAGGATCCTCCTAAATGAAAATGGGAGGGCAGATGCACTAGCAAGGCTCACATCGACCACTAGAATAGAGATCTCTCGATCAGTTTCGATAAAGATTCTCCTAAAACTGAGCATAGAGAGCGAAGAAACCGACATCAAAGTGAATATGAATTTAAATCTGGGAACGTCTTGGATAGACCCGATGATAGAGTAATTAAAAGATAGAAAGCTTTTGAAAGATAAGCTAAGCATAAAAATGTATGATACCGAGCAAGTAAATTCACTATTATTTGATATGTGTTGTATAAGAGGGGTTTCTTTTTCCCATCTTGAGATGTGTGCACCTGTCCGAGGTTAATTACGTTCTCAGAGACGTACATGAGGGTTATTATGAAAGCCACATTAGTGGGCGGTCCTTGGCCAAAAGGACAGTCACTCAAGGTTATTATTAGTCGAACCTCTATAAGAATTCGGTCGAGTATGTTCTTAAGTGTGACAAGTGACAACATTTTTCCAACATACCCCATCAACCCCATCAACGTTTTTCTCCAATATCTCCCCCTTGGCCTTTCGCAATGTGGGGAATTGACTTGGTTGGCGCCTTACCAGAGCAAATGGGAGTTTTTATTTTCTAATTTCCGCGATAGACTATTTTATAAAAGGGTAGAAGTCGAGGATATGATTAGCATCCCCGAGGAAAAGTGCTTTAGATTTATTTAGAGGATTATCATTTCTCAGTATAGTCTCCCGAACCCCCTAATAATCGATAATGGAAAACATTTAAAGAACAAGTCGTTGGTGTCTTTATTCAAAACACAGGCTAATGGGCAGACCGAGGTGACAAAATGTGCAATATTGGATGGAATCAAGAAAAAATTAAAATATGTTATGGGTAAATAGGTTAATGAGTTTCATAGAATTCTATGGTCATATATGATGATATAAATAACCCTGACGGGAGATACACCATTCATATTGACCTATGGATCAGAAGCCGTCATTTTAATAGAAATTGGGTGGGCAAGCCACAAGATTCACACTTACAACCTTGAAGAAAATATGGAGCAAAGGAGACTATACTTGGATCATATTAAAGAAATAAGATAAGATGCATCCGTTAGACATTCAGTCTATCAGCAAAGAGTCATTAAATTCTATAAAAATACCGTTAGATCTTGGCATATAGCAGTGGGAGACCTCATACTAAGGAAAGTAATCCAGAAAGCCAACAATCTCCATTCTAACGGGCACGGACCCTACAGATTCCTATATTGGATCATCATTGGAACATTTCAGCTGGAAAACCTTGAAGGGGAACCATTCTCCAACCCATGGAATGTGAACTATTTGAAGAAATATTACTAATAGTTAGCTTGTGTGTTGTAACTGAAAAGAAATTTCTATTTAATACTCAAATGTTGTATGCAGAAAAGTTGAAAAGAGAAATATAATATGATATGTTGTCTCCTATTTTGGAATTTGCATTTTGAGAGTCACACAGTTATATAACTAAATCTCTCTCTCGGTGGTGTGAGAAAGACTTTGGAGTTTGGGATCTAAGGCATCACTCTATATAAACCTTGAGAGGTGAGAATCATTTAACATCATTTGAGTATGGTGAAATTTTTAACATCATTGTATAGTGAATAACTAACTCTCTCTCGAAGGTATGAGAATGCCTTTAGAGTCTCGACCCAAAGAATCACTCTATATAAACCCTAAGAGGTGGTAAGCATTTAAATCATTCGAGTATGATGAAATTTGTAACATAATTGTATGGTGAATAACTAAACCTATCTCCCGGTGGTATGAGATTGCCTTTGGAGTCTCAGCTCCAAGGCAACACTCTATATAAACCCTGAGAGGTGGGAAACATTTAATATCATTTGAGTATGGTTAATTTTTTAACATCATTGTATGGTGAATAATTAAATGTCTCTCTCGGTGGTATGAGAATGCCTTTGGAGTCTCGACTCCAAGGTATCACTCTATATAAACCCTGAGAGGTGAGAAGCATTTAACATAATTTTGAGTATGGTGAAATTCTTAAACATAATTTAAGTATGGTAAAATTCTTAACATCATTTAACTAAGGTGAAATTATTAACACTATTTTGTGGTGATCGTGTCGTTATAACTTCCCCTTAGAGGTATAAGAGTGGTCTGAAATCATCTTCAAAGCACTCTCATAAAAAAATCTTGGGGGCTAAGTTGTATATCATTATTAAATATTATGGTGAAAATATGGATCAATCCCAATGAAAAATATGTCTCGTCCTAATATCCCAGAAAATATACCACGGTATTATGAAAGCAACAAATAAAATACTACACTTGGCATAAAATAATGAAGGAGACAATTGCAAAATTTAACATTCAAGTTATATTAACGATATCATTTCAAGAAGTTACACAGATTAAATGTTTAGAAATAAAGACTTATTAAAAAAACTTGGGACTTAGAGACCACAAACCGTCGAGTAGAAAAAATATAACTTAAGCATAGGCTTTTAAGTATTCAGTAAAAGTTGGTTTAGATGGGTTCCTGTTAGGGTTAGCGGTGGTTCCTTCTTGATTACGAGTCGCCTCAGTCCCATCTTCCTCAGTGTTTAGGGTCATCTCGACCTCATCTTTCAAAGGCCTAAAAGCACTGGCATTAGCCGACACTTCTTGAAGAGAGGCGACACTCACAAGGCCGACAAAGTTGAAGGAGGTGACCATCTTAGCCAGTATAAGACCATTGGTGATGAGATCACCACATTGGTTGGCAACTCTCCCACATACAGTTTTGGCCCCCTTCTCCATGTACTGAATGGCATAACAAAAGAACTCATCTGACTTCATGAAGTCAGTGACATCCTTCTCAGTAGCTGCCTTGACCCGCTCATTTTCATCCTCCTTTTGCTTCTTGAGATCAACCTCAAGCTTTTTAATTTTTATCTTGTGGTTTTGCCTCACAGTCGCGAAATATGCTATCCATAACAAAATTAAAAATCAGAAATACGATGTCCATAACAAACCAAGTAAGTTTGTGAGATGAATCAAATATATATTTCCTTATGACAATATTTTATCATTGATATGAACATCCCAACACATCCAAGAACATGTGAATACTTTACTTTCACTATGAGAAATTTATTTATTTTGATATATGTACCACTATCATATGACACTACCTAAATTTATATGAAAATCCATGAGTTATGTTAATGATCTAGTAAGCTTTATAAAAGCATTAAATATGGTATATAGGTTTATTTTATTCTAAATGAGAAAGATGAAGCATACTGAAGGTTCGTTTGAATATTTTATGACATTTGCGAATGCTAGTCTATATTTATACATCGTATTCATACATTATGAATCATTTACAAAATATTTTAGTGTGTTTTACAACCCAAGATTCACCTTGGGATTATATACACCCTCAAATTCAATATGGCATGTGATTAAACGTCATTAAATTATGCATGTAACGCGTATTAGTATGTTGCTATGATTCATTGCACAAATATCCCAACACCTGAGTTTATTTATTATATTTTATTACATTAAATAAAATAAAATAAAGGGGCATGATTAGAATTGCACTCAAATATATCCCAATTTTTATTAACATTTGTAATATTATATTATTCTATCACAAGAGGTATATTATTTTGCAGAAGCCTTTGAATGAGTAAGACATTGAGCCATAACCTGTCATTTTATCACTGACACATCTTTGCAAATCACAAGATAACACGATAAAATAGCAGCTAAAACACTGGAAGCATATGACAAGACATGGCACGTAAAGGTATCGCATGTATGTTTTATTTCATTTATCTCATAATAAATCAAATAAAAGGGGACAAACAGGGTACCATGATATTACCTGGCCATTACTAGAGCTTTTTCAATGGCTTTTGCAATAATTTCATATTGATCAACTAGTTGTCACTAAAAAATTGACAACACAAGTCATAGCCATCCTTGAGATGTGGACTCATACTACCAAAAAACATTAACAATATTGTGGCAAGTATCCTTTAGAGATGCACCATACTATGAAAAGCTTACTAATATTGTAGTAAGTACTCCTTAGTGGTGCGTTATATTACAAAAAACTTACCAAAATTGGTAAGATGCCAAGCATACAATATTTTAAAATCCCAACCAAGCAGGGTGAGTCACCAAAAAGGTGCTTATCCAAAATCTTGCCCAGAATGGTAAGTCGAAGGCATTATTTCAAAATCTTACCCAAGAAGGTGAGTCACCAAGAAGGTTCTTATTCAAAATCTTTCCTTTGGAGGGTAAGCCACCAAGCAGGCCCTATTCAAAATCTCGCCCAAAATGGTGCGTCACCAAGCAGGTGCTTATTTAAAATCTCGTTGTGATTTGGACGAGTCAGTATCATGTGCATGCACTAAAAATATTGTTATGATTTGCACGAGTCATTAACATTTGTATTCATTAAAAATATCATATTGATATGGATGAGTCAATGGAATGTACATTCACTAAAAATCTCTTTGTGATTTGGACGAATCACTGGCATGTGCATGTAAGAAAAATCTTGATGTCTGTCGAAATCAAAATATGGAGGAATCAGACAAAATTAAAGTACATCATTCGCACAAAAAGAATGACCATGATGTCTGTCGAAATAACCCATGAGATCAAAGTATAAAAAAAGAGATATGAGATTGAAGTATGCCATCGAATTGAAGTATCAGATATGAGATCAATACCTGCTATCGACATGTTGATCAAACTTATCACAACCAACTAAAAGCATTTTGTACACACAGTTGATTTGCTTCAGCCAGACATTAACATATGCTCTTTGCGTATGAGGGCAGAAATATGGAGGGGTTTAACGATAAGCCTCTAATATATATATTAAAAAAGATTATAACGATTAATTTTGATAAAAGTCCATGTGTTTATGAAACTGTGGTATTATTATGTTCGTCCAACATATAGCACGTATTTGAGTATTTTTTATGCATATTGAGGGTACAACATAGATTATGAGACACCCGTCCAAATTAGGTCATGTGTCAACACAAGTTTTTGGACACATGTCATGATAAAGTATTTGGCATGTGCATCCCACTTGAATTTGTTATAAGTAAGACGCATTGCCTTACATTTGAGGAGAGAGCTATTAGAAGAGAAGAGTTTTGTAGAGAATTTTAGAAAAGGATTTTGTGAGGAGTTTTGAGAAGAGTTTTGTAAAGAGTTTCACCACCTCTCACTCCTTCAAGAACCACAACAATGAGTTTTTCGATAAATAGTACAAACCCACAACTATGCTGACTTTGATTCCGACTATGACGGCACAATCGAAGTTACTCAAGTAAAAAATAACAAAATTCGGTGCTTCCAAAAATTAAACTACTCCCTCACAGAATTAAATAAAATAAATCATCCTTGTAAAATTTAAAGTATGAACGCATGCAATAAATATCTATTCCTCTTAATATCGTCAAAAAACTAAAAGCGTAAAGTATATTAATTTAATTTAAATAATTTAACTAAATAATTATTAATTAAATATCATATTTAAACAAAGCATAAACAAGATCAAAAACTACTTTGAAGAAATTAAATTATATAAAGTAAACTTATTGTTAAGGGTGTTTTTTTTGCAAAATTCCATTTTTTTTGAATTCTGATCCATTTTTTTTTTAATTTTAAAACAAAATTTTCAAATTATGCTTTTTGATTATTATATTTCCGTTTTAAAAAAAATGGATCGGATCGGAAATAATCATGAATTTTGATTTTTCAAAAGTGTGCCGATTCGTTTTTTTCTATTTTTCAAAACTATATGCCGATTTTGTACTATTGTGTTTACACACCAACTAAAGTCCTACATCGGCTGGGAGATAAAAAATCCTCAAACTAACTGGCCATAAAAGGAGCACACCTCACTAAATCTATTGTGTGCTTTAAATTCTTAGAAACCATAATGAAACTTAACATTTCAAGTTATTTTTTTCCATTTTGTGATTTAATTAACACAAAATGTTGAGTTATATTATTTTATATGAGAATTTTTCTTAAAGAAAATTTTGATATATTTTTGGAATTTTTGATTTTTTCAAAAAATTGATTTTTTTTTTATTTTCCAAAAAATTTATGATGTTTTGAAATTCGATTTTTTTTAGTTTTCAAAAAAATCAAAATCGGCATTAATTATTTTTTTTGAAAAATCAGACTTTTTTTTTTCGAAAAATCCATTACTGATTTGATCCGGTCGAAACACACCTCAACTTATAGTGATTGGTCTAATTGATTGAATGCACAAATTCAGATTGACGTAAGTGTTAAACACTCCATCCTTAAGATGATATTTGCCCCTTTATAGTGCTTTATGGACCTCAACGTTAATATCTTAAGATACAATAATGTCCTTCTTATAATAACAACTCTCTAAATTGCAAGAATCCGAGGCCATAATAATAGAAAAATTCTCTATTTTTGTGAATATAAGTATAAAAATTTTAAATACAAAAGACAGAAACAAACTTTGACACCCAAAATGGACATAAGAAACTCTAAAATCTCTGCCACCCTAAGTAGGCCTTTAAATAGGAAACAGAGGACACCAAAGAGACACAACAATTAGTAATCAACGATTTTAAATAGTTTTGATTAACAATATCAAATTATTAATTCAATATTCTAACAACCCAATTATTAAAACATAGTGAACAAACGAGTTACATTGCCAAATAACAAATAAATATCCAACACAAAATTGGGTTAAAATAGTTCACATAAATTGTTCCCAAAAGATCTTTTATTAGCTAATCTAAAACCAAAGGCTCATGAACCCCGACGCCTAAGCGAATCCTACACCATAAAGGACCTCTCTCCTTTAAAGAGTAGGTATATTTCAATTGCACCAATCAATTAAGTCATTTTTGGTGTATAATAACACTATGTAATTATCGTAAAGTTTTTTGTGGGACAAATCTTTTTCCATTACACTTCAACCAAGTTATCAAGTTATAATTGGGTACTTGAGACAACAATTTCTTATATAATACTTTGTCATTTTTAACATGTGAATATACCACATTACTCTATTCATGGAGCATAACACATTCCAACTTGTAATCGTCTCGAAAGATGATTAGGTCCCACCTTAATTAAGAGTAGGAATTGAACAAATTAATAAAATATTCTAAAAGTCTCCGCATGAATGAAATTGATTAGATAAAATTGTCGATAATTATAAAGACACGAGAGAGAGAGAGTTATAAAGGAAAATTTATGCATAAAGAAAGATATCTTTTTTCCCTGAATATCTTCTAGTGAAGATCTATCGAATTTTCTTGTTGATCAGTGTATGCGATGTCTTAAACTTTTCAGCATTTGGTATAGACCAAGAAAATAGACTTAACATACTCAAATCAACTATCTAAGGTTTCTATTAAGACAATTATTTTATTTTTAGTCTTTAATCTCATTCCCCTCAAAGATTAGTATACTTTTTCTCTTGTTATACGTTTTGTTAGTGGAATTGCAAGATTGTCTTTAGACTTTACATAACTAATAAATATTACTATATTTGAGAGAAAATGGCTTACGGTATTATGTATTTAACAGATTTGCTTAGACTTACCATTATACATATGACTCTGTGACCTTACAATAACCGATTGACTATCACAATCGGTACGAATCGCTGGCATAGTTTTAGTCCAGATTAGAATATCCTCTAAGAAGTGTCAAAGACACTCTACTTCTTCTCACGCTTAATCTGGACATATAAATTTATATTCAATTATGGATATGGAAATGCAATCTTGTCTTTAGGATTTCTAATAGAATTTTGCACCTCCAAATCTAAAGATATATCTCCTTTTTGATTTTGAGTCCTTCGAATCTAATATCCATTTAGCATCACTATATCATTCAATTACAACTAGATATCGAATATAGTGAAACCCATAATTAAGGGTATATCTTAGATATCTAAGAACCCTTATTATAAATTTCTAGTGTTATTTTCTTGGATTACTTGTATACATACTGAATTTACTAATTTAGTGAGCAATATTAGGGCGAGTGTAGTTCATGACATATATTAAATTGAAAATGATTTGAGAGTACTCAAACTAAGATATTCCTTCACTAGTATGCTTATACGAATGAAGTTTTGGGTTCACTGGTGTTCTGGCAATGCTAATACCTCCCTTATCAAACTGCTCAAGTATCTTCTTAATACAATGAGATTGAGACAAGACAAGTCCATTAAATATTTAAAAAAATTTAATTCCTAATATAACGTCATCCACACCTATATCTTTCATATCAAACTTACTATTTAGCATATAATTTGTAGATTTTATGATTTTCTTATCACTGTCCATAATAAACAATCATGTACGTATAAACAAACAATGACGTATCCACACTCACTATCTTTAACAAATACGCATTTATCATAATAATTGATTTTGAATCCAGTTGCATCATAATATTATCAAAATTTTCATGCCATTCTTTGTTTTTTAACCCACGTAAGGATTTAACAAGTCTACACATTGTCCCTTCTCACCCCAGAGCAACAAACCCTTTTCGTTGTTACACATACATCTCTCTATTTAATTCACCATTTAAGACCTCCGTCTTAATATCCATTTGAGATATCTCGAGATTCTTGTAATACCCCGTATTTTTATAGCTTTTAAAATTATGGGATTTATTAAATTTAATTGAGATAAATTAATTTAATTTTAATCCGGAATGTTGCTTTAAAAATTTACTAGCGTGACGAGAGTTAGTAATTTTTGGAAATTTGTTATTTGTTACATATTACTGGATGAGTATAGTAATATATGAGATTTATTTTTATAATATTGTCATGTGTGAATAAAATGGCAATTTTGGAAATTTAAGACGGGATGCGCCTATGTCGTGTCGGGACTAAGTGTGAATTAATAAAAGTAAATATCTTATAATTTGTTAGGATGGTCGTTTTGAGTGCGCCAACGCGTCCAGAAGGGTCGAGATAGTCAGAAAAATGTACCCGGGAGTTTAGTTTGGGTCTCGGGGCGTTTTTAGGCCTAATTAGTAACCCGGGAGGGCATTTTAGTCATTTCACATTTTTGGGTAATTAAACCCACGAAAATTAGAGGAGTTATATCAGGTACCTAGGTTACCTTCTAGGGTTAGAAACTCTAAACACAAGTGACGTCCATTGGAGAAGAGAGGAGAGAGCTCTCAAGCAAGTTCAAGGCCCAAAACTCAACGATTTGCACCGCCGCCACCACCAACGCGTAGATCGCGAGATGGGGAACGCAACCATACCGAATTCGGCACCAAACCAGACCTCTGAAAATCCCAGGCAAGTGTTTATCTTGCTTATTTCGTTGATGCAGCTTTCATATTAGTTTAGGAGTAATTAAGATGAGTTTTAATGGAAGAAAACCCGATTTATGATAGGAAAATCCATGTAGTATTGGTCTAATTGATAATTCTGGAAACCCTTGCCATGTAGAGGAATTTAAACCACGAAATTATGATGTGTATAAGAAGAGAATTCTGGAAATAATTGTTAGAACCATGTTTAAGAGAATTTTAGGGCTCTTGAGACTTTTATGAAATTTGGGGCTGTTAATTCATGATTAAATCACATAAATTCACATGCTTTACGTTGAAAATACCTAATATGATGATATAAGGTTAGTGGCATCAATTCTGGGACGATTCGGATTAGATAATATGAAAATTGTTGGTGTTTGGAGATGAAACCCGTAACTGCAGAATTTCAGTTTTCGCAGACCTGCTTGATCGATCGATCGAGCCTAGAGCTTCGATCGATCGATCCCCAAATCTCGATCGATCGACCACTCCTGGCAGACTCCTATTTCCCTTGTTTAATTAGTTAAATTAAATTTATCGTGAAATAATTCTTGGGTATTCTTAATGAAATGTTTTGGGAGATAGGAAAGACCAGTAGGACATATGAATAAGTGTTGGGAACTTTATTATAAGACGAGAATTTTTTTTTTGGGATAATTATATAATGAACGATGAAACTACGTATTTCAAGTGAGAGATATCGGCGAATAGCTACGATAGTGAATAGAGGTATACCTACTGAATTTTCTACTTGGGAAGATAGAGTCCATGTGAGTTACGTAATAAGATGAAAGAATCCTTCGAATTAAGGTTAGAGACGAACCCTCATACGCGTTACCAATAATGTGAAAATAAGGATAAATGTCGTAACTATGGGATTTGAGATATACCTAATATTGTTATGGTAATATGAGTATAGTTATATGATTGTGTATGCATATACTATTTATGTGTGAAAATCATGCCCACGCTACTTGCTATCCCTGAGGTTACCGCACTGGGACAAGTCTTATCTCGATGGGACCTTTATGGGGGATATTGACTTGTACCCTAGAAGATAGATATCCTTGGTACAGGCTATCGATGTGATAGTTCAGACGGTCCTAAGAGATGCAGGCATGTGCCATCCTCTTAGAGACTTGGAATCTATTCTTCGCCTCAATATTGTTTGTGGATTTATGTTAATACAATTCGAGAGTGATTCCGATTGTATTCCCCTTAATATGAGTGATATGGGGCTTTGGATAGTAGAGTATGCCCGCACCATAGTTTATTTGGGGTGCTGTTATAATATATATATTATACGAGTAGTTAATATATATATGAAATTCTAAAATCTGGAACTGCCTACTGTGATTTGATATGTAGGACATGGTTGATGACTCAAATTGTAAATACTTGTTTTGAGAAAGTATAATATGACACTGGAAAACTTTATTGATTTATAATGTTAAAATGAGAACTTTGGTTATTAATTGAAATATTCTTTTCCAACAATTAATTCGTTAAATTTTGAATCCTGCGAATAATCTAAGATAAGTTAAACCATTGGGGAAAGGATAGCGTGTTATATGATGAGATAGACTATTGGGAAGGTTAGTGCGATAGGTGTGCACATTAGAAGAGAGGTGAGAATTTCTCAAGAGAGGGTCGTACTTATATGTTGTTGCATTGGCCTGTATCAATTTAAATACTTGCTAAACGTATTTTAAATCAAACACACTTTCGGGCTCTGACCCGTTTTTCTCTCTCTCTCTCTCTTGTATATATATGTATGTATTACAGGTGCCCAGCCACAGGGGCGTCTTGCTTAGGATCTCTTGGAAGGAACGTGCTGCAGCTTAAGTGGGAGTTGCAGGTCTCTTGATTAGACGACTTCGTTCATTCAGATCCACTCTTAGTATTTTCATTTAGATGGGCATGTGTAGCCCTTTCCATTATTTTCATTGTTATTAGACATTTGTATTTCAGTTATTTCCAGATTGTTACTATGGGATTTATTCAGTTTGGATGTATGACTTTAGATTTCATATGTTGACATTCGACTGACGAATGTATTATATTAATTGGTTTATGTTGCAGAATTTAATATGGTGTGATTCTTACTTATTGAATGTTGTTAATAAAATAAATGTTTTTCTTTAAATAAAATTTGGTTAGTATGTATGAAAATGATTTTGACACTTAGCTTAATTACTTAGGGTGTTAAATTGGAAAATATATTTTTATCGACAGTGATGCTGAGAATGAACCAACTGTTTACCTTTATTTAATTTAATAAAGGAGTGATCGCCCGGTATTTAATTAGGCGGGGTGTCACAGGTGGTATCAGAGCATCAGGTTCTAGTGTCCTTAGGATCTGTACGGCTTATTGTGCTTTCCGCGTTACTTTGTCTGTTATAGAGCCCTATGTTTAGGATTGTCGATTCCTTTGACGAGATTTTGTTCTCCTGCTATAATGTGTATGCAATTGTGAATTCTAATTTCGTTCGGATGTGTGAGTGTGCAGAGCGATGACGAATGTCAGAAGAGGACCGTTATGCGTACATCAGGAGGCAGGGCTCAGTTGAGATTAGGAAATATATCCTAGGATGACGACCGTAGTCGAGGTCACCTCCATTATGGCACGAGAAGCCAGGACTTGAAAGGCGACTAAGGTGGAACAATGATTTTCAAATGCTGTTATAGTCAAATGAGGTGCGGGGGTAAACTTACCCAACGTTTTACCAAAAACGTGTAGAGACTATCAACGGTAAATTTTAGAAACGCGAAAATTGTATGTGTCTTTACCAAAGGCGGTAAAGTATCCAAAGGCTTAAATGTAGAACGGAGTGTGGCAAACTGAAAGTGAAAATTTAGAGAAAATTTTCTTGGCTTTCGGGACGAAATTATAATGGTTGGAGTCAACCACCAATTTTAGAAGTGGAATGCTATGCCTATAGGAGAACCTGAGGTATAGTGTTGACCGTATGTTCTTTCCTTAACTGTTCAGGATTAGAAGCAAATGTGGTTCTGAACTCATTGAGAGAGGGCATGTCAGGGGTCCATTCGTGAATTTGAATCTTAACCGTTAGCCAATTTTGTATCAGAAGATGTAGATACAAGTGGGGGAAACGACTCCAAGTGGAAGACCAACTCGTAATAATAGTTGATAAAACTCGAGGAGGAAATTCTGGTGGACGAACGATTCAGAGGTTGACATTATCATATTTTGTCAGAATAGATGATAACGCTTCTTTGTGGAGGAAGTTAAAGGAATCAAGAATTTAGTCAAGAATGAGACTGAATGCAACGGTGGTGGTATAGCACCACAGAAGGATGTGGATACACATCAGGAAAACCATTTAAATTCTTCAGATTGTTAAATTCTTACCAAGTGATGGTAAATTCAGTAAGTACTAGTATAGATAGTAACATGATCTTTATTGCCTAAAAAGCTATGGAACAACCGGGATGGTTAACAGGAATCGAGTCTACTAATGTCCGAGGAAAGGACAACCCTAACCTGGTTAGTAGGGCAGGTGATAGGTGAATTATGTGTTGAGGTATTTTGTGCGGAGTGAGATCGCTCACGATAATATGTTCCAAAGTAAGTATAAGGGCAAGAATACGGTGCCTAGTAAAAGGCAACGATTAAAGTAATATTATTTGGTTTGTGTAGACGTGTTACGTATGGAAACCATTTGCACAGTCAAGACGATTGTCAAGGTAGAAGTGTAAGTTATATCCTCAGAGGATGAGGCGTGTTTATTTGACACGAGCGAGTCACCATATTTTGTTCATTGCTAGATTAGCATGTGAGACGAGTTTAATGCATATAATTAGAAATGTTACCATTGTGTGAATATTTTTCCCTAGTGTAGCGGGATTTTCTTTAGTGCTATCCGCGGAGGATGGGTGAGTATATTAACAGTGTTTTATACTTTATTGAGATTACTTGTTGTAGTGATGCGATACACGAGTATGATATTATCTTTGTTAAAATGTTATAAAAATGGGTAGTATGATAGTGGGCATTTATTGCGAGGCTATTGGAATAGTTGCATTGGTGCAACATGTTTCATGTTTGTTTTGGCGAGGGTTACCTGTAAGAAAGTTGGACTCGCACTTATATTATCTATCCTAGAGACTTCAGAGGAGATAGTGGGCTCGAGATATTCGATGCCAAAGTATGTATAGACTTTGTTAGTATAATTCCGTATGTTTCGGGATTTACCGTTGAGCGAAAAGATTTGACTCAGTATTATGTTTAGCACTCCGGACTTAGTGATAAGAAAAGTGCATTGTTATATTTATCCTTTAGAGATGTGGGAGTTAATATTTATACCCTATTATTAGGGAAAGGAATTTCGAGAATTCCGAGTGTATGTATTCGAGGTTTATAAAATCCAATTACCATCAACCAATATGGGACGATAGTGAAATTGGTGAAACGTTCTTTGTTAAGCATAATTACGGGAGAAATTGTAACTTTTCTGTCAAGGGACGGAATAAAAGGGGTATATACTATGGACGGAGGACCTAATGGATTTCGATAACCGATAATGCTAGGTAGTAGTGTATCGGGGGGGGGGGGGGGGGGTTCCTTGTTTGGATTTCGCTTTGCGAGACATCCTACGCATGAAACTTAGTGTAAGGTTGGAAATAGGGAGATGTTTGGTCACTATTCCATGAGTTCGGTACCCTGGTCGAAATGGATCAAGTAATTATGTATGTAAGTTGGGAGTTGAATTTTGTTCTAAGGTCATTATAGCCGGACTTTTGTGGTAGGAAAGCATTGAAAGTTATCCCCACGAGTTGAGGGGTGGAACTATGATAAGGAGAATTTAAGAATTCTGATTTCTAGGGTGATTGAGGGTACCCGAATGTCATAACTGCGTACAGAATACAAGGTGAATAAAGAGTTGGAATGATTTTTAGCATGGATTATCTGGAAAGAACTTTATACTATACACAAGAGATGACCTATAATTATTTTGATGAATAGAGCGTTAGTGATTTACTTTGGTTGTTGTACCTATTTGGGAAAATTGTTGTACTTATCTGAGGAAGGTTGAGAATTATTATTCCTCTTTTATTGTCATGGAATTTGAATGCCCTATTCCTTCTATTCCGTTGAATTTAGTTAGTCCTACAGATGAGTAGCACGCCGTTCACTCTCCTAGGGCGGTCGGAGTGTTGCAAAAATGTGGGCATCTTGGATTAACTACAGTTAAAATGGTCCGAATCGAAGGGACGTGGTAATAGACGTGTGAGATTGTGGGACTAGTATAACGAAGTGGAAGTGATAGAGTGGATTAAACGTCACATGAGGGGCGATAATCCATACATAAGTGTGCAATTATTATACCACGCCTTAACTTAACTGGAAGGCTGTGGGAAGCCATTCAAGAATTAGTATTCCTTGAATAGAGTAGAATTTAATTGTTACGAGGAACACCTGGAGCGGAGTTGTTATTAGTCAAATGTGAGAGCGACTTGCGCATACAAAGAGTAATGATGTTAGTATAGTATAAGAGTTTCAGAAGTGCGCTTCGTGGAGAGAAGAGCACGGGTGGAACTTTCGGCATACTACAAGGAAGGAAGGGGAGTATTACGTGTCACTTAATGTGAGACATTTCAAGGGAAGAATCGATGTTTAGCGAGACGTAGTGAGTAGTCTCTACATGCACTGCCCATAGGTAAGGTTTGGTTGAAAGAGGAGAATCAACCAAAGAATTGTGTGTTTATAAAAAAAAAAAAAAAAATTCCTGAAATCGGAAGAGGTTGGTAAAGTCGGTAAAGTTCTTGGATGAGTTGCCATCCTCAAAACAATATTAAGGGTTTATCCCGAACATGTGAATTAAGTCGCCGAGAAGGAAGTGATTGATATTCCTTTGGGCTGGCTTACAATATTAACTAGTATGCCCCAGACTTCCTTTGAAAGGAAGGATCGCACCAGTGCATGGTCCGGCGCAGTATAAATTTCTAAATCAGGATGAGATTTGGTGAATCCCACCTTTGATATGGGATTTCAGGAACCATTGGAGAAAAGATTTCGTTTCGAGTAGGATGTATCACCCATAGCCAGGGAATGGGCGCACGGTGATTAAAGATTTGTGGAGCCACGTAACGGAAATTTTGGAATCGTGATACGATGATTTCAAGAATGCTCTGTAGAAGAACTCGTACCTGTTTGAAGCGTACAAGGTACTTATTAAGGTTTTGTTATGGAAGAACCTCGACTATTCTCCTTCCGTATGATTAGAGGAGAGTAAGTAATCAGAATTTTTGGATCGGTCAAGAGAACTTCCGATAAATGTGGTAGAATTCCACGACTGTGTTAGGCGAGAAAGAGTGATCAAATGTTCGTAATATTTTCTCAGAATGGGAGTTTTGTATATGAATGAATCCGAGTATTTGTCTATAGTAGGGTGCGGCCTCCTAATGTTAGTGAGATAATGAAATGTATAACGTATAAGCGTGACTTATGCGAATGTTGTCGGTTGGGAGCACAAGGTGAAGTATCTCTAATGAGAATGTAAAACAATGTTGCTGTGAAGAAAGGGCTATAATAATTGAGCGCCGTAATGTGTAGTTAGTTTGTGTACGGAAAAGGATATCCAGAATTGTGCTATCGGATAGGCCTTATTTTCTGAATTTCGGGACGAAATTCAGTTATTAGGGGGGAAGTATGTAATACCCCGTATTTTTATAGCTTTTAAAATTATGGGATTTATTAAATTTAATTGAGATAAATTAATTTAATTTTAATCCGAAATGTTGCTTTAAATATTTACTAGCGTGACGAGAGTTAGTAATTATTGGAAATTTGTTATTTGTTGCATATTACTGGATGAGTATAGTAATATATGAGATTTATTTTTATAAGATTGTCATGTGTGAATAAAATGGCAATTTTGGAAATTTAAGACGGGACGCGCCTGTGTCGTGTCGGGACTAAGTGTGAATTAATAAAAGTAAATATTTTATAAGTTGTTAGGATGATCGTTTTGAGTGCGCCAACGCGTCCGGAAGGGTCGAGATAGTCAGAAAAATGTACCGGGGGGTTTAGTTTGGGTCTCGGGGCGTTTTTAGGCCTAATTAGTATCCCGGGAGGGCATTTTAGTCATTTCACATTTTTGGGTAATTAAACCCACGAAAATTAGAGGAGTTATATCAGGTACCTAGGTTACCTTCTAGGGTTAGAAACTTTAAACAAAAGTGACGGCCATTGGAGAAGAGAGGAGAGAGAGCTCTCAAGCAAGTTCAAGGCCCAAAACTCAACGATTTGCACCGCCGCCACCACCAACGCGTAGATCGCGAGATGGGGAACGCAACCATACCGAATTCGGAACCAAACCAGACCTTTGAAAATCCCAGGCAAGTGTTTATCTTGCTTATTTCGTTGATGCATCTTTCATATTAGTTTAGGAGTAATTAAGATGAGTTTTAATGGAAGAAAACCCGATTTATGATAGGAAAATCCATGTAGTATTGGTCTAATTGATAATTCTGGAAACCCTTTCCATGTAGAGGAATTTAAACCACGAAATTATGATGTGTATAGGAAGAGAATTCTTGAAATAATTGTTAGAACCATGTTTAAGAGAATTTTAGGGTTCTTGAGACTTTTATGAAATTTGGGGCTGTTAATTCATGATTAAATCACAGAAATTCACATGCTTTACGTTGAAAATACCTAATATGATGATATAAGGTTAGTGGCATCAATTCTAGGACGATTGGGATTAGATATTATGAAAATTGTTGGTGTTTGGAGATGAAACCCGTAACTACAGAATTTCAGTTTTCGCAGACCTGCTTGATCGATCGATCGAGCCTAGAGCTTCGATCGATCCCCAAACCTCGATCGATCGACCATTCCTGGCAGACTCCTATTTCCCTTATTTAATTAGTTAAATTAAATTTATCGTGAAATAATTCTTGGGTATTCTTAATGAAATGTTTTGGGAGATAGGAAAGACCAGTAGGACATATGAATAAGTGTTGGGAACTTTATTATATGACGAGAATTTTGTTTTTGGGATAATTATATAATGAACGATGAAACTACGTATTTCAAGTGAGAGATATCGGCGAATAGCTACGATAGTGAATAGAGGTATACCTACTGAATTTTCTACTTGGGAAGATAGAGTCCATGTGAGTTACGTAATAAGATGAAAGAATCCTTCGAATTAAGGTTAGAGACGAACCCTCATACGCGTTACCAATAATGTGAAAATAAGGATAAATGTCGTAACTATGGGATTTGAGATATACCTAATATTGTTATGGTAATATGAGTATAGTTATATGATTGTGTATGCATATACTATTTATGTGTGAAAATCATGCCCACGCTACTTGCTATCCCTGAGGTTACCGCGCTGGGACAAGTCTTATCTCGATGGGACCTTTATGGGGGATATTGACTTGTACCCTAGAAGATAGATATCCTTGGTACAGACTATCGATGTGATAGTTCAGACGGTCCTAAGAGACGCAGGCGTGTGCCATCCTCTTAGAGACTTGGAATCTATTCTTCGCCTCAATATTGTTTGTGGATTTATGTTAATACAATTCGAGAGTGATTCCGATTGTATTCCCCTTAATATGAGTGATATGGGGCTTTGGATAGTAGAGTATGCCCGCACCATAGTTTATTTGGGGTGCTGTTATAATATATATATTATACGAGTAGTTAATATATATATGAAATTCTAAAATCTGGAACTGACTACTGTGATTTGATATGTAGGACATGGTTGATGACTCAAATTGTAAATACTTGTTTTGAGAAAATATAATATGACACTGGAAAACTTTATTGATTTATAAAGTTAAAATGAGAACTTTGGTTACTAATTGAAATATTCTTTTCCAATAATTAATTCGTTAAATTTTGAATCCTGCGAATAATCTAAGATAAGTTAAACCATTGGGGAAAGGATAGCGTGTTATATGATGAGATAGACTATTGGGAAGGTTAGTGCGATAGGTGTGCACATTAGAAGAGAGGTGAGAATTTCTCAAGAGAGGGTCGCACTAATATGTTGTTGGATTGGCCTGTATCAATTTAAATACTTGCTAAATGTATTTTAAATCAAACACACTTTCGGGCTCTGACCCGTTTCTCTCTCTCTCTCTCTCTCTCTCTTGTATATATATGTATGTATTACAGGTGCCCAGCCACAGAGGTGTCTTGCTTATGATCTCTTGGAAGGAACGTACTGCAGCTTAAGTGGGAGTTGCAGGTCTCTTGATTAGACGACTTCGTTCATTCAGATCCACTCTTAGTATTTTCATTTAGATGGGCATGTGTAGCCCTTTCCATTATTTTCATTGTTATTGGACATTTGTATTTCAGTTATTTCCAGATTGTTACTATGGGATTTATTAAGTTTGGATGTATGACTTTAGATTTCATATGTTGACATTCGACTGACGAATGTATTATATTAATTGGTTTATGTTGCAAAATTTAATATGGTGTGATTCTTACTTATTGAATGTTGTTAATAAAATAAATGTTTTTCTTTAAATAAAATTTGGTTAGTATGTATGAAAATGATTTTGACACTTAGCTTAATTACTTAGGGTGTTAAATTGGAAAATATATTTTTATCGACAGTGATGCTGAGAATGAACCAACTGTTTACCTTGATTTAATTTAATAAAGGAGTGATCGCCCGGTATTTAATTAGGCGGGGTGTCACAATTCTACAACTTTATATTATCAATCAACATTAAAATGGATGTTATTTGCGTATCTTTTGAATATTATCGAAGAGACCCACGCCTTCTCATTACTTATAGCCTTTAGCTACAAGTTTTGTTTTATATAATCAGTTGATCCATCAACATTCATATTTGTTTTGAATATCCATTTAGAGCATAATGACTTATTTCCACGTGATATATTTACTATTACCATGTCTGGGTTTTCTTGATGGATACATTTCCACTAATCACAACCTATTTCTATAAAAATTCTTCAAGATTAGACATATTCTCAATGAAGCATCGAGGTTCACTTTATAACGAATATATTCAAAAGTCAAGACCAAAAGACTTTTAGGCCCTTGCTCTCTTACTGCACATGGGTTTATTGATAAATACCTTATATATAGATTCCTCATTTATAGTATCATGGTGACCACTAAAAATAGTGTCATAAATTCTTTTAGAAAACTTAATTCACGTGACATATTAGGAGGATATATATCTTCAAAGAATATGAATTCCTCAATTTAATAATAAGGTTAATGTGGATGTTAGGAATCTTAGATGTATTCATTATAAAAAGATAATCATTGCTATTAATTTCATAAACAGTGAAAATGAAACCAACACTTCTAGGTCTTATCTTACTTTTTCAGGGTTAGTGACCATAAACTTTGCAAGAAACCCCATAATTTTAAATATTTGTAGCAAGGCATTCGACCTTTACATAACTCATACAATTCCTTATTGGTTTTCTCATAAGGTAACTTGTTAAGAATGTAGTTTATGGAAAACAAAGTTTCCCCACTAAGTTTTGGGTCAAACTTGAACACATCAACATAGGATTCGTCATCTTTTTTAATGTTCCAATTTTTACGTAGTAATACCATTAGATTTTGTTGTGTAAGGAATGATAGTTTTGTGGGAAATTTAATGTTTTGAACAATTATTTTTAAAACGTGAACCATATTAACCACCTTTTATCACTTATGACCACTTTCATATTTTTTCTAAGTTGATTATCAATTTTTTTCTTATGGTGTTTCAACATTTCCACTGCCTCATCTTTGCTTCAAAGTGAATACAAATAGCAGAATCTAATATAGTCATCAATAAAAGTAGTAAAATACTTTTTATCACCTGTATTTTGTGGAAAAATTAAATCACATATATCACTGTGAATTAAATCTAGAGGACTCATACTTATCTTAATTGAATTGAAATGATTTTTTTGTCAATTTATATACCACACACGATTCACACTAATGACTTGACTCAATACTAAATTAGGAATTAAGTATAAATTAATTAATTTACAAAAATTACCACAATCAATTTTACTTAATCTACCATGTCAAATGTCACATGACCCAATTAAGTAAGTAAAAGACATATCATTTTTATTAATAATAGGCATAATAGTTATTACATTCATTTGAAAGAGGCCATCGCTCAAATACCCTTTACCCACATACCTACCATTATTGGTGAGTAAAAATTTATCAAATTAAAACACCAACTTAAATCCTTTATTTCTAAGAAAGGATCTAGAAGTCAGATTGTTGTGAATGTCTCGAACATGCATAACATCATTGAGAATGAGTGAGTTCTTTCCCTAAAGTCATCTTGAGTAAAACCTCCTCTCTTCCTTACAACTTTGAACTCGAAGAGTTTCCCATGAAACATTGTTTCTCATTATCATTTTATCCACAAGACGAGAATATATTCTTTCAAAACATATGCGACAAGTAACGCCAATGCCCACCCACCCTTCCTTGATATTTCCAACCAATTTCAATTCAGACACCACTGCGAAAAGATTTATTTCAGTAATATTATTGGGAAAATCATCCAATTCATCCACATTCTCTTGATTGGACTTACTCGTCTTGTTCGCTTGGCCTTCACACATGTGAAAATCCTTGGCATGATTCCCTGTCTTGTCATGCACGAAACATTTTCTATCGAATCTCTTAAAGAGTCCACCTTTTGAGTCTTTGTATGAACCTTGATCACACGATTCCATTTCCCATTCTTATGCCCTATTTCCATAGTATTGATTGAAATTCCATTTTGATTTTTAATTTTCTTTTTGCATGGACGATTATCTTCTTTTATCCTTTATCTCACAATCAGGTCTTCGCGCGCCATGTCTTTACATTTACATTTTAAATAATTTTTGAAATGTTTCCCAAATTGAGGCATTTTCTTAATCATTTCATCCCCTTGGGATGGTCCACTCAATTCTATTTCAGAAAGAATTTTAGGACTAATTAATTTGGTATCTTGAACTTAAGTCATAATAGTCTTTGAATTAACCATTTTAAAATCTAAGAATTTAACAACATTAACTTCTTTGTGGTGACATCTTCCATTTTCTATTTCTTATCTAGAAACTCCCCATAACTTCTTTATTGTCTTAATTGAGCAATACAAATTGTACTATGTGTTGTCTCGTCCATTAAGGATATAATATTTGCATATGAAATTAGCATGTTTCCATGCATCCACCGTAACAACAATTTATCAGTCAATCTCGTCTTCTTTCATAGTTTTAACCTATTTGTGAACAACATTTTCCAAGTTCAATGTAGTAAGATAAAACAATATATTTTTCCCATCTTTTAAAATCATCCCCATTGAACTTTTCAATTATTCACCATTATTCACATTCGCATGCACAATATTAGTGTGCAAAGAAGACGTTGAAGCAATCCTCATCAACATGGATAAAAACACTGATTTTAACACATGTTAGATTTTATTTATTTCTTAAAATGAAAATTATTGAGTATATATATATAATCAAACTTATATGTGTAAAAAAAATTAATTATTGTGTAATTTTGTTTTGTATCAAATTGAATAGGTAAACTAATCAACTTTATAGACCATAATTATTTTTAATAAAAATCTACATCAAAATAAAAACAAGCAATTGCTCTTGTAAAAATTAAAATATAAAAACAATGCAATAAATTTCTAATAGAGGAATGTCATCATGAGATTGTTTGGAAAACTAATAGTGCAAAAATATCTTTATTTAATTTGAATAATTACACTAAATAATTTATAAAAAGAAATACCATAATAAAACAAAAACATAAGAAATAACTAAAAATACTTTGAACACAACTTCAAAGTGATTAAAGCAATAGAATAAACTTATAATGATTAGTTTTATGAATTGAATGCACATATTCAGATTGAGGTAAGTGTTAGATAATACGTCCTTAAGATGACATTCGCTCTGTTATTGTTCTTAAGAAATCTTGGCATTCGTCTCCGGGGATTAAATAATCTTGTTCTTACAATAGTATCCCTCCAAATTGAAAGACAACGGACCATAGCAAAATTATATCTTTTTATGAAGATAAATATGAGACTTCAAAAAGAATAAGAAAGAAGAACAATTTGACATTTGGAATTGGACACAAGAGACTTTGAATCTATACCCATAATTGACCTCAATCAGGCCTTTAAATGCGAAACCAAATGATATACCCAAGGGATAATGGTTGGGAAGAAATAGTTACAAACAATTATAACTAACTACTTCAAAATATTAATAGAAATGTACTGTCAATCCATTAATTAAAAAGGCTTAGACACACGGGTTGGACGACCTACCAACAAATGGAAATCCAACTCAAAATTTTAGGGAAAGAATTCACAAAAATTTATCCTAAAATGATATATTTATAACTAATACAAATCTCAAGGCCCATGACCTACAATCTTGTCTAGAGCCTGAGTTGGTTCGGGAAAGTAGTGGTTGCGTGCAAATATGGTCTTTTAAACCAATAACACACCATGTAAGTCATCCCTCCTTTAAAGAGTTGGCATACCCCAAGGGAACCAATCCTTTAAGCCATTCTCAGTGTATATTAATTATCATAACTTGTCTTTGGTATGAATGTACAAGATAGTAACAAAGCAATTAAACTAAATTTAAGGCGAAAATAACATAACTTTATTCACTATATTGATAACTATATATTGTATCACCAAACACATGGGTGAATTATAATGTTACATTTTATTCCAAAATGGAAAATGATGAAGGTCATCGAGAAATGCCACTATCTGCTTTCATCTTCTTTAACTTCCAATCCATATAGTTCTAAAATCATAGAAGTGATCCACTCTTATCACAAAATGGGGGGTACTGCTTCTTTATCCTGGCGCATCTCGAGGTAAATAGAAATTAGCACAAGTATTCTAAGTAGATTTTAACCAATTCTATAATAAATATTGAGGTTTAAGCAGTGTATGGATTTAAAAATTAAATGAAGAATGTTATGAATTAAGCATACGTAATAATTCTTATAGATAGAGAAAAAATCAAGAGTCTTAAACGAATAATCCCATAATTATTAGTTTACTAGCAGGTATAGAAGAATTAAATATAACAGTATAACCAAATAGTAATCCAAAAATTTTGAATTTTAAATAACCAGACTACACACATTTTGCAGGAACGACATTCATATATATATATATATATATATATATATATATATATATATATATATATATATGTGTAGCATAACTAGGCTCTCAAAGTATCTTGAGATCTATAGGAAAATTAGAAAAGTTTTATGGTATAACACGGTAACCTACTTGCTAAGTTATATGTATGCTTGTAACAAAGACATTTAGCACATAAATGGTTGGGTGAACTAATTCGATCATTTGTAGTATCCTCATGAAATCATTTATTAGGGAGAAGGGTTTAAGTTGATCTAATTGATCAATATTCAGATACCAATGATATTTAATAAACATATATAGCATGGCAACATCATAACATGAACATACTAAGAGTAATTTATGGTTATCGCAATGTGATATCAATCGCAGTAATATCAAATACGCTAAAATTACTATCGAAAGGGCAAAACCTATTTATCACTTGCTAAGAACGTGTTTAAAACTAGCTTGATTCGGGATCGGTAGGGTCAGTTGCTTGATAATTTGTCAATCATCATATTTGCAAGCGTATATTATCGAGATAATATTTGGTATGAAAGAAAAATGGAAAAAATTATAATTCTTAAAGTTTAGGGACTACTTTGTAATTATTTATGAAAGTTTAGAATTAAGGTCTTAAAGTCATATTAGAAAAAAGGTGTAGAAGTATTTTTTGCTTAAATTTTATCAAGGAATATGAGAAAAAAAGTTGGGGTAAATACTCAAAGCATAAAAAGCGAGGAGGGTCAATTTGTAATTTTTAAAAAATACTTTTAAACCCGACCTTGATTTTTTATAACTTGAGCTAGGTTTGACCAAACACTTCCTTACCTTATACCATTTTGACTAGAAAATTTAATAAAAATTTGGGAAAAAATTAGAAAATTATGATTGACCACGTGCCCTCACGCGCTTGGTCAATGAACAAGTTCATTTTCAACCTTTCCACAGTTGACTAGGGCTTTGATAAAACTTTGACATCGAATTCTCCTGATTTTCTAAACCATTTGAGATGATTCCTCGGGAAATCCAAACTAATGTTTTACAAGAAATCCAAATATATAGGTTTCATGGATTGAGGTCCAGAAATGATCGAGTTATAACTACTTTGTTGTTCTGAAATTTTAACCAAAACATTCATGGAGTTACAGAGTTTGGTAATGGCTTTTAAGCTTGTGGTTTGGTTTCTGCTATCCTAAGGAAGAGTTTGGATTTGGTTTGAAGGATTGAGGTATCCTGGGTTGAGAGAATTTTCAATTTGAAGTTTCTAAACTTCAAAAGCACCTTTGAGAAATTGGAGTTCAAAACTTTATTATTTTTTAAAATGGCCATTGCACTTGAGATCTTAAGGAACTCATTCGTCACTTTGAAACAAGTTCAAAGTCAGGGAATGGAGTTTTAACATTAAAGCTCAAGCTTTAATGGATGTTTTGAATATTTATACCCATATAGGCCATACTACACGTAAAAACGTGGGCTCTTTGATTGGATTGACCTTTGTGATAGTGCATAAAAAATTTTGGATAATAAAAATAAAAAATGGTGCATAAAATCATTAGTTACCAGGTTGGAGAGAAAAATACATTTTTTTCCTGTTGAACTAGTATGTTTTAAGGGTGGAATTCGTGGGGATTTTGAAGGGTAGACAAGGGGGAGTTGATTGATGTTTAAGGGAGGTGGATTCTTCCTAGGTTTAAGAAAATAACAATGGTGCACAAGCTTTTTGCATGTGTGAGAGGTGTTTTCCATGTGAATTTTGTTTTTTTCTACTGATTTGGATGCATTATTGGTAGGGGAAAGTGTAATTATGTTGGTTTTGATTTTGGTCCTTAAGGAAGATGTTTGGTATTCATTGGGTATTTTTTTGATCAATTTCTATATTTAAGGCGCATATCTTGAATTTCATGAAAGTTCAAGGGTTGGGTTATAAAATTAAATAAGTTGGGTCTCAAGGTTCAATTTGATATAAGGTTTGTGTCTTGGGGTGAAATATAGGTCAAGTTATGCTTCATCAAAATTTTATAGGGGTATTTTGGTCATTTTATAGCCTTAGGGGTTTTTATGTAATTGAATAAAGTTATAGGATTTCATGAGTAGTTTCAATTTTTTTAGTGTGTTTTTGAATTTGATTAAAGTATAAGAAGGATGTAGGGCAATGTATAGGGTTAATTGATCGTAGTTTGATTGTTCTAGGGTTTTGAGGCTATGCGTGAAAAATTCGTCCTCGAATTTACCTGCAAAAATCTTGGGATATTGTTTCTTCATAGCTTACTCTAGCTTCTTACTGATTCTAGTGCTCCCAGAGTACCTGCACTAAAGGAACTTCTTTTCCTCCAAGAACTTTGACCAGACGGTCCAACATTTGAATAGGACGTTCTTCAAATTCATGTTTCAGTTGAACAGATATTTCGTTCCATGTAATCACATGTGTCGAATCTGAAATATATTGACGTAACTGGGACACATGGAATATATTATTAATACTTGACAATTATGGAGGTAATTCCAATTCATAGGCCACAAGGCCAACACGTTTTGTGATGCTAAAGGGTTGAATATATCTTAGCACTAACTTCCTTTTCTTTTCGAATTGAAAAATTCCTTTTTGAGGCAAAACTTTTAAGAATACATTATCGAATATTTGGAACTCTAAGGGCTGCCTGTGATGGTCAGCATAACTCTTCTATCAATCTTGGGCCATCTTTAGTAGATCTAAAATCTGTTGTATCTCCTCGGTCATTTCTTTAATTGTCTCAGGACCAAATTGCTTGTTATTTTCTTTCTCGGTCCAACATAGTGGTGATCATCATGGTCTTCCATATAATGCTTCAAATGGGGTGGCTTTGATATTTGATTAGTAATTATTATTGTGCAAAAAATCGATTAATGAAAAGTGGTCACTATAATTATCGGTAATAGCTAAAGCATAGGCTCTCAACATATTTTCTAAAGTTTGGATAGTGTGTTTAGATTGTCCATCGGTCTGGGTATAAAATACGGTACTGATATAAAGTTTAGTACCCATTGCGATTTGGAATGCTTGCCAAACTATACCTATGAAATGATAATATCAATGAGATATTATGGATAAAGGAATTCCATGTAATCTAATAATATCTCGAATGCAGAGTTTGCTAAGTTTCTGGAAAGAATCAACTGTCTTCACTCGAAGAAAATGGGCAGACTTGGTGAGTCGGTCTACTATTACCCAAATAGAACTGTATCCTTGAGATGTACCGGATAATCCACTAATAAAGTCCATTATGATGTGATCCCATTTCCACTAAGGGATTGGAAGAGGTTGGGGGAGTCCACCAGGGCACTGGTGTTCTATCTTCAGTTTCTAATAGGTGAGACATCTCTTAACAAAATTCTCAATATCATTCCTGATGTTAAGCCATCAAACTTGTTTCCTCAGTTCATAATACATTTTCAAACATCTAGGACTTATCATAAATTTTGAACAATGATATTCTTGTAATACTTCTTCTCTTAAAGATAAATCATTATTCTCATATAATCTATTTTTAAATCATAAACTTGTCTCCTTTTTCATATAACAACTCTTTAGTCTCACTTCCGGTTCGTTGCTAGGTAACAAAGGGGTTTTGGATTTGTTTCTTTTCAATCATTTTCCTCAAACTTTGGTAGGCAATGATATTAGTGAACTTTGAAAAAGGGTGGGTTGGATAAATATTATATTGCTCTATGGTAGCAGTAATATAATAAGAAATCATGTTGTTAAGCCTTCCAATAGGTTTACGGCTTAAGGCGTTGGCTACAACATTTCCTTTTCTCGGATAGTAGTTTAACATGAATCTGTAATCTTCCAAAACTTCCATCCACCATCTCTGTCTTAGATTCAAGTATCTTTGGGTAAAGATGTATTTCAAACTTTTATGGTCCGAAAATACTTCAAATTCTTCACCGTAAAGATAACCACGCAGTATTTTTAAGGAAAAAACTACGGCTCCTAACTCAAGATCACGTAAAGGATAATTATATTCATGAGTCTTGAGTTGTCAAGATCCATACTCAACTACCTATCCTTTTTGCATCAGTACACAACCTAAATCTTGCAACGAAGCATCGGTGTATACATCATATCTTACATTGCTAGAAGGAATGATTAGGACATGAGTAATGGTCAACTTATCCTTTAGAGTTTATAATTCCTGTTCACAATCAAAAGTCCATATAAATGGTATTTCCTTTCGATCTAACTTCATCAACGGGAGAGAAATCCTTTAAAATCCTTCCACAAACGACAATAATAACTAACTAATCCAAGAAAACTTTTGATCGCGATAGCACTGGTCGGATTTTTACATCCTAAAATGGATACAATCTTTGCTAGGTCAACTTGGATTCCATTTTCAAAAATCACATGTCCCAAAAACATTACTTCCTTAATTGAAAATCACATTTACTCTTTTTGGCATACAAACGGTGGTTCCTTAGGGTAC
Organism: Sambucus nigra; assembly: GCA_949130495.1. Classification (NCBI taxonomy): domain Eukaryota; kingdom Viridiplantae; phylum Streptophyta; class Magnoliopsida; order Dipsacales; family Adoxaceae; genus Sambucus; species Sambucus nigra. The sequence goes on along the minus strand of OX422210.1, from coordinate 621,312,592 downwards.
CTAACACTATTTTTAGATGTTGGGCATGTTCATTGGGATCCGGGGCGTAAATGAGAATGTCATAAAAGAATATGATTACGAACTGATTGAGAAAAGATCAAAATATTCGATTCTTTATGTCCATAAAGGTTGCGGGGGCATTGGCTAATCCAAAGGACATTACGGTGAATTCAAAATGTCCATAATGAGTTCGAAATGTGATTTTTGGAATATCCTCTTCTCTAACTCGTAACTATTGGTAACCATATCATAAGTCTATCTTTGACAAGATCCTTGCACCCCTAAGTTGATCGAATAAATCTCCAATTCTTTGTAAGGGATACTTATTCTTAATAGTTATAAAATTCAATTTATGATAGTCCACATACAATCTAAAACTTCCTTCGCTCTTCTTCATAAATAAAAGGGGTTCTCCTTAAAGAGATAAACTAAGGTGTCTAAAACCTTTTTCAAGTAAATCGTCTGGTTGGATATGAAGTTTACGAAGTTCTAAGGGAGCCATTCGATATCGAGGTATTGAGGTAGGGGTGGTATTTGGGAAAAGATTAATTCTAGAACTCAATTTCAGGAAGATGGTATACCAGGAAACTCTTATAGAAAAACATCACCAAACTATTCTAAGATCCTAGAAAGAAAATGGGAATTGGTACTTTGAATTTAGGATGTCGATGATCCGGACTGACCGATTCCTTGGAACATAAAGGTGTGTTCTCTTCATCTCGAATGTATGCTCTTTGTAGATAACACTCGATATAAGCGTGGTGTGTTGAAAACGCATCCATTCTAATAATGATATCGAATTGGTGTATAACTAAGATTATTAAATTTACAGAGAGTGTACCTATACCTAGCTGAATTTCACACTTGTCACAACTTTAGGTAGGTTTGCTAATTTCACTATTAGGTAATTCAATCTCTGAGGGAGAATCTAGTATTTTGGTAAAATTTATAGAACTTCGGCTAGTTTAAGACTAATGAATGAGTTAATCCATAGTCAAATAAGATATGGGTGGGATAGTTAAAAAATAGTATCATACCTTCTACCATATTGTGAAAATTCTGTACATGCAATATAACACAATTCTTCCCATGGTTGGGGACTGACTTAGGCTTTCTACCAGTGTTATAAGGCATCTTCTTAGTGTAGGAAGGTGTTATTCCACTGGGTTTTGAGGACGTAACAGGTTTATTTCTTATCACCGATGGGTATAACTTAAGATGCCACGAATGCATGTGTCCTCCCTCTTGGAACTCATGGCATCGAATCGCTGGACTGGTAGTGCTATGGAAAATTTAGGATTAGATTTGTCCACTAGGTCTGCGACAAGGTTGGACTCAGGATCTGGGTGAGGTTATAGCAATGTAATTATTCCTATTTATGGGATTGGATGGGCGTACATATCCAGCTGATGCGGGATTATGTTCAATAATTGAGGTAACTATAATAAGTTGAGAAAAACTTGGATTTGTAAAGGTATGGCAGAAGTCTTAATCCTTGGGTGTAGTCCTATCTCAAAATACTTGCATTTATTGGCTTTGATGCTCACATACTTAGATGCATAGCGGGAAAACTTAGCAAACATGACTTTATATTGGGCTACGAGTAACCTCAGAAAATCCACGACTAACTGATATATTTTGATATTAGAAACATACTTTTTAAAGAAAATTTCTTTAAACGGTTCCTAGGTTAGGGAGGCCACATTATGACCTCGAGATATGGCTTGCCACCAGAAATCGTCTTCTCCTTTAACCATGTAGGATGCTAAAACTACTTAGGGATTGGCAACAATTCCTAGCCCGTTGAATATCTTCATAATTTGGCATACTTGCTCTAGGCTTTCCAAGAAAGGAAGGGGGTCGTTACCTCATAAATTACTTAAGAGCATTAATTTAGCGTGTTTCCTCTATCGCTTCTTCCTAATTCGTACATTGAGTCGATACCTACTGCCTAGCGAGTAATGTTAATTCTTGGAGGCATTTCATGGTTTCTTCAGTATAAGGCTGCTCAATTCGGGCTTCATTGGCGGGAGTGCGAGTGTTAACCATCCTAAAGCATAATGAGTTATAACATGTAATATGACGCGTAAGATTAAGGTTCTATAGATAGAGAGCATATAAAACGTAACTTTTAAAGATGTTATATTATACAAAAAGTTATTACAAGTAATAGTTTATGTTACATTAGCACTTTAGCACACAATTATACTAAGCACACTTACTATTATACAACACACTAGTAGTTAAACTCCACCTATGTTTTTAGCATTGCCAGAATATTTATAGACTACTTATTTAATTATACTATTAATATGGGAGGGGATATTAATTTCTTCCTTCATTCAAGGATAACAATATCGCTTTTAAATGCTGCTTGAAGAGTCAGAGGAAACTTCAATGAAAATATGTACATTTTAGGTGGCTTCATTTTGGAGCAGGACGGGGAGTAGAGGTCATTCCAAGAAAGAATAATAGCTTCCTAAGATATGATTAAATCATCAGCATATTCTCTCATTTTTCTCATAGCCTATTCTTCACCTGATACCCGATTTGTTAATACGAGATGCTTTACAACGAAACTTGAGTTTCTCCATTCATCATGTACTCCGTGAACCATGGCCCTAATCTTGAGGAATGCTTGTTCTTTAATGGTATCTTCCCATCGATTGGTCGGAACTATGTTAAAATTAAATAGTTGCGAGTCCAAAATGTTCATATTGCAAAATAGATTTAGTATATGATGAGAGTAAAGAAGTTATGAAAAATGTAAAATAACAAATATGCTATATTATTCCCATATAAAAGTTTAGTCCGATGCATTTTAGATACGTGCTCTAACACCAACCTGTCACACCCTATCTTTGCTATGAATGTACAAGATAGTAACAAAGCAATGAAACTAAAGTTAGGGCGGAAATAACATAACTTTATTCAATATATTGATAGATATATATTGTATCACCAAACACAGGGGTGAATTATGAGTGTTACATTTTATTCTAAAAATAGAAAATGACAACGATCTTCAAGAAACACCATTTCGTGCTTCCGTCTTCTTTAACTTTCTTCCATATAGTTATAAATCATAAAGTGAACCGCGCCTATCACAAAAGGGAGGGAGATAGTGCTTCTTTATCCTGGTACATCTAGAGGTAAAGAGTAATTAGCACAAGTATGCTAAGTAAATTTTAACCAATTCTATAACAAATATATTTTTATAGAGGTTTGAGGACTGTATTGATTTAACTGTTTAATGGAGAATGTCAGGAATTAAGCATAAGTAATGATTCTTATAGATATAGAAGAAAATCAAGGAGTTTTAAAAGTATAATCCAATAGTTATCAGTTTATTAGAAGATATAGAAGAATTAATCATATAAGAATAACTAAATCATAATCCTAAACCTTTGGATTTTATGTATCCAGGCTATGCACGTTTTGCAAGAACGACATTCATATATATATATATATATATATATATATATATATATATATATATATATATATGTGTGTGTGTGTGTGTGTGTGTGTGTGTAGCATAACTAGGCTCTCAAAGAATCTTTAGGCTTATAGGTAAAGTAGAAAAGTTCCACGGGATAACACGACAATATCCTCCTTAAGTTATACGTATGCTTGTAATAAAAAAAATTTAGCACATAAATGCTTGGGTGAACTAATTCAATCATTTGCAATATCCTCATGAAATCAGATATCAGAGAGAAGGGTTTAAGTTGAGCAAAATGATCAATAGTGAGATACCACTGACATTTAACAAACAGATATAGCATGAAGTATCATAACATGCACATACTACCAGTAATTTATGGCTATCACAGTGTGATATCAATAGTCTTTATATCAAATACGCTAAAATTACTATTAACAAGCAAAGCATACTTATCTCCTGTTGAAAACGTATTTAAAACTAGCTTGATCCAGGATCGGGAGGGTGAGACACTTGATTATTTGTCAATCATCATATTTGTAAATGTATATTATCGAGACTAGTTTCGATAGAAAGAAAAATGAAAAAAATGTAATTCTTAAAGTTTAGGGGTTGTTTTGTAATTATTTTTCAAAGTTTAAAATGAAGGTCTTAAATTCATATTTGGTAAAAGGAATAATGACTTTTTGGCTCAAATTTTATACAGGAATATGTGGGAAAAAGTTGTGGTAAAAATTCAAAATATGAAAAAATGAGGAGGGGTCAATTTATAAGTTTTTAAAAATACTTTTAAACCAAAAACTTGGTTTTTTGAAGTTTGAGCTAGGTTTAACCAAACACTTCCTTACTTTATGTCATTTTGACCAGAAAAAGTTTGGAAAAAAATCAAAAAAATTTGATTGGCCACACGCCCTCACGTGGTTGGTTAATGTATCTGGTTGAAAAGTTCATTTTCAACTTCTCGATAGTTGACTAGTTTTTAGACAAAACTTTGACCTCGAATTTCTCCTGAGTTTCTAAACCGTTTGAGATTATTCCTGAACCAATCCAACCTAATTTTTCACAAGGAATCCAAATATATAGCTTTCATGGATTGAGGTTAAAAAATGGTCGAGTTACAATTTCTGTGTTTTTCCTGAAATTTTGAACAAAACATTCATGGAGTTACAAAGTATGGCAATGGACTTTAAGCTTATGATTGGGTTTCTTCTTTCATGAGTAAGAGTTTGGCTTTGGTTTGAATGATTAAGGTATCATGGTTTGAGAGAATTTCAAATTTGAAGTTTTAGAACTTCGAGAACACATTTGAGAAATTGGGGTTCAAAACTTAATTGTTTTTCAAAATGGCCATTGCACTTGAGCTCTTCAGGAACTAAATTCTCACTTTGAAACAAGTTCAGAGTAAAGGAATGGAGTTTCACTATAAAATCTCAATATTTAATGAAGGCTTTGAATGTTTCTACCTATACAGGCCATACTACACGTAAAAGCTTAATTGGGTTGAGCTTTGTGATAGTGAAGAAAACATTTTGGATAATAAAAATATAAAATGGTGAATAAAATCGTATGTTACTAGTTTGGAGAGAAAAATGACAAGTTTTGTTCTAATGAACTATTATGTTTTAAGACTAGAATTCGTGGGGATTTTATAGGGTAGACTAGGGTGAGTTTATTGATGTTTAAGGGAGGTGAATTATTCCCAGGTTTAAGAAGATAACAATGGTGCACAAGGTTTTCACATGTGTGGGGGGTATTTACTATGTGAAATTTTTTCCTTTTCTACTAAATTGGATGCCTTATTGGTTGGGGGAAAGTGTAATTATATTGGTTTTGATTTTGGTCCTAAAGGAAAATATTTGATATTTATTTGGCATTTTATTTGATTAATATCCATATTTAAGGGACATTTCTATAATTTTATGAAATTTCAAGGGTTGGGTTGTAAAATTAAATTAGTTGGGGTCTAACAGTTCAATTTAATATAAGGTTTGGATTTTAGGGTGAAATATAGGTTAAGTTATGCTTCATCAAAAGTTTATAAGGGCATTTTGGTCATATTATAACCTTATGGGGTACCTATGTAATTAAGTAAAGTTGTAGGATTTTATGAGTAATTTTAACTTTGTTAGGATATTTTCGAATTCGAATAAGGTATAAGTGGGATATAGGGCAATGTGTAGGGTTAATTGATCGTAGTTTAATCGTTCTAGGGTTTCGATGTTACTCGGGTGTTATATAAACACTATCCATTTCTCATAAAGTTTATGTGTGGGACAAATCTTTTTCCATTACACTTGTATAAAATTTTCAAGTTACAAGTGGGTACTTGAGTCTCATTATACTTTATTTATTTAAACTTGTGGATATACCACATTACCCTGTATCATGAAGTAGAACATGTTATCATCTAAATCAAATTTGAGAGTCATCACCTACATCATTTAATGCAAGAAATATAATTCTACTCGTCCACTTGGCATATGATAGTGATAGAAATCATGTTTTAGAAACCTAACATAAGGATTTTAATTCTAATGGTAATTTGAGGATTTTGGAACCCTAAATTAGATTGTGTATTCTAATTGTAGGAGGGTGGTGTGACTGGGGTCTGAGAAGAAACTGGAATGGGTGAGGCGTGATCCAATCCAATGGACTTTGTATTCAAGGTCCTCAAAGTCCAAGGAGAAGCTTCTGGTCAAACCTTCCTCTTCTGGTAAAAATGGAGTTAATGTTATAAACTCCTCCTGTAAGAAGATGAACTTCACAAGCAATAATAGTAACTTGGAGAGAGAAATCTCTTGAGAATGATGGCTGTAACAATGAGAGTGAAGAAACAAGCACTTAACACTTAGAGCATTCAAGGTCTGGTGTGATTTTAACAGAGTAACGACTTAAATTGAGTTTTTCATCTCTCATTTGACCTTACCAAGGGTCCTATTTATAGGTAAATACTAGGGCTAGTTTGGGCCCTTTTAGGCGCAAAAAATTAGAGGTAAATCGTGGGACAAATTTTGCAATGTACCTTTTGTCCCTACCTGTTCAGCAGTCGCCTGTCCCCTCTGATAGTAGACACCTAGTGTAAACCAAAGTTAAAAGGCAAATATGTCTCCTAATGGTGACAAAACAAGTGATTAGGTAAATATATTTTCAACGGTAACTTGTTGTACAAACTTTATAAACTTGAGAGTGGCCTCGAGGGCCACCCTCTTTGAAACCATTTAAATAAAAATGTTTTTCTAGTGAGTAGCCTCTTGTCTACTCACTTCAGTTATAACTAAGTGTGAGCTGTGTAAGGACTTGAGTGACTCCCAGGGTCCTTCTACTAGTTTTCTCTTTATCTTAAAGTGCTCAATGGTTGAGCATTATCAACAAAACTTGTCTCTCAGCCACCAAGCCAAAATTCCCAAGAGATCCCAACTGGCCTGCTTGAGCCCTGCTTGCCTAACTAGGCTACCTGTATAAGAAAGTAAATATTAATACTTTGTTATTTTCTAAGTAACAAGTTTTGGGGATGAGGCCACCGTTTCTGTAGTATGTGATTTAGGGCAGAGGACCTACTCTAGCTAGACCTACTTGCCCTACCTCTTTTTCCAGGATGTCAACTTGGGTAGAGGGGGATGTTCATGGTGAGTCCCCTCACCCTGGCACTTTTATGTGGCCCTAGTCTAGATTGGAGGGGCTGCTCATGGTGAGCCTCCTTGTCGTTGCCATTTTGTTTGTAGCTTCGATCTTGGGACAAGGGGTTGCTCGTGGTGAGCCCTCTAATCCTTGTCCCTTCTTCTGTGGCTTCAGTCTTGGGGCGAGGGGTTACTCGTGGTGAGCCCCTCATCCTTGCCCCTTCTTTCGTGGCTCCAATCTAGGGTGGAAGGGTTGCTCATGGTTATTCCCCTCGCTCAGGTATTATATTTGGTCACAGGTTCATTCAAGGTACACCCCCTCTCTCTAAATCTTTTCTTGATAATTTGGGCAGAGTTAGCCCTTCCATGTGGGCTTGCTCTCCCTAGGCTTATTTTGGAATAACAGTTGAACATCCCTCTACACTAGTACCTTCGTACAAAAATATTTGTGTTGGGTAGATCAAGGGGTTTTGTACATAATGATTCAATTCATCTTGGAATGTGTATAGTTTCACTCAGTCACATCATTACACTGTTGACATTAAATGACTCTGTCACTTTAGCCCATATTTATAGTTTCGAGGAGACACGCATCGCACTAGGAACAAGCATCCCATCATTTGGGTGATAATTTATTGATCTTTTAGCCGCTTAAACGTGCGTGCCTTTTATGGTATAAAAAGGCTCCTTTTAACCTTTATTCACTTTAGTTTCGCTATCATTCAAAATTTCATAGATCTTTAGAAAGAGAAAGTATAAATCGCTCTTAGTCCTTCAGCTTTCAAGCTTCCAAACTCAAGCATTCATGGCCTCTTATTCTCAAATCCCTATTTCTACCATCGCCACCACTATTAGCGAGGTACTAGTGGGCACTTTCCATATTTCCAGCATAGTCTCCACCGTTTAGCCACCAGAGAAACCACCATCACCAATACCATCTTGGACTCCACCGCCTCTACTGTGGGCGGTTCATATTCTAGGGTTACTACGAGCGGGAGTCCCTCGACCACCATCACTTATTCCAAATCTTAAAGGGAATACTTGGATAATCGCTCGAAGAGGGATTTTGGGTTGTACCTCCTCGATCCATACTTTGGTCCTCAAGACACCGTCATACCTTGCCAATTTCGAGCAAGTGTTTGTGGCTAAGATCGTCGAGCAGACCCGTGTGGGTGTGAGCAAATCTGTTGACTCTCCTATTCTTTTACCTGATAGTATCCTTAGGGTTCGAGTGGATAGGGGTGATTTTCCTCATTCCAATATTGAACTTAAAGTTTTTAGAGGTGTCCCTGATGAGTAGGCCCTTTGGGTAGATCATGTCTTGGCCACCCCCTCGTACATGGCTATTGTCGATGGACTTGGCCTTACCACCACTATTAATAGTTTGAAGAGTTATTTTATTGCCAAGCCTTCCAGTACGTTCACTATGTTGGCTTCTCGTTTGAGTAGGGACTTAAACACTTTTGTTACTGGGTGGGGCGAGTTCACTATAACCATGGAAGATATTTACAAGATGCTTGCCCTTCCCTATTTAGGAGAGCATATATTTTCTGATGGCTATTAGGATGAGGTAGAGGAGGAGAAGGTAGAAGATCTCCACTTAGCTTTATGTGAGTGCTCTAAATATACTGAAATCAATCAGACTGGTATAAAGAAACATACCTTTTCCAAATGGCAAAGGTATTAGTTTAAATATTTCGAGCAGTTGCCCAAGGGGAAAGTTCGAGAAGGGCCTTGAGAAGCCAGGAGGGTCCAAAAATTAATTCCACTTCTCATTTGGCATCTTAATTTTTTACTTTCCTTAGTAGGTTTTTATTTACAGGGAGACCAGCCGCTTCCCCTCGCGAGCTTCTTTTTATACTTGTTATGAGACTTGCTCGAGGGAGGGCGGTTCCCCTCGCAACTTTGACCTTGGGATCTATCTATACTTGGCTGAATTATGCTCATGTTGACATCGAGAAATCCTGTGGCCATCATGACGCTATCAATTTCATAAACTCTTTGATTCTTATGTCCTTTTTGTTTGAGAAAATCCCCAAGTTTGCCCTAGAGGCAAGGCCCTACCATAGCCTAAATACTCGAGCTACAATAAGAAAGTTCCCAAAGCTCCTCTAGGACCTCTGATAGGTAATACTGATGGATTATGCTTCGGTCATTACTTAAATGTGTTGGTGGGGTTACACATGAGGCTCCTTCTCGTCTTAGGAATGTACTTTTATTGTCATGTATATGCCGAGTCTATTTTTATCTGTCCTCACATTAAGGTGCCAGTTATGCTGTTACCTTGAATTCTTCCTTCATTGTCTGACTTGGGACAGGGTGTGGAATTTTCCCCCTCCGAGAGAGTGAGGAGGAAATTCGAATATGATCAAGGAACATTTAACTTCCAATCCTTTAAGCACTTCCCCCTCCGAGCTGTATCTTGAGGCCCATGCCAATATCACCTTTGAGGGGATAGTTCACAAAGTTAGTCACTTAGGAGGCTTATATGTGCCTCCTTGTGATTAATTTCCACCTTTCACTCGCTCATGGTTACTCTATGGCAGAGGCAGGTGGGCCTCATTAAAAAATGTGTGAAGGATGTCCCTCATGAGACCATATTTACCAAGCTCCCCAATAATGACAAATACTTAAGAAAAAGGACCCAAAGAGAGTTTTGGCATCTCAGTACCATATCTAAGACCCCTCTTGAGCAAGTCACTCCAATATTGGTGAGTCCCTTACTCGATGAATCCATTTACTCAAAACATCCTGAGCCTCAACCTACCAAGCCCAAGGGAAAGGGCAAGGCAGAAGCCTCAGTTGCTTCTAAAAGGAAGCACCTTAACGTAGATGTGTTAAAATTTCATTCCAGCTACTGCTACTTCACCTGCTTTTTCTGCTGCCCATGCTTCTCCTCCTTCACCACTAAGGAATAGGGCAACCAAGAAGAAGAAGTAAACTAGTGCTGAAGCTACTTATCCTTTCTCTGCAACAAATCAGGAGTCCAATACTGATGATCTTAGAGTGGAGGAAACCTGTAGGACTGTACGCGAGTAAGCCTATGAAGCCTTAAGTTTATCTTCTGAGGAGTCTCTTGTTACTTCCATTCCTGTTATTGAAGGTATTATACCTGACTCCTCTTTACTTAGTGAAACTGGCTTTCATGAGGTTTCACTTTCTGATTCCCATTCTCATTCATTTGAACAGGAACTAGTTGATTATAGAAGCACTCCTTCCTATGATGGTGATAGTTCTTCTTTAAATGATGTGAGTGACATTGAACCTCATGGTGAACATCATTTTAATGCTTATACTTTGTTTCTAGTTTTGAGAGAGTCTTCTAGCGAGGACACTGTGATATATTCTCCTTATGCTAGCAGTCCTACCACCGAACATCTCCCATATGGATAGGGCATGTGTCCAACTACTGTAAGTCTTTACTCTCGACTTCTTTTGCCTGACCACTTATCTAGATAACTTTTATGGATTTTGTCTAATTCATTGTCTTTGTGATTTTTTATAGGCTTCTTCTATTAGAGCGAGTAATCCTTCACCTCCACCTTTTGTCCAAGAACCCTTTCCCAGGGAAATGAATTCCATGTCGGTCTCTTCTTTAACTCTTACTAGAGAGGATCATTACTTCCTCCCTATTCAACTATTTCTTTCTTCTTTTCTTTTCATGTAACATTTTACTGACATAGCTTATTTTTTATTTTTTTATTTTGCTATTATCTTACGTGTTTCCCACTACCAAGAGGACCTTTACTATGTCGTATCTCTCTATCCTAGTAAGCTTCCACTACTCTTAGTTCTTCTAACATGTCATCTTTTAGACATATCTTGATGCCTTTCTTTCTATGTGCTTGCAGAGAATCATTCCTCCCAGCCGTACTTCCCCACCTCTTGCCTTTTTTACGATGGCTAGTTCTTTTTTCGAGCTTTCATAAGTATTTGGACTTGTTATTTTTGCCATCTTATTTTGTCTAAGTTTTTCTATGTATAGCTTATCTTTATGTTGTTTTTATCTTTCTTCCTTACAGGGATTGTCTTCACGTAGCCCTTCCACCATTATGGGAACGGTGATGCTTACTGGAGTCATTGTCCCTGACCTATCACCTTCTGGGAGGATACCTATCCCTCGAGTTTACATGCCTATGGATAATAGGCCCCATATCCATCCACTTCCATCTAAGCCTATCTTCACCATTGCTTCTAGTGAGTGTGTTTCACAGACTATCACTTCTTCTCAAGTACTGTTCATCATTGTTAAGATCAACCCTTTCCTTGATTTGTGTTTGTTTTTAACCATCTTGAGATGAACATGACAATAATATTGCACCATCTATGCCTATAATCCTCTATAATCCTTCTTCCCTTCAAGGGGTTAAGGTATTTTTTGAATCTTTTGTTCTTGGTTCAATTTCATTTATCGTCGAAATTTTGTTCTCATGGATCATCATTGTCTGTTCGCATTTTAACCGGCCAATGTTACTACCTCCTTAGCTGCTTCTCCAACTACCTCTCCATTAACCTCTACAGCTATTGAGGCCTCTTCTATCGCAAGTTCTTGTAGAAGCATCATCAAAGCACCTTACCTGATATCTATTTTAACTCAACTCTACTATACTTCGATATATTTTCTTCACTTTATACGTAATTCGTCAGCACTTATATCCTTCCTATATTCACATGTTGGTGATAGTGAGGCCTCTTCATATATGGTGCCTACAGTGAGTGTGATAGAGGCAACCCTCCAGTTATCACCTATAGGTCCCACCTTGATTCTTGGGAGATGAACACATATGTATGATGTATTTCTTGTATAAGAGTAGCTATTTCCGTGCCACCCTTTTAGTTATACTTCTTCTAATCTTACTTGCCCTTAGGCTAGTATAGCTCAAGTCCCATTATCTGTGGGGCTTGTTGTGAGTTCTACATGAGTGACTTTTCAGGTATTCCTTTTCGCACACCTATTTTTTATATTTGTACTTATTTACTTTTTGTATATGCACGAGAACTTTAAGTCTTTTTAACATATTTGTAGTTGTGGTCCCTCTATTTGCGGGACCTATATCTTAGTTCTCAGGTTAGCACTGCGCCAGTTCTTGTACCTATGGAACCTTTGTCCAGCATCCCGGAGAAGACTATCCCGGTATGTGTGGAACATTATTTTTATTGACTTGCATTTTTTGTGCAAGGGTTTACCGACACTCCCCTGTCTTATTATTTTCAGGTCAGTACTGCATCTTCTCCCGCCACTGCAGGACCTCTAGCTGGTGTCTCATATGAGACTTCTTATTAAACACTTGGTATACTAGACCTTTCAAAAGTTTCTTTTACTATGCAAGCGCTTGCTAACACTTACCTGTTTCCCTATTTTCAGGTTATTGCTACAGATGTTCCGACAACTGTGGAACATCTTGGGGAGGTCGCTGTGAGAGATGTATTATACTGTCATAACTTCATCTCCTTTCCATTTCCCCCCCTTCTTCTTGATTTTACTGTGCAAGTATGCTCGCTCTCACACCCCTTTTTCCTTATTTTCAGGTTAGTGAGGCAGCTGTCCCTAGTTCTGCGAGACATGCTGTGAGTGGTGTACTACGCACTCCCTAGGTATTAGACTATCATACCTGATTTAATTATAACTGTTTTCCTAGAAATTTTTATTTGTAAAAAAAAATATTGATGCCAACTTTGCCTATTCTCTGCTAGGTTGGTATTCGGGGTCAGGCAGTGCCTTATGGATTTGATAGAAGCATACTTACCCCTATGAGATTTGAGGTAAACTTTATATTCCTTATTTTAGTTCGAGTAAATACACTCAGCCATCTATTATTATCTCTTTGGGACTTATCCTTTTTTTTATGTTTCTCATCTTCAGGATCCGATTAGTGAGCCTGCTAAGGCAGCTAATGAGGCAAAGCAGAGTTTTGAGGATGCTCACTTAGATGGTGATGCTGGCTCCGATGAGTATTCCTCTCTTCCTCTTTCAGGGCTCGAGTTTTGGAATACGGGCTATGACAATATCAAGGTAGAGGCTCCTGGGGCCTTTATGAGTGCTCTATGGCGTTCAGAGCTTCCTTTGAGATTCTATACCCATGATCGGGAGGTGATAGAGATGAATATGGAGCACCATCCTGAGACTTTTATGTCTCAGAGTGTGCTCAACATCGAAAACCTCACGATTTTCAATATGAAGGATCTTTCTAGTCATCTTCATGGTTTATTATCTACTCCGCTAGATGGCCTGACTAGCACTAGGACTACATTATTTCTCCAGGACCTTCATGATATCTAGAGATTCTATCACTTTCAGTTGGATTGGCTTGACATCGCGATTCATTGTGTTCTGAGTGTCTCATTCAGAAAGATGATGAGACTCCGCACGTCTAGGCAGTCTAGGGTTCAGCAGTGCCAGGTTGGGGCTATTCGGATCAGAGACCAGATTCAGTCACTCCAAGCCAACTTGGCCAAGCTTAAGGCTAGTGATACTGAGGATGAGGGCAAAATGGTTAGGCTGGAGGAACAGTTTGTTGAGGAGGCAGGTTCTTCTTATGAAGACATGCCCTTGCGGTAGGACTTGTTTTTTATTTTATCTAATGGATAGTTTATTTTGCTATGTAGACTTCGCTTTGTATTTTTTCCTTTCTATTCACATATATAAGGAACTACTTGTCAGTAATGAAAACGGTTAGTTTGTTTCCATTCTATTTTTTTATTCTTTGCCTCTGTTATGTCTTTGGCATCTGTTTACTTTGACCTACTCTATTTTTAGTGAGCATTTTATCAATTAGAACTGCCCAATGTTCTATGGGGTACTTGCCTATGATTTGGTAAAAATATCATTTTAGAGCTGCCCTTATAGTTGTGGGGTACTTGAATGTGAGCCGGGAAAGTTTTAGTTTTAAAGTCGCCCCTCTAACTGCGGGGTACTTGGCGCATACACATTTTTAGGCAATAACTTGGAGGAGAGTGACCCCCTTCTCCTTCCCAGATACATAAGGAGCAATTAAAAAATTGAAACCGAGTAAAAAAAAACTATTTATTTCTTTTTTTTAGTAAACTGTCCCTAGTCTATGGGGTCCTTGTTCTAAACTTTAACTTGAGAACTTTCAATTTGTGAATTTTTTTTCAAAGTCTCCATCTTAGAGGGGGTAGAATCCCTTTTGCACATTTCCATATGAACTAGCAAATTACTTTCTTGAGAACAGAGGTTCGAACTTGCTCTCCATTTTATAAGTCTATAAAAATTACTTTTTGTATTTTTTTTACTATTACTTAGAGATTTATCTCCTATTAATCTGTAGGAAGTTTCAAACTGTTGTGTCTATAAGGACTTTGCTCACTTATACTTTGCCTATGGGATGGTTGTACCCCCAAGTATAATGAGGAAATTTCCTTTTATCATAGACCCTCTTATAGTCTAGTAGAGAGTGTTACTATTCTTACTTTTTAGGAAAGAGAAAATGTTAATCTGGTGTACCCACCTTGTAAGGACACAATTCTCCAATTGAGTCTTAATGTAGTTTTGGCTCAATTCTAGACAAAAACGTTTATGTCATAGGATAGGGTTCAATGTACCTATTCAAGCCTATGATGTATTTAGTTGAAGATGTAGCGGCAAAGAGTATAAAGCTTCATCAAATGCCGATTTTATGTGCCTCGTTTCTACGTCATCAACAGTGGTTCCATGATCCCAAGGTATGAATGCATTATATATATATATATATATATATATATAGGATCTTGGAACAAGTTTATTGGGTGTTAGGTTTATTTAAAACTGTTGTTTTAATTTCAGAAAGATTTTATCAAACATTAAAAAAAGTATATAAAGTTTCTGGGCTAAAATTGAAATTTATGAACTTTCTGGAAGTTCGTTCGATATGTCGTTCGAACGAGTTTTTTTTCCGAACCAGATGTCGTTCGAACGAGTTTACCAACGAGTTCTCAGAATAGGCCACTGAAATGTCGTTCGATATGTCGTTCGAACGAACCTTATGTTCGAACGAGATATCCAACGAGATTTCTAACGAGTTCTCTCTGGAACCTCGTTAGAAGTCTCGTTCGAATGAGATTCATTCGAACGAAAGTGTCGTTCGAACGAGATGTTAGGCGGGAATAGTTAATGGCAGTTTTTTGTCAGTTTTCTCCCACTTACCCACTTTTTTACCCCACTATCTTTTTGCTAAATATGTATGTGCGGGAAACTAACTTTTTCTAATATCTTTTTCATACCATTCTAACTTCTAGAGAGTGTTTTGAGATTAAAATCATAAAGAGAAAAAGATCAAGTTTTGAGTGTTAATTTTCAAAGAGAAAATCATTTACCACTCTAGTTTCACCCATTGTTTTGTTTATCCAAGTTCATATATATAGACATATTGCTTGGAGTTTGGCACCGGGTTTATCTCTACACCGAATTGAAAAGATCGTTTGGGTTTGCTTATACATCCCTCAAAGAAGAAGAAGCTTTGCTGTGGCATTACCCACTTGGAGAAAGGCTCCTTGTTTGGGTGACGGTGACCATATAAAGTCCGATCGGTGGGTTTCGAGATCACAGTGGAGCTCCGTGGTTATCTGCTAGGCAGAGGTTGTTACAAGAAAACGCGTCTGGGCTTGAGAGGGATCGAGTCGAGTGTTGTAAGTTATCTATCTTGTAATTATAATTCCGTACTTAGTGGATTTGTGGCTAGGGCCGTTCGAGGTTGTTTCCCGTTGTGGGTTTTTCCTCGTACATCGCGGCGTAGTGTGATTGATTTATTTTTATCTTCAATATAATAACTTAGAACTCATACTTAGGATAATTCAAGATAAAATTATTTTTAATTGTCACACTTAATTTAATTTGGTGCATAATTAACTTTGGATAAAGTTTATTTAATTCAAGTCTATTGTTAAAACTAGTTTGGCCTAATTTGGAAATAATGATAAATATGACTTAGGCAAATTCTAGGACTTGAATTGATTGTGTTTAATTGAAATTAATATTGTTTGGGTAATTCCATCTTATTTCACTTGTGTTTAATTTTAATTTAAAGAGAAGTTAAAATTTGTTTATTTGTTTAAATTGAACCATCACATCGCTTCCACATCGTTTTATAAAAGGAAATATATTTTTATTAAGAGATTTAAAAATTGGGGGCCCTTCGGGCGTTTACAAATTGGTATCTGAGCCAAAGCGATAAATTATTTCGTTAAAGATCCTTTAAGTAATTTTTGGCTAAAATGGAATTTTCCCCATTCTCAGAATTTCCAATTTTCGATGGTTCTAACTACGCGTACTGGAAAGCACGAATGAAATCGGCACTAAAATCTATCGACGAGAGAGTTTGGTTATCTGTTGTTAACGGGTGGTATCCACCAACTCATTTAGTAGATAATGAACGTGTTCCCAAACCAACCGATAGATGGACTGATAATGAGTTTAAACTTTCAAATTTTAATTCCCGAGGTTTAAATGCCTTGTTTAGCGCTGTCACACAGGAATAATTCAAACGTATTATGACGTGTGAAACCGCTAAAGAAGCTTGGGATATTTTATAACCAACTCATGAAGGAACTAGTGTCGCTAAGGCTTCGAAACTCCAAAACCTCACCACTCAATTTGAAACCATCAAAATGAACGATAATGAAACTTTTGATGAATTTTCTGCTAGACTTTCCGATACCATATTTTAACTTGGGAGATAAAATACCCGACGATCGCGTTGTAAAGAAAATTTTAAGATCACTTCCCGATAGATTTATCCCTAAAGTGACTATTTTAAATTCTTTACCAACTTTAGCCTCTACGAAATTAGAAGATCTCGTAGGTGATTTACAAAGCTATGAACTAGACATGTTTCCCTCTAAGACTGAAAAGAAAATAGAAAAGGGTGTTTCCTTAAAATCCCGAAAAGAGGTCAAACAAGTGGTAGAGAGCGAGAGTGATAGTGACTCGGAATACATGGCCTTGTTTGCTCGGAAATTTAGAAAATTTCTTAAATTTAACAAAGATAAATTTAAAAATGATTATAAGAAATTTGAAACTTCTAAGTATGACAAAGCCGAAAGGATCCCTAAATCTTCTAACGAAAATTTAAATAGGGACGAGTCAAATAGGTGTTTTGGTTGTGAAGGGTATGGCCATAGGGCTTCTGAGTGCCCCACTAAGCAAAGGAGAGAGGGTAAGCGACCCATTTCATATAATGCGACCCTTAGTGATAGTGATAAGGAAGAGGGACCCGATTCCCCCACTAAGCCTAACTTCGTGGCTTTTATGGCTTGTTGTGTGAATTCCGATAATGAATCTTTCCATGAAGATATTTAAACACATGACACTTCCTTGGTCAAAGTTTATGAATCCCCTGTTTTGATGGTAGTGAGAGTGAAGAAGAAAGAGAGAGTGAAAATGAAGAGGTTAATGTGAGTGAACTTCAAAATGCTTTTCAAGAATTATTTAAAGAATATATTAAATTAAAAAGAGCTAATTTGAAGTTAGAAGCTAGCTTAAGAGAGAGTGTCAAGGTTGTTGATGATCGTATGTTGGTTGAAGACCTTAGGAAGCGAGAGAAAGCTCTTCTAGAGAAGCTTGAATATATAGAAGGCGAGAGAGATAGCCTTAGGGGTTTAATGGAATTCTTGAAAAAGGAGCTTCTTGCTTTTGAAGAGCGAAATGTTTTATTAGAGTCTAACATTTTAGAATTGCAAAATAAATTAAAAGACTCTAGTAATGTCAAATTTGATTTGGAGTGTCGTTCGGAAAAAATAGATAAAATCTTAGGAACGGTCCAAATTTAAAATTACATGTGTGGTTTTGGTTTTAATACTTGTAATGAATCTACTCATAAAGCCAAAATCAATGTTTTAGGAGTATCTACTAGGAAAGCATTTAGAGATCATTCCTTAGGTACCAATTTTCGATGTAATTTTACTTGTACTCATTGTGGTCGAAAAGGTCATCTTAGGAAATTTTGTTTTGATCTTAAACGAATTCCTAGAAAATTCCAACATAAGGCAACCAAGGTAGCCAAGATTCCTACACCCTGAGATAGTCACTCTTCATTAGTTTGGGTTAGGATATTTGACTTGGTAGCTTTACAAGATAGGGTATTTGATTCTCATTTACTTTCACATGCTTCCTCCCTTGCAAAATCTAAAGGTTTAATGTGTTATTTCTATGTGCATACTTTAGCTTTCGTACTTCATGCTATATTCATATGCTAAATGTATGCTTGTTTTAATCATTTTCTAGTCTATGCTCCATTCTTAATCACATGCTAGAATTATGATTTTTGCTTATCTTTTGTATTTGATTTCTTCATTTTGTTTGCATTAAATTAAAAATACAAAAAGATTTTTGTTTATCATTTGGATTTTTATCTCTTGGTAATTTAAGCTTAATGAAAAATTCAAATGATTTTTTGTTTGTCTTTTGAGTATATATTCTTATTTTTGGTTAAAATGTCAAAAACTCAAAAAGATTTTTATTTTGTGTGTATTTTAGTTTGACACACTTTATGTGGCATATATTTATGTGTGAATCACTTCTTTAACGCTCCCATGTGGCTAGAACTTTTGGTTTAGATTTTCAATCCTTAAAATGTTCTTTACCATGTTTATATGGAGTAGTTGGATTTTGTATTGTTTAAAGGAATTCTATTTTTTATATGCCTCTATTCACACATGCATGAGTTCATTTGAAATTTTAATGTCAAATGTTATATTTGAGCTTTGTGAGGTGTTCTCCTACCAATCTAGCCATCTACATATTTATGACCTAGGAGGACTAGTGCATGTCAAAATCTGTTGCACGTGAGATTTGTGAGATAAAAAAATTATATGTAAATGTGCACGGGGAAGGGCTCCGAAAGGAATAATAATTCTTTGAGATAGTAAGTCACCGTTTGAATGGACCTGAAAGAAATACGTGGTCCAAAGGCCTAAAATAGAATATGGCATCAAAAAGAAAAATAATTGCCAAGGCCTATGTTTATTTGATATATTCATTCAAAATAAAAAGAATATATATGCTTCTTGAGGGAGACTGGATGGTATATCAACGGTTTGCACAATATCCGTTTATCCTAGTTATCTTTATTGTCATGACTGTATGTGGTTTGTAGTGTCATAAAAAATCTAGGCTTGTATGCATTGTGTATGTTTGTTCATTGCGTTCAATTTATATTGTCACATGAGGTTATATTCAAATGTGATAAAGTTTGCAATCAAATGAGAACTCCGTGAACATTTTTTAAGTGTTTGGGTCTAAATTTACTTGTTACTAGTTCACACCCCTACACTACCGTTTCCATATGACACATTTTTTCTATAGAGTGTACTAAACTTATTGTATTTTTGTGTCATTTGCGTGTTTATATCTATATATATGCGTGTGTTATTGATACTTTTAGAAGTATATATATATATATATATATATATATATATATATATATATATGATATTGTTTTGTCTTTGCCTTGCTTTCTAGTCCATCTATGCTTCTACCTCATTCATTGGTATCTATCTTGGATTAGTTATTCTTTTGTTGCTCATATGCTTTAATGTCTTATCACTTTAAGCTTCAATGTGGTTAATTAGTTTTATCCTTTGTCTATTCCTGACCAAGTTGCTCATATGCTTTAATGTCTTATCACTTTAAGCTTCAATGTGGTTAATTAGTTTTATCCTTTGTTTATTCCTGACCAAAAAGGGGGAGAATGATAATGATAGGGGGAGAAATGGTATCTAATCCTATTGTAATCGGGGAGAAATGGTATCTAATCCTATTGTAATCGTATCTAAGTTTGGGACATTTAACTTAGGGGGAGTCATGACCTTTTTAGGTAGATTTGTTTTGATAAAGGGGGAGAATTAATTTAGGGGAGTATTTATTTTCATTGCATTAATTACTTTGATATTCCCTATGCGTTTGATAATTTGCTTAAGTGTGCATGAATTCTTCTAAAGCGGAAACCTTCAAGTGGCAAAGCGTTTAATTCTAAAGTGGTATTCGAGTCAAGCACTGTACTCTTTATTTCGGGTCGGATGTTTTTGAGTCTAGTGAGCTTGATGACCCTTTAGGATTTTTTTGTTTTATTTTTGTCTCAGAATAGCCAAAGGTCCGATTTGTAAGGACACAATTCTCCAATTGAGTCTTAAAGTAGTTTTGGCTCAATTCTGGACAAAAACATTTATGTCATAGGATAGTGTTCAATGTACATATTCAAGCCTATGATGTGTTTAGTTGAAGACGTAGCGGCAAAGAGTATAAAGCTTCGTCAAATGCCGAGTTTATGTGCCTCGTTTCTACGTCATCAACAGTAATTCCACGCTCCCAAGGTATGAATGCATTATATACATATATATATATATAGGAGCTTGGAACAAGTTTATTGGGTGTTAGGTTTATTTAAAACTGTTGTTTTAATTTCAGAAAGATTTTATCAAACTTTAAAAAAAGTATATAAAGTTTCTGGGCTAAAATCGAAATTTATGAACTTTCTGGAAGTTCGTTCGATATGTCGTTCGAACGAGTTTTTCATTCGAATCAGATGTCGTTCGAACGAGTTTACCAACGAGTTCCCAGAATAGGCCACTGAAATGTCGTTCGATATGTCGTTCAAACGAACCTTATGTTCGAACGAGATATCCAACGAGATTTCTAACGAGTTCTCTCCGGAACCTCGTTAGAAGTCTCGTTCGAACGAGATTTCGTTCAAACGAAAATGCGGTTCGAACGAGATGTCAGGCGGGAATAGTAAATGGCAGTTTTCTCCCACTTACCCACTTGTTAACCCCACTATCTTTTTACTAAATATGTATGTGCGGGAAACTAACTTTTTCTAATATCTTTTTCATACCATGCTAACTTCTAGAGAGTGTTTTGAGAGTAAAATCATAAAGAGAAAAAGATCAAGTTTTGAGTGTTAATTTTTAAAAGAGAAAATCATTTACCACTCTAGTTTCACCCATTGTTTTGTTTATCCAAGTTCGTATATATATACATATTGCTTGGAGTTTGGCACCGAGTTTATCTCTATACCGAATTGAAGAGATCGTTTGGGTTTGCTTCTACATCCCTCAAAGAAGAAGAAGTTTTGCTGCGGCATTACCCACTTGGAGAAAGGCTCCTTGTTTGGGTGACGGTGACCATATAAAGTCCGATCGGTGGGTTTCGAGATCAGGGTGGAGCTCCGTGGTTATCTGCTAGGCAGATGTTGTTACAAGAAGACGCGTCTGGGCTTGAGAGGGATCGAGTCGAGTGTTGTAAGTTATCTATCTTGTAATTATAATTCCGTACTTAGTGGATTTGTGGCTAGGGCCGTCCGAGGTTGTTTCCCGTTGTGGGTTTTTCCTCGTACATCGCGGCGTAGTGTGATTGATTTATTTTTATCTTCAATATAATAACTTAGAACTCATGCTTAGGATAATTCAAGATAAAATTATTTGTAATTGTCACACTTAATTTAATTTGGTGCATAATTAAATTTGGATAAAGTTTATTTAATTCAAGTCTATTGTTAAAACTAGTTTGGCCTAATTTGGAAATAATGATAAATATGACTTAGGCAAATTCTAGGACTTGAATTGATTGGGTTTAAGTGAAATTAATATTGTTTGTGTAATTCCATCTTATTTCACTTGTGTTTAATTTTAATTTAAAGAGAAATTAATTTTTTTTATTTGTTTAAATTGAACCATCACATTGCTTCCGCATCGTTTTATAAAAGGAAATATATTTTTATTAAGAGATTTAAAAATTGGGGGCCCTTCGGGCGTTTACACACCTCAACAATAGGTAAATAAACAATGCAAAAGTTATAAGGTAACGATCAAAATAGTTGATATTCATTTCTTTTGTCTTGTATGCTGTTTACAATGCTTTGCTCTACTATCTTTTCAAAGAAAATCTTTTCTTGTATTAGAACTTGACATTTAAACTTTCAAAAGAAATGAAACATATTAAATACAAGGAATAATACTTTTTAAGCCACTTATAGTTAATAGATTGAAGGTAATTACTATGAGGTTCCGATATCCGACAGTAACCCGACTTTCCCACCCCTTTCATCATGAAGGGGCCTTCCCAATTGGGCTTCAACTCTGATGCTGACATGCTATGGATATGATGAATGGCCGCACGTAGGACCAAGTTCTCTACTTGAAATTCTTTAGGCTTGACTAAGTTCTCGTAAGTGTAGACCTTGAAATTTTCGTTGGCGTTGGCTCTGTGCTCATCCAACACCTCTAACTGCACGGGTCAGGGGTCTGGTATAAGGCCATTGCTTAGTGCAATCCTAGATGAGGGTAGTGACAATTCTACCGGTAGGATAACTTTGGTCCCATAAACTAGTGAGAATGGAGTAAACCTTATCGCCTTCCTCTTTAAATTTCTATAGGCCCAAATCACCATCAGTAGCTTTTCATCCCAATCCCATGGCATGTCCTCAATCATCTTCTTCAAAATATTGATCAACATCTTGTTTGTAGCTTCTACCTAGCCATTTCCCTCCGGATATGAAATGGTGGAGCTGTTGTGTACAATCTTGTACTTATCCGTTATCTTTTTACACACAAAATGTTTCTCATTATCTGTTAGAATCACGTTGGGAATACCAAACCTGCATATGATATATTCCCTTATAAATTGGGTCATACTTGGGCAGTCACTCTCCTTTGAGGGATTGCCTCCGCCCATTTGGTGTACAATTCTGTGGCAATAATGATGCAGTCCTTATCGTGAGAGGCTAGGATAATCTTTCCCACCAGATCGAATGCCTATGTGGAAGGGGTAATGAGCTACCAGGATTTTTAAACTCGCTGAGGGGACTTGCACCATGTTGCTGCTCACTTGGCATGCCCTGCACTTCTTGACATAGCTGATGGAGTCAACCTCCATTATGGACCAGTAGTACCCCAGCGTCATCAGTTGGTCGTATAACTTGTCACCTCCCATATGAGAGGGATCATGTGCCTCCTTCAACATGATTTTTATGTCTCCATTCGCTACACACTTTAATGCCTTCTCATTGTATTCCTTCCTGTAGAGTTCCCCTTCTACCAGATAGAAGCGGACCACCCCCTTCTTGAGATAGATCTTATCTGCTATTTCCTCTAGCAACTCTCCATCTCTCAGATATGATATGTAGGTGTCCTTCAATCTTCAAACACCTCTAAAAAATTAGCTTCAGTTGGTTAATCAAACTAGGCCTGGCATTTCAAACACCCCTTCTGCAGACAAACATCCTCTGTGCTCATACTGGGCCAATGGTATCCCTCCCATTACAATAGACGGTAAAGGGGAATGTCTGTATCCCCGCAATGCTTTTCATGCATTGCTGTCAATCTTTCTTTGTCCTCTTCTTCTCCCACACATCTGGAGAAAAATCCCTTAGGACTCTTGAAATAAAGAGTCCTATGGAGTACATGGTAGTTTGCTAATTTTGACATTTTCATTACTCCTTGTCTGGTACTTCACTATTGGGCACATCCAATCATCTAGTTCTTCACTTGGAAATAAAGACTTGACCTTAGTAGGCTCTGTTCTTCGTCGTACTATTATGGTCACTTTTGACTCCTTCATCTATAATTTCTAGACTATGGAGGCTTAGGCATCTGGATGCATGTTCATCGTGTGGGCGTGCCTCTCAATCGTGATCTTCAAGAACTGACTTAGCAATCTCTAGATGATGGATCTATATGGTGCTAAATTAGCATGCTTGAGGGAAAACTCCCCATTAACCTATTTGACTACCAGGTTAGAGTCCCCTCATATGCACAAAACTCTAATGCCTTTTCTCAGTGCTTTCAACAATCCCAGAATGAGAGCTTCAAACTCAGCCTCATTGTTTGAACATTTGATATCATGTTTGAAGGAGAAGTTGATCTCCTCCGTCCCGTTGGAGAGAATAATACATGTTCCACCCATCCCCTGGGCACAAGGGTAGTTAAATTCCATCTTCCACTCTTCTATTTCTTCTGCAAGGTAGGCTTGGAAGTTTTCCCCTCGTAGATCCTTATTAGGGGGCTTAAAATTTTAGCTTAGGAAGTAGGTCAGTAAATCTGCTACTTCCTGGCTCTTGATAGCCTTCAGTACTATGCACATCAAATCATACCCTGACAAGATCAAGAATCACCTTGTTTCTCTTCTTACCAAGACCGTTCGCACCATAAGGTACTTGATAGGGTCGCACTTAGTGACAATATGGATTATAAATGCCAGCAAGTAAAGCCTCAACTTTTGAGTAACAGACATCAAGGTTAGACAGTGCCTCTCAACATTGGTGTATCTAGATTCAGTACTTGGGATCACTTTTGATAAATACTAAATGTGTCTCTCTACCCCTGATCTTTCTTTGGCAAGAAAATCCACTATGGACCTCTCCGTCGAAGTTAGGTAGAACAGCAGTGGCACGCCCACCTCTGGTGGTACCATAGTTGAGGGTGATGATAATATCTCTTTAATACCTAAACCCATTTAGCCTTTTCCTTTATTAGCGGAGCGAACGTATGGGTCACCTATGCAAGAGATGGTATAAAACTTCTTAGGTAAAAAACCTTCCTTAAGAAGCTTTTGAGCTGCCTCTGACTCTTCGACGGTGGTATTATTAGTATGGCCTTCTTCTTCTCCTCATTAACTTGTACTCCTGCCTGTTCACTACAAAACCCAAGAACTTTCTAATTCTCACACTAAAAGAACATTTTAAAGGATTCATTATCATCTTAAACCCGTGGCATCTCTCAAACACCCACCTCAGGTCTTGGATATGCTTTCTTTATTTCTTTGACTTCACCACTAGGTCATCCATATAGAACTCTAATATGCCATGAAATAAATCATTAAATATTACTATCGTAGTGCACTAGTATGTGGCACCTGCATTCTTCAGTCCGAATGGCATGATCGTGTAGTGAAAATTTCCCAATGGCGGGCGAAAGGTAGTCTTTTTTGTATCAATCGAATCCATTATGATCTGATTATAGATAACATACCTGTCCATGAAATTACACATTTTATGACCCGCGGTAGCATCTAATAAGATGTTAATATTGGGAAATGGGAATTCAGCCCTTGGGTATGCCCTATTCAAATCACGAAAGTCCACATGAATCTGTATCCGACTCTTGTCTTTCTTTAAAACTGATATGATGTTGGAAATACAGATCGTATGCTGGATGGGTTTGATTAACCCTGCTGCGATGAACTTTTACACTTCTTCTTTTATTTTAAAGTCTAGCTCTTCTTAATAGGTGTGGGTAGCTTGCCTCACTGGTAGAGCATTGGGTAGAACATTTTTCTTGTGGGAGCTCACCTCCGGATCTATCCTTATCATATCTATGTACTTCCAAGCAAACACATCAGTGAATTCTTTGAGTAGAGAAATAATCTCATCCCTTTGCTTTTGGTCCAACCCTGTAGAAATTAGAATGGGTCTACGTTGTTCCCTTTCTAAGCCCAGATTTATCTCTTCCAGCTCTTTCAACTTCTCTTTAGGACCGTCTTGAATGCATTTAGGCGCCTCCTCAGGTTCATCTACATGCTCTATAATATGTGACTCATTTACCATAAAACACTCTCGGGATGGGTCGACACTCTTATTCTAGAATGTTGCCCGCACATACCGTTATAAGGCGTATATAACTTTTCCATATGGAAGGACAAACTTCTTAGATGTTTGAGGGGGCTTAGATACCTCCTCTACCTTATTCTTTCCCTTTTCCATCTGGGGGATCACTCTTTGTCCTAAGTGATCATGTACAGACATCCTTGGTTGGGAACCTCTTCCATCCACTTGCATCCCCTCTAATCTTTTCATCGAGCTCTTTCTCTCTTCATCAGTCTCGAAATAGAATGCCGCATCTACCAGATGGTCCTCCTTGATAAAAAATGTCTTTTGAGTTGGTTTGATTATAATCTTGGTACCTCTAACATTGGCTTTGGCACATTGATGATAGTGGAAGTCACTATGCCATGAGTGTGCATCCACACTCGCCCTATCAGAAGCTGGTAGCTTGTGTTAGCATTGATGACATGAAGTTTTATGTGGTAAGTGAAGTTACCCAGCTTGATACCTATATTCACGTACCCAAGTGACTGCATGCCTGCATTGTCAAATCCCAAAACCACCAGTGGTAGGAGCATTATCTTTTCTTGAGAGATCCATATCTCATATAACGTGATGATTAGCATGATGTTGATGGATGATTCCCCATCCATTAATTCCCCGGGGAAAGAAATTCTATTGATCATAGTTATCACATAGAGTGGGAGGTTGTGAAAGTACGATACTTGTCTATCTGTCTCAGAAAAGACCACCTCAGAAGTGTATCTTTTAATTAATCGCCCAATGGGTCCTTACTAATTTAGCGAAGGGTCCCCTCATTATTGCATCGATTCCAAAATCATTCTTATAATGACAACCCAGGTGTCACACTTCCCATTTGAACTTGGGACTCCTTAATATGGCTTCTCACTCAGAGTCCAAGTTTATCTCATCAGTTTGAGCATTGCATACATATTCTGCCTCAGATGTTCCTCCTTCCTCTAGAGCAAGGATTACATCTACTTTGCCTTCTGGGGGGTTCACTTTCTCAAGCCCCTCGTATTTAAATTCTTCTTGATCAGGATTGAAAAACCATTCTTCATGCATCCTATCACTTTCATCTTTCTATTCTTTATTAAGTGTCAGCCCTTCTATCTCTTCACTTATCTTCTCGATATCTCCCCATTCCTTCATTACTCGAGTTGCCTCTTCATCATATGCTACCACCATATTCGCAGTGCCATAATGGTGTGCTGGAAGTGGGTTCTCATTGACATTTACAGAGGGTATCTACAAAGTACCATTGACCACCTGCTCGCCAATGATCCTTCGCAGGTAGAAATAATCTTTGGTGGTGTTTTACACTCTCTAATGCAACTCGCAATATTTTGCATCTACTTTGTCCATTGCTACTGGTATTTTCCTGTTAGAGTGGGGTGGACCCGCTACCCCCTCTCGCACTAAGGTACGATAATAGTCCACGACCTTTGCCATATTATAAAGTATTGGTGGTGGGATGTCATCTCCAAACTTCCTCTTATTTGTCAGGATACCTCCTTTAAACCCAGAACCTCCTTTCTTATCATTTATGTTCTCATCTACATAGTTAACAACTTACCTCCTAGAGATTTGAAACCTCCCTGAGGTTAGAGGTACATGCATACTCCAATTTGGCTATATGGGCTTTATGATCATGGCAATATTACTGGCTACACTAGTGAATTCTATGAATGTTCCATATCTAGTCTCATTGACTATACGGAGTTTGTATTCCTCTAGGAGTCCCGTTACACAGATCTGCAATAACCATTATTCGACCACATTTTTATGAAAATCTAATGCCCTCTCACGGAAACGTTTAATGTACTGCATTAACTCTTCACTGGGCTTCTGCACTTCTTGGATGAGGTGCCTCAATGTAAACTCATCCTCCTCCATGAAAACTTTTGGAGGAACTACCTGTGCATCTCCTCCTATGTGGGAATGCTATTGGGTGCAAGGTTGGAATACCACATATATGCCTTTCTAGTGAGATTCTTGGAGAACTCCCTCAACTTCAAGTCCCTATCATTTCTTTGCATGCCCAAATATTCCACAAAACTTTTTACATGCTCTGGAGGGTTTTCCCCCTTGCCATTGAATTTTATGAACTTCGATGGAGCATACCCCTTAGGGTAGGGCTTCTCATTGATACTTTCAGGATTGGGATTTTGTAATTTCTCATACAGGTGAGAGGATTCCCTCTGAGAGGAAAGAACTTCTTCACTTCCTTTATAGTAACATACTTGGAAGGAGACTCCTCCAAGCCAACTTTCTTAACTGCTAGTGAGCTTACTAGTTGTGACACCCCGCCTAATAAAATACCGGACGATCACTCCTATATCAAATTAAAAGAGGAGTCTCATATGGTTCATTCTTAGCATCACTGTCGAAAACCAATTTAATTACTAATATCCTATTAGGCCGGCGTCAAAATTTTAATTAACTAATCCTTTTAATCAAACCATTCAAATAAAACAATTACAACAGTTTACATACAGCAATTGAAATGAAATAAAATAAAATAACCGAACACTCGGTACAATAATACAACCAAATCGAATGCCGCACTAAAAGGCGATAAAAAAATAAATGAGTACAGTTGGTCCATAAGCCTGAATATTTCTACAATACCTCCTATCTAGATCTCAATGATAGAAGCGTCTAATATAAACCTGCTTGCATCCAGAGCCGCTGCAGCAAACATCTGACTCGAAAGAATTATCATCCAGGCGTCCCTGTGTTTGGACACCTATATATATATAGATATAGCAAGAGAGGGGAAAATAGAGAAACGGGTCAGAGCCCGAGTTTTGAAAACATTTTAGCAAGTGCTTAAAATCTATATTTTAAAATATGTTATTTCTGATATTTAAAATGGTATCGCTCTCACATGAGATACACCTCACCCCTCTTCTAACAGTGCACAACTATCGCATACCTTTTTAAACAACTGAGTTAAGCTACCCTGCCTAACTAATGTAATTACCCACCTTTTAGTAATCCTCATCAATTCGAGTACTAAGGACTAAACTTCTCACCATTCCCAACATTACGTTACGTTCGTGCATGGGGTGTCTCGTGAAGCGAAATCCAAACAAGGAACCCCCCCGATACACTACTACGTGACAATGTTGATCATCGGGATCTGTAAGGACACAAATTTCCAATTGAGTCCATATATAGTTTTGGCTCAATTCCGGACAAAAACATTTTTTTTCATAGGATTTTATTTAATTGTAATATTTCAAGACCTATGAAGTGTTTGTTGAAGACGTAGAGGCAAAGAGTATAAAGCATCATCAACATGCCGTAGTTTATGTGCCTCGTTTGTACGTCATCAACTTAGGTTCCATGCTCCCAAGGTATGAATGTATTTATATGTATATAGGAGCTTGGAACAATATGTATTGGGTGTTAGGTTAATAAAAATTGCATTTTATTTTTCAGAAAGAATCAATTAGAAACTTAGAAATAAGTATATAAAAGTTTATAAAAGTTTCTGGGCCAAAATCGAATTTTTCAAACTTTCTGGACGTTCGTTAGAAATGTCGTTCGAACGAGTTTTTTCGTTCGAACCAGATTTCGTTCGAACGAGTTTTGTCGTTCGAACCAGGTTCGTTCGAACGAGTTTGCCAACAACCCTAATCTGGTCAGTCGTTCGATATGTCGTTCGAACGAGTTTTCGTTCTAACGAGATATCTAACGAGATTCTAACGAGCCCAGGCTGGTCGCTCGTTAGAAGTCTCGTTCGAACGAGAGTCAAGTTCGTTCGAACGAGACGTCAGACGGGAACGGTTTTGAGCAGTTTTTGACAGTTTTTTCCCCACTTCTCCACTTGGTTTTCAACCAACTTTTTCATACTTTATTGTGTGCGGGAAACACATTTTCCAAGATGACTTTTCCATTCCATATCCAACTCTTAGAGAGAGTTTGAGAGCAAATTTAATTAGGGAAAATGTTCATGTTTTTGAGTGTTAATTTTTAATGGAAAATTCATACACACTCTAGTTTACACCCATTGTTGTTTATTCCAAGTTCTATTTATACATATCCTTACTTGGAGTTTTTGGCACCGGTTTTCTCTACCGAATTCAAGAGACGTTTCGGGTTTGCTTCTACACCCCATCACAAAGAAGACCTTTGTTGAGATTCTACCCGTTTGGAGAAAGGCTCCATGTTCGGGTGACGGTGACCGTTTAAAGTCCTATCGGTGTATTCCGAGACCACGGTGGAGCTCCGTTGGTTATCCGCTAATTGGAGGTTGATATAAGAAGAAGCATCACGGCTTGAGAGGGTTCGAGTTTAGGAAGTAAGTCTTTTGTCTTGTATTTTGTAATACCGTTTTTAGTGGATTTGAGGCTAGGGCCGTCCCGAGGTTTTTTCCCGTTAGTGGGTTTTTCCTCGTATATCGCGGTGTAGTGTGACTGTTTATTTTATCTTGCACATCAGTTAGAACGCATGCTTTAGGTTTAATTCAAGATAAAATTCGGTTTAATTATCACACTCATTTAATTTGGGACTTAAATTAAATATTGGATAAAATTTGGTTTATTCAAGTCACTTGCATTAATTTGGTTTCGCCTAACTTTGGATATAATTGTTAATCATGACTTAGGCAAATTTCTAGGACTTGAATTATGTTGTTTTAATTTGTTTCTTAAGATATTAAAACCCGGCCTTGTTGTTTTGTGGAACCATCACTTGTATTTAAACGCTTCCGCATTTGTTTATAAAGGAAATTAAATATTTTAATTTGAGATTATTATTTCAAACCCAATGATTCTCCAACTGCGCTTTCAAATTGGTATCAGAGCCAAAAACGATAAATTATTTCGTTAAAGATCCTTTGCTTTTTTGGCTAAATATGGATTTTTCCCCATTTTCAAAATTTCCTATTTTTGATGGTTCAAACTACGCGTATTGGAAAGCGCGAATGAAATCGGCACTTAAATCTATCGATGAACTTGTTTGGATGTCTGTTGTTAACGGTTGGAACCCACCAACACATTTAATTGAAAATGTACATGTTCCCAAACCCGTTGATAGATGGACTGAAAATGAGTTTAAGCTAGCAAACTTTAATTCCCGAGGTTTAAATGCCTTGTTTAGCGCTGTCGCACCGGATGAATTCCGACGTATTATGACGTGTGAAACAGCTAAAGAAGCTTGGGATATTTTACAATTAACTCATGAAGGAACGAGTGTCGTTAAAGCTTCTAAACTCCAAAACCTCACTACTCAATTTGAAACTATCAAAATGGATGAAAAAGAAACTTTTGATAAATTCTATGCTAGACTTTATGATATTGTTAATTCATCCTTTAACTTGGGAGAGAAAATACCTGACGACCGTGTAGTTAAGAAAATTTTAAGGTCCCTACCCGATAGATTTATTCCAAAGGTGACCGTTTTAAATTCTTTACCCACTTTAGCCTCTACGAAATTAGAAGAGCTTGTAGGTGATTTACAAACCTATGAACTAGATATGTTTCCCTCTAAAACTGAAAAGAAAATTGAAAAGGGCGTTGCGTTAAAAGCCCGCAAAGAGGTTAAACAAGTAGTAGAGAGCGATAGTGATAGTGACTCGGAAGACATGGCTTTGTTTGCTCGTAAATTTAGAAAATTTCTTAAATTTAACAAAGATAAAGTTAAAAATGATTTTAAGAAATTTGAATCTTCTAAACATGATAAAAACGAGAAGATTTCTAAAGTCGATAAGATCCCTAAACCTAGTAATGAAAATATTGATAGGGACGAGTCTAATAAATGTTTTGGTTGTGAAGGTTATGGCCATAGGGCTTTTGAGTGCCCCACTAAACTAAGGAAAGAGGGTAAATGACCCATTTCATATAATGCGACCCTTAGTGATAGTGATAAGGAAGAGAAGACCGAATCCCCCACTAAGAAAAATTTTGTGGCTTTTATGGCACATGTGAGTGATAATGAAAACTCATCGGATGATGAAATTATAGCACATGCCACTTCCAAGGTCATTGTACATGATTCTCTTATTTTTGATGATAGTAAGAGTGAAGAAGAAGAAGAGAGTGAAAATGAAGAAGAGGTTGATATGAGTGAACTTCAAAATGCTTTTCATGAATTATATAAAGAATCTATTAAATTGAAAAGAGCTAATTTGAAGTTAGAAGCGAGTTTGAGAGAGAGTGCCAAGGTCATTGATGAAAGTGCCTTAATAGAAGACCTTAGGACACATGAGAGAACTCTTCAAGAGAAGCTTAACTATGTAGAAGGAGAGAGAGATAACCTTAGGGGTTTAATGGAATCCTTGAAAAAGGAGCTTCTTGGTTTTGAAGAGCGAAATGTTTTACTAGAATCTAAAATTTTAGAATTGGAAAATAAATTAAAAGATTCTAGTAATGTCAAATTTGATTTGGAGTGTCATTCGAAAAAACTAGATAAAATGTTAGGAACGGTCCAAATTAAAAATGACACTTTTGGTTTAGGCTTAAATTCTTGTAATGATTTTAACCCTAAAGTCAAAACCAATGTTTTAGGAGAATCTTCTAGGAATGCATTTAATGATCACTCCTTAGATAAATCTTTTCGACATGCTCTTACTTGTACACTTTGTGGTCGACAAGGTCATCTTAGGAAATTTTGTTTAGATCTTAAACGAATTCCTAGAAAATCCCATAGTAAAGTAACCACGATAGCTAACGTTCCTACACCCCAAGATAGTAATTCTTCATTAATTTGGGTTAGGAAATCCGACTTGGTTGCCTTACAAAATAGGGATTTTGATTCTCATTTACTTACACATGCCTCATCCCTTGCTAAATCTAAAGGATAAATGTGTTAGTGTTTGCATACTTTAGCGTTTGTAATTCATGCTATATTCATATGCTAAATGTATGCTTGTTTAGTCATTTTCTAGTCATTGCCTATTTTCATATCTCATGATAGAAATCATGACTTGTTTATCTTTTTGTATTATATTTTGTGTTTGAATCGACTGCATAATATAAAAAGATTTTTTTTTATCATTTGTGTTTTATTTATTTCATTTAAGCTTAATGAAAAATACAAATGATCTTTGTTTGTCCTTTTGAGTAAATATTTATTTTTGATTAAAAATGTTAAAAACTCAAAAAGATTTTGTTTTTTGTGTATTTTTGTTTGACACACTTTATGTGGCATATATTTGTGTTTGAATCCTATCGTTTACGCTTCCATGTGGCTAGAACTTTTGGTTTAGATTTTCAATCCTTAAAATGTTCTTTACCATGTTTTATATGGAGTAGTTGGATTTTGTATTGTTTAAATGGATTCTATTTCTATATGCCTCTATTCACACATGCACGAGCTCTTTTGATATCTTAATGTCACATGTTATATTTGAGGTTTTTGAGGTGTTCTCCTATCAATCTAGTCATCTACATATTTATGACCTAGGAGGACTAGTGCATGTCAAAATCCGTTGCATGTGAGATTTGTGCGAAAAATGAAAACATGATCAATAAATCTATGCACGGGGAAGGGCTCCGAAAGGATGAATTAAATCCTTTGCGATTGTAAGCCACCGTTGATTGGATCTAAAAGAAATACGTGATCCAAAGGCCTAAAAATAGAATATCTGGCATTTAAAAGAAAGCAATTGCCAAGGCCTATGTTTGTTTGATATATTCATTCACAAACAAAAGAATATATATGCTCATTGAGGGAGAATTGGATGGTATATCAACGGTTTGCACAATGTCCGTTTATCCTAGTTGTCTTTAATGTCATGACTGTATTTGGTTTGTAGAATCATCATCATGCTAGGCTTGTATGCATTGTGTATGTTTGTTCATTGAGTTCAATCTTTATATTGTCACATGAGGTTATATTTAAGTGTGATGAAGTTTGCAATCAAATGAGAACTCCGTGAACGTTTCTTAAGTGTTTGGGTCTAAATTTAATTGTTGCTAGTTCACACCCCTACACTTCCGTTTCCATATGACACATTTTTGCCCTACGAGTGTGCAAACTTATTGTATTTTGTGTCATGTGTGTGTTTATATCTATATATATATATGCAAGTGATCCATTGATATATTTCTAGTATATATATATATATGATATTTGTTTGTCTTTGCCTTGTTTTTAATTGCCCATATGCTTTCATGTCTTATCACTTTAAGCTTTCATTTGCTGTTTCTTAGTTCTTTATCCTTTGCCTATTCCCGAACAAAAAGGGGGAGAATGATGATAGGGGGAGAAATGGTATCTAATCCTATTATTATCGTATCTTCGTTTGGGGGAGATTTATCTTAGGGGGAGACGTCTTTTTAAGTAGGTCATGTGTTTAAAGGGAGAATTAATTTAGGGGGAGTAATTAATTAAAAATTGCATTTAATATTTTGATATTCCCTATGCATTTGATGAGTTTGCTTAAGTGTGCACGAATTATTCTAAAGCGGGATCTTTCTATGGCAAAGAGTTTGATCCTTGGGTTGAGTCAAGATTGGGCGGGTTATGTTTTGAGTCTAGTAGAGCTTGACGGCCCTTTAGGATTTTTGTTTGGTTTTTGTCCCAGAATAGCCAAAGGGGGAGATTTGTAAGGACACAAATTTCCAATTGAGTCCATATATAGTTTTGGCTCAATTCCGGACAAAAACATTTTTTTTCATAGGATTTTATTTAATTGTAATATTTCAAGACCTATGAAGTGTTTGTTGAAGACGTAGCGGCAAAGAGTATAAAACATCATCAACATGCCGTAGTTTATGTGCCTCGTTTGTACGTCATCAACTTAGGTTCCATGCTCCCAAGGTATGAATGTATTTATATGTATATAGGAGCTTGGAACAATATGTATTGGGTGTTAGGTTAATAAAAACTGCATTTTATTTTTCAGAAAGAATCAATTAGAAACTTAGAAATAAGTATATAAAAGTTTCTGGGCCAAAATAGAATTTTTCAAACTTTCTGGACATTCGTTAGAAATGTCGTTCGAACGAGTTTTTTCATTCGAACCAGATTTCGTTCGAACGAGTTTTGTCGTTCGAACCAGGTTCGTTCGAACGAGTTTGCCAACAACCCTAATCTGGTCAATCGTTCGATATGTCGTTCGATAGGTTGTTCGAACGAGTTTTCGTTCTAACGAGATATATAACGAGATTCTAACGAGCCCAGGCTGGTCGCTCGTTAGAAGTCTCGTTCGAACGAGAGTCAAGTTCGTTAGAATGAGACGTCAGGCTGGAACGGTTTTGAGCAGTTTTTGGCAGTTTTTTCCCCACTTCTCCACTTGGTTTTCAACCAACTTTTTCATACTTTATTATGTGCGGGAAACACATTTTCCAAGATAACTTTTCCATTCCATATCCAACTCTTAGAGAGAGTTTGAGAGAAAATTTAATTAGGGAAAATGTTCATGTTTTTGAGTGTTAATTTTTAATGGAAAATTCATACACACTCTAGTTTACACCCATTGTTGTTTATTCCAAGTTCTATTTATACATATCCTTACTTGGAGTTTTTGGCACCGGTTTTCTCTACCGAATTCAAGAGACGTTTCGGGTTTGCTTCTACACCCCATCACAAAGAAGACCTTTGTTGAGATTCTACCCGTTTGGAGAAAGGCTCCATGTTCGGGTGACGGTGACCGTTTAAAGTCCTATCGGTGTATTCCGAGACCACGGTGGAGCTCCGTTGGTTATCCGCTAATTGGAGGTTGATATAAGAAGAAGCATCACGGCTTGAGAGGGTTCGAGTTTAGGAAGTAAGTCTTTTGTCTTGTATTTTGTAATACCGTTTTTAGTGGATTTGAGGCTAGGGCCGTCCCGAGGTTTTTTCCCGTTAGTGGGTTTTTCCTCGTATATCGCGGTGTAGTGTGACTGTCCTCACACAAACACCAACCTCCCGTGATAGCAAGTATGGTAGGTATGTCATACACATAATAAACAATTGTATAGGTACACATTACACATATATAAATATATCATCAATTTGGCATTCACACAACCATATTATGATAAATTTCCTACGTAGTATATTTATCTCTCGAATATCCTACGCATTTATCAATTTTGACTAATCCTCAATATATTATTTCCGAGCTTTTCTCACCGCATGATGACAATACCAACAACACCGATATATTTCTTCGTCCCATAAATAACGATAGGCATTCCTCTCACCTATAATAATTGTCATAAATAGACGTATTACATGACTGCTCAATTCTCTTTATCCCGTATCCTAAATTTCATCCTATTCACCTCATAGGATTTTACTTAACCAAAATTGGCATATAAGTGTGTTTTCTACGCGCATAATTACTTATATAAAATTTTGCTCACCGAAACATCACCTCGAGAGTTACTCCTCCCAAACACCCCATTTGGGTAAATCTTGGAGTTTACTTTCATCTAACCCAAGATACGTACCTTACTTAAAAAAAATAATTAGAAGTCCCCACACTATTTTTAGGAATCCCAAATATTTATCTCCAAAGAATTCTAGCTTTTATTTTTCCAAAATCCGAGTGCATTTCCGAGTTGGTGATTTGACCCCGGAACTTCCATCTTATAAAAATCATAACAATTAGAAGAAAAATCAGAAAAATACGCGGTCAGTGCCCACACGACCATATCAAAAAGATCTACAACTTTTATGTTTTGATCGAGAGCTGAATCGACTGTCTTCCCGTTTGAAACAGTCCGGAAGTGACGCTGGTCACTATTCACCTTCTTCTCCAAAAGTCCAAACCTCCATTAAAACACCTCCAAGCTTTTTATCTCCTCTCTCATCATCAACCAACCTCAAACAACCATAAATACACATATAGAAAAGGTTCTAATCATCCTAGAACCCATATTCAACAATTAATTTCAATAAATTTCAAGTTTCTCAAATTGGGTATTAATCGAGTTATATCCATTTTAATCTTTCGAAAACCCGTTTGATCCACGAAATTTCAACCCAAAAATCTTTAGTTTTATACCAACTACAATATGAGAAATTAAACACACTAAATCATAAAGCAAGTTAAACACTTGCCTCGTGGATTAAATCCGACGACCACTAGTCGAATCCCGCGAATTTTGGCCGAAAATCTCTTATTTTCTTCTCTTTTCTTTCTTCTTCTTTCTTCTCTTCTTTATCTCTTCTCTCTCTCTCTCTCTCTCTCTCTTAGGGCTTATATTTGGGGGAAATGAGGGCTGCCACCTCTTGAAATCCGAAATTGGGTATATACCCAATTATTAAATGACTCGTGTACTCATTTAAGAGTCCATATTAGTCCAAAAATGTCCGGAACCCAAATAATACCCCCGGGTACTCTATTTTGACTATCTCGTCCACTCCGAACCCAATGGCGCAGTCAAAATCTCCATCCGAGTCACTTAACTAAAATTCACTATTTTGACCCAACACGTTCAATACGCGTATTTTTCAATTTAAAATATTTTCTTTGTCGCTTTACCCAACTTGCCACATGTAATTAAAAATAATCCACTCATATATTTAGTCTCGTAAGAAAATATAATCCATATAAATATTAATCTGACACTCGAAAATTAATATTTACTATTCACTTTATAACATTAAAATGATTTAATTTCACTCATTAATCCCAAAATTACTACTCACAATAATTCCTCAAACTGCCAAATTACATCCACCGTGCAATTTAAATACCTTTAAAAGTACGGGGTATTACACTAGTTCTATTACTTGCTCTACTACCACCTTCTGAGACGGAGCCAGTTCCTTGGTTGCTACTGTTGTAGCGTCTACTCCTCCGACGGTGGCTACCGCCGACGCCAAGCATGACTGGCTCAAACTTTGTAGATTGATATTATTTTGCTTCATAAATTCAAAAACCATGGTCATCAAATTCATACCTTCTAGCGGTGTTACTGCTACCGTGCTAGTCTTGCCTGCTTGAGGAGCAGGTTCTCTAGCTCCTGTCACCACCACATCTTTTTTTGTGGTCTGGTCGTTCTAAACTCCATTATCGGTCGGAGTATATTAAAAAATCAGCTTCTTATAAACGTTATGACATTTTTTGTCCATGGTAATAAGGATACCTCCCCACTGGAGTCGCTAAATGTAGGAGCGTGGTGTGACTAGGTTCTGAGAAGAAACTAGAACAGGTGAGGCGTGACCCACTCCATTGGACTCTGCCGTCAGGTTCTCAAAGTCTCACGAGTAGCTTCTAGTATAACCTTTCTCTTTTGGTAAAAATGGAGTTAATGATAAAACCTCCTACTACAAGAAAATGAACTTGATAAGCAATATTAGTAACTTAGAGAGAGAAATCTCCTCAGAATGATGGTTGTAACAGTGGGAGTGAAAAAATAAGCACTTGATACTTAGAGAGAGCAGGGAGAGAATACTAGGTCTGATGTGATTTTGATAGATTAACGACTTAACTTGAGTTTTTGATCTCTGATTTAACCTTACCAAGGGTTCTATTTATATGTAAATACTAGGGCTGGTTTGGGCCTTTTGGGTGCCAAAAATGAGAGGTAACTTGAGGGACAAAGTCTACAATTTACCTTTTGTCCCTACTTGGTCTATAGCCGCTTGTCCCCTCTGACAGACAAAAATTAGTGTAAACCAAAGTAAGAAACAAACATGTCTCCTAATAGGGACAAAACAAGTGATTTGGTAAATATCTTTTCAAACGGTAATTGTTGTACAACTTTGTAAACTTGAGAATGTCCTCGAGGGCCACCCTCTCTAAAATCATTTTTATAAAAAGTGTTTTTCTTGTGAGAAGTCTCTTGGTTAACCACTTTAGTTATAACTAAGTGTGAGTTGTGTAAGGGCTTGAGTGACTCCTAGGATTATTCTACTAGTATTCTCTCTATCTTAAAGTGCTAAATGGTTGAGCATTATCAACAAACCTTTTCTCTCAGCCACCAAGCTAAAACTTCTAGGAGATCCCAATTGGCCTGCTTGAGTCATGCTTGCTCAACTAAGTTACCTGTACAAGAAAGTAAATATTAGTACTTTGTTATTTTTAAATTAACAAGTCTTGAGGATGAGGCCAATCAAGGTGACCCCCTCACCTTATGTCAATTCTATAGTATGTGATTTGGGGAAAATGAGCTACTCTAGATGGACCTCCTTGCCCTACCTCTTTTTTTCGAAATGTCAACTTCGGTAGATGGGTTAATCATGGTGAGTCCCCTCACTCCGGCCCTTTTCGCTGGCCCTAGTCTAGCTTGGAGGGGCTGCTCTTGGTGAGCCCCCTCGTCCTTGCATCTTTTTCTTTAGCTTCAATCTGGGGACGGGGGGTTGCTCGTGGTGAGATGCCTATCCTTGACCCTTCTTCTGTGGCTTTAGTCTTGGGATTCTAGGTTGCTCGTGGTGAGTCTCTCATCCTTGCCCCTTCTTCTTTGGCTCTAATCTAGGGTGGAGGGGTTTATCATGGTGACTCCCCACACTCAGGTATTATATTTAGTCACAGTGTCACTCAAGGTAGACCCCTTCGCTCTAAACTTTTTCTTACTAATTTGGGCAGAGGTAGCCCCTCCAGGTAGGCTTGCTTGCCCTAAGCTTATTTTGGAATAACAGATGAACACCCCTCTACACTAATTATTAATTTGAGGAATTTGTGGATATTTATATATGATATTTGATATTTAACATATGGAAAACATTGATAAAAACTAGGGTTAGTGTTATTAAGAGGGTATTTGAATAACAAATCTCTTAATTTCCAAAATTTAGAATTATATCATATTAAAACTTGGGCATACACTTTAAATTCTTGATAAATTTGATTACTTAGAGTTGGAGGATATTGAAGATGGAAATATGAATAATATATTATATTAGGGTTTATATGGAGACTGAGTCATAAGTGGTCCTTAAACGATGTTGGAATAGTTGAATTCACATTCTGGTATTGATTTGGTAGTAAATAGTAATATTGTTCCTAAACACCTAACAATTCAATTATGAGTTAAATTCGTATAATATAAGAAAAACATAGCAAACATGTGCACAAATTCAATTTGACACCATAAGTTCAATATTCATAAACATCCAAATGAAGACCGTGCATATAGAGATGGGTTAACATTGTACTCACGTAAATCATATAATAGGTTAAAGGGTGTGTATGCTCATGAAAATGGGTTTACACCATAAAAAGGTAACCTATTTACCAAAAAATGTAAGGGATATTTTTAAGGATTTGATAAGGGAATTATAGTGGGACAAATTTCAAGGGTCTTAGAGACTTATTTAAGTACGATGCGGTTAAGATACCTTTGGGAATTTTATATATTTTTTTGGGACCTAAGTTAATTGGAGGATCATTATAAGGCCGTTAGGTGGTGTATACATTCTTTCATGACTGTATGTGTGTGAACATATGACAAGTGTGTGTATAGGGTCATGACTAATCTACTAGTTGAGGATTTGATGGTACGCGTACATCGGGGACATGTACTTTACCCCAATTGATGACGTTGGTTGTGCATGTCTTATTATCCCAATCGTACATACTAAGGTGGTTGACTTGTCTTATCTTTTTTTAGGACAATGGGGGATAGATCATTTCGTGTAAACTTTAGTATATGGCTACACGGTTGGTGTAATGATATAGTGATTTTTCCTTGGTGCATTTTGAGACTTTAGGAATCGTGACCTTCTTTATTCGGTACTAATAGAGGCATTAGAGATTCTCGGAAGTGTAATCCTTTATGCGATATTTATGTGTGGGCAAGTGCATTTTCTATTCTTTATGACCATGAGTCATTCGCACTCATGTTGATTCCCATGATAATAGCATTATGTTAGTTAATTAATATCGATTTTGAGTATATGACTCTAGTTTCTAGTGGTATCTTTATCCCCTTATTTTATTATATTTATGATCATTGGTAGAGTTATAGTGATGACATTATCTGGGTAATCTATCTTAGAAGAGTACTAAAATACTTGGGTCGGATATTCACCTGTTGATTTAAGGATATTATGACTATGTTACTATTATATTTTTACTTATTTGGTGATCTTATTGAAGTCATTGCTTTAGGCTAGCCTTCTTGAGTTGAAAACATTTCAGTTCATAGGCATCGATAGTACTAGGGTTGACACTGTAGCATTATTCAGCGTCACCCTAGTCCTTCTTTATATGCAATGTAGGTGTCGAGATTGCATCCTCTCTATTTTATTTTATTTTCTGCAGTTTTGAGATGTTATGTTTGAACCCATGTTAGGTTCTGCCAGTATGGGATATATTTATTATGTTGAAGCTTTATTTATTTAATTATTTATGTCGTGGAGTTGATATTTATGTGGGATATTTTATTGGTGGGAGCTAAGGGCACCTAAAAAATTACTCCTTAATGCCACATATCTTTTTTCACAAATTTTAACTAAGAGACACCACATGGTATAAATAATTTTTACACACCCAAAATGGACCCCACCATTTTACCTCTTAAACCTTTTCTCTCTCAAACCCTTTTGTCTCTCAAACCATAGCCAAACTTCACCATCAAACTATATCTAATCTTCATGTTATCACTCAAGATACAAATACCCAATCACCTAAATGCATTCAAAACCATTTTTTCTATCCATTTTCATCCATTTTCGTTATCATTTTATCCATTACATGCCATGGAAGGTGGATATGATGTTAATGGAGGTTGTGGTCACCCAAACACTACTAAAAGGGGGTGAAAATAACCATCAAGAGGTAATTTGTGGACACTAATACGTTTTTTATTTTATTTTTTTAAACTTTGTAAATATTAACCCCGAAAATGGATGGCAACAGTTATTCCTATTCAGCCCCCCAAGAAGATGACTATTTTTTGGGGGGTCCTTGACGAACGAACTAATCTTTTTATATTTGAAAATAGTTCATTGGAATGAACATACTGCATTAATATGTTTAGTTCGGTGTAAAGATATCAAATGGAAGCCAAATTTGTTTGCTTGTCTAAAACTCCATTCAGAGTATTCATAACGAACTTTATACCATCCTTCGTCATTGGTACCCTGATTAAACTTTGATATTTCATCATGAATATGCTGAATCACCCTTTTTTAAACCATTTTTTTGTTGTGAATTTATTTCTACGCGGCTATTATGTGTTGATGATAATATATCTTATAAATCACATATGATTTTACTTATACATGTGTAAGAGATTAGTGTGTTCTGTGGTGTCTATAAATAACGGAGGCATAATCCGTCTTAATGGTGGTGGAATAATAATAAATATACTCTAAATGATAGGGAATAAACTCTAGTTTACATCATAATGACAAGAAATAAATACAAACTATTTATACAATAAATGAGCTTTTGTGGATGTTAGTTAGAGGGAGAGAGAAGCAAGAACTCTACATACACCAATAGTAGGTGGGTAAACACTAAAATGTGGGTGAAATAATATTTAGATCTCAATAAATGAATGAGTTATTGGTAAGAACTATACAAGAGTTTTAATGGTGGAAATTATATTCTATGGTTTCAAGATTTTAAGAAGTTAATATCTTAAAGTGATCTTATGGCTCAAAGATCTGATGGATTATCAAAGGATAAGTGGGGTATTTATAGGCTGAGGTTGGTCTCAATAAATCCCAGGGGGATTAAACGTTGGGTTAGACTACCATAGCTCACATGTTAATAGCATTAAATTCTGATTGAAATTCTCGAGTTACCAACCGTTGTGTTAGGTGGCACAATAGGTGTGTCAACACCTTTACATCCAACTGCTCACCAAACCGACATTTTACTGAGTTATGTTTGATTTGACATGTGTTAGGTATGGTGTGACTTCACACATATTTTATAAGGAGATACTATTTTTTACGTTAAGAATCCGTGGCTATGAATAAGTTTAGCCCTGGCTGCTCGAGTAATGCTCACTCAGGCTAAGCTATGTATTTTACCAAGTGTATTTAAAATAGTTATATTTAATGGCTTAACGATGCCTTGCTCTATTTCCTCTAAACCAATTCTCTTAAAGACTCCCCTAAGTTAGTTTCCTCAATAGAGCATGTAAGATCTCCCAGGTCCTACCAGACCTGGTCCATCGCTGGTACCGAGTAACCTTGAAAATATTATGACTCAAAGCATAATTATAGTAAATAAACAAAATACATGGTGGATCAATAATCTTATTCTGGAAGTCTTCATTAGTATTCGATTAATCTACACTTTGTTTTGGTTTGTCATTAATAACTTATTGAGGAGGTTTATCGCTAAGTGAGGAGGATTATCTTTAATCCCCTCCTAGATTTTCACCCTCATAGAGAAAGTTGTTATGTAGACAAGAAGTTCCTGTATGAAACACCGCCAATCGATATATTATAAATCAAAATGTCTTTGACCGACACATCTCAAATTGAAACAACTTGTTTCTATGCATACCAGCTAAATCTTTGTGTATCTTCAACATTTAATGCTGAAGTCCCATCACCTGGAAACTCTATTCCCTTTTGACATGTGGCGCCTTGGAGTAAAATCTGAACAGCTTTGGTTCACGCAATCATTATTTTACCTTTAATTTGCAAAATATTCTTTTGGTAATGAACTGTAAAAAACCTTAACGAAATTTTTTCTAAACCCTTTAAATAACTCTTCATCTTTTTATTTCAAACCTTCTTACCATTTTCGCCATTAGAGAGTTTAGAGTTTTTGAAGGTTCAAAGAGAAAATGTTCCCACTACTACTTCAAACTTGCATCAAATTCTATTTTGATCTAATATTCACTGATCATTTTCTGACGACATTAATTGTTTACTATTTTCAAACCGTCTCCACCGTTAAAACCTCTACCGATAAGGTTTTTAGTAAAGATGCTGAGGTTAAGTTAGCGAAGCATCGATAACTTTACGATTTCTGTTAGGTTTTTATTCTTGAAATCATGTGTAAAACATTTTTTTATTGATTAATAAAATATTAGTTTGTTCATATTGAAATGAGATAAAGCTTATGAGAAAGCTTTATATTTTCTTAATATACTATATCATATAAATGTTGTTCAATAGAGCTTAGTAGGAATTCTAGTAAGCCGAATTTGGGTTGATTACAAAAATATTGGAATTATGGTTCTCGCACTATTGAAAAGCTCACAACCTAGATAGAGTGTTGACATCCTATAATAACAGTTGCAAAACCATTATAGTATTTTATCTTAAACTATGGGAACGTGTAGGATGGTTCGGGAACTTGTGTGATAGTTTAACAAAGGATTATAATCAATACATCTCAATAATTTATTGAAAAGTACCACCCGCGAGATTTAAGTCTAAGGGTTGTCTTGATTAGACCCGAACAATCTAACCATTTGCAAAGGGTG
This sequence comes from Sambucus nigra, assembly GCA_949130495.1. Classification (NCBI taxonomy): domain Eukaryota; kingdom Viridiplantae; phylum Streptophyta; class Magnoliopsida; order Dipsacales; family Adoxaceae; genus Sambucus; species Sambucus nigra. Next base: position 621,268,695 of record OX422210.1, on the reverse strand, counting down.
CATAGATTCTTAATCCCAAGAATTATGAGAATTTGTATTCTTATATGAATATTGCTCTGATTTTTATGGGTGTGATTGAATTTTAGATTGAATCAAATAGTATTCACATATTGAGTGACAATTATGTAAGTAGGTTCCAGATCCTAATATAGAGGAATTTATTTCTAGGGATACCTTAGATTTTGATGCCCCCTTGATAGACTTATAATATTTATTTCCATCAGTAACTTGATCACTGAAGTATTTATGATCCGGTGGAGTAGAAAAATAATTTAAGTTTGAGAATCAAGGAATTCAATAGATGTTGTTTAAAGTCAACTAGCAACAAATTGATTTAACCAAGCGGGTATCGAAAGCTTAACGTGGGGAATCATATTATGTACCATTGATTTAACCAAGCGGGTATCTTGGAAGACTTTTTTTATTAAAACTTTTGCCAAATGAAACTTTAAATCTACAGAATTTTAGTCTTCACTTTTAGGGCATAAAACTTTGTTTTTGATTCAAACAAAAGATCCCATAAATATTTGTGAATCGTTTGGAATCCAAAACACTTTTTGTTGAAATTTTTTTGTAGAAAAGATTTCTCTACTGGTGGATTAATAGTTATTGTGGGGGATATTTGCTGATGACTGCGGTAATTGGGGATACTCATGGGTATTCACTACTGAAGGAGGAGCTGCGACTCTTGAGGTTCTCGAGGGAATCTTTGTTAGTGCTAGGCTGTAGTCTATGTATATTTTCTATAAAAGATTCATTGCAGATTTGATTATGTAATTGTAAATTGCGATTTACATTAGATAGTGCAATAAAAGGTTTTACCCGAAAGGTTTTTTTCCCAAATCTTGTCTCTCGCTTGGTTTGTGATTGCATGTTTGATTTATCCCCATAGATGCATGATTTGTGTTTAATTAATTTGGATTGAAGATTGACTCTAATTAAATAAGTTTAAAATTAGAAATTTGAGAATCCCAAAAATAATTGATATCACGCATTCTCAAATTGGTATCAGAGCTTGTTGCTCAGGATTTTTACCTCTTCAGGTAAATGGATGTTAAGACTGCATGCTTAAATAGTAGTCTTGACAAATGCATCTATATAGTTCATCCCACATGATTCATATCAAAGGTCCTAAAAATCAAGGTGTGCAAGATTAAGTGATCCATTTATGGATTTAAGCAAGCGTCAAGGTCTTGGAACATCCTATTAGATCAAACAATCGTAACTTTTGGGTTTTATCAATGTTTGAATGAAACTTGTGTGTACAAGAAGAATGACGAAACATGATGGTATTTCTATTACTATACGTAAATGATATTATCCTAATATGGAACAATATGGGTGTATTGTCTAGTGTAAGGGCGTGGTTGTCTAGTCTGCTCGATATGAAGGACTTATGAGAAACTAGTCACATCCTAGGGATCAAGGTACATCACAATCGGAAAATTGAATGATGGGATTATACTAAGATACTTGTATTGACACAATGCTCACAAGGTTTATCATGGAAGATTCGATGAAAAGGTTTTCTCTTTTTTTGGCATGGAATTATTTGTCTAAGGATCAGTGTCCTAAGACATTTAATCAGATTGAGAGGATGATTAATATACCTTATGATTTAGCAGTGGGGAGCCTCAAGTATGCTATGGTTTGTACTAGACCAAATATCTATTATGCCACTATCATGGTCATCAGATTACAGTCTAATCTAGGTGAGGAGATCTGGACTACTATAAAACACATTCTCAAGTACCTAACTAGGACTAGAGACTATATAGTACACACACTCGAATTTTCAATCAGATAAGGATTCCAGTAAATCGACCTTGGGATATGTGTTAACCCTAGGATATAGAGCCATAAATGGGAGTAATATCAAGAAATCATATATAAATGATTCAACTATGGAAATCGAGTATGTTATCACTTGGAAGGAAACAAAGAGGTTATTTAGCTTTGAAAAATCTTAAGTAACTTGGTTGTGGTCCCTTCAGTACAATCAGTTTTTAAAATTTACTGTGGTAATAGAGGTGTGGTTGTAAATTCGAATGAACTAAGAGCTCTTCATAAGGAGAAGCACATTGAGCACAAGTATCACCTGATTCGGGAGATCATGCTGAGGGGCAACGCCATCAAGACCAAGATTGTAACTGAAGATAACCTATCAGATCCTTTCACAAAGAGATTTCCAGCTAGGACTTTTAATAGTCATGTAGAAGGAATTAGAGTCAAGTGCATGAACACATGTGTTGATGTAAAAAATTAGATTGCTTCTAATTATTTAATCACAGATAAATATAAATGAGACAAAGAATTTTAAAGTGGTTCAGCCTTATAGGAATGTCCTACGTCCACTGTTTTCTGTTATTGCCAAGTGTTTTGGAGTTCTTGATATGTAATTCTATCAAGAAAATCCGGTCCCCTTGAATGAGGGTGATACAATGTATTTATAGCCTTTAGGCTGTACATGTGAAAGGGTAAACAATTAATGCCCTTTAATAGTATACGTCTGTATGATAAGCATTCAATGAATAGTTAAACTGTTGATTATCTGGCAATCAATGTTGTGGCCGAGATGCAGCTCGGACCGCCTTAGTTGCTCGTCGTTCAGGAGTTCCTCGGAGCGCCGGAGTTCCTCGGAGTACACTTGCTGATCGGAGTGAGTATGACTTGGTCGGGGAAATAAACTTCCTCGTTGCTATTGTGCCACGTAGATCGACACATGTCTTCTTATTATTCGCCTATATCAGCATGTTAATTTTGGTATCAACAGAAGCCCCCAATGTTTCATATTTCGAACTTTGAGGAGTATGGAACATTCTTTCTCGGTATATGGCAATATTAAATGACCTTCCTGGTTTTTAGGAGAATTTTCTCCGTATTCGAATTTCCTTCCAAATTTGCAGAATCCATTTTTTTGAATTTTTATAAACGCTTCGATCTTCGCGCACTTTTTGTCCTTTTAGCCGTCGGTAGCATAATAGTTTCTTTTTTGTAATCATTTCTTTCCCCGTTTCCCAAGGAAAAGTATTTAAGCTTCATAGGCAATCCCACCGTCTTCTACCTTTTCCAATTTCTTCTTTCGAGTTTTCCATAGTCTTTCTCTCTCTTGTGCGTTCATCCTTTTCTTCGTTCGTTGTCAACAGATCTCCCTTTTTTCCTGTAAGATCTTCTTCCTTCTTCTTCATTTCTTTTATTCACCATAGTTTATGTTATTGAATCTCTTGAGAAATTCCGTTCTGATTTTTCTATTCCATCTTGGGTAACTCTGGAGGATCTTTCTGAGCCTGTTGATTATTTTCATTTGGCTGAGGGAGATTGGTTCCCCAGCCTATTTATTGCTGAATGTGGATTCTCTTTTCCACCAAACCCTTTATGCTTAGAGTTCTGTCATTATTTCGATGTTTCTCCTGCAAAAATAGCCCCCAACACATGGAGAATAGTTGGGTGTATAGGTTAAATCAAACTCACGGAACCCGTAAAGGAATTCCTGAGATTATGTACTGTTATAGATGGGCTGTTCTAGATAATGTTTTTTTATTTAAAAATTAGATTTTTGAATAGGGTTTTAGTAGTCAACCTCCCTGATGCCAATAGGGATTATTTTGAACATGGGGTAGTTATCAAAAACTGGCAACATGCCCCTTTGATTGGAGACGAAGTATATCAAGGTCCCAGATGCCCGCCATATGGCAATGGGATAGGTTATTTTCATTTTATTTTATATTTGAAATTATGATTTCATTATGTTTGATAAAATGTGTGACGGTATTTCACTATATATTTGTTTGCAGTTGACAGTAAGAGAAAAACTCCAAAAGAAGCTGAAGTTAATATCAAGCATTTGAAACTTATCTGGAGTTTGCATCAGAAAGTTGCAGACGAGCACATCAGGTCTGCTTCATATTTGTTGCAGTATAGGAGTTATACAACATCTTTCACTGCTCGCCCTGTAATCAGCACTGGTGAACCAGCGCCAGCTCCTGAGGATTCTTCACCAGACTCTCATATTCCTTTGAGTCAGAAAATGGGCAAAAGAAGGGTTCCTGCTATCTTTGAGGAGACTACCTCTGCTGGAGATGGAAAAAAAAACAAAACTGATGTCCAAAAGGGGACAAAGAAGACAAATGTTGCACCTCAAAAAGCTGTCGAGAAGCCCCCAGTGGCTCCTAACAAGAAGGATGCACCCGTGGAAGTGATCACCATCTCCCCAACCAAAAGCTCTTCTTTGGTTGAAATTCCACCGAGGAGACTAAAGAAATCCTCCTCGGTCAATTTGGCTGAAACCATTTCCCAGCTCTAAGTTAGTGGAGCTGGTGTCCCAACTATTATTCCTCCGAGCTCTGCGATGAGCTCGGTAAAGACTTGGATCATTCATGAGGTCCGAGGAATTGAGGAGAATATGTCTAGGGATATGCTTACATCCCTAGCTCCTCGTCACATTGCTTCAGTAAGTTTATCTCATTCTGAATTTTCTTTGTTTCCATTAATACATATATCTCTGTGCTGACTTATCATTATCTCCTTTTTCTCAGCTGGTGAATTGCTTTAACACCATTGTGAAGAAGGATGAAGCGATCAAGGCTTCTAGCTCCTCGTCCAGAGTGGAGGATGCTTTACTGGGTTTGGCCCAGTCTTTGAAGGATTCCCGTCAAAAGTATGACGAGGATAGGGGTGATTGGGAGAAGAAGTTGGCTGCAGTTGAGGCAGAGAAGGTGCATCTCGTTGAAGTTTCCAAGGGTTTGGAAAATAAAGTGAAAGATTTGGAGGGAGAGAAAAAGAAGTATGACGAGAAGCTCAAGATCTTTGTGGAGCTTGAAAATAAGATGAAAATGGCAGAAGAAGAATTGTCCCTTGTGCGAGAAGTGAATCGCCAGAAGGAGGAGGCAGAAGCTAAGTTGAAGGCCACCGAGGATCTTCTATCCGAGAAGCTCTCCTCGGAGAAAATAAAAAGAAAAGTGGCGGTGAAAAAATCTTTCCGCACTGGTTGGGACAAAGGGTGGAACAGGGGGGTAGCAGCCATGATGACCCAAGTGCAATATGGGAGTCTTAAATACTTCCGAGATGGTTGGGTTGCTGCCCTGCAAGAATTGAAGGTTAATGAGGACTCAGAACTGTTTCAACAGCATCTCCCTGGTCCTCCCCCAAATATTGAAGATGAAGAAGAGGATGAAGCTGCCTCCGAAGAATCTTCAATGGTAGTGGGTGATCCAATCCTTACTCAGCCTGCCGACGAGGAGCTTTCATCTCTGCCTGCTCCTCCTGAACAAGTTCCAGCTCTAGCCGACCAACTCATTGTTCCCATCGAGCAACCGAATTCCTCGTCCCAGCCTCCTGAGAAAGTCTTGGGAGACAAGGAAAATGTGTGAAGTTGTTCGGTATATGTTTTATTTTCTTTTGTCACTTGTAATCTGTACTCTGAACACTGTACTTCTTTCTATGATGTAATAAAAATCACCTTTTTTTGCTCCTCTATGTTGTTGATGTTCTGTCTGCTTTTTTATTAACTCTTGCCTTCTCTTCTTTACTAGTTTATGGCTAGAATGGAATTGCTGTCTGCCCATGACACAACTCTGCTTCGACAATGTAATATATATTTTAAGGCTGGCCACACTGACTTGGAAAATTCCCAGATTATCGAGATTCTTGGTCGAGATGCTTCAGACCAAGCAGTGGAGGCATATCAATACTTGAAATATCTTTTTGATCATGCTATAGCCAATAATGTGGCTTATTACGAAATGATTGAAGACTTGCAAGGTACTCTCGATGATCTTCAGTAGCAGTATAAAGAGTCTTCAGCTCTTTTGCACGAAGGGTATGAGAAGAAAACCAAACAACTTAGTGCTGAAAAAGGCTATGACAAGATGCTTACTGGCTATGAAGTGAGAGAGAGAACATTGAAAGCAGATGTCGAAGGGCACAGGCAAATCGCTGAGCTATTGGAACAAGAAAATAATAATCTGCAAAAAGAACTAGCTCAGCTGAGGTCTGCTGCTTCATCTTCCACTGCCTTGGTACCGGTCACCGATGAAGGATTCTCATTTTTAGAAGTGGAAAATGCCAAGTTGCGAGAAGAGTTAGAGGCTTTGAGAAGAGCTGGGCCTTCTACTACTATTCGGGGACGAGGAAGAGTTGCTCAGAATGTTGTCGAGGAACAAAGTACTCAACCTGCTCGGGGACGACCAAGAGTTCTCCGTCCTACTATTGAAGAAGCTCGTACTCAATCAGCGTTGGAAAACCAAGCATTCCAATTGATGGCAAAAAATCAAGCCTTGTCTGAACTGTCCAAGAAAGTCCAAACTTTGGAAGATCAACTTGCTGCGATGAAGTCTGCTTTGGATCATAAGGATATTTTTGCCAGAAACCTTCATGAGCAGTTAGAGAGGCTAATTTTCCAATTCCATAAACAACCTCGTGAATTCTGGATGGCAGGCTACAATGAGGCCCTTTGTCACTTGAATGATCGTATTGAAAATGCTAATAATGTAGGCTACAAACAGGGATGGTTGAACGCCCTGGGTGTATTGAAACTAGAGCAAGGTCATTATTTATGGGATTACCATGCTCCTAGGCTGCTCGATCTACCAATTCCGCCCTTCAAGCTTGACATGATCTGGATCCCTTCTCGGGCCATTCCTCGTTGTTTGATCTCCAAGTATCTTGGTGACTATGCCCTTCATTCACAGGCAGAATTATCTCGCCCTGAGTATTTACTGGATACACCTTCAATAATGAACGTCAGAATGCTTCGAGATCTTAACTTCATTAATTCTCCCCTTTGCCTGGAAGATCCTCCTGCTGGCGAGGAACCTATTTCAAAAGCATAAGGGAAAAGACCAGTAGAATAGGAAATTCTGATGTAATAATTAGTACACAATTTAATATCAATGTAATAAATTTGTGTAATTTATTTTGAATTCAATGAAAAAGTTTCATTTTTGTTTGCAAATTTGTATTGCTATTGTCTTGTATTTGTCAAACACTTTATATTTTTGCTTGCATAACAATATTGTGTGGTTCATCGACCAAAAAAGTTACAAGTATCAGTACTGTTGCTCAACTACATTTAGTGGGTTTTTATCCCCGATCAGCCATACTTGGTACAATTTGGAATATTTTCTCCTCGTCGACCAACTACAGTTAGTGGGTTTTGATCCCCGACTAACCATACTTGGTACAGTTTGGAATATTTTGTATTTTCTGGAATAATCTTACCTTCCGACCAACATAAGTTGGTATTTGAGAGCATATCTTGTTTCCTAACCAACCGAGATTGGCATTTTTAGGAGTATTGTTCTCGCCCTTTTACCAAACGGAGTTGGTCTGAGTTCGAACTATCATGTCCACTTGCCCTTTTACCAAAATTGGCCTGAGCCAGTGTCAGCCTCCTAACCAAAGGAGTATGGTTTCCTAACCAACCGGAGCTGGTATTTTTAGGAATGTCGTGTTCTCGCCCTTTTACCAACCGGAGTTGATCTGAGCTAGTGTACGCCTCCTAACCAAAGGAGTATGGTTTGTTCTCGCCCTTTTACCAACCGGAGTTGGTCTGAGCTTGAACTATCGTGTCCACTCGCCCTTTTACCAACCGGAGTTGGTCTGAGATAGTGTACGCCTCCTAACCAAAGGAGTATGGTTTGTTCTCACCCTTTTACCAACCGGAGTTGGTCTGAGCTTGAACTATCGTGTTCTTTTTACTGCCGAGTAGCGTAGTGTTACACACTAGTATTCCCCGAAAAACTTTCAATAAAAAGAGAGAAGATGGCGAAATATCATCGTTTTATTCATATTGATGGAACTGCTTTACATTTTACATCACTGATAATACTTGCGTAGGTGCTCAGCATTCCATGCATTCTTAAATTCCTCTCCTTCTAGAGTTTCTATTCGGTAAGTTCCTGGTCGAACAACTTCTGTAACTCGGTAAGGTCCATGCCAGTTTGCTTCCAACTTATTGTGCTTCTGAATGACCTTCTTTAGCACGTAATCTCCTTCTTTTAAGTCGCATTTCTTCACCCTCTTGTTGTAGAACAGGGCTGTTCGTTGTTGGTCAGCAGCATTCCTAATGGTTGCCTCTTCTCTAACCTCCTCGAGCATGTCCAAATCTAATCTCCTCATTAAGTCGCTGACTGGGGAATTGAAATTCATCACTCTGTGTGTTGGAAGACCAAACTCGGTAGGTATTACGGCCTCACTTCCAAACGCCAGCATATATGGTGATTCTCCAGTTGCTGCTCGGGGAGTTGTTCGGTAAGCCCACAACACTGACTGTAGCTCATTAATCCAATTAGCTTTAGCCTCACTTAGCCTTTTCTTCAAACCATTTAGTAATGTTCTGTTCGTCACTTCAGTCTGTCCATTGCTTTGAGGATGGCCTGGTGCTGAATGAACCTTCAAAATGTTTGACTGATGACAATAGGTGGCAAACTCCTCGTTATCAAATTGTGTTCCATGGTCTGTGATGAAGGCATGAGGGAGACCATATCGGCAGATGATGTTCTTCCAAATGAATTGGTACACCTTCTTGTATGTCATATCAACCAGAGGCTCGGCTTCTACCCACTTAGTAAAATAATCCACTGCGACAACGAGGTACTTGAATCTTCCTCGGGTCGTTGGCAGTGGTCCAACCAAATTAATTCCCCACATGGCAAATGGCCAAGGGGAAGTTATGGGTGTCAACAATTCTTGTGGAGTTCGTCTGATGGAGGAAAAACGTTGGCATTTATCACATCTCTTCGCATAGGCTATACAATCAGCCCTCATCGTTGGCCAGTAGTATCCCTGCGTCATCACTCTTTGCAAAAGAGTCCGGCCTGCTACATGGGCTCCACAGGACCCTTTATGGATCTATTCAATCAATTCTTTCACCTCGGAGGGATGTACACATCTTTGCAAACCTTCCATAATTCCTCGTCTATACAAAACACCATTAATTAGTACATACGGAGCAGCTTTAAACTTCAATTTCTTGGCAGCGAGCTTATCCTCCGGTAATTCTCCTTCCTCAATATATGCCCTGATGGTATCCACCCAAGATGGTCCTAAATCAAGGGTAATAATATTCATCGTCAGGTCTTCATCTATGTTCCGACTTTTTAATACTTCAATTGGTATCGTTCTTCGCAGCTCGGTACGAGTAGCTGATGCTAGTCGGGCCAGTGCGTCAGCTTGTGCATTCTCCATTCTTGGTATTCTGATCAACTGAATGGCATCAAATTCTGCCAACAACTCCATAACCTTTGCATGATACTTGACCATTAAATCTCCTTTAACTGCATATGTTCCCATCATCTGATTCATAATTAATTGAGAATCACTGAATACCATCACTTGTTGCGCTTCTATAATCTTTGCTAAATTACGACCTGCTATCATGGCCTCATACTCAGCCTCATTATTGGAAGCTTTGAATTGGAATCGCAGGGCGTATTCCATGTCAATCTCGTCTGGGGTGTTCAAAACAATCCCTGCTCCACAACCTGTTGTGCAAGATGACCCATCTACATATAATCTCCATATAGGTAATTCGTCTTCAAATTTCTTATCTGACAAAGTTCCTTGGTGAAATATTTGTTGTTTCCTTTCATCCTCCCCTGGTATTTCTCTCTCCTCGTCGATCATCTCTTCTCGCCCTTTTACCAACCGGAGTTGGTCTGAGCTCGAATTTGATGATCCTTCAATATCCACAAGCCCTTTTACCAACCGGAGTTGGTCTGTGCTTGTGTTTGATGATCCTGTAACATCCACAGGTTGATCAGCGAGCAACTTTTGTTCCTCGGGGGTATCAGGATAAGTAAACTCTGCTATAAAATCTACTACAGCCTGCCCTTTTAGTGATGATCTGGGTTCATACACAATATCATATTCACCGAGCTCTATTGCCCAGTACATCAGTCTCCCTGATTTTTCTGGCTTATGAAGGGCTTGTCTCAATGGCATGTCGGTATACACGACGATGGTATGGGCCTGGAAATACGGCCTCATTCTTCTACTTGCCTCAATTAATGCCAATGCCAATTTTTCCAGCTTTGGGTACCTAATCTCTTCACCTCGAAAAGCCTTACTTGTGTAATAAATTGGCTTCTAGACTCCATTCTCCATTCTGATCAATGGCGAGCTGACTGCATTCTCTGATACTGCCAGGTACAAGTACAACTTTTCACCCATTACTGGCCTGGATAACAGTGGAGGTGCTCCCAAATATTTTTTCAAGTCTTGAAAGGCTTTTTCACATTCATCATTCCACTCGAAAGTTTTTCGAAGTGTTTTGAAGAATGGGAGGCATCTATCAGTTGCTCGGGATACAAATCTGTTGAGCGCCGCAACTCTTCCTGTAAGACTCTGCACCTCTTTCTTCGTCGTTGGAGATCGCAAACCTAAAAGTGCTTTGATCTTTTCTGAATTCGCCTCAATGCCTCGCTGGTTGACGATGTACCCAAGGAACAATACTTCTCGTACTCCAAATGTGCACTTCGTCGGGTTGAGCTTCATCTGGTATTTATCCAGTTGATCAAAGGTCTGACCTAAGTCAACTAGATGATCAACAACTTTCTCGCTCTTTGTTAGCATATCGTCGACATAGACTTCCATATTGCAACTGATTTGTTCGGCAAAAACCTTGTTCATCAGCCGCTGGTATGTCGCTCCTGCATTTTTCAAACCAAAAGGCATAACATTATAACAATAAGTTCCCCTAGAGGTAATAAAAGAAGTACTTTCCCTGTCTTCAGGTTTTATTTTAATCTGGTTGTAGCCAGAGTAAGCGTCCATGAAACTGAGCAGCTCATGCCCCGAGGTAGCATCCACTAGCTGGTTAATTCTGGGCAATGGAAAGTGATCCTTTGGGCATGCCTTGTTGAGATCAGTGAAATCAACACATATTCTCCATTTATTGTTTTTCTTCTTTACCATCACCACATTTGCTAACCAGTCTGGATATTTCACATCTTCAATGAATCGAGCTTTCTGGAGCTTCTCGACCTCCTCTTGTATAGCTTGATTCTTTTCGGGACTAAATACTCTTCTTCTCTGCTTTATGGGTTTGATCTCCTTATTCGTATTGAGCTCATGACATAAGAAGTTTGGATCTATTCCTGGCATGTCTTCATGACTCCATGCAAAAGTTTTCTTCCTGTTTCTCAAGAAAGTTATCAACTCCTATTTTATTGAAGCATCCAACGTCGAACCTATCTGGGTTATTCGTTCAGGGTGCTCGTCGTCCGGAATAACATTTTCTGTAGATTCCACCACCTGTCCTTTTACAAGTTGGGATTCATCTTTGGGATCCAGTGTTTCAATTTCTGTACCTTCATCCACCTGGTAGGTAGTAGTCTTTTTCCTTGACTCTTCAAGCTCCTCTTGCTCGGCAGATGAATAATAGCATTCCCGAGCTACTTTTTGATCACCTTTCACAACCCCTACTCCGAAATTTGTTGGGAATTTTAAGCACTGATGTACTGTAGATGGAACTGCTTCGAAATTCTTCAAACCAACTCTTCCCATGATGATGTTGTAATCTGATTGCACATTCTTATCCATCACAAAAAAACGTATTCTTTCTGTTCGACAAGCAGGCCAAGTTCCAATGAATATATCCAACTTGATCGTCCCAAGTGGAAAAACTTTCTCGCCAGCAAAACCCAGGAGAGGTCTGTGATAAGGTTCCAATTGAGATAATTTTAAATTTAAACTGTCAAAGCATGAGTAGAACATGATGTCTGCCGAACTACCATTATCTACCAGAACCCTTGAAATCACTACTTCTTTCATCCTCATTTTGATCACCAAAGGGTCTTCGTGAGGGTAAAGAACACCTGCAAGGTCATTTTTGAAAAACCAATGACCAGCTTCTCTTTGTTTATCTTCCTCGGGCGATCCTCCTCAGCCAAATTTATTCGCTGAATGTACGAGCAAGCTTGAGCCTCTCCAAGGTAATCTTTTCTTTATGCAGTAAGGTCTCCTCCTCCTGCATCTCCTCCTGTAATGACATTACAATCAAATGACCCAAAGCGTATTGAAAATACCTCTTGTTCTGGCTGCCTTGGTTTCTTGGGAAGATCGGGGCCATCATCTGGATCATCTTCATGGGTTCTCTTCTTTTTCTCCTCTGCTCGACGAGGAGATCTAGACCTCTCTCTAGTTCGGTCATTATTTCTTCTTTCACCTCCCCGATCAACATACTTTGCCAGCTTTCCTCTTCGGATGAGTGTTTCAATCTCGTTCTGAAGAGCTATGAAATTTTTGGTCATATGGCCATGATCCTTATGGAACTCGCAATATTTCTCCCTATTCCTCGTGTCAGGGTCTGACCTCAGTTTCTTTGGCCACCTTACTTCCTCGTTATTCTTGATTTCTTCCAAGACATGATTAATACCCATTTTCAAAGGAGTATAATTATCGAATTTCTTCAGGACTTCCCATGACGACTTATTATTCTTGGAATGCTTGTCACCGCCATTGCCCTTATGCTCTTTCTTCTTAGATTTGTCGATTTCCACCTTGGTTTCTTTATCCATATTCTTCTTCGCAGCCATAGCCTCTTCGGCATTCATGATTTTGGCCGCTTTTGCCATTAACTCTGACATAGTTGTAGGTGGATCTTTGGCCAAAGTGTAATACAACTTGTTAGGCAACAACCCACTCATCAAGGCTGCTGTCTTTTCTTCATAATCTATGACTTCCAGCTTCTCGTTATTGAAACGAGTTATGTAATCTCTAGTACTCTCACCAGATTTTTGTCTAACACTTAACAAGTGTGCTACTCGTTTTACTGGCTTTGCTCCAAAACAGAAATTGCCAATGAACAACTCGGCCAACTGAAAGAAAGTTGAAATCTTACCCCGAGGAAGATTGTTGTACCATATCTGGGCAGATCCAGTAAGAGTTCTTGAGAGTGCTCTGCATCTCATCTCGTCGGGGATAACATAGATGTCGGCAGCAGCTTGATATTGCTCTATGTGAAGAACAAGATCTGTTTTTCCATCATATTTGGGGGTCACCACAGGTGCTTTAAATTTCGACGGTGTAGGAAAATCCACAATGGCCTGTACAAAAGGTGTCCCTTGAACAAAAGTTCATTGTAGGGGGTTCTTTGCCTTAGCCATTTCTCCCAATCTATCCTCCAACCGCTGAATGAAACCTTTCCACGCATCATTTCCTTCCTCAGGCCTATTAGTTCGAACAATTGATTGATCTGACGTGGCCTCCTGAGATCTATCTTGACGAGCAACTGGTCGTGATTGTGCTGATCCTTCTCTTAGATCTGATGGTTGTCGAAAACTCCTCGACATGGTTTTAGGTGGACTCCTATTCCTCCTAGGGCCTAATCGACTGAAAGGAGACACCCTGCTCATCTTTCCAAGGCACTGGTCCTCTATGAAGATAGAGTAATACGTTGCTCAGTATCTGTGGCCCGTATTGATGAAGTTTGCCCAGGTTGATAAGAGAAATCATCAGATTCCTCATTACGATACGCATCTGTACGCCTGGATCGTGAAGAAAGTAAATAGGTTTGCCTATGACCACTTCGCTATCCCGAATGTGCAGGTGCACCGCCATGAAGGGTTTGTATGAGTTGCCGCATTGTCTCTTGCATGGCGATTTGTCCTTGAACCAGATTCGTCATAATTCCAGCCAGATCTGGAGGTGCAGAACGATTTGGAAGATTTCCAGCATTTCCAGCATTTCGATTTCTGGATTCCGAATTATCTGCCATTGATGATGAATGATTTTTGGTGAAAAACGATAACAACAGTCGTTTCCCACAGACGGCGCCAATCTGTTGATGTAAAAAATTAGATTGCTTCTAATTATTTAATCACAGATAAATATAAATGAGACAAAGAATTTTAAAGTGGTTCAGCCTTATAAGAATGGCCTATGTCCACTATTTTCTATTATTGCCAAGTGTTTTGGAGTTCTCGATATGTAATTCTATCAAGAAAATCTGGTCCCCTTGAATGAGGGTGATACAATGTATTTATAGCCTTTAGGCTGTACATGTGAAAGGGTAAACAATTAATGCCCTTTAATAGTATACGTCTGTATGATAAGCATTCAATGAATAGTTGAACTGTTGATTATCTGGCAATCAATGCTGTGGCCGAGATGCAGCTCGGACCGCCTTAGTTGCTCGTCGTTCAGGAGTTCCTCGGAGCGCCGGAGTTCCTCGGAGTACACTTTCTGCTCGGAGTGAGTATGACTTGGTCGGGGAAATAAACTTCCTCGTTGCTATTATGCCACGTAGATCGACACGTGTCTTCTTATTATTCGTCTATATCAGCATGTTAATTTTAGTATCAACAACATGGCTTTAAGACTAAGTGGGAGATTTTTAGGGTTGTATTCCTAAAGCCATGTGTAAAATATTTTATTATTGATAAATAAAGGATTGTTTTATTAATTTTGAAATGAGAATCATGTTTGTGATAATGCTTTATATTTTCTTAATATATTGTTTCATATAAATGTCGGTCAATATAACTTAGTAGGAATTTTAGTAAGTCAGTTTCTAGTTGATCATAATGAGATGGGAATTCCAGTTTTATCACTTCTAAAAAGATCACAACTTCAATAGGGTGTTGACATCCTATCATAATGGTTGCGATACAATTCTAGTAGTTTATCTCAAACAATGGGAACCTATATGATGGTTCGAGAACTTGTACGATAGTTTGGTAGAGGATTGTGATAGGTACATCTTAGGAATGTATTGAACACTACTACCCGTGAGATTTGAGTCTAAAGGTTATATTGATTAGACTCAAATAATATCAAACCACTTGTAAAAGGTACATGTATTCTCATTCTCGAGAGTTACGAGGATTGGAATGCTTATATGATTATTACTTTGATTGTTATTAGTGCGATTCAATTTTAGATTGAATCAAATGATCTCCGCATATTAAAAGACAATAGTAGGTCTGAGATCTTAATTCAGAGGCTTCACATTTGAGGATACCTTTGGTTGCGATACGCCCTTGATGGACTTACAATATTTGTTTTCACCAATTAGCTTGTGAATCAAGGAATTGATTAGATGATGGTTAGGGTTAATTAGAAGAAAATTAATTGGACTAAGCGGTATCGAAAGCTTAACGTAGGAAATCACATTGTGTACCATTATCAACTTTAAAAATAAGACCTCATTATATCTGACTGATTTCTTAAATAACTAAATTAGAGTGCAATCATAATTAATTAATGGAGTTAATTATGATTAAATAAAGAGAGGAAAAAAATTATGGTAATTGAAATTTGGGGTTTTCGATTATTTACTTGGAAGCTAATTTAATTATTTGTCTTGGGTATTTAGTTTAGTCCAAATACCCAAGTAGTTAGACTCGGACTCTCAAGAAACGTAGTTTGGCCTAAGCCCACCTTTTGTACTTTGATATAAAGGTGTGAAAATGGGGTTTATCATTATTATTCATCATTAGGGTTTGAGAGGTGTGATAGAAAATACTATTCATGTTTTTATTAAGAGGCCTAAAGAGATACCACCATATCTCAATAAAAAAGTAAAGGTTTTCATCTCAAAAGGTGCCCACACACCTACCGAACTTTGGGGAGGATTATACAATAGAAGATCCGAAGTTTGCAGAAGGTTAAGCAAACTTTTGGGAGATCTAAAAGAATGTTGCACTTCATTATCAACAAATATTTTTCTCCCCATCGGATTACAATCGGATCCATAGAGGTATTAAGTCCTAAATCCTAGGTTTGTTTTTCAATCCTAGTTTTGGTTTTACCTCTTTCTATTGTATCGAAGATTCAAGGGTTGCAAATTTTATTCTATGTATATCAATCCCCAATAGTTTCTATCGTCTTGCTCCCTTAGGGCAAAAGGATGAGTATTGGAAGATGGCCAAAGCATTTTCCATGACCATGCAAGGCAAGGATGAGCATTTGTTCATGGATGAGGAACCCACTAACTACACCAAAGGGGGTTACCTTTCTTCTTTTGGTATTCTGATATTCAAGTTGGATTGTAGGGACTTTCCATATTCCAATGTTGAATTTGAGGGATCAAATAGTTCCATAGATGACTTCGTAGCTTAGTTGAGCTATGACTACCTTAAATACAAGGATGATCTACTAAAGGTTGGTGTAGCATGTGTTGCCCTCTAGTTTGGGGTTTTTACTTTGTCAAAGATTAACCCCGCACTTCAACTGCAAATGTCTCAGTGGAGTGTGATTTATTACTCTTTGTGGAATCTTGGGGTGAATTTATTATCACCTTAGAAAATGTAAATGAGTTTATGGGTCTAGAGCCTTATGATTCTATTTTATATAGCGACACACCTATGGATGAGGATGAGACTAAGGAACAAATTGAGCTAGAGAAGATGGCTTATCAGTTTGTTGGTGATTCTACCAAGGTCACTTTTGGTTAATTCATTAAGTATTTTTACTTGCCCCGCCTGAAACCCACCATGGAATAGAAGGAATATGTTATTGTTCGAGACACACCTTTTATCCCTGGCTATGACAAACCCTTAGAGTCAGCAGTCTATATCTTGGGCTTTCTTTCTCATTTCTCATTCTTAGCAAACCAAATAATCAACCATGTCATGACTTGGTGAAATTCTTTGTTAGGCTAGCTCATGGAGTCAACATTTCATTTACTGTAATAACACTTGGGTCTTTATGCACTTAGCTAGAAAAAACTCACTTTGGCATATAACGATCCGTTGGTCATCATGATGTTTATAGTTTTTTCAATACCATCCTCTTGATGGGGTTCATTTATGATAGGTTCCCCTCTTTTGTCACAAAAGACCAATCGATTAGCCTCTTCCTTCTAAGACATCCACGCATAATGCACTAGAATAAGAAACAAAGCAATAATGAATTTTTTCCCTAATTTGATGATTATAATTATTTTACTGATTGTCCTTATGTTGGTGAGACTAACTTTCAAAATTGGTCTTTAGTTAAACCAGAAGGTTTAATGATGCAGACTCTTCGGGGGGAGTAGGACATTGAGAAGGATCCGTCTTTGGATGTGGTTGTTCTAATCACTCCCAGTCGACTTCCCACCCATACAAAACAGTGTGTCGATGGTGATACCTACAACCCTCATTGATGTACTAGGTAGTTTGGTTATGACTAAGGAATTCCTAAACCAATTTGTAGTAGCCACAGAGTATATGAGTCTTTTTTATATGCCTGCCTTGGTTTTACCCTCCGTAATGTGGTGAATTTATGTGTAGAGAATCATGATCGTTTGGCTATCCCTGAAAAACCAAAATATGTGATGTATATTTGGATGGTTTTTATCTTAGTTGTCGATACAACTCAAAATCTTTAAGGAATATTTGTTCAAATAAATCCTAAGTATCATATTGTGGAAGGATTTGGTCCTTTGGAACTTATTCTGAAAAATAGTTCAACTATCTATTTAAGTATAACAAAGAAACCTCTTCCAAAAGAGTTCCCTCCCTTTGCCTCAACGGTTGACGTTCATCAGGAGCCCAAAAAGGATAAGAAGAAAAGGTTCCACACAAGTGGTGGAACAAAGAGAAAAGTGTGATTTGTTGTTGGTTCTTCGAAAGGGCAAGTTGTCTTTAAATCCTAAAAAAAAAGTCCAAGGTAGCTAAAGGTTCCTCCCACCATGTCTGATGTTCTTTTTAGGATGGAATCCAGACCTATCACTACAGATGATGCATTATCTGGTTTAGATAGAAGCCGCATAACTGATAATTTTGTTGTTCCTTAGGTTATTAAAAAGAAGGTTGCTCACATTGATAAAATGGAGCAGGTGCATCCAACTGATGAACCTCATCAACGTAAGAAGAAGTTGGTGAAAATTCATACTGGAAGATTCATGGTTCCAACTCCAACTACCTCAGCTTCCTTAAAGAAAACTCTGGAAATTGGTGCAATGATGATATGGTGGATGTTTTCACCCGAGTTGGGCTAATTGTGCCCTCTATTGTGACTCAAAGGTAACCATTCTTGATCCCTTATTTGTTAAACTTTCTCTAACTGTTGAGTTACTTATATTTTTCTTTAACACTATTATTTATTCTCTAGGGTGCCTATCCCTAATTCATGGAAGTTGTCTCTATTCTAGATGACACCCGTACTAAGGAAGGTCCTTAGGCTCGAGTTGTTAAGAAGATATCATTCCAGCTTCTTCTTTACTCCAATCTTCAATTAATGGGTGATGTCATTTGAGATGTGATACATCTAGGCTTGCTTCTTCGGTGGAAAGAAAAATTTCAATGGTAGAAGAGGTTATGGGGGACTCAGTAATAACTCCAGAATTAATAAATCCAATTATAGCCCTAGTTTCTCCCGAGTCATTGTCAGTAATGATACTATCTACTCAATTTGCTGAGGTATGTGTACTTAAAACTTGACTTGATCACTTATTTATCTACAAGCTTTATGATTCTTAAATGTTTTTTTAACAAGTAGGAACTTGTGAGATTATTTATATTTCTCTTTATGTTGATATACTAATGCTCATAAGGTCTATAAATGAGAAAATATTTCATCATACACTTATGAGGCTAGTTATATCTTTAGACTTCCTAGTGGTGATATCGACTTCTTTGGTGTCTCTGGATGTCTTTGCTCACATTTGTCCAACCAATGCTGATGTATTTCCTTATAAATTTTTTCTATCTTTTACTTTTCTTTATCATATGCACCTTTGTCCTGAGTTTCCTATGTTGTGTGGTTTTAGACTTCCATTAGTGAGGAAAGAGTTCATGCGATTCCTTAGGCTGAGGTTAATTTATCTTCATTAGAGGTTGATCTTTCTTCATTGGAGGTTGCCCCTCCCCTAGTGGAAACTAATATTTTGTCTCTTTAAGACACTCCAGTGGATGAAGCCCAAACTGAATATGGGAATATGATGATTCCCTCACACTTGGCCAATGTTGCAATTGTTGATGAGGTAGGATTCTACATTTATCTTTTTGCGCAACTTTTGTTGGTTCTAGTAATATTTTTTGTGCATGAACAATTTTTCATTATGTTATACCGTGCTTGAATATAACTTTAACAGAAAACCTCACCAAAAACCTCACATGCATGGTGATTTACTCTATCTTACTGAGTAAAGTTCATAATAAAATAAAATATTATTTGTCACCTACCTAGTGATGTACCTTAATTGGTTATAGTTTTTCTAAAAAAACACTTTCTTGGTGACTTGGATTCATACTTGACAAAATTTGTAGTTTTACCTGCTTGGTAAAAAAAGTTTTGAAATTTTGACTAACTCTTTTGCTCTCTCTATTTTGCAGCCTTTAAGGGAAAATGGTCCTTTCAAAGCACTAGAGGTAGTACATCCTGTTGTTGATGCACTTGTACAAATAATGGAAATTGATTAGGAAGCTGTTGGGTCAAATGGAGTTGAATCGCCCAACCTAAGTGATCCCGGTTCAATTACTAGTGTGAATAAGTAGGAGAATAAGTCTGCTTGTGGCTCCCCTATTTTAAACATTGCACCAACAGAGTATTATCGACATATCATTCAAACTAATTCCTTCATTCGAGGCACTATTCCCATTGTCTTAGATCGAATGGTGGTTTCTCACTTTGAGACCTTTACTTCTAAATGTCTGCGAGCCTATGGTTTGCTTATGACTTATTGACTACAGAATGTAGTTGTCATGGCAGTTGAAATTGTGAACACATATTCTTCCTCACATGAAAGGACCATCATTAATTGATATTTAGTCACACTCAAATATATGATGAAGGGTGGCTTAAATTTCTCATGGCTCATCAACCGTCTAAAATATCTCAAGGATCCGTACATGATAATTTATCATGCTCAATATCTAAAGAATGTGGAGGACTTGAAGACTAAATGAGGAAGGTTAAGGGAGCTTGACCCCAATATTAAATAGAAAGATCAAATTGTAAAGGTTATCGATGAATCTTTGGCTCAAGATAAGAGAAATCATGAGCCCAACCTTAAAGAGAAGGAAGAATTTTAATCTAATAACTTAGTTATGCCTGGATATGAAAGGGAAGTTTTTTCTGACGTTACTACTTTGATTGGGGAAGGCTTCATCACTATGAAAAATTTGTGGTTCTTTTTAGGCTAGATTTTCTTCTTTGTTGATATATATTTTTAGGAAATGGTCTCATTTTTATGTACATGTTATCAAATGAAATACTACTTGCACTTTGAACTACATTTCTTTACTTCAACATTTATCTGTTTATAATAAATTGTAACCTAAAATTTACATCCGTTATTCACAAATTTTAAGTACAAAAGCTCCTCATACATGACAAATCATTAAACATTTATTGTTAACCTTGAATGGCCTATCATTTTAAGTCTTTAAGATAAAATAATAACCCGAGTCATATGCCTCCTTAATAATGTATGGTACCTCCAAATTTTCTATAAATTTTGGCAAAAGGAGCCCTCTAATGTGGTTGAAAACAACTTTAAAACCAGGTCACCTTCTATGAATTTTCTTGGTTTCACCAAATTTTTGTAGACTTTAGAGACTTATTCCATGCAGATGTGAAAATTACTTCTCGTATTATCTCTGTATTATCTAGTGCTTCCACTTGAATGACCTACTCTGGGGAAGCATGTTGCTTCCCAAGGCATATCTGGCAGACGGTAGTTCTACTTCGATTGGAAGAATTACCTCACCTTTATAAACTAGGGAAAATGGGGTGTAGTTCGTGGACTTTTAATCACCTCTGTGTGAGTATGAACTATGTGGACCCAAGATTCCATGAACTATGTGAACTATAATTCAAGTACGAAAATGATAGGATGTTACTAGTGAATGGAGTTCTTCCGACGGAGCATGCATCAGGTAACCATGAAGTTGTCAAGGCATTTACAAATAAACTCCAAAGAATCTTTTTCCATTATTGGACAATAATATCCAAGTGTTATGAGTTGATAATACAACCTATCTCCTATAATGTTAGAGGGATCATGAGTTTTTTAAAGACTTCCTTCGCTTCCTCTCTAGTGATGTATTGTAATGGCATATTGAAATATCCCCTCCGAAAGAGGATCTTTCGGTAAGTAGAATCTTGGGTCCTTTATCATATTATCATATCATTTCCTTTTTCACTTGAGGAAACTCCATCTCTAATGAAATTAATTTATGGTTTCCTATAATCCGTTTGAGCTTCCACAAAATTACATTCAGCTTGTTGGAAGAAAGCTTAACACTTAACATATTCTCATTGTGTTGCAGATGTGTCTTACTTCATTGTTGGCCAAAAATACCCCTCCCTTTGAATTATTTGATAGAGGGGAATATCGGTGGTTTTACAATTCCCATCACGAGTTTTCTTAAATTGTTGTTTTGCTTCCTCTAAACTCGTACATCTAGAAAATATTCCCCCAAATTTTTTTAGTACAAACTTCCTTAAAAAAGGAAATATTGCACTTTCTAAGGTCCATCTTACCATATCTTGACAATAAATTCTTTCTGATTTCACCCCTCCAATCTAAATCATCATCGTAAGGGAAGTGTTAGAGAACATAAGACCGTGTTGTTCTTTAATGGATAACCACAATTGTACACTTAGCTATTTTTAAAATTGTGGCATAGGCATCTGCATGGAGATTCATCATTCTTGGGTGTCTCTCCACCTTGAACGCAAGAAATTGCATTATCAACCTCTTGATAATCGTTCTGTAAGGTGATAGACTAAGGTTATTCAATGCATATTCGTTATTAACATGCTTAACCAAGGGGATGGAGTCTCCTTTGATGAAGAGGGAACAAATGTTTCTTCGCAAGTGTGAGAGCCCTTGCCTTTTTCCCCCATCCTTGACCGGCAATGCGTGATCACCAGTTGAGTTGGTTAAAGCTATTATTCTTTAGAAAAATAGGATATTTAAAAATAGGGTTTGCAGTCTATTTTAAATAAAAGAGACAAAATAAAAGGTAATCCTCTGTAATGACCTAGTGATGACAAGTGGTCCGCCTGTTTAATCAGAGAGTAAAAGGTCTAGTGATTGGGTTACGGATTGGAAAGTTGTTAGTCACCCATTTCTCCCTTTCGATCTCAAATGTAGATATAAAACATTTGTTTTAGCATGTTATGGAGTAAAAGAAATAATAAAATAAAAATATTTAGTATGTACCTAGACTATGTAGTGCAGTGTGTGGATGTGTGTGTAGATCATATAGATAAAGGGTAAATATGTACAACGCTGGATTTGTTTACTCAGATGACAATCTGAGTGAGACTACGTACTCACACAGAGGTGATTAAAAGTCCACATAGTTTGTGGATGAACAAGAGGGATTTTACCTCATATAGGGACTCAAAGGGATAAATCCAGTCTTTCTGGAATTATTTGAGATATTAATAAAGTGAAACATAACCAAATCTAAAAATGTTTAAAAATTTGAGTTCATGAAAAAACTTAAGCAAAGTTGATTCACCCAAAAATCCCTCGATGATGAAATAATAACCAAACTGACAACATTACGAACAAAATAGTAGATAAAATCCCTATATCTACTGATCCTCTATCTTATATAAGAATATTCCATGACTTATAAGCTTTTTGTTCAGATTTTGAGAATAATAATGAAAATATATGAATATGTACGTGATTTGACTTGGTTTAGAGATCGAGCTTCTCTAATATTACTAGGTATCCATTGTAGGCGTAATCAGTGTCAGCGTAGTTCGAACATGACCTTTGGAGAAAGATCAAAGATCGTAGAGCAAATAAACACAAAAAAGTACCTTGGGGTGGTTTTGTAACACATAACCACACTTTTTATATCAAGGCTTCAAAATAAAAGTGTGAGAGACAGTGTACCAGCAAAATTACACATGATCCTCTTTGTTTTGGCAATGTTCTAGCTTGGAATTAACCTTTTGGGGAAATGATATAAGGATACTTTAAAGAACAAGTACCTTAAAGGGGAAAAAGGTAAGAATAAAAGGGAGAAATGTTTTTTTTGTTTCTTTTGGGCTTAGATGAGAAAACAAAAGTGAGGGATATAAGTCAGAACTCTAGATCTAAACTTAAAATGGGTTTTGGTGATAAATGGAGAGAGTTTTGGGGCTATCTATAGAGAAAACTATTGCTGGACAGAATTCTCAACATTTAAGAAGGTGAAGTTATTTCCCTAAGATGGTAGGTGAGGTCCTCCTTTTATAGGCAAAATTATGGGGCTGAAGACAAATCGATCAAGGATACTGTGCGCCTATGACCGATCAATCAAGAGTGTTTCATCCTAGGCCCATTTTAGGTTCGCTTGACTTATTTGGGTGGTTTGTTTGTTGGTTGTTTAGCATGTTTGGGTTTTTATGAAGAAGTTTTTGAGTTTAGGATTTCTTTTGGACCTTATGAAGACCATTTATGGAGTATAATAGGGTGTCTATTATGCCCCTAAACACAAGAGTTATTTTTTAGGCGAACATTGTTGAAAAAAGAGGCACCCATTATGTGTTTGTTTAGGAATTTGATTATTTCTGATGGGATGCCTCATATTAGTCTCTTGGAGAACTAACCTTTTGGAATTATCATGAAGGATTGCGATGCTTACTTCACCAAATCCTTGATGTGAAGGGAAATGTCTACATGAGATGATGAGGTGTTGTGTCACAGTTTATCAATGTTTATTATCCACAAAGGGATGGGATAAAATGTTTTGCCAAGTGTACGCTTGGGACAATTTGTCCACTTGGGACTAGGTGTTTATCAGTAAACCGAATCATTTTGAAAAAGTGTTTGTCTGGGACAAGGTTTATCAATACACCGAATTAGTTTTGAAAAGTGTCCTCCTAGGACAAGGTCTTTGTTAATACACCGAATTATTTAGGAAAAGTGTCCTCCTGGGGCAAGGTGTTTGTTGATACACCGAATCGTTTTGGAAGAGTCGGCTTGGGATAAAGTGTTTGTTGATAAACCAAATTATTAGGAAACAAGTCCTATTAGGACAAGGTGTTTGTCGATACACCAAATCATTTTGGAAAAGTGTCCACCTAGAACAAGGTCCAACGGAGTGGAGGATTAGTTTGGAAGTAAGGAACTTTTGATTAAATCTTGGGTTAGATGAGGAATTTTGATTCTTGGGTTTTGCTTAGGAATATTATTTTTTGGATTTTGCTGAGGAATTTTGATTCTTGGGGTTTGCTGATGATTTTTGATTTTTTGATGATTATATGATGATATTTAAAATTTTTAACTTTGATGTGTTGATTTTATGAATTTCGGATGTTGATTTTTTGAATTTTCGATTTCTTATTTATGATAGATCTTAAATTTTTTGAATTTAGTGAAAAGATTTTTTTTGTTTGTTTTTTGATTGATGATTTTTTTAGAAGAATGAATTTTAGAATTTTTATGATTTTTGAGGGAAGAATGAATTTGAATTTGAGAGAATTTTGAATTTTTTAAGGGAAAAATATTTTTTTTAATGAGTATTGGTCAAGCACCCAAATCTCCCTATATACGGCTGATTTTTGGCTTATGACTTCATTTTTCACTTGTCATTCTCTATTTACTTTCTTTAGAGCTTCAGTTTTCTCCGTTTTGAGCGTTTTGTGAGTTTTTCCCTTTGTCATGGACGAGAGAGATACTAAAGAGTTATTGGAGATCCTTATGGATGATCTCCCAGACGCGAGGATTATGCCCGAGGCTAATGAGCCTAATGATTGGGTAGACATGGATATTCTAGAGGAGCCAATAACGAGAGAATTGGACGTGCGCCACCACGTGCCTGGATCGAGAAATCAAGTTGACCTTCTACGGGATCCTATCGAGCATCTTTCTGACATTGTGCGTCATGGAAAGGTATGCGTTTGATTTTTTTAATTTTTTAAGACTTTAGTTGTTTGTTTATGTTATGAATTTAGGAAGTATTATTGTGACATGTTATTTTTACTTTTTCTTTATTGTTATGGTTCTATGAATTTTCAGTAGCATTAAGAGGATGGTGCCACCCGCGGGTGGTGACTCTTTGGGAGGGTGATAACTTTCCTTCCGTTATTAAGGTCGTGTATAGGCTTGGTATTCGGTACATTTTTGGATTCAACTATGTGTAGCACTATTGCGATCCAAGCATTGGTAGAGTTGCGGTGGGACACTACCTCTACTTTCCACCTATCGGTGGGTAAGATGAAAATCACCCCCTTAAACTTTCATGACTGACTTGCCTACTATCCAACCAGTTCCCAGTGATGATCCCCCACCACCTCAGGCTCTTGGATGATGCCATCATGGCCGCACTAGGGTTTCTATCGGTTACCCGTTCAGGGGAAATATTTGTTCTCACCTCCCTAAGTGAACACATGCAAAGGCATGCGCATGTCCTAGGAGATGATGGCATGTGTATTTCTCAGTTCATAGGGTGATTTATGGTCTCTGTGCTTAGCCATACCATTTACTCCTCTCACGCTGAGGCAGTTCATGCTAGTTTAATCTTCCCTCTTTTCTACTTCAACTGCATTCGCCAATATGATTGGTGTGGTTCAACTTCGGGTTTGCTTTATGCCAATATGAGCTCCCTTTTGAGAGGTATGGCTAAGAACCCTATTGTTTACATAGAAACTTGGGAGGTATAAATTTTCTCTTAGATTTTCCTTTGCATTGAATTTTCCTTTTACCGCGTTACTAACATTTTGCATCTTTTTTCATGCAATAATGGGCTATTGAGGTAGTTGGGGTCCACCGAGGCCCTTTAAGGTAACGTGAGGAGAACTATTGGACTCGCCAAAGGATATGGTGGAAGGATAATAGGGGTAAGAGTTTTTTGATGTACTCTCTAGGAGAGATTTAAACCTTATTAAGCGGGTTGATCGATGACAGGGTATGTTCTTCCTTTCTTTTTCCCTTTTTGATTTTTGCATTTTCTCATTATTATTACTAAACTTGCAGGTTATTTTCTTCCCTTGGGTTATGTCATGGGGACATTGAGTTTCCAGTAGGGATGCTACTCAAATTGCTTCTTAAGTGCTCTTTTGCAGCAATGGAGTTGTAGGCTTTTACTTATGGGATAGATCATTTTCTAGTGGACTTTCCATACTCAGTTGACCATTCTGGTGGCACCTCCTTTTAGGATGAGGGTGCTTGCCCCTAATAATTTAGAGGCCTTCCCTCGGGGGTATCATGGGGTGCAAACTTAGAATATACAATCCTCTATGCTAAATTCATTGCTAAGAGGTTGATGCCATCTCCAAGATGGATAGGGCAAGGGTTCTAGGCATGTTCCTCCACCAACTGCTTCTGTCTCTCTTTCTGAGGGTCCTAGTAGCGTCGAATCATTCCTCAACTCTTCCATTAGTTTTTAGGGTCCTTATCTTGTCCATTCAGTACATAGATGATGATAGTGTGCAATATGAGGAATCCATTCCTCCTTCTCACCTTTATTTATGGTTCTTGAGAGGTATACAATGTTTTTTATTTAATTCATTTATTTTTACTTTTGATATTACATTATGAGGCGTTCATTTTTTATAGAATGCTTTCACTTTTCCTCGGGTGGTTCTAGGACAAATGTCCTAGAAGATGGGTTCTTATCTGGCATATATTAGAACGATAAAGGGGACTCTCGGCGAAGGCTGCCTAGTCATCGAGGATGTCTCGATCCCTTTTCCTTTCATTAGTTTGAGAGTTCATGCTATGGGTGTTCCTGACTCCTCTCGATGGGTGCAGCCTAGACATAGGGGACCCTTCACTTCCCATACCTCATCAGGGAGGTTCAATGATCTGATAGGGTGTTGTAGTACCAGTCGTCGTTTCTAATTCAGATGAGGAGGAGGATGATAATGACTCATTGTTTATTGGACCTTGAGATTGATTCCATCTTTTATATTTTTGTATCTTTGTATTTTTGTATTTTGTACTAAAGGTTTGAATGTGTTTGTCCTTTATTCCTATCACTATATAAAAAATATGGTTTATTTATGAGAGATGATTTTTTTTGTTATTTGAGTGATTTTATTATAATGATGAAAAAGATCATTAAAGTTTCCATTCTCGTAACGAGTCTCATCAGGTGGACTTTCAGTCAGCAAGTCTGCATGAGTAAATTGAATATTTTGATTTGATGGGATGATCGATCGGTCTATAGAGAGACCGATCAGTTAATTCATTCTCCCTATAAATTATAAGGTGTTTTGTCCTTGGAAGATCACACCCTCTGCCTCCTTCCCTTATAATCTTAGACATTGCAATCTTTTTGTAGCTCTTCTTTGAAATGGTGCTTTCAAATTTAGACTACCAGGATGCTCTAAATTATCAGGTAGATAATTTCATTCACAGCTTAGATCATTGGTTCCTTTCGGGGCTAAAATATTATGGTTTTGTCCTTTTTTTATCTTAGAGGACGATGTCAATTGACTGGACTTTCTTGCAAGTGGTTGCTCATTTATGGTACCTTGAGGATCATTTATCCTGTTTCGCTTTGAAAGAAAAATGTTTAACATTTGAAGACTATTGCTTCTTGACAGGATATGGTGTGGACTGACCCATTTTCAATGCTTATCTGAGTTGGGGAAGAATATTTTCTCTTGTTGAGTTGTTGGAGGTGGACTACCTTACTTCTTGGGAATTCCTCATTGAGGAGGTAATTGATCTGATGGTGGCCATTTCTTTCTTTTAGTATTATATGGGTTGGATGGAGGGGTGATATGGCTTTAACATTAGTATCCCAGTATTTTCGGATTACTGGTACTATTTGTGTCGACATTCACATGGCAGATGTGTTTTTGATGAAGGAAGTCAAGATCTCGATAACCTCATTTAAGGTTAGAAGAATAATTTCCTTTTTTCCTCTCTTTATTATGAATGTCCTTTCCTTCGGGAAGCTCTTTGCTCATTTTTATGTGGCTCTTAGAGAGGTTCACCATGATCGAGGATCATTTATCTCTCCCCTATCGACTAATTGTGTATATCTTCCATGAGTCGGTAATCCTTACGAGGGAGAATGAAGGAGAGTGGGTAGACTGAATCTTCGAATCTGGTCATTCTTATATCCGTTAGTTTTTCCTTCGAGACTGATAGTGACACCTCATTTATCTTTGGGGATATTTCCTTATATCCACATATTCTCTCTACGCTTTACTTATTTCTAACTCTTACGGTGGGTGATATATCAATTTGGAAGAAGGCAAGAGATCCCACCTCTTTGGGTCTACTATATCTGATCATGCCACTGTCTAAATATCTTGTGAGAATGGTCTCTTATCTTTAGAGGAACAAGGTTTCATTGTTCCTCCCTGTTCTGCCTGCTCTATTTGGTATGCCGATAATTTTATCTTAGGAGTACTTACTTTGTCTTCGGGAGAAAGTGAGGGATGCAGATGATGTGAGGGAGGATGGACTCCGTTAGATCTTTGGATTGACTATTCTTTGATCTTGGGATGTTCACGGGATTGACTTGTTGCAAGATAGGGAGTCTTTTGACAATTTTGAAATAAGAAGTTGTTCCTGGGATGCCAGCATTTTAAAGGAAGAATTGGATGGCTTCGAGTCCTTCGATAGTGTAGGAATTAACTCACCTTAAGTAGGATTATGTAATATTTTATTTGATGATGGTAAATGTATTTGTTGAAATGAAAATATTTTACCTTTTTAAGGAAAGACGAGTCCCTTGGGGCCTCCAAACCTTTATCGTCCTAATGACTCTGTGATCATTTCTTAGGACTCTAAATAATGATATAAAATGAAAAGACTTCACTCCCACGGAGGGGTGCAATTTGGTTGATTGAATCCTGAGGGGTTGCTTATATACCTTCATTGTGTGGTGGAATTGGATTGGTAATGATTTTCTCAAATTTTTTTGATTCATGGAGGATCATGTCATACTTAGTTCTAATTGGAAGATTGATGTCTTTGTTTTACATAGAGTATTTCTTGAGATAATATAGATTATTTGATTTTGCCAACTCTATTCTATCAATATTAACTAAGAGGGCCACTACTCTTGAAAATATACCACATATGGTCTCTTCTAGTTAGGACAAAACTTGCCTCGAGGGTTCTATATGGGTTCATTGACTTCTTTCAAGTATCCTTCTTTGACTCCTCTGTTCTTGAATTTCTTATTTAAGCCCCTGGTGACCCTCTTGTGATACCCCTAGATATGGCGTGCCAGTAATCATCATTCGTCTAACAGTGTAAGTTCCCCATATTTGATTTTTACCCAATCTGCCTCGAAGATTTGATTTTCCAATAGTAGCCTAAAGGAAGGGATTTCCATTTTGACCTGTAAAATTTTTTCCATCCTATATATGAGAGAGAATAGTATAGCCCAGCAGGCATTCTGATAGTGGTCTAGTATCCCCTTAGTGCGCATATAATACGATCAACCCAGGTTTGGGATCACCTAATCATTTTGCTCAGTATTGCCTTCATGTTCTTATTTATTGATTCCATAGCGACGTTCCTCTGGGGGAGATATGAAGAAGATTTATGCCTCCGAATTCCATATACGTGACAAGATCGGTAACCTTTGCTTCAAAATGCACCATATTATGAGATATTGGTTCAAATGGCACCCCAAAGCTTCATATGATGTCCTTTCGTATGAATTAAGCCACTTTTGTGCGTTCAACATGACGTAGGATTGTTCTGTAACCCATTTGGTGAAGTAGTCTATGGCAACCCATATGAATTAATGGTCATTTGATGCTTTTAGTGTTACTTTCCCGATGATATAAATTCCCCAGATTGAAAGGGACCATGATGATGTCATGCCCTATAGTTTTTTTAGAGGTAGATGCTGCGAATTCATGAACCATTGCCACTTTGGGATATTTGTACGTATTTTCTATAGTCGTGTTGTAGAGTTCTCCAATAATACTCTTAGTGGATAATCTTTTTCGTGAGCATGTGGCCATTCATTCGCGGACCGCATTCTCCCCCATGGATTTTTCCATTACCCTTTTGGCTTCATCTTTATCATCAAACCTCAGATGGGTGCCATCAGGATGTTTTTTGTATAGGTGTCCCACGCATATGATGAGTTGGGTATCCCATCATCAGAGTGACATTTTATCTCTCTTACTAGATCCGAAGGGATAATCACCTATTTGGCGAATTTCTTTTACGTCCTGGTACCAGGGTCCCTCATCGATGTCCTCAACTATGTAGATTTCATACATGAACCAGGGTTTTGTTTATTTCATATGTCGATTTATACTTTATTCACATTTTTTGGGATGTCCACTTAGAGGATAGGGTAGTCAACGCATTAGCGAAGCTATTTTGATCCCTTAGAAGATAGAATGATTAAACATCGTCGAATGGGGAAGTAAATTCCTTTAGATACTTCTGATAGGCCAAATATTTTATTTCCTGATCTTCTAATGTCCCAATATCTAGAAGATGATGTGGAATGAGTCTCCGTACACATCCTCTTTTGTGAGCTATTTTTATTCCTGCAATACAAGCTTCACATTCGGTGATATTATTATTGCAATTATAGTTAAGCTCAATGGTCTTAGGCTAATGTCTCCCATATGGAAAAATTAGTAACATAAATATGTCAAGCCCCTTTTTATTTGAGGCTCTGTCAAAGTATAATTTCCATGTATATTCTTATTATCTTTTAATTACCAGAATATCTTCATCTAGTAAACGGGCACCGATCTCGTCTTTCGCATCCAAAGGGGATTCATCTAAGTATTCTGTGATGGATTTCCCTTTGAAGTATTTATGATGCACATAATTGATGTCAAACTCTGTAAGCGAGAATATCCACTTAGCCAATCTACTTGTTAATAAAGGTTTTTTAAGTAAGTATTAAAGGTATCTGTGCGGGGGATCAACTTGATTTCAAATGTGACCGCGCAATGCCTTATCTTTTGCGTTGCCCATACCACAAACAAGTAATATTTCTTTAGGGCCATATATCATTCTTTGTAGGCATTGATATTTTGAATAACATAATATATGGCCTGTTCTTTACAGGATTGTTTGACATACCGAACCAACAAGGATCCTTTGATAGTGTCAGTGATCATGAGATCTATGAGAAAAGGATGGCCATGTCATTATGGAGATAATACAAGCGGGTTAATTAGATACTATTTAATTATGTTAAAGGCTTCTTGGAATGCTAAATTACATACGTTAGTGGAGTCTTTACGGAGTAATTTAAAGATTGGCTTACATATAGAGATCATCTGAGAGACAAACTTACTAATATATTGTAGCCTTCCTAGGAAACCCCTACTTCTTTCTTGGTCCGTGGTAGTGTCATTTGTAAGATCGACTTAACCTTATCTGGATCCACTTTGATTCCTTTTTTGCTAATGAGGAATCTAAGTAACTCCCCCTAGTGACTTCGAAGATGCACTTTTGGGGGTTTAGGCGCATTTGATATATCCTTAATATTTTGAAGAACTTTCTTAATGTCACAATGTGTCCTTACCCTATCTTGGACTTAATGATCATACCATCTACGTATAATTCAACCTCTTTATGGATCATGCCATGGTGAAGGTGGTAGATCCTAGTTGGTAACTGGAACCGACATTT
This sequence comes from Sambucus nigra, assembly GCA_949130495.1. Taxonomy (NCBI): domain Eukaryota; kingdom Viridiplantae; phylum Streptophyta; class Magnoliopsida; order Dipsacales; family Adoxaceae; genus Sambucus; species Sambucus nigra. The sequence goes on along the minus strand of OX422210.1, from coordinate 621,237,233 downwards.
TAGAGTCTGAATGGAATTATTATGTAACAAAAGGTCCTGCATGCTGTAGTAAAAGTCATTTTCTCTTAGTCTTTTGAGTGAATTTTGATATGATTGTAACTGGAGAAGCCAAGGGCTTCAGGGCATGTTCCGTAGTGTTATCGATGATTATGTCAATGTTTAGCAACAAGTAATTATCTTTGGGACTAGCTTTGTTCAAATCTCTATAATTAACAAAGATCCTCACCTTTCCTCCTATTTTGGGGAAACGTAAGATATTGGTCATCCATGTGGGGTGCTCGACTAGCCTTAGAGATCCCACACTGAGTTTTTTAATGAATTCATCTTTGAACTTAAGGGACCATTCTGTCCTGAGCTTCCTAAGCTTTTACTTGACTGCTTTGTATTTTGGATATACGGGTATGCTGTAAACAAAAATCTCGAGAGCAATTACCAACATGTAAGAATAATACTAACTTAAGATATCAATGTATTCTTTGAGGAATCAGATGAGTGAGGACCTTTCTAAACTATCTAAAGATGATCCTATTTGATTTCTTTTATCTCATTAGAATACCTAAGTTAAACATTGTCATTTCGTCAATAGGTTGTGTGCAATTAGTTTGCTTGTTGTTTAGCTCTTTTGGGGGTCTTTATTTCATGATTATGTAAATTAAGTTTATTACTTTGGTTTCAACATTTATCATCGTCAATGTTTTGCACATAAAAATATTCGAAGTTAAAGTTTATGTAATACCCCGTAATTTTTATGACTTTTAAAATGGGTTATATTTTAAATTAATGGATTAATTGGATTTTATTATTAATTAATTTATTTGGGTTTTATCCGGATTGTGGATATTAAAATGGACGATTCTGAATATTACTTATAGATATTTAGGTAATATATGAATGTGATGTCATTGATATGACTGTATGATATAAATTCGGTAATTTGTATTTTTAGTCAGACGCGGTATGGGACGTGTCAGGACTAATTTACTAAATTAAAAAGGAATTTTATTTTCTATCGACCTTATTGTCATTTCGACTACGTCGTTGCGTCCGGAAGGTTCGAAATAGTCAGAAAAGTCTATTTGGATGTTAATTTTGAGTCTCGGGTCATTTGGAAATGAAAAGATAACCCAAAAGGGCATTTTGGTAATTTTTACAAGGGGGATGAATAGTGATTTCGGGTTTTGTCTTATTATAAGTATTGGTAGATTAAGTGTAGGTGGGTTATACATCTCCTCTTCACAAATTAGAGAAGTCATCTTCCTAGAGAAAAATGAAAGGTTGCTTGGAAAGTGAAAGGTTATTTGGAAAGGAGGAGAACCAAAGGTCAAAGGTCACCACCACCATCACCACCTATGTTATTCAACTTCAAAGGATCAGATCTTCAATAAAGGCAAGTGTTTGATATTTGCAATTTAAGTTCGTATATTGTCCATGTTAGGATAGTTATAAGAAGAGATGATTTTCATGGTTGGAAGATGAAAGGATATAGTTGTTAATGGATTTTTGGAATCTAAAAATATATAGAAATTAGACTCATGTTGTAGGTAGTTAGTAATCCAATAAATATTTATCAATCTGTGGAAGAAATTCTGAAAATAATTTAGTGTTCTTGAAGATAATATGTTGATAATTTTCTGGAAAAAGAGGCGAAAACGAGTGAAATGAGAAGAGCCAATTTGGAATGTTTAGATCTTCTTTTTGAGTGCATTTGGATGAGATTTAAGAAAAACTCAAAACACATACCTGACTCAATTTTTCGTGTAGAATCCAAATCTGAAGTCGGATTGATGATTCGAATAATTTTTGGATCTGATTTTTCTGAGTATTGAAAATATGAGAATTCAGGATGTTGTTTCTTTTTAATGTTGGTTCTTATCCCAAAACTTTTGTAGATCTTCGGTGATTATTAATTGGATATTATGGGACTTAGAGAAGATCAGTAAGCCCTAGTTAAGATTTGAATTAATTTGATTGGGATTTAATTAATTAGAATTATGATAACTAAATTTAAAGAGATTTCGATTGCTAGATTCATGCGTTGGATTCTAATCTGTTTGTATGAGGATTAAGGATAGTTCAAGTAGGGGAGATTTAATATAACACCTGGGTAGCCTTAGGGTTACAATTTAAACATCAAGGACTGAGTTTAAGCTCAATATTGATTTCGCAAGGGCTGAGTGTAGTACAAGAGCGTAGTGGTATGGCTCCTCGATAGAGATGTGAGTTTAGAACACATTTGGTTGAAAGAGGGTATGAGGTTATGCCGATCGCGTATTTGAAGTTGACGGACCTCCTCGATCGACAAAGTTAAGTAGTAGTGTATTGGAGGGGTTCCTTGTTTGGATTTCGCTTTGCGAGACGCTCCGCGCATGAACCTTAACGACGTCGGGAGTGGAGAAGATGTTATAGGATGCGAGGATAATTAAATTATGAAGTAAAGATATGATATTTTAATACATGGAATTTAAAAGAGATATAATGATACGTATGGGAATTATCTTAGGGTAGTGATATTACCTTATTGATATTATATTATAGGTATGATAATGCCTATTTGATTGATTGATGATTTATGTGTATGACATACCTAGATTACTTGCTATCATTGGGAGGTTTGCGCGTGAGGGCATTCATATCCTGATGAATCCATGGGATCTTTGATTTGTCGCTGGAGAACATAGGTCTATGAAAGACTTATCGGGGAGTTGATAAGTCCGCTGACTGTAGGTACATAGGTATCTGAGTCACCTATGGGTATGAGAACTATGTTCGCCTCCAATGATTGTGTTTTTATTTATGGTTCGAGGTATCCTCACCGAACCTTTTGTCTCCTATTCGGCGACCAGCGATATTGGGACATGATAGCGGAGTAATGCATTGCACCGCATCAGTGACTCGGGGTGCCGTATTATATATATATATATAAAATGGATTAAATGAATGATTGGATTTATTGTGGTTAAATCATCTACTGTGTGATAATGGTAGATAACGGTGAATTGAGAAAGAATGAAATTAAGATAATGAATGTTTATTGAAAAGTTGAATTCATGTTAATGAGACACGAATCATATAAATGAGAAATGTAAATGAATAATAATGTGACGTATGGTATGGGACATACGGGGATTATGATATGGAGACTAGAAAAAAGGAGCCATTAACTAGGAGGTTAATAGGAAACGTTAAGCGTGCACTCTTGTTGATAGGTGAGAATAGCAAGTGAGAGTTGGATCTAACATGTACATAATAAATTCTTTTTTGCACTTGTTAAATACTTGCTGTTTTAAAAATCATTTACACAATCGGGCTCTGACCCGTTTCCTTGCATATTTTCTTTTCTATTGTATCTCCTATATCAGGTGTCCAGTAGCAGAATGCCAACCTTAGCGGATTTTTGACAGGCTATGGAGCTATGGAGTTTTGCTTAGACGCCTATCTTCATTTGATTCACAGTATTCTCTTAGTTGGGGCATGTCGCCCAAAGGATTCAGTTATCTTTTCTATCGAGGTCAAATACTATTGTGTTCATGTCATTTTAATACATTTGATATTGTTTGGATTACTGTAATGGATTAATACTATTTGGGAATGTTTATTCCAATTGCATCTAAATTCTTTTGTGTTATCTATTTGGTTATCAGTGTTGTGGAATAAAATGTGTTGTGTTATTCTTAAACTAGAAATGAATTTTGTTGAATTAAAATTTGGAAAGTTTTTAACACCAGCTTAATTGAGTATTGGGTGAGTTGTAAATGTTTTCGACAGTGATGCTAAGAATGAGCCAACAGTATATTATGTTTTAATTTGGTATGGGGCTGGCCACCAGGTATTTAATTAGGCGGGGTGTTACAGGTGGTATCAGAGCATCAGGTTCTAGTGTCCTTTAGGGCCTGTACGGCTTACTGTGTTTTCAGCTTAGCGTTCTTTGATATAGAGCCCTATGTTTAGGATTGTTGATCTGTTTGGTAAGATTCCGTATATATCAGTGAATCTTATTTACGTTCGGGAGTGATCGAACAAAGAAGTATGGCAGATGAGGGCCATTGGACGGATAGAGAAGATCGTACTTAGGAGGTTACGAAGTATGTTCGAGTATAATGACCGTAGTCGAGGTCACCCCTATTACGGAAAATTACAGAGAGTCATCAGTAGAATTTCTTGAAATGCGGGAATTGTGTGTGTTACCTAACGAAGGCAATTTATTCAAAGGCTTGGACATATAGTGGAGTGCGGTTAACTAGAACTGAAAAATTTGGGGTAAAATTTTTCTTGATTCATCGGAGCAAAGTTATAATATTGGGATTCAATAACCACCACCCGCAAATGAGGGTATGTTTCCTATCTAAGGAATTATGAGGCGTATTGATTTTAGTAGCGATTAATATTGTGGGGGCTAAAAGGGTTGCTAAACTTAGCCTATAACATCGTTATTTACGTAGACTCACTGAGGGGTGTGGGACACCTATATATTACATGTTATCACGTGGGTTTGATTTTTATCATGGGATTACTTACTTTGGGCATGTTCGAGCATGATGTGACTATCAGCATGCATTGACTTGTGGTATACGAGAGCGTATGTACTACTATTAACCAACATCTTGTCTTCTAGAGAAGAGTGGATGAGTAGACTCTATTTGAAATCAATAAAACCTATTTTTTTTTTAAATTGATAAACCTGATATTTTTTTCGATAAACCAAAATTTTATATACTATTGACTAAGGACCTTATGAGTTTCGATGACCAACTACTTTAGGAAGTAGTGTATCGGGGTGGTTCCTTGTTTGGATTTCGCTTGCGAGACACCCCACGCATGAAACTAATAACCGTTGGGAGTCGAAATAAGTTAGGTCTTTGGGATGTGAGTTTATAACCTTTGCGATAAAAAAATATATTGAAAGTGGTACGATAGGGTGTATGGGCGCCCTGGATGGTTAAATGGTAGTAGTTTTCAAAATTGTGAAAGAGTAAGTAGTTGTGACTTGAGGATTTATTTTCTTAATAAGTGAGGATCATTTTTCCCAAAGTTTGTCACGAGGACAGTATAGGTAAGATTGGGTAAAGTAGAAATTCGATTCGGTTGAAACTATATGGTGAGGCTTGGCGTATCACATCGATAGGGATTTTCGTTAATGTACTGTATGGGAGGTACGTCGTAGATTTCTTGCGATGTGAGATTTATACTCGGAGTTGACCTTACCGGTATGATTTATATTCCTGAATTTTGGGACAAAATTCTGTTATAAGGGGAGAAGTATGTAATACCCCGTAATTTTTATGACTTTTAAAATGGGTTATATTTTAAATTAATGAATTAATTGGATTTTATTATTAATTAATTCATTTGGGTTTTATCCGGATTGTGGATATTAAAATGGATGATTCTAAATATTACTTATAGATATTTAGGTAATATATGAATGTGATGTCATTGATATGACTGTATGATATAAATTTGGTAATTTGTATTTTTAGTTAGACGCGGTATGGGACGTGTCGGGACTAATTTACTAAATTAAAAAGGAATTTTATTTTCTATCGACCTTATAGTCATTTCGATTGCGTCGTTGCGTCCGGAAGGTTCGAAATAGTCAGAAAAGTCTATTTGGATGTTAATTTTGAGTCTCGGGTCATTTGGAAATGAAAAGATAACCCAAAAGGGCATTTTGGTAATTTTTACAAGGGGGATGAATAGTGATTTCGGGTTTTGTCTTATTATAAGTATTGGTAGATTAAGTGTAGGTGGGTTATACATCTCCTCTTCACAAATTAGAGAAGTCATCTTCCTAGAGAAAAATGAAAGGTTGCTTGGAAAGTGAAAGGTTATTTGGAAAGGAGGAGAACCAAAGGTCAAAGGTCACCACCACCATCACCACCTATGTTATTCAACTTCAAAGGATCAGATCTTCAGTAAAGGCAAGTGTTTGATATTTGAAATTTAAGTTCGTATATTGTCCATGTTAGGATAGTTATAAGAAGAGATGATTTTCATGGTTGGAAGATGAAAGGATATAGTTGTTAATGGATTTTTGGAATCTAAAAATATATAGGAATTAAACTCATGTTGTAGGTAGTTAGTAATCCAATAAATATTCATCAATCTGTGGAAGAAATTCTGAAAATAATTTAGTGTTCTTGAAGATAATATGTTGATAATTTTCTGGAAAAAGAGGCAAAAACGAGTGTAATGAGAAGAGCCAATTTGGAATGTTTAGATCTTCTTTTTGAGTGCATTTGGATGAGATTTAAGAAAAACTCAAAACAAATACCTGACTCAATTTTTCGTGTAGAATCAAAATCTGAAGTCGGATTGATGATTCGAATAATTTTTGGATCTGATTTTTCTGAGTATTGAAAATATGAGAATTCATGATGTTGTTTCTTTTTAATGTTGGTTCTTATCCCAAAACTTTTGTAGATCTTCGGTGATTATTAATTGGATATTATGGGGCTTAGAGAAGATCAGTAAGCCCTAATTAAGATTTGAATTAATTTGATTGGGATTTAATTAATTAGAATTATGATAATTAAAGTTAAAGAGATTTCGGTTGCTAGATTCATATGTTGGATTCTAATCTGTTTGTATGAGGATTAAGGATAGTTCAAGTAGGGGAGATTTAATATAACACCTGGGTAGCCTTAGGGTTACAATTTAAACATCAAGGACTGAGTTTAAGCTCATTATTGATTTTGCAATGGCTGAGTGTAGTACAAGAGCGTAGTGGTATGGCTCCTGGATAGAGATGGGAGTTTAGAACACATTTGGTTGAAAGAGGGTATGAGGTTATCCCGATCGCGTATTTGAAGTTGACGGACCTCCTCGATCGACAAAGTTAAGTAGTAGTGTATTGTAGGGGTTCCTTGTTTGGATTTCGCTTTGCAAGACGCTCCGCGCATGAACCTTAACGACGTCGGGAGTGGAGAGATGTTATAGGATGCGAGGATAATTAAATTATGAAGTAAAGATATGATATTTTAATACATGGAATTTAAAAGAGATATAATGATACGTATGGGAATTATCTTAGGGTAGTGATATTACCTTATTGATATTATATTATAGGTATGATAATGCCTATTTGATTGATTGATGATTTATGTGTATGACATACCTAGATTACTTGCTATCGGTGGGAGGTTTGCGCGTGAGGGCAGTCATATCCTGATGAATCCATGGGATCTTTGATTTGTCGCTCGAGAACATAGGTCTATGAAAGACTTATCGGGGAGTTGATAAGTCCGTTGATTTTGGGTACGTAGGTACGTGCGTGACCCATGGGTATAAGAACTATGTTCACCTCCAATGATTGTGTTGTTATTTATGGTTCGAGGTATCCTCACCGAACCTTTTGTCTCCTATTCGGCCACTAGCGATATTGGGACATGATAGCAGAGTAATACATTGCACCGCAGCTGTGACTCGGGGTGCCGTATTATATATGAATATATATATATATATATATATATATATATATATATATATATATATATATATATATATATATATATATATATATATATATATATATATATATATATATATATATAATGGATTAAATGAATGATTGGATTTATTGTGGTTAAATCATCTTCTGTGTGATAATGGTAGATAACGGTGAATTGAGAAAGAATGAAATTAAGATAATGAATGTTTATTAAAAAGATGAATTTATGTTAATGAGAAATGAATCATATAAATGAGAAATGTAAATGAATAATAATGTGACGTATGGTATGGGACATACGGGGATTATGATATGGGAATGGAATTATAATATGGAGACTAGAAAAAAGGAGCCATTAACTAGGAGGTTGATAGGAAACGTTAGGCGTGCACTCTAGTTGAGAGGTGAGAATAGCAAGTGAGAGTTGGATCTAACATGTACATAATAAATTCTTTATTGCACTTGTTAAATACTTGCTGTTTTAAAAATCATTTACACAATCGGGCTCTGACCCGTTTCCTTGCATATTTTCTTTTCTATTGTATCTCCTATATCAGGTGTCCAGTACCAAGACACCAACCTTAGCGGATTTTTGACAGGCTATGGAGCTATGGAGTTTTGCTTAGACGCCTATCTTCATTTGATTCACAGTATTCTCTTAGTTGGGGCATGTCGCCCAAAGGATTCAGTTATCTTTTCTATCGAGGTCAAATACTATTGTGTTCGTGTCATTTAAATACATTTGATATTGTTTGGATTACTGTAATGGATTAATACTATTTGGGAATGTTTATTCCAATTGCATCTAAATTCTTTTGTGTTATCTATTTGGTTACCAGTGTTGTAGAATAAAATGTGTTGTGTTATTCTTAAACTAGAAATGAATTTTGTTGAATTAAAATTTGGAAACTTTTTAACACCAGCTTAATTGAGTATTGGGTGAGTTGTAGATGTTTTCGACAGTGATGCTAAGAATGAGCCAACTGTATATTATGTTTTAATTTGGTATGGGGATGGCCACCCGGTATTTAATTAGGAGGGGTGTTACAGTTTATTTCATCAATAAAGGGATCGGCATCATTAAGCACATCAAAACAGCTTGTCGTAATGTCCTTCTACCCAAAAGGGTGGTTACACATAGCAGTTAGGTTCTCTTTTTGATGCATGTAAGTGACTTCATCCTCGAAAGGATTCTCAGCCTCTAATAGGTGGCAGAAGGTCCAGTTTCTTTCCTCCTTTTTCCACCACTTCTCGAAACATTTCAGTATTCCTTAAATCCTCGAGAAGGTCCCAGTTGTCAAAGGACTTGTCTAATTTTGGATCAGATTTGTTGTCTCATGTACTTATTCGTTTATCCATGTGGGACGGTCCTTGAAGAATATCTCCCATCCCATCATATGTCTTCCTCTATTGGTTTCCACCTGTAGTTCTGGGAATCTGCATTAAAGGAAGTTGTCCCCTTATTTGATGAAGTGGTCTTTGAGGTTGGAACAATTGGTTGGGGGGAGCATCCCCTGGTTTTCTGAACTCTAGTCTCTTGACCCATAGTGCTTTAGATATGAGATTATCATTGTTTCGCTTGTATCCAAGTCCTTGGGTGTTAGGTTGATGAGGTATTGTGATGGGCTCACTGATTCCTTATTGATTTCTTCTCTGATACCCATTATTGTAAGGAACTTAATTATCATCATCATATGGGTGACATTGCAACACCTATATTTAGAATATGGCAGCGAGATCTATTCCTTCGTGTCATCTGAGATGGTCTGTGCTGGTGGGTCTAGATAGAAAATGCTGATATATATGTCCCCACATTAATATTAGATTTTAAGGACTAGAGTGTTGGGTACTTTCCCTTTGAGTAAACTTGAATTTACAGATACTGTGATAAGATTTTCTCTATAAAAGAACTTCAATTTATGGTGCAGCGATGAAGAGACACCACCTATTTGATGGATCCATGGTCTTCCCAAAAGAAGGTATATCAATCACTTTAAACTCGATGATGCTTTCTAACAGACCGATTCCAAGATTGAGCATAATGGATCCTATTGCTTTCCTGCAGGTATTGTCTAAAGCCCTTACATCCTGAGTGGTAGGTGTGAGATCTTCATTTTTAATTCCTATACATTTAACATTTCTTAACAAGTAGATATTTATAATGGATCCATTATCTACAAGTACCATTGGAATCTTCTGTCCCTGAATGTTTATAGTAATATTTAGGTCCATGTTATGACATAATCCTATCTTAGGTAACTTAATGTTGGTAAAGGAAATACTCTTTGTAAAGTTTAGGTTATCAGCCATTTCCATGAGTTCTTCAAGACTGGAAGATATGTGTACCATATTTTGGGAAAATTGCTTAAGGATGAAATCTCGACGGGGTTATGAAGATATGATAAGTTCCTATTTGTAAATGTTGGCTCGTGTTTTCTTTAGTTGATATAAGACTCTAATTTTCTCGATTTCTTCTAATGTGTCTTACCTGCAACTTCTTTACCTTTGTTCTTATCCCTTTCTCCGAAAGGAATCGAATTTAAGATAGTGTCTTTGTTAATCTTTTAGAGCGAGTCACATGGCCAATTTCCATAGACTCCCATTTTGGAATGAGGAATTCAACCATTATCTCGTCAAAGTTCAAAGTGAAGATGTAATCTTGATCTTCCCAAGGAGTATAGACAAGCAAATCCTCGAAGTGGACGATCAAGTCTTCTTCGGCAAATAACCCGATTATTGAATTATTTGGAGATAACCATGCTCACGAGCCTTGACTATCTTCAATCTTAAATTCCTTACCCTAGCAGGTCGGGATGATTTATCGATTCTCTAATCCTTTATTATAACCATTCGCTTATTGTGCCTCATTATACATCACTCCCCAATTCTCGTAGAGGTTCTCATGCATGTGCATTGTATCTGATAGTAATATATAGGAATTTTCTAGAAATACTAGGTACAACAATTGATATAGGCTTACCTATAGAGGATCTTGCCCAATGGACTTCAAAGCTTCGAGTGTCTAAACCATAAGATCCAAGTGGGTTTATATTGGAACCATATGGTCCAAGTATCGGTTGACGAGACTCACCAGAATTGGTTATTCTACTTCTATGGTTCGGGTGGCAGGATTGATCAAAAGGGATGGGTGTCCAGATTCATATTCTATAGTAAGGGCATTTACCTCAATGTCATGGTTGGTTATAGGATTACTATTGACATTGGGCTTCATCTTAGTTAGGGAGGTAATCTTCCCCTGATCGATAAAATATTAGATGAAAAACCTCACGGTCTGACATTCTTCCACTTTGTGTCCTATCATTTGATGATATTTATAGTAGAGATCACTCCTAAAGCCTTATAGCAAAGGATCAGGTAATGGTCTAGGGTCTCGAGGCATTAGAAGCCTATTCTTCTTGAGGGCTTTGTAGACTGTACCTATGGGGGCATATAGAGGATGTAATGTGAATTGGACTCTCTTAGCATTCCAAGGTTCACGTATAAGTGCCGGTGTTATGGTTTGGATGAAATTGACAATATCCATGCTTCGTTTTTCAGTCCTCCTATTTATAAAGGGATGGATATTCCTTCGATTGTGAGTCTTTCGCTTCGGCAGTCGATTCATGAGGTCATCCTCTAGCTGTGATCCCACATACATAAATACCTTAAAGTGGGGGTAAATATTATGTTTTTAGTTGGTCACAGTAGGGTTGAATCAAATTCTTCTTCACAATAGCCACCTATTCTTCTTTCGAGGGTTAGTTCACCATCTGGGAGGCCTTGTTTCTCTAACGGCCTATAAAAATGCACAGGTGATCATTAATCCCTGTCTTTGTCATATCTAGGTTTCGACATGTAATCTCTAACTCATAGTTGTAATTTTACTGATTCACAAACTTCTGATAAATATCGCTTCTGTTGTTGGCCCTCTCATAATAAATGGATAAGAACCATTTGAGAACTCCTCTTGCTAAGGTGTGCCTAAACATTTGTGGTATGACTTCTTCAGAAGCCCCTAGGTCTTGCTTGGTTTAGATGTACAACGTGAGGTGTACTGTCGGTGGTCCCATTCCTATGGATTTCTCGATATTCAAGATCTTGAACTTGTTTGGTAGTCTGACATTGCATTAAAGATATAGACATTGGATGTTTGTAAGATTTTCGATAGGTCAGAGCTATCAAAAGTTCTACTGGAGTGCTTGGAACTCCATTTTGAGGAATCAAAGATCCATTGGAACCTCTACTCCATTGTCTATAATTGTACTTTCAGTAGTTAGGACTGGAGTGTTATTGGTAGCTTGTACTGTAGCTGATGGGAGTATAATATTGGCAGGGTGTGGATTTTCTCCCTTTCCCACGGTATTCTCCAATTGATTTAAGAGTGAGGATTTCTCCTGACCTAGGGTGCACATTTCTTCCCCCAAAGCAGTTAGGATAACCAGAATCTCATTCAGTGACATTGTTTCTTCATTTTGTATGTTTTCGGGATTATGAGATATCGGAGTTCGGGAGATGCCCCTTTCGTCCCTTGTCCAATACGGTAACTATAAAGTCATACGAAATTTAAGATTCTTTATCTTAGGGTTATTCTAAGAGTAAGATGCATGGGATTAAGCATGCATATTTTTATTTTTTATTTTGGAGTAAGCTCGAGTGATGATCCTTTTTCGATGGTACTCGAGTGATAATCCGCCTATTTTGATACAGTGTGGCCAATCCTCTACTAAAATAAAATAGGAATCTCAGTATGGTTCATTCTCAACATCACTTTCGTAATAAAAAATAATATAAATAATACGAAGAAACCATATTAACACAATGAATCAAATCACCATGCATAAATAAATAATAAGTGTGAACTGAATAAACCATGAGTCACCAAAATAATATCCATTGAGTAAACTGAATAAATAAAATGAGTACTGAAAATTAATTATCTGAAAGAAATAGAAAAGCTTATCCATCTATGGGCAACACACCTAAATGAAACTTAAATGACTTATCTTATCTAGATGAAATAGACTAAGGCATCTAAACAAGGATGTAGCGTCAACAACTATTGTACGACAAGAATGAGTCTATCCCTATGATCCCGGTTACTACTATTGCACCTGGGGTAATAAAAGAAAAATATGAAAAAAAGCTTGGGGGTCAAAGCTCGATAAGTAGAAAATATTTTACAAGTATATAATTGTTTTAAATCGATTAAAACAATAGTGTATTACTTCTAAGATTAATCAGTCTCACTCACTTGAGATAAGACTCACCTCTCAACTACATTACAATGCGTACTTAATGTATTCATTTTAGTTATTCTAATTACACTACCCATTTTAACTTGGACAAATAATCGCTATTTAAGTCCAATCCTTCTAATACCCTTTATAATCTAAGTATAACTACCTTCACTAGGTATACATTTATAAACATTATTGTAATGACACTTTCTATAAATAAATAGATAATCGCGTAGTGATTATAACATAGCTATGCTCGTGCTATAAATAGATATACACATTATATACATTATATATATATATATATATATATATATCGCTCACTATATACATATAACCATATCCCCAGAGCTTAGACCTCGTGGATACATTCCTAGTGTGCTATCCAGCTCTAGGCATCACGCTTTACATCGAGCCACCGAGTCGACATCACATCACCGATCCCAAACCAAAACACATACATCGGAGATGGTGATAGACATACATTCGAGGGTCACAACCATACCACATCATGCCCAACCAGACTCGAAACTAACACTTTTCCTCACACATGGATAGTGGTCATACAATAGTACCATGACCCAGGGAATCAATCCAACACCTTCTGTTTAATGCCAGGGTAGACTGCCTACTATGCACAACCTCCTACGATGGCACTCTCGAGTCGGTATGTTTAAATAAAACAAGTAGCATGTCCCATTGCACACGGTTCACTCAAATCCCGAAGTTCGGACCAATTTCCCGATTAATTATTTAACTAGTCCCTTACCTAAGCAGCCTAATTAATTATTAACTTCCTATATAATGAATAGAAGTAAAAATTGTTTTTAATTAAACATCCGTTCACTTGGATAACCTCCCCCATACTCGCTTGAGATTATAAAAATCCCCAGGAAATTTTCACAATCTAAACTTAACCGAAACCCATCGATCGTTCGAACGAAATCCCTTCTCATTCGAGAGAAAACCCATATCTTATTCTAACGAGGTTCGAACGAGATTACAAAAATCCAGATCTCAAGAATTTTTCCTATATGGGATTCATCCCCAAACTGCAATTTCATTTCTAAGGTTCTTCCTACCAAAGTTTCAAGAACCATAATAAAAAATGGCATTAGCTCCCTCCTCATATGAGATATATAACTTCAAGTCAATCTCCTCTAATGGTATGTGCTAGTAAGACATTTCAGCACTGTGATACCATTTTAATGACGATACATGATATGCTCAAAGTGCACCCTCATACTCTGAGTCACCAACCTCGGCCTGTCTCATAACCGAGTTGACAAGAAGCCCAGAACTGCCATCAGAAGGGTCATATTCTGCAAGATTTGATCTCTACCACTAACCTCGGCTCCAGTCGAGGTCAGCAGCGCCTTATGGGGACAGGTTAATGTCAACATCCTACTTTGCTTAAGACGACGTTACATCTCCCTTATACCCAACCTTGGTTAGCCCTCCTGGCCGAGTTTATTGTGTATAGTGACAAGACAAAGCAACCGTCAGACTTCACCAACCTCATACTCATCCAGGCCGAGGTTTCACCAGTCAAGGACACAAGGTCGAGCATTTACAAGCACATGTAAGGTTTGAAACACGTGGACAATTCAGTTATAATCGAATCATTCCCCTCACGTGAGGGAATATTGAGGTCATCATTATCTATATAAGATCATCCAGGTGCCATCCTCATACTGGTTCGATCCTCATGCACATGCTCATTGCATGCTTGGAGGGTACATTACACCCCCAAGGACTATATATAGAGGTCATCCTCTACCTTGTAAAAGGATCTATAATTGTAGCCCTAGCTAAAACTCTGTTTGTCTATACAATAGAGAGAGAAAGCTTGAGATATTGTATCTATAGCCATTAGTGCCTTCATCTAGTGATATTACTCACACACTCATAGTGGATGTAGGTCAGATTGGTTGAACCACTTATATACTAGTGTTCATCCTCTTCTCCTTACCTCATTCTACTGTATGTTCACTTTTATGCTGTCATTGTTATCAATAGTTTGAGCTTCTCAACATCTTACTTGGTGGTGCTAATTACAGAATCATCATCTTGACACCGTCTGTGGGAACGAGAAGATTCATCCCTTCGTTTTTGCAGCTTAACCTCACCGGAGACTCTAGTGATGAACCAAGCTGTGACACCCCGCCTAATTAAATACCAGGCGATCACTCCTTTATTAAATTAAATCAAGGTAAACAGTTGGTTCATTCTCAGCATCACTGTCGATAAAAATAAATTTTCCAATTTAACACCCTAAATAATTAAGCTAAGTGTCAAAACCATTTTCATACATAACTTTTCAAATTTTATTTAAAGAAAAATTATTTATTTATTTTATTCAACCACATTCAATAAGTAAGAACCACACCACATTTAAATTCTTCAACATAGTCCAATTAATTTAATAGATTCGTCAATCGAATGTCAACATACGAAATCTAAAGTCACACATCCAAACTGAATAAATCCCATAGTAACAATACTGGAAATAACTTAAATACAAATGTCCAATAACAACGGAATAATGGAAAGAGCTACACATGCTCAACTAGATGAAAGCACTAAGAGTGGATCCGAATGAACGAAGTCGTCTAATCAAGAGACCTGCAACTCCCACCTAAGCTGCAGTGCGTTCCTTCCAAGAGATCCTAAGCAAGACACCCCTGTGGCTGGGCACCTGTAATACATACATATATATACAAGAGAGAGAAAGAGAAAAAGAAATGGGTCAGAGCCCAATAGTGTGTTTGATTTAAAATACGTTTAGCAAGTATTTAAATTGATACAGGCCAATGCAACAACATATTAGTGCGATACTCTCTTGAGAAATTCTCACCTCTCTTCTAATATGCACACCTATCGCACTAACCCTCCCCATGGCTTGTCTTATCATTTATCGTATTAATCTTCCCAATGATTTAACTTATCTTAGATTACTCGTAAGATTCAAAATTCCACGATTCAATTGATTGAAAAGAATATTTCCATTAGTAACCAAAGTTCTCATTTTGACTTTATTAATCAATAAAGTTTTCCAGTGTCATATTTTACTTTCTCAAAACAAGTATTTATAATTGAGTCATCAACCATGTCCTACATATGACATCACAGTAGGCAGTTCCAGATTTCAGAATTTCATATATATATATTAACTACTCATAAAATATATATATCATAACAGAACCCCAAATAAAACTATGGTGCGGGCATACTCTACTATCCAATCCCCGTATCACTCGTACTAAGGGAATACAATTTCGGAATCACTCTCGAACTATATTAACACATACTCAAACAATATTGAGGCGAAGTAT
Source organism: Sambucus nigra (assembly GCA_949130495.1). Lineage (NCBI taxonomy): Eukaryota > Viridiplantae > Streptophyta > Magnoliopsida > Dipsacales > Adoxaceae > Sambucus > Sambucus nigra. Next base: position 621,221,214 of record OX422210.1, on the reverse strand, counting down.
AGGTTCCAAGTCCCTTAGGACCGTCTGAACTATCACTGCGATAGCCTGTACCAAGGATACCTATTCACAAACAATATGAGGCGAAGCATAGATTCCAAGTCTCTAAGAGGAAAGCACATACCCGCATCTCTTAGGACCGTCTGAACTATCATTCCGATAGCCTGTACCAAGGATATCTATCTTCTAGGGTACAAGTCAATATCCCCCATAAAGGTCCCATCGAGATAAGACTGTCCCAGCGCGGAAACCTCAGGGATAGCAAGTAGCGTGGACATGTTTTTCACACATAGATAGTATATGCATACACAATCATATAACTATACTAATATTACCATATCAATAATGGGTAAATTCTCAATTCCCATAATTACGTCATTCGCATTTATTTCACATTATATAGTTATCACGTATAACCATTCACATCTTACTTTAATTTGAGGAACTTTTCCAATTTCTACATAACGCTTCATGGATTCTATCCTCCCAATTATAAAATTCAGTAGGTATACACATTTCTCCCAAAGTAACTCTCTTACATGTCTCTCTATTTAAGTCATAAATTTACCGACCCTTATGTAATTATCCTAAAATACAATCTTTGACCGTCATCAAGGGTCCCAAAATTTATTCACATGTCCTACTGGTCTTTCCTATCTCCCAAAACATTTTATTAAGGATGCCCAAGAATTATCCCACAATAAATTGAATTTCAACTAATTAATAAGGGGAAACACGAGTCTGCCAGGAGGGGTTGATCGATCGAGGTCTGGTGCTCGATCGATCGAACCTTCGATCGATCGAAGCTCTAGGCTCGATCGATCGATCAAGCAGGTATTTCGATTTTCTGCAGAATTGCAGTTACGGGTTCTTCCACTTTTCTTCATCCAAATCCATATTTTCCAAACCCAAACGTCCCAAAAATTCTACTACTAACATTATATCAATATACCAGACATTTCCAACGTAAGGCATGTGTGTTTTCATCATTTAAACATGGATTTTCAACCCAAAATTATATCTAATTATCAAGAACCCTAGAATTTTCTTAAACAGGTTTCTAACAAATTTTCTCCAGAATTTTCTTCTTATAATCATCAAAATTTTGTGGTTAATTTCCTCTACATGGCAAGGGTTTCCAGAATCATCATATAAACCAATACTACATGGATTTTCCTATCACAAATTGGGTTTTCTTCCATATATTTCATCCCTAATCATTCCTAAACTAATATGGAAATTGCACCAACGAAATAATCAAGATAAACACTTGCCTGGGATTTTCAGAAGTCTGGATTGTGGCTGATTTTGGTGTGGTTGCGTTCCCCTTCTCGCGATCTACGCGTTGGTGGTGGCGGCGGTGCAAACCGTTGAGTTTTGAGCCTTGGAATTTCTTGAGAGCTCTCTCCTCTCTTCTCCAATGGCCGTTCTAGGTTTTGGGTATTATAACCCTAGGTGACAACCTCAATATCAGATATAGCCTCTCTAATTTTCGTGGGTTTAATTACCCAAAAATGTAAAATGACCAAATTGCCCTTCCGAGTTACTAATTAGGCCTAAAAACGCCCCGAGACCCAAACTACACCCCCGGATACACTTTTCTGACTATCTCGACCCTTCCGGACGCGTTGACGCACACAAAACGACCATACGGGCAACTTATAAAATATTCACTTTTTATTTATGAAAATTTTAGTCCCGACGCGACACGAGCACGTCCCGACTTAAATTTCCGAAATTGTCATTTAACTCACTCATGACATTCAATATAACCAATATAATATATTACTTTGATCATTAGTAATATTCAACAAATTTCCCATAATTACTAACTCTCATCACGTTAATAATTATAACACAATTAATTTTTGGATTTTTATTAAATAATTCACTCACATTAAATTTAATAAATCCCCAAATTAATATAGCATAAAAATATGGGGTATTACACAGGCCTCATCCTTCGCGTGAAGCTATGTTACCATTGAAAGAGGTTCTTTAAGGTATCAAGATTTTTAATATTTTCATTGCAAGATCTTTAGTCTAAACATATGGCACCGAAGTTACCACCACCTCCTCCACCATCTGGTGTTGGAGGACCTAGTTCCTTCCAGGCACCACCCCAGTCCGAGTTGGCTGAGGTGGCGGTAGCCTTGAAGTCCTTGGCTGCAACTCAGCAAGTGATGCAGGAGTAGTTTTCCCATCTAAGCCAAAACGTAATGGGACCACCTGGGGTCTCACCGGAGATGATTACTCCGGCAGCTACTCAGCCACATCCTGAGGCCAAAGGACCACCCCAGGCACCACGAAAAGAACAACCTACTCCTCAACAAAGGAGGGATGTTGCTGACCCTAGGCATTTATGTCTGGGGAGGTAAGGAAACCCTTGCCCTGAGGATAGGTACAACGACATTGAGGCAAAGGATGATCCGATAGACTGTTGGGAGCCATATGAGGTCTCAAACAACACTGTACGTCCTATACTGCAGAGCCGAGGTCAGTGTGAAAGATGAGATGGTGATGCACAACAAAGAGGGTCATCTTTTGATCGCTTAAGTAGAGGGTCGACCTTTGAGAGGCTCTACCCAGTTAATGATCTGAGGAAGAGGCTATAAAGGTCAAGGAGCATAGCTGGCTCACAAAGGGGAGGTAAAGAACATAGGCCTTGCTATGGCCGACCCCTACATGGCCTAGACTGTGGTAAGGGGGAAGTCAACAGCCGACGTTACGCTGTTGCTGAGGAACCCTCAGTCCACCCCTTAGTGGTGGCCGGGGATGATCTCGGCCAGGTCGACGTTGCCAGACCCTAAAATGACTCCATCCAAAGGCCTGAAGATAAGATAGGGAACCTCATAAAAATCTGAGACCCACTACAAAGGTGATTCTCAGAGGGCTCCCCATTTATGGTAAGGATTGTCAACTTCCCAACCCATGCCAAATTTAAACCACCGATGGTGTCTCCTAAGTACGATGGTAGTACCAACCCAGTGCATCATTTTGAGATGTATCAGTCTGTATCAGACATTTATTCAATCCCTGATGAGATGAGGTGCCGAGCTTTCTCAAGAACTTTAACGGGAGCTACACATATTTGGTTCACTTATCTTCCTAAAAATTCCATTGAGAACTTTAAGGGTTTGGCTGAGCATTTTATACACAACTTTTGTTTTGGGGTAAGACCTCAGAAGAAGACAACCCATCTTCCCTATGTAAAGCAAGGCAAGAATGAAAGCCTCAGATACTACATTGCTAGGTTTAACAAGGAAAAATTAGAGATTAAATATTACAAAGAGAGCATAGCCATGACAGCTCACATTGGAGGACTTCAGAAGGAAAACTACTTTGTAAGCTTGCTGAAGACCCTCCTAAGTTTATGGCCGAGCTATTAGCGACAGCTGGAAAGGTTATGAACACAGAAGAGGCAATGGCTGCGAAGTATGAGGATGAGAATGGGAGTAGCAGTGGGAAATTTCAAAGGAAGAAGGATGGAAAGAAGAGAGCTACAGATGATGAGTTTGCACACTATACTCCTCTAACTATGAGCTGCGAACACATCCTCAACGAAATAAAGAATGACAGGTCCTTGAGATGGCTGGATAGGCTGAAGGCTCCTCCACATAAGAGGAACAAAAACCTATGATGTGAGTTCCACTAAGATCACGATCATCTAACTGACAAGTGTTTCGTCCTGAAGGACGAGATTGAGAAAATGTTAAAGTCTGGAAAGCTTAGAAAGTATGTGGATGGTAGAGATTCTAAGGGGGTAAAAGACGACCCCCAAAAGAAAAGAAATGATGAATGTTGGGAAGACCTCCCTGCCAGAAGATTTGATGACTCAGATGATGATGACGATGACCCTGACCTCCCACCAAAAGACGATAATGCTCCAGTGAAGTGGGTTGGTATGATCTCTTTCAGTGTGAACGCTATCTGTGGGGGACTAGCAGAAGGAGGCTCAGAGGTAGTAGATCACAAGGCTCATGTAGAAGAGGCTAAGGCAGTGACTAAAGTAGAGGTTGTAAACTTTGCATCTACGGAGGTTAAACGCGAGAAGAGAAAGAAGGTAGATATGGACACCCTCATGGTCGGCTTCTCACGACTTGACTCAAGGGTATCTTAGCTCCCCACGATGAACCTTTAGTAATCACTACAAGGGTGCTTGGGTGTGAAGTTCAAAGGATCCTCGTTGATGGGGGTAGTTTAGCAGATGTTATGTTTTGGACCTATTTTAAAAGCCTAGGCCTCAACAGAGCCAGGACTGTCCCTTATCATCATCCCTTGATTGGCTTCAACAGTGAAAAGGTTCATCCGTTGGGCATGTATGATATGGGTGTTCGAATGGGAGATGAATGGCCTAAGAGGTTGATAAGAAAAAATAATTTCTTTGTAATGGGTGAGAACGTCTTCTCAGCTTACAACCTCATCATAGGATGAGTAGCCCTTAACGAATTTAAGGCCGTGCCTTCAACGGTCCACCAAATGCTAAAATTCCTGACTCCCTTTAGAGTAGGGGAAGTGCAAGGTGACCAAACGTCAGCACGGGAATGCTATTTCAACTCTGCAGAAGAGAGAGAGGCTCATAAGAGGGCAACAACCACGTACAACATCGACACACTTGATTCTGGAGAATTAATAAATCTCAAAAAGGGATAGGCTACGAAAGAGGTAGAATCCATCGTCCTCAATAAGGATGAACCAGAAAAAACCATCCAAATCGGTAAGGCCCTAAGACCTGAGATCAAGGAGGAACTGGTAAAGATGCTAAGGAAGAGACATATCATCTTTGCATGGAGCCATGTAGACATGACAGGTATTGATCCTAAGATCATTTTCCATAAACTCAATATTGTAGAAGATGCTAAGCACATCAAACAGAGAAGAAGAGTGTAATTAAGAGAGAAGTATGATGTCATTAGGGAAGAGTTTAGAAAGATTGAAGAGTCCAGGTTCATCAGAGAGGTCATATACCCTGAGTGGTTATCTAACACTGTCTTTGTGCAAAAAGCTAATGGGAAATGGAGGATGTGTGTACATTTCACTGATTTAAACAAGTCTTGCCCAAAAGACAGTTTCCCCCTGCCTTGTATTGATTAGATGGTGAATTCCACAGCAGGACATGAACTCATGAGATTCATGGATGCATATTCTGGGTATAATCATATCTTCATGAATTTAGAAGACTCAGAGAAGACAACATTCATCACAGACAAAGGGACCTGTTGCTACAAGGTTATGCCCTTTGGATTGAAGAATGCAGGGGCTACTTTCCAACGTCTTATAAATAAGATATTCCAGGATCAGATAGGCAAGTCCATGGAAGTGTATGTGGATGACATGCTGACGAAGAGTCTGAAGGCCGACACTTATGTGGATGACCTTGCAAGAACTTTTGACACCATGGACAAGTACAAAATGAAGCTCAACCCAACCAAATGTGTCTTCAGGGTGGAATTAGGGAAGTTTTTGGGATTCATTATCAACCAGAGGGGAATAGAGGCTAACCCCGAGAAGATCAAGGCTTTGCTAGAATTGAAAACACCCAGAACCATCAAATACGTTCAGAGGCTAACCGAAAGAGTTGCTGCACTTAACAGGTTCGTCTCGAGAGCTACAGACAAGGTTCTTCCTTTTTTCAAAGTTCTTAGAAAAGCCTTTGAATGGGATGACGAATGCGATAAAGCTTTTAATGAGCTCAAGTCCTACCTCAGATCCCCTCTACTCCTATCTCGGCCAATCCTGGGTGAGAAGTTATATGTATATCTAGTTGTCTCAGAGTCAGCCATTAGTGCTGTAATAATAAGAGAAGATGATGGAGTGAAGAGGCCGGTGTACTTCACTAGAAAAGCTCTTCAGGGGTCTGAACAGAAGTACCCTCGGATAGAAAAATTAGCCTATGCTTTGATACATGCTTCTAGGAAAATGAATCCATACTTCCAAGCCCACTCTATGGTCATCCTCAATGATTCCCCACTCAAACAGGTCCTTCATAAGCCTGAGAAGTCAGGAAGGCTAATGACCTGGGCCATCGAGTTGGGGAAATATGACATTATTTATCAACCCTGGGTTGCCATCAAGGTGTAGGCACTTACAGACTTTGTGGTCGAGTTTACCTGGGAAGAGGTCGAGGTTGAGATTAGTCAAGAGGCTGCAGATGAACCAAACAAAAACGTCTTTTAAGATCCGAATAAGGTTGAGTCAAGTAAAGCCAACAAAAGAATAGATGAGAATGAGGAAGACAGATACCTCTTCAAGGAAGGAACCTTATTAGAGGTAAACTTATCTTTTAATGAAACCATTTGGAACCTCTTCATTGATGGGTCGTCTTATGAAAGAGAAAGTGGAACAGGGCTGATAGTGTCAGCACTAGATGGTACCAATATTGAGTATTCATTGAGGTTCAACTTCAAAGCTTCCAATAATGATTCAGAATATGAGGCATTAATAGCAGGTCTCTCTTTGACAAAGGCCCTTAGTGTGAGCCAACTCCTAGTCCACAGTGACTCAAGGTTGGTTATCAACCAAATCCTGGGGGTGTATGAGGCCAAAGATGAAAGGATGGACAAATACCTGAAGAGGATGAGAACGATGCTAAAAGGCTTTAAGGAAGTAAAGATGAAGAGGATACCTCGGTTAGACAACAGCCGAGCAGATGCACTCGCGAGGTTGGCCTCAGCAATAAGGACATACATAAGAAGAACAGTATCAGTTGAGATTCTGATCAAACCGACCGTAGAAGAAGAAGAGGTTGCCGAACTTTGCCTAAATTTGAGTATGGGAACCTCATGGATGGACCCTCTTATTAGATACATTAGAGAGGGAGAGTTGTTAGAATCAAAGCTAGAAAGGAGAAAGCCGAGGTTCAGAGTTGCCAAATTCTCAATTGTAGGATATGTCTTGTATAAAAAGGGTTCCTACTCCCTCTCCTCAGATGTGTTAACCCTTCAAAGGTTCCACACATCTTACAGGATGTTTATGAGGGATTTTATTCAACTCACATAGGAGGAAGGCCATTGGCTAAGAGGATAATCGCTCAGGGGTACTGGTGGATGACCATGGCCAAAGATGCAGCTGCGTATGTGAAGAAGTGTGATAAGTGTCAAAGGTTCTCCACCATCCCTCATCAGCCACACTAACCTCTTACTTCTATCAGCTCCCCTTGGCCATTTACAGTATGGGGCATTGAATTGGTAGGACCCTTGTTAAGAGTTGTAAACAACTATCGGTTCTTAATAGTGGCAATTGATTATTTCTCCAAATGGGTTGAAGCCGAGCCAATGATCACCATTACTGAGAAGAAGACCTTCCAATTTGTCTGGAAGAACATCATATGCAGGTATGGTCTTCCAAACACTCTCATCTCAAACAATGGAACCCAATTCAAGAACATATCATTGGAAAAATACTGTGAAAGAGTGGGGATCAAGCAATTCTTCTCTTCTCCTGGATGACCCCAGGCAAACAGTCAGATCGAGGTCACAAATCAAACAATCCTTGATGGGATAAAAAAGAGATTGGAAGAGGCCAAAGGAAGATGGATAGAGGAGGTATATGTTGTGCTATAGCCTACATGATGACAATGAGGACACTAACAGGAAAACTCCTTTCATGTTAGCCCATGGCTCAGGATATCATCCCTACAGAGGTAGGACTTCCCACTCATATGGTTCAGACCTATTACCCTCAAAAGAATGGGGAAGTGAGAAGACTTGATCTTGATTTGATCGAAGAAATAAGAGAGGATGCAGAGATAAGACAGGCAGCATACCAGCAGAGAACTACGAAATTCTACAATCAAAGGGTGAAATCAAGTTCTATAGTTATAAGAGACCTAGTCCTAAAGAAGACGTGGAAAAAGGAATATAAAATCCATCCAAATTGGTATGGTCCTTATAGGGTAGTTGATGAGGTTATGCCTGGTACCTACCAACTAGAAAACCTTGAAGGAGAACCTTTCTCCAACCCTTGGAATGCCGATCACTTAAAGAAATATTACATATGATGTTGCAGTTCTTATATTTTTGTAATACATGTACCAGTTTATACAAAGGATGTTAATGAAAAGATAGCAATGCTATGCTGACTGATACTTTGTTACATTAATTTGGTGAAGTATGAGGTGAAACACCATAATATAATGACCTCAAACCTTTAAACATCATTAATTTGGTGAAATATGAGGTGAAGCGTCATAATTTGGTGACCTCAGACCCTTTAAACACCATTAATTTGGTGAAATATGAGGAGAAACATCATAATTTGGTGACCTCAGACCCTTCAAACACCATTAATTTGGTGAAATGTGAGGTGAAACATCATAATTTGGTGACCTCAGACCTTTAAACATCATTAATTTGGTGAAATATGAGGTGAAACATCATAATTTGGTGACCTCAGACCGTTTAAACATCATTAATTTGGTGAAATATGAGGTAAAACATCATAATTTGGTGAACTCAGAACCTTTTAACATCATAATTTGGTGAAATTTAAGAGGAAAAACATCATAATATGATGACCTCGGACCTTTAACATCATAACTTGGTGAAATATGAGGGTGAAACATCATTTTTTGGTGACCTTGGACTTTAAACATCATTATTTGGTGACCTCAGGCCTAAAATAACATTAGAAATTGTGGAAATAAGAGGTAAAACATTTCAATTATAGTACAACACCAACATATAAATTTTAATCAAAATATCGTATGAAGCAATAGAATCTGAAGAACTTGAACTTGTGATTATCATAAAAACATCCAGAATTACAAATCAGTGTCAAGGAGCCATCAGAAGTTCATAAAAATTAGAGTTACAGACAAAAGGGGCATCAAAATTACAACTATTGAAAAGCTTCACAAGACCCTATGTCTCTGCAGCTGCAGACGTCTGGTCCTGGCCGACGTTGGTCATTTCAACCCCATCATTATGATGAGTAGTGTCTTCAGTCTCTGTGACCTCGAGCGAAGTAGTCTCGGCTGGAGCAGCGTCGGCCTCCTTAATTTCTTGCAAGGCCTGAGCAAACCGACGATCCCCAAAGCCAAGACCCACAAAGTCTGAAGCAATCAAGCTCCCACACTCTTTCTCCTTAGTGGATTCCCATTTGACAGTTCCTTTGATACCCCTATCTAGGAATTAAAGACCAAAGCTGACAAATTCATCTAAGACCTTATAGTCTTCGATGGTCTTTTTAGCAACATCTTCAACTGCAGCCTTGACTGTAGCATCAACCTTGGACTGAAGGGCATCATCCTTGGCCTTTAGAGCGACTTCATAGTCCTTATTGATCTTAGACATGTCTTTGTCCCTCTGCTGGATAACTCCCTTCAGCCTTTCAACCACTACAGTCAAAGAGGCTTGAACCTTCTCAGCATCCAAACCCTTCTCTATAAGGGTAATCCTCTTCAGAGTCCAATCAACGAGGTGATGGAAGGATAAGACACCCTGTAGAAGAATATCAGATGTAAGAAAATCTAAGCTATAAAAAACCGAGGTTACACTTATGACTTATGAGCAAAAACTGGTACCTAAATTGACTTATGGAGGGTGAACTTGGCCAACAATGGGACCTCTAGTGAGCGTAAGAAACGCTTATCCTCTTCAGTCATTATTGTGCCGATAGCATCGGCAGCCTTCAGACTATGGCCGATCAAGCTGTCACTAATTTTTAACTGAGCTAGACGAGCATCTAGGGCATCGTCTATTGAGATGGGGATAGCACGATTCGTGGCCCGAGCCTTACTCTGCCTCGTATGCTCAGGGTCGGTCATGGACTTCCTCTTTTTAGTATCATCGTCCTTGGAGGTACCGACATTCTTCTTGCTGATAGGTGGGGGTACATTTTTGCCACCCTTTTTCTCCATCAACTTCACAAGACCTGGGGCGGACATTTCCCAAAGGTCGTCTGATATGTCTGCTGGACGCTCTGCAAAAGACAAGTCTTTGAGTTAGTCAGTCAGAGATATAAAACATAAGAGGTAAAACTTGTATAAGAAAAAGTAAGACTTACAAAGCTATTCTAAGGGACCACCCCCTAAACCTGTCTGAAATAGGTAATAGGGGGTTATCAGATGCTCATATTTAACAAGCCGACCCTTCTCTCCTTGACTGCGAAGGTCTTTAACATTTTTATAATTGTCATGGCTAAGTTCAGGGTCGGCTTTAGGAGCAAGGGAGACCTTCCCCCACTTAAGGGGGTCCTTGGAACCGACGTTCCAGAAGCCTCATCTGAAGCAAATTCCCATGCCCCAGAAATAAAAAAGTATTGAGGTTTCCAATTGTGGTTTGAAGTTTGGGTAACCAACAACATTTTCTTCTCTGATTTCCTGGCTAAAAAGTGGTAATAGCTAGGGTGGTTTTTAGTAGAGGAAGGAATATAACATCTAGTAAAAACCCTAATTGGAAGGTCTGAGCGGTGGACAACCCTCCAAAGGATAATGGACCCAATCATAACCCTCCAAGCATTAGGGGATAGTTGGGAAGGGGAAAGATTTATATGGGAGAGTATATCTCTGATGGAAGTGTGGATAGAAAGACGAAAGCCTAATTTGAACATCTGCTCATAAACGCAGATATCTCCATCTCGACCATCAAAGGCCCTCTCATCCCTCAGAGGTTTTTTATGGATTATGGATGAATTTATGGAATAGAGGTTCCTAAAATCAAGAAGGCCATACTCGCTGACGGTACTCTCAATCTCGGCCGCCTCAGATGTATCAAGATCACTCTCCTCGCCATCATCACCATCATCACCATCCCCAACAACGTCGACCTGGGCAGGTGCAGGGACACCACCAGGAAACCTCTGAGCAAATTCAGCCCCGATGGCAGTCGATAGAGGAATGACATCAACGATAGGGGGAGTTAAAACACTGGGTCCTAAGATTTCAACATCAGAAGACCTACACAAAGTGCTAGAACCTTGGTGGGATGAGGCACGGTTTGAAACCTCAGCTTCCTCAGGAACCTCACCTTGCCAAGGAGAATAATCCATAGCCTCTTGAAAAGAGTCTACAGACATGGAGTCTGAGGAGGACGACTCAAACTCAGACATTGGTGCTGGATCCTTAGGAACCTCTGTAGGCTCAGTAGGAACAGCTGGCTCAGGGTATATATCCTTCAGGGGTGGAGGAAAGATGGGTTTGAGGGGAAAGGCCTCAGCCCTACGAGCTTCCTCTTGGGCTAGCTCTATTTGCCTAATTTTCTCAAAGGTCTTCTCACGAAGAGATGGGAACTCTTCTATAAGTTGGTACAAGGGTCTGAGCATAAGTGAGACGATGCTACACTTGAAGGAAGAACTCAAACAACAAATAAGTAAATAACTTAAAAGAACCCAAACTAAAGATAAAAAAGGGGAAGTTGAAACACTTAATCGAAGAATACCAAGAACATTCAAGGGTAGGTTACCAAAGAAGGTGGCCGGAAGGCCACCGCTAAATCTAAAAAGGGCTATTTTTGGCTGAAACAACCTCGGAGCTACCTGGAACAATCCAAAAATGACCTAACCACCACAAGCCTAGCCCTACAACCACCAACACTAGTAAAAACCCTCGACGAAAAATGGAAATCTTTGTCGGAAATTCAGAAATGCAAAACAATGACTGGAAATGAAAAAGAGAAGTTGGAAAATATACCTGGCTAGTCATGAGTGAGAGAATAAGAGGCTATGAAGCGAAAGAGACCTTAGACCACAACAATAATGGAAGGCTTGAAGAGAGAGAGGTAGTTACAGAATGCATAGGCGGGAGAAAATAGGAAGAAGAAAGAGAATGAGGAGAGAGAAGATGGTTTTTTAACCTACCTAATGACGGGGCACGAGTCCCAATACCCCATCATTACCCTAGGGAACCCAAAGGACAAGTCATAATCATCTCACCTTGGGGAACACGTTTCACTTCAGTGAGTGACATATGTCATGAAAATGTTGACACCCAAAGAGATTCAGCCTCGACCTAACACACATACCCCTCAATCATCTATTTACATAGAGGACTAAGGTCTAGGGGGTGATTGATATGCCCAAAGTGCACCCTCGTACTCTGAGTCACCAACCTCGACCTGTCTTATAACCGAGTTGACAAAAAGCTCACAACTGCCATAAAAAGGTTCGTATTCTTCAAGGTCGACTCTCTACCACCAACCTCGGCTCTGCAATAGCCGAGGTCGATAGTGCCATATGGGGACATGTTAATATCAACATCCTACTCTACTTAAGACGATGTTACATCTCCCTCATACCCAACCTCGACCAGCCCTCCTGACCGAGTTTATCGTGGATATTTATAAGACAAAGCAACTGTCGAACTTCACCAACCTCCTAATCATCCAGGCCGAGGTTTCACTAGTCAAGGATACATGACCGAGCATTTACAAGCACATGTAAGGTTTGGAACACGTGGACAATTCAGTTATAACCGAATCATTCCCCTCATGTAAGGGAATATTGAGGTCATCATTGTCTACATAAGATCATAGGATTTTTGAAGATAGTAGGACTGTTGATCGAGTTGAATCGGAAGGGAATTTAGTTTTTTTAGAGTAAGAGGTGACAATATGTCTTTAACACTGATATGCCCAAAGTGAACCCTCTTGCTCAGAGCAACTAACCTCGGCCGGTTTCACAACTGAGGTGACCAGAAGCTTATTACAACCATCAGATTGGTCATCCCTCATAAGGTCGACCCCTCATACACCAACCTCGGCTGGTCAACAGTCGAGGTCAGTAATGGCTCGCGAGCCCAATCATCTACCAACGTCATCGTCGGCCCCAATCGACATTGTAGTCACCTCATACCTAACCTCGGCCACCCCTCATGGCTGAGGTCATTATGGATTTTGATAAGATAACTTCATCTGACTCTACTAACCTCGTACTCATCTAGGCTGAGGTTGCATCTGTCAAGGACACGGGGCCAAGCATTTATAAGCATATGCAAGGTTAGGAACATGTGGAAAAATCTGTTATAATTGAATCATTCCCTCCACGTGAGGGAATATTGAGGTCATCATTATTTACTTAAGATCATCCAGGTGTCATCCTAATACTGGTTCGATCCTCATGCACATGCTCATTGCATGCTTGGGGGGTACATTATACCCCCAAGGACTATATATAGAGGTCATCCTCTACCTTATAAAAGGATCCAAAATTGTAACCCTAGATGAAACTCTATTTGTCTATATAATAGAGAGATAAAGCTTGAGAGATTGTATCTATGGACATTAGTGCCTTCATCTATTGATATTACTCACACACTAACAATGGATATAGGACAGATTGGTTGAACCACTTATATATTAGTGTTCATCCTTTTCTCCTCACCTCATTCTACTGTATGTTCACACTTATGATGCCATTGTTATCACTAGTTTGAGCTTCTCAACATCTTACCTGGTGGTTCTAATTACAACATCATCAATACATAGAACACTTCATGAATTTGCAGTAAATGCTCTAACAAGGCGAGACTATAAACAACCAGCCCAATCCTCTCTATAATGGGAAAAGGCCCAACATACCTAGGTGCCGACTTTCCCTTCTTCCCGAACCGCATCACTTCCTTCATGGAAGATACCCGCAGTAATGTTTGATCATCCATGTCAAACTCTATGAATTTATGATTCACATCGGCATAACTCTTCTGCCTGTACTGAGCTATCCAAATACCACTCCTAATCAACATGATCTTACTAATGTATTCTGAATCAAATACAGCCCGAGTAACTTGTTGTCCCCCACCTCTAACTAATAAGAGGGTTAACAACGAGGTATACCATACAAAGCCTCAAATGGTTCCATGCTAATAATTAACTGGTACGAGTTGTTATACGCAAACTCTACCAAAGGCAAATACTGCTCCCAGCTATCCTTAAAATCCAGAATACACATCCTCAGCATATCTTCTAATATTTTATTCACCCTCTCTATATTCCCATTGGTCTGGGGGTGATAAGTCGTGCTCAAATGAAACTCGATCCCCATTTCCCCTTAAAATCTTTTACAGAAGTGGGACACAAAGGTTTTGTCCTGATTTGAAACAATGGTGAGAGGCACCTTATACAACCTCACTATCTCCATTATGAACAATTGCGCATACTGGCACGTCGTGTAATCCACCTGAACTGAAAAAAATTGGTTACCTTAGTCAACTGATCCATAATGACCCAGATGGAACCGTGACCCCACTGTGATGTCGATAACCCTATGGTGAAGTCCATCGAAATACTCTTCCATTTCCACACCATTATCTCTAATGGCTGTAGAAGCTCGGTTGGTCAGTGATGATCAACCTTCACCATCTAACAAGTGGTTCACCTAGAGATAAACTATGTTATGTTCCTCTTCATCCCTTCCCACTAATATTGTCGCCTCATATCCTAGTACATCTTATCCCCTATGGGATGTATCGAAAATCGTGACCCCTGTGCTTACCGCATAACAGTGCACCGAATTGGCTGACTAGAACTCCACTCCACCTGCTAATAAATGATGATTCCTCTCCTGACAAGATAGATCCCCTACCTATGCCTTCATAACCCTCAAGATGATCTAGGGTGTGATGGTCATCACTGTTAAGTACGCCAGGACTACCTCATCCTTCTGACGAAGCTCTGGCCACTTCACCTTCTGGTACTGGCTTCCCTTTCGGTATACGGTTTAACGCATCTTCCATGGCATTAAACTTCCTTAGATGATACTGGATGTCAAACTAATTCCTTCATGAACTCAAGCCACCTATGCTGCCTCATGTTCATCTCCTTCTGTGTGAATAGATACTTAAGTGACTAGTGGTTCGCTATATCCCCCATAAAATAGTGCCTCCAAATCCTCAAGGAAAATATGACTGCTGCGAACTACAAGCCGTGAGTGTAGTAGTTCTTCTCATGGGGCTTAGACTTGTGATATGTATAAGCTATGGCCCGCTTCTCCTTCTGCATAAATTTTGTGTAATGACACATTGATAAAAATAAAGTACTCCACTCCCCCCCAAGCAATGCGAGTATTGATGCGAAAATCAACTTGTCCTTTAGCTCATAAAAAGCTAAATGATAGTGGTTATCCTAAAAAAGGCACTCCCTTATGAGTCAAATTCGTCAAGGGACCTGCAATATTAAAAAATCCTCAAATGAATTGGTGGTAGTACCCTACTATCCCTAAAAAACTGCACACCTCTGTCGGTCCCACTCCCTTATTACTAACACCTTACACGGATCCAAAGAAATCCCTTTCTCAAAGACAGTGTGATCCAAGAACTGCACCTCCCGTAACCAAAATCCATATTTTTTGAACTTGTCAAACAACAGGTGGTCCTGTAAGTTCTGAAGAACCATACGGAAGTGCTCTGCTTGCTCGCCCTCTATTTGAGAATAAATCAAGATGGCTCTATGAACATAATGACAACTTGATCTAAGAAATCTCAAAACACCCTATTTATGAGACCCATTGGTGCATTGGTTAGCTTGAACGGTATAACCCTAAAATTATAAAATTCATATCTTGTAAAAAATACGGTCTTAGGGATATGTTCCTCCCTGATACATAACAAATGGTACCCTGACCTCAAATTAATCTTAGAGAAGTAGGGTGCTCCTCTCAACTAATTGAAGAAATCATCCATACGCGATAATGAATATTTATTTCGGATCGCAAACTTGTTCAAGTCCCGGCAATCGATATACAATCGTAACGACCTATCCTTCTTCTTTACAAACAGAATTGGAGCACCCCAAGGTGAAGTACTCTTGCGAATATAACTCTATCCCAATAACTACTAAATCAGATTCCTCAACTCCCACATCTCTAAAGGAGCCATATGACACGACGCTCTTGCTATCGGCCTAGTCCTCGGCTCTAAGTCGGTCACAAACTCAATCTCTCGACTCAACGATCACATCAATGTAATCCTTAACAATAAGGATTGAATCCAACAAGATGAATATACCCTTGGGAGTCTCTTCCTTAATATAATATAAATGTGTGCTTGACCATCCCTCCAGACAAGGCATCGCCATAAGAACTTCTCCTACCCTGGTATAGAGAACATGATAGTCCCACTATAACAGTCCACCATCGCTCTATATGTCACTAAGTAGTCCATATCCAAAATAACATCATACTGGTCCAAGTCTAACATGAGAAAATCCGCCACTAAACACAACCTCCCCACGTGCACACCTGTTCCTTTGAAGATGGAACGAATAAGAGTCCCACTACCTAACGGTGAATCTACAGTCATAATAATATTTGTGGCTAAATCCACTAAACCCATCACACGTACAAATGTACTGCTGACAAATGAGTGATGCTCCCATGTCAAACAAAACTCTCCCCATATACCTATGGATAGAAAACATACCCTCAATCACTGGCACCGTTGGTAATAAAATAGGTCCTTGGAGGTGATACACACGCACAAACAAACCCTGACCCTACCCCTGTGAAGGTGGAAATCCTGGAAGCTACCGTACCTGCTGCCTCTACTGGGCACCCTGCTCCGGAGACCTAGCCTTGCTCGAATATGTACGCAACATGCGGCCTTGCTCCCTACAAACAAAATTTCTCTTAGTAAAGTCTCCCTACCTCGGTCCCTAATGAGGTTGTCGGTGATGGCCATGATAACCCTAGCCCTACTGTACACCGGTCTAATTCCCCTGGCCCCACTAGCTCTAAGGTCTATGCTACTAGCCTTGATAGCCCTACCTGATGTTACCATTACCCGACCTGAACCTCTTAGAAGAGTCCCCCAGCTAGGAACCCCACTTATGCTTCCTCTGCTACTCCTATGACGCCTCGCTGGCACCGCTACCCTCAGTTTTGCACTACTAGCTAGACTCTTCGACCCTCTTCGCTCCCCTAAGATGAAAGCGTGATACTGATAATGGATCAACGAGGAATTTACTACCTTAATATAGGTCCGCAATGCCGGGTTCCCCAATAAGTGCTGGCGAGTCCTCTAAGTGAGTCCATTAGTAAACTTGAGGAGCCTCTTATCCTCAGTGTTCACTCATCTAGCATAAAGTTTTCCAAGCAAGTGAGCTCTTCCTCGTATTTGGATACAGTTCAAACATCTTACGAAATGTCTAGGAACCTCCTCCTCATTTCCATTTAGCAAAAGAACTTGCGATCGAACCGTACCCAAAACTCCTCTATGGTCATATTATCTCTCTCCTCTATTGCGGTGACCGACTCTCACCACTAAAGTATTGCTCCCACTGACTTAAAAGTAGCAAGTATCTGATTTTGAGTGTCGCTGCACTCAATCATGCACATGTGTCTCTAAATGTCTTTCTTTCATTGGCTAGCTGTAACCACATCTGCACTCCCCTAGATCTCTGGCGGATGTCCCTTCTAGAAGGACTCTTTAATTCTATCCCAAATAAACGGCATTGGGTGAGCCTGAACTGGTGCCACTAGATACTTTGGTTGTGCTTGGGGAAAATTATATGCTAAGGTAGTCATCGTGACATTAACCATCTATGCAACAATAATGGCAACCTCTGTTACGATCACTGTCCCCTGAATGGCCTGCGTGTGTTCCTTCTAGAGGTACATGATAGTCGACCTCTCCTGTTATTTGGCATCTGAAACCAGGCCAAAATTTTATGAGATTCACTTTAATCATAAATAATAACAGAAGAATGTAAATGTGCAGTATGAAACAAAAGTCCTAAATATAAGTCTCTACATCAAAGAAATGCAACACCGATAACATAACAAGTTTGCATAGATTCTAAGGATACTGGAACCTAATTCTCTGATACCAACTATGACAACCTGCCTATTTAGTGTCGAGTGGAAAACACTCTACTAAAATAAAATAAGAATCTCAGTATGGTTCATTCTCAGCATCACTGTCGCCATAATAATATAATATAACCAATATGAACAAACCAGACAAACACAATGAATTAAATAATCACCATGCATAAATAAGTAATATATGAGCCGAATAAACCATCGATCACCAAAATAATATCCACTGAGTAAACTAAATAAATAAACTGAGTACTGAAAATAAATGCCTGACAGTAATAGAAAATCCTATCCATCTATGGGCAACGTGCCCAACAGAGATCCCATCTAGATGATATAGACTGAATCTAAATAAGGATGTAACATCCACAACTACTATACGATAAGAATGCGTCTATCCCTGCGGTTTTAGTTGATGTTGTTGCACACCTGGAGTAATAAAAGAAAAATACACAGAAAAATAAAAGCCCACGAGTTAAAGCCCGATAAGTAGAAAATATTTTGCAAGTAGCCAATTGTATTAATTTGATTAAAATAGTAGTGTATTCCTTTCGAGATTAGTCGGTCGCAGTCACTTGATATAAGACTCGTCTCTCAACTATAGTGTGCACCTAATGTAGTCATTTTATTTATCCTAATTACACTACCCAGTCTAACTAGGACATATAACTGCTATTTCAATCAAATCTCACTAATACCGTGTATTATCTAAGTATAAATACCTTCACTAGGTATACATGTATAAATAATATTGTAGCGACACACTTACTATAAATGAATAATTGTGTAATAATCACAACATATCTACGCTCGTGCTACAAATAAATATGCACACTATATCATATAAGCATATATATATATATATATATATTTTTAAATAGGGAAATGATCCCCAATCATATTATTAAATTTATGGAGGTGTTGGTGCCACCCACGGGGCCGTTCGGGGTTTGTTTCGAGTTTTCACCCTCTAACGCCATGTTTTTAAGCCTAAGTCTAGATATATACAAATTGTCGTCGTATTCGCAAACTGAGATTCCCGCGGTTGCGGGGTCAGTTCCTACGAGTTACAATGGTCCCGTGGGAGGTGTTGGTGCCACCCACGGGGCGTTCAGGGGCTGTTTCGAGTTTTCACCCTCACACGCCGTGTTTTTAATCCTAAGTCTAAAAATATTCAAATTGCCTTCATATTCGCAGATCGGGAGTCCCGAGGCTGCGGGGGCAGTTCCTACGAGTTACATTGGTCCCGTAAAAGGAGTTGGTGCCACCCACGGGGATGTTCGGGGGCTGTTTCGAGTTCTCGCCCTCTAACACCATGTTTTTAAGCCTAAGTCTAGAAATATGCAAATTACCTTCGAATTCTCAAACCGGGAGTCCCGCAACTGCGTGGTCAGTTCTTATGAGTTACATTGGTCTCATGGGAGGTGTTGGTGCCACCCACGAGGACGTTCGGGGGATGTTTCGATTTCTCACCTTTCTAACGCCATGTTTTAATCCTAAGTCTAGAAATATACAAATTATCATCGTATTCTAAAATCGGGAGTCCCGCGGTTGCGGGGTCAGTTCCTACGAGTTTCATTGGTCCCATGGGAGGTGTTGGTGCCACCCATGGGGCCGTTCGGGGGTTGTTTTGTGTTCTCACCCTCTAACGCCATGTTTTTAAACCTACGTCTAGAAATATGTAAATTATCCTCGTATTCTCAAAACGGGAGTGCCGCGACTACGGGGTCAGTTCCTACGAATTACATTGGTCCCGTGGGAGGTGTTGGTGCCACCCATGGGGCCGTTCGGCGTCTGTTTCGAGTTTCGACTCACGACAATATTAATATTTTCAATTCTCATATATTACCATATATTATCATTAATATTCAAAATTATCATCATAATCATATACTAATTCGCGTCTCGTTAGTATTTAAATCAGGATTAATATCCAATTAATTCTCATTTAATTAATTAATCCATTAAATAAAAATCAATAAAATTACGGGGTATTACACACTCCCACATAGATTCGTCGTTATTATGATGCCCCATAATTTGACCTCGAATTCTTACACACAACTGTGTTCGAACATGTTCAGAATTTACTCGTAATGATCTTTTATTTTCCACTATACATACACAAAATGGTATCGTTTCAACCGATGGTTTGTCCACTACAACCCATGCTTAGTAATAATTTCATTTGAGTCCTTACATATCAAAGTTTCTTTATGCTTAAGGTCTCACTTTCATAATGACAAGCAAAACTATCGTGAATTCGGTAACAATGTCTTAAGAGGCGAGCCTATACTTATTGATGGCAATTTTTGACACGATAACGTATTTATAATAATAATTCTAAAATTATACGACTAGCCCAAGTTTCCATCCCTGCCTATACCCACTGGCTCTATTATATCTATCTTAGAAAGGACCTCAGTTCTATATGAATTAATTTTATTCATTGTCATACCAAGCCATTTCTACTCGTGAAGTACACCCTCAACAATCCCTGATTACTCATGTCAGTCCTGAAAACTTTGGTTCCCATTAAAGTATTCTCACTACGTTCCTGAGCTATATAAAAAGGATGTGGATTGATTTAATCCTAGTCGGTGCATCATAAATCACTTTGGATCCGAGAAACTTGTTCTTTCCCCTTTTTATGACTATTCAAAGGGTAAGCGAAAAAATTTCTCCCGATTATGCCTATGAAGTTACTTATCAGTTTATACCCTATTACAGGTATTCACATGTAGCCCTACCAGTTATAGTTAACATTACTAATTACTCCCAAAAGTCCACGATGTGCATTCTCATGACATGCCATATTCTATCTCACTCCTCCCGATTATACATTAGCCTACGGTTGATTTACCTAGCTCAGGGATCAATTTTGCCCCCTTGCCGCTTAATATTCCCTATTTAAGGTGGGACACAAGGGTCTCATCTTGATTTACAATAATATTTGGTGGCACCTTGTGCCGAGTGCGTTGAGTAGGATTACAAGACCCAAGGATGATCAAGTTGAGAGATCCAAAAATAGAAAGGCAGTCCCAAATCCTAAGCTAAAATGAAAAAAAAAGGTTTTGACAGTGAGGGAAGTGTGGTTATCGTCTTTGAAGGTGTGAGTGGGAAGCTGATTTTGCAGAGGATGTTGACTTGAAATATGTATGGTTACTTGTGGATAATCAAGGGCAATGCCTTTGCATTAATAACTACAACATCTAGAATTCGTTGAAGAGATAGATGAAGACACATAATGCATGAGAGGTCATCTGAAGCCTTAACTATAAGAGTTGTAACATATTCATCTAGAAAATGGCATAGAAAAACTAAATCCAATCTTTATCCCAAAAAACCTAAAGGAGGCGAAAGAGCTAGAGTTAATCATGCTCATCCAATAACACAAGGATGTCTTTTCATGGAAGTAAACTGAGATGCTAGGGTTTGATCAAGATGTGAGTTGTCACAAGTTAAATTTTATGCCACCAGTAATCCCATTTAAGAATGAAACCAAAATATACAAACATGAGATGGATCTAAAGATAAAAGTTTAGGTGGAATGATTACTTGTAGCTATATTTATCAAGCTAATTCAACATCTAATCTGTCTTTGTAGCATTGTTTCAGAAGGCGAGAAAAATAAAACACAAATACGCATTTGTTTTTACTTCAGAAATCTTAATAAAGCATGCCCAAAAGATGAGTTCCCTTTGCAATTAATTTACTAATTGTTTGATTTAAAGGTTTTCCATGAGATGTAAAACCTCATGGATGGTTATAGAGGCTACAATCATATCAAGATGGATCCATCTAATTAAGAGAATGAAGCTTTCAATATCCCTTTAGGAAATTTCAACTACACTGACATGCCTTTTGGTCTGAAAATGCAAAGGTTACCTACCAGAGAACAATGAGTGCCATTTTCCATTACCTCTTTCATAACAACTTGGAATTTCATATGGATGACTTGTTCATAAATCTAAGAAGATGATTTGAGGAGAGTTTTCAAAGGGTATAGAAAATAGAAGCTAAAGATGAACCCACCAAGTATGCCTTTGGTGTAATGAGTTAAAAGTTCTTAGGATTTATGGTGGATAGAGAGAGGATTCAAATAGATCAAGACAAGAAAAAAAACATCCTTGACATGCCATATCCAAAGACAAATAGGTAGCTAAAAATTTTCCGTGGAAAATTTTTATACATAAGAATATTCATCCCATGTTTATCTGAGTTCATTCATACAATGATGCATCTTTGAAGAACGACTACCAAGTTTAAATGGGAGGAACCCCACCAGGATGCCTTTGACAAGCTTAACAAATCTCTCACTTATCCCCAAATGATGATCCCACCAAAAAAATGGAATACCTTTGATTCTCTACCATACCTCTACTAAAATGTTTGTCGATGCAATATTGGCACAAGAGTTTGATGAATAAGAGAGACTTGTCTACTATCTAAATAGAATTATTAGTGGTCCTGAGGAAAGACATACCAGCATAGAGTGGCACTATATATCATTAGTTTTTGTAGCTTAAAATCTAAGACGTTATATGTTATCTTTCACTATCCATATAGTGAAAAGATATGATCCAATCAAGTTTTTGCTAACATGAAAATTTTTAATTGGGAGACCAATAAGGTAGTTCACCATTGTCTTTGAGCATGATCTAAAGTGTGTGGTCCCTCGTGCAATCAAGATACACACTTATGTATACCTTTTGGCCATTTTTCCCTCATAAATATTCGAGCCACCTTGCAAAGATATACTAGGTGATGATTTACAAGCTGATGTTTGTCAGGTAGATATAGAAGAGTGGTCTATGGAGATTGATGGTCCATCTACTAAGGAAAAATGAGGAGCAGGAATTATACTACCCAGAGAGAAGGATGAGTATGAGGAACTGCTTTTAGGGTTATTTGAAGCCCTGTTGTAAAAACCCCATTCTTCTTCATAAAGGTAATAATACCTATCATGGTCTTACAAGGGCCCAAAATCAATAATAAACTTAAAAACATATTCATAAATGCCCAAAAATCCTAAATAATCCACAGACAAACCACCTAATTAAGTCAAGGTAACCCAAAATGGGCCCAAAATGAAATTTGCTTGAGTGATCGGTCCTGGGCGCACTATACCCTTGACTGATCGGTCTTCAGCCCCAGAATTTTGCCTATAATAAGAGGCCCCAACTTCCATATATAGGCATTAACTTTACCTCCTTAAATGCTGAGCCTTTTGTCTCCAATATCATTTTTCTCTCCAAATAACCCCCAAACTCTCTCTCCATTTGTCATCAAAATGCTTTATAAGTTAATATTTAAAGTTCTGACTTATATCCCTAACTTCTCTTTTGTCATTCAATCCTAAAAGAAACCAAAAACCCATTTCTCCCTTTTTCCAATCTTTTTCTCCTTTAAGTTACTATTTCTTTAAAGCATCCTTAGATCCATTCCCCAAAAGGTTGATTCCAAGCTAGAACGCTACCAAAACGAAGAGGAGCACGTGTATTATGCTGTCTTTTTCACTTATATTTTGAAGACGTGATATAAAAAGGGTAGTGTTGTATTGTATCACAACCCTAAGATACTTTTTCTGTGTTTTTTTATTCTACAAGGTTTGATCTTTGTCTAAAGGTCATGTCCGAACTATGCTGACATTGATTTCACCTACGGTGGATACATTGGGGTAATATAGAAGCCCACTCTCTAAACTCATTTCAAATCATGTATATTCATACATTTTCATTTTTATTCCCAAAAACTAAACAAAAAGTTGTTTAGTCACAGAATATTCTCATATAAGCTAGAGGATCACTAGATCCAGGGATTTCATTTACTATTTTATTCTTAATGTTAGAAGTTTAGTCATTCTTTCATCATCAAGATTTTATGGGTGAATCAACCTTTATCAACTTCTTTAATGAACTCAAATCATACACATTTTCAGATTTGGGTTTGTTTCACTCTAAAAACATCTCAATGATCCAAGAAATAATAAATCTCTCATATAGAGTTTCTATGTGAGGCCAAATCCCTCTTGTTCATCCATGATGACATGGACTTTGATTCGCCTCCGTGCGAGCATGTAGCCTCACTCAGATTGTCTTTCAAGTGAACAAGTCCATCTTTGTACATATTTACTCTTTCTCTATATGATCTACACACACATCCCACACTTCACTACACAATCTAGATACATAATAAATATTTTCATTATATTATTTTTATTGCCATAACATGCTAAAATAACTATTTCATACCTATAATTGAGATCAAAAGCGCATAACACATGCCTAACAACTTTTCAATCCATATCCCAATTCCCGAACCTTTGATTCTTGGGTTAAACACGTATACCACTTTCCATTACTAGTTCTTTGCGTATGCCCCTTCTTTTGTCTATTATGTGTAAAAGAAGGGGCATACCTACGCAAAGAACTAGTAATGGAAAGTGGTATACGTGTTTAACCCAAGAATCAAAGGTTCGGGAATTGGGATATGGATTGAAAAGTTGTTAGGCATGTGTTATGCGCTTTTGATCTCAATTATAGGTATGAAATAGTTATTTTAGCATGTTATGGCAATAAAAATAATATAATGAAAATATTTATTATGTATCTAGATTGTGTAGTGAAGTGTGGGATGTGTGTGTAGATCATATAGAGAAAGAGTAAATATGTACAAAGATGGACTTGTTCACTTGAAAGACAATCTGAGTGAGGCTACATGCTCGCACGGAGGCGAATCAAAGTCCATGTCATCATGGATGAACAAGAGGGATTTGGCCTCACATAGAAACTCTATATGAGAGATTTATTCTTTCTTGGATCATTGAGATGTTTTTAGAGTGAAACAAACCCAAATCTGAAAATGTGTATGATTTGAGTTCATTAAAGAAGTTGATAAAGGTTGATTCACCCATAAAATCTTGATGATGAAAGAATGACTAAACTTCTAACATTAAGAATTAAATAGTAAATGAAATCCCTGGATCTAGTGATCCTCTAGCTTATATGAGAATATTCTGTGACTAAACAACTTTTTGTTTAGTTTTTGGGAATAAAAATGAAAATGTATGAATATACATGATTTGAAATGATTTTAGAGAGTGGGCTTCTATATTACCCCAATGTATCCACCGTAGGTGAAATCAATGTCAGCATAGTTCGGACATGACCTTTAGACAAAGATCAAACCTTGTAGAATAAAAAAACACAGAAAAAGTATCTTAGGGTTGTGATACAATACAACACTACCCTTTTTATATCACGTCTTCAAAATATAAGTGAAAAAGACAGCATAATACACGTGCTCCTCTTCGTTTTGGTAGCGTTCTAGCTTGGAATCAACCTTTTGGGGAATGGATCTAAGGATGCTTTAAAGAAATAGTAACTTAAAGGAGAAAAAGATTGGAAAAAGGGAGAAATGGGTTTTTGGTTTCTTTTAGGATTGAATGACAAAAGAGAAGTTAGGGATATAAGTCAGAACTTTAGATATTAACTTATAAAGCATTTTGATGACAAATGGAGAGAGAGTTTGGGGGTTATTTGGAGAGAAAAATGATATTGGAGACAAAAGGCTCCGCATTTAAGGAGGTAAAGTTAATGCCTATATATGGAAGTTGGGGCCTCTTATTATAGGCAAAATTCTGGGGCTGAAGACCGATCAGTCAAGGGTGTAGTGCGCCCAGGACCGATCACTCAAGCAAATTTCATTTTGGGCCCATTTTGGGTTACCTTGACTTAATTAGGTGGTTTGTCTGTGGATTATTTAGGATTTTTGGGCATTTATGAATATGTTTTTAAGTTTATTATTGATTTTGGGCCCTTGTAAGACCATGATAGGTATTATTACCTTTATGAAGAAGAATGGGGTTTTTACAACAGGGCTTCAAATAACCCTAAAAGCAGTTCCTCATACTCATCCTTCTCTCTGGGTAGTATAATTCCTGCTCCTCATTTTTCCTTAGTAGATGGACCATCAATCTCCATAGACCACTCTTCTATATCTACCTGACAAACATCAGCTTGTAAATCATCACCTAGTATATCTTTGCAAGGTGGCTCGAATATTTATGAGGGAAAAATGGCCAAAAGGTATACATAAGTGTGTATCTTGATTGCACGAGGGACCACACACTTTAGATCATGCTCAAAGACAATGGTGAACTACCTTATTGGTCTCCCAATTAAAATTTTTCATGTTAGCAAAAACTTGATTGGATCATATCTTTTCACTATATGGATAGTGAAAGATAACATATAACGTCTTAGATTTTAAGCTACAAAAACTAATGATATATAGTGCCACTCTATGCTGGTATGTCTTTCCTCAGGACCACTAATAATTCTATTTAGATAGTAGATAAGTCTCTCTTATTCATCAAACTCTTGTGCCAATATTGCATCGACAAACATTTTAGTAGAGGTATGGTAGAGAATCAAAGGTATTCCATTTTTTTGGTGGGATCATCATTTGGGGATAAGTGAGAGATTTGTTAAGCTTGTCAAAGGCATCCTGGTGGGGTTCCTCCCATTTAAACTTGGTAGTCGTTCTTCAAAGATGCATCATTGTATGAATGAACTCAGATAAACATGGGATGAATATTCTTATGTATAAAAATTTTTCACGGAAAATTTTTAGCTACCTATCTGTCTTTGGATATGGCATGTCAAGGATGTTTTTTTTTCTTGTCTTGATTTATTTGAATCCTCTCTCTATCCACCACAAATCCTAAGAACTTTTAACTCATTACACCAAAGGCATACTTGGTGGGTTCATCTTTAGCTTCTATTTTCTATACCCTTTGAAAACTCTCCTCAAATCATCTTCTTAGATTTATGAACAAGTCATCCATATGAAATTCCAAGTTGTTATGAAAGAGGTAATGGAAAATGGCACTCATTGTTCTCTGGTAGGTAACCTTTGCATTTTCAGACCAAAAGGCATGTCAGTGTAGTTGAAATTTCCTAAAGGGATCTTGAAAGCTTCATTCTCTTAATCAGATGGATCCATCTTGATATGATTGTAGCCTCTATAACCATCCATGAGGTTTTACATCTCATGGAAACCTTTAAATCAAACAATTAGTAAATTAATTGCAAAGGGAACTCATATTTTGGGCATGCTTTATTAAGATTTCTGAAGTAAAAACAAATGCGTATTTGTGTTTTATTTTTCTCGCCTTCTGAAACAATGCTACAAAGACAGATTAGATGTTGAATTAGCTTGATAAATATAGCTACAAGTAATCATTCCACCTAAACTTTTATCTTTAGATCCATCTCATGTTTGTATATTTTGGTTTCATTCTTAAATGGGATTACTGGTGGCATAAAATTTAACTTGTGACAACTCACATCTTGATCAAACCCTAGCATCTCAGTTTACTTCCATGAAAAGACATCCTTGTATTATTGGATGAGCATGATTAACTCTAGCTCTTTCGCCTCCTTTAGGTTTTTTGGGATAAATATTGGATTTAGTTTTTCTATGCCATTTTCTAGATGAATATGTTACAACTCTTATAGTTAAGGCTTCAGATGACCTCTCATGCATTATGTGTCTTCATCTATCTCTTCAACGAATTCTAGATGTTGTAGTTATTAATGCAAAGGCATTGCCCTTGATTATCCACAAGTAACCATACATATTTCAGGTCAACATCCTCTGCAAAATCAGCTTCCCACTCACACCTTCAAAGACGATAACCACACTTCCCTCACTGTCCAAACCTTTTTTTTTCATTTTAGCTTAGGATTTGGGACTGTCTTTCTATTTTTGGATCTCTCAACTTGACCATCCTTGGGTCTTGTAATCCTACTCAACGCACTCTGGCGTCTAACTTCTTTTATAACTGGGTTAATTCTTAGCCTTATTATATCTCTTAACTTCTTTGAGATAGTATGGACTTATGGGATAACCTCACTGACTTGATCATATTCCTCCATCTATTCCTCTTGAAACACCATAGGTCCCAGACTATCTTTAATGGTAGAAACCCTAACTTTTCAACATGCTTTGTTAAAATGCATGGATCTTCATTTAAATTTGTGTAAAAGGTTGCATCCACCAAATATTATTCATCCTTGGAAAAGGTCTTCTTGGTTGCTCGGATGAAAATCTATGTTCCCGTAATGTTTGCTTTAGCACTGGTAGGTAAAAGGACCAAATGATGATTATATATCCGAACTCTTCCAATCAGGAGGTGGTATGAGCTAGCTAACCCAATCACATGGAATTTTATATGTAGTGTGAGATTTCCCGTTACTATCCCAACATGAATGTACCCAATTGATTGGGAAGTTTTATTACCATATTCAGGGATAGAGAGAGGCATTGAGATCAACCTCCTCTCTAAAATGTTAACCTTATAGAAATATCTAATTGGAATGATATTAACTGATGCACCTTCATCCATCAAAGCTTTGGAGAAGAAACTTTCATTAATGCTCATTATCACGTATAATAGCCTATTATGGGGAAACCTAATATTCTTGTCTGCATTTGAGAAACTTATCTCAGACATAAATTGACAGATCAATCTAGCCATGGTCCCTTTCCAATTAAGAAAAGGAACAATATTTTTCCTTGCTATCTCCAGGATTGCTTTAATGTGTCCTCTCTAGTCTTATTTATCAGATGTTAAATGTACTTCAGTTACAATACTTTGCCATAAATCGAAAGAATCTTGCTTTCTGTGTCATCTTGTTTAACATTAAGAAACCTATCTCTGAAACTTCGTATATACGTTATAACTTCTTCACATGGGACAAGATGAACTCATCCTCTACCAAAAAAAATTATGCAGAAACTCGATGTTCATGT
Organism: Sambucus nigra; assembly: GCA_949130495.1. Lineage (NCBI taxonomy): Eukaryota > Viridiplantae > Streptophyta > Magnoliopsida > Dipsacales > Adoxaceae > Sambucus > Sambucus nigra. The sequence goes on along the minus strand of OX422210.1, from coordinate 621,192,648 downwards.
CCTCCCACATAGCCACACTCCTTGGAGCTAGGTGGGAATACCAAGTATAAGCTTTATCGGCCAAAGGACTTAGAAAACTCCCTCAAATAGAGTTTATTATTATTGCAATGATCTCCCAGGTATTTGACGAAGAATTTAATGTGATCCTTCAAATTTCCTCCTTTCCTATTAAAATTCTCAAATATTGCGGGGACATACCCCTCAGAGTATGGTTCATCGTTGTACTCCTCCGGATAAGGAGTTAAAAAATAATCATAAATGGGAACTGCCTCACTAAGAGATTGTGAAGACAAGGCCATCATCTCCTTTTTTAACTCTTCAATGGTCAAAGTTAGTGAGGTACCTATCTTAGCTGCCTTGGATTTTGATGGATAACCTTAAATGAGTTATAGTAGTGGTTGCAAGATTGACTGATGAAAGACTAACAAGTCTTGCGGGTTGAACGTGCATCCCTATTAAAGGAGTTGCATGTGGTGCTACTAAAGTAGAAAAAGAACAAGGAACCATCGTGGAACAAAATACCATCATTCCAGGGACACGTTTGTAAAAACTCCATGGACTTAGTCATGATGTTGGTCATCTATTTTGTCACCATCACAATCATCATGGAAGCTTGTCCATCGGGAACACCTCCTGTGACAATTATGTTTTGAGGAAGCTTGTTTGGGGGAGTACCATGCTCTGTCTCTCAGGCTGATTATGAAAAAGAGTACGATTAATGTTGTCATTCACCGTTTTAAAGAGAATACCTCCCCATTGGAATCGCTAATGTAGAGTAGTGTGATCTGGGGTGTTTATAAATAATAGATGTGTAACTTGGATTAGTGGTAGAGAAATAGTAATAAATATACTCTAAGTGATGAGGAATAAACTCTAGTATATATCACAATGACAAGCAATATATAAAAATTGTTTATAAAATAAATGAGCCTTTGGTGAATATTAGTTAGAAGGAGGGAGAAACAAGAACTCTAAATACACCAATGGTAGGAACGTAAACACTAAAATGTGGGTGAAATAGTGTTTGGATGTCAATAAATTCTTGAATTCTTGGTTATAATTATATAAGCATATTAATGCTAGAAAGTATATTCTTTATTTTTAATGTTTTAACAGATTGATATCTCAAAGTGATCTTACGGCTCAAAGATATGACGGCTGCAAAGGATAAATAGGGTATTTATTGGCTGAGGTTGGTCTCGATGAACCTTAGGAGAATTAAATATCGGGTCAGATTACCATACCTAACATGTTAATAGAATTGAATGATGATTGAAATCCCCAAGCAACTATCCATTGTATTAGGTGGCACATCAGGTGTTCCAACACCTTTACGACCAACTGCTCACCAAACAATCACTATATTGAGGTACATTTTATTTGACATATTAGTTATAATATAACTGCAATACCCCATATTTCTGAGGATATTTAATTAAATTAAATTGGTGGTCTAGGATTTAATTAAATCGATGATTTGAAATTTATTTGATTCGGTGATTTGTAATTTATTTAATTTAGAGAAATTATTTAATTCGGTGATTGAGAGTAAATCAGTTCAATTTAAGTTTAATTTCACGCGTTCAATATTTTGAGGTGGAATTAAAATAATTTTTTAAATTGACTCGAATGGTGATTTTGAGGTTCAGTTGGTTCCAAAAGGGTCAAAATAGTCGAAAAAGTGTACTCGAGTGTACAGTTTGGGTCCCGGGATGATTTTGGACCAACCCGGCATCGTGTAAGGGTATTTCGGTCATTCGGGAGTTGGAGGTTTAGAGAAACCCGAAAATATTAAGTATATATCTCCCATTAGAGAGAAGGGGCTAGGGTTAACACAATCACAATAGAAGAGAGGCAATTGAAGAGGAAGAGGAAGAGGAAGCCAAAGCTTCCTACACAGTTTTTCGCCTCGAACGCAACGGAATCGAGATCGGAGCGAGGGGTGAACAACCACACCATCATATTAATGAAATTTAGACCTGCTATTGAGAGGCAAGTATTTAAATGACAATTTATATTAAGCATGTTATACTACCCATGTAGATTAGAGTGTGATTTCATGCTTTTGGAAGTTTTATATGAATTTGGGAGGGTTTAATTCATAAACTAAAGTGGGAATGCATGTAGAGATGTTCTTTAATGATTATAATATGAAATTAGTGGGTTTGGGTTGATTAATAAGAGAGAAATCTGAGTTCTTGATTTCTAAAGTTGATGAACATGAGAAAATTAGGGTTTTATGTTAATTAAAGGAGAATTTGATTCTTGGGTTGAATCTTTGATATTTTTGCGTAAATTTTCATTGGAAATTTATCTCTATACGAAGATAAACTGTTATTAGAATATATTTGATGATTAAGATTGAATCTTTATGGGTTCTTGATTGAAGAACATGAATCTTGAATGACTTAGGGTTTAATTGATGAACACAAGATGTCAATCTGCCATAATTATTAATGTAACTTTAAACGTATGCCATTTTCATCTTACTTATAATTAAAGTGATATCCATACATGTTTGGAAAGGTCTTTGTCTTGTATTTCTAATGATCTTTGAATTAGGTCAATCGGAGTTCCTTAGAGGGAGAAATCGATGTTTTACTATAGGGTGTTTGATCTGCCAGCATTGTAACTGCCAGAATTTTTGATATAACTTTAAATGTATGCCATTTAAATTTTACTTAGAATTAGAGTGATATACTTACATTTATGGAAATATCTAGGTCTTATCTTTCAAATGAGCTTTGAATCAGGTCAATCGGAGTTCTGTGGATGGAGTAATCGATATTTTACTACAGGGTGTTTAACCTGCCAGAAAATTTTCTAATCGATTCGATTGCCCAGTTTTGGCCAATAATTTCCTTTTTGTTTAGGACCTTTGGAAATCGTTTGGAATTAATTTATAAGATTTAATTTATAATATAAGGGAATTATATTGAAACACCAGTAGGCCTAGTTTGGGTTTTATGCGTGGCCTACGAGGGAAATTTAAGGTCTAAATTAATTTGGATTAATAGAGAGGAAAAATCTAAATTGAAGAATAATTCGAGTTAAAAGAATTCGAGAGGAACGAGGACTTAGACCAGTAGGGGGTAGAGAGTTTAACTTCTGATATTATATGTGGAATAAAGGATACCTTTCGAGTGGTGAGAAATACTCGGGAATGTACGGTAATAAGCGAAGTTATAAATTATGGAATACGTAGAATATTCGGGATATAAATATACTATGTATGAGGCTTGTGATATGGGATGTGTGTATGCCCTATTATTATTATATATGTATATAGGTGGAGTGAATACATATCGTTATTATATGGTTGTGTGAATACCTCGCTGATGTTATATTTATATAGGTGGAATGTGTACCTATATTATTGTTTAATGTGTGTATGCCATACCTACCATACTTGTTATCACAGGTGGTTGGCGTTCGAAAGAGGACAATCTTATCCTGTGTTGCCTTTGGGGGGATTTTAGATTTGGTACCTCAAGAACATAGGACTGTGAAGGGCTTATTTGTGAGTCGATAAGTCTGCTGACTGTGGGAGCGTAGGTATGTGCGTGACCCATGGATATGTGAACTATGTTCGCCTCCAATATGTGTGATTTGATATATATGGTTCGTGAGAGAAGACGAACCAATAGTCCCTTGTACAGCAAGAGATGTACCCGGACATGATAGCAGAGTATGCATGCACCGCAGCTGTGCCTAGGGGTGTCGTACTAGCATTGATATAATGGATGATATATATATATATATATATATATATATACTTGTTATGTTATCTACTTTGTAAAATTAATGGACGAGAAAGATAGTGAAATCTTATTTGACTGAAGTATGTGAACACTTAATCCTAAAATTTGAAAAGCCTTGCCCATATTAAATAGAAATGGATATATATTTAATAAATGTATTTGCATGGAAATACGGGTGGGCGCTATGAGTTATGGGTAGCAGACTTATGATTTCAAACTAGTTAGTTGTGTGTATCTAAACTAAAAGTAATCTGAATATTGGGGTCGAGGTAACATTCTGAACCAATACATATGGAATAACTATTGGGGTCGGGGTAACATTACGAACCAATAGCACTTAATGTGTGATACAAGGATATAATAGCAGAGTGTGCACTTATATTATATATGGTGTGTAAAATATATATACAACACGAATAATCTACTTATGTGTGCTAGTAGAGAGACGAGATAGTATGTATCTAAAGAACGATTAATCTACTAAAGAGTAATTAGTAGGGAGATTAGATAGGGTATATCTATATAATGATGAAGCTACTAATGTGTGAATAGTAAGAAGATAGTTAGTGAATATCTAAAATAAAGTTTAAGTAGAGAAACTTAAATGGTAAAGTTTGAACAATAACCTACGTAGAAAGGGTAACTGGGGTTTAATAATAACATAAGAGAGATGTTAATTATTAAGGGTATTCCATAGCGTACTGTATGGGCTGTACGGAGGAGCTATATTGATTTGGGTTTATTAGATAATGGCTGCCTAGTTAGATTGGCTAGAATTGACTAGGTGGGGTTGAGTAGCAAACATTAGGTGCGTATTATAGATGAGAGATGAGGAACTCCAGGGAGTTTTCGCAACCTAACATGTGTATCTAATAACTGTTCATTTAAACTCTTATTTAATTACTTGCTAAATATTTTTAAATGATTTTTACTTGGGCTCTGACCCGTACTTGCAAAACCTTTTTCCAAAACATTTTAGGTGTCCAGCCACAGGGACGCCAAGCAGGATGATCTATTCTAGGGATGCGTTGCTGCAGCACTTGTAGATGCCTGAAGGATTTGGACTTAGACGATTTAGTTACTTCACTCCTAGTGTAGGGTGCATGGCAGTACTTTATTCGGGCATGTTGCCCACAGTTATTTCATTTATGACAGTCAGAACTTGTATTCAGACTTTTATTCAGGTTGGACTTTATATTGGATTTTGAAACCGATGGTTTATTCGGTATTATTTCATTCCAGTCTTTTATATTGTGGATGGATTTATATTACTATTGCATGGGATGTATTTATGTAATAATTTTTTGTTGTTGATTGTTAAATAAAAAGATTACAATTTTGACATCGACTTTTTGAATACTAGGTGGTTAGTAATGTTTTAAAAAGTTTTCGACAGTGATGCTAAGAATGAACCAGATGAGAAACCTGTTTTAATTAGATATAGGACTGATCACCCGGTATTTAATTAGGCAGGGTGTCACAATAACATCACACATATATTTTATGGAAAAAATGCTATTTTTGGCATTAAAACTCTGTGGTTGAGGATACATTTAGTCATGGTTTCTCGAGTAATGCTCACTCGGGCTAAGCTATGTGTTTTACCAAGTGTATCGAGAATGGTTAAGTTCAATACCGTAATAATTCCTTGATCTCTATCATCTAAAATAATTGCCTCAAAGGTTTCCCTAAGTGAGTTTACTCGATAGATCATGTAAGCTCTCTCTGGTCCTGCCAGACTTGGTCCATAGCTGGTACCTAGCAACTCACAATTATTACGATACAAATCATAATTATAACAAAATAGACCAAATACTTGGTGCATCAACTAAATTTTCCTTGAAGGCTTCATTAGTCTTTGATTAAGATCCACTTTTTCTTACATTTTCGTTAATCATTTAATGAGGAGGTTTATCTCTAAATGGGGAGTATTATTTTTAAGTCCCTCCTATAACAGGATTCATTCATGGATTTCATCTCTATTTTATTTGACAATTTAGTATTCGGCGGGGACGACAAGAACAAGGTGGATGATGGTGCCTTAAGAGTCAATGTTAGCACTAATTTCTTTAGAGATCAGGTATTTTGTATTATTGTAGGTTCGACTTTGAACTATTATATAAGTTATAAAAATGTACTAACTAATTGATGCCTACATTCTCAGGTATTTTCCACACATCATGGGTTGGTGGGATCAAAATTATGCGTGATCAGTCCGAATAGTTCCACCTTCGACAAAGAAGAAGGGACGTGCACATTTGGGTTATGAGAGGGGAGGGAAGTATAGGGACCATTATAGAAAAAAGAGTGGGAATGAATCAAAAAGTCAGGGTAAGAAGAAGAGGAAGAGAGATTCGGCCACTAGGAAATGCAATTTCTCAATTTTTAAGGGAATCCCACTTGAATGATGGTCGATGGATGTGACCAGTTGCAAATGGAGTTCATAACCAACATTTTCCCAAAACACCAGTTGGGCATATACATATCGGGTGTCTTACTTCAGAGGAAAGAAAATTATTAAGGAGATATCAGTGAGTGTTGTGAAGCTAGACACCATTCTGACTACGATAAAATGTCCGTATGAAAGTAATGTGTCAACGTAAAGTCAAAGCTAAGGATTGGGGAGCATGAGGGGATAACGATGATGCAACATTTAAGTAAGTTACTTAGCAATGAGAATTATTTCTATTGGTATCGTATGAATGCGGTAGATTACAAGGTTGAAGACATATTTTGGGCTCATTGAAAATCCATTTTATTAAAAAAGTGTTTTACTTCCGTTGTCTTCATTAATTGTACATACAAGACAAATTGATACAAGATATCATTGTTTGAGATGGTAAGGGTAACCAAATGCATCTATAGATTTAACATTGCTTTTTTTAGTAACTGAGAAAGAAGAGAACTACCTTTGGGATTTGGGCCAATTAAAAATGTTATTTGATCCATTTGAATGCCCAGATGTTTTTATCATTGATCGTGTATATCTGTGCATGAATGCATTACAAGTGGTGTTCCCCAAGGCACAATTGATATTAGGAAATTTCAACATTTACCGCAATGTGGAAAACCATTCTCACAAAGAGATTTATGACCAGGATTTGTTTAAATTTCTTAAGAGATTGGGTTGTGTTGGATGGAACCCCAACATAATGAGATTTTAATGAATATTGGTTATTATTAAATGTGTATTTGTCTATATTCTCTCATACTTTAATGTACACCTAATCTATGTGGTATAACTTGAAGTATTCATTCATACATGGGTGGATATATATGATAAAAAAAATCACAGCAACCAAACAACAAATCGGAATGAAGGTGCCCATAGCAAAATAAAACATCACTTGGATAATTCTCAACAATCATCTTACAGATGTGGGATGGTATGCACAATGTCATTGCACAACAGATATCATAAAGTGATAAGAAATTAAAGGATTCCATACATAAAACTAAACAACACATAATATTCCTTTTGTAAGAGGGAAGTCCCTTTGTAGCCCAGGAGTATGGTAATACTAGTTGAGGTGTAACCCTTATAGGTATGGTGATGAATGATAAGCCAAGAAACTCTTTAATAGATACAAATGAACACACAATATTATATATGATCAACACTCAGATTGAACTCACAATACACTCATGTATAACTCACACAATAATAAAGGAAATTCAGAAGTGACTCATTCAAAGGGACAGAGAAGTAAGTACCCTAGATACACCTTGGTAGGCAACCAACACACTAATAACCTCTAAAAGACCTCTGGTTATCTATTAAAAGCTTCGTATTAAATAACAATTGTGGGTGAGTAAGAGCTCTGGTTTGAAATAACTTCTCTCTTATACGTACATTCTCTCTTTAGAAATAACATCTAGGAATAACTCCATCTCTCTGAAGTGGCTGAGGATAATAAATAGCCCCCATACCACTCTAGAGATGCCTCAGTCTTTATTAGTGTGAAAGACTTAACCTATCACACTTTACGTCACAAAAACTGAATGCATAATGGACCAGCTTATCCTATGTCATAAACATTAAATGCCAAGACATGTTTTTTTCCTAACCACTGTGCGTCAGAAAACTGTCACCACAGAGGTGTCTCACCAAACCGTTTGACAACCCCTAATACCACAATGGTTTACTCGAGTTCAGATTGGAAAGTGTTTAGCTAGATGGTGAAATCACCTAAAGTAGATGTGATATTTGGTAGGGGCTATTTGGCTCAAGGCTTAATATATCATGGAACTCAAGGCTACTTCGCACAAGCTTCCATGGTGGAAGGTTACTCGGTTATTTACCAAGTGTATCTAAGATGGTCAGGATAAGTCCTAATGGTGCCTCACTTCTTTATCCTCCAAACCAAGTCCCTCTGAAGTTCCCACGACAAGGTCATTCGATAGAGCATGTAAGCTCTCCTAGGCCCTGCTAGACTTGGTTTCTCGCGAGTACCGTTTGACCTCACACTGAATACTACAATTGTTACAACATTACAATCCATGTTACAGGTACAATTTAACTAAGTAAAAAAATAGAAGATAAAGGATGAGCTCTCTCATCCACTCTCTTCACTAAGCTGCCACACTAAGAAGCCACGCCGAGCTGCCATGCTGAGTTGCCTCGCTGAGTTGCCATGCTGCCTTTATGCTGCTTCCTTCCCCTGAGTCCCTTCTGTTAACTGGGTGGGCTCTCTCTAATTCAAAGATTATCTACAAGACATCCTACATTTTACCCTTCGTGGAGAGATTTATTGTGATAACAAAAAACGTCTGCATGAAAACTTCTCAATCTGATGAACCTTTTATTTGCAAATAACAAATTCTTGCATCTCTGTCTTTGTTGCAACTTTTACCATTATTTATCTCAGGCTTTCTGTCCTCTTCACTGGTGGTTAAAATTCTCCTAAAACATCTGGGTAAACTATTGATAACCCATTCTAATAGTTCCAAAAATTATATTCTCCCCTATCTACGCTATTCCGTTCCCTCACTGAGCGAACCTTATCATTAGGACTACCCTTAGTGGAAGGAGTTCTCATTATTTGAACTTATTCGTTGTTCTTCCCCATTTCAACTTGTTCAAAAGTAAAATTCTCCCCGATGTACCTGAGCCAAAAGCAACTTCGATCGGGCTTGTGGCGAGGATGCATCGTGAAAATTTTGAACTATGCTGTGTGGAGACTTTCCTCTAGCATTGAAATTATCCCCGGTGCCTCTTCAACCAATTTTATCTTAGTTTGGGTTTTTATCGTGGGGACTCTGTATGGTTCAAAAAATTTAGCACCAAAACTTAACTTCTCTTTAAAGAAACACACCTTTTCGCAAACGTCACCCCATTAATGGCGTGATCCTTTCTTTTCAACTGTCAAAGCATGCCCTGAAGTGCCATGTGTCCACTTGTAATCATTTTGACGGCTTGGCACGTGTTTTTGGGGAAACTCAAATGTCCACTTGATTTCAAATGACTAATTCTCAACAATTAGTCTCTTTTTCATCTTCGTGTCTTTGCTTGGATATTTTTAGATAGAGAAAAGAGCAATTCACCATTGTTAACCAATTTTTCGCCTGGTTCTTGCTCTCTTTGCCTTCTCCACTCGCTGTTCCTCCACCATTTTCACTACTTCATTTCTTCTCTACCAACCTCCACTATCTCTCATGGATTCTTCAAGCTCTCCAGTTTCCCCCACCACCAGTGCTCCACCTGCTATTGCCACTGCTACTACTACCGCCCCCAAAGATGGCACTACTTTGGTGGGAGCTCTTCAGGAGCAACTGTGTTTCTATCATCACTCTACTTTTTTCAGTGAGGATGATGATTAATCCTCTATGTGCAAGGTGGTTGTCCTCCTTGCTAAGTGTGACGTCCTGACACTTGGCAATGAAGGCGATAAAGCTGAAGATTGGGGTTTCTTCCCCCCATAGGGGACTATGCACTTCTGTTTAGGCCGTGGTGACTTTCCTTACTCCCAAATTAATTTTGAAGGACTCGGAGGTTCTCCGACCAACTTTGTTGTTTGGAACACACACATGTAGAACACTTATGTTCATGTCCTCACTAAGATTGGGCTCCATCAGACAAAGTGGTTCGGTAACTTCACTCTTTCCAAATACAATGTTGCACTCCAAGTTCTGGTCTCTTATTGGAATGTTACCACTCATACTTTTATTGTCTCCTGGTGTGAGTTCACATGTGTTGTGTCTTACTATGACAAGGCACTAGATGCTGAAGAAGCTGCTGATCGCTCAGAGTTGGATCGAATTTTTCGAAGATGCACCAGATCATCCAACAAATCCACCTTCACTCTTCTCATCAACTACTTCTTTTGAGATCCCTCTGGGAAGGCTAGTTCTTCTACTGGCGAGGGGCAAGTTACACCTCTAGAACTGTCGGCTTATATACTTGTCATTCTTTCCCATTTTGTGCTACCTGGGAAACCTAATGACCAACCTAAGAGGGACCTTATCAACATATATATTCGTTTGTCCAGAGCTTTCAAGCTTCCTATAGCATCCATGGACCTAGGGTCCTTCTACACTTGGCTGGACATGACCCATCTGGATATGGAACAGTCTCTTAGTCGTTACAACCTTGGCCAATTTTTCCAGTGCCATAATTCTCACGGGCTTCCTCTATACCCATTTGCCTATTATATCATATAACTTCATTCGTCCTCCCTCTGGTGAATCCATCAGTCTCTATCATTTGTATTATTAAAATAAGAAACAGTGTCATAAGGACATACTTACCATCTTTAATAAACCTGATAATTTTGTCATGAGGCCATACGGTGAAGAAGTTTTATTCTACACTTGGAATTTTTTCAACATGGGGCAAGGGTGGTCCAACCAACTAGTGTGGACCTCATCACTAAAAACCCCTCACTAGCTGTGGTCCTTCTGTTCTTCCCTGGGTACTTACTTTCTTACACCGAATGGGGATATACCTTTGAGCATTATAACCCCAACTGATGCAGCCACCAATTTGGTTTCGACCAAGGGCCCCCTCGCCCAGGTTTTCAGCTATCCCACCCCAAGGAAATCTTTACTGAGGCCTGCTCATTCTATACTTCCACTGCTGCTTGGGATATCAGCTCAACAATGGCTAGGCAAGTCACCATCCCCAGCATTACAAGACAAGGGGATACGACCTCGCTATTTGCAACTAAGTTTTGGTCGATGCAGTTATCCAAGATTTTCGAGTTCGTTCAGGGACCTACAGTGTATCCCCCTATTCTTTGCTTTTCTTCTTATAAATTGGGACTTAAGGGCAATTATGTTCTTGGGGTTGGGTTACCTCTAAGTAGCACCCCAAAAGATCCACTGAGTAAGGTGCCCCTTATTTCCCCATGATCCCTACTGCCATACCCAAAGCCAAAAAATCTCCCATGCCCAAACCAACCACAATTGTCGAAGGTCCTTCTAGAGATGGTCCTTCAAAATCTCTCTCCAAGAAAATCAAAACATCTAAGAGTGGTACTTCTTCAAAATCAAAGTCCCAGCCCAAGTCCCAAACTCCTGTAGATGCCTTCTCCATTACCTCCGTTCAACCTGCCATGTCTACAGGCTTTAGTGGGGAAATAAGAGCAAAGAGAATTTCAAGAAGCCACCCCCACCCCCTATTCCTCCTGCTACCATGTTTCCCATTATCTTCGTAGATCCAACGGAGGGGGTATCAAAACAAAGAAAAATCTTCAGAGTCCCTTCTGCGATTAGTGCTTCTGGGGCAAAAAAAAAACTTAGGTACAAAAACCCATAAAAATCGTGCTTACGAAATACCACCACTATCTGCTTCCTCTACTCCTAGGACCTCTCCTCCTCCATCTAGCATTGAGGCTATCACTCTGTATGACATTCCTGACACTGAGTAAAGCCAAATCGAGAGGCCCTTACCAGTTCCTTCACCACCTGCTTCACTAATGGTCATATCATCCCATTCTTCTCCTGAGAAAGAGGTATTTTCACACTTAGCCATTTTAAACATAGTGAAGTGTTTTTTCTAACACTTAGTCAAAATTTTCCATGTGCTAAAGGTTGAAGGAGAAAGGCCAAGTCCTCTTGTGAGCCCCTTTATGGGAGGACGCTTGGGACCACTTCCGCCGATGCATATCCTCCCCATTATCCCATATATGGGCTGGCCTATTCTCACCATTCTACCTCCAGGTGTGTAGAGGAGGTTGCCAGGAGGGCTGGTGTTTCTAGAGAATTCGTTGGAGTTTCTTCCTATCTAGAGAAAACTCCTCTAGCTTCGTCTGTGCGATCTGCCTTACCAATGGTTCCTCTAGACATTGTTTCAGTCTCTTCTAGCCCTCCAGAGGTAATAGCTTGATTATAACTTAGATCCTTTTTGTACTAAGCATTTTTTCTTGGACCTTCAGGTTGTAACTGCCCCTGATCTGGCCACATCTATTACTCGATCAATTCTGCAGTTCCCTCTGGTGAGGCCTACAATTGTTCTGTCTCCTTTCGTCAAAATTACTGAGGTAGGAGTATTCCTCATGTTTTTTGCATCCTATGTTGTGTTGATTATCTCTAACACTTTATTGTTGGGTTCCCCAGGTTTAACGCCGCCATCTTGTTCTGGGCCCCCATATTGTGCAGGCTACCGTTGGGTCTTCTTCTCACCCAAGGGTCCCTTCGGCCTCTGCGGGGGTTGATGCTCCCTTAGGAGGGCAAACACTTTCTTCTGAACACTCCCCCATATTGGATATAGTGCCTTTTCCTAAGGAAGATGCTTCACCAAGTGTTGAGGTTCCTGTAGCTGAGGGTTCCTTAGAGGCTTATGGAGAAGTTGGTTTATCTGTTAAAGTTTTTACCGTTGCAGTTATATCTCCATCTACCGCCATTACTCTAGGCATCCTTGAGGTATTTTTCTATTTTCTCCCTCTCTTTTTTTCATATGTATTTTCGTTATGCCTTTGGGGTAATTTTAACAATGAAAAAACAATTGTTAAAAAAAATCTCAAACCCCACCTATAACGGTGACTTAATAATGAAAATCACTTGTTAAGATTTTATGTCAAACTCCACCTATAACGATGACTTAACAATGAAAAACACTTGTTAAGATTTGTTGTCAAACTCCACCTATAACGGTGACTTAACAATGAAAACCACAACGATGACTTAACAATAAAAACCAATCGTTAAGATTTTTTGTCAAACTCTACCTATAACGGTGACTTAATAATGAAAACCACTTGTTAAAATTTTTCATTAGACTCCACCTATAACGGTGACTTAACAGTGAAAACCACTTGCTAAGATTTTTCGTCAACTCATTTTTTTTCTACATCACTTTGCAGGTTGTGAGGGAGCCTGCTATTGTCCAAACGCCGATTCAGCGTGATCCCTCGCCTATCAAAACTATTCATCAAGAACAAGTATCCCCTGAGTACTCAATCCATGATGACCGTGGTTCAACTACAAACCTGCTAGCAGACGGCGAGTCAGGATGTGAGGTTCATCTCCCAGACATGGCTTCTCACGAGTTTTGTCTGATGGTCCTTCACTAATCTCCTTAAATTTTCGTGTGCTATCAGTCTATCATCGAATGGATTTCCCATCACCATCCTCAAACTTTCACCGCTAAATGTGTGTGCTCCAACGTGGTGGTGATGAGACATGGCTCCAAGGTCTAGCGGTCATTATTTCTGAGGTCTTCAACACTCCAACGTCCAATCTTACTAGGTCATTCATCAACCTCCATTTGGGAAGTTTGAAGGTGATGGGCAAAGATGGTTTCCAACTGAATTGGCTGATTAGCCACCTGAAAGTTCTAAAGAGCCATCGATTGGAAAGCCAGAGGGAATTCTATCTGAAATAGGTAGAGGTTTAATGCTCTGAGGAGAAGAGGCTGGCAGAGTTGGCCCCTTTGTTAGTGGCAGTTAATGATAGAGTGAGGGATGCTGAAGAAGTTTTATCAAAGGCCAAGTTGGAACGAGAAACTATATTGATCGAAAGAGCTCAAGTGTAGACCAGGCTTGAAAGTTGTGTTGCTTCTTAGAAGGCGTTCTTGGAATCTTCTTTGGGCTTGCCTGGGGACTTCTTCTCCCAACCCGATCTGTGGTTTCTTCTGGTCTAGAAGTCCTATAATTATTGTTTACAGTCTTCTCTTTATTTATAGTAGATGTAATTCTTGGGCATTAGTTCCCAATTTTATAATCTTTATAAGTCATATTAATGAACGATATAGTATTTTTCCATCATGTGTCAATTTGTTGCAACACTTCTATTTATTGCAAATTTCAAACTCTTACAATTTACAAGCAAACTCTTCCTTTTTCGTCTCTATACAAAAAAAAAAATAACTCATATAATGAATTGCAACATAACTTTAACAAAAATAAATCTCTAACTGAGGTTACTCGTTTAACCATGGTAAACCTTCAACCACTTGTTATTAATCTTGAAAGGTTTATCTTCTTATATCTTAGAAATTAAGTAAAAACTGAATCATGAGCATCCTTTATAATGAAAGGTCCCTCCCAATTTGCAGCAAATTTAGGCAATGGGAGCCCCCGAATGTGCTTCATTGTTTACTTCAAAACTAAGTCCCCTTCTACAAATTTTCTTAGCCTCACCAAGTTATCATATGCCCTAGAAAGCTTCTTCGTGTACATTTGTAAGTGTTGCATCGCATTATCCTTGTGCTCATCGAGCGCTTCCAACTGTACATATATTAAGCCCTCGCAGCTTATTCTTCATTACACTAAATGGAATCAAAATCTATGGTGCGGTTAATATTATCTTGTGCCATACTTTTAGAAGAATACCTCCCTAGCAAAATTGAAAAATGTAAGAGGGTAGTCTCCTTATAGTCTGGGAGTATGGTAATACTAGTTGAGGTGAAACCCATATAGGTATGATGATGAATGATAACCCAAGAAACTCTTTAATAGATACAAATGAACACAAAATATTACATATGATCAACATACAGATTGAACTGACAATGCACTCATGCATAACTCACACAATAAAGGAAACTTAGAAGTGACTCATTCAAAGGGAGAGAGAAGTAATCACCCTGGATACACCTTGGCAGGCATCAAACACACCAACAAACTCTGAATGACCTCTGGTTAGATATTTAAAGCTTCATAATAAATGATAATGGTGGGTGAATAAGTGCTCTAGTTTGAAATAACTACTCTCTAATATGTATATTCTCTCTCTAATAATAATCTTTAGGAAGAACTCACTCTCTCAGAAGTGGTTGAGGCCAATAAATAGCTCCCACACCACTCTCGAGATGCCTCAGTCTTCATTAATGTGAAAGACCTACCTATTACACTTTACGTCACAAACATTAAATGCCTAATGGGCTAGACTGTCCTACGTCATAAATATTAAATGCCAAGACATGCCTTTTGCCAAACTACTGTGCATCAGAGAACTGTCACCGTAGAGGTAGCTCACCAAACTGTCTGATAACCCTAATACCACGGTGGTTTACTCAAGTTCAGATTGGATAGTGTTTAGCTTGTTGGTGACATCACCTAAAGTAGATGTGACATTTGGTAGGGGACTGTTTGGCTCAAGGCTCAATATACGATGGAACTCAAGGCTACTCTACACAAGCTTCCACGGTGGAAGGTTACTCGGTGCTTTACTATGTGTATCTAATATGGTCAGGACAAGACTTAATGTTGCCTCACTTATTTATCCTCCAAAGCAAGTCCCTCTGAGGTTCCCACAGTAAGGTCATTCGATAGAGCATGTAAGCTCTCTCAGGCCCTACCAGACCTAGTCTCTCGCGAGTACCGTTTGACCCCACACTGAATACTACAATCTTTACAACATTACAATCCATGTTATAGTGTCAATTTAACTAAGTAAAAAAGAAGATATAGGATGAGCTCTTTCGGCCACTCTCCTCACTGAGCTACCACGTCGAGCTACCCCGTTGAGCTTCCACGCTACCTTTATACTGCTTCCTTCCCTCGAGTCCCTTCTGTTAACTGGGTGGGCTCTCTCTGATTCAAAGATTATCTTCAAGCCACCTACACCTTTGTTATGTGATCTCATTGGTCGGGATTTAAATTTTTCAATAGAGTTAATTATCGAGGAGATAAATAAATGTGACAATGTTGGCATGGATATTAAACCTTGTGACGGTGTATTGTGCGGTGTCTATAGACTACCATATTCTCACGAGTAGGTCTTCACCCAAATGGATGGTCGGGCTATGATTTGGGTGGAGTTAGATTGTCATTGATAGAAATTAACTATGGTTCTCAATTTACCCCAAGCATTATGTGGTTGAGTATGAGCCTGAAATGATGTTATTCAAAGAAAGTTGGGCAAGGTCAACCAATGATAAGAGCAGATCCATGTAATGTAAGTTGAAAGAAATATAGACTCATGTTACTATGAGGCTATTTGAATAATTAGTGTTGAAGTAAAGGAATGATCATTCAAGTGGTAAAAAACCAATCGCTCGTGAGAAAAAATACGAGAAGTCAAACCAAATGGATGCTTCTGCTTTTGAATACAAAAGCGCATTGACCGAGAGAGATAATCATGCAATTTAGAGACCTAAAAACATTGATTTTAAAATGTTCATGTGCCCACTCCCATGATGTCCTAAATACACCCCCCATACATGAAGTACGTGGAGGGGATACTAGAAATTTTAGAGGTTTTGTAGACGAAATTGGGTATGTCGACACAAATGGAAATTACAGATATAAATGTGTTTAGCTATTTGAGGAATTGGTCTAAGAGTGATGGGTGGAGAAATGTTAGAGATGATTTGATGGATGAAGTCCTTCAAAATGATGATTTTTACATAGATTGTTCTAGGGGTTGGTTTTCAGACATCGTGCTACATATGTACATGTTAAATAACTATATTAGCCCATGTCGTAGTACGTTTTGATTGCTTCTGCTGGAGTGTGGTTACCTTGAGGATGAGGCGTACAATTGTGTGTGAATGTTTGTATGACATTTACTTACATTTATACTCCTGAGAAAGGAACCTGTAAAATTTCCTATGTTAGTTCAAATGGATCTTAAATGTAGGTATCATTTTGTCATGCTAAAGTTAAAGGATGTTTGTCTAATGCCACCAATTGTAAGTTACTGGCATAGTAAATCCTTTCGTATAGCCAAGACTTGGATTGATAAATATGTTAACCAGATTACTGAACTTGAAAAGATTTGCCCCAGAGATGTAGCGACACATGATGTTCCAATTGAAATCAACTAGAGTGAATTAGATCCTCATTTTTTTCCTCTTTTTTGTGCCCACATAATTTAATGTGTGGGGGTGAAATCAACTTTTTGACTTGTTTGTCGATATAAATTGTGAAGTTATTTAAATTATATCTGAAAATTTATTTAAAGAAACGACGTTATTTCAATTTTATATTTTAACTAAAATGAGCTTACTTGTATGTTGTAAAGTGGAATATACTTTCATACTAAAATGATGTTTTATACTAATTCATCTTTATCCCCTAAAATACTTTCATATTGTGAAGTGTAACTTACTTGCATACTAAAATTATTAAAAAGAATAACCAAATTCGATGAATGTATCCCGAATTAAAGTTAAACACTCAGGATATTCATCCCTAACAGTGTAATTATCATGGGAAAAAATTGGTTTGGGTACCGATAATTGTGTAAAAATGGACTCCTGTGGCTATACAAAAACCTAGACTATAACTACACTCTTGCAGAAGTATAGCGGCTAGTCCAGGTATTGAATCCATAGGGAATGTTTCTAGACATTAATTGATATATTACTTATCCATAAAAGTATAAAAGATAATTGTTTTAACAAAAAATTAATCTAGGTATGTATGGAAACTAAGATTAATAAGAGTAAACTATAGATTGAGAATAATTTCCCTTACCTCGAGTTAATTAGTATAAATGGTTATATGGAAAGATAATAAATATTATTTCATCAATTAATCAAATCTAGAGTTGTCAACCCCTAAATTCTCATAAAAGCCAATTATGATTTTAGCGTCAACAAATATCCCAAAAATTACGCACGCAGGGTCAAAGAAATGGCACGTACATGATATACACCGTTAAATATCCTACGTATAAAATCAAGAAACCTAACCCATTTAAACTAATATAATCCATCACCAAAGAAAAGATACCAAACTAATACAAGGCAAGTTCAATCAATCTCAACCTAAACTAAATTAGCTAGAAAGCATATTAAATGGAATGTATTGAAAGGAAAGCAATAAATAAGAAAGTAAAACTAATTATTAGATCATGAAAACTAATTAATAAAGAAAGAGTAACAAGAAGAAAGCTTGAATCAATTGAGGAAGAAGATGAATAGTACAATACATACCCAAATGGGAAAATCCTAGTGAGAGGAGGAAAAGCTCTCAAAATCCAACCCAAAACTTAAACTAAAATGAAAGATATCAACTAATACCTCCAAATTATATATATATATACAGTAATTTGAATTAAAACAAAAGAGAAAAGAAAACAATAAGACAAAATCCCAAATATATAGTATACCTGATCGATCGATCGATCAAAGTGAAATATTCCCACTGTCTTATTTTTATAAAAAAAATTGGAAGGGCTGATTAATCGGATTTTTTGATCGGTCGATTGAAGCTTTGTTTTCTAGCCTCATTTCCTCTTCAAAAGGGAGAATTTACACTCTACGGAAATGGCTCTAACTTCACTCTCGGGACTCAGAATGAGGTGTGGTTTGAGGAAACGCAAAGATAACTCAACGTCAAACTCTCCCATGAACTTCTATTGGCTAGGACATGAAGTATGAATTTAAAATTTCCCTTAAAGTTGTGTCAAATGATGAAACTTTTTTGGAATGTAACTAATTGCCCCCATTAAGCGTTCATATACCTAAAAAACCTCACATAAACCATGAAAATCATATATATATATCCTAAACTAAGGTTAACAAAAATATGATCAGAAAATTAGGATATAACATGCATAATTGTGCTAGAATTCAAAGAATAAAGGGCGTAATTATGCAGTATTCATGACGTATTAGGTATAAATGCCTAGTAATTATTAATTACTCGGGGTAATAATGTTGAGTAATTGTTAATTACTCGGTATATTCATCCCTAACAGTGCAAGTGTTATATGAGGTGGAATTGGTTCAGGATATTGATGCCGAGCAATGATCAACAATTCGGGTCAAGAATTCCAAACAAAAATTAATTACTCATTGTCTTAATACCGAATGGATATTTATAAGTTGGACTCAAGTATTAAATCTTGTTCATTGTAGTTATATCAAGTGAATGTTTAAGATTTGGGATTTTAAACCCTAACAGTACAGTTTTGTCTGAAATTTTATCACAATACAATATTTCTCAAAAACTTTCACAAGTTCAAATTCAACCAAAATAATTTCACAAATTCAAATTTGTGATTAATATATGATAATATATAACAAGCAAGTTCAATCTTCCAAATCCATTTTACAATCTAACATAATGATACGAATTAACACAAGTTAATAACTTCAATATTTATCAAGTTAATATAATTTAACATTAAATACATTTTCTCTAAAACTTGAATACCAAGCACACAATCGTCGAGATCCAAAATTTCATGCCAGTGTTACAAAATTAATTACTTCATCCACAATTTTCATTGTCTCTTTCTTTTCCCCTTGTCTCGTTGGCTCCTCATATTATGTTGACATTTTCTTATTATTTTTCTTCCCCTTGTCCTTATCAGTGTCTTATTGATGACCCACCCCGATTACTATTATAAGCATTTGGTATCCATCGATATCCCATCTAAGAAATGTAGTGGCATCTGATGTATCACCTTCTTTAATGTTCTTCACAAGAAACTCCATATATCTACGAAGTTCATATGCTTATTTAAAAACTTTTACATATGAGAAATTTACACAATTGATGTAATATATTGTGGGTACCTGGATTTGCCATCAACAGGCCCAGACGAGTAGCCCAAGAGAAGCGGCCCAAAGTCTGGGGCCCGCATATTGTGGCCATCCCCGATCCTCGCCAAGGTGGGCAGGCGCTTGGAGGAAGGATCCTCGGGTCCCGTGCATCCCTCTCGGGAGCACTTCGGTCGGTGTCGTTTGAGATGTGGTGTAAAAAGGTAGAGAGATTCAAAGTCGCCAGTTTATTTTACTCAAAACAGACAAAAGAAAAAAAAGGGGAATCCACCCCGAAGGATGGCATCCAAAGATGTACTGGTGCATGCGAAACCAAAATGATTCAAGAAGGGTTCGGAGGCTTAGTTACGAAATGGGAAGGTGTTAGTCACCCATTCCGCCATTTCGGTTTCTCATGGATATTTGCTATTTTCCTTCATATTTCCCCCCGTGATATGTGTGCATGTGTATATATATGATGGAGGTAGGAATCCTCGACTTGTATCATGGAAAAGATAAAGCGAGTCGTTCGTAGGAAGACATAAGAATAATATTAGAAAAATAAGATTTACGCGATTACCCCTACGTTGATCATTATAATGGAACGATAACGCATATGGAGTAATACGTTACAAGTATATAGAATATAAGAAAATTAGCTTTAGAGAAGATAGGAAAATAAGAGAGAAAGTGAGAAAAGGACTCGAGTCTCGGGTTTTACCCCGAGATGCCTACGTAGCCTATAAAGGCATCAAAGTCCACGTAGTTCGCATACAAAATGAGGGGTGGGGTTTATCCCATAAATCCAAATGGGGGATCTCTTATTTATGAATGTGTGTGTGTGTGTGTGTGTGTGTGTAGAAAAAGTGTTTTAGTTGTGAGAAAAGTCTGGAAAAAGTGTGAGAATCCCTATTTGGAATTTATGAGCAAACCCTCTTTTTCTTATTTTTTTAGAGTTTTTATTTCTATGAAAGTAGGAGATGTGCAATAATACTAAATAAAAAGTATATTAGGATGTGTGAGATGAGGAAATAAGAGTGCTAAGTAATAAAACAAGTTATTCAGAATTTAAGAGAGATTTTGAGAAAGTTTGACCTTCTTGAAGATCTTGAGGTTGATCTTGAATGTTGGATAGCAGCCCTTGCACTTGGATGATGATCGAGAGTGGATAATTCACCAAATTTGATGAAAAGGATGATGGGAAGTGGAAGTAAAAAAGGGATTTGGAAGTTGAAATCATGCTGCCTTCGAGAGAGGTTTTTGGGATTCGTTGAGAGTGAATTTTATCAGATCTGGGCTCCCCTTGCAAATGAGGGGAAGGACTCCTTTTATAGGCTTAGGTCACTGCCGATCGGCATAGACCTGTTCCTGCCTATCGACAGGTGCCGATAGGCAAGGTCTAGAACCTGCCATTTGGGAGTGAGCTTCAGGATTTTTCAAAAAATCGACCGCTGAGGGCAAATCGTTGGTCAGAATCGCGCACGGGGCATACCGTTGGAAAGGTAATTCATAGACCTTTGAAAGTCCTTTGGACCGCTTCCGGGTTCGAGAGTTGACTTTGGGTAAAATATGGCTCGAAAGTATTTGTTGGTCCATTGGACGGGGAATCGCTCGGACGCAAACAGATCGTTCGTCCGCATGGTAAGTTCGAATCGTGCATGGGGCAGACCGTTGGAAAGGTTAGGACATGTACTTCGACATTCCAAAGAGTTTGACCCGGTTTGGAGAGTTGACTTTGGTCAACCAGGCTCGGGAAACATTCGGTGACCTCTCGGAGTCAAACGGATCGTTCGTCTGCATGCAAAGTCAGAATCACGCACGGGGTGGACCGTTGGAAAGGGGATTCAGTGACCTTCGAAGATTCATTCATCCTCGATTGAGCTGAAGAATTAACATAGGTTAAAAAGATCCCGAGAGCACCCGGTGGCCCCTGGGTCAAGTTTCGGACGCAAACGGATCGTTCGTCCGCATGGTAAGTCGGAATCGCGCACAGGATAGACCTTTAAAAAGGGTATTCAGTTCCCTTCGAAGATTCATTCAGTCTCGGTCGAGATGAAAAGTTTGACCTTTTGGTCAAACTGAGCCGGGGAGTGCCCGATATCCCCTAGGTCAGTACTCAGGACGTGACCTGGGCTTGTAGTGATGGAGGGAGGTACTAGGGACCTAAGGAGAGCCAGGGGGTAACATAATGGGGTGTCTACAGAGCCCCTCGACGGGCGAGTTTGGAACAAATGATGACCTTCGAATAGACACCACATAATGCTTTTGAGGGAGTATGATCGATTCAGAGGGTCGAGGCCGATTATGCGGGCCTAAGGAGTGTGATAGGGATGATCAATTTTGTGGGTCAAATCTGAGTCTACGGGCTTAGGGTAAAGGTCTAATAACCGAGGTCAATTTTGACCTAAGAGTGGTGACGACCGAGGACCGGGGTCAATTCTGACCCAACTCAGGTGACGATCCAAGACCGAGGTCAATTCTGACCTAAAGAGTGGTGACGATCGAGGATCGGGGTCAATTATGGCCCAACTCAGGTGACGATCCAAGATCGAGGTTAATTCTGACCTAAAGAGTGGTGATGATTGAGGACCGGGGTCGATTCTGATCCAACTCAGGTGACGATCCAAGATTGAGGTCAATTCTGACCTAAGAGTGGTGATGACCGAGGACCGGGGTCAATTCTGACCCAACTCAGGTGATGATCCAAGATCGAGGTCAATTCTGACCTAAAGAGTGGTGACGACCGAGGATCGGGGTCAATTTTAACCTAACTCAGGTGACGATCCAAGACTGAGGTCAATTCTGACCTAAAGAGTGGTGAAGACCGAGGATCGGGGTCAATTCTGACCCAACTCAGGTGACGATCCAAGACCAAGGTGAATTCTGACCTAAGAGTGGTGACGATCGAGGATTGGGGTCAATTCTGACCCAACTCAGGGGACAATCCAAGACCGAGGTCAATTCTGACCTAAGAGTGGTGACGATCGAGGATCGGGGTCAATTCTGACCCAACTCAGGTGATGATCCAAGTCTGAGGTCAATTCTGACCTAAAGAGTGTTGACGATCGAGGACCGATGTTAATTCTGACCCAACTCAGGTGACGATCCAAGACCGAGGTCAATTCTGACCTAAAGAGTAGTGACGACCGAGGATTGGGGTCAATTATGACCCAACTCAGGTGACGATCCAAGACCGAGGTCAATTCTGACCTAAAGAGTGGTGATGACCGAGGATCGGGGGCAATTCTGACCCAACTCAGGTGACGATCCAAGACCGAGGTCAATTTTGACCTAAAGAGTGGTGACGACCGAGGACCGGGGTCAATTCTGACCCAACTCAGGTGACAATCCAAGACCGAGTTCAATTTTGACCTAAAGAGTGGTGGTGACCGAGGATCGGGGTCAATTTTAACCTAACTCAGGTGACGATCCAAGACCGAGGTATATTCTGACCTAAAGAGTGGTGACGACCTAGGATCGGGGTCAATTCTGACCCAACTCAGGTGACGATCCAAGACCAAGGTCAATTCTGACCTAAGAGTGGTGACGATCGAGGATTGGGGTCAATTCTGACCCAACTCAGGTGACAATCCAAGACCGAGGTCAATTCTGACCTAAGAGTGGTGACGACCGAGGATCGGGGTCAATTCTGACCCAACTCAGGTGATGATCTAAGACCGAGGTCAATTCTGACCTAAAGAGTGGTGACGATCGAGGACCGAGGTTAATTCTGACCCAACTCAGGTGACGATCCAAGACCGAGGTCAATTCTAACCTAAAGAGTGGTGACGACCGAGGATTGGGGTCAATTATGACCCAACTCGGGTGACGATCCAAGACCGAGGTTAATTCTGATCTAAAATTGGTGATGACCGAGGACCGGGGTTAATTCTGACCCAACTCAGGTGACGATCCAAGATCGAGGTCAATTCTAACCTAAAGAGTGGTGACGACCGAGGACCGGGGTCAATTCTGACCTAACTCAGGTGACGATCCAAGACCGAGGTCAATTCTGACCTAAAGAGTGGTGATGACCGAGGATCGGGGGCAATTCTGACCCAACTCAGGTGACGATCCAAGACCGAGGTCAATTCTGACCTAAAGAGTGGTTGAAGATTGGATTTTGATTTTGCTGGGGGAAAGTGCTTTTGTGATTTTGATTTGAGCTGGGGAGCTGATAGCTGGGGAAGCTTTAGGAGACCTTGCGGGGGGAGGAACAACCTATTTCGGGTGTTGTAGGAGAATTCTGCTGGGGAAGTGATCAGGTGATCCTTATAGATCCTCCGGAGCTTTGTCGGGATGAGTTTTCACTTGATTTTTGAGGATTTTTCTGGGAAAGAGGGGTTCTGCTCGAGGGAACGCGAAGGTTTTCTTGATGAAAAGGCTTTAAATCCCTCCTAGGATTTTTAGGAATTTTCTGAGTATTTTTTTAGACTTTCTGGTATTTTCTGGGAATTTCTGTACGAAATTTAATGGGGGTGCCGATCGGCATAGTATGAAGGGTGCCATTCGGCAGTGGCACGGACTTTTGGGCTACCTCGGGAAGGCAAGGGGTCAGTGCCGATCGGCATGACGCTTGGCATTCTATATAAAGGGGGCGAATCCCCTCATTTTTTTCACAGTTTCTTTGTTTTCTTGCTCTCTGCGATTCTTCTGCAAATCATTCTAGCATTATGATCTTCAAGAAATGGACGCTTTTGTGAGCACTGCAGTCCACTGGGAGTGGTTGACCGTTGATGACTGGGCGAACGTGGAGTGAAGGGTTAGGGTGCCTCTTGCCTTGGGGAGTGAGAACTCTTTTGATGCATTTGAGCCTGTTGCGGATGAGTGGACCTTGCTGCGGGAGCCATCTCGTCATCGCTCTTCAAGACTGAGTCCCGGTGGTTATGTAAGTAACCCGACCTTTGGAATTCTTCTCTTTTTGGTGATTTTTCTTTCTTGACTTTTGATGAGAATTTTCTTTTTTCCAGTATGATATTTCTTTGAAGAACATGCGTGCCCGTGGGACAACGGGGCTCAGGGATGTCTGGGAGCATCTCCCACCTGTGATGTGTTGGATGGTATCATCTTCGGGTTTTGGGCTATTGGCATCGGTGCTGGATGAGACGCCCCGTTCGACAGCGGTCTACCCACACCTTCCATTTCGGCTTCGGGGAGATGACTGTGACTCCCATAGACGTGCAACAGCTGCTGGGGCTAGATTGTGATGGAGAGCAGATAGAGGTAGATCGCTCTTTACGGGTGAGACCGGAGGCAGTGCGTGCGGCCCTTGGTGATGTAGGGAGGATAGTTTCTAGGGATTCTATCCGGTTGTCCCTGCTGAAGGATGTTCTATTGAGCAGGGTGATTGATGTGGAGGATGGACTGCAAGTGAGGCAGATGGCCCGATTATTTATTCTGTTGGTATTGGGAGGTTTCATGGTGGCATCGACCGGCGACGTCGTCCATTTATGGTTTCTGCCGTACTTGAGGATGTTTTTGAACATCCCTTTCTATGATTGGGGGAGTCTGACCTTGGCGACCCTTTACTCCTCTCTGGATGCATTCAGTCGGTGCTGCCAGCAGACCTTTACTAGTGCCACGTACCTTCTTGAGTTATTCTTCAGTTTACGCATTTCTTTTCATGCACTCTCATTTTTCTTTCATTCATTCGCATTTTGCTTTCATGCATTCGCATTTTTCTTTTGTGCATTCGCATTTTCCTTTCATGCATTCGCATTTTCCTTTCATGCATTCGCATTTTTCCTTATGCGTCATCTTTTTGTTTGTGAATTCAGACGTGGTTCTACGAGGTGATTGGGTGCAATACCCCGTTGATCTCTTTGAAGGACGACACTGTTGGGAACTTCTGCTGCTTGTATCGATGGCGTAAGGCCAATCGGCAGTCGAAGGGATCTCTCTCTCTGGAGGCGGTGCGTCAGGTCTTGAATGACCTGACCAGTGCTAGGGTAAGACTCTTTCCATTTCAGTCTTGGTTTTTTCACCTTCTGATCTTGTATTAATTTATGCTCACTTGGAGATTTTTAGGTGACCTTTTATCCCTGGGGGACAGCCATTCAGGATACGGGGGTGACCGGGGTGAACGCGTGGATGAGGCATCTGCTGGAGCATGAGTTCAGCCATTCTTGGTATCTCAGGGAGAGGGTGGTTCATCAAATTGCCGAGGAGGAGGTGGTGGTGCCACCTTTGCAGCCTCCTATGTCTATGAGGCGGGATCGACTGCTGTCGGAGGATGAGAGGATCGAGACGATGATCGGTGAGTCCTACTTGCTATACATTGATACAGATGCGTCGTATGACTATATGGACTTTGTGACGAGATGATTGATGGCGCCCAGCATATTTGATGAACTACCTTTCCCTCCGGCGGGTTCGAGTCGGGCAGTGGTATCTTCCCACAGCGACGGTGGTCTATCGGCATCTGCGGCGGTGGCGACCTCGAAGGTTCCTTTTATGCGGTTGTACACTCCTTTATATAACATTCGGCGGGATGATGGATGGATGGTGCCTATGTTGCACCGTCCTCATGCGATGGATCCGGAGGAGTTGGGTTTGATATAGGAAGTCCTCCGACCTGCGGTATACCTTTCTGTTCATCTCTTTCTTTCTTTTCTGTTTTGGTCATCTCTGTTTTGATACTGATTTCGCTTTTTCTTGCAACAAGTTCGTGTGTCGACCACTTGGCTGAGGGACATCAGAGACTGGATATCTTTGGTGACTACCCGTATTCGGGATACGATTCCTGTTCCTTCTTGCTTGGTGCCATCTGCTTCGTCCGGAGAGGACTCGGGCTCGGGTAGTGGTGGCGCACCATCTCGTCGTAGGGGAAGAGAGCACGTCGCAGGGGTGGAAGCTCTTGTGAGAGAGAGAGAGAGAGAGAGAGAGAAATAATGTCGGTTCGAGCTAAGTTCCGTTGTTTTTTTGCTCTTTTTTTTTTCTTTTTATTTCCTGCAAAAGTGATGTAACACAGAAAATAGATATATGCAATGCAATGTAGATTTTTTATTACCTTTTATTAATGATGAATGAATGCATGCACATGCACTTTTTACTTTGCTGCTGAGACCGTAAAAAGAATATTTTTGGAATATTTTGGAGAAAATTTTTTATTTAAAAGGGAAATTATATGAGGAGGAAAAGGGGATTTTAAAATTTTGTTGAGAATGTCAATTTATTTTTATTGAGTTTTCTGATTTGACAAAAGAGGAAAATAGGAAATTTCTAAAATGGGGGGGGGGGGGGGGGGGGTGCCGATCAGCGAGCACCCTGACCTGCCTATCGGTAGTTCAGTCCAGTCCCATCAATTAAAAGCTTTGAATGGTACCCTCTTCAGCCTTTGGTACCTTATGGGGTAGGATTCCCTCCGATTTCTGCAGGGATTATGTCCCTTGTGAGGGTTTTTAAGTATAAAAAGGGGGTAAGGGTGGAGTGTTTTCATCACACCTTTGTATTTTCACTTACTTGTCCACTATCTCCTAGCCTTGCAAGATGGCTCTCCCTGGTAGCATTGAGTTTGCCAACTACCTCAAAGCCTTGGAAGCAATGTGCTCTTATAATGTCGACTACGATGCTTTCAACATGTATCGAGTCTCCTTGTGGTGCAATCGGCCTATTGAGCGGAATATGTTGATGGCGGTGGTACAAGTCTGGTACCCCGAAGACCATGTATTCCGCTTTGGATTGGAAGAAGTTTTTCCTACCTACGAGGAATTTTCCACTATACTGGGTGTAAATCCTAGTGTTTCCGCGACTTTGCCCAAATTTTCTCACTCTCCCAGGGATTTGTTGGCCAGGCTTCTTCATATTTCGCCTTCAGTGGCTAGGCCATTGGTTGCTGGAGGAATGATATCCCTCCCGGCGGTGCTGCAGTCTGTGCATTTGCAAGAAGTAGGTGATGCTGGCTATGCTGGAGCCGTTATTCTGGGCCTGGTTTCAAAATTATTACTGGTGATTGGAGAACTGTAGGTGGACCCGCAACTTGCAGCCATTACTTCATGGATGTCATACCGTCGCAATCCTGCGGTGGTGATACTGGTGAAGACCCTGAATAGCCTGGATACCTAGAGAGAAGGGTAACCCCGTGATGCTGTTCAAGTGGTTGTCTGAAAGATTCTGCTTAGCGACTCCTCCAGAATATCCCTTGTCGGCCGTACCCAACTTCTTTTCATGATACTTCATCCGTGTTGGTTTGTATGTTGAGAACTGGGAGCATTGGCTTGTGGAGCATGGGTCTTGTGGTCTGTATTGGTCAGTGCCTTAGTGGGGGCAGTTGCAGACTGTTCTGGAGCTCGGTGAGTATTCATATGTGCGGCAGGTTGGTCTCAGGTAGACCTCTTTTTATTTCCCTTGGTGGCTTCTGTGCCAATTTGGCTGGGCACAGGTTGTGCCAACTCGGATACTAAATTTCTTTTCGGTAGAAGATTTGACTGAGCGCCTGCTTCTGTTGCTTGGATCTCTGTGGGAAAATCGACGTCCGTCGACTCGTCCCTCCCAGTTTGTCAAGAAAGTTTGGCATGTCCCCAAAGATTATATGAAATGGTTGTAGAGGAAAATAGTCAGCAAGATGTTGGCAGTGGAGACTGGACAAAGATGGTTTGTTTTATCCAAAGCCATGGAAGGGGGTGTTGTGGTCTTTTCAAAGATGGTTAAGGCTCATCGGTCCATGGAGTGTTTACAGCACTCTATTCAGGCAGGGGAAACTTGGGGACCTCAGGATGCAGATGATGAGGGTGTAGGCTCCTCTGGTAGCTGTGGGTAGGACTCTTGGAGAGTTTATTTGTGTGATAGATGTGGGGATTTTTATTTATCTTTTTATGTTAGTAGGGGGAAGGGACTTATCCGTTCCTTTTCTTATGTAATATGTACTATAATTTCTTATTAATGAAATAAACAAGTTTATGATCATCCAGCTGTGCCTTTTGATGAATTTTGTATTTTGAATTATCTATACTGATCGCTAAGGCATACATAATCCTTTTGTTCAAGTATTTTTAGAATGAACTGCCGTTCTCGGAGGTAAGAAAAGAATAGTATTTTGTGAAAAAGAAAGGGCTGCACTCATGTGAGGTGTATGAGCTGCCTACATACCTCTGGGGTTTTTGAAAGGTTTTTTATTTGTTTGAAAATAAATTTTTTTTGCAGAGGATCAGGCCCACGTAGCTCTAGGTAGAGGGAAATGAAGAGTTTTTTTTTTAAGAATAGAAGGGGGATGATAAGAGTCATAGAGCACCGAGATTTCAGACTAGGGGTAGAATTTCTTGAGACGGTCCAGATTGACTGGACGAGCCATCTCTTCCCCATCTAGGTCAGTGAGCATGGCGGCACCGCCGGATAAGATTTTCTTCACAATGTAGGGGCCGCTCCAATTAGGCTTGAATTTCCCTCTGGGGTCCCAGATGGGTTCTATTATCTCCTTGAGGGCTAAATCCCCCTCCCGGACACCGCTGTCCTTAACTCTCTTGTTGAATGATCGCGCTATGTGGCGATGGTACCCCTGTATGTGGTAAAGAGCTTTTAATCTTCTTTCATCTAAGAGGGCTATCTCATCAAGACGGCTTTGGCACTAGTCTTCTTCACTAACTTTGCTTTCGAGCATGACGTGTAGCGAGGGTATTTCCAGCTCCACAGGTAGGGGTGCTTCCATGCCATAGACCAGGGAGTAAGGGGCAGCCCCATTAGAGGTTTGTATTGAGGTTCGATAGCCCCAGAGGGTGTACGGGGTCCGATCGGCCCAATCCCTACAACTTTCGGTCATCTTGCTGATGATGGCTTTGAGGTTATTGTTGGTGGCTTTAACTGCACCATTGGTCTGAGGTCTGTAGGGAGAAATTTTTTGTCTCTGGATCCCATACTCGTTGACTACTTCTGTGACTTCTACTTTGAAATGCAACCCGTTATCTGACACTAGCTCGGGCGGGACCCCATATCGGTAGATGATATTTTTCTTAAGGAATTTGGCCACTTTCTTGATGTTCAGTACTGCGTATGACTCAGCTTCGACCCATTTGGTTAAGTAATCGATGGCGACTAGGATGAACTCGTGTCCGTTCGAAACCTTTGGCATAACCTTCCCTATGATGTCGATACCCCAGGTGGAGAACGGCCAGGGAGAGGTCATGTTGTATAATTCTCGTGGAGGCAGGTGTTGAAGATTGGAGAACTGTTGGCATTTGAGGCATCTCAGGACATAGGCGGTGCAATCCTGGGTTATGGTGGTCCAGTAGTAGCCCTGTCGGATGATCTTCTTGGTGAGCATGTGACCGTTCATGTGGGATCTGCATTCCCCGTTGTGGATTTCTGTATTATCTTCTTAATCTCAGCCCCTGCGATACAGTGTAGATGAGTTCCATCAAAATTCCTCTTGAGTAGAGCTTTATGACAGATGATGTACTGGGTAGCCAGTCTTCAGAGGGTTGTTCGATCTTTCTTGTTGGAACCCTCGGGATACTTACCATGTTGGAGGAGGCACCAGATATCATAGTACCAATAATTGACTCATTCGAGATCTTCGGTGGAGACAAGCTCAATATGGTAGCAGTGGGTCGGTTTGTCTTGATTTTGAACTAGGAAGGGGGTCATTTTATTCCTTCGGGCATGTCGACCATGGAGGCCAAGGTAGCGAGAGCATCGGCTAGGTTATTCCTTATTCGAGGTAGGTAATGGAAGGTAATATCTTGGAATCAGGAGGCTAACTCTTCTAATTGGGCATGAAAGGGTTGGAGTTTTTCGTCCTTGACTTTCCACTTTCTGAGCACTTGACCGATGATAAGGGCAGAATCCCCGTAGACATCAAGGCATTGAATACCTTTCTTGAGAGGAACTTTGAGGCCCATTGTGCATGCCTCATATTCCATCATGTTGTTGGTGCTAGGGAAATCCAATTTAATGGCGATGGGAGTGTGGGAGTCATCTGGGGAAATCAGAAGTATCCCAATGCCATATCCCTTTTTATTAGCAGCGCCATCAAAGAACATTTTCCATCGAAGGCGGTCTTGAGTGGTACAGAGGATATTTTCATCTGGGAATTCGGAGATCTAGACATCTACTTATTCTACAGGGTAATCGGCGAGGTAGTTAGAGATGGCTCTTCCTTTAACAGATTTCTGTGTGACGTACACGATATCGAACTAGGTTAGGAGCATCAACCATCGGTCCATTCGACTGGATAAGGCGGGTTTCTCGAGCAGGTATTTGATGGGGTCTATTCGGGATACAAGTTTGTTGGGGAAGGTGAGCATGTAGTGTCGCAACTTTTGGCTGACCTAGACAAGTGCGACACATGCCTTCTCTAAAGCAGAGTAGTTGACCTCGTACCCAGCCAATTTGCGACTGGCATAATAGATAGATCTTTCTTTACGGGAGTCCTCAACGTATTGGGCTAGCAAAGCCCCAACTGTAATGTCGGTTATTGTCAGGTATAGGAGCAAAGGGAAATTAGGCTGTGGTGGCATGAGCACTGGAGGTTTGGTCAGATATTATTTGATTCGGTCAAAAGCTTCTTGGCAGGCCTCATTCCAAACCGGGGTTGAATCCTTTCAGAGGAGCTTGAAGATCGGTTCACAGATGGAGGTTAGCTGGATGATAAACCGGCTGATATATTGTAATTTCCTAAGGAAACCTCAGACTTCTTTCTCTGTTTGGGGTGGTGGCATCTCAAGTATGGCCTTCAGCTTTGTAGGATCTGCTTCTATCCCCTTCTCACTAACCATGAATCCCAAGAGTTTTGTAACGCCGAAGACACACTTCTGTGGATTAAGTCTCATCTGATACCGTCGTAGTCGTTCGAAGAACTTCCGGAGAGCGGGAACATGACCTTCTCTAGTTTTGCACTTGATAATTATATCATCCATATAAACCTTGACCTCTTTGTGAATAAGATCGTGCAGGATGGTTGTGGCAGCCCTTTGGTAGGTAGCCCCAGCATTCTTGAGACCAAATGGCATAACGGTGTAGTAAAAGGTTCCCCATGGGGTGATGAATGCGGTTTTTTATGTTCGGGGTGCATCTTGATTTGGTTGTAACCGGCAAACCCGTCGACGAATGACTTGAGAGCATGACTGGATGTGTTGTCCACGATCATGTCGATATTGGGTAGTGGATAATCATCCTTTGGAGAAGCTTTGTTTAAATCTCGGTAGTCTACACACATTCGAACCTTCCCTCCTGATTTTGGCACAGGTACTATGTTGGCTAGCCATGTGGGATATTCGATCACTCGAATGAAACCCACATTCAACTATTTGACCACCTCTTCTTTGACCTTGAGACACCATTCGGTGCGGAGTTTTCTCAATTTTTGTTTAATCGGCTTGTAAACTGGGAGAGTGGGGATCTCGTGCTAAGCTATTTCAGGATCAATGTCGGGCATAGCATTATAGGACCATGTGAAGACATCCACAAACTCCTTCAACAATTCTTTGAGTTGTGCACGCTCATGCTCGTCAAGGGTGGCCCCTATCCTAATCTCACGCAGTTGGCTATTAGAACTGAGATTAATAACAACAGTCTCTTCTTCATTAACTTGAACGCGGTTATGTTATTTATTATTAACCTTATTTAGATCAGTTAAGAATTATTCGTTTGCAAAATCATCATCATCAAAAGTTCGATTAGAATCTAAATAATTAATTTAAGGCACAACAAGATACTCAAAATCTTCGTTTATTTCATTGATAGGAAAAACAGCATTGAGAACCTCATCAAAAGAGGTCTTGATTACATTTGAACAAGGATAGACAACAGAAGAAGAGATAGGGTAAACATTGGGGTTAGGGGGGATTTCAAGAGGTAGAACTGGCGCAGCATGCCAGTTGAGGAGAGGTATATCAGCACCTTTAATCAGATGGGATGGATCCATTGATGTAGTGCCTGAATGAACCATGCAGAGTGCCAGCCCTAGTATCTGTAAGTTGAAGGAATCTTTGGAATCACTTTCCTCAGTCTCTTCAGTATCTTTGATGAGCGGTCGTACGCGGTGTTGGAAACTTTCGGCCCATGGTTAGCTGTCTTGGAAAAAGATCTCCATTCCAGGCTTCATCTTCTTGACTGTGTGGTCATACCATGGTTCTGGAAAATCGCTAAAGGGGAAGTCCTCGCCCTCTTTGATGAATCGTCCATTCAAGGAGTCTCCTAAGATAGTTCAGATGCAGTCTAATCTTCTCTTTGGCCGAGACTGGTGGATCATTCTGAGCTCTTGCTCTGATGGTTGATACCCCAATCCACAAGGAGGGAAAGCTTTCTTGAATTTGATGGGCTCGAGTATCCCTTGCTGCCTTTGTCCTAGACCCAGTCCGGGCATGAAGTGCATGTTTCTGAACATTTGAATCACATTGACATTGCCATGAGGGTCATATTCTGGACAAAACCTTTCTTTGAAACCGTCTCCTGCCGGGAGTAAGAGTGGCTCAACTTGGAATCCTGATAGGAGCATATCATTTGACCTGTACTGTATCTCAAGGATTGGACTGTTGGTGATTGAACCCTCGGCATTTTCGTTGTTGCCCAAAATGGTGATGACTCGCCCATCGGCGAAGAACTTCAATTTCTAATGGAGTGAGGAAGACACACCCTTGATATTGTGGAGCTAGGGTTGTTCGAGCAACAGGTTGAAACAGGCTGGGATGTCTATGACTTTGAATTCAACAACAGGATTTATAGGGCCAACCCCTATTATAAATTTTATGGATTCCATCACCTCACGACGGGTATTATCATAGGTACGCTCAACGACGGAGGTTGGAGCGAGGTCACTTTCTTTCAGGCCCAAACACTTGAAGGTTCTCAGAGGGCAAACATTCAAGGCGGATCCGTTATCGACAAGGGATAGTGGCACAACCTTACCCATGACTTCGACGGAGATGTTGAGTGCATTATTGTGATTTGGCCCAATTCTTGGGGTTTCTTCTTCAGAAAATGATAGAATTCGGGTAGAGGTTAAGGATCCGACCAGATTTACTGCTTCTTCTGGTGTGGTAGAAGGAGGAACTGTGGGTCCAGTGAGCAGCTTGATGAAAGCATTTCTGTGTAGCTGGGAAGACATGAAAATTCCCCATAGAGTGATGTTAGCTTGAGTTTTCTTCATTTGATCAAGGATCTTGCTCTCCTTAATAGTCCTCTCGGACATAGGAAGGTTTTTAGCGCCCTTCCCTTTGTCATTTGCTGGTAGTGAGCTTGGAACCTGGTAATGTCTCCCTGATCTCGTCATGTGATTTAGTGAAGAAGGGAATAAGATGAATCCCATTTCCTCGTCAATCTCAGGTTGTTTCGTCACCCTATTTATTTCTTCGAGGAGATCTTCAAATGATATCATCCCACATATGTCGGCTACTGGGCCAGCTCTTTCTGGAACTTGTTCTTTGTTCGAATCTTCGAATTCTTCCCCCATCCGGTGGCAACAATTCTATCTTTCCATGTAAAGTCAATGCATTCCATAACTTCAACGACTTCTTCATACAGGTCCTCCCATTTCGTGGGGATATGTGTGATTGAAGGGACTAAATTCGCTTGTAGCTTCAAAGCATCAAGCAACCCGGTGATACTGAAAATGCTGTTAGTTTGCTCGAATAATCCTGCCATAGTCTGGACAACATCATCTAAGTTGACTTCATCGGTTGGTACCACCCACTTGTTTGAATCTTGGGCCCATTTTCGTGCTTGCAAGAATAGTGTGCTGAACCTTTGGCAATCGATGACCATCTGTGAGGGCAATTTCAGCCCGAACTCTAGGAGTTGGTTTAACACTTCTGACAATTACATATTCCCATTTTCAGAATGGGTACGGACAATGATGCATGCTCTGGTAAGGAGTGACAGTGCCTGATCAGCGAGGCTAGTAGGGTGTAGGAGGAAATATGGGCAAATTTTAAGAGGCTTAGGAGAGTATATGGGTGTGATTTGAGTTGAGGGATCAAAATCTGGGTTTTCTTCTAAGAAGATGGCATTAGTGTGATTCGGAAGTGGATTGTGAGTAGTGTTTGGCTTAGGATTGGCTGGTAGAGCGATGGTACCCCAATCAATGAGATCTTGGATTATGTTTTGAAGGTGAAAGCATTGGTCGGTGATATGGCCAGCAGTTTGGTGGAAGGCGCAATGAATATTGGCGTTAAAGTTTCTTGGGAGTGGATTCGATAATGGACGGGGATCCAAGGGTTTGATGAGGTTTCGTCTTAATAGGGGTTGGTAAACCTTGAAGAGGGGAGCATGGAGCTCAGTGTATTCCCTTTAAATTGGGGCACAGCAGCTTTCTGGTGCCCATGATGCGGTTAGTTGAGAGATATTGTTGATGGTTGAGACTGTAGCACTGGCAGGCTTGTCATACTTTCTAGGGGTGAACTGTCCGGACACCTTCTTTGGTTCAACCTCTGTTTTAACAAGGCTTTCCTCGATTTCTACTCCAGCCACTCTGAGAGCTCGGAAGTGGGGATAGTATTGTCCTCCCATCATCGTTCGGACATGGGGCAAGAAGTTCTTTCTCACTATATTGACATGTTCTTCTTCGGATGGCCGATTGGTCATGGTAGCTACTTGCGACCTCCACCGAGTTATGAAGTTACTGACTGACTCCCCTGGATTCTGTTTGAGCAACTCTGAATCACGACAGGTGACCTCAATCTCTTCGTTGTATTTGTACTGCGATATGAATTCTCGGGCTACATCCTCCCAGTTACGGATTCTAGATTCCTCAAGGGATAAAAACCATCGGAGGGCACTATCCTTCAAAGTTTGCTGAAACAATTGGGCCATCACTTCTTCAGAAGCCCCTAGTAGAGTCATGGAACGATGATAACTGCGAAGATGAACAATCGGGGGTCCACTCCCTCCAAACTTCTCGATATTTGGCATCTTGAACTTCTCGGGAAACCTCACTTTAGGATAAGGAAACATGTGGGTGTAGTCCATGTAATTCCCAGAGATCCTGACTTGGTCGAAATTCTTGGTGAGCATCTTGAGATCCTCTTTAGCTTTATTCAACTCCTCCTCCTTTGGATCAACGACTACAGGCAGGTTAGCCATGGGATGGGCAATGTTTGGCATCAGAAGCTGGGCAGGCAAGGGCCCATTGATAGGAGGGGCACGTGGAGCGTGCTGATATTCTTCTGAAACCCAGATAGGATCAGGTGGGCCCATAGAAAAAGGGAGTAGGGCCTCGGGCTCTTGAGGAATTGGAACCTGGTTTCGTTAATTTCTCGGACCTCAGGTTGGAGGTTGTCAATCTTGGACACTAGCTGAGCTAGGACTGTCGACAGATTTGGTTGTATGACTGGTACTTGATCTGTATTCTCCATGGAAAGTGGATGGATTCCGGACTCGAAAGAAGTAGTAGAGGAATGGATGAAACTCCGGGGTGATTTGATTGAAGACCGAAGCCAATAGGGAGCCAAGCCAAGGGCTTGCAATCGACCTGAGAAGGCGTAGAATGGAATTTATTTTTGAGAAAAAGGGAAAAAACTTTTTTGGGGGGGATTTTTTATAAAGAAGGGAGAAATCTTTTCGGATTTTTGATAAAGAAGGGGAAAATGTTTTTGGATTTTTGATAAAGAAGAGAAAAATAGTTTTTTTTTGGAGACGGAACTCAGCATGATTATTATGTTCTCACTTGTATTTAATTCTCCTAAATGCAATGTCGGACAGGACCCGAGCCTGGAAAAGTGGGGTCTTCAATATATGCAAAGCTACAGTTTGGACTTGTAACCAGGCTCACGGACAGGGTCCCGTTTTATAAATGCGTGAAAATTGGGTGGCAGGCCGACCCGGAATTTTGGTAGAGTTTCGGGTCAAAAACGGAAATCTAAAGTGCGTGTCCTAGGTTTGACACCTATATGCGAATATGTAGTTAGTTGGGTGAATCGGCATGGGTTCCCCCCTTTGGCGTGACTTCCACGATATACGTCTTGCTCTTGCGGACAATCGTTACGTGTGGACAAGCCATTTGATATACCTGAGTGTACGTGAATTGCCTCACCATATACCTCGTGGGGACGGTACGTGTGAGAGCAAATTCGATATACTCGGCGTACGTGAATGAATTCCCTGCGATATACCTCCCGTCATGACTTCGGTCAAGCGGTACGATACGGAGGAATCGTTCGATATACGTCGAAGGTACTTGGCCAATGGAAGGTGAGAGTCATATCGCTTAGGCTAATTGCGACCTGCCGGACCAGCTCCCATCATGAAGTGACCCTCCAGTTACTGGGTGAAATTTGGTCAATAATAATGCTCTTTGGCGATGTCATGTAAATCATGCATGATTCTCTTATTAGTATCTTTATGATGAGAATGCTTTTCTTGATTATGCCAGACAGGGAACAAAGTACAAGTACCCAAGGTACACCAAGTATGGATAGGTGATGCGTGTAACATGGGGATATATGTGATCCTAGGTGCACATAGTGTGAAGTGTACATGGACAATTTTCAACACGTGTGTGAACATAAGCACAAGCATGGGATACACATGGAAAAGGGGAACATACAGATATAGGGGAAATATAAACAAAAATAGCATCCATGCAAATAGAGTCAAGCCCTCAAAATATACAAATATCCCCAGCAGAGTCGCCACTATGGCCATCCCCGATCCTCACCAAGGCGGGCGGGCGCTCGGAGGAAGGATCCTCGCTCCCGCGCATCCCTCTCGGGAGCGCTTCGGCCGGCGTCATTTGAGATGTGGTGTAAAAATGTAGAGAGATTCATAGTCTCCAATATATTTTACTCAAAACAGACAAAAGAAAAAAAGGGGAAGCCACCCCGAAGGATGGCATCCAAAGATATACCGGTGCATGCGAAACCAAAATGATTCGAGAAGGGTTTGGAGGCTTAGTTACGAAATAGGAAGGTGTTAGGTACCCATTCTGCCCTTTCGGTCTCTCATGGATATTTGCTATTTTCCTTTATATTTCCCCTCGTGATATGTGTGCATGTGTATATATATGACGGAGGTAGGAATCCTCGACTTGTATCATGGAAAAGATAAAGCAAGTCATCCGTAGGAAGACATCAGAATAATATTAGAAAAATAAGATTTACGCGATTACCCCTACATTTTTCGTTATAATGGAACGATAACGCATATGGAGTAATACGTTACAAGTATATATTATATAAGAAAATTAACTTTAGAGAAGATAGGAAAATAAGAGAGAAAGTGAGAAAAGGACTCGAGTCTCGGGTTTTACCCCGAGACGCCTACGTAGCCTATAAAGGCATCAAAGTCCACGTAGTTCGCATACAAAATGAGGGGTGGGGTTTATCCCATAAATCCAAATGGGGGATCTCTTATTTGTGAATGTGTGTGTGTGTAGAAAAAGTGTTTTGGTTGTGAGAAAAGTGTGGAAAAAGTGTGAGAATCCCTATTTGGAATTTATGAGCAAACCCTATTTTTCTTGTTTTTTAGGGTTTTTATTTATATGAAAGTAGGAGATGTGCAATAATACTAAATAAAAAGTATATTAGGATGTGTGAGATGAGAAAATAAGAGTGTTAAGTAATAAAATAAGTTATTGAGAATTTAAGAGAGAGTTTGAGAAAGTTGGACCTTCTTGAAGATCTTGAGCTTGATCTTGAATGTTGGATGGTAGCCCTTGCACTTGGATGATGATGGAGAGTGGCTAATTCACCAAGTTTGATGAAAAGGATGATGGAAAGTGGAACTAAAAAAAGGGATTTGGAAGTTGAAATCACGCTGCCTTCGAGAGAGGTTTCTGAGATTCGTTGAGAGTGAATTTTATCAGATCTGGGCTCCCCTTGTAAATGAGGGGAAGGCCTCCTTTTATAGGATCAGGTCACTGTCGATCGGCATAGACCTGTTCCTACCTATCGGCAGGTGCCGATAGGCAGGGTCTGGAACCTGCCATTTGGCAGTGCGCTTCAGGCTTTTTCAGAAAATTGGCCGCCGAGGTAAAACCCTTTGGTTAGAATCGCTCACGGGGCATACCGTTGGAAAGGTAATTTAGAGACATTTGAAAGTCCTTGGACCGCTTCCAAGTTCGGGAGTTGACTTTGGGTCAAATATGGCTCGAAAGAATTTATCGGTCCATTGGATGGGGAATCGTTCGGACACAAATGGATCGTTCATCCGCATGGTAAGTCCGAATCGCGCACGGGGTAGACCGTTGGAAAGGTTAGGAGATGTACTTAGACATTCCAAAGAGTTTGACCAAGTTTAGGGAGTTGACTTTGGTCAATCGGTCCCGGGAAGCATTCGGTGACCTCTCAGAGTCAAACGAATCGTTCGTCCGCATGGAAAGTCAGAATCGTGCACGAGGTGGACCGTTAGAAAGGGGATTCAGTGCCCTTAGAAGATTCATTCAACCTTAGTCGAGCTGAAGAGTTGACATAGGTCAAAAAGAGCCCTGGAGCGCCCGATGGCCCCTCAGTCAAGTTTCAGACGCAAATAGATCGTTCGTCCGCATGGTAAGTCAGAATCGTGCACAGGATGGACTATTGGAAAGGGTATTCAGTGCCCTTTGAAGATTCATTTAGTCTCAGTTGAGACGAAGAGTTTAACTTTTTGGTCAAACTGAGCTGGGGAGTGCCCGATGGCCCCTAGGTCAGTACTCGGGACGTAACCTGGGCTTGTAGTGATGGTGGGAGGTACTAGGGACCTAAGGAGAGTCAGGGGGTAACAGAATGGGGTGTCTACATGTATCTTTCTGGATTCATATACGATGTCGTCTGCTCCTAGAATCTCGTAAGGAGATATTCTAGGAGTGGAAGATGGACGTGGGGGAGTCCAACATCCCTACTCCCCGAGAACAAACATGTATATAACAAACCCTAGGCCTGGGGAAAAAGGCATGCAATATATTCTCTGTAAAGCACTCTCCGGAGCATATAGAAATAATATTGAGAACAACACCGTAGACATAGGCATTCTTACTGAACCACGTACATATTGTGTTGTGTGATTGGCATTTTCTATTCTTTATTTCTTTTGGTGATTGTGTTTTCTCATTTATTTGTGTTGAATATAATTGTCACCACAATTGGCGCCGTCTGTGGGAAGCATTTGTCTTCCTTTTAGAAATCCCTCACCAACCAAGAAGCTATAATGTCCGATCACAGTAGCAACGCCCCTCAGGTAGGGATATCCAAGAACAGCCTACCCCTCACAGGATCAGATCTGAAGTTTGACGTTCAGATCAAAGAACTCTCCTGGAGAGGCCAGCCTCAGAGGAGAGCCAGGGACCGGCGAGATCCACACAAATATCCATATTGATTAACGCCTATGAGGCAAGGCTCCAAGAGCAAAGGGAGCCCGCTAGCAAGCAAGAGGCTGAGAATGCTCGCCTCAAAAGAAAATTAGAGAGGATAGAGAGAGAGATCCATCGCAGCACCAGGCGACGTCCCTACCGCACTCCTAGACCTCAGGTGAGCAAGTCTCGCAGTCGAGGAAGGATCCCAAGATGCGAATCCCAAAGATTTGAGGAACACGAGTTGGATGACGACTTGATCGAACAACAGCGACCAGTTCGCTATTACAGGATCCCAGCTCGAGGTGATGAGGATATATGGAATTTGGTCCGGAAGGAAATGGACCAACACCTAGTTCATCGAGGTGCTAGATCAACCAGGGATCTTGCTAGATGAGCTCTCAAGACCCAGATGAAATCCCCTTTCTCAAGGGAGATAGAAGAACAGGAAACCCCCAAGAAATTTTATTATTTTGAGATTCAAGATCTATGACGGAAAAACTGACCCTATCGATCATGTCAGGCAGTATAGGCAGGCCATGACTCTCTGGAACCACCGGGATGCACTAATGTGTTAGATTTTCCCCTCGAGTCTGCACGACATAGCCCATAAGTGGTTCGAGAGGCTCCCTCACAGGTCCATTAAGAATTTTGAGTCCCTAACTGAGCTCTTTACGACTCACTTCATTACCAGTAGCTCCCATCCGAAAAGGATGGATGCTTTACTGACAATGAAGAAAACACCTCAAGAGAGCCTCTGGGACTACGCGAAGAGGTAATGGGAGTTGTTTAACGAAGTCGAGGACTGCTCGGAGCAGGTAGCAGTGGCCTCTTTCAAGATTGGCCTACCCAACTCTTGCCTTCTGCACCAATCCCTGACAAAGAAGGAGGCCATAACTATAGATGATCTGATGGCTCGCATCGAGAAATACGCCAAAGTGGAGGATGTGACTCGCCTCAGTACAGGGGAAAATGGTCGAACTAAGTTCGCTGCTAAGGGCAATGACAAGATTGAAAATTATAAGAAAGGAGGCAAGAATGGGGGCAAGAATGGATCTAAGAACGGGGTCAAGAATGACGCTTCGAAAGTATTTTAGGCAGTGAATACTGTCTTTAAAGAACCAATTTACAAGATCCTTGCGAAGATTAAAGATGAGCCATTTGTTGTGGCCCAGAAATATGGGAGGAGATCCCTAAAAGAGAAACAACGCGCTGAGATGCGCTTTTCACAAGGAGGGAGGACATAAGACTGAGCATTGCAAGGCTCTTAAATCCCACCTCGAGGAACTGGCCCAGACTGGGCACCTGAACGAGTTTGTGGAGAAGAAGGCAGAGAAAGTTGCTGCCAATAGAGAGATAAGACCCGAAAATGTACTCGAAGACGATGCTGGCCATGAATTTATAGTAATTCATAGGGCATCTGATATGAAGCAGATTTAAGGAAATTCAACTCGGATGGAAGTAAAAAAGCTTACAGTAATAATTCAAGCTTTTCAGATCGATCCAGTGAAGACGCAGTCAGGAAAGCATCAACGAGCAGGTGACGTCGACTACAATAAGCACATTGTGTTTACAGATGAAGACTTGGTGGGGGTGAGAAACCCACATCATGACGCCTTTATTATTACGCTCAGGATAGCCAACTATGACGTCGACAAGTTGCTCGTCGACCAGGGAAGCTCATTCGAGGTAATGTATCTCGACCTCTTCAAGAAGTTGAAGATAAGCGTTGCCGACCTAAAGGAAGACACTGTCCCTCTAGTTGGCTTCACCGGAAAAGTGACTGTTCCACTAAGGAAGATTGTGTTGCCCGTAAGGGCGGGAAGTGTATCTAAGATGATCGAGTTTCTGGTGGTCGACATCGACTCGCCATATCAAGCTATCCTCGGCAGAGGGTGTCTACATGCAATGAAGGAAGTCCCCACGATCTACCATCAGAAACTCAAGTACGTGACTGAGCGAGGAGTAATGGAGATTCACGGGGATCAGGCGATGGCGAAAAGGTGCTTCATAGCGTCCATCCGCCCAAAACCAGAGAAAAAGGTGGAGAAGGACAAAGAGAAAGTTGAGGAGAAAGAAGGTTTGATACCTGCAAAATAGAAGTTAAGATATGAAAGGCCCGGAGTGGAGGAGACCAGGCTCCTACCCTCTGAGTGGGTCGTTGAAAACCTGGAGGAGATACCAGCCAGTGGAAGCGAGAAAGACAGGAGTTTCTTGATCGGTACTTCTCTTACAGATCAAGAGAAGAAATAATTAACAGTACTACTGAGGAGCAACCTAGAACTTTTCGTGTTGGAACTATACGAACTGCCTGGCATTGATCCCAGTTGGTTTGCCATTGGCTACACGTCGACCTACCTTCAGGCCTATTCCGCAGAAAGCACGTTGAACTGCGCCCGAGAAGGCTAAGGCCGTAGAAAAAGAAGTTGAAAAGCTGCTGAATGCAGGATCCATACGAGAAGTTCAATTCCCTAAATGGCTATCCAACCCAGTAGTAGTTCCAAAGAGCAATGGGAAATAGAGAGTCTGTATAGATTTCACTGACCTTAACAGAGCCTGCCCTAAGGACAAGTTCCCTCTCCCAAAGATCGACCAATTAGTGGATGTAACAGCAGCTCACGAGAGAATGAGTTTTCTGGACGCATATTCGGGGTATCATCTGATTCCTCTGTATGCACCAGACCAAGACAAGAAAGCGTTCATCACCACTGTTGGTTTATACTGCTTCAAAGTTATGACCTTTGAGCTCAAGAATGCGGGAGAAACCTTCCAGCGGCTGGTCACCAAGATGTTCAAAGACCAAATGGGAGATACTATGGAAGTCTACATTGATGACATGCTCATCAAGAGTAAGATAAAAGAGGACCATCTCTCAGACCTATCAAATACCTTCGAGATCCTTAGGAAACACCGAATGAAGCTCAACGCAAGCAAGAGTTCTTTCGATGTCCAATCATGAAAATTCCACGGATATTTGGTTAGCGAGAGAGGCATTGAGGTCAACCTAGACCAGATCGATGCGATCAAGAGGATACATCCCCCTCGCATGCTACGAGACGTGCAGAATCTCACATGCATGCTCTCCGCTTTGAACAGTTTCATCTCGAAGTCCTCTAAGAAATACAAGTCATTCTTCCAGCTCTTGAAAGGAAACAAGACAGTAGAATGGAATCAAAATTGCTTGCAAGCATTGGAAGAGCTCAAGGCTTACCTTAGCTCACCACCTCTTCTCGTTATCCCTCAAGAAGATGATCCCCTATATTTGTATCTTGTCGTCTCCAGTCACGCCATTAGTCCTGCACTAGTATGCAAAAAAGCAGGAGTACAACACCCAGTTTACTACGCAAGCAAGACCTTATTGGACGCCGAGCAGTGCTACCTACCACTAGAGAAACTCGTTTTTGTACTGGTGACAGCTTTAAGGAAATTGAAGCACTACTTCGAAGCTCATACTATCATCATCCTCACATCACACCCCCTTAAAGCAGTTCTGCGAAAAGCAGACTTATCCGACAGACTATCCAAATGGTCCATCGAGCTCGGACAATTTGACATCCAATATCGACCTAGGAATGCAATCAAGGGGCAGGTTCTCGTCGATTTCATTAAAGAATTCATGGGCGAACAACCCTGTGGCCAGTTTTAACCAATGAGGCAAATTGAAGACCACCCATCAGGAGTCTGGCGACTATTCGTTAGTGGAGCCTCCAACTTAAAGGGGGCAGGAGTAGGCATTGTGATCATTACTCCATAAGATATAATACTCAAGCAAGGAATCATGCATCGATTTGAAGCCTCTAACAACGAGGCAGAATATGAAGCTTTGATAGCTAGCTTGCAAAAGGCACAGGCGTTGGGGGCAAAGCAGCTACAGGTGTTCGGCGACTCACAATTGGTCTCCAACCAGATAAGTGGGGACTTCAACGCAAGAGACGAAAGAATGGAAACCTACCTCGCCTTAGTAAGAGAGCTAATGTCCAAATTTAAGGAAGTCAGTGTCCAACAGTTTCTCAGAGGACAGAACAACCATACCCA
This sequence comes from Sambucus nigra, assembly GCA_949130495.1. Classification (NCBI taxonomy): domain Eukaryota; kingdom Viridiplantae; phylum Streptophyta; class Magnoliopsida; order Dipsacales; family Adoxaceae; genus Sambucus; species Sambucus nigra. The sequence goes on along the minus strand of OX422210.1, from coordinate 621,148,784 downwards.
CGCCCTCGTAGCCCTAAGTTTAGCAATCGATTCTGACTTAAAGAGGACGATACCAATCAACTTCCTCGCCCATCCGAGCATCAACCAATATGACGAGCTGCTACACAGGGAACATATGCTCCAGATTGAGTCAGCACCCAGTTGGATGGACCCTTTGAGAGACTATTTGAAAGATGGTGCACTTTCAGATGATAAGAAGGCCGCTCATCGGATAAGAGTCAAAGCTGATCGCTTTCACTTATCTCCTGAGGGAAAATTATATAAGAAATCATTCACTGGCCCTTACCTTCAATGTGTTCACCCGAAAGACGTCGAGCAAGTTCTACACGAGCTCCACGAAGCAATATGTGGAAGCCATATTGGAGGGAGGTCACTAGCTTTTCGATCAATAAAAGAAGGCTACTGGTGGCCATATATGCAAAGAGATTCTGTAGTATATGCTCGCAAATGAGAGAAATGTCAACTACACGCTATTATGGTCCACCAACCTGCCAGCGACCTAAGGTCGCTTACCAGCCCATGGCCTTTTGCCCAGTGGGGGATGGACATCGTGGGCCCTCTTCCTACCGCCACTGGAAACCACAAGTATCTGTTAGTCGCAATAGATTACTTCAAGAAATGGATCAAGGCAGAGCCAGTGACAAACATCCGAGATGCAGATATGATGAGGTTCATATGAAAGAATATAATCACCCATTTTGGAATCCCCTGAACCATCATCACCGACAACGGAACATAGTTCAAGAGTGGCCCTTTTTAGATTTTCTGCAAAGAACATGAGATCAGGCACTATTTCAGCTCGGTGGCCTACCCCTAGAGAAACGATCAAGCCAAAGCTTCCAATAAAATAGTGATCATTGGGATGAAGAAATGACTAGAGCGAGCCAAAGGTGCATGGGTAAGTGAGCTGCCACATATTTTGTGGGCCTACCGCACCACCCCACGGAGAGCAACTGGGGAAACCCCATTCTCCCTAATGTATGGAATGGAAGAAATTATCCATTTAGAAGCTGGCCTACCAACCATGAGAACCACCCTTATCGACCAAGGCCAAAACGATGCAGCATTACTCGCTGAACTTGACCTAGCTGACGAACGTAGAGAACTAGCCCTAATAAGGCTGGCAAGCTATCAGCAACATCTCGCGAAACGCTATAACAAAAAGGTCAATCCAAGGGCATTCCAAATCGGGGACTACGTCCTGAGGAAAGTCCTTGGCAGAGGAGTAAAACCATCAAATGGAAAGCTGGGTTCAAATTGGGAGGGACCCTTCAAGGTAATAAGGAACGACCTATAAGGGGCCTATCAATTAGAAACGCTGCAGGGCAGAGAGATACCCCGAGCTTGGAATGCAGCCAATCTGAAGAAATTCTACTTTAAGTTTCTTTTTTTTCTCATTCATCTTTTTTGGAATTGACAACTCAATTTTTATTACTTGTGATTAATAAAAGATTATTTGGCAGTGACATTCTGAAGTGTAACATTCTGAAGTATTAGTTTTGTATTATAAACTTTATGACTTGCACACCTTTTCCAAGTGACATGCATATTACTAAGTATGCAAAAGTAGGGAATCACCCTCCTTAGGTATTCGTCATGAAACACGAACAACCTTTTATAATTGCCCCTGGCAAATATATAAAGCCCTACAGGGGACCCTTAAGCAGTTTGGCCAAATCAAATTGGTCGCCAAATAATGTTTGGATAAAAAACCCTGATCGGGTGGAACATCCAACGCCAGGTATGTCCTCGCCATTGCCATAATTAGGCCTAAAAGAGTGTGATGACATTACCTAAAAGGTAAAGTAGGGCAGAATGGTATCTTATAAGCATACTGGACTGGGAGGACAATTACTCAACAAAATAACCCTATCAATCTAGTAGACCACGAAGGGCCCAAGATAGTCAAGTGAGAAATAGACGAAGTAAAAACATACAACACATGTTTAGTCGGTAAGGTCGCCCAAAGCATAAATATTATATTACTTCAACACATTTACAATAAGAACATACAACACAAGTTTAGTCGGCAAGATCGCCCAAAACATCGATATTACATTGCTTCATATACAATGAGTTGCATATGATAAAATCTTAATGAGTTTGAGGCCTCTGAATAAGATAATCATCCACTTGTTCTCTTCGGCCATCGTCGGGATGAGGAGACAATTCCTCCTCGACCTCATTCGCGTTTCTCTCTAATAGATGCCTGGGGATAACATATATGGGGATCCATTGGTCGTCCCTCCTAAAAGGATTAGGCCTCAAAGTTGAAGGAGAGATCTCGTGAAAGTACCAGAGTACTGAGTTCCTTAGGACTTGCAGCTCCCTGAGGGCACTCAACCACCCCCTAATAAAGGAAAGATCCTCAAACTCTGTCAGCCTCGTCGAAGCATCCATCCAACCTTGGTCATAACCATCATCCCACACTCGTCGAGGACTTTTCTTGAATAGATGCCTCAGCCATGTGACATCCCTTTGAAGCCCAACAGCAATCACATATGCTCGATGGACGTCTTCTCAAAGATCGTCCATCTCCCTAGTTTCCCCTACATCTGGACCATCTCATGGAGCAGCCAATGAACTAGAACTTCACAAGACTGGAGGAGCACCGCTCGACCCTACACTAGCTCACGAAATAACCATTGAAGAGGAACCTCATAAAACACGAGGTGTGATACTCGGTGCATGCTCCCTGAGCTGCGACACCTCCCTCCTCATAGTCTCATTCTCCTGCTGAAGAACTTCTCCAACTTAATTGATTTTAGAGGCATCTAGGAGCTTAGCTCTCAAAGAATTTACTTTTTTCTTGGACAGAGGCACCAACCTCTTCCATCTCCTGAAGTCTATCTTTTAATTTGGCGACAAGCTCAGACTGGTCCTTAAAGCTCTTATTTCTCGACCTGAGAGACTTGCAAATCCTGACGAAGGCCTGACGAACTTGGGTGCTCGCGTTAGGTACAAGGATCCTTCCTAATTGAGAGGTAGCAGGTATATACTCATCTGCATCAATCAACTACAAGCCATAAAAGTAGTACAAAGTAGAAGAATCAATACCCAGAAAAGAAAGCATTTTCATTTCATTGAAATAAAGGGGTCCAATTACATCGATAATTAAAAAAAAGCAGTACAAATAAAGCAAAAATACAAAGAAGTCCTAAGAGTAGAATAGCTAGCAACCTCGGTTTATTCAAAGGAAACTGGCTGCTTTCCCTTGTCAATAGCAGTAGCAGCATCTCCCTCGGAAGGAACAACTGTTGTTCCCCGAGCAGGAGGAGCACCAACAGGAACAGTCTGGGAGGCAGAGACAACACCCTCGATGGTCGGGGCAGGATATTCATCCACAACTGGCTTTGGGCTTGAATCATGCTCATCGAATAAGGGTGAATCAACATCCACCCCGGCAGCCAAAAGAGCCTTGTTCCAACCCTTCTTAAAGTTCAAACGACTGATGTAGCCTATGTGAACATCATCATCCTCATATGCGGCAGCCCACCCAAAATTTTATGATATTTCCTTAATGGTGGCCACCTCGGACTCCATCCTCTTCAACTTTTCTGCTAGCACCTTGTTCTCCTCAACCACGGCGAGCTTGCTCGTGTAGACCAAGTCGTAGGACTGCCTCAGCTCATTCAACTCCTTCATCGCCGCCTTCTTCATTCTATTAGCATCAGTGAGGGAAAAATCAGAGGATTTCTGAGCCTCATTGGCGACCTTCAAGCTGGCCTCCAGATCGGCACCCTCCCCCTTCAATTCAGCATCTTGCTTCTCCAAATCTGCATTCCTACCCACCAGCTTATCGTAAGTACGGTAGAGAACGACGAATTCGGTCACAAACTGCAAATAAAAAGGAAGCATTAGGAAAAATCATGGAACATAATATTACAAGTATTAAAGTATAAAAACAGACTTACCAAGGCTAGCCTCTGGCTCGCTTATAGGGTAACTGGTCAGTCCCCATTTCCCTTTGTTGATCACCAGGCAAAACTGCTCTCTCGAGCAGCACAAGAGCCAATTGGGGAGAGGTGGCGACCGAGGCCCCCTTGGGCAACACAAACACAGGCACTAAATCTTGCCCAACCTTCATCCTCGCTTCCACTCTCCTCCTCTCCTCTTCTCTCTCCTTCTCCCTCTCATCTCTCCTCCTCTCTTCCATCTTATTTTTCTCTTCAGCCTTCTTCCTCTCCTCTTCTTTTTTTTTCTCTCTCTCTCTCTCAACTGTTCCTCCTCCTTTCTCTTCTTCTGCTGCTCATGAGTAGTAGACTGAGAATCGATGGTAACATCCCAGCTGCCAGACTTTTGCTTCTTTGAATGCTGAGCAAGAAGCACATCATCCTCATCATCATCTTCCCTGATCAGATTTCTTCTAGGAGGAACCATTTTTTCCTCGATAGAACTACTTGACTTGTCAGAAGACCCTTGAGCCTCAGAAACCTCTTTCGAGCTGGAAGAACCTTCACTACTAGAGCTCGCCTCACTGGGACCACCTTCAGCACCTCCTCTAATATCACTTTCAGAACCGCTCTCTTTGTCATCCAACTGGATGGGGTCCTTAGCAACTTCTTCAGTAATATCCAAATCAGGAATGCTGTCCACAGGTCGCGCAATGAAACTAGACCCGATGTTCTTATACTCCAGAAGAAAAGAAGCTGCCCGAGGATGTTCACCATCAGCCAAAGATTCTCTGATATTCCAAGCTTTAATTAGCTCGGCAGCTCGAATCTCACTAAGGGCAAGTTCTAAGTTCTTTGTCCTCGCTGAAAGAATATCAGAAAAATCAAACATTGATAGAAAAAACACAGAGAGAAAGCAAAGGTAACTTACGGGATGAAGGTTTGGCTTGGACGACGTAAGATCGCAAGCCCGGGTGACGAAGATAATTGAAAGCAAAGTAATGAAGGCCTAGAGAGAAGAGCATGACAACGAAAGTTTGAAGAAGATGAGAAAGTAAGAAGAATCTTGGAATGACAATATGAAAATGCTATTCCAAGTAACCTTTTAAGCATTTCTAGTCATATCACACGAAATCCGAAGCAGGCTGCCACCAAAATCAAGTAGAGAACTCTAATCTTGAGAAGAGTTACACAATTTACAAGAGAGCCATTATGACAAATCATTTAAATTTATTGAGCCCAAATTGTGGCCCAGCAATTTTAGGGGCAATTGTGGGTACCTGGATTTTCCATCAACATGCCCAGACGAGTAGCCCAATAGAAGCGGCCCAAAGTCTGGGGCCCTCGTATCTTTCTGGATTCATATACGACTTCGTCTACTCCTAGAATCTCGTAAGAAGATATTCTAGGAGCAGAAGATGGACGTGGGGGGAGTCCAACATCTCCACTCCCCGAGAACAAACATGTATATAAAACACCATAGGCCTGGGGAAAAAGGCATGTAATATATTCTTTGTAAAGCACTCTCCGGAGCATATATAACTAATATTGAGAACACCACTGTGGACGTAGGCATTCTTGCTGAACCATGTACATATTGTGTTGTGTGATTGGCATTTAGTATTCTTTATTTCCTTTGGTGATTGTGTTTTCTCATTTATTTGTGTTGAATATAATTTTCACCACATATATAATGTGAGAGGATAATTATTCTTACCATTGAAGTTTTTTGTGCACCGGACTAACAATTAGTGGGGTTTGGGACTATCGAATGAGAATATGTTAAGAACCAATGCATGTAATCCTCGCTATGGTAGCACGGGCATGTGACCAATATTGAACAGGAACTCGATGATAACATGTAATCTTGACAATTATCTTGATACTATTTTTTAATGTTGAACTTCATCTTCTATCTTACATATTTGCATCCTCTCTCATCCCTTATATGGATCATTGGGTCCCAATGGATTAATAGCACACGTCCTAGTTGACTAAGAAATCATTCTGGATAGTAAAGCTCAACAACATCAAAGAAAATGATAATATCACTATAGAACAAAAACTTTTGGAATGGGTATGTATCCCTCCCTTCTTTAAAGGGTTCCAAATTACCTATACAAACATACAAAATAAATCGGAGGTTGAAACATAAATTCTTACATAATTATGTACTATGGCAATGCATAATTAATTTTCTAGTCTCCAAATCATCGATGTGCTCTCAAAATTTAATGGGTTGTGGGAATGATTTTTTTGAGAAACCAATTGCAAGTCCCAATGCATAATTCTAGCCATGGTGTTATTAAGCTCCATGTTGCTTTATGCTCCCAGTCCGCTGAAGTGATCATAAATCCTAAACGAAAACAAATAAAAATAATGCTTATTATAATGGATTAAGATACAAATAAAAATTATACTACCTACGACATCAAGAATAATACTGGTTATTTTTACCTGCAATGAGGATAAAAAAACATTCATTTACCTAACCCTTTACATTAACGCAAGGCCAAGTTGTGTGTATAGGTAAGAAATGATTCCCATGCCCCAAGCAAGTCAGTCCACCTTATTTAAATACTTTAATACTTATATGTAATATACAAAGATCTTATTTCTGTCATATAATTGAATAAGTACATCCAGGTATGCAAAGTATGTATGCCTTTGCACATTGGTGTTGTTGCTCGCTAGGGGCATTGATAACTTTGCCTTCGTTCCTAAAATTCCTGATAGTCCAAATTATTTGGACCGAATATCAACCATATACTCCTTTTTAGCATCCGCATTATCAACTCCTAAACACTCACTCAATAAATCGATCTCTTTCGTTAATTTATCCCCGTCATTTTTTCCACATATTGAATCACTAACTATTAGGACTTGAAATATCGGGGTAACATCATCTAGCGTTGTTGATGTAAAAAATTAGATCATATCTAATTATTCAATCACAGATAAAAATAAATGAAACAAAGAGTTTTTAAAGTGGTTCAGCCTTATAAGAATGGCCTACGTCCACTGTTATGTTATTGCTGAGTGTTTGAGAATTCTCGATTACAAGTTCTATCAAGAAATTCCGGTCCCCTTACAATGAGGATTGTACAATGTATTTATAGCCCTAAGGCTGTAATGTGAAAGGGTAATGCATTAAATGATGTACATATGAAAGGGTAATACATTCAATGCCCTTTAAGCGTATGCGTCTGAATGATAAGAATTTAATGAACAGTCAAACTGTTGGTTATCCTGCTATTAATGTTTTGTTCGAGGTGCAGCTCGAACCGCCTGAGTTTCTCGGACCGCCTAAGCTTCTTGGTACTCAAAAGTTCCTCGGAGAGTTCTTGTTCCTCGGAGCGTATGAGTTCCTCGGGGAAGTAGTGTTCCTCGTTGTACTATGGTTCCTCGGAGCGTGTGAGTTCCTCGGAAGTGTTTGTTGTTGCCACGTATATTGCCACGTGTCTTCACTTTATTGAGCCATGTCAGCAGACTAAATTTGGTATCAACAGAAGCCCCCAATGTTTCATAGATCGAAATTTGAGGAGTGTGGAACATTTTTTTCTCGAAATATGGCAGTTTTAAATGATCCTCCTGATTTTTAGGAGCGTTTCCTTCGTATTTATTTCTCTTTCCAAATTCGTAGAATCAGGCTTTTTGAATTTTTATGCCCGCTTCGATTCCCGCGCCCCTTTTTGTCTTTTTAGCCGCCGGTAACGTAATCGTCTCTTTTTGTAATCATTACTTTCCCTTTTTCAAAGGTAGAGTATTTAAACGCTGCAGAAAATCTCATCGTCTTCTATGTTTTCAAATTTGTATCTTCGAGTTTTCCATCGTCTCTTTCTCTCCTGTGTATTCATTTCTTCCATCGTTCGTTGTCAACAGATCCACTCTTTTTCTGTAAGATCTTCTTCCTTCTTCTTCATTTCCTTTATTCATCATGGTTTACCTTATTGAATCTCTTGATAAATTTTGCTCTGATTTCTCTATTCCTTCCTGGGTTATTTTGAAGAGCTTTCTGAGCCTTCAGACTATTTTCGTTTGGCTGAGAGACATTGGTTCCCCAGTCTCTTTGTTGCTGAGTGTGGATTTTTTTTTCCGCCCAATCCTCTATGTTTGGAATTTTGTCAATATTTTGACGTTGTTCCTGCAAGAATAGCCCCCAATACATGGAGAATAGTTAATGGGGTTCATAGGTGAAATCAAATTCATGGAACTCGCTTAGGAATTCCAGAAATCATGTTTTGTTATAGATGGGCAGTTGGTGATAACACCTTTTATTTAAAAACTAGATTTTTAAATAGGGCTTTAGTGGTCAATCTCCCGGATGCCAATAGGGACTATTTTGAGCACGGAGTTGTTATAAAAAATTGGCAACATGCTCCTTTATCTGGAGATGAAGTGTATCAGGGTCCCAGATGCCCTCCCTATGGCAATGGGATAGGTTATTTTTATTTCATTTTATTTATTTTGAAATTATGCTTCCTCTGTGTTTGACAAAATGTGCCACTGATATTGTAATTTTTATTTATTTACAGTTGATAGCAAAAGAAAGTGTCCAAAAGAAACATACGTTAATATAAGGCACTTAAAACTTATTTGGAGTTTGCATCAGAGTGTTGCCGGCGAGCACATTAGGTCAGCCTCGTATTTGCTGCAGTATAAGAGCTACACATCTTCTTTCACTGCTCGTTCGGTGATAAGTGACGCAGAGCCAGTACCAGCCTCTACCAGTTCTTCACATGAGTCACACGTTCCTTTAAGTGAAAGGATGAAGAAGAGAAGACCTCCCACTCTCTTCGAGAAACCTGCCTCTGGTGCTGGAGAGGCAAAAAGAAGTAAGATTGACGTCCCAGAAGGGACAAAGAAAGTTGATGCGCCTTCCTCGACTGCTCCTGTGAAGGTTGTAGATAAGCCCCCAGTGGCTCCGAGCAAGTCTACTGCTTCAGGAGAAGTGATTATAATATCACCGACCAAGAGTTCCTCCTTGGTTGAATCTATTCCTGCTCCCCCGAGGAAGCTGAAGAAGAGCTCCTCGGTCAATTTGGCCGACACTGTCTCTCAACCCCCGACTAGTGGAGTTCCCACTTTTGTTCCCCCGAGCTCTACCATGAGCTCGGTGAAGACTTGGATCATTCCTGAGATCCAAGGCATTGAAGAGAACCTTTCTCGGGACATGGTCACCTCTTTGGCAGCTCTCCATATTGCTTCTATAAGTCCTTTTATTTTGAACTTTTCGTCTTTCCCTTATTATATCTGTCTCTGACTTGCTTTCATTTTCTTTTTTCAGTTGGTGAGCTGATTTAACACAATTTTGAAGAAGGATGAAGCTATTAAAGCTTCAAGCTCCTCCTCTGGTGTAGAGGAAGCTTTGATAGGTTTGGGGCAGTCTCTGAAAGAGTCTCGCCAGAAATATGCTGATGATAAGGCAACTTGGGAGAAGAAGTTTGCCTCCACCGAGCAGGAGAAAGCTCAAGTTGTTGAAGTCTCCAAGGAGTTGGAGAAGAGAATAAAGGACTTGGAAGGGAAAAATAAAGAGCTTGAAGGGAAGCTCAAGAATGCTGAGGAGTTTGAAGATAAACTCAAGGTTGCTGAGGAAGAATTAATCCAACTTCGGGAAGTAAGTAGGCAGAAGGAGGAGGTTGAGAATAAATTGAAGACTACTGAAAACCTTCTGTCCGAGAAGCTTTCCTCGGAGAAGTTAAAGAGAAAATTGGCTGTGAAGAAGTCTTTCAGCGTTGGCTGGGATAAGGGGTGGAACAAGGGCTTAGCTGCCATGATGTCGCAAGTAGAATATGGTTGCCTCAAGTACTTTAGGGATGGATGGGTCGCTGCTCTACAGGAGATGAAAGTGGATGAAAATTCTGAACTCTTTCAGCGACACATCCCTGGTCCCCCTCCAACTCCTGAAGACTTATAAGAGGACGAAGCTGCCTCCGAAGAGTCTTCCATGGTGATGGGATATCAGGTTTCTCTTCCCCCGACTATCCAGCCCACTGACGAGGAACTTCAACTACCTGCAACTTCCTCCGAGAAACCTCTAGCACTTCCCCAACTACTATCTGCTCCATCCGAGCAACCTACTTCCTCATCCCAGCCTCCCGATAAAGTTTTGGGAGACAAGAAAAAGGTGTAGAGTTGTTCGGACTTCTATCTATTTTATTTTTCTTTAACAAATGTAATCCTGAACATGTAACTCTGAATCTTGTACTTCTGACCTTTATGATATAATAAAACTTGAACTTGTGTTTATTCATACTGTTGTCTCTTCTTCATGCTCTGTTTTGATTATTGATTACTGCTTTTTATTCCTCTACTAGTTTCTGGCCAGGATGGAATTACTGTCTGCTCATGATACAAAGCTGTTGCGGCACTGCAATGAATATTTTAAGGCTAGTCACACAGATATGAGTACAGCATAAATCATCGACATCCTCGGCCAAGATGCTTCGGAACAGGCAATTGAGGCCTACCAATACTTGAAGTGTCTGCTTGATCGTGCAGTGGACAATAATGTGGCTTATTATGATATGATCGAGGATCTCCAAGGCATTCTTGAAGACCTTCATCAACAATACAAAGAATCCACTGCCCTTTTGCACAAGGGGTATGAGAAGAAGTATCAGCAAATCGTTGCCGACAAGGGATACGAGAAGCGTTTTGCTGGCTACGATGTGAGGGAGATAACTCTGAAGGGTGAGGTCGAGGAGTGCAGACAAATAGCCGAGTTGTTGGAGCAAGAGAATAACAACTTGCAAAGAGAGTTATCACAGTTGAAGTTTGCATCTTCCACTTCAAAAGCCTTGATCCCAATGACTGATGAGGGATTCCCGTTCTTGGAGGTCGAGAATGCCAACTTGAGGGACGAGTTGGAAACCTTGAAGAGGTCTGGCCCTTCTACACCTTCTCGTGGTCGAGCAAGAGCTCCTCGGGGACGAGCAAGAGCTGCTCGGATTCCTATCGAGGAACAGCGAACTTAATCTGCCTTAGAGAACCAGGCCTTCCAATTAATGGCAAAGAACCAGGCATTGGCTGAAATGTCAAAGAAGATCAGGGACCTGGAAGATCAGCTTTCTACGTAGAAGTCTGTCTTGGAGAATAAGGAACTCTTCATCAAAAATCTCCACGAACAGCTGGAAAGACTGACATATCAATTTCATAAACAGTCCAGGGAGTTCTTGATGGCTGGATACAACGAGGTTCTCTATCACTTGGACGATCGTATCCAGAATGCCAATAATGAGGGCTACAAGTAAGGCTGGTTGAATGCCTTAGGTGTGCTGCAACTCGAATAGGGTCATTACTTGTGGGATTACCACGATCCTGGGCTGCTCGACCTACCCGTGCCACCATTCAAACTAGATATGAGTTGGATCCCTACTCGGGCCATTCCTCGATGCTTGATTTCCAAGTATCTCGGCGACTACAATATCCATTCAAATGTCGAGATATCTCGTCCCGAGAACCTCCTAGATCGACCATCCGTGATGAATATCAGGATGTTAAAAGATTTTAACTTTATAAATTCTCCTCTTGCTTTAAATGATCCGCCTGCTGGCGAGGAACCTGTTACAAAAACAGAGGGGAAGAAACCAATAGAGTAGGAATTTTGATGTAATAGTTAGTATACATTTCATTATCAATGTAATTTATTTTTGGATTTAATGAAAGACTTTTATTTTTGTTCGCAATCTTAATTGCTATTGTCTTGTAATTATAAAACACTTTACAACTGTGCATGTGTATCTATTAAAAAGATAATAATATTGTGTTATTTGTCGACCAACTTATTGTCGAGTAGTTTGAACTTGTAGTAATTATTTGGCAAAAATAATGTTTTATTTCTCGACCAACTTAGTAAAAAGTTACGAGTATCAAAAATGTTTAAAATGTTTCCGACCAACCAAGGTCGGTAAATTTTTCTTGTCGACCAACTACAGTTAGTGGGTTATTATCCCCGACCAGCCATTGTTAGTAGATTTTTTTCTTAAATGTTTCCGACCAACCAAGGTCGGTAAATTTTCCTTGTCGACCAACTACAGTTAGTGGGTTTTTATCCCCGACCAGCCATAGTTAGTAGATTTTTTTTCTTAACGAGCAACTTTCGTACTTTTTGGAATAATTTACCTCCCGACCAACTCAAGTTGGAATTTTCTAGAATATATTTACTTCCTAACCGACATAAATTGGCATTTTTAGGAATACTTTTATTTCCTGAGGAACATATAGTTTTACTTCCCGTAGGAATACAAGTTTTATTTCCCGGAGGAATACAAGTAGCTTTACTTCCCGGAGGAATACAGGTAGCTTTACTTCCCGGAGGAATATAGGTAGCTTTACTTCCCGGAGGAATATAGGTAGCTTTACTTCCCGGAGGAGTATTGGTAGCTTTACTTCCTGGAGGAATATAGGTAGCTTTACTTCCCGGAGGAATATTGGTAACTTTACTTCCAGGAGGAATATTGGTAGCTTTACTTCCCGGAGGAATATTAGTAGCTTTACTTCCCGGAGGAATATTGGTAGCTTTACTTCCCGGAGGAATATAGGTTTCTCGACCAACCTTAGTTGGCGTTTTCGAGAAAAAATTTGAGTAGTCTGAGTTTTGTCGAGTAGTGAGTAGCACTAGTATTCCCCGAAAAACTTTCAATAAAAAGAAAGAATTCGGCAGAATATCTTCATTTTATTCATCACTGATAATACTTGCGTAGGTGCTCTGCGTTCCATGCATTCTTAAACTCCTCCCCTTCTAAAGTTGCTATTCGGTAAGTTCCTGGTCGAACAACTTCTGTAACTCGGTATGGTCCATGCCGGTTTGCCTCCAGTTTGTTGTGCTTTTGAATCACTTTCTTCAGCACATAGTCTCCTTCTTTCAGGTCGCACTTCTTCACTCTCTTATTGTAGAACAAAGATGTTCGCTGCTGGTAAGCAACATTTCTAATGGCTGCTTCTTCTCTGACTTCCTCGAGCATGTCTAAATCAAATATTCTCATTAAGTCGCTGACAGGGGAATTGAAATTCAGTACCCTGTGTGTTGGGAGGCCCAACTCGGCAGGTATAACAGCTTCACTTCCAAACGCTAGCATATATGGAGATTCTCCAGTTGCTTCTCGGGGAGTAGTACGATAAGCCCACAGTACTGACTGTAACTCGTTGATCCAATTTTCTTTCGCATCGTCCAGTCTTTTCTTCAAGCCATTCATCAGCGTTGTGCTTGTCACTTCAGTTTGTCCATTGCTTTGAGGATGGCCTGGTGCTAAGTGGATCTTCAAAATGTTTGACTGATGACAATAGGCAGCAAACTCCTCGTTATCAAATTGTGTTCCATGGTCTATGATGAAAGCATGAGGAAGACCATATCGACAAATGATGTTCTTCCAAACAAATTTGTACACCTTGTCGTACGTCATATCGATGAGAGGCTCAGCTTTAACCCACTTAGTAAAATAATTCACTGCGACGACGAGGTATTTGAATCTTCCTCTGGTCGTTGGCAGTGGCCCGACCAAATCTATTCCCCACATGGCAAATGGCCAAGGGGAAGTTATGGGTGTCAACAATGCTTGTGGAGTTCTTCGGATGGAGGAAAAGTGCTGGCACTTGTCACATTTCTTGGCATAGGCTATACAATCAGCCCTCATTGTCGGCCAGTAGTATCCCTGTGTCATCACCTTTTGCAAAAGCGTCCGACCTACTACATGGGCTCCACAGGACCCTTCATGGACCTCTTCAATTAAATCTTTCACCTCGGTGGGATGCACACATCTCTGCAAACCTGCCATAATTCCTCGTCTATATAGAATACCGTTAGTTAATACATACCGAGCAACTTTAAACTTCAATTTCTTGGCTGCGAGGTTATCAATCGGTAATTCTCCCTCTTCAATATATGTCCTGATGGGATCCATCCAAGATGGTCCTAAATCAAGGGTAATAAAGTTCATCGTCAGATCTTCATCTATACTCCGACCAGCTAAAACTTCAATTGGGATTATTCTCCGGAGCTCAGTACGAGTAGCTGAGGCTAATCGAGCTAGGGCGTCTGCTCTCGCATTCTCCATTCTCGGTATTTTGACCAGCTGAATAGCAGCAAATTCCGATACCAGCTTCTTTGCCTTTGCATGATATCTGATCATTAATTCTCCTCTGACTGCATATACTCCCAACATTTGATTTACGATCAATTGAGAATCACTAAAGACAATAACCTTCTGCGCCTCCATAATTTTTGCCAAACTAAGACCTGCAATCATGGCCTCATACTCAGCCTCATTATTGGAAGCTTTAAATTGGAAACGTAGGGCGTATTCCATGTCGACCTTGTCCGGAGTGCTCAAAACTATCCCCGCCCCATAGCCTGTTGTGCAAGATGAGCCATCTACATATAGCCTCCATATAGGTAACTCGTCTTCAAATTTCTGATCTGTCAGAGTTCCTCGGTGAAATATTTGTTGCTTCCTTTCATCTTCCCCTGATATTTCTCGCTCTTCGTCGATCATCTTTTTTTGCCCTTTTACCAACCGGAGTTGGTCTGAGCTTGAATTTGTTGATCCTGTAACATTCACAGGTTGATCAGCGAGTAACTTTTGCTCCTCGGGGGTATCAGGATAGGTTAACTCTGCTATAAAATCCTCTACATCTTGCCCTTTAAGCGATGATCTGGGTTCATAGACTATATCGTATTCACCGAGCTCTATTTCCCAGTACATCAATCTCCCTGATTTTTCTGGTTTATGAAAGGCTTGCCTCAACGGCATATCAGTATATACGACTATAGTATGAGCCTGGAAGTATGGCCTCATTCTCCTACTCGCCTCAATCAGCGCCAGTGCTAACTTTTCCAGCCTTAGATATCTGATCTCTGCTCCTCGAAAGGCCTTACTTGTGTAGTAGATTGGTTTTTGTACTCCATTATCCACTCTTATCAATGCCGAGCTAACTGCATTCTTCGATACTGCTAGATACAAGTACAATTTTTCTCCCATCACCCTCCTGGACAACAGTGGAGGTGCTCCCAAGTATTTCCTTAAGTCTTGAAAAGCCTTCTCACATTCATCATTCCACTCAAAAGTTTTTCGGAGTGTCTTAAAGAATGGGAGACATCGATCAGTTGCTCGTGATACAAATCTATTGAGTGCTGCTACTCGTCCTGTAAGACTTTGCACCTCTTTCTTCGTCGTTGGAGATCGCAGCCCTAATAGAGCTTTGATCTTTTCAGGATTTGCCTCAATGCCTCGTTGATTGACAATGTACCCGAGAAACATGCCTTCTCGTACTCTAAATATGCACTTCTTCGGGTTCAGCTTCATTTGGTATTTATCCAGTTGATCAAAAGTCTGACTTAAGTCAACTAGATGATCGGCAGCTTTTTTTTATCTTTGTCAGCATATCATCAACATAGACTTCCATATTGCAACTGATTTATTCAGTAAAGACCTTGTTCATCAGCCGCTGATATGTCGCACCTGCATTTTTTAAACCAAAAAGCATAACATTATAACAATAAGTTCCCCTAGGGGTAATGAAAGAAGTACTTTCCCTGTCTTCAGGTTTCATTTTAATCTGATTGTAGCCAGAATAAGCATCCATGAAGCTCAGCAGCTCGTGTCCCGAGGTAGCATCGACTAGTTGATCAATTCGGGGCAGTGTAAAGTGATCCTTTGGGCATGCTTTGTTGAGGTCGGTGAAGTCTACACACATCCTCCACTTGTTGTTTTTCTTCTTTACCATCACCACATTGGCTAACCAGTCTGGATATTCAACGTCTTCAATGAAGCAAACTTTCTGGAGCTTCTCGACTTCCTCCTGTATAGCTTGATTCTTCTCGGGGCTGAACACTCTTCTTCTCTGCTTCATTGGCTTGATCTCCTTATTCACATTGAGTTTGTGACATAAGAAATTTGGATCTATTCCGGGCATATCTTCATGACTCCACGCAAAAGTTTGATTTTTGCTTCTTAGGAAAGTTATCAATTCCTATTTTAGTGAGGCTTCCAATGACGAACCTACTTGAGTAGTTCGCTCAGGGTTCTCGTCGTCCAGAATGATGTTTTCAGTAGATTCCACCACTTAACCCTTCACGAGTTGAGACTCATCTCTAGGATCCAATGTTTCAATTTCTGCACCTTCATCCACTTGATAGGTAGTAGTCTTTTTCCTTAATTCCTCCAGTTCCTCTTGCTCGGCGGATGAATAATAGCATTCCCGAGCTACTTTCTGATCACCTTTCACAACTCCTACTCCAAAATTTATTGGAAATTTTAGGCACTGATGCACTGTAGATGGTACAGCCTCGAACTTCTTTAATCCTACTCTTCCCATGATGATATTGTATGATGATTGAACATTCTTATCCATCACGAAGAAACGTATTCTTTCTGTTCGACAAGCAGGCCACGTACCAATGAATATATCCAACTTGATCGTCCCAAGTGTAAATACTTTATCGCCAGTAAAACCGATGAGGGGTCTATGATAAGGCTCCAATTGAGATAGCTTTAGATTTAAACTATCGAAGCACGAGTAGAACATGATGTCTGCCAAGCTACCATTGTCGACCAGTACTCTTCAAATTATTACTTCCTTCATCCTCATTTTGATCACCAATGGGTCATCATGAGGATATAGAACACCTGCGAGGTCATTTTTTGAGAAACCAATGACCAATTTCTCTTTATTTACCTTTCTCGAGCGATCCTCCTGAGATAGATTTATTTGTTGAATGTATGAGCAAGCTTGAGCCTCACAGAGGTAAGATTTTCTCTCGGAAGTAAGGTCTTCTCCTCCTGCATCTCCACCTGTTATAACATTACAGTCAAATGACCCAAAGCGTATTAAAAATACCTCTCGTTCTGGCTGCCTTGGTCTCTTGGGAAGATCGGAGTCATCTTCGGGATCAACTTCATGGTTTCTTTTCTTGTTCTCCTCTGCTCGACGAGGAGATCTAGACCTCTCTCTTGTTCGGTCGTTGTTTCTGCTTCCATGATCAACATACTTTGCCAGTTTTCCTCCTCTGATGAGTGTTTCAATCTCATTCTGAAGAGCTATGCAATTTTTGGTCATATGACCATGATCTTTATGAAACTCGCAATACTTCGCCTTATTCCTCTTATCAGGGTCTGCCTTCATTTTCTCTAGCAAGTTTAATTCCTCGTTGTTATTGATTTCCTCTAGAACATAGTTGATATCTTTCTTCAAAGGAGTATAATTATCAAATTTCTTCATTACGTCCCATACCGACCTAGTTTTTGAATATTTGTCATTACCATTGTTCTTGTGCTCTTTCTTCTTAGCTTTATCACCTTCCACCTTGGTTTCTTTGGCATCCATGTTCTTCTTCGCAGCCATAGCCTCCACGGCATTCATAATCTCGGCCGCTTTTCCCATCAGATCCGACATGGTTCTAGGTAGATCTTTAGCCAAAGTGTAGTACAACTTGTTTGGCAGTAGTCCACGCATCAATGCGATAATTGCTGTCTTCTCCTCATAATCAATGACTTCAAGTTTCTCATTATTAAAACGAGTTATATAATCTCTGGTGCTCTCACCAGCTTTTTGTCTAACACTTAACAAATGTGCTACTCGTTTAACTGGCTTTGCCCCAAAATAGAAATTCCCAATGAATAACTCGGACAATTGAAGAAAAGTTAAGATCTTAACCCGAGGAAGATTATTATACCATATTTGAGCAGATCCGGTAAGAGTTCCCGAGAATGCCCTGCATCTCATCTCATCTGGAATAGCATAGATGTCGGCTGCAGCTTGGTATTGTTCTATATGAAGGACGGGGTCAGTCTTTCCATCATATTTGGGGGTCACAACAGGTGCTTTAAATTTTGATGGTGTTGGAAAATCTACAATGGCCTGGACAAAAGGTGTTCCTCGAACAAAGGTTCGTTGTAGAGGGTTCTTAGCTTTAACCATTTCCCCCAATATATCCTCCAGCCTTTGAATAGAGCCTTTCCATGCATCATTTCCTTCCTCGGGCCTATTAGTTCGAGCAACTGATCACGTTGAGGTGGCTTCCTGGGATCTATCTTGACGAGCAACTGGTCGCTACTGCGCAGATCCGTCCCTTAAGTCTGATGGTCGTCGAAAACTCCTCGATGGGGCTCTAGGAGGACTTTTGCTCCTCCTAGGACCTAATCGATCGAAAGGTGATGCCCTGCTTAACCTTTCTAGCGCACTGGTCCTTTCTGGGGAGAGAGTGATACGTTGTTTAGTATCTGTGGCTCGCACTGACGAAGTTCGTCCAGGTTGATAAGAAAAATCTTCAGACTCCTCATTGCGATATGAATCGGTACGTCTAGTAGTGAAGAAGGCGCACGAATATTTCTTTGAATACTTCGCAGTCTTGAATGGGTTGGTGCACCGCCATGGAGGGTTTGTATGAGTTGTCGCATAGTTTCTTGCATGACGGTCTGGCCCTGAGCCAGATTTGTCATTATTCCATCCAGATCTGGAATATTTGGCGGAGCAGATGGATTTGGAGGGCTTCCAGCATTTCGATTGCCGGATTCTGGAATATCAGTCATTTGTGATGAATTGTTTTTGATGAAAAACGATATTACCAGTCGTTTCTCACAGACGGCGCCAATCTGTTGATGTAAAAAATTAGATCGTATCTAATTATTCAATCACAGATAAAATAAATGAAACAAAGAGTTTTTAAAGTGGTTCAGCCTTATAAGAATGGCCTACGTCCACTGTTATGTTATTGCTGAGTGTTTGAGAATTCTCGATTACAAGTTCTATCAAGAAATTCTGGTCCCCTTAAAATGAGGATTGTACAATGTATTTATAGCTCTGAGGCTGTAATGTGAAAGGGTAATGCATTAAATGATGTACATATGAAAGGGTAATACATTCAATTCCCTTTAAGCGTATGCGTCTGAATGATAAGCATTTAATGAATAGTCAAACTGTTGGTTATCCTTCTATTAATGCTTTGTTCGAGGTGCAGCTCGGACCGCCTGAGTTTCTTGGACCGCCTAAGCTTCTTGGTACTCAAAAGTTCCTCGGAGAGTTCTTGTTCCTCGGAGCGTATGAGTTCCTCGGGGAAGTAGTGTTCCTCGTTGTAGTATGGTTCCTCGGAGCATGTGAGTTCCTCGGAAGTGTTTATTGTTGCCACATAGATTGCCACGTGTCTTCACTTTATTGAGCCATGTCAGCAGACTAAATTTGGTATCAACAAGCGTGATGATAATCTTCCCAACTGTCATGTGAAAACTATTTGTCTTCGGTTGCCATCGCAATGTCGAAACCGATGTGTAATCAATATATCGATGGTTGTATTTGATCTAACCCGTAAGATTTGCATTCTACACTTTATCAAATACTCCTTATATTAAAATCTTTCCACAGTCATTCATAATGTTTTTCACATAGCAAAAGCCACCGTTTAACCTACAATGCCACATATATAATTACTAAATAAAATATGATAAATTTTGAAAAGTTCAAACTATAATGGCACAAAGGTAATTTTCCATTGAACTAGTCCATATTGAGAATGTAATATATCCCTTGAAGAGATTGAGGAGTATAAGTTCTTTTGGTCTCCCACAATCATCACTGTAACTGACTTAGTTAATGCAAGAATATTCGATGGGCTAGCCTCTGAATCACTCAATGGTGGAATATTTAATGGTCTACAGTCCTCATGTGCATTATCCCCATGTACATCCTAATCCTCATGTACATCATCATCTTCATTTATGCTATCCCCATGAAAATCAACATCCACACGAGCATCCTCTACACATGCGTCCCCTACACGTGCAAACTCCTCGAGCGCGTATGATCTCACACCATGCAATATAAAATGTAACTCTTCCCTACGATTCCTCATGGAAGCGATAACTGGATACCTCCTTGAACGTTTATAACATTTAATATTTTCCATGTTTTAACCAGCATTAAAACAAAAATTATAATTTAAGTAACTAATATTCATAAATATATAAGTAATTATATTATAAATGATGGCAGTTATTGTGACACTCCATAAAATTTATACTTAGATTGACCAGTTCTAAAAATAAATAACAAAGGAGTTTAAACAATTGAACAACAGTCTAAGCATGTGATAAAGTAACTAATGTGCATAAACTAAATAACCGAATACAACCATAAGAATAAACCAACATAAACCTCTAATACTATAATCCTCAAATGTGATAAATCCAACTTGCGAAATGTAGTTTTCTCAAAACAACCATTTACATTTGGAGTCATAAACACTATAATAATCTGGGTTGACATAAAAGTAACTTAGAAAAAAAAGATTGAGCATGCAGGTTCGAAACCTACATCTTATATCAGCGACAACTGAAGAAAGAGCAAGATGGAATCAAGGATGAGGCTGCATCGAAAGTCTAGGTCATGAAAAGAGAATACAATAATAATGTTAACAATAAGTTTACGAAGAGTACGAATATAGTTGATCTTAGGATACAATATGACTACACATCTTCATCTCGTATTTTTGTTTCTTTTAAGTTATCCCAACCTAAAAATACCCTAAATATCACATGCATCTAATCCCAGTCCGAAGTGAACCTCGTGATTAATTCTTATTCTCAACTGAATATAAGTAAAGGTTCCAAAATCACAACAGTCTATACATCTCAAGTATATAAACATATAAGGGAAGAAATCTTCTATGTCTACTTTTCACATAAGTATGGTCTCAATCACGTACAAAATAAATGGGCTACGATTGAGCCCACGATAATAAAAGCCTATCCCTACCGCCTTTGGGGATCACTCAATCATACTAGGTATAGTTACAGGACATCCTACACATATAACCTCAAAACATCAACAAGGGATAATCACTACACCTTCACACCAATCATATGGCCCCATACCTAGGCTATATAAAAAGATCCCCTCGACATATAATGGGTACGTTCAACACATAATGTTCGAGGTAAAAATGAATAAGGTAAAGAACGTTTCTATCATCGAGTTACTAACGTGGTTGACTTCATATGCACCCCATAAGAATATCCACCTAGTACATGTCCCATGAGCACTCATACAAGGTATGTTTTGCATAAATACACCAAAATAGTAATCATAAGCACACAAAGGTTACTAATCTTTAAATTTAGAATCCTTAAATTAAATAGTCTCTTTTAATTTAGAATTAATTATCAAAACAATTCCAAAGTCGTTCAAACAAATTCAACTGTCTCATTTAAATGAGACTTTTCCAAACTAACTCGTTCAAATGATTTACAAACTCGTTCGAAACGAACTACCTAATATCATTCCAATAATATTTTCGAATGAGATCAACGTTGAATCATATTCTCCAATAACCCATTAATGCCATTAACAAACCCAAAACCTAAATTCAGAGACTTTAACGATCACAATACCCATCCTCCTTTATATACAAGTTATATAATTGCAATCTTGACCTATATCTATTGGTTTTTACATGATTCCAACATAAATTAAAGGAGTTTAATTTAGATTCACCTTAGTAACCCTAGTTTTTATAATTTTAGTCAAATACTCTCAGATTCATGAAATTATTAAGGGTATTTTACATTATTTAAGGTATAGAATACGATTCTGACAATTATAAACCAATTCCAATTCTACTTCATGGAGATTTCTACTCAAATCGGTGTATATAATTAACATGTATATTAACCAAACTTATTTCATTAAGTTAATTGATTTCTAAAATCAGATTATAACATTATCAGGTTTAGACTCAAATGAATATATATACTATATTATAAAAATAATTACTTTCCTATGCTAGGTAAACTTGCCTTAGTCCAAATTGATGAATTCCAAGCTTCAATCATCCAATTCCTCTTCTCTTTATAATGCCTGTAAAGTTGTTAGTATGATATTAGTTTAACCTTTTGACTCTCTAAGAGAATTAATCTTGAAATTAGGCTTAGGCCCCATATGGACCTCAACCAAATGAGCCCAAAACACTACCCAAACCATATACCAATCCATAGGACTTAAAACACATCATTTAAGTCATAAAAGGACAATGTACATGCCCCAAAATTCAACCCAAATTAAGATGCCAACAAACAAATTTTTTTATCCATTTTGAGTCCAATTATCAATTAGTTAATTATTTATCAATTAAGCATGACATGACATTATAAGAAACTACTTCACGATCAGTGGGACCTGATACCAAGGGAAAAATCCAAATAAAGAAACCTACGACACCTAGTCCCTAACCATTTCATAGTCACCCATAATTCATTATCACTTCTAATTTATTTAATTAATTTATTAGCATATTTTAATTTCATTTTCACAATTGAATTACAGAACACATAAAAATATATAGTGACATCATATGTCACAACAAGCACATAATATAAATTTCACAATTTAAATAATCTAAATAATATAAGAAAAAATATGGGGTATTACAGTTATATAATCACACATACACATATACACACATATATAAATACACATTAACACACATTGAGGGTATAAGTGTTGAGTAAATGCAGTTAAATCGGGTGAAACATAATGAACAAGTAAAGCACACTCAGAACATAGGCAACGAACGAGCCCCACTTAATAACTTAACTTGTTCGGGGCAAAGGTGACGAGCCTGTAATAATAAATCGGGTTATTGGTGAATAATTTAGAATTAAATCTACGTGCTTAAGCCCTGAATGAAACCATTATGTAATCTTTAATAACTTTTTTCTCGATTGGGGCACTTGTGATGATTTATTAAGCTTGATTTATGGTCGAATATCAAGTGTATGCAACTAGGTTTTTTTCCTAAATCGAGTATGGGTTGATTCATCAAAGGTTTTTAACATTTGTAATATGTCTAATATACCATAAATTAAGTTTAACTATTCAAAGGTTTAATAATTCAAAGGTTTAGCATTATAAAGACCATATATTTCAAATGTTTAACATGTCTAATATACCATAAATATGTTTATGTAAAGGACAATAAAACCCTAATAATAGTTGATTCGATGAGTATTAATATGATTTTATAGTGTTGATGGTGATTTGAAGGCTGATCTTTGAATCTTTTGAGGTTTAGATGTTTAGAGAGAAGGAGGGAAAGTATACAAATGAAAATTTTGAACTTTAAATAATCGGGTGCCCTTTAGTGGTATTATGGAGTGTGAAATGGATTTATGTAGTATTATGAAGTTATTTTATCCTTTATAGGAATAATTTTTAGGATGCCCTTAGCTCCCACCATTTTATTTGACTATTTTAGTTGTTGGTTTGGATTCAGTTATCGGTATTTTTATCTTGTCGGTTATTTATTCATGTTGGTTATATATATTGCATGCTTAAAATGATATGTAACTGAAAGATAAATATTATTGATTGTACATGTGATTGACCAACTTTTGTGTGGAAAATAGGGGTGTCACAGTGTATATCAGACAATTCCAATATTTATTTTCTTAGGATCTTTAGATCCATTCGTCGTTTCAACACAAAGTTCTTTGTTATTTGTAAAGTTGTCCTTTTGTAGGAATTTTACTCCATATTTCATACAATACTGATGATTTTAAATTGACTTTTCAAATAAAAAACACGCGTAGGGGTGCTAGTCAACATAGTCAAATTTTAATTCACGTTAGGATCCGTCGTAGGGTCAGGTTCCTCCTTAAAAACACATGACTATTATTATTACTCGAACTGTTGTTGCGACTATGGCTATAGTGTTTCAAAAATATCCACTACCATCGACCCAGACAGCGGTATCAGTACCAATAAAAACTTCAATTTATGATAAAACTTGTAGTTCCTTCAGCTACGATAACCCTCCTCGTCTCATAGTTAGCTGATTTGACTATTTCACACTAGTGAAAGTGGGATATAAAGAGGTATATGAGTACAGTATAGACATCAAAGGTGTATAAATAGATGTTTGATATCAGGAAACTAGGAGATGTATTAAAGTGGTGGGAGTTTATTACTAATATCTCGTAGAGAGCAGCTTATTCCATTACGAGTTCTGGTTTTTTTAGGGGGATAAGTATCTCTAGTATGCACTTCTATAAGAGATGATGGGAGATTTCATAAATTTGGAACAAGGCAATCGCACAATTTCCTAATATGAGAAGAAGTTCACCCAACTCTCATAAATTGCATCGGAGGAGGATAATACAGAGTCTTATAAGATGAAAAGCTTTATTGGGGTTTTAACATGGAGGATTCGACAAGTCCATATGAGAACACTAATTACACCACTTATTCTCATGTGGTGAATTTTTCACTGATGCATCGTCAGGATCATAAAGAGTTTTAGTAAGGTATAAGTGATAAAAATGGGATTATTTAGGGGCCTAAGACTGAGGTAAAATGATGCGTCACCCTTCACATTTTATAGCCACCATTTATCTGAATGGACAACCTCAAAGGGACTAGCCTCATAAAAGGCACATATTTAAGGAGGACTATAAAGATTAAAGCTGCCAAGGCCATGGGTATCAGTGCCATTAGTTCGATAAAGCCAAGGCTAGTAGGGACATTAGTAGGGAAAAAACATAATAGTCCCTTCAAGGGGAATGAATTATGTGTGGAAATCTAATTTATATTGAGGTACCCTAAGGGAAATTGGGAAACCCAAGGACTTTATGTAAAACTTGAATAGAAGGGGCATCACCAATAGTTACCAGTCCCACCACTAAGACCAATATTACGAACACCTCCTCCTAGGGATGAATCACTACAATATGGATGTGTTATTAATATTGTGCCAAAGGATGTCCATGTTGTTCCTAAGGCGATTGAGGGTATATTTCTTATCTATGGACCTATGGTATGAGTTTTATTTAATGTTAGAGCATCATATTTATTTATTAGTTGTATATTTGCATTGTCTTAAGGCTCATTGGACATTGTTGTCGATATATTACTTTAAATGGATACTCCTTTAAGGAGAGGGAATTAGTTATGACACATATGTGATAATATGGGCAGAGATATTGTGAATATACATTTCATATCAAACCCATGAGTTCTTGATATGTATTCATACTTCGTTAAATGAGAGATTAATTTGTTTTAACATTACAATGATTAAGTTGATTATAGTTAAAAGGTTGTATCTTTTTTATTCCTAGGTAGTTGATGTAGTTGATTTAAATGATAAGGCTTGACTGACAATAATATTTTAAGAGTTTATTCCCATCGTTCATCATTTTATTGAGTGTTTTAGGAGATAACTGGGTTTTCTCTATTTTGAGAAATAGATTTAGATTCATTTTTCCTTAGGTACTACACTGATAACAAGGGAATTATATCATATGGAACCACTTGAGATGAGAGATATTAAGAATCAGATTCATTAATTACTCATCTAAGGATTTATTCAAAGGATTAATTTTCCATGGGCAATCCCAACTATGTTCCTAAAAATGAATGATGGGTTGTATGTGGAAAATAATTTTCCACACGTGGGAAGGAAACACATGGGCCACTAACCTAATCAACTATTTCCATCATGTGGATAAAGATCACTGAAGATGACTAACATGTGTAAATCAAGGTAAAGATATAACAGATGAATTAGGGATAACTGGTAAGGTTATTAATGTCCAAAGGACTCAGTCACTTCTTGTAAATGTAAATGTAGCCCCCTGGGGAAAAGGGAAATGTAATTATGCATATTGATATATTGCCAATAAGAGAAAATGGACCACCCGTGGATGTAGGCAAATTATCTAACCACATACATATTATTTTTGTGTGTATTATTTTTTTATTTTCTTGGTTGGTTTGTTTTAAATCTTGACTAATTGGATTTTACTACTTACAATTATCATCGTTTATGGGTGTAGGAGGGGCTTATTTTTAGAACTTACTACTCAGAGATAAGTTGCTTCAGGAAGGCAAAGAATGAGTTCATTCGATGCTACATGGAAGAGGTTAATCAGAACACTTGAAAGGCACCCTCGATTAACATGTCTAGGAAGGTTCTCGAAAAAACTTCTTTTGAGAACACAAAGAGTGAAATAACTCCACATGATCAAGCATGTTGCAAAGTATCTCACCCGAGGGAGCATGTTGCAAGAAACCACCAGTTTGCTCAACCAAAAGTTCTCATAAGCTATAAAATATGTTGACATGCAAAGCATTATCTGATATGAAGGAACATTTCTTTTACGCATGATCCCATGCCAACTTTTATATAATGTATTGGGAAATACGATCATCATGCCTTATTAAAGTAATACTTTCACCCATTTTTTAGACAACTTTATACTATGCTTAACGATTTTGTCCCCTATTACAAGGAAGATGGTGGTTTACTAGTAAAAGCATCCTAAAAGATGAAAAGGGGTTCAAGGTCCCATGAGATTGAGACTATTATTATATATCCTACATTATTCCATTAAAGACTGGTAGCAAGAAAACATAACAACACTCAGATAGAGAGAATACATAGAGAGAAGAGAGATTTTAGAATAGACTTAAAGAGATTCTAAGAGAGTTTAAACACTATAGACACTTCGAGAGGAGAAGTTTTACTGATATTGAGAATTTGTAAATATTGATTTCCATTCTCAGTGAAATAAAACTCGAGCTCCTGTGGATGTTGCCTAAGTTAGGTGAACCATTGTGACACCCCGTCTGACACCCTGCCCAATTAAATATAGGGTGATCAGTCCAATACCAATTTAAAACAGAATGTTCGGTTGGTTCATTCTTAGCATCAATTTCGATTTTTTTTAACATATTATTCACCTAATATAAAATTAAGCTAGGTGTCAAAACATTTTCCAATTTTAGTTTTAACAAAACAATTCATTTTAAATTCCCAAGTATATAAAATATAAAACATTCACCATACAACGAAAAGTGAAAGGTACTGAGCATGAACTAAGTAATGAAATAAATAAGACTGGGTAAAACCTCCCAGTTCAAAACTCTAATACAGACTCATAGTAAAATTCCATCTAACTTAAAGAACTGTAAAGTAAACTGAATAATAACTCTGATAAAAACTAGGAATGGGCGACACATGCCCCAACTAAGATATCTAGATAAAATTGAATGGAAATGATGGATGCGTCTAATGCAAGGACCTACAGATTCCACAACAGCTACAACACGTAAAGCAATCCAAATTTCTAGTTCTGGTATCCCTGTGGCTGAGCACCTGATATAATACATATATATAGCAAAAGAGAGAAGACTTGCAAGAAATGGGTCAGAGCCCGATGTATAGCAAGTATTTAAAACTGCAATGAAACAAGTATTATGTGCATGGTAGATATCGCACTCTCACATGAGATTCTCACCTCTCATCTACTATGCATGCCTAACGTACATCTAACCCACACTAGCTATGCTACTCGGCCTAACTAGTTTGAAATCATAATATCACCATCTATGTTCTCTAGTAGTATACCCGTATCGCCATACATTACGTTAAAGAAATAGTTTATCTCACATAACTAAAAGTTCCATTATTCACCGTTCAAATGGTTAATCTTTTACCCACTAAGATTATTTTATTTCTCATTTATACTATATGTGGGGGCAAAATATATGCCTACGGAATAGCATGACGTGTGGGGAGCACCCCGGTGAAGATGGCGATGTGCCAACAATATAGGGACGACTAAAGTCCTTAGTAAACGAGAAGACCGAGGAGCAGTATCTGATTGGAATGAAACTCCACGAAGATAGGGCTCATCCATATTTGTTACTCATCCATATTTGTAACCCTAATGTAACCTCTAACTCTATATAAAGGGAACACCCCCCATTGTGAAAGGGGGCTTAGAAATTAGAGAAACACTCTCATGTAAAACTCTCTGATCATTCTAATGAAACACACCAGCAGCCCCATGGACGTAGGCCATTCATGGTCGAACCACGTAAATCTTTGTCTCTCTCGTATTTATTTTTATACTTGTATTGTGATGAATTGACACCCTCCGACGGGTGAGATTTTTTGCACCTACAATTAGCGCAGTCTGTGGGAAACGACACGAAAAGTCTTTTCTTGTGTCGAGATGAAGATCTACGTTCCGACGCAATGGTTTACACGCACATAATCAGGAGATAAGTTTTCTTCTCTTAATCTGTGCACTAACAGTTATATGTTTTATACACAATCATTTGTTCTGCATGTTTATCGTTTCATTGGTGTATGGTTCTCAAACATTCATGTTCATAAGCCTTACACTGGGAATATATTTATCTTTGAATCTGCATAACCCCAGTTTATTTTTGACGAATCTGCACAACATTGAATTTCATGATCATGAGTTTTGAACAAACCCGAATAAATATGGACTCTTTACGTTTTTATGGGTATACATGTTATTTTCTGGGTTACATCATATATTATGACTCCCACATCCCATATTTTGTGGCACGATATAAGCGTTAAAAGCGGCCCTCTCTCACAGAGACGTTGACCACGTCTTTATGAACATATCTAATGGTTTTCTTTCAAGAATGGATTTTTTTTTCACAAAGATTTACTGGTTTTGGTCGCACCCGCAGTTCAAGGTTTCTCTCATGAGATATCTTAATTACATCTTTACAAACGTACCAACAGAGATTCTTGAAAAAAGAGGCATATTCTTACAAAGAGGTACAGATTCTGGGCACGCCAACAATTTACACAATTTGTTCTGGACGCAAACAAAAAATCAATGGCAGACCGAACAAGAATCCCTCCCCCAACCTATGGGTTATTAAAATTCCTCCAAACATTCATCACGACCAAATAATATTTTGGTCATCTCCGAACAAGCCCTGGCGACCAACAGAGCACAGGGCGACCTCTGTACAAAAACAAATCATCAAGCATCAGCGAGCTCACCTCCGGTGATTCTCCGACCTGTAACCTTCCTGGTCGAGCAATCCTCTATGGTCGGCGACCTATCTACGACCTAAAGGCGACTTGGCGCAATTTTTCTTTGATTTTCTTTTCGGCCACGCCGACCAGTAAGAAAATAACAATTTCTGGTCATCTACAGCATCTCTTCGATCGAACGGCAGAAACGGATTTACCCTGGTGGTCGGCGGCCAATTCGCAACTCCGCCATCTGGTCGGCGGTAGCGACGAGTAGAAAGGAGCACACCTTCAGCAGGTCGGCGGAAAGGACGAGCAAGACCTTCAGTAGGTCGTCGGAAAGGACGAGCAAGACCTTCAGTAGGTCGGCGGCAGTGACGAGCACGGTGCGCTTCTCTTTCGACTGGTCAGCACTCCTCCTCAACCTCGAGCCTCCATCTGCTCACTTATCTTTATGTATTTCCAAGAGCACATTTGAAAACTGTTTGAGGCACGAATTCGTCTTAAGCCCTTTGGAAATTGTTAAAATTAACATTTTCCTAATTCACATTTTCATGTGAAAATAAAACCAACTTAATTGGATATTTGCTTGAGTCCAAATATTTTTGCAAAAAATTCTAAATCAGCCCTGTATCTTACGTTTAAGATATATTTGACTAATTTTTGCATTGCCTGGTTCTCTCTAAAAATAAAATAATTTTAAGGGACCGTGTGATTTTTTTACAATGATTTGACTTGGCACTTTTTTATGCGACCTTATTACAAATTATTTTGCTCACATAAATAAGTGAGGCGCAGTGATATAGCACTCATGTCATTTATTCGAACATTTCAATTTTCAATATTGTCATCCAGCTACAACAATTTAATCTCACCAGAGCGAGATTGTTGGTTATTTAGCTCAGCCCCGACGGATGCTCGGGCACAGTTATCTCAATGAGATTTTTATGATAAAAATCATTGGGTCTTTATTACATTCATACGCGACTATGAACTTTTTCCTCGACAAATGGCCGAGCGAATGCATATCTTATATACTTTGTTGAATATATCATTTTCATGATAACTTCTATTTTGATTTAGTTTCAACAGATGGTCGGGGAATTTACTAACTTCCACAGGTACAAGATTCAGTCCCGACGGATGCTCGGCAATAATCTTAAGTCCTTGGAAATCTCATCGATGTTTCGACGGATGCTCGAGCACGAATTGCTAGCTATATCTACTTGGTATTCTACAACTTTTCCCCGGCGGACTATCCAGGCACCATTCATTTTATTTATGCTCCGACAGATAGTTGAGCACACTATGGCACCTTATACCCAAAGAAACGCTTGGGCAAAATTATTATTACTCCGACTGAAGCTCGGATTCTATGATTCAGTAACCTGAAGGACGGTCAGGCACATTTGAGATTCATCTTGGCAGATAATCGGCAAAATATTTCTATATATTTAGTCCCGAAGATATTCGCCTCGCATGTCGCATTTTATCCCCAGTGGATAGCTGGTCAGGATAATTCTTGTATTTAGCACAACCCCACTTGATGGATACACACATTTATTTGTACATTGTTCGTTTCCATCTCATAATACTTCATTTGCTCACAAATTATGCTCACGATTTTTATCATCATAAATTTGTTAGCAGGGGGCTATCTATACTCTATACTTCACATGAGAAAAACAATTGATTGCCACTACACAAATTTTCTGTGAAAACAATTTTTTGGAACCAAACTTGTATTTTAAGTATTTGCTTAAATCTATTTGCACAAATTCCAAATTAACTCATATGCCATACATCGGGATATATTTGATAAATTTTGCATCTTTCATTCGACTTTATTAGAATTATTTTGTCCACATAAATATTGGGGCGCACTTAGAAGAGCACTCATGTCATTTATCCGGTCATTTAATTTTCAATATTGTCGTCTAGCTATTATTGGTTATTCCAATGAACGGTCGGTGTAATATCCTTACTCATACTTAGCGTAGCCCCGACGGATGATCGGGCACGGCCATCCTCGTGAGATTTTATCACAAAAATTATGGGATCATTCATGTCATTCATCTTAATACCATGAATATTTTCCTCGGCACATGCTCGAACAGATGCACATCATATTGCATGACAAATTCTATTTGAATTAGCCTCGACGAATGGTCGAGCAACTTATTAACTTCCACAGGTACAAGATTTAGTTCCGACGAATGCTCGGCCATAATCTTAAGCTCTTGGAAATCTTATTAATACACCGATAGATGCTCGAGCGCATATCGCTCTCTATATCTACTCGGACCTGTACAACTTCGCCCCGGAAGACCAGCCTGGCACCACTTATTTTGTTAATGCTCCGACGGATGATTGAGCACTTTACACCACTTTGGACCCAACACATGCTTGGGCAATATTATTTATAACAGACGGATGCTCGGATGTTGATATTTCTTGAATTTCAGAATGGGTTATCTGGCTCTATGATTCTTGACCTGCAGGATGATCAGGCATATTCAAGGCTCATCTCGGAAAATGCTCGGCAAAATATTTCTATATATTTAGTCCCGAGGATATTTGCCACACATGTCGCATTTTATCCCCAATAAATGGTTGGTAAGGATAACTCTTGTATTCAGTCCCAACAGATGGTTGGCAGAGTCGATTAATAATCAACATTGCATTTATTGGAAGGTTAATTTTCATTAACAATACAGGATCATTCGTAATACTTGCTCGGTCCTCTTTGCCTCGACGGATGCTCGAGCATGGATCACCTGCAATATCTACCAGATTCTCTATAGTCTTTGCCTCGACAGGCATTCAGGCATCATTTATCTCATCAATACTCCGACAGATGCTCAGGCATGGATCGTTCGCAACATCTACTAGGTCCTTTACAATTTTGCCTCAACGGACTCTCAACTTCGATCGATAGTTGACATTGTGTGATCACGACTCAAGCTCCAACAAACAGTTGGGCAATACAGTTCTTATTTAATTCAACCTCGTTGAATGAAAAGTTGAGCGACCTGTACCACAAAGATCCAATAACACATAAAGCAGCATGAAGAGCGACGATCAACTATATTTATCAACAAAGACGAATCCAACTTGTAAGAAGTCACACGCCCAGCAAAATCACAGTCAACGAGCAAGACATGTTGATAACAACACTAGACCATCCTGAATGTATCGAGCGAACATCGTCAGACAACCCATGGTGATCGACGATCACCAAGCAACAAATTAACGCGTCGTCAACATCACGATATCCACTCTAGAGGAACAACGTTTCTTGAACGCCATATCAGATCAACGCATTTCTACAGAGGGACGCTTTGAATTCATATCAATTTCTTTAGTTGCACGAGCTATATGAAGTCTTCCACAGCCTCCCGGAACCACCATGCATGGTCGACGAACAAGTGCGCCCCGAGGAATGATACATTACATGGAACTATATGAGCAAGATAACCCTTAATTATATCCAGCTCGACGAATGATCAACGTGACACTCCTCGACACAACAAAGCCCGAGGAACGATCGGGCACACTTATCATCTCGATTATACAGATCTAGTGACCCAATGGACGGTCAGGCAGCCTTCTCTTCACAACCCGATTGGGGGCTCCATAATAGCGATGACACATGAATAGATTCACTACAACATTTAAAGAAAAATAGAAGAGGTCAACTCAAGACAGATGCCAACATGGTTAACACCAGAATTAGTCTTTCAAATGACGATCATGATTAAGCTTGATTTAGTTACGACGGCCTTCTTGCTCGTTCCCACTAAATTAAGTACGTCTACAGGCCTTTGTTATCTCCAAACACAAATGGCCTCACGAGTTGCCCAGGCAACAATAAAAGCCCTGCGGGGGATCCCTAGGCAAAAAGCCAACCCAGGTTGGTCGCCAACTATGTTAGTCAGTTAAAATCCTGAACGGGTGGATGACCCTCAAACCAGGTGCATTTTTACCATCGCCTTTTAGGCCTAAGGAAGTGTGACGGCACAACCTAAAAGGTAAAATAGGCGGATATTTACATGCGAGGCATTAGAAAATGGAAAAATGTAAACGTAATTGGTATCACATTAAATTATATGAAAAACCTAAGGCAGGGTCTTACCCCTACTAGGTACATGCTCGAGCAAGGCTCGACGCATAGGCCTGTGGTCGGCCTCTCCAATTGGACCATATGAAAAACCTAAGGCAAGGTCTTACCCCTACTAGGTATATGCTCGAGCAAGGCTCAACGCATAAGCTTCTGGTCGGCCTCTCCAATTGGATCATATGAAAAACCTAAGGCAGGGTCTTATCCCTACTAGGTATATGCTCGAGCAAGGCTCAACGCATAGGCTTCTGGTCAGCCTCTCCAATTGGACCATATGAAAAACCTAAGGCAGGGTCTTATCCCTACTAGGTACATGCTCGAGCAAGGCTCGACGTATAGGCCTGTGGTCGGCCTCCCCAATTGGACCATATGAAAAACCTAAGGCAGGGTCTTACCCCTACTAGGTACATGTTCGAGCAAGGCTCGACGCATAGGCTTCTGGTCGGCCTCTCCAATTGGACCATATGAAAAACCTAAGGCAGGGTCTTGTCCCTACTAGGTACATGCTCGAGCAAGGCTCGACGTATAGGCCTGTGGTCGGCCTCTCCAATTGGACCATATAAAAAACCTAAGGCAGGGTCTTACCCCTACTAGGTACATGCTCGAGCAAGGCTCGACGTATAGGCTTCTGGTCGGCCTCTCCAATTGGACCATATGAAAAACCTAAGGCAGGGTCTTACCCCTACTAGGTACATGCTCGAGCAAGGCTCGACTCATAGGCTTCTATTCGGCCTCTCTAATTGGACCATATAAAAAACCTAAGGCAGGGTCTTACCCCTACTAGGTACATGCTCGAGCAAGACTCGACGCATAGGCCTGTGGTCGGACTCAACAAATGGACCATACGAGACCAAAATATAGGAAGACGCCCTGAACTTGATACACGCTCGATAAAGCCTCAGCAAACAAATTCTGAACAGGCCTGTGGTCAGCCTCACAAATTGGGCCATATAATAAAACAGATAATGAACTACGTTCGACCTGATCCCAAGAGGGTACGTAGGCAACTCGACACTCTCGAGTACGGTTCCCATATCGATTGAACGCCTCTCAACTCAAGCCAAGCATTCATCTAAAAATCTATGAAGGCGAGAAGATCAACCAAAGAAGGCTTAAAAGTTGAACGACAGATCAAAGAATGCCAATCCAGTTCACACCACCAACTGCATATGTTTAAAGAGATTGTGTACCAGCTCCCAGCTCATCTCAGAATCAACTCAGCTGAACTGTGACCTGTGGGGCTATTGTGGGGGCAAAATATATGCCTACGGAATAGCATGACGTGTGGGGAGCACCCCGGTGAAGATGGCGATGTGCCAACAATATAGGGACGACTAAAGTCCTTAGTAAACGAGAAGACCGAGGAGCAGTATCTGATTGGAATGAAACTCCACGAAGATAGGGCTCATCCATATTTGTTACTCATCCATATTTGTAACCCTAATGTAACCCCTAACTCTATATAAAGGGGACACCCCCCATTGTGAAAGGGGGCTTAGAAATTAGAGAAACACTCTCATGTAAAACTCTCTGATCATTCTAATGAAACACACCAGCAGACCCGTGGACGTAGGTCATTCATGGTCGAACCACGTAAATCTTTGTCTCTCTCGTATTTATTTTTATACTTGTATTGTGATGAATTGACACCCTCCGACGGGTGAGATTTTTTGCACCTACACTATATCTACTAATTTCACAAAGTAGAATGTTCCCACGTATATTCATATATATATATAGTCACATCATCCATATATATATATATATATATATATATACTAATCCTGAAACCTTAGGTTAAGACCACTTGGCGCAAATCATTTATTATTATTTCCTTATCTACTAGTTTCACATAGTAGAAATATTCACAAGTTCATATATATATATATATATATAAATATATATATATATATATATATATCCTGCACCCCTGGGCTAAGACCCATTAGCGCACCGAACCATAATAATCATGTACCCCTGGGCTAACACCCATTAGCGCACTTAACAATAAGATTCTTGTAACCCCCGGGTTATCATCCCTTAGTACACTTAACAATCGGGTTATCACCCATTAGTACACTTAACAATAATATCCTTATACCCCCGGGTTATCACCCATTAGTACACTTAACAATAATATCTTTATACCCCCGGGTTATCACCCATTAGAACACTTAACAATATAATTCCAGCACCCCCGAGTTATCACTCATTAGTGTGCCTAGCAATAAGATTCTTGCACCCCCGAGTTATCACCCATTAGTGCACTTAACAATAATATCACATAATAGGCATACACATGTGACACCCCGACTAATTAAATACCGGGTAGCTACTCCTTTATTAAAATTAATAAAAAATGTCAAGTTAGTTCAGTTCATAGCATCACTGCAGAAAAACGTTTTAATAATTACTATCCACCTAATATTTAAAAAGTGAGTTGTCAATTTTAATTAAATCCGATTAACATACAATCCATTTAAATTATGAAATACTAATACCACAACCACAACACAGTCACAATAAAATAATAATAGAATGACAATTAATCTGGAGGAATACACCTCTAATAATCCAAATACTGAATACAACCAAATACAAAGTCTGAATCACAAATTAATTACAAACCAAAATCTGAAATAAAACTGAGTAAGTAGGATGTCTCTAAAAGAAAAGGGGCGACATGCCCTACAGATGAGTAAAATAGAGTCAAGGTAGAAAGTGGAGAAGTCTACTATCGAGGTCCTGTAACTTCCACAGCAGCTACAACACGTCACTGGAATGGAACTCCTACACTTGGTGTCCTTATGGCTAGGCTCCTAAAATGTTTTTACAAGAAAATAGATTTGAAAGCAAACGGGTCAGAGCCCGATTGTGAAAACAGTTTAAAATACAGCAAGTGTTTAATATCATTAAACAGTGAATATAAAATACATGATAGTGTGTGCACTCACATGAGTCCCTCACCTCTCAACTAATTGTGCACACCTATCGTACCCGTACACGTTCTAGTTATCTACTATCGAACTAGTCCAATCCATGACCTGACATTACTTTACAATTCAAAGTTCATTTCCCAATGTCTTAATATAAACTGGAGGCCTTACTGTTTTTGCTCAGAATTAGTTATAATAATTACTAAGACTTTTCCCATTCTTAACTCTCCAATGATGTTACATTAATTCACGCTTGTACTTATATAAATAATTCATTTCAATAATTCGGTATATCAATCTCATCATAATATACAATAATGGCATCCCTAGACTAAGCTGCGGTGCACACATACTCTGCCATCAAATACCAGTACAGCACGTACATAAGGATCACGTATTCCGAATCTCTCAGGAATCATTTCGACAAGTATCAAACACACATAATGGAGGTGAACATAGTTCACATCACATGGGTCACGCACATACCTACTCTCCCATGATCAGCAGACTTATTAACTCCTCAATAAGTCATTCTCTAACCTATGTCCTCGAGGTACCAATCTAAATCCCCCTGTAGGCACACAAAGATTAGATCGCCCTGATCGAACGCCGACCTCCCGTGATAGCAAGTATGGTAGGTATGTTATACACAGATAACCACGTATACTAAGCATTCACACATCTTAGATATCTTATAATATCAATACAGGTATATTTTACATTCCTATACCGTCATTAAATGTTGTACGTTTACAAATCCCCGAATAATATACATTAAAAGTTATCAAGTAATTTTAAGTAGTTATTTCCTAACCCATTGATGTCACCCGATTCACTACAAAATTTTAAGTTTTAATCCTCAATGTACCCCAATCTCACAACTATACCCACTAGTTAACAAGGGAAGGTTAAGACTCAATTAAATAAGTCTACTGGAAGTTCGAAATAAAATCAAGCCTAAAGAGACCATTCTGTCAACTCGTTAGAAATCCCGTTCGAACGAGGTCGTTCGAACGAGTGTCATTAGAACGAATGGCTTCGAACGAACTACCAACTCGTTAGAAGGAGTACTATCATCTCGTTAGAAGCTCGTTCGAACGAGGTCATTCGAACGACCTGGGCAGGTCTTCTAACGAGATGGCCGAAAACGCCCAGAAATTTCCCAACTCGTTTTTCTTCATTTTTCTCTTCTCTAAATCCATCTTAAGATCATCCAAATTGCGTTTTAATGTTTGTAAACTATTTTAAGTCATCCTAGGTCGTTTCTTAACATATTTTTGGGGTCAAATCTTACTAATCAACATGTAACAATCATAAATCCCCAATTCTTGCCCCAAACCCTATGAACATGAACCCAGAATTTAATTGACTACAAAGACTCCTTATAAATCCGTTTCCAAATCATCAAAAGTTATGTTTTGTGTATTGAATTCGTCCATAAGTATTCTACGTGCAATTCCTATCCCAAAATCATGAGTTTCTCAATAATCCCATTGGTTTTCATCAAAACTTTCAAGGCAAATACAGTTTCTACACTAAACATGGAAGAAATATCCATTGAACTTGATAATATCAAATCACTTGCCTTAAATCCGCTATTTTGGTTCGTTGTTAATGATCAAGTTTGGCTTTCTCTTCTTTCCGGTCATAAATCCTTTCCAATTTCTGGTGATGGGAGATAGTTTGGTTTGGAACCTCATTTACCCTCTTTCTAACTTCTCTCAAAACTTCCGTAGCCCACTCTCTTGACTTTTGTTGGTAATGGCCTTAGTGGACCCTTTAAAAATATAAAAATAAACTCTAAAATTCGTGGGTTTTAATTCCTCAATTTTTAAAATTACTAAAATACCCTTTTAGGTTGCCGGTTTGGCCTAAAAATGGCCCGAGACCCAAACTAAACCCCCGGCTAGTGTTTTCTGACTATTTCGACCCTTCCGGACGCGTTGGCGCACTCAAAATGATCATTTGATTGATAAAAAATATAATATACTTTTTAATTTAAATAAATTCATTCCTGATGCGACAGACACGCGCGTTCCAATTAAATTTCCCAAATTATCGTATTTCTGCCTCTTGACAATTTAAATAATTTCAATACTCATATATTACCATATATATTGAGAAATATTCAATTTTAACATCATAATCAAATACCAACTCACATCTCGCTAGTATTTATATCCGGATTAATTCCCAATTAATTCTCATTTAATTCAATTAATCCCTTAAATACAAATCAATAAAATTACGGGGTATTACATACTTCCCTCCTAATAACAGAATTTCGTCCCAAAATTTGAAACTAATGAATATCTGGTAAAAATAGCTCTGGATAATGTTCGTGCATCTCATCCTCGTGCTCCCATGTGGACTCCTCGGTATTATGATGCCGCCACTACACGCGTACTAATGGTACTATCTTCGACCTCAGTTTCCACTCGCTGTGGTCCAGAATAGCAATCGGCCCCTCCTCGTAGGAACTATCAGGCTAAAGATTGATGTCCTCTAGAGCAATGTGAGTATGGTCCAAGTCGTCCCTAAGATATTTCCTTAGCGAGAAATATGGAACACATCATGAATCCTATGCAAGTGCTCTGGTAACCCAAGTCTATACGCAACTGGCCCAATCCTCTCGATGATAGGAAATGG
This sequence comes from Sambucus nigra, assembly GCA_949130495.1. Classification (NCBI taxonomy): domain Eukaryota; kingdom Viridiplantae; phylum Streptophyta; class Magnoliopsida; order Dipsacales; family Adoxaceae; genus Sambucus; species Sambucus nigra. The sequence continues at coordinate 621,110,390 of OX422210.1, read as the reverse complement.
CCCCACATATCTTGGTGCCAGTTTCCCCTTCTTACCAAAACGCATAATCCCCTTCATAGGAGTTATTCTGAGTAGCACCTGGTCCCCTACCTGGAATTCTCTGAAGAACCTCTTGGCATCAGCATAGCTCTTCTGTCGGTCCTGAGCTACCCGAATACGGCTCCGTATCATCTCTATCCTTTACGAAGTATCCTGAATCACTTCCGTCCTAAGGAGTTCGTTATCCCCCACCTCTAAACAACATGTTGGGGAATGATAAGGTCTACCATACAACGCCTCGAATGGATCCATGCCAATGGTGAACTGGTAGGAGTTATTATAAGCAAACTCCAATAATGGAAGGTACTGCTCCCAACCACCTCTAAAGTCTAGGATGCACATACGCAACATGTCCTCCAACATCTGATTTGTCCGCTCTGTTTGCCCATCAGTCTGCGGGTGATACGTCGTACTCAGTCGCAACTCTGTACCCATTGCCTCCTGGAAACTCTCCCAAAATCGTGAAACAAATATCTTGTCTCGATCAGACACGATATTTAGAGGCACCCCGTGAAGTCTCACTATCTTCGCAATGAAAATCTAGGCATACTGTCCCGTAGTGTAGTCTGTCCTCACTGGCAGAAAATGAGCAACTTTGGTCAACCTATCCACAATTACCCATATGGAGTCGTGACCCCTCTGTGACGTAGGTAACCCCGAGATAAAGTCCATGGATATGCTCTCCCATTTCCACATCGGAACCTCTAACGGCTGTAGAAGTCCTGTCGGTCTCTGATGGTCCACCTTTACTAGCTGACAATTGGCTCACTTATAAATGAACACGGCAATATCCCTCTTCATCCCGTTCCACCAGTACTGTCGTCTCATGTCTTGGTACATCTTATCCCCACCAGGGTGTACCGCGAATCGCGAGCTGTGCGACTCTGTCATTACCTCGTGTCACAAGTATTCCCATTCCGGCACGACCAGTCTCCCATTGAAGCGTAATCCCCCATCTGAACTAACGGTATAGGACTCAGCTCCCTCTATTAGGAATCGAACTATCTGCTCCTGATAGAACGAGTCTTGTGCCTGGGCCTTTATCACTCTCGTAACAATCTGAGGTGTAACAGTCATCACAGACATGAATGATCGGGCCACTGCATCCTGGTGTCCCAAATCCTCCCACTTAGCTTTCCACACCTCGGCCACCTCATCTACTGGCCTACGGCTCAATGCGTCTGCTACCACATTAGCCTTCCCTGGGTGATATTACATATCAAACTGATAATCCTTCACAAACTCGAGCCACCGATGTTGTTGCATATTCAGTTCCTTCTGCGTGAAGAGGTATTATAGATACTTGCGGTCTGTGAATAACCGAAACTTCTCCCCCAGGAGATAGTGTCTCCAAATCCGAAGAGCAAATACGACTGTCGCTAATTCCAAGTCGTGGGTGGGGTAATTCTTCTAGTGAGGCTTAAGCTTACGAGAAGCATAAGCTATAGCCCGACTCTTCTGTTGCAGTACACCTCCAAGTCCTTGTAAGGATGCATCGGTGTAGACTAGATACTCAACTCCCGGTCTTGGCAATGTTAACACAGGTGCTGAGGTCAACTTGTCCTTCAACTCATCGAATGCCAACTTAGAGGCATCGCTCCAGATGAATGGCACACCTTTGCGAGTCAGTTGTGTCAAAGGACCCGCTATCTTTGAGAAATCCTGAATAAATCTCCTGTAGTATCCTACCAAGCCCAAGAAACTACGAATCTCAGTCGGTGTCGTGGGCTGTCCCCACTCCCTCACCGCGGATACCTTCCCCAGATCAACAGATATCCCCCGGTCTGAAATGATATACCCCCAAAACTGAACCTCCTTCAGCCAAAACCCACACTTCTCGTACTTCGCATATAGCTCGTTCTGACGCAGCGTCTGCAAAACCTATCTCAAATGCTCGGCATGCTCCTCCTCTGTCTGGGAGTAAACCAGGATGTCATCTATAAAGACAATGACGAACTGGCTTAGGAACTCTCTGAATACCCTATTCATCAAGTCCATAAACACGGCTGGAGCGTTGGTTAGGCTAAAAGGCATAACTAGGAACTCATAGGAACCATATCTCGTCAAGAAAGAAGTCTTTGAGACATCCTGTTCCCTGATGGTTTCCCGATCGCAAGTCAATCTTCGAGAAGAAGGAAGCTCCTCTCAACTGGTCGAATAATTCATTGATTCGGGGCAACGGATACTTATTTCGTATCGTGACTTTATTCAACTCCCAGTAATCTACACACAACCTCAACGATCCATCCCTCTTCTTTACGAACAACATAGGGGCACCCCACGACGAAGTACTCCTTCGGATAAACCCCTGACCCAACAACTACTTTATCTGATCCCTTAGCTCTCTCATCTCCGATGGAGCCATATGGTATAGTGCGCGGGCAATTGTCCGAGTTCCTTGCGTCAAATCGATAACAAAATCTATCTCTCTACTAGGAGGTAATCCAGGTATATCCTAAAATACATCAACGAACTCACTAACAACGGGAATCGAATTAAGTGGTATTACCACTTCCTTAGAGGTCTCCTCCTCTATATAATACAAGTGTGTGGACGATCCTCCCTCAGGGCGAGGCATCGCCACTAAAAACATCTCCTGTCCGGGTATGGAAAAAATGATACTCCTACTGAAACAATCAATCATGGCTCGGTACGCAACTAGCCAATCCATACCAACAATTGCATCATACTCAGTCATCTCCAATACTAACATATCAGCAGGTAAGGTAAATCTCCCGATCCCTATACCCACACCTCTACAAATAAAAGAAATCACAAAACCCCTACTCAACGGTGAATCTACGCAAGTAATCGTGCTCTCTGCAGTGTCTAACAACCCCAAGGTACGTGAAAATCTCGTGGCAATGAAATAATGTGTGGCCCCCATATCAAATAAAATACACCCCATAGTTCCCTGAATAGAGAACATACCCTCAATAGCAGGTGGATCCTGTTGGACTGCGGCTTGCAGGAGTTGATAGACTCGCCCGTATTGAAGTTGTCCCTGCTGGACTAGGACTGCTGGGATGGGTGGCAACGCTGGCATCTGTGGTGGTACTGGGAGGGCGGCGAGAAACATAGGTCTCTAGGGCTCGTGTCGAGCACCCTACTGCTGTTGTTGTGGGGCCCTGCCTTTATCAGGACACTCCTGGCGCTTGTGGCCAATTTTGCCACAAGTGAAACATTTCCCCGAAAAATTCCCCCCTCTCGAACCCTGCTGCCCACGGCCCTGGTGGTCGTTGCCATTCCTCCCCTGGCTGTGCTGGCCCTGATGAAACTGCTGTTGTTGGCCATGCTGACCCTGTTATCCCTGATGGATGTGCTGACCCTGTTGGCCCTAACGAAAACCTCCCTGACCATTTTTGAAACCACCAGATCTAAAACACTTAAAATCCCCCTGTTGGGAACCCTGATCACCCTGCCTGTTCTGACCTTGAGCAGATTGTGCCCCGCTGGCACCATTTCCCCCTGTCCTGCCCTGATGGCTGGACTCTCCTGATCACTTACCCTCTGATAAGTGAAAGCGGTGGTCCTGGTAGTGAAGCAATGCTGCGTTAACCACATCAGAATAAGTGGCCAATGAGAGATTACCCAACAAGTGCTGACGGATCCTCCGGGTCAACCCATCCATGAACTTCTGAATATTTTTCTCCTCGGTTGGAATCTTATCTGGAACGATGTTCAAGAGTTAGTGAATTCGGACTCATACTCGGTCACGGTCTTCCCCTCCTGCTTGAGGTTCATTAACTTCCTCCTCATTTCGGTGTGAACGGATGATGGAAAATACTTGCGGTCGAACCGCACCCAAAACTCCTGTATAGAAAGGACATCCCTCTCCTCCGTGGTGGTAATGGACTCCCACCACTGCAACACTGATCCTACTAGCTTAAAAGTAGCCAGTATCTATTTTTGTACCTCTGTGCACTCGTACATCCTCAAGTGCCTTTGGATGTCCTTCTTCCACTGACTGGACACAATGACGTCGGAGCTACTTGCAAACTCCGGAGGATGTGCTTTCTGAAAAGCATCACGAACACGTTCCCAAGAAGACGGGAATGCATGAGCCTGTAATGGCGCTACTACCGACGCCTAAGGAGGTGCCTGCTGCACAACTGCTAGGGCGGCATTTATCGCTTGGGCGACAATAGAGGCAACTTCTGCGTCATTCAACGAGCCCTGGACTGGTGCAGGCTGTGGCTCGGGCTGAGCAACCCTGGGAGTTCGCAGTGCACGTCGTGGAGGCATCTGAAATGAGAGTAAAAATCTTATAAGTTCGCAGTTATTATCTCAAAATAGCTGAAGAACGAAACATACACAAAAGAATACAACAATCCTAAAATATAGGGCTCTATATCAAAGAACGCTTAGCGGAAACATAATAAGCCGTACAGATCCTAAGGACACTAGAACCTGATGCTCTGATACCACCTGTAACACCCTGACTAATTAAATACCGGGTAGCTACTCCTTTATTCAAATTAATACAAAATGTCAAGTTAGTTCAGTTCATAACATCACTATCGAAAAACATTTTAATAATTACTAGCCACCTAATATTTAAAAAGTGAGTTGTCAATTTTAATTAAATCCGATTAACATACAATCCATTTAAATTACGAAATACTAATACCACAACCACAACACAGTCACAATAAAATAATAATAGTATGGTAGGTATGTTATACACAGATAACCACATATATTAAGCATCCACACATCTTAGATATCTTATAATATCAATAGAGGTATATTTTACATTCCTATACCGTCATTAAATGTTGTACGTTTACAAATCCCCGAATAATATACATTAAAAGTTATCAACCCTTCTCACGTCGCAATTTTATGTACTTATTTCCTAACCCATAGATGTCACCCGGTTCACTACAAAATTCTAAGTTTTAATCCTCAATATACCCCAATCTCATAACTATACCCACTAGTTAACAAGGGAAGGTTAACACTCAATTAAATAAGTCTACTGGAAGTTCGAAATAAAATCAGGCCTAAAGAGACCATTCTGTCAACTCGTTAGAAATCCCGTTCGAACGAGGTCGTTCGAACGAGTGTCGTTAGAACGAATGGCATCGAACGAACTACCAACTCGTTTGAAGGAGTACTATCATCTCGTTAGAAGCTCGTTCGAACGAGGTCATTCGAACGACCTGGGCAGGTCTTCTAACGAGATGGCAGAAAACGCCCAAAAATTTCCCAACTCATTTTTTTTTCATTTTTCTCTTCTCTAAATCCATCTTAAGATCATACAAATTATATTTTAATGTTTGTAAAATATTTTAAGTCATCCTAGGTCGTTCCTTAACATATTTTTGGGGTCAAACCTTACTAATCAACATGTAACAATCATAAATCCCCAATTCTTGCCCCAAACCCTATGTACATGAACCCATAATTTAATTGACTACAAAGACTCCTTATAAATCCATTTCCAAATCATTAAAAGTTATGTTTTGTGTATTGAATTCGTACATAAGTATTCTACATGCAGTTCCTATCCCAAAATCATAAGTTTCTCAATAATCCCATTGGTTTTCATCAAAACTTTCAAGGCAAATACAGTTTCTACACTAAACATGGAAGAGATATTCATTGAACTTAATAATATCAAATCACTTGCCTTAAATTCGATGTTTTGGTTCATTGTTGATGATCAAGGTTGGCTTTCTCTCTTCTTTCCGGTCACAAATCCTTTCCAATTTCTGGTGATGGGAGATAGGTTGGTTTGGAACCTCCTTTACCCTCTTTCTAACTTCTCTCAAAACTCCCGTAGCCCACTCTCTTGCCTTTTGATGGTAATGGACTTAGTGGACTCTTTAAAAATATAAAAATAAACTCTAAAATTCGAGGGTTTTAATTCCTCAATTTTAAAATTACTAAAATACCCTTCTAGGTTGCCGGTTTGGCCTAAAAATACCCCAGGACCCAAACTAAACTCTCGACAAGTGTTTTCTGACTATTTCGACCCTTCTGGACGCGTTGGCGCACTCAAAATGATCATTCGGTTGATAAAAATTATGATTTACTTTTTAATTTAAATAAATTCATTCCTGACGCGACTGACACGCGCGTTCCAATTAAATTATCCAAATTGTCGTATTTCTACCTCTTGACAATTTAAATATTTTCAATACTCATATATTACCATATAAATTCAGAAATATTCAATTTTAACATCATAATCAAATAACAACTCACTTCTAGCTAGTTTTTATATCCGAATTAATTCCCAATTAATTCTCATTTAATTCAATTAATCCCTTAAATACAAATCAATAAAATTATGGGGTATTACAACACACATCCTATTAGAATTCATAGGTATTTTCCCAACCTAATTATATACTTCTCATATGTATTTTATTCTCATCACTACGTATTGTATAAATATTTAGATTACTATCTCTCTCGTAATCTCCAAGATACATTCTCTATACCGAATTCATTAAAGTATTCATTCTCCCAGACTTTCTCGAAATTCTGTCCTATATAAATTTACTATCTGGCAGTATCTCTCACTCCAATAAACCGGTAAACTCAAAACTGGACTCTAAGAAAATTTCCAAAATTCACTACGTCGCTCGAACCAGAAAGGATTGTCGCTGAACGATTACCACGTGTCGTTCGAACGACTTAGCGCGACATACAGGTCTCGCTCGAACGACTCTTCACGCGACTTCGCGTGACGCGCCCTGGTTCATCCCCTTTGCCCGGAATTCATCTTTTTTCCACCATTAACACCTCTAAAATCTCTACTGTTCATTCCCAAACACCCAAACAGCAAACCCAATTGATACTCTAACATATTTAGATGATTTCTAACAACCTAGAATCATTAATTCTTCACAATACATCAATGAAATAATAAATCCCCAAATTAAACCATTAAACCCCTAGTTCTTCCAATTTCAATTCAATAACTACAATATCCCAGATTTGTTTATGGGAATTCTCATAAATTTGTGGATGACATCATATCTACATAAAAGAATTTAATCTCTTATAATCACAGACCCAATATGAATCAAATCATCAAGTTTTCATCAAAATTAAATCTCATAAATTAATGGGTTATCACCAACTCTAATCATGAGCATAATTATTACTAAATTACGCAAGTTATCACCTACTCTAATCATGAACATGATTATTACTAAATCACGCAAGTAATACTACCCCTACGGGGTGCTGGTTTGGCCTAAAATATCCCGGAGTCCAAATAAAATACACAGATAGAGTTTTCTTACTATCTCGACCCTTTCGGACTCAACGGCGCACTCGAAATGATCATACGAGTTACTTAAAAAATTACATTTTTATTCCATTCAATTAGTCCCAACACGAGTCACACGCGCGTCCCGACTTAATATACTAATCTATTGAATTTCTCACTTTCGACAATTTATCAAATTTGCATAATTCCATATTACGTATTCACGCACTAATATTCAATGATTCTCAACAATAAGTATTAACCCTTGTCACGCTAGTTAATAATTATTTTAACAATAATAATTAATCACATAATTATTAAATCATAAAAAATACGGGGTGTTACACCTCGCCTAATTAAATATCGGGCGATCAGTCCTTTATTAATTAAATCCAGAATAACTAGTTGGTTCTGATAATGCATCACTGTCGAAAATCATCGATTTTATTTAATTAAAGCTAACCACCTAATATTTAAACAGGTTGATGTCAAAATTTTATCTTGTTATTAACCATCATCAAGTAAAGAAATAATTAACTATAATATTCTTCCCAAAACATAAGGAAAGAACTAGCTGAATTAAAATAAAGAACTAGAGTAAACATCTCCAGTCAAAATCCCATACAATAATCCAAAGCCATGAAATAAAAGTCTACTAACAGAATAAAACATCTAAATCTCTAAATGTAAAATAGGACGGGACGACATGTCCAACTGAAGTAAATAACTGATAGATAAAGAAGAATAGGCTATGAAGCGTCTACTAGCAATGTCATGCAACTTCCACAGCAGCTGCAGCTCAACAACTGAATGGAATCTCCTAAGCTCGGTGAACCTATGGCTCAGAACCTAAAATAAAGGAATAAGAAAAGAGTTTTGCAGAAAAGCGGGTCAGAGCCCGAGTAGAAAATAGTTTAAATATATCAAGTGCTTAAATTGGTTAATTAGCATAAATATTATTCATGTTAACTTAGCGTACTCACTTGAGATTCTCACCCCTCATCTAATGTGCACGCCTAGCGAGCCTAACTACCCATGCAAGTTCTGATATCCTGCCTGGAAAAACATAGTATAACTACTATGCCGGATAAAATATCTAAATAACCCGAAGATAATATACTTCTATTATTTACGAATAGATTTAATGGTGCTTTAACTCATTCTCATCACATTCTTAATTCTCAACTGGTGCCCCAATAAGTATATACTTTTATAAAGTGGCTAATATGAAACACAGAATAGGAACTCAGTATACATATATATAAATTTCACTATGTATACACACAAATATATATCAATACTGCACCCATGGTTAAGAAACTCCTGGTGCTAGGCATACTCGGCTATCTAGTCGCATTGCAATGCTCATGCATAAAGGACAATAGGTTCAATCTCTCAAGAACAAATAAAACATGTACACAGATTGGAGGCGAACATAGTCCCAAGACAATGGCTAGCAATATACCTATGCATCCATACGACCGTCATCACTATCGTTCTCGCAGGTAGCCCATACCTAGGTTCCACGCTCTAGTGGTACGACTCAAAATCCCCCGAAGGCACACAAGATATGGTCGTCCATAATGCGCTAACCTTCATTCGATAGCCAGCAGCTAGGTATGTCACACATAATATTCCAAGTAATAAGCATGCACATAACTTATATAACTTAATAGGAGTTCACGCAACTTGGTTTCCATTGTACACAAGTAGTTGTATTATTTCTACCACTCACCGCGATTCAGTCATATAATTCTTCTTTTGAACATATATACTCGCCCAGGTTCTATAAACTCTCTATATCCCAAGAAAAATCACACTCCCAACTCACTAATAATTCGAAATTCACGTTACCCATTACTCACATGGGTTATTTCTCTCACTTGGATAAACCTAGGATGATTTTTAACTTGACCGAACCTTAAAACTACATTCTAGAATTTCGTTAGAAGCCCAGAGATTCTCATTCGAATGAGGTCATTCGAACGAACTCCTCACTTCGAAAGAACTCAAAATCTTGTTAGATGACTCGTTGGAATTCTTATTTGAACGAGGTTATTCGAACGACCTGGATAAGTATTCGAACGAGAATTCCGAACTGGCCCTGTTCTTCCTAAAAATCATTTTTCCCAACTTTCTAACTTTCAATTTCAACTGAAAACTCAAACTTCGAATTTAAGGTTTCTAAACTATTCCTAATCACAATAGGTCACTTTCTAATACAATTGAAAAGTCAAATTCTCATATACTCAAAGGGAATCTAAACAATTTCCTCAATTTTTAAAAATCCTCTTTATAATGAACCTAGCATTTTTTTTCCAATTTTAAGCCTTAATTTAAAATTTAATTCGTGATTAAAGCATAAAATCTCCAGATTTAATAGTTTACAAAGGGTAAATCCTCTACATGCATACCCATCTCCAAATTCTAAAGTTTCTTTTCAATTAAACCTAATTAAACCCAAGTTTTCATTGTAACAAGTTTATATCATCTAATCTAAATCAACAAGAACAATATTTGCTAAAAGAGGAGCAAGATAAACACTTGCCTTGGGATGGATTTATTATTCTCTGATTGAATTTGGTGTGTGGTTGATCCTCTCGTCACGATCTACACTTTGGTGTAATTCTTGGTGGAAAATCTTGAATTCTTGCCTTAGTTCTCCTACAGGGTCTTCTTCCTCCTTGGTTCTCTCTCTCTCTCTCTCTCTCTCTCTCTTTTTCTTTAACGTACGTTGCAACTGACAGACCACTAACCCTCTATGCTCCTATTTAAATCCTATTTTCGTCCATTTAATTACTCAAAAATCCTAAAAGACTAAAATACACTTCCGGGGTGTCATTTTGGTCTAAAATGCCCCGGACTCCAAATATAACACCCGAGTAGTGTTTTCGACTATTTCAACCCTTCCGGACACACTGGCGCACTCAAAATAGTAATTCAAGTTGTATAAAAATAGTTTACCTTTTTAACCCCCCAAATATATAATAGTGACGTGAAACATACGCGTGTCCCAAATAATTATATTTTAATTGATGTGTATCTTGTCCCCGGCCATACTCTTATTTCCAAAACCATATTACGTTACTCACTACGTAATGTTCAACATAATTATTACTCAACATGATTTCAACATAATTATTTTCGATAACTACTAACTCTCATCACGCTAGTAATTATTACCATTAAATTGGATTAATTATAAATTAAATTTTCTCCCTTTAAATTAATTAATCCCAATCTCCATAATTTCATAATAAAATAAATATGCGTAAAAATATGGGGTATTACATACTTTCCCCCTAACAACAGAATTTCGTCCCGAAATTCAGAAAATAAGGCGTACCTGGTAAAACAATTCTGGATACTTTATCAGTACGCAAAACTAACTTTCGAGTAAGGCACTTAATCACTATAGCCCCCCGCCTCATAGAAAGATGGTTTAACTTTCTCAACACTTAATCAGTTACAGGGTCACATCTCAATAACGACACTTAACATTGATCCTACCCGATGACATTCGAATAAGATGAGCCTATAATCATTGGACCCCATTATCTCAATATTATTAGGAGGTAGTACCTCACTACGTGTCAACTACTCTAATTTATCTAAAAATAAAAACTCTCATCCCGAGAGAAACTATATGAACATCTGATTACTTTTGTCAGTTCTTCAAATATCAATTCCTCGCGACGTAACTCTTACGATAGCAAAAAGGTTACCAAAGATAGTATGTGGTTATTCCACTTTAATCATCGAATTCTAACTCGACCAATTCAAAATTATGATTATCCGCTCACCTCTAAACAACTCGAGGGAGAACAGTTAAGGTTCTTTGCACAAGACCCCCAATAGGTACTTTGTCCACCATAAATGAGTACGAGTGCTTACACACAACTCTACCATTAGGTAATAACTTCTCCCAAGTATCGTAATATACTTTACTAACCAGCTATAATTGGTGTGGATATGAAATTACCACAATGAGTCCAAAATCATTTTCATACAGCTCCACTAGTCATTAATCATCTTTCGCCTACTCCCCAGCTATAAGTGATACAACCTGCTCCCAAACGAAATGTTATCTTCACTGTTTATTGAAATCCAATATTGAAGGTGGGGTTCAAGAATCTCATCCTAATTCAGAACAATGCCAGGCAGGACCACACACCGACGCGATTCTTCTTTTCAAAGGTAGACTGGGGCACACTATCTAATATTGTGAATCACGCCAAAGGAATATCGATCCCTTTCTTCTTGGTCAACTTGTTCCACACATTCGAAGGAACTCTTCAACTTACCTTGAGGTTGGCAACCCATCAAAGAAATTTTACTGGCTTGGCTGCGCTCTTCCATTATCGAAATCTTCCACTTGATACAAAGTTTTCTGGATGAACCTCTTGCTCCAACCGAATCCTATCTATGATTGGTGCACGCGGAGACTACTCACTATGTCCCGCACAACATCGACTTCCACTTGTAATGTCTCACATTAAGTGATACTTAACACTGCCCTTCTTTCCTCAGCGTATACCAAAAGTTCCAAACCGTGCACTATTTTTTACGATGTGCATTTATAGATTTTTTTTACCTTACTAAAATCATCATTCTACTTACGCGCAAGTCGCTCTCAACATTTGACTAGGTAAAACTCCGCTCCGAGTGTTTTCCATAATAGTTAAATTTTTCTGTTCTCAAGGAATACTCCTTTTAAATGGCTTCCCATAGCCTTTCAACCAAATTCGGGTGTGCTATTCTGATTGCACACATATTTATGGATTATCATCCTTCTCGCACGATGATTAATCCAATTTACTATTTTTACTTCGTTATATTAGTCACTCAGGCATATATTTCACACATCTATTCCCACGTTCCTTTAACCCGGAGGATTCTGACCTCAGCTAACCAGGATGTCCACATAGCCTATAACCTTGCATACCAGCATAGACATCACATATGCTTCACACATAACACCCAATTCTTTATTGTCCCCTATGCTCACAACGTGGTTACAACACTTGGGTACTCTCAATCACCCTAGAAATTGGATTTCTAAATCCTCCTTAACATCGTTCAACCCTTTAACTCCTGGTGATAAGGAAAAATTTTCAACGCATCCTCACCTCACAACCGGCTCCACTGGCCTTATTTTGTAATTAAACTATTTACATTTATAACTACATACTTCTATCGCGGCCGAGGTACCGAACTTATGGTCGAATGACCAAATATCTACCTACTTACAACCTTACGCTAAGTTTCATGCGTGGGATGTCTCGCAAAGAAAATTCCAAACAAGGAACCCCCCCGATACACTACTACCTAGCATTACCGCTTATCGAAATCTGTTAGGCCCTCAGTCCATAACATGTACCCATGTATTCCCGTCTCTCGATATAAAAGTCATGTCTTTTTTTGAAATAACATTTACGTAAATAACTTTTCGCCAATTACACTATTGCTCTGTATTGGTGATAATCACGTTCCATATACCTTGTACACATACAATCGGGACTCTCGAGATACTGTCCCCAACCGTATGAATATAAATCTTAACTCCCACATCTCTAAAGTATTGTTATAACAATGCGCTCTTCCTATCACCAAGTCCTGAGCACTAAACATGATAATGAGTTAAACCTTTCAGCTCAACAGTAAACCCAATACACCGAATCATAACAACAAAGTCCCTACACATCCTCCCGGGATCAAACATTTTGATACCACCATACTCTTCGAAGTATCTATAATATATGGTATACATGCAAGCCCTACCCTCTTATAGGTGAGGCCTCGCCAGAACAAAGCATCCCACACTACGACATCAACCCTTTTAGACTTGTGATATCCGCCCACTATTGATCTAATTATTACTACAAAACCCTAATCAAGATAATACCATACTCGTATAATACATCACTAAAATGAGTAACCACAACAAGGTATATACCACTATCAATACATCCATTCATCCTCTAGGGATAAAACTAAAGATAACTCCACTATACCAGGGAAAACATTCACATAATAGTAACATTAACGATATACGCATTAAGCTCGTCTCACGTGTGAATCTAGCAAAAATCAAAATATAGGGACTCGTTCATGTCACATAAAACACGCCTCATCCTCCGAGGGTAAAACTCATACTTCTACCTTTCCAATCACCTTTGCTGCTCAAATGGTTTTCGGACATAACACGCCTTTCTGAACCAAAACAAAACTACTTTAATCATTGCCCTTTACTAGGCGCCATACTCTTGTCCCTTTACTTACTTCAGGAAAATTTTAACGCATGGGGTTTCACCCTCCGCAAAATACCTCTATGCATACTCCACTTATCACCGGTCATACTGAACATATTAGGGTTGTTCTTTTCTCGAACTTTGGAAGGCTCGATTAGTGATGGCTACCCCCATTGTTCCCTTAGCTTTGTTAGCCCTAAGGAATGTTTTACTGGCTTCAATTTCCCTCACTAAATTCACCATCGCTTGGTAAGAATTCAACTATCTGAATCGTTTAAATGGGTCCCTTGATGGTTTCCCCTTGTGGCGTATCACTAACTGCGTTTCATCCAGTCTTATTCCATAAATAAATCTTTCGATTCCTATAACTATCTTCACAAAGAAGCGTTAGCATTTTGATGGACAATGCGTGACATTGTCATCATATGGATCGACTGTCCAGCATGATTTTCTTTAAATGTTGTCAACTTTTCTCACGAGTCAATTTACGACTTGAAATCCTCTTTTCCATTTGTATCTACTTTATTTGGCATAAGATTTGTTAAATAATAAAATTCATTTTCACACATGGATCTCTGTCCGGTCTTTCTGTGATGAGTTCAGAACAACATTCACATCTTAACCTGAATATCTGATGAAAAAACTTGCGGTCAAATCGTAAACCGTACTTAAGATCCTTCCATTGACAATACCATCCACTACTAAATGTGGTGGTTGACTCCCACCATTATAACTTTGCTCTGACGAGTCAAGAAAATCTTTCCCCAAATTTTCACTTCTTGTTATCCACACTCCGTCGAAAGTCCAAGCCTTTGGATACTATACCTTCATTGGTTAAAACACATTTTTTGCATTTCTAGACCCTCCACTGATGGTTCTCCTCAATGCTTCATCTGACTCTCTCCCAGTCCTACCACGTTGGATGAATCTAATTTGGCACCACTTTCGACTATAGCAGCACATGGAAATCATATGTCGTGCCCTAGTCGTCTTTACATTCCTAGTCTCTCATGACATAATAGGGGTGACCTAAAATACGGTCATTATCCCGGAATATACTCTACAACCTCAACCAAGCCCTACCTCGTGTTGTTCGTCCAATGGCCCTCGCCTATTATACTTCATTATTCGAACACGTCCGAATGCAAATAAGATTAACTAATATATACACGTTGCAGCGGGAGAACACAATCTCACCATATAATTCAACAATCCTAAACATAGGTCTCTATATCAAATGAAGCAACGCTCGAAGCATAATAATCCACACAGATCCTAAGGACACTAGAATCTGATGCTCTGATACCACCTGTGACACCATGCCTAATTAAATATCGGGTGATCAGTCCTTTATTAATTAAATCCAGAATATCTATTTGGTTAAGATAAATGCCTCACTATCAAAAATCATCGATTTTATTTAATTAAAACTAACCACCTAATATTTAAATAGGTTGATGTCCAAATTTTATCTTGTTATTAACCATCATCGAGTAAAGAAATAATTAGCTATACTATTCTTCCCAAAACATAAGGAAAGAACTAGCTGAATTAAAATAAAGAACTAGAGTAAATATCTCCAGTCAAAATCCCATACAATAATCCAAAGCCATGAAATAAAAGTCTACTAATAGAATAAAACATCTAAATCTATTCATGTATAATAGAACGGGACAACATGTCCAACTGAAGTAAATAACTGATAGATAAAGAAGAATATGCTATGAAGCATCTACTAGCAATGTCATGCAGCATCCACAGCAGCTACAGCTCGGCAACTGAATGGAATCTCCTCAGCTTGGTGTCCCTCTGGCTGAGCACCTAAAGTAAAGGAATAAGAAAAAAGAGTTTTGTGGAAAAGCGGGTCAGAGCCCGAGTAAAAAATAGTTTAAGTATAGAAAGTGCTTAAATTAGTGAATTAGAACAAATATTATTCATGTTAACTTAGTGTACTCACCTGAGATGCACACCTCTCATCTAATGTGCATGCCTAGCGATCCTAACTACCCATGCTAGTTTTGATATCCTGAGTGGCTAAACGTAGTATAACTACTATGCCAGATAAAATATCTAAATAACCCGAAGACAATATACTTTTATTATTTAGGAATAGATTTAAAGATGCTTTAACTCATTCTCATCACATTCTTATTTCTCAACTGGTGCCCCAATAAGTATAAACTTTAATAAAGTGGCCAATATGAAACACAGAATAGGAACTCAGTATACATATATATATAAATCTCACTATGTATACATACAAATATATATCAATACTGCACCCATGGTTAAGAAACTCCTGGTGATAGGAGTTATCTAGTCCCATTGCAATGCTCACGCATAAAGGACAGTAGGTTTAATCTCTCGAGAAATAATAAAACATTTACACAGATTGGAGGCAAACATAGTCCCAAGATGATGGTCTACGCACATACCTACGCATCCATATGATCGTTATCATTATCATTCTCGCAGATACTTCGTACCTAGGTTCCACGCTCTAGTGGTACGACTCAAAATCCCCCGAAGGCACACAAGCTATGATCATCCATAACGCGCTAACCTCCGTTCAATAGCCAGTAGGTAGGTATGTCATACACATAATATTCTAGGTAATAAGCATGCACACTACTTATATAACTTAATAGGCTTTCACGTAACCTAGTTTCCATAATACGCAAGTAATATTATTATTTCTACCACTCACTGCGATTCAGTCATATAATTCCTCTTTCAAACATACATACTCTCCCAGGTTCTATAAACTCTCTATATCCCATAAACAATCACACTCACAACTCACTGATAATTCAGAATTTATGTTACCCATAACTCATAAGGGTTATTTCTCTCACTTAGATAAACCTAGGAAGATTTTTAACTTGACTGGACCTTAAAACTACATTCTGGAATTTTGATAGAAGTCCAGGGATTCTCATTCGAATGAGGTCATTTGAACAAACTCCTCACTTTGAATGAACTCAAAATCTCGTTAGATGATTCGTTGGAATTCTCGTTCGAACGAGGTCGTTCGAAATGACCTGGGCAGGTCTTCGAACGAGAATTCCGAACTGGCCCTGTTCTTCCCAAAAACTATTTTTCCCAACTTTCTAACTTTCAATTTCAACTGAAAACTCAGCCAACTTCGAATTTAAGGTTTCTAAACTATTCCTAATCAAAATAGGGAACTTTCTAATACAATTTAAAGGTCAAGTTCTCATATACTCAAAGGGAATCTAATCAATTTCCTCAATTTCTAAAAATCCTCTTTATAATGAACCCATTTTTTTTCAATCAAAATCCTCAATTTATTTCGTGATTAAAGCATAAAATCTCCAGATTTAACAGTTTACAAAGGGTAAATTCTCTACTTGCATAATCATCTCCAAATTCCAAAGTTTCTTTACAATTAAACCCAATTTTTCATTATAAGAAGTTTGTATCGTCTAATCTAAATCAACAAGAATAATATTTGCTAAAAGAGGAGCAAGATAAACACTTGCCTTGGGATGGATTTCTAATTCTCGGATTGAATTTAGAATGTGGTTGATCCTCTCGTCGCGATCTACACTTTGGTGTAATTCTTGGTGGGAAATCTTGAGTTCTTGCCTTAGTTCTCCTACGGGGTCTTCTTCCTCCTTGGTTCTCTCTCTCCCTCTCCCTCTCTATTTCTTTCACATTGGATGCAACTGACAGACCACTAATGCTCTATGATCATATTTAAATCCTATTTTTGTCCATTTAATTACTCAAAAATCCCAAAAGACTAAAATACCCCTCTGAGGTGTCATTTTGGGGCAAAATGCCCCGGACTCCAAATATAACACCCGAGTAGTGTTTTCCAACTATTTCGACCCTTACGGACACACTGGCGCACTCAAAATAGTCATTAGAGTTGTACACAAATAATTTACCTTTTTAACCCCCAAATATATAATAGTGATGCGACTCATACGCGCGTCCTAAATAATTATATTTTAACTTACGTGTATCTCGTCCCCGGCCATACTCTTATTTCCGAAACCATATTACGTTACTCACGACGTAATGTTCAACATAGTTATTACTCTATATGATTTCAAAATAGTTATTTTCGATAACTACTAACTCTTGTCACGCTAGTAATTATTACCATTAAATTGGATTAATTATAAATTAAATTTTCTCCCTCTAAATTAATTAATCCCAATTTCCATAATTTCATAATGTAATAAATATGCGTAAAAATACGAGGTATTACATACTTCCCCCTAGCAACAGAATTTTGTCTCGAAATTCGAAAAATAAGGTGTACCTGGTAAAATAATTCTGGATACTTTATCAGTATGCAAAACTAACTTTCGAGTAAGGCGCTTCATCACTATATCCCCCTGCCTCATAGCAAGATGGTTTAACTTTCTCAACACTTTATCAGTTACAGGATCACATCTCAATAATGGCACTTCACCTTTCTCCTACCTGATGAGATTCAAATAAGATGAGCCTATACATCATTGGCCCCCATTATCTCAACATTATTAGGAGGTCGTACCTCACTACGTGTCAACTACTCGTATTTATCTAAACACAAAAAAGTCACATCCTGAGAGAAACCATATGAACATATGACTACTCTTGTCAGTTCTTCAAATCTCAATTCCTGGCGACATAACTCTTACGATTGTTAAAAGGTTACCTAACATAGTAAGAGGTTATTCCACATTAGTCATTGGATTCTAACTCGACCGATTCAAAATTATGATTATCCGCTCGCCTCTAAACAACTTGAGGGAGAATAGTTAAGGTTCTTTGCACAAGACCCCCAATAGGTACTTTGTCCACCATAAAACAAGTACGAGTGCTTACACACAACTCTACTTTTAGGTTATAACTTCTCCCAAGTATCGTAATATACTTTACTAACCAGTTATAATTGTTGTGGATATGAAATGACCATAATGAGTTCGAAATAACTTTCATACAGCTCCATTAGTCGTTAATCATCTTTCACCTTCTCCCCGGCTATCAGTGATACAACCTTCTCCTAAACGAAATGTTATCTTCACTATTTATTAAAATCCCATATTGAAGGTGGGGTTCAAGAATCTCATCCTAATTCAGAATAATGTCGGGCAGGACCACGTACCGGCGAGATTCTTCTTTTCAAAGATAGACTGGGCACACTGTCTAATATTGTGAATCACGCCAAAGGAATATCGATCGCTTTCTTCTTAGTCAACTTGTTCCACACATTCGAAGGAACTCTTGACCTTACCTTGAGGTTGGCAACCCATCAAATAAATTTTACCAACTTGGCTGCCCTCTTCCATTATCGGAATCGTCGACTTGATACAAAGTTTTCTTGCTGAACCTCTTGCTCCAACAAAATCCTATCTATGAGTGGTGCACACAGAGACTACTCACTATGTCCCGCTCAACATCGACTTCCACTTTTAATGTCTCACATTATGTGATACTTAAGACTGTCCTTCTTTCCTTGACGTATACCCAAAGTTCCAACCCATGCACTTTTCTCCACGATGTGCATTTATGGACTTTTTATACCTTACTAACATCATCATTCTACTTACGCGCAAGTCTCTCTCAACATTTGACTAGGTAAAACTCTGTTTTGAGTGTTTTCCATAATAGTTAAATTTTTCTGTTCTTAAGGAATACTCCTTTTAAATGGCTTCCCACGGCCTTTCAACCAAATTCGGGTGTGCTATTCTGATTGCACACGTATTTATTGATCATCATCCTTCTCACACGATGCTTAATCCACTTTACTATTTCTACTTCGTTATATTAGTCACTCGGGCATATATTTCACACGTCTATTCCCACGTTCCTTTAACCCGGACGATTCTGACCTCAGTTAACAAAGCTGCCTACAGCCTATAACGGTGCATACCGGCTTAGACATCACATACGCCTCACACATAACACCCAATTATTTATTGTCCCCTATGCTCACAACGTGGTTACAACACTTGGGTACTCTCAATCACCCTAGAAATTGGATTTCTAAATCCTCCTTAACATCGTTCCACCCTTTAACTCCTAGTGATAAGGAAAAATCTTCAATGCATACTCACCTCACAATCGGCTCCACTGGCCTTATTTTGTAATTAAACTATTTATAGTTATAACTACATACTTCTATAGTGACCGACGTACCAGACTTATGGAGGAATGAACAAACATCTACTTACTTCCAACCTTACGCTAAGTTTTAGGCGTGGGATGTCTCGCAAAGCAAAATCCAAACAAGGAACCCCCCGATACACTACTACCTAGCATTGTCGGTTATCGAAATCCTTTAGGCCCTCAATCCATAACATGTTCCCTATATTCCCGTCTCTCGACATAAAAGTCATGTCCTTTTTCGAAATAACATTTACGTAAATAACTTTTTGCCAATTACACTACTGCTCTATATTGGTGATAATCACGTTCCATATACCTTGTACACATACAATCGGGACTCTCGAGATACTGTCCCCAACCGTATGAATATAAATCTTAACTCCCACGTCTCTAAAGTATTGTTATAACAATGCACTCTTCCTATCACCAAGTCCTGAGCACTAAACATGATAATGAGTTAAACCTTTCAGCTCAACAGTAAACCCAATACACCGAATCATAACAACAAAGTCCCTACACATCCCGGGATCAAACATTTTGATACCACAATACTCTTCGAAGTTTCTATAATATATGGTATACATGCAAGCCCTACCCTCTTATAAGTGAGGCCTCGCGAGAACAAAGCATCCCACACTACGACATCAACCCCTTTAGACTTGTGATATCCGCCCACTATTGATCTAATTATTACTATAAAACCCTAATCAAGATAATATCATACTCGTATAATACATCACTAAAACGAGTAACCACAATAAGGTATATAGCACTATCAATACATCCATTCATCCTCTATGGATAAAACTAAAGATAACTCCGCTATACCAGGGAAAACATTCACATAATAGTAACATTAACGATATACGCATTAGGCTCGTCTCACGTGCGAATCTAGAAAAAATCAAAATATAGGGACTCGTTCGTGTCACATAAAACACAACTCATCCTCTGAGGGAAAAACTCATACTTTTCCCTTACCAATCGCCTTGCCTGCTCAAATGATTTCGAACATAACACGCTTGTCTGAACCAAAATAAAACTACTTTAATCATTGCCCTTTGCTTGGAACCATACTCTTGTCCCTTTACACACTTCGGGAAAATTTTAATGCATGGGGTTTCACCCACCGCAAAATACCTCATTTCATAGTCCACTTATCACTGGTCATACTGACCATATTAGGGTTATCCTTCTCTCGGACTTTGGTAGGCTCGATTACTGATGGCTACCCCCATTGTTCCCTTAGCTTTGTTGGCCCTAAGGAACGTGCTACTGGCTTCAATTACCCTCACTAAATTCATCATCGCTTGGTAAGAATTCATCTATCCGAATCATTTAAATGGGTCCCGTGATGGTTTACCCTTGCGGCGTCTCACTAACTACATTTCATCCAGTCTTACTCCCTAATTAAATCTTTCGATTCCTATAACTCCCTTCATAAAGAAGCGTTAGAATTTTTATGGACAATGCATGACATTGTCATCATATGGATCGACTGACCAGCAATATTCCCTTTAAGTGTTGTCAACTATTCTCAGGAGTCAATTTAACACTTGAAATCCTCTTTTCCATTTGTATCTACTTCATCTGGTATAATATTTGTTAAATAATAAAATTCATTTTTACACGTGGACCTCTGGCCAGTCTTCTTATGTTGAGTTTGGAACAACATTCACATCTTAACCTGAACATCTGATGAAGGAACTTGCGGTCAAACCCTAAACTGTACTTCAAATCCCTCCATTAACACTACATTCCACTGCTAAATGTGGTGGTTAACTCCCACCATTATAACTTTGCTCTGACGAGTCAATAAAATCATTCCCTAAATTTTCAGTTCTTGTTATCCGCGCTCCGCTGTAAGTCCAAGCCTTTGGATACTTTACCTTCGTTGGATAACACACAATTTCCACATTTCTAGACCTTCCAATAGGTTCTCCTCAATGCTTAGTCTGACTCTCTCCCAGTCCTACCACGTTGGATGAATCTAATTTGGCACCACTTTCGACTATAGCGGCACATGGAAATCATATGTCGTGCCCTAGTCGTCTTTACATTCCTAACCTCTCGTGACATAATAGGGGTGACCTAAAGTACGGTCATTATCCCGGAATATACTCTACAACCTCAACCACGACCTACCTCCTGTTGTCCGTCCAATGGCCCTCGCCTGTTATACTTCATTATTCGAACACGTCCGAATGCAAATAAGATTAACTAATATATACACGTTGCAGCGGGAGAACGCAATCTCACCATATAATTCAACAATCCTAAACATATGTCTCTATATCAAATGAAGCAACGCTGGAAGCATAATAAGCCACACATATCCTAAGGACACTAGAATCTGATGCTCTGATACCACCTGTGACAACATGCCTAATTAAGTATCGGGTGATCAGTCATTTATTAATTAAATCCAGAATATCTATTTGGTTAAGATAAATGCCTCACTATAAAAAATCATCGATTTTATTTAATTAAAACTAACCACTTAATATTTAAACAGGTTGATGTCAAAATTTTATCTTGTTATTAACCATCATCAAGTAAAGAAATAATTAGCTATACTATTCTTCCCAAAACATATGGAAAGAACTAGATGAATTAAAATAAAGAACTAGAGTAAACATCTCCAGTCAAAATCCCATACAATAATCCAAATCCATGAAATAAAAGTCTACTAACAGAATAAAACATTTTAAATCTTTGAATGTAAAACAGGACGGGATGACATTTCCAACTGAAGTAAATAGTTGATCGATAAATAAGAATAGGCTATGAAGAATCTATTAGCAATGTCATGCAGCTTCCACAGCAGTTACATCTCGGTAACTGAATGGAATCTCCTAAGCTCAGTGTCCCTGTGGCTCAGCACCTAAAATAAAGGAATAAGAAAACAATTTTGCAGAAAAGCGTGACAGAGACCGGGTAGAAAACAGTTTAAATATAGCAAGTTCTTAAATTGGTTAATTAGCACAAATATTATTTATGTTAACTTAACGTACTCACTTGAGATGCCCACCTCTCATCTAATGTGCACGCCTAGTGAGCCTAAATACCCATGCTAGTTCTGATATCCTGCCTGGATAAAAGTAGTTTAACTACTATGTCGGATAAAATATCTAAATAACCCGAAGATAATATACTTCTTTTATTTAGGAATAGATTTAAAGATGCTTTAACTCATTCTCATCACATTCTTAATTCTCAACTGGTGCCCCAATAAGTATATACTTTAATAAAGTGGTCAATATGAAAGACATAATAGGAACTCGGTATACATATATATAAATCTCACTACGTATACATACAAATATATATCAATACTGCACCCATGGTTAAACAACTCCTGGTTCTAGGCATACTCGGCTATCTAGTCCCATTGCAATGCTCACGCATAAAGGACAATAGGTTCAGTCTCTTAAGAACCAATAAAACATTTACACAGATTGGAGGTGAACATAGTCCCAAGACGATGGGCTACGCACATACCTACACACTCATAAGACCATCATCACTATCATTCTCACTGATATCCCATACCTAGCTTCCATGCTCTTGTGGTACGACTCAAATTTCCCCAAAGGCACACAAGATATGGTCGTCCATAACGCGCTAACCTCCGTTCGATATCTAGTAGCTAGGTATTTCATACACATAATATTCCATGTAATAAGCATGCACACAACTTATATAACTTAATAGGCGTTCACATAATTTGATTTCCATAGTATGCAAGTAGTATTATTATTTCTACCACTCATCGCGATTCAGTCATATAATTCTTCTCTCGAACATACATACTCTCTCAAGTTCTATAAACTCTCCATATCCCAAGAATAATCGCACTCCTAACTCACTAGTAATTCAGAATTTACGTTACCCGTTACTCACGTGGATTTTTCTCTCACTTGGACAAACCTAGGACGAATTTTAACTTGGCCGGACCTTAAAACCATATTCTGGAATTTCATTAGAAGTCCAGGTATTCTCGTTCGAACAAGGACGTTCGAACAAACTCCTCACTTTGAACAAACTCAAAATCCCGTTAGATGACTCATTGGAATTCTCCTTCGAATGAGGTCGTTCGAACGACCTGGGCAGGGGTTCGAACGAGAATTCTGAACTGGCCCTGTTCTTCTCAAAAATCATTTTTCCCAAATTTCCAACTTTCAATTTCAACTCAATACTCAAACAACTTCGAATTTAAGGTTTCTAAACTATTCCTAATCACAATAGGGCACTTTCTAATACAATTTAAAGGTCAAATTCTCACATCCTCAAAGGGAATCTAAACAATTTCCTCAATTTCTAAAAATCCTCTTTATAATGAACCCAACATTTTTTTCAATCAAAACCCTTAATTTAATTCATGATTAAAGCCTAAAATCTCCACATTTAACAGTTTACAAAGTATAAATCCTCTACATGCAATTAAACCTAATTAAACCCAAGTTTTCATTGTACAAGTTTATATCATCTAATCTAAATCAACAAGAACAATGTTTGCTAAAAGAAGAGAAAGAAAAACACTTGCCTTGGGATGGATTTCTGATTCTCTGATTGAATTTGGTATGTTGTTGATGCTCTCATTATGATCTACACTTTGGTGTAATTCTTGGTGGGAAATCTTGAGTTTGGCTTAGTTCTCCTATGGGGTCTTCTTCCTCATTGGTTATCTTTCTCTCTCTCTTTCTTTCATGTAGGTTGCAAGTGACAGACCACTAACCCTCGATGCCCCTATGTAAACCCTATTTTCGTCCATTTAATTACTCAAAAATCCCAAAAGACTAAAATACCCCTCCGGGGTGTCATTTTGGGCTAAAATGCCCGGACTCCAAATATAACACCCGAGTAGTATTTTCTGACTATTTTGACCCTTCCGGACACACTGGCGCACTCAGAATAGTCATTCGAGTTGTATAAAATTATTTTACCTTTTCAACCCCCGAATATATAATAGTGATGCGACTCATACGCACGTCCCAAATAATTATATTTTAAATGACGTGTATGTCGTCCCCGACCATACTCTTATTTTCGAAACCATATTACATTACTCACTACGTAATGTTCAACATAGTTATTACTCAATATGATTTCAACATAATTATTTTCTATAACTACTAACTCTCGTCATGCTAGTAATTATTACCATTAAATTGGATTAATTATAAATTAAATTTTCTCCCTTTAAATTAATTAATCCTAATTTCCATAATTTCATAATAAAATAAATATGCGTAAAAATACTGGGTATTACAACCATGTTATTTATTGTGTTCTTTACCGTTGATTTCCTCTCTTATGAATATTTTTCTCTCATTATTGAGTTTGTTTATCATCACTCTTGCAAACTATATTTTTGCATCACCGTCAATAAGGATTACGCCCTAAATTACCATAAACACCCAGGTGACAAGAGAAATTATCGCTTCCTCTCATTACCCAAAAAGAAGTTCTCTCTTACATTTGGTGATTCTGTTAGGGAGGTATTATTTTAGAGACGGTGAACAAAAATATAAACTGCACTCTTGCATTCAATGATGCTCATCGTGAGGAAAAATAGGTCGTTGTTACACCTACTACTAAGATTCCTTAAGTTACTGTTATCACGGAGAAAGTTATTTGGGGACAAGGTTCCAAGCAGTCTGTTTTGGGTTCTAACAAAATGACCAATCTCATAGTTCAGTTTATAGAGTTCCTCCAAGCCAAAAAGGAGTGACGATGTTTGGTTCCATGATGGATCCTGGTTCCTTTGTTACACCAACGACTTAATATGTCTCTCCTTTAATGAATTTTTTTGTTACACCTCCTATTATGGTCAATCTTTCTCCTTCTATAACACCAACAGTTAAAGATCCAATTACCATTACTTCTTTACCTGTGGTTATTCCACCACAGGCCAAAATGGTAGAAACAACCATTTCACCTTCTTTAACCATTGAAGAGGTCAAAAGGGAGATAATGAAGATGTTGTCATCATCCTCACAAACATTTAGTGAGGCAGTATCCATTTATGATTATTTTCATAGTCCTTATGAAGAAGAGTATAACAATCAACTTTAGTCTGAGGGGTACATTCCTCCAATCTTTAAGAAGTTTAATACGAAAGAAGGAAGCTCTAAGGAATGCTTGAAGAGACTTGTTAAGCATCTTAGTGCTCATTGCGATAATAAAAAGTTACTTTTAAGAGAGTTTTCAAAATTCCTCATCGACAAAGGTTACATATGTTATTTTTACTTAGCCCCAAAAAGTATGGCTATGTGGGAGGATATGCATGTGCAATTTCTCCAGAAATTATTCTTCATAGATGATGAGTTGATAACTTTATTCTTCATACGTAATGTTAATAACAATCCATCACCATCTCATGAGGCGCACATGCTTGTTTCATATAATAATGAAGTAGAAGTTCAAAAGGAAGAGGAAGAGAGTATCCAAGATATTTAGGATAGTTGTTTATAAGTAATGGCTAATGTAATTCTAGACTATAATGAACTAAGTGGAATAGATAGTGAAAAGTTTGTCATGTAGTGGAGCATGAAGTAGATCCAAGCCTGGAGTATTAAGTTGTATCGAAATAATCAAACTTTTCGTGGTTCTTTGATCAAGTTGAGATGCCACCATAAAGACGATTAGAAATTACTCAGGCCATTTTGGATATCGCCAAAAAATAGTTGTTTCATCATTAAGGTGGAGATAACTTATGGCCAGGTTGATACAAAAGTTTATATTTGAGATCACTTTCTCATATGTATATATATTAATAACGTTCCTTCATAATAGACCTTTATACATGGCATAAGTGATTAATGGAATAAGCTTATCTACATCTTTGTTAGATGCATGTGCTTCGGTGAACATCATGTCTATTAGCTCATTTTATGTAGCTAATTTCTCAGAGATAAGGTTGGTTACAATACCACTTTCAGTCCTAGGATATGACTACCAAACTTCTCGGTTCATTAGTTATGTGATTATTGGAATAACAATGGCCAATCTCATATTACACATTAAGTTATATGTGATTGGGTCATCTACTTCATACCATATGATGATTGGGAGAGTCTGAATGCACAACCATGGTTTGGTTCCTTTAACACACCATCAATGTGCAAAAACCAATGTCAAATGAACAGAGATCGTGATACAAGCCACCAAAAATCCATTTGCAAAAGAGGAAGCACATTTATGGATGTTGCCTTTATATCGAGTTAAATGATGAAGAGCGTATCCTCATAAGGCTTATCGAAAGGGTTCTAGTGCCCTCTCTTAAGGATAGGTTGGGACATGTGACGGATCAAGGGTAAGAAAGTGAAGAAGGTTTATAAATTAAAGAAGAGAGGTAGGTTATTCCTAACGTTCATTCTATCTTCCATAACTTGGAGGTAAAATGAAGCCAAGGATGAACTTGATGGAGAAAGAGTTAAAATGAAAGAGCACACTGAGCATAGCTAATTGACCAGCGATAGAGTATTCAGGGAACTGCAAGAAAATAAAAGAACCATTAACTTTTGCCTAATAATCCAAGAAGGTGCTTCTCAATGATGGTAAAGTGATATATCACCTTTGAAGGCGTGAGCGGGAAGCTAAAGACCCTGAAGAAGATGAACTGGAATAAATATATGTTTTACTGATAATTAAGGATAATATCTTATCATTGATAATTCAAACATTCAAGAGTATGTAGAAGAGATTGAAGATGGTCTTGAATGCATGAAAGATCACCTAAAGAAGTTCAAGAGCTAGAAAAAGTGGATTTAGCTTAGGATGACGATGAATAATCTTCATCTCGAAAGACCTGGAAGATGCAAAAAAGTTAGAGCTGATCAAGCTCATTCGAGAATTCAAAGATGTTTTTGCATGGAAGCACCCTGAGATATCTGGTTTGGATCAAGAAGTGAAATGTTACAAGTTGAATGTTTTGCCTCAGTAATATCGATCATTCAGTTAACCATAATGTACAAGTAGAACTGGAACTCAAAATCAAGGCTGGGGTGGAATAGTTGCTAGCAACTGGATTTATGAAGTCAATTAAACATCCAATTTGTATTTACAACATCATGCTAGTGAGGAAGAAAGATAAAACATAAATTCTCATTTGTATTAATTTTACAAATCTTAATAGAGATTGCCCTAAAAATGAGTTCCCTATATCTTTAATTGAAAGTTTAATTGACTCAACTGGTTATATTGAGATATATAGCTGTATGGATGGTTATATGGGTTATAACCAGATCAAGATGGACCTAGATGATGCAGAGAAAACAGGTTATAGGAGTACTTTAGGCAATTTTATATACAATGTAATGCCTTTTGGTCTGAAAAATACAATGGCAACTTACTAGAGGACAATGATGGCTATTTTTCATGACCTTTTTCCATTACATAGTGGAATTTTATATGTATGATCTAGTCATTAAGTTAAATAAGGAGGATTATCACATAGCTAACTTGAGAATATTTTTTAATAGATGCAAAACGTACAAGCTTAAGATGGACCCAATCAAGTGTGCTTTTGGTGTAACTAGTCAAAACTTCTTGGGTTTTCTGGTTGATCAGCAAGGAGTACATATGGACCAAAGTAAACAAAAAGCCATTCTTGACATGCCTTTTCCAAAGACACAGAAACTGCTGAAGAGTTTCCTAGGAAAGATTTCTTACTTGAGGATATTTATTAGGTTTATCGAAGATATCCCACCTGTTGATAGAGCAGTTGTGAAACACCACATAGTTTAAATGAGAGTAACCACACTAGGAATATTTTGACAAGCTTGAGAGATTTTTTATTTCTCCTCAAATAATGATTCCACCTAAGGCAGGAGCGCCTTTGCTGCTTTATCTGACCTCCACTACAAGGGCCATAGGTTCTTTGTTGGCATAAGATGTTAATAGACAAGAGAGACATGTATACAAATTTAGTAGGATTATCCATGGTCCTGAGGCAAGATATACAAGCATAGAGAGAAAATATTTGGCTTTAGTCTTTGTGGCTCAAAAAGTTAGATATTATGTGTTATCTTTCACCATTAACATAATGATAAGATATGATCCAAGTAAGTTTTTGCTCGCACGAACTATCTTGTTTAGAAGAACAGCATAATGGTTTCTCATTCTTTAAGAATATGATTAGAAGTGTATGGTTCTTCACATAATCAAAACTTAAGCCTTTGCATATTTATTGGCTATCTTTCCTTTAAGTTTGTTTGAATGCTCATGAAGATATACCTGGTGATGATTTTCAAGCCAATATCTGTGACGAAGACTTGGAGGAATGGTCCATGGAGTTTAACGGTTCATCAAATAAAGGCAAAGGATGAGATGGAATAATTTTATCTAGAGGAAAGGAGGAAATATCTTTGTCCTTTAAGTTAGATTTCTTTGTTCAAATAATTAAGTAGAGTATGAAGCTTCGATTCTAGGATTACTTGAGGCCCTTCGGAGAGGCATTCCTCCACTCTGCATTAAAGGGGATTCTAACTTGGTTGTCAAACAAATGAACGATGAATACGCATTGAAGCACCTCAACCCAGCTCCTTATCGAATAATTATACAGAGCTTATTGATTATTTTTATGAAGGCAAAGTAAAGAGACATCCAATAATGATGAATTAACATACTAATTCCTATGCCACGATTATGCAAAAGATAGTTATGCGAGGTGAGTTAACAATTGTGGTGATCCATGATAAGACTACTCCATTTATGTGCTCCAACTCTTTCCTACAGACGATGTGACATATTGGACAGGAGCAATAAGGAAGAAAATGAAAACATGATATGGTTCGATGAAGTTCACTAAATTGGCATAATTCTTCCTGCTTCAAATAAGCTTATATTATTAAAATCTTGGTGGCTGGTTATCGAAATGCCTTAGACCCGGAGAAGCTCAAAGACGATTAAAGGAAACTCCTAGAAAACATTATTAGAACGGTGATATTTCTCTCTATAGAAAAATCCAAAGAGAGGGGTATTTTAGTCCTATGATGAAGAAAGATGTAGCAGCAGAACTATGGGACTGTAATAAATGTCAAGTCTTCTTTCAACTAGCTGAGTGAAATTTTTTAGAAAATTAAATGTATTAGAGGTAGGATTGCATTGATTTTATCAGGGACGGAGTTGTTCCAGCAGAAAAATCAAATGTCATAGCACTTAGAAGAAGAGCCTAAAGGTTCCACTATTAAAAGGAAAAGTTATATCGGTATATTTTATGGGCGACGCGTACAGTGTGCATGTGTTTTGATCGGTAATGAAATGTTAGCGTATTTGTAGTTAGGTGACTCGAATTACCTTTTTAAGTGCACCGTTTATTCAAAAAGGGTCAAATTAGTCCAGAATAGGTATCTGGGTGTTATAATTGGATATTGGGGACTTTTTAGACACAACAAGACTCGTATAAGGGTATGATGGTCTTTTTACACCTAGGGTTATATGGAAAAATGGGATTAGGGTGAATTAAGGAGGTATTTAAAGGTAGGGAAAGTGGATAGAAGCCTCACTTTTCAATATCTGCATATTTAAGAGTTAGAGAGAGTTTAAGAGAAGGGAAAAAAGGAAGAAAGGGAGAGAGAGGCTTGGAGAAGAGAAGAAAAGAGGCTATCTTCGGATTCAACCCATCATAATTGTCAGAACTTCGGACTTAAATCCTCTAAGGCAAGTAGTTACTTGATTTAAATTTCATGATTAAATAGTTAATCACTTTTATAGCTAGTGGTATCCAAATTTTATGATTTACAAGTTTAAAGGTTGTAACAATAAATTGATTAATTAAGACATGTAGATCATAATTAATCTCATATTAGAATTGATAATTAGTTAATGTTGATCATGTAGAAATTTTGAAATTGATTCTGGGTTTATAATGATGAGCATGTAGAAATTTATTAGGAAGGTTGAATTAATAAAAATCCAATTTGGGTAAACTCTAGGTTTGTTAGAACGGATGTTTGATTCGGAATCCTAGGGTTTTGATAGAGTATTCAGGATTAATTCTGTATTATAATACTTCTAGGATGTTAGTATATGATGTGTGAGGTTAATTTTATGTTTAGGATGGTTTAGACCTCCATTGGAGGGTTTGAAGGATAAAAACATGAGGAAGAAGATGATATGAAACCCAGTTAACTGAACCGGTTTGCTCCTCGCTCAAGTGAACCAGTTAAATCTGCCAAATGAACCGATTCGATTTTCTGGCCTGCTCTATTTTTGTTTGTATGTTTTGACCCGTTAGAGATTGGAGAATGACCGTAGGGGCTTCAAATACAGATTAGTACTATTGGAGAATGTTTACAGGGTTTGGTATGTGTGTTAGGCAAACAGAGAGGCGGGTTCGGGTAAGATGAGCCGATAATTCAAGTGAAAAAAAATTTATATGTTAAATCGAGAAGTCGGTTCAAAATTTAGGATTGGGAATCTAGTCCGCTGTGAGATATGCGTACGAGGTCAATATTTAATATATATAAGTATATGGTGACTTGTATATATATATATATATATATATATATATATATATGTGTGTGTGTGTGTGTGTGTGTGTGTGTGTGTGTGCTATTTATTTATATTAAACATACTTTCTCGGTAAGGCTACTGTTAAGAGGTTGTGCGTAGTGGGCGATCCACCCTGGCGTTGGCCAATACATATCGAATTGATTCCTCGGGTCATAGTACTATTGCATGACCACTATCCATATGTGAGGATACGTATTGGTTTAGATATCAATTGGGTGTGATGTGGTATGGTCATGGACCGGGGACGTATGTTTATGACCGCTTCCGTTGTATGTGTTTACATTTGGGTTCGATGGGGGTGATTCCGACCTAGTGGCTCCGTCTGATGTGTGGTTCTTAGAGCCTGATAGCACACAAGGGATGTAATTGCAAGGTCTATGCTATGGGATTATGGTTGTATGTAGATAGAGAGTGATATATATGTATGTTTATACGATATAGAAGGCATATCTATTTATAACACGAGTGTAGCTATGTTATAATTATTGTGTGAATATTTATCAATAGCATGTGTGTCGCTACGATATTGTTTATGAACGTATATCTAGTGAGGGTAGACGATAGGTGAGCTTAATTAGAATAGATACTAGTAGCGGGATCGGTCTTAGACAACGGGTATTTTTCCAAGTTAGACTGTGTAGCTTAATTAGAATAATAAAAAAATGCGTCAAGTGCACACTGGAGACGATAGGTGAGATTTTTATCTCATGTGAGTACGATTGAGAAATTAATTATGGAAGTAATATAATACGTGTTTTATCGATTTAAAATAATTAATTACTTGTACAATATATTTAACTTTTCGGACTTTGACTAGCGGGAAATTTTTATTTTCTTATTTTCCTTTTTAAAACCCCAGGTGTGCAGCAGGAGTAATCGGGACCGTAGGGATAGATACTTTATTGTCGTGCAGTAGCTGTGGACGCTACATGATTTGACTTAGCCGCCTCAGCTCATTTTATCTAGATAGGATCTTTATCATTTCCAGTACTTCATTTGGGGCGTGTTTCCCATATTTTGGATAGGAGCTTATTTATATTAGGATATTGTTTCAGTATTTCACTTACTCAGTTTTCATTCAATTTTATTGTAGTGTACTATTACTATTTGGTGACCGATGGTTTAGTCGGTTCATAATTTTTTTCATTGATGCATGGTATTTATTGTGTTCACTTAGTTTTATGATTTTATTCGTATTATATTGTTATTGTTATTACGATTGTGATGCTGAGAAGGAATCCATAATGAGATTCTTGTTTTATTTTAGTAGAGGATTGTCCACTCTGTATTAGAATAGGTGGGTTGTCACAGTTGGTATCAGAGCATCAAATTCTTGTGTCCTTAGTATCTGTGTGAACTTTCTCTATTGTCAGCATTGCGTTTCTTTGATATAAATCCCTATACTCAGGAGTGTTGTTTCATATTATGCATTTATGTTATTTAATTATTATTTATGATTGAAGTGAATCTCATACAATTTTATTTTTATTTCAAATGCCAAAGGCTAGGAGAGGTCTACTAGCACGTTCCTCGAGGAGGGCCATAGAGGAGGAGGCTTATTCGGAACCACAGGCCACTCAGGAGACCATGACATCAGTAGAGGTCGTAGCTATAGTTGTAGAGGAGATTAATGTCACTATGACTTCCCTAGCACAATATTTTCCCCAAGAACATTCACAACTGCTAGTAGAAGCACTAGTTTAGGCTCATCCAGTGCCATCAGTTTGGGAGGAAGTTAGAGAGGCCTTCCATAAGGGCCATCCATCGAAGTTCCAGGGGAGTGCAGATATGGTTGCATCTAGCCAATAAAACAAAAATAAATATAGGCATTTGTGTGTGGTTGAGTGCAATAACATTCAAAAGAAGGTACTAGCTGCATTCAAGATAGTCAGGGAAGCTCTTCAGTGGTGAAAGTCGATTACCATAGTGGGGAAGAGGGATACGATGACTATACAGGAATTTTGAGTGCAGTTTGATCGTAAGTTATTTTCATCGGCAGTTTAGACGGAGATGATGATGGTATTCCTAGATCTCTCATAGGAGGTCCAAACTATTGCCAAGTACGAGGAGTTCACCCTCCTAATAAACTTTATGTCGAATGAGGTGAACATTGAGGATAATAGATTCCTCAAATTTACTGATGAGCTTACTTGGAGGATTTACCAGCACTTATTACGGACCCTAACGTTGCAGACTTACACTGAGATCGATAACCTGAGGGGAGTGAAGAGGACAAAAGAGTCTAGCTAGTAGGGTCAAACTAGAGGCAACAGTGCCAGCGGGACGTCGTAGTAGTAGGGGAGGTAACACGACCGGGGTTCCAAGCAGGGGGACTAGGCTAAGAGATTCAAGCCGAGTAATGGAAATTTAAGGTAGGGCCAGCAATATACCCCTCAGGGCTAGTAGGGATAGGGGAACTAGATTAGATGCTAGTAGGGTTGGGGTTTTAGGGCCAGTAGGGACAGAGATAGGGGTATCCTCATCAAGGCCACCAAGGCCAGAGTTAGGAAAACTGTACATGAAGATGTTTCATGTGTGAGGAGCAGGGCCACATGCGACCTATTTGCCCCAAATAGGGATAAGGATCTACAGTAGGATGCCCAATTGGGGCAGTAGCTACAGCGGCTTCTATCCCCACCAGTAGCTCCATCATTGTCACCTCCACAAGGGTAGTTTGGGCATATGTATCAAGGTCGTGGACCAATTTTGCTGCTAGCGCCTCCAGCGATTGATGGTATGTTTTCTATCTATAGGCACATGGGGCGGGTTTCGTTTGACATGGAGGCGTCACACTCATTTGTTAGTATTAGATTCACACGTACAATGGGTTTAGTGGATTTAGCATCATACATCATTATTACTGTAGATTTTCCATTTGGTGGCAGGACCCTCATTCGTTCCATCTATAGGGGAGCGGGTGTGAACATGGGGAGGTTATGCATAGTAACGGATCTACTCATTTTAGACTTGGACGAGTATGATGGTATTCTGGGTATGGACTGGTTAGTAATGTATAGAGCAATGGTGGACTGTTACAGTATGACTATCATGTTTGCTATTCTGAGGAAGGACATGTTCTTATTGTGATGCCTCATCTGGAGAGAGGGTCGATCACACACTTATATTATATTGAGGATGAGATTTTTAGGGTATATTCATCTTGTTAGATTCGATCCCCGTGGTTAGGACTATGATGATGTGTTTCAGGAGATATCGAGATTACCACCGAGTCGGGAAATTGAGTTTGTGATCGACTTAGTGTCAGGGAATAGGCCGATAGCGCAAACACCATATCCTATGGATCTTTTAGAGCTATGAGATTTGAGGGAACAGATTTAACAATTTTTGGGGTAGGGTTTTATCCACAGGAGAAACCTTGGGGTGCCCCAATTCTATTTGTAAGAAGAATGATAGGTCGTTAAAGTTTTGTATCGACTACAGGGAGTTAAACAAGGTCAAGATTCAAAATAAGTATCAGTTATCACGTATCAATGACTTGTTCGATTATCTAAGAGGATCATCCTACTTCACTTAGGTTGATTTGAGGTCGGGGTACCATCAGTTATGTATTAGGGAGAAGGGTCTCCCTTAGATTGCATTTTTGATAATATACGGGTCGTATGAGTTCAGGGTTATGCCATTCGAGCTAACTAATGTGCCAACAGTTTTCATGGATCTCATGAACAGGGTGTTCAGGGATATCTTAGATCAGTTTTCCATTGTGTTCATATATAACACCTTTATTTATTCTCGAATAAAGGGTGAGCATGCAGAGCATCTACGTATGGTTCTTCAGACGTTACAGGACCACCAGTTGTACGCTAAGTTCGAGAAGTGTGGATTCTGGTTGCGAGAGGTGTAGTTTTTAGGTCACATAGTATCCGAGAGAGGGATTTCTGTGGACCCGAGTAACGTGTCAGCGGTGAGAGAGTGGATCCAGCCCACGACATCAACATGGGTGCATAATTTTCTGGGGTTAACAGTGTACTACCTTCGGTTCATCAGAGGATTTTTTAATATTACGAGTCTCTTGACAAATTTAAGTCATAAGGGAGTGTCATTTGTTTAGTATGACCAATATCAGTTAGCTTTCGATGATTTAATGGACAAGTTGACTTCAGTGCCAATGCTCGTATTGTCTAGGGGAGGAGTGGAGTACTTTATTTTTAACGATCCTTGCAGGGACTTGGAGGAGTTCAACAGAAAGGAGAGAGGGATGTAGCTTATGCATCTCTAAAGCTTAAGCCCCATAAGATGAACTAATTCACACATGACTTGGAGTTAGTGACAATTATTTTTGCCTTAAGGATTTGGAGGGACTATCTACCGGGGGAAAAATTTTGATTATTCATGGACCACAAGTCACTTCAGTATCATTTCACGCACAAGGAGATAAACATAAGGCAGCGTATGTGGCTTGAGTTCATGAAGGATTATCAATTTAACATCCAGTAGCATTCGAATAAGGCTAATGTAGCGATAGATACGTTGCGTCGTATGCTAAAAAGGTATTTAGCAGCAGTGTTAAAAGCGAAGTGGGTTGATCTTCATTATGAGGATGAGGTAGTGTGGGCGTACATAGCAGTGATGATACCCAAGCTCATTTTGAAAGTCATGAAGGCACAAGTAGGGGATTCTTCTTGTCGGGAAGAGATTAAGAAATTATTAGCAGGTGGAGCAGAGTCTTACTCAGTCAGTTCTAAGGGTGATTTATGCTTCAATAGGAGATTAATTATCCTAAATGATGAGGACTTACGATGTGTAGTTATGGAGGAAGCGCGTGGGTCATAATTCTCTGTGTATCTCTGAGGGAATAAGATGTACCATGATATGAGGAAGCAGCATTAGTGGGTCGGTATGAAGTGGAACATAAAAAAGTTTATCTTCAGGTGCACCACTTATTAAATAGTGAACCTTGATCATTAGAGACCAATCGGTTTTATACATCTGTTGGAGATTCCGATGTGGAAATGAGAAAGTATTTTTGATGGACTTTATTACATGATTTATCACATCACAATGGGTTCACGATTCCATCTGATTCATTGTGGATTGGTTAACCAAGGTAGCCGATTTATTGCCAGTTCAGGTGGATTACACTATAAGACAGTATGCACAGTTATTCATAACAGAGATAATGAGATTGCATAGCGTGCTGCTCAACATTATTTCAGATCAGGATAAAATCTTTATGTCCCACTTCTAACAGAGTTTTCAAGATGCAATGGAGACGGAGTTATGTTTAAGCATGGTATATCACCTGCAGACCGATGGAAAGAGGAAGGTGAACTAGATGCTGGAGGATATGCTGAGTCTGTGTATTCTGAACTTTAAGCGTAGCTAGGAACAATATTTTCCTTTGGTAGAGTTTGTGTATAACAACTCGTATCAGTTCACAATTGGCATAGCACTATTTGAGAAAGAAACCTTTTCGTTCTCCCTCTTGTTGGTTAGAGATTGGGGACAACAATCTTCTTGGTCTAGACTTGATTCAGGAGATGTCAGCGAAGATTGAGTTAATCAGGAGTTTTATTTGAGTAACTCAGGAGCAGTAGAAGATTTACGCCCAAGCTAACTGGATATTTTTAGAGTTTGATGTGGGAGATCAAGTGTTGTTGCGGGTATCTCCCATAAAGGGAGTAATAAGGTTCAAAAAGAAGGGGAAGTTCTTACCTAGGTATATAGATCCTTTTCCCTTCATCAAGAGGTTAGGGACGATTACGTATAGGCTCACCTTATCGGAGAATTTGTAATGGATTCACGACATGTCCCATGTGTTATCATTAAGGAAATATCTCAAGGATGATGTGGCATACCAGTATATAGCATTAGAGGAGATTGACTTACATCTGGATACTTCTTACGATGATAAATTTGTTTCCATTTTGGGCCATAGTGAGTGAAATCTTCAATCAAAGGTGGTACCATTAGTACGTGTACAGTGGAGACACCATAATGTTATCGAGTCGACGTGGGAGTGTGAGGATGACATACGAAGAAAGTATCCACAGCTCTTCATAGTAGGTACATCCGAAATTGGGGACGAAATTTCATTTTTAGGGGGGAGAATGTAATACCCCTTACTTCAATGACCATTTAAGTTCCACATGCTTATAATTATTAATTCAATTGGGGGAAATTAAATTGGGTTTCGATAAATACTAATTAGTGAGATAAAGGATTAATATTTATTATTATTATTTACTTATGTGTGATAAGTAAAAAAATTTATGATTTATTATATATCGCGTATGAGCGAAAGCGGTAGTTTATTATTATATGTTGATAGAGTGTTACATCGACGGATTGGTATATTTTAGGGAAGACGCGTATGGTACGCATGTGTCGGGCCTGGTTAATGAAATGTTAGATTATATATAGTTGGGTGACCCGTATGATCTTTTTGAGTGCACCTGTGATCCGAGAAGGGTCGAATTGGTCCAGAATAGCTTCCCAGGTGTTATGATTAGGTTTCAGGGGCTTTTTAGACATAGTAGGACCCGTATAAGGGTAGGATGGTCTTTTCAAACCAAGAATTAAATGGAAAATGGTATTAGGGTGAATTAAGGAGGTATGTAAAGGTATGGAAAGTGGATGGCAAGCCCATTTTTCAATCTCTACATATTTTAGAGTTAAAGAAAGTTTAAGAGAAGAGAAAGAGGAAGAAAGGGAGATAAAGGCTTAGAGAAGAGAAAAGGATATCTTCGAATTCAACTAGACCTGTCAAAATACACGATACCCCGTTAACACGACACGACCCGACACGAAATTATAAGTTAATGGGTTTACCCTTATTGGGTTTGGGTCATTAACGGGTTGACACGGTAGATCCGTTAACACTAACGGTTCGAGTTTGGAAATTTACCTGTACCCGTTTTAACCCGTTTCTACCCATTAACACCCGTTAACACTAAAGGGTACTATAGGGTCACCCAACCCGTACGCAATAACAATAACCATTAAAACCCATTATTTCTAAATCTTTAAAGACTAACGGGTTCTATAGAGTCACCCAATATATACCCAATAAAAATTACAATTAAAACCCATTATTTTTAAAGTATTGAAGACTAACGGGTATTATAGGGTCACCTAACCCGTTACCCATTTCGACCCAAAATGATTTGTTAATATTAACGGGTGTTAACGGTTTGGGTCGTGTACCCGTTAATATTAATGGGTCGTGTTTGGGTATTGTTATTAGACCCGTTAGGCTTAACGGGTCGTGTATGGGTTTGGGTGTTTTGACCCGTAACCCGTACACGACCCAAACCGACCCATTGACAGGTCTAAATTCAACACATCACAGTAGTTATAACTTCATATTTAAATACTCTAAGACAAGTAGTAACTTTCTTTAAATTCCATGATTAAGTAGTTAATCACTTTCATAGTTAATGGTGTACAAGTTTTGTGATTTTAAGGTTTACAGGTTGAAACTTTAAATTGATTACTTAGGAAATGTAGATCATAATTAATCTCATATTAGAATTGATAATTAGTTGATGTTGATCATGTAGTAATTTTAAAATTAATTCTATGTTTATAATCATGAGCATGTAGAAATATGATATGAAGGTTGAGTTAATAAAAATCTAATTTCGATAAATTCTATGTTTGTTAGCATTGATGTTTGATTTGGGGTTTTGATAAGAGATTGTGGTTAATTATGTATTATTATAATTTTTTATTTTAGTATAATGATGTATGAGGAGGGTGGTTTGGGAGTTTCATTGGAGGGTTTGACAAGTAGCCCAGTGAACTGAATTCGTTCGGTCTATCAAGAGAATCGGTTCGATTTGTTGGCCTGACCAATTTTTTTTTGTGTTTTTTTTTACCCGTTGTATTTGTGGGAATGTCCATAGGGGCTTACGAGATAGAGTAGGACTACTGGAAAATGTTTCCAGAGTTTAGTATGTGTGTCAGGCCAACGGATAAGTAGGTTCGGATGAGACGAACCAAGAATTCAAGTGAGCAAATACGTACATTTTTAATTGGGAACTTGGTGTAAACCTCGGGATTGGGACTCTAGTATGCTATGGGATATGCATACGAGATCAGTATATATATATATATATATATATATATATATATATATATATGTGTGTGTGTGTGTGTGTGTGTGTGTGTGTGTGTGTGTGTGCACGCGCATGTGTGCTATTTGCTTATGTTAAACATACCTACTTGGTAGGAGTATCGTTAAGAGGTTGCGCGTAGTGGGCAGTCCATCATGGCGTTGACTAGCAGGTTTCGGATTGATTCCCCGGATTATAATACTGTTGCATGAACACTATCCATGTGTGAGGATAAGTAATAGTTTGGAGACTGGTTGGGTATGATGTGGTATGGTCACAACCTCGGACGTATGTTTATGACCGCCTCTATTGTATGTGTTTACATTTGGGTTCGATGGTGCAATTTCGAACCGGTGGCTCCGTGTAATGCGTGATGCCTAGAGCCTAATAGCACCAGAGGGATGTATCCTCGAGGTCTATGCTATGGGGATATAGTTATACGTATATAGCGAACGATATATATGTGTGTTTATACTATATAGTATGTATATCTACTTATAGCATGAGTGTAGCTATGTTATATTTATTCTGTGAATATTTACCTATATCATGTGCATTACGACGATATTATTTAATGAACGTATACCTAGTGAGGGTAGTTTATTCTTATCTAAGAGAGAGTATTAGTGGGATTGGAATTGGATAATGGTTATTTTTCCTAGTTAGACTGGTTAGCTTAATTAGGATAATAAAATGAATGCCTCAGGTGCGCACTGTAGATAAGAGGTGATCTTTTTAACTCATGTGAGTGTGATCGAGAAATTAATTATAAAAGTAATACAATACGTGTGTTAGAAATTTAAAATAATTAATTACTTTCAAAATGTTTTAAACTTTTCGAGCTTTGACCCGCAGGAAATTTTTGAAAATCCCAAGTGTGCAGCAGCAGCAGTCGGGACCGCAGGGATCGATCCTTTCTTAATGTGCAGTAGTTGTGGACGCTACAGAATTTGACTTATCCACCTCAGCTCATTCTATCTAGATAGGATCTTTATCATTTATAGTACTTCATTTGGGGTGTGTTGCTCGTAGTTTGGATAGGAGATTATTTATGTCAGGATACTATTTCAATATTTCACTTATTCATTTTTTATTTAGTTTTATTGTCCTGGATAATTACCATTAGGTGACCTATGGTTTATTCGGTTCACATTTTTTTATTGATATATGTGTGGAATTTATGATGTTCACTTAGTTATATGGTATCATTCGTATTATATTTATATAGTTTTTACAATATTGATGCTGAGAATGAAGCCATACTGAGATTCCTATTTTATTTTAGTAGAGGATTCGCCACCCTGTATTAGAATAGGTGGCTTGTCATAAAATATGGATTCTCGTGTCATCTAAATGCTTTACAATGTAGACAGTACCTTTAAAAAGGGAAACAAGAGGAAAGGTTGCACAATTCATTAGAAAATATATTATTACTCAATTTAGCATTCCCAAGGTCATTCTTTTAGATAATGTCACTATAATTATTCACAAGGAATTGACAATGGTAACTGACAAATATTTAATTATTCACCACACTTAGAGGGTGGCTTATCCCAACGTCAAAGGTCAAGCACAAGCTACAAATAAAACTTTGACAAAATTTTAACCAAAATGATGATAAATTTTTCTGGTGCATGGAATAACAAGTTGCCTATGGTGCTCTAGGCATATCGAACAACCAAGAGGAAGCCAACATGATACACACTTTTATCCTTAGTTTATGGAGTTGAATCAATCATTCTAGTGGAGCTAGAAGTGCCATCTTCAAGATATGCGTTGTGAAGCAATATGCTTCCTTAAAGTAGACGTGTTCGACTGGAAGCACTGGATGAACATATAGACAGCATGAGGAAGCACTCTCAAGTTTACACGAAGCAACTCTCCAAATCTTATAAGAATCTCGTAAGACCAAAAGAAGTTTGTGAAGGCAATTTGGTGTTGAATGCTACTATTAATCATATTAGGGGACTTCCTTTGCCTAAATTTATAGCAAATTAGGAAGGGCCATATGTCGTCAGAGAAGCACATGACTCAGGTTATTGTCTAATTTAAAAAATTGAGGATAATAGGCCTTTCAAAGTGAATAACAAGTGGGTAAAAGTTTATCATGATTAAGAAACACACTTGTAATTATTTTCTTACTTGAAGAAATGCGAAGAAGAACATCAATTTGTAATATTTGTGAGTTAAGTATTGAAAGCAAGGAATGAAATGCACACCTTGGATCCAAGAATAAACACTCTTTTTTTGTATTTCAAAATTGGGAAAATTACAAGTTAAAAAAGGGATTATATCCCAGAGATACAAGATAATGACTTTATCCCAAAAAAAAATCCTAAACTAGAAGTAGTGAATAAGCTTTATCCAATTGAGGAAGTTGTGTCTTGAGCAACCTTCCGTTGATGCTTAGATATGGTAGAAATGTTGACTTCCAACTCTGCCTTTCGTTTAAGCCTGCGATCACGCTTCCTTGTGGCATCATTCCAAGACTTCTCAGCCACAGCTACTTCTTGATCAAACTCCTAAAGTTGACAAATGATTTCTCTTAACTTTTTTTCTTCGGCATTGATATCCTATATAACTTTAAGATAGTTAGAATGGCAGGCTACTAGCTGAGGATCTTTTAGATCCCTCAACTTGTTGAACATCTAAGAGAAATTAAAATCATCTTTCCTCAAAGCTTTTAGGTTTCTTATGTAGCGATTTAGCACAGACCCCTCTAAAGAATATGTTGAAATATTCTCAATCTCGGGTTTAATGATAGCAGTCCCTTCGAGGTGATAGGCCATCATCAAATTGTGAGGCCTCACGCATTTAGTAGTGAAGTATCAGGCTGAGAAATTAGAAGCCGACCAATCAGAGAACATAGTTATCATTGAATGATAGTGATACTCTCAAGCACCTGTGGACAATACTGAGCTAGTGCCATGCTTGGAAAAACAGGCTCAAAACTATAGTCACTCTTCCTAGTTTGCACATTGGCAATAAAATTTTGGTCATTATGGGAGGACGAGTGAGACATCCACCTCAACAGAAGGCATAACGAGAGGATATGCCTATAAAGGGATGCTTTTTATGATAGGCTACAAGGACATTTTAAATATAAGAGTTAACCAAAACCTTAGCAAAATTAGTACTGAATCACCAAGTAGGCGTATCCAAATTTTGAAAAAAATTAGCAGTAAGCTACTAAGTTGACTTATAAAGTGTAAATTATTTTAGAAAACCCTTAGTAGTGCACTGCTAAGTTGACTTACAAAGTGTAAATATTGAGAAGAACTTTAGTAGTAAGCTATTAAGTTGACTTACAAAGTGTAAATTTTGGTAAAGAAACCTTAGTAGTAAGATGCAAAGTTGACTTACAAAGTGTAAATTTTAAAATGAAGCTTAGTAGTAAGCTACTAAGTTGACTTACAAAGTATACATTATTTTAAAGAAACCTTAGTAGTAAGATACTAAGTAGAATTACAAAGTGTAAATTTAGAAAATAAACCTTAGTTGTAAGCTATTAAGTTGACTTACAAAGTGTAAATTATTTTAGTGAAACCTTAGTAGTAAGCTACTAAATTGACTTACAAATTGTAAATTTTAAGAGAAACCTTAACAATAATTTATCTAAGTCATAAAGAGGTTTATAAAGAGTTACCTCATCAACATAAGAAGGAGGAGTAACCACATCCCCAGAATCTTGAACTGGTGCATTACCAGAAGAAGCTTGAGGTTCCATTATTGCACCAAGCGGGACTAAAACCAGATCAGCCTCAGTTAAAGGAACTTCTTGATCTCTCTCTTCACTCTAGAAAGATGAAGCACCACATAACGAAGGAGATCATAAAAATATTTTCCAAAAATATGAAAAAAGTAACATTTCATTTTAAAAGGGAAATTACCTCAACAACGGTCTCACGAATAAGAGGAAGCTTATCCAAAGAAAGCACGGTTATGGCTAGCACGTTCACTTACAGTTACAACATTAAGCTAAGCATTGATAATTCAACATTATGAGATGATGCAATAATAGGAATAATAAAGATCGTTTTCCAACCTACCTCAATAAAACGAGTTGGGGGGACCACAATCAAAGGCAACTCCATCGAAGTTAAAGGAGTTGAGGGAATGTAACACTCAGCGACTATACTAGGAATCACCACTGGCTCTTTGTCTAGAGGGAATTTTTGAACATCCTTAGAAGTAGACCTCCTAGAGTATATAAGCCCAGTTATTGGAGAACGGGGAATTAAAGAATTCACAACAAAGGTATCTTCAATAACTGGACCTAATTATTCTTTGGATGAATGGTTATCATCAATATTTACAATGACCTTTGGATACAAAGGAGCATTTTGGAAAAGAAGATCATAGAAAATATTATAGATGATACTTCTTCCTTAAAGAAATAAGTTCAACACTTAGAGAAAATACTTATCGATGGGGCTGACAGAGATTGCTCAAGAAGAACACCACATATAGAAACATCCTTCATAGCATCTTTTAGTTTATCATTTAAAGTTTGCCCAGAGGAACCTTGTGGATAAGGAGTGGGTGTTATTATTACATGTTCTTGGATTAATTTCTTCCTCAAATATTTCTTTCATTTGGATATCCTTCCTCCGTTGGAACTTCTGGAGTAACTTGTTTATGATGGACCCATGAAATAGTAAAATCATCATCTCAGTGACGTCTCTCTAAACCAGTTAAAGTGTCATCTTCACTAACAAAAATGGCATTTATTCTAGAT
Source organism: Sambucus nigra (assembly GCA_949130495.1). NCBI lineage: Eukaryota > Viridiplantae > Streptophyta > Magnoliopsida > Dipsacales > Adoxaceae > Sambucus > Sambucus nigra. Next base: position 621,066,410 of record OX422210.1, on the reverse strand, counting down.
ACGACATAGGTTACCATTTAATACACCTATTTAATAAGATTTAGTTTTGGGATGGGGACAATAGACTATAGGGGTATTCTAACCACCCAGAGGAGCCAAGAGTTACTTTAAATTTCTTAAGAGTTTTGGATTTCGTGGAATCTGCATCTGGGGGAGATTTTTTATTTTCACTAACGGTTTTTTTCTTAGCTTTCTTGCCTTTATTTACCCCTTTAATAATCTCACTAACTGGGGGTAAAGGAGGAACTCTGCTGGTAGCTTAATATTTGTGGTGCTCAGCTTAAACTCCATATATGGAGTTATTCTTAAGGCCAAGTTTGTTGGGCCCAACACATTCCACAACGAAATAAATTGGTTGAGTCCTCATGAAATATTTAAACTCCTTGAGCTGGAATGGAAAAAATGACAAAGCCAACCCATTAAAACATCAACAAGCCTTATTTTGTCAGGAATGACCATTTCATTATTAAAATCTTCACAAAGAGAAAATACACTATAGGAAGTGAAGTCAAGGCATGCTGCATAGAAAGAATCATCGATTATGTTACTTCCACAAATTGTTAGGGGATAGCTTATCCAAACCCAAATTGTTTAGCACAATGATGAGGGTTATAGGCGTCACTATACTTCTCCTAGTCAGTGAACAAAGGAAGATGGTCGGGCATAAGCATAAGTACCACAACCAATGAAGGATCATCAATGACATATGTCTCAGAGTTGATTAAATGAACCATGTACTCTTCATCTTTGAAGAATGACCATATTTTTGTATAAATTTCCTCGGCATAAAATCAATCAATAAAGTCATTATGGACATCAATCAAAGGAAGCATATCGTTCTTACTTTGTTTGTGGTTCTAACGTAGCAATCTCAAGCACCTAACAGGAAATTTATTAATTAGGAGCTCAAATGGGGAAATCTTAGGGAACCGAATGTAAAGGATCATATTGCAAAAATTAGAGAAATCATGTCTGCCAATGGACTGATAATGTCAAAAAAAGTCATATACAACCAAGTGTAAAAATAACCCAATTATATAGCAACCAATGTAATTGCGACTCCACGATCCAAACTAGCAGGGAAATTTATTAATTTTCTCCGCAACTGATTATTAGGCTTATCAAGTTGGAAGAAGCGAGAAAGCATGCAGAAAAGGTAGGCATCTAGATGTGATGGATGATCTTTATAGGGACCAAATGGTACCATGGGTACTATACCTTTTCCTTCTGTTCATTCGTTGGCTTTAGAGGAAGCTTGTGATAATACTTGATCACTTGACCAAAAGTAGACTTCGAAGAATCACCAATGCGCTCACAACACAGTCTATCAAGATCCATCTTATATCTAACTTCCTCATCATTAATTAGTTCATAATTATAAGGAATAACACTACAATTCCCTATCCCCATTAGTTCATAAACATCTTTTGACCTGACCGTGAACTCACCCTAAGATGTCACGAAAATGTGAGATAAATAATTCCACCTTGAAACAAATAGATGGAGTGCATAGTTATTTTTAGAAAGGGTGAAATCCTCAAATCAATAACGGGTGTTAGAAATACTAACTTGGATAAGATTCTTATCTTATTTTTCATAGATAAAAGTGGTCCAAATTGAAAAAAACCTTCGGTGAACCACCTGGGGCTTCAAAGTCAATATTGGAATAAGGGAAATCTCCCTTGTATAATCTAAGTCTTAAAATACCATAAGGAGGAATATCACCTCCCTTGGATTAATTTTATGGATAGACAATTAAAATCAAAGGATCTTCCATTCCTTGTAAATGAGCAGAAAAGGCCTTACCCTTTTCCCAAAACTTATCTTTATCTCCAAAGTAAGGAGCATGGCGATAACTTTTAACTAAAGTTTCTCTCTCTACTATTTCAGACAATGGATCTCCACTTGATCCCTTTATAGAAACCTAGATGGTTTTTCTTGACGATGCCATTGTTGAATAAGGAAGAGAATAATTAGAAGAAAAAGGGGAAAGTATTTGCAAAGATCAGAACACGATCGTCAAAGATGGAGGAAAATATGAAATATTTGAACATAGTTTCTCTCTCTAGGTTTGGAAGTTTGGATTTCAATGGCAGTAAATAAGAGTTAGAAAGTTTTTGAATAAATAAAGTTGAAAATATTTTATATGGTTTTCTCTTTCATGGCTATTCAAAGTGCTTTTGGCGGTTCATAAAACAAAATGACCGTTTGAATTTAGGGGCAAAATAATGATTTTGTAACCCAATGCATCCGAAGTTTTCTCATCGATACACGTGGAAAAAAGGTGACGACGATGTCAAAATTGGAAATTTTAGCCTTTAGTGCAAAGATATATAAATGATCATTTAATACGTGAAAAACGCAAGTGGGAATAAATTAACATGTGTACAGATAAGTTTCATCAAACAAAGACAACAAAAGCGTCCAAAAACAGGAGAAGGGGTTAAAGTCCCACGAGATTAAGACTAAGACTATATATGCTACATTACTCTATTGAAGGCTGGTAGCGGGAAAAGATAACAACACTCAGATAGAGAATATACACAAAGAGAAGGGATATTTCATAATAGACTTCAATAGACTTAAAGATATTCGAAGAGAGTTTAAACACTATAGACACTTTAGGAGGAGAAGTTTTATTGAGATTAAACGTTTGTAGACATTGATTTCTATAATAAATGAAATAAAACTCGAGCTCCTGTGGATGTAGCCTAAGTTGGGTGAACCACATTATTTTTGTTCTCTTTACAGTTGATTTCCTCTCTTAAGAACATTTTCCCTAATTATTGTGTTTTTTTATCATCACTCTTGAAAAGTATATTTTCACATCACCATCGATATGGGTTGTGCCTCAGCTCACTATAAACACTAAGGTGACAAGAGAAATAACCTATTCTTCTTATTACCCAAAGAAAAGTGACATCTTACAGTGGGAAGAGATTTATTTCCACAATCTTACCATCCAACAATAATCGAATCATGTCACATTCATACGACGAGCACTCACAGCTTCACGATGATTATCAAGGAAAATGTACTGAATACACCTCTCCCAGAGTCAAATCTGTGGTAAGGCTCCACCAAGACCAGAGTACCCCCATAGACTCTTATGAGAAACACATATGTGAGAAAAAAGAAACTAAAAGCCATCAACATGAAGATAATTATCGCCTCCAATGTCGTCTGGACAGGATGGATCATGAGATCCAGAGGGTTAAGTTCAAACACCAAGAGATCACTCATCCTCCTAGCCTTGAGGCTAATAAAATTAGCATTCGAGGAAGGTGTTCATGGCGCGATCCATACCTCTTTGGCCAAATGAGATTGTAGGAGAGGAAAAATTGACCTAGCAGTCGCCGACAAAGATGACCTTTATAATCTTATACTAAAAGAGATGGATGATCATCCAGCTGATTGACGATCTAGGACTACTGAGGATCTAGCTACAGTATCCCTTATCATCCAAATGAGGTCGTCATTTGCTCGATCAATTGAAGACTTGTAACTAGCAAAAAAAATTCACTATGCCAAGGTTCATACTATACGATGAAAAATAAATCCCATAAACCATGTTTTCCAGTACCTCCAAGTCATGACACTCTCGAATAACAACGAACCATTGATGTGCTAGATGTTTACCTCAATATTGGGGGATGTAGAGAAAAGTGATTCAAGAAGATAACTCATATATCCATATCCTATTTTAAATAATTCGTAGAGGCCTTTACCGCGAGGTTCATTATAAGGAGCATCCACCCAAAGAGGGTGGTTTTACTATTCATGCTAAAGAAGAAGTCCCAGGAGACCCTACATGAGTCGCCTGGAAGTATTAGGAGATCTATAATAAGGTGGAAAATTACACTAAAAAAGTTACAATGGCCACATTCAAGTTTGGTTTGGTAAATAACTCTATGTTATACCACTCCCTCACCAAGAAGGAAACGATTACTATCAATGACCTAATATTAAGGATTGAAAAATATGTCAAAGTTGAGGACGTCATTAAAGGAACAAATCTGGACAATGGCCGACCAAAGGCGGGAAAGAATAAAGACAAATACGTTTCACCACTAGAGGAACTAGCCCATCTGGATGATTTTATCAAAAAGAAAAATGGTAAAATTTAGGTGGAATGCATACAGAATCCATACATCCTTGAAGATAATGAGTTGGGACACAAGTTTATGGTGATCCACGAAGCCTTAAAATAAAATAAACCAAAGGGAATGTTGTAAAAATGGAGATAGAGAAGATCACTGTAGTAGTAGAGGCTTTCCATATTGATCCAACCAAGACCACTATCGGTAAACAGCATCGACCATAAGAGATAGACTATTCTAAACATATTTTCATCATTGAAGACTTGGTTAGAGTCAGAACCCACACCATGAAGCACTAGTAATCACACTCAAAATAAATAATTGGGATGTGGATAAAATACTAGTGAAATCGTGACCTCGGAGGTCACATGCCTTAACTTATTCAATAAACTCAAATTGTGAATGGAAAACCTAAAGGACATAACCATCCTTCTAGTATGATTTCCAATCAAAATGACCATGTCATTGAAAAAAGTGATGTTGCCAATACGAACTAGGAGTATTTCAAAGTTGATTGAATTTTTAGTCATCGACATTGAAATCCCCATATAACAAAATCCTTGGAAGGGGATAGCCGCACGCGATGAAGGAAATCTCATCCACCTACCACCAAAATATTAAATGCATTATTAGCCAGGGGTAATAGAAATATGTGGAAATCAAGCTTCTGCTCGAAAATGCATTATCACAACCAGCATGTCAAAACAAAATGGAAAAAGGTGGAGAACTCGAAGGGGGGCATCCCTGCTAAATAGTAGATAAATCATTAGTGGTCAGTGGTAGAATACACAAGGATATCCCCCAATCAATAGGGTCATGGAACGACTCCAAGAGGTTCCATTTGACATTATTCACCCGCACAAGAAATTCCTCATCAGCAACTCCCAGAATGAAAAGAAAGAACTAGTCTCCTTCTTTAATAAGAATCAAGTTGTGTTTTCTTAGTAGACATATGATATGACCAAAATAAACCCCTAAGTAATGTGTCATAAGCTTCATGTCAATCCAGCATTCTGGTCGCTGACACAAACAACTCTTTGCCGAACACTTACTGAGAAGGAAAGAGTAGTACAAAAGGAGGTTTGAAAACTTTTGCAAGAAAGTTCCATCAAAGAAGTTCGATTACCTTAATGGATTTTAAATTCAGTCATAGTCAACAAAAATAATGGGAAGGGGATAGTTTGCATTGACTTCACCGGCCTAAATAAAACATGTCCTAAAGATAGCTTCCCAATGACAAAGATTGATCAGTTGGTCGACTCTATAGCTAGCCATGAGAGAATGAAGTATCTAGACTCTTAATTCGGATACCATCATAACCCTATGCTTTTACCTGACAAGGAAAATACTTACTTCATCACCACACTTAGAATTTACTGTTATACAATTATGCCTTTTGGGATAAAAACATAGGGGCGGCCTACTAATGGTTAGTCAAAAAAAATTTAAGCAACCGCCGGGAGATAGCATGGAGGTATACATCGACGACATGCTTGGAAAGAGTAAGAAAAATCCAATCACCTCTCCGATTTTTTAAAAATGTTTGAAGTCCTTCGATATTATAAGATGAGGCTTAACACAGTGAAATGTCCTTTTGGAGTATAAATCAGTAAATTCATTGGATACTTGGTCAAACAAAGAGGAATCAAAGATAAAATTGATCAAATCAAATAAACAAGGATGATTCATCCTCCCAAAATTGTTAGGGATATTCAAAAGCTGATCAAAATGTTGGTCTCCCTCAATTGGTTTATTTTGAGATCATTCGAGTGATGCCGACTTTTTTTTCAATTACTAAGAAAGGAGAAAAATTGAGTATGGAATGACAAATGCTTAACGGCACAAGAGGTGATAATGTAACAAGCTAGTGTCATGGTTGATTTGGTAGCCAAAGAGTTACATCCCGCATTGCCTGGGTGAGGGAAAGTAATTTTTCATATACGTAGATTTTCACTCTTCTAACATCAAGGCCTTTTCATCTCCATTAGTAAGGCATGTGGTTTTTGACACCGTATATTAGGGTTCAAACCTTCTAACAACGGTTTATGGATGTGAGATGGAATAAAACCCCACACCTCTATGTGCGGTGGTGAAATTGGAGATAATATCGATCGTGGTAGAGTGGGGTATTACATAATAGTATCAAAGTTAATACCCATGTGGAATAAGTGTGCAAACGTATTGGGTGATGATTGATTTCATCCCAACGAGGATATTGGGCTACCTAAATATGGTGAATTATAATAGAATGGTGCCATAGTTGATTTAGTAGCCAGAGAGTTACAATTCACATCAATTGGGTGAAAGTAATGGTTCATATATGTAGATTTGTACTCTTCTAAAATTGAGGCCTTTTTAGATCCACTAGTTAGGCATGTGGTTTATGACATGACAAATCATGGGTTTAAATACTGTGTGCATCAGTTTGTGAATGTGAGATGGAATAAAACCCATACCACTATGTGTGGTGGTTAAATTTGGGACAATATCAATGGTGGTAGAGTGGGGTATTACAAATAAAGAATTACCCGAGTCGACCACCCCTGCTTACGGTTCCTAATCTAGGGGATCAACTATACTTTTACCTTGTTAGTTTATGATCATGAAGTTAGCTCGACTTTAGTCAGCAAGTAGGAAGTACATCAATACTTAATTTACTACATTAGTAAAACATTGTTAGATGCCAAACTGTAATATCTCCCACTAGAAAAGTTAGATTATTCAGTGGTGATAGCTTAACACAACTTAAAACTTTACTTCAAAGAACATTTTATCATAGGCATAATCTCTAATAAATAAAAAGCATTCTTCGGAAAGATAAACCTCTCTAGGAGAATGTCCAATTGGTCGGTGGAATAAGTGAGGTTTGATATTTGTTATCAACCTAGAATGGCATTGAAATGATAAATTTTGGCAGACTTCATCATGGAGTTTGACAAAGAATAGCAACCTGAGAAAAAACCCAATCCCGGTGACCAAACAATTGATAAAGGTTCAGAATTCAATAAATATGGAATCTTTATATGGATGGATCATTCAATAAAAATGGATTCGGAGTAAGGATAGTGCTAGTCACTCCATATTACACCAACCGCGATCAAGTTATACAACTTTGTTTTGAGGCATTAAATAATGGGGTAGAATATGAAGTTCTCATAGGGGGACTAAAAGGCCTTATCCCTAGGCACCAGCTACCTTGACATATTTTTTTACTTAAGGTTGGTATCCGACATGATATTATGATACCACAATATTAGAGATGAAAGAATGTTAGACTACCTTGAAAATGCCTAGGAGCTCATCTCTCAATTCCAATACACCTAAATACAATAATTTTTAAGGTGAAATAACAGTCACATGAACTCTTTGGCCATGTTGGCTTCAGTTGTCAAGTTTGATCTCAAAAGAGTGACACGGGTGAAATACGTAGCACAACCAAAAATCTAAAGAAAATAAGATGTTGACCAAGTGATGGTTACAGCAAAAGCTCCCAGTTGGATGGACTCAATAGTGAAGTATCTAAAGGAGGATATATTGGACCTAGACAAAATAAAGGTCCATTAAATTAGGGTAAAATATGTCCCATTTTATCTATCCCTTAAAAATAATCTTTACAAGAGATCATTCACTAGACCATACTTGCAATATGTCCATTTCGGTGGCATCAATCAAGTCTTCTACGAGCTGCACGAACAAATTTATGGGAGTCACTTTGGTGGAAGATCTTTAGCATTCTGAGTAATTAAAAAAGAGTATTTGTGGCCCTATATGCATAAATAATTTGTCTCCTATATGAAGAAAATGCAAAAAGTGCCAATTATTCTCTCTGCTACTCCATTATCTAGCCAGTGACCTCAAGGCCTTGACCAATCCATGACCATTTACTCAGTGGGGGCTATATATCCTACGACCATTGCGTACTGGAGCTTTTAATAGGAAATACCATATGGTCAGTACATGCTATTTCACTAAATGGATTAAAGTAGGCCACTGGAAAACATCATAGATGTCGACATGATTAGGTTCATTTAAAGAACCCTCATAACTGACAACGAGACACCATTCAAAAGTAAGCCCTTCCAAGATTTTTGTATCCATCATGTTATACGACACTATTATAACTCAGTAGTTTACCCTAAGAGAAATTGACGAATTGAGGTCTCCAACAAATGGTCCGTGATGGAATGAAGAAAAGGCTAAAAAGGGGCCTAGGATGGATGATCTTCATAACATCCTTTAGGGATATAGAATAACTCCCATGAGGTCAATTGGGGAAACTCCCTTAGCCTTAGTGTATGGGATAAAGTACATTATACCATTAGAGTCAGGATTTTTTACTATGATAATAACTGTAGCCGACCAATGCTTGAACAATGAGATGATTGGTGCCAAGATCAACATTAGAAATGAAAGGAGGGAATAAGAATTGATCGAGTTGGAAGCCTACCAACAATAGTTAGTAAGGAAATAAAATAAGAGAGCATATCCAATAAAGTTTTAGGTCGGGGATTACTTATTAAGAAAGATCGTCTACAGCACGAGGAAACCGTCAAATGAAAAATTTGGGGCAAACTGAGAAGGTCCATTCAGAGTTACGAGAGATGACGTGTAATGAGCCGATCACCTAGAAATAATTGAGGATATGTAATTACCCTGGGCATATAATGCATCTAATATCAAGAAATTTTATTTTGATCTTCAATTTTAATTTTTCCTTTTCAATTATTAACACATTTCATTTGGTAGTTGTTATATGTCACATTTTTGTATTATTCTTTTATTATTTGGCCCATTTTGTATTAGGAACTAGTTATTTTAGTATGTTAGTACTTATGTATATTATATGTTCCAGAACAAATCTAAAATCTAGTTTAACGACACTTATTGTGCTCCTAATTGGGTAAGCCATTACCTCATAAAAATATTCTTAGTGTTAAAGCCTTTAAACCCTAAACTCTTTTTTCTCTTTTACATTAGCCACCAAAAACTTAACCCTGACTATTTTCTCACCTCTATTTCTTCATCACTACCCCTAAATCCCCCCTACTAGTTCCAATCTCCAGTCGCCATCCTCTTTTGAGCAACAACCTCCAACCGTCTCCCCTGTGTCTGTAGCGACTACTTTAGGGTAGGCTAAATTATATTATTAACCCGATTGGAGTTATTCAGCCATCGATGTTAACTCAATGTAAGTACGGTTATCCTCTAACCTAGGTTTGGTCATTTCCCTCTCCCAAACCCTAATCTCAGCCTTTTTTATCTTTAAACCCTATATCTAGTTCTATATACCATTTTTTAGGGTTTTTCTTCTTCTTTGTGATGTGCTTAATCTAAGTTATTTTGTTATCTATAAGGGTTGTCAGGTTTCTTTAACGACATTTTGTTTCTATTTGATATTGTTTTAGTATTGTACGTTATTCTATTATTGTAGGGACATTGGTTCCTTTGTTGGTTTTATTTCATATGGTTGACATTGGGAAAGATTTAGTTTCATCGGCAGAACACAACCTGACTCAATGGGTCATGAGAATCCTATTAAATGGACGGAACTTTGCATCATGGTCCTGTTCCTTTCATCTCTATGCTGGAGGGAAAGGCAAGACGAGTTGGATTTTAGGAACCGATAATCCACCTTCTCCTAGTGATACCAAGGCATTCAATCAATGGGATATAGAGTAGTGGAAAATCTTGAGATGTAAGTTCAACTCAATGGAGGGAAAGGAAAGACGAGTTGGATTTTAGGAATCAATAATCCACCTTCTCCTAGTGATACCAAGGCGTTCAATTAATAGGATATGGGGCAGTGGAAAATCTTGAGATGTATGTTCAACTCAATGGAGGAGAGGATTTATACGATGTCTATGTTCATGATTCGGAACTATACCATTGGAAAGACCTCACTCAGATGTATTCCCATGCGCATAATGATGTTCATATATTCATGCTTTATCGGGAGACTTTTAGAGCCTCTCGAGATTCCATAAACCTCTCGATCCCCAATTATTTTGGTTACCTTCAATCTCGTTGGGAATAATTGGCGCAATATGATCCTCTTTGTGATTTTTTTCCCAAGGTCGCTTCCCTACTACTGAAAGACCGGAATCGTCAACACACATATCAGTTTTTTATGTGATTATGATCCGAGTTTAATTTGTTTAAGATTCGGATCGTTAATATCTCATTATGCCTTATCTGGGGGGATGCATTTGCTATAGTTGATGACGAGGAGCATATCCTTCATTTGACTTAACCATCCCTTGCTCCTACTTCCACTATTGATATGTTTGCCTTTATTGCACACTTAAGTTCTCATCTTAAGGACGTGAAGGTTATTTTCTACCACTATGGTGCTACGAGACATGTTCGATATCAATGTTTCAAACTCCGTCCATAATTGAGGAAAAAATCTATTTGGAGTAGATCATTTAGCTCATACCTTTAGTCCTCTAATAACACCTCCTCAGATTCCCCTCTCACTACCGACCTTGTCTATTGTTCTGAGATAGTTTCAGTCTCATCTTCACTTGATTCAGGAGTAGTTGAGTTCACTCAGTCATGCTGGCACATTAACTCCCACAGGCACTATAGCTTCAGGTATCCATTTTTCTTTTCATGTTAATGCTTCCAAGACTACTTGGGTTTTGGATTTCGGATCTGCAGATCACATAACTGGTGAGTTATCCTTGTTCCTTTCACCTACCTCACTTGTTTATCAGCATGTATGTCTTGCGGATGGCTCTCTTATATGCATTCATAGCAAGGGAGACATATGAATATCCCCTTATATTACTCTATCCTCAGTCTTACATGTACTTAATTTTTTCATTAATATCTTGTCTATAAGACAAGTACGTAAACATCTTAATTGTGTTGTTATTTTCTTACCCTCTCCTTGTTATTTGCAGGACCTATTCGAGGAGGATTTTAGTAAGGATTGTGAGTGCGATTGGCTCTATCACTTTGGGGATCCACCATCACAACCTTCTACTTTGAGTCTCAGTGCTTCCACCCTACCCAGCTCTCTATCTTATAATGTTCCTTTTAAGACTTTGCATTTGTGGCATGCTTGTTTAGGGAATGTCAATTTTTAGTATTTGTGTTTTCTTTTCCCATATCTTTCCAGAGCTTATAAAGAAAAAAGATTTGTTATGTACTTAGGTTTATTTGCTTAAGAAAAAATTGATGTATTGCCTTTATTTGTTCAATTTCTCCAAATGATTGAAACTCAATATAATACCATTGATCGTAATGTTAAATCTGATAAAGGGAGGGAGTATGTCTCCAACGAGTTTTTCTATCACCTTAATCAAAAAAGTATTCTTCACCAACTTTCTTATCCCTATACCCCAGGAAACAATGGTGTTACAAAATGTAAAAATATCCATCTCGTGGGGGGCATTCGTTGTTTATTGAGCGGTATACCTTACCCAAAATTGGCATCTTCTTATTCTTACTGCCACTTTTATTATCAATCGAACACCAAGTCTAGTTTTAGACAGGATGCCATCTCTTCAGTGCCTTCAACCTAATACTCCTTTATTCCACATTTTTCCACGTTTGTTTGGATAAACATGTTTTTTCATGATCAAGGTCCTTTTCAGCACAAACTTGGTAATAAGGCAATTAAATAGAATATTTTATAGGTATTATGTTATGTCAAAATGCTATCAATGTTTAGTTACTATCTCTAAACATATGTATCATTCTATTGATATTACATTTCATGAGGATGTCCCATTTTATGGCGGGTTCGCACTTTGCCTACTCCTTTCATGGAGGAGGCCTCTCTCCTCACTCTTCCCATTTATGTGTTTGATGATGCTTTACTGAGTGACCCTCCTAATCCCACTATACAGGTGTATGCTCATCGCCCCATCCACCTTTGCCTATTCTATCTTCGATTGCATGTTTTATAGATTCTTCTTTCCCATATCATATTTATGATTTTCAATCTCGTTAGCATCGACCCTTCCTAATACAGTCATGCTTGTAGTACTAATTTCTCTATATTTGAGCATATTTCCTATTATGGACTTTCAGGACCCTAGAGTTATTTCCTTTGTCACCTTGACTCCATCTCTATTCCTCGACCTGTGACTGAGGCTCTTCAAAATCCGAAGTGGTTGGATTCCATGAGAATCGAGATTGATGCTTTAGACAAAAATGGCATGTGACATCTTGTGTTCTAACCTCCCAAAGAAAAGCCAGTTGGTTACAAATGGGTATTCAGTGTGAAGTATTCGATTGATGGGTACATTTATGGCTAAAAAGCCTAACTAGATGCTAAGGGCTTCACTAAAATTTTGAGGAAGGACTTTGGTGATAAGAGATCACTTCGGTGCTATTGTTATCTCTGTTGTGGCATCTCATTCTTGGCCCTTGCATAAGTTGGATGTCAAAAGTAAATTTCTTCATGGTGATTTGACAGGGACCATTTATATGGATACTCCTCTTGATTTTTTAGCTAAAGGGGAATTTATTGGGAAATTTTGTAGACTTCACAAGTCTCTATATGGCCTCAAAATAATCCCCTTAAGCTTGGTTCAATAGATTTAGTGAGGTGATTACCTCAATGGGTTTTATTATACGTCATATTGATCATACGTTCCTTATCTGTCATCATCCCGATCATTAGTGTATCATCTTATTAGTTTATGTGGATCACATTATTATTATAGGGGATGATACTTAGGGATTGCTCAAGTTAAGAGAGATACTGACATAGCATTTAATGTGAAGGATTTGGGTCCACTTCGTTATTTCCTTGGGATTGAGGTATCCCGAACTTGGCATGTTATTTCCTTATCTCAATAGAAATACACTCTCGACCTTCTGCAGGACTCTGGGATGATAAGTTGTCATCCTTCCTCTATTGCGATAAATCCTTATGTAAATCTTTTTGCCTAGACTGGAAGTCTAAGCAAAAGGTTGATTGCCAAACTAGCCTTACACAAATCAAGGTTTAATTCTAGAATAAAGAGTGAGGTCACTCGAAGGACCTCCCACAAAGAAGGTTATTCAGAAGAAGGTCATTAGAAAGAAAGTCATTCGCATAAGGATCAAGCTCAGTCAATAAATGAATATGGCTCATTTTTAATAAGGATTACGATGTATTTGTATTTACTTTCCTTATTGAAAATATTTAGGTTTTCTTTATAATATTTATGAGGTTGATCGGTACCTTCTAAAGACCATGTCTAGTAGGCCATGGGAGAGCTTACATACTCTATCAAACAACCGCATTCTGGGAACCTTATAGGAATTTGGTTTGGAGTATTACGGACAAGGCAATGCTGGGTAAGCAATACTAACCTCTTTAGCACACTTGGGAAAAATCTTTATTTGAACAAGCACAATTAAATAGATGCTCGAGATACCATCCTCTGATGGACCTCCCTCAAGGGATCCCAGTCCTAATAATTGGTTAAAGATATCCTTTTGATCTCTCACAAACAGTTTCAGGTTGCTCGAACATCCATCATACGAAAGACCACACTTGGTTGATTGGACAACTCATCCCATACATGTCACTATTCACCATCTTTCATGACATCATGACTTCTGGCATTTTAAGAACTCGAGAAAAGTAGCACTCAAGTGGGTTTATTCTTAGGATAACTAGCTTATTTAAGGTGACTGCCCTTTTACCCGTTATAGGATAAACCTTTGTGTTGTCCTATCACATCCTAATTAATGCTAAGAGACTTTTGGTAGCCTAAACAGTGTTCCCACCCAAATATCATATCTTGTGCATTTAATGAACTATCTTTGGCATTAATTGCACAACAATATTAGCACTAAATATGGTTAGGTGAATTTAATGAGAGCAAGGTCACTCGAGTGACCTTGTCCTAATATAAATACCCCAATTGAATAATTCCAAAGGATCACAATTTTGACATTCAGAATTCTTGTTGAATTTTCTCTAGACAAGAGAGTTTGTTGTAAGTTCATTATTGAGTGATTATTCCTTTGCCTCCACAAATTCACATGCCTTAGCATTTATTGTGCATTATGGTTTACTGCCTTGCCTTTATTGTGATATGGTGCTTGTTCTCTATCCCTCCAACCAAGTTGATTGTGGGGTCCCTTTCATTTAATATATTCCAAGAGCATTTATGTTGTAAGAATATCATTTAATATGAGCTTTTGATATTAAAGGCCATTTATTGTGGACATGTATTTATGGTTAGTTGTGATTGTTTTGTGCACACTATTCATCATATTGATAAGGGGTTAGATCTCGTTAAATACTAATTGTATTTTAAGAACCCACATCTTACACTCGTCATGTTATTTCCTTATCTCAATAGAATTACATTCTCGACCTTCTGTGAGACTCTCGGTTGATAGGTAGTCGTCCTTCCTCAACTCTGATGGATTCTTATGTAAAGATTTTTACCGAGATTAGAGATTTGATTCTTAACGCTTCAGTTTATCAGAGATTGGTTGGTTTCCTCGTCTACTTAACCAACAAGAGACCAAATTTATCTTTTGCTATGAGTGTGGTTAGTCAGTTCATGGATGCACAACGTACTGCACATATGTTTACCATTTACCATATCTTGAGATATCTTGTAATACCCTATGTAATTAAATATTTAGGTTGATCAAGTCTAAATATAAAATGATACAAAATATTTAAAACAAATCAAATACCATTCTCAGCATAAAGGGATAAAATAAAAAAATAATGTAAGTAATGTGAAAAAATATGAAGATCCACAACATAAACCTAGTATTGCAAGCTCCATTTATCTTAGGGGTTGTTGCTCAAACAATGGCCAACAACGATGCTCCACTAACGGCATCACCAAACGCTGCCACCTTTGTGGTGGGGGGAGTTGCTCAAACAACCAAAAGTGATGTGGATGCATCAGTAATGGCTTCGATAACCTACTTGGGAGGTGGCATAACTTTTGTGCCACCCATGTGTGCTCCTAAAAATAGTGTCTCATGCACAATGCATTTCTCTTCCATTCAGCATGGAGTAAATGAAAAAAGAACTCTTGAGGATGATGGCAGCTTTTAAAGCTAGAGGAGAAGTTTCCTCAATATATGACAATTATTCTTACTATGTACCTTAAGGAATACAATAATGAACCCTACCCAGTAGGGTACATCCCACCTATCTTTGAAACATACACGGGTAAAGGGGGAATCCCAAGGAGCACGTGAAAAGGTTTGTTGAGAGCCTTGGGATCCACTGCAATGATAAAAGGCTGAGGTTGAGAGAGATCTCTAAATATCTAACTGAGAAGGCTTATACTTGGTATTAATAGTTGGAACTAGGTAATATGGCCACCTGGGAGAATCTCCACATGCAGTTCATCATAAATTCTTCTTAGCAAAGGATGATTTTACACTTATGGAGTAAGCGCAAGAGAAACAGAAGCCTAGAAAGGATGTTGTGGATTATATTAGAATCTTCCATGAGCGCTCTCTAGATGTTAAGGAGGAAACGCGAGAGAGTAAGATTTTACAAGTCTGCGTAGAGGGTTTGTTGCCCGAATATATATGCAACTTAATATAAAATTAGAGAAGGTACATTTATAGCATTCATCAAGTCTACAAGGAATATTGCCTTGGTCGTAAAGCCTTTACCACAGCCACAAACCTTGTCAGGTTTGTTGATGAGACCACTAATTAGCTCGGGGAGGGGAATACCCCCGAGAGTAAACTACACCGATGACGGAGATAGAAGATAAGGAGGAGGAAACCAAAGAGGAAGAGGTAACAAGAGAATATTTGATAGAAAATAGGACCCCCCCTAAGCTACCTTACACATTGGATCAAGCTCTGGACACTTACGATCACATAGTCCGCGATAAGGTTTGTAGACCCATCACTGCTAGTATAGAACTAGTGTCTCGAGAGGACATGAGTAACCCAAAGTTTTGCTTGGTGCACAATAAACTTAGCCATCCAAATAATCGATGTATCTTGCTAAGGTGGTTTATCCATTTGTATGTAAATAAGGGGGACATTCAGTTGCACCAAGTTAATTTGAATGAAGATCCTTTGCCAGCACATGGGGTAAACATGGCTAGCCCTTTTGATGAGGAGGTAGAACGATTAGTGAGGGAGCAATGACTCCTTAAGTAATATTTTGAGGAGTCTCAGGAAGAATGCCTGTTTGAGATGTCTGAGCTAACACTGGAGGATGAGTTAAGGAAAAATGGAGCCTAATCGATGACCTAAGCAGGCAGATGGAGGCTTGCTCCTTAGGTATAGTGAATGCTATAATAGAATATGATGAGTCTGCCTATAGTTACGTAGAAGAAGTTTATGAGTTGTAAGAGGATCAGGTTGATCCTTGGGTGGAGTGTTCCAAGGTTGTGCGATAACTGAAATTTGATTGTTTTTTCAACCAAGTAGGGTTATCAGGAGACTTTTAAATGGAGGTCACACAAGTGATCTTGGAGATTGCAAAGAAAAATATGACTCTAAATCTGAGATGGAAGGGGCTAATGCCCAAACTAGTGATAAGATTCCTCTTAGAAGTTATGTTCTCGGAGGTAGTTAGATCAGTCAGATTTTCCCACAATAGGTCGCTTTAAGTCACAGCAAGCTCCAATAGGTGTAGTTTCAATCCCATTTTGCTGGATGGAGGGGCTTCTATCAATATTATGACCATTAGGCTTTTTTATGCCTGTAATGTAGCTGAGACAAGGATTGTGCAAAATCATTTGTCTATTTCAGGGTACGACAATCAATCATTTAAGTCCATTGGCAACATTAATGTGGGGATCACAATGGGGAACATCACTTCATACATTAAATTCTACATAATGGACTGTGAGCCATCATACCAACTATTGGTGGGTAGGGTGTGGATGCATAACCACAGGTTGGTACCTTTCACATAGCACTAATATTCTAAGGCAAATATTAAAGAGAATGAGGTGGTCATTCGAGCATTTAGGAAGCCATTCACGCGAGAAGAAACACACTTGGTGGATGCTACCTTTTACAAAGAGTTGGCTGAAGAGGCTACGATACTCACTCGGTATACTAGGGGCACTAATATTCCCAATATTAGGGAAAGGAAGTAATGCCTCCCAATATATCTGGGCAACTATGTGATCGGATGACACCCCGTATTGACCTCATTGAGCACCAAGTCCATCAGAAAAGTATGTTTAGAAAATTATCAGGGAGAGAACTAAAAGAAAATATCCGCAAGATATCCCATCGAGAGGCAAATCCTCGCCAGTGTAAAAGGGTGGTGTTGCCCAATGGAAAGATTATTTATAAACTATGAAGGTGTGAGCGGGCAGCTGAAAGCCTGGATGATGAAGATGACCCAATCTATGAGTATTTTTTGCTTGATAATGTAGGCCAATGCCTGGTGATTGATAAGTTCAACATCCAGGAGTTTGTGTAAGAAGTAAAATAGGAGCCTGAGTGTATGAAAGATAGGCCAAGGCCTCAAACATAAGAGCTGGAACAGATAGATCTGGCAGAGGAAAGTGATGATCGTAGGACAATATTCATCTTGAAAGACCTTGATGGTACGTTAAAAGGGGCTCTATTTGAACTGTTGCGAGAGTTCAAATATGTCTTCGCTTGAAAGTACATCGATATGATAGGGGTTGATAATGAGGAGAGCTGCCATAAGTTGAATGTGATGACCTTAGCAATCCCAATAAAGCAGGCTATTCGAACGTACAAGGAAGAATTGGATCTGAATATAAAAGAGGAAGTTCAGAGGTTGTTCATTGAAGGTTTCATTGTTCCTATCCAATATTCCATTTTGTTGTCTAGCATATACCAGTGGGGAAGAAAGATGAAAATCAAATCAGGATCTTTGTGGATTTTAGGGACTCGAATCGAGCCTATTCAAAATGTGAGTTTCCATTACCTTTTATTGATACCTTGATAGATGCAACAGCGAGTCATAAGATTTATAGTTTTATGGACGGCTATGTTGGGTAAAACAAGATAAATATGGACTTAGAAGATGCTGAGAATACTTCCTTTTGCACTCCGTTACGTAACTTTATGTACACAGTTATGCGTTTTAGATTTAAAAAATGTAGGTGCTACTTACCAGAGGACTATGATGGCTATATTCCATGATCTCTTTTATGAGATCGTAAAGTTTTATGTTATAATCTAGTGATGAAGTCCAAAAGGGAGACTACCCACTTAGCAGACTTAAGAAGGGTGTTCACAAGATGCAAAAAGTATAAGTCAGAAGATGAACCCTCTCAAGTGTGCCTTTAGAATGAGAAGCGAGAAGTTCTTGGGGTTTGTAGTGAATAGACAAGGTGCAGATGGATTTTTACAAACAGAAGGCCATCCCTAACATACCATGGCCTTAGTCTGCAAAATAGTTGAAGAGATTCTTGAGGAAGGTCTCCTCCTTGAGAAGATTTGTTCTCGGTTTTACTGAGGTTACACACCTATTGATGGAATTGTTTCTAAAGTAGAAAAAGTTTGTATAGGATTAACCACATCAAGAAGCTCTGGATAAGCTGAAGAAGCTCCTTAAATCTCCTTAAACCATGATCCCTCCAAAGGAAGGTACTCCTTTACAACTCTGCCTCACTTCCATAGAGAGGTCAATCGGATCATTATTATCTCAAGATGTAGATGGTGTAGAAAAACCTATATATTTCTTAAGATGCATTATACATGGGACCGAAGCCAGATATATTTGCATTGAGAGGAACTATTTAGCCTTTGTATTTGTTGCACAGAAACTTATGCACTATATGTTGCCTCTTACAATTCACATTGTAACTAGGTGTGAACTTATAAAGTTTTTGCTCGCTATAACTGTACTAATTAGTAGGGCATCTGGGTGGTTTCATATACTTTCAGAGTATGATCTTAAGTGCATGGTACCTCTGGCTATCAAAAGCCAAGCCTATGCAGATTTATTGGCCATATTCCCATATGGAACCTTCGAACAACCACATGAAGAACTCCCAGGCGATGATCTTCAAACCAACTATTTGGAGGCCATCTTGGAAGGATGGAATATGGATTTTAATGTTTCCTCAGCCACAAGACAAAGAGGAGTAGAAGGAGGAGAAGAAGTTTGACTATCCTTCAAGTTGGACTTCAGTTGTTCGAATAATGAAACTGAGTATGAGGCTCTGGTGTTGAGGCTTCTAGAAGCACTAAGAAGGGGCATCCAGATACTTAAAATCAAAGGGGACACCAACTTGGTGGTGAAGAAAGTGAATGGCGAGGATGCTCTAAAGCACAGAAGTTTGGAACCATACCGAAAGATCATCCAGAGGTAGCTCAACCAGTTCCATGATGTGAAAAAAAGGAGGCACCTATGAACAATAAATAGATATGCTAATGCTTATGCCATAATTTCCTAGAATATTGACATCGAAGGGGATTCCATGATGATTCGAACCACCAAGAGGATAGCTCCCTCTACAATAACTGAAATGTTACCCATAAATAATAACAATGATTGGAGAGGAAAGATAAGGAGGCATCTTAATATGGGGGAAGGACCATTAAGTCTGGTGGAACTTCTGCAAAAATTTGCCACAGTGGGCAACTTGTACTATAATAATAAAGGTAGTGGCTATCGAGGTGTGTGGACTATGAAAAAGCTAAAATGAGATTGAAGGAAGCTCATGAAGACAACTGATAGACAACTTTTTGGTATGTCATCATTGTTTAAAGTCGATCTAATCAAAATCTTTCAATTACCTATAAAAGTAGAACAAAACTAGAGAATAGTGGTAAGTGAGGTATCAATCCAAATCCAGGGAGTGAAACGGGAGAAACACACATGTAATTCATTTTTATTTAATTTCTTTTCAGACTTTTTACTTTTTCTAATTTTTTTAGCTTTTTCAATATCAAAACAATTTTTAGGAGTGGTGAAATAAGACTAAACTAAATCAAACATATAAATACTAACTAAAAAGTGTGAAGAAAATGAATGAAATCTACCTAAATGAACATGTAAAATATGAGATGAGTGCGAAAATCAAGTGAGAGCAAACAAGAGATCGGATTACACTATATATTCTAGTTAATTTTATTAATTAGTTCATTCAAATTAAACATCCCAAGTTAGTATCAAAATTACAAATCAATTCTCGTTGCAAATGTAATTTTAATGATAACATTTTAGAGAATTAAATTTAACACTCCTACAACTCTTGAAACGTATATCCAAACATCATCTAACAAATCACCCGCTAGGATAGATTGGCTAAATTAGTTTAAATCATAAAAATAGGCTTAGAGTTGAAATCCAAAGAAATAATTTCAAATTTGAGAAAAACCTATCTCTAGTTGGATTCTAAAATGAAAATTAAGACAAGAATATCGATTTTCTCTCGAAAATCATTTACTCTCTCTCTCTAGGCTTAAATTAAAATATAAGAGTGCAAAGTTAATCATCAAAGGGAAATTTAATTTAATTAAACTAATTAAATTAAATTAACATCAAATTAATGGATGATCCCAACCCTTGAAAGGGGATTTAGCCTAACATAATATGAAACATGACAATCAAATGAACAAAGGCAATAAGATAAGAGTAGATAAGAGAACAATCAAACCAAATCTCTTTGCATCCAATTGAACTCAAATCCTTGAATGAGAAGCGTACAATCCTCCAATTGAGCATCGAAATGATTTTCAATAAAATATATACACTCAATTAAATCTCTCACAAATTGATCACTCACTAATATAAAAAAAATTGAAATTAAAATAATAAAGAAAATTAAAAAATAAAAACTATACAAAAAAAACTAAACTAAAAAGAACTTATTTCTCTCACAATTCTCTTTACAAGTCTCTAGAATACTCCTCCTTTTATTTGGGTCTTCTTATTCCTCCTTATAGTGTGCAAGTGTCTAGGGGTATAAATGGTATAATTGAGATGTGAATAGGGGGTATGAGGTGAGAGAGGGGGTAATTTTGGGAAGTGACACACAAGTGTATGTGTGTTGGGTGTGGTAACAACCGGATTTGATATGAGGGGCAAGTTGGGGGTATTTTTGGAAAGGGTTGTGATAAATACACCAAAAATTTTACTCCAAAACACCCTTTTGTTTAAAACACCACATAAGTACCCAATATTTATACAAAACACCAAACAAACCCAACACCACATGAACCTTGACCCATATAAAACCCCCAAAAAAATTTACCTCATTTTTTTCTATTTTCTCTCTCTCTAACTTCTCTCCCAAATCTCTCTCTCAACCTTAAAAACCCAAATGTAGACCCATTTAACAAATCCTACCACGTTAATATACTGAATAAAAAAGTAAATGGATAAACTAGGGTTTAAAAACCAAAAAAAAATCTACGAACCTTGTACATGCGGTTGCACGTCGCCATAGGTGTTGGTGTAACTCGGTCCAACCTCACCGTATGAGGGTTCATTACGGTTGAATTCCAAAATGGTTTTTTTGTTTCGGTTGCTTTCCACCGTAATCAACTTACCACGGCGACTTGTCACCGTAACAACTATTTTCACGGCCACTTCCAACCGTGAAAAAATAGTTCGCGGTTACATTTCATCGAAACTCCTCATGAATTACGATGACGGGGGGGCGTAAGTACAGTAAACCCAATTTTTTTAACTGATCTTTGTTTTATAAATAGTTTTAGACATTATATACTTTGTAAAGGTGTTTTGAGGACTATTGTAATGCATTTTTAAGCTTTGGGGGACAAATGAACAAGGTGAAATAGTTAGGTTATTTTGGAGTTGAAGAGTTTTGAGATTTTGTATTATGTGGTGTTGAGTTTGTGGTGTTAGTTTGTGTGTTATTTTATGTTTAGTTTGGGGTATATTAGACATTTTACAAGAAAAAAAAAGGTATAACACTTTTGGGTGTTTTGGAGTAAAGTTTGGATTTAATTTTTATGTGGTGTTTTGGAGATATTTTTGGGTGTAATTATTAGAAACCTTTTGAAAATGGATAATAAAGGCTTTTAACATGTGGGGGCTTTTGATTTTGGTTTTGGATTTGGATTTGGATTTGGTAGATGGATTTTGGTTCAAATGGGTTAAGGCAAGGTCGGGAGGTTCCGGGTTGGAAATGGATGGGTTGTAGTTGGGTGTATGATTGCGGGTAAGTGTAGGGATAAATGGGTCGATAGGGTTTTGGAAGGGGAACGGGTCTGGGAGATGGCAAGTTTTGGTTCGAGGGCAGGTCAAGTTCGAGTTCCAACTATGGTGTTTGCAGCAGTTCTAGGTAGAAATGGGTTATGCCCGGGTTAATGGGTTGGAATGACAGGGGATAGCAGGTTTCGGTTGACAGTGGGTCGGACTGGAGATGGTAGACGGCTTGGTTAGTGGGTAATGGGTTGTTTGGGGGTTACCGAAAATAGCAGAGGGCAAGGGGCACAGGCTGGGTGGTTTCCGAGTTTGGGTTGTTGGATTGAAATGAGTTTGTAGGTTGGTAAGTTTTGTGGACGAGAGAGAGAAGAGGTCTTGGTTATGGAGTTTGGAGAGAGAGAGTGGAATCGTGGAAGATGATGGGGGTGGGGTTAGTGTGTGTGAGGATGTATGGAAAGGGTGGTGTAGATTAGGGTTGTGTTGATTGTGTTTAAGTAAATGGAATGGTGTGTGTGTGTTTATACCTTTTAAAAAATAAAAATAAAACTATCTATGTGTTTAAGACTTAATTATAAATAAAATTAATAAAACTAAATTAAAAAATATAAAACCTACCAAAATTAAATTCTTAACCTATAAATAAAAAAAATATTAAACTAAAAATTAAAGTCCTAAAAAATGTCAACTCTAATAAAACTAAAAAAATAAATTCCTAAAAAGTAATCCTAATAAAATAAAATAAAAACTAAAAACTAATAAAAATCAAAATAAAATTACATTAATTAAATAGTAATATATAAAAATAGAAAATAAATCCTATTAATTCTAAATAAATCTAAAATTTAAAACGACTCAAATATAAAAAATCTAAAAAATAATAAAAGTATAAACTCAACACACACAGGGTTCGGTGTGGGTTTAGCCAAGGTTACGGGTAGGTTAGGGCTACGAATGAGGTGATTTAGCCACTTTTTGCTGCAAATTGCCTCGAAATATAGCTTTTGACACCGCAACTGCAATGAAGCCTGCACAATAGACAATTACGTGCATAAGACCCAATTTTGTCGAGAATTAGAAATTAAAATACGTCTACTCGGGGTATAAAATATACACTTTTGGGTGCTTATCACACTACCTCCAAACAGAACATTGCTAGTCCTGGAGAAAAATATAGAGAGAGAAAGAAAGATACGAAACCAAAAGTGTACCACTTCCGCGGGCACTTGCGATTGTAATTAGCTTGTGTAACAAGCCTTTAAACCTATAGGTTGCCCTATAGGACGGGTTTTTTCTTGTGAGGGTTTGCAGGGAATATACCCACAAAATTATTTATTTGCATATTCCAGTCAATCTCTTATTAGACGTAGAATAATCACACAATCCATCACGAGAAAAATGCTTTGAGGAATACAAGATAAAATGTATAAAAGGTTAGCTAAGTAAATACTCAAGGCACATCCTTCCTAGAACTCAACGTGTGTAGTGTGAATCAGTCAGAATGAGTCGAGTATCATAAGAGTAATTCTTAGATTACCTTTTCAGAATCAATGCTTCAACTTCAAAATCTCACGGATATAGCTCTCTCAAATGAACTCACGAGATTTGGGTAAGTGTGTCGCTCTTGTGTGTGAGGAGGTGAGTAAATGTAAGCAAGGTCGAACGTCTAACACGCATATAAGAAAGAACGAACATTATAGAAAAAAATGATCTCATGAAAGAAAGCTAATCACTATAGTGAAAATGTCGAGTTATTCACCACGTTGACTTTCATTTGCCCGAACACCGAGGGGAGAATATGGATGTTTATGGGTGAGGGGGAAATGAAATGGGAAGAATGGCATGAGATTAGGTAGGGTTGTGATGGATGGATGTTTAATGTATGGATGATGGATGTATGATAAGAGTGTATGATACTTTGAGCACATATGTCTTTATTTCACAAGACTTGACTGCAACTCACTCCTTTTTTTTCGATCTTTTCTTTTTTTTGAATTTTCTTTTATTTTTCTTTTTCTTTTTTCTATTTTTCTTTTTTTTTCTCTTTTTTTTATACGCTCAACACTGAAGACATTTTACACTTGGAAAAGCACTCTTTTTCTCAAAAATGAAGGATGATATATGAATGGAGATGATAAATGGATCATGTGGGGAAATATGTGGGAATATGGAAGAGCATGGGGATGTAATGGGTGAAAATCTAGTGATTGGGAGAAATTTCAAGACACGTGTGTTGATACCAAATTTATTCTGCTGACATGGACCAATTATGTGGAGACACGTGTCAATCTACATGGCACTCGCTAACATTTTTTGAACAACACTTTGACTCCGAGGAACTCAATCTTCCCGACCAACTCAGGCGCTCCGAGCAACAATTATTCTCCGAGGAACTCTATTGTACCGAGCAACTCATGTATACCGAGCTACTTAGGCGGTCCGAGCTGCATCTCGTACAGAGCATTCATATCCGGATAATCAAGAGGATGACTGCGCATTAAATGCTCATTATTATCACACAGATGTACACGCCTATTGGACAGCTATGTATTATTCTTTCGCATGTACAGCCTCAGGGCTATAAATACATTGTAACCTCCTCATTAGCAGGGGACTCAGAATTTCTTGGTAAACCCATTATCGAGAATTCTGCAAACAGTCAGCAATAACACAAACAGTGGACGTAGGCCATTCTTTCAAGGCTGAACCACTTTAAAAATCATTTATCTTGTTTATTTTTATCTGTGATTAAATAATTAGGTCAAATCTAGTTTTTTACATCAACGGATTGGCTCCGTCTGTGGGAATCGACTGTAATTATCGCTTTTCACCAAAACAATTCATCACCAATGGCTGATAATCCTGAATCCAGTAATCGAAATGCTGGAAACCCCCAGTCCATCTACTCCTCCTAGTGTCCAAGATATGGATGGAATAATGGCTAATTTGGCTCAGGGCCAGACCGTCATGCAAGAAACCATGCAACAACTCATGAAAACTATCCAGGGTAGAGCACCCGCCCAGTCAGGACAACGAAGCATTCAGAGAAATATCCGATTGCCTTCTTCACAAACTAGACGAACGTCACTCCCAGAAGAATCTCATTCTAGAAGCACCGATTCATATCGTACTGAGAGATCCAATGATCCTTCTTATCGTCCTAGAAGGACTTCCTCGGTACGAGCTACAGACACTCAACAAAATGTCACTCTATCTCCAGAAAGGACTAGTGCTCTTGAAAGATTGAGTAGAGTCTCTCCCTTTGATCATTTGGGTCCTAGGAGGAATAAAATCCCCCCTAGGATGGTGTCGAGGAACTCTCAATGATCCTTTGATTTAAAGGAAGGTTCTGTCCAATCCTGACCAGCTGCTCGTCGTGAAAGATCCGAAGAGGTAAATTCAACACGATCAGTTGCTCAGACCAATAAGACCGAGGAGGGAAATGATGCATGGAAGGGATCTATTCAGAGGTTGAAGGATAGACTAGGGGAAATGGCTAAGGCCAAAAATCCTCTACAAATAACTTTTGTCCCAGGGAGACCTTTTATCCAAGCAATTATGGATTTTCCCACACCATCAAAGTTCAAAGCACCTGTTGTGACTCCTAAATATGATGGAAAAACTGACCCTGCCCTTCATATAGAACAATACCAAGCTGTTGCCAATATCTATACCGTGCCAGACGAGATGAGATGCAGGGCATTCTCGGGAACTCTTACCGGATCTGCTCAAATATGGTACAATAATCTTCCTCAGGGTAAGATTTCAACTTTCTTTCAACTGGCCGAGCTCTTTATTGGAAATTTCTGTTTGGGGGCAAAACCAGTTAAACGAGTAGCACATTTGTTAAGTGTTAGACAAAAAGCAGGTGAGAGCACCAGGGATTACATAACTCGTTTTAATAACGAGAAGCTCGAAGTTATTAATTACGAGGAAAAGACAGCAATTACTGCTTTGATGAGTGGACTATTGCCAAATAAATTGTACTACACTTTGGCCAAAGATCCACTTAGGACCATGTCAGAATTAATGGCAAAAGCAGCCAAAATAATGAATGCCGAGGAAGCTATGGCTGGAAAGAAGAACATGGATACTAAGGAGACCGAGATTGAGGGTGATAAGGCTGAGAAGAAAGAGCAGAATAATAATGGTGGTAACAAGCAGTCAAAAGCAAAGAAGGCATTAGAACAGTTGAAGAAATATGGAAACTATACTCCTTTGAAGGTAGATATAAACCACGTTCTGGAAGAGATCAAGAACAGCGAGGAGTTAAACTGGCCTGAAAAAATGAAGACAGATCCTGACAAGAGGGATAATGATAAATATTACGAGTTCCATAAAGACTATGGTCACACGACCAAAAATTGCATAGCTCTTCATAATGAAATTGAAGCACTCATCAGACGAGAAAAGCTAGCCAAGTAAGTTGATCATAGAAACGAAGGAAAGAACAACGATCGAGCGAGACAAAGATCTAGATCTCCTCGTCGAGCAAAAGATGACAAGAAAAGAGATCATGAAGATGATCCAAAAGAGGACCCAGATCTCCCCAAAAGACCAAGACAGCCAGAACGTGAGGTATTTTCAATTCGTTTTGGATCATTTGATTGTAATGTTATTATAGGTGGAGATGCAGGAGGTGGAGACCTTACTGCAGAAAGAAAAGCTTACATCAATGAGGCTCAAGCTTGTTCGTATATTCAACGGATAAATTTAGCTGAGGATAATCGCCCGAGGAAGGTGAACAAAGAAAAACTGGTCATTAGTTTCTCTAAGACTGACCTCGCAGGTGTGCTATATCCTCATGATGACCCATTGGTGATCAAAATGAGGATGAAGGAAGTAGTGATTTCGCGAGTCTTGGTGGATAATGGCAGCTCGGCAGATATTATGTTCTACCCATGTTTTTATAGTTTGACCCTAAAGCTATCCCAGTTGGAGCCATATCACCGGCCCCTCCTAGATTTTACTGGCGAGAAAGTTTTTCCACTTGGGATGATCAAGTTGGATATGTTCATCGGTACATGGCCTTCTTGTCGAACTGAAAGAGTGCGCTTTTTCGTGATGGATAAAAATGTCCAATCAGCTTACAATATCATCATGGAAAGGGTAAAAGTTCGAGGCAGTACCATCTACAGTACATCAATGTTTAAAATTCCTAACCAACTTTAGAGTAGGAGTGGTGAAGGGTGACCAAAAAGTAGCTTGGGAATGTTACTATTCATCTACCAAGCAAGAAGAGCGTGAAGAATCCAGAAAGAAGACTACTACTTATCAGGTTGATGAGATAGAAGATGCAGAGATTGAGACTTTAGACCCAAGAGATGAGTCTCAGCTCATTAAGGGTCAGGTCATGGAGGCTACTTAAAATATCGTTCTGGACGACGAGCCTCCAAAACGAACAACTCAAATTGGTGCTTCACTAGATGTGTTAATAAAATAAGAGTTGATAGCGTTTTTAAAAAGCAGAAAACAAACTTTTGCATGGAGCCACGAAGACATGCCAGGGATAGACCCAAATTTCCTATGTCACAAGCTTAATGTGAATAAGGAGATCAAGCCAGTCAAACAAAGAAGAAGAGTGTCCAGCCCTGAAAAGAACCAAGCTATACAAAAACAAGTTGAGAAGCTCCAAAAAGCCTATTTTATTGAGGATGTCAAATATCCTGATTGGCTAGCTAATGTGGTGATAGTGAAGAAGAAAAATAATAAATGGAGGATGTGCGTAGACTTCACCGATCTCAATAAGGCATGCCCAAAGGATCATTTTCCTCTGCCCCGAATCGATCAACTAGTGGATGCTACCTCAGGGCATGAATTGCTGAGTTTTATGGATGCTTACTCTAGTTACAATCTGATTAAGATGAAACCTGAGGACAGGAAGAGTACCTCTTTTATTACCCCTAGGGGAACTTATTGTTATAATGTTATGCCTTTTGGATTGAAAAATGCAGGTGCAACATATCAGCAGCTGATGAACAAGGTGTTTGCAGAGCAAATCAGTTACAACATGGAAGTTTATGTTGACGATATGCTGACGAAGAGCAAGAAAGATGTTGATCATCTAATTGACTTAGGCCAGACCTTTGATCAACTAGATAAATATCAAATGAATTTGAACCCTACCAAATGCATATTCAGAGTACGAGAAGGCATATTCCTCGGGTATATTGTCAACCAATGAGGAATTGAAGCAAACCCTGAAAAGATCAAGGCTCTATTGGGACTACGATCTCCAACGACGAAGAAGGAAGTGCAAAGTCTCACAGGGCGAGTTGTAGCACTTAATAGATTTGTATCATGAGTAACTGATAGATGCCTACCATTCTTCAAAACACTCCGAAAAACATTTGAATGGAATGATGAATGCGAGAAGGCCTTCCAAGAGTTGAAGAAATACCTGGGAGCACCTCCACTATTGTCCAGGCCAGTGATAGGAGAAATATTGTACTTGTATCTGGCAGTTTCGGAGAATGCAGTTAGCTCGGCATTAATAAGAATGGAGGATGGAGTGAAAAAACTAATTTATTACACTAACAAGGCCTTCCGAGGAGCAGAGATCAGATATCCAAGACTAGAAAAGTTGGCACTAGCGTTGATCGAAGCGAGTAGAAGAATGAGGCCATACTTCCAGGCTCATACCGATATGCCGATATGCCATATCATAGTTGTGTATACTTCCAGGCTCATACCATAGTTGTGTATACCGATATGCCGTTGAGGCAAGCTATTCATAAACCGGAGAAATCAGGGAGATTGATGTACTCGACAGTAGAACTTGGTGAATATGACATAGTTTATAAGCCTAGATCGTCGCTTAAAGGGAAAGCAGTAGCATATTTTATCATAGAATTCACTTATCTTGACACCTCCGAGGAGAAAAAGATGAATACCGAATAATCTGTGGATGTTATAGGATCATCAAATTTAAACTCCGACCAACTTAAGTCGGTTGACGATTAAGAGGAGATGGTCGACGAGTAGCAAGAAGTGTTAGGGGAGTATATAAAGAAGAAACAAATATTCCACCGAGGAACTCTATTCGATAAAAAATTTGAGGATGAAGTACCTATATAGAATCTGTATGTGGATGGCTCATCTTGCAGTACAGGCTGTGGGGCAGGGATTGTTTTAAACATCCCAGATGAAATCGATGTGGAGTATGCTCTGCGCTTTCAATTCAAAGCCTCTAATAATGAGGCTGAATATGAAGCTATGATTGCAAGTCTTAGTTTAGCAAAAACCATGGGGGCAGAGCAGGTCATTATATTCAGTGACTCGCAGTTGATCGTAAATCAGATGCTGGGAGTGTACGCAATAAAGGGAGAATTGATGATCAAGTATTATGCAAAATCAATGGAGATTGTATCGAGCTTTAACGAAGTACGGTTAATTATAACACCAAGATTGGAGAATGAAAGAGCAGATGCCTTAGCTCGGTTAGCCTCAGCCACACGCACCGAGCTACGAAGAACAATCCCAATAGAAATTTTGGCTAGCAGGAGCATCGACGAAGATCTGATGATGAACTTCATTGCCCTTGATTCAGGACCGTCATGGATGGATCCTATCAGGGCCTATATTAAGGAGGGGGTTTTACCAACTGATAAGCTCGCAGCCAAGAAACTGAAGTTTAAAGTTGCTCGTTATGTATTGAATAATGGTATTCTATATAGACGAGGAATTATAGCAGGTCTGTAAAGATGTGTGCATCCCTCCGAAGTGAAAGATTTGATTGAAGAGGTCCATGAAGGGTCCTGTGGAGCTCATGTAGCAGGTCGGACGATTTTGCAAAGAATAATGATCCAGGGCTATTATTGGCCGACGATGAGGGCTGATTATATAGCCTATGCCAAAAAATATGACAAATGTCAACGCTTCTCCTCTATCCGAAGAACTCCCCAAGCATTATTAACACCCATTACTTCCCCTTGGCCATTTTCCATGTGGGTAATTGACTTGGTTGGGCCACTTCCAACGACCAGGGGAAGATTTAAATATCTCGTGGTCGCGGTGGATTACTTTACTAAGTGGGTGGAAGCTGAGCCCCTTATTGATATAACATATGACAAGATGTATCAATTTATATGGAAGAACATTATTTGTAGATATGGTCTTCCTCATGCATTCATCACAGACCATGGAACTCAATTTGATAACGAGGAGTTTGCTGCATATTGTCATCAGTTAAACATATTGAAAACCCACTATGCACCAAGCCATCCCCAAACCAATGGACAAACTTAGGTGGCAAACCGAACGCTGCTTAATGGTTTGAAGAAAAGACTGGATGATGCGAAGGCAAATTGGATCAACGAGCTACATTCTGTGTTGTGGGCTTATCGTACTACACCACGAGCAGCAACATGAGAGTCTCCATACATACTGGCATTTGGAAGTGAAGTTGTTATACCTTCCGAGCTGGGCCTCCCCACACAGAGAGTGTTGAATTTCAATTCTCCTATCAGTGACTTGATGAGAAGATTAGACTTGGATATGCTCGAGGAAGTTAGAGAAGAAGCATCAATCAGGAATGCGGCATACCAACAACGAACAGCTTTGTTCTACAACAAGAGAGTAAAGAAATGTGATTTGAAAGAAGAGGACTACGTGCTAAAGAAAGTAATTAAAAAGCACAATAAACTGGAAGCTAACTGGCATGGACCCTAGAGAGTAACAGAAGTTGTTCGACCAGGAACCTACAAGATTGAAACCTTAGAAGGAGAAGAATTTAAGAATGCATGGAATGCAGAACATCTACGCAAGTATTATCAGTAGTTGGGATTCCTATGTAAATGAAGTTTTCTTCAGTATGAATAAAGTGTTGAAATTTTTATCCAATTCTCTCCTTTTGATGAAATTTTTTCGGAGTATTAGTGCTACACACTACGCATCAAGTTCAGAACAAAACCCCCCCAACTACGGATGGTCGGTAAAATAAACCCCCCCAACTACAGTTGGTCGGTCCACCAACTACGGTTGGTCGGTAAAATAAACCCCCCAACTACGGTTGGTCGGTCCACCAACTACGGTTGGTCGGTAAAATAAAATCACCCAATTACAGTTGGTCGGTCCACCAACTACGGTTGGTCGGTAAAATAAAATTCACCAACCACGGTTGGTCGGGAATAAAAATCCACCAACTCCGGTTGGTCGGAAACAGTTGTTTAAGCAATATCATGGGATGGAAGTCATTTCGTGGCTTATAATTAAAAAGTGATTAGTCACTATAATAAAAAAATAAAACAGATTTTCTTTACTTATGGCATATCAAATTACCAACAACTTTAAGTTGGTCGGGAAACAAAATATCACCAACTCCGGTTGATCGTCAAATAATTATCACAAACTCATAATGGTCAACAATAAATTTTCACTAACTCCAGTTGGTCGGCAATTTAAAATAACATAGTAAATTTTTGTTTTCTTACAAGATATACATACACATTCATCAGAGAATAAAATAGATATTTTATAAAGTAATGACAGAAGACAAATGATGTGAGAAATGTATTTCATTACCAAAACTTTTCATTCAAATCGAGAAGGATTACATATGCTGTGAAAAGTAGAAATCATTACATAAAAATCCTATTCTATTGGATTTTTCCCTTCTGCCTTTGAAACAGGCTCTACTCCAGCAGGAGGATCATCTAAAGCGTAAGAATAATTTATGAAGTTCAGATCTCTAAGCATCCTGACATTCATTACTGATGGACGATCAAGTAAGTGATCCGGGCGAGATATCTCAAAATTAGAATGAAGACTGTAGTCGCCAAGATACTTTGAGATCAGGCACTGAGGAATTGCCCGAGCAGGAATCCAACTCATGTCAAGCTTAAATGGAGGCACTGGTAAATCAAGCAACCCAGGATCATAATAGTCCCACAAATAGTGACCCTGTTCCAATTGTAGCACACCCAGGGCATTCAGCCATCCTTGCTTGTACCCCTCGTTGTTTGACTGCTGGATCCGGTCATCAAGGTGGTAGAGGGCTTCATTATATCCAGCCATCCAAAACTCTCGGGGCTGTTTGTGAAACTGATAGGTCAACCTCTCTAGTTTCTCGTGGAGGTTCTTCACTAAAAGTTCTTTATTCTCCAAGGCAGAGCTTTGTGCAGAGAGTTGATCGTCGAGTTCAGAATATTTTTGGATATCTCAGCTAATGCTTGATTCTTCGCCACCAACTGGAATGCTTGATTATCCAAAGCGGCTTGAGTTCTTGACTCTTTAATAGTAACTCGAGCAGCCCTTGCTCGTCCTCGAGAAGCTCTTGCTCATCCACGAGCAGAAGTAGAGGGCCCAGTCCTCTTTAAAGTTTCCAATTCATCTCTCAAGTTGGCATTCTCCACCTCCAAAAAAGAGAAACCTTCATCATTAATAGGGACAATGGCTCCCGAGGAAGACGCTATTGATTTTAATTGGGATATCTCTTCTTGCAAAACATTGTTTTCCTGCTCCAGCAGCTTCGCGATTTGCCTATGCTCCTCGACCTCAACCCTTAGAATTTTCTCTTTCTTCTCGTAAGCAGCAATGAACTTATCATATCCTTTGTCAGCATTTAGTTGCTAATATTTTTTCTCGTACCCCTAGTGCAAAAGTGCAGAAGATTCCTTGTATTGTTGTTGAAGTTCCTCGATAATACCCCAAAGATCTTCAATCATCTCATAATATGCCACATTATTGGCAATAGCTCGGTCAAGCAGGTATTTCAAATACTGATATGCTTCAACTGCTTGTTCAGAAGAATTTGGACCAAGGATGTCAATAATTTGAGCCTCGTTTAGATCTGCATGGCCAACCTTGAAGTAGTCATTGCATTTTTTCATCAGTTCAGTATCATGAGCTGACAAGAGCTCCATTCTAGCCATAAACTAGTAAAGAAAAGAGACAGAAAGAATCAATAAAGATGCAAACAGAGCAAGTAGGAGAAAAAGTCAATATGAACAGCCGAAAGTTTGAATTTTATTATATCATAAAGAGAAGTACATAGCCCAGAATTACATTTAACAAAAAAGCAAAGAGAAAGGTCCGAAAAACTCTACACCTTATCCTTGCTTCCTAAGACTTCCTCGGGAGGCTTGGACGAAGAGGTAGGTTGCTTGGGGGGCATAGAAATTTGCTCGAAAGATATTGGCAGTTGCTCAGCTAAGGTCCTGATAGATTGAAGTTGCTCGGCTGAAGTGGGCTGGATGACGCGACTAAGAATTTGTCTCAAAAGTGCATTTTACTCTAGGCTCAAGTGCAAGCCTGTCGCTCAAGTAGTAACCCGGTAAGTCGGGATCGTATCCACAGGGATCGAGATTGCCAAATAGTAATAAGAAAAATTATTAAATCTTGAAATGATTTCTTAAAAGAAACAAAAAGATGATTAATGATTGGGAAAATTTCTAGTGAAATAAAAATTTACTTAAGAAAAACAAACTGAAAATTGCAAAAAAAATTTAGATCTGACAAATGGGAGAAAATAGGGTAGGGTACAACCCCTCAATCCTTAACAAATTACCGTATAGAATACTAGAATTGTAAATTAAAATTATTGACTAGATCCGGTCTTTATAAATTCTAAGCATTACATATATGAGGGATCTAGCCCGCATCATATGGAATCAAATATAGATATAAAGCAGTGAATGATAAATTATACTCGCAAAGCATTCTTAAACATCTCAAGTACCTAAGGCAAGAGAGATTAAAAGATTGACAATGTTTGTACGAGTTTCTTTCACGATTCAATCAATATTTTAATTTAACCTCTATTTTCTACATAAATAATTTGCCTTGGATTGAGTTCATGTACCCCAACCCTTGGGAATTTAGCTACTCATGATTTGGTTCAAGAATAAATTCACATATAAAATTATGGATCTACAAGACATTGTAAATAATTTACAAATAATAAACCTAGAGAATGGAAAGATTTTACTTGAATTCAGCAACAAAAACGGAATTGGAATTCAGAATTTCTTACAAACTAGGGTTCATGAAAACTCTTGAGGGAATAGAAAATTTTCTCTCAAAATCTAACCCTAAAATTCAACCTCTAATTCTCTCTAGAACTCTCAACCTAGCAACTCCCCAAATGATGTAGGGCATGGGCTTTTATAGCACAAAGTATCGCAATTGACAGCTCAATTCGCTTGTGACACAAGTTTCACCATCTAGCACGCCAAAAATCTGCATAATTAATGCCAGGATTTCACAAGACCGGACCGGTTCGGATTACCCTCGGATCGGTCCGATATCCACCGGATCGATTCTTTTATTTCGACCGGATCGATCCGGTCCTAGTCGGATCGGTTCTTTTTCCATTTCCATCGGTTTGCTATCCATCCGGGGTATGCTGGACTTGGTCAATTCGGATCGGTCCGGCTTCCATCGAATCGGTCCGATTTTCTTCTACTTTGACTTTTTCCTTGCAACTTTGACTAGCCATATCTTTTGATATAGAACTCCGATTTGGGTGACGTTTCTTCCTATGCTCTTGTGAACTCATGCTATTCAACTTCACTTCTGGTGTCGCCTTCGATTTTTGAGTGGAACTTTACTCTTTTGCCCTTTGACTTTTCTTATGATTTTCTTCTTTTCCTTTCTTGCATTCCATTCCTGAAAACTTCATCACAATTACACAAAAACTAGGGAATATTGTTAAAAACAGACAATAGAGTGATATGGACTAAAAATGATTCAATTACTTTGTTCGAGATATTAAAATCACCAAATTAAGGGGCTGAATTCAGAAGAATTTAAGCTTGGTCACTAGAGTTGCTCGCAGAAAGTTTGAACAACTGGAACAGGAGGAATATGATCTCCAATCATCAAGGAGGATTCCTCAGAGGCAGCTTATTCCTCTTCTTCTTCTCCAGGAGAGGGAGGAGGACCATTAACATGTCGCTGGAACAAGTCTGAAGTCTCAGCGACCTTTAGCTCCTGCAGAGCTGCAATCCGTCCATCCCTGAAGTATTTGAGGCTAGCGAATTCCATCTGAAATGACATGGCATCTAGGCCTTTGTTCCAACCTTTGTCCCAGCCAGCGTTAAAGGACTTCTTAACAGCAAGTTTTCTCTTTGCCTTCTCTGAGGAAATCCTCTCAGTATGAAGTTCCTCGGCAGCCTTTATTTTCCCTTCTATCTCATGCCTCTGACGATTAACGTCGCGGAGTCTAATAACTTCCTGTTCAGTTTTCTTGAGCTTGTTCTCAAGCTCTTCAGTGTTCTTGAGATTTTCCTCAAGCTCTTTATTCTTCTTCTCAAATTCTCTCATTTTCCTATCCAACTCTTGGAAGGCCTCCACAGCTCGGTCCCTTTCTTGCTCGACAGACTTAACCTGCTTCTCCCAAGTAATTTTATTCTCCTCATACTTCTGATGTGATTCCTTCAAAGATTGGGTCAATCTAGTAAAAGCTTCTTCTACACCTCCCGAGGAGATTGAAGCCTTGATAGCCTCATCCTTCTACAGAATGGTATTGAAACAGGTTACCAGCTGGAAAAAGAAAATAATTGTAAGTCAGTGCAGGGAGATAACATTGAAAAATGAAAGTTTAGATTAGTAATACTTACTGAGGCAATATGCTGAGCTGCCAAGGTAGTGACTCTGTCATGAGAAAGACTGTCTTCAATACCTTGGATCTCTGGGATAATCCAAGACTTTACCAAGCTCATGGCAGAGCTCGGAGCAATAAAAGTGGGAATACCACTTCCAGCAGTTAAAGGCTGAGAGATAGATTCAGCCGATTTATCAGAGCAACTTTTCTTCAACTTCCTCGTAGGAGCAGTAACATTCTCAACCAAGGGTGTCGTCTTAGTCGGTGATATAACGATAACCTCGCTTGGAGGAGAAACAACAACAACCTTGCTCGGAGCCACTGGGGGCTTCTCAACAACCTTCTTAGCAGCAATTGGAGGGGGTGCATTAATTTTTCTTGTCCCTTCCTCTGGGACATCCTGCTTGTTTTTCTTTGCCTCTCCAGCAGTAGAGGCAGACTTATCAAAGAAGGCAGGAGCTCTTCTTCTCTTCATTCTGTCACTCAGAGGAATATTTGATTCAGGGGAAGAACCTTCAGAAGCTGGTATTGGGTCAATGTCACCCACCACTGGGCGAGTAGTAAAGGAGGAAGTATAGCTTTTGTACTGTAACAAATAAGAAGTTGATCTAATGTGTTCGTCAGCAACAGTTTGGTGCAAACTCCAGATAAGTTTCAAGTGCTTCAAACTGACATCAGTTTCTTTGGGGGATTTTCTTTTGTTGTCAACTGCAAATAAACAAAAAATTAAAATGTCAATGACGCATTTTATCAAACACAAAGAAAACACAATCTCAAAAATAAAACAAAATAAAAACAACCTATCCCATTGCCATAGGGAGGGCATCTAGGACCCTGATACACATCATTTCCATTTAATGGGGCATGTTGCCAACTTTTCATAACAACCCCATGCTCAAAGTAATCCCTGTTGGCATCAGGGAGATTGACAACTAAAGCCCTATTTAGAAACTTAGTTTTTAAATAAAAAGTACTATCGTTGACAACCCATCTATAACAAAACATAATTACTAGAATTCCTAAATGGGTTCCATGAATTTGATTTAACCTATGAACTCCATTAACTATTCTCCAAGTGTTTGGCACTATTTTTGTAGGAACAACCTCAAAAAACTGACAGAACTCGAAACATAAAGGATTTGGAGGAAAAGAAAAGCCACATTAGGCCACAAAGAGTCTGGGGAACCAATGTCCGTCAGCCAAACGAAAATAATCAGACGGTTCAGAAAGTTCTTCCAAAGTAACCCATGAAGGAATAGAAAAATCATAGCGAAACTTATCAAGCGACTCAATAAGGTAAACCATGATGAATAAAGAAAATAAAAGAGAAGGAAGAAGATCTTACAGAAAAAGGGTGGATCAGTTGACAACGAACAATGGAAGAAATGAACGCACAAGATAGAGAAGAAGTAAAGAAGTTCTAAGATGCAGATTTGAAAAAAGTAAAAGATGATCGAATTTTCTGAAGCGTTTAAATACTTTACCTCGGGAATAGATAAAAACAATGATTACCAGGATGGACGATTGTGTATCCGGCGGCTAAAAAGAAGAAAAGGGCATGAAAAACGAAGAGGTTATGGAAATTCAAAATATTTATAAAGACTGATACTGTGCATTTATAAAGGAGTTGTATACAACGAATGCTTTCCTAAAAACCATACAAACCGAAAATCTAAGCAGCAGAATGTTCCATACTTTTCTTCAACATCAAACTACGAAACATTGGGGGCTTCTGTTGATACCAAATTTATTCTGCTAACATGAACCAATTATATAGAGACACGTGTCAATCTACATGGCACTCGCTAATATTTTTTGAACAACACCTTGACTCCGAGGAACTCAATCTACCCGACCAACTCAGGAGCTCCAAGCAACAAGTGTTCTCCGAGGAACTCTATTGCACCAAGAAACTCATGTATACCGAGTTACTTAGGCGGTCCGAGCAGCTTAGGCGGTCCGAGCAGCTTAGGCGGTCCGAGATGCATCTCGTACAGAGCATTCATATCCGGATAATCAAGAGGATGATTGCGCATTAAATGCTCATTATTATCACACAGATGTACATGCCTATTGGACAGCTATGTATTATTCTTTCGCATGTACAGCCTCAGGGCTATAAATACATTGTAACCTACTCATTAGCAGGGGACTCGAAATTTCTTGGTAAACCCATTATCGAGAATTCTGCAAACAGTCAGAAATAACACAAATAGTGGACGTGGGCCATTCTTTCAAGGCTGAACCACTTTAAAAATCCTTTGTCTTGTTTATTTTTATCTGTGATTAAAGAATTAGGTCAAATCTAGTTTTTTACATCAACAACGTGTTTCTTATTACTCGAAAGTGATGTTGTTCTTAGTGATAAAGCTAAAAATTTAATGAAGAATAATGATATCATACAACGATTTAAAGTGCGGACCCAAAAGAAGTTGAATCAACTTATGAGTCAGAGATTGCATAAAACACTCTGAAATAGTGAAAGGCACAAACCTTAGAAGCTAAAGTCTCCACTAGTGATCCTTAAGGTTCTCTTGAGAATCATAATACTCTTCAACTCTAAACCGCGGTGACATGATCAGTGCGCAAATTTGTTGAGTCAAGAAATTCATGGTGCAAAATGCCTTGATATGTATTACATAAGCTATTTAGAAAAAGATAAATCCTCTATCTTGATTCCTAGAATTAAAACATGGATGATAGAAAAATTCATGCCAATGAGTGGGATGAAAGAAACTGCATGAAAATTTTAAAAATCAGGTTATGAAATTTTTTCAAAAGAGGTACAATTTTGATAAAATTACCCACCCCCAAACAAAAAGGAACATCGTCCTCGATGTTAAGTAAAATAATTTTTAAAATTGAGAGCAGAAGGTAGGAAAGAGATTACCATAATCAACTGCTAATGAAGTGTGTCAGATGAAGCCAAAATGAACCTAAATAAGTGAGAAGATAAAAATGTGTACAAGTCTATAAACATGTAAAGCATAGGGTGATGTGAAACACTACCCCCAAACAGGATGAGACTCATACAAGAAACAACGGGCTGCCTTCCGATAGCACTAAGTTTAATGTCTTCAGCCAGAACGATCTATTCTCACCCTAAACATAAGATCTATGAAAGTGCAGGATGGTAGAAAAATCGAGTGATGAGAATCACCCCAAACAAGACTGAAGCATCAACCTTGTTGAATAAAGGATAAAGGGGTCTATGCACTTGTATGGAAAAGTGTATCACACGATGCAAAGCATCGGTGGACCATGGTAAGGTGGGGATTAGCATAAGGGTAAGAAAGTCAAGGGAGATTAAGCATCGATAACGGGCTTTATTGAGCCAAAAGGTGAGGGCAACAAGGGCCTTATAAGCATGATACTCTAATTGAATGGGGAGGCATAAGAGTGCGAAAATAGTGATGGGGTGGGGCTCATAGAAAGAACACGACCATTCTATAATTGGATGATGATAATGGTCGCTCCGTGACATGCCAGGGAGCTGTCGATGGGAAAAATCAACACCACGAGGAAGTGGTGTGCATGGGGTAGCACGCTCGATGTCACGGAAGTAGAGAGTGGCACCAAAAATACTCTCATGGATGGGGGATGGTTTTAGGTAAGGATCCAAAGATATGGATGGTAATAGGTAAGGTATAATATCAAGATCCAAACCAGGTGATCGGATGGAAGTGACAATGGGAGGGTCGGGTGGGATAAAGGGTGTATCGGATGTATCGGGTGGGATAAATGGTGGGGGAAGATGATCCAACTCAAGAGTGGGAGACACACACTCCTCATGAGGCTCAGAGGGATCCGTAAGGGTACTAGGAGGAGGAGGTGTGGAAATAAATGAGTGAGTGATTAACTTATCCACCATTAAGTCACCATCCGAGGTGGTTGGAAAATCAAACGAGGCATCCAAATCTGAGATAGAAGAATCAACATTAATATATGACTCAAAGTGAGTCAAACATGGTGGAACATGATCCATATACGGAGAGGTAGGATCCATCTCGGATTCAATCTCGAGATAGTGGTGAGCACTCGTAGTTGGAGCTAACCTATGATAAAGTGGTTCCTCGTGAACACACACGGTGGGCTCTCTAGGTTTAGACTCATGAAGTTTTTGGGATGAGATGGGAAAGGGAGGGAGAACATCAAAGGTGGGTTCATGGAATATGATAGGGTCAAGATCAGTCTCACAATCATTTGATAAATCAACACAATTGTCAACTTGAGGCCCGAACCACGGGGTGGTCTCAACTTCGAGATTCTCGGGGTGATAGGGTTGGTCACACTCAAAATTAGTGGCACAAGAGGATGCATCATCACTCCATGTGGGGGCAACAACGAGTGGACTTGGGGTAAAGTCCGACTCTCGCTCACACTCAATTTCATTTAATCTTTGTTAAAGCCGTTAGAGGGATTCATTTTGAATTTGAGTGGCTTGCTCTTGCTCAAGTATGAACTTTTTCAAGCGTCTTTCGAGGGCAGAGGTGGATGATGGTGGTGAAGTGTTGGTGGGTGGCGGAGGTGGTTGAGGTGGACACAACTCGCTATGGACAACACTATATGGAGAATACTCAAAGGAAGTGTGGGGAATGGGGGGGTCAAGTTGGTCATACATGGGAGAAATATCTTCATAATAGACAAAAGGCTGATAAGCGTTGGGTGCGTAGTGAGGGGGCTGATCAAGATAAGGTGCACTTGGTTGCCATGACGATTGTTGGAACATGTGACGATCCATAAACATCGGGTTGGGATTCGTATTGCATGGAATAGTGATCAGGCCTCCACGAATAGCTGGGGTACTCACATGACTCGGGATTAAATACACCATGATAATAAGTCGGAGTGGGTTACGGAACAATGTCATGTGGATACACTTGGTCCATGATGGGTTAGTTTTGATATAAAGAGTATGGAAACTCTAGGGCAAGTGATTGGCTATAAAACAAGATGTGCACAATGAAGCATTTGATGCGTTGATACTCATCGTCAGAGGCGATGAAATGTGAGATGCTTGCATGAACGACGCATGAGTATCAAGGTGTAAGAGTTGAAGCCACTAAGTAAAGTGTGAGGATTCGACTCGGGCTCAACATCAAACATGTTTCGAGAGAATATAAAATGGCCAAAGTATTCCCGTAAAGGGAGTTCGTTAGCCATAATGAGAGAAGTATTTTTTTTATTTTTTTAAATGTTTTTCAAAAGGAAAGAAAATATTTTTTGATTTTTCTGAAAATGAAAGAAAGAAAATATTTTTGAATTTTTATAAAAATAAAGGAAGAATATGTTTTTGGTTTTTTCTTGGAAGAAAATAGCGGGAAAATATTTGGACTCTTTGAAGTTGGACGAACTCACTAAAATCGACTACCGAAAGAGTGAATTGAACACACACGAGTCAAGGAGAATTCCTAACTAGCACATAGCCAATTTTTATCTTTAAATTTAGGTGAGAGAGTAGTCAAATTTTAAAGAAGTCCACGGGCAATAAAAATCACAAAATTTATCTTTGTGATCGCCTTTTGTAAAAATGTTCTCCTAGTGGGCTAGCTAGTTGATTGATTTTAAAATTAATGCCAGCTAGGGTAGCACACAAATGGTAAACGAGTGAGTCGGGTGATGAAATCCCTTCTCATGAATGACCGGGTGTAGGTCTTAATTGATTAATTCATCACACACATTCAAAAATTAATGCGATAATTAAAATCAAATAAGAGCACGTAGTCACACACAAAAATTGACTCGCTGACAGGAGAGCGCGCGAGGGTTTATAAATGTACCTCCCGCGGTTTTTACACCGTGGGGCGATGAACAATTTGAGTCGACCGGGGGGAGATCACGCCTATCTCAGTCGTCCCCGGGAGTCCTACCGACCCAAGGTAGAGAGGCTTCTAAATCCTTGCCTTGGACGCCCTCTCTCCACCTTGTCCGGTATCCCTATCACGCTTGTCTTCGTTTTATTACAAATTTAAATAAAAATAAATGGTGTCTCCAAGCACCACAATACACGCAAAGTAATAAAATCCTACTACAATTCTTCTAATAATAAAATGAAAAATGGTATGAAAAAGCAACAAAGTATGGAAAATAAATGAAATATAAAATGAAATCCGTTCCAAGATTCACGCTCCCAAGAATGGCAACGACGCCATTTGATTAGTTGGTTCTTTATGTGTTGTCATTGTTGTGAGACCCGAGCTAATCAAAATCCTTCAATTACCAATAAAAGTATAACAAAAATAGAAAATAGTGTTAAGTGAGGTATCAATCCAAATCAAGGGAGGAGTGAAATGAGAGAAACACACATGTAATTCATTTTTATTTAATTTCTTTTCGGACTTTTTACTTTTTCTAATTTTTTTAGCTTTTTCAATATTAAAACAATTTTTAGGACTAGTGAAATAAGACTAAACTAAATCAAAGATATAAATACTAATTAAAAAGTGTGAAGAAAATGAATGAAATCTAACTAAATGAATATGTAAAATATGAGATGAGTGTGAAAAACAAAGTGAGAGCAAACAAGAGATGGAATTACACCATATATTCTAGTTAATTTTATTAATAGTTCATTCAAATTAAACATCTCAAGTTAGTATCAAAATTACAAATCAACTATCATTGCAAATGTAATTTTAATAATAACATTTTAGAGAATTAAATTTAACACTCCTACTACTCATGAAACGTAGATCCAAACATCATCTAACAAATCACCCGTTAGGGTCAATTGACTAAATTAGTTTAAATCATAAAAATAAGCTTAGAGTTGAAATTCAAAGAAATAATTTTACATTTTAGAAAAACCTATCTCTAGTTCGATTCTGAAATGAAAATTCAGACCTGAATCTCGATTTTCTCTTGAAAACCAATTACCCTCTCTCAAGGCGTAAATTAAAATGTAAGAGGGCGAAGTTAATCATCAAAGGGAAATTTAATTTAATTAAACTATTAAATCCAATTAATATCAAATTAATAGATAATCCCACCCCTTGAAAGGGGGTTTAGCCTAAAATAATATGAAACATGATAATCAAATGAACAAAGGCAATACGATAAGAGTAGAGAAAATAACAATCAAACCAAATCTCTTTGCATCCAATTGAACTCAAATCCTTGAATGAGAAGCGTATAATCCTCCAATTGAGCGTCTAAATGATTTTCAACAAAATATATACACTCAATTGAATCTCTCACAAATTGATCACTCACTAATCTAAACAAATTGAAATTCAAATAAGAAACAAAATTAAAAAATAAAAACTATACAAAAAAAAACTCAACTAAAAAAAACTTATTTCTCTCTCAATTCTCTAGAATCCTCCTCATTTTATTTGGGTATTCTTCTTCCTCTTTATAGTCTGCAAGTGGCTAGGGGTATAAATGGGGGAATTGAGATTTGCATGGGGGGTATGAGGTGAGAGAGGGGGTAATTTTGGAAATTGACACACAAGTACATGTGTGTTGGGCGTGGTAACAATCTGATTTGATATGAGGGGCAAGTTGGGGGTATTTTTGGAAATGGGTAATAAAGGATTTTTAACATGTGGGGGCTTTTGGTTTTGGTTTTGGATTTGGTAGATGGATTTTGGTTCAAATGGGTTAAGGCAAGGTCAAGAGGTTCCGGTTAAGAAGTAGCTGGGTTACAGTTGGGTGTATGGTCGCTGATAGGTGTAGGGATAAATGGGACGATATGGTTTTGGCTGGGGAACAGGTTTGGG
The DNA here is from genome assembly GCA_949130495.1 of Sambucus nigra. Classification (NCBI taxonomy): domain Eukaryota; kingdom Viridiplantae; phylum Streptophyta; class Magnoliopsida; order Dipsacales; family Adoxaceae; genus Sambucus; species Sambucus nigra. Next base: position 621,022,985 of record OX422210.1, on the reverse strand, counting down.
AGATGGAGGGTTTTGGTTATATAGCGGGTCATGTCTGAGTTCCAGCTATGGTTTTTGCAGCAGGTCTATGTAGAAATGGGTTTATCCCGGGTTACTAGGTTAGAATGACAAGGGGATAAAGGGTTTGGGTTGATAGTGGGTCGGACTGGAGATGGTAGCCGGCTTAGTTGGTGGGTAGTGGGTTGTTTGGTGGTTGCCAGAAATAGCAGTGGGTAAGGGGCACAGGCTGGGTGATTTTTGAGTTTGGGTTGTTGAATTGAAATGGGTTTATAGGTTGCTAAGTTTTGTGGATGAGAGAGAGAAGAGGTATTGGTTATGTAATTTGGAGAGAGAGAGAGAGAGTGGAATGGTGGAAGATGATGAGGGTGGGGTTAGTGTGTGTGAGGGTGTATGGGAAGGGTTGTGTAGATTAGGGTTGTGTTTGAGTGTGTTTAGGTGTATGGAATGGGGTGTGTGTGTGTGTGTGTGTGTGTGTGTTTATACCTTTTAAAAAAATGAAAATAAAACTATCTATATGTTTAAGACTTAATTAAAAATAAAATTAATAAAACTAAACTGAAAAATATAAAACCTACTAAAATTAAATTCCTAACCTACAAATAAAAAAAAGTAAAAGTAAAAAAAATAAAAATTATTAAACTAAAAATTGAAGTCCTAAAAAAGTAAAATCTAATAAAAGTAAAAAAATAAATTCCTAAAAACTAATCCTAATTAAATAAAATAAAAACTAAGAACTAATAAAAATCAAAATAAAATTACATTGATTAAAAAGTATAAAAATAGAAAATAAATCCTAAAAATTCAAAATAAATCTAAAATTGATAACGACTCAAATAAAAAAATCTAAAAATTAATAAAAGTACAAACTCAACACACACAGGGTTCGGTGTGGGTTTAGGCCAGGTTACGGGGTAGGTTAGGGCTACAGATGAGGTGATTTAGCCACTTCTTGCTGCAAATTGCCTCGAAATATAGCTTTTGACACCGCAACTGCAATCAAGCCTGCATAATAGATAATTATGCGCATAAGACCCAATTTTATCGAGAATTAGCAATTAAAATACGTCTATTTGTGTATAAAATATACACTTTTGGGTGCTTATCAATAACTATGAGACCACATAAATTCTTTTGTACAGGAAAATCCAAATAGCAATTCACTTTTAGCTTACGATAGGGAAAGATGATGAGATGGTACAAAGGAATTGTAGCAAGTGCTAATTATACTACTAAGATACTGAATGCGACGTCCTCGATTAGCCATCTGACTGAAGGCAACCATACATTGACATGCTGGTAGAAAGGGCCATTCCAGCAGACAAAGATGATGCTATAAAATTTAAGAGGAGAATGTCTAGGTACTACACTCAAGATGGTCAACTTTATCGAAGGGTTTATCACGATAGACAGTTAAGGTTCATCAAGATGGAAAAAGCAAAGGAGGTTTTTAAACAAGCTTATGAGTCAAGTCATATTGGAGGGGCAAACTCTATGATTAACTCATGACCTTGGGATACTTTTGTCCAACTACGGAGAAAGACTCTGCAGAGTTTGTTTGAAAATGCAAGGCATGCCAGCTTCACGAGAATATAATCCACACCTTCTCGATGGACTTGCACTATTTATCTACTCATTTTCCTTTTCATACTTGGGCGTTTGATCTAGTGGGGGCAATTAATCCCTCCTCCATGGGTAAAATCTGGATCCTTGTTGCCACTAAGTGTTTTACTAAGTGGGTAGAGGCTATACCTTTGAAGAAGGCCACAACAGAGGTGGCTGCTCCCTTAATGAAAGAGTATATCATTTGTCAATTTGGCATTCCAAAGGTCTCCCTCTTAGCAAATAATGAGTTGAGCTTGCTTACAGAAAAGTACTCTATCATTCACCACAAGTCAACTGTGGCATGCCTAAAGTACAATGGGCAGGAGGAGGCTACCAATAAGACTTTGGTAAACATTCTAGAAAAGATGCTGGAGAATTTTTTAGGGATATAGGATGACAAGATACCGAAGGTTTTATGGTCTTACAAAATGATAAAAAGAAAACCTACAGATTATACTCCTTTTCCCTTGTATTTGGAGCTGAAGAAATCCTACCAGTTGAGTTAGAAATACCTATTGCATGATATAACTTACGTAGTGCAATGCTCCCTCAAAGAAGACATATGCAACTCGAGGCACTATATGACCATAGATATAATGCAAGGAGGCACTTCAAGATGTATAAAAATCATCTATCCAAGTATTATGACGAAATGGCGAGACCAAGGAAGTTCAAGGAAGGAGATTTGGTTTTGAAGGCTTACATAAGGAACATACGAGGTCTCTCAATACCTAAGCTTGAAGATAATTAGGAAGGCTCATATATCGTACGAAAAGCACATGACTCGGGCTAGTGTGAGATCTCAAAGATTGAAGATAAAGTGACATTCAACCTCAATAACAAGTGGCGAAAAATCTATCATGTTTGAAACATTCTATTATCTATCCTTATATTTTCTTTCCTTTGTACTCTTTTGTTTATGTTCACAATTCCCAAAGTTGGTTGAGAGGTTATTCTCACAACTTAGCAAAATATAAGAGTTTTCTACAATGCAAGGATGTTGTGTAATGAATTAGTTGAGTGTAATTTTTTTATGAGCACAAATAAAATACACATGCAAGAAAAAAGGTTGAGGAAACACTTTCATTCATATCATTAAAAGTTCAAGTACAAGGTAGTAAGATCTGTTACCTCAAATTACAAATAAGGGATAAAAGAAAACAAACTACAAATGAAAATTATAGTAGTCACTAGGGTCATCTATAATAAACCACCAATCAGTTGAATCAATCAACTTGTGGTGGTGACGGGACAAGATAGACTCCAGAGAAAACTGCTTGTTGGCCAAGTCCGACATGTCCTTCTCATGTTAATCCATCTTTTGTTAAAGTTTGAACTCTGCCTTAGCATTGGTCAAGGCTTCCCAGGCAGCCGCTACCTGCTCTTCTGACTTAATAATCTCTGGGCTCAGACATTCTATCTCTTCAATAATGGCTTCTTAGGAGTGATTAATAGATTGAAGGTTAGTGTAGAAGGAGGGTAGGTCAACCTTCTTGAATGTTCTAAGCAAGTTAATCAATCACATCAACAAAAACCCATTATTCACGAGAGCATTGATTTTACCCATTAGCTCCTTGATATTCGAGGGACTCAATGATTGTAATGGGGTACATAGAACCTCGCTCAAAACGGTGGCAAACACAAGTAGCCTGCAAGCCATCATCATAGGTAAAGGTTAGATACAACGAGAATTGAAGATTGAAGCATTACAATCTAATAGCCGCTCGAGAAACTCACGGTGGAGAGTTGTTAAGATATGGGGGAAATCTTGAAGAACCTACTTCACAATCTTAGTAGGGGTAACCTCAAGAGGATGTATGGTAAAGGAAGGGATAATAGTGTTTGAGGCCCTATCATCTTCCTTCAATATAGGTGTGATGGCTCAAGCAGCTTCCTCAATAACTGGGCCAACAAGGGGCAAAACACTTTGATCAACAAAGTCCCCAATTGCCATATAATACACAACGGCCTCCTCGTGGGTGCTCTCCTGGGGTATTTTTTTAATTGGTGGTGCAGTCTCATCCACAATGATAAGTATTTAGACCTCAACCTGAAAGAAAAAAGGAATCAAAGTTAGAGAAGAGTAAAATGTTAGCATGCTAATTATTTAAAATTTCCAATTTACTGGGCACGCTTAAAGACCCTAATTTATGGGCACTCTTAAAGTTGCAGTTTACTGGTCACGTTGAAGTTCCAACGTACTTAAAGAACCTATATGGTTTATTAATTAAGTACATTAGTCACGCTTAAAGTCCTTGATGTCTAGGCATGCTTAAAATCCCAATGAACTTAAAGGACCTTTATGGTTACTCAATTAAGTACACTGGGGGCACACATTCAAACCATATGTTGTTTACAAAAAGCCTCAAGTTACATGATTTTTTTTTTGAAGTTGCTTGAACAAGAAACCTATGCATAATTGGTATTTATGGTTATTATAACCTTGGATTGCTTGAAGTATTTTGATGCGATTACGAGCAAGTATGTTAATTTAGTTTGGATTTATTGTATGTTTTGGCAATAAAGGATCAAAATTCTTACAAAAAAGCGTGAAACTAACACTTAAGAAAAAAAGTGGAGTTAAGAAAAATAGAGTTTTACCTCCTTTTAAGGGACTGGCACAACATGAGCTTTCTCAGTAATAGGATCAACTGCCTCCTATATCACTTCAGTAGGTCTCTCCATCTCAACATTGGCAGTAACCTCATCATTCCTCTCGACACTCTCCACTGCCTCAGCCTCCTCAGCCCATCGAGTTTCTAGGCTGGAGGGTCCAAATAGGTTCACCAGTACTTGTTCGTTAATTATTGGATTGATAGGAATAACTATAAGGGCCCTAGAAGTACTGATAGGGGCTTCCTCAAAGAGAACAGTCGGTAACAACAAAGAAGAAGAAAAAGGGAGATTAAAATACAGAGTTCCACAATACAAAGTTTTAGAGTTAATCATAGTTCAGCAAACAAAACTCACCAAATTAGTTAGCTTAATAGTTCTCGGTTGTTGTACTTCCTCTTCCATAGCATCCCTCCTAGACTCATCAAATGTTACCTGGTTGAGCAAGAAGAGTCAGGTGTATAACCAATACTCACTGACTCACTGAGATAAAATCGACTGAATGCCCCGATGGGGTAAACCAGCATTACCTACGATATGCTCGTGGCAGTTGCTCATACTACAGGAATATCGAGTGATGGAGAAAGAGTTGGGGTTTGAGGGGCTTCACCTACTTCTTATTATGTCACTATCTCTCTGTCAATAATAAGAGTGTTACAGAGCTCATTAATCTTCATATCACAATCAAAGTATAAGTAATAGAATACAAATGCAAATATTATAAAAAAAAGGAATGTAGGTAATACCTCGTGGTTATCAAAGTCATCTAAGGTAGTATAGTCCTGAGCTGGAGATGAAAATTCTCAATTGAATACATCATGCGTAGCTTGAGAACTCGAGAATCAGAGGAAAATGTTTAATGTCCATTTATTCTTCTTCCTCTTCCTCGGCCTATTCAGCCTTTTCCACTCCCTCGACAGCTTTTCCAATAGGGTTAGATGCCCTAGCAGGTGACCTACTCCTCTTCCTGTTACTCCAACCAACAGGGGGAGTAAATATTATACCTCGGGCAGACAGTTGAGCCTACATGATGGATCTATCATGTAATTAATATTGGTTCCACTGCTTCACCAAGTCATCAATCAACTTACCCACTTTGTCTGTCAAAAAAGGGTTAATATCTCTAGATGGAGGAGGAACCTCCGTGGAAATAAGGGCAACAGTATTCTTCATAGGTAGCTTTATTTTTGCCTTCATAACTGCCCCAATGGATGGACCATGGGGGATATCCTCCTAAGTGGTGGGTTTTGAGGGGACAGGGGCATCCTCAGTTCCTTCAGTATCTTGAAAGGTAGAAACTACTTTCTTTTTTCTTCAGAACATCATCCTCTATAGGAGCCAAAGGAGGATGCTCAGCTGGCATCTTATTATTCATTGTGCTCAAAGGGAATTGGGACTGATTGATAGAATAGCTCCTTAGTCTTAACTCTATTGGGGGGAAATCGTTTCATATGTGGATAGACTGTTTAGAAATCAATGACTTTTTGGAACCTACCCAACTAGTTGGAACAAAAGACATTAAGATAAGTGGGGGACTTACTCCCTCGAGTTCCTTTAGGTGGAACTATTAGTTGGCCTTAGACTTAGGAGGACAACGTTGTAACTGTCTTTGTGAGAAAATTCCCATAGGCCAAGGAAAAATTGGTAGGTTTCTCAATTATGTTATGATTGAGAAGAGGTAACCATTAATCATAACCAATTTGCATGGCCACCCGATGAGGTGAATACATTGAGAAGTGGGTAGTCCAATTAGTGTAAAAAGGGAGATAAGAAGGGGAAAGAACCAGGAGAACATTGAAAGAAGGTAAAGTGAGGGCATAAGCCTCATCGACCGTTGTAACTAGTTAAGAGTATTTCTCAAAGAAATTATTAGAAAAAAATTAGCTTACACTATCACAGGGGAGAATTTTGAAAGACTTGACATTGTCTATCAAAATGTGGAAGGACTTCTTCGATTGCTTGTGGTTCCAGGAAAAGAAGGAAGCAACCTTGATGTCATGGGAAGTAGGAAGAAAAGAGATAGGGGCATAGTCTTGAAAATTAGTGTATAGAAAATCTATAAGAAGAATATGGTTCACGTAACTGGAAACATCAAACCTTCCAATTGATCTAGCAGAATCATCCTGCACTCGGTCGAGCCAAGTATAAAAAAATGAAGAGTAATGGTAGCAAAAGGAATCCTCACCCCGAGTGACATGTGAACAACCACGTTTATAAGGTTCCTTCTCGGGCAATCATGAGGCCTGACGGGAGGGAAGATCGTAGATAAAATAACCCATATGTAACCAGCTAATTCAAGGTCACTCTTATAACCATCTCCAATGTGAGGAATCACAACTACTTTCTTGACTTTGGGATTATGTTTTGTTGCTTCTCTAGCCTTAGCACTGGCCTTATCCTCCATATAGTAAAAGTACCTGATGATTTCTGAAAAGGTACATTTGTTGTAAGTTTTCATACATTTCCTTATCAACCCCCCTGCTCCTTGCGAGCAGCTACTTCCTGCCCAAAAATGGCCTCCTCGAAAAAGGTCTCAGTGCCAGTTTCCTCAATGCCCAATAGTTCACACACATCCTCCAATGTACTAGTGAACTCTCCCACCCTACTGTAAAATATGAGTTTGATGACTCCAACATGAGGCCAATATCCTTAGAGTGTGGTTGTTCTTGGCCAAAGTGAAATTGCCAAGCCAGATAGTGGAGGATACCTACCAAGGATAACTTAACAGTGTACTCACTATGGATATAGTCTGTCCAAGCTCCCAAGTCTTCACAGGAACCCCCATAGGACTCAAATTCTACATTAGAATAGGGGAAATCTCCCCTATCAATCCTAAACCTAGTGATGCTAGCATCAGGAATATAGACCCAGTTCTCAATCACATCGTCTTCACCCACCAATAGATTTAGCTCATACTTATAGGTAAGAAAACTGGGAAAATGATCTGACATAGTCCAGCAATGGTTGGAATCCCCAAAATAGGGGGCACGTTGATATTTGGCCCATTGGCTCTGGCAGACAAAGGTATGAGGAGAAATACTCCTAGAAGAATGGGTCTTCTTCACAATGAGTGTCATTCGTAGGGATGGAGAAGAAAGATTTAGAGAAGAAAAAATGTTTTTTGGAAGTAAGATGGGAAAAATAGCTCTCTCTATCTCTGAAAGACAAATTTTTCAAAACTGTAAAGGCAAAAAGTTTTTAGGCTGGTGGAACCCTTCTATAAGGGGAAATTTTTTGAATTGGAAACGAAGTTATTTGAATAACATGTGGGTGGATTCTCATGTGCAGTAAGTATAATGATTGCATCTTAACAGACGATGCATGAGGTTCATCGCGTGGAATACATGTGCATACCCTAGCTTTCCACATGTAAAGCTAGGGGGATGTAGGTCAGTGGCAATTAATGTAAAGAGACATCACAATTATGATTGATGTTGGGGGATTTAAAAGATGTTTTAGAAAACTCTCTACCTTTGGGAAATAAATAGTTTTCGGGAGAATTTAGGAAACCATTATTTTTACCTAATAAACTAATAGTTTTTTTTGCACACAAGTGTAATATGTTATTTTTTAGAAAACTTCATGACCAAGTTTATAGGTTACTCGAGCACAATCTCATCTGAAGGGAAAATGTTGTATGGTCCCGTGCGCACAATTATACATAAATAATATTATTTACATAGTTATTTGCTTAAAATAACCCCTGCCTACAGGTTGTTCGAAGAATGATGATGGTATTTCGTGTAGATATTTCTTTAGAGATAAACAAATATCTCTACGAATGGGAAAATTTAGGGGAGGTCTAAACCCAAGGTTGATTAGTAAACAAGCCTTACACAAATGAAGGATTAAAGGTCAAATAAAGAGTGAGGTCGCTCGAAGGACCTCCCACAAAGAAGGTTATTCGGAAAAAGGTCACTCGCATAAGGATCAAGCTCAGTCAAGAGATGAAGATGGATAATTTGTAATAAGAATTATGATGTATTTATATTTACTTCCCTTATATGCTTTATCTAACAACCTCATTCTGGGAACTTTGCAGGGATTTGGTTTGGAGGATTGGGAACAAGGCAACGTTGGGTAAGCAATGCCAACCTCGTTATAACACTTGGGCAAAACCTTTGTTCGAACAAGCACAGTTAAATAGATTCTCGAGATACCATACTCTAAGGGACCTCCCTTGAGGGACCTTAGTCCTAAAAATTATTTAAATTTATCCTTTTGATGTCTCATAAATAGGTTCAGGCTGCTCGAACAACCATCATCCAAAAAAATACACTTGGTTGATTGGACAACTCATCCAATACATGTCACTGTTCACCAGCTTTCATGACGTCGTGACTTCTGACATTTAGGAACTCGAAAAAATTATCACTCAAGTGGGTTTAATCCTAGGACAACTATCTTATTTAAGGTGATTGTCCTTTTAGTCGTCATAGGCTATACCTTTGCGTTGTCCTATCACATCCTAATTAATGCCAAGAGACTTTTAGTAGCATAAATAGTGTTCCTGCCCAAATATCATATCTTGTGCATTTAATGCATTATTTTTGGCACTAATTGCACAGCAATATTGGAACTAAATACGATCAAGTGCATTTAATGCGAGCAAGGTAACTTGAGTGACCTTGTACTCATATAAATACCCCAGTTGAATAATTCCAAAGGATCACAATTTTGACATCCAGAATTGTTGTTGAATTTTCTCTAGACAAGAGAGTTTATTGTGAGTTCATTATTGAGTAATTATTCCTTTGCCTCCAGCAATTCACGTACCTTAGCATTTATTGTGCTTTCTGGGTTATTGCCTTGCCTTTATTGTGCTAGGGTACTTGCTCTCTCCCTCCAACCAAGATGATTGTGGGGTCCCTCTCATTTAATATATTCTAAGAGCATTTATGTTGTAAGAATCACATTTAATATAAGCTTTTGCTATTAAAGGCTATTTATTGTGCGCTTGTATTTATTGATAGTTGTGATTGTTCAGTGCACACTAATCATCATTTTGATAAGGGGTTACACCTCATTAAATACTAATTGTATTTCAAGAAGCCGCATCTTACACTTGGCATGTTATTTCCTTATCTCAATAGAAATACACTCTCGAACTTCCGCGGGACTCTGGGTTGATAAGTTGTCATATTTCCTCTACTTCGATGGATCCTTATGTAAAGCTTTCTGCCGAGACTGGAGATTTGATTCCTGATCCTTCAATTTATCAAAAATTGGTTGGTCGCCACATCTACTTAACTAACAAGAGACTAAATTTCTCTTTTACTATGAGTGTGGTTATTCAGTTCATGCATGCACACTGTAGTGCACATATGTATGCCATCTATCATATCTTGAGATATCTTGTAATATCCTGTGTAATTAAATATTTAGGATGAAAAGTTTAAATATAAAATTATACAGAATATTTAAAGCAAATCAAATACCATTCCCAGCATGGAGGGATCAAATAAAACAATAACACAAGTAATGTGGAAATAATATGAAGATCCTCAACATAAACCCACAATAGAATACCCATAGTCATTAAAGATATACAATAATATCTCAAAAAAATATCCCAATATAATTCCAAAGAATGTCTGAATAATAGAAGCCAATAGTCTCAACATACGAACTCGAGTGTCTCCAAAATAATTATAGACTGAAAAGTAAAAATAATAGCTAAATAAAACAAAGCCTGCAATGTCTCTGAAACTGATATCCTGGGTGAGTGAGATCAATAATGCATGTTGCTGGAATAAGGAAGTTATATGAAAGGTCTAGTCCTAGAACCTTAGTTCCACATAAAGAGATGGGTCAAAACACTGTCAAGTAACTTAGGTACGCAACTCAAAGCAGTTATATGAGTAAATGAAAAAATCACAGTTTATAGAATTTTAATTGAATAACCTGTCACCCAAAACGTATCCTCACAATGCATTAGAAGTATCTCATTTAATATCATTAATTAATTATCCCCATTAATTAATCAATGCGTAACCGACGTGTGCCCCTTCCTCTCGGACATCTCATAAACATGTGGTACGCCAAATCAAACAATCACAATGTATTAGAATCAATCTCAATAAATTTCATTAATTAATTATACTCGTTATTTAATTAAAACGTAACCAACATGCGCCCCTTCCTCTCGGCCATCTCAAAAACATGCGGCGCAAAAAATTTAAATAATCAAAATGTATTAAAATTAATCTTAATTAATTTAATTAATTGATTATAACCGTTAATTAATTAACACGTAATCAACATGCGCCCCTTCCTCTCGACCATCTCATAAACATGTTGTACGCCAAATTTAAATAATCCCATTTCATGCTCTGATGCCACCTGGTCTTTGCATGTTCGGGAATTCACATAACATAATAAATTATAAACATCACGTCTCATGCCCTAATGCTACCTGGTATTTACATGGCCAGGAATTTTCATATCACAACATTGAGGTGTCCTTCCACGGTGCCCACTTACTCATTTTCATTTCACATGTTTAATTAACATTTGACATTTTAACACATCTTTATTCACTCCAAGAAATTTACTCAAACCCCAATTATCCCACCCTAAGTTGTAACATTTATAATTCACTGTACATTGAAATCCATTTCATATGGAGCTAAAAGAGAAATCATCCTACAAGTGATTCCTCTCAACGGAAAGCATTAAATCGAAAGTATATAAATTTCATTAATAATTCAAGTCGTCACTCCTACTCATGTCTAAAACTCCACGTGTGCGACGTCTCACAAAAGTGAAATCTAAACAAGGACCCCCGATAAACTTACATTTAGATAGGGTAATTGTTAAGACATATTTATTTAGGATCTATTATAAAAGAGTATAATGGGAGTTTGAAAATTTGAAAATTTATGTATACAATGAATCCAACACTAATATCCAATGACGAAGCCATTAAATAACAATCATCCTTTACTCCTTATATCATCTACGTGATAAAATACATTCCAATGATGACAATATATCAAGATGACTTATATACCGTTCTTCCATAAGGGAGACATATAACTAAATTACAAGCAGTTTACCTCATATGGGATCATATACAAATCAAGTGTCCCAAGTCAAAAAATATGCAAACAATAATTCTTATGATATAAATGAAGTTCTCATAGAAAATCCCATCAATTTGGGTCATAAATATCAAAAGTGACACTCTCGAAGCATAAAGTACAACCCTACTAACATGCGTAATTTTAGAATTTAGACCATTCTAAATTTATGTCCATTTGATACACTTATATATCTCAATCATCACATTAAACAATTAGGGTCCAAACTTAAATATCAATTTTCATGTTTCGAGACCTACAATTATATTCCACAAAGAAATAATACTCAAAAAATAACTTTGAGTACCTCAAACTACTTAAATGCACCTATACATAATTTAATTAGGAATATTCTAATTCCTCGCGGTCTCTAATAAATTTTAACAATAATATTAATTTAGGTGAATTTAATAACTACACATGTAAAAAGAGGATAGTATAAAGTCACTTGCCTCAAAATGCATCCCAAAACTCTTTGAATATGACTAAGAAAATTTCCCTTGAAATGCCTATCTTGAAATAACTTAGGATCTAATTTGGAAATATGAAAATATTTGGGATTAAGTTTGTAATTTGATTAAAGGGTAAGGTAAAGACCTAAATTAAAGGTTTACTAATTTTGGTGATTGGGTGATTCTGAGAAAAGAAATGGTCGAGTAATTGTTTTTATTTACTTTATTGTCAATGCTTCGCAATAAAGGAAAATAAGCAAGAAGAGGAATATGCTATAGTAATGGTGTACTGAAACATTTATTTTTTTTGGTTTTCTGCCCAAGCTGATTCTCTCTCTTCCTTATAAATGTTCCCTTTTTCGCCCAAATCAACTCTCCCTCTTCCTTATAAATGCATCGGCCTCATCCTACACCTAATAACTTGACTTCCTTTCCTTATAAAATGAGTCGTTGTTTGTACCCCTTTTCTAATTGTGTTCCAATCCCAAGATTAGAATCCTTTTCAAACTCTAAAAACCTCATCCTGATTTGGCCCAAACCCCCCACACCTCCATGTATATGTAAATAAAGCTATTCGGCTTATTATAACAATCTAACTCATATATCAGCCAAGGTCATTAAGACCAAAACATAAAGAGGGCCTTAAAGAGGCTTATAAATTAAAACATCCCTACCGCATTTTTTTTCTTAGTGACGATTTATATAGTTCACATCACTAACAAATTTTATATACGACTAATAATTTATAATTGTATCAAAAATTAGACAAAGACATTAATTGAATTTTAACACTCTTAATAGGATCACATTAAATAAAATGTTTAGTTATTAAAAGAACAACCCATAATTATTTAGTCACTAACATTTAACATTTGATATATTTATAATGTTTCCATCTTAAACATATAATTTAAAGTCTTGATAAATAAACGGGTTACCCTTAAAATTTCCATTTGACTCTAACAAACTCTCGAATTTTATTTCATCAAAACATTCTAACTCATCAACACATAATATATTTCAAAGTTAAACTCAGTTATTGGCACGATAAATTTCAATTATTAATTTATTTATCTACTTTAAAATAATGGGGTGTTACATTCTTCCCCTCTAACGAAAAGAATTTCGTCATTGGAATTCATACTAAATAATGCATATGTGTAACAAAATAAATACGGATATTGTTGTATCATTGCATCCTCTCACGTCCATTTGGACTCATCCTCACTATTATGATCCACTGAACAAGAACTAACAGGATCTCCTTAGTTCTCAAATTCTGGATCCTATAGTCTAATATACGAGTTGGCTCCTCACTGTATAAAACACATGCCCCTAACTGGAGATGTTGTCTAAGTCTATGTGTTGGTACGTGACCTTAACCCATAAGAATATATAATACATCAATATATAAAATATTATGTACTCGAGCAAGATGGTCGGGAAGCACTAAATAATAAATGAGTGATCCTACACGGTACGTGATCATAAATAGTTCAACATACATCTGGGGCCAGCTTGTACTTCTCAAAATGCATCACCCCTTTTCATGGGTTAGACTTTGAGAACTACCTGATCACCGACCTAAGATTCCATGTCTTCCCTATCCAAGTATGTGTAACTTTTTTTTCAACTTTGTTCTGTTTTGATTTTCTCATGAATCATCCAGATTTTCTCTAAAGTCTTTTGAATGAACTCGGTCCCCAACAAGGTACTCTCTTTATGTACAACCAACACACCAATGACCTACACAATCGCCCATATAGTACCTCATACAGTGCCATACTAATCGATTTTTGATAAATGTTGTGGTAGATAAACTCAACCAAATATAAGTGTGTCTCCCAACTACCCTTGAAGTCCAATATGCATGCCCAAAGCATATACTCAACAATCTGGTTCGCCCGTTCCATTTTGCCCAATTATTTGAGGATGGTAAGATGCACTGAAATGAAACTTAGTCCCCATAGCCTCCTAGTAACTTCCCCAAAAGTGAGATACGAAAGTCGGATCTCTATTTACGATGATAAAAAATGGTACTCTGTGCAACTGAATATTCTCCTCCACTTATAAACATATATATTGCTCTCCCATGAAATCGATTTGAACCAAAAAAAAATGTGCAGCCTTCATTAAACGGTCCACTATAAACCAAATATAACTGTGTTGTCTTGGGGTTAAAGGCAACTCGATAATGAAGTCCATTGAAATGTTGTCCCACTTTTTCTCAGGAATAGGTAAGGGCAAAATCTTCCCTGGACATCATTTATGATCCACTTTGACCATGTGATAAGAGATACATTGATACATAAATGTAGCAAGGTATAGCTTCATCCCAGACCATCAATATTATCTCATCATATCCTGATATATTCTATCTCCACTAGTAAACACCGAAAACTACAATTTATGGACCTCTTGCATTACAACCCAATGCAACTCTTCTCTTAATGGCACAACTAATATCCCCTTATACCACAATCCACCATTTGAACCAATGGTGTAAAGAGGTACACCAGTGGCCAAAACCTTATCCACTCTCTCCTAATAAAACACATCATATGTCTACATTGGAACCACCTTCATAAGAATGTTGGGAGTCATAGTGAGATCCCCATAGGCACATTGGCTAACTCACTAATGACCTAAATAGAAACAACATAAATCAACTAAAGAGAAGGAAAACTACCACTAGGTTGTCGACTTAAAGTATTTGTCATTATATTTTTCTTTCACGGGTGATATTAAATCATAAACTAGTAGTCCTTGATATACTTGAACCACCTTCGATATCGTATGTTCGAATACTTATGCATAAACAAAAAATGAAGACTCTTGTGATCGTTAAAGCACCTGGACTTATCACCCCATAATTAATATCTCCAAGCGTGTTGTGTGAACACTACAACCACTAAATTTAAGTCACGAGTCGGATAGTTACCCTCACTAGGTCTCAACTTCCAAGATGTATAGGCAATAAGACGATTGTCCTTCATTAACACTTGACCCAATCCTTATAAGGAAGTATTCTTGTCTACCAAATAATCAATCTCAATCATAGGCAAAGACAAAACTGGAGCCAAAGTTAACTTCTCCTTAAGAGTGTTTGATGATACTGTAAATAACACCACCAGATAAAGAGGTAGTAGAGCTCGAACAGGCATAACAATGGCAGTAAATGACAACATATATTTGTAGAAGGAGATGAGGAGAAGAGGAGAAACACACTAATATAAGTGGTTCGGCAATTGCTTATGTCCACTGTGAAAGTGAGTGTATGTATCACTATCAGAAGAGGGATCTAATGGCCTTAGCAATACAATCGCTCCACTTACTCTCTCTACTGTAAATGCACCAGAGTTTGGCTAGGGTTTGCAATTATGGATCCCTTAACAAGGTAGAGGATGACCTCTATATATAGTGCTTAGGGGGTGCAATGTACCGCCCAAGCATGCAATGAGCATGTGCATGAAGATCGAACCAGTATAAGAATGACACATGGCTGATCTTAAGTAAATAATGATGACCACAATATTCCCTCCCGTGGAGGGAATGATTCAGTTATAACAGATTTGTCCATGTTTTCCTAACATTGCATATGCTTATAAATGCTCAGCCCCGTGTCCTTGACAGATGCAACCTCGGCCTGGATGAGTACGAGCTCGGTAGAGTCAGATGCAGTTGTTGTCTTGTTAATATCCATGATGACCTCGGCCATGAGGGGTAGTCGAGGTTAGGTATGAGGTGACTGTAACGTCGATTGGGGCCGATGATGACATTGGGAGATGATTGGGACCACGATCCATTGTTGACCTCGGCTATTGACCAGCTGAGGTTGGTGTATGACGGGTTGACCTTATGAAAGACGACCTTGATGATGGTTATAATAAGCTTCTGGTCACTTCAGCTGTGAGACCGACCGAGGTTAGTTGCTCTGAGAAAAAGGGTGCACTTTGGGCATATCAATCATCCCCTAGACCTTAGTTACCTAGGTGAGTAGGTGATTGAGGGGTATATAAGGCCGAGGTTGAGTTTCCTTGAGTGCCAATATTCTTTTGACACATGTCACTTGCTGAAGTGAAGCGTGTTCCCCAAGATGATGTGATTATGGCCTGCCTTTTAGGCTTCCTAGGGAAATAATGGGAAATTGGGACTTGCGCCCAATTATTATTTAAGTTTAAAATCCCTATTCTCTCTCCTCATTCTCTTTTCTTCTTCTATTTTCCCGCTAGAGCTCTCTCTCTATAACTGCAACTCTAAACCTCTTATGTTGGCTGTATTGAAGGTTTTCATTACTTAACCTCTTCCTCTCTACTTTGTGATTATCCAGGTACCATCTTCATCCTCTTTCTTCCATTTTTAGTTACAGTCATGATTTCTGAGTTTTCGGTGTATTTTTTGCATTTATTGGCAAGGATTTTTGCATTTTTTGGTAAGTCTTTGCATTGTTCGGTGAGTCTTTGCATTTTTCGGTGACCTTGTTCTTGAGTGTTCTTCATTTGGAATTTTCTAACTACCCTTTTGATCTTGAGTTTAAGTTCTTTTAAGTTCAGTACCTATTTATGGTTTTGAGTCCTTCTTAAGTGTAGTGTCGTCCCACTTATGCTCAGACCCTTGTACCAACTCATAGAAGAGTTCCCATCTCTTCATGAGAAGACCTTCGAGAAAATTAGGCAAATATAACCCAAGAGGAAGCTCGTAGGGCTGAGGCCTTTCCTCTCAAACCCATCTTTCCTCCACCTCTGAAGGTTATCTACCCTGAGCCAGCAGAGCCTGCTGAGCCTGCATAGGTCCCTAAGGATCCTACACCAATATCTGAGTCTAAGTCGTCCTCTTCAGACCCTATATTTGTAGACTCTTTTTAAGAGGCTATGTATCACTCTCCTAGTCAGGGTGAGGTCCCGAAGGAAACCGAGGTATCGAGCCATGCCTCGTCTAACCAAGGTGCTAGTACCTCTCACAGATCTTCATATATTGAAATTATAGGTCCAAATGTGGCCATTACACCACCCAGAAGAACGTCGGCACATCCAAGGTCGATGTTACAAAAAAGAGGAAGACCAAAGCTGACCCGGCGCATCTGAGGCCGGGCAAGACTCGGAAAGGGGATCATACCATTCCCATATCTACAAATGATGCCCTGGCTACTCATCTTGCTCGGTTGAAGATCAGTGATAGCCTTATTAGCCACAGTCTGAAGGTTGTCGATGCAATCGACGCAGTAATGACTGAAGAGGATAAGCGTTTCTTACGCTCCTTGGATGTCCCATTGCTGGCCGACTTTACCCTCCATAGATCAATTCAGGTATTAGTTTTTGTTCATTTTCTCTCCTCAAGTGTAACCTCAGCTATACTACAAATTATAGCTCATATGCTTATATATCTGACCTTCTACTGTAGGGTATCTTTTCCATGCACCATTTTATTTATTGGACCCTGAAGAATATGCCCCTCATAGAGAAGGGTCACGAAGCTGAGAAGGTCCAAGCCTCTTTGAATGCAGAGGTTAAAAGGCTGAAAGAAGACCTAAAGGAGGTTGACAAGCTGAAGGGTGTTATCCAGCAGAGGGACATGGACATGGCCAAGCTCAAGAAGGACCATAATGTAGCTCTGAATTCTAAAGATAATGCCCTTCGGACTAAGGTGGATGTTGCAGCCAAGGCTGCTTTAGAGGATGCTGCAGAGAAGATTATTAAAGACTATAAGGTCTCTGATGAATTCGTCAGTATTGGCTTTGAATACCTTGAAATAGGTATCAAAGCAACTAACAAATGGGCATCCTCTAAGGCGAAAGAGTCAAAGAGTCTGACTGCCTCAGACTTTAAGGGTCTAGGCTTTGGTGACCCCCGATTTGCTTAGGCCCTGCAAGAGGTTGAGGAAGCCAATGCTGCTCCAGCTAAGACTGCTCTGCTAGAGGCCACTGAGACTGAAGATGTTAATCCTCAGGATGATGGAGCCGAGGTGACAAACTTCGGCCATGACGACACGACTGCAGCTGTAGAGACTTAGGCCTTTTTCTTGTGAAGCTTTAAAGTTATAATTTTGATTCCTTTCTTGTCTGTACCTCTTAGCTTTTGTGAACTCTGATGGCATCTTGGTATATCTGATTTGTAACTCTTGAATGTTGTTTTAATGATAATCATTAATTCCATCTTCTTCAGATTCTATTGATTCTTTCGATGTTATGCTTGAATGACTTGCCTCTTGAATGTTGTTTAATGTGTGAGATTACCCTCTCATGATGTTTACCTCATAGTTTTCACTAAACTAATGATGTTTAAGGTTTGAGGTCACCATATAATGATTTCTACCCTCATAATTTTCACCAAATTGATGATGTTTAAGCTCTGAGGTCACTAAATTATGATGTTTACCCTCATAATTTTCACCCAACTAATGATGTTTAAGGTCTGAGGTCACCAAATTATGATGTTTACCTCATACTTTTCACCAAATTAATGATGTTTAAGGTCCGAGGACACCAAATTATGATGTTTACCCTCATAATTTTCACCAAACTAATGATGTTTAAGGTCTGAGGTCACCAAATTATGATGTTTACCTCATAATTTTCACCAAACCAATGATGTTTAAGGTCCGAGGTCACCAAATTATGATGTTACCCTTATAATTTTCACCAAACTAATGATGTTTAAGGTCTGAGGTCACCAAAATATGATGTTTACCTCATAATTTTCACCAAACTAATGATGTTTAAGGTCCTAGGTCACCAAATTATGATGTTTACCCTCATAATTTTCACCAAACTAATGATGTCGAAGGTCCTAGGTCACCATGATATGATGTTTCACCTCAATTTTCACCAAACTAATGATGTTTAAGGTCTGAGGCCACCAAATTATGATGTTTACGTCATAGTTTTCACCAAACTAATGATGTTTAAGGTCTGAGGTCACCAAATTATGATGTTTACCTCATAATTTTCATGAAACTAATGATGTTTAAGGTTTGGGATCAGCAAATTATGATGTTTACCCTCATAATTTTCACCAAACTAATGATGTTTAAGCATATAACAAAAGTATCAGCACAATATTGCTCTTTTCATTAACATCCTCTTCATAAAATGATACATGTATCATAAATAAACAACTGTAACATCATATGTAATATTTCTTCAAGTGGTCCATATTCCAAGAATTGGAGAAAGGTTCCCTTCGAGATTTTCTAGTCGGTAAGTACCAAGCACAACCTTATCAACTACTCTGTAAGGACCATGCCAGTTTGGGTGGAGCTTATTTACCTTCTGTAACGTCTTCTTTAGGACTAGGTCTCCCACAGCTATAGGCCTTAATTTCACCCTTTGGTTATAGAACCTCGCAGTTCTCTGCTAGTAGGTTGCCTGTCTAATCTCTGCATGTTCTCTTCTTTCTTTAATCAAATCCAGATCAATTCTTCTCTCTTATCCATTCCTCTGAGGGTCATAGGTTTGAACTCTATGAGTGGGAAGTCCTACCTTTGTAGGGATGACAACTTCTGAGCCATGGGCTAACATAAATGGGGTCTATCCCATTGGTGTCCTTGTTGTCGTCCTATAGGACCATAATACGGAATATACGTCCTCTGTCCATCTCTCTTTGGCCTCTTCCAACCTCTTCTTTATCCCATCAAGGATTGTTCAGATCGAGACCTCGGTCTTACCATTTGCCTCCAGGAGAAGAGAAGAATTACTTTATCCCCACTCTTTCACAGTATTTTTCTAAGGAACCATTCTTGAACAGGGTTCCATTATCAGAGATTAGGGTATTTGGAAGACCATACCTGCATATTATGTTCTTCCATATGAACTGGATGGTCTTATGTTCTGTAATTGTGATCATTGGCTTAGCCTCTACCCATTTGGAGAAGTAATCAAATCCCACTACTAAGAATTTCGCAGCTCTTGGCAAGGGTCCTACCAAGTCAATACCCCACACTACAAATGGCCAAGGTGAGATGATTGACGTCATAGGTTGATGAGGTTGATGAGGGGTGGTGGAAAATCTCTAGAACGTATCGCATTTTTTCACATAAGCAGCTGCATCTTTGGCCAAGTTCGTCCACCAGTACCCCTGAGTAATTATCCTCTTAGCCAGTGGCCTCACTACTATGTGACTTGAACAAGAGACTTCATGCACATCTTGTAAGATGTGTGGAACCTCTGAAGGGTGGACACATCTGAGGAGAGGGAGTAGGAACCCCTTCTTATACAAAACATCTCATACAATTAAGAACTTGGCAGCCCTGAACCTCAGCTTTATCCTTTCTAACTTTGATTCTGGCAGCTCTCCCTGTCTGATGTATCTGATAAGAGGGTCCATCCATGAGGTTCCCATATTCAAATTGAGGCAATGTCTGGAAACCTCTTCTTCTTCAATGGTCGGTTTGAGCTGAATCTCAACGAGTACTGTTCTTCTTATGTCCGTTCTTGTTGTTGAGGCCAACCTTGCAAGTGCTTCGGCTCGACTGTTGTCTTGTTGAGGTACCCTCTTCATCTTCACTTCCTTGAATCCTTCTAGCATCATTCTCACCTTCTTTAGGTATTTGGTCATCCTTTCATCTTTGGCCTCATACACTCCCAAGATTTGGTTGAAGACCAACCTTGAGTCACTATGGACTAGGAGTTGGCCAACACTAAGGGCTTTTGCCAAGGAGATACATGTTATTAATGCCTCATATTCTGACTCGTTGTTTGAATCTTTGAAGTTGAACCTCAGTGCATATTCGATATCGGTACCATCTGGTGCTAACACTATTAGCCCTGCTCCACTTCCATTTTCACAGGATGCCTCATCAATGAAGAGGTTCCAAACAACTTCTTTTGAAGAGAAGTTTCCCTCCGATAGGGTCCCTTTCTTGAAGAGGTACCTATCTTCCTCATTCTCAACCGCTCTTTTTTCTGGCTTTGCTTGACTCAACCTCGTCCAGATCTTGGAAGACGTTTCTATCTGGTTCGTCTACAGCCTCTTGATTAATCTCACTCTGAGCCTCTTCCCATATAAACTCGTCCATAAAGTCTGCGAGTGCCTGCCCCTTGATGACAACCCTGGGTTGATAAATAATGTCATATTCCCCCAACTCGATGGCCCAGGTCATCAACCTGCCTAATTTCTCAGGATTATATAGGATATGTCTGAGTGGGAAATCAATGAGGACGATCATAGAGTGGGCTTAGAAGTATGGCTTCATCTTCCTGGAAGCACGTATCAGAGCATAGGCTAATTTTTCAATCCGAGGGTACTTATATTCAGACCCTTGAAGAGCTTTACTATTAAAGTATACTCGCATCTGCACTCCATCATCTTCTCTTACTCTGGCTGCACTAATGGCTGATTCTGAAACAGCAGATATACATACAACTTTTCCCCCAAAATGGGCCGAGATAGGAGTAGGGGAGATTTGAGGTAGGACTTGAGCTCCTTACAATCTTTGTCACATTCCTCATCCCATTCTAAGGTCTTTCTAAGTACTTTGAAAAAAGGAAGACACTTGTCTATAGCTCTTGAGATGAACCTGTTAAGGGTAGCAACTCTTTCGATTAACCTTTGATCGACTTTGATAGATCTGGCTGTCTTCATTTCTATCAAGGCCTTGATCTTTTCAAGGTTGGCCTCTATTCCCCCCTGATCGACGATGAATCCCAGAAACTTTCTTGCTCCTACCCTGAAGACACACTTGGTTGGGTGGAGCTTCATCCTGTATCTGTCCATGGTATTGAAATTTTTTTCAAGGTCGGCCACGTGAGTGTCGGCCTTCAGGATCTTCATCAGCATGTCATCCACATACACTTCCATGGACTTGCCTATTTGATCCTCAAACGTCTTATTTATAAGACGTTGGTAAGTAGCCTCTGCATTCTTCATCCCAAAGGGCATGACCTTATAGCAATAGGTCCCCATGTCTGTGATGAACGCTATCTTCTCTGAGTCTTCTGGATTCATGAAGATCTGATTATACCCGAAATAGGCATCCATGAAGCTCATGAGCTCATGTCCTGCTGTGGCATCCACCATCTGATCAATACGAGGCAGGGGAAACTGTCTTTTGGACAAGACTTGTTTAAATCGGTGAAGTCTATGCATATCCTCCATTTCCCATTATCTTTTAGCACGATGACGGCGTTAGATAACCACTCAGGGTATATGACCTCTCTGATGAACTTGGCTTCTTCAAGATTTCTGACCTCTTCTCTGATGACGTCATACTTCTCTCTTGATTATACTCTTCTTCTTTGCTTGATGGGCTTATCATCTTCCATAATATTGAGTTTGTGGCACATGACCTCAGGATCAATACCTGGCATGTCTGCGTGGCTTCAGGCAAAAACACTTTGTCTCTTCCTCAAAAGCTTCACCAGTTCTTATTTAATCTCAGGTATTAGGGCTTTACCGATGTGGTTGTTGCCTTATTATGAGCCTCTCTCTCTTCTGCAGAGTTGAAGTAGCATTCACGTGTCGGTGTTTGGTCACCTTCCACTTACCCTACTCCATAGGGAGTCGAGAATTTTAGCATTTGGTGGACCGTTGAAGGCACGGACTTAAATTCCTTGAGGGATACTCTTCCTATGATAAGGTTGTAAGCTGAGAAGACGTTTTCATCCATCACAAAAAAAATGATTTTTCTAGTCAACCTCTTAGGCCACTCATCTCCCATTCTCACATCCATCTCATACATACCCAATGGATAAACCTTTTCGCCGCTAAAGCCAATCAAAGGATGATGATAAGGGACAAGCCTAGCTCTTCTGGGGCCCAGGCTCTTAAAACAGGTCCATAATATTACATCTACTGGACTTCCCCCATCAACGAGGATTCTGTGCACCTCATACCCATACACCCTTATGGTGATTACCAGAGGGTCATCGTGGGGAGCTAAAATACCTTTGAAATCAAGTCTTGAGAAGCCTACTATGAGGGTGTTCATGTCTACCTTTTTTATCTTCCCGTGTTTGACCTATATAGAGGTCAGGTTGACAACCTCAGCCTTAGACACTGCATTGGCCTCTGCCACATGGGCCTTGCGATTCGCAACCTCTGAACCTCCTCCAGTTAGTCTTCCACAGATGGTGTTCACCCCAAAAGAGATCATTCTAACTCTCTTCACCAGGACGTTGTCATCTTTTGGTGGGAGTCATCCTCATCCGAGTCCTCTGTTCTTCTGGAAGGGGCATCTTACCGGCATCTGTCATTTCTCTTCCTTTTGGGGTCTTCTCTTCCCCCCTTAGGAGCTCTACCATCCACGTATTTTCTAAGCTTTCCAGACTTCAACATCTTCTCAATCTTATCCTTCAGAGCAAAGCACTTTTCAGTTAGATGGCCGTGGTCTGGTGGAACTCACACCACAGATTCTTGTTCCTCTTATACGGAGGATCCTTCAACTTCTCTACCCATCTCAGGGACCTATCATTTTTTATTTCATTGAGGATGTGTTCGTAGCTCACCGTTAGAGGAGTATAATGTGCAAACGTATCGTCTGAAATCCTCTTCTTACCATCCTTCTTCCTTCGGAATTTTCCACTACTTTTGTCGTTCTTATCCTCATATTTTGCATTCATTGCTTCTTCTGCGTTCATGACCCTACCAACTGTTGCCAGCAGCTCCGCCATAGACTTAGGAGGGTCTTCAGCAAGCTTCCAAAGTAGCTTCCCCTTCTGAAGTCCTCCTATAAGGGTTGTCATAACTATATTCTCTTTGTAATCTTCAACCTCCAACTTTTCCTTATTGAATCTTGCAATGTAGTCTCTGAGGATTTCATTTATGCCTTGCTTTACGTCGAGCAGATAGGTCATCTTCTTCTGAGGTCTTACCCCAAAATATAATTTGTGTATAAACCGCTCAACCAACCCCTTAAAGTTCTCAACAAAATTTTTAGGAAGAGAAGTGAACCAAATATGTGCAGCTCCCATTAAAGTTTTTGATAAATCTCGGCACCTCATCTCACCAGGGATCGAATAAATGTCCGCTACAGACTGATACATCTCAATATGATGTACAGGGTTGGTACTACCATCGTACTTGGGAGATACCATCGGTGGTTTAAATTTGGTAGGGGTTGGAAAGTTAACAATCCTTGCCACTAATGGGGAACCCTCTAAGAATCCCCTTTGTAGTGGGTCTCGGCTTTTTATGAGGTTTCCTATCTTCTATTCCAGTCATTTAATGGATTCATTCCATGGTTTAGCAACATCGGCCTGGTCGAGGTTATCCCCAGCCACCTCCAAGGGGTGGACCAAGGGCTCCCCAACTGCTGCACAACGTCGGTTGTTGACCTCCTGGCCACAGTCTCGGCCATGATGGGATCATCCATTATGAGGCCGACATTCACCACCTTCCCTTGGTGAACCAACTTCACTTCTTGACCTGGATAGCCTCTTCCTTAGATCATTAACTGGATCGAGACTTTCAAAGGACGACCCTCTACTTAAGCGATCAAAAGCAAACCCTCTTTACTGGGCATCACCAACCTCAACTCGTCTTGCTCCACAACCTCGGCTCTACTATATAGGACGTACTGTGTTGTTTGAAACTTCATATGTCTCCCAACAGTCTTCTGGAGCATCCTCTTCTTTAATGTCTGCATACCTATCCTCGGGGAAAGGGTTTCCTTTCCATCCCAGGCGTAAACGTCTAGGGTCAGTAATGTCCCTCCTCTATTGAGGCATAGGTTAGTCCTTTCGGGGTACCTAGGGTGGTCCCCTGGCCTTAAGATATGGTCGAACACCTGCCGGAGTAATCATCTCCGGTGAGACCCCAGGTGGTCTTATTATATTCTAGCTTGGCTGAGCAAATTTCTCCTTCATCGCTTGTTGCGTTGCAGCGAAGGACTTCAAGGCTGCTACCACCTCATCCATTTCGGACTGGGGTGGTACCTGATCGAAACTAGGTCCTCCAACACCAGATAGTGGAGGAGGTGGTGGTAACTCCGGTGCCATATGTTGAGACTAAAGAGCTTGTAATGAAAATATTGGAGAGCTTGATGACTCAAGGGACCTCTTTCAATGGTGACACAACTTCACGAGAAGGGTGTGGCCTGGTTCACCACCAAAGTCTCCTATGAGGTTAAGCTGCACAAGGGAAGAGATAAATCTTCTGATTCCCACAAACAACGCCAAAATGATGATACTTTAAATAGTACCAGCAGATAAAGAGGTAATAGAGCTCAAACAAGCATAATAATGGCAGCAAATAACAAAACAGATATGTAGAAGGAGATGAGGAGAAGATAAGAAACACACCAATATAAGTGGTTCGGTAATTGCCTACGTCCACTGTGAAAGTGAGTGTAAGTATCACTATCAAAAGAGGGCTCTAATGGCCTTAGCAATACAATCACTCCACTTTCTCTCTTTACTGTAAATGCACCAGAGTTTGGCTAGGGATTGTAATTATGGATCCCTTTATAAGGTAGAGGATGACCTCTATATATAATGCTTAGAGGGTGTAATGTAACCCCTAAGCATGCAATGAGCATGTGCATGAAGATCGAACCAGTATAAGAATGACACCTGGATGATCTTAAGTAAATAATAATGACCTCAATATTCCTTCACGTGGAGGGAATGATTTGGTTATAACAGATTTATCCACATGTTGCTAACCTTGCATATGCTTATAAATGCTCGGCCCCATGTCCTTGACAGATGCAACCTCGGCTTAGATGAGTACGAGGTTGGTAGAGTCATATGCGGTTGTCTTATCAATATCCATAATGACCTTGTCCATGAGGGGTGGTCGAGGTTAGGTATGAGGTGACTGCAACGTCGGCGGGGGCCAACGATGACGTTGGCAGATGATTGGGCTCGCGAGCCATTGCTGACCTCGACTATTGACCAGCTAAGGTTGGTGTATGAGGGGTTGACCTTATGAGGGACGACCTTGATGATGGTTGTAATAAGATTTTGGTCACCTCGATTGTGAGACCGAACGAGGTTATTTTATCTGAGCAAGAGGGTGCACTTTGTTCATATCAGTGTTAAAGACATATTGTCACCTCTTACTATAAGCAAACTAAATTCCCTCCCGATTCAACTCGATCAACAGTCCTACTATCTTCGAAAATCCTATAATAAACCTCTGATAATATTCGCCCAATCCTAAAATCTATGAACCTCCATGTATTCCATGGGTGGTCCACAATCTAAAATGGTTGACACCTTTTTTGGATCCATCAATAATCATGTCTCCTAAAATACGTAACCCCTAAACTACACCACTCGCTTCCAAAACTCACATTTATAAAACTTCACATACAATATTAGTTTATGCAACGTATGAAGTGTAACACTCAAATGCTGGCATGCTCCTCCTTAATGCATGAATAAGTCAAGAGGCTATCAATTAAGGCGATCTTAAATTGATCCATGGACGGTCGGAGCACCAGCTTCATAAAATTCATGAACATGGTAGGGCATTTGAATGAAAATCAATCTTTGATAAGAATTAAGCACCCTGAAGTTCATCAAATAGATTTCCAATCCTCACTAAATGATACTTATTTCTCACTGTCACCTTTTTTAACTCACGGCGGTCAACACACAACCGTAGTGAACCATCACACTCCTTCACAAAAGAACTGGATCTCTCCATGGCGATGTGTTATGCCAAATGAAACCTTATTGTAATATTTTCTTTCTTTTCTCTCTCAACTCCCTCATATCCATAAAAGACATCCGATACATTGCCTTGGAATTCGGAGTCATACTGGGAGCCAAATCAATCACAAAATAAATATCTCAAGTTGGTGACAACCCTCCACCTCCTTAAATACATCAGAAGAAAATATCATAATCGAAATCGAATATAGTTAAGCGATAGTCCCCTACTGTGCTTCCTCACTAATAAAATATAAGTGTGACATAACACCACCCTCTAGTTTAGGCATAGCCACAATATACATCTTCTGACCCGAAATAGTGAAGAGGATATTCTGAGCCCTAGGATATATATGAGCCCTATATCTCATAAATCAGTCTATACCCAAGATCTCATCGTAAGAGTGGATGTCTAAGACTAACAAATCAGCCTCAAAACACAATCTACTAATATAAACCTCTAACTCGTCACAAATCTAAAAATACGGGTAGATACGTCCAACGAAGTAGTTATCGATAAACATCCATCATAATGTCGAGGAAGCAAACTAATAATCCCCACAAAACTATGTGATACGAATGATTATGTGGCATCAGTGTCAAACAAAACTCTATCTAAAGTTTCGAAACATAAATCATACCGAACCCCATTCGGAACTTCCTTTATCATTCTAGATGGGACTGTACAATCTAATAAACTCATCTGTACTGAAGCTGGGACTGCTGCTACCCAATTAATGATGCAGGTAACACTGCTATCGGATGTGGCTTCATTACTGAATATTATTATTATTGGGGCCTAAGGATATGTTGAAGCTGCCCTAAAGCTACCCACATTGTACATGCTCCTGGCCGAGATGGCCCTAGTATTGTTGCCCCTGAATTTTAAGGGAAAACCTGAAACCTGTTTCCCCTTCCTTAACATATAAAACATACTACCTTAAATGGGGCTATATGCATCCCCCATTATCTCTACTATTGGCACATCTCCTACCTAGGTCCAAAATGCCTTCTCTTGACCTTTCTCCTTCTCGTGATGATTAGGGTTGTAGGTATAGATACCACGGATGGTTTTTTATGCCTGGGTGTCACCAAGAATGCTTGGACTGCTTAAATGATCAATTCTAACAAACTGTTGTTACCCAAAGTGGTCCTTCCCCTGGGCATTAGGGTCGGAATACTCGGTAGGGGCTAGGAAATTGACCTAGCCCACTAGCTCTAGATAAATGAATATTTGCTCCTAATCAACATCTAAAATTTAAGATGGACATCCTATCGGTAATGAAATATAGATGAGAGTACAAGTAAAGTCACGTATCAAAGAACATTATGCAGAAGTCTAAGAGAACCTATACCTAAGACTATGCTTTAATACCAATGGTAATGCCTTATGTAATTAAACATTTAGGTTAATCAAGTCTAAGTATAAAATTATACGAAATACTTAAAATAAATCAAATACCGTTCTCAGCATGGAGAGATCAAACAAAATAATAACACAAATAATGTGGGAACGATATGAAGATCCTCAGTATAAACCCACAATAGAATACCCATAGTCATTAAAGATAAACAATAACATATCAACAGTAATATCTTAATACAATCCTAAAGAATATCTGAATAATACAAGTGAATAATCTCAACATACGAACTCAAGTGTCTCCAGAATTACCTAAGAATGAAAAGTAAAAATAATAGCTAAATAAAACAAAGGCCCACAATGTCTCTGAAACTAATATCCTAGGTGAATGAGATGAATAGCGAATGCCTGAAATAAGGAAGCTATACGGATGGTCCAACCCTAGAACTTGAGTTCCACGTAAAGAGGTAGCTCAAAACCCTGGCAAGCAACTTAGCCATACAACTCAGAATAGTTGTATGAGAAGATGATACAATTATAGTTTATAAAATTTTAACTGAACGGCCTGTCACCCAAAACGTATCCTCACAATGCATTAGAATGATCTCATTTCATATCATTAATTAATTATCCCCATTAATTAATCAACGCGTAACCGACGTGCACCCGTCCTCTCAGCCATCTCATACATATGGGGTATGCCAAATCAAACAATCACAGTGTATTAGAATTAATCTCAATAAATTTCATTAATTAATTATATTCGTTAATTAATTAACACGTAACTAACATGCACCCTTCCTCTCGGCCATCTAAAAAACATGCAGTACCCAAAATTTACATAATCACAATTGTGAGTGCAATTAATCACAATAAGTTATTTCTAGAAATCAAAAGAATGAAAATAATATAATGAAATGCTCACAACACAAATATATACATGGTTCGGCAATTTCTTACGTTCACAGAGAGAGTTCTCGATTCTTATTAATTTCTCTCAAAGTTTGAAAAATTACCTCCCCTTTGACCCTAGGGTGAGGATTGTATTTATAGCAGTGTAAAGTAGTTGAGTCGTACAAGAAACTCCCCTAGCTTATTATTGTCTTGTGTAGTGACTCCTGATTATCTCATCCGAGATTATAGGTAACGAACAAAGCTTATTAATATTTAAGTGATAAGCTCTTGTATTTATTCATATGATAAGAATTTATATTAATTCTTCTATTGCTGGAACTGATTAAGACGTCATGGTGCTCTTGTTGGTCCTACTCAGACCACTCGAAAATGGGCTTTTATTATTTTAGGTCCCACACTTGCCCCTAAATTTCTTGGACAAAATTGAACCAGAGTTGGGCCAAAGAATTTTAAACCCTTTGAAGGCCCAAGAAATTAATCAAATGACGCTTATAAACCTTTGGTCAGACATTTCTGTAATTAGTCAAAATCGATGGGGGGACGCTGGTCATTGTTAAAAATATGAATCGCCAAAAACCATTCTTAACCCTCGTTCCAAATGATTACATGCACACAATTCGAACGTCATTTTGTTTCAAACTCTGTACCCATAATTTAGCTCTCCAATTTTGCTCAAAAAGACTCTCGAAGCTCTTATTTTATTTACTTGATCTGCAAGTTCTTCTTTGCTTCTTTTTTATTTTTGTTCTCTTTAAATCTTTTCTGCTTGCCTCCATTACAAATTCTTCTGTTCTTATTCTATCTCTGTTAAAAAATGGTGAACGATTTTCATGTGAAGAACGTAGATGATTTTAAGATGATGTATTCCATCCCTTCCTAGGTCACAATTGATTTTTCCCCCTTGCCAAAAATTTCTATTGTAGTGGATGGGGGCTATTGGATCCATACTTTAGTTGTGGTTTAGGGGGGATTAACCTTTTCCCCAAATCAACTTTTTTTTAGAATTATATGAATATTTTAAGATCGCCCCAGCTCAATGTGCCCCCAATACTTAACGTATTATCAATGGGGTGCACATGATTAATGAACTCTATAGGACCCATCTGGGTGTCCCAAAAATTAAATATTGGTATTCCTGGTCTCACACTACTGACATCCTTGTGTACCTGATGGCAAGGAAGGCCAACAGGGTTCTTGTAGCAAACCTCCCTGATTCCAATAAGGTATCTTGGGATCAGGGTTTTATTTCCAGGAATTGGCAACATCATCCTCTCCCCGAAGGTGAATAGTACGCTAGATTCTTATGACTTCCATATTTCTTACACATTTCTTTGTGACTTCAATATTTTGAATTTCCTTGAATGGTGGAATTTTTATTTCTTGTATTTGAACATCTCTCTCGAAGAAAAAAAGAACTTGTCCTTGCCCATATCAATAGGTCAGAATTACTAAAAGATTGGAGAGTTAGGGACCTGCTTGCTGGTGGTAATCATCCCCGTTCAGCCACTTTCCTTTTAGAGTACAAGAATACTACTGGAAGATTCATTACTTTCCTAGTTGATAGTATCCTGGATCTCTCTTTGCTAAATGAATAAGCATATATCTTATCTTCCTTCGAATCCCTCTACGTTTGAGTCCATACTTGCTGACGAGGAAAACTCCATGGCCCCCAGGAAGAGAATTTTATTAATTGATGATGATGATGTTGATGTTAGGGCCTCCTCTCCCAAGACCAAGTCATTTAAAATGATTGAAGCTGGAGGCCCTAAGGCCATTGATTCAGACTTGATCCTTGGGGAGAAGAACATGAAGGATAAGTCCCCCTTGGCCCCTCCACCCTCCAAAAAAGGTGATCTTCCTCCTCCTATGAGGACTTCATATGCAATGTCTATGGACAAGCATCCTTTCCTTTCATACGGATTTTTGAGGGAAGGTTGTGCTCGCAGCTGATCGAAAGCAATTCAATAAGCTTTACCTTGAGTAACTTTCATATCGCGCTTATCAAACTCTGTCACTTATAAGAAAAAAAAATTCTCCGCTTTACATACTTGTCTAATCTGAGATAAATATTGTCTAACATATCCTTTATTTCTCTATTTGCAGTTTGTAGTAGATTATGTTCAGATTTTAAATGGTTGACTGGACTAGTCCAAGATTAATGATGAGGTCAGCAAAGCTTTGAAAAAATCACAAGAGGCCATAGACAACACCCAAATGGCATATGAGAACGAGAAAAAATCCACCAACGACGCCATAAATGAACTGAAGATCGAGATCGACTAGCTCGAAGTTGAGAAAACTGGACTGAAGGTCGAGTAATCTCAGTTATAAAAGGAGGATCAGGAATTTCCCTCAGCTAATGAAGCAAGTTTTGAGAAAGGCTATAATGAATCCTTTGAGGATGCCAAACACCAATTGGTGTTCATCTAGAAATCTTACTTCAAGAACGGTTGGGATGTAACTTTTATGAGGACCAATGTTCCTCTTGAGTTTGACCTCTTTAATGAGAATAAACATAGCTCTCCATTGAGGGTTGAAAAGGAAGCATCCACCAGTATCCCATTCGAGTAAAGTAGGGATATGGTTCCCAAGGACAAAGATGCAAAAATTGAGGAGCAGGTGAAGAATAAGAGTGCTTAGTCTAGAACTTGTATCTCTTGTATCTTTTCCTTCATTCCTATTTGTAAGGGATATACCCATTTTCAGGTTTATTAATGGAAAACACTTTTCTTTCATTACAATATTATTCAAATGCCTTGCTGAACTTTTTCCTTTATTTATTTTTACTTTTTGTAGTTTGTTGCCAAGAACGATCCTTCCTTAGTTGGTGATTTAAATGTCTTTAGTCGAAATTCTAGTTCTCAATCATACTGAGCATTTATAGTTGTTCGCAAGTCTCTTAAGAAATGAATAGTGCCTATAAGGACCACTCATCCTTGGTTGTTAAGCTGAAGGATGACTTGAAGGATATAGGGGATACAGGAGACCTAATGCAATAATAAGTCAATAATTTGAAGGCTCATCTCCCAGGGTCAAAAGACATTGGTAATGTTGATGCCCTTCTTCAGTATGAGAATAATAAACTTAGGAATTAGATCACTGATGCTAAAGAAAGTAGCTGAAGAGCTCATATTATGGTCATGAGGCTTAGCCGTGATGTGACCAAGCTTCACTACTTATTCAGGATAGGTCCTCGAGTGGCCTGGTCGACAGGTTATGATGAAGGTTAGTCGAATGCTCCAATAAGACTAGAGAAAGCTAAGAGTGTGGCCTAAAAACATAAATGGCTGAATGACTTAGTAATTTTAAGAGTTTTTAAGGATTCTCAACTTTAATATATATACCAAATTGACAACCTGACATACAAGCACCCTCATTTTGGCAGCGAGGAGAAATGGGTCCCCTTGCATGTTGTTCCCCTTCAGCTCTTCAGGAGTTACTTGAAATCCCGTGATAGAGATGATGAGTTCTGACTAGATCCCAACGACAGCTGAAGAAGAGCTATTATCGAATTTCTTGCTCGTCGACCATAACCTGTTATAATTAAAATTATTTATGGCGGTCTTTTGTAATTGACACATTTTGTAACTTATAACCGAATATTAAAGTTAAGTTAATTTAATACCAATCTCAGGCATTTTTTCATTCCTTTATACCAAGCATGTGTTATATTTGTCTTATGTTACCTTTTAGGTTGTGTTATCACACTACTCTAGGCCTGGAATAGACTATGGCAAAAATGCACCTGGTATAAGGGTAATCCACTCATTCAAGATTTTATCTGACTAAGTCGGGTTCACCTAATGCCTGGGGATACCTTGTAGGGATTTTGCTTGCCTGTGCAATTCATGCGGTTATTTGTGTTTGTAATGAGAAAGATTTGAAGACCTTAAGTTTAATTATAATAAGAAAAATTGCCTTTATAATTAAGCTAAACTCTGATCGACATTTTAAAGTTAAGGGTAAATGTGAGCCTATTACTTTGGAACAATGTAAAGTAATGAAATGGCTAAGTAATTGAGCAAATGACGAAGATCTTTATTAGTAACTTGATTATAAACTATGAGCAACATAAGTTTCGAAATAAAAATTTGTAAAAACTTAATATGCTGGAAATAAAATTAAAAATAAAACTTCTTGAGGTTGGTCATGTTTCATGCTCTGGGAATCTCCCAATCCTCTATTATTTCCATGTGATAGGCTCCTTACAAATGTTCCCTGATAACTTTGAATGGACCTTCCCAGTTGGGCCCTAACTTGCCGTCCAACGACCTTTTGGCACTTCCGAGAACTTTCCTGAGGATGTATTTCTTGACCTAAAATTTTCGAAGATCGACCCCTCTATTGTACTATTTTGCCAACTGTTACTGGTAGTAAACCAACTTCATTATGGCTTGTTCCCTTCATTCCTTAGCTAGGTCGACTTTAGCACTAAAGGATTCATTATTCAGTCCTTATTCGGCAACGTTTGTCCTCATGGTTGGCAAACTTGCTTCGAGTGGAATCACGACTTCCCTTCTATAGTGCAGTATGCCCATAGGACACGAGGAAGCTCATCCAACTAAGCACCCTTTCTCTTTACATCCTCTTCTTCAAGCCGTTGAGCATCATTTTGTTAGAGGCCTCTGCTTGGCCATTACTTTGGGGGCATGCCACATAATTGAAGTAGTGTTTGATTCCATTATCATTACAGAAAACTTAAAAAGGTCCACTCTCAAATTGGGTGTCGTTACTCATTATAACTATCCTGGGTACCATAAAGTGAGTTATAATATTCCTCCAGATGAACCTGATCATATCAGAATCTCTAATGTTCTTTAGATGTTCTGCCTTAATCCACTTTATGAAATAATTCGCATCTACCGGCAAGTACTTGTAATTCTTAATGTAGTGGGGGCTGGCCCTACGATGTCCAGCCCCCATTATGTGAACGATCATGGACTATTCAGGGGCCTCACATATTGGCCGATTTCGAGCATAAATACTTGTGTCATTTTGCATGTATGGCCACCAGTCGCCTTCTTTAATATCTCAAAACACCAGAGATCATCCTTTTGCGTGGCTCCCACAGACTCCATCTTGTTGTTCATAGAGAACTTGGTCGATGTCTTTTGGGTGTATGCATTGGAGTTAGGGGACTATAAAAAATCTTCTGTAAAGTTTTTCCCTAAGTCCTAGGTAGACGCGAGTTACTTTTACCCTGATTTGATGTGCCTGCTTTTTATCGATCAGTAGTGGTCGTTCTGTAGGTAAGCAATGATTGTATCCATCAATCTTGGTCCTTTTTTAATAGAAAGAACATGCTTAAAAGCCATCTCTTTTTCAATACTAGGCTCGACGAGGAACTGTACTTTAATTGTTATTCTGAGATTCAAATCTACTACTGAGCTTAAGGCTACTAAGGCATCTACATGACTGTTGTACCCCCTTGGGAACTGTTAAATGTGGACCTTTTCAAACTTTGACATCAACTTGCACACCACTTTGAGGTATGCTGCCATCCTCTCATCCTTGGCATTGAAATCTCCACTGACTTGGTTGGGTAATAACTTTGAATCACAATATACGTCAAGTTAATTTGCCCCCAGTAAATGAGCCTTACGCAGTTTGGCTATAAGTTCTTTGTACTCGGCTTCATTATTGGAGGATTCAAAACCTAACCTCATCCCCTTCTCGGTCATGGCATTTTCTGGTGTTACAAGAACAATCCATACTCCCTCCCCCTTGAAGTTTGAGCAACCATCCACATACAGCACCCAGTTCTCATATTGATCTGACTTGCGATCCTTTAATTGTTCAACCATCTGTTGATCAATAAGAGTATCTCCTCGTGCAAATTTTATTATGAAGTCGGCCAACACCTGCCCCTTGACTACTGTCCTTGGCTGAAAATGTATGTTAAATCTCTCAAGTTCTATCAACCATTTGGACATGCATCTAGATAGGTCGGCTTTGTGAAGAACATTTTTAAGAGGGAAAGACGTGATGATGGTGATGGAATAGGCTTTAAAGTAATCTTTTAATTTTTGGGAGTCTATCACCAATGTGTAGGCAAATTTCTCTAGTGGTAAGTAGTGTTTCTTGGCGTCCAGGAGTATTTTGATAATATAGTAAACGTGGAATTATTTTGCCTTTCATAGACCAAGGTCGAACTAACCGCATGGCTTGAGACTACAAGGTAGAGGTAGAAAGGGTTCTCTTAATCGGTAATGGCCAATAGTGGGGGTTTGATCCAGTAGGATTTGATTTTCTTGAGAGAATTTTAACATTCATCGTTCTAAGTGAGGCCCTTTTTCCTTCTTTAGCATCTTAAGGAATGGTCTGGAATGCTCAGATGACTTAGAAATGAAGCGATTTAGTGTTGCGAGCATCCTAGTGAACTTTGGGATTTCTCGCAACATCTTCGACAGCTAAATGTTATTGATTGCTTTTATTTGATTGGGATTGGATTCAATCCCCCTCTTACTGACCATATAGCCTAGGAACTTCCTTAATTTGACCTCAAGTGAGAACTTACTCCTATTGAGCCTCATTTGGTAACGCTTGAGTATCTCAAAAATGTTGGCCAAGTCTCTAAGGTGGTCACCTTTACATTTTCTTTTAACAAGCATATCGTTAATATACACTTCCATCGTTTCCCTCATTTTTTGCTTAGAAATATTTGTGATCAGTCTCTGGTACATGGATCCAATATTCCTAAGTCTAAAAGGCATGACCTTATAACAGTACAAGCCAAGTGGTGTAATAAATGAAGTCTTGTCCTAGTTGGGGCCAAATAGAGGAATCCGGTGGTACCTCGTGTTAACGTCTAAAAAACTTATCCATCCATAGGTTACAGTGACGTCGACAAGTTGGTCTATCTTTGGAAGGGGGAAACTATCCTTGGGGCAAGCCTTATTGAGATCGGTAAAATCTATTCAAACTCTCCCGCTACTGTTACTTTTACGGAACAACAGGATTTGAGAGACACTTTGGGGATTGAACTTCTATGATGGACCTTGCCTCTAGAAGATTTCGAAGATTCTTTTCCATCCCCTTTTCCTTTTTCGGGCCAGTGCGATGAGCTTTTTATATAATAGGCTTAAATGTCGAATCTACGTGAAGATAATGGCAAGTGACTACGGGATTAATCCCAGGCATGTCATATGGTTCCCATGTAAAAATGTCTAGGCTTCCCTTCAGGAAAGTGATCAACTTTGTCCTTCTGTGGTCGGACAATGTGGTGTCGATCAAGAACTTCCTCTCTAGTCGGCTTTCGTAAAAAACTACCTCCTTCAGCTTTTCAACAACCCTGTCAGTGGGGTGGATCCTGGTCTCCTCCACCCCTGGTCGATCGTGCCTTAATTACTATTTGGAAGGAGTAGCCCCATCTTAGGATGTCTCTGAGCGGACTTCTTTATTTTATTTTTCCTGCTTGGGTCTAATAGCAATGATGTAGCATTTCTGAGCAATGTCTTGGTCGCCTCTGATCGCCATTATACCCCGATCTATGATGCACTTGAGTTTCTAGTGGTAAGTTGAGGGGATTGCTTTCGTAGCATAAAACCACCCTCTTTCGAGGATGGCGTGATAAGGTAAATTATTGTCGACCACTATAAACTCAATAAGTTTTGAAATATTCCATGCCCTCACTGGTAGGACTACCTTCACCAATGGCATGGCATCTTTCCGGCGAAGCTGACTAAAGGAATAATCGTTACTTTCAATTTCCACATCTCCAGTTTAAGCTTATGTAGAGTTCTAGGTATATTACCTCTGAAGAAATTTCTTGATCCAACACTAGCTTGTCCACATCCTAGTTTGCAATCATGAGAGTGATTATTAGTGCATCGTGGTGCAGGGTTCTTACCCCACCCAAATCTTCCTCCGTAAACACTATGTGTTTGTTGTAATCCACATCCTCTAGTCACCTGTGCTTCCTAGCCTGGCTCTTGGCGTGTATTACAGCAAACTCATATCCTACCTTATCATCCAGGACGTTATCTTATTTTTCTCACCGTTTGTAATAACCTTATTTTTCTTCTCTATGTGTTCTTTTAGGTGCCCTACCTGGGCTAACTCCTCTAGATGAGCTTTGAGGGCCTTGCAGTTTTTCGTATTGTGTTCGTTCTCCTTGTAGAAGTCACACCGAAGCATGGTGTTACTCTTATTCGAATCTCTTACCATCTTCTTCGGCCACTTTAGGAACTATTGATCCTTAATCTTCCTCAGGATTTTGTAAATTGGCTCTTTAAAAGTCGTGTTGATGGCTTGAAAAGATTTGGAAGAATCCACTTTTCCGCTATTCTTGGATTCATTTTGCTTTCTATTCCCCTTCTTTGGGGCATTCTCCTTATTATTGCCTTCGTTTGTCTTAGCGCGACCAGTCTCTATTTGGCTGATATTGACCATATCCTCCACTTTGGCGAACTTTTAGGTACGCGACGTGAGGCCGTCAATAGTGTATATTTCCTTCTTAGTAAGGAGTTGGTGTAGCATAAAGGTAGGGGCAAGATGATCTTGAAACATGCTACGGTAACTTACTCCAAGCAGTCATTCATCTTGTTGAAGGTATCCCACTAACGCATAATTGCACAAGGTCTCCTGTGGATTTTTACTCATCGTGAGTATGGAGTTCATCCTCCTCGAAAGTGAGCTAATAGTTATAAAGCGAGAAGTAAAGGCCTCAACAAGGTCCATGAAGCTCTTAATCGACCTATGAGGTAACCTCTCAAACCACTTTTGGGTGACATCCCCTATACTGGATGGGAATATATGAGACATGAGAGCATTGTTATGATTCTATAAAGTCAAGGCTTGCCTATACTGGCGAACATGATCGATGGGGTTTGTCTTGACATCATAAATCTTGAACCTCATCTTAGTAAACTTCTTCTAAGGTTCTTCTTCCTTAATAGCTCTTGAGAAAGAGGACTTCATTTGTGTGATTAAGGCTCTTCTGACCAGATCTTTTGTGGATCTGGTCCCTCGATGTGCAGGGTGTTGATCCATTTCTCTCTGGACCAAACTCCTTATATCATCCCCGTGGTGCTCTTTATCCCGGTATCGCCTCATCATGTGGCTTCCATGCTTCGAACGCTCTCGATCGTGCCTAATACTCCTTCCTCGACTGGGAGTTTTTCTATCTTGAGGACTAGGAGTCCGACCATGACATTTTCTATTCTCTTAGTAAAGTTCATTCTCCATCTTCTCCAGTCGTCTCGGGAGATGTGCATTCTCCTCTACCTGAAGGTGTGTTTCCTCCTCTTACTATTGGAGTTGTGCTTCATACGCGTTGACTAATTGCAATATCTGGGCTACTTATTGCTTTACCTCGAAGAACTGTTACTCTGGGAAAAATCTCAAATTACCATCTTGGTAAACTTCAGATCTGACCCTGAGTGGAGATAGGTCAGCTCGCAGGTCTCTAGGCTGAGGTGAACTGATTAGACGGTGAGACATTTGTGATTACTCTTTCTTATGGGTTGCTTTCGTAGTAAATAAGATTGTTTCCCACAGAAGGATCCAATTTTGAGTGCAATTAATCACAAGGTATTTCTAAAAATCAAAAGAATGAAAAGTATATAATGAAATACTCACAACACAAAGATATACGTGGTTCAGCCGCTGCTTACGTCCATGAAAAGATTTTTCGATTCTCATTCATTTTTCTTAAAGTTTGAAATTACCCCCCGACCCTAGGGTGAGGGTTGTATTTATAGCAGCGTAAAGTAGTTAAGTTGTACAAGAAACTCACCTATCAATATTTAAATGATAATCTCTTGTATTTATCCACGTGATAAGCGTTTAT
Source organism: Sambucus nigra (assembly GCA_949130495.1). NCBI lineage: Eukaryota > Viridiplantae > Streptophyta > Magnoliopsida > Dipsacales > Adoxaceae > Sambucus > Sambucus nigra. Next base: position 620,984,578 of record OX422210.1, on the reverse strand, counting down.
ATTAATTCTTCTATTCCTGGACCTGATTGGGATGTCATAATTATTATTTTAGGCCCCACAACAATGTATTAGAATTAATCTCAATTAATTTTATTAATTTATTTACTCTTTAATTAATTAATATGTAACCGGCATGCGCTCCTTCTCGGCCATCTAAAAAACATGCGGTACGTCAAATTTAAATAATCACATTTTAATAAATCAAAAACATCACGTGTCATGCCTTGATGTCACCTCGTATTCGCACGGCCGGGAATTTTCATATCACAACATCGGGGGTTGTCCCTCCACAGTACACATCCATTCATTTTCATTTTACATGTTCATTTAACATTTGACATTTTAACACATCTTTATTCACTCCGAGCAATTTAATCAAACCCCAATTACCCCACCCCGGGTTGTATCATTTAGAATTCATTATACATTTTAATCCATTTCATACGGAGCTAAAAGTGCAATCATCGTACAAGTGATTCCACATAATGAAAAGCATTAAATCAAAAGTATATAAATTTCATTAATAATTTTAAGTCGTCACTCGTACCTGTCTCCGAAACTCTGCATGTGGGACATCTCACCAAAGTGAAATCTAAACAAGGAGCCCCCCGATATACTTACATTTTGATAGGTTGGTTGTTAAGACATATTTATTCAGGGTTTACTATAAGAGAATATAACGGGAGTTTGAAAATCTATGTATAGTATGAATCTAACCAATCCAACATTAATATCCAATAACCAATCCATCAAATAACAATCATCAAATACTCCTTTTATCATATACACGATAAAACACATTTCAATGATGACAATATCTCAAGAGATGGGTTATACGTTGTTCTTGCATAAGGGAGGCATGTAATTAACTTATAAGTGGGTTACCTCATATAGGCTCATATACGAATTAAGTGTCATAAGTCACTAAATATGCAATCACATGAATTGTTATGACACAAATGAGCTTCTTATAGCAAAATACCGACACTTTGGGCCACAAATATTAAAAGTGACACTCTCGAATCATAAAGTACAACCCTACTAAACATATGTAATTTTAGAATTTAAACCACTCTAAATTTATGTCCATTTCATACACTTATATATCTCGATCGTCAAATCCTACCATTGAGGTCCAAACTTAAATAATAATTTTCTTATTTCCGGACCTACAAATAATTTCCACAAAGAAATAGTACTCAATAAATAATTTCGAGTTTCTAAGACTACTTAAATGCATCGATTCATAATTTATTTAGGAATATACAAATTAATAGGGGGTTTCCAATAAATTTTAACATTAAAATTAACTTAGGTGAATTTAACTACTATGCATATAAAATAAGGAGAGTAGAATGCCACTTGCCTCGAAATGCATCCCAAAACTCGTTGAATATGACTACTAAAATTTCCCTCGAAATGCCTCTCTTGAAATAACTTAGGGTTGGGGTTAAGTTTGTAATTTGGTTAACGGTTAAGGTAAAGACTTAAAATAAAGGTATAATAATTTTGGTGGTTGGGTGATTTCTGAAAAAGGCAAATGGGGGAGTAATTGTCTTTGTTTACTTTATTGCCAATGATCGGCAATAAAGGAAAAAAGCAAGAAGAGAAATCTGCTACAGTAATGGGTGCACCGATACAATAAGGGGGAAGATTCCCTTTCCAAAAACCAAGATATCCAAGATTAAAAAAAAAATTCAACTTACTAATACTTCGATCGCCCATTTTGTTTCTATGTTTTCCCCTTGGGCTTTGTGCCACAATAGGGAGACTATTCCCATACCTTTAGGACCTGTTTGGTTCCTTATTTTTTTGTGTGTGTTTAAACTTAAAGACTCGATAAATACACGTTTGGATGTCAACTTACAAAACTTAGTTAAAGTTTAATCTTGGTAGTTGGAGGGTTTAAATGGATCTTTTTTAAAAACAGCTCATACCCGTTTTCAAAACTCTGTTTTAAATTATCTTTCCCTGTCTATTCTTCTCAGTGACACCCATCTTATCCTTCTTCAAAATGAGTATAATCTCAACTACCTCCATAACCACACCTCCCTCTAACCTCTGCCTACAAAACCCCCTTCCTCTTCTCCCTAAGCTTCCATCAATGGTCTGTAGAAGAGGAAACCAACGCATCTCAAGATATCAATACCCTTTTCTCCGAGCCAAACGGTGTGAATCCTCCGGTGACAACTTCTCCCGACGATTTGTGAAGGTAGTCTTCTGTGCAGATTTGTTCCAATATAGGTTTTTGTTCGTATTTTAGATTTGGTTCCAATATATGTTAGGTTTTTGCTTCGGTTCAAATATATTTTTCTATTATAGATTTGCCCCAATATATGGTAGTTATTTGGTTCCAATATATTTTTCCAATAAATTGTTTGTATTTTCAATTTTAGATTTGCCCCAATATATGGTAGGTTTTTGTTTGTATTTTTTATTTCGTTCCAATATACTGTTCCAAACATGTCATTTAGGTATTTGATTTGGTTCCAATATATGTTCCAATATATGGTAGGTATAAGATTTGGTTCCAATATATGTTCTACAAATGAATTTTTTATTTTTCACCAAAAACAAATGAATTGGTTCCAATATATGTTCCATTATTATTATTCACCAACAAATGAATTTTTTATTTTTTCTATATCACTATAAATGTCTGGTAAGAATGAAGTAACTAATTTATGGTCGACAAGTGTTGAGCATGCCTTCATTTTGATGATGGAGGCTGAAGTCGATAAGAATACTTTGAGAAGTTCCACGTTTTCTACTGAGGTTTGGCTAGGTTTTGTGGATCAGATTAAAGTGGAGACGGGTCGTACATTTTCATTTGCACAAGTAAAATGTAAGCACAGTAGGTTAAGGATCAAGTGCACTGGTTTCACAAAGCTTATAAATACTACCGAATTTGGTTGGGACAACGAGACTCAAACCGTTACAGCTGAGGAAGAAGTTTGGGAAACATACATAAAGGTTCACTTATAACTTTGTAAATTTATTTTGAACATTCAATACATGTCAATGAACTTGATTTTATTTTTATTTTAGGCAAACCCCAATTCCCATATGTTCAAGACCAAGGGTTATTTGGAGTAAGAAGTGTTGTACAAGATTTTAGCAATCCACTGCCACTGTTATGGTAGGGAGGGCATCTACTCAAGATCCACTTGATTGAGATGAGGAAAGAGAAATTAATTCCGAGTTTGCACAAACTGAAATATGTGAGGAAGTTAATGATGTTGAAATATCGAAAAGGTCTCGCCGCCGTAAGAGCACTAATCACTCGAATAGTCGACCATCAAAAAGTCCAAAGACCTCTTTTCTGGAAAATTGTATGGAGGCCTTAACCGAAGCTTCACGTGCTAGAACCGAGAAGTTGAAGGCGCAAACTACACCCAATCCTTTTAGTATGACAAATTGTTTGGCCATGCTTGAAAGTATGGAAGATGTTATGCCTAATCATTATCTTAAGGCATTGTATGCATTCGCCAAATATGAGGTCTATCGCGAGGCGTTTGTTGGTATGAGTGAAGAGCGTAGGCGCATGGTTGGCCAGTTTTCTTGGCTAGGACTGTTATTTCTTGTTGTTGTTAAGGATAATTTACTGCTTGTTTTTTAGGAGATTTTGTTGCTACTATTCCTTATCTAATGTTGTTGTTGTTTATGGATTATCAGGACATTATCACCTTATGATATTATCTAATGCTGTTGCTATTCCTTATCAGGACATTATCACTTTATCATCTATTGTTGCTGCAAATGTTTATGGATTATCTAAGCATGTTGTTGCTGATATTTATGCATAATGCTACTGCTGTGTACTAATGTATCTGTGTACTAATGTAGCTATTTATGCATAATGTTGTTGCTGCTGTGTACTAATGCATAATGATGTTGCTGCTGGTTATCTATGTGTACTAATGTATATGTGATGCAGATTGCTAGTTATCTATGTGTCCTGTTCTGTTTTAAATGAACAACGGTGTGGAATTATCCTCGGATGAGGAGATGGAGATATTTATGACACCCCAATTACTATTATCCCAAGAAAGGTCATATTACCATACGTCCTATCTAACGAGTGTGGAATATATCAGAGAGATACTTGATGGACCCGTAATAAAATGTCAAAATATGTTCCGTATGAACCAAGCATGCTTTCGGTAATTATGTGACTTCCTTGTGATCAGCAACTACATTAATGAATCAATGAATAGACATGAATCAGTTGAGGAGTCCGTAGCTATATTCTTATACATTGTTGAGAATAGTCATAGGCATAGAGTTGTGGCAGACCGATTCAAACACTCGACGGAGACAATTAATCACCATTTTAAAGTGGTGTTGAGAGTTATGGCTGCTGCAGCGATGATTCTTATTAGCCCCCCGGATTTTACCGTTGTACCTCGAAGAATTGCATTAAATCCAAACTATAATCCATGGTTTCAGGTAAATTTTATTTACTTCATATATTTTATTTCAAAGAACTGCATCGATGGTGCTTATTTGTGATGGATCTCATTTGTACACTATCAATTATAGGGAGCAATTGGTGCTATTAATGGGACTTTAGTCGATGCTTGGGCGCCTAGTAATAGACTCCATGCTTATCGTTCACGCAAGGGAAACATAGCACAAAATGTTATGATTGCTTGTAATTTTGATATGATGTTTACATTTATCTATTCTAGATGGGAATGAAGTGTCAATGACTCTCGTGTTATATTAAGTGCCTTACAAAATGGCCTTCTACAAATCCCACCTAATCGTGAGTATATATACTTATAGCTATTGTATGTGGGTTTTATATAATTCATCACTAATTATATTTTCGGTTTCCTTAACAGATAAATACTATTTGATGGGTTGTGGATATAGCAACATGCCGGGTTTTTTAGCCCCATACCGCCGTGAGCGCTACCACTTACAAGACTATGAAAATGAACATCCAGTTGATCAAAGGGAGTTGTTTAATAAGAGGCACACTCAACTCAGGAATGTGATTGAGAGGACGTTCGGTGTGTTTAAGAATAGATTCCCAATTTTCAAGTACATGGCGAACTATAAACCAACTAGACAGGCATCGATGGTTATGATGTGCATTGCATAACTTTATTCAGACTCATTCAAGGGATGACAGTTTCTTTGCGAATTTTGAAGATGAATATTTTCTCCCTCCCCAAGTTACTCAACAAGGTGGACCAAATGCCCCACCGTTGGACATCACACAACCACAAATCAATCGGATGGCTAGGAAAAGAGATCGAATTGCCTCGTTAATGTGGGATGCGCATGTGCAAGCATAAAAAGTGTGTTATGAATATAGTTGAAATGTATTGATCTAAATTACCTTTCATGATGTCTAAAGTACCATTTTCAATGTGATATTATTATTAGCGGAACTTTTGTCATTGAACTGTATTGCTATATTGAACTTCATTTTTAATTTTCACTATCCAAACACTATTTTGTTGTTCACTGTTTTAATTTTTTTTTTTTAGCCAAACACATTATCAGGTTTTACACAACCTTAAAACAGTTATATAATTTTTTTTATAAAACATAATTAAAGTTGACTTTTTATTGTTGATAACCAAACAGGCCCTTATTCTCTTGTTTTTTTTTTGCCCAATCCAATTATCTCTCTTCCTTATAAATGTACCATTTTCTGCCCAAATCAATTCTCCCTCTTCCTTATAAATGTACCGACCTCAACTTACACCTAATGACCTGACTTCCTTTCCTTATAAAATGAGTCGTTGTTTGTACCCCCTTTTCTAATTGTGTTCCAATCCTTTTTAAACTTTATAAACCTCACATTGATGCATCCCAAGCCCCCACACTTCCATGTATAAGTAAATAAAGCTATTCAGACCAGTCTAACAATTTAACTCATATACTAGCATATAGCCCGCGCATCGCGACGCACGGGCGTATTGTAATATTTCTTAAAAATACACTGGAAATTTTTCGAAAAATCGAATAAGGATCCAATCATAAAACAAACTTTTTCATACTAACACTACTTGTTAGGAGTGAATAGTTTAAAATTTTACAACCCATAATTAACAATCCTGATCCTTACAACAATATGGTTATACTTGTAAATTAATATAATAAATAAATGAATCTTACACTTCATAAAATAAGTTATGTAACACAAATATTTACATGTCAAAAGATAAAACAAACATTTGCGACTCATGTCAACATTTGTGTCTCATAACACACCTTTATAAACACAATTCCCATACATTGTTAAAGTTATATATAAAATCTAAAATAAATGAACTATTTTGAGAGCATATGAGTCATTGCATTATTACATCTCATGTATTGGGAGAATGAGAAACATTTTAACCTTGGTGCAGTTGCTCTGGTTTTAGTTACTTATCATTTAAAAACAATAATATGAGACCCACATCTACTCTCATTTTTTATTACTAAAACATTTCTTTTAACTTTTTACTAATTGTAAAAGCAAAAATTTAATTGTTCAAGTTGTAGTTGATCTTGTTTCAATTACTGAAAATTTATTTTTAGTTACTAAAATTTATTAGACCCACTCCCTCTTTAAAATACATTACTAAACATTTAATTTTTAATTTTTAATTTTTTACTAATTGTAAGAGCAATATTTACATAATGACCTCTCTCTCTATCTTCAAGAAACTTAACCCACCATATTATTGTTGTGAGATTACAAACTAAAAAAAAAACTGAGATTACAAACTCAAAAATTCTTAGCTAAGATTACAAACACAAAAAATACTTCCAAATGAAGTGGAAAATTACAAACCAAAACGGTAAAACACTAAAAAACTCCGAATAACCGGTAACACAAAAAAATAGAGTAACCTAAAATACGTAACAAACGATGATTACTTGATAAATGAAACAAAAGAGCTAGTAGCCTAGCTTGATATTTACTTTGTAAAACACCCGATCGTTCATGGATTGGAGAAATAAAGATGTCGTTCTTATAACACCACACCCCGTCGAACACCACCGAACCCATGCACATGAATCAAAACCATATACAAACCCCTTATATATAAATCCATATAGAAATCGATTGATTTAGAAATACAACACCACCACACCCGTTATATACAAATTCATATACAAACTCATTAGGTATAATAAACAAATACAAAACCGATATACTTTGAACAAAACCAAAATGAGTAGGTGGAGGTGCACAACAAAATATTATTTTTTCACAAAATATTTAGAAGGTATGGGGACATTCCTTCTCTCTAAGAAGTAGTATGAGAAACACTACGGAAAAACAAACAAACCCAGTTAAAAAACAAACTTGTTAACACACTAACCATAATAACCTCATCAAACTTAACATCCATTTCCATCATATAAAGAAACAATTCCACCACCTCTACTCTTAGGGCCCGTTTGAGTTGCCAAACGGGCCCTTAGTATACCCAGAAAACATGGAATTTCACAAATACACATTCCTTTGTGACATTCCATCAAACATCCCACGAGCAATTCCATATTGACCACAAATACCATACATGTGAATTAAACTATTATCAACAAACCCCTTTACACCCAAACCCAGATTTTAAAACATGGGCATGGATTTGTTTTCCTTCCTTTAAAGCTTGTAACTAACACCATAAACTCATACAAATCAAATACAAAAAAATAAAATTAATAGTTATGTATGCGTAAAGTCACACATCCAATACCCATAGCATAACAAATGATGCAAACAACTACATTATATAGAAAGAAAGAAGGAGAGAGAATTGGATAACATGTACATATTAACTTTACAAAGGCAACCACTAATTTTTTGATGTACTGGAATATAATAAGGGATCATCTATCCCCACAACCTTATTACCCTCTAAAGGTTTCCCCCACACCCTCTAAATATTTAAAGACATTACTACCCTCTAAACTTTTCTTTTCTAAACAAACTTTGAAAATAAATAAATAAATAAAAAATTATCACTAACTTTGATAAAAAAAAATACAACCAACTAATTACATCTAATTTTGATTAATAAAACATCTAACTTTGATTTTTTTCAAAAGTACATCTAACTTTGATTAAAAAAAACTGCAATTAACTTTGATGAAAAAAGGCTACAACCAACTAATTATGACTAACTTTGATTAAAAAAAATTCTAAAGTTAAATCTAATAAAATAAAAGAAAAAGCTCAATTAACTTTGAAAAAAATTGCAATTAACTTTGATAAAAAAAAAAGCTACAGCTAAATTTAATAAATAAAAAAATTACAACCAACTAATTACAACAAGCTTTGATAAATAAATAAAAAAAGATAACAACTAACTTTGATTACAAAAAAATTACAACTAACTTTGATAAAAAAGAAAAAAACTAAAGCTAACTTTGATTACAGCTAACTAAAATAAAATAAAAAATTATCACGTGTTTAAATAAAATGACAACTAAAAGATTAAAAATAACATTGAGGAATGGAATTCATACTAAATACTAATATACATATTTATTTTGTTTAATGGAATTCGTACTAAAATGTTAGCTAGCTATAATTTTTTTACACACGTGATAATTTTTTTTATATTAGTTAGCTATAATTTTTTTTCAAAGTTAATAGTAGTTTTTTTTAATCAAAGTTAGCTATAATTTTTTTTAACAAAATATTTAGCTTTTTATTTTTAATTTCAACAAAGTTAACTGTAATTTATTTTTATTTACCAAAGTTAAGTGTAATTAGTTGGTTGTAATTTTTTTTTATCAAAGTTGGATGTGGCTTTTTTTATAGTTAACTACAGTTAACTTTGATTACAAAAATTACAATTAACTTTGATTAAGAAAAACTACAGTTAACTTTGAAAAACACGTGTAGGTATAAAAGTTAACTGTAGTTTTTAAAATTAAAAAAAATTACAGCTAACTTTGATTTCATCAAAGTTAACTGTAGTTAGCTTCTTCTTTTTTTTTTAAATCAAAGTTAGTTGTTATCTTTATTTATTTATTTATCAAATCTTGTTGTAATTAGTTGGTTGTAATTTATTTTTTTTAAATTTAGCTGTAGCTTTTTTTTTTATCAAAATTAATCGCAATTTTTTTTTTTCAAAGTTAGTTGAGATTTTTCTTTTATTTTATCAAATTTAACTCTAGACTTTTTTTTTAATCAAAGTTAGCTATAATTAGTTGGTTGTAGCCTTTTTTTTATCAAAGTTAATTGCAGTTGTTTTAATCAAAGTTAGATATACCTTTTAAAAAAAATCAAAGTTAGATATTTTATTAATCAAAACTAGATGTAATTAGTTGGTGTATTTTTTTTTTATCAAAGCTAGTGGTAATTTTTTATTTATTAATTTATTTTCAAAATTAATTAGTGAGATAGTTTTCAAAGTTTGTTAAGGAATGAAAAATTTAGAGAGTAGTAATGTCTTTAAATATTTAGAGGGTGTGGAAGAAACACTAAGGGTGTGGGGATAGATGATCCAATAATAAATATCAAGAATAACAATGCTAAAACAAATGTACACGTCAGTCAACTATATGGATGGTTTTGTACCATTTTAAAAGCAAAAGTGCCATAGCTCTAAAGAAGCGCCTCATCTAATGTAAGGAATGAAGAAGCCAACCCATTAATTTCTTCTTCTGAGATTTGAGCTTCATGTTCACCTAAGTTGGTATCTTTCTCCTTAAATCCATATATCTCGAAGCAGATAATACCTACATGAACTAAGTTAAAGCCATAAAACCCACATAAATAAAAGAACTGCCCATTTCTGGCTTGTTGATGGTGGTGGTATAGCAGAGTGTCAGAGAAAAAATAGTGGAACACTAAAAATACCCAAATGCTCAACACTAAAAAGAAACAAAATATACTTGTTTACTGGTTAAATCAAATATGCAAAAAGTTGATTAACTCAATAATTAGATATTTCAAATAAATGTCAGAAACAAATATAAGCAAAAAAATTGAAAGAGTCGCAAACCTTCTGAAAAATAGGTCTTTGTGGTCAAATATGAAAACCCATATATTAGGGAAATGGAAAAAGAATGGAGAACCGAGAAATAATATAAGGTTTCATAAGGTTTGAATTTTGTAAAACCATAAAATCCATATACTTTAAACCCAAAAATCTAATGAAAACACATGCTCCAATCGTCCAGTTGCTTGTGATGAACATCCATCAAGACAATAAACACATCTTGATCGGTACTCATATACTTCACGTCTCAGAGACTTTTGGCGGTGAGGATGGGACACAACCTTTTCATATGGGAGAATAGAATCGCCTCATTGATTTGTGCTACTTGAAGTGATTTATATAGTGGGAAGAGAATGGGTGATTTATTAACGTAGAAGGAGAAAGAATCTAGAAATAAAACGTTCCAGAAGTCGGAAAGACAAAAAATTAATAAAGGGTCCTTCTCAGATGACGGATGGAAAAATATGCATACAAATAAGGGGAGAAATTAGCGATGACTTTTCTATTCTAAAATCAAGGAAATACGAAATATAAGGAGAAAGCATTTAAGTGTCATTTATACCTCTAATAATATAAATAAGCCAAGGTCATCGAAGCCAAAACATAAAGAAGACCTAAAAAGGTTTATAAATTAAAACATCCCTAACCCAAGGTTTTTTTCTTTGTGCTAATTTAAATAGTCCACATCATTAACAAATTTTATATACGGACAATAATTTATAATAGTATCAAAAATTAAATAAAGCCATTAATTAACTTTTAACATTCTTAATAAGGTCACATTAAATAAAAGGTTTAATTATTAAAAGAACAACCCATAATTATTTAATCATTAACATTTAACATTTGATATATTAATGTTTCCATCTTAAACATATAATATAAAGTCTTGACAAATAAATGGGTTACCCTCAAAATCTCTATTTCACCCCTAACAAACTTTCTAATTTTATTTCATCAACACATTCTAACTCATTAACACATAATATCCCTCACAGTTAGACTCGATTCTTTGCACGGTAAATTTTAATAATTAATTGATTTATATAATTTAAAATAATGGGGTGTTACATATCTCAAGTCTTGTCATGGTCTTTTTTATGTTATGAGAACTCATAATGAACTCTCTTGCTTCACCGATGCGGATTATGAAGGATCCAAAATTGATAGATGATCCATTATAGGTTTCTATACATTGTACGAGTCATATCTCCTCTCATGGAAAAGTAAAAAAGAAAATAGTTGTTTCTCACTCCTCTTTTAAGGCTGAAAATCGTTCCGTGGCCCAAGGGACATGCGAGCTCTTATGGCTTCGATCTATTTAGGGAGAACTGGGCCTTGAATAAAATCGATTGTCGAAATTGTTCTGTGATAATAAATCTGCTATTATGCTTTTGTCGGATTCTGTGCTCCATGATAGTACTGTAAGGATATATTTCTCATATCTGATATCTTACATTTGTGTATGTCGTACGACACTACAAAAGGCACATCTCTTCACGATCTCACATGATGGCCTCAATCCGAATTCTTGAAATCAAGCATTCAACATCTCCATCAATTCTCCCACATCTGCCTCAACGACTTCACGTTCCACGATTTTAGGGATTTTATGCAAGTGGTATGCAAGAGAAGTCAAAACAATAAAAGAAAGGCAAGATATGAAAGTTCAAGGGAATTATGGTAATTTTATAGCCATAGTTTAGAGGTTTGGTCAACTGTAAAGTTGAAGATATCGATGTCATGAAGATACTGGAAGAAACGACACCTCAATTTGAGCTACGGTGAAGGAGTTATGACCTTTTGAAGATGGAGAAAATTCTATAGAAGAATGCTGATTTTTTAATCCCCAAACCAGCGAGGTACCGCAAACCGCATGGTGAATCGTTTCGGAGTACAACAAAACCGATTCGGGGTACCTGACGCTGACAATTGTTTTAAAATCGTGAAATTCCTTTTGGTTTCCTATAAAATCCAACTTCGGGGGAGTTATTTCATAAGACTTGGAGAGACGATTTTGAGAGTTCTATTAGCTCAAGTCTTCATATTTTTGAGTCCTAAAACTCATGTTTTGATTCACACATCATTGCCATACCTTTGTGAATCCTTTTGAAACTCAAGAACACAACTTTGGTTTTGTTCATACTTGTGGAGAAGCCGTCTTTCTTCTTCATTGATGCCCTCTTGAAAAGGGAAAGTTCCAGCCGACGAATTTGTGGAGAAGCCGTTTCTCTTCTTCATTGCTGCCCATATGGAGTTCTTATAGGAGATTCCAGCCGAGACATCAAAACTGACACCTGGGGTATTTCGTATGTCGCTCTTATTTTCATTGTAATTCGTGTAACCGTTTTTACAAATTATAGTGAAAATAAAAAGGTTTTGCCCCTTTGAGGGATTTTTCCTGAAATTGTTTGTTTTATCCTGCATGCTTTATTTTATTGGATAAATCATCTAGATGCATGTTTTAGGGTTTAACTAAAATTTGGGATTAATTAAAATTAGATGTTTTTTGAGAAGTCCCAATATTTCTGTTGTAGCGATTCTATAAGTTGGTATCAGAGCCTGTTGCACTAAGTTATTGTGTTTGATCCTATTTTTCACAAAAATGGCTTTCGGTGTTTTTGATGATATTAGATCTCAAGTGGTCGAAAACTCTATTTGGAAATCTCGCGTGAAATCTGTTTTTAAATCTCTTATTAAAAGGAAAGAATCTGAGATATGTCTTTGTTGTGAGGGGATTGGCCATAACATAGATGAGTGCCCCACCAAAATTAGGGACAGTTTTAACAAATCAATTGTTTGTGTTGCCACCCTTAATAAGAGTAACCCAGGTGAAGAAATTTTTTATGCAAGTAAGCATGTCCTTCCCAACTGTGTGTCTACTCATGAAAATGACGATGATACTTCTTCCACAACCACTGAGAGTGAATCCCATGATAGTGAGGGTGATGGGAGTGAGGATGAAAGTGTAGATGAGCGTGACTTGTAAACTGCTTTCAATGAACTTTATGCCGAATCTTTGAAAACGAAGAAAGAAAATTTGAAATTGAAAGAGTGTGCCTTAAAAAATAATGATTTTTTAGTTGAAGAACTTAGGGCACATGAGAAAATTTTAAAAGAGAAGCTTGAGTACGTCGAGGGTGAGAGAGATAGTCTTAGAGGGTTGATAGAGACTATGAAAAAGGAGCTTTTAGAGTTTGAGGATTCTAGACGTGTACTTGAATCTAGGATAGGTGAACTTGAGGTGAAATTGAAAGATTCAAGTAAAGTGAAATTTGATTTGGAGTCTAGGTCTAAAAAACTTAATAAGATTTTAGGCACCGTCGAGATAAAAAAGGATAGAGATGAGATTGGCCTTGAAAAATATGTTGCACCCATTCCCACACGTGTGAGAGAGCCTCCTAGGATTGTTAAGAAAGAGGAACCTAAGTTTGTTAAGAAAGATCCCCCTAGGAACATCGTGAGAGAACCTCCTAGGATCATTAGGAGAGAGCCACCTAGGCAAATTCGGAGAGAGCAACCGAGAAATTTGAGGAAAGGGCCTCTTTTAGTTAACACACATCGCCCGATTTACACTTGCACACATCGCGGTAAGCAAGGTCATCTTAGGAGATTTTAAATGGACGTAGGAAGGTAAATAAAAGAATAAATTCGATTTTCCGAAGCCCCACACTCCGTTACACATAAATTTGGGTTAGAAAATCGGATTTGAAGGCTTATGGTTTATTTGTCCACGATTCCCATTTGCTTCCACGTGATTCACCCCATGTGAAATCGTTTGGTTGATTGTGTTGGATGTTTGTCATACACTAGTTGTGTTTCATGATATATATTTTCTAGTGTGTTGACATGTACTTTTTGTATAAATTTTTGCTTTTGAAAAATATAAAAATATTTTATTTTGATAAAATTTTTGAAAATCCAAAAAGATTTTTGTATTTTGTTGACACCGTTTATGGATTGACACTTAGGATGACCGAGTCACAATTTCATTCCATTTATCTATGTGACTATTTGATAGTGTTTTGAGACAATAGGTCAATTCATCCATGTGCTTTATAATGTTTGGAGTCATTGAGATGTAATTAGTCGTTATTTCTTACATGTTTGACTCGTGATATCCTTTATTTCACACATGCACGAATTTGTTTGATTATTGTGCTTGTCTTATCATATGTTGGTTGGGTGTTTTCACTTCAATCCTGTCCTTAAAACTAACCAAGCGCGATAAAACTCGATAAAAAGTGTGCACCTTTGAACCATGTTTGTGAGGTTTTGTGTGCTTTGTATGAAAATGGTGAAGGGCTACGAAAGGTTATCATTTACCCTTTGCGATTAAGACGCCGTTTAATTGGACCTAAAAATTGAGGAGTTATATTATCCGAGGTCCAAAGGGGTTTAAAAGAGCCCAAAAAATTTAAAGACAATAAAAAGAAATTCATACCAATTATGGGACATTTAGGTTTTTGCACCAATTCTCCAAAAGAAAATATATATAAGGGAGTTTGGTTGGAGATTTTATAATGGGTTTGCACATCCTTGAAAGTCTTGAAAAAGCGCTACATAGTTTTGGACGTTATTGGTTTGAAAATCATTTAGACTTTAATTTGTTGATTTGCATAAGACAATGTCATCTAAATTCAATAATTTTTACACCTAAGGATAATTTTGATGTTCATTCGTTAGGGGTACACGTATGCATCATGCACATATGCTTGATTGAGTTGATTTACTTATCGAATGTGTTCACACCCATCCATTCCATTTACATGACTTGGTTGTTTGAGTTTAAATCCATGGTGTGATTTTTTTTGGTATCTTATTTTTGTATGAAAAAATTTGAAAAATTAAAAATAGTTTGTGAAGATTTTTTTGTATCTCTGTGCAAGAGCACGTTTGCCATTTGATTGATGCCTTGTTCTGAATATCGTGACACCCCGACTTTTCTTGTTTGATTTATTCTTCTCATTTGTCTATTTGGGGCCATAATAAAAAGGGGGAGAAATAATTATCATTTTATGGGGGAGTTTGAATTTTGAGGGAGTTTTTGAGATTTGACTTATGCTTTTCTCATACATTGATATCTGTATTTATCTCATTTCAAACTCGATACGTCACTTGGTATTTCTATTTATCTCATGTGTGTAGGTACTACATTGATGATCATTGGATTGCACACCCCGATGAGAAAAGATTTGAGATCTTAAAGATCTGAAGAAAAATGATGAAGACTTATTCATTTGTATCTTTCTAGTTTTGGGTTCATGGGAGGGTAGATTTGTATAGGTCAATTGAATGATAATAATTCGAATTTTTTATTTTGCACCGGCATAGACATAGGGGGAGATTTGTAAGGACATATTTCTCATGTCCGATATCTTACATTTGTGTATGACGTACGCCGCAACAACAGGCACGTCTCTTCACGATCTCACACGATGGCCTCATTCCGAATTCCTGAAATCAAGCATTCAACATCTCCATCAAGTGTCCCACATCTGCCTCAACGACTTCACGTTCCATAATTTTAGGGATTTTATGCAAGTGGTATGCAAGAGAAGTCAAAACAATGAAAGAAAGGAAAAATAGGAAAGTTCAAGGGCATTTTAGTAATTTTATATCCATAGTCTGAAGGTTTGGTCAACTGGAAAGTTGAAGATATAGACACCATGAAGATACTGGAAGAAACGATACCTCAATCCGAGCTACGGTGAAGGAGTTATGACCTTTGGAAGATGAAGAAAATTCTCTAGAAGAATACTGATTTTTTAATCCCCAAACCAGCGAGGTACCGCAAACTACATGGTGAATCGGTTCGGGGGAGGGGGGGGGGACCGATTCGGGGTACACCAGAACCGATTCGAGGTACCTGATGCTGTCAATTGTTTTAAATCATGAAATTCCTTTTGGTTTCCTATAACAGCCAACTTCGGGGGAGTTATTTCATAAGACTTCGAGAGACGATTTTGAGAGTTCTATTAGCTCAAGTCTTCATATTTTTTATTCCTAAAACTCATGTTTTAATTCACACATCATTTCCATACCTTTATGAATCCTTTTGAAACCCAAGAACACAACTTTGGTTTTGTTCATACTTGTGGGGAAGCCATCTATCTTCTTTATTGCTTCCCTCCTGGAAAGGGAAAGTTCCAGCCGACGAATTTGTGGAGAAGTCGTTTCTCTTCTTTATTGTTGCCCATCTGGAGTTCTTGCGGGAGATTCTAGTCGAGACATCGAAACCGAAGCCTGAGAGTATTTCGTATGTCTCTCTTATTTTCATTGTAATTCGTGTAACCGTTTCTACAAATTATAGTGAAAATAAAAAAGTTTTGCCCCATTAGGAGATTTTTCCTGAAATTGTTTCTTTTATCCTGCATGCTTTATTTTATTGGATAAATCATCTAGATGCATATTTTAGGGTTTAACTAAAATTTGGGATTAATTAAAATTGGATGTTATTTGAGAAGTCGCAATATTTTCGCTGTGTGATAATAAATCTGCTATTATGCTTTCGTCGGATTATGTGCTCCATGATAATACAAAGCATGTAGAAGTCGATATTCACTTTCTTTGGGAGAAATTACAGGGTGACGTTGTTTGTACCATCTTTGTTCCTTCCTCAAATCAGACTATATATTTTTTCACCGAGTTAATTAGCCCTTCTCTTCTACGATCTTCCATTGGAAAGCTAAGCTTGGTCAACATATTCGCTCCAGCTTGAGAGGGAGTATTGGATGTCATATTTTTGTGTTACTTCCTTTTATTGTTTGACCCGTTATGTATTGGGAATTAGTTATTATATTTTGTTATTCCTTTCGTATCATATATGTTCTAGAACCATATAAACTCTAGTACAAATACACTTATTGGGCTCCCAATTGAGTAAGCCATTACCTTATAAAAAGTTTGTGCTAAGATTTTTTTGTTTCTTAATTAAAGTAGATTTGATTGTTCCAAGTGACACGCCAATAATAAAGCAAGTTTTTTTTTTCAATATGCATCCGAATAGACTTTACTTATTTACTTATTTTGAATAAAGCCTTATTGTATTTATTGCCCTTCTAGCCACTACTCTAAGACCAAATGTTTCGTTAATACAAAACAAAACCATATGATATTGCCCAAATAAATAAAAGACCTATGGGGGACCCTTATTCATTTAGTAATCTGACCACACTAGTCGATAAACTCCTGGATGGGTGGATAGTACCACGAACTTATGCATTCTCATAAAAAGTTGGTATTAGGCCTAAGGAAGGGTGTGACAACACCTCCTAAAACATAAAAAGCAAATGGAAATGGGGATTGAAAAAACAAATGGGAAAAGGATCATTTTCATTTTTTTAATAATTCATTATTTACAATCACAAAAAATACATCAGCCACGAGGGTCAAATGGTCCATCCCCAGACACCAAATGAGAAGTATCTGGACTATGACGAGGCATCTCGTCATAACCATCGTGGTTGGGTAGGTACTCTTCGAACAGAAGTTGAGGCACTACATCAATTGGTACCCATAATTTTTCATCACTAAAGGGAGGAAGATTGTAATAGCGAGAGTCCATGGCATACTAGTACCATAACTCAAAGTTTTGTGGAACCTGAAGAACAACCAAGGCATTCATCCAGCTACTTGTAGGCCACATTATTTTCTTTAGTAAAATATATTGGAACATTTAATAAACTTTAATCATATCATTTAACCCAAACTTGGTGAGACTGCTTATGGAATTGGTATCTCATCCTCATGATCCTTTGGTTTTATCCCCTTCTGATCGCTTTATTTTTATATAAATCTTGTTCGTCTTTGCTAAACTTGTGCCTTAAGCCAACATTCTTATTCTGCAGTAAAGTAGTAATGCTCCTCACTTCTTAAAGCTCAGATTAAAGACTTGAACACTTCTTATTAGGTTTGATATAGAGTGACATCAACATATGAAGCACTTGGCAAACAACTGAGAAGACCGTCGTATCCTCACCATAAAGCATTATCCCCAAGCATAAAATCCAAGTCATCATCGGTTAGGACCATTGGCATAAGAGCCAAGAAATCACCAGGTTATAAAATGGATAAAATTAGTGCATTATTTGAGAGAAAAATAAGATAAAAGTCAAGCACAAGAAATGTACAATGTATTTAATCCATACAAGGAAAAATATAAGGCAAAAAAATATTTTTCATTCAAACTTGTGTTGGGTCAAGGCTCTTAGATGAACTAGAGTTAGAAAATGAAAAAAAAAATGAAGGAAAATATAAGAAATACCTAGAAGGTAATAAACTAGAGAAGTTTTATCTTGAAGGTCTTCTTTGGTCTTGGAATGATCGACCACCTCTTATTTATCCTCCTCTCATTCCTTCAGATTTGGAGGAGTACTAAGATCGTGCTCACGAGACAGCTCCGAGCCCTCAGGGATGCCACCTTCACCAGGGGCCCCATCCTAACCTTTCTCGAAAAAGGATTTCTAGACAAAGATCAACAACTTTTGAGCATTATTAAAAGCTTTATCCCAGCCTTTATCATAAGAAAAGTTATTTGCCCCCAACGCTACCATCGAGTACTGGGAGGACTCTTGTTTTGCCTTCTCCAAAGTTGCCACTTTGGCCTTCAGCTGAAGGATTTCCTCACCACGGGCCTTCAGTTTAGCCTCCCCCTTATCCACTTTTCCCTTCCCCATATCAAGGGAATTTTAGGCACTATTCAAAGAGACCCCAAAGTTGTAGACCTCCTTCTTTTGGTTAGCACTTCGATCAATAAAATTGACAAAGTCCACGTTGAACTACAAAAAAAAAGAATAAATACAACATTACTCAACAAAATAAACTTATAGCAAGAAAAGAATATAAATTTTAGAACTTAAGAGGGAAAGAACCTGGGAGGCGTGCATGGATAACCTCTCCAAGGTAAGCCAAACAACTAGAGTTTGGTTTCTAAGGAGGAAAGCTCCCCTTAAAATCCCATGAGCCAATTCCTTCTTGGCAATAGAACCATCGGAAGGGGCCTTCATGTTGCCATGAACAACATCCACTAACCTAGAAAATGGGGGATTAATAACAATGCCACTCGTTTACTTATTTTTCTTCATTTGATAAGCCTATGCCTTATCTAGAGAATCCTCCATTTAAATTGGGTCTAAGTCTCCTTTAACCTCCTTTTTTCCCCTTCGGGCGAGCAATGTGGGAAGTGGGGTATATGTCATCAACCATGAGGTTAGGGATCTTCCTTATCAGAGAAATGTAGCCTTCAGAATAATATGGAATCATATCAATAAAAGTAGGGAGATCATAGGGATCAAAATAGTCAGATCCAACAACACTACCATATGAAGGATTGTGGTCAGTGTGTCCTTTTTAAATATCAATCTCCCTATCAACCGACCAAGCAATAAATTACGTGGTTAAGGAAGTGTCAAAAGTATATGTGAAACTAACTTATGGTTATAATAATCCCTAAGTCCATGTTTGATCACCTAAATCTTCTTAAGGGAGACATATTTCACCTCGTCTAGAGTGGTCTATCTTTTTTTCCCTAAAAACTACACAATAAATGAGAAGAGTATTACATCATTTTCTAAATTCAAAAAGTAAAGATATCAGGAGACATTTAAAATTAAGGTAATCTAAAACCTAATGATGGAAATAAACCTATTTGAAATCCTCTTTTTGGGCATCCGGGCTATTATACGTTCTGTCTCCATCGATAATGGGAAAATGTTTCCAATTTTTCACCATAAAACTACAAGACCAGTATTACTTGTTGGAATTTGGAAGATTGATAACTATGGCTCTTTCTTCCCTACATGCTTTCAGATAGTAGACCTTATTAAAGGTTAGGACCTACATATAAAAATAACAGATCTCTAGATTCCCCTTATGTGTCCTATAGAGTTTGTTAGGTCGGTTAATATCATTAAAGATCCTACATGTGTTGGGAAAAAACTGGGTAGCAACAACCTTGAAGTACTCATCAAATCACAAGAAAAGACGGTTTGGGGGAAAGGTAATCCCAACCTCATCCACAAATAAGGCAAACATCGAGTGCCCTCCAAAAATGTTATTATAGCCCATATGACCAAACTACAATTCAATAGTTACCCAATTAGGAATATAACATTGCTTAAAGGCCTCAGTGATGTTCTTGTTTATGGCGTAGATAACATGTTACAATGGCTTTATATGAAAGGAAGAAGAAGTTTTACAAAAATAAAGAACTTTAACAAATGGAATTTTGAGCAAAGTTGAGAAGATAACTTATGGAGTATAAGAAGGCATGCACTATATTCTTGAAGTCGCAAAGAAGTTCTAAATAATTGTAAGGACATTGTCCGTCACAATTAGTTATGTCGTATACCGTTACAAGTCAACAAAGAATCAAGGATGCTAACATCTACAAACTCTGGATCCTAATTACAAGTGCACTTCAACATTCAAGCACCGTCGAGATAATTTTGGAAACATATGTTTAAAGTTCCATGTGCATTTTATATTTAAAGTATTGGGATTATTTTTAAAAGGTTAGAATTTTTGTTAAATATAAAATTTCTTTTGAATAAAAGCAGTTTTATTTTAAAAAAAAAGGAAACAAAAGGTTTTTTTGGTTCGGTCAAAATGGCATATGGAAAATGATTTAATAAAAGCCTAAAAGGCTAATCTCTTTTATTAGGCAACATGAGCCATGTAAGTTGAAGAAAAAATAAGTGGGGCGCCGTTTTTTATTTATTTGTGCCAATGATTGGCATATGACAATAGGCTTCATGAAAGTTTTTTTTAAACAAAAGAAAGTTGCGTACATGAGTTTTTTTTTTCTTAAGGCAAATCTTGAAACATTTTTGCACACCACGCTCCTATGCTGAAAAAGGGAGAGGGGCCTTTTGATGATTACCAATGATTGGCATGTGGCCGATAAATTCAAGAAGCTATTTAATGCCACTGTTTCTTTTACTTTCTCACACCTCTGCCTCTATTTCTTTTTAAAATAAACATGCACCTCCATAAAAGTCATCAGACCAATAAGAGTTAAACAACTGTGTGCCAATGTTTATCAACTTTAACTAAATCTCTTCTATATAATGCACAGCTCGTACAGTTTTAAAGGAGAGGAAGAAAAGTTTTTTTTTGGCAGAACACCTTCTGAAAAGAAAAATTCTTTGTGTTCTATAATTTTTCAGTATGTCTTCTTCTCACCGTTAAGGGTCTAAAACTTTTTGTCCATTTAATTTATAATCCCATCTACTTTTTATGAAGTGTTTTGTGGAACCCAAGACATATTTTTCTGAAATCTTATGTTGCTGATTTTGGTATCGTTTATGGTACTAACCGAAGTCTGAGGATATTAAGGTCTGCTGAGTATGGATCTTTGCTGAAATAGAACACAGTGTTCTTGTGGAGCTGCTGAGGTTGTTCCATTGCTGATGATATCGATCGAAGCTTGCGGGTATTCGTATGTAAAATTATTTCATTGTAATCCGTGTAAGTTATGATTTACAAAATTATAGTGAAATAAATGGTTTTGCCCTTCAGGGATTTTTCCATCATTTGTGGTTATCGTGCATGCTTAGATTAATTTATTAATCAATCTCGTTTGTTTGCAAGAGTTAAAAATTGGTTTGGAATTGGAATTTAATTAAATAATTAATTCATTTGAACGCAAGTGTACTCTCAAATTGGTATCAAAGACAATTACACAATTATACCGTTTAATTTTTCGCAAAATTTTCTGATATATCAATTTTCTGAAAAAATGATTTTTGAAAAAAAGGGCGTGTTAAAAAAATGGAAATGTTATATAATAAAATGCCAGTTTTTGACGAGACAAATTATCCTTACTGGAAAGCCTCTATGAAATCGTCTCTAATAGCCATAGATGAAAGAGCTTGGATTTTGGTCGAAAGAGGGTGGACACCTCCCTCCGTCACCATTGACAATGTGACAAATTTAAAATCTGTGACTGCATGGACTGAAGATGAATTTAAATGGTCATCTTTTAACTCTAAGGGTCTTAGTGCTATTTTTGGATCCGTCACGCCTAACGAGTTTCGGCGGATAATGACGTGCACCATGTCAAAAGAGGCATGGGATGTCTTACAGCTTACCTATGAAGGAACTAATGTTGTGAAAGAGTCTAAACTGCAAAATTTAACAACCCAATTTGAGACTATCACCATGCTTGAGTCTGAATGTTTTGATAAATTCTATGCTAGATTATCTGATATTGTAAACACTAGCTTTAATCTTGGTGAACACATTATTAATGCTAGAGTTGTTAAAAAGATTCTAAGATCACTACCTAAGCGTTTTATCACTAAAGTCACTATGCTAAATTCTATGGGTAATTTAAATGCGATTAAATTAGAGGAATTAGTTGGAGACTTACAAACCTTTGAAATTGACATATTTCCTAAGTCCGTTAAACCAAAAGATAATGAAATTGCACTTAAAGCCCAAGCTAGAAAGGGTGAGGGGTCTGTTAAAAGGAAAGAGGAGTCTAAACAAAGAGAGATAGAAGTGTCTGATTCTGAGGGAGAATTTGATTTAGACAACTTGGTTTTTTTGCCAAAAATTTCAAAAAAATTCTCAAATTAAAAAATGGCAATTTTAAAGATAAAAAGAATTTTGAGAAAAATAAATATGGCAATAAAGATTAAAAAGATAAAACGGACACCCCCAAGAGAGATGAAGAGAGATGCTATGAATATGATGGTAGAGGTCATAAGTCTTTTGAGAGTGCCACTAGGTTGAAGCGTCAAGGCAAGGGAAAAGTTATCCTAAATTCCACATGGAGTGACGACAGCGAGGTCGAGTCGGTGGATTCTGGAGATGAATCACCTCATGAATGCAATTTCACCGCATTCATGACTAGTCATGGAAGTTCTCCCACTGCATCTCGCGACGATGATGATGCCACCTCACATGGACACCTTGACAGTAATAAGAGTGAGGGAGAGGATGCTGGAAGTGAGAGCGAGAGTGAGAGTGATCTTAGACGCGCCTACGCCAATTTATATGCCGAATCATTCAAAATAAAAAAGCGTTAGTTCTTAGTATCATCGTCGTTGAAAAGTAATTAGGAGAGACTAGAGAGAGAGAGTCATCTCTTAGCACTACCGAGAGAGAGTTAGTTTATGATGAGAGAGAGAAGAGTTTTGAGAAAGAAAAGGGGGACTTGACTAAACAAGTGGCTAATTTGATGAGAGACCTTTGTGCATCCGAAGAGGCTCGAAAGACTTTGGATTCCCTTGTTGCCCAACTCACTCATGATCTTGAGAGAGCATGAGAAGTCAAGGTTCAAATCGAGGATAGATATGGTAAGATGGGAAAGATGTACTCGCCCCCGCCTTGGGATTTGGTAAAAGATCGAGAATTGGCTTTGATGGTGCATTCACCTCTCATATTGCACCTAGACCAGTCCTTAAGTTTATGACTACTCCATATGGCCGCCCATCAAAGCCCAAGAGAAGAGTTCGGCTGAGAAAAGCAAACCAATGTCAGCCTAAAACTGTGTTCTTTTTTGGGTAGGACTTCACGTACATATGACCCACCACATCGTACTGATGAGTTTACCAGTCTGAGAGAGTGTGTTTAGTTTTTAGCCGCCATATCACAGAGTTTGATAGAGGAATTTCGACGGATGTCTTTGCCGTCAGTGAATGCTTCCCGCATCCCGGCTAAAACCAACAACAACAAGGGTAAACAAAAGGTTA
This sequence comes from Sambucus nigra, assembly GCA_949130495.1. Lineage (NCBI taxonomy): Eukaryota > Viridiplantae > Streptophyta > Magnoliopsida > Dipsacales > Adoxaceae > Sambucus > Sambucus nigra. The sequence goes on along the minus strand of OX422210.1, from coordinate 620,960,910 downwards.
CCACTTCTTGGGTACCTAAGAAAGACGAAAAGGACCTTGTTGTTCATGTCGCTCTCAAAGCACATAATACCTCCTAATGGATTTTTGACAGTGGTTGCTCCAGGCATATGACTGGTGACGTATCCTTCTTTACCTCCCTCAAGGATCGAAAGGAAGGTAAGGTCACATTTGGAGATGGGAGAAAATCTAGCATAGTAGGATGATGGACTATAGAGATACATGGATTTCCTAAGCTAGATAATGTTCTCTATGTGAAAGGTTTGAAAGTTAATTTACTCAGCATTAGCCAGCTGTGCGATGCTGACTTTACAGTAAAGTTTGACCGAAATGCTTGTAATGTCTATGATCAAGACGGTAAACTATTATTGCAAGGGGTGACGATCGACGATAACTGCTATGGGATTATACCCAAGTCCTTATTTATCTGTAACAGCGCCACGATCACTCCTATGGATCTATGGCACCAACGTCTAGGTCACGTGAACTTTAGAGATTTAGATCATCTTGTTAAAAAGGACCTAGTACGTGGCTTGTCATCCCTTGGAAAGCTAACTTTCGTGGTTTGTGGACCATGTCAGTTGGGTAAATAAGTTTGTAGTCCCCATAGGAAGTTGCATTCCATTACCACCTCTCGTGTGCTTGAGCTGATTCACATGGATCTTATGGGTCCTACTCGTACTGAGAGTCTAGGTGGTAAGAGGTATATCTTCGTGATGGTAGATGATTTCTCCAGATATTCGATTATAGTCTTTCTGAGAGAGAAATCTGATGCTGTAGAGTTTTTAACGACCAAGTGTCGTGTCCTGCAAAACCAACACGGAGTCACTATTAACAAGATACGTAGTGACAACGGCACGAAATTTACAGAAGCAAAGGTAGATCTTTACTGTGATAGCCTTGGAATTAAACATGAATTTTCGGCCGTAAGGACTCCTCAGCAAAATGGGATTATTGAGAGGAAGAATAGGACGATTCAGGAAAAGGCTAGATCTATGATTTTGGCTCGTAAGGATGCTAGGAGATTTTGGGCAGAGGAGATGTCTACTGCGTGCCACACAGTGAATAGGGTTTACCTACGTCCACACACACTTAAGACACCTTATGAATTATGGACTGGTAAGAAACCCAACCTTGCATATTTTCGTGTCTTTGGGAGTAAATGCTACATCCCCGGGATAGAAAGAAATTAGGAAAGTTTGACTCTCGGAGCGACGAGGGAATTTCGCTTGGATGTTCATCAAAGAGTATAGCATATTGGGTTTACAACCTGAGCATCTCTAAGGTTATGGAGTCAATAAATGTCACCATGCAAGATGACGAACCTCTAACGTCTGTTGATCCTAGCCTTCAGTGTGAGGATGAAGACTTTTCTGGAAGCGATTTACTTGTCCCTCACACACACCCTGTGGACCCTACTCCTGTGTTAGGGGAAACCCATACTTGGGTTCGCAAGAGTCATGACCCTACCACCATTTTAGGTGATCCCACCTTAGGGGTCAAGACTCGTGATCAATTAGAGAACGTTGTTAGTTATTTTGCTACACGTCCACAGTCGAGCCCAAGAAGCACTCAAGGATGAACACAAGATATTTGCTATACAGGATGAGTTGCTTTAGTTTAAAAAGAATAATGTTTGGGAACTTATCCCCCGACCTAGTGAGACGAATGTGATAGGTACCAGGTGGATTTTCAAGAATAAAATTGATGAAAATGGTACCATAATTAGAAATAAGGCCAGGTTGGTCGCTCAAGGCTACACACAGATAGAGGGTGTAGACTTTAGGGAGACATTTTCTCCTGTTGCGAGGCTTGAGTCCGTCCGCTTACTACTCTCCATCGTATGTCATTTGTGCTTCAAGTTATATCAGATGGATGTCAAGAGTGCCTTTCTAAATGGCATTCTATAGGAGGAGGTTTACGTGGAACAACCAAAAGGGTTTGAAGACCCTAAGCACCCGGAGCACGTCTACTATCTAAGGAAAGCCTTGTATGGTTTGAAGCAATCACCACGTGCTTGGTACGAGATGCTTACTTCCTATCTCTTATCCCGTGGCTTCAAGAGAGGGGGAGTTGATATGACATTATTCGTTAGGAGAGATGACGGTGCTATTTTGGTTACCCAGGTCTATGTGGACGACATAGTCTTTGGATCCACGTGCTCCCAGCATGCTCACCACTTTGAGGAAAAGATGAAAAGTGAGTTTGAGATGAGCATGGTAGGTGAGCTTACTTTTTTCCTTAGTCTCCAGGTTCGTCAGCTAGAGGATGGGATGTTCATCTCCCAATCCAAGTATTCTAGAGACCTAGTGAAGAAATTTGGTTTAGAATCCGCTAAGCATGCACGTACACCTATGAGTACTTCTACCAAGCTTAGTAAGGACACTTCAGACAAGGATGTAGAGCAAACCTTGTATTGGAGTATGATAGGTAGTTTTCTCTACTTGACTGCCAATCGTCTTGATATAGCCTTTAGTGTTGGAGTCTGTGCACGATAACAGGCGTCCCCGAAAGCGTCACACTTACTCGCTCTAAAACGTATTACCAAATACGTGAATGGGACTCTCTCCTATGGTATTTGGTATTCCTTTAATACCGATGATCGTCTGTTCGCCTATTCGGATGCCGATTGGACCGAGGATGTAGATGGTTGTAGGAGAACTTCTGGTGGGTGTTTCTACTTTGGTTCTGTTCTTATCTCCTGGCTAAGCAAGAAGCAAAACTTCATCTCTTTATCCACTACGGAGGCTGAGTACATCGCCGTCGGGAGTTGTTGCACGCAACTCTTGTGGATGAAGAAAATGTTGGAGGATTATGGGATTTCACATGACACCATAACCATCTCCTATGATAACGTGAGCGCAATATACATATCTCGTAATCCGGTCCAACATTTGTGCACAAAGCATATCAGGATACACGAGCACTTTATACGTCAGCTAGTTGAGGAGAAAGTCGTATCCCTGAGTTTCGTACCCACTGACCTTTAGTTAGCTGATATTTTCACGAAACCTTTAAATGCCGATAGTCTTAAGAAGTCTTTAGGGATTTGCACAGTTGACTGAGGGGATGGTCCGTGTCTAGTATATGATGCATTTTTTTCATTCTCACATAATTTTTCTCCTAATTCTAGTTTGTATCATTTTTGTATTTATATACATTTGGTTTTTTTCTTATTTCTTAAAAAAATAAAAAGTACAAAAACATTTTCTTTTATTTGAGAAAACCAGAAAAACTCAAAAATATTTTTGTGGTTTGTTTTTCACCGTTTATGAATGAACACTTAGGATGACCACGTCACAACTTCATGTTGTATCCATGTGACTATTTGATAGTGATTTGAGATAATATGTTATGTCATTCATGTGCTTTACAAAGTTTGGAGTCTTTGAGTTTCTATAGTGTTGCTACCTACATGTTTGACTCACTTTGTCCTTTATTGCACACATGCACGGATTTATTTGATGTTTGTTCTTGACAAATCACATGTTGGTTATGTGTTTTCATCTCAATTCTGTCTATTAAAATGAACTAAATGAGATAAAACAAGATAATAAAAGGTGTGCATGTCTTTATCGTTTTGCCGTAAGTTTGTGTGGATTTTATAAACGGTGAAGGTCTACGAAAGATACTCATCTATCCTTTGAGATTAAGCCGCCGTTTAAATTGGACCTAAAAAAATTGAGGAATTATAATTATCCGGGGTCCAAAGAGGTTTAAAAGAGACCGACAATATTGAAAGGCAATAAAAAGAAATACATCCTAATCACGGGCCATTAGGTTTATTTGCCAATTCTCCAATGTTTGAGAAATAAGATCACCTCGAAAAGAAAATATATATGAGGGAGTTTGGTTGGAGAATTAAAACGGCTTTGCACATCCTTAAAAAGTCTTGAAAAAGCATGAGATCGTTTTGGACATTATTGGTGTGAAAATCATGTTGACTTTGATTTGTTGATTTTGATTTAAGACGATGTCATCTAAATTCAACAATTTTACACCAAAGGACAATTTTTTATGTTCATTCGTTAGGAGTACACTTATGCATCTTGCTCATATGATATGATTGAGTTGGTTTTCCTATCGAATTTGTTCACACCCATTCATTCTGTTTCCATGCTTTGGTCGTCTTAGTAAAATTCATGGTGTGTGATTTTTGTAACATCATTTTTGTTTTTGTATAAAAAAATTGAAAAATAAAAAATTATTGGTTTGTTCTGCTTTCCGTGACACCCCGACTTGCTTTATGTGATTTATTTTTTTCCTTGTCTATTTCGAACAAATAAAAAGGGGGAGAACGAATTATGATTTTATGGGGGAGTTTTAGTATGGGGAGATTTAATTGTGCTAACATTTATTATATTTATATCATTTCAAACTCAATACGTCACGAGTTTTTTTTTGCTTTATCTCATGTGTGTAGGTACGCAGATTTAAGATCAAATTGTTGCACATCCTGATGAGAAAATCGTGGAGTTTTTGAAAAGTTTATTGTTGAAGTAAAGTTTGAAAGTTTGTAGACTTGTCCTTTTATCTTTTCATGTTTGCCTTGGGAGGGTAGATTTGTATAGGTCATATTTGTGATTAATAATTCGGATTTTTTTTATTTTGTATGGGAAGATTTGTAAGGACATTGTCCGTCACAATTAGTTATGTTGTATACCGCTACAAGTCAACAAAGAATCAAGGATGCTAACATCTACAAACTCCGTATCCGAATTACAAGTGCACTTCAACATTCAAGCACTGTCGAGATAATTTTGGTAAAAATAAGTTTAAAGTTCCATGTGCATTTTATATTTGAAGTATTGGGATTATTTTTAAAAGGTTAGAATTTTTGTTAACTATAAAATTTCTTTTGAATAAAAGCAGTTTTATTTAAAAAACAAGGAAACAAAAGTTTTTTTTGGTTCGGTCAAAATGGCATATGGCAAATGATTTAATAAAAGCCTAAAAGGCTAACCTCTTTTATTAGGCAACATGAGAAATGCAAGTTGAAGAAAAAATAAGTGGGGCACCGGTTTTTTTATTTGTGCCAATGATTGGCATATGGCAATAGGCTTCATGGAAGTTTTTTTTAAACAAAAGGAAGTTACGTACAAGAGTTTTTTTTTCTTAAGGCAAATCTTGAAAAAAAATTACACACCACGCTCCTATGATGAAAAGGGGAGAGGGGCCTTTTGATGATTACCAATGATTGACATGTGGCCAATAAATTCAAGAAGCCATTTAACACCACTGCTTATTTTACTTTCTCACGCCTCTGCCTCTGTTTCTTTTTAAAAGAAACAAGCACCTCTATAAAAGGCATCAGGCCAATAGGAGTTAAACAACTGCGTGACAATGTTTATCAACTTTAACTAAATCTCTTCTATATAATGCACAACTCGTACAGTTTTAAAGGAGAGGAAGAAAAGTTTTTTTTTGGCAGAACACCTTCTGAAAAGAAAAATTCTTTGTAATCTATAATTTTTCAGTATGTCTTCTTCTCACAGTTAAGGGTTCAAAACTTGTTGTCCATTTAATTCATAATCCCATCTGCTTTTTATGAAGTGTTTTGTGGAACCCAAGACATATTTTTTTGAAATCTCATGCTGCTGATTTTGGTACTGTTTATGGTACTAACCGAAGTTTAAGGATATTAAGGTCTGCTGAGTATGGATCTTTGCTGAAATAGAACAGAGTGTTCTTGTGGAGCTGCTGAGGTTGTTTCATTGCTGACGACCGACGCCTGCGGGTATTCGTGTGTCAAATTATTTTATTGTAATCCGTGTAAGTTGTGATTTATAAAATTATAGTGAAATATATGATTTTGCCCTTCGGGGATTTTTTCCTCATTTATGGTTATCTTGCATGCTTAGATTAATTTATTAATCAATCTCGTTTGTTTGCAAGAGTTAAAAATTATTGGGTTTGGAATTGGAATTTAATTAAATAATTAATTCATTTGAACGCACGCGCACTCTCAATAATAAAGTCCAAATGATGGTAGGGAGAGGTTTATTGGCTTGTATTGAGTCCAAATAAAATCCCTACATTAGGAACACCCCCCCTAAATAATGGCTAGAAAATTAAGCATCCTTTCAACTCAAACGGTCCAATGACCAACGCACCCCTCAAATAAGTGGGGAAAAAACTAGTGTTCCCTTAAAATTTAACGAGTTAAATGACTCTTTAGTGTCAATATAAATTACCCTCGTTCCCTTCGACCAAATCATGATTGAGCGAATAAGACTATTCGCGACAATAACACAAATTCTTTTAAAATTCATAACAAACCTCCGTAACCTCGATCAACAACGAGCTTTGGGGAAATTATGAGGGGATATAATCTACCATACGTGACAATGAAGCATATGTCCCACTAACCCAGTCAATTATTTCCATTATGTGGATAAATATTATTGAAGATAATTAACTTGCGTAGATCAAAGGAAATATATGATCGATCAACTGAGGATAACTACCAAGGTGATTGATGTCCCAACGACTCTATCACTTCCTTTTATAAATGTGAACCCATACTTAAGGCAAAAGGGGAATGTATTCCCGTATATTGAGACTATATCAATAAGAGAAGAGGAACCATCTGTGGATGTAGGCCCATTGCTAAAACACGTAATCTTGTTCTAATATGTTTGTATGTGATTTTTCTATTTACTTGGTTGGTTTGTATTGAATCTTGAATAGCTAGATTTTATCACCTACAAGTTACTTTGATTGTGTGTGTACTATCAAAATTTAAATAAAGTCCTGATTCGAAACGAGTATTCATTGTCGTGTAGATTTGATTTGTTCGGCCAATTGAGATGTTCTTATAAAGTCTCAAAGATATATTTGAGATTAAGGTACCACTTGTTGAGGGTCCGAGATGATGATATGACTAAGATAACTTTTTTTTTTTTACTTTTTATGGATCTTATGAGATATGGGTTATGACATTAAGAATAACTAACGCATCAATAGTGTTCATAGACTTAACGAACTGAGTTTGTAGATCACACTTAGACAAATTTGTTATTATTTTCATTGATAATAGACTAGTGTACTTGTGGACTAAGGGTGAGCTTGCAAAATGTTTATGGTTTATTAATCCGACATTATGGGAACATCAACTATATAATAAGTTCTCGAAATGTGGATTATGGTTGCAATAGGTTCAATTTTTAGGGCACGTGATTCTAGAGTCTAGAATTTTAATTGATCCTAGCAAGGTGTCGGTATTGGTATCGACAAGGTTCAGAGGTTTCTTGGACTAAAAAGGTACCAACAATGATTTTCTTAGGGATTATCAAAGATTGTAGGACCATTTACGGACTTGACCAAAAAAGGGGTACCATTTGTTTGGGATGAACACTAATAAAGATCTTTGCGGAGTTGGAGAGTAAGCTTACTTATACACTAATACTTGCACTGCCTCGTAGTGGAGTTGACTACCTTATATACATTGATGCTTTTTTACAAGGTCGTGGGGACATGCTTATAACTTATGCCTCTTATAAGATTTAGCCTCGTGAGGGAAAAAATCCCACTCACGATCCGGAGTTAACGGTAGTAGTTTTGAGCTTACATATTTAGAGAGACAACCTTATGTGGGTGAGATTCATGTTGTTCACTGATCATAAGAGTGTATAATATTTATTCACTGATCAAGATTTGAATATGAGGTAATAACATTGTTTGGTGTTTTTGAAGGACTATCAGTTTTCATATAATTCAAGCAAGGCAGACATCGTAATAGATTCCTTGAGCCGCAAATCGACAATGAATTTGTTAACAATTTGGTCATCGTAGTGGAGTTCACTCCGAGCAATAGACGAGTTACACAATGTTTTTATGATAGTTTTATTAGTAACTATAGACATTATCGTTTGGGTGGTGAAGGCCCAAGCTAAAAATTCTTCATGTTAAGAGAAGATTCAAGGATTATTGGTAAGTGGGGTTCTATTTTATCTTTTGTATAAGATGAAGAATTTTGGTTCTAGAGTAGGCTAGTGGTGTGTGATGATGCAGAGTTGCATAGAGTGGTATTAACAAAGGCTTATGATTCCAGATTTTTTGTGCGACCTAAGGGTGACAACATGTACCATGACATAAGACGTTAGCATTGGTGGTATGAAATGAAGAAGGATGTTATAAATTTTGTGTCTAAGTGTACCACATGTTAGTTAGTAAATGTGGAATGTTTTAGACCATAAGTTACATTACATCCATTTGAGGTCCCAGTGTGGAAGTGGGAAAATTTATATGGACTTCATTATTGGATTATCGACATCTCAACGAGAATAGGTTGACCAATGTAGTGCATTTTCTTCATGATTGGATAGACAACACCATAGATATGTATGCCCGACTCTTTATCGTTGATGTTATGCGATTACATGGGGTACCTCTAGATGTGGTGTCCGACAAGTGTAGTGAAACTTAATTTGAGTACATCATACCACCCATAGTGATATGGGAGGGTATAATAAGTAACCATATTTTAGAGGATATGGTGTGACCTTGTGTGTTAGATTAGAATGGAAGTTGGGAGAAATACATGTCATTAGTTAAGCAGAGGTGATAACTCAGAGTGCCATAGAAGATTAATATCCAAAGATTGAGTTTAATGTAAGTTATTTCTGAACTTGTGAAAAGTCATGTAAACATTAATCAGTACTAGAGGATTTTGAGTTTGGGGAGCACGATGATGATTTTTCTCATAAGGGGTTCGCTCTTAGATTTAACATGTTCTTGTGTGCATGCTCTTTATGTTTTTTCTTTGGTTATTTTGCATTCACAAATGAAATTGGATAAAAATAATTTTATCAAGTGATTTTAAAATTTGGCGTCAACTGGAACGGTTCGTGCATAAAGAACTAATTTGAAAACATAATCTAGTTAAGACTTGTTTTATGAAGCTTGTGGATTTTCTAACTAATTAAATAATTGGGTTAATTTATCGAACATAAAGGACATGCTTTTTTAGAGTAAGGACTTATCACTATAAAATCATAATAATGCGTGAATTAAAGTAAAATTAAATTGACACCAAATTTATGTGATTTGGATTTTTTGTTGATCTATGCACTCATAGTGAAAGTAGAGGGAATTATATGTCGATTACTTAGAGAAGATTACAAGGCCTTTTATGCAAACTAGTTGTCGTGTATTACATAAGTCTCCTACCGTCTTTATATTTTGGCATACAATCACACTACACTATCCTTTGATGATATCTACAAAGTTAGGTATTCATAAAACGTGGTCAACCACGTGTCAATTGTTAACGCTGAGCAATTTACGCACGTATCACTGGTGGAGATCACAAATACAGTGGGTAGAAACAATCTTGTTTTCCTTTCACACTCTTTAGGCATAAGGAAGATTGAGTCAATATCCACGTGCTTTGGTTGACTGTGCAATCATTCCTTCAAAGGGTTTGCTCGTCATTCTCTAATTAATCTATTGTTCGTAACTTAATACTTCGTCAACTTCACATGTGGTCGGCATACGACTGACAAGGAGTATCAATTTTCTCTCATAAATATTTAATTTCCCTCATACAACTCCACAACCATCTCTCAAAGGAGGTTGCATTAATACCGAGGGTATTTTTTCCATTAAAGTTATTAGAAACTTGAACTAGTAATATAAATTTTCAGTTTTACAAAATAATATAAAAATGTTGAAAACTATTTTCAAGCTCAAAATTTTTAATTTTTCCACATTTGTGTGTCTTAATTTTTATTTAATTTTTCAAACAAAGTCCATCCTTTCAATTTTGATTTCTATAGAAACTTGTCATATGATAGAGATACGTCATTATTGTCGTTGTCACATCAGTGCATGTGAAACTTCTCACGTGTCTAATTAGCATATCAATAGAAATTAAAAATTATATTTTAAAATAAGTTTGATTAAATTTTGAATAAAAAATGGGAAGATAGTGAAAAATTCCTTAATTATCATAATCCACGTAAAAGACGCGCATTTTTAGACTTTTCAACAAGTCCACGTGTATTATAATTATTAATGTAGATAGAGTTTCCTCATGAATATATATATATATATATATATATATATATATATATATATATATATATATATATATATATATATATAGTTACATTCACATTGATGCATGCGTTTATAATTATAATTGTATTTACATTAGTTAGTATAATTGTAACATTTGTACTTGTAATTAATTAATTAAAAAAATTATGAATTTAAAATACCAACAATATATATATAGATAGAGAGAGAGAGAGACTTTCAAGCTATTTTTATTATCTAACTCCCTAAAAAATGTGTTTTAAAATGTGAGCTGACCCGCGCACATGAGCAGAGTTGTTTTCGAATTCTAAGACCCGTTCAGTGGTTCCAAAATTATAAATTGATTAATTAATAAATTGGTATATTTACAAATTGACCAATTAATTATTTTTGGTTTCATTAATGAAATGATTCATTAATTGCTCTTTTTTAACTCATGTATAAAATTTAAAATTGGATCATTTCATAAAAAAATATGAAATGTATCCATTTGAAGTAGGAGTCGCATAATGTGCGTGCTCCCCTCTCTCTTTTCCTCCTCCCCTCCCCCCTCCAATCTTTCTTAATTTATTTCTATTTTTTTCTTATAAAATCTTAACATTAATTTTAAATTACCAAATATTATATATAATTAAATTTAATTCATTTTAAATCCACTCATTTATAGTTGAATCAAATACCAAAAAGTCCTTCAAATATTTCTTAATATACATTTAGTCTAAGTATTTTTATTTTATTTCAAAAAGTCCCTTAAACACCCATTTAATCAATATTTTCATATTTTTAAAGTTCGCACTAGCGACATATTGAGAGATTTTTTAAAATAAATAAAAAAATTTGAACTAAACGTGTATTAAAAAATATTTAAGGGAGTTTTTGATATATGCGCTTTATAATTCCGTGGTTTGAGGTTTAACGTTTAATTGGTCTTCGATTTTGTACTAAATTTTTGCAACAGACGACATATATAGAGAGAGAGGGAGAGAGAACACAATACATAATCGCTGTGTGGTTGAATGATTTGTCGAGTGTCATAAGGACATCGAGCGTCTCGAGTTTGTGATTATGAAACATCTGCACAAGGAGAAGGAACAACCCATCTCCACCACTCCACATTTACGACAAACTTCCAACTGTGGACATCGACCACAATTCAATTGTTTCTCAATCTGCATATACCGAATATTACCAAATTCTGGAGCACCATCCTAACTGTATTTAGCGGCGAAGAAGCCTTTGGTTAGTACCTTGATTTGCACCACTTGTTTAAAATCGACTAACCAATTATTGGATTATGTTATTTATTTCTTTGAGCGGGACACGCCCCTTGCATGATCTGGATAGAATTTTGTCCAAACGTAGAGATGAATTTGAAGAGCAATGGGCCCACCACACTGCTACTGCTACTGCTACTGCCACTCTTGCAGTTAATATTGATAATTATACGAGTGTTGAACAACTGGTAATGATGAAGAGCACAAGCTTTAATAGGTCAAGAATTCAATTGTGAGGTATGTGGGAACGAGGGCTTACGAGCGGCATTTCAAGGAACGGAAACATCAGCATGGGATGCGGTGTCTTGGCATTCCTGATACCAACCACTTTAATGAGAGTACATCAATTAAGGAAGCCAAATAGCTGTGGAAGAAAATGCAAGGAGTCAAAATGTGGTGTCCGGATCTCGACCAAGAACATGAGGACAGAGAGGGTAACATTTACAACCTCAAGACATATACCGATCTGCAACGCCAGGGATTGATAGATTGATTTAGAGTAGAATAGTTGGTTCGGATCTTTTCTTTAATTAACTTAAGTTTCTGCTCAAATTAGTTCCCGCAATTTGCCTTAAGTCGACATTAGACATGTGGATATGATTATGGGTAGTTTAATTTATTGGTGTTTCTGTTTTATAAAAATTAGGAGAGTTTAAACATTAGACTCGTGCTTTTTCTGTTTTGTTAAATATATCAAATTAATTTTACTGTTCCTGCAGTAGTAGACGACAGGTTGAAAGGACTTCCATGATCTTCCAGGCTTAGGGTCGGCAGAAAGTGGTAGATATATTTATCTTTTCCGCTTGATTTGATCTTGAATTTGGGGTGGTTAGGTAGTTGGTATTAGTACTGTGTTTGTATTTATAATCAATATGACAAATTTGATTTACTTTAATTATGTGCTTGATGCTCTTTAATCCCAAAGATGCAGATGACCAAGCCAAATCTCTGATCCAGGTCTCTCTCTCTCGATATATATATATATATATATATATATATATATATATATATATATATATATATATATATATGTGTGTGTGTGTGTGTGTGTGTGTGTGTGTGTGTGTGTGTAGGATAATATATCCATACAACACCGGTGACAAATTTTTAGTACAATATGGAACATAAATGTCATTTGCCTATCTATTGCTAACCACCCTGCATATCATGAGCATTCATGTTAAATATGCAACCCAAAACAAATTATTCATAGGTGGAGGAGGGTCCTTGACTCGTTGAGATATATTGAGTTACAAGACATTAATCTTCAATGTCAGATTTATATGCTCAATACATTTACCATACATTAAAGAGAGTTTGTTACTTTGCTCATCAAATAATATTACTATTTGACATAAGTTATAAATTAAAAATGTCCATAGATGAAGCATAATGGCTCGATATCTAGTAAAATCATTAACATAACTTATGTTTTAACACTAATACAAAAAAAGTCGTCTTATGTCAGCTTCTAAAACTGACTACAACAGTTCTAAAAAAATGTCATTATGGTTTTATGATGAAGGGTCATTTGGCATAATTTGTGTTTATTTATAAGATTTTTTTATTATTTATAACTGTCATTTAAGAGCGTATATATTATGACTCCTTTTAAGCATTGTAGTTCAAACTTTTTAATCAGTGCGGAAAATTGGAAAAAGCAAAATAATAACTCGCAAAACCCTAAGTTGCCTAACTCCATTTTCACAAACCACCCCAACTCCATTGCCCAAAAAGCCCGACACCACCGATGAAGGTACTCTCTCTCTCTCACTCACACACATAAAAACACACACACACACACAGATCTTGACCTGACTACCGTTTGTGCTCTAGATTTTTTTTTAGGGGGATGGTGGGATGGCTCTCGAATAGATTTTGTTTGAGTTGTGGAGAGTGGATTTAATCTGAGGGTTTTCATCGAAGGTACCGCAAGTTATCTCTATGTATTGTATAAGTCTCAATTTGGATGTTAGATATGAAGAATTTATGTATTGAGTTGTTGAAAATTAGTACTTTCTTCGAGGATATGTGTATGCCCTAACTCTTTATTTGGGAATTACCCTTCTGAACTGTTTGTGGCTGGAAAATGAAACCAATTTCTGTATTTCCCCCCTGTTCATTTTAATCAGAGTTCTTTTATATATATATATATATATATATATATATATATATATATATATACACAAATATATGTAAATATAAGTGTAACCTAGCCTTCAATGAATGTGAGGAAGTCTTATTCTGCATTACTTGTTGGTATAGGAGACTGTACTTTGTGCCTTGTTATTCCTATTTACATGCTTGTGCATGTATTGCTTAGATTGAGAGAACATTGTGATGGTGTGCACATTTATGAGTATAGAAACTTATGTCTATGAATCTTAGCACATGTTTTCCATCTATGGCCCGATTTTTACCCGGAACTGCTATTAGGTTGGATTATCTTTATCTTTAATTTTTGTAATTTTTTTTGGTAAGAAACAAAAAATTTTGATAAAATTAGTACAAAATAAAGGGGGATAGAGGTGCAACTCAAAGACCCAATCCAGCGACTATCTAACTTCGTACTTCTACCTTTTATTGATCTGGCTTAAAGTATGAATGGCAGAAAAAGTGAGCAGCCCGGTTATTACCTTCGACACTCTTTACTGGTAAAGAGTGCGCATTCTTGTGTACAAACTAACCATTTGATCTATATTTTATTTAGTAAGATTAAAATTTGTAACTTAGAGTAAATGGTCCAAGAGACATGAAATTTGTCCATTTCAGTTTTAGGGCTTTGTCACTTTTAAGAAGCAAGGAGAGGCTTGCTAATTGAACGGACCAAGCAGCCTAAACAACATAATAAATAAAGAAAAAGATTTATTTTCAAAAGAAGAGGAAAAAATGTGTTGCTGTTAGTTTCACGATTATCATTCATGGGTCTTGCTTTATTTTTTTGGTTATATAAAGATGTAGTAGGAGGTCAATACATTTCCAGTTTTCCTTTTTTCTCTCTTGTGATTTTGCATAGAAAATTGTAGTTTATGTTGGCCAAACTTAGGACAAATATCATAGCCCAGTCATTATCATATGTTTTTAGTTTTAAAAATGTTAGTATTGGAATTTGAAACTAACAAACTTGGCTATCAATAAAGGGATAGCTTTCTTAGTCAACAATATATTAGTTGATGCTAATATGGTTCTTACGAATGCACTTACAAGTAAAGCTTCTGATCGCAGCACTCTTTTGCACATTTTCTTACCAACACCAATTGGTCAATGTTACAAAAACCTTTCTTCTGCTTAGTTCATCATCAGTGAGGCTTATATCAGTTATTAAGTTTTGTGTTGATAGGTGATCAAGGATTTTTCAGAGGGCTCAAGCTGCGAAAATTCAAGTAAATGTCTGGTGGGGATGTCCCCAAGTCATGAGGATGTGGCACCAATGTGGCAAGGAGGTGTTGATGATTTGCCTGTTATATTATCTTCCTTATCGATTTCAAATGTCGCTGGGCATGTGTCTGCCCCAGTTGTTACTTTTCCTACGAGTGGTTTCAGTTCGTTTGCCCATTTGTCATCGCCCTTAGGTAATATATTGTGTTATTGATAGACTAAAGCTGGATAGACATAGATGTGAGATTGTGTTGCTAACTTTGGTGTTATTTGTTTATGATAGGAGCTGTGTCTGCCTGTGTTGCTGGCAACATCAATGTCAACCGGTTTGGTTGGAATCGGAGTTTCTCAACGGATGGCGATATCCCCAATACCTGAACCCTTGGTAATCGTGTCATTGCCTACATCGATTGTGTCTTCTAGTATTTCTACAAGTTTGGTTGCTATCCCGGTTGCAATTGTGACGGAATCCACTAGTGTATCCATTCCCTCTATTATTCCATTGTCTGGATTAACTGAGGGACTTGACCTTGTTGCTAGCGATGCTCCCTTGGCTAGTGGGTCTTTATCAATTGCACTTCAGGTCGATACCCTTGCTCCTATATCCTCTCCTCAACTTTCTACATGTGGGATGAGTGATGTAATTGGGATTCCGATTCCATTCGTGAGTGAAGCAGCGTGTAGAGCAAGTGATCAGGTTTGCCACATCAACCAAACAGGAGCTAGTGCTGCATCCAAGGCAAAGTCATATGTCATTTCATTATCTAATTTGCATGCTTCGAAGGTTGTGGTGACTAGCGCTCGGGAGGTGACTTCGTCGATGTCCCCAATTATGCGGCCTATATCCTTGGGGGTTTCATCAGTTTGTCAAGGTGTTCAAGGAAATGAAGTGTTATCAAGGGCAACCGTTATGACGATTTCAAGTTTGGTTTCTCTATCAGGTGGGGTGAATGTCCCCACTATGTTAAATAAAGTAGCTACAAATGTAGGGGATTCAAATGTCCCCAGTGTTGATGATAGTGTGGGTGATGTCTCGAATGTTGGTAATGGCTGCAATGCTGTTATCAAGAGGCCTGGTAGTTCAAATGTAGCTATTGATGTTGCATTAAGGCAATCGATTGCTGCCCATAGATTTTCTGTTGAGTTGATAAAATTCTATCCGTTCCTTCAAAATGTCAACTTGGCCGATCCTCATGTGGTCAATATATGTGTTTTGTTAAAACATCATCCCAACACATTTGACAATTTCATTGTTCATAAAGCAGTTATTCGCTCCTTTTTCCTTCAACAGCTTGCTATTGGGATAATTGAGTGTGGCCTTTATCGTGCTCCATTGAGTGAAGTCGAATGTCAAAAAGTTCGAGAATTTGTTTCTGATATGACTATTATGGGTTTCGATGTGAAGTGGCTGGGTGCCTTTTTTGATCGGGTGATGAGGTTTCAAGATTCACCATTGTTCAAGGATTGGTTTCACATTCGGAGTAGGGTTCTTGGTCTAGACGATCGTGAGGGAGCTATAATGGAAACATTAAACGAACTTATACAAGAAGTGGAAGAGAAGAAGATCGAGTTAGCTAAGGTTGAGTCCGAACGAAAAGCTATTAAAGAGGTTGAGGTTGCTTCCCAGAAGGAGTTGGAGTCGGAATTTGGTAGTGACATACTTGAGTTTGTATTTAAGGATATTGGGACTGCCTTTTTCAAGTAGTATTTGGGTTGGGGGTTGTTTATCAATCGTTATGTGAATCTCATTGCAGTCTATATTTGATTTTTGGTGTTGATGATTGAATAATTGTTATAGCATCTATTGACTGCCAGTTTGTTGCTCCCTTGTTCTTCAATATGTGTACTTTCTATGTATGTGGGGTTATTGAATACAAGGTCCCATTTTTCTTCATTCTTTTGATTGTGAAATCGATTTGCGCGGTGAATGATTTTATTATTCAAAGTGTTGTACCCATTCTTTATTTCGTATCGATTATGATTTTATTAATTTACTCTTTTATGTCGATGGTAGTGGCTATTTATCTAATTATTTCACATCCTTATTCCTAAGAGGATGTTAATATAATAGTGCAAATGTGCTTAATGCTCGTACTTTCGAACACTATTGTTGTTATCGATGTTGCTTTTTCCGCACAATCTCTAGTTGATTGTCTTGTTGCCTACCGTGGTTGTGCTATTGAAATTTCATTGTGTTTTAAGATGACAGTTTGTTTTGGTGTTCCCATTTTGTGTAGTATCGTTGCCGATGCCTTTTTCCCCCCCTTAGCAGGCATGCAACTTCTTTGGTTTCAAGTTTTGTTATCAATTGTGTCCATATTTTAACAGATGATAATGGGATACAAGACTTGTAATGATTTTTTATTACTCGGTCAATATGTTATTTATTTCCCTTCTTCGATAACATCACTTGTTGTGACTTATGATGTTTTCTCCTATTATAATTATACCCAATGATTATTGTAACCTATTGTGCTCAACAATAACGCTGTTGAAGAATTTAAGTAGTTATCGGTTGTGCTACTAGTGTTATAACCGTTGTTATAACTTTCCTTCCTGTAGATAGTGTTGCGCCTTTCCTTCTCAGTTGGTAACAGTGACGGAGGCATGTGAGGCCAGTGGGGGCTGTAGCCCCCAGTGAAGTATTAAAAAAAAAAAAAAAATTTATATATATATAATTTTGGGTATGAATTTATAAAGTTAGAAATATATTGAGCAAGAATGTAATTTAGGAAACCTTTTCTAACTTAACTTACCCTAACTAAATTTATCCAAACAACACACACATTCTAAGAGAAAAGCAAGCTGCCGCCTCCCTCCCTCCTTAAAGGTATGAAACCATCTCCAACCTTGTTTTGATTTTTTTGATAAATTTAATTCCAAAGTTAACAACTCTTGCATATTTATATTTTGTAGATGTATTGGTATTTTTTTTGGAGTAAACTATTTGTATTGGTATTTTTTTTTGGAGTAAACTATCTGTATTGGTATTTTTTTGGGGGGGTAAATATTGGTATTTTTTTGGGTAAACTATTTGTATTGGTATTTTTTTGGGTACACTATTTGTATTGGTATTTTTTATTTTGGTATTTTTTTGGGGTAAACCATTAGTATAAATTTGTATTGTATTAGTATTTTTGGGGTTCAAATGCAGTGGGGTAAACCATTTGTATAAATTTTTTATTTTGGTATTTTTTGGGGGGTAAACTATTTGTATTGGTATTTATTTGGGGTAAACTATTTGTATTGATTTTTTTGGGGGTAAACTATTTGTGTTATGCTCATTTAAATATTTGTTTCTCTTTCCATTAGATTAAATAAATTTTATTATTTTTGGTAAATAGTCAAAAATACCCTCAAAAAAAAAATTTTGGGGGCTCCCGCCCCCGAACCCCCGGAATTTAGCCCCCACTGACTCATATTCCTGGCTACGTCCCTGGTTGGTAATATACATGGTGTTGTCTTTCATTCTTCTCTCAATTAGCGTTATACACAAGTGGTACACTCTTGTCATGTTGTTATTCTCAATGTTGTTATACTTCTTCTCATGCTATTGTTCCCAATGTTGTTATTCTCTTTCTCAATTGTTGTTATACAAGTGTTCTACTCTTTCTCACATGTTATATATATATATGTTGTTATACTCTTTCTCAACTGATGTTACACAAAGTGTTTTACTTTTTCTCACACGTTGTACTTTCTCACATGGTATATAATTGTGTTGTACTCTTTCTCCAATGTTGTTATAGAAGTGTTTGTGCTCTCTCACATGATGTTATACTATCACAATTGTTGTTATCAATGATTGTATGCTTATTATCGAAATTACTCAGTGTTTCTCTCTTTGATTTATCATATCATTATTGTAAGGTAATTAAATGTGGTGTTGCCTATAAAGGTTATTAGAGAATATAAACTATAATCGAGAAGATAAAATTGATCTTAAATTAGTGGAAATGGCTGGTTTCATTGACTTTTGATACTAACATATGGTCCATAACAATGTGGTGTGAAATAGCTACAACCTCGTATATTTTTTTAGAGGAAAGGCAAACATGGACAAATCTCAACACAAGAAGGTTATTGATGCTCAGTTGTTTCTATGCAAAGTAGTATTTTAGCCGCTTATAGTTGATGGAAGTTGAGTATATCGAACAAATGGTACTTCCCAGATTAGGGATAGCTTCCCCTCTGACCTCCCTTGCATCACGTGTTGCTTTGTCTTTTGCACTAAGTCCCCCACTTTAAATATCTTGGTTTTACCATGACATCATAGGCTCTTTCTAGCTGCTCTAAGTATACTTAAAAGTTTCTTTGCATCTTGTCTCTTCTTTCATCAACCATTTCCATCTAATAGTACACAACTCCAGTATGAGTTTATGTTGTAAGGCCATCCTCATCAATGGTATCGAGAGGATTGCATCTGCACTATATACTATGGAAAAGGGGGAGAATCCTATGGCTTCACACTTTTAGGATTGATATGTCCACCGTACGAGATTAATTTTTTCGTCCCATTCCCATGAGAAATCTTAGTGCATATTTTTCATAATATTAATAAGTGTTTTGTTCGTGGCTTCTACTTGGTCGTTTGCCTTGGGTTAAGACATAGTTGAGTTATGATGCTTATTGTTGTACTTAGTGTGAGGGTTCAGATTTCATCAATTTTGAAGGGAGTTCCATTATCGGTGATGATAATGTAACACCCCGTAATATTTTAAAACCTTAAATAACTCGTTTTGGAATAAAAATCTGGAAAATGATTTTGTGGGATTTAATTATTTTTATTAATGAAAAATGTTGGTCTGATTTATAGGAGATGAGAATTTCAAATGGAATTAAAATCGGATTTAAAATGGAGACTTTAACCCTTTTTTATATAAAATGACAAAATTGGATTGGTCAGGTCGACCGATCCGGAGTGGCCAGGGGACGAACCGATTCGCTTAGTCAGTTTTGCAGCAGTAGGTTTCTTTTGACGAATTTGAGTTGAATTAAAATACTACCACTTATATATATAAATGTATTTCGGGATTAGACTTTTAAAAACACATTTACACAACCCAAGAGCAGTAGCCTCCTCTATTATCATCTTCTTCCACCTACAAAATCCTAGCCTATTTAAAATCAAGAGTTAACCCAAGATTTGAAGGTTCAAAACCTGTTTTCTCAAGATAGTTCAAGAACGACTCTTTACTGATTTTTCGAGAGGAACGCAACCATCCAATCAGAATTTTTAACTGACTTTTCTACAGGCATGAATACTTCTATTCTTTCTTTTTAGTATTATGCAATTTAAATATCGCCAAAACATTAAGTTACATGTTTTTCTTAAAATAAATTAGAAACCTTAATTAGGGAAAGTGAAATCTATATTAGGACTGTTTTTATGAAAAATCTTAATATGAATTAAGACTTATAACCCTTTATGTGCTTAGGGTAGATGTTGGATTCTTATTAATATGGGTGGAGGCTTGCATGTAGAAAACTATAGTGGCTTTAATTAAATTCAAAAGGACTTGTGAATTCACGTAAAATTATGCAAGTGTGATAAAAAGAAAATTTTGTTGTGTGCGCCATAAATAAAATAAGTTGTTTAATTATGAAAAATAATTTAACGAATTAAATTAGATTTATTTGTGATGGCATGAGAAATTTGTAGAATTGTTGATAATATGTCATATTCGAATTATTGGTTTGATTATAATTATCACCGTGTGGACGACGGAATTTTGGGTAGTTATGTTCTCACCTTAATTTTATGAGTGCATGCAAGGTACGAGACTAATAAGTAGGCCTTAGTAGTGGTTAACACTTTTTAGGAATGGGACTAGTTAGTGTAGATTTTGACGGATGAGATATTCAGGGTAGGGGTGTTCATGGTACGGTAAAAACTCGTACCGTATCATTTTGTACCAGAAAAAATTGGTAATGGTTTACTTTTTTTATTTACTAAAAATCGAAACTACTGAAACTGAAATTATCGATTTTTTTGTGGTTGGTTTTGGTTTACATATTTGAAAAACCAATTTACCGCTTTTAAAATACAAAAGCATAAAATACCAAATTTATTGTAATAATATACCTAAATTATAAAATAGATATACCAAATATATTTTGATATAATATATCTAACTTAATAGTTATGTATTGTTATGTAATTTTTTCTTAATTTATCACGCTCAAAAGCACAAAATTAATAAAGAAAAAGCAAAATAAGCAAACATCAAACACCAAAATGTCACTTTCTTAAGCTATGCTATAGCAGTTCTTGGTGATAGCAATTCCTATGCTAGCAGAACGCTCTGTACAGTGGTAGAAAATCAAACCAAACACCAAAATGCTCTATAGTTCTTTTAAGAGTCCCACATCGGTTCAAGTATAATAGGTCATGAGTATTATCCCTTAAAAATAGTCCTTCAATTCCATTGAAAAAAATCAGTTGGGCAAGCTCAAAAAAGCCAACCCATTTTATGTTTAAACTTTTGGCTGGGCATTATTTATTTGGTCAAAAAAACTGGCTAGATATAAAATGATGCTAAGCTCATTTTTTATATAAAAATTATGATTTTTTTTTTAATTTTAAAACTTCCGGTATTTACCAAAATTACCAATTTTACCGATTTATCGCATGGTTCGGTTTTGGTTTTGGTGAAAGTGTACCGACCGATAAATTCGGTAATTTCGATTTAGGAGATTAAAATCGGTTTTGGTTTTGGTAAATCTATATTACCGACCAAACCGATCGATTGCCACCACTAATTCCGGGGTAGGGCTGATTTTTTTATCGTTCCGTTGATTTAATAGTCTAGGCGCGAGACTAGGAGGAAATCAAAAGTAGAGATTCATTATATATGATAGGATAGGACGTACTTGCATTATGGAGACCTCTAGGTATATAACTAGGGGTAGGATTAAGGATTTATGATCTATAATAGGGTAGGGCTAATATAAATATTGAGAACTTGAGAAGATTGAGAATTAATGCCTAAGATAATAAACGGGTATTAAAAATGGATTTGCGGGGCGAGTATGTGTAGGGCGAACAGAATACGGGTTGACTGGCTATAGCGACGTGGGTGTGTGTTGGCGTCATGAGTACGTGCGGGGCTGGCAAAATATGGTTCGACTGACCATAGTGACATGTCGTGCATGGAACCTCACGAGTATGTGTAGAATTGACAAAAAATGGGTTGATTGGATATAGTGCGGAGAATGGGTGTGATGTGTAGAACTTTAAGCGTGCCAATAGTGTGGGAAGAACCGATAAGGGATCGATTGGCCATAATAGTATCGCATGAATAAAAAGAATTTACTAATTAAATTAAGTAAGGATAAGACATAAATTTTGAATTACAATGTTAATGAAAGAATTGGACTTAAACTTATGGGGTGACGTATATTACGTGATTTGATAGTAGTAGTTTATTTTACCCGCCTGATAATTTATATCTCATTTAAATAAAATACTCTATTGTGATGTTTATCATGTATAATGCTATTGTCTGGGTACACGAACCTTAATTGGGAAAAGTATCTAGTATTCATAAGGTGGGCTCTGACTCATTGCGTTGACTAACATTTCAGGTATAGCGCTGGAGTAGCTACATAGGAGTGATTGGAGATATTTTTGGGGATGCAACTGGAGTTTTATTATAGATGCTTTAGTAGTTTAGGATTTCTTTTTATTCCGTCGCGTCTATTATGAGACTTTTATTTATGAATTTGGCGGGCCAATCAGTTCCAGAGCTGTTTATGGTTTTGTTAGACATTTATCGTTAGATTATTTTATTGAGATTTATATTTATTTGGAGTTGGATTTATTTTGGATATTTGCATGGTGATGGATTTAATATTGCTTCAATGTTTATATTTAGTTGATATATTTGATTATTAAATTGTGGAAAAAAAATTATATGTCTCATATATCTGTCACATGCTGAGAATGGTATTTTATTTAGTAACGACCGATGTAGTTTGGCGGCGGCCGATGCCAGAATGCGTAGGGTGTTACCGAAAAATGCAGGGATATTAAATTGATAGATAATGTTCTCCCATGTGAAATTTTCAAATATTTCCTTCATACATTTCAGAGTGTGATAGCCTCTTACCATTTTGTGAATAACTTTTGAAGATTATTTATATACTTATGTGCTCCTAGAAAATTAGATTGTCGTATTTTGTTTATAAAATATACTTTGAGTCTTATTCTTGAGGTCATATCGATTTTTTTACATAAATTCACATCCATTGGAAAGCTTTATCAAATTTCACATTGGCACCATATATGTTCTCACTCGTTGGAATATCATTTAGGTTAAGGTAAAATGGACTTAGTATACTAGCACTTTTGTTATACTAACACTTTACTTTTTCTTAATTGAAAAATGATCTTGTGTGTGTGTGTGTTGATATGGTATTTTGTATTAGTGATATAAGTATACAAGTATATATTCATATATAAATCTTTTCAAAAGGAACCTTGCATATAAATATCAAATATATATTTTTTTTATTAAGGTTCAAAATTACGTAGCTTTTATTTCCCTTGCCAAAAATTATGGAAACACTCGCGACCAAGTTGCGATAACAAATAAACTCTTAATGTCACTGAATAGGCTTTCTTGGTTGAGGATATAACGAGAGTGTTTTCTCAGAATTTGCATATGTCTTGCGTGACTTCCTTGCTTGTGGAAGGTTCACTACAGTGAAGAAAAACATTATATCCACGAAGTCTGTATAAAAAGTAGATATTTTTAAAATATGTTTCAATTTTCTTTGGGGAATCTGTGCAAGAATTTCTTGCATCCATTTCTTTCCTTTTTAAACACTTGAGTGTGTGACTTTGGTGTTGAGGTCACCCCTCCTTGTGCTACATGTGGTGCAACATACATGTGGAGAACTTCATACATATATGGAGATAATTACCTAATTATCATCATCTTTTGTTAAAATACTCTAAAGAGAAAAAATATTGAGAGATTTTCTTAAAGGGTAAAAGATATTATGATCTGAAGAATTTTTAAGAAGAATGAATTATTTTAGTTCAACACTCTAGAGAAAAAAGTTGTTTTATTCTTCACCTCTCTCTTTACATATTTAAAACATTTGTTTTCAAACTTTGATCATAAGTCATATTGAAAATTAAAATAAATATATTTATATCTTTGTTCTTGAGAGACTTGTGTGAATATCTCAGAAATACATTATGAGATTTAAGTAATTCAAAAGATTTCACAACACACCTTTACGAAAACCAACATCCTATAAAGTGGTGTCCAAGAATTTGGTGTCTTCTTAACAAAGTTAATCTTCAACTTCAAGAAAGAGATTTTTATATTGTGAAAAATATTTGAAGATATTTATTGAGGTCAAAACTATTTATGGTTTTATAGCATAATTTAACTATTGACGCTAATTACGAAAAATATTGTATGACATAGTAGATAATCAGTTAGTGTATTGTGTGATTGTAAGTCGTTAATTTCTATATGTAAAAATCGACCATAGTACATTTTTTGTTCATTTTGTCCTGAGGTTTTTTTTTCTCGTTTATGGATGTTTTCTCGTACAACTTTTAAAAGGTCCCAATAGGGCTTAGGCAAGAATGGTCCGAACAACAAAAGGTCTGTTTTTATATTTTTAAAATTTAATGAATAAAACCTTAAATAGATTATCCCAAATAAAACTTGTGCACCAATTTTAATCTGAGTTGTTGTGAAAAAACGATATACCTGTAACACCCCGCCTAATTAAATATTGGGTAGCTACTTCTTTATTAAATTAAAAAGACTATACAGTTGATTCATTCTCAGCATCACTGTCGATTTTTTTTTTCTTAAAACAACTCACCCAATACTTAATTAAGTTAGGTGTTAAAAACATTTTCCATAATTTATACCAATTTAAAACCATTACCACAATACTGAACAATAATAGAGAAGTATCATAACACAACTGAATGAAGAATAACAAGATTTAATGTAACTGGATAATACTTCCCAGTTTAAAACATCCAACATCAATCCAACAAATTGAAATGAAAGTACCAACATAAACTCAATACAATATCTGAAAAGGTAAATAGAATCCTGGGCAACATGCCCTAAATGAGGAAAGTACTAAGACATAGGAATAAAAGGAATGAAACATCTAAACAAATTTGTATCTCTAGGAACAACAACTCATGATCAAACATCCATACCCTAAGTTGCACGTCCCTGATGTTGGGCACCTGTTAATATAGATATAATAGAGAAGATAATATGCAAGGAAACGAGTCAGAGCCCGAGTGTAAATAATTTTAAAATAACAAGTGTTTAACAAGTGCAATAAAGCATTTATTATGTACATGTTAGATTCCAGGCTCTCACTTGATATTCTCATCTCTCACCTAGAGTACATGTCTAACGTATCTGAGTAATTTCCTTTTTAATTAGTTCCCACAACATTATTCTATCCCATATAATAACCCCGTATGTCCCATACCATACGTAATATAATTACGTTCTATTCTCTTTAATATGAATATGACTTTTCATAGCCTTAGGATTAAGTATTCTTTTACTTAATTAAATTCAATTTCTTATACTCACAGTCAACTACAATATCACACCATAGGTTGAATAACAATATATATATTCACCCTATCATATATACTAATATAGCACCTCCCAGACACAGCTGCAGTGCATGCATACTCTGCTATCATGTCCCGTCACAATTCTCATTGTCTAAAGGACAAACGGTTCGGTGTCTTCCCCGAATCATAAAAACATAACACACATATGTTGGAGGCGAGCATGCTCCCCAACCAAATGGGTCACGCACATACTTACGTTCCCATTCAACCGTCGAAACTATCATATACACCGTTAGCACGTATCCAAGGTCCTATGCTCAGGGTACGAATCTAAAAATTCTCCCAAATTGGGTGCACATGATAAGACCGTCCACAACACGAAACCTCCACCCCGATGTAATTCCCCGTATTTTTATGACTTTTAAATTGGGGATTTATTAAATTTAAATTGAGATATTAATTTAATATTAATCCAAAAATTATTTTAAATATTTACTAGCATGATGAGAGTTAGTAATTATTGGGAATTTGTTGAACATTACTGAGTGAATAAAGTAATATGTATAATCGAATTTACTAAATTATCATGAGTGTATAATTTGATAATTATGGAAGTTAAATCGGGACGCGCCTATGTCGTGTCGGGATTAATTTATTAGTATTAAAAGTGAATGAATTATAAGTCACCTGTATGGTCATTGTGAGTGTGCCAATGTGTCCGGAAGGGTCGAGATAGTCAAAATAATGTACCCGGGGGTTTAGTTTGGGTCTCGGAGCTTTTTTAAGCCTAATTGGCTTCCCGGGAGGGTATTATAGACATTTCGTATTTTTGGGAAATTAAACCCACGAATTTCCCAAGGTTATATCAGCCTTTGGGAGTTGTCCTCTAGGGTTAATAAGAGAATAATCAAAGAACGACCATTAGAGAAGAAGTGTAAAATCTTCCCAAGCAATTTAAGGCCGAAAACTCAACCGTTTGCACCGCAACCACCACCGAGTCGTCGATCACGCGACGGAGAACGAAATCGTACCACTTTCTTCCACAAATCATAAACTCAATTTCCAGGCAAGTATCTATCTTTCTTTATTTTTAGTTGATGTCTCAATCATGTTAGTCTAGGTTACTTAGAACTTGTTTCATGAAAGAAAGTATCGTTTTGAGACTTAAAATCACATGTTGAAGAAGAAGTAATGACATTCTGGACATCTAAATTGCATGTAGAGGATAAACCACGAATTTTCTTGGATTTAGAAGTAGGAAATCTGGAAAAGAATTTGAAGAATTGAAAGAAAAAGAAAAATTAGGGTTCTTGAAGTTCAGGTAAATTTTACCCATTAAATTGTTGTAATTGATGAATTGAGACATATTTTATGTAGAAAATTATGTGTTATGGTATATATTACTTGTAGTGACGTTTGTTGGGAGTTTGGGAATGATATATGGAGATTTGGTTGAGGTTGTCGAGGCAAACCCGTAACTGGGTTAATGCATTATTGTCATAACTGCTTGATCGATCGATCGACCCAAGAACATCGATCGATCGACCCCCTTACGTCGATCGATCGACCCCTCCTGGAAAACTGCATATTTTTCTTCTGTTGGTTTAAGACGATTAAAATGCGTAGTAACCCTTGATTATTATTGTGGGAGCATAATGGGATATAAATAGGACCAGTAGGGTCTAGGTAAACTCCGTTGAGTGAGAATTTAATGTAAGATGAAATTAAGGGTTAACGGGGAGTTATTCACACATATGAAGTCATGCGTACGTTTAATAAAAGGTCGAGACTTGTAAGGAAGTGAGACTAGAAGGTAAGTGAGAGTGCCTACTGAAATTATACTTAGGGAGTTAGAATACTTCAAGAGACGAGAAGTAGGTGTGGAGTAACTTATATATGTATGGGAATAAAAGTGGAAAATCCATTATGCGAGCTAATCAAGTAAAAATGTGCTAAGAGCGGATAAATATAATTATGGGTCGTGAGCGCACCTAATTTAAAAATGTGGATATATATATATATATATATATATGACTGTGTGATTGTGCATATATCATATATCTGTAAAAGTCATACTCGGGCTACTTGCTATCACAGGGGTTTCCACACCGGGATGGTCTTATCTCGATTGGGCCTTTATGGAGGATATTGAATCGTACCCTAGAACATAGGATTCCTTGGTACAGGCTATCTGATTGATAGTCAGACGGTCCAAAGAGACGTAAGGGTATGTGCTGACCTCTTAGTGACTTGGAACTATGCTTCGCATCCATTTGTATGTGTTTTATGTTAATACAGAGAGTGATTTCGAACTAGTATTTCCCTTAATATGTGTAATATGGGGACTTGATAGCAAAGTATGCCATCACCATAGATTTCATGCAGGGTGCCGATAATATATATATATATATATAAGTATGAGAACTTCCTACTGTGCATAAAAGTAGTTAAGTAATGAATAATTACTCTAACTTTATTATAAGTATCTGGAAATTTTGTGACATCACTGAGTTATTTCAAATAACGTAAGATATATGAGAAAGCTTAATTTTCAGAAATGAATCATATTAGCCATAATATATGACAGGATGAAACCTTATGGGGGAAGTCAAGTTAAAATAAACTTATGGGATTAATAGTGCGGTAGGAGGGCACACTAGATGAGAGGTGAGAAATTCTCAAGAGAGTGTCGCATACTAACATGGTTGTTACATTAGCCGGTAAGCATTTTAAATACTTGCTAAACTAATTTTAAACTGTTTTACACTTGGGCTCTGACTCGTTTCCTATTATTTCTTCTCTCTTGTATATATATATATATATATATATATATATATATATATATATATATATATATGTATGTATATAATACAGATGACCATCCATAGGGGCGTCATGCTTAGGTTCTTTGGATCGGATGCGCTGCAGCTTATGTGAGAGTTGCAGGCCATTGCTTAGACGACCTCATTGTTGATTCTACTCTTATTTTTAGTTCTTATTAGTTAGGGCATGTGTCGCCCGTTTCTCTATTCAGTTTGGATTGTTGTCAGAGATTTACGTTCCTTTATATTTCCATTAATTGGTACTCTTTGGGATTTAATTACTGTCAGGATGGTTTTATTTATAGTTTAAACTGGTTTGGTTTATATAAATGAATCTAATTCTTGTGTGTTATTATCCATCTTTAATATGTCAGAGTTCCTAAATTGTTTGTTATTTAAAAAGGTTTTCATATTCGGATTTAATAAAATAGAAATAATGTTTTAAAATTATTTTGACACTTAGCATAATTATTTAGGGTATTTAAATTGGAAATTTTATTTTGCGACAATGATGCTAAGAATGAACCAACCGTTCACCTTGATTTTTAATTTAATAAAGGACTGATCACCCAGTATTTAATTAGGTGGGGTGTCATCGGTGGTATCAGAGCATTAGGTTCTAGTGTCTTTTAGGATATGTACTACTTATTTCTCTTCCAGCTTAGCGTCTTTGATATATTGCCCTATTTTTAGGAATGTTGTAATCTAGTGTTTACGCTTACGTCTTCAGCTATTTGAGATTTATTAATAACTGTAGACTAATAAACTTCATTCTCATTTCAGATGCCTCCAAGACGCGCACCCCGTGACAGGAATGCCCAGCCCGAGCAGCCAGCAGCTCCGGCACGGGGGATGATGAACGCAACTGAGGTAGCCACTATTGTTGCTCAGATGGTGAATGCCGCATTAGTGGTAGTGCAGCAGGCTCCACCCTAGATTCAGGCAGTGGCTCCAGTACCAACACAACTTCCATCTGCATGGGAGAGGGTTAGGGATGCCTTTCAGAAGGCGCATCCCCCGGAGTTCTCGTGGTAGTTTGGACATCGTAGTCGCCAACAAATGGAAGAAAGATATCTAGAGGCATTTGCGCATGTATGAGTGCACTGACATGGAGAGATAACTTTTGGCTTCCTTCAAGCTAGTGGGGGCCGTTGTGAAGTGGTGGGAGTCCACCACCACCTCGAGGGAGAGGGACAGCATGACGATTCAATCGTTCTGGGCGCGGTTTGACGGTAAATACTTCCCATCCACCGTGCAGACTGAGATGAGACGGAAGTTACTGAATCTGAAGCAGGAGAATATGCATGTTGATGAGTACGAGGACGAGTTCACTAGACTTCTCACTATAGTTCTAGATGAGGCATCCACCGAGGGGAAGAAGATACTATTGTTCGTAGATGGATTAGCCTAGAGGATCCGTTAGTACCTCATAGGCAATCTATCATTGAGTACCTACACTGACGTACTCACCGCTTCTTTGTTACACTGTCAGGATCACCGTTTCCATCTGCAGGGGAGCAAATGAGCAGGGGAGTCCAGCCAGCAGGGCAAGATAGGGGGCAGTCGTACTGGTGGGGCACCAGCAGCCCAGGGATAGACTCCTCACAGTGAGCTAAGTTTCCATCAGGGGGCCCTGCCAAGCGGTTCCGATCAGGTGACTCCAGATAGGGATTTGGGGGATTTAGGCAGGGCTAGTAGGGCCAGTCTAATCAGCATGGCCAACAAGGCCAACACCGTCAGCAGCAGGTCCATCAGGGACAACAGCGTTTCCAGCAGGGCCAGTGGCGGGGTGGTAACAACCAACAGGGTCGTGGTCAGCAGGGACAGAGAGGAGGTAATTTCAGGGGCCGATGTTTCAGATGTGGCAAGAATGTCCATAGGTGCCAAGATTGCCCTGAGGGAGATAGGGCCCCACAACAGTAGGGTGCCCGTAATGAGCCGCAGAGGCCACTCTTTTTCGCTACCCTCCCAGCTCCAGCTCAGATGCCAGCCCTACCATCCATCCCAGCAGCTCTAGTTTAGCAGGGGCAGTTGCAGTATGAACGTGTCTACAACGTCTAACAGGCAGCAGCGCCTCAGGCACCACCCGCGATTGAGGGTAAGTTTCCTATCCATGGAACTATGATTAGGGTTTTATCTGATACTGGGGCGTCGTACTGTTTTATAACTACTCATTTTGCGAAGGCCTTAGGGTTATTAGACACAGCAGAGAGCACTATGACATGCGTAGACTCACCAATGGGGAATGGGTCTTTGATTTTCTTTATCTTTAGGGGCGTTGGAGTAGAGATTGGTATCTTGATTTTATAAGCAGGCATGCTAGTTTTAGGGATTCATGAGCACGATATTATTAGTGGCATGGATTGGCTCGCTGCGTATAGAGCCATGATAGATTGTTTCGGTGGGAGTATCATCTTTGCTATTTCGAGGCAGGAAATGTTTTTAGTGGCGATGCCTAACCCAGAGGGAGGCTCTTCCACCCATTTGTACTACATAGAGGAGGATACCTCTAAGGAGGTCGTGATTCCCTTATATTCGATCCCAGTCATTCGTGAGTATTCAAATGTATTTCAGGAGATACCGGGCCTACCCCCCAATTGAGAGATAGATTTAATCATAGACTTGATGCTGGATACTCGACCGATAGAACGTGTGCCGTATCGTATGACTCCAGTAGAAATAAGGGAGTTACGGGATCAGATAGAACAACTGTTAGGTCAGGGCTTCATCCGTAGGAGCACCTCACCTTGGGGCGCTCCGGTGTTGTTTGTGAAGAAGATAGATGGTTCACTGAGGTTATGCGTGGACTATCGAGACTTGAATAAGGTCACGATATGGAAAAAATATTCGTTGCTTCTAATCGATGACCTGTTCGACCAGTTGAGAGGAACAACCTTCTTTTCGAAGATAGATTTAAGATCGGGATACCATCAGCTACAGATTAGGGAGCAGGATGTGTCGAAGACTGCTTTCTTGACGAGATATGGGTCCTATGAGTTCAGGGTCATGGCGTTTGGGCTGACAAATGCCCCAACCATATTCATGGACTTGATGAACTGAGTGTTCAGAGAAGTCTTGGATCAGTTTGTCATCGTCTTCATAGATGACATCTTGATATATTCACACACTGAGGAGGAGCATGCCGAGCACTTGAGACAGGTTCTTAAGACTCTATGAGAGCATCACTTGTATGCTAAGTATGAGAAATGTAGATTCAGGTTACGGGAGGTATAGTTTTTGGGGCATGTTGTGTCAGAATTGGGAATATCTGTTGACCCGAGAAAAGTGTCGGTAGTGAGGGAGTGGGGACAACCCATGACACTGACGGAAGTGCGTAGTTTCTTGGGATTATTCGGGTACTACAGGAGGTTCATTCGAGGTTTTTCGAAGATAGCGGGTCCGTTAACGAATCTGACTTACGAGGGGGTACTATATGTTTGGGACGATGCTTGTCAATTGGCTTTCGATGAGCTGAAAGAAAAGTTAACTTCGGCACCAGTTATTGCTTTACCCAAGCCGGGAGTGGAGTATCTGGTTTACACTAACGCCTCTTTACAGGGACTCGGGGGAGTACTTTAGCAGGAGGATAAGGCTATAGATTTTGCTTCCCGCAGGCTTAAGCCGCATGGAAGGAATTACCCCACCCACGACCTAGAACTAGTAGCGGTCGTTTTTGCATTGAGGATTTGGAGGCATTACTTGTTGGGGGAGTAGTTTCTCTTGTTCACAGACCACAAGTCACTGTAATACCTATTCACTCAGCGAGAGCTGAATATGCGTCAACGCAGGTGGTTGGAGTTTGTGAAAGACTACCAATTCGAAATACAATACCATCCGGGAAAGGCTAATGTGGTTGCTAATGCGTTAAGCCGTAGATCGGAGGGCAATGTAGCGGACATCTGGAAAGAAGAGTGGAAAGAGTTGGGTCACCAAGACGCGGTGGCTCATTCCTTTATATCTGTCATGACAGTCACACCAGAGATTGTTACGAGGGTGATACAGTCACAGTCAGTGGATACGTTTGTCAGGAGCAGATTGTACGACTTTTAGCTGAGGGTGCTGAGTCATACTCAATAAGTTCTGATGGACGTTTGAGGTTTAATGGGAGATTGGTAGTCCCAAAGGGGGAAGACTTACATCATGCAATGATGACACAGTCTCACGGGTCCAGATTTACGGTACATCCCGGAGGAGATAAGATGTACTAGGATATAAGGAGGTAGTACTGGTGGAGCGGAATGAAGAAGGACATTGCTGAGTTCGTGTCCAAGTGTTATACTTGCCAGATGGTAAAGGTAGACCATCAGAGACCGTCGGGGTTACTTCAGCCATTGGAGATACATACGTGGAAGTGGGAGAGTATTTCCATGGACTTCATTACTGGACTGCCTACATCGCAGGGGGGTCACGACTCGATATGGGTTATAGTGAATCGATTGACCAAGGTGGGTCATTTTCTTCTAGTACAGACAGACTATACCATGGGGCATTATGCACAGTTGTTCATTCCTGAGGTTGTTAGGCTACATGGGGTGCCCCTGGATATCATGTCTGATAGAGACAAAATTTTTGTGCCGCGCTTCTGGGAGAGCTTTCAGGAAGCCATGGGTACAGAGTTGAGATTGAGTTCAGCTTATTAGCCATAGACAGATGGACAAACATAGCGTACCAATATGATGTTGGAGGATATGCTACGCATGTGTGTCCTTGATTTTGGAGGCAGATGGGGGCCATATCTTCCACTAGTGGAGTCTACTTACAATAATTCCTATCAGTTCACGATCGGCATAGGTTCATTTGAGGCATTGTATGGCAGGCCTTATCGTTCTCCCGCTTATTGGCTAGAGGTGGGGGACAACAAATTGCTCGGACTTAAGGTGGTTCAGGAAACTTCAGCTAGGATTGAGCTCATCAGGAGTTGCATTCGGGTAGCAGAGGACAGACAGAAGAGCTACATTGATGCGAAGCGGTCCTTCCGAGAGTTTAGCATCGGGGAGCAAGTATTACTGCGGGTATCTCCTATGAGAGGAGTAATGAGGTTTGGAAAGAAAGGGAAGTTAGCTCCGAGGTACATGGGACATTTCCCATTATCGAGAGGATTGGGCCGGTAGCATACAGGTTGGGGTTGCCAGAGTATTTGCACCGCATTCACGATGTGTTCCACATCTCGTCGTTGAGACGATACCTTCGGGATAACATGGCCCATACTCACATCGCGATAGAGGAGATTGATTTACATCCCGACAGCTCTTACGAGGACAAACCAGTTTAGCGAGAGGAAATTGAGGTCGAAGGTAGTTCCACTTATACGGGTCCAGTGGGAGCATCATAATGTGGAGGAATCCACTTGGGAGCGTGAGGCAAATATGCACGAGAAATACCCAGACTTATTCTTACTAGGTATGCCCTATTTTTTGAATTTCGGGATGAAATTCCGTTATTAGGGGGGAAGTATGTAATACCCCGTATTTTTATGACTTTTAAATTGGGGATTTGTTAAATTTAAATTGAGATATTAATTTAATATTAATTCAAAAATTATTTTAAATATTTACATGCCTGATGAGAGTTAATAATTATTGGAAATTTGTTGAACATTACTGAGTGGATAAAGTAATATGTATAATTGAATTTACTAAATTATCATGAGTGTATAATTTGATAATTATGGAAGTTAAATCGGGACGCGCCTATGTCGTGTCGAGATTAATTTATTAGTATTAAAAGTGAATGAATTATAAGTCACCCGTATGGTCATTTCGAGTGCGCTAATGTTTTCAGAAGGGTCGAGATAGTCAAAATAATGTACCTGAGGGTTTAGTTTGGATCTCGGGGCGTTTTTAAGCCTAATTTGCATCCCGGGGGGGTATTATAGACATTTTGTATTTTGGGAAATTAAACCCACGAATTTCCCAAGGTTATATCATCCTTTTGGAGTTATCCTCTAGGGTTAACAAGAGCAAAATCAAAGAACGGCCCCCGTTTCTCTATTCAGTTTGGATTGTTGTTAGAGATTTACGTTCATTTATATTTCCATTAGTTGGCACTCTTTGGGATTTAATTACTGTCAAGATGGTTTTATTTATAGTTTAAACTGGTTTGGTTTATATGGATGAATCTAATTCTTGTGTGTTATTATCCATATTTAATATGTCAGAGTTCCTAAATTGTTGGTTATTTAAAAAGGTTTTCATATTCGGATTTAATAAAATGGAAATAAGGTTTTAAAATTGTTTTGACACTTAGCTTAATTATTTAGGGTATTTAAATTAGAAATTTTATTTTGCGACAGTGATGATAAGAATGAACCAACCGTTCACCTTGATTTTTAATTTAATAAATGACTGATCACCCGGTATTTAATTAGGCGGGGTGTCACACCCGATAGCAAGTTACGTAGGTATATCATACACATAATAACCTATACTATACGTATACATCCACATATATATATATATCAACAAGGTATTCACACAACCATAAGATAATTCCCATACGTAGTATTATTCATCTTTCAAGTCCTATGTATTAAATATTTTGACTTTACTCCTTAATTTATCATTCCCGAGCCTATCTCACTTCTCATAGATTAAATAAGTTTTTTTGATATATATATATATATTCAGTAAGAAATTCACTTATACCCTACTGGTCCGTGCCATCATACTCCCCGAATTTATCGTGTATTAATCTTATCTTTAATTTGAATTAAATTCGATAAACCTATTTTCGCATAACCACTTATTCTTTCACTTAGGTTTAATCACATATTGGCTAAGGATTTTCCAGGTGATTAAAATGATCCCCGCCATACTGGTCCTATCCATAATCTCTATAAAAATGATTCACAACCCAAAATATGAATTTAACAACCGTAATTCATTCAATTAATCAACGTAATTATCTCCAATTTAAATCCCAAACATAATGACATAATTTCGAGTTTTAGCTATGGTCTACTTCCCTTCCAGAAATCCCATTATGTTCAAATAATAATCATTAAAAATTCCTAAAAGTTTTAGGATTATAACAAGGATTAAAAAGAAGCAAGTTCATCAATTCTGGGAAGGTCGATCGATCGAGGGTTAGGGGTCGATCGATCGATCAGTCGATCGATCGAGCTTCATGGGTCGATCGATCGAGCTTCATGGGTCGATCGATCGATCGCCCGGTTATCAGCCCAGATTCTGCAATTTTGTTCCTACGGGTTTCATAACTTTTGATCATATAAATCTCTATTTTAACGTCCCAATTCCCTTATAATTCATGCTACATAAAATAGCAACATATGAAAATGATTTCCACTGATTGATACAACCTAGATTCATCAAGGGATTGAATTATAAGCATGTTTCTCATATTTTTCCCAGAAAACAAAAAACATGAATATATCAAGAACAATCCTATAATTCTCAGAATTTCTCCAACATGTGATGTTTATTTCTTGGATTAAAGTCTACCAACAACATGAGATTATTACTACCTATCTCTATTTTTAAGAAATGATTTAACATCAACTAGTTTATCTTCGAAACATATAATTTCTCCTCATTCCTAGTTATCCTAACATGGACATTATACAAACTAGATTGCAATTATCAAATCAATTGCCTCTACTGAAGATATGATCCTTTGGGGATGAATCTCCACTGGTGGTTCTCCCTTCTCCGGTCAACTTTCGGTGGTGGTGGTGACCTTTGGCTCTTGGTGTTCCCACAAAAAGCTCTTCCTTTTCCCCAGAGACTCCTCACTCTCTCTCAATTTCTTTCTCTCTAAGTTTGTAGAATGAAATGAATAATTTTAGTCCCTTAAACTTATAATAAACCTCCCAAATTCGTGTGCACTATTCACCTCCCAATTAAAATGACCATATTACCCCTACGGGGTGACTATTTGGCTCCAAAGTGCCCCGAGACCCTATGTAAACGTACGAGTAGACTTTCTGTTACTGTAAAAACACTTCCGAACACTTTGGCGTAGTCAAAACGACCATTTGGATGACATAACAATATTCCTCTTTTATTTTTATATAAATCCAGTCCCAACACTACTATTCACATGCGTCTGACTTATTCCTCAAAATTGCCGTATTCACTATTCGCGACAACTTATAAAATTAATCATAAGTAAAGTGATATATTACTTTGGTTCTCTAAGTAATATTCAACATATATCATATATTACTATATTCTCAAGTAATATTTGAATCTGAATTAATTTTTAAATTAATCATTTAATTCCAAAAATGCCTTTTTAAATATTAACAAAATTACGGGGTATTACAATACCTAATTTTATCTTTTTAACCTAAAAAATGAATCTAGGTAATAAGAAGATAAAATAAGTAAAACAATCGCGCCAATGTACGAGGAAAATTCATAACAAAAAAACCTCAGACAACCCAGCTAAATAGATCGCTATGATAAGGTTTTACAAGTACTAGACAATGGACTTACTCAATGACTCGTCTCCCTTGCAAGACTTGAAGCTCTTTTATCTTCGATCTCTCCTCCACAATGCAATACAGGAGTCTACCCATGCAAGCTTCCATAACATGTGAATCCACATACACCTCAGTATCCACCAATGAGGCTCAACAACCATTTACCGAATCGGAACACGAAATCACAGCTTTTTCACTGTAACACAACAAACCACAAGTACATACTCCATCGTGTGAAACCTTTTCTCAATATAAGATGATAAGAAATAAACTTTGGTACCCAACACGAAGATCTGAAAGCATATAAATATGAAAACTTTGATCTTTAAACGCAACGGGTGAACCTAGTTTTAGAACTTTGGTTAATAGGAGGGAAATTGATTTTTACCAAAAGTTCTTAAAAAATCTGAGCCCGGCACAATTTAAATAGTAAAACACAAATTTTGAGGTGGCTAACTCGTTGAAATAAAAACCTATAGTTCGTTCAAATGAAAGTCTTCATCCATACGAAACTTCGATTCGTTCGAATGAACAAGTTTTTTTTATTCTAACGAACTTCCAAAGGGTGCCCTTCTGATTGATAGAGAGTGCCCATTTAATGTTCATTCTAATGATGTTACAAAGCTCATTCTAACGAGGTTATAACTTTTTTCTAGCAAAATTTCCATTTCGTTTGAATGAGGTATATGACTCGAACTTAAAAAACAAAAAACATTTTTCTCCAAAAAAATATTTTAAAAATAGTTCTAAATGATTTGATTAAAAAAACACCCAAAATAAATATCCAAGGATCATATTCAATGCATCCATACCTTTGAGATCCTCGATAAACATGAAGACAAACTTGACACGAAACATGACACAAAATATATCTACATTTAAATCTTGGCCGCTACGACTTCATAAAACATATGATAATCTTAAGAGATCGATAATATAAAGCCTAACATATGACTCAAATGTTTTGTCCGAAATTAAGTTAAATACAAACAAATTGAATCGATTGAAAATGTATCCTTACAAATCTCCCCCTTTGGCTATTCAGGGACAAAACCAAAATAAAAACTCATATGGTTTGTCAAGCTCTCTAAAAGACTCAATACCCAACCCCACTTGATAGACATATACGTTAAGTAAATTTCTTGCTTGAAAAACTTTGTCGCATGTTGTAAACATGCACACTTAAACACACCTTTAGATGCAAAAAAATATAATAAATATAAAATCCGCATAAAAATAGAATTCTCCCTATATCTTACAATCTCAACCTAGGTAAGATGTCTCCCCCTAAGATAAATATATCCTAATCATGAAAGGAAAGATACCGTTCTCCCCCTTTTTGTTCAGGGATAGGCAAAGTAAGAATGCATTAAATATTTCTCCCTCATAAACCAAATCTCCCCCTGAATATGCGAACATATAATATTAGGAGAAATTACAAAAGAAATAATAATATCATATATCAAGGTTAGGTGCAACAAAAACACAACATAGCAATATAATCTCAAATAATCCAAACAATTATCAACTAATATCAATATTGATGCAAAAATAAAAAAATATTATCAACTAATTGCAGCTTGATCTCAACCATATTCATATTAGCCGTAGGGGATGGGCTTATCAGTCAAGGCTGCGATTTTGGTGGTGTAGCACCGTCGGTCGACCTACCATTCTCCAACGGTCGACCGGGTTTTTATTTTTTGGCCTACGAGCAAGACAGTATGCCCTCCCCTTTGCACGCGGTCGACCGGTGTCTCCCTTTTATATTTTGTTTTTCTCTTTCTTTTGTTCCTTAATTAGAGAACTTATCCCCATTTCTTTTCTTTTATTTTTTCTTTTAGTTTTATTTTCTCACTTAGTATAAATATCCCATTTAGCTTATTTTGCAAAGGACACATAATATCTCATTTTTATTTCCTTGGCTATTAGTTTAGTTTAGGGTTTTAACATGTTGGGGATTTTGTGGAGAACACCCCTCTCCTCCATTTTCTTGGTGGTTTGACATCCATTAATGTAAGTGGATACTATTTATCTTTTTCCCTCTCCTTTCATGCTTTTGTTCCTTTATTTCATGCTTTCCATTTATTTCATGCCTATTTAATTTGTAGTGTTAATTTAATTAGTTGTTGCTTAATTAATTAGTTGTGTTTATTAATGGTTTTAATCATGCTTAGTGACTAGTGTAAATTAGGGTGTGATTAATGGAACTCACCTAGGGTTGACGTGTTGCTTTGCTTTGGTGATGAAGTTTATGTATTTAATTCGATCTGGTTGTCCTAATTATTACGCCTAGGAGATTTAACGGGGTATATCACGTATGTCCTGTATTTATAACCTTGCGTGTGTAATTTCTGGGGTATTTATTGATGCCAAAATTATAGTAGGCTTTTATGCGAATTTAGGGGGTGACGACTCTAGATTTAATTAAACTGTTGAAATGAGATCCAGTCTTACTAAATCTGTAGTCCCATGTAACCATTTATACATATTAAATCGAGGTGAGGGATATTAATTGCATCCTATAGTTTTTATTCGCTTTGTAAACTTAGTTTAATATTCACTCTCCTACTATAATCTTTTCTCTTTGTTATCTTTTCTTTTTTGTTAACAATACCTTTTACACTTTTATTGAGAAGTACTAAATTGAGTAAATTCTAGCAACTCGTCTCTGTGGATTTTCGTTACCCGGACTTGGCCGCTATACTCCCTTAAAAGAGTGTAGTCATAAGTTTAGTTTTTTTTTATTAAGGAGGTGGAATGAAAACAACGATTAGTGTCTTGACACGCGCTAATTTTGTTTACCATGTTTAGTGGCTAGTTTAGTCTAGGTTGTGTTGGATTGAACTCACATAGGTTTGTTGGTTGCTTTGCTATGGTGATGGAGTTTAATGTGTTTATTTCGATTGGGTTGTCCTAGTTATTACTCCTAGGAGATTTAACGGGGTATATCATGTATGCTCCGTATTTTCGACCTTGTGTGCGTAATTTCTAGGATATTTATTAACGCCAAATCTTATTAGACTTTTATGAGAATTCTGGGGTGTGACAACTCTTGATTAAATGAACTGTCGAAACGAGACGCAATCTTAATAACTCGTGAGCCCATGTAACTATTTGTACTAATTAACTTTGGGTGAGGGATATTCGATGCAACCTATAGTTTGTATTCGCTTTGTTAATCTTAGTTTAATATACACTCTCCTAGATTAATATTTTCTCCTTGTTATCTTTTCCTTTTTGTTAATAGTACCTTTTACACTTTTATTGAGAAGTATTAAATCGAGTAAATTCTAGCACCTCGTCTCTGTGGATTTTTGATACCCGGACTTGGCCGTATACTCCCTTAAAAGAGTGTAGTCATAAGTTTAGTTTTTTTGTATTGAGGAG
This sequence comes from Sambucus nigra, assembly GCA_949130495.1. Taxonomy (NCBI): domain Eukaryota; kingdom Viridiplantae; phylum Streptophyta; class Magnoliopsida; order Dipsacales; family Adoxaceae; genus Sambucus; species Sambucus nigra. The sequence goes on along the minus strand of OX422210.1, from coordinate 620,920,983 downwards.
GTAAAATGAAAACAACGATTAACATCTTGACCGCACTACTATTCACCCTTGATCAGTATGCTACAAGAATAAAGAGATAGGGTAAAGGTAAAGTCGCATACAATTCCACTCTTAACTATATTGACGTCGAGTCAGTGGATTTTGGGAATATATCACCACATGGACATTACTTCATTACGTTCATGGCTAGTCATTCTAGTACATATAGTACATCTCATACCAATGAGGAAATTACTAAACATCGTGACCTCAACATTGTGTCTAGTCATTTTAAAGAGAGTAAGGGAGATGACATTTTGAGTGAGGGTGAAAGTGGACTTCATTGAGTCTGCTCCGAGCTTTACACCGAGTCCTTTAAAGAGAAAGAGAAAAATAAAAATTTGTCCCTTATGGTTATATGCTAGGGAGAGAGTTGAAAGAATCAAGAGAGAGTGAGTCCTCGATGATAATTTGTTTTGGGAGAGAGAGTCATTTTAATGGAGCGGGAATATGGCAACTTGACCAAAAAAATGGCTAGTGTTACAAGAGATCTTCAAGCATCATTGGAGACTCGTTAGAAACTTGAAGTCATTGTATCCCAAATAGAGAAATATCTTGAACATGCCCAGAAGGTCAAGGTTACTATAGAGGATATATTAAAGAAGTAAGGTAAGATGTTCTTCGATCCCACTTTAGGTGTTAGGGAGAAGCAAGAAATGAGTTATGACGGTGAATCCACTTCACATTCTCCGTTGAAACCGGTTCCAAAATTTATGGTAGCCCCGTATGAGCCACGATAAAAACCATAAAATAAAGTTCAACCAAAACGAGTAAACCAAAGCAGACCCAAGCAAGTCTATGTTTGCACCCATTCAAAAGAAAAGGTCACCTTAGAGAATTTTGTTACAAGTTAGGTAGAACTAGACGTACACATACTCCCGCGCATCGTTATAGTGACTTTGCAAGTCTTAACGAGCAAGTGGAGTTCCTAGTTTTAAATCTTAATAGAAGAATTTTAAAGGATGTCCACGCCTTTTGAGAAAGGTTCTAATGCTACGACTAGAACCAATAATGATAAGGGACAACAAAAGGTTAGCACCATTTGGGTACCTAAGCAAGATGTAAATGCGATGGTTCCTCTATGTGTCTTCTTTAGGTCAAAGCAATTTTTCTTTTCAATTTTTTTTTCCAATTTAATCAAGCACCAATTTTGTGAACCAAACTAATTAAACCAATTTTATCGTTTTAACCCTAAACATGAATTTAGTGTGATTAAGCAAGATAAAGTAAAGAATGCTCACAAAACACGCCTATGTATAAGGAAATCACTAAGGAAAAAAACCTCGGACAACCCAATCCAGATAACCACTATGATACGGTATTACAAAGGAAGATTATAGTCTTACTCAACGACTCGATCCCCATAAGTTTTGACGCCTCTTATTCTCTTTAATCTCTCCTCCACAGTGCAACACAGGAATCCACCCATGTAAGGTCCACAGCACACGAGCCCATGCATACCTCAGTATCCATCGATATAGCCAGCAACGATCAATCAGCAAGTATGGAGTTCACCGCATGAAATAGGTTCTTGGAATGATGAAGAATGAAACAATGGTTCAAACAAAAAATCTCTATAACATATGGTTATATAAAACTCGGATATTGTAAACACAAATGATGTTTTTAGCTTGGGAAACCTTTGGAAAATAAATGAAGAAAACGTATGGCTTCTGTTTAGTTCTGTATATTCTGCACACTATTTTTTTGAGAAAAATATGCCTTATACAAAAACTTTGAGGCGGCACCTCGTTCTAACAAAATCGTCATGTCATTTGAACGATCACATCATCTCGTTCGAACGAGAGTTCCATGTCATTTGAACGACACTCTAATGTCGTTTGAACGACTAGTGAAGTCGTTTGAACCACATAAACTCAAGGAAGTGTTTTATACAAATTTAAACTCGAATTAACTCAGAAAAATAATTTTAAAAACATTTTATAATATGATTTAAATAAAATAACATCCCTAGAAAAATTTACGGCATCCATAAACCGATATGGATCCATACCTGAGAGAATCTCTGAATAAAAATGTGAAGACGTGAAACGTGCACCAAAACTATGACATGATCTATCTTTGAAGCTTGACCTCTACGTCTTCAACACAACGTCATAGGATGAATGGAAACCGTGACAAATAAAATCTATCCTATGACTCAAAGTTATTTTTGTCCAGAATAATTCCAATACATACAAATTGACACTATTTGGAATTTTTTCTTACAAATCTCCCCCTTTAGCTATATCGGGACAAAACCAAAAAAGTGAAATGCCTAAACCGGGTCGTTAAGCTGAATGACCTAAATCCCATCCAAGAAACCCAAAAAGAAAATACAAGATTTGGACTATCAAATGTAGGACGATCGACAAGTATGAACTATCTGAATGTGATGTAATCGTAAAATCTCGAATCGCTGAAGAATTACTACACACACGAAACAAACAAATATCATGTGAAGTATGGAGGAACAAATGATATATAAACAATATAATGCCCATTTGAAAATACTACCTAAAATCTCCTCCTACATCACATATCTATCTCTCCCTTTTTTGTCTCGAATAGACAACTAGTGAGAAAAATAAATATATAAACGCATATCTAGCATGAAGATAACATGAATAATATCTAGATAAACATGGTGAACTAAATAATAAGAATCAGAATATGTCAAATCATATCTAGGAAACAATCACATGGAACAAAATCAATATCAAATGATGTGACTAAACAAAATCTCATCCAATAATGCAGTGTAATGATCAAACATGACTAATCCAAACTAGTTGCATATAAACTGACCAAACCAATCCATAAGTACCAAATCAAAATATAAGTGTAATATATAACCATCAGGTACTAAAATAAATAAAAAATCTCAAAAACCAAACAGTTCGTTCGAACAATATGAGAGGTCATTCAAATGAAATAATGATGTCATTCGAACCATGTAAGATCTCGCTACTAATGACCTAAAACAATATCACCTCATTTGAATCACCTTTCTAACGACCATACCTATGCATCGACTGTATCTCATGCGAAGTTCGTTTGATCCATCCATCTAACGACAAACAAAAGTCGTTCTAACGTCTTAAAAATTTCTCAATTCAAGCTTAAAATCACTGTATAAACTGCCCAGTGAAAAGAATATCTTTTAAATCCATCTGACAGTACTAAAACAGACTCAAAAATAAAAACATGTGATTTAAACTTTAACATAGTATCATTGTGCTCATATATGGAATTGAATTAAGGGGTGTAACTAACATAAATGAACCATAATCCAAACATAAAGATACGTTCAAGCTCTAATTAACTTCTAAATATCATCAAACTACGTTTTAGCCATATGTGACAATTAAACTTGAACTTAATGGACTAAACAAACATCGCGCACACAAGTCTTGAAGTTTAATGATTCTACAAACAATAGCATCATGGCATGACTTTTTTCAACCTAGGACTTGTTTGTGGAAACCTGCTGATCTTCAAATAAACTCCCTCAAATTGATAATTATTTTTCATTTCTTTTAAAGATCTATTTCTCTTTTTAAGAAATTTCCTATTGGCCCCTTTTTGGCATATTATACTTTTTATTGCCTTAATTTTTTCTTGGGCTCTTTTAAACGGTGGATTTTACGACAAGGTCACATGCCTCTCACAGCCCTTTCCCATGCACACTGATCATTTTTTCATATGCACTACAAACCCTCATGGGAATAGTTCTTACATGCACAACTCCTCCGAAGTCTATTATGTGCGTAAATGACAATACTGAGAGGATAACGTATCATCAAACCCAAATATGCATGAGAAGTTATATAAAACTGAATCTTTTTGTATTTTTCCAATAAGACTAAAATAAAAGGAAAAAATATAATACAAAGAGATAAACATGTCATAACACTAGAAAATATATATCATGAAGAAAACTAATGTATCAAATATGCTAACACAATCATTTGTAAGAAATATAATGAGAAGTATTATGTGTAAGCAAATGAGAGTCATGAATTCTAATTCCTAAAGCCTTTAAGTACGATTTCCTTACCCAAGTAGGTGTATAATAATGCATAGGGGTTTTGGGAACCAGAATGACTTTGTTCTTAAACTTCCTAGGAGCATTTTTCAGGTCATATCAAAACCGTCTAAGGTGACCCTTCCTGCCACAATGAGTGCAAGTGTAAACACGACGAGGAATGTCACCTAAATATAAACCCTTTATAATATTCCTAGTTGGCTCTCTCACACGATTGATATTGACTTTGGGAATGGGAGTAATACGATCATTGAAGCCTATACCATACTTATCATCCTTTATTTAGATGGTGCCTATCATCCTATCTAACTTTTCTGACCTAGCCTCCAAATTAAACTTAACTTTACTTGAATTTCTTAATATCTCCTCAAGCTCACTAATCCTAGACTCAAGCAAACACTTAGACTCCTCAAACTCTAGAATTTTATAATTTATAGCCTCCACTAAACTACGAAAATTATCTCTCCCACCCTCAACATACTCTAGTTTCTATCGAAGAGTCCTCTCCCGTGCTCTAAGATCCTCAATCAATGCATCATTATTTTTTATGGCACGTTCTTTCAACCTAACATGAAACTTCAAGCTTTCATTCTTCACCTTCATCGTTTCCTCATACAATTCATGAAAGGAAACTTGAAACTCACTTTCCTCAACATTCTTATCCTCACTCGCTTCACCCTCACTCACTTGGGACTCACAAACTATGACCTCGAAAGGGTCATTCACATGAGAATCTTCTTAAGAAGATTTATCGTCATCGCTCACATGCAAAACCATGAACGCGGTGTAGTTGCACTCAATGGGGGAATCCTTTTCCTTTTTTGGTTCACTATCACTAAGGGTGGCATTATATGCAATCGATTTCTTGGCCTCCTTTTTAAGTCTAGTGGGGAACTCAACTACCCTATGGCCACAACCTTCACAACCAAAACACCTATTTGACTCATCCCTCTTATCACTCTCACTTTGATTCTTAGGGACGTGATCGACCTTGTTGTTCTTGAATTTCTAAAGTCTTTTGGCATCTTTCGATTGCTTTTAGAACTTAAGAAACTTTTTGAACTTCTTTTCCAATAGGGATACATCTTCGAAATCGGTGTCGGAATCATCATCTTTAGAAACTTTTATTTCCTCCTTTTGGGCTTTCAAAGCGATGCCCTTTTCTTTCTTTGGCACTTTCCTGGAGGTAAACATGTCAAGCTCATAAGTTTGTAGGTCACCTACAAGATCTTCTAGTTTCGTTGAGTTAAGAAAACCTACAGATATTAAAACGGTCACCTTTGGATCAAATCTAGTGGGCAACGACTTTAAGATTTTCTTTATGACTTGATTTTAGGGTATTTTCTCACTCAAGTTAAATGACGAGTTGACAATATGGGACAACCTAGCGTAAAACTCATCAAACATATCACTCTCTAAAATTTTAATCGTATCAATTTAGGTGGTGAGGTTTTGGAGTTTAGATGCCCTAACGATGCTAGTTCCCTCGTGAGTAAGTGCAAGGACATCCCAAGCCTCTTTCAACGTCTCACATATTATAATATAATAATACTCTTCTGATGTGACAAATGAGGAGATAGAATTTAAACCTTTAGAATTGTATTATGCAAGTTTATGTTTGGCTTCGGTCCATAACTCAACAGGTTTTGAGTGTGTGACCTCACCCTCTCTCGCGACTGATGGTGTCCACCCTTTTTTTACCGCTAACTAAGCACACTCATCTATAGCCTTAAGTGCACACTTCATAAGCATCTTCCAGTAAGCAAAATACGACCCATCAATTATAGGTGTTCTAAAACCTTCATAAATACCAAAATTCAGACCTAAAGACACACAAGATCACTCACATGATAAAATAGTGTTTCTAGCTCTGATACCAATTTCTAAACGTGACGGTCATTCTATGTGTGCTCTTTAGGTGAAAAATTTTGTTCTTATCAATTTTTTTTCCAATTTAATTAAGCACTAATTTTGTGAACCAAACTAATAAAACCAATTTTATCTTCTTAACCCTAAACATGCATCTAGTGCAATTAAGTAAGATAAAGTAAAGAATACTCATAAAACACGCCTATGTATGAGGAAACCACTATGGGAAAAAACTTCGAACGACCCAAACCAGACAATCACTGTGATACGATATTACAAAGGAAGATTACAGTCTTACTTAATAACTCGATCCCCACAAGTCTTGATGCCTCTTCTTCTTTTTAACCGATCCTCTATTGTGCAATGCAAGAGTACACCCATGCAAGGTCCATAGCACATGAGTCCACGCATACCTCGGTATCCACCTATATAGCCAGCAACCGCCAATCATAAAGACGGAGTCCACTGCATGAAACATATTCTTCGAATGATGAAGAATGAAACAATGGTTCAAACACAAGATCTTTATAACATATGGTTAAGTAAAACTAGGATCTTATAAACATAAAGGATGTTTTTAGTATTGGAAACCTTTGGTAAAAAAATGCAAAAAACATATGGGTTATGTTTAGTTCTGTATGTTCCGCACAACTATTTTTCTGAGCAAAAGACGCCTTGTATAAAAAAATTTGAGGAAATGCATCGTTCTAATGAATTCGTCACATCATTTATAGGATCACAAAATCTCATTTAAATGACACTCCAATGTCATTTGAACAACTGATGAAGTCATTTCAACCATATAAAATCAAAGAAGTGTTTCATACGACTTTAAAGTAGAATTAACTCAGAAAAAATCATTTTCAAAACATTTTAAAATCTGATTTTAAATAAAATAACATCTTGAGAAAAATTACGGAGTATCCATAAATTTTTATGCATCCATACCTGAGAGAATCTTGAAATACAAATGTGAAGACATGAAACATGCACCAAAACTACGACATGATCTATCTTTGAAGCTTTTCCGCTAAGCCTTCAATACAACGTCATAGGCTTAATGGGAATCGTGACAAATAAAATCTATCATATGACTCAAAGTGTTTTTTGTCCTAAATAATGCCAATACATACAAATTGACACTATATGGAAAATTTTCCTTACACAAAACATCAATGCCCTTGTTTCCTACATTGATCTCAAGGTTTAAAATTCCTCCCATAGTACTTTGATAGTGGGTGCTCTAGGGATATGATCAATTACATATCATTTTTTACCAACCTTGTAGAGCACAAGGAAAGAAAATCCACCTTTGAAGATGGGAGTAGGTCGCATTTTAGGACGTAGTTTTGTTGAGATACTTGAAATTTCCTAAGTTAGATAATGTTTTATACATATAAGGGTTTAAAGAGAACTTAATTAGCATAAGACAACTGTGCAATTCAAACTTTGTGGTAAACTTTGACCAGTCCGAGTGCAATGTATATGATCAATCTGGTGAACTATTAATACAAGGAGTGAGGATCGAAGATAATTGTTATGGGATCACTGCCAAGTTCTCCTTTGTGTGCAACAGTACCACAGTCTCCTTTAGGGACCTTTGGCCTCAACAACTAGGTCATGTGAACTTTAGAGATATTAAGAGTTCAATGAAGAAGGCCCTAGTTTATGGCTTATAATACCTTGGGAAACTAACTTCCTCGATTTGTGGACCTTGCCAATAAGAAAAGAAATTGAAGTCCCCATCAGAAGTTGAATACCATTACCACCTCTTGTGTATTGGAGTTGATTCACAAGGATCTTATGGGTCCTACTCATACAGAGAGCATTGGTGCTAAGAGATACATTCCCGTGATGGTCAGTTATTTTTCAAAATACTCTATCATTGGATTTTTAAGGGAATATTCCAATACGGCTGAGTTCCTCATAACAAAGTGTCATTCGAATACGTGGTGATAATGACACTGAATTTAAAGAAACTAGAGTGGATATATATTGTGATGGAGTGGACATGAAAAAAGACTTTTTAGCCATGCGTACTCTACAATAAAATTTTATTACTGAGAGAAAGCACCAGATGATTCAAGATATGGCCGAATCCATGCTTCCTGGGAGAAACGTAGCTAGAGTTTTTTTAATAAGTGGTAAGTAATACCACATGCCATATGGTGAATAGGGTATATCTTCATCCACACATGTTACACACGCCATATGTGTTGTGGATAGGTAAGAAACCCAACTTATCATATTTCTTTGTGTTTGGGAGTCCTTGCTACATTTTGAGAGATAGAGAGCACTTAGGAAAGTTAGACACCCAAAGAGATGAGTTGATATGCTTAGGTTATTCATCATCAAGGAGGTATTATAGGGTACTTAAACTTGCAAGATCTAAGTCTATGAAGTTAATAAACATCATGATGGGAGATGATGAGCCATCGACATCTAGTGACTCTAGCCTCGAGTGTGAGAATGATGCACCTCCCAATAACGATCTCATTATTCCTCATACTATGATCTTGGACTCCGCTCTTAATTTAGAGGAACCATCCTCTTGGGTTTGAAATAGTTATGACCCTTTTTCTATACTTGGTGACCCCACACTATGTGTTAAGGCTCGCGCTTAACTTGAGAATGTAGTTAGCTACTTTTGTTACACCTTCTTAGTAGAGATCGAGAATGTGCAAGAATCACTCAACGACGAGCGTTGGATATTCTATATACAAGATGAGTTGCTTTAATTTTGTAAGAACGATGTATGGGAGTTAGTTACTGATCTAGAGAGACTAATGTGATTGGTACCAAGTGGATTTACAAGAATAATCTGGATGATAATGGTACCACAGTTCGTAATAAGTCTGGGTTGGTTGCTCAAGGATAAACACATATTGAGGGCGTAGACTTTGAAGAGACATTCGATCTTGTTGCTAGGCTTTAGTTCGTTCGCTCACTACTCACCATATAATATCATATACACTTCAAGTTATATCAAATGGATTTAAAGAGTGTCTTCTTTAACGTCATTCTACATAAGTAAGTGTATGTGGAACAACCAAAAGATTTTGAAGACCCAAAATACACGGGACACATATTTTATCTTAAGAATGCCTTGTATGATTTAAAGAAATCACCCTATACTTGGGGCGAGAGGCTCAATTCTTATCTCTTAGATCGCGGCTTCAAAAGAAGGAGGGTGAATAAGATGTTGGTTATGAAGAGAAAGAGTGTTGCTATCTTGGTTGCCCAAAGTCTATGTGGATGACAAAATATTTGGGTCCACATGCTCACGACATGCTCACACTTTTAAGGAGGAGATAAAGAATGAGTTTGATATGAGTATGGTTAGTGAGCTTATGTTCTTCTTAGTTTTCCAGGTGCTTTATCTTGAGGATGGGATATACGTATCTTAATCCAAATATGTTAGGGACCTAGTGAAGAAATTTGGTTTAGACTCGGCTAAGCACTTAGACACCCTATCAGTATATCGACTAAGCTTAGTATAGACTTTTAGTCATGGACATAGAGTAAACCCTTTATAGGATCATGATAGGTAGTCTTATCTATTGATCGCTTGTCGTCTTGACATTGCCTTTAGTCTTGGAATTTTTGCACGATACCAAGCGTCCCCGAAAGAGTCTCACTTGCTCGCATTTAAATGTACCATAAAATACATGAGTAGCACTCTTTTCTATAGTATTTGGTATTTATTTGATACCGGTGAGTGTTTGTCCACCTATTCGAATGCTAATTGGGACAGAGATGTTGATGGTTGTAGGAGCTCCTTGGGTGGGTGTTTTTACTTTGGGAGTGCTCTTGTCTCTTGGTTGGGCAAGAATCTAAACTCCATCTTTTTGTCCACAACTGAGGTTGAGAATATATCCATCGGGAGTTTTTTTACACACCTCTTATGGATGAAGCAAATGTTGGAAGATTATGGGATTTCCCAAGGCATAATGACTATTTCGTGTGATAATACGAGTACAATTCACATATCCCATAATCTGGTCCAAGATTCCTACACGAAGCACATTAGGATACATGATAATTTCATACCCGAGCTCATTGAGAAGAAGGTCAAGTTCCTAAGACTTATAAGAACCAAACATCAATTAGCCGATATTTTCATGAAACCTTTAAATGCACTTATATTCGAGAATCTTTGGAAGTCTTTGGGTATTTTCTCCATTGATTGGTTTGGGTTCTTTATCTAGTGTAGGGTGATTAATATGTTTATATCATTTGTTACTATTACTAGATTATATTTCTATACTTTTATCTTTGAAAAGTTTTGAAAAATCCAAAAATGTTTTCGCTTTTTAACAAAAAGTTTGAAAATTTCCAAAAAAAATATTTTTTTAATAAAATTTTTGATAAAGACAAAAAGATTTTTTTAATTTTGTTTTTCAATATATATGAATGTTCATTTAAGATATTCATATCACCCTTACATTCCATCCATTAGTGTGACTTTTTCATGGTGTTTTGAAACATGGCTTTGTTTCTTTAGTGTGCTCAATAATGCGTGGCTAGTATTTTGTTATTCATTTATGATTACTTTCTTCATGCTGGACTTTTTATCTCCTTTATTGCACACATACACATACTTTATGAACATTGTAATTGCTTATCATGTGTCGAATACGATGTTCTCGTCTCAATAATGTTTGATAAAGAACCAAATGTATAAGAGATAAGTTGTGATTGTAAGAACCATTGCATGGATTTAGTTTCCCAAAAAATATGTTTTATGTTAAGCAATGGAAAGTGTACAAAAGAGGATTTTTCTCTCTGTAGCCACCATTTGAAAAAAATGCCTAAAAGACTAACGACACACAAAAATAGAAGTGCCAAGTCCATTTTATTTCACTGATTCTTCGTTGTATATGGGCATTATGATGTCTTCAAAATTTGAGAGTGAATTCCTATATGTGAGATTTTAAAGCTGTTAAAAAGTAGAAGATCAGTGGGTTTGCACAACAGACACTTTTGAGAAACATTGAATAGTTTAGCATTATTAATTTGAGAATAATTTAAATTCATGGCATGTTACATATGTTGAGCCAATTGCATACACTTAAGGTTGAAATTGAGTTCTTTATGTAGAATTATCTCATGACTTCGTGCAACTTTGTTATGTATGCTTATGGAAAATGTTCACACAATTTCAATCCATTTTCATGATTTGAATATTTTAGTGTTTTTGCATGTTATGTTCTATTTGTGCATTTTACACCAAGTTTTTATACTTGAAAATATTAAAAAATTTAAAAATTAATTGGTATTCTTCTTCAAAATTTCATCGTACGTGCTTTATTTATTATCTTTATGATGTTGTTTCATTTGGATTTATGTGGTGCTAGCATTTCAAGTCTAGTTTCTAACCCTTTGTCTATTACGGACAAAAAGGGGGAGAATAAATTGAGGAAGATTTTATCTTTTTTTAGACTTGTACGCGTCACCGTATTTCTTTCATCTCAAGTGTGTAGGTCACTCCACTTTGATGACGATTTCATAAACCACAGAAGATGAAGACTTTTCAGTTGAAAGCTGATATATTTATGCATTTTCGTTTCTTAATTTGGGAGGGCATCAATTTATTAATCTTAGGAGTCAATATAGCTTCGATTTGCATTTTGTACCAGAATAGACAAAGGAATAGATTTATAAGATAAATTTTTATAATTGCTAAATTTAATTTTTATTTTGCTTATCCCATTACACCTTTCTGCACCTTCATGGCTACTTTTAAGTATTCAAGGAGAAGAAGTTGGTGACTTTTACAAGATTGAAGATTGTTCGTCTCAACTTTATCAAAGAAGAGTTATGAGGTGATTTGGTAAAGACTTTAGATTTCCTGGGGTCATTTTAGAAAATAATTTGCACTTAAATGTTTTTCAAAATGTTTTAAAAGAATTTTGAAAGAAATTTAAAAAATCTCGCCAGCTCGTTAGAATGACTTGGCATGTCTTTGGAACGAGATTGTGCATGTGATTAGAATAAGGTTCCAATGTTTAAACGAGATCTGAGCGTCGCCTTTTTGGGTACACTCTAGAATGTCATCTAAATTTTCATTAGAAGAACGTTCAAATGAGATGAGGTATGTATGCAGTGTTAGATTTTTTTCACGGCTTTTTAGAGTCCGTTAGTGATCCAACTTTACAAAATTGTCTTCTAAACCCCTTAGATCTTTGAAGATAAATTTTTTATATCAAGAAGAACACAATCAAAGTTAAAAAAAACCTTGTAGATAATTTCTCTGCTACTGAATTGTGAAGTCGAGGCTCTACTGCTGAAGAAGAAAGGAATTGACGGTTCCTGAGGCTGATCGGTGGATACTGAGGTAAGATATGCTTACTGTGGTCGGTACTAGACTATATTATTTTTTATCAATGATTTGAAGACATATCCACATTATACTTAGTGGATCCCTAAGTAGCCTATAAGTCATCTAGTGTCTATCAATTCTGATACAGTACTAAAATTAAAGGTTTTGCCCGAAAGGGATTTTTGCTCAAATTCTTTTTCTTATTATTTTGGTTTGGAATTTGGCTTCATAATTCATATTGAACGTTCACTAATAGTTAACTCTATGACAATTGGGTACAACTACATCTTTTCATCATACAAAGGTCACGATAATAAATGAGCATATAAAAAATAAACCTTTAACTCTTGGAACACATTTTCACTCTTCGCCCCATTCGAAATATTTCCTTAATACTTTGAAAATCGATAAGAATTTTTCATTGACTTTAGAAATGAATCTGTTTAAGGTAGCCATGCACCCTGTGAGTCTTTGAACCTCCTTTAAATTTCTTGGTGACTTTATATCTATAAGGGACTTAATTTTTTTTCCTGGTTGACCTCAATCTCCATGTGTTTCACTTCGCAATCAAGGAATATTCTTGAGCTGAACCCAAAAATGCATGTATTTAGGTCAATATTCATATCATGTAAAGGATATTAGCCAAATCCTTCGCATGGTCTTCTGCCCTGAGGCTCCTAGTCAACACGCTGTCGACATAAATTTCCATAGTTTGGCTTATCTAATCTGCAAAGAATTTATTCACCAACCACTTATGTGTGGCTCCAGCATTTTTTAAGTCAAAAGGCATTACCTTATAATAGTACGCGCCTTTATCATTTATGAATAAAGTTTTCTTTCCAACGTCCACTTTTATTAAAATTTAGTTGTATCCATTATAGGCATCAATAAACGTCATGAGCTCATGCCCTTCCTTGGCATCCACCATCTGATTTATCCCTGACAAGGGGAAAAAAATCCTTTGGTAAAGCCTTATTTAAGTTGGTGAAGTCTAAACACATTATCCATATGTCCTTATGCATAGGTATGAGCAAATATTACCAAGAGGGATACTCAACTTCTTCTATGAAACCTACATACAACAATTTTTTAATTCTTCCGAAATGATATAATAATGGTTCAGTGAAACCTGCCTCTTCTTCTACTTAACATATTTGGCCTAAGGATTCACATTTAGGTGATGGAATATGGTGTCGCGGTCTATCCCAGAAATATCCTTACCTGACCACATGAAGATGTCCATTAACTCTTTTAAGACCTTGACCAACTTTAATTTGACACTAGTTTTAAGGACGAGTCAATTTGCATGATTTTTTTGGATCCATTTCATTAAGGGCCACCGATTGAACCTGCTTAGTGGCCTATCCCTTCCTCAATTTCTCCTCATCCCTAGGGTCAAACATGTCAATGTTGTGTGAATTAATCTTTTACATATAAGTTTTTCATTGTTCAACAGACTTAAAATAAAACTCTCATGCTTCTACATGATCACTCAAAACCTCTCATTCCCTAAAGTATGAGGAAATCTCATCATCTGATGAGCGGTAGAAGGAATGACCTCAAATTATTTCAAAGAGACTCGTCCTAAAATTATATTGTACATCGAGATCATATATTGATCCATGGAATTTTTTTTTACCTTTTTATTAAATAATTCTACCACTTATCCATGCAAACATAACCTTCTCTCAGCTAAAATCGATGAGGGGATGATATTTGAATTTGAGTTATTTCACTTGAGCTTCAGACCTTCAAAACAATCACAGAAGATTACATTTGTTAAGCTCCCTTTTATCAACAAGGAACCAAGAAACATTGTATTAGCAACCTACAAGGCTTACTTCCAAGGGACCATCGTGTGGGTAAAAGATATTCTTGAAATCAAGTCTAGAAAATCCAATGATCAGTCGGTCGATGTTCACCTTCCTGGGATGAATTCCTTCTTCCTTTTCAACAATGTGGTTTATATTTCTCTATCGAGAGCCCGCTTTTACCTCACTTACATATGCTATCTTGCCTTTTGGTTCTATTCCACCACTAAAAACTCCTCCTGAAATCATGAAAAGACAAATGAGATTAAATGTAGGTATCCCTTAAGATTATAAGGGGTTTTAGGCAAGTATGGGTCATTATCGAATTTGTTGTCTAGCTCCTATTCCTTTGACTTTTTTCCTTCCTTCTTACTCATTTTTTCTTTATCCTGCCTTTTTTTTTCTCATGAGTTCATTCGTTTTAATCAACACCATTTTAACTAACCTGTAACAGTCACTAGTATTATGCCCATGGTCCTTGTAGAATTCACAGTAGTTGTTTTTGTTCCACTTAATTGACAAATATATCAACTTACATGGCCATTTTATTTCTTCAACATCTTTAATTTCATTCAATATTTAATGCACTTGGGTACTGAGGGGTGTATAGCTATTGAACTTATGCTTTTCCTTTACGTGAAATTTATTTCTTCCATTGTCCTTACTATGACTAAAATTTTCAAATCCCTCTTCATTTTCTTTAAACTCACCTTTATCGATCACCATTACTTCTTTCGTAACCATGAACTTCCCTACCAGTGCTAAAATTTCATTAATCTAGTTATGAGGGTCTTTTGAGAGGGTCCAATACAATTTTCCAAGCAATATTCCATTAATTATGGATCTTATAACTATATTTTCATTGTAATCAATAACTTCAAATTTTTCTTTTTTTAAATCTAGGTATGAAATTTCTTAGAGTCTCCCCTTTCTTATGTCGAAAGCTAAATAGGTGGTTAACCCTACTAATAGGCTTTGACTTGAAGGACAAGTTATGTATGGATTTATTATCCAACTCTTTGAGTTTTTAATCTACCCCCTTGCATGCTCGTATACCATATATGTGTTGCCCGGTAAGAGTGCTTGAAAATGCTCAAAAGCTCATTTTATTTAGCATAAGATAGATATCTAGGGCTAATGATACATCTCAACATGATGAATTAGGTTTGTACTCCCATAATACCTAGAGGGGGATTAAATTTTTCTTTAGTGGGATAACTCCTGATCACTAGTATAAAAGGAGGACCTTTAATGTACACAGGCTCCAAGGGGTTTTTACTCTTCATTAGATCCCCTAACTTGTTCTCTAGTCTTTGAATGGAACTTTTCTAGGTCTTTTCACTTTCAAGATAATTGTCTCCAAACCTTTATCTTATCAACCCTCCTCGACTTCGATTGGATAATGTATTGAATATATACCTAGGTCCAATATAGGTCAATCCTCTCGAGGTTAGTGTTCCCTTATTCCTTTAAGGGAGTTGTCTCATGTAACATTCACTTTGAGTATCAGGTGGTCTACAGTATCTGGTTCCTAGGTTATCTAGGGTCGATGGTTTTGAAAGTCTGGTAAATGCACTCACCCTTTGCTAAGAGGGGCGCCTCATCCAGGTGGCTTTTACTCTTGTTGTGCTAGAAAATGAGTTAAAGATAAGATAACATAAATTCCTTAACCCAAACCTTTAGATTATAGATCCAAATATGTAATTCTAGGTTGATGATTTCACCCATGAAAAATAACTGAGTTTACAGTTGTTTCGTATAGATGGTGCTAATCTAATGTTACATGAAATTAAAATAATCCTAGTAAAAATAACTCAATAAATATATTAAAGAACAACTAAAGTGTACGACCATGAATGATAAAATTATAGTAATTAAAGACAATAAAGAGATCAACATAGAGATTTAAAGTGATTCGGCTAATTAGCCTACATCCACTATGAGTAAACTCATTTTCACTACATAAGGGGTTTATACAAGTTACACTTTTGTACTTCTTCTCTATAGATGTATTTTGATAGAGTTTCGATAAGGTTAACAATAGTTAGAGCTCGGTAACAAGTAGCAAGGCACAAGATATTTATCGGAGGCTTGGGGTGCGATGTGCACCCCAAGTCACATGATGAATGTTGAATATTATTCTCCTCATAGATAATGCCACTTGTCCTTCGAGAAGCTGTGTTGCATGCATGAACATTCCTTCATGTGTAATGCAAATTCATACTCACATTTATAAAGGATTAAAATGTCTAAAATGACCTTTTTGGTGAATTCTATGTGATTTTATCTTTCTATTGCAACTTCGCCAACCCTATGAGCCCGAGGGTATCGGGATGACCCTCTAAAGTCGTAGGTATGAGGTCGACTCTTTGAGGCCAAATGTAAAAAATGTTCACAATTAGATATTAAACCATTTCTAGGATCATCATCAATCACCATGGAATCCTTAATGTATTTAGATGTTGAGGTTATTTTTGTAATCAATGAAGTTTCCATGCTTCCGCAAGGAATGGAGTTCATTAAGAAGATGAGGGGTGAATGACTCCTAAAGGATGGAACGCAACACCTGGTGCTAGTAAGTTTTTCTTTAAGTTTTACCACATTAAATACTTATTATTATGAGAATTTTTCTTATAAGACTAAACGATTTATACTCCTTGCATTTTTTCCAGGCAATGTAAGCCTTTTATGAGCCTTCAATCAATCTCAGAAGTAGTAGAAAAGGAAGTATATTCTTCATTATCATGCTAATAGTATGAAGAATAAATGGGTCGATAAAGATGGGAAACTATACAAGTTTACTAATAATCATAAAGATTTCTCCTCCTATAAGGAAGGCATGATTGAATAAGGAGTGGCCTTTTATTTGGCCTATAGCAAGGCTAATATTGAGCTCAGGGGGATTTTTTTTCATGTTGATTGATGTTCGATCATTTATTAAAGATAAATATCACACTAGAAAGTTCTTCGAAAGGCTTCATCTACCTTCTTACTAATAAAATAGTTACATGTTGGCACTCAATTAGTAAGGTTGGCACATCACTTGTCTCCTGGGCTCATTTTGGTTGCAAATAATTTCTCTCGATAAAAGGCAAATGCATATAATGTGTTCTAGTTCATCATGAATTTCTTACTACTTAGTTAAAGTGATAGAAGGATAAAATGAAGTTGTAACCGACTCAAATTATAATAAGGGCTACGAATTCCAGCATTGTGTGTATGCTCACAGAGTTAAACTAATTGAGTTCATAGCCTTTAATGAAGGCTAGTGGACAACGATGTAATAGGCCCAAATATTATGGGGCATACATAGAAAACCCTCACTCCCCACGCATGTGATCGGGGAGGGTGAGACTTTTTTGGTGTCTGGCCAGGAGATTGAGCATCAGTTATTGACAATGCCTCAACCAAAAAGGCCCTAGCTGAGGTCCGAGTTGGACATAGCACTGAGGGTGGGGATCAATGGCAGGTCACCCTTGATGCGTAAGCTTAGATTATTATTTTTTTTATCCTTGTAAGTCCAATGTCCGTTTTCTGTAATTTTTCATTTTCACTCAATGTAGGCCTTTAGCCGTTAATGATTAATGAAAATTTTCCTTATGTTTATTTCTATTTCAATTAATTTCTCTTTATGTATGGATTATTTTTTGTACCAATATAATATGAATAGACTTTTGTATGTAAGGGTCATGTGACCAACTCACAAGACTTTATATAATTTTGTACAACCGTAAATTGATATTGTTATAATAATCGCAGTTGACTAATCCTTAATATAAAAATGTATCATATTAATAATGTAACTTGTTTAAACTGATGAATTAAAAATTTAAATCAGTTACTTAAGATTCTTATTTAATGGACAAAAATGAAAATAACTTAGTAGTTATTTTGGGATCGTGGCAATCTAATGGACTTAAACATTATTTATCACATTTGGACAAAGTCAATCCAAATGGAATTTTATCACAATCGATTATTCGAAGCAAAGTGAAAGTATTAAGGTGGTTTATTTAAGACCTACCTTGGCAGTTTTGCACATATTCTAGGCCGGGACAACTTAATTTAAATCTTACCATTCATTTTTAAGTGGGTTTGTGCCTATACTAGGTCAATCAACTCATTCTCAGGTTGTATTACCACTTTTCGGATGGGATTTTTCCAATTCTAGGAAAATCAGACTTATTACAAGTCATACCATCCATTCTTAAGTGAATTTGTGAATATTATATGTCAACTAACTCATTCTTATGTTATACTATGGTTTTTAGGTGGGTTTTTATCTATTTTAGGCAAAACGAACTTATTTTAAGTTATACCACCCATTATTAGGTGGATTTGTGCCTATTATTCATTGACCAACCCATCTTTGGGTTATACCACTATTTTAGGTGAATTTTTTCCTATTTTATATGAAATCGACTAATATTAGGTCATACCACCTATTAGTAGGTGGGTTTACATATAGTCTAGGCTGACTAACCCATTCTTAGATTGTACCACCATTTTCATGTGGGTTTTGCATACTCTAGAAAAAAACTAACATATTATAACTCATACCACCCATTCTTAGTTGGGTTTGGGCCTATTTTAGACCAATGAACTCATTTTTAGGTTGCACCACCATATTTTGGTGGATTTTTTTTCTATTCTCAGTGAAACCGACTTAGTTGAAATCGTACTCCTCATTCTAGGTGAGTCTTATGCCTATTCTAGGTGGATTAAACCATTGTTATATTGTATCACCATTTTCATATGTTTTGTTTGCATATTCTAGGCAAAACCAACTTATTCTAAATCTTACTACCCATACTTAGGTGTTTTTGTGCCTGTTTTTTGCCAATCAACCCCTTCTTAGGTTGTACCACCATTTTCAGATGCTTTTTTTCCTATTCTAGGCGAAGCCAACTTATTTTAAATTGTACCACCCATTATTAGTTTAGTTTTGTGCTTATTCAAGGTGGACTAACCCATTCTTAGGTTGTACCACCGATTTCAGGTGGATTTTATGTTGAGGGGTTGAATAAAAGAAGAATACACGTTATTTAAGGTAATGAGGTAAAATTTTATTACGAAACTAAAATTAAAAAATTCCTTTTCTAAATGCTAAGCTAAGCTAATTTAATTCTTTGAGTGACAGGATTTTCTCAGGTTCATAGAATTCCATGATCTGGGGATAGGTTTTATGTCAATCTGCTTAAGATATCAGGACCCAGTTCCTCATATTGATACAATTAATTATGGTCCCTCCCTATTGAGAGAAATTTTCCATTAAATGACTTTCTTTCCCCCTACAGAAATTTTTTAACTACCAATTCGCCTACTATAAGTTGTCAATCCTTGACTTTTTATCATCATGATGCTTAGAAAATTCTTGTTCGAATGCTATAAGATGGATGATGTATTATCCCCTCTTCTCTTTTTCCAGGTTCAACTCATAATCAAGTTTTTTTTATCATTATGGATGTCCTCATAAATTTGAGACCCAAGTGTTGGTAATCTAATTTTCAAAGGTATGATAGTCTTCATGTCGTAGTCATGGAATGAGGAGTTTCATATGTGTACCTTCTTGACGTGGACCTGTAGGCTTAAAGAACAAAGGGTAGTTCATTGATCCATTTTCCTTTTTCACCCTCTAGTCAGCAATTAATTTTGGTAAGTCGATCTCATCTTTTCCATTGCATTGTTGGAAGACTAGTGAATCGTATTGGTTTAGGAACCCATACTCTACACAAAAATATTTGAAAGGATCATTATCAAATTATGTCCCATTGTCGAACATAAAGACTCTAAATATCCCAACCGAGTAATGATGTTCCTCCAAATGAACCTTCTAGTGTCAGCTTCCCGAATGTCCGTTGATGGCTCTGCTTTAATCCACCTGGTGAAATAGTCAGTCATCGTGATAAAAAAAACTTGCAATCTCATGGAGTTCTTGGTAGCGAACCAACTATATTTATGCCCCACTAGGTAGATAGTAAAAAACTTGTATGTTTGAATCATTCTAGTTGCCCAATGATCAAAGAAGACTTCTTACATTTAAATCATTATTATAGAATTTGATTACATCCTTTTTCATGAAGGGGCACTAATATCCCCGTAAATTTGATCAATAGGACAATGATTATCTTCCAAAGTGAGCTCCAGGACTTCCTTCATGCACATCCTTAAGGATCTCATATAGTTGGGGTGTGTGTACATATTTGAGCAGAGGTTAGGTGAATTATTGTCGGTGAAAATGACCATTTAAATAAAAGAAAATGGGTTAACTTTACTTTCATATTATGAACTTCTTTTGTGTTCAATGGAATCTCTTCATTCCTACGATAAGAAATCATTGGATCCATCCAACTAGGTGTCTAATCGATTTCCAAGTACAAAACTTCCAAATTTGGTAACTCTATGCTTGGTCAGTCAATGTATTCTACCTTGATAGTCCTCGTCAATTAACATTAACTATTGAGGCTAGAGTATCAAGTGAGTTAGCATGGTTGGTGTTATTTTTTATCAACTATTCAATTGAGACCAATCTTAAGGCCTTGAGTAATATCATTTATTTGTCTATAAAAGATAGCATCCTTAGATGTCTGTCTTCGTACTCATTAATCAATCTATTAAAAATGAGGTGCGCATTAGAGTAGATGGCTATGTTATTTCCTTTGTACTCATGAAAGTTTCTTGAAAGGAACTTATTTATCCACATTGGGCTATGTGCCTCTTTGGGTGAGATAAAGTAACCAAGAAACTTGCACGATCTAACCCCAAATGCACATTTGATGACTTTAACTTTATTCTGTAGTTTTTGACAATCTTAAAGGTACTGAAGAGATCCTCTAATGTGATCGGAGATAAGCTTGATATTTACAATCATGTCATTGATTTACACATCCGTAGTTAAATCGATTTTTTCATTAAACATCTTTGCCCCTACTCTTCGGTAGGTCACCACAGTAGTCTAGAGGTTGAAAGGCGTCTCTTTATAGCAATATAATTCCATTATGAATGATTTATTCTCATAGTCATGGCTTAATAATGGTGTTTGGTGTTATCCAAAGTAAGCTTCCATAAGGCTCATCCATTAATGTCCAGTAGTTTAATCGACTAATTGGTTGATCATAAGCAATGAAAATCTATCTTTGGGGCATTCCTTATTGAGACTGGTAAAGTCCACATAGACTGTTCATTGAGTGATTTTCCTTTAATTACCACTATGCTATAAATCTAATCTAGAATTTAGACCTCCTTAATGGATTTATCATAATTTAGATTCTCATGCTCATTATTAATGCTTTGAAATTTTCTAGAGCCTAATTCCTTGGTTTCTTCTTGATATGTTGGCTATGACTTGAAATTCTTGGACCAATGCCTCGTAGATCATATGGTTGTCAGGAAAATAGATTAATGTTATTTTATCAATAACTCCACTATCTGGTTAGCTTTTGATGAGGGAAAAATATCCCTCAACTCCAAACTAAACTGAATAATTTTGAACACTCGATCGAATAGGATGAACAAGATGAATAGGATAGACGGGGCAAACATTATGAATGGGATGAATAAGATGATGGGATGGACATGACGAATAAGATGAAAGGTAAAAACATGATGAAGAAGACGAATCTAATGAACGGGACGAATGCTCGACCAACCATACCAAAGACGAAGGCCGTAAAGGCCAAACACTATGGCGAATGATTTTAGTCACATGTTGCATGTGTATGTTGACTCAATATAGGAGCACATGTTGTATTTAGGTATAAACCTAATGATGCTTGGCCTATATAAGGAACGTAATCATTATTAAAGGGGAAATCAAGCTCTCCCCTCACAAGAGCTCCATTCTAAACAATAAAGATATTATAGTGAAGAGAGGGTATAACCCCCATTATCGACGTAGGCCATTCATGGTTGAACCAAATAAAATTCGGTGTTCTTATGTTATTAATTCATTTATTATTTACTTATGATTGTAGTGCGAATTTCTGCCTCAACAGGATATTCTTTTGGTAATTTTAATCCAAGAAGGAAATACTTTTCTAGCTTATATGGATCCAAACGAATTGTTCATAATTCCTTCATTTCTCAGTCTCCAGGGTACATTATAGTCTCTTGAACCCCTGGTCAAGCACCCTTTTGATGTTATTTAGATTAATCGACCTTAGGGTCATCATACTCTGATGCTTTCTTGGATCGATCCTACTTCTTTTTATAGCAATAATAAAGCAAATCCTTGATGCTACCTAGTTGCCTCTGATTTCAACCATGCCTAATCGGTCACGAACTTTAACTTCTGGTTAAGTGAAGATGGTACACCCCATGATTTGTTGCCACCCTCTCCTAAGGATGTCATTGTAAGGTGATTTAAATACAACTACGCAGAATTATATCTCTTTGTTGATGGGACTAACTTTAATTAGAAACTTAATCTTTCCTAAAGGAGTCTCACATTTTTGGTGAAGTCGATTAATGGTTCGACTTTAATATCGAGATCGTTAATATTATACCCAAGTTTATAGACAAAGTCAACAAACATAATTTTTCATGTGCTTCCTTGATCTGCAAGAATCTTCTTAAAATGATAGTTAGATTTCGTTAAGGGGAAGAGCAAGGTGTCCTTGTGAATCAAGGTGGCTCTAACTAGATCATCATTAGAGAACATGATAATACAGTCAAAGTCAATCTCCTTACGGTCTCTTTTGATAAAAACAAGCTAGAAAAACTTAACTTGGAAGGCCTAATGCGCGCTAGCTATAATTCGGATCCGCTCATAAATCTTTTTACTAGTTCACTAAAAAGGGTTCGTGTATTCATGATAATGCCCACTATGCCTAAAGGTGTTATATCATCTTTATTTTTCCTTTGAACGGTGTTAACTTGGATGTCCTCCGTACTATTCTTTATATTTATGTACTCCATGAGGTTCCTAATCTAGACTAAGTCCTCAAAGTGACATTTTAGAATTTTTTAATTATCTATTATGTGATCGTGATCCTAGTGGTAGGTGCACCTTTGATTCCCAACTCATTAATTGGGGTCGCCCATTATCTTTAGAGGATTATTGTAGTAAAATTAATCTTTAATGTATAGGATGAGATTGTAAATAGGCTCTTTGAAGAAGGTCTCAATCTCCTAGTAATAATTCACATTAGTCAGTATTTTTATATTTCTTTACGGCGCATCCTTCTTGTTCCCTTATTAGTTAGGGTCGGTTGGGCTCCGCCTTTTCCTTATTTCTTAGGATTTTCGCTCTTTATTGACTTCGAATATATATCAGCTTCATCGTCCTTATCAGTAAGCTTATCCTAACACTTGGCAAACTTATCAATAAAAGCCATTAGTTTGTCAATATACTACATTTGATTCTTTGTTAATGATTGGTAGAAGTCATCTAAATAAGGAAGGGAACTTAAATGAAGAGACGACCAAATTTTAATTATTTTTGTCACTCTCATTAAACCACTTTTAGACCCTTTTTCATGATTCTTAGGGAATTTTAGTGCTTCTTATAAAGGGATGTTATGGAATCCACATCCTTCACTTCCTTACTATTGGTGATAAATTGGATTGTGAATTGCTCGGCTAACATAGCAAAGCTATAGATTGACCGAGACGATAGATTCTCATACCACTTCTATCCCAATGGTTATAGAAAACCCTAACATATTAGGGCATCATCGTGATACCAAAGTAACATAAACTAATTTTAGTTATAAATATGATGGGAAGGATTAGTGCCATTATAGGTGTTGATTTTTGGGAGTGACAACTTCCTAAGTTAATTTTTTGCCTCCATCTCCTCAATAAATAGTGAGGTTGATCCATGGATGAAATATTTCATGGCCAAGTCATTTGGCATGCATAAGATGTTCATTTAAAGTCAGTAGTCAAACTCATGCCTGATTAATTTCATAGGGCGTCCTGTCCTACACTCCTACTTGATGGGGGTGGTAGGTATATAGAAACATTATAACGACTAACATGAGATCACTCGATAGGTCAATATAACCTGCTACCAATTTGTGAATGGAAGCGCATCTTTCTTAATATTGGTCGATATGGTCATCACCGAGACTCCTAAATATGGGGACCCTATAATAATTTTAAGAAGGGTAGTCCTTTTTTAGAGGATTACCCTCCTACAATTATGATTTGGTCCATGAGATACTGATCAATTCCCCAATGTTTATTTGGGTAGATATCTCGTTAAGCGAGAAATCTCTGCACCACTCACATGTAAACATTCCTTATATTAATTAACAAGCCATATTATTGGATTCAGGACAGGTGACCATGGAAGGGTATCGTTACGGAAAAGACGAATGTTGAGGCCAGAGTGGTAAACAGATCACCCACAACATTTGGCATCACTAGGTGATAGTGGGGATCTGAATGGATAATGGTTAGTCCTCTCAACCTTAATCTCATAAAAAATATAATTTCCTCCTGCGGGCGATGAGAACACTTAGTACTCACGGTAATAATTTTTAAAAATCTAGCTGTGAGAATATTCTTTCTTTCATTGATGGAGGAAAATTATATGGGAATTAAATGTATCATGTTGTAAATACCCAAACTATTCCTGTAGTGCAGTGAAGAAAGGGAAAATGACATGAGATATACATGACTCAGCCAGTTGACCTTAACTACGTCCATGAAGAAAGAAGGTATTTTTCTACTATCAAAAGAAGAACTTGGAGTGATAGGATTGGTAAAAGAGAATCCAAGATGAATTTACGATGGTATTGTTATTGATTGTCTACATCTGTCATCCTCATAACGGGGATATTATTTATATATACAATGAGTCTTATCTATGTAAAATGCATAGGAGATAGAGTTCAGCTATAGTCGTCCTCTTCTAGAGTTTATTACCTATGAAATGGTTCATCTAGAGTAGAAATCCATCACTCGGGATCTTAATTATTATTTATCCATGCACTCTGTAATAATCCTGGCATATTCGATCATGCTTAAGTTTAATCGACTTAGCCCAGGGATATTTTGGGTAGTAAGTGCCACGTATCATGCTTTGTGGGCCAAATTGATTTACTTTACTTGATTCTATGATTTCAATAAAAGAAAAGAGTTCAATGCTTTGACCGTTCGAGATAAGTATTCGACATATTGTAATAAATGATGCTTTTTAACCTAATGATCTCAAAAATGAAATTTTATGGAATAAGATATGAAAAGGAAATTAAGGGATTAAAATACAGACCTTTCTTGAAAAGTTCTGCTTTATTGTTAATTTAAAATCTTCAAAAACGAGAGTTGTTAAACATAAAGATTACGAATGACTTGGCTTCACTTGAGTTAATGAACTTTTGAATTTCTGGATGTTCTATGAAAAAAGGTAATGAAAAGTAAATATGATGAATTTTCTAAAATAATAATATTGAAAATTTGAGATGAAAATATGGTAACATGCAATTTGTTAGTGTGTTTGTTGAAATTCGGGAAAATTAGGTTTTGATGATGACATCTTGAGGTGTAGAGTTCTCAAAACTCCGAGGGTTAAGTAAGAAACAATAGTTAGATATCACTCAGGAGCTCATGAAGGGTCCAAAACCACACTTTTGCCTCGACAACTAGTGTTACTGGTAGGGGGAGCTCGAGAAGAAAAGGTATAGTAAATGGAAACAAGAAGTATGATTCCCTTACTTTTAAATAATTGGGATTTAATTTGAATAAGTATATGTGAATGTTTATAGATTTAAACCGAAAATTAAGTCATTCAAAACACCGCTTTATTTAATAATGGCATAATAACTTTTAGCATTTGCATTTATACCGTTAAACCAGACTCTAGAGCCCGAAGTAATGTTAAATATATTAAGATGGGCCCTAAATTTGAGTAACCCTTTAGGGTAACTTCTGGAACCATGTAGTTAGGGTTTGGGATCATTTATTAGGATTTAAATCTTTCCCAAAGGATGCCTCTAGGATTATCTAATACTCTACCCTAATATTTCATTTAAATTTTTGTATAAATTGTCATGAAGTGAGGTTTGATGACAATTATAGGGAAGTTATGGGTCAAATTGAAAGAAATAGAGAAAATGGAAAATGGATCGTTCAAAAGACATGAATGTCGCTTCAAATGAGATAGAAGTTTGCTTGAAATAAGGGATCAAACGAGATTCAAGCGATATCCCACTCCCTAACAGTTTCAGGTCGTGCGAAGGTTGCTATAAACCACCTATCGAACGAAATGCCAGTCATTCGAACGAGGCTCAATGTCCTTCGAACGAGGCTCAATATCATTCGGATGACGCATTTCAAAACTGTGTTTATCATATTTCCCTTTCTGACTGTCACATTCTGGACCCTTAATATGATGAGCTGTCAAGCTCTAGTGAGCCCAGATTGGGCAAAAGAGGAATTTTAGGCTTTGAAAGACTTTTATAAGGGTTTATTTGGCTCATTTAGGGAATTTTAAAGGAAGAAGAAGATGGAAGAGGGAGAGTGAAGGTGGAGTAGTCTTCTACAGTTGTTGGAGCCCTTCCACCACCATTCTACCATAAAAAATCACCATATTTGTTATGTATTCCACTATATTTGAACCATATATAGATGAGGAGAGATACAAATTTATGGAGTTATTGTTGGGGATTCTTGAAGATAGAAATGGAAGATTAATGGAGTTTGAAGGAGGTTCTTGGTTGAAAATTTGATGGAGCACGCTTTTGGAGTGGGGAAACCTCCTTGAGGCAACCTTAGAAAGTGGGAGGTTGCCATTTTCTTTGAGCTTTCATGCCTATTATTGTTGGAGCTCCATTTTAGGTGGGAAATCTTACTCTTAATATTAAGATTTTATTTTGCGTATTTATAGTCTTGTTGTTAGATTACATGAGTACGATGCATTTGATTAGATGATGAAAATCATCTATAGTGAGTAATAAATATTTTTATGGAATAAAAATATTGCAAAAATGTTATTTTGTCGAAAAATAATGATGAATAAATATTTAAAAATTTCTTGAAATGAAGATTGGAATTTTTAGGAAAATGGTGCATTTCTAGGAAATTGATGTTAAAATTTTATAAAATAAAATGATTGAGAAATGATGTTGATTTTGAAAAATATTTGGTCAAATAATATCCTAAAGTTTATTGTAAAAAATGGAGATTTGGAAGAAAATGGACGTTTGATAAATTTGAAGAAATTAAAAATGTCTTTATGTTTTGAAAAGCATAATTTTCCTAGTATTGTGAATTTCTAGAATGAAATGTATGTTTAACCTATTTCATAGGATCTTAGGACTTAAAATCCATCTTCTCGTGCATATAAACTTGTAGTATTTTGATAACAAATATGTGAACAACTTTAAAGGAGGTTTTATTAGGTTTAGACAAGAAATAAGAAATATAGAAATTTTAATCTTCAATGTGTGTAAAAAATGGGTTAAAGGTATAATGAATATAAGGTTGTATGGCCACATGTGTTGATAAAAAGGAAATCACATTTTCTTATAAAAATAGTCTTTAAGTGTAATTAGATTTCTTGAATAAACAAGTAAAGAAATGTTTAAATTGGAATTATGATTAGTAAAACTGTTGGATAAATCTTAATGGTTAAACATTGGGAAGTTGGTGTGTGTAACTTAATAATGTAGTATTAACACTTATGAATTTGGAAGGGAAATAATGGAATAAATATGTTTCCAATTAAAAGGAAAATTAATCCAAAAAGGTTAAAGGGTGTTAAGGTATTTAGAAACACTTAATAAGTTAGTATGGGTAACTTAATGGTGTTTTGGGAAATTGACACTTATGAAATTAGAATATTTTTATGAAATAAAAATGTTGGGAATGATTTTACACATGATAATCCTAATGAACATGATTTTTGGAACAAAATAAAAGTGAAAGTGTAAAGGACATGAAATGATAAATTCAAAGTGTAACACGAGTTGGGATCCGTGTTTGGCTTTTGCCAGATAAAAAGGGAAAGAAGGAATAATGTGGACATTTGTAAATTGTTAAAATACATAAAAGGAAATTGGATGACATCGGAATAATTAACGAGGTCCCGGAGCTCGGGGTGCAAGACCCAAAACCACTAGCCAGATCATATGGTGGTGTTACCGGTGGTGTGGACCACGTTAAAGTGTGCGATTTATTGAAAGATTCCGAGAAAAGATAAAGGAATAAGGAAAACGTTAAGAAATGGTTTATGTCCGAGAAAATATTGAGTTCTTGTTAACTCTAAGAATGTGTATATGGTCTTCATCTCTCTATGGATACTTTATTGGTATAGCTATGGTCGCTAAGGACTAAAAATCTCCTAGCAAAGGTCTTTGGAAAGCCTTGGAACCTCATCATCTATGTGGGGAGAGTAAAGGTTTAAAGTTCATTGGAATGAATAAGGAAATAAATGTGGTATCATGACAAGACCCCTATTTCTTTTTGCAAGAATTTCAATGGGAAATACTTATCTGTTTAAATGAAAAAGGATAGCGGTGTAACTAGAAAGTGAGATTTAGGTCATTATGAGATTGCATTGGTAATGAGCACGCATTGAGTATAGAAAGCATATAACTATAATGAATGAGGTCTTAGATGGTTATAAATAGACCCCTTTGGCCCAATTAATACTCTCACCACTCACTTTTATAATTATTTAGATCTATTCTTGCCAAAGTTTCCTCCTACAATCCACTGATCTCTTTTATTCCCTTTCTTTGAAACCATGTCTTCCAGAAATATTTCACTTTCAAAGACTTTGAACCTTACTCCTATTTTAGCATTAAAGCCTCATGTATCTTTATCTTCTAATACTGAACAGGGAGCTAGAACTTCAGCTAAGCCCCATACTTGGGTAATTATGATTAGAACCCACGATATCAAGTATTTGGGGCCCAACGACTGCAACTTCTCAGGTTGGACCTATATGGATTCAAAAATAATTAAAAATATTTTGAGGACATTCTTATGAGATACTATATATTGAACAATGTGACCCTAAGGGATTTTAATTCAGAAAAGTGGGCCAAATTTATGGTCCTCAAGCACGTTTGCCTCAATGAATGCTTATTGGCATATAGTGCTAAGTTTATGCTACCTGGCCCATGGATGAATATTCTAAAATTCATTGGGGTATCCCATATCCAAATTACGATTAATGATTGGATGAAACTTATGGCTACTTGTGTATCTTCTAGGGAGGATTACATAGGCAAGTTTGTTATCTCCCTAACTTAGTTCTTCAATTTGTAGGCCTTGAAGTATTTTTCCCCCAAAACACCCGTGGTCTTTATGAGGGAAAAGCACGATACTCCCAATCAATGGGAGGAGAGATTATTCTTTGTTAGTGGGGCATGGACTACCCAAAACCTAATAGAGAAGCTTGAATTCACTACTTTGTGGTGAAATCCCCAAACCATTGGTAAGTTTTCTTTTAATTTTTTCTTTTTTCTTATTTGGTTTGTGGTTATACTAAACATCTCTTATTTTCTATAGTTTGTTTTACTCAGCTACGAGGAAGTTGAGACGTTGAAGGATGCTTTAAAACTCGTGAACACCCCCTTTGAAATTTGGGTTATCCCCAATCGCTTGTTCAAAAATATTCTTGGACCTCAGCCTCGGGCGACTGGAGGGGTAACTGAGGGTCCAAAAAGTATAGTTGGGGAGGTGAAAGATATTGAGTCCTTCACTTGGTGCGAAGGAAGCATAAGGCGACAATCACTGATGCTTATAAGGAAATAGCTACTGTGTCTGAGGCAACATAGTCTAGTAAGGTAAAAAACGAGATAGCTAAGAAGGGTGATATGCCCCCTTCAAGCATTAATGAGTTCTTCACTCTTGTGGAGATTTTGGTCATTCTTAACTCTAATTGTTCACTACGTAAGTTCATTAAATTTTTATTCCTTCTTAATGTTCTCTTATTGAACTTTTTCACTAACCCTTTATTATTTTTTGGTCTCAGTATTTGAATATCAAGAGAGGAAGATGGCTAAGCGTTAAGCTAGCCTCTCTATCAATGGTGAATGGAAATAATTTGAGGGCGTCAAGCGCATTAAGTTCAGCAACCCTATGGAGATAATTGTCCCAAGAGTGAAGTTAGTGGTTGAGCTTGAATATACATCTAACCAAATGTAACAAATTCTATTAGAGACAATCGCCCAAATCTTACCTCTACTAAGCGCATTACTAAAGGTACAAGGGTCTTTTGTGGGAAACCATAACACACCTTCTATTTTAGGGAACTTTAAGCCTCTGGTCTCATCGTCTTATATGTACAAGTATGGTGTTCCCACTTCAAAGGGAAAGGAATTTTCTAGGGCTCCTTTGAAGTTGTATGAGGGGTCCTTAAGGAGAGAAGCAAAATGGGGGTATCCCCAAAAAATAACTGACCAGTTAGGGATGTTGACTAGACGGGGAGCATAATGAGAAAAAGGAAGGAGTGGACCTGAGAGGAGGGCACATTGAAACACCCTATATGGTTAACTTATTAGAAGTCTGTACCAAATAGGTCTTTCATTTAGTTTGGATATTAAGACAAAATAATTTTAGTAGTGTTGATATCCTCCGAATGGTACTCCACAATACAAGATTGGTGACTACTTCAATTAGCATTCCTAAAATTATTACCTATGTATATTGGGCTCCATAGGTATAAAATATATACACTTTATGACACATTACACCATATGCATCATATGTGCTTAAAATAATTTTCTAGATTTTTAAAAATTTTGAAATAATTTTTTAAAATTATTTGGGATTTAAAACCAATTCTTATCATTTAAATGAACATTTTTAAAATTGATGTTTTAAAACCTTTGGGGAGAAAAGTTGTGTTTACATTAGTTGTCAACAACTTATTATTGGCATGTGAGTACAACATGTGTATGCTACCCGTCATTATCTCATTATCTTGTTTTGTGTTTCTTCACTCATAAATGTGAAACACTACACAAACCATTGGATCACATTTTTATCTAAGGTTGCTGTTCAATCGATAACAATTTGTGTGCCAACCCTTATAACTAATCAATTGACATGACCTATAATTGGTTATAACCCTTACAGCTTATCTTCGGCGCTTCTTTCCTAGTCATTCGATCTAGGTCAAACCAATATATTTCATTTCAATCATTCATTTGTAGGTCGGTTTCCAGAACCTTCCCTCCATCCTATATAAACCATATTCGTCTCAAAATTCCCATACTTTTGTTCATTTTTTGAGAGAGAAAGAGAGAGAAAGAGAGAGAGAGAGCTTAGAGAAAAACTTTTAGTTAAATCAAATAGTAATTTTTTTTTTTTTAAATCCTCTAAATGCTTTTTGAAACTAGAGAGTTAATTTCTTTCAAATCCATTAGGGTTTTCAAAATATGAAAGTTGAGTTTTGAGAGTTCGAGTTTAGGCTATTTTATACTACTCTGGATTTGTTTCTCCTCCAAATAGCCCTCACATTTATTAGAGGCATGATTTTTTTCATAAAATAAAGAATTTAACATATGTGATACATTTCACACATTATTCATTATATATATATATATATATATATATATATATATATTGTATTTTATTTCGAAAACATTTTCTTAATAAAAACTGATATTGTGTTGTAAATGTCTGTGCATGTTTCAAAATACTTTTAGATTCACACGATTAGAGAATAAAAAAACTTTAAATATCAACAAATCACGTAGACTTGTTAAGATCTTGTTTGTTTTAAATCCAATTTTATGATTTGTGAAATTTGTTTTGTGTACATACAATTTTTAGATCTATTTTTCAAAAGAGCTTACCAGATTTGGTATTCTTGTCTATTTGATATTATTAGTTTAAGATCTGAGCATATTAGAGGACTTGTGTAATTTGTAGGATAGTTTTTATTAAGTGTATGTGCATTCTTGCATGTTCATATAATTATAGAACACATCATTATACCTATCGCACCACTGTTAGAAAAATATGTTTATTTTTGGAGACACAAATTGGTGAGTCGACGTAAAAATAACCAAGGATTGGATGTTCAGAAGTTGTTGGATCAGAAAGAGTACCAAGACGGAATTTAGATATATTTTATTTTGGACTTTGGATCCTATTTTCCATTCATGTAATCTGTAACCCTAATTCCATTTTAGTAGATTTTTTTGTGGCGTAGAGGTCACCATGGATGTTTCCCCAACCTTCGAGATTTTACCACATTAAAAATTTGTGTGCAAACTTTATGTGGATAATTCTTAATTCTTGCATGTTATCGCGTGGTACCTAAGGTTAATTAGGGTATCTAAAAAAGTTTATATCATGTTACCAAGTATTTGAAATAATCTATCTACTATAATCTTTGTGATTTAACACATATTGTATGAAATCCTTTTCAACAAATAAGAGTTTCTTCAAAGATTCTATTCGGATGGTCAATTATCCCTTTAATTGTGTTAAATATATTGATTAAGTTATTTCAAGAGGTATCTAAGCGGTTTTCAAAAGTTTTTGATCCTGTAACTCCTGAAACCATTTGTGTCTTTTCAAAATGGTCGATAAATTTAAGAAACTTGGATGTAGACACCAAATCTTAGTACCCCATAAATACCTCCTGAGTGAAATTTAATCAATTCGGTTATTTTAGATTACACACGTCATGTAATTTAATTGAATCAAATATTATGTGTTTATTAAAATATTAATCAGGAGAGATAAAGATTAATATTTATGGAATAAAATTATGAAGTGAGTAGTAAATGATTATTTTACGTCATAGTGAGTAATAGTGACATGATAAGGCTATATCTCAACCAGGAGTCGAGTGTAGACTATATGAGGTCAAGATAGAAAATTATTGTAGAGTGACTCAAATAAAAATTTTGAGGGCATGGTTGACTCCGAACGAGTTGAAAAAGTTAAAATAGTGTACCCGAGTGTGCTGATGGGGTCCGACGGTGATTTTAGACCATCTCAACATCATGTAAGGGCACTTCGATCATTTAGGAGTTTAGGGTAGAGGTAACTCCAAAAATTAGAGTGTTATATCAGCCCATTTGAGTGTGTGGCTAGGGATACAATGCTTTGGAGAGAGAGAGGATGCTATAGGAGAGGAAGAGGAAAAGAAATCTACGATATTCCACACCGTTTTTCACCCCCCGAAATTCGTCGGAATCGAGATAAGAGTAAGGAAACGACATCCTCACCGTCTCATAATGTAAATCAGACATGCAAATATAGACAAGTGTTTATCTTGCATTAATTGAATCATGTTATAATACCCATGTAATGTAGGATTTTCAATTCATGATTTAAATGATGATTCTTGGGATTTGGGTGGGTAGAACTCATGATTTGGAGTAGAAATTCGTGTAGAATAAATCCTTGTATGTAGATAGAACGAAATCAGTGAGAATGAATGATTAATATGGAAGAAATTTGGGATAAATGATGAATATGCATAAAGAACACATAAACTAGGGTTTTGATGAAATAATGAGTCTTGATCCGTTCGTGGGTAGATTTCTTGTCATCTTGATGTATTATTTACGTTGATTATTATCCCTATACGTATATTAATTATTTGGGTAAGTTGGATGGGAGATTCGGGATGTGTTATGGAGTTTTTAATGAATTTTAATGGCGTAAAACCGTAATAGCAATGAAGGGTAACTGATAGGTCTTTCGAACCAGTTCGGATCCTTCATTGAATTGGCTCAACTTGCGAGCTGGTTCACTTTCTATACAAAAATCGGTTCAGATTTCTATCAGATTTCATTTTTGTATATCTCCTTATGAAATTAATTGTTAGAAAACTTTGGGGGTAGTTTAATAATCTTACTAAGCTTTAGAGAAGGTCAGTAGGTATATGATTATGGCTCGGTTAATCTTAATGATGAATAAATTTGGGATTTGGGTCAGCGATGCTTAATTGATTGGGAGGTATATCGAGAATTTATGATTTGCGTTACGGTAAGAGTGAACGATAACCTAAGACTTATACCAATAGTATAGTGATGTATGAACTACTAAAATTTACTTAAGGGGTGATTGGGACCCTTCGGGTAGTGAGTGATACTCGAAAAATACGAAAATAATAAAATGCATGAATTATTAGTACGTCGAGTATTCGAGAGATGTAACACTACTTAAGGGATATATTATAGGATTTGTGTGTACCTATACTGATGATATATATATATATATATATATATATGTATATATATAACGCATTTTTTGCACGTGGTCCCCCGTGATCCTAAAGACTTTTTGGTTTTGGTCCCCTCTTGTCTTAAAGAAAAACCTTATTTTAAGACTATATAATTACTAAAATTATATTTTAGACCCAAATTGGTATCAAAGACCCTAAAATCTTTAGAAATCCACCAAATTCCGACCAAACCCAAATTCTTGTATCAGAGCCAAGACGCTCCTTTTCGACTCATAGTAAAAAGACTTTAATGCCCTTGGGATTTATCCCTCGCATTAACAAAGATAGTTTTGGAACCAACCCAGACTACCATCCCATACCCATAACTGATTTAGACTCATAAGGTTGTTTAACCACTCACATAGACGATTGTTCACATACTGAACACATCTCAGCCAAACACGTAGATAGTAGACAAGTTACTGCCAGCGCTATAAATAGTCTAATATACCAAAATAAGTGTATACTCCTCATTTTAAGACAATTAATAAAAGACACTCAAACCCTAGAAACAGAGATCAAATATATCTATAATAGACTACTAGAAATAGATAGCCAAATCCCGATAGACCTTATACAATTACTACAAGAAATAAATATTAAGACTAATCATATAGAAGCCCTTAACAAAGACATTTTAGAAATTAAAACTTTGACAAAGAATCAAGACAGTGAGTTAATTAAACTCACCAAAGAACATGCTAAACTTATTCCTAGGTTAGACAATTATTTACCCAACGAAAATAGTTAGATTAGACTGGAATGAGGTTACTGGAAACCTCTCCATTCAGACCCTAGAGTTATCAAAGAATTTTAGAAAAGATAAATAATGAAAGATTTTATCACCAGATAAATGAAAATGAGATTGCCAACGCTGCTAAAGCAACTAGACTTATATTAGAAAGATTAAATTTAATTTCTACATCTATAGCAACTACCCAAGACTATAACAGTAGCTTTGTTAAAGACTTACATTTGGATTTAAAAGCTAAGACCGAAGGATTAACCACCTTCTACACAGACTTTGTTAAATTCCAACAAAATTTAGCAAATTATCTTAATAATATAGAAAGCCATAACCTATCCAAGTATTATTAATGAACTTAGACTAGACATGGCTCAAGTAGAAGAAAAATACGAAGAAATTATAAAGGGGATTAAGTTTATATATAATAAACCTTCCCAAGTCAAATTAGACTATCCGTTTATTTTAACTCGTTTAGATAAAATAAAAAAAACTGTAGAAACCATAGAAGCTAGGATGGCACACGAAATCTGTGCATAAACCAGAAAAGGAAGATGAGGTAAAAGACTATATTAATAAGATAGATAATTCTCTTGTTAATACTCTTGTTAAAAATAATGAAGATATTAACAATAATGCAAGAAAAGAGAATAAGATATTTAACGAAGAAATCCTTAGGCAGCTAAAAAGATAAAAAGATTATTCAGACTCCTTAGAAAGGATTGAAAAAAGACTTAAAACAAAAATAGGTAACCACCTGTAAATTTTGAGAATCTACTTATGTAGGAACTAAGGAAGGAAAAACCATAGCTAGAAGAATCATAAATGATGGATTAGATAAGACTAGTAAGATAGTTAGCTCTATCCTAAATATTGAACAGAGTAATTGTATGCTCCAAAGACTTAAGGATTCATCCTCCAATGTTAGAACATGGTGGAAGGAGAGAAATTTCACCAATCCTCCCCAATGGAAAGAATTGGGTGAAATTGACTGGAAGATTGTTGAATATTTTATTCATAATAGACAACTTTCAGCCATTAGATACATAGACTTGTTTAAAGAAGGTGCCACTCCTAAGATTACTAATTATAATATGACTTACCATTTTAGGAATCATGTGTTAGATAAATCCTATATTGAACTCCAAGTTTTTTACTCAGAATGGCTTAGATCTAGAGGAACTGATCGAAAGTTCCAATTCCTAACCTTTGGATTCTTTCAAGAAGGAATCCAAGGATTATATAGACCTCAAAACAATATCAACATATTATGTTGTTTAGTAGATAAAAGATGAAAAGATTTGGAGAAAAGCCTTATTGGGATAGCCCAATTAGAAATGTCAGACAATATAGGATACTTTAATGTCATTCTGGCATTTACAGTAACCGTAGACACAGCCAAACATTTTAAGTTAATCTTATATGTTAGTGGCTATGAAGACTATATTATCCCAGATACTAATATAAATTTAGAATTCCAAAGCTAAGTCAAGTTCTCTCAATTTCTTTATGAAGGAATGCAATCGAGAATTCCTAGCGGTAGACTTAATGAAGAAATATTAGTTAGAACTAATAATTCAGACTACAATCATACTTACAGTATTAGGAATATTGGACCTATGAAAAAAAAGGCTAAGACTCTCTGGCAATTGCCAGAATTTTAAGAAACTAATACTATACAGAATAAACCTTTGTTTATTAATCAAGATGACGTCACTGGGAATGTTACCATCCAGTTTAGTCCTCCTAAGATTGTTGATAAGAATATCTGGACTGAAGAAATTAGATTTAGGAATATCGAAGAAGCCATAATCAATGATCCTCCAGAAGGAGAATGTAGTAGTAAGACTAGTTCTAGTTTACTAAGACAAGCCCCATTAATTAGACCTAGAAAATCATTTGAAAACAAAGACTTAGTTAGAGAAAAAGCTAGAATCCAAAACTTTGGACATGAACCCTCATAATTAGACATGAAGACATTTAAAGATCACCTTAAGAAAAGTCATTATGTTAGATTTCAAGAAAGATAAAGATTTAATATGATAGCTCAAGACCATATATTAAAATTAAAAGAATATAAGAATAATAAATAACTTCTTAGAAACCTTAGACTAATAGAAGAAGGAGAAGAAAGACTAATGCTAGCTACATATGTAGAACCTAATAAGTAAGAGATAAGAATTAGTAGTAGGCTAGAAGATGCTCCTAGACTTTTTAGTAAACCAATAGGAATAAACAGTCCCATTTATTCAAATACTTTGGTTAAGACTAGACTTGGTTATATAAAAGACTTTCCAACTAGTGATAAGAGTTTCACTCCTGTTAAGACCATGGCAAGTCAAGCCACAAATCCAGTTGGGATATACCTTAACTTAGACAATGTCCAAGATAGGAAGAAAGCTTTATACGAATGTCATAATCAGATGAACATATGCTTTGCATCTAATGAACAATGGGATGCAACTTCATGTAAGCAATACACTGAGTAATCCATTAGGGGTATTGCAAAAGATTATTTAGATAGCTTAAAAAAGGCCACAGATGAAGACTCCTTAGCTAAGATTGAGAAAATGAAGGAAAACCTAAAAGAAAGATCAATTGAAGAAACACAATGAACAAGATCTAGCGAAAACTAAGTTATCCCTCCTTAGAATTCGCAAACTAGATAAGATCGATGAATATAGCAATAATTATGATCAGCTATATTATCAAATTAAAGAATTTGGAGAGACCTTAAAAGATGAATACTTTATAAAGATACCAGCCATAGGACAAATCCTAATTAATGAATATAAGAATTGGCCAGGAGTAGCTAGAGTTAAGAATAACTCCATTAGTGAATGAATCAATTTTGTCAAAGACTATATCATATCAAGAGAAAAGATATAACTCAAAGAAAGTCAATAGAAGAAACTTTCAAGCAGATCCCTCCAATCAAAGACGAAAGAGATATCGCTCCAATCCAATGGGTATGTGGAAGTAAATCTAAGAAATTCAAAAAGAAATTAGAATGGAAACATAGGAAGTTCAAGACTAGACCTTTAGGATTTCCAAAAAAGTATAGATTTAGACCATCTACTACCTTTAAGGAAAAGAACTCTAAGACTAAGAAAAATAGATTTAACCAAAGAAGATATTTTAAGAAGATTACTAGTAATCATAAGAAGGTTACTAACTATAGGAAAGAAAAAGAAGTAGCTCAATCTAAGACTACCATCAAAGAATGTTGGACTTGCGGCAAAGAAAGACACTTTGCTAAAGACTGCCCTAATAAGAAAGATAAAGAAAATATTAAAATTATTAATACAATATTAGACTATGCAGATCAAGAAAAATTAGATATCCTATATGCTATAGAAATATTAGACATAAAAGACGATGATAATACTAGCATCTATAGTGCATATACAGATAGTGATTCAGAAGACTATAATAGTGATACTAATTAGTATGAAGACTCCCAAGATACTTTAGATTTATATATGATGCAAATTAATCAAGACGATTTAGATGATGAATATATAGACTTTGAAGAAGCTTGGTATAAATGTATATTAAGCCCCTTTTAAAAGAAAATATAGACAGTTAGTAATCCTGAGTTACTAACATATATACCTAGATGTTACTATGATAAAAGACATTATTTTACATTTGAAATGAAATGTAGCAAGAAAGACTTTATATGTGTAGAATGCTTTGAGACCATACAAACGGAATTATTTATGGTTTGTGTCATTTGTCATTACACTACCATGAAAACTGTTGGAGAATTAGATTTAGAGCAATTTATACTAGCCAGTATGATGCTTAAATAAACCTAGATATTAAAACATATTATCAAGATATTAATAGAAATATAGCTAAAAGATTGCAAGAAAATGAAGACTTAAAAGGAAAGGGAATTTCCTATGACTTAGAAGACAACTGCTCTGATAGTAGTACAGAAGACCTAACATCCTTAGATTTTATAGATAAACCTCAAAAAGGAATATCTATTTTAGAAAATAATAATTTAGGAATTTCTACTAAACCACATGCTTGTTTTGTAGAAATGTTTATACAACGTAAAGATTATCCTAAAAGACTTTCGACATTTATAGATATAGGATGCTCTCAGAGTATTTTTAAGGCTAATGCCTTTCCTAAAGATTATTTTCTAGACAGGAAGCAAGATATCTATGGTAAGGTAGCTAATGGAGATCCATTTATCTTATATTTCCAGACTATTCCTATTTATTTTAAATTAGGAAATCAGACCAACAAAACCGTTAATAATCAATTTTGGATAATGGATCCTCGTCATAGTTTCACAAGAAACATTATTTTAGGAAAAGACTTTATTAGTAAATATCATCCTTATACTCAGTATAACAATAAGATATTAATTTGTGATAAAGAGGAATTTACATTAAATCCCCTCTAATAGATCACAAGATTGCCTTTGACCTTATGCAGGTCAAACCCAATTATAAACCCATAAAACATTAGAGTTCTTCAGCTGAGCATGATGGGCCTATACCTACAACCCAACAAGAAGCCTTAGAAATCAATAAACGCTTAGAAAAGGAATGTAAGTGTCCAGACCAAAAGTGTTATAAACAAATAACGCTTATACAACAAGGCATCTTAGATCATGCCAACACACCTTACTATAGGTTCAAGCTATATCCAAACAGAAGAAAATGGATATAGAAGTAGAAAAAGAAAAGATTAGGCAATTAGCAGAGCCTACTTTAGGAGAAAATCCCATCGCTAAGTGGGATAAAGACCAAAGTTACTGTGAAATTATCCCTATTAACCCAGACGCCACTATTAATGGTGGAACATATAAGAAAGGATATTCACTATAAGACATGGAAGAATTCAAAAAAGACATAGATGAAATGATTAAGCTAGGAATTATTAGGGAAAGTAAAAATAGACATAATAGTCTTTCCTTCTATGTTCAAAATGAATCTGAAAGTAAAAGAGGAAAAAGACGTATGGTTATAGATTATAAACAATTAAATAAGAATTTTGAATTTGATTCTTATATGATACCAGACAAGAATAATATAATCAATCTGATTGAAGATAGAATTATATTCAGTAAGTTTGATTGCAAATCAGGCTTCTGGCAAATTAAGATGCATCCAGACAGTATTACTTGGAGAGCCTTTAGTGTGCCCCAAGGAAAATACGAATGGATAGTAATGCCATTTGGATACTTGAATGATCCTTAAGTATTCTAAATAAGAATGGATAATATATTTATACCTTATTCAGAATTTTATCTTGTTTACATATATGACATTCTTGTAGCCAGTAAGACTGAGATAGAGCATGTAGACCATCTTAAAAAGATCATTTTAGAATTAGATAAACATGGTATTGTTATTTCTGAAAGGAAAATGCAATTATTTCAGACTGAAATAGATTTTGTGGGTATGCATATAAATAAAGGAAAAATATCCTTAGCAGAACACATAACTAAGAAGATTCTTGAATTTTCAGACCAGCTTAAAGATTGAAAACAATTACAGTCATTTTTAGGATTGCTTCAGTGTATTGCAGATTTTATTAAAGACCTTGCTTCAAAGAGATAAAGTTTAACTGCCAAATTAAAAGGAACAGACAAAACTAATCCTTTTTATTGGACTAAAGATGATTTGGAAGTTATAAGACAAATTAAATAAGTAATAAAAAATATTCCTTTACTTGAACTGCCCAACACTGAAGGCCAATTTATAATAGAAAGAGATGCATCTGATAAACAATGGGGAGTAGTATACTTTTCCATTGATCATCAGACTAAAAAGAAGAAACTTTGTAGATATATTTCTAGAACCTTTACTGATCTAGAAACAAGATACACTACCCATGAAAAAGAAGTTTTAGCTATAGTAAGGGCAATAGAAAAATATATGCTTTTTCTTAGACCTAAACATTTTACTGTTTATACTGACTCCTCTTATGCAGTAAAATTCAGAGACTGAGACTTGTCCAAATCAAGAACTAATTGACTCATTAGATGGCAACAATTGCTTAATGGTTACGACTTCTTTGTTATACATATTAAGGGAAGTAAAAATACAATTCGAGACATTATATCAAGAGAGCCAATGTTTTCTAAAACTAATATGATTTCATGTTTTATATTGCAAACATAAGACTTAGACAACATGAGTTCCTCTAGAACGAATAGACTAAACAAAGAAGACGTTGCAGACTATCTTAGATGCGTAAGACCAAATGCTGGTGTAATGCAAAGACAAACTCATATTCAAGACTCTCAAGAAAGACCAATCCTAGAGAACTTTGATGATATCCTAGTTCCTCCTGAAAAATCTAGACATGAGATTATTTCTCAAAATATACTCATTGGGAAGATGTATTTCCCCCAATATAGACCTGATCAAAGATATCCAGACTTGATAAAATTTAGACGAGAATTTTTAGATGATGAAAATACTCTTATAGGCGCTATATGGTGGAACGTGACGAATAAACTATGGATAGTGTTCAAACAAAATTTGGTAGCTATTGCCAGATTCATGAGGACTCAAAGATTTGCAGTTACCCAACTCAGTGGTACTGCTATTCCTAGATCGCAGACTCAAATTTATGCTCAGACTCTTGGAGAATCCTCCAAAACTAGACCCGCTAATAATTTTTGTTATCAGAAAAAGACTTTTAAGACTAATATTGTTTTACCCTTTGGTCATAATAATCTTCCAATATCATAAAACTATCAGAAAGACGCTAATAGTAATATTGAACATTTCAATATGTTATTATCTGAGACTAATGGAGTTGCCTTAATGACGAGAGATTTCTTCAAAGGCGTTCCAAAAATCACTACACCAAAAATAGGAAACTGGCACGGTTTAAAATAGTACCAGACACAATCTGGCACGGTTCAAAACCTTGCCAGAATCAGGCGTGCCAGATTTTCTGGGGCGGTTTAAAACCGTGCCAGATTTCCCAAACTGGAACGCTTTTAAACTGTGCCAGTTTTTTAATCTGGCACGCTTTTAAACCGTGCTAAATGTTAAATCTAGCACGCTTTTGGCACACACCGAAACCGTGCCAAATTGTCTATTTTCTGGCACGCTTTTGTCACGGTTTAAAACCGCGCCAGATTTTTCAGTTGATTAAAAAATAATAATAATAATAATAGGAAACAAATCTGGAAAATCTGCAAATTCCAAATTCGGTAGGAAAAATATTTATTATTTGCAAAAAAAAAATCAAGAAAATTCACAAATTATGAATATCGCAGGTTGTTGATAAACTAATGTGCATACAAACTTCAAAAAATTACAAGAGTTAATACCAATATTAAGCCGCACATGACCATAAAAGTCGACAATAACTTCAAAAAATTACAACAGTTAATAGTTCCCATATCAAAAAAAAATTGGGCAGAGTTTCCTCTATTTTTTTAGCATTCCAAAACCTGCTAACATAAAATCTGCCCATATAAAGCCCACACGACCATAAAAGTCAATAATAAAACAACTACAACCAGCACGGCCATAAAAATAAACCATAAAACTACTGAAGCCTGCTCGACCATAACACAAAAAATAGAATCCCGAATATTAACGACACTAAATAAACAATTCCCCTGTTGTCAAGCATTGACTTCTTTGTGCGTTCCAAGTGGATAAAAGCTAACGATTGAATGTCATCCTACAAAAAAAATAAGACACAAAAAAGATACAATATTAGTAACCAAGTCATTTTTAAACAAATCATATTCAAGCAGAAAAATTTCATATAAAAGCAGAAAAATTGCATATACGACTACGTGGTTAGTTCGTACAAGTTACATTGGTCCCGTGCGAGGTGTTCATGCCTCTTACGGGGTCATTTGGGGGCTGGTTTGGGTTTTCACCCTTTAACGGCTTGTTTTCAAGTCTAAGTGTGATTTTTGCAAATTATCGTCATACTCTCAAACCGGAAGATCCGAGACTACGCGATCAGTTCCTATAAGTTACATTGGTCCCGTGCGAGGTGTTCGTGCCTCCTACGGGGTTGTTTGGGGGCTGGTTCAGGTTTTCACCCATTAAAAGTCTAAGTATGATTTTTACAAATTATAGTCATACTCTCAAACCGGGAGACCCGGGACTACGCGGTCAGTTCCTACAAGTTACATTGGTCCCGTACGCGGTGTTCGTGCCTCCTATGGGATCGTTTGGGGGCTGGTTCGGATTTTCACCCTTTAACAGTCTGTTTTCAAGTCTAAGTGTGATTTTGGCAAATTATCGTCATACTCTCAAACTGGGATACTCGGGACTACGCAATCAGTTTCTACAAGTTACATTGGTCCCGTGCGAGGTGTTCGTACCTCCTATGGGGTCGTTTGGGGGCTGGTTTGAGCTTTCACCCTTTAACGACCTATTTTCAAGTTTAAGTGTGATTTTTGTAAATTATCATCATACTCTCAAATCGGGAGACCCGGGACTACGCGGTCAGTTCCTACAAGTTACATTAGTCCCGTGCGAGGTGTTCGTGCCTCCTACGGGGTCATTTGGGGACTAGTTTGAGTTTTTACCCTTTAACGGCATGTTTTCAAGTCTAAGTGTGATTTTTGCAAATTATCATCACTCTCAAACCGGAAGACACGAGACTAGGCGGCCAGTTCCTATAAGTTACATTAGTCTCGTGCGAGGTGTTCATGCCTCCTACGGGGTCGTTTCGAGGCTAGTTTGGGTTTTAACCCTTTAACGGCCTATTTTCAAGTCTAAGTGTGATTTTTGCAAATTATCGTCATACTCTCAAATCGGGAGACCCGAGACTACGCGGTCTGTTCCTACAAGTTATATTGGTCCCGTGCGAGGTGTTCGTGCCTCCTACGGGGTCATTTGGAGGCTGGTTTGGATATTCACCCTTTAACGACCTGTTTTCAAGTCTAAGTGGTGATTTTTGCAAATTATCATCATACTCTCAAACCGGCAGACCCGGGACTACGCGATCAGTTCCTACAAGTTACATTGTCCCGTACGAGGTGTTCGTGCCTCCTACGAGGTCGTTTGGGGGCTGGTTTGAGTTTTCACCCTTTATGGGCCTGTTTTCAAGTTTAAGAGTTATTTTGGAAAATTATCATCATACTCTCAAACCGGGAGATCCGGGACTACGCGGTCAGTTCCTACAAGTTACATTGGTCCCGTGCGAGGTGTTCGTGCCTCCTACGGGGTCGTTTGGGGGCTGGTTTGAGTTTTCACCCTTTAACGGCCTGTTTTCAAGTCTAAGTGTGATTTTTTCAATGTGATTTTTGCAAATTTTCATCATACTCTCAAACCAAAAGATCCGGGACTACGCGGTCAGTTCCTACAAGTTACATTGATCCTGTGTGAGGTGTTCATGCCTCCTACGGAG
Organism: Sambucus nigra; assembly: GCA_949130495.1. NCBI lineage: Eukaryota > Viridiplantae > Streptophyta > Magnoliopsida > Dipsacales > Adoxaceae > Sambucus > Sambucus nigra. The sequence continues at coordinate 620,876,640 of OX422210.1, read as the reverse complement.
TCGTTTGGGGACTGGTTTGAGTGTTCACCCTTTAACGGCAAGTTTTCAAGTCTAAGTGTGATTTTTGCAAATTATCATCATACTCTCGAACCGAGAGACTCGGGACTACGCGATCAGTTCTTACAAGTTACATTGGTTCCGTGCGAGGTGTTCGTGCCTCCTACGGGGTCGTTTGGGGGCTAGTTTGAGTTTTCACCCTTTAACGGCCTATTTTCAAGTCTAACTGTTATTTTTGCAAATTATCTTCATACTCTCAAACCGGGAGACTCGGGACTTCGCGATCATTTCCTACAAGTTACATTGGTTCCGTGTGAGGTGTTCGTGCCTCCTACGGGGTTGTTAGGGGGCTGGTTTGGGTTTTCACCCTTTAACGGCCTGTTTTCAAGTCTAAGTGTGATTTTGGCAAATTATCGTCATACTCTCAAATCGGGAGACCTGAGACTACATGATCTGTTCCTACAAGTTATATTGGTCCCGTGCGAGGTGTTCGTGCCTCCTACGGGGTCATTTGGAGGCTGGTTTGGATATTCACCCTTTAACAGCCTGTTTTTAGGTCTAAGTGGTGATTTTTGCAAATTATCATCATACTCTCAAATCGGGAGACCCGGGACTACGCGGTCAGTTCCTACAAGTTACATTGGTCCCGTGCGAGGTGTTCGTGCCTCCTACAGGGTCGTTTGGGGGCTGGTTTGAGTTTTTATCCTTTAACGGCTTGTTTTCTAGTTAAAGTGTGATTTTTGCAAATTATCGTCATACTCTCAAATCGAGAGACTCGAGACTACGCGGTGAGTTCCTACAAGTTACATTAGTCTCATGCGAGGTGTTCGTTCCTCCTACGAGGTCGTTTGGGGGATAGTTTGAGTTTTCACCCTTTAACGGCCTGTTTTCAAGTCTAAGAGTGATTTTACAAATTATCGTCATACTCTCAAATCGGAAGACCCGGGACTACGTGGTCAGTTCCTACAAGTTACATTGGTCTCGTGCGAGGTGTTCGTGCCTCCTACGGGATCGTTTGGGGGCTGGTTTGGGTTTTTACCCTTTGACGACCTGTTTTCAAGTCTAAGAGTTATTTTTGCAAATTATCGTCATACTCTCAAATCGGGAGATCCGGGACTATACGGTCAGTTCCTACAAGTTGCATTGGTCCCGTGCGAGGTGTCCGTGCCTCTTACGGGGTCATTTGGTAGCTAGTTTGGGTTTTCATCACCTATAGCAGTCCAATAGCTATACACCTCATGAGCACATGAGTAAAAAACTCATGTCCATAATAAGCTATTCTTCTATGTCAATATGGACTCACTACGAGGGGTCATTAATTGTTTGTACTAAATCTCAATAGTGTAAGGCATAATTACTATCAAGAGGCATAATTTTGAAAAACTAACACATGTTATTCAAACTCCATTCATTAGAACTCCTATCATTGGAAGAGGTCTGATGATGTGGGAATGCTCACACAACTAAAATTTTTTATTTTGTGACTTCAAGTAATAAGTAAATATTCTTATAGAGTTTCTCATAGTTGAGCCAATTACGTCTCGATTAATAGCATAAGATCACGTAACTTTAATTTTACTTCCATAACAAAACTTCAAATATGAAAACATGTAATTTTAAAAAAAAAGTGTTAAACCCCATAACCATATATACACTAAAGGACACGCATATATAAAGTACTGCACATATATAAAACTATATATCTTATTAGAAGTAAAATATAATACTAGAGTTTTACCTGTCCAGTAGCGGGTTAGTGGGATTCTGCATGTGAAAGTTACATTACTTGTAATTCCTTGCCCTTGGCCTTGCTCTGAAGCTACTTTTACATATAAACTGCTAACATCCTGACCTACAATACATTAATGTGATCAAAATTAACCAGAGAATAAACTAGAAAGAAGTCAAGTCCAAAGGGTATGAATAATAAGCTTACCTTTGTATCCATGCTAACTAAATCCTTAGCACAAGTGAACAGTCCAAATGGATGCTAACTACATCATTATATATAATTCAATTACAGAAATTTATTGAATGGTTTCTTACTGGACAATAAAAAGAAAAAAAAATAAAGAATGGAAAAAATAAAGAAAAATTCCATATAGTGAATACTTACTTACAGTTATTGATATGCCCCCAAGCCCCCGGTGATTGCTCACAACAACATTCCGGCCACGTTTTGCAACAAAGTTTGGCACTATTTCATCAACCAAACATAGAGCTAATAAATTTAAAGTGTATAATTACATTTATATACATACATGTGTAAATATACATATTCATACCAATGAAAAGCTGATCTTTAGTGCACTCCTTCCCTTCCACCTTCAAGTACACACACTATGTGCATGCACACATATATACATAACAAACAATTCATTGATGAGACGCTAAGGTGTTAAAATGACAATATACAAACATATATAAACACACACACACACACACATACGCGTTTTGGCAATTAATTCTAATTCTAATTCTAAATTTCTCTATAGACCTTTATTTCTCATTTTTTTCCTAAAGTTTTAGTGAAATAATCCCATTTTTATTTCATTTCCACCCTTCTAGCTCCAAATCTACACACACAAACAATCAACTCATCAACGAGACACATGGCTGTAAAAAGGAAAATATACAACTATACGAACACACACACACACACTGCGTGTGACAATTATTTTTAAATCTGGATTTCTCTATAAGCCTTAATATTTTGATTTTTCCTCAAGTTTCAATGAAATCGGTACCCAAAATTGCAACTAATACATTATACAGCTGACTTGCAACTCACCTGTACCTATATATATATATCAGCACCCCTAAATCGGGTACCCGAAATCGGTAACCCTAAACAGCACCCCTAAATCACAACCCCTAAATTGGGTACTTGATATATATACATACATACATATATATATATATATATATATATATATATATATATATATATATATATATATATAGAGAGAGAGAGAGAGAGAGAGAGAGATGTAATACCTTACGATGATGAGCAGTAGCAGCGTGGGAGTAGACGAGGAGCAGTAGAACCAACGAGGAGAACGATGAGGAAGCCGGGAGGGAGAGCGAGTGGGAGAGGGATAAAGAGGATTGGAATGTCTTGAAAATTTGGTCCCCGCTCCAAATTTTGGGGGATATTTTTTTAACAAAGCGTACCCATATTTGGCACAGTTAAAAACCGTGCCAAATTTTGGCACTATTTTAAACCGTGCCATATTATGATAAAATCGTACCAGAATCTGGCACGATTTATTACAGTGCTAGAATCTCCTTGCCTAAGCGTGCCAGATTGACATTTTTGGTGTAGTGAATTTATCTTTGTGAAAAAGTAGAGATAGCCCAGATAACCTTAGCACACTATGGGTTCATTGGACTCATCCAAATTGAGACTATAGAAGACTATATTGCTCTTGGAAAAATAGTCCATTAGTATGTTAAGAAGGTAGAAGACTTTCTTCCTCTATTTGCTAGAATCTATCAGATTGCTCCAAGTTCCTATAGAGAAGTGAGAGTTGAACGATTTAGACTTGTTAGATTTTTCAATTACATATTTGAAGACGTTTAGATTCTATCTAAAGACGAGACTAAAGATTTAATTATTAATAAGTTCAAACCCCAGATTGCCCAAGCTATAGAGACGATAGAAATCATGGAACTGTTAACAAGTGAAGATATATGGTATACTGCATACCATAAAGAAGACCTCATTATCCAGGCTAATGACCCATTTAATGGAAGACTTAAGAAAGAATCTAAAGAAATGGTGGAGATCGTCTTGCCAGCCAGACTTAGAGTGGTAGGCCTCATTGATGAATTTTTTAATAATAATGCTCTCCCAGGCAAGGACATGACAAAAGAAGACACAAATACGACAAAGAAGAGCCCCTCAATAGTGGAAGAATTATTGAAGATTGAAGACTCAATTATTTAGACCATACTTTCCATAAAGTAAACAATTCCTGCCCCACGTGGGCCATCAGACTAATAAGAAGATGAATACATTGGTTGTTTGATTCTCTTGCATTATCACAAGATGACGGATTTATGGGCCATCAGACGGTCCCATTCAGATAAAGACCTGCCATAAGAAGAAAAATCACTTTAGAAAAAGATAAAACTATAGACTTTAAATATTTGTATTCTTTTCTTTGACCGGTTAGCTTTTAGCCTCTGGTAGTAAGTCATATATAAGGTCCCTTGTGCTATAAAAGGGATGTAAGGGTTGTTTTAAGAGGCATCAATTGTAAGACTTCTAGCATCGAGTATCAAAAGTTGGAAAAATTTAGTAAGTTTAAAGAGAGTAACATGTAAATGAGTGAGTAAACCTCTCATAGTTAAGGGAGAGGGGAGAGTTGTATTTACTTATGTTATGCAATAAAAGTATTTTCTTTTTCCAGAAATCTATTATATTAAGTTGTTATTATTTTCCAAATTATCTCCAACTTTCTGTTTATAGAGAATTATTATGTGGAACCTCTGGTGTAGCACACAAGGTGTTATACTGTTGAACCGCCATCAGGTGCTGATTTGTCGTGAGCCGTTAGCTAGGTGGGCATTAGGCGTGAAGGCGTACAGACAGGAAACGAGTACAACACCAAAATAGTGGATTGAGGTGTGACACATAAAAAGAGAGTTGCTGAAGGCCGAGATCGAAGAACAATAGTAACAAAGCTGAAGAGACGAAGGAAAGAAGATAAAGATATTGAAGACTGTAAGGAACGTATAAACTCGAACCAAACCCTTAGCTGTTTCACATTATACTGTTAAAATTTTAACATACTCGTATGAGCCTACAAATCACTGAAGACTTTTTAGTATTTGTTAACCAAACAACTTCAGACTTAACAAGAGAAATCCAAGAGTGGACTCTTACAGACCCTAAAGATAAAGAACTTATAGAATCTGCCTTAACATACGCAGGTGGTACTTTTAAATATATAGACCAAGTTCTTGAGTGCTTAGTACGCGAAGTACCTAAAATAGAAATAAGTAGAACAGGGATTCGTGATCTCTTTAAACAAAAGATAAGAACTGAAGAATTTGCAGAAGAACTCTTAAGATCGGAGAAATATCAAGAAGACGTATTAAAATATATTAGACGTAAAAGGTTAGCTAAAACAAGAACTATTTTAATTAGATCAGGAGGAATCCATCCTCTTCTTAAAAACGTAGAGATAGTTGCCCCTAGAACATATCATCGATTTTTGTCATCCTACGGTGATAATGATTTAGACGAATTTATAAATAACAATATAATTGATATTGTTAATAAGATATATAAAGAAACTAGACTGATAAAACCTCAATACCGCATAAGGTATTTAAGAATAGAATATTCTCCATCAAAGCCGCTTGCGATTTCCAGACTCCCTGAAGAAAATATTTATATAGAAATTCCTCGTTATTCTGAATTTCAGTACGATAGTGACGGAAGAAGCCGGAGAAGTAGCAGCTAGGAAACTTTACTACGACTCCCAGATTAATTAGATAAATCTTAAAGACGCTAGAAGTTATTTGGGTAAAACTTTATATTCCATAAAACTTAGAAAAAGACAAAGGAATATTAAAGACATCGCGATCCCCAAAATGTGGACCTAAAAACTCAAAGAGGTCCCTAGAATATGTGGACGATATTAATCCGTCGTTTACATCCGTTAAATAAATCCGTCAGAGAACCGATCCGTATATATATAGGTTGTGTGAATATTTATTATGTGATTTGTTATGTGTGTGAACATACCTGCGTTGCGTGCTATCACCTGAGGTTCCGCGTAGAGGGTGATCCCATATTGGTGATTCCAGCAAGGTCTGGATGTATGCCCCAGAACATAAAACTTAGGGAGGCTCACTACGTGTAGTGCATTAGTGGGACCGACATTTTATTTGGGTACGTTAAGTATGTGCGTATCGCAAAGGTTTAGAACTATGTTTGTCTCCATTATGTGTTATTTGATTATGATTCGAGGAGATATTCTAAACCGATAGTCCTTGATTTGGTACAAGAGGTATATGGACTTGATAGCAAAGTATGCTTGCATCATGGTGGCCATTCTGGGGGAAGTTATAGTTTTTTATATTATAGTGTGATATATATATATATATACAAATGTGATTATTGTACTTATGTTTGATGGTAGAAAAGTTAGTTATTATATAACTAAAAGTAATTTAAGTATGAGAAACTTAAATAGATGGTGCAAAATAAAATTCAGTTAAAATGAATTTGGTTTGACGGTAATGTATTGTATGGGTAATATGGGGGATCTCAACCTAGTGTGATTAGTTAGATACTTAGGATTAGTTAGGCAGGGAAGCATAGCTAGGTGGGTAAAATAGATTAAGTTAGGTGTACACTATAGATGAGAGGTGAGGAACTCAAGGGAGTGTACGCTGGACTAACCTGTGTATCTAATAACTGCTTTTATAACTATAATTTAAATACTTGCTAAATATTTTCAAATTATTTTTGGGCACTGACCCGCATCAAAATATTTTCCAAAATATTTTAGGTGTCCAGCCATAGGAACATCAAACTTGATGACTCATTCCAGTGAAGCGTAGCTGCAACATCGTGGAGGCTTGCAGGATTGATGTAGACGCTTCAGCTATTCATTCCTAGATTAGGATTTACATTTCAGTATTTCATTTGGGCATGTTGTCCGTTCATCCGATACAATATTTTTAGTTTATTTATCAGACTATGTTTTGGATTCCATTTTATTTTCCTTTAGATTTATTGTTGGATCTTGTTTTGGGAATCAGTGGTTTATTCGCTACCAATTATTTATCTATTTATCGGGTGGTTGATCCAGAGTATTTTAATTATGTATATGGTTTGGTTATTGTATTAATATTCATGAAGTTAGTATATGTTAGTGACAGATAAAATCTGGCATTGGTTGAACTTAACATAGATGGTTAGTAATTTAAAAAGTTTTGACGGTGATGCTAAGAATGAACCAAATGAGATTCATGTTTATTTTGATAAAGGACTGATCTCCCATGATTAAAATAGGTGAGGTTTTACATATGGTATTAGAGAATCAAGTTTTAAGGTCAATAGGATCTGTGCGACTTACTATGATTTCAGAGTAGCGTTCTTTAATATAGAGCCCTATTATTAGGGCTGTTGCATTCATTTTTATGTATTTGAGATTTTTTTTCTTCTGCTATTGTATTTGTTTGACTCTGAACTCATACAATTTGACATGGTTCCAGATGTCTCCTATGAGGTAACGACAGGCTAGGATCGCCGGAAGATGTAATGTTGAACTAGATCAACGGGTACCTCAAGTACCACGGGGTATGGTGATAGCCATAGAGGTGGATAATATCGTAGCACAAGTAATTATTATCGCATGTTGCACTACCAAGAGCATCGTTTCCAGTTGATAGGGAGCAAAAGAACAAGTGAATATAGCCAGTTAGGCAGGCCAGGGAGAAATAATAGTAGTGGAATGCCAAAGCAGCAGTGGAAGGTTACTAGAGGTCGTTCAAATAAGAGAGTAATGGAAATGGTCAGCAGAGTCAAGGTCACCAGGATTAACAGGGTTAGGCCAGAAGAAGGGAGACTTCAAAAGGAGATGTTTTAAACATGGAGAGCATGGTCACAAGTGTCAACTTTGTCCACAACAAGCTAAGGAAAAGCCTCGATCTCATCAGTAGGGTCTAAAGTAGAAGAACTTTATTGGTCATTATTTTATTTATAGGGATATGGGTCACCTAAATAAAGATTGCTCACACCGGGGTGGAATATTACAGTAGGGAATCCAGTAGGTGCAGCAGGCATAGTTAACTCTTACAATACCAAATCCACTAGTCCCACAACGACAAGAGAAACTACTGTACAAACGTGCCAATAACTTCCAGTACACAATCATGTTGTCGTCTACATAGGCGCCACCAGCAGTAAAAGGTATGTTTACCATTCACGAGATTAAGGGTAGGATTTCGTTTGATATGGGGTGTCACACACATTTGTAGCTACCTATTTGGCACTCGCAACAGATTTAGCAGGGATAGTAGGTAGTCTCATTATGCGTGTAGAGTCACATTGGGTAGTAAATATCTTATACACTCGATATGTAGGGATGTAAATATTGACGTGGGGAGACTAGGTTTATCCGTCGACCTTCTAGTGTTAGATATGGAGGGTTATGACATCATTTTAGGTATGGACTGATTAGCTGGACACCAGGCGCTGGTGGATTGTTTCGGGAAGACCATTGGGTTCTCTATTCTAGGAAAGGAGATGTTCATAGTGTCGATGCCTCTTCCTAAGGGAGAGTCGATCACACATCTATATTATATTGAGGAGAAGACCTCACAGGAAGTGGTTGTCTCTTTAAACTCAATTCCAGTGATGAGGGAGTTTGAGAACGTATTCCAGGAGACACTCGGTTATCGCCCAGCCGACAAATTTAGTTTGTTATTAACTTAGCATCGGGTACGAGGTTGATTGCCTGAGCGCCTTATCGCTTGGCCCCGTCAAAGATGCGAGAGTTGAGAGAACAAATTTAGTAAATTTTAGGGAAGGGTTTCATTAGACGGAGTGCATCACCGTGGGGTGCTCCAGTGTTATTCGTCAAAAAAAGGGATGGATCACTCTAGTTATGTATCAATTATAGGGAGTTGAACAAGGTCACGATCCATAATAAGTAATCGCTACCTCGGATCGATGATTTATTCGACCAGTTGAGGGGAAAAGCTTACTTCTCCAAGATAGATTTGAGGTTGGGTTATAATTAGTTATGCATTATAGAGGAGGATGTTCCTAAGACTGCTTTCCTGATACGGTATGGTTCATACGAGTTTAGGGTGATACCATTTGGGCTCACCAATGCGCCAGCAATATTCATGGATCTGATGAACTTCGTGTTTATCGATGATATTCTGGGTCACTCTCGTTCTGAGGATGTTATGCAGAGCATCTGCGGATGGTTCTACAGACGTTACGGGATCACCTATTGTACTTCAAATTCAAGAAGTGTGGATTTTGGCTACAAGAGGTGCATTTTTTGGGCCACATTGTGTATGACAGGGGTATTCTTATCGATCTGAGTAAGGTATCGGTGGTGAGGGAGTGGGCACAAACCACAACACTGATCGAGGTTCATAGTTTTTTGGGATTGGTTAAATATTATCAGTGATTCACTAAAGGTTTTTTTTTAAGATTACGTGTTCATTAATGAATTAGAATCACAAGGGGGTGATATTTGTCTGGAACGATCAGTGTCAATTAGCTTTCAATGAGCTAAAAGAAAAATTGACCTCAACACATGTATTTGCATTGCCAAGGGGAGAAGTGGACTACCGTGTTTACATAGATGCATCATTGCAGGGACTTGAGGGAGTACTACAACAGGAGGAGAGAGCTATAGATTATGCATCTCGCAAGCTTAAGCCCCGTGAGAGGAATTATCCCAAGCATGACTTGGAGTTAGCAACATTTGTGTTTGCTTTGAGGATTTGTAGTCACTATCTTTTAGGGCACCAGTTTAGTTTATTCATGGATTAGTAGTGGCAAAATGTGGCCCAAATATTAAAACAACCCATATTAGCCCAGTTATCTAAATATGGAGCCCATATTTAAAAGCGATGAGTTAAATATGGGGCCTATATTTCAAAGCTATGAATTAAATATGAGGACCATATTTAAAATCTAGGAATCAAATATAGAGCCCAATTTTAAAAGATATAAATCAAATATAGTACTCATTTTTAAAAGTCGTGAGTAAAATATGAGTTTTTTTTACATATACCTCGAATTTTAATACTTGCTTTAGTAGAAAAATAATGGGTTGGCCCAACCCATTTTTGGGCCGCCCATATTTAGCTCGGCCCACATTTACCCCAACCCATATTTGGCCCAACCCACATTTAACCCAACCCATATTTGAACCGCCCAAATTAGGCCCAACCCATAATTTTTTCAGTGCTATCATGGATCATAAGTCCCTCCGGTATCTGTTCACGTAAAAGGATCTGAACATGAGGCAGAGGAGATTGTTAGAGTTCGTGAAGGATTACCAGTTTGATATTCAGTATCATCGTGGAAAGGTTAACGTAGCCGATGGCTTGCTGGGAAGATTGCGGAGGTTTGGAAGGTAAAGTGAAGAGAGCTTTGACATGACGATGAGGTTGCCATATCTTGTATATCTGTATTGGCTGTTATGCTCGAGATTTTTATGAGGGTGGCGAAAGCACGCGTAGGGGATCAGTATTTCCAAGATAGAGTTTGCGAGTTGTTAGTTGATTAAGCGGAGTCCTATTCGATTAGTTCTGAGGGAGGCTTACACTTTAATGAGGGAGGCTTGTGATTTATTAAGAGACTCATGGTTCCAGAGGATGAGGATTTGAGACATGCACTGATGTCAGAGTCTCAAAGCTCGAGGTTTGCGGTACATCCCGGTGGGGATAAGATATGCTAAGATATTCATAAGCAGTATTGGTGGTCGGGGATGAAGCGAGACATGGCGGAGTTTGTCTCGAAGTGTGCTACTTGCCGGCTAGTGAAGGTAGACCACCAGAAATTGATGGGAATGTTACAACCACTTGAGATTCCAGTGTAAAAGTGGGAGAGTATTTCCATGGATTTCATTATCGGGTGATAGTAGATCGATTGACTAAGGTGGCCCATTTTCTACCAGTTCATATAAATTTTGAGATGAGGCTATATGCACAGTTGTTTATTGCTAAGATAGTGCACATGCACGTTGTTCCGATTAACATTGTATTGAATCGGGATAAAATTTTTGTGTTTCATTTCTGGTAGAATTTTTAGGAGGCTATATGCACGAATTTACGGTGGAGTACAACATATCACCCACAGACAGATGGGCAAATGGAGCGGGTTAGTTAGATGTTAGATGATATGTTGAGGATGTGCATACTCGACTTCTGGTTAGTCAGATGTTAGATGATAATCCCTCACCCTGGGCTATTTCCTGTCAATCTTGCAATCTTGGGCAGGTGGTGCCACTCTAAGTGGATCCCCTCTCACCTGGATACTTTATGTCAATCTTGGGGGCAAGTGGAGCCACTCTAAGTGGATCCCCTTACCTCGGGCTACTTTATGCTAAACTTACAATCTTCGGCAGGTGGAGACACTCTAAGATATTGGAGTTTCTCTGTGAGAAGCTCCTCATTGCTTTGGGGTCCCTCACAGTGCACCACCTCGATAGCTTGGGATTCCTCTTAGAGCATCCTCTCTAGTGACTTGTGCCCATTTGAGTGGCACCCTCTCTAAAATATTGGAGTTACTCTATAAGCAGCTCATTTTTACTTGGGGGGGGGGGGGGGGTCCTCATAGATCACCCCCACAATATATTGGTACCCACATCACTTGTCCCTCACTTTTCTCAGCACCTTTTCTTTTGACACCTCATTCACTGGCACCCACTTCTCTTGGAACCTCTATGTTGGGTATCTCGAGGGGTTTCTCATGAAACCTTCTTACCTCTTTATATTTTATCACTTCACCCTTAGGTAATTAAGGGGTTTCTCATGTACCTCTCTACTTTAGCCCCCTCGTACATAAGTCTCTTATTTTGCGAGAAGTTGTGTACATACAATCTGATGAATATTGTCATATTTATTAATTTTGTTGACCATAACGACCTCAATATTTTTTTACTTCCATCTTTATGTTTTGAGGTGCTTGTATGTACCGTATAGTACTTAGGGTAAAATTCACAACTAGTACTTTGTTGTTTCTGGACCCCTCTACATTAGCCCCCTCGTGCAGAAGTGTCTTGTAGTGCCAAAAGACCTGTGCATAAAATATCGAATACTTTATTATTATCATAATCAAGATCTCACTCTTTATTCACTTGCTTGAGGACTTCTCAACATTATCCCCTCGTGCAGAAGTGTCTTGTAGTGTCGAGAGACTTGTGCATAAAATATCAACTACTTTAGTTTCATCATAATCAAGATTTCTCTCTTTGTTTACTTGCCTGAGGACTTTTCAAATTAGCCCTCTCATATAGAAGTGTCTTGTAGTGTCGAGAGACTTGTGCACGGAATATCATAACCAAGATTTCAATCTTTGTTCTTTGCTTGAGAACTTCTCAATATTAGTCCCCTCGTGCAGAATACATGTGAAAAAATACTTTGTGTTGTAAAAATACTTTGCAGATTTTGTTTATGTGATCAGCTTTTTTCTTTATTTTCAGGCTTGGCATATAATAAGTTCGAGTGCTCCTACTCAAGTGGAGCCTCGGGCACTAAACTATCATACATAATTGTTCTTTTTCTTATACTTTGTAAATACTTGCTCGGCTTCTGAACTTGTTTCATTATTTCTATTTGAGCACCACGAGCGATCATATTCCTGTGGAGCCTTAAGTAATAAACTTTCGTACCTTTTTTATATGTTATGATTTAGAAGTAATAAACTTTCGTAACTTATTTCTTTGTTTTCCCATTAATATTATGAGCGCTCTAGTGCACTTGGAGCCTTTGGTTTTAAACTGTCGTACCTTTGTTACTATTTTATTCATACTTGACACTTGTTCATCTAATCAACCTATTTTTTTGTTCTCAGGTTAATACTATGATGCTTCGGTTCCCTTGGAGCCTTAGGTACTAATATGTCATACCTTTTAGTTATACTTGGCACTTGCTCATTTACACCATCTTGATTATTTCTTTTTAGGTTAATATTGTGAGCACTCCTATGCCCTTAAAGCCTGAGGTACTAAACATTCGTACCTTTTATTTATACTTGTCCCTTGCTCATTTGCACCAACTGTTTTTTTCATTTTTGAGGTTAATAATTTGAGCGCTCCTATGCTCTTGGAGCCTGACGTACTAAATTATCGTACCTTTTATTTATACTTGACACTTGCTTGTTTGCACAACCTGATTTTTCATTTTTCAGGTTAATACTTTCAGTGCTCGTATGCTTTTGGAACCCGAGGTACTAAATTGTCGTACTTTTTTTACCATTTTATTCATACTTGGCACTTACTCGACTACTCAATCCATTTCTTTGTTCTCAAGTGATACTATGAGCGCTCTGGTGCCCTTGGAGCCTTAGGTACTAAACTGTAGTACCTTTATTACTATTTTATTCATACTTAGTACTTGCCGAACTACTCAACCCATTTCTTTGTTCTCAGGTTGATACTATGAGCGCCCCGATGCTCTTAGAGCCTTAGGTACTAAATTGGTGTACCTTTGTTACTATTTTATTCATATTTGGCACTTGCTCAGCTGCTCAACCTATTTTTTTGTTCTCAAATTGATACTATGAGTGCTCTAGTGCCCTTGGAGCCTTAGGTACTAATATGTCATACCTTTGTTACTATTTTATTCATATTAGCACTTGCTCGACTACTCAACATCTTTCTTTGTTCTCAGGTTGGTACTATGAGCGCTCCAATTCCCTTAGAGCCTTAGGTACTAAATTTTCATACCTTTGTAACTATTTTATTTATACTTGGCACTTTCTCAACTACTCAACATGTTTCTCTGTTCTCAGGTTGATACTATGAGCGCTCTGATTCCCTTGGAGCCTTAAGTACTAAACTGGCGTACCTTTGTTACTATTTTATTCATACCTGGCACTTACTCAACTACTCAACTTGATTCTTTGCTCTCAGGTTGATACTATGAGCGCGTCGATGACCTTGGAGCCTTAGGTAATAAATTGTTGTAATACCCCGTATTTTTGGCTATATTTATTTTTGGGATTAATTAATTAAATGAGAATTAATTGGGAATTAATCCGGGTAAAATACTAGCGAGATGTGAGTTGGTATTTGACTATATTGAGCATATATGATGTTATATGAATATTGAATTATGAAAATTGTCATGAGAATGATATACGGCAATTTGGCCATTTTATTGGGACACGTGCGACAGTTGCGTCAGGACATAATTATTTTAATTATAAAAGTGAATTTAAATTCTATTAACTGTATGGTCGTTTTGAGTGCGCCAACGCGTCCGAAAGGGTCGAGATAGTCAGAAAACACTAGCCGGGGGTTTAGTTTGGGTCCCGGGGTATTTTTAGGCCATACCGGCAACATAAAGGGTATTTTGGTAATTTTGTATTTTTGGAGAATTAAAAGTGACGAAAAATAAGAGTTTTAATCTGATTGGGAATTGACCCACTAAGCCACTAACCAACCCATATTAACCCAATAAGCTACGGAGGTTATCAAAATTTGGTTTCCAACTTTCCCAAAGAAAAACCCTAGCCACCATAGCCACCTTTGGAGAAGAAGCTTGGATAAAGAGAGGAGAAGGAATTATGCAGAAATCTTTACAAAATCAACACCAAAATCAGAGATCGAATCAAGGCAAGTGATTTAAATTACATTCTTTATGCAGTAAATGTTTCTTCCATGCTAGAAATCTTAATAATCATTTATGTTCGAGAGATAAAGGAAAACCCATGAAATTGGAAGTTATTAGTTTAATTTTGGGAATAGGTTTGCATGTAGAAACGTTATTGGAAGATTGAATTCAGAAATTACATATTATGTGGTGTAAAAACGGATTAAATTCTGGGAATTGATGATGATAAGACTCTAGGGTTTATGTTCTTGAAAAATTGGGAAAAAAATGAAGAGACTTGTGATTTAATGATGTTTAGGACGAATTAATTCCTTAAAACATGTTAGGAGGTGACTTTAATATGTTTAGGATGAATTAGAAACCCTAAAACGTTGTTGGGATGAACTTTGGAAGAGGTTTGAGGTGTTAAAATGGATGAAAAACTAGATTGGAGAAATTCTAGGCCGAAACTGGTCCCTCATTAGAAGACCTTCCCAGGTCGTTCGAACGAGCTCGTTCGAACGAGCTTCTAACGAGTTGACCAGTCGCTTCTAACGAGGGGAGACTTCGTTCGATACCTTCATTCGAACGAACTGTATTTCATTCGATACATTCGTTCGAACGAGATGTCGTTAGAAGGTACAATTCGTTCGAACCAACTGGAATCTCGTTCGAACAGCCTCGTTCGAACGAGACTTCTAACGAGCTGGCGGTTTAAGCCTTTTTGGTCTGTCTTGATTTTGGGAGTCCCGTAACCTTGTTCGAGGATAGAGATGACATTCCTTTGAGGGTGTATTAGTATACTTGGGACATTTGGGTTATAATGAGGTGTAAATTATATAAATGTGGATCAAATCAAATAGACTTTTGAGTCGAGACGTGAGTGTCTGCTACGACGTGAGAATAAATTATGGCGCGTATGATTATAAACCGGAATCGTATAATGTGTGTAAATTATATATTATTACTAGAATGAGAATAGTACTACAATATAACTACGGGATTACTAAGATGTGTGCTTACTTAGTATTGGTATATGAACTGTGTGTATGACATACCTACCATACTTGCTATCACGGGAGGTTTGCGTTCGCTTAGGGACCTCTAATCCTTGTGTTGCCCGGATTTAGATTGGTTACCTCGATGAACATAGGTTAGAGAAAGACTTATTGGGATGTTAATAAGTCCGCTGATCGTGGGAGCGTAGGTATGTGCGTGACCCATGTGATGTGACTGTGTTCGCCTCCATTATTTGTGATGTTGTTATCTGTGAACTATTCCTGATAGATTCGGAATATGTGATCCTTATGTACGTGATGTACCGGGATGGATAGCAGAGTATGTGTGCACCGCAGCTTAGTCTCGGGGTGCTTATATTGTATATTCATGTTGTGGGAAATATACGTTTAATAAACTGAGGACTTTCATATGGTATTGTGTGTATAACTATGGAATAACATAGAGGGATAATCTATGACGAGTTGTGTTACTTCTGTATGAGAAACTGAATTTACGTTAAGCCCTATTTAATTGATATCGTTATATTGTTAATGGAATCGAGTAATAAGGGTAGGACCTATGACAGTCTAGCTAGATATGATGTCACTTAGCTAGTGGTTTGTGTCGTTTTAGATGGGTACTTACGTTAGGAGTGCACAGTTAGACGAGAGGTGAGAATATCATGTGAGTGCACGTCCTAACATGTACTTTACATTTAATGTTTTAAATGTTGTTAAAGCACTTGCAGTTTTTTTTTAAAATATCTCCACATTCGGGCTCTGACCCATTTGCTTTCAAATCTATTTTTATAAAACCATTTTAGGTGCCCAACCACAAGGACACTATGCATAGGATACTCATACGGGTGACGAGCTGTAGCTGTTTGTGGAAGGTACAGGGATTTGCTTTCAAACGCTTCTATCATTTGGATTCCATATTCAGTATTCTTCAGTTTTAGGGCATGTTGCCCAGTTCCATTAGAGTTACTTTTCCATTACAGTTTTCAGACTTTGGCATGTATTGATTCATCATTTAATTACTTATTTCAGTTGTGGGATTTGTAGTGAGGAGTTTTCCTCCAGACTTTATTTACATTATGTGATGGTTATTCTCTTTACTTCAGCATGGTGAATGGTGTTATTATTCTTCATTACACTTGTTGCATGTTAATCAGACTTTAATTAAAATTTGGCAACTTACTTTTTAAATACTAGGTGGTTAGTAATAATAAAATGTTTTTGACAGTGATGCTATTAACTAGACCAACTTGACAATTTGAATTAATTTAATAAAGGAGTAGCTACCCGGTATTTAATTAGTCGGGGTGTCACAGGTGGTATCAGAGCATCAGGTTCTAGTGTCCTTTAGGATCTGACGGCTTATTATGTTTCCGCTAAGTTTCTTTGATATAGAGCCCTATATTTTAGGACTATTGTACTCTTTTTGTGTATGCTTCGTTCTTCAGCTATTTTAAGTTTATAACAGCGAACTAATAAACTTTGTTCTTATTTCAGATGCCTCCACGACGTGCACGACGAGTTCCCAGGGATGCAATGCCCGAACCCCAGCCCGCTCCAGTTCAGGGCATGATGAACGCCGCTGAGGTTGCAGCTATAGTAGTAGCCCAAGCGGTAAATGTCGCAATTGCCGTTGTTCAGCAGGCACCACCTCAGGCGCCGGTGGCCACGCCAGTACAGGCAAATGCATTCCCGTCTGCTTGGGAACGTGTACGTGACGCTTTTCAGAAAGCGCATCCGCCAGAGTTTGCAGGTAGCTCAGATGTGGTAGTCTCGAGCCAATGGAGGAAAGATATGCAGAGGCACTTAAGGATGTATGAGTGCACGGACGTTCAGAAGCAGGTGCTAGCTACTTTCAAGCTAGTTGGATCTGCACTGCAGTGGTGGGGGTCTATTACCACCGCGGAGGAGAGGGATACTCTCACTATTCAGGACTTCTGGGTGCGGTTTGACCGCAAGTACTTTCCGTCGGCTGTTCACACGGAAATGAGGAGGAAACTGATGAATCTGAGGCAAGAGGGTAAGACCGTGGCCGAGTATGAGGCCGAATTCACAAATCTGTTGAATATCGTTCCGGATGAGATACCAACAGAGAAGAAGAAGATTGAGAAATTCACCGACGGGTTGACATGGAGGATCCGTCAGCATCTGTTAGGGAACCTTTCATTGGCCACGTATTCTGATGTGGTTAACGCTGCTTTGTTACACTGCCAGGACCACCGCTTTCATATGACTGAGGGCAAGAGGTCGGGAGAGTCTAGCCATCAGGGCAGGACAGGAGGGCATGGTGTCGGTGGGGCACAATCTGTTCAGGGGCAGAGACAGGGTGAGCAGGGTTCTCAGCAGGGGAATCAGAAGAGGTTCCGATCAGGGAACTACAGACAGGGATATGGAGGTTTTCGTCAGGGCCATCAGGGTCCAAACGGCCATCAGGTCCAATAGGGGAAGAATGGGCAGCAGTTTCAGCAGGGCCAGCAGGGCCAAGGGAGGAACGGTAACGACCATCAGGGCCGGGGACCGCAGGGGCAGAGAGGAGGGAACTTCCCAGGGAAGTGTTTTATTTGTGGCAAGACTGGCCATAAACGACAGGCTTGTCCTGATAGGGGCAGGGCCCCACAGCAGCAGCAGCAGCAGCAAGGTGCTCGCCAGGAGCCGCAGAGGCCTATGTTTCCCGCCGCTCTCCCTGCACCGCCACAGATGGCAGCATTGCCACCCATTCCAGCAGTCCCAGTTCAGCAGGGGCAGCTACAGTATGGACGTGTCTACAACGTCCACCAGGAAGCAGTTCCACAGGCACCGCCCGCGATTGAGGGTACGTTTCCTATCCATGGCGCTATGGGTCGGGTATTGTTTGATACGGGGGCTACACAATGTTTTATAGCTACACATTTTGAGAAGGCTTTAGGGTTGTTAGCCACAACGGAGAGCACAGTGACGTGTGTCGACTCACCATTACGGAGTGGGTCACTTATTTTCTTTATATGCCGGGGAGTGGGGGTAGAGATTGGTGGTTTGGTATTACCTGCAGACATGTTGGTATTAGATATGCATGTTCACGATGTGATTATCGGTATGGATTGGCTCGTAGCTTATAGGGCCATGATTGATTGCTTCAGCGGGAGCATTGTTTTTGCCATTCCGGGGCAAGAGATGTTCGTAGTGGCGATGCCTCGCCCAGAGGGAGGATCGACCGCTCATCTGTATTACATAGAGGAGGATACCTCCAAGGAGGTTGTGATTCCTTTAGATTCGATCCCGGTTGTCAGGGAGTATTCGGATGTGTTTCAGGAGATACCAGGCCTACCCCCCAGTCGAGAGATAGATTTTGTTATAGACCTATTGCCAGATACGAGGCCTATAGCACGCGCACCGTACCGTATGGCTCTGGAAGAGATGCGAGAGCTACGAGATTAGATAGAGCAGCTGTTAGGTCAGGGCTTTATTCGCAGGAGTACCTCACCCTGGGGCGCTCCAGTTTTATTTGTGAAGAAGAGGGACGGTTCACTGAGATTGTGTGTGGACTACCGAGAGTTGAATAAAGTCACGATACGAAATAAGTATCCGTTGCCTCGAATCGATGACTTATTCGACCAGTTGAGAGGAGCTTCTTTCTTCTCAAAGATTGATTTGAGATCGGGATACCATCAGTTGTGTATCAGGGAGGAGGATGTCTCGAAGACCGCGTTCTTATCGAGATATGGTTCTTACGAGTTTCGAGTTATGCCTTTTGGTTTGACCAACGCTCCAACAGTGTTTATGGACTTGATGAACAGAGTGTTCAGGGATTTCCTAGATCAGTTTGTCATTGTCTTCATTGATGACATTCTGGTTTACTCCCAGACAGAGGAGGAGCACGCCGAGCATTTGAGGCAGGTTTTGCAGACACTTCGTCAGAACGAGTTGTATGCAAAATATGAGAAATACGGGTTTTGGCTGAAGGAGGTCCAGTTTTTGGGACACATTATTTCCGACCGGGGGATATCTGTTGATCCGGGGAAGGTATCCGCGGTGAGGGAGTGGGGACAGCCCACGACACCGACTGAGATTCGTAGTTTCTTGGGCCTAGCAGGATACTACAGGAGGTTCATTCGGGGATTTTCGAAGATAGCGGGTCCTTTGACACATCTGACTCTTAAGGGTGTGCCATTCATCTGGAATGATGCCTGTCAGTTGGCATTTGATGAATTAAAGGACAAATTGACCTCAGCACCTGTGTTAGCATTGCCGAGACCGGGAGTTGAGTATTTGGTTTACACCGACGCGTCTTTTCAAGGACTTGGAGGTGTATTGCAGCAGGAGAGACAGGCCATAGCTTATGCTTCCCGTAAGCTTAAGACTCATGAGAAGAATTACCCCACGCATGATTTGGAGTTTACGACAGTGGTATTTGCCTTACGGATTTGGAGGCACTATCTTTTGGGGGAGAAGTTCCAAGTGTTCACGGACCACAAGTCCCTACAATACCTGTTCACGCAGAAAGAGTTGAATATGCGGCAGCGTAGGTGGCTTGAGTTTGTGAAAGACTACCAGTTCGATATCCAGTATCATCCAGGTAAGGCTAACGTGGTAGCAGACGCGTTGAGCCGTAGGCCAGCAGATGAGGTGGCAGAGGTGTGGAAGGCAAAGTGGAAGGAGTTGGGACACCAGGATGCAGTGGCCCGATCTTTCATGTCTGTGATGACTGTTACACCGCAGATTGTCACGAAGGTAGTACGGGCACATGCTAATGACTCGTTCTGTCAGGAGCAGATAGTTCGATTACTAGCAGAGGGAGCCGAGTCCTATACCGTTAGCTCAGACGGGATTTACGCTTCAATGGGAGATTGGTAGTTCCGGAAGGGGAGGAATTGTGACATGATGTGATGGCAGAGTCGAATGGCTCACGGTTCGCGGTACATCCCGGAGGGGACAAAGTGTACCAAGACATGAGACGCCAGTATTGGTGGACCGGTATGAAGAAAGATATTGCTGAGTTTGTTTCGAAATGCGCCACTTGTCAGCTTGTAAAAGTGGATCATCAGAGACCAACAGGACTGCTACAGCCGTTGGAGGTCCCGGTGTGGATGTGGGAGAGCATATCCATGGACTTTATCACGGGGTTACCTACGTCGCAAAGGGGTCACGACTCTGTTTGGGTAATTATGGACAGGTTGTCCAAAGTCGCTCACTTTTTACCCGTAAGGACTGACTACACTACGGGACAGTATGCCCAGCTCTTCATTTCAGAGGTTGTGAGACTTCACGGTGTGCCCCTAAATATCGTGTCTGACAGAGACAAGATATTTGTTTCGAGGTTTTGGGAGAGTTTCCAGGAGGCCATGGGTACAGAATTGCGGTTGAGTACGGCTTATCATCTGCAGACTGATGGGCAGACAGAGCGCACAAATCAGATGTTGGAGGACATGCTACGCATGTGCATTATTGACTTTGGAGGTGGATGGGAGCAATACCTTCCACTGGTAGAGTTTGCTTATAATAACTCCTACCAGTTCACTATTGGCATGGCTCCGTTTGAGGCATTGTACGGTAGGCCTTGTCGTTCCCCAGCATGTTGGTTAGAAGTGGGGGACAACAAACTACTTGGGCCGGAAGTAATTCAGGATACTTCGGCAAGGATTGAGTTGATTCGGAGTCGCATTCGGGTAGCTCAAGACAGGCAGAAGAGTTATGCTGATGCGAAGAGATTTTTCAGGGAGTTCCAAGTGGGGGACCAGGTTTTGCTCAGAGTATCTCCTATGAAGGGGGTTATGTGTTTCGGGAAGAAGGGGAAGTTGGCACCAAGGCATGTGGGGCCGTTTCCTATTATTGAGCGGATCGGACCGGTTGCGTATAGACTTGGGTTGCCGGAACATTTGCATCGGATTCACGATGTGTTCCATATTTCCTCGCTAAGGAAATACCTTAGAGATAATTTGGCTCATTCTCACATTGATGTGGAGGACATCGACCTCCAGCCGGATAACTCCTACGAGGAGGGACCGATTGCTATTTTGGACCGAAGCCAGAGGAAGTTGCGGTCAAAGATAGTTCCGTTAGTGCGTGTTCAGTGGCGACATCATAATGTCGAGGAATCCACATGGGAGCGCGAGGATGAGATGCGCGAACGTTATCCAGAGTTGTTCATACCAGGTACTTTCTAGTTCCGAATTTCGGGACGAAATTCCGTTATTAGGGGGGAAGTATGTAATACCCCGTATTTTTGGCTATATTTATTTTTGGGATTAATTAATTAAATGAGAATTAATTGGGAATTAATCCGGGTAAAATACTAGCGAGATGTGAGTTGGTATTTGACTATATTGAGCATATATGATGTTATATGAATATTGAATTATGAAAATTGTCGTGAGATTGATATACGGCAATTTGGTCATTTTATTGGGACGCGTGTGACAGTTGCGTCAGGACATAATTATTTTAATTATAAAAGTGAATTTAAATTCTATTAACCGTATGGTCGTTTTGAGTGCGCCAACGCGTCCGGAAGGGTCGAGATAGTCAGAAAACACTAGCCGGGGGTTTAGTTTGGGTCCCGGGGTATTTTTAGGCCATACCGGCAACATAAAGGGTATTTTGGTAATTTTGTATTTTTGGAGAATTAAAAGTGACGAAAATTAAGAGTTTTAATCTGATTGGGAATTGACCCACTAAGCCACTAACCAACCCATATTAACCCAATAAGCTACGGAGGTTATCAAAATTTGGTTTCCAACTTTCCCAAAGAAAAACCCTAGCCACCATAGCCACCTTTGGAGAAGAAGCTTGGATAAAGATAGGAGAAGGAATTTTGCAGAAATATTTACAAAATCAACACCAAAATCAGAGATCGAATCAAGGCAAGTGATTTAAATTACATTCTTTATGCAGTAAATGTTTCTTCCATGTTAGAAATCTTAATAATCATTCTTGTTCGAGAGATAAAGGAAAACCCATGAAATTGGAAGTTATTAGTTTAATTTTGGGAATAGGTTTGCATGTAGAAACGTTATTGGAAGATTGAATTCAGAAATTACATATTATGTGATGTAAAAACGGATTAAATTCTGGGAATTGATGATGATAAGACTCTAGGGTTTATGTTCTTGAAATATTGGGAAAAAAATGAAGAGACTTGTGATTTAATGATGTTTAGGACGAATTAATTCCTTAAAACATGTTAGGAGGTGACTTTAATATGTTTAGGATGAATTAGAAACCCTAAAACGTTGTTGGGATGAACTTTGGAAGAGGTTTGAGGTGTTAAAATGGATGAAAAACGAGATTGGAGAAATTCTAGGCCGAAACTGGTCCCTCATTAGAAGACCTTCCCAGGTCGTTCGAACGAGCTCGTTCGAACGAGCTTCTAACGAGTTAACCAGTCACTTCTAACGAGGGGAGACTTCGTTCGATACCTTCGTTCGAACGAACTGTATTTCGTTCGATACATTCGTTCGAACGAGATGTCGTTAGAAGGTACAGTTCGTTCGAACAAACTGGAATCTCGTTCGAATAGCCTCGTTCGAACGAGACTTCTAACGAGCTGGCGGTTTAAGCCTTTTTGGTCTGTTTTGATTTTGGGAGTCCCGTAACCTTGTTCGAGGATAGAGATGACATTCCTTTGAGGGTGTATTAGTATACTTGGGACATTTGGGTTATAATGAGGTGTAAATTATATAAATGTGGATCAAATCAAATAGACTTTTGAGTCGAGACGTGAGTGTCTACTACGACGTGAGAATAAATTATGGCGCGTATGATTATAAACCGGAATCGTATAATGTGTGTAAATTATATATTATTACTAGAATGAGAATAGTACTACAATATAACTACGGGATTACTAAGATGTGTGCTTACTTAGTATTGGTATATGAACTGTGTGTATGACATACCTACCATACTTGCTATCACGGGAGGTTTGCGTTCGCTTAGGGACCTCTAATCCTTGTGTTGCCCGGATTTAGATTGGTTACCTCGATGAACATAGGTTAGAGAAAGACTTATTGGGATGTTAATAAGTCCGCTGATCGTGGGAGCGTAGGTATGTGCGTGACCCATGTGATGTGACTGTGTTCGCCTCCATTATTTGTGATGTTGTTATCTGTGAACTATTCCTGATAGATTCGGAATATGTGATCCTTATGTACGTGATGTACCGGGATGGATAGCAGAGTATGTGTGCACCGCAGTTTCGTCTCGGGGTGCTTATATTGTATATTCATGTTGTGGGAAATATACGTTTAATAAACTGAGGACTTTCATATAGTATTGTGTGTATAACTATGGAATAACATAGAGGGATAATCTATGACGAGTTGTGTTACTTCTGTATGAGAACCTGAATTTACGTTAAGCCCTATTTAATTGAGATCGTTATATTGTTAATGGAACCGAGTAATAAGGGTAGGACCTATGATAGTCTAGCTAGATATGATGTCACTTAGCTAGTGGTTTGTGTCGTTTTAGATGGGTACTTACGTTAGGAGTGCACAGTTAGACGAGAGGTGAGAATATCATGTGAGTGCACGTCCTAACATGTACTTTACATTTAATGTTTTAAATGTTGTTAAAGCACTTGCAGTTTTTTTTAAAAATATCTCCACATTCGGGCTCTGACCCGTTTGCTTTCAAATCTATTTTTATAAAACCATTTTAGGTGCCCAGCCACAAGGACACCATGCATAGGATACTCATACGGGTGACGAGCTGTAGCTGTTTGTGGAAGCTACAGGGATTTGCTTTCAGACGCTTCTATCATTTGGATTCCGTATTCAGTATTCTTCAGTTTTAGGGCATGTTGCCCAGTTCCATTAGAGTTACTTTTCCATTACAGTTTTCAGACTTTGGCATGTATTGATTCAGCATTTAATTACTTATTTCAGTTGTGGGATTTGTAGTGAGGAGTTTTCCTCCAGACTTTATTTACATTATGTGATGGTTATTCTCTTTACTTCAGCATGGTGAATGGTGTTATTATTCTTCATTACACTTGTTGCATGTTAATCAGACTTTAATTAAAATTTGGCAACTTACTTTTTAAATACTAGGTGGTTAGTAATAATAAAATGTTTTCGACAGTGATGCTATTAACTGGACCAACTTGACATTTTGAATTAATTTAATAAAGGAGTAGCTACCCGGTATTTAATTAGTCGGGGTGTCACAATTGTCATACCTTTTATTTACACTTGGTACTTGCTCGTCTACTTAACCTATTTCTTTATTTTCAGATTAATATTATGAGCTCTCTAGTGGTCTAGGAGCCTTAAGTACTAAACTGTCGTACCTTTTATGTCCTTTTGCGATCACCCTTTTTTATGTGTTCTCATACCTATTTATTAGGTAGAGAAAACTAGCAAGCATTAAATGTGCAGGGAGGCATCATAACCTATATAAAAAAACTTAGCATTAAACTTGATGAGAAAGTATAGTTGATACCTCATACTTGTTATTG
Organism: Sambucus nigra; assembly: GCA_949130495.1. Lineage (NCBI taxonomy): Eukaryota > Viridiplantae > Streptophyta > Magnoliopsida > Dipsacales > Adoxaceae > Sambucus > Sambucus nigra. The sequence goes on along the minus strand of OX422210.1, from coordinate 620,851,887 downwards.
CTAGATTTTGTCTTTCAGTCTGAGTAAGAATGCTCATGAAACATGTTGAAGTTGAGCATACTTCAATGAAGTCAACTTGAGACTTGAACTATTTGTCAAAGCTTTGTATATTTGGTTGTTATCCTCGATGCACAAAACTAAGCATGCGAGAGAATAAAATTTTCTTTAGAGCAAATATGATCTTTTAGCTGCACAATATAACTTTTTGAAATGTATATCAACAGTGAATATTTCAAATAATTAATATGACTAAAAATAATGCATGTGGTATAGTAATAGATACTTTCAAATTCATTTATACTTTGAACATGTGGGGCAAACATGCTCAAGTGGAGGATTAAGAGATCTTCTCTTTCTTCACATAATGAATTACTCTTATTCAAACTATTTCACATTAGTGAAATGTGAAATTAATCACATGAACTATTCTGAGCAAACAAGTATGGGGATCTTAGGATTATGAATCAACACTTGGGTATTCTTAAAACAAACTTTGTTAAAACACGCAAATATAGGAGTTATGAATTTAGGCAACACTATTCTTGTGCACTCAAACGTACAAACTTGGGTTGTAAATTTGAGCAACCCCTCATCATATAAACTCCCAAGTCATAAATTCTATCAAACTTGCTCTTATATAAACAACTTATTTACTATAGTTTGTGCATAGTAAAGCAGTATAGTCGAACTATGTACTATTTCTCCTTAATAATTAGGCATAAAATATATGAAGGTCGAATATCTTTAAGCCATGTAATGACTTATATTGATAGTCATTTGTATTGTTATCATTTTCCTCGAGATAGAGTATGTTTGAGTTACTAGTTGAGCAACAAATACTCTCATTTTGCTTAGGGCACTTTATTTTATAAACACATTTTTACGGTCTAGTCCTTTGACTAAAGATTTTGGACAAAAAAAAAATGGTGAAACAAACGATTAGGTCTAACATATAAATTCTGCCAATCTAAAAAATCATAAACCTAATCGGCTATTGGAGGTATCTATGCAACTAATTACTATTCTCCGAAATCGAAAATAACATCAATCTTGATGCTTTTTTCGTCTGTCCAATAATCGATTACAGTGTTCTTAATCGATTCTACCTGTATCACTTGGCTCTATCATTTGTAAGTTTATCTTTATCAGTTGTTGGTTTTTCTATTTTTGATTGATTACAATAGGTCAATGTACTTTGTTTTGATTCAATGAACTCATTGTAATTTCGTAATTCATGTGATTGAATAACTTTTTATATGTTTATATGTATATCTTTTGATTTTGTGTTTTTTATACATTTATGTTTGGATTCTTCATATATAAGATTATATTTATCAATATTTGTAATTGTTAGTTGAATGTGCTAAATGAATATTATTGATGTTTCATTCTAATTTTAAGAGTACTTGATTTTGAGTTGGTATTGAATCACTTATTGATATAGGTTCGCGCCAGCGGAACTAACCAATTCGACATCAGTTTTCAAACTACACGTAGTGTTTATAAAGTGGACATGATTGTTTTTTTGAAAATATGCGTTTACTTTATTGCTTCATATATAGGTTTTTAAACAGTGCCTGTAATTTTATATTAATTATATATAAACATCTTGATATTTCATTCATTAAATTATTGCACACATTTTTAGAATTGTTGACCTTGAAGTAAATGTTTTTCGTCTCTCTTTTACTACAGGACATTATGGTAAGTGGTGTAATAGCAAGGTGTTGTTATTTGGATAATATGGCTTGTATTGAAATATTTGAAGATAGCTCATTAGATTTCATATGCAATGAGTTGTGTATTAGGTTTACTAATTTGAGAAGTGGGAGTTTTTGATTGAGGTATTCATTTGGTGATGAATGTCACTTCATGTTGGTTTGTGACAACGATGTTTGTTGTATGTTGCAGTCCCAATTGATCATGAAAGATTATTTCATTTGGATATATGTCATTGATTCATTAGCATTGCTAAATAATACATGTTGTGAACGGGTTGAATGTTCTAATCGAAATTTTAAAGGGGTTCACTGCAGTAATACAAGTTCTGAGAGGGTTGACAGTGGTGATATAAATACACAGAGGTTAGAGTCTTTATCATCAGGCGCTGCAAATGATTTTAATAGCTGCATTGAAAATGACTTTTTTCTTGGAGGTGTGGAGCCAAATAAGTCCAAAGTCTATCTTTCAAATGATTGGAAGACATATATAAGTTATGAGCAACAGTGTTTTGAAGGAGGTATAATGGAATTTCGGGATAAATTATGAAAGTATGTCGTTGAGGTGGGGTTCAAGTATGTGAATTTGAAGAATGATAAAACTTGAGTGACGGTTGAATGCTCTAAATGGATACTTTTACATACGAAGTTTGAATAATGAGCATACATGTAGAGGTGTCTTTCGTAGTCCGTCAGCCAAAATGATAGCCTCCAAGTTGGTTTCAACATTGGTAGCTGATGATCTTAGAGATAACCCGCTATTAAGATCAATTGATGTAGTTAGAGATATGAAGAAGAATTATGGTCTTGATATAGCTTATCAACATGCATGGCGTGCGAAAGAGATGGATGTTATTGATATACATGGTGATGGAAAGGTTTCTTATGCATTAATGAATAATTATCGTGACCTTCTATTGCAGTATAATCCTGGGTCGCATTGCATCCTTGATGTGGAACATGAGAGTAAAAAATTCAAGAGAATACTTGCAATGTTTAGAGGATATATTTATGGATTTTAATACTATAGACCTGTTTTATTTCTTAATGGTGCCTTTTTGAAGAGCCCTTATCGTGGAACAATAATGTCCACAACTCCAAGGAATGGGAACAATGGTAAATTAAATGTAAATATTTTATTTTGTGTATTGCATTGACATTTTGTTTGTTCCATTCCAGATCATCAAAATACAAGCATAAAAATATAAAGTACCTTTGAATGTCTTTGTTTTAGTTCGCGTGTACTTTTCATTTTTATGCGTGTGTTTTGATGATATGTCTTATTATGTTGAATACTAACTAAAGTACATGTGAATGTTTTTGTTAATTTCACATGTACTTTTCATTTTTATGCGTGTACTTTGATGATGATGTAACTAAAGTACACGCATAGTACATGTCAAGTACACGTGAATGTTTTTGTTAATTTGACGTGTACTTTTCTTTTTTATGCGTGTACTTTGATGATATTGTTATGTTGAATTCAAACTAAAGTACACACATAGTACATGTCAAGTACACGTGAATATTTATGCTAATTTCACGTGTACTTTTCATTTTTATGCATGTACTTTGTTGATATGTGTTGTTATTTAGAAATAATAAAGCCAAGTACACGTTAAAAATGTAAAGTACCTTTGAATGTCTTTGTTTAGTTCACGTGTACTTTAAATTTATATGCGTGTACGTTGATATTAGTGTTGTTATTTGAAACTAATTCAAAGTACAAGCAAAAGATTGGAAAGTAAACGTGTATGTCTTTTTATCTTTATCACGCGTACTATACATTTTTATGTTTTGTCTTGTTATTTACAAACAATTTAAATTAAACACATAATATATTTCCCATGTGTTTTAAGGTCTGTGCCAGCAACATCAATCTACGATGTGTTCTATATGGATATGTTATTTATTTTAATTTTGATATATTTTTATATTTCAAGCCTTTTTCGTGTTGCATATGATGTTGTTGATTCTGAAACCGAAGATAACTGGATGTGGTTTCTTGTCAATTTGCATAGTGCAGTAGTTGAGCAATATCGAAACATAACATTTATATCAGATCGAAATAATGGATTACTTGAAGCTGTTTCGAGGGTCTTCCCGTTGTCTGCACATTCCTACTATATACATCATTTACAAGGGAATATAAAAAAGAAAATTTGTGGGAATTGTGGTGGATTTCGAAAGAAAATTGTTAAAGATTTTTTGTCTTGTGCATATGTTGTCTCAGTAGATGAATTTCACAAGAATATTGAAGCATTGAAGAAGGAAGGAGGAGCTGCTATTGCTGATTTCATTGATAGTTTGCCTCCCGAGAATTGGTTCTGTGTATATTTCCCTAGTAAACGATATGGTGACATGGCATCTAGTGTTGCGGAGTCATTCAATTCATGGATGTTGGAGGAAAGGAATTTACTAGTAATGAATATACTTGATTAATTGAGAGTGAAGATTATGAATTTCAATGCAAACAAACTTGGTGAGTTTGACACTTGGACAAATGAGATATGTCCTTTTTTCCAAAAGTTACTGAATGAAAATTGGAATAAAAGTCGACATTGGACTATTAGTCGCTCAAGTCAAAATGTATTTGAAGCTCATTCAGAAGTGCGAGCAACAGTTGACTTTGGAGAAAGGACTTGTTCTTATAAGAGTTGGCAGCTTAGATGTTTTCCATGTTATCATGTTGTTTGTGTTGTACGACGGAAAGGGACCAGTATTTATGATTATATTGAGGAGTACTATAAGTTATCTTTCTACAGAAAATCATACTCGATACCTATAGTTCCTCTTACTGATTTGATTTCCTTAAATATTCCTATACCTGAAAATCCATGTGTCCTTCCACCAGTGACTAAGAGACCGACAGGCAGGCTAAGAAGTAAGAGACTAAAGTCTTCTGGTGAGATCACCGTAAGGGAAGTTTCTTACTGGAGGTGTCGTAAAACGTCTCATTACAGGTCTAATTGTAAGGAACCCATTTGATTACGTTTAAAATTGTTTAATTCATTCATTTTAACCATTTGATTGAATAAATTAATTAATAAACCATTTGCTTCACATAAATGAATGTAATTTTAGTTTTTAGTCTCATTTTTTAGTTTGTTTTTTGGGTAGCTGTATACATATTTTTCATAAAATATACGTGATTATTTTACCTGATGTTCACGTGTACTTTACATTTGTATACGCATGTTATGTACAGTGCACGCGCATTGTGATGACCAAAGCCATATTATCAATGTGTGTACTTGATGAAGTACACGCATAATATATAAAGTACACGCATGTAAAAATGGATTTGGTCAGTTCAATCTGCGTGTACTATATAAAAGCATGCGTGTACTTTATTTATTACATTTAGTTTAGATTTACTTGATGAAATATGCATGTACTATGATGTACACGCATAATATAAATATAATATGCGTGTACTTGGTGAAATATGCGTGTGATTTATGAAGTACACGCATAATATATAAAGTGCACGCATTTAAAAATGGATTTGGTCAGTTCAATATGTGTGTACTATATAAAAGCCCGCGTGTACTTTATTTATTACATTTAGTTTAGATTTAATTTCTTCATTTTATTCAATTGTTTTGAATAAAATGAATGTAATTTTAGTGTTTAGTTTTTAGTTTCTTGTTTTAATTTAATAAATGAATATAATATTAGTGTTTACTGGTTAGTTCTTTTTTACTGAAACAAACATAACGTGATCATATTTTCAAATGTTCACGTGTACTTTACCAAATTTGTGTGTACTTTACTTTTTTACACTCTGTATGAGTCATGGTTCGATATAATGATACATTATGTAGGTTTTAGTGTATGAGATAACTCACAAGACATGCATGAAAGAAATAAATTTTTTATTAAAACTGAAAAAGAAAGTACAATTTTTTCACATAACAAAAGATGAAAAAAATAAAGAAGGCTTTTACCATGGAAAGCTATTAAAGGCATCTATGGTGTCAGGAAGAGAGTCAATTAAATTCGTGTATACTCGAATTTCTTCTTCAATAACAACCACAAGGTCTTCATGGTGCTCCTTCTTCTCCTTTATCTTGGCAATTTTCATTGGAACTTCTTGAGTATAGAAAGACATGAAGTCTTTATATGTTTGAGGAGGGTCCTCATCCACATCAAATAAATCTATGGTATTGGGTGGAAGTCCAGAGCAGTCTTCCCTCACATATGTTTGAAACTTCTCAAAGGCAGTTTTATATGAGGGAAGTTTTTCCCCAATTTTCCTTAATTTTTTTTTATTTTTTTCATCTCTCTCAAGAGTAGCTCTCAATTTTTCTGTTGGAATAGTCATTATGTAATCTTTACCCGAGAGGTAATGGTTAAGAAAGGAACAAATATTACTCTTTTATAGAAAAAGTTAAAGCTATTTATTTCATTGACCAGAAGTAATTGGAAAGTGAGTAGTTGAGCTTAATAAATTGATTTTGGTTATTGCGTCCTTCTGAATAAATATATAAAGTAGTTTTCAATTAAAAATAAAAAAATTATTACATTAATCAGTGCGTGTAAATTATTTATATTGCGTGTATATTGTTTATATTGCGTGTACATTGTTTATATTTCCTGTACTTTGAAGAATTCATGTGTGTACTTCGTAATTATCACTTGTAGTTTTGGTTAAAATGTGTGTACATTATTTCATAACACTCTGGTGCATTGTTTGTCTATACCTTACGTGGATTGTGGTCCGTGCCAGCAGAAATAAACCATTTTGGTGTAATAAATATTGTAAACAATAACCAATATAACATAAAAAAAAGTACAAATATGGTGTGTATTTGAATCAATTTATAGAATTTTTTTCTCCTTTTGGGGGAAGAAATATTTTGATAGAAGAATTTTCCTTAGTACACATGCTCTGTGTTTTAGCATGTCATTGAAACAATTTTTGCATTTCCTTGTTTCTGCTAATTTATTCAATGTAGTATATACAGAACACCCCACAGTCAACCCTGAAATTAAAATAAAACAAATATACAAATTAGTATAATATGAATGAAATTTTTTGAAAATATACAAATTAGTAATTTTTAGAATTCAAGCTTTTGCTTACGCATTATATTGCCAGGGCATTCATGATCTCTTGGTCAAATTTGAGATCACTTTCCAGCAAGAAATATATTGTCCTTTTTTCTGGCTATGTCAATAGATCATCATCCAATGTAACCTCATTTGATATAACTTCATAAAACTTTCTCTGAGTTTTGAAACCATTATTTTTCATTATTTTTGCTTCAGTCTTCAATAGGTACAGTGTTTTGTGGAAGACAGAAAACTGTTAAGAAGATAAATATTTAGTGTATACAAATAAAAAAGTATATAAAGATTAAAAAGTGAAAAGTACACGCATAATATTAAAGTACACGTGTATTTTATTTGTCCATTTCACGTGTATTTTAAAATATGATGCGTGTACTTTGCCTAAGGAGTGAAAAGTACATGCATAATATTAAAGTACACGTAATTTGTATTTGTTCATTTCACGTGTATTTTAAAATATGATGTGTGTACTTTGATAATCTCGGTGATTATGTGCAACTAATACAAAGTACACGCATTGTATGATAAAGTACACGTGTATCATATAAATATAGGTAACATTACTAATTAAGTTTAGGCACTAACCATTTTTTTCGCATCATCGAAGTATATTGTGTTTGTTTCCTTATCGTCCAGTCGAAGGGAATCTATGTGGACGACTTTCTTTTCATTTTCGTATATCACAAGTAATGTGAAATTTTCTATGTTATGTCTTAGTACAATGAACAAATTATTACAAGTGCCTAAGTATTCAAATAAATCTCTGTATAACTCCCCCTTCTTATTGACTTCATTTTTGCTACAAGCTTCTATCTAAATAAAAATTATAGACATTGTGTTAATAAAAAGAATTGAAATTTTGTTTCACAAAGTTTCCAGTATAATTGTACTTACCCAATAATAATCAGAAAAAGTGTGTGAGTCGGAGAGCCCTTCCTTTGACAATTTTAACCTCAGTACATCACTAAAGACAAGTATTATCTGTTTCACACAATATAAAATGGTAAGAAAATAATAATATTGAAATTTAATGAATGTCTAATATTTGAACTGCATACTTGGCTTGAAATTTCTTGATTCTTGAGGACTTCAACAAAATCTTCCCATGGGACATACAAAAACTAGCCCTTTGAAAAAAATTCCATGCATTTTATATAAGCAATAATAATTGTATAATAACAATAACCTTATTCTTTTGCACCAAAAAAAATATAAATTTGGAAAGTGATAAATCATAAAACAATACACTTTACCCTGGCTCAGCCTTTTGAATAAACTCTTCAATTTTTTTCCTAGCAGCTTCATCGAGATATTTATATGCTTTGACTGCTTCAAGCTTCAAGTGAGTTTCTTTCATTTGTTGAGTTATTATTAGAGGGCCTTTTCTCAGCTTTGTCTCTTTTTATTTTTTAATTGGTTCATGCTTCTCGGTGTCTCTGTCATCTTTTCTTTTCTTTTGTCCTCTAGTAACAGGGCCTTTTATTTTGGATATTTCGGGGGTGCCCTGAACTGTCTTTTCTTCTATGTTTTTTAATTGCATTCTCTTGTACATTGAGGCTAGTTCAATCTTCAAGCTCAAAATTTCGTCCATGAGTTGTTTATCAGTGTTTTCCTGATATATTTAAAAAAGGAATGTTAGATTGTAAGCATTTTTTGAAACAATGATTTAAGTTTCCTTGCTTGTATTTTAATAAAATTTGTGTTTTTCATACAAATTTGTGTGTATATTATAAAGTACACGCGTGTATTTTATAAAATACACGCATGTACTTTATAAATTACATGCATGTACTTTATAAATTTTATAAAATACACGTGCACTTTCATCATAATTTGCGTTTACTTTAGAAATTACACGCGTGTACTTTATATCTATTGTACTTTATAAATACTTGATCAATTTTTTTCACTACTGATTCATCAAGCATTTTCTTCAACTCCGAAATTTCGTCATTAAGGATTTTATTATTGCTTTCATGTTATATAAAAAGAATGTTAGATTATAAGCAATACTTGGATAAAACTGCATTATTCTAATCAAATAATGCATGTACTCTGTATTATTTCTAATATCAAATAAAACTGCATTAAAAATAATATCAAATAAAATTGCGTGTACTTTAGGAAAAATGTGTGTACTCTGCATTATCTATAATCAAAAGTACCTATTGAGTTCTTTTCAATTCTAACTCCTCAAGATTCTACCTCAATGTCATCATTTCTATGTCAGCATCTCTCTATTTTTGCAATGTATCATCATACTTTTTCAGATCTTCATTACTTAGAGACAGATATCCATTTTTTTGTTCCAAAATTCGTGATGATTCTGCCTGTTTTTTCAATGATTCATCCAATTCTTTAATTCTATCTGAGTCACTCATTGTGACTTGATCAATCTTTTCTTTTAAAGAATTGTTTAACTCAACTAGTTCGGCATTTTCCACCTCCAACTTATTTAGTAAATATTTTTCCTTCAAAAAGTTGGAATTCTCCACCGTTAATCTCTTGGGCTTCTAAAAGTGAATCATTATCTACCTGCAACTGTACATTCAAAATGGAAAGGTTCGCACTCTCCACCTCCAAAGAGGTCACCTTCTCTAGTGCACCATTAAGGTCTTCAGCTGCTTTAGATAGTTGGTTATTTTTTTCCAACAATTCCTTTTTCAAAACAACAGTTTGTTCCTTCAAATTAACCTTTGGTTGATCATTTCCCTTATTTTTCTTTGAAGTCATAATGTTTTTAAGGGGAATATTCTAAACATATGAAAACTCATTTTCATTAATATCTTCAGCAACTTTTTCTGATGATGAATCAGCATGTAGAGGACTTTCTGTAGAAACGTTCAAAGAGTAACTTGGCCCTTCAAACTGTGATTCCTTTTCTACATAACTGTCCTGACAAGATGGTTTATTTGCATCCTGCCTCAAAGATGTTGTTGCAATGTCATTCTTCATAAACCATTGTCTCAAAGAAGACAATTTCCACCTCAGGAATTTTGGCGCCTTATCTTTAAATTCTTCAACAGGAGAAATAATTTCAAATTTCTCACATGCCCAATACTGTGATCATACAAAAACTAAAATGATATTAATAATTATATTACTTAGGTATTCATAATGGAAAGTACAAGTGATTTGTTCAAAATACACGCAAAATCAAACGTGTACTTTGTAAATTTTACAAGTGTATTTTGAAAGTACACGTGATTTTAACAAAGTAAACGTGTACTTTGTCAATATAAGTTCACGTGTACTTTCTAAAGTACACTTATAATATTAACAAAAAATATAACAAGTATATTTTGAAAGTACACTGGTTATATTTACAAAATATAGTACACGTGTACTTTGTAAAATACAAGTGTACTTTATAAAGTGTACTGGTTATATTTACAAAATATAGTACACGTGTACTTTGTAAAATACAAGTGTACTTTATAAAGTACAAGTGTACTTTCAAAACACAGGTGATATAAGACGTGTATTTTTAAAATACATATGAAAATATCAAGTGTATTTTGAAAATACATGTGATATAACACGTGTGTTTTCAAAATACACTTGATATTTTCATATGTATTTTAAAAATACACGTCTTATGTCACCTGTATTTTGAAAGTACACTTGTACTTTATAAAGTACACTTATAATATTAACAAAAAATATAACAAGTATATTTTGAAAGTACACTGGTTATATTTACAAAATATAGTACACGTGTACTTTGTAAAATACAAGTGTACTTTATAAAGTATACTGGTTATATTTACAAAATATAGTACACTTATATTTCTAAAGTGTACTTATAATATTTCTAAAGTACTTATAATATTTCTAAAGTACTTATAATATTTTGAAAATACTTGTTATATTTCTAAAGTACACTTATAATATTAACAAAAAATATAACAAGTATATTTTGAAAGTACACTGGTTATATTTACAAAATATAGTACACGTGTACTTTGTAAAATACAAGTGTACTTTATAAAGTATACTGGTTATATTTACAAAATATAGTACACGTGTACTTTGTAAAATACAAGTGTACTTTATAAAGTACAAGTGTACTTTCAAAATACAGGTGATATAAGACGTGTATTTTTAAAATACATATGAAAATATCAAGTGTATTTTGAAAATACATGTGATATAACACGTGTGTTTTCAAAATACACGTGAAAATATGATGTGTATTTTCAAAATACACGTGAAAATGTCACGTGTATTTACAAAATACACGTGAAAATATCACATGTGTTTTCAAAATACACATTTTACAAAGTACAAGTGAGTATTGGTATGTGAGTATGGTATGTAAATTTTAAAATATCAGGATGTTTTTTTGCTCACCAGTAGGGAAATGACACATCCAGTAACTGTGCTAGGTTTTGAACTTGCTGATTTATCAAGTGAATGTATGAGAAACTCATGCACAGCAGATGCCCAATCATACTTATTCATTTCCTCAATATTATCGATGTATTTCAAAAAAAAAATCTGCAAGGGTGAAGTTTGAGTTGGAGAAAAATAACATGTTCAAGTAGTGGAGACACATAATTTTTACAAAATCGACAATGCCTTCATCTATCTCCAATTCGACTGATTTCTTCAAACCATTCAATATTTCTTACTTTCCTATTCTTTTTGCGAAGTATCGTTCATGTAATCCAGGGTTTTTAGCAGTATTTTGTCCCCTTTTCAGTTCTATTGATTTTAAATTCTCAAGGTATGCCAAATATTTCACTTATATCTATTGGCATTAATTCAATCCTACTCTTCATATGGAAACTTTTGGTTTCTGTATTGTACAACTGGATAACTGATAAAATATTTTTATCCATCTTCTTGTGGTCCACATCTACTACTTTCCCACAAATGGAGTCTTCTTAAGAAGTTCAATATGCCTATTGTTTATTTTCTCTTTAATCTAACACAAATCATGAAGAAAGCTAACAATATTTGATCGATATTGGTTATTATTCTTTGCAGGACGTTTAGATTTCAATGCTACACTAGAACTAGAACTAGAACTAGAACTAGAACTGGAACTGGATGAAGAACTATCATCAGAACTGCTCTTTTTTTAGTTATTTCCTCTTCTTGCCTTCATCTTCATCCCTATTCTATTGATCTATAAACAAAATTTAAATTACTAACCTATAATGATATGTACAAAAAATAGAATACATACGAATTAGAATAAAACATAGACTAAAATAATAAAATACAAGTGTATTTAACAAAAGTACATGCAATATTCTCACAAACAATTCATATGATTCTCAACAAAATACATGTTAAAGGGGGTAATATATATCGTCCATTTCATGGTAAAACCTAACAGAGGTTGTTCGACAAGTCAAAAACTAAGATTCTCTATTCCTAACATATTCAATAAAGAAGTGATATAATAGATGCATGCTAAAAGCTCCAACATTATCAAAACCCCTTAAGTAATACTGCTCAATTCGTTTAGCTAAATCCTTCGCTTTCGATTCAGTTACTTGAAACTGTTGCACATCAAAAGTGCAGTAAATGTCTTCATAGTAGTAGTAGAAACCAAGTAACCTTTTAGCTCTATCATTGATGCGAAGGAGAAAATTAATTTCATCATCATTAGTACTATTGACTGTCAGTGTGAAAGGTTTTGTATTATTAAGATCTTCAAAGGTGCAAGCAACAATTTTGTAGTTGAACATGCTTGATCGTATGATTCATAAACAACAACACAACAATATAACACTCATAATACACATTAGTACACGCATATTGGATTGAACAAATTGAATTTCAATGTGCGTGTACTTTATGAATTCTGCGTGTACTTTCAACATAGTACACGCAAAAATGAAAAAGTACATGCAGTAATACTGCTTAGTTTACGCAATAATACTGCTTACAAACTAATAAAATATCATTCAAATGCCGCTGGCACGGACCAAAATAACATAGGTTTTTACGGTCTAGTCCCTTGACTGGACATTTTGGATGTTTTAGCCAGGTTAAATAAATTTTAAATGATTAGGTCTTTTGTTATCATTGACCTAATCAACGATTGGAAACATTTCCAATAAGGTAAGATCTTCTCTTTATTCCTTCCGCTTCTGTCAAACAGGTTCATTCTCTCCAATAACTTAGGATCTTATGATTTCTTTTCAATTCTATTCAACTAGCTTTGTTCTCTCAAAGAAAGAAGTTATCATTTTGTTCAAAAAAATCAATTATTTTCGCTTTGTTTAACCTAGATTATCCTTTGCATTAATTCGATCATTTGTAAGTTTATACCTATTATGAAGCAATGTTTTGCATGTCGATTAAATAAAATAGGTTGATGTATTTCCTTTCGCGTTAATTTGATTATTTGTATGTTTAAACCTGTTTTGAAGAAATGTTTTGCATGTCGATCAATTAAAGTAGGTTGATATATTTTCTTTCAATTAATTAAATAATTGTAATTATGTAAATCATGTGCTGAATTTACACAATTAAATCATTCATTCAGTATTTGAGTTAATTCAGCACATAATTTACACAATTACAATGATTTGATTAATTGACTCAAATATTGAATGAATGATTTGATTTTTTTATAAATTTATTTTAATTTTATATGAATATATTTTGACTTTGTGTTTCAATTTTGTAACAGGTTATGCATGTATATGTGTGTGTGAACTTTATATATATACATGTTGTTTATGTATATACCTCAAAGGATCATTGTAGTAAAGTACTCACAATTTGATATAAAGCACACGTGAATGTTGAACTTGATTAATTATAATTTTTTCTTTTGACATTAATTTTACATAATATTAATGTGTGTTTACTTTGTTACTTTTGACTCATTACTTGATACACTTGTCATGTATTATATGGGCATGTATTTGCGGGTCCGTGCCAACAACATTGACCAATCTTGATGTTTCACAATAGTGAAGTACTCGGTATATACATGAGCAAAAAATTACAGTAAAGTACACATAATTTGATCTAGAGTACACGTGATTTTGTAGTAATTAATTTTCTCTCTCTATATCCATCTCTATCTCCCTCCCCCCCCCCCACGTAAATCGTAATTAGGGTTTGCATGGATGCATTTTCAAGCATTCCTCACGTGGATCCCAAACCTCCTGACATTCCTAATGTTTGGAAAAAGTCTTTTGCATCAGTGGTCGCAAATTCTTCTTCAACTGAGGTGAGTGTTTCAATGAAATCCCCCACAACTTTTAAAGGAGAACTAGCAATCTTGTTTTAACGAGAAGAAATTGACTCATTGTCTCAACATTTCAAGTTTTCCCTTTTTGGGAAGTTCTCTCATGGAAGGCCTTTAATGGATGTTATTAGAAAGGTATTTCAAACATTCTCTCTTAAAAAAACTTTTATTATTGGATTGATAGATCAAAAACATGTTTTGATTCATCTAAATAGTGAAGAAGATTTCGCTCAAATGTGGCTTAGAGAATCTTGGCATATAGGGAAATATCCTACGAGGATCTTTAAGTGGACAATAGATTTCAGGCCATATGTTGAAAGTAGTATTGCTCCTATATGGATCTCTCTCCCATAATTACCAATTCATTTCTTCTCTAAACCTGTTGTATATTATATTTCCCAACTCATTGGTCGTCAACACTGGAAATCGTTCGACCCAGTGTTGTAAGAGTTTGTGTGGAAGTATATATTACTCAGAAGATATCGAAGAGAATATGGATAGGGTGTGGGGATAATGGTTTGTGCTAGGAGATTCAGGTGGAGAATATGCTAAAATATTGTAATTATTGTTTTAAGAAAGGTCATGTAGAGATGGATTATATTGTTAATCCATTGAACAATGATGGAGGATCAAAAAACGATGGAGTAATAAATGTGAAGCAAACCTCAAAAAATCAAGGGAAAAACAATATTGAGTATTGGGTAAAGAATAAAGTGCTAGCTTTAAAGGATGTGGCCAAGAATGATAGTAAAAATGAATTTCCCCTTGAAATTATTAAAGACAGCCAAAAATTTAACCCCATCTAATCAAATAAAGTTTTTATTAAAGTTAATGAGGAGCAACAAAAAGATGGTGAGCAGTTTGTAGAGATAACTAGTCCCGTAATTACAGAGGATATAGAAGAAGGTGAATTTATTGAAGATATGTGGCAGCCAAAATCCAATTACCAGAGGTTAAAGCGGCAAATCGGTGGAGGGCTTATAAGAAAAATACAAAGAAGAAACAAGGGCTCCAAGTTATGAGGAAGTATCAAGATCATAATGGTGAAGATTATATGGAAGGGGGCAAAGGATTTTTTTCTCCTAGAAGCACTGAGATTCCAGATAATGAAGAAAATCTAGATCGGCAAAAAATGTATTTATCTGCAGGAGAAGAAGATTATGAATATCATGCTCGTTTAATAGAGGAATTGATTATGCTTTGTGAAATAGTGGACAAAAAGATTAGAAAGAGCAGGGGATTAATAAGGAGAAGAACTAATCTCAAAAAATTCCTATCAGTAGTGGTATAGGAGAAAACAAGTTGAAAAAATAAGACCCTGTGTTCACAAGATGCGCCAGATCCCACACCAGAGGAATCAGAAACTCCAATATCTTCAAATATCAATGTTAAACTTTATAGTTTAGAATATAATGGGTGCAATAAAGAAATAATCTAATAGAAGAACCAAGACTCTTTGCAGAATCCATAAAATTCCACTATTAGCTGTATTAGAGCCTATGATTGATAAAGTTAAAATAGAGATGTATAAATTGAAGTGGGGATTTGAAGGAGGAAGTAGTAATTATAATGGTAAAATTTGGATTTTATGGAGATTTAACATCCAAGACCAAGTTATGGTGGATTATGATCAAATGTTGGTTGTTAAAATTACACATCAAGTTCTAAAATACTAGGTATGTGTGTCAGTAGTGTATGTTAAATGCAATAAAATAGATAGAAGGGATCTATGGCTCCAAATGTCTGAGGTTTCGAATGAAATGGCTGATATGACTCACATCATAATGAGGGATTTTAGTATTGTGGAAAACCAAGATAAGAAGGTATGAGGTAATGAAGTGGATGTTACAGCAGTTTATGAGTTTAATCAGGCAATTGAGAATAGTGGACTTCAAGATATGGTGTATCAAGGCTCAAAATACACGTGGTTTAATAACAGAGGTGAGGTAGACCTTATAATGGCAAGGCTTGACAGGTGCTCTTACAACACTCAATGGTTGCTTTCCTATCCCAGTTCATCTATTAAACACCTGAACAAAACATCCTCAGATCATTCCCCCCTCCTCTTGTCAGTAACCAACAATGAAGATAAAAAGCATTCGGTGTTCAAATTTCTCAATTTTTGGACTTCTCATCCAGAGTTTATGAAGATAGTTGCAGAGTCATAGAGTGAAAATACCCCAGCTGTAGGCATGTGGAATTTCTCTATTAATCTTAAAAGGATTAAAGGAGTTCTAAAAAGGTGGAGCGAGGAGAGTTTTAAGGATATTAATCCAGCAGTGGTGGATTTAGAAGATGAAATTTGTCAATTAGAACTCAATTATGAGCTGTTAAGCTCTGAAACAAATAGAGAGGCATTGAATAATGAAAGGGCTAAACTCCAATCAACTTTACAGAATGAGGAGATGTTCTGGGAGCAAAAGTATTCTATAAAATGGTTAAATCTAGGTGACTCTAATAATAAATTCTTTTATGCCAGTGCTAAAGAAAAAAATCAAAACCTTTATATAGCTGGGATTAAAGATGATTCAGGTGTTTGTATTGAAAATGAGCAGGACACTGAGAATCATATTGTAAAGTTTTTTGAAACTCAATTGTCTTCTGTATAGAAAATGACTGGGAGTATAATGCAGACTTTATCCCCAAATTGATCAACCAAGAGGCTAATTTAGTTCTAGAAGATTATACTTGTGAGCTAGGGTTTTTTAGGCTATCCAAAGCTTGAGTTATGAATCCTCTCCAAGAATTGATGGCTATGGGGGTTAATTTTTTCTATCATGTTGGAACATAATTAAGGATGATCTTTTATCTATTATTAATTCATTTTTTACAGGTGATGATTTTCCTAAAAGATGGACTTCCACTTCCATTGTGCTGATTCCTAAAATCAAGAATCCAAAATCTTGTAGGGATTTTAGGCCTATAAGCTTATGCAACTTTTGTTCTAAGATTATGTCAAAGATCTTATGTATAAGACTTTATAAGTTCCTTCATAAGATTATATATTCAAACCAAAGTGGTTTTACTAAAGGCAAATCTATTCAAGACAACATTTTGCTAGCCAAAGATATGGTGCATAATCTAGGAAAGAAGATTCATGGAGGAAATGTAATCATAAAGGTAGTTATGGAAAAAGCCTATGACAGGCTTCGCTGGGGTTTTCTTATCAAAGTGCTTAGAGGATTTGGGTTTGGTAAAAATTCATAGATTTTATTTGGAGAAGTATTTCTAATAATTGGTTTTCTATAATAATAAATGGGCAACATAATGGATTCTTTAAGTCTAATAAGGAATTAGGAAAGGAGATCCAATCTCCCCGGGTCTTTTCATAATTACTACAGAGTGTTTAATTAGAGGCTTGGATATTTTGATGGAGAAAATAGTGATTAATCCTTTTTATTTGCCAAGTGGTAGTCCTCTTATATCGCATTTGGATTTTGTAGATAATGTGGTCATTTTTTTATAGGGGTGACAAAAGGAGTTTGAATAATATCATGGCCTTCCTTCAGAGATACTCAAGAACATCAGGTCATAATATTAATTACTCTAAAAGCTTTTTTACAGTAGATATAAGAGATGCCTCCTAGGCACAAATCTAAAGTATCTGAAGTATTAGGCTTGAATGCTAAAGATTTGCCTCTAAAATACTTAAGATGCTCTCTATTTAAAGGTAGAAACAAGGAGAGATACTATGATCAATTAATTTCCTCTTTGAGATGCAAAATAGCAGGCTGGAAGGCAAAACTTCTATCTATTAGTGGTAGATTCATTCTCATAAAGCATGTCCTTTCTTCCATACCATTATACCTATTAGTGTCTATTAATCCTCCTAAGTTAGTGATTAATAAAATTCATGTGATCTTGAATAAATTTTTTTAGGGTGGGAATGAAGATCAAGGATGGAAATATCAACGGAAAATTGGATAAACTTATGTAAAGACCAAAATGAAGGAGGTTTGAGCATTAAATACTTTGGAATTCTTTCCAAGGCTTCTTCTATGAAAATTTACTTGAAGCTTAAAGCAAAAGATTCATTAAGGTCCAAATATTACTCTAATATATACAAGAACTGGAATAACAGTAAAGGAGGATCTCTTTCTTGGAGTCAAATGAAGCAGGTGGAGGATGTCTGTTTAAATCAGATGGAATATGTGGAAAATAAGCTGATTCGGAAGGCTGAAAACTCGGGTCTCTTCACTCTATCTTTATCATATGAATGCATAAAGGTTCATACTCCTACCTCTTTAGTTCATAGTCGAATTTTGGATTCTAAAATTCTAAATAAAATCTCAATAACATCTTTGAGAATCATTCAGAACTCCATTCCTACTAATGAAAATGTCAAGAAATTAGGAATTAAAATAGGATCTCGATGTCACATATGCCTTAAAAGAGAAGAAACTTCTGCTCATTTATTCACAACCTGTCCAGTTGCCTCTCAATTATGGGATGAATTCAAAAATTTAATGGGAATTAAGCTTGATAAGAATAATTTATCAACCATCATTCTTAGCTGGTGGCTGCAGGTTGGGAGGTATGAAGCAGATAAATTTTTGGGTAAAGTTATTCCTCTTGCAGTGGTTTGGGAAATCTAGAAGGCTAGGAACAAATCTTTATATGAAGGAATTCAATGCAATACTGTTTTTGTTAAGAATCAAATTGTTAATTTGATTTCTAGTATATACAAAGGAC
This sequence comes from Sambucus nigra, assembly GCA_949130495.1. Taxonomy (NCBI): domain Eukaryota; kingdom Viridiplantae; phylum Streptophyta; class Magnoliopsida; order Dipsacales; family Adoxaceae; genus Sambucus; species Sambucus nigra. Next base: position 620,833,182 of record OX422210.1, on the reverse strand, counting down.
ACTCTTTTGAAAGAAGATATTACCCTTTTTCTCAAGGAGGTTATGAGGTGTTTGGATTGAATCTCTTCTCAAAAAATGTTAATTGTGTTATAAAGTTATATGGAATTTTCCTCTTTTTAGAAGGCTCAAGTTGAATATTAATGGGGCGTGTAAAGAAAATCGTGGTAAAGGAAGTATGGGAGATATATTTCGTAATCACAATGGTGAGATGATGTTTGCTTATGCAAACGAAGAAGAGTTTGCAACTAACTCTGTAATGGAGCTGAAAAGTTTAAGTTTTGGTATTAAGTTATGTTTGCAGAAAAAGATTTCATAGATTGATATAGAATCAGATTCCCTTTTTGTGGTGTAATTGATCAAAAGAGAGTGGAAACCTCCATGGAGAATGAAGGCTATTATAGAAACTATCTTCTTAGATCTTAGTAAGATTAATTGTTCAATAAGCCATTGCTATAGAGAATCAAATGTGGTCGCTGATTACTTAGCTAATGTTGGAGTTAATTTAAAAGGGGCTAAAATCTATGAGGCTTTGAAGGATCTTTCGCAGATGGTCAGAGGAGCTTACAAGCTAGACAAGATCAACTGCTTCTAAATTAGATTAGTAAGGTCTTGAGTGCCTTGTAATGGGGTTATTATAAAACCCTAATTTTAATTATTCTACTTTAGTTTTGGGCTTAAGTTCCCATTAGATTTATTTTCTTGAGCTTCTATTTTCCTTGGAGAGGATTTTTCTCCTTTATTAATAATATGTGGGGGGGTACCGTCCCTCTTCCTAAAAAAATCTCATTTGTTTCTTTATATTAATTCTTAATAATGTTAATGTGCATTTATTTTGTTACTGTTGACTCATGCATAATAGAGTAGTCATGTCTTTGTTAGCCATGTGTTTGTTGGTTCGCGCCAGTGGAATTAATTAAACTTGAGCTTTAATAAAACCATTTTCTATTTTAATTTAATGCAGGTTAGAATGGAAAGTTATCGGATTGCTCGGTGTTGTTATTTGGATAATTTAGCTTGCATTAAAAAAATTTAAGATAGCTTAATAGATTTCATATGCAATGAGTTATGTAGCAAGTTTATGAATTTGAAAGCTGGATATTTTTCATTGAAGTATGATTTTGGTAATGAAAGTCGATTCATGTTGGTTTGTGATAAATATGGTCACTGTATGTTGCGGTCTCTAATGATTCTCAAAGCTGATTTTATTTGGATATATGTCTTTGATTCAATATCTTTGGCGACTAGCATAATTCACGAAATGGTTGAATGCACGTATAAAATTTGTGAAACGATTGACCACAGCTATACAAGTTGTAGGAGAGTTGAATGCAGTGGTATAAGTAGGGAAAGGGTAGACTATATATCATTATCCACTGCGATTGATATTAGTAATGGAGTTAAAAATGATGTTTATATTGGAGATGTGTAGCGGAGTACGTCAAAAGTATATCTCTCCAATGATTGGAAGACATATATTAGTCATGAAGAGTAGTGTTTTAAAGGGGATGTGGTTGAGTTTCATGATAAGTTGTGAAATTATGCATTGAGGTTGGTTTCCAGTATATATATTTGAAGAAAGATAACACTCGGGTGATAGCAGAGTGTTATAAAAGGAGTACAGAGAATTGCATGTGGCGAGTTCATGCTCTATTATCAACAGTAAATGGTTACTTTTATATAAGAAGGCTGAACAATGAGAATACTTGTAGGGGTGTATATCGTAGTCCATCAAGCAGAATGATGGGCTCCAAATTGGTTTCGACATTGCTTGGTGATAAGATAAGAAATAAACCATTGAGACCAATTGATGTAGTTAGAGATATCAAGAAGAACTACGGTCTTGATATAGGTATCATCATACATGGCGTGGCAAAAATATGGTTGATGCTAAGTTGCATGGTGATGAGAAAGTTTCATATGCATTAATGAATAATTATAGGTAACTTCTATTACAGTATAATCTAGGATCGCATTGCATTCTTGAAGTCGAACCGAAGAGAAAATTCTTCAAAAGAATTTTTGTAATGTTTGCAGGATCCATTGATGGATATCAATTTTGTAGGCCTGTTTTGTTTCTTGATGGTGCCTTTTTGAAGAGCAGGTACCGTGGAACGATTTTTTCGGCAATAGCAAGGAATGGGAACAATGGTAAATGTGAAGCATTGAAGTTTACTTTATAATATTATTCCTTTATTTTGAAATCCTTTGTATGTTCTTTCAACATAATATAAATTAGACGCATGAAATTTATAAACTACACGTGAATATATGCGTGTACTTTATGTATTACGGGTGTACTTTGAGGTCTGTTTTTGTTATACTCATATAATCCCAAAGTACACGCATTATTTAAAAGAGTATACATGAATGTCTAAGTCACGAGTATTTTGTAATGTCATGCGTGTACTTTTGGATTCCTTGTTTGTTTTGGGGGTATAGTGCAAAGTACACGCATATCATTGCAAAGTACACGTGAAATCTGGTTTACATTTTGTGTACTTTGTAATGTTTTGCATGTACTTTGTGATTATTTATTTGTATGGTCAAATGAAATAATAATTACACCAATATATATTAAACTACAAGCGTAATATGTTTATACTTTAGATTTGTGTATTATCAGTACAAATATATTTATTTCACTTGTAAAGCCTATGTGTTTATTGGTCCGCGCTAGCGGCATCATTTTTTAAGTTCATCATAGAATCTGTATGTACTGATATTTTTCATTATAATTTTAGGCCTTTATCATCTTGCATATGTAATTGTTGATTTGGAGACGGAGGATAATTGGATGTGATTTCTCATTAATTTTCATGATGCAATAGCTCATCAAGATCAAAACGTCACAAATATATCCAATCAGAGCGATGGTCTTATTGAAGATGTCTTTAAGATTTTTCCAATGTCTACACATTCCTACTGTATACATCATTTACAGGAAAATATAAAGAAGAAAATACGGGGGAGTGGGAACTTCCGAAAGAAGATCGATCAAGATTTCATGCGTTACGCATATGCTATAATAGTTGATGAATTTCATAAGAATATTGATGCCCTGGAGAAGGAAGGTGGAGTTGCTGTCGCTGATTTTCTTTATAATTTGCCTCCGGAGAATTGGTCTTGTGCAAATTTCACTGGGAAATATTATGGTGACATGGCATCAAGTATTACCAAATCATTCAGCTCTTGGATCCTAAAGGAAAAGCATTTACCGATAATTAATATGATGAACAAAATGAGGATGAAGATTATGAATTTCAATGCAAACAAACTTGTTGAATCTGAAACATGGTCAAAGGAGGTGTGACCTTATTTTGATAAATTACTGACTGAAAATTGAAAAAAAGTAGACATTGGAATATTAGCCAGTCAAGTTCACATGTAATTGAAGTTCATTCAGGTATGCAGGCCACGGTTGACTTGGAACAAAGAATTTGCACTTGTAAGAGTTGGCAACTACGATGATTTCCATGTTCTCATGATATTTCTGTTGTACGAAATATGGGTGGAAGTCTTTATGATCATAATGAGGATTATTGTAAGTTTTTTTTTTTACAAAACATCATACTCATCACCTATCCATTACCTAAAAATTTGAAAATCCTTCCTCCATTAACAAAGAGACCGATAGGGAGGCCAAGAAATAAGAGAATAAAATATGTTGGAGATGTCATAATAAGAGAAGTTACTTGCTCTAGGTGTAGTAAAAAGGGTCATTACAGTCCCCGTGTAAAGAACCAATTTGATTCCTCTTAATATTGTTTAATTCATTCATTTTAAAAGTAGTTTTAAATAAAATCAATGAACATTCACATTTGAACAAATTATTGTAATTTAATTGTTCATTGTTCATTTCTATATTATTTGTTTGAAATGGGATCAACAAAAAGTACACACATGTTCTGTAAAGTATCTTACATTGTAATGACCAAAATCATTTTATAAATGCGTGTACTTTATGAAGTACATGCAATCTATATAAAGTACATGTATTTAGAAAATAGTTTTGGTCAATATAATATGGGTGTACTTTATAAAAATATGCGTGTACTTTAACAAATGTATAACTTATAATTTCTATTTATCATTTTTATTTATTTATCATTGTATTTAGTTTAGATTTATAGTAGGGTAAAGTACTCTTAGGTCCCTCACAAACAAATTTAAACACTAAAGGAATTTTGAAAATTTTTAAACACTTAAGTCCACTAATTCTCTTCTTATAAAAGTCAACGCTAGTGGCATAAACGTGGACTGATAACTTGACTTTTGTGTGGATGTCGTTGTTGCAAGCCAAGTCAATCAAAACCTTAAAATTACCTACAAAATATAATAAACTCAAGTGTAGAGGTAAGTAAGGGTATCAATCCACATCAAGGGGTAAAGCGAGGGGAAAACAATCGTAATTAACTTTTTATTGTCTTTTTGGAATTTTTCTTTTCAATTTTTTTTAGCTTTTCAAATATTAAAATAATTTTTGGTGAGAAGAAGTGAAATAACACTAAACTAAATCAAAGATATAAACAATTAACTAAAAAGTGACTAAATTGAAAAATAAAGTCTAACACAAAAATATGAGGTAAATAAATGTGAGAACAATCAAGGAGTGGGATCACACTACAAATTTTAGCTATTCTAACTAATTAATTTAATTAATTGAATTCTCCCAAATTAATATCAAAATTACAAATCAACTCTCGTTGCAAATGTAATTTTAATAGTAACCTTTTAGAAAATTAAGTTTAACCCCCCACAACTCTAGAAAATAGGCCTACACTCCTTTTAATTAATCACCCTCTAGGAATGATCGATTACAATTTATGTAAATCTTAGAAAATAAAAATAGAGTTGAAATTCAAGTAATAATACCATACTTAAGAAACCCCTATCTCTAGTTCGAATCTAAAATGGGTATTGTAACTAGAATTTCAATTTTCTCTCGAAAATCATTTACCCTCTCTCTAGGCGTAAATTTAAGGGTGAGGGATCAAAATTAACATTCAAAGGGAATTTTCAAGTAATCAAACTAATTAAATTAAAATAACATCAAATAAGGGTTCACCCCACCCCTTGAAAGTGGATTTAGCCTAACATGGTATGAAATTTGACAAATTAATAATCAAAGGCATAAAATAAATGAGAAGAGAAGAGAACAATCAAACCCAATCTCTTGATGCTTAATTGAACTTCAATCCATGAGTTGAAATTAACATCCCTCAATTTGAATGATCCAAACAAAATTACATAAAAAACTTTCACTCAAATTAATCCTAACAATAATTTATTTTTCCCTCACTATCTACAAAAAGTAAAATAAAATAAATTCTAACCTAAAAAAAACTAAACTAAAATGGTGTTTCTCTCTCTAAAACTCTAGATGGGGTTTCTATCCTTTTTTATTCAAATGAAAATTACAAAAAAAATAATAAAAAAAGGGTAATGGATGAATTCATAATGGACAATTAAATAATAAAAGAGATTTGCTAAAAATGCAAATCCTAACATTATAAAATTGTACATTAGATCTCATCCAAAGAAATAAATTCTAAATCATAGCTTTATGTTGAGATAATTGCTAAAAATGCAAAATCTCAACATAAAGGAATGGATTAGAATTTATCTCCCATAAGGTATGAATTTTACTACATCAATCTATTATGAAATAATTGCTAAAAATGCAAAAATTCATTATAGAGGGGTGGGGTGAAATTCATCATAGTAATGAATTTCACTACACACCTCTATATTGAGATATTTGCTAAAAATGCAAATACTCTCTAAAGAGGAGTGTAGAGAAATTTATCACATAAAGCTTAAAAACTAATTTAGAGATTTTCTAAGGGATGAATTTAACTACATTAATCTATTTTGAAATAATTGCTAAAAATGCAAAAATTCATTATAGATGGGTAGGGTGGAATTCATCCTAAAGATAAATTTCACTACACACATCTATATTGAGATACTTGCTAAAAATGCAAATACTCTCTAAAGAGGAGTGTAGAGATATTTATCACACAAAGCTTAAAAATTAAATTGGATATTCTTTTCAAAATTATCTTCATCTCCCTTAAATAATAGGCATGGAGCTAAGGGCTAGTTTGGGTATTTGGGAGTGCAAGAGAATGGGGTGTGTGAACATGAGGGTAAATTGGATAATAGAAGTGCACATGTGCATGGCAAAGGTGTGAGGTAAGTAAGGTACATGGGTGAGGGAATTCGAGTGACAAAATATGATATGGTTAAGGAATATTTTGGGTATATGGGTTAAATGAATTAGTTGGGGATAGTTTGGGGAAATGGGTAAAAGGTTGGTTTAAATGGGTTTATTTGGCACATGTGGGATTTTGTCTTCTTTGGTCTTTGGTTTTGCAGTTGGTTTAAAATGGAAGTGACAAGGTTGGAGATGGTTTAGATTTAAAGGGTTGGAGGTAGGTGGAGGCGGTTTGGGTCATAGGAGTTGCTGGACGCGGGTTATAGGCCGGAGCAGGTCCGGTTATGGCTGCTTCGGTTTCGGGTTGGATTTCGATGCGTCGGACATGGGTCTCAGCTTCGGATCCGCGGGTTCGGGCTTCTCCGCCAGCAGGAACGCGGGTCTGCCCGCCAGAGTTGGGCAGTGGGATGCCGGAGGTCGGGGTTTGGTTGGGTTAAGGGGTAATGAGAGAGAGGTGAGGGTTTTTTGGGTGGTGTTTGGATGATGATGGAGGTGAGAGAGAGTGAAAGGTTTGGTTATAGAGGAGAGAGAGTGAGTTGTTGGGGAAGAAGATGGGTGGGTTAGATTGTGTGGGGGGGTGTATGGGAAGTGTGTGTGTATAATTGGGTGTGAAGGGTTTTGTGTGTGTTTAACTTATGACTCCTAAAAAATATCTAACTAAAACTAATAAAACTAAAAATTTAATCCTAAAAATATAAATAAAAATAAAAACTTAAATAAAATAAAAACTCAAGTCCTAAAAAATAAACTAATAAAAGTAAAAAATAAAATAGATTCCTAAAATATAAAAATTAAAACTAAAGACCTACAAAAATGTAAATCCAAATAAAACTAAAAAATAAATGAATTCCTAAAAAAACTAATCCGAATAAAATAAAATAAAAACTAAAAATTAAAAATTAAAATAAAACAACATTAAATAAAAAAATAAATCCTAAAAATAAAAACGATTCAAACTAAAAATTAAAAATAAAAAATACGAAAGAGAACAAATCAAACACACACGGTTCGGGACAGAGTTTAGGCTAGGTTAGGGTAGACTAGGGTTACGAGATTGGTAATTAGCTCCATAATCTGCACAATTGCCTTGAAATACGTGTTTGAACACCACAACGTGCATTCGACCTACAAAATAGATAATAAAGCGCATAAGACCCAAATTGCCGAGAATTAGCAACTAAAATACGTCTATTCGGGGTATAAAATGTACAGTTTTAGGTGCTTATCATAGACCTAATGGTAATTTTTTCTTAAATGTTTAAAAATTCTTACCAAGGGACCTAATTGTAAATTGCCCTTTATTTTATTTATTTATGACATTTGGGAATGGGATCAACAGAAAGTACATGCATGTTTTTATACAGTACACGCACATTGTAATTACCAAAACCATTTTATCAATGCATGTACTTTATGAAATATACGTATACTTTATGAAATACACGTATAATATATAAAGTACACGCATTTAGAAAATTGTTTTGGTCAGTACAATGTGCATATAATATATAAAAACTTGCATGTACTTTATATATTGTATAACTTATAGCTTTTATTTGTCACTTTTATTTATGTATTATAGAATTTAGTTTCGATTTATTTTCTTTATTTTTGACATTATAATTTATATTATTAATTTTCATAAAGGTTTTGCTTCTATTATATTATTTTTCAATATTTAATTAACAAGTCATTGATATTCTCATATTCCTACATGTATTATGGTCCGTGCCAGCAGCATTAAACGGGTCATAAAAATCAATTCATTCATTGTAACAGTAGGTTTAAATAAAATCAATGAACATTCATACTTGAATAAATTATTGTTATTTACTTTAGATTTATTTTATTCAATTTTGACATTATAATTTCTATTATTAATTTTTTTATAAATGTTTTGCCTCTATTATATTATTGTTTAATATTTAATGAACAAGTCACTCATATTTTCGCATTCCTACGTGTATTATGGTCCAGATGTAAAGAACCCATTTTATTACATTTAAAATTGGTCGTTGCTGATCTACATGTAAAGAACCCAATAAATTATGTTCCCCAGATTATACTCAAGAGGGGGGTGAATTGAGTTTTTACAAACTTTAATGTCAAATTTATATTTTAGAAAAATATTAAATTTAAATCACTTAAACAAATTTCAGATTTATAAAACTATAAAGAATAAATCCAACAATAACAAATAAATGCAACTAACTAATTTAAACAACTAGAGATGCATATTTTAACACTATAGAAATATTAAATTAATTTTCGTATTTAATATTAAGTGATATTCTGAAATTAATTATTTAATTCAAAAATAATTATTTTACCCTTAAAATTAATTAAGTCAAATTTCGGAATTAATTTATTTGCAAGATAGTGTGCTGAAAATATTAACTCAAGCAAGCATGTGCAAATAAATAAATAGAGGTGCGGAAAATAAATGACACCGAAATTTAACGTGGTACGGCCAAATCCCAGCCTACGTCCACGCGCCTAGAGCCCCCGACTCCTTTGCGCTTCACTAAACCTGATCCACTTGCGGGTAGGATCAAACCACCGCGTACAACTGTTTGCAAGCTAACTCCGAGCTTCAAACCCCGTGGCCCACTTACGGGTAGGAACCAATTACCGGTACAAACCGAAGCTTCAACAAAGCTTCACAACAAATCTGAATTTTTTGTAGTACAGAATAAAATACTGAAACTCCTTAAAATACAATTTGTAATCTGAGTTTCTGCTTCTTGAATCAGACTTCAATAAATGATGTTGAAGTAGGCACAAGTCTTCTTCTTCAATGATTGAGCAGATAATTAAATTTATTGCTCTCTTGAATGTGTAGCTGAGTAGAAAAAAAAATAAATGCTCTCAATGATATTTCAAGTCTTGCTCATGTTCTCATTCAAGTATGTTCTCTTAAATGCAGTTCCTCATGGCTTTAAATGTGTCTTCCAAAAACTAGCTGTTAGACACATGAATTTTGAGCATTTAATGCTCCTGATTTGTTGAGGTGGTGTAGCTGAAAGATAATCTGAAAATCTGAAATGCAAATCTTTATTTTTATCTTCTCCATAAAAAATATAGTTGTTGAAGCATAATAATGGTCATCTGAAAATATGGGACTGAAAGTAGCTTTGAGGTGACTCATATATTTTCTGCATAAAAGATTATTAGTCCAAGAGATAAAATACACAACTGAAGTTTTTATGTGGAACCATTGTGTAAAGAATATAACTGGTGTGTTAATAACATTTTACTGTCAAGAAGATAAATGGGACACAGTAAGTACATGTACAGCTCAGTTATAGTTGTGCAATAATATATGTGTAAATATATATATCTAAACATTCAAACTGATATGTATATCTAAAAAATAATTCTCAAACTCATAAAAAATTTCTGACTGACATATAAAGAACTATTTGCAGACAGATATATATATAAAAATTTTGACGAATAGATATATATATATATATATATATATAAGGATTTTTGGACTGATACAAAAATCCGAACAGATATATGTAAGGGATTTTCGGACAGATATTAAAAGATAATTTCGGACAAAAAAATAGATTTCGGCCAGATATTTTCGTAAAAAAAATTCCAAACGGATAAAGAAATTTTTCGGATAAAACAAAAAATATATAACAGATTTCGTATATATAAAATTTCTGATATAAAAAATTCGGATAAAACAGAAAAAATTATATAACAGATTTCGTGTATATGAACAACAAAATTATACAAATATATAAAAGAGGCTCCAAAGCTCATAAAGGAGCTAACTCATTCTGCACCCCTAAGATGTGGTAGCCTTAAGGCTAGTCACGAAGTGTGTGGTCAACAGCATTAAAGGGGAATAGTAGAGCATGTTCTCATTGTCCTTTATCTAGTCTAGATAAGTACAAGAGGTCAAAAACAATTCAGACTAAAAGGTTAAAAACTAATGGTCCTCAATATAATAGGACGAAACAGATAAGAGGTCAAGTATTTCTCCTAAGTAGGTATAGTGATCAAATCACTAAAGGACGAAAAAGTGGACAAAAATCTCGATTAAACTAAAGAGAAATAGGCTAAAGTAAAAGTTGGGTACATGTCACACAAAATGACGAAACCAACTAGATCTCCTGATAAGTCTAGTTCGGCCAACTCTAGTAGCAGGTAAGGTACATGGGTATTATGGCCTATGACAAGGTTTTAAACCAACTAAGGTACAAAACAGTGTACTAGCAAGGCAGGTCCTATTCGGCTAGTTCAGGAAAACGCCACTCATACATCAATTATATAATAAACTTTTTCGGCCCAAAACAAATTGTACTGAACAAAAAAATATTTTTTTAACAAGAAATTCAATTTAAACAAAATTATTTTTCAAAATAAAAAATTAATTTTCTTAATAAATTCCGAAAGTTGCTTTTTAAAAAAAAGAACATTTTTTTAGAACAAGTCTTACACCAATTTTATTAAAAAAATATATTTCCAACAAAAATAATAAAATTTCATTTTTTTTAACAAAACCAGGCTCACAATTAATAAGACACACAATTAAAGATTATAGATTAAGAAATATGCATGTGTGTCTAATGTGTCAAGTGCAAATGTGCACCACACGTGAATACCTTTTCTCAGATATGTCATTGAGTAGAGTCGAGGCTCACTGAGTGATGAAAATAACACTCGATCATAAACAGATATAGAATAACTAAAAAAAATGTTTGGAATCATCAAAATCAATATATTAAGTTAAACTAAAATGTATATTAATTAAACCAATTTAATTAGGGATAAAATACATTTTCGTTAACAATCTCCCCCTTTTTGATGATGACAAACAATGATTCACATATATTCATAAAATGAAATATTAAGCACAAATAGTGAATCATAAATATTTCTCCCCCTTTGACATTATCAAAAAGATATTTTAAATAAATCTTGAGTGTCACGGTTAAAAAGCAAAGCTCCCCCTATCAAAAATAATTTATGCATGGGATATAACCAAAAATTGTAAGGGACATATGTGAATACCATGAATTTTCATTAAGCACATATTCAACATATTATTCTCACATAACATGTATTTGATATCGTAGATAGATAAGAATATCATCAAATAATGCATAGGTCACCAAAATGAAAAAATAATAAAAGATAAATGATACCAGTAGTTGTCTGATACCAATTGTTGTAGTCACACGAACCGTGCGTTGCACACAATGATTTCACGGAACAACTTTTTACGCATAAATCGGAATCACAACTCAATGTTCTCAAATAATGCAATTATGAGAGATATATCAATTAGCTCAATCATCTTTCTCAATAATAAAATTTCAGCGTATAAATTTTGAATAAGCGCAATATCAATTGATGTGTAAATCCTCATGATAGAATAAACTTTTAAGCGCACAACATGAAACATTTCATAACTCGATGTTTTCAAATAATCTAGAATAAAGCGCACATGAGTTAGAAGATAGCGGCAACGAAAAAAAAATTCTAATTATGTCATGCTTAGCCGTTTCTAAGATACGAGCATAAATTTTGGAGAATTCAATCATATTGCAATAAAAATTTTGATCAAACATTTTTCTATGAATAATTTCCAATAGACATTTATCTCCCCCTAAGGGATACCAATGAAGGTATATATGCATATAACAAATATGGTGCATCTATTTCATGAGATAAAATATTATTAAAAAAAATTGACTTCATAAAATCATTTTTGAAAAGTCTCACAAATGATACCAATTGTTGATCATGTTATTTCTCAATTTTAACATACATAACACAAATGTTACTTAACCAAAAAAAAATTATCGAATGTTACAAATATTCGAACAATGACATTAATCATGTATTATGCCATAAAACTAACTCATAGAGATTAATATGACTATATCATCAAAAATCAACAAGTGAATGTTACAATATTAACATGTAGCTCATATGACTAATAAGTTTTAAAAGGACATTTTCGTTTCAGATTTATATTCAATAAAATCATGAATTGATCCAATCTTATTATTCACAAAAATATGTCCAGATATATAATACATAAAGATTATGAATTTTTTACTAAAAAAAATTATCATTAAAATCAGTTGTATTTGTCTTATAACATAGAATCATCAAGAATAATAAATATACAAATTTACATGTGAGTACAATCAACAAGCTCATATGATATACCAAATATTCTATGCATGGAAATATATCATAAAATAAATCATCAATAAATATATGATTTTAAATTCATGAATGGTGTTCCTTACCACCTTACCAATACCAATGATCTTTTCATGAAGATTTCTTCCAAGTGTGGCATTTCCAACATTAGGCAATGATAATTGAAGTTCGTAATATGACCAAATCATATGCCTTGAACATCCACATTCCGTCTCAAAATGCAACCTACACAACTTTGAAAAATTTCTCTTTTCCATCCAAGAATGTGTTAGGTCCATAAAGCAATATTAAATAGAAAATTTCAGAATTCATTTTCTTATCAAAAATTCAAGCGTAGTCATAATAAGAGATAATCATCAAGAGCAGTAACGATACGCAACTTATGATATACTAGAATGTACGTAACAAATAATAATCATCAATGACAATTTTATCATGTACTTAAAATAAAATTTTCATTAATCCATATACAAAGAAATAATTTTAACATCCATAGAAATTTTTGATAAAAATATTCACATGTTCAACCATTTGAGATTAATAAGAATTAAATCAAATTATAATTCATTAATCACAACAAAATATTTTCAAGTAATGAATGGTGTCTATTTCTAATAAGCATATAGACAAGACAATAGTCACAAAAAAATAATTAGATTATTAATCACTAATAAGCATATAATATATGAAAACAATATATCATAATATTCAATAAAAAATAATACTAATTTTATTTTTCAAAAAAATTGTGTTCATGTTCCAATACCGGTTTTGCACTTAGAAACTTTATCTTTTGGAACCCAATATGTGTGGTGTTGATAAGGGTTAACATACATAGTTGTTTCCTTTGGAATCCATGCTAATTTTGTATTCTTGTACTTTCTTTTTCTAAAATGACAAAATTTGGAATAATGTGTATGTCTACCACAATATGTGCATAAGGAGTTAGGATGACTAGATGAGGCTACATTATTAAATACACTAGAATAACTTTCCTATACCATTATTATTAAAACGAATTCTTTGATTTTCTACAATTTTATAAAAATATTCATTTCCTTTAGTTAAGGTATCTAAAGATTTCTTCAAATAATCAATCTCTCTTTTTAATTCATTATTTTTAATTTCAAGAGGGTGAGTAACATTTACAGATTTATCCTTTTTCAAAGATTTAATTTCATTTTTCAACGATTCATTTTCTAATTTCACCTTATCAAAATCATTTGACATATAATCATGTTTAGTTGAAATTAATGAATGAGACTTCTTAAGTTTAATATATTTATTTTTAAGTACTTCAAAACTTTCACATAATTCATCAAAAACATTTTGTAAAACTTTATAATCATCATCTTCATCATTATCACTATCACTAGAGTTAGGGTTAGAATGTACCCCTTTTTCCATAGCCATGTAACATAGATGAGCAACTTCATTTTCATTTGAATCTTCATCGGAAGAGCTTGTGTCGGAGTCACTCCATGTTGTAGCTTTCAATGCCTTCTTCCCTTTCTTGTATTTTGGACAATTAGGCTTAATGTGTCCAACTTCATCACAATGATAGCATCTTGGTTCAGTTTTGGATTGATGATCATCATTGAACTCTTTTGAAAAATGATTCTTTCTCCTATCCTTGGCTTTCTTTTTAGAATTGAGATATTTTTTGAAATGTTTAGCCAATAGGGAAATATTATCATCATCATCTTCACTTTCTATATTTTTGCTTGAAGATTTGAGAGCAATAATTTTGTTTGCTTTTGGTTTCTCATCTTCAACAAATTCCTTAAGTTCCATTTCATGAGTAATTAAGGAACCCAATAACTCATCAAGAGAGATGGGTCTTTCTCGAATCGCTTCCTTGATAGCCAGCTTCTTTGTCATATAAGCAGATGGTAGTGACTTGAGAATCTTGCTCACTAATTCAGAATCAATATAGGATTTACCAAGAGATTTCAATCCATTTATAATATTTGAAAATCTAGTAAACATATCAGAAATAGATTCATCAGACATCATCTTAAATAACTCATAATTATGAACAAGCATACTAATTTTATCTTCTTTAACTTGACTAGTTCCTTCATAAGTAACTTCTAGTCTATCCCAAATTTCTTTAGCAGATTCACAACAACAAATTCTGTTATACTCATTTACATCAAGTGCACAATGCAGAATATTCATAGCTTTAGCATTTATTTGAATTTTTCTAATATCAGCATCATTCCATTCATTTTCTTCTTTATGAACATTTTCATCATTAACAACTTTCATGGGGATATTAGGACCATTTATAATAACTCTCCAAACAGCATAATCATTTGATTGAATAAAATTTTTCATTCTATTTTTCCAATAACTATAATTATTTCCTGAAAATAAAGGAGGTCTATTTATAGATTGACCCTCACCAAGAGATGAAACAGTAAAGTTTTCCATGGATCTTTAACTCTAAGATTGTTAAATCTAAAAATAAATAAGAAGAGCACTAGCTCTGATACCAATTGTTGCCCAGATTATACTCAAGAGGGGGGTGAATTGAGTTTTTACAAACTTTAATGTCAAATTTATATTTCAGAAAAATATTAAATTTAAATCACTTAAACAAATTTCAGATTTATAAAACTATAAAGAATAAATCCAACAATAACAAATAAATGCAACTAACTAATTTAAACAACTAGAGATGCAGATTTTAACACTATAGAAATATTAAATTAATTTTCGTATTTAATATTAAGTGATATTCTGAAATTAATTATTTAATTCAAAAATAATTATTTTACCCTTAAAATTAATTAAGTCAAATTTCGGAATTAATTTATTTGCAAGATAGTGTGCTGAAAATATTAACTCAAGCAAGCATGTGCAAATAAATAAATAGAGGTGCGGAAAATAAATGACACCGAAATTTAACGTGGTTCGGCCAAATCCCGGCCTACGTCCACGCGCCTAGAGCCCCCGGCTCCTTTGCGCTTCACTAAACCTGATCCACTTGCGGGTAGGATCAAACCACCGCGTACAACTGTTTGCAAGCTAACTCCGAGCTTCAAACCCCGTGGCCCACTTACGGGTAGGAACCAATTACCGGTACAAACCGAAGCTTCAACAAAGCTTCACAACAAATCTGAATTTTTTGTAGTACAGAATAAAATACTGAAACTCCTTAAAATACAATTTGTAATCTGAGTTTCTGCTTCTTGAATCAGACTTCAATAAATGATGTTGAAGTAGGCACAAGTCTTCTTCTTCAATGGTTGAACAGATAATTAAATTTATTGCTCTCTTGAATGTGTAGCTGAGTAGAAAAAAAAATGCTCTCAATGATATTTCAAGTCTTGCTCATGTTCTCATTCAAGTATGTTCTCTTAAATGCAGTTCCTCATGGCTTTAAATGTGTCTTTCAAAAACTAGCTGTTAGACACATGAATTTTGAGCATTTAATGCTCCTGATTTGTTGAGGTGGTGTAGATGAAAGATAATCTGAAAATCTGAAATGCAAATCTTTATTTTTATCTTCTCCATAAAAAATATAGTTGTTGAAGCATAATAATGGTCATCTGAAAATATGGGACTGAAAGTAGCTTTGAGGTGACTCATATATTTTCTGCATAAAAGATTATTAGTCCAAGAGATAAAATACACAACTGAAGTTTTTATGTGGAACCATTGTGTAAAGAATATAACTGGTGTGTTAATAACATTTTACTGTCAAGAAGATAAATGGGACACAGTAAGTACATGTACAGCTCAGTTATAGGTGTGCAATAATATATGTGTAAATATATATATATATATAAACATTCAAACTGATATGTATATCTAAAAAATAATTCTCGAACTCATAAAAAATTTCTGACTGACATATAAAGAATTATTTGCAGACAGATATATATATAAAAATTTTGACGAATATATATATATATATATATATATATATATATATATATATATATATATATATATATAAGGATTTTTGGACTGATACAAAAATCCGAACAGATATATGTAAGGGATTTTCGGACAGATATTAAAAGATAATTTCGGACAAAAAAATAGATTTCGGCCAGATATTTTCGTAAAAAAAATTCCAAATGGATAAAGAAATTTTTCGGATAAAACAAAAAATATATAACAGATTTCGTATATATAAAATTTCTGATATAAAAAATTCGGATAAAACAGAAAAAATTATATAACAGATTTCGTGTATATGAACAACAAAATTATACAAATATATAAAAGAGGCTCCAAAGCTCATAAAGTAGCTAACTCATTCTGCACCCCTAAGATGTGGTAGCCTTAAGGCTAGTCACGAAGTGTGTGGTCAACAGCATTAAAGGGGAATAGTAGAGCATGTTCTCATTGTCCTTTATCTAGTCTAGATAAGTACAAGAGGTCAAAAACAATTCAGACTAAAAGGTTAAAAACTAATGGTCCTCAATATAATAGGACAAAACAGATAAGGGGTCAAGTATTTCTCCTAAGCAGGTATAGTGATCAAATCACTAAAGGACGAAAAAGTGGACAAAAATCTCGATTAAACTAAAGGGAAATAGGCTAAAGTAAAAGTTGGGTACATGTCACACAAAATGACGAAACCAACAAGATCTGCTGATAAGTCTAGTTCGGCCAACTCTAGTAGCAGGTAAGGTACATGGGTATTATGGCCTGTGATAAGGTTTTAAACCAACTAAGGTACAAAACAGTGTACTAGCAAGGCAGGTCCTATTCGGCTAGTTCAGGAAAACGCCACGCATACATCAATTATATAATAAACTTTTTCGGCCCAAAACAAATTGTACTAAACAAAAAAATATTGTTTTAATAAGAAATTCAATTTAAACAAAATTATTTTTCAAAATAAAAAATTAATTTTCTTAATAAATTCTGAAAGTTGCTTTTTAAAAAAAAGAACTTTTTTTAGAACAAGTCTTACACCAATTTTATTAAAAAAATATATTTCCAACAAAAATAATAAAATTTCATTTTTTTAACAAAACCAGGCTCACAATTAATAAGACACACAATTAAAGATTATAGATTAAGAAATATGCATGTGTGTCTAATGTGTCAAGTGCAAATGTGCACCACACGTGAATACCTTTTCTCATATATGTCATTGAGTAGAGTCGAGGCTCACTGAGTGATGAAAATAGCACTCGATCATAAACAGATATAGAATAACTAAAAAAAAATGTTTGGAATCATCAAAATCAATATATTAAGTTAAACTAAAATGTATATTAATTAAACCAATTTAATTAGGGATAAAATACATTTTCGTTAACAAATTATTTTGAATAAACGGAATGTAATTTTAGTGTTTAGTTTTTAGTCTCATGTTTTAATTTTTATTGTATAGCAGTTCAAGAAAGTACACGTATTATTTAGCAAGTACACGTGATCAATTTTTCTAAAGTTCACGTGTACTTTATTAACTATGCGTGTACTTTACACTTTGCACTCTTAAGTATAATTGTTGAATAATTCCTTTGAACATTTTGATTGAATAAATTATTTAATAACCATTTTTTAGAATAAATGAATGTAATATTATTGTTTATTGTTTAGTTCTTTTTTTATTTTATTTTTTGTGCAGCGGTTCAACAAAGTACACGCATTTCTACTAAAATACACATGATCATTTTTTCTAATGTTCACATGTACTTTATTAAATTTGCATTTATTTTAATTTATGATATAAGTCACAAGACATGCATGAAAGAAATTAAATGTTTATTAAAACAAAAAAAGTACAATTTTTGACATAACAAAAGCTGGAAAAAAAAGAGATCTAGTTGGGAAAATTGTTAAAGGCATCTATGGCGTCAGGAAGAGAGTCAATTAAATTCGAGCAGACTCAAATGAATTCTTCCATGAGAGCTACAAGGCCTTCATGGTAAGACTTTTTCTCCTTCAATTGGCCAAATTTCATTCGAACCTCGTGTGTATAGAAAGACATGAGGTCTTCTTGTGTTTGAGGAGAGTCATCATTCACATCAAATAAATATATGGGATTGGGAGGAAGTCCAGAGTAGCCTTCTCTCACATATGTTTGAAACTGTTGAAAGGCAGTTTCATATAAGCAAATATTTTCCTCAATTTTCCTTAATTTTTTTTTGTTTCTTTCATCCTTCTCAAGAGTAGCTCGCAACTTTTCTATTGGGATACTCATTTTCTAATCTTTACTTGAGATGTAATGGTTAAGAAAGGAACAAATATTACTCTTTTATAGGCCAAATTAAATTTATTTATTACTTTGACTAGAAGTCATTGGGATAGTGAGTAGTTGAGTTTAATAAATGATTTTTGGTTATTGTGTCTTGCTGAATATATATATATATATTAGTTATCAATTGAAAAATCAAAATTTATTACATTAATCACTGCGTGTACTTTGTTTATATTACGTGTACTTTATTTATTCTACATGTACTATTGATCAAAATGTGTGTACTTTATTTAATTACCTAAATTTGAAAAATCAATGGGTGTACTTGGTAAATATCACGTGTATTTTTTAATTAAAATGCGTGTACTTTGTTTCATAACACTTACGCTCATTGTTTGTGTAGTTATCATTGTGTATACCTTACGTGAATTCCAAAGCACACGTGAATTTTATTCTTACTTTTATGTGTACTTATTGATTATTTTTTGTTATGGACGAACAAAGCAAAGTACAAGCATAATACTACAAAGTACACGTATGATATGCTTGTACTTTACATGTTCGAATATATTTATTCCTACTTGTTGAATGGTCCACGCCAGCGGCACCATTTTTTTACTATAAATTATATAGAACTATATTCAATAAAGAATAAAAAACATTACAATCATGTGTTAACAAAAAATTTCAAAAAAACTTTACAATTATTTTTACTCCTATTTACAACTAGGGAATAA
Organism: Sambucus nigra; assembly: GCA_949130495.1. Lineage (NCBI taxonomy): Eukaryota > Viridiplantae > Streptophyta > Magnoliopsida > Dipsacales > Adoxaceae > Sambucus > Sambucus nigra. The sequence goes on along the minus strand of OX422210.1, from coordinate 620,813,861 downwards.
AAATTCATTAGCTATATATGCTCTTTGTTGGAGAATTTTGTCATCTTCAAATGATGTTTTGAAAGGATTTCTTTTGGAAATTTGTTCCATGAAGTATATACACTACACCCCACAGTCAACACTGAAATAAAATAAAATAAATATATCAGTTAGCATAATGCGAATGAATTTTTTTAAACGTAATGTGATGAATTATGCTTGTATTTATTCGAGATTTTTTTATCTTACCCATTATTTTATCTCGCGCATTCATTATTGGCCTCGGTGAAGTATACTGAGGATGGATTAATTCCAACGGACGAAGAGAGTCCATATGGACAACTTTGTTTTCTTCTTTGTAGACAACTAACAATGTAAAATGTCCTTGATTATCTCGGAATGAATATCTCATCGGAATGAATTAGGGGTGCAAGCGGTACGGTATGGTCGGTAACGACCACTTACCAATACCAAAACCACATTCTATATGATAAAACCGTACCATACCATTTACCGACCGGTACATCAAAACAAAAACCAAAACCAAACCGATCGATTTTTCGGTTTTTCGGTATTTTTGGTTTTTTTTTGTTTCGGTAATTTCGGTTTCAATTCGGTTTTTTCCCGATAAATACCAAAATTTCAAATCGGTTTATGCATTCGGTAAATCTGGTATATATTTCGATATACCCATTTCTAGCTGTTACAATTTCTAGCCTTTCTAGATATTACAATTTCTAGCATTTCTAGTTGTTTGGAACAATTAGAAGCATACACAAACAGGTCCAATTTCTAGCATTTGTAGCATTTTGAACAATAGATTTAAACAGATACGAGACCAAACTAACCGGTTATCTTTTGTCGGAGAGTGGGACGAGATGAGGGAGCTGGTGCCTGAGGAGAGAGAGCCAAGACGATGAGCCTTAAAAAATGAGGGAGCTGTTACCTTAAAAAATGTTCGCCGGAAAGTCAAAATCATCCACACCTCCAACACCGAAAAAAAAACCTTCGCCGGAAAAGCCAACTCACTGGAAAAAAAAATCACCGAAAAACACGAAGGGAACTCAAATCCGAATACAGCTGGTACCGAAAAAATTATCACCGGAAACCCGATCTCAAAACGAAGTAACCACACCAAATTGAAGGTTGAAGAAGAAAAAAAATGAGAGCGAGAGAGCTCAAACAAAAATGATGGCCACACTTTTTGAGAGAGAGAGGTAAAAAAATGAAATATAAACCCTAAAAAAAATCTCTACACAAACCACAATATAAAGCCCAAATGAAATAAGGGCAAAACGAAAATATAGCCAACAAAACAAACGGCTCTTTTTATTTTAACAAAATGTTGTCTAATTCATTTTGTGTTAAATGTTTGATTAATTAAACAAAATATATGTTTAATTAATATGATTATTTGTTGAAATTAAAGCATAAGTAAATATTTCAAGATTTTGGAATATTGAAAGGTGTTGTTTTTTATGAAATAGGTCTTTCTAGCAATATTCATAAAATGTTTGAAGATAATGTCATATTTGGATAAATATTGGTGAATTAATGTTTCTTGGAAAAAAGATGATTTTACGAAAAATGGACAAATGTTGAGATTGAAGAAATAATAATGTCCTTTGTGCCTTAAAATATATTTTTGCAAGTTTAATGATTTTCCATGATGATAATATATGTTTAAACTATATAGTAGGATTTTTGGGTTTAAAATACATCTTCTCATGCATATAAACTCGTAGTATTTTGACATTAAATGTATAAACAAGTTTAGAGAAGGTTTTGTTGAGTTTAAACATAAAGGAAGAATAATTGGGAAATTAGTCTTCAAAAAATGTGTAATTGTAACTAAAGGACATAATATGTATGAAGTTAATGGATTACATGCTAAATAAAAGAAATGATATTTTTCTTATAAAAGTAGTCCTAAGTGTGAATATATTTCTAGAATGAAGAAGTAAATAAATTGTGTATTTGGGAAATGTTGATAAAAAAGTGTTAATTAAGTGTTAATGGGTAAACATGGGATGGTTAGTGAGTCTAACTTACTAATGTTGTGAAATATTAACACTTATAGGGTTAAGAATGGATTAAAGGTCTAAAAGTGCTTCCAATCAAGTAAAAGATTACTCCAAGTGTAAAAAGGTTTTAAAGGGTTAAAAACACTTAAGAAGTTGGTATGAATAACTTAATAGTGTTTTGGGTGAAATTAAAACTTGAGAAATGGAGTAAAAGGTGATTTGGAAACAAATGGGTAAAATGGTAATTTTACTTAAATTGGAATATTTTTATGAAATAGAAATGTTGGAAAGGGTGTTAAACAAAGTAGTCCTAAACGAATATGATTTTTGGAATAAAATTCAAGGTTAAAGTGTAAAGGACATGAAATGCTTAATTTTCAAAGTGTAACACAAATTGGGGATGTAAAGTCCCAGAATTTGGCTTCGGTCTTGTTAAAACGATAAATGAAATAATGTGGACATTTGTAAATTATTAAAACACATTGAAAGGAACTCGGATGACACTGGGATAAAGCAATAAGGTTCCAAAGCTCTTTGATGAAAAGCCCTAAATCACTGGCCAGAGTATATGATGCGCATAGTCGGTGGTGTGGAACCTGTGGAAGTATGAGGTATAGGAAGATTCCGAGAAAAGATCAAGGGAATATAAAACATATCAACGGATGGGTTATATGGTAAAATGTGTTAATAAAACCTAACTTTAATAAATGTAATAAATATTCCGGTAAAGGTGAAATGGACATGTAAATGCGTAAATCTATTAATGTTCGTAAGGGAATGAAAAATAGTTAAACGAAATGGATAAATGGGTGGTTTTACAACCTAAATGGTTTAACCCATATTTAACACAAGAATGTGTTGTAAAAAGGATTTTTAAATATTATAAAGTATTTTCTAACACAATGAATGCGTGTGTTGAAATGGTGATTTTCAATGAAAATACTAAAGTGTATAGAATTGAATGAAAGGGGTAATTTTTTATAAAGGAGTGCGTTTAGATAAATCAAGTATGATGGCTTTAAGTGTCGAATAGGGTGTGTTAAATAAAGTGAGAATGCTAAGTATGAATGAGAAAAGCCTTTGATAAGATTAAGGTAAATTAATCTGGGCGAGTAAGGTTTTCGGAAGTAAAACGGTTAGTGCATTGGAATATGTATTTTTCAAAGGTATACGTATGTAGATATATACATATTTTCGCATGCATGTGATTGTAGCGTGTGAGTATTCCTTCCTATCGTTCATTTCTATACTACTTGTATAAATCCCAGAGGGAATAAGCTCACACCCTCGCTTTGTTACGGCGGGTTGGGAGTGGTTTCGTATTTTGAGGGCATTATACAGGTATGTATATTTTATTTATGTTTGCGTTAGTAGCTCTGTTTACTTGGACTTTGAGGTTCTCCCCTAGGGTCCCTCACGTAGTTTACCTTGAAATTGGAATCACATGTAAACAAGTGAAATATTAATTAAAATAAAACTAGACTAGCAACATTATATAGGGTTGTTCCATTGAACTTCACACCCAACGCTCGGTTCGGAGAGGGTTAACTCATGGGTAACCCATAAATCCGGGTCGGGGCATTACACGATCCAAATGAGTATAAATATGTTGATGAAAAGGATTGTCTTGATGCCCTAGAATCTACTGAAAGCCTCAGGTCTTCTAGTATACGACCCACCCAAAGTAAGCCTTGTATACCGAAACTCCCGAAGATGAAAACTTGATGAAATTTGAGAATCTTTCATCTTCCCTTCATAAAAATATGAATAGTCTTATTTTTCTCTCCATTTCTAATGCTTCAAAATGGATATCTTACTTAAAACCCTATATATATATATATATATAAGACTTGGGCTTTAGCTAAACTAGATTTCCAGAGAGTCTGGGTCTAATACTTGGGTAATGAAATATACTAGGGACCTAAGACTGAATAATTAAAATGTCTTCACAATAAATACTCAAAAATACAAAATTACATCCCCATAATTTATTTCCTTTATTTATTTAATCGCGATTAATTCCACTATACACGATTGCACTCCAATTTAATTATATCAAAATCACTCAGAATAAATATGTCTTGTTCGCAAATTTTATATAGTACACAAGATAATTCCCCATGTTAAGTATGCAATACCTACTCGTTCAAATCAATTTTCCACTAGTCAATTTTAATCAACATTTTATTTATTTCTTGATTCTCAGACTTAACTTATTTGACACCGAATTATAAAATCCACCATCCTAATTTACTGGTAGAATCGAAATATATAAGTATACCATGGGAATATCATAATACAAGATATTTATTAGACGCATATTACTTCAAAATTATGATCTCAGACCTACTTATACATCGATTGCCCTACCTGTAGAGATTGAGATCCTATAAGATTGAATCTTTCATGTAACAGTCAAAGAAATAATTATGCAAGAATTACAATCATCATAACCCTCAGATTAAGAACCTATCTATTTAGCACCTAGACTTGAATCTGACATATGGTCATATTCAATACATTCCTGAATGTACCCATCATAATCCTCTTTGAACTATCAGACAAGTTTCTAAACCAACAAACAACTTCTCATAGTTTGAGGTAAACTAGTAGGATTACAATCTCACTATTATCGATAGGATGGAAACTCCTTATCAAGGTTTTGAACTGTTCAATTGTACTAGAACCAAAATTATGATCTCTTGTGATCAGATCAAACCCAACTCACTGAAATTCCTACTAAGTCCAATTGACTGACATGGTATACAATATTTTTAACCATAAATATAAGGCATTCTCACAAACATAATTCTTATTTAAAAAATGAATTGACACGCCTTTACTAAAAGTAAACATTATTCATGGGTTTAGGAATAAAATGCCAACAATCTCCCATGTAGTCTTAAATCTATGTATCTAGGCTTGTAACTCCAACTCATCTACTCGAGAGTGCCTAGCCCTAGTTGTAGAGGGATTAATGAGATGTTATCAGATGCAACCTAGGTTATAAAATTATCACCTACCTTGATAGATTTCTCGAACTAAGTGAAACCTACACTCAAAGTGCTTAGCCCTTTTTATGCGTTTTGGGCTCTCTTGAACTTGAAATTGTACTGCTATGAACACTAAAAGGTGTAATAGCTAATTTCACTGAAGGAACCTCACCTAAGTAACTTAGGAAGACCCTATTTTAGCTTCCTCCGAAGTGGAAATAACATTGGCCTCCTTGGCAAAGTCATCAATGCAAGATTCCTTCTCACTCCTCTAATTTATAGCTCCACCTCCTTGAGTAAACACATATTCTAAGGTAGAAACTTGTAATCCTTACCTAAATGAAAAATAAGTCTTTTACCTAAAATGTATAAGACTGTCTGATTGATGTATGTTGACCATGACAATGGAATAACATATATTCGGTGTAAAATACAATATATAGCATACATGGGGCTGCCCAAGGTGGAAGCATAAGGTATATTCCTCACTCCTTCTATATGATCAAGTGTTTTAGGACATTGATCCTCAGACATGGTGATTCTATACTTGAAAGAAAAATCCTTTCTTGGAATCCCGATGCTAATCTTGTGAGTATAAAATCGATATAAGCATCTTTGGATAAGCCTAATATCCCATTTATTTGATCTTATGAATAGTTGATCATAAGGATGTGACTGGCATGTCCTAAGTATTTTATATCAATCTACCTGGACAACCACACTCTTATACAAGACCATATACCCACCTCATTCCTGATTAGGAGAATATCATCCATATATTGCATTAGAAATACCACCAAATTTTTTCATGCTTCTTATATAAACAATTATTAGTCGAACTTTGATCAAAATTAAAAGATTGATTTCCTAATCAAACTGAATATTCAAACACCTTGATGTCAGATTAAGTCCACAAATGAACTTCTCAAGCTTACACACCTTTTTTACCTGACTTCTTACTCTGCACCTGTGAAGCCAATCATTCAAGAATGAAGTCTTATCATTAAAAGAATCCCGATAGACTTTATCATGACTACCAACGAGATTATTTTCTCATAGTTAATCCATATCTTTCTGAGTAAACCATTTACACGTCTTACCTTGAAGGTTTCCACCATCCCATAAGTAAGTATACAAGTCCCCAAAACTAGATTCGAATACATCGAATCCATTTTGGTATCCAGTGTCTTATGTCAAATTTAAAACTCCTTATATTGGAATTCCTCATTGTAGTTATGCAGACCTAGTTCGTGTTTTCTCAAGATCATATAGATATGATCACCCGAAACAATAACCTTTTAGGATTTCTCCTGATGCACCCACTACGATGTGGTACCACTTGTTATCCAGAATAAGTGATACATGTATCCTGATCATCGGTAATACTACCACTACTATCATGTAGTGTACATTCGATATTAGGTTGTATTACATTCAGTACGAGTAGTCTAGAAACACCGAAAATAAGAGTTTCTTTTATCTTATAACAATAGCTTACTCATGAGCTTGTGGTTTATTACTCAATCCATTTCCAAGAACCAGACATTGATGAAATCAATGACCTTCTTGTGCTAAGTAATATTATACAAACTACCTATCTAACTTTTGGGATAACCAATAAAGAGACATAATTTGTCCTTGATTTCAACTACCTTGGTTCCTTTCACATCACGAGTGCCGATAACCCTAGATCCAAACATTTCCTAGAATGAGATTGTTCCCACTCCATAGTTCCATATGAGTAGAAGAAAAAAATTTAGATGAACTAAATTCATAACGTATATAATCGTCTCTTGTGTAAAATCCCAATATAAATGTCGTAATCCAGAATAACTATTTATGGACCTTATCATATCGAAAAGAGTCTTATCTATTCATATCCTCTACAATATTTTGAAGTGGAATATCTGGTGTAAAAAATTTGGATTTAATCCCCACATCCGAAAAATGATTCTTAAACTCTCCCAAGAGGCATACACACCCACACTAGATTGTAGTTTTTTTTTGTTTACCTCACTTATACTCCACCTTTGTCTTATATACTGTGAGCTAATATAAGGTTTCAGATTTATGGTGCATAAGGTAAACAAATCCATACCTTGAGTAATCATCAATAAAATCAATTAAGTAATCAAAATTACCTATTAACTGAATAGTCAGAGGATCACATAAATTGAAAATGACCATTTCCAACACATTTTGGCTTTATAGCTTTTTGGTCGTGAAGGGACCCCTTGGACATTTTACCTTCCATATAGGTTTCATAGACTATGGGTGAAACTACTTTCAATGTACTTAACTCTCCATATTAAACTAGTCTTTGTATTCTTTTAGAATAAAATAAGCCTAAGCTTAAGTGCCGAAATTGTGTTTGGTTTAACTAAAAAGGAAAGTTTTTCTTTAATGATTGTCTATTAACATTATATATATATATATATATATATATATATATATATATATATATATATATATATATATATATATATATATATATATATTAGTTTTTAGCAGTATTTGTGAGACTAACCTTATAATGTATAAATTATTTTCTAATGTACTAGAACAAATAAATGATCTCCCAATTTAATGAAAAGAATTATATTAAAATAATCGAATATATGTTCAAAACCAATTTAGAAATCGAAACCAACTTTTCTTTTAAAACTAGGTACACTAATAATTTACTTGAATTATCTTTACATCTTTACCATAATCTAAAATTATATCCTACTATTAATGATGTTGCCCTATTCTTATTGGCCATTATTTGGAACATATCTTCTTTTAGTAGTTGTCCATTTACCTAAAACCTCTGGAAAGAGTTGCAATTTTGATTTGTGATTTCTAAGTCTACACACCAGGTTCCTATAGACCAAACCATAAATTATGCAATTACTTTTCAAGAGGCAAGCCATTAACATGTCCTTTACCTTATAAATATAGGAATAATGGGACATCGTTTTTATCAATGTTCTAACTACTTGTAGTGAGACCACCAGCCTTTCGGCTTATTAACTACTACTAAGGAATATGAACTTTCTTAACCGCAAAATATTTCACCTCAGACTTAGCCTTATCCTTCCATCTCCCTTTCGGGAAAGAAGTGAATCTATTTTCAACAACATAACACAATCCATTGGCCTCCGTTGATGCTCACTACCATATTAGAAAATAGATTTGGATTTCCCCACCATATCTAATTTAAAGAATCCATTGTTCAACTAAGTATGGAAATCATTTTAAGAACGTGGTTCTTACTTGATCCTCATCAAACAACACTAGTGTTTAGAAATTCCCATTGGTCAATTCTTTAAAATTAAAAGGTTCATATAGAATCTTCTCGATAGGGGAACCGAACATATATCACATTTAATTTGAAATAATAACCATAAATTTTAAAGTACTATGATTTCATGATCAATTCCATTCGATGGGGAGGTGTAACAACCCCAATTTTTTTTTAAATAGGTATTTTTAAACTAATTTTGAAAAATTTGAGAAAAATAAAATTTTGGATTTAATTATTTTTAATAGTTAAATATGTTGGTTTTTATATATAAAAATAAGGCTATAAGTGGAAATTAAATCGAGATTAAAATTTGGAAATTATAACTTTTTGTATAAAAATCGGGGGAGGATCCGAGCTAAGTAGGATAAAAATGATATTTTTAAACATCCGACCGTTTGATCGAGCTGAATTTTTCGTAGTAGTCCTATCTCGCCATTCATTACAATGTTTTAAAATGTCAATCCATTTTGATGGTCCGATCGCCCGTAATGATTTTTCGAGTGTTTGTATCTGTTTAGAATTCTTTTCTTAATCAAACTCTTAATCCTTTATGAATCACAACTAATTCGTGGATGGACTTTTCAAATCTCTTTTTCTCAAACTTTTCAACCAGAAGACCTCTCCAAAATTACTCCCTTTCATCTACAAATCATAGCCCCAAACTTATTCAAAATTTCAACCTTAGATTAGAAGGCTTAATTGGTGTTTTCTCAAGAGGAGTTCAACCTTTTACTCAGATTTTTGTCCAACTAATCACAGCCATGAATACTCTATTCCTTTCTTTTAGTATTATACATTTTATATATTGCCTAAACTTTAATCTTATATTTTTCTTAAAACAAATTAGAAATCTAATTAGAGAAAGTGGACACATAAAACTTGGGGTTATTTTTATGAAACCTCTTAATATGAATAATATTCATAACCTTTGGGTGCGTAGGATTCATGAGTGAATTTTGGCTTTTATTGGTGTAGGTTGCATGTAGAAAATCCCTAGTTTTGAAATAAATGAATTTGGGGCGTATAACTCACGTAACTTGTGTTAATGTAATGAAATTGGAATATTGTTGTATTAATGATGAAACCTCGGTGTATTTAATTTAAAATAATTATATGAGGTTAATTTGGGTGTTTATGACGATGAGATAATTAAATTAAGATTTAATTGAATTAGACTATCATGCGTTGTTTGGTACTTTGATTAATTGTGCTTATTTATGTGACTTGTTGGTTTTATTAAATTGCCATTGTAACGACGGGTTGTTGGGTATTTATGCTCTCCCTTTATTTTAGGATGCCTTATAGGTATGGTACTAATGGGTAGGACTTTTTATGATTTACGCCTTATAGGTATGGGACTAGTGAGGGTAGATTATAATGACTTTATTATGTCGAGGGTGAGATGATTTTTATCGCTTTATCGTCGTTACGCTAGCCTAGGCATGAGACTAGGCTGAGGTTTATGTTAGAAATTCATCATATACATATGGTAGGACGTATTGATAACTCGGGGACCCTTAGTTATGGGACTAAGGGGGATTTTTGAGGATTTCACATCGATTAAAAGGGTGGGGTAATTTATAAATTGTGAAATTGAGAAATTGAGAATTAATGCCTAAGATAAAAATGGGTATTAAAATTTGTGGCGACATAATGTGTCGGGGCCGACAGTTTAAGCGGGTCAGAGGATGATTTATATCGTGTCGTGTGTGGAAAATTATCATGTGTCGGGGCCGACAGTTTAAACTGGTCAGGGACAATTGACAAGGGGAAGTGTGACATTTTGGTGGATTACCACCCGGGGCGGGAGGACCGCCATAATAAAAAGTAACAACAACAACAACAAGAAAAGTTGGTTAATTTAATTAAACTAACAATCGTGGGACTTGGGAATTTAAATCATATTGGTGTGCCTTTTAAATGGGGATTTCTGCGGGTAGTTAGTGATTTATATTTATCGCGTTTAATTATCCCGTTTAAATTAAAATATTCTATTATGATATTTATTGCATATAATGCTACTGTCTGGATTGAACGATCCTATTTGAGGGGAGTAGTGTTGAGAGAGTTGGCGCTTGCGTTCAAATAAGAAATAATATAATAAACACCAATTTCTACCCAAATTAACCATAAGCATACAACTAGGTGTGAATGAAGCAATATGAAATCATGCACAAGATATTCAACACACAAAGTTTAAGGAAAAATCCCCCACAGGGGCAAAACCATTTGTATATCACTATAATTTGTAAAATACGGTTTACAATCGGATTACAATGAAATACAGGTTGACTAAGAATTACCCTCGGGTATCGGATTCTGTAGTCGCGGCTGGAAGAAAATCCCTTTCCAGTAGGGCTTGCGGCTGGAACTATCCCTGTCCAGTAGGGCTGCAATGAAGAGGAAGAAACGGTCCACTTCACAAAGGGTTGAACAACATCAATGGTGTTCTTTGGGTTATCGAATTTGATTCACAAAGATACGGAAGATGTGTGAATCTAAAAACCTAGAATCATAGGACTCAATAGGTGAAGACTTTAGGGTTGATATGCTCTGAAAATCGTGTATAAGTCTTGTGAAAACCAACTGCTGATCGTGGATTAAATAAGGGATCGAAACCCTTCAAAATCGGCTGCACGATCTGGCAGTGATTATCCTCGCCGGATCGGTCCGGTCGATTAGGCGGATCGGTCCGGGTAAGTCGGATCGGTTCTTTTTCAGAAACCGGATCGGTCTGGTTGGCATCGGATCGGTCCGGGACTTTTGCCTTCATCGGTTCGCTATGGATCCGGTGGCTACTGGAGTCTGACAAAACGGATCGGTCCGGTAGATGGTCGGATCGGTCCGGTAAATCGGATCGGTTCTTTTTCTGGACCGGATCGGTCCGGTCAGGTCTGATTCCCAAATTCTTTCTTCTTTTGATCTTCGGATTTTGTTGATGACGATGTGATCTTTTCAACCAACAATCTTGTAACGGCGTATGACATAACATATACATAAAGATGGACAAATTGTCCTTACAAATCTCCCCCTATGTCTATGCCGGAACAAACATAAAAAAAATCCGAATTATCAAATATGAAATTTCCTATACAAATCTACCCTTCCATGAACCCAAAACTGAAAGAGTACAAGTGAATAAGACTGCATCGTTTGATCTTCAAATCTTCAGGAATCTTCACGCTTTTCTCATCAGGGTGTGTATCATGGAATTATCAAGGATGTACCTACACACATGAGATAAAGCAAATACCAAGTGACGTATCAAGTTTGAAATGAGATAATAAACATATGCATATATACCAGATTTATGATGAACCTCAAATTTCAAAACTCCCCCATAATCAGATAATTCATTCTCCCCCTTTTTATGATGTCCCCAAATAGACAAATGAGAGAAATAAATCAAGCAATCAAGTACCGGGGTGACACAAGGCATAAAATCACACCATGAATGAACATAAAACAACCAAGTCGGTGATAGCGTACAAGAATGGGTGTGATCAAAATTCGATAGGAAAATCAAAACATACAAACATGACATATGTGCACGATGAATATTGGATATTCCTAACGAATGAACTCAAATGCTTCCTTTGGTGTAAACGAGTGACAGTACAAGATATTGACTCAATCAAATCATCAAATCAAAGCTCAAAGTGATTTCTACACCAATAACGTCCAAAATGATTTTCATGCGTTTTCAGGACTTTCAAGGAAGTGCAAACCCGTTTTTCAATCTCCAAACTCCCTCAGATTTATATTTTGAATAGAGGTATACTAAATTCTCAAACTTTGGAGAATTGGAGGTGAAAACCTAAATGGCCCATATTTGGCATGTATTGCTTTTGATTGCCTTAACAATTTTTTCGGGCTCTTTTAACCTCTTAGGACCTCGGATATTAAAATTCCTCCATTTTTTAGGTCCTTTTTAACGGTGGCTTTTGCGCAAAGGATAAGAATCAACTTTCGCAGCCCCTCCCCGTTATGAAAATATGCGCACAGTCTCACCAAACGGTTTTTACATGCAATCCAATCTTGTCAAGTTTTATTGCATTTTATACATTGTATAGACAGGATTGAGATGGAAACACTCAAGTCAACATGAGATTGACAAGTGCAATAAACAAATATAGCCGTGCATGTGTGCAATAAAGGATATAGGAGTCAAGCATGTAGGAAATATCACTAATTACATCTCAAGGACTCCAATCAATGTTAAGCACAAGGATGAAATGATGTAGCCTCTCAAATCTCTATTAAACAGTCACATGGATATATGGAATGAAGTTGTGACTTGGCTATCTTAAATGCTCATCCATAAAAGGCAAATCTCTTTTTGAATTTTTCAAAAAATTTTATCAAAATAAAATCTTTTTGTGCTTTTCTCAAAATTTTTCAAAAAAAATCTTTTTGTATTTTTCTAAGAATAAGAAACAAATACATAAAAGCTGTATAACAAAGCTATGGTACATATAAACAGACTAGCAATAGGAAGCAAATGATATGAACATGAAGAAGCATCCTATTCTAGACATAGACCAACCCCTCAGTCAACAGTGCAAATCCCCAAAGACTTCCTAAGACTCTCAAATCTAAGGGAATCTAAAGGTTTCGTGAAAATATCGGCTAACTGACGGTCGGTAGGAACAAAACTCAGGGTTACGACTTTCTCTTCAACTAACTGACGTATAAAGTGCTCGCGTAACCTGATGTGCTTTGTGCGCGAATGTTGGACAGGATTGCGGGATATGTGTATCGCGCTCGTGTTATCACAGGAAATGGTCATGGTGTCCTGTGAAATCCCATAATCCTCCAACATTTGCTTCATCCACATGAGTTGCGTGCAACAACTCCCGGCAGCGATATACTCAGCCTCCGCAGTGGACAAAGAGATGGAGTTTTGCTTCTTGCTCAACCAAGAGACAAGAGCAGAACCAAAGTAGAAACACCCACCAGAAGTGCTCCTACAACCATCTACGTCCCCAGCCCAATCGGCATCCGAATAGGCGGACAAACGGTCATTGGTATCAAAGGAATACCAAATACCGTATGAGAGAGTCCCACTCACGTATTTGATAATACGTTTTAGAGCGAGTAAGTGTGACTCTTTGGGAGACGCCTGATAACGCGCACAGACTCCAACACTAAAGGCAATGTCGGGACGACTAGCAGTCAAGTAGAGAAGACTGCCTATCATACTCCGATACAAGGTTTGTTCTACGTCCTTGCCTGAAGTGTCCTTACTAAGCTTGGTAGTGGTACTCATAGGTGTACGAGCATGCTTAGCGGAGTCTAAACCAAATTTCTTCACTAGGTCTCTAGCATACTTGGATTGGGAGATGAACATCCCATCCTCTAGCTGACGAACCTAGAGACCAAGGAAGAATGTAAGCTCACCTACCATGCTCATCTCAAACTCACTTTTCATCTCCTCCTCAAAGTGGTGAGCATGCTGGGAGCATGTGGATCCAAAGACTATGTCGTCCACATAGACTTGGGCAACCAAAATAGCACCGTCATCTCTCCTGACGAACAACGTCATATCAACTCCCCCTCTCTTGAAGCCACGGGCTATGAGATAGGAAGTAAGCCTCTCGTACCAAGCACGGGGTGCTTGCTTCAAACCATACAAGGCTTTCCTCAGATAGTAAACGTGTTCAGGGTGCTTAGGGTCTTCAAACCCTTTTGGTTGTTCCACATAAACCTCTTCCTGTAGAATGCCATTCAGAAAGGCACTCTTGACATCCATCTGATATACCTTGAAGTGTAGATGACATGCGATGGCGAGTAGTAAGCGGACGGACTCAAGCCTCGCAACAGGAGCAAATGTCTCTCCAAAGTCTACACCCTCTATCTGTGTGTAGCCTTGAGCGACCAACCTAGCCTTATTTCTGATTATGGTACCATTTTCATCAATTTTATTCTTGAAAATCCACCGGGTACCAATAACATTAGTATCACTAGGTCGGGGGACAAGTTCCCAGACATTGTTCTTCTTAAACTGAAGCAACTCATCCTGCATAGCAGATATCCAGTGTTCATCTTTGAGTGCTTCCTTGTGATTCTTGGGCTCGACTTTGGACGTGTAGCAAAGATGGCTAACAACGTTCTCTAGCTGAGCACGAGTCTTGACCCCTAGAGTGGGATCACCAACAATGGCAGAAGGGTCATGACTCTTGCGAACCCAAGCAGGTGTGTCCCCTAACACAGGAATAGGGTCCACAGAGTGTGGGAGAGGAACAGGTAAATCACTGTCAGAATTGTTCTCATCCTCACACTGAAGGTTGGGATCAATAACCGTCGGAGGTTCGTCATCTTGCACAGTGACGTTTATTGATTCCATAACCTTAGAGCTCTTCAGGTTAAAAACCCGGTACGCTCTACTGTCCGATGAATATCCTAGCAATATTCCCTCGTCGCTCCGGGAGTCAAACTTTCCTAATTGCTCTCTATCCCGTAGGATGTAGCATTTACTCCCAAAGACACGGAAACAAGCCAGGTTGGGTTTCTTGCCTGTCCACAATTCATAAGGCGTCTTAAGTGTGTGTGGACGCAGATAGACCCTATTCACCGTGTGGCATGCAGTAGACACTGCCTCTGCCCAAAATCTCCTAGAAATTTTACGACCTAGAAGCATAGATCTAGCCATTTCTTGGATCGTTCTATTTTTCCTCTCAACAATCCCATTTTGCTGAGGAGTTCTCACAGTAGAGAACTCATGTTTGATCCCAAGGCTATCACAGTACAAATCCAACTTTGCTTCCTTAAATTCAGTGCCGTTGTCACTACGTATTCTGTTAATAGTGACCCCGTGTTGATTTTGCAGGACACGGCACTTAGTCGTTAAAAATTCTACAGCATCAGATTTCTCTCTTAGAAAACCTACAATGGAGTATCTGGAGAAATCGTCTACCATCACGAGAATGTATCTCTTACCACCTAGACTCTCCGTGCGAGTAGGACCCATAAGATCCATGTGAATCAACTCAAGAGCACGGGAGGTGGTAATGGAATTCAACTTCCTATGCGGGCTACGGATTTGTTTTCCCAACTGACAGGGTCCACAAATCATGGAAGTTGGCTTTCCAAGTGAAGGTAAGCCACGTACTAGGTCCTTTTTGACTAAACGAGATAAGTCTCTGATGTTCACATGACCTAGACGTTGGTGCCACAGATCCATAGGAGTGATCGTGGCGCTGTTGCAGACAAGTGAGGATTTGGGCTCAGTCCCATAACAGTTATCTTCTGTCCTCACCCCTTGCACTAATAGTTTACCGGCTTGATCATAGACCTTACAAGTTTTCCGGTCAAACTTCACTGCAAAGTCATCGTCGCACAGCTGGCTGATGCTAATAAGGTTTGCTTTCAAACCTTTGACGTACAGCACGTTCTCTAGCTTTGGAAATCCTGGTAACTCTACTGTACCTCGTCCTACTATGCTAGATTTGCTACCATCTCCAAAGGTGACTCTCCCATCATTATAATCCTCAAGATGGGTAAAATATGAGGTATCACCTGTCATATGTCTGGAGCAACCACTGTCAAAATACCACTGTGAGGTATTATGGGCTTTGAGAGCGACATGGACAACAAGGGCCTTTTTCTCTTTCTTAGGAACCCAAGAGTAGGTACCTTTTAGTATTCCCTTGTTGTTGTTGGTTTTAGCCGGAATGCGGGGCACATTCATTGATGGTAAGGTCATCCGTCGGAATTCCTCCATCAAGCTCTGTGATGTGGCGGCTAGAAACTCAACACGCTCTCTCAGACTGGCAAACTCATCAGTCTGAAGTGGTGGAGCAACCGTACGTCGTGTCCGACCCAACTTATAGCAATCATCCCTAAGGTGTCCATTACTTTTGCAATGGGAGCAAAAGGGCACAATATTAGGAGAACCTTGGTTTGCTTTTCTTGGTCGAACTCTCCTTCTTGGTTTTTTATGACGGCCATAAGGAGTCGTAGTAAACTCAGGAATTGGTCCGGGTGCAATTTGAGACGTGGAGGCACCATCAAAACCTATTCCATGCCGGTCACCAAAACCTAAAGCGGGACCGAGGAGCATCTTTCCCATCTTCCCAGATCTGTCCTCGATTTGTACCTTGACTTTCCTAGCTCTCTCAACGTCATGAGTAAGCTGAGCAACAAGGGATTCAAGTTTCTTTCGAGTCTCCAGGGAGGAATGGAGCTCACTCGTAAGACTAGCCACTTGTTTAGTCAAGTCCGCTTTCTCTTTATCAAAAATGCACTCTCTCTCTTTAAGCAAATTTTCTTTACTAACCCAGGCAGATTCTCTCTCTCTCATGGCGGTGCAGGTGGAGGACTCTCTCTCTCTCGTTTCTTCTAACTCCTCTTCTAACGCGGTGATCCTAAGCACTAGGGCTTTGTTACGCTTTTTAGTTTTAAATGATTCATTATACAACTCAGCGTACGCGCGTTGAAGGTTACTCTCGTCCTCACTACCTTCCTCCTCTCCCTCACTCTCTTCGCTCTCGCTGTCGAGGTGTCCCTGTGAAGTAGCATCCTTATCGTCGTGAGATGCAGTAGGAGTACTCACATGACTAGCCATGAACGCGGTGAAGTTACGCTCATGCGGTGACTCATCTCCCGAGTCCACCGACTCGACCTCACTGTCGTCACTAAGGGTAGCGTTTAGGACAGCTTTACCCTTTTCCCTATTCAGACGAGTGGCACACTCAAACGCTCTGTGTCCCTTACCGTCGCACTCAAAACACCTCTCACTGTCTTTAGGGGGTTCTTTAAAGTCTTTCTTTTCAAACTTATTTTTCTGAAAATTCTTTTTATCTTTGAAATTCCCATTTTTCTTAAATTTCAGAATTTTCTTGAAGTTTTTAGCAAAAAGTGCCAAATCATCTAGGTCAAACTCACATTCAGAATCAGAAGTTTCTATCTTTCTAGACGACTCGACTCTCTTTCTTGCCGACCCCTCACTTTTTCTCTCTTGGGCTTTAAGGGCAATCCCCTTATCTTTTGGCTTGGCAGATTTAGGAAACATGTCTATTTCATAAGTTTGTAAATCTCCTACCAGTTCTTCCAATTTTAGAGTATTTAAATTACCCAAGGAATTCAGCACAGTGACTTTAGGTATAAAGCGCTTAGGAAGGGAACGAAGAATCTTTTTAACAACCCTAGCATTTGGAATATGTTCACCAAGATTATAGCTAGTATTAACAATGTCAGAGAGCCTAGCATAAAATTCATCAAAACATTCATTTTCATGCATGGTGATGGTTTCAAATTGAGTTGTTAAATTTTGCAATTTTGACTCTTTAACAGCATTTGTTCCTTCATGGGTAAGTTGCAAAATATCCCATGCTTCTTTTGACGTGGTGCACGTCATTATGCGTTTGAACTCATCAGGAGTGACAGACCCAGAAATAGCACTTAGACCTTTAGAGTTAAAAGACGACCATTTAAATTCATCATCAGTCCAAGTGATGTCAGGTTTCAAGTTGGTCACATTATCAACAGTCACGGTTGGAGGAGTCCATCCTCGTTCAACCAAAATCCAGACACGTTCATCAATGGCTTTTAAAGCCGACCTCATACGGGCTTTCCAATAGGCATAATTCGACCCGTCAAAAATAGGCATTTTATAATATGACTTCTCCATTTGAACACGCTCTTTTCAAAAATCAATTTATTTCAAAAATTGATATCTTTAGAAAAATTTTGCGGAAAAAGGAATACGCGATAGATTAGCGTAACCTGCTCTGATACCAATTTGAGAGAGTTGGCGCTTGCGTTCAAATAAGAAATAATATAATAAACACCAATTTCTACCCAAATTAACCCTAAGCATACAACTAGGTGTGAATGAAGCAATATGAAATCATGCACAAGATATTCAACACACAAAGTTTAAGGAAAAATCCCCCACAGGGGCAAAACCATTTGTATATCACTATAATTTGTAAAATACGGTTTACAATCGGATTACAATGAAATACAGGTTGACTAAGAATTACCCTCGGGTATCGGATTCTGTAGTCGCGGCTGGAAGAAAATCCCTTTCCAGTAGGGCTTGCGGCTGGAACTATCCCTGTCCAGTAGGGCTGCAATGAAGAGGAAGAAACGGTCCACTTCACAAAGGGTTGAACAACATCAATGGTGTTCTTTGGGTTATCGAATTTGATTCACAAAGATACGGAAGATGTGTGAATCTAAAAACCTAGAATCATAGGACTCAATAGGTGAAGACTTTAGGGTTGATATGCTCTGAAAATCGTGTATAAGTCTTGTGAAAACCAACTGCTGATCGTGGATTAAATAAGGGATCGAAACCCTTCAAAATCGGCTGCACGATCTGGCAGTGATTATCCTCGCCGGATCGGTCCGGTCGATTAGGCGGATCGGTCCGGGTAAGTCGGATCGGTTCTTTTTCAGAAACCGGATCGGTCTGGTTGGCATCGGATCGGTCCGGGACTTTTGCCTTCATCGGTTCGCTATGGATCCGGTGGCTACTGGAGTCTGACAAAACGGATCGGTCCGGTAGATGGTCGGATCGGTCCGGTAAATCGGATCGGTTCTTTTTCTGGACCGGATCGGTCCGGTCAGGTCTGATTCCCAAATTCTTTCTTCTTTTGATCTTCGGATTTTGTTGATGACGATGTGATCTTTTCAACCAACAATCTTGTAACGGCGTATGACATAACATATACATAAAGATGGACAAATTGTCCTTACAAGTGTGTATTCATGCTCGGGGCTCTGACCTCGTTCGTTGACTAACTTTTCAGGATAAGTTTTGGAAAAGCTGCTTAGAACTATTTAGAGATTTTTTTGGAGCTGCAGTTGGAGTTGCTTTACCTTGTGCGTATTGATTTAGTTTAGTTTTCCATTCCTTTGTATGTACTTTGAGGCATAGTTTAGGGTTTTGATTGGGCCATTTGGTTCGAAAGTTGTATGGATTTTATTTAGTTTTATATTATTGGAGATTAGCTTATTATTCGGAGTTTAGTATGTGATGGGTCTTTAATTATTCAGTTGTTGTTATCAATTGAGTTTGATTCAATTATTTATCTTGAGGATTGATTTATTTATGTCTCATATCTGTCTCATGCTAAGAATGGTATTTTATTGACTCACGCCCGGCTTAGTTTTGGTGGCAGCCGATGCCAGAATTAGGCGTGGTGTGATAAGAGGAAAGAAAAATACTAACATGCGGAATAAATTACATCATAATTTTAAAATGTATATGGGAATTTTTGTTAAATAAGTTTATTATCCTCTTAAGTTCGAATAATTTCAACTTACAATTTTAGTCCTTGAAATTTATTCCAATTAAAATGCTTTACTTTAAGACAAAAAATGGTGAGTGAAAGTTGAATTAGTTTAAGAAATATTATAATCATCATTCAAAAATTTAATTTCCAATTAAATATGCCTAAATTAATTCGATTAAATTTTCAAGCGGTGCCCCTCTATTGCAAATAAAAAACTAATCACGTAGAGCATCTTAGTTCCATTGTGAGGTAAGATTTATTGGTGGGAGCTTAAATCACATCACCCTGAACAAGATAGATTTTCATCTTTCAATTATGTTCTCCAGACTATTCAGGAAAATTATCTCCTATATAATTGAATAGACGACAACTTTTAATCCCACATCTAATCATAGTGACTCTGATGGGGAGGATATCATTAATTGTATTTAGGTGTACACCATTGGTTCGTTCATTAAAATCAAATTTTCTTGTGTAGAACTTTATCAATGGGAGGACCGAACTCATTCACATTCAATTTCAAGGAACTATCACTTAAGAGTCTTAAGACTACCGGATGCCTTAATTAAAATCCATCTGATGGCCAGATCAAGTTAACATGAGGAAGTAATCACATCACATTTTTAAAATTCCAATGGAGACCATGGGGTCCAACTTAATGTTTTGAACTTCAGTATATTATGAAAAAAAATCATTCAATTCTAAAAGCCCCACTTAAGTCCTTGGTAATTCCCAATTTACTTGTGCAATTTAAATTTTTCGAACTCGGTATTTTAAATTTTTTAACACAAAACTATTTTTAAATTAACATGAAACTCATAGGTAACAATTTAATTTACCACTTTAAATTAATTACCCAATTTGAAAAGAACAATTAGTAACGGGTTTTTCAGAAAAAAACATGATCTAGACCAGTCACAATAATAATCCATGTTGTCTATAATAATGTGGGATCCTAATTAATTAACTAATTAGGGAAGGATAATTATCAACTGGATAAAGATGGTTGAATCATAAGAAAGAAAAATAATATGCAATCTCGATTCAAATAGGAATCAAATTCCCTTTTACATCATGGCCTAGATTTCCTCTTGAAGTAGAATTCTTTAAGATCAATAATCCCACTTCAAACAGATTTCCTTTTGAACAAGAATCCTCTTTGAAGTTAACTTCTTTATAACTTGGAGTTATTCACGTATTAAACCTCTGGAAATGCTTTATTCTAATCCAAGAATAATCGGGAAGAAATTATGTTGCACAAACTAGTAAAAATAGAAAAACGGACGAAATTGTAGAATTATTTTGAGGCTTGTCTAGATCGATCTGACGGGGGTTCAGATTGATCCAGGTTTGTAGCTTGTCTTTGTCATCTCGGGTTCGCCATATGCATACGAAATCTCCATAACTTGTTCAAAACTTAACCAAACTCCATTAAACTTTGTCAAAGGCCAAAACCCATGTTAATACATTATTATAACTAGTAAAAGCTATTGCATCCCCTCACAAACCCTTCCATATACATAGATTAGAGAACTAATTAAAATAACCTAATTATTATAACCAATTTGAATCTACGAAGAAAATAACTACAGACAAATCACTATAGGATGTATTCACACAAAATAACATTCATACGGCCGTGATAGAAGGGATATAACCATTATAATATCTCCAAAACCATATTGATATGCCCAAAGTGTACCTGATAGCTTGGAGGCACCAACCTCGGCCAGCAAGACGGTCGAGGTAACAAGGGCTTAAGACTGACGACCAACGATCTCGTTCAACATAAGTTCGGCTACAGTCGACGTTACTGGTTACCCCACCATCAAGCATCAGTCGAGGTCCTCATAACTCATGGGGTCAGCTATCATCAGGTTGTCCACAACCGACATCACATTTACCTCTTATATCAACCTCGCCTGGGAATAAGCCGAGGCCAGCAATGACTCATGGGTTCATCCACCCTTCATCGTCATCATCGGCCCAGGCCGATGTTCCAACTATACTTACCTAACCCCAGCCCAGGCCGACGTTTCAACTCCTCCTGGCTTACCTAGACGAGATCATCATGAATAACCTCGGATAAAGCAACAGTCAGACTTCACCGACCTCGTACTCTTCCAAACCGAGGTTTCACCAGTTAGGGACAAGGCCAAGCATTGATAAACATATGTAAGGATAGGAACACGTGGATAAAATCAGTTGTAACCGAATCAACCCCCTCACGTGGAGGAATATTTCATCATCATTCTCAACATGTGATAGTGACAGATGTCTTCATCAGATTGTCTAGATCAACACACACATGCTCATTGCATGCATAGGGGGTACATTACACCCCCCCCCCCCCCCAAACACTATATATACTTGTTTTCTCCTACCTTGAGAGGGATCCAAAATAACAACCCTAGCTAAAACTCTGTCCAATTACACAATAGAGAGAGAGAGAGCTTGAGAGATTGTATCCGTGGTCGTTAGTGCCTTATTTTGGTGACCTTATTCACTCACTTGCACAGTGGACATAGGCCTAATTGGTTGAACCACTTATATCTTGGTGTTCATCCTCTTCTCCTCATCCCAGTCTCTTATGTTTAGTATATACTTGAGCTGCTATTTTTATCACTGATTTGAGCTTACAAACACCTTGAAGGGTGGTGCTATTTCCAGCATAATCATTTTAGCGCCGTCTGTGGGAACGAGAAGCTGTCTCTTCCTCTTTTTCCGCTTAACCTCACCGGAGACTCACGTGGTGAACCAGGCCTCACCCCTTGCATGGAGTTGTTTCACCATTGAAAGGGGTCCTTTAAGGTATTAAGCACATCTTCTTCACAAGCTCTTTAGTTTTGACATATGGCACCGGAGTTACCACCACCTCCTCCACCACCTGGTGCTGGAGGGCCTAGTTCCATCCAGGCACCACCCCAGTCCGAAATGGCTGAGGTGGATGCAACCTTGAAATCCTTAGCTGCCACGCAGCAAGCGATGAAGGAGCAATTTGCACAACTCAGTCAAAATATAATGAGGCCACCTGGGGTCTCACCGGAGATGATTACTCCAGCAGCTGCTCAACCCAATCCTGAAGCCAGGGGACCACCCCAGGCACCGCAAAAAGACCAACTTACTCCTTAATGGAGGAGGGACGTTGCTAACCCTAGGCGTTTACGTCTAGGGAGATAAGGACACCCTTTCCCTGAGGATAGGTGTGACGATATGGAGGCAGAGGACGCTTCAGAGGGCTACTGGGATCCATATGAGGTTTTGAAGAACACCGTACGTCCTATCCACCAAATCCAACGTTGTGGGGACAGAAGAGATGGTAGTGCCCAACGAAGAGGATCAGCTTTTAATTGCTTGAGTAGAGGGTAGGCCTTTGAAAGGCTCGGTCTAGTAAATGACCTAAGATAAAGGTTATCCAGGTCAAGAAGTGTAGGAAGGTCACAAAGGGAAGATGGGGAGCATCAGCCTCATCATGGCCAACCCCATCATGGACGAAACAGGATCAAAAAGAGGTCAACAGCTGACGTTGTGCTGCGGATGGGGAACCCTCAGTCGACCCCTTAAAATGACTCCATCCAACGTCTAGAAGAGAAGATAGGGGACCTCATCAAAACCCGAGACCCACTGCAAAGAGGTTTTTCAGAGGGCTCCCCATTTGTGGAAAGGATAGTGAGCTTCCCAACCCCTGCCAAGTTCAAACCACCTACGGTGTCTCCCAAGTATGATGGTAGTACCAACCTTATACATCATATTAAGATGTACCAGTCTGCGGTGGACATTTATTCAATCTCAGATGAGATGAAGTGCTGGTCATTCTCCGGGACTTTGACAGGAGCTGCACATATCTGGTTTACCTCTCTTCCAAAGAACTCAATTGAGAACTTTAAGGGCTTGGCTGAACGTTTCATTCATAATTTCTGTTTTGGGGTAAGACCTCAAAATAAGACCACCCATCTATTGTATGTAAATCAAGGCAAGAACGAGAGCCTAAGAGACTACATTGCTAGATTCAACAAAGAAAAATTGGAGGTTGAAGATTACGAAGAGAATATAGCCATGACAACCCTCATTGGAGGACTTCAGAAGGGGAAGTTGCTATGGAAGATTGCGAAAGACCCTCCCAAGTCCATGGAAGAACTATTGGCAATTGAAGGAAAGGTCATGAACGCGAAAAATGCTATGGACGGGAAGTATGAGGATGAGAAGGGAAGTGGCAGCGGGAAGTTCCAAAGAAAGAAAAATGGAAAAAAGAGGTCTGCAGATGACAAGTTTGCACGTTATACTCCTCTAACTGTGAGCTGAAAACACATCCTCAAAGAGATCAAGAACGACCGGTCTCTGAGATATCCGGAGAAGATGAATGCCCCTCCGCATAAGAGGAACAAGAACCTGTGGTGTGAATTCCACCAAGACCACGGCCATATGACAGACAAGTGCTTCGCCTTGAAGGATGAGATCGAGAAGATGTTGAAATCTAAAAAGTTAAGGAAGTATGTCGATGGTAAGGCTCCAAAGAGGGGAAGAGATGACCCTAAAAAGAAGAGAAGCAACATATGTCGAGATAACACCCCAGAGAGAAGAGATGATGACTCAGATGCTGATGATAAGGACGATCCAGACCTCCCACCGAAAGATGACAATGCACCTGTGAAGAGGGTTGGAATGATCTCCTTCGATGTTAACACTATATATGGAGGACTAGCAGGGGGTGGCTCCGAAGTAGCCGACCATAAAGCTCATGTGGCAGAGGCTAAGTTAGTAACCAAAGTGGAGGTTATGAATCTAGCGTCTTCAGAGGATAAGAAGAAAAGGAAGAAGGTAGACATGGATACTCTTATAGTTGGATTCTCCCGAGTCGACTTCAAAGGTATCTTAGCTCCGCATGATGACCCTTTTGTAATTATAATAAGAGTGCATGGATGTGAGGTACAGAGAATCCTCGTAAATGGAGGAAGCTCAGCAGATGTAATGTTCTGGCCCTATTTTAAGAGCCTAGACCTTAGCAGAGCTAGGCTAGTACCCTATCATCATCCATTGATGGGCTTCAGCGATGAAAAGTTCCATCCATTGGGAATGTATGAGATGGATGTACGAATGGGAGACGAGTGGCCTAAGAGGTTGACCCGGAATATTAATGTTTTTGTTATGGATGAAAATGTCTTCTCGGCCTAAGACCTCATCATAGGAAGAGTAGCCTTTAAGGAGTTTGAGGTCGTGCCATCGATGGTCCACCAAATGCTAAAATTCTCGACCCCCCTATGGGCTAGGGGAAGTGCAGGGTGACCAGACCATAGCACGAGAATGCTACTTCAATTCGGTTGAAGAGAGAGAGGCCCATAAGAGGGAAACTACCACATATAACATTGACACGCTTGATCCCAGGGAGAAATAAAATTAAAGAAAGGAGAGGCCACGGAAGAGGTAGAATCCATCGTCCTCAAAGAGGACAAACCGAAAAAACCCGTCCAAATTGGCAAGGTCTTAAAACCAGAGATCAAGGAAGAGCTGATAAGGTTTTTGAAGAAGAGGTAAATGTCTTCACCTGGAGCCACACAGACATGCCTGGCATCGACCCGGGGGTTATGTGCCATAAACTCAGTGTGGAAGAAGATGCTAAGCCAAGTAAGAAAAGACGAAGAGTTTACTCCAGGGAAAAGTATGATGTCATCAGGGAAGAGGTTAGAAAGTTGGAAGAGGCATAATTCATCAGGGAGGTCATATACCCAGAGTGGTTATCAAATGTCATCATTGTGCCCAAAACCAACGGAAAATGGAGGATATGCATGGACTTCACTAACCTGAACAAGTCTTGCCCTAAAGACAGCTATCCCTTCCCCCGGATCGATCAGATGGTAGATGCCACGACAAGGCATGAACTTATAAGCTTCATGGATGCGTATTCAGGCTACAATCAAATCTTCACGGATGCTGAAGACTCGGAGAAGACAATATTCATTACAGATAAGGGGTCTTATTGTTATAAGGTCATGCCCTTTGGCTTGAAAAATGCAGGGGCCACGTATCAACGTCTTGTAAATAAGATGTTTGAAGATCAAATTAACATGACCATGGAGGTATATGTAGATGATATGTTGACTAAGAGCTTGAAGGACTGCACCCATGTAGCAGACCTAGAGAGAACTTTTGACACCATGGACTCATACAGGATGAAGATCAATCCCGCTAAGTGTGTCTTCGGAGTAGGAGATGGAAAGTTTCTTGGGTTCATAGTCAATCAAAGGGGGATAGAGGCCAATCCCTAAAAGATCAAGGCTTTTCTTGATATGAAGACACCGAGAACTATAAAAGACGTTCACAGGCTCACTGAAAGAGTTGCAGCGCTTAACAGGTTTATTTCCAGAGCTACGGACAAGTGTCTTCCATTTTTTAAGGTTCTTAGAAAGGCCTTTGAGTGGGATGAAGAGTTTGATAAGGCCTTTAAGGAGTTAAATTCCTACTTTGGATCCCCTCTACTCTTATCTCAGCCCATTCTAGGGGAGAAGTTATATATTTATCTAACGGTTTCAGAGTTAGCTATAAGCGCGGCCATAATACGGGAAGACGATGGGGTACAAAGGCCTGCATACTTTAATAGTATGGACCTTCAGGGGTCTGAACAGAACTATCCTCGAATGGAAAAGTTGTCCTACACTTTAATACATGCTTCCAGGAAGATGAAACCTTATTTCCAAGCCCACTTTATGGTCATCCTCATGACTCCTCACTAAGGCAAGTCCTCCACAAGCCTGAGAAGTTAGGAAGATTGATGACTTGGGCCATCGAGTTGGGAGAGTATGACCTTGTCTATCAACCTAGGGTGTCCATTAAAATGCAGACACTCGTAGATTTTATTGCTGAGTTCACATGGGAAGAGGCTAAGATTGAGAATAATCCAGAGATTGTAGAGGGATCAAATAGTAACGTCTTTCAAAATTCGAAAGAGGTTGTGTCCAATAGAATCAGAAAATGAGTAGTTGAGAATAAGGAAGATACGTACCTTTTCAAGCAAGGAACCCTATCATAGGGTCACTTTTCTTCGGATGAAGATGTTTGGAACCTCTTCGTTGACTGTTCTTCTTGCGAAAGTGGAAGCGGTGCAGGGCTGATACTGTCAGCTCCGGATGGAACCGACATCGAATATGCGCTAAAGTTCAACTTCAAGGCATCAAACAATGAGTCAGAATATGAGGCCTTAATAGCAGGACTCTCCTTAGCAAAAGCCTTTAGAGTTAGTCGACTCCTACTTCACAGCAACTCGAGGTTGATTGTCAACTAAATACTTGGAGTGTATGAGACCAAGGATGATAGGATGGAGAAATACTTAAAGAGGGTAAGAATGAAGCTAGAAGTCTTTAAAAAGGTAAAGATGAAGAGGGTTCCTCGACAAAAAAATATTCATGTAGATGCATTAGCAAGGCTAGCTTCAGCAACAAGGACGGGCATCAGAAGAACAGTACCAGTCGAAATCCTGCTCAAATCGACTATTGAGGATGTAGAGGTTGCCAGCTCTTAGCTCAACTTGAACTTAGGAGACTCATGGATGGACCCCCTCAGATATATCAGAGAGGGAAAACTACCGGAATCAAAGCTGGAAAGGAGGAAATTGAGGTATAGAGCTGCAAAGTTTTTAATAATAGGAGATGTCCTATATAAGAAAGGATTTTTGCTGCCTCATCTTAGATGTGTCCATCCCACAGAGGTCCCCCGTATCTTACAGGATATACACGAGGGTTCTTGCTCCAGTCACATAGGAGGAAGACCTTTGGCCAAGAGGATAATTACATAGGGATACTGGTGGTCGACCTTAGCTAAGGACGTTATAGCCTACGTGAAGAGGTGTGATAAGTGCCAGAGATTCTCCACTATACCTCATCAACCTCATCAACCTATGACGTCGATCAGTTCCCCTTGGCCATTTACGGTATGGGGGATTGACTTGGTGGGACCATTGCCAAGGGCTGGGAACAATTACCAATTTCTAATAGTAGCGATTGATTACTTTTCCAAGTGGGTAGAGCTCAGTCGATGATCACGATTACGGAATAGAAGACCTTCCAATTTATCTGGAAGAGCATCATATGCAGGCATGGTCTTCCGAACACCCTCATCTCAGACAACGGAACCCAGTTCAAGAATTCTTCCTTGGAGAAATACTGTGAGAGAGTCAAAATCAAGAAATTCTTCTCTTCTCCGGGCCGACCCTAGGCAAATGGGCAGACTAAGGTCACGAACAGAACGATCCTCGATGGGATTAAGAAGAGGTTAGAGGAGGCCAAGGGGAGATGGACGGAAGAGGTTTATGCAGTGTTATGGGCCTACAGAACAATGGCTAGGACACTAATAGGGGAGACCCCATTTATGTTAGCACATGGCTCAGAAGCCGTCATACCTACAGAAGTTGGACTCCCCACTAACAGAATTCAGGCCTATGACCTCGAGAAGAATGGAGAAGAAAGAAGACTTGGCCTAGATTTAATTGAGGGAAAGAGGGAAGACGCTGAGATCAGACAGGCAGCCTACCAACAGAGAACAATAAAGTTCTACAATTAAAGGTTAAAATCAAGACCTATAGTTATAAGAAACCTGGTGTTGAAGAAGACGTTGCAAAAGATAAACAAGCTTCACCCGATTTGGCATTGCCCTTACAAAGTGGTCGATGAGGTTGTACTCGGTACCTCCCGGCTAGAAAATCTTGAAGGGGAAACTTTCTCCAATCTATGGAATGCTGATCACTTGAAGAAGCACTACATATGATGTTGCAATTGTTTCTATGTAAATGTATCATTTTATGAAGAGAATATTAATGAGAAGAGCAGTTCATGTGTTAATTCTCTGTTTCATTATGCTTTAAGTAATGAAATTTATGAGGATAACATCTTAGTTTGATGACTTCAGACCTTAAACATCATTAGTTTGGTGAAATTTATGGGGGTAACATCTTAGTTTGATGACCTCGGACCTTAAACATCATAATTTGGTGACAAGGTATGAGGTGAAAAATCATATTTGGATGACCTCAGACCTTAAACATCATTAATTTGGTGAAATTATGGGGGTAACATCTTAGTTTGATGACCTCGGACCTTAAACATCATTAATTTGGTGAAATTATGGGGGTAACATCTTAGTTTGATGACCTCAGACCTTAAACATCATAATTTGGTGACAAGGTCTAAGGTGAAACATCATATTTGGATGACCTCGGACCTTAAACATCATTAATTTGGTGAAATTATAGGGGGTAACATCTTGGTTTGATGACCTCAGACCTTAAACATCATAATTTGGTGACAAGGTCTGAGATGAAACATCATATTTGGATGACCTTAGACCTTAAAAATCATGAATTTGGTGAAATTATGGGGGTAACATCTCAGTTTGATGACCTCGGACCTTAAACATCATTAATTTGGTGAAATTATGGGGGTAACATTTTATTTTGATGACCTCAGATCTTAAACATCATAATTTGGTGACAAGGTATGAGGTGAAACATCATATTTGGATGACCTCAGACCTTAACATCATTAATTTGATGAAATTTATGGGGGTAACATCTTAGTTTGATGACCTCAGACCTTAAACATCATAATTTGGTGACAAGGTCTGAGGTGAAACATCATATTGGATGACCTCAAACCTTAAAACATCATAATTTGGTGACAAGGTCTAAGGTGAAACATCATATTTGGATGACCTCAGACCTTAAACATCATTAATTTGGTGAAATTTATGAGGGTGACATCATAGTTTAGTGATGAAGACACCATTATATTGAGACTTCAGACCTTAATACAAACACCATTGCATGATATATAAAACTATTCAAAGGAGAATTCATCAAAAGAAGCAAAATCCTCTGAAGAGGATGATATAACATGAAGTTAGAATTATAAGTCAAATTGTGAAAGAGAATGCTATCAGAAGTTACAAACAATTACAGATGAGAAATAAAAATTGCAAGTGCAAAGCTTCACAAATCATGGTCTAGGTGTCTGCGGCCACAGGGTTGGTAACCTCGGCCCCATCAGCTTGGCCGACATTAGTAATCTCAGCCCCACCATCTTGAGGGTTGACATCCTCAGTCTCAGTAGCTTTCGATTGTGTAGTCTCTACAGGTGCAACACCTTCTCCTTCCTCCTCGACCTCTTGCAAGACCTGAGCAAACTGAGGTTTACCATAGCCGAGACCAAAGAAGTCTGAGGCTGTTAAACTCCCTGGCTCTTTTTCTTTGATGGCCGCCCATTTACTATTAGCTTTAACACCTCTTTCAAGGTATTCAAAGTCGAAGCTTATAAATTTCTCATAGACCTTGTAGTCGTCCAAGATCTTCTCAGAGGCATCTTCAAGGGAAACTTTCACTGCAACATCAACCTTCTGTTGAAGAACGTCATCCTTGTCCTTGAAGGCAGAGATGTGGCTTTCTGGAGCTTTGTTATTTCCTTCTCCCTCTGCTTCACCTTGTTCTCAGACCCCTCCAAGGCAGTCTTCAAACGTTCCACTTCAGCATTTAGAGCGGCCTCCACTTTCTAGGCCTCTCTTCCCTTTTCAATCAAGGGAAGCTTCCTCAAGGTCCAGTCAATAAACTGGTGCATGGACAGGATACCCTGTAACACAAAGTCAGATGTATGAGATCAAGATAGCCCAATTCAAGGACGAGGTTACACTTGTGCCAAAAAAGTTAAAATTTATACCTGGATAGACCTATGAAAGCAAAACTCGGCCAGCCAAGGGGTATCAATGGAGCGTAGAAAACGCTTATCTGCATCGATTATCGCAGAGTCGATAGCATCCATCGCCTTCAGACCATGAATAATTAAGTTGTCACTGATCTTCAACTTCTCCAGACGAGCAGCTAATGCATCATCGAACGAGATGGGGATGGCATGATTGCTCTTTTGGGCTTTGCTTTGCCTCTGATCCTCTGGGGCAGCGGTGGAGGATTTCTTCTTTTTTATAGCGTCGGTCTTAAAAGTGCCGACGTTTTGCTTTGGTGGGGGAGGAGGAGGAGGAGCATTGAGCCCATCTTTCTTCACCAACTTGATTAAGCTTGGTACAGACATCTCCCACAGGTCGTCTGATACACCTTCTGGGCATTCTGCAAAAAATATGTCTGAGTTATTAAATTAGAAACATTAAATATCAGAGATACAACTTAGAAAACTAAACACTTATGAAGCTCGGCTAAAGAACTTACCCCCAAGCCCGTCTCAGAGAGGTAGTAGGGGGTCATCAGATGCTCGTACTTGACTAGACAGCCAAGCTCCCACTGATCCTGAAGGTCTTTAACCTTTTGAAGGTTATCCTGGCTTAGCCCAGGGTCGGCTTTGGAAGCTAATAACAATTTTCCCCACCTTAGAGGGGTCCTCATCTCAACCGATGAAGAGGGGGCACAAGTACCGAATTCCCATGCCCCTGAGATGAAAAAGTATCGTGGTTTCCAATTATGATTTGTGGTTTGGTAACCAACAACATCTTCTTATCAGACTTCCTAGCTAGGAA
Source organism: Sambucus nigra (assembly GCA_949130495.1). Lineage (NCBI taxonomy): Eukaryota > Viridiplantae > Streptophyta > Magnoliopsida > Dipsacales > Adoxaceae > Sambucus > Sambucus nigra. The sequence continues at coordinate 620,782,831 of OX422210.1, read as the reverse complement.
GTGGTAGTATCTCGATTGGTTTCTGGCAGAGGAGGGCACGTAGCACCCTATGAAGACCCTAATAGGAAGGTCTGAGTGATGGACCGCCCTCCATAAGACGATGGCTCCAATCATCACCCTCCAAGCATTGGGGGATAATTGGGAAGGGTCCAGGTTAATATGGGATAATATGTCCCTAATTATTGGATGGATGAGGAGATGAAATCCTAACTTGAACATCTACTCATACACGCAGATTTCCCTATCTCGGCCACCAAAGGCCCTATCATCCCTCAAAGGTCTCCTCAGTTTGATAGAAGGACCTATGGAATAAAGGTTCCTAAAGGCTAAGAGGTCGAACTCATTAATAGTGCTCTCTATCTCGGCTGCCTCTGAGATGTCAACGTCACTCTCATGACCATCATCCGCGTCCCTGGCAACGTCGGCCTAGGCAGGCGTAGGAACACCATCAGGGAACCTCTGAGCGAACTCAGCCCCTGTGGCGGTCGACGGGGGAATAACATCAATGATTGGGGGCACAGCCACACTCGACCCCACAACTTCAACATCAGAAGAGATCCGTAAAGTGCTGGAATTGTTGTGGGACGAGGCGCGACTTTGGACCTCGGCCTGATCAGAGACCTGATCTTGTCTAATGGAGAAATCCATTGCCTCCTAGAATGAATCTATAGACATAGGGTCTGAGGTAGTTGACTCAGACTCAGACATTAGAGAAGGGTCTAATGGTACCTCTGCTGGCTCAGTAGTCTCGGCTGACTCAGGGTATACCACCTTTAGAGGTGGGGGAAAGATAGGTCTGAGGGGAAAGGCCTCAGCCCTACGAGCTTCCTCTTGGACTAACTCTATCTGCCTAATTTTTGCAAAAGTCGTCTCTTTAAGAGAAGTTAGATCCTCAATAAGTTATACAAAGGTCTGAGCATAGGAGGACGAGACTACACTTAAGACTCTAAACCACAAATAAACAGCTTGGCACAACCTAAACTAAGGATCGAACGTGGTTATTTGAATTCTTACAAATCAAGAACAGTCAACAACACAGTCCACCGAAAAACTCATAAACTCATCGAAAAAACTAAGCTATCATCGAAAAATGCATAAAATGGAAAAGCAAGGCTGAAAATGATGAAATAAGGTGAAGGCGATACCTGTCTGAAGGAGAAATAAAGGAGAGGAAGATCAGAAACTAAGGAAATTCCTAAAACCCAGTAACGATGGGGATCTTAAAGAGAGAGAGCACAGGAAACTCAGGCGGGAAAGTGAGAAGAAATAAGGAGGAGAGAGAAAGAAAGGGGGTTTAAACACCCTAACCACGCTGGCACAAATCCTAAGGCCCATCATTGCCTTGGGATCCCAAAAATCCATCATCATCACACTTGCCCAGCACGCAATCCACTTCAGTACTTGACACTTGTCAAATAAAGGTTGGCATAAAAGGAAGAACATCCTCAGAGCTGCATACCCCTTAGTCACCTATTTCACATAGGTAACTAAGTTCTAGGGGGTGATTGATATGCCCAAAGTGTACCTGACAGGTCGGAGGCACCAACCTCGGCCAGCAGGACGGCCGAGGTAATAAGGGCTTAAGACTGATGACCAGCGATCTCATCCAACATAAGGTCGGCTACAGTCGATGTTACTAGTTACCCTACCATCAAGCATCATCCGAGGTCCTCATAACTCATGGGGTCAGCTATCCATCAGGTCGTCCATAGCCGACATCACATTAACCTCTTACATCAACCTTGGCTGGGAATATGCTGAGGCCAACAAAGACTCATGGGTTCATCCACCCTCCATTATCATCATCGGCCCAGGCCGACGTTCCAACTATACTTGCCTAACCCCGGCCCAGGCCGACGTTTCAACTCCTCCTGGCTTACCTAGTCGAGATCATCATAAATAACCTCGGATAAAGCAACAGTCAGACTTCACCAACCTCATACTCTTCCAGGCCGAGGTTGCACTAGCCAGGGACAAGGCCAAGCATTGATAAACATATGCAAGGATAGGAACACGTGGATAAAATCAGTTGTAATCGAATCAACCCCCTCACGTGGGGGAATATTTCATCATCATTCTCTATATGTGACAGTGACAGATGTCTTCATCAGATTGGCTAAATCAACACACACATGCTCATTGCATGCATGGAGGGTACATTACACCCCCCAAACACTATATATACTTGTCTTCTCCTACCTTGAGAGGGATCCAAAATAACAACCCTAGCTAAAACTCTGTCCAATTACACAATAGAGAGAGAGAGAGCTTGAGAGATTGTATCCGTGGCCGTTAGTGCCTTATTTCGGTGACCTTATTCACTCACTTGCACAGTGGACATAGGCCTAATTGGTTGAACCACTTATATCTTGGTGTTCATCCTCTTCTCCTTATCCCAATGTCCTATGTTTAGTATATACTTGAGCTGCCATTATTATCACTGATTTCAGCTTACAAACACCTTGAAGGGTGGTGCTATTTCCAGCATCATCACATATTAATAAGAAGAAACAAATATGTTTTTCCCTACAACATGCAAACTAGGGTTTTTAAGATGAACAACATGGACCTTTTCAAGACATGATCAATCTAAACTGGGACTCTGGTACCAATTACTGGTGATTAGTTTGACATAAATGCAAAAAAAATCAACCTAAAAACTTTGATTGATCATGCATTAGAAAGTAAAAATAAGAACTAGTTTTAAATCATAAACTTGATATTTTGAATCATGATACCTTTGCGAATCTTTGTTTTTATCCGAATGAGGAGAAATATATTAATGAAGATAATTATCTTGCTACCCTACCAGGGTCTCTAAAAACCTTGGTAGAATTCATTGAAAGCCTCATATTTTTTAGTATATGATCCGCACAAAACAAGTCTTGTGTGTGGACACTCCGGGAGATGAAAACTTGGTGAAATATGAAAGAAAAAACTTTACCTCTTCTTTGACATTCATAAAAATGTGAACAATATATTTTATTTCCCTATCTAACTCTCTATAATGGATATCTTGCTTAAAACTCTAGCTCACACCAATATATAGATAAAAGACTTGGGTCTTAGCTAAACTCGATTTCCAAAGAGTTCGAGCCTACTACTTGGGTAATGAACTGTACTAGGGACCCAAGACTTAATTATTAAATTAGCTTCCAAATAAACACTCAGAAATGCCAAATTACGTACCTAAATTTATTTATTTTCTTTATTTTATCGCCATTAGTTCCACTAAATAATCACGATTGTGCTCCAATTTAGTTATGTTAAATCATTCGGTGTAAAGATGTCTTGTTTGAAAAGTTTTATGGTACATAATATAATTCTTGCATTACGTATACAATACCCACTTGGTCAAATAAATTCACCTCTAGTCAATTTCTACCATCTTATATATTCCTTGATCCTCAGACTCACCTCATTTGATACTCTACGGGATTATAAAAACTATCGATTAGGTTTTCTAGTAGAATCAAAACATATAAGCCTATCAAGGGAGTATCATAATACAAGATCTTTCTTGGATGCGGATTCTTCGGAGTTAATATCTCAGACCTACTTACACAATGATTGTCTCACCTACAGAGATTGAGATCTAATAAGATTGAATCTTTCCCATAACACTCAAAGCAATAATTATGCAAGCATTCCAATAATTATAACCCTTGGTATTAAGAACCTATGCACCCTTTGCAAATGTTGTGAGATTACTCAAGTCTAATTTAGTGAGCACCTAGACTTGAATATCATCGATGGTCGTGTTTAATACATTCCTAAATGAACTAGTAATAGTACTCTTTAAACTATCAGATAAGTTATTGAACCATCACACAGGTTCCCATATTTTGAGATAAACTACTACGATTGCATTTGTAATTATACCAATAGGATATCAACTCCCTATCTAGGTGTGAACTGTTCAATTATACTAGAACCGGAATTCTGATCTCCTGTGATCAGGCTGAACCCAACTCACCAAAATTCCTACCAGTTTCTAGTTAATCTACTTGGTATATAATATATTTAGCCATAAATATAAGGCGTTCTCACAAACATGATTCTTATTTCAAAAATGAATTGACACATCTTTACTGAAAAGTAAAGGTTATACATAGTGTTAATAATAAACCCCACTAGTAAGTTTTACCCATCACTAAGTTAGTTATTATGTTACCCATTATATAATGATGAGGCTTACCTTACTTGGATATTTGGTAGTACAGTAGATAGCTCATTGATGGGTAGAATTTTCATGGATACTATATAGGAGGTTGCCTAATCCAATGATGGACTTAACTTAAGTGGTTATTGCATATCATAATGATAATATGTGTAAGTATTATCTATAGTATATAATCAATGATTGCAAAACCATTCTATAATGTGGATATAAGTTATATAGTTTACACGATACTCATGGGACTTGGGTACTTACAATGTGAAATATACCTATTGTAGGTTTAGAACATGTGGTTAGGATTCCCTTAAATACATACCTTGGGAGAGAGTGTCGGTGGGGACAATATGAGACTTAAATAAATTTAATCCAATATTGTTTTTAAGATAAGATAGTTATTTATTACAACATGGGTCTAACCCATATTTCTCCTAGTAACTTTTTTCAGGTATTTAACAGATACAACAGCTGGGTTGAGCCGATCTATTCCAGAGTTAGCATGATCTAACCTTAGAGCCTAAGATTTTGGAGTTGTCTCTTTATATATTGATCCTTTTAGTTAGAATTTTTACATTCTAGTTATTCATTTTATGGGACCGTGGGAGATCTTGAGTTGTTCATTTATTCGTTAGACTATTAATTCGGAACTTTATTATGCATAGTTTGACGTTAATCATATAGTTTTATGCTTTTGTCTCATTTTTATTATCGTGCTATGTTATGATTGTTTTCATGTAAGTATATTGTTAATGTTTTAAATGATATAAATTAATTTATGCTCCCATTCTTGGCATATAAGATTGGTCACCATGTATGTGGAAAATTGGGGGTGTTATACCCATATACAACCAGCGTCACTAGCTTGGGTCCAGTACTTTATGCTAACAAACACGTCCCATCAAATCCCTAGAAATATATTCTCCACGAGATGATACGCACACCTATGGTATGTTCACATACATAAAATCACATAACAAAAGTACACGCGACCTATAGTCAACTCTATAAGGTTCATAAATGGTATGCATTCCTAATCGATAACCTAAATCGTAAAATCTACCCTGAGTAATTTAAGGTGAATTGGCACTCATGCATCTTATTAAGGCCATCCCACTAGTCCAAAATATCATTAGGTAAGTCCCTATGTAATCTTAGGTTCAACCCCCAACTAGGTCAAAACTCTCAAAACCCTACAGGTCTAAAGAGCAGAGTGGGGGTCAATTCAGGTAGAAGGGGATCGATCCAAGTAATATAGCAGGGGATCAATCTTTGTAGGGGGATTAATCTAATTACTATAGAAGATTCAAGAAACTACTTCAAAAAGTTACGAATTCTCAACTCGAAAAGTTATGATCATAGGCCAACATAATTTACTCAAATAAGTCCCAAACAAACACGTGTATATTAAGGGTTATAAATCTTCATCAACAAGGTCTACAACATCAATTCTAATAGATATACAATCCCACTTTCAATCCAACTTATATTATCCTCCACAAGAAACCTAGATTCAACATTCATGAATTCTAGATCCAATTGTTAATAGTACAATTCATTTATCATATATAAATATAATATATGATGATTCTAGCATAACTTAATATGAAATTTACAATTAAATCAATCGAATATCAACTTGATTAATCAAGATTCATATTATTCATAACAACCATAGTTCTAATGGTATGGATGCAAGTGTATATCTTCCAACAATTGAAAGAAGCAATAACAACATATAACCTCATAATTATCCAATTCATAACAATACATTTTATAAATCATATTCAGTTGCTTCGATTACAATATAAACTACTCAAATAAAATTGGTTGTGCATTTATCTTCTTCCTCTAGTAATCCCCACGGCTCCCAAAGCTCCAATACTCTTATACTATAAGCGCTCCCATGTTCTCAATGCGAATAGTTAGGGTTTGATAATGAGGTTCAAGGTTAATTAATGAGGTTTTAGAAGATAGACTTGTAGGTATCCCTTGACTATTTTAAAAAAAACACCTCAAAGGGTCTAAAATATAGTCCAATTAACTCCAAACTTTTCCAAATAGGATACCAAACCCCCGTGACTAATTCCACATTTTTTGCATTTAAATCTCATCCCGAGTCTGACAATGCTGAACTTAAAATGGATTATTTAAGGCCATCTCCACTCACATTAAAATTTCTTTAGTAAAATGATCAATTATCAAAAAGTTCCTCAAACATTTTTTAATACACATTTAATTCAAGCATTTTTATTTTGCTCCCGCTCCTCCCCCCCCCCCCCCCCCCAAAAAAAAAAAACAACTGTTGGAGATCCGGTGATCCTCATCGGAGCTCCTTTTTTTGAGTGTTTTTATGTGATGAAGGACTTTTTAAATAAAATAAAATATTTGGACTAAACGTATATTAAAAAATATTCGAGGGACTAATTGATATGCCTCTTAATAAAAATGTAAAATATAAAAAAAATCTTCTCCAACGAGAATGTCTATCTCCGTCCTTATGTGAAATGGTGGTGTCTATGTATAAAAATGTCCAAATAAAATTTCTACATGTTGAAACTTATAATTGTAAATTTCTATATGGAATGAACAAAGGTAATTTGACCACATATTATCCGGAAACTATACTCGTATAGAAATAATATTGGGGATACAATTTTGTACTTTTCTATTAATTTAGAAAAAAGTTACATCATATGAATTTTTTCCTAAAAGAGCATTGATATACCTAAGATATAAAGCTCCAACCAACGGAGATAACCTAATAATCCATCATAGTAAAATGAAGATGACTCTTTCAGGTTTGTGTTCTTGAACTAATCTATACAAATACAAGTCACTTTTTGGAATTTGGTAAATATGTTTTAACAACGGAGATATAGTTAGTCTTTTTTTATTTTACAAAGTGAATTTGAGATGTATTGACTTGTGTTTTATATATGTATTTATCTATTATTTCAATAATTTTTAATGTTAAGTGTTACATTATCCCATCATGTTCATAATTATCTTCACGGTCTTCTAGTAATCCCAAACTTCCCTCCGCCCATGCATTTCTCATGCCCTCACTCCTCTCCAGCGCCCGTTCCCGTCCTATCCTCTCTTTCTCCGGTGGACGTATCTAAGGTGAAAACCGTCCTCCCTCAATTAAGCTTATAGTATGTTTGGCAATCCAATTCCAAATTGAAATTCGAAGGCCAATTTCAATTCCACGGAATTGAAATTGGCCTTTCAATTCCAAGCCTTGAAAATGAATTGCTAAACGGGACCTTAATATCCCTTCTCCTTGTTTTCGCTTAACAAACCCTACTCCTCACAGTCAACTGAAATATCACAACCTAATATATCAATTCTTTGAATTTCTACACGTACAATCTCTCTAACTAGCAGTCCATATATATTTCCATATCAACAAAATTATGGCTCTTTTTTATATTTGAAACAACCTGCTTACCACTCATTTATTAATAAAATAAGTATTACAAATAACACGACAGGACTAATAATTTTGAATTATATAAGTGTCATCCCGATAAGACACGATGTTACGGATTAGGTATTGACCATCTTCACCCATTATAAAACGTTGAGACCCGTTAAGATCTCCTAATTTAGCTAATTAAGAAATATTATTTGGATTGCTAAAGAGTGTATATAGTTTAATATATATTTAATCATTGTAATTTACATTTTGAGGGCTTTAGTATTGTCAATGAATATAGTGTCTAAATGTGTTTGTTAGTGGGCTGCTAATATGTCAACTTGGATAATGATATAAAATGTTTCATTATCTTACGACGGATGATTGTGACACGACAAGTTAAGATGATAAGTTGGGTTTGGATATAGGTTTTTTTACGGATAAACAAAAAATCATTGTTTAGACACAAGCCCGATATGACCCGGACACTATAAAACCTACACGAACATGACTCCAAACGACCCGGCCTTGTTTATGGACATGTTTATAATAGAGTATATTTGTTGTAAATATGATCTCCAGTTCAATCCCAAAAGGTATGTATACTGTTTATTCATAAAACTAAGCGTCTGGCTTCATGATAGTCCAAGAAAATGGACGTTTTTAAAGTGAGGATTTTTGCAATTGTAGCCTTAAGTGTTTCAAACTATGTTGTGTAAACGAGCATATGTAGCAATTATACATTTAAATAACAATGTGTTGTAAGTAATATGATTTTGGCAGTGGAAATGATGAAATGGCGTGTAAATGACGTTAACTAGTGGCTGTCATTTTCTAACCTTGAGGTAAGCTTAGCCGGTCAGGCTTTGGATTTGCTCCCTAAAGGTCGCCAGTTCGAGTCCGCTTAAGAACAGGAGTCAAAGAGAAATCTAAGATTTCTTCGGACTCGAGGGATTAGTCCCAGGTGCGGGCAAGCTAACCCGGGACCACCCTTCATTACCTAAAAAAAAAAAAGGTTGTTGTAACTCCTGGAGAACTATTGTTTGGTTAGTTTGGCTGAGAATCAGGAAAGAAGTATTGGCCAATCAAAGTTTACATGTGACATTCTAGACGTTTCACGGTTTAGTGGTTGATATTTGCACTTTGCGAGTTCTTGAAAATTAGTTAGTTAAAGTTAAACCGGTTGACGTTTTAGATACTCGAGCATTGTTATCATAACGAGACACCTGAAAAAATATTTTTATTATGTAGCTTCAATAGCAACTAGTATAGAATCACATTGTAAAAATAAGGAATAAAGGCCAGATATATCATCTCGGCATCTTGCCATTATTGCAAGCATATGGCCTTACTTTTGTGTTCTATTTGGGTAAGGTCTAGTCCTCTTGTCCCAGTTTTATCATTTTCACCAGCAGATAACAAACCCTTCCGTAAAGGCTATATAATTCTATAATTTTATATAGAAGTGCATAGTCTCAAGTAGTGAAAGGGGTGCATATAAATTATAATATGACCCCTTTGCATTTAGTTATTTTTGGTGATTTGGTTGGCCCAAAAAATAATGTTTGTTTGCAGACTTTTGGTCAATGGTTAATTCATTGCATGTTTTTTAGTTATAGTTTTAACTAGGGCTGTGTTTCGGCCGGATAGAATCGGAAAATGACCTTTCGGAAAAAATTCCAATTTTTTCGGAAATAAAATATTTGTTCCAATTTCCTATCCAATTTTTTCGGAAAATCAAAAAAGTTTCCGAATTCGGTCAATGGTTAATTCATTGCATGTTTTTTAGTTATAGTTTTAACTAGGGCTGTGTTTCGGCCGGATCGGATCGGAAAATGACCTTTCGGAAAAAATTCCAATTTTTTCGGAAATAAAATATTTGTTCCAATTTCCTATCCAATTTTTTCGGAAAATCAAAAAAGTTTCCGAATTCGGAAAAATCGAAAAATCGGAAAAAAAATTGAAAAAATTCGGAAATTCAAAACATATACTAAAAATTCAAATTTTTTGGAAATTCCAAAATTTCAAAAGAATTAATATAGGATTTTTGATTACTCGAAACTCTCATTTTGAAGAATTCGAAAAAAAGATTTAACCCAACATGTAAATATGTAAGGATTTAATCATTTTTTTCATTTGTGTAGAGGATAGAGGGATATTCTCCTTTTATAGAAGACTTTTTTGGGCATCTCTTCCTCTCCTAGCCGATGTGGGACACACGAAAATGTTTGAAAAAATTAGAAAAATTGGAAATCGAAAAATATTTTAGAAAAAAATCGGAAATAATTCGGAAAAATCGGATCGGCATAGTTTCGAAAAAATCGGATCGGAAAAATCGGAAATTCGGAAATTCAGAATTATTTCCAATTTTCGATCCTATTTTTTTCGAAAAAATCGGAAATCGGATATCGGAAACCCTATATACGTTCCAAAATCGGAAAATATCGGATCGGATATCAGAAAAATCGGAATGTTCGAAAAAAAAACACAGCCCTAGTTTTAACACAATTTCAATTTTCAAAGAACTACGGTGTCAACTATAAAACTGGGCATACTTTTGGTTTGGAAGCTTTGAGTGTATTGAATAGGTTGAGTTGCAAATCTTAAGTAAATATGTTACACATTGAGATCGTTGGCAATCAATCTTATTAACTCCTCTTTTATTCGTTTTCACCGCTTTTTACTACAAATTTTACAATGTACGGTTAATCCCGACCGATTGCTGGTATACTAGTTTCCACTTCACCCTATTTTCTTGAAAAAAGAGCACAGTGAGTACCTCAACGAGAACCTGCTTTTGAAGTGGACGGACGGATCAGGGAATCCTTTTCAGATTCCGTTTCTTCTCAGTTCTCCTCCTGTCTAACCTCTAAAATTTCCCTGTCATGTGATCACTCTTTTGCGTTACAAGCTGATGGGGAACGAGTAGGAATTGGATAGGATTTATTTTGAGATTATATTAAACAGAAATTTCGATTTTTTTTTATAGAATTAATTAATGGTTATTTAGTTCTTAATTAGAGTCTTGATAGTATTAGGATTTTAAGAGTCAGTTTAATTTTTCATGCCTATCTAATTTAGTAATTTCTTTTGTCAGACCTATAAATCAGAGGTCAATTGCTGGAGAAAACCTGATGTTTAACATTGAATATTGATTTCAGTTTGTTTTAGTTTAGAACTTTGTAGCTACTTTTAGCTTCTACAATTTTCTGACTTTGGTACACGACAAGCTCCCAAATATTCATAAATAACTAATTACATAAAACTTTTTTAGTAAAGTACTCATAGGTCCCTCGCAAACAAATTTTAAACACTAAAGGAATTTTGACAAATTTTAAACGCTTGGATCCACTAATTCTATTTTTGTAAAAGTCCAAGCTAGTGGTGTTGAAAATATAAACTTGTTTTATATTTAATCAACCAATTTCTAAGAAGCATCCTAAGTTAGGTAAGGTGTGTTTATTTATTCTTAGTGCTTCATAGTGGCTAAATAAGTGGAAGCAAATTGTGTGGCTTATGAATATGTGGATTAATTTAATTTGAACCACATTGAGTGCATTTGATTTTCTTCTAGTATAAATAACCATCATCCTTGAGTTCTTAGTATAATCAAACAACAAGGAAGATAATAAGCAAAGCTTATTAGTTGTAATAGAGAGAAGTTGAGTTGTAAGAGTGTTTCTTCTTTGTAATAATATTTGAGTGCTAAATACAAGATAGTTGTGTGAGTGTCTTTGAAAACTTATTTCCAACAAAGTGGTATCAGAGCAATTGGAAATTTATTTCAAAGTAAACGCTATAGCATATCAAATCGAAGCTCTCGACGAGACGAATCCAACGCTGCTAGATTCATCCCAATCGGAGATCTGATGCGCCGCCACGTATCACCAGAATGTTACTGCCAGAAAGTGAGTTAACTCATCGAGTTAGCCAAATCATCCGAGTTGGAGCCGAGTTGATCGAGCCGTGAAGCCTGTTGACCGAGCCGTGAAGCCTGTTTGAGCTGCTTGACCGAGCTGTCGAGCCTTGACCAAAGGTTGACCGTTGACCCAAAGTTGACTTTGACTATTGACTTTGACCTTTGACTCTTGACTTTATCCAGATTTTTATCTTTTGGGTCCACATTGTTCCTAAGGTTTTTGGGCGTTACGGATCCATCTGCGTAATCAAAATTTCCAAATTCTCACTAGAATTATGGCAAATGGTGGTATGGCATCCTTTCAAGTCCCGATACTCAACAATAACAACTATGATAATTGGAGTATTAAGATGAAGGCACTTTGGGGTGCACACGATGTTTTGGAAGTCGTGGAGAGAGGTTACAGTGAGCCAGAAAATGAAGTTGTCTTAAACCAAACTCAGAAGGAGAGTTTGAAAGACTCAAGAAAGAGAGACAAGAAAGCTCTTTATTTCATCTATCAAGCATTAGATGATGATGGTTTCGAGAAGATCTCAAGTGCAATCTCCTCTAAGCAAGCATGGGAGAAACTGCAAACCTCTTACAAAGGAGCCGAACAAGTGAAGAAAGTTCGTCTTCAAACTTTAAGAGGTGATTTCGAATCTCTACATATGAAAGTGTCCGAGTCTATCTCCAATTATTTTTCAAGAGTCTTAGCTGTTTCAAATCAATTAAAAAGAAATGGCGAGAAGTTAGAAGATGTGACGATCATGGAGAAGATACTCCGCTCATTAGATCCAAAATTCGAGTACATCGTTACGACGATTGAAGAAACCAAAGACTTTAATGAGTTGACAATCGAACAACTAATGAGGTCATTGCAAGCATACGAAGAGAAGAAGAAGTAAGAGATTGTGGAATAACTTCTTAAGACGGAGCTCCATCCGACAAAGAAAGAAGAAAGTTTCAACAACGATAGAAGCCAATGTGGAAGAGGTCGTGGTCGAGGACAAGGTTACGGACGTGGACGAGGTTGGAATTCTAACAACTACAATTCCAATAACAACTACAAGAGAGGGGAAAGCTCAACACGAGGTCGTGGAAGAGGCAATTCGAACTCGAGGTATGACAAATCTCAAGTTCGATGTTATAATTGTCAGAAGTTTGGGCATTATGCTTCAGAATGCAGAGCACCTAACAATAGAGTTGAGGAGAAGGCCAATTATGCGGAGGAGAAAAAAATGAGAAAGAAAATCTTCTTCTTCTAGCACGGAAGGAGACTGATGGTAACCAAGAAAATTCCTGGTTTCTTGACAGTGGTGCAAGCAATCACATGTGTGGAAGGAAAGACATGTTCTCGGAGTTGGACGAGTCAGTAAGAGGAAATGTCTCATTTGGAGATGATTCCAAAATATCGGTGAAAGGAAAAGGTAACATCCTTATTCGTGCAAAAGATGGTAGTCACCAATTAATTTCAAGTGTCTAATATGTGCCTAATATGAAAAGTAACATCTTGAGTTTGGGTCAACTCTTAGAAAAAGGTTATGATATCCATATGAAAAATTATAGTTTTTTATAAGAGATGACAAAGGAGATTTAATTACCAAGGTACAAATGTCAAAGAATAGAATGTTCCCTTTGAATATTCAAAATGATGTTGCAAAGTGTCTAAAGGTATGTTACAAAGATGCATCGTGGCTATGGCATCTTCGATTTGGGCCTCTCAACTTTGGAGGATTGGAGTTATTATCCAAGAAGGAAATGGTGAGAGACTTACCTTGCATTAATCACCCTGACCAACTGTGCGAAGGATGTTTACTTGGGAAGCAATTCAGAAAAAGCTTTCCAAAGGAGTCAGACTCAAGAGCTAAGAATCCACTCGAGCTAATCTGTACCGATGTATGCGGTCCGATCAAGCCAAGCTCTTTTGGTAAGAGTAATTATTTCCTTCTCTTCATTGATGATTTTTCAAGAAAAACTTGGGTATATTTCTTGAAGCAGAAATCGGAAGTTTTTGAAATATTCAAGAAGTTCAAAGTTGTCGTGGAAAAGGAGAGTGGTCGTAAGATCAAGGCAATGAGATCTGACCGGGGAGGAGAATTCACTTCGAGTGAATTTTAAGAATTTTGTGAAGAAAATGGAATTCGTTGACCAATGAAAGTTCCTCGATCCCCTCAGCAAAATGGAGTAGCTGAAAGAAAGAATCGAACTATCCTCAACATAGCTCGGAGTATGCTCAAAAGCAAGAAACTGCCCAAGGAATTTTGGGCAGAAGCAGTGGCGTGTGCCGTATAATTGTCCAACCGATCTCCAACAAGAAGTGTTTGGGGAAAGACACCACAAGAAGCATGGAGTGGAAGAAAACCGGGTATCTCCCACCTGAGAGTCTTTGGGAGCATAGCCCATGTACATGTACCAGACGAGAGAAGAACCAAACTTGATGACAAAAGCGAGAAGTTCATCTTCATTGGCTACGACAACAACTCCAAAGGTTATAAATTGTAAAATCCTAACAATGGGAAGATTGTAATTAGACGAGATGTGATATTTGATGAAGAAGGAGAATTTGATTTCGGCTCAAATATAGATGATTTCAACTTTTTTCCCGACTTTGAAGAAGAGAATGAAGAAACCATGATAGAGCAAGAAGGAGAAGTTCAACAAGAGACCACTACTCCACCTACCTCACCAACATCAACCACTCATGGAGACTCATCACCATCATCAAGTGAAAGTTTCAATGAAAGACTTATTCCCTGCACAAGAAGTCTATGGGATATCTATAAGGTAACCGAAAAACATGATAATCTTACACTCTTCTGTCTCTTTGCCGATTGTGAACCAGTAAACTTCCAAGAATCTTCACAAGACAAGAAGTGGAGAGATGCGATGAATGAAGAAATTAGGTCCATTGAGAAGAATGACACTTGGGAACTCGCTTCACTTCCAAAAGGTCAGAAGGCTATCGGTCTCAAATGGGTGTACAAAATGAAGAGGAATGCTATGGGAGAAATAGAAAGACATAAGGCGAGGCTAGTCACAAAAGGATATAGTCAAAGAGATGGCATTGACTATGATGGGGTATTTGCTCTTGTTGCCCGCTTAGAAACTGTGAGATTAATTATCTCCCTAGCATCTCAAAACAGGTGGAAGATTCATCAGCTATATGTAAAGTCTGCATTTCTAAATGGAATACTTGAAGAAGAAGTCTACATCGAGCAACCTTTGGGATATGTAGTGAAGGGACATGAAGACAAAGTCTTGAAGCTGAAGAAAGCTCTCTACGGGTTAAAGCAAGCACTAAGGGCGTGGAATAGTCGTATTGACAAGTACTTTCAAGAGAATGGTTTCAGCAAATGTCCATACGAGCACGCTTTATATATCAAGATCAAAGATGGAGATATTTTGATCGTGTGCTTATATGTGGATGATTTGATTTTTTCCGGAAGCAACCCAAACATGTTCAATGACTTTAGGAAAGCAATGGCGAAAGAGTTCGAGATGACAGATATTAGGCTAATGGCGTACTATCTTGGCATTGAAGTTAAACAACAAGAAGATGGAATTTTCATCTCACAGGAAGTCTACACAAGGGAGATCCTCAAGAAGTTCAAGATGAATGACTGAAAGCCATTTAACACTCCAGTGGAGTGCGGAGCTAAGATATCAAAGAATGACGAAGGCGAAAGCGTAGATCCAACTTTTTTTAAGAAATTTGGTTGGAAGTTTGCGCTATCTAACTTGTACAAGACCTGACATCCTCTATGCAGTTGGACTTGTAAGTCGATACATGGAAACCCCAACAACCTCGCATTTTAAGGTTGCAAAAAGAATTCTTCCCTATCTTAGAGGTACAATTGACTTTGGTCTATTATACTCTTTTTCAAATGATTACACGCTTATTGGTTATAGCGATAGTGATTGGGGTGGAGATACAGATGATAAAAAGAGCACCACATGGTTCGTGTTCTTCATGGGAGATACCGTTTTCACATGGATGTCAAAGAAGCAACCAATTGTCACACTCTCTACATGTGAAGCTGAATATGTAGCCGCTACATCATGTGTTTGTCATGCAATTTGGCTCAAAAATCTGCTGAAGGAACGGGGTTTGTCACAAGAGGAGACAATAGAGATTTGTGTTGATAACAAGTCAGCGATAGCCCTGGCAAAGTATCCAGTTTTTCATGATTGAAGCAAGCATATCGATACTCGTTTCCATTACATAAGAGAAAGTATTACAAGAAAATATGTGAAACTGAGGTACGTAAAATCTTGAGACCAAATTGTCGATATCTTTACCAAGCCACTGAAGTATGAGGACTTTGTGAGATTAAGAAATTCTCTTGGCATAACAAAACAAGTTTAATAGGGGGTGTTGAAAATATAAACTTGTTTTATATTTAATCAACCAATTTCTAAGAAGCATCCTAAGTTAGGTAAGGTGATAGGTAAGGTGTGTTTATTTATTCTTAGTGCTTCATAGTGGCTAAATAAGTGGAAGCAAATTGTGTGGCTTATGAATATGTGGATTAATTTAATTTGAACCACATTGAGTGCATTTGATTTTTTTCTAGTATAAATAGCCATCATCCTTGAGTTCTTAGTATAATCAAACAACAAGGAAGATAATAAGCAAAGCTTATTAGTTGTAATAGAGAGAAGTTGAGTTGTAAGAGTGTTTCTTCTTTGTAATAATATTTTAGTGCTAAATACAAGATAGTTGTGTGAGTGTCTTTGAAAACTTATTTCCAACAAAGTGGCATAACAAGTGGACCTAATAGTAAATTGTCGTGAAATTTTTAAAAGTTATCAACAAGGGGACTAATTATAATTTTGCCAAACTTTTTTTTATCCGTCGCGAAGTTGATTTATGGTTTGATAGTGCTTCAGGCCCGAACAAAATTCTTACTACGTGATAAGAAAATGTACATATCATCTGTTGTACTAACATACGTGAAGTTGATGCAAGTTAGTTTCATATTTTTAGAAACCAAAAATTCCAAGCCAACTCCTCTTTACTAAAAAAAGCTAGTAATCTATTCTTGAAAACAATGGAGAATGAAGCTTCGCATGGTTTGAGTGTGAAGGTCTTGGTGGAAAAAGAGAAAAATCAAGTTATTTTTGTGGAGTCAGATAAAGATTTTGTAGATGTTCTCTTCAGCTTTATGACGATGCCCCTTAGAGCAATTACTAAACTAACCCGCGAACAACCATTAAGAGAGGAAATTGGTTGTCTGAATAACTTATATCGAAGTGTTGAGAATCTTGACAAGGAATTTCTAAGTAACAAGAAATGCAGGGACATACTGCTTCATTCCCGAAGTGCAGCCGAAATGTATTTTAGGGAACTGAAACTGGAATTGCTTGAAAGTGATAGTAGTGACTATTATGCATGTTCTGGTGGTAATTGTTTTTTCTTGAGTTATTACCAAATTGGGCATTGTCGTTGTGGGAAAGAACTAGACAGGATAGTAAAGCTACCAAGTCCAACTTCGAGTCCCCAATAGGGAGGGGGTTTTGTGATACCAACCGCGCGATTTATGATAAGTGATGACTTTCAAGTGAAGCCCGTTTATACCATGACAAGCTTAACCTTGCTTATGACCAAACTTGGAATAATAGACCCGACCAAAATATAAGAGAGGACTTGGAACATAGGAAGGGATGAGGTAATTAACAAATTGAGAATTTATTTCTCTCTTCTTTTTTTTAAATATAAATGAAGGATAGTTTGTAAGAAACCTTTAAACTATCATACTAGTTGTAAATACCTCCCTAAACTGTTAATTTTGTAGAAAACTCATTCAGCTATTCCTATCCATTGCAATCTCTTTATGTGTCGCTAAATATTATTATAGCTATACATAAGGGTGTTTTGCAACTTTTCATAGTTGGAATCCGAGTGACAATTTAACGGGTTATTGCATTTTACCCATGAAATAATGGGCGTTCTTATTCATATTCTCTCTTACACAGCTTCTGAAATTGCTCGAGTGTTCATTAACATCAAAGACGCCTTTCTCCGACACCTTTATGCAACCGCCTATTAATAAAACTAGAATTTGCCATGGGGAATATGGTCCAAGAGGCATGGAACAAATGCTAAAGGATAAAGACATGGTAAAGAAAAAGGCAACAATTCCTTTGAAGCTTATCGTCAACATATCTAAAAATAGGGTATTATATGCAAAAGTGGAGGAAGATTTTGTTGATCTGCTTTGCAGTTTTCTAACATTCCCACTTGGCTATATCTTCGAAGTATTTCCATGTTTGTCCTTCAAGGGATGTGCGGATAACTTGTATAAGAGTATTGACAATATTGAAGACAAGTTCTTTGAATCAGAGGAGATGGAGTAAATATTAGTTAAACCAAAGTTGGCACCTGGTCTTGTTTATAATAACCAGATAATTAGTATTGAGGAAGCTATAAATGTTAATTAATACTGTTTTGTTAATCATGAATTCGAATATGAATCATAAGGTTGTATCATGAATAAAACAGTTTTGACATGAATCCAGGATGTTTATCTTCATGTAATCGCAGAACCGAAAATTCCTTATAACTATGATTTAAAAACTGACCTTTGTCCATCGTTGTTGAACGGATTAAAATGACTTGAATGCTCCTTTCTTGAATAGCTCGGAATATGAGAAAAATGAATTTTGGATTTTCTCTCCCTCCTTAGAAACAGTGTGTATTGAGATGACTCTAGATGGTGTAGAGGTCTCTATTTATAAGGGGAAGAGGGCCAAAATCCTAGTGGTGGTGGGACTCTTTCCAAGTCTCACACTAATGCCACTAACCATCATGTGACTAACGGATAAGGTTTACCCAAATCTTTTAATATCTTTATTTATCACATTTCTAATTAATTATCTGACATTTATTAAAACCACTTAAATGGGAAATTCGAAATTTAAT
This sequence comes from Sambucus nigra, assembly GCA_949130495.1. NCBI lineage: Eukaryota > Viridiplantae > Streptophyta > Magnoliopsida > Dipsacales > Adoxaceae > Sambucus > Sambucus nigra. Next base: position 620,764,413 of record OX422210.1, on the reverse strand, counting down.
ACAAGTGAAATTAAATAATTAATTTCGTCACTAATATTAATTTTCAACAGTCTCCCACTTGGTCTTAATAATTCGTATAATTAAATTAGGTATCATAAGGTGCACAATCATTGATAAATTTTGCTAAATCAAATGATTCACGGATGCGAGTCATGGCGGTTCCATGCTATTCAAGAGCATGATTCCTTCCATGTACCACAACACCAATGTTTCATTCAACTAGCCTTTAATATTGGGTATCATAATGGCCTCATAATGTCCTTTTGAATAAAAACTATTTATGTCAACAATAATTCATAATTATATGCATGCATTCACAAAAGACTGAAATAATAGAAATCAGAAACACTTTTATTGAATTCAAGTAATAGTGTCAAACAACTAAGCCAAAATAGCAATCATAATCCAACTAATCGAGACTCGTCTCTTTGACATGTTCCATAAAGGTCTTCGGAGATAGTCCTTTCATAAGAGGATCTGCTATGTTATCACGCGTACTAATGTGATCAATTGACACTCTTTGTTTCTGAAATTCTTCTTTAACTGATAGGTATTTCATCTCAATATGCTTAGCAGCCTTAGTATACCTATCGTTCTTCGAGAAGAAGACTGCTGCGACATTATCATAATAAATTTTCAGTGGCTTAGATATTGACCCCATAATTTTAAGTCCTGAAATAAAGTTTCGCATCCATAATCCATGATTTGTAGCTTCGAAGCAAGCTACATACTCAGCCTCTATAGTAGATGATGCAATGACGCTTTGCTTATCACTTTTCCATGAAACGACTCCTCCAGCCATATGGAAGACATAACCCGAAGTGCTCTTCCTACTGTCAAGGCATCCCCCAAAATCTGAGTCTGAATAACCAATCACTTCAAGGTGATCAGTCTTCCGATATGTGAGCATGTAATCTTTGGTCCCTTGCAGGTACCTCAGAACTTTCTTTGCAGCTTTCCAATGGTGAATCCACGGATTGCTTTGATATCTGCCTAGCATCCCAACGACAAAATTGATATCCGGTCTAGTGTAGACTTGTGCATACAACAAGCTCCCTACGAGAGAAGCATAAGGCATTCCTTTCATGTGCTCCCTTTCTAAATCACTTCTGGGGCATTGACTTAAGCTTAACTTATCCCCTTTCTGAAGTGGAACATTAATGGGATTGCAACTTTTCATGCTAAATCTTTCTAAAACTTTGTTAATGTAAGCTTTCTGAGACAATCCTAGCATTCCTCATGATATATCCCGAGATATTTCTATTCCGATCACGAAGGATGCCTCGCCTAAATCTTTCATTTAAAAGTTTTTAGAAAGGTACTTCTTGGTTTCACTTAATAAACCAAGATCACTGCTGGCAATAAGTAAGTCATCAATATATAGTACTAAAAATACAAACTTACTCCCACTGATCTTCAGGTATATGCACCGATCAACAGTGTTTTCCTTAAACCCAAAGGATGTAATGGTATCGTGAAACTTAATTTACCATTGACGAGAAGCTTATTTTAGACCATATATTGACTTCTTCAACATACAGACCATGTTTTCCTTTCCTTCCTTTATGAAGCCTTGTGGTTGTGCCATGTAGACTTCTTCTTATAAACTCGCATTTAGAAAAGATATTTTTACGTCCATTTGGTGCAACTCCAAATCATAATGATCCACCAACGCTAATATGATTCTCAATGAGTCCTTCTTTGAAACTGGAGAGAAGGTCTCATTATAATCAATGCCTTCTCGTTGATTAAAACCTTTGGTAACAAGTCTAGTTTTATGTCGTTCGATATTGCCTTTTGAGTCAAGTTTGGTCTTAAAGATCCACTTGTACCCAACTCGTTTTTGTCCTTCTGGCAATTCGACCAACTCCCAAACTTTATTGTCATTCATAGATTTTATTTCTTCATTCATGGCATTAATCCATTTATCGGAATCATCACTATTTATAGCTTTTTCATAAGAAACTGGATCATTAATATTCCCTATGTTAAATTCGGTCTCTTGAAGGTATACCACATAATCATCCGGAATTTTCGATCTCCTTTCTCTTTGAGATCTTCTTAATGGCACTTCCTGTGGTGCTTCAAAAGTTTCATCGGTTATAGTCTCATTATGTGGTTGTTCAGTTGGTTGATCATTCACTTGTTGTTCATTGTTATTGATTGGGTCAATGACCAGTTCAATAACTACATTAGGAACAACAGGTATGTTATGAACTCTGGGTATAGGAATTTGTACCCTGACTTCTTGAATTATTACCTCCCTTTCTTTTATACTCCTACTTACTTCACCTTCTTCAATGAATTTAGCATTTCCAGTTTCTATGATTCTAGTTGTATGATTTGGACAGTAGAATCTATATCCCTTCGACTTTTCTGGATATCCTATGAAATGACAAGATAATGTCCTAGGATCCAATTTCTTTTCATGAGGGTTATAGATTCTAGCTTCCGCTGGGCAGCCCCACACACGTAAATACCTTAAATCGGGTTTCCATCATTTTCAAAGTTCAAAAGGGGGTTTTGAAACTGACTTACTAGGAACCATATTTAATATGTGTACATCGGTTTTTAATGCATGTGTCCACAAAAATGTAAGAAATTGGGTCCTACTTATCATACTTCTTACCATTTCTATAAGAGTACGATTACGTCTTTCAGCTACACCATTCTACCAAGGTGATCTTGGCATGGTGTATTGGGCACAATATCTAATTTTTCAAGGAGTTTAGCAAATGGTCCAAGGCGTTGCCCTGACTCGTCATATCTACCATAATATTCGCCACCTCTATCATACCTAATAATTTTCACCTTTTTGCCTAGTTGCCTCTCAACATCATTAATGTATATTTCAACGACGTTCACAGACTGAGATTTATCATGCAACATGTACAAAATGCAATACGTGAAAAATCATCTATAAAGGTGATGAAGTATTTTTCTCCACCAATGGATGGAATATCAAAAGGTCCACATATGTCTGTATGTATTATTTCAAGTAGCTGGGTGCTTCTTGTGGCTCCTTTCTTTGTATGTTTGGTCTGTTTTCCTTTAATACAGTCCACACATACATCATAATTGGCCCAATCCAGGTTATGGAGTATTCCATATTTAATGAGCCTTTTAATTCTCGGCATGGATATGTGCCTTAATCTTTTATGCCACAAGTAAGCAGATTTTTCATCATTAAGTGTACGTTTCGTACCAACATTAGGATGAAGGGTCATAAGGGTTTCAGAAAAATTCATTTCAAGATTCATTCGATATAAACCATCTAATAAAAAACCAGAACAAATATTATTAGAATTTTTAATCAAACCAAAACCATTGTTCTTAAATTCAATTGCAAAACCATCTAAAGCGAGTTTAGAAACAGAAATTAAATTCCTAGAAACTGTGGGAACATAAAAAGTTTCTTGCAAATCTAAAATAAATCCAGTGATCAGGCGAAAGACTCCAACAGCTTCTATTTTAGCCTTTGCCTTATTTCCCATGTAGAGAAAATGCTCATTTGGATTTGTTTTGCGGATCGAAATGAAGCCCTGCGTCGAATTAGAAACATGACACATAGAACCAGAATCAATCCATTAAGTGTTAGAAGGAGCGTTAATAAAGTTTGATTCGAAACAAACATAAATAAAGGGCTTAGCCTTTTTCTCGAACCAGGCCTTTCGTTTATGACAATCCCTCTGGAAATGGCCCTTCTTTTTACAGAAGTGACACTTGTCGTTCTTTTCCTTCTTCACAGTAGCAGTTGATGGTTCAGCTTGATGAGACGGTCCAGGACCTTTCTTAATATCCTTGCTGAACTTCTTCTTAAAACCAGCTCCTTTGACTGTAAGGTTTGCCACCTGTCCCTTAGTTACATGGCCATTCTATTGCTTGAGCCTTCCTTCCTCCTGTACCAATATGCTTTGCAAATCATATACATTCCACTTGTCTTTTCTAGTGTTGTAATTGATTTGGAAAGGCCCGTACTCAGGAGGTAGGAAGTTTAGGATGAATTGGTTGAGAAAAGAATCATCCACTGTCATGCCCAAAACTCTAAGTCTAGCAGCCAGATTGATCATTTCTATAATGTGTTCATTCATGGTTCGAATACCATCGAACCTTATAGTGGTCAGGTCAGCCATCAGTTTCCCAGCAAGGGATTTATCATCAGTGCGAAAGCGTTCCTTAATGTTGTTCAAATACTCTTTCGCTTTCGTAGTTTCAGGTAGGGAGGTCTTAATGTTAGCAACAACACACATTCGCATAAACATTAGGGCCAACCTAAAAGATCGAGACCATACTTCATGGACATCAATTTCATTCTCGCTACTGGTATCAGTAATAGCAGCGGGTTCATCACACATAATTGCCATGTCCAGGTCAAGAACCCCTAGGCTGAACTCAATTTGCTCATTCCATTCAAAAAAATTAATTCCATCAAATTTGGAATAGGACTGAGCTTACGAATACAGGTTAAGGGGAACTGCAATTAATAACAATGTTCACAAATTAAATTTTCACACAACAAAAATTGCAAGGGTCGAATATTTAATTGTTGACTAAAGATTTTGGCATATTTCATTTACAATCTGAATATCACGGAATCTGTGTTAATCATCACATAATGTTCAGACTTGTAAAGATATATTACCCTATAATTCATTTATCATGGTCCCATAATTTTGGCATCTGTGTTTGTTGCCTAAACATTTAATACCATGATTAATAGACTTAATATCAACTATTCTGTTTTTGCAAAAACTAGTTCTAATGTTGTTCAATTCAGATATTAGCATGTGTTGCGCTTCAATCCAATTTTATAACTGACATTAGAATAAGTCTTTAATGAATGTAAGTATATTATTCGTATGTGCAGTCTCAACCTGTGTTTGGCCTTTGACTTAACTCAAATGAATACTTGTTTACATGTCTCAACTTAAATATAGTTAATCATGCCTTAATATTAACTATAATACGTAATCTATCAATAATTACAAAGATACCAATAGTAGCTTAAATGCCTCAAAAACAGAATTGCCCACGTATAGTAAAAACACAAAATACATGAATTTTGTCAAAAATGGCAAAAATGAGTTTTCACAATAGAATCGAAGTAAAACATACCAGAAAACCAAAACTTTCTGCGGAACGTTAATATCAATTTTCTGCAAAGATTTATAAATCCCGAGATTATTTCCTAAAATGGTAAAAATGGGGTTTTGAGGGCCTTAACGATGTCAAAACGCAAAAGTAAAGTGGTGCCCATTGTTTACAATGGGTTTTGTTTATTTCGACGTTTCCAGTCGACCATGTCAGTTCCCTAAAATTCCAAGCAAGTTTTGACCCTTCATTCTCACCAGTGAGTATTGGCGACAGAAGAAAAAACGTCACAGAAAATCTCAGACACACTTTAAGAGCAGATTTAATGACAGAAATAAGATGTCGCAAAAGGTCTCATGCACAAAAGCAATTTCGTTCTTAATATCATAACACAAATTCGAATTACCATATGTACGATTATCATATTGCTAAAAAATTTCCAGATTTCCAGAAAAATAAAATTTTCAGATTTCCAGAAAAACAAAATTTCCAGATTTTCAGAAGAAAAAAACATTCCAGATTTTCAGATTTAACAAAAATTCCAGATTTCCAAATTTACCAAAATTCCAGATTTCCAGATTTTTAAAAGATCATAAATCAGAATGTTATAAAGGAGTTTTCATTAACGGAAAATATGAGATTATAAACCGCAAGCTCTGATACAACATGTTAATTAATACTGTTTTGTTAATCATAAATTCAAATATGAATCATAAGGTTGTATCATGAATAAAATAGTTTTAACATGAATCCAGGATGTTTATCTTCATGTAATCACAGAATCCAAAATTCCTTATAACTATGATTTAAAAACTGACATTTGTCCATCATTGTTGAACGGATTAAAATGACTTGAATGCTCCTTTCTTGAATAGCCCGGAATATAAGAAAAATGAATTTCGGATTTTATTTCCCTCCTTAAAAACAGTGTGTATTGAAATGACTCTAGATGGTGTAGAGGTCTCTATTTATAAGGGGAAGATGGCCGAAATCCTAGTGGTGGTGGGACTCTTTCCAAATCTCCCATTAATGCCACTAACCATCATGTGACTAACGGATAAGGTTTACCCAAATCTTTTAATACCTTTATTTATCACATTCCTAATTAATTATCTGACATTTATTAAAATCACATAAATGGAAAATTTGAAATTTAATACAATTGAAATTAAATAATTAATTTCGTCACTAACATTAATTTCCAACAATAAATCCGTCATACTATACTCTTATGTCCCGTTTTATGGCACAAGGTTTTCAGCCCTATAAAGGGGAAGCAATAACTGGAGGGGGATTTATCAAAGGACCATCCATGTTCATGGTGATGAACGATTTGATAATAATGCCCCTATCTCCAATCTCAGGCATATCTCTTGTAAAAAGATTGCAGATACCCTTCACTGGTATTACGGAGCTGGACGTTACAATTGGTGATAATGAGGTAAACCAAATTATACTATATTGTATAGATATATGGATTGATATGTTTATGCTAAGCAATCTGGGGAGCTAGAAAGGCCTCAAGTACTATTCAAATTTAGTTTCATTGTCTTCTTTTCCATGTTCAACATGGAGCTTTAACTTTCATTTTATTGGAATTATTGAACTAATTGGAAAAATGAAAAGACTAGTTTTGTCACTGTAGTTAAATTATAATGGATATATAAACAGTGAATAGCAAATTGTTTCATTCGTTTAGGACTGCATTTAATTTATATATACGTATGCATTTGTGTCTCAGGCTTTGCGTCTACTGGTGGCTTCTCTGGTGTCAAAATCTGCCATGTCTGATACTTTCCTGCTAAAGCAAGAAAAATGAGGTATTATAGTGCATCTTGCCATGTTGACCATGAAATGAAAGAATAGAAGGATGAACGATGAATGTGGTTGACTTTGAAATATCTTTAGCGAGTGTTTGATAGAAAGATGAAAACGTGTAGGTTAGAAAACTTTGCCATCTTAAATTTTTTTTGATAAATTTTACATTATTTGAAGTTGTTTTATAGCATTTATTTGTCGGTGGAAAATTTATATTTTTCATTTTTTGTTTGATTGTTATTATTTACTATGTCAAATTTGATTAATAGTCTATCTTGATTGAAAATAAAATAAACAATACATTTGTCATGGAAAATTTGATTTTTTGGGGGGTGGAGAAACATGGAAAATAATGGGTAGCATGGAAAATCTTACCATGCTCTACCATGTAAAATTTTGAGTATCAAACACATTATATAGATGAAAAATATAAAATATTCTCCACTTACTTTATTTGTCATGACAAATATGTCTTATCAAACATACCCTTAATTATTAAATTCGCACTCTCAAAAGTTTATATATATATATATATATACTAGGGTATGCCCGTGCCTGAAGGCACGACGCAAAATTTAAAAAATGTACGTTGTTAATTGGATCATACTTTGTAATTAGTTCGCGACAATAATAATAGTCCATACTGAACCGCGTATAATACATGGTAATGGCACGGTAAAAATATTGTAGTAATTTTTTATTCATCAAATTTATTAGTTTTAATCGTTATAGAATAGTTGAGAATTTATCAGCATGGGGCAATCCACTAAAGATAACTCAATTACCCAAACATAAATACAAACTTACAAACTGGGTCAATCTCCATAAAGCTGAAAAAAATTGATGTTACTTATATTAAACAAAAAAATTGTACATCATTATTTTAATAAAAACTCGACGAATTAATTGTGTCATTAGGGGCCGAGTTTTTCACCTAACATTAATACAATAACACGCGTAGTGCGTCTACAACTAAATTCTTCGCAATGTAAATAAAGCAGTAGTCCGAGAGAGTATTTGTTGGATATTGCCCCAATGGTAAGTCAAAAAATCGGAGACATTATACTTTGGAGTGTCCTTGCGTATAATATGCTTTGGACCTAACCATGCGTAGTGAGACTATAACTAAATTTTATAATATTCACATTCTAGTAATTTAAAAAGAAGAATAATTGGTAAAATCTTATTACAAACAACGTTCAAAAAATAAATATAAAATTTTACCCAATTCTAAAACATCTACCAAGACCAAATGAAAAACAAATATACACTAACTAATACTTAAGTTCATGAATCAAATCATACACTTTAAGTTCATGAACGAAATAAAAAACAATATTCGTACAATTCTGACATAAAGATTATTATAAGCTAAATTGATAAAATCATCAAAGTAAATCAAAAAACATAAAGTTGCTTTGGTCGAGAACATCTTACTATCAATGTAACGGCGATACGTAATAAGTTCGGTAAGCTGAAAGTTCGTTACGAATCGACAATACGCAACGGTATCGACCAATATTTAAAACCATGCTGCTTAGCTCTGATTTTGATTGAGTGACAAAGATTTCACGTCCTCTTCAAGCGCTTTGCAGGAAATGAAGGTTTGGAGGTGTGTCATACGTACCTACTCTTGATAACTTATGAAATAAAATTAACCAATCGAAACACCCTAAATCTTTGACTTACTTGAGTCTATATTATTTAGGCATTTTAACTAATTTGGATATTATGTCAAAACATATTTTTAGGGTGTTATGACGTACCTACTCTTTGGTACATCATGCAACGTTACTCGACGACTCAACATGCCTCAGCTCTACTCAATGTACATATCCAAGTAAAGGTATTCACGTGTTGTTGCACATTTGCACTTGACACATTAGGCACTCATGCATTTATTATTTGATATTTTTGAGTGTGCCTAAACATTTGTTAAAAAGTAAAATTTTAATTAATTTTTTCTAAAAATAATTTTCGAATTTGAGAAATAATTTTTTTCCGAACATTTCATTTTCATTTAACTGTTATCCATTTTCGAATTTGAGAAATAATTTTTTTCCGAACATTTCATTTTCGAATTTGAGAAATATTTTTTTTCCGAACATTTCATTTTGATTAGTACTTGATTGAAAAAATTGGTTCTATTGGATCCCTTGTGACCTTAGGAAGCTTTGACCGAGATTTTTTTTTATCTCTATACCTGTTACATTGGGTTTGCATAGATTTCGTCCTTTTAGGTAAGATATAAGCTTTGGCAGATTTCGGTTTCTGTGCTAGTGTAACTATATAGCTTTTAAACTTCATTCGTAGCATTAGAAGCCATAGGCTAGTACACATATATAGGTGTAAGACCTCTTTAAACCAAATCTTAGCTGTAAGATATTTCGTTCTTAGTTTTTCGAATAGTACCTGTGTTAAAGGTTAGGAGTCTTAGTACATTATTTCGTCATTTTGTGTAACCTTTGGTTTTCTCAGTTGTTGCTTTCTGCCATGACGTTTTGTTGATTTGATATATCAATTAGTCATTGAGACCCCATACGATTTCATCCATAGGTAACTGCTAAAACTTTTATTGGATTTGCCCTGCTAGATTTCGTTCTAGCTTTAGAACTATTAGGTACACTTTGGTTTAATAGATTATTGAGTAAAGTACTCTCCCTTACCTTTCTCAGCCATGAACCTGATTTTTCACCAATTATATTACCATAAGTAAATTTTTAATCAAAATAAAGTGTTTGAAGAGGTCACATAAATTAAATCGGAGCACAAAGTACCGGACATAAGTCTATTCTCATATGGCTCGTCTGTCTTTCTCTCTCTTGCAAGAAATAACTTGCAAACAGTGTAATAAAAACAAAACTTTCCCTCAAAACATTTATCTATTTAAAAAAGAAGACTGATCCAGAACAGAAGATTCTTTCCGTTTTATCGAATGCTGCAATTTTTGTACCAAATCCTTAGATACAAAGCAGAGTTATTCTGAGTCAATGTCTGAACCAAACTACCAGAGTTTCCAAGACGCAGAACCAATACAATATATGAACCAAATAGGGCAATCGAGAGATTGATAATCATATAAAGAGAAACAAAATACAATCAACGATATATTATTCAAAACCAATTACAAAGATATGTTCTCGATCAGTGCAACCGAGAGATTGATAATCATATAAGGAGAAACAATAACTTTTTTCTTCAGCCAGCTTAAAACCCATTTCAAAGAGATGTTCAAAAAGCGTTATATTATTCAGTTCATTCAAGACTCAAGACCCGCTAAATGCGTAGTTTTAAGATTCGTATGCACGTCCAGGATAGCTGGGTCTCCCGGATAGTTTTAAGCCTATTTGTTTTTTATAAATTTAAATCAAGCAAGATATCGGAGATGTTTACCTCTAAAGAAATCGGAGATGTTTACATCTACAGCAAAAAATGAACCAAAAATTGAACAAATGTGGAACGCTAAGGTGGAGGCGGAGAGCTGTGTATGGAGGCGCAGAGCTATGTGGAACGCTAAGGTGGATAGGGGCGGAGAGCTGTGTGGAACGCTAAGGTGGATGGGTGTTGACAAATGTGGAGCTCGGAGGGTGAGGGTGTAATGGTGAGGATCTGAGAGAGAGAGAGAGATAGGTTTAGTTAAGAGATTTGGTGGGTTTAAACAGAGAGGAGAGATATTGAGTGTCTCGAGCCTTGTGCTCTGTTATGAAGTTTACCTCGAGCCTTGCGTGTAGTAAGGGGTAAATGATTTATTTGAGCAAAGAGTCTTCCCAATATCAAAGAAATTACAATCGTTAGAGTGGACACGGGACAAAATATAAATTTTGACCAAACTATCCGCAAACTTGAAATGGAGTGAAAATATAGTAAGTAAAAAAAAAGGAGAAGTAAAAAAATGAGGGTAAAAAAGGTAATGCAAAAAAAATTATAAAGATGACATCATGTGTTAAACTTGTGACATACATAATTTTTCTACCTTATTATATATATATATATATATATATATATATATATATATATATATATAGAGAGAGAGAGAGAGAGAGAGAGAGAGAGAGAGAGAGAGGGAGAGAGAGAGACTTCTGTGAACACTAGGGGTATTCAAAAAATCGATTGGACCGGCAGATCAAACTGGACCGAACCGAACCGCCCTATTTTTATCGAGTTTTTTTTATCACCGGTCCGGTCTAGTTTTTTTTTTCCAGACCGGTCTAGTCGGTCCGATCCTCGGTCCGCCACATTAAAGAATCTATTTGGACCGACCCGGACCGATTGTTCATATTAATATATGTTTTAATTATATTTTTATATATAAAATAACTTAAATAAAGAAGTAAGGTACAATCGTCAATAAAAAAAACTAATGTCGTTTGCTGCCCTAAAGGCTAAACTAGAGAGTTAACTTATCCCTCTTCTTTTCTTCGTTTTTTTTTTCACGTGCGTTGCCGTTTTTCTCTCCACTCTCTCTACGGTCTATGCTATTTCGTCCACCTCTTTTGTCTCTCGCTGCCATCTCCTCTCCTCTCTCCGCTGCCATCTCCGCTCATCGTAGCTGGAACACTGTCGCTGCCATCTCCTCCCCACGCTTGTGTACGCTTCTCCATCACCGTTGTCATCATCTCCTCTCCACTGCTTATGTACGCTTCTCCTCTCCACTGCTTGTGACCTGTATATTTATTCTTATGGTGTGACTGTTTATTTATTTTATTCTTATGGTTCTTAAGAATAAAGGTGACTATATATATTGTTATGGTTCTATATATATTATGGATAATAGTTTATTCTTATGGTTCTGTATATATTGTAGATAAGAATTGGTCTAAGTTTATGTTGTATATTGTAGAAAATGGTTGCTCAAATGTAGAAAATGGCTGCTTGAATTTAGACACTTTTTATGCTAAAATTTGCTTTGGACAGCACATCACTTATGTTAAAAAAATGGACAGGTTTTATGCTAAAAAATGGACACTAATTATGTAAAAATTTGGACAAGTGTGGACATCTTTTAAAGATGACTTTCATTTTTAAAATGATTAATTTAATAAGATCATGATCGACAAGTTAGACCGAACCGATCCTATAAAAAATTGGATCGACAAGGGTCGGGTGACCGATACAATCAGTCCAGTCCTGGTTCTTTTTTTTAGGAACGGTTAATCGGTCCAGTCCTTAAAAATCCTAAAAATTGGACTGGACCGGCCGCGAACACCCTTAGTCCACACCAAGTTTGCACACTTGCTGGGGCACACCTATTTTTTTTTAAATATTTAATAAATATTTTTGAGTTGATTTTTATTGTGTGATATTTAAACATTTCAAGGGCCCAAATAAAAAAATCAGCTCTAAAAAAATTTGTTTTGCTATCTTAAAAAAATCGGTCAAAACTTTTGTAACTTTAAAAAGCAACCTTCTCCTATATATATATATACACACACATAGTTAGACACTCCAACATACCTATGAACATACTTATTTTTTTTAAATAATAAAAAAATGTATTCTTCAACCAAAATTTATATACATGATCTATATAATGAAAAGATCATCTACAAAAATAATCATAAAAATTCAAACCGGAAATGGATGAAATGAAAAGTGAGTATATATGAACATTTTCATCCGTTCAAATTTTTGACATCGTCTCACCCACTCCCGGATTAAATTTTTTATGATTTTTTTGTATATGGTCTCCTTACTATGTAGATTATATATACCGAGTTTGCTTAAAAACCTGAGTTTTTTACTATTTTTAAAAAATGAGTATGTTCTTAGTACGTTAAATGAGGTATGTTGGAGAGTTTGACTATATATATATACACACATATTATGGTATGCTACTTTTGGGGGCATCATGTTCACAAAGTAAAGTTTTAAATACACACTCCATCCCGAGTTAATAGTTTTGGTTCCCTTTTTTAGCATGTTCCAAATATATAATTTTATTTAAAAAAATAGGTGAGATTACAAAGTTACATGCCCAAACAATAACATGAGAGAACAATGAATTTAGGACATGTATTGCATTTGAAGGCATTCATCATTTTTCGGAAAGTAAGTTTGGAAATATTTTTTGTATATTCTTCAAATGTTTGGCTTTGAAATAAGGATTAATTTGGAATAGACAGAGTATATCATATCTATATTATTTATTGGGAAAAGACTTTATTGTTTTGAGTACTTTGTTTCGGTAATAGTTATGTGTTTACTTTGAGTGGAATGGTGGTGTTCGACTATAATTGTAGGAATTTCTAAATACTCAATTTTTCCTAAATGAATATACACCATTTGAAAGTCGAACATTAAAAAAGATACTTTCCAAACTTATCCTTCTATAATGGATTAATACCTTTGAATTCGAGGCATGCACTTGGATTACCATTACAACTCAAACTAAAATACAACATTATCACTGAAAATTACTTTTAATTTGGCCAAGCTAATTTTGTCTTTCTACTTTGATTAGATTATGGAGTTGGCTAATTTGTATGGATTCATATATGGGATATGCAAAACGACATAATACTAGTTGGTTCACTCTCGGCCTTGAATGTCGTGTTTGTGAGTAGTAGTAGTAGTAGTAATAGGAAGAGCATCGTAGTTCGTGGGATGACTTGGGAGAACCCGATGTATCCCTTAACCTTAAATGGTGATGTACTAGTTTTGCTACGGCTTCCACTATCACTGCAAAACTAGGAACGCGACTATCTCTATATAATTACTTTAGCCATCACAGAATGGGTTAGGTGTGCAACTGCACAGGGTCCTCATTATTCTATTTGTTGTTACTTCTATGTTTAGGGCCTAGATGCTTTATATGATACACATAAAAGGAAACAATTTTACACTTTTTGCACAGGATATTATCAATTTTAGGACCGGCTTGACTCTTAATGCCTCAACACTCGTCGATTTACTTTCTATTATTTCTCGGGGACTAACATGGCAATCAATCACCACAGTCTTCCTTTGGCCAACAAAACCCTTTGCGAGATGGCCATTAACCTTAACAATGCATATATGAGAGGAAACTCGACTTCATTGATTTTTTTTCATATTATGCAAAAGGAATTTGAGATGAGCATGGTTAGGGAACTCACTTTCTTTCTTGGTCTCTAAGTGCATCAAATAGATAGTGGAATTTTCATTTTCCAATCTACGTATGCAAAGGACCTAATGAAGAAGTTTTACATTGACTCATCTGAGCATAAACGCACTCTGATGGGTGTTTCCATTAAGTATGGGAAGGATATGGATGAAATGCTTAACCGTAGCATGAAAGGTAGTATGTTATACCTCACGACTAATCGTCATACGTCCTGCCATATCCTTTAGTGTATGGGTTTTTGCTCGCTACCAATATTATCTTAAAGAGTCCCATTTGAAAGCGTTTAAATATATTCCCTTTTGTTGCAACCTCCCTACTTCATGGTCGCCCATGTAAAAGACCATTGCTAATGTTTTGAAAAGTAACTTTCTTTTTAAACCATTGTCAACTTTTTTATTAAAACAAATTACACACCTTTTCATTATAGCAAATTACACAGTACTCTTGTTGAACAAAGCATCTCAACATAGCTAGGATTTCATCATCTGAAATTGAATTGGCGTGTTGATCCAATATATGGCGGACATACTGCCACATGATTTACAAAAGAAAAAGAAACTTGAGAATAACAGCTTGTCATAAAATAATTTAATATAATGAGGAAAAATTATACAAGATAGATTAATGGGGAAATCAAATGATTAAGCAAAGTACTTAATGGGTTAAATTGCAGACTAAGCCGCTCTCTTTAAGACTTTCCAAGACTTTACCTTCTCTGTGCATGCAATGTATAGTCGTGCGTCCCCAAGATAAAAAAAAAAAAGCTCAGAATCACCTTTTTCTCGATCTTCCTTGCACGAATAAAGATTGTAAAATGAATACACTTTCAACTTCTTGCTTATAATACGAACTCAAAATAAGGAGAATGTTTTTTTGTAATAAAAAAAAGAGTTTTTTTTATTCCAACACACTTATTCTTTTTACCCACCCTACTTTTATTAAACCCATGAGATGGGATAACTTCCTATTTACCCACCCATTAAACCGGGGTGTTGTAATTAAAAGAAAAAACAAAACACACCTTTTAGACAACCTCCAGCACAAACTTAGAAAGCCCAAACCAGTTAATACCCTTCCCGGTAGGATGATTTCATACCGTTAGAGGATTGAAATAAAATGGAAAACGGTAACAAGTGAACTAGATTAATTATTTGAATGAATATGAAAGGGGACCATAATTGGCTGCTCTTTAAGAAGATAGGGGTGAATTTAATCTGTGAGTTTAATAGAGAAAATAAAATTAAACTAATGATGAAAGTATTGGGTGATGTGAGATTGAACCTGAGAAAGAGAATTTTACTTCACATCAAATACCAAGGATCCTACATGGGGATTTAATTGAACATGTCCGGTCTAATTGGAACTCTTTAATGGAGGTGCTTTAGTATATATATATATATCAAATGGTATATACACCAGCCATATATTTATATATATATTTGGAATCTTCATATTCTTGGGGTTTAATGTTTATTTGATCCTAATTACAAAGTAGTTGTGTGAGGGCTTTATCTTCGTTAAATGAGTTATGAATTAAACTGGGTGGCCTAACAAGGGTAAACCCATCTTTAAGCGTTAAACTATTTTAAATGTTAATTTGTTTACTTCGGGGTCGGTAGAAAAATAAATGGGTGGAAATAAGACCACCCTAAAAAAGTTATGGTTTTTCAGAAAAGTTGAATACTCTATATTTTTTGTATCTATTGCGGTATAACTATCTTCTCTGGCTTTGGAATGACAGAAGCTGGTTTATATAAAAATTCTGACGCATGTAAATCATTAAATTGTTGGAACTCTTTACAAAACATATTAGATAAAGTGTTGGTGTAGCACAACCTACAAAGCTTTATACACAACTTTCTCCTTAATTTGTGGGGTGTCTTTAAGAACGAAATCTATGGAGACTTTCACATTTTGGCAAGCATGTATCACCACGCAAAATGAATTGCAAAACCCATTCTTAGTTTAAGCATTAATGGCATTTACTATTCATACACTATTTTCACTTTTTCAATGAATGACACATATGACTTTTTATTTTAGTTTTCATTTTTATTTTAAAATAAACACACAAATATCCAACAATCCCCCACTTGTATTTATAAATAAAGATTCATCGAGAAAGACGTATAAAGATGTGCATAAGTAAGTGTGTCATTTGACTTGAACATTTACATGGTGAATATGTTGCAAATAAAACTAGAGTGATATTGTGTCTTGAACTGTAAGTCCGAATGCACAACTCTACTACTGTTAAGTCCAAAGCTAGCACAATACAACCTTGTTCTTATATCCCAGTATAATGAATGCTCTAGATAATTTCACCCAAAATACTCATAGGAAGTGATTTCACTTCCACACTTATACAGGTGAGACTATAAAGAGTAATCATGTAGTTAGGTACTCCATTCAACATAGAGTTATAGTCCTCATTAATAATGACTAATAACTAATATTTACTCACTACATGATGTCATGCTCTTTAGGGATCGACATTAGGCATAAATCCATACAATATTAGCATGATTCAACACGTATCACACCATAACTTCTTATTACCCTTTGAACCTATTTCTTGAAATTTCTAGTCCATTAGTTGGGTTAACATCACAAGTGACTCAAATTCTAATAGACTTTAGTCTCATCCCTTTCGAGGTGTTCCACACCTTTTCTCGTGCTAGTCCTCTCGACAAAGGATCAACTAGGTTCTCATAAGTCCTAACATAAAGGGGTTAGTAATTATTTGATTGTGGTGTGCTTCTTGCGTATTTTTCTTTTCTTTCCATTATAATAACGGTTTTAAACTCTTGCACAGTTGGGTATTTGATAATAGATTTCTCAACTAACTTTCCTCTTTACCAGAAGTAGTTGGTGCAATAATCTCACACTCCATGGTGAATTGAACCAAATATGTTTCTTTATAGGATTTCTAAGAAACTTCAACCCATCTATGTTGAACGCAAAACCATTGGTGGCCTTGGATTCATCTGAAAGGGTGCTCCAATTGGCGTCGTTGCACCCTTTAAGGACTGTAAGAAATCTCTCATAGTGTAATCCAAGGCTCATGGTTCTTTTCAAATACTGCATGACCCTCTCAATAGCATGCAAAAACTTTATACTAAGTTACTAGTAAACCTAAATATAAATCCCACAACATAAGCAATATCAGGCCTAGTGCAATCAGTAACATAACATAGGGTACCGGTTATGCCTAGCATGCTCAACTTGTCTGACATTGTCACCATTGTTCTTGAACAATTTGACACTAGGGTTATAAGTAGTACATACAAGTTTACAATCAAAGTAATTATGTTTCTTTAATACCTTTCCAATGTAATGTGATTGATCCAAGTAAATTCCATTTTCTAGCCTAGTAATTTTAATACCTAAGATTACAATAGCTTCACCTAAATCTTTCATATCAAACTTTTGATTCAGTAAATTTTTGGTCTTATTAACGATATGGATGTTATAACCAAATATTAACAAGTCATCAACATAATATAATATTATAGGGAAAATATTATTAATAGTTTTGTAGTAAATACATTTGTCACATACATAAATATTAAATCCATGAGATGACTAAGTAATCAAATTTATCATGTCACTATTTAGGAGCCTATTTCAGACCGTATAAAGACTTATCTAATTTACATACTTTGTGTTCTTTCCACTACTAGAAAAAGTACTATAAGGGACAACTAATTTGTTGTCCCAAAAGCTCATTTGCCGTCCTTAATAATATTTAGGACAGTCACAGGGGACATGAAGAGTTGTCCTAATATGCAGGCATCACAAAAAATACTAAGGATAACAACCAAATGTCCTTTTAGAGTTTTAAGAAAATCCGAGGTCGTCCTTTTAGTGTCATCCTTTTAAAACCAAATAATATATGTTTGATGTCCTTTCAAACTCAGTATTATGGACATAATTAGCTGTCTCAAATAGATTTTAGCACATAAAATGTGGCGCCAAATTAATACATTAAAAGACAACTGTAGCTATCCCAAAAGATTAATAATTTTATTTATACATTATACTGCAGTCAGCCTAAATTCAATAATAAAATTATAGTCAATTAAAAATCAAAGCAAAATCTAATATAGTAACAATAAATTAAAAGAAAAAATCATATTATACCAAAATCTAACCTTTAAAATAATAATAAAATCAAATAATAGCTTATCATACTTCATACAAATAAACACCGCCACGTACTTCGAATCCGTCATTTGTAATTCTAAGTTAGTTATATCCATGACTTGATCAGAATCCATAAAAAATAGATTCTTTATAGCAAAAAGTTCGCCATTCATAGTTAAGCGTGGGTATTCGAAGTGTCAACTAGTGGTGGTGGTGGTGGTAGTGGGATGACTGCCTCTTGTATCATATTTCCATACACAAAGCTTATACATGTCCGCCTGGTCCTATCACGCCCTTAAATATAACATCCCTTACTTCAACCCTATTTTGTGTGTCATATTCACCATGCGCTGCAAGAGAAAATACATAGTGTTAATGACATTTCAAGTTACTTTTCATTGTTTTTAAATCCTCTTTGAGTTATTCATTTTCAAATACTTTATTATTTTTAGAAAATTTTGACAGAGTTTCTTTTTTTTTTTACATGTAACCCAACTTGTTTAATCATCAGCATAGCATTAGTAATCAACAAACACCATATAAAACCCCTTCCACCGATTTAATGTATTATTTTTAGAATTCTTTTAGAAAGTTTCATATGCTTGAAATAATACAAACCCAATATTAAAAAAAATATAAGACATTCTATCAGAAAATAAAGAAAAAAGAAAAAGAAAATTAATATCGTCGGTCTGGTCAAATATAAACTATTGTCGAAAAGTTCAATCATATAGAGTTCAGTCGATCTAGGCAATGGAGAGGCCGAAGTCAGAGAGTGGGGTCGGTTTAGCCGTTGAGAGTGAGGACGGAGATGGAGATAAGATTGGAGGTGGAGAAGATGAGATTGGAGGTAGAGACTGAGAAGGAGAGCCACTGGTGTGGGGAGTGGGAGGAAATGAGACAAATGAAAATCTTTAAGAAAATTAGGGCTTTGGCAAAAAAGAATAGGGACTGGGTAAATAAAAGGGAACGAAAATTTTTAAAGGGCGGTCTAAAATTGTTATCCTTTTTAATTGTACCAAAGTGATATAAGGGACATTTGTTGTTCTTTTAGATGATTGTAAGGATAGTTGTTATTTGATGTCCTTAAAAGTTTATTGTTTAGGAAAGTTAAAATGTTGTCCTTTATTGATTTATTAATGAATAACTATGATATTTTGTCATCTCTTATACTCTTTTAAAGTGATAATTTACAAACTTTCCTTAACACTTGTGTCTTATAAAATTTAATTTTTCTCTACCAACTAATATGAGGGGAATTGTTTTTTTAATTAAAGAGAGTGATACTGAAAAAATAAAAGGGGAATTTGAAATATTTTATGGGATGGCACCGTCCTATCCTTTTGGAACTACTATAAATGACATTAAAAATTTGTTTTCCTTAAAATCATTTTCATTCTTCTATGAAGGATGCATTAACGATTAGTTATCCTCTTAGTTCTTTTATTAAAGACAACCAAATTTTGTTGTCCTTTATACTTTTTAAGGACAACTTAAAAGATGTCCCTAATACATGTGGCTTTTATAATACTTTTACTTCTAGTGTTCCCTCAGGTTGATCCATATAAATCTCCTCATCTAGATTTCCATTTAAAGGGAAGTTTTAACATCCATTTGATGAACAACTAAGTTACGAATAAATGATATGGTGAATAAGACATGAATTGATGTTATCCTAGTCACTGGGTCATAGTTTTCAAAGAAGTCTATGTTTTTATCTATATTATTTTGCCATAAGTCAATCCCTGTATTTTTCTACAACACCATCGGGTTTTAATTTTCATTTAAGTACCCATTTACATCCTATGGTTTTACAACCACGTTGAAGTTCAACTAAGTGCGAAGTTTTATTAGACTTTAGAGAGTCCTTTTCATCGTTAATGGATTCTTGCTAAAAATCAACATCTGCTGAAGATAAGGCTTTTCGATGGATACTCGTATCCTATTTTAAGTTAAAAGCATAAAAGTTCGAACCAAAATCTTTTGCAATTCTAGCTCTTTTACTCTCTCATGGTTCTAATTCATAGTTGTTGGTGAGTAAAATTATTGGCATAGACACATTAGTGGATGTCGAACCCCCACTATTTTTCAATATAAAAGGAAATTTATCTTCAAAAAAATCAAGATCATTTGCTTCAATTATGTAACACTCGTATTTTTGAAGAATTAAAAATGAATTAATTCGTTTAAATATAAGTTACACGTGTGAGATAATTTAATGGAAATTAGATATTATGGGTTAATAAAATTATTAATCGGAGAGAAATTACACGTGTGACGTAATTAAATGAAAATTAAATATTATTGGTTGATTAAATTATTAATCAAAGAGAAATGATTAATGTTTATCGAATTAAAATACTAAGTGAATAGTAACTACATATTTGACGTCATAAGAAGTGACAGTGACATGACATTATTTTATCTCAACCAGGCGTCGTGTGTGGACTAAATGAGGTCGATATAGGAAATTAATTATGAGTAACTCGAGTGATTATTTTGAGGTCACGGTTGGGTTCGAAAGGGCTAAAATAGTTAAAAAAGTATACTCGGGTGTATAGTTTGGATCCCGGGACAGTTTTAGACCAAATCGACACTCGGATATGGCATTTTAGTCCTTTTGTAGCCTAGGGTAAAGGGAACTACGAGTTTTCAAATGCTATATAAACTTGTAGGTTTGTGAGGCTAGGGTAAATGAAATAGAAAAAACTTGGAGACCATTAGAGAGGAGAGGAAGAGCTTTCTTGGAGCTTAGGAGAGGATTCTTGGAGAAATTACCCTTGTTCTTGCATCACAACCATTTTTGGATGGTGGATTATAAGAGAAGCATCATCAGGAGAATCAAATAAAACTATTTTCATACGAGGGAAGTATTTATCTTGAAAATTTTATGAGTTATAATACCCATGTAGAGTAGGGTCTTTGAATTAAGTAGGGTCTTTGAATTAAGGATAATTGACACTATTTTTTAGATTTGACGAATGTAACTTATAATTGGGGATAGGATTTCATGTAAAATAAACCCAATTGTACAAATCAAACAATATCAGATGTTATGGGATTTAAATCACGGGATAAATCTGGGTTTTATTGATGAACTTATTTGAGAAACATAGAAAGGTGGGATAAATGATTAGTGGAATTTAAATCTGATTATTGGATGAAATTGTATGGATTTTATACATGATTTACTTTAGAAATCATCCATTTATGTATATTTTATGTTTAGTTATATTTATTGGGAGTTTAGGATTGTGGGATAAAGGTTTGAGGACTTGAATGGTGGAAAATTTCGTAACAGTAAACTAGAAGAAGACATCTGATTGATTTTGAATCGATTCGGCCCATGGGCAAATCAATAAGTCACACATCCATCCATTATTCCAAACTCAACAAGGACTAAAATTATATGAGTAAAATCACTCATTCAAATTCATCCCATAAAATATACATGATATATAAGTCTACCCCCTACAACATCAATTGCTTTCAATGCCTCAATCTATAACGAACTCGAGTACCACGCGGCGAAAAACACTACAATATAATAACCCTATGGTGCTTAGGACTGACAAGTATTATCCCGTTATGCTAATGCTAATCCCTACGCACACGATATAAGATCATCTACATAGCATACCATCACACATGAGAATAAATAAAGAATCAACCAGAAATGAATCACTATACATGCCCTCCAACCCTAAAAGACCCAATACGTTGGACAACCAATATTGGTATGCACCTCATAGGTACCTCAGTCGTATGATGTCAGATACTAAACAATTGAGAAATGGTAGATTGTTGTCCCCCGATCTCAATCCTTAGTAAGACCTCATATGTTGTACGTAAAATCCGAACAAGGAACCCCTCGTATATACTCGTAACCTACCTATTTGAGCTTTGTATCGAATAACTTATGAAATCTCTAAAACTACTAGGTTTGATAACCATCACCTCACCATAAGTATATTTTCAAAAAGATCTAGATTGGCATATCCAACACTCATTATACAAACAAAGGACAAACTCAAAATACTCCCTCAAAGGCAATAATTTACTCCCAATCACTAATCCCCACTCCATTCATCCACTAAAGGTATAACTAGACCAAGAGAGATTTTATGAGGCCTTCATTGTTCGTATATGATAGACACCATTGAAAATTGCTATCTTATTGATCCTAATTATCTCGTTACTCTAAAAGGATAATAAAAACTTTGTGGCCTCGCTCAGTACGAAATTATTTAGATCGAGAGAGAGAGAGAGAGAGAGAGAGAGAGAGAGAGAGAGAGAGAGAGAGAGAAGAGAAGTAAAAACTAGAAACACCAATTTATTTTTATATTTGTGGGTCTTTTTAGGAACCAAATATAGAGAAAGAAAATCAATAAGATAAGAACTGTGCGATAAGAGTCATCGAGGTCCCCTTTAGGTCCAAAATCCTCTTGAGGAACTCTCTTTGAACATACAATAGCTTTCCAACCATCCTTGAAGTAGCACCTTTTTAATTTTCATAATTTTACTTTGATACCTTAGTGGTATTGTTTGGCAAGATATAACCCTCATAAGTGACACACCAAGTGTACCACTGCTATAAAGTATCCACAACTAGTTTATCCTCGTCATTAGCCATCACAATGAAGGACACTTTACCAAAGGGATTGACAGAGAAATATTGACACATGTCCTCAAGAGTCATGGTGAATTTCCCCCAAACAATTATAAAAGTATGGATATCCAAGTGTGATACCCCGTAAATTTAAATAATTAAATAATTAGAATTTAATTTGAATAAGTGTGTTTATCAATGAATTAATTTAAATCGACAATTTTAAATTATTTAAAACATCTTGTAATATAATATTTATGTAAGAAGTTTTAGTATTTCGAAAATATTCCATTAGCGGGGCGGGTCAAGAGGCCTAAAATAGTGTTGGAAACATATTGATTTGGTTCCTAGGATTGAGTAACGCTTTGAGATACATTTTGAAAACATGTGATTATTGTTTAAGTTTCATTTAGGGTCACTACATTGACACACCTAATGGACCAAAACACACGCAAATGGGTAAATCACTACGCGGACACCCCAATCATGTAACCACATACCACATTACATGAAAGGATCTAGCCTCCTATACCTCCCTCATACAAGACTGGTGACCCTTATAGGATTGGGATATCAGACATATACACAACCTACATCATAAGCTAAGGGAATAGTAGTTGATCTCGCGAATAAATCCATATAACACCCACTGATAGATTATTCACAAGTCTACTTACACACCCTGGTAGTCTATACACACAACATACGAATAATATTATGGCATATAATCCTAACTGTATAAGTTGATGTAATCGTCCCCCGAGCTAACCTCGAACCCATGTAATATATTAAAATGTATTTATGTAGGAATGGGAGAGTGATATGCAAGAGATACATTCAGTACTCTTCTAAGAAGGTATGTATCGAATTCCGAGGATAAAATTCTATTATTAGGGGGAATAATGTTATACCTCGTATTGTTTAATATTTAATGTTGATTATTATTGCTCGTGTGCATGGTATTGGTTTATTGTGATATTAATTGTGTGTTATAATCAAATTTAGTTTGAGAAATTAAATTATGTCTGAACATCTCAATAATAGTTTTGTTATTTATTTTGTATTGCAAGTTTGTGCCATTAGATCGGGATCTAGGGGATATAGAGACCCAAAATATTAGGTAAACCGTTGAGCAATGTTTTGGGAGCATGTGGCTAGTGTTTTGGGCTTAACTAAGGGATCTAAAAATAGGTCCATACGATACCTACGAAAATTAAAGGATTTAAGTAAGTGTTTAACCATCATAATTAACATAACAAAATGAAGGACTAAACCCTAGTTGTACAGAAGACAATTGGAGAGCAAAAGATGCAACAAGAGATACAACCAAGATTCAGACATGAAACACCTAGCTTTCTTGCATATTACTTGTAACTTGATTATGATCTAATGACAATGATAATCTAAGTATATTTAATCATATATTATGGTTGAAATCACAATAAAAACATGAAGAACTAGATTTATTCATTTATTAACGTTTAGATATGATTTAATCTATTAAAGGAATGTTATAGATTGATGATTCACATGATTAGATTAATGATTATGACAAAAATCTATTGTTTAATGAGTAAATTCGGAATTAAGTTGAATTTATACGAAGAACATGATGACATTGATGAATTTGACTTCTTAATATGAGATTTAAACTTGTTAATATTTTTATAATGTTAGAAACGTGATTATGATTCCTTATAAATCATATTAGGATGTTTTGGGGACTAATTTTGGGAGAGATTTAAGAGGAAAATAAATTGAAAAAATTAAGTTAAAGGCTCAAATTTATATTACTTTGTCATTTGGGGTTCACATGTCAGGGGTTGACTGGTCGGGTTCCTAGGGCCCATCGATTGGGTATTGCATTGGGTTGAAAATTCTTTTTTGGTTGGGGATTTTGATTTAGGAAGTAGGGAAACGAACTTGGTACTTTCTAGATGGTTTTGGTTAGGATATAAGTGACTTAGTCCTATATATATATATATATATATACATGTGTGTGTGTGTGGCAGGGGGAGGTTAGCTCGGATGCATATAGACAATATATACATTAAGGATTGTAAATCGTATTCACAGGCACATATTGGTTAATTATATTATTTGTGTGCCATATATGGATATACGATGGGTGTATGAGTAATTTGTGAGGAATGTATCGATGGGGATTTTATGGGATTGTTCGCGGGAATTGTTAATACACTCATGGTTGATGATGCAGGTTGCGTATAGGTCAATATCCCGTTTCTATGTGTAGTTGTTCAACCATCTCATGAGAGGTAGACATAAGAGGCTTGATTTATCGGGGTAATCTTTGTATGTGGTTACACAGTGGTGTGAAGAAGTAATGATTTCCCCCTTTTATGTATTTTCTTGCAATCCATTAAGAGTGGGACCTCCTATGGATTGATTGATAGAGGCACAAGAGGTCCTCCAAGGTTTTAGCCTTTGTGTTATATATATTGATGGATATATTCATATTAATACTGTAATATGGTTACTTTATAGATTATGATGAAGTATATGGGTAATAAGTATTCATATGAATCTTAATACATGGTTAAATTTTGTGATACAATATTGTAGCTATAGATTGAGATCGTGTAGCTTACATGTTAGGCATGGGGGTTGGGTATGCACATTTTAGCTATGTCTAGTGTATATTTTCGTTCAACTAGGATATACCTTAGTTTATGTGAGTATCAGCGGATATGACATGAAACATAAATGAGTCGTATTTAATATTGTTCAAATAAAGTTAGATATCTCTTGAAAATGTGGGGTCTAACCCACGATGTTTTCTCGAAAATATTTTCACATGTTCTAAAGATAAAGCAATAAGGCTGAGAGGGTAAACTTGCAATGTTCCAATCATTCCAATTTATCTATTCTTAGATGTAGGATGCTTAGCTATCTCGATATTTAAGTTCGTTTAGACTTTGTATTTAAGCCTTTAGAGATTTTATTATGGGCCTGTGGTTGGTTCCAAAGTTGTTATTCTCATTTGGTTTTTGATTATGTGAGATTTATCAGGTGGTGCTTCATTCACTGAAATTATTATGTTATTTGAGAATTGTATTTATTATCACGTTTTGTTAAAATCATCTTATTTACTGTTGTGGATGATTTTAGTTCCATTATATATCATTGATGCTTAGAATCATATAAATTATTTAGCATCCCCTATCTTCGGCGTATGGTACTGGCCACCTTGTATGTGGAAAATATGGTGTTACACACACCTTGAAATACCAAAACATTCCAATTTAAATTTTATCCATCCACATAAACATGCACTTATTCAAATTAAATCTGAATTATTTAATTATTTAAAATTAGTGGGTATTACATGCAACCCTTTAAAGTTCAAGTGTGGAAAATGTCTCTAATGTGCGTTCTCTTCAAGGCTCAAGTGCAAGCTTGTCACTCAAGTAATAATCTGATAAGTCGGGTATCGATCCTCAGGGAAATAGGACAACAAAGTTGTAACAATGTTGGACAGACGAAGAAATCCTAACTTTGACTCTAAAGAAAAAGGAAAAGGTGATTTGTTTTGGGAATTGACTACAACTAAATGCAATTTTGATAATATTTATTTAATGCACCAAAGTACGAATGGAATGCAACTATTTTAAATTACCTAAATTACTGATGATGATTTAATTGACACTTGAACTATACGATGAAGAAAATATGATGGGAATACAATCCCTCAACCCTAGTGTATTGATGGTATAAAACTAATCGTAAATTTAAGTGATTAATTAGACCCAGAATTTAGTACTCCCAAGCATTACGTATATGAGGTTCAAGCTCGCACCATACTTAATCAGAGGACGAGTAAATCGATATTGCAATAGTTACATTACAATTGCATTCTGAAGCATCCCGGTTACCCTGAAGCAAACGAGATGCAAAGATCTACAATTGTCGCATTTCTACGCAATACGGTCGTAATAAACCATTAAATTTAGAGGACTAATTTTATACACATGCACCTACCATATCAGATTGAGTTCATGCATCCCAGCCGTTAAAAACCTAGCCTAACATGGTGAAATTAATGAAAACTACGTTATTTATGTCGCATGAACTCATAATTGCTTAGAAAGAGAGATTAAATATAAGAAATAATAATAAAAGTGCTGGAAATAAAAGTTACCAAGATTGAAGAACAAGAATAGGCAAGAAGAAATCAAAGGTTGAAGAAAAACTGGAAAAGCTCTTGAATTAAAGGTGCAAAATCTATAAATTCTTCTCCTAGATGTTCCTACTTGATTAGGAGGTTTTACATCAACGAAATCTGAATAAAATGAGTCCTAATGACTAAATATATAGGCTAAAGGTCGTTTAGAAGAGTCCCCAAAACATAAAACTCCTTTGTCTAAAAGATAAGCACAAAATAAAATTCTCGTATCTAGCAATTTGTCACACTTAGAAAGCGTGACTAATTTTGTAACGGATCTGGTGTGTGACTAATGGCCAGGTCGCTTCTTTTTCCTTAGCTTCAGTTCGGTTCTGTCGTTAACAGTTTTTTCTTGGATTTCTTTCTCAACTTCAAATGGGGATAACTTCTTCACCGTAGCTCGGATTGAGGTGCCGTTTTTTCCAGTGTTCTTATAATTGAAAGCTCTTCAACTTTCCAGCTGGTCTCACCTCTGGACTAAGGCTGCCAAATTACAAAAAATACCCTTTAACTCCCGTTTCTTGGTTTTCTTTCACTGTTTTGAGTTCTCTTTGGCACTAACTTGCATGAAATACCTGTAAAACACATAGGAGATACACAAAATATGAAATACTTGTCAAAAAGGGTTAGTGGCACAAATATGAGATAAATCCAAGCTATTTACACCGTAAGAGATCATAAAAGTACCAAAATTAAGGGGATAAATGTGAAGAATTTATGCCTAATCAAACCCCCTAACTTAGAACTTTGCCCGTCCCAAGTAATGTAAAAGAATGAGAGTATGAGTTAAGGACCCTTCAAAAACTTTTATTGGGATAGAATACCTTTTTCACGGGCAAGCGATTTCATTTAGCGTATGTAACAAGCCTTTAAACCCCTAGGTTACCCTAGTAGGACGAGTTGTGTCTGGTGAGGGTTTGCAGAGAATATACCCACAAAATTCGACTCAAAGAAACTTCAAAATACACAAAAATTGTATAATTCAAACTTTCCCAAAAAATAATCATCATCAAGTCATGTTCAAGAGTCTCAAATCATAGTGCGTGTGTGCGAAGACGAAAAATTTAATCGTGGATTTCCACCGATTAACCATTACGTTACTTATCTGAAAATTCTCTTTGATTTCAAAATCTCACGAGATGCTCTCACAAACGAATCACTCGGAATGTGGCTATTCTCTCGGTGTGCATGATATAAAGAGTAAATATATTGGAACCAAGTTTACGCACACAAGTAGAAAGAAGAAATTTTTTTTTAGCGATTGGATCTCATCAACGGAATACGGTTTGAAAAATGGGAACATTGCCTCTTATACCTACGTTTTATCTCTTTTATTATCTTTTGTGTTTTAACTCTCCACGCGGTAACTAATTTCGTAATTTGGACTCGGTTAGGACTTTTTCGAGTTACAAGTATATTGGGTAAAATGAAAATGGTAGGGAAGGTTGGAATTGAAAAATTCATTTATGATGTCCATTTGTGCTTTTTTCGGGCTATTGCTCATTTTTTTCTTCTTTTTCTCTATTTTTTTCTGTTTTTCACTTTTTTTTCTTTTCTTGCTATTTTTGTTGAGCATTTCTATTCTTTTTCTTGCCCCTTCTTATGCACTTTTCGGACTTTATTTCTGGGATTATCAACTTTCACACTTCCGGGCCAATTGGGGTTTAACGGGTTACCAAACGAAAGGAAAAAATATATTCGGCTCAATTTGGGTTACAAAAGGGGTGATTTTTCGCTACTTTTTCTGGCCAATATTTTTGGGTTACAAACGAGGGCCTACTTCATTGTCCAAAATACTAATTGCGTTACCATATACATTTCGAGATGAATTAAGTGTAGAGATCTATTTGGCACGTTTTTCAAGGCAATATCACACACATTTTCCAAAACCGATCTACATGAAAGGATTGAGATCTTCGACGACTTTTTAGACACTGAAAAGAACTTTGAGTTAACAATTAACTCGGATTGATTTATAAATTTCATAAAGATGAAAGGCTCGAATCTCACGGGGGTTGTTAATCTCCACATTTATTCGTTAAGTCGCCTACATTCGCTTAATTTCCCTCTTTGGTCAATTTCGGCTTTGTGCATTGTGTTTTTACAATTTGAGAATTAAAACCGACACTTAATGATATTTTTGAAAGATTTGAATTCCAATTTTTATTTATTTTGAACAAAAAATATTTTTGGATTTTTCAAGATTTTATGATTTTTTTGAAATTTTTACGCATTTTTGAAAATTTGTGGAGTTTTAGAAATACGCACTTATGACCCCCTAACTTAGAGTTTTTCATTGTCCTCAAGAAAAAAGGACTAAAATTTAACTCAAAGCGAATTAAAAGTGCGGAAAAATAAAACAAATAAATATTTAAAATGCAAAAAGAAACTAAATGACACTAACACATGACTCAATAATACAATAAAAATCACCCCGTACGCGTCGGGGGTGCGACGACCTATTATCTCTCTATATAAACTCACCCGACCCCTTGCACGGGGAATGGTGCCCTTCTTGTCTCGCTCGTCTTCCTCACATCGAAAACCAAAAATCGGAACAATTGGGAGTCGACCCAATAGAAAAAATGAACACCTCGAGGCATATGATGAATGAGGTGAGTGACGTCAACGAGGTGCTCAATCACCTTGTAGCACAAATGGGCCGACTTGGAGAGAATATCAAAGTGAATTATGGAATGGGCTAGATTGTCCCTAAACGTGATAATGTATGGATCGAGCTCTAAATCGGACAATACTCTAACCATGGCCTTGATTGCATCCAAGAACTCCAGTGGCATGGGTGGATGGTCCCAAAGAAGGAAATCGTCCATACTATCTTTCCATACGCTCTCTTCTAAGTGACAAAATGAGTCCAATAGATATTGGACTTCGATTGTGAAGCTCTCATCCACCGGCCCGAATTTATTCTCAAAGTCCTCTAGGCTTATATCTCCTAACGCTCTTTCTTGCTCATTATCCGAATACTCTCCCTCAGTCTCCTCTGAAGGCTTCCGTGATGTGAAGGGATGGTTACTACGAAGGAATTCATCTATTATATCTTGCCATTCGCTCTCATCCAGCATCTCCCTCGTAATACTCATCATTTTTTTTTTAGATTTTTTATTTTTTGGAATTTTTTTTTAAGGTCAAATTCGGGATTAACCAACCTAACCTAAAGTCTACCTAATTTCCCGGCAACGGCGCCATTTTGAACGAGTTGGAAAACCAAGCATCCGTGTAAATACGCTATTCGTTGTTATCGGCTTCCGACCACAATACAAAAACCTAAACTATAACTACACTCTTGTGGAGTATAGTGGCTAGTCTGGGTCAGGGAACTTGGACGAGTGAACGTGATGACAAAGGTAAAACTGATAACCCTAACTTGACTCTAAAAAGAAGAAAAAGGTTATTTGGATTGTGAAATGACTAATTCTAAATACAATTACTCTAAATTACCTAGATGATTGATGATGATTGAACTAAAACTTAAATTTATGATTAGTTTTATACCAGCAATACACTAGGGTTGAGGGATTGTATTCCCAACCTATTTTTTTCTCATCATATAGTTCAAGTTTTAGTTCAATCATCATCAACCATCTAGGTAATTTAGATTACTTGTATTTAGAATTAGTCATTTCACAATCCAAATCACCTTTTTCTTCTTTTTAGAGTCAAGTTAGGGTTATCAGTCTTGCCTTTGTCGTCATGTTCACTCGTCCCAGTTCCCTAAGGATTCGATACCCAGACCAGCCACTATACTCCACAAGAGTGTAGTTATAGTTTGGGTTTTTGTATTGTGGTCGGAAGCCGATAACAACGACTAGCGTATTTACACGAACGTTTGGCTTTCCAACTCGATCAAAATGAGTTGATTTGTGGAACAATTACACTAGATGAAATTATGAAATTATTTATTTGATTTGATCTGTGGAACAATTACATTAGATCCAAAAACTTGATGCGACTCAGAAAGTGTCTCTAATGTGCATTCTCTCTGGGCTCAAGTGCAAGCCTGTCGCGTTAGTAATAAACTCGGTAAGTCGGGATCGTATTCACAGGGAAATAGGACAATAGAGTTGTAACGACGTTGGAAAGATAAGGAAATCCTAACTCTGACTCTAAAGGAAAACAGAAAAGGTGATTTGATTTGTGGAATAACTACACTAGATGCAAATGTGAAATTATGAAAAAATGCAACTATTCTAATTTACCTAAAATACTAGTGATGAATGATTTGAAACTTTAAACTATATGATGAAGAAAACAGGACGGGAATACAATCTCTCAACCCTAGTGTATCGCAGGTATAAAACTAATCGTAAATTGAAATGATTAATTAGACCCATAATTTAGTACTCCCAAGCATTACGTATATGAGGTTCAAGCCCGCACCATACTTAATTAGAGGACGAGTAAATCGGTATTACGATAGTTACACTCGAATTGCATTCTAAAGTATCTCGGTTACCCTGAAGCAAATAAGATCCAAAGATCTACAATTGTCGTGTTTCTACGCAATACGTTCATAATCAAATCATTAAATTCAGAGGATTAATTTTATACGCATGCAACTACCACATCAGGTTGAGTTCATGTATCCCAACTTTAGAAAATCTAGCCTAACATGCTGAAAGTAATGAAAACAATTTTGGAATTGCAGGAAGTCATGATTAAACTAAGGAAAAATTGAAGAATGATGTAAGAGGGAAATTAGACAGAGGAAATTAATCACTAATATTACCAAAGCACTAAAAGCATCAATTAAAACTTCTTGTAATGACAGAAATCTGAACAATCTTCATTCTTGGAACTAAAATTGGAATCAATCTTCAAACTAGGATTTTTACAGAAAGAATGGAAAATTAGGTTAATTCTCCATACTTAACATGATAATAACTCGGGTTTAAATACCCTACAAAACTTCAGGAGTTTTAGCTGAACTAGGACTCTCCATTAGAGGAAGAATAAAAAATTAAAATTCGACAGTCGGACCGATCCTCCTTCGGTTCGGTCTGGATGGAATCCGGATTGGTTCATTTATTTCTTGGCCGGATCGATCCAGTATAGATCGATTCGTTTATTTCTCTTCAGTTTCGATCCATCTTCGGTCCGGGGTTCTCTGGAAATTGGCATTTTGGATCGGTCCGATATTCCTTTGACTTTTTCTTCTACCTTTGATTGCTCATAACTTTCACACCGGAACTCCGATTGAGGTGTTGTTTCTTCCTATGTACTCGTGAACTTGATATTTTCAACTTTTATTTAGATGCCTCATCCGAATTCCGGGTAAAAATTATGACTTTGCCCTTTTGACTTTTCTTTATTTTCTTTCTCGAATCTTCCAGTTTCTTTCTTTCTTTATTGACATTAAATACCTGCAAAATTAGTACGAAATACCAGAAACTCGGTGTACTCGTTAGAATAAGTCAGTAGCAAGATTATGAGATAAAATCAAATCAATTACGTTGTTCGAGGTCCTAAAAGTAACTAAATTAAAGGGATAAATTGGGAAGAATTTATACCTAATCAAATCCCCCTAACTTAAACTTTGCGCGTCCCGGGC
The DNA here is from genome assembly GCA_949130495.1 of Sambucus nigra. Taxonomy (NCBI): domain Eukaryota; kingdom Viridiplantae; phylum Streptophyta; class Magnoliopsida; order Dipsacales; family Adoxaceae; genus Sambucus; species Sambucus nigra. Next base: position 620,731,895 of record OX422210.1, on the reverse strand, counting down.
AATGTAAAAGAATCCTAGCAAGGCTCAACTCTTGGAAATTATTTTATTGGGATAGAATACATTTTTCGTGGGTAAGCGATTGCATTTAGCGTATGCAACAAGCCTCTAAACCCCTAGGTTACCCTAGTAGGACGAGTTGTGTCTCGTGAGGGTTTGCAGAGAATATACCCACAAAATTCGACTCAAAGAAATTTTAAAATACGTAAAAATTGTATAATTCAAACTTTTCTAGAAAATAGTCATCATCAGGTCATACTCAATAGTCTCAAATCATAGTGCATGTGTGTGAAGCCAGAAATTTAACCGCGAATTCCCACCAATTGACCATTACGTTACTTATCCAAAAATTCATTTTGATTTCAAATTCTCACGGAATGCTCTCTTAAACGAATCACTCGGAATGTGGCTATTAACTTGGTATGCTTGATAAAAAGAGTAAATATAATGGACGCAAAGTCACGCACACAAGTTGAAAGACAAAAAATTTACAGTGATAGAATCTCATCAATGGAATACGATTTTAAAAACGGGAACATTGCCTCTTATTCACGCATTCAATCTCTTTTATTATCTTTTGGTGTCTTAACTCTCCACACGGCAACCAAATTCGTAATTTGGACTCGGTTAGGACTTTTTCGGGTTTTTAAGCTGTATTGGGTAACATGGAAATGGTTGGGAAATTCGGAATTGGAAAATTTTTCTTATGATGTCCCTTAGTGCTTTTTTCGGGATATTGCTCATTTTTTTCTTCTTTTTCTCTAATTTTTTTTTTGTTTTTCACTTCTTTTCTTTTCTTGCTATTTTTATTGAGCATAGCTATATTTTTTCTCACCCCTTTTTATGCACTTTCCGGACTTTACTGAAAATTCTATTTTCGCAATTTCGGGCTACTTGGGTTTTTCGGGTTGTCAAACGAAAGGATAAATTTTATTCGGCTCAATTTGGGTTATCAAAGGGATAATTTTTTTTACATCTTTTTATGGCTAATGTTTTTTGTTAACAAACGAGGCCTACTTTATTGTCCAACATACTAATTGCGTTACCATATGCGTTTCGAGATGATTTAAGTTTAGAGATCAATTTTGGCACTTTTTCAAGGCAATATCACACACATTTTCGTAACCGATCAAAATGAAAGGATTGAGATCCTCGACGACTTTTTAGACGCTGAAAAGAACTTTGAGTTAACAATTAACTCGAATTGATTTATAATTTTCACAAAGATGAAAGTCTCGAATCTCACCAGGTTTGTTAATCTCCACACTTATTCGTTAAGTCGTCAATTTTCGTTCAATTTTCATCTTTGGTCAATTTCGGATTTGTGTATTTGAATTTTACAACTGCAGACTTTAACCGACTTTTAATGATATTTTTGAAAATTTTGAATTCCAATTTTTATTTATTTTAAACAAAAATATTTTTGGCTTTTATTCAAAAAAATTTAATTTTTTTGGAAATTTCTGGGCATTTTTGAAAATTTGTGAAGTCGTAGAGATACGCACTTGTCACCCCCCCCCCCCCCCCTAACTTAGACTTTTGCATTGTCCTCAAGCAAAAAGGACTAAAATCTAACTCAAAACGAATGAAAAGTGCGAAAAAATAAAACAAACAAATATTTAAAATGTATAAAGACACCAGATGACCCTAACACTTGACTCAATAATACAATAAAAATCACCCCATACGCGTCGGGGGTGCGACAACCTCTCATCTCTCTACAAACTCACCCGACCCCACTCACAGGATCCGATGCTCTCCTTATTTCTCCCGTCCTAGGATTATAAACCAACAATCGAAATAAGTTGGGACCTCGTCCATAGATAAAGGATAGACCGGGAGACTCATCGTAACTAATTGGAAAGGGATCCTCGTGATGCTTACTCCAAGTGTGGCCTGCGTGCATCGACTCAGAGGGAACACCTAAGTTTCTTTCAATTTTTGGAACGCATGGTTCATGCTCTTGGTCGGATGAAACACAGCTTTTCTCCTCACTCGCCTTTGGGACCTCTAGTGGTATGGGTGGATGGTCACAAATAAGGAATTCATTAATTTTATCTTTCCATTCGCTTTATTCTAGGTGACTACATGAATCCAATGGAGTTTGGACTTCGTCGTTAAGGTTCTCATCCACCTGCCTGAATTCTCTCTTAAAGTTCGCTAGGCTCAACTCCTCAAGATCACTCTCCTGCTTTGTTTCCACATCCTTCCTTCCTCGCTCCAATTCAGTAAATACCCCCTCTCTCTCATGGCTCAATACTAAGTAGATCCCTAGTGAATCTCCACAATCATTTTTCTCAAAGTACTCCTCCATGATCTCGTATATGAAGCTCACCGCGTGAATATCATCTTCTTCCCCCGTATATTGGGCGACATGGAAGATGTTCGTCTCTAAAGTCATGTTCCCAAAAGTGAGTTGCATTTGCCCATTTTCGAGTATTGATTATTGCGTTAGCTGTAGCTAAGAATGGGCACCCAAGAATGATGGGAACATGTTTGCTCGAGGAGAAGGAGGGCTCCGTGTCCCAAATGGCAAAGTCTACCGAGAAGTAGAAAGTGTCCACTTGGACAATCACGTCCTCAACTATACCTCTTGGGATCTTCACGGTTCGATCCGCTAATTGGAGAGTGATCTTTATGGGCTTCAAGTTACCCAGATCAAGTTGCCTATAGATGGAGTAAGGGAGGATATTGACACTTGCTCCCAAGTCAAGTAAGGCTTTTTCAATTTTATTTTCTCCAATGATGCAGGAAATGGTGGGTGCACCAGGATCTTTGAATTTAGGTGGGAGATCGTTAAGTAGAATGGAGCTCACGTTCTGTGCTAGAAAGACATTTTTCTTTACCTTCATCTTACTCTTCACTGTTAGTAAGTCTTTGATGACTTTTGCATAAGCTGGAATTTGCTTAATAGCATCGAGGAAAGGTAAATTTAGCTTCACTTGCTTTAGTATGTCTAGCACTTCATCATGGGGGTTTCCTTTGTGGGAAGGAACCAACCTTTGAGGAAACTGTGCCGCAGTGGGTGGTTTCACTACTACCTCGGGCTCACTAGTGTCCTCTTTATCACTCTCCTTCAAGGGACATCTTCAGCCTTTTTCGTGCCAGGAGAAATCTCCTTGTCTTTGGTTGTGTCGTGTGAGGGAGGTGATATATCAATGACTCTCCCACTACGAAGAGTGGTCACAGCTTGACATTGCTCCTGATGTTCTGTCGAGGTGGAGCTAACACTAGTTTGACCTTGGGGCGGTCTTTGGCCCTGGGCAAGAAACTTGTCATTCTCTTGGATACTCAACGATGATTGCAATTGTGAAATTTTCGCATTCATGTCGTTGATCATGCGCTTATGCCTAGCATTAGTTTCATTCTGGGTATTGATAAAGTGGTTGATCATATCCTCGAGATTTCTATGCGGTGGAGTAATATATGCTCCTTGAGGTGGTGGTGCTTGCACAAGTCCTTGCATGTGTGGAGCTTGTTGAAAGTGCGGTGGTGGAGGAGGGGCAACATGTGAATTAGGATTCATCGTAGCATGTTGTTGCCCATAGCTAAAACCAGGATGGTTTTTCCATGAAGGGTTGGAAGAATTCCCTTGTGGTGCATCGAAATTACCCTTGAATCCTCCTATACCACTTACTTATTCTTAAATCATTACTTTGTAGGCGGGTATAGTCGAGCATTCCTCAGTTGAATGACTTGCCTCACAAATTTCACACACCTTCCCGACGAGGTTTGGGATGGATCCAATTGGTCCTCTTCCATATACCTCATGTAGGTCTCGCAGTCATTTCTCAAGCATATCGAGTTGACTTTTCGTCATAGAATTCTTTTCTACATGAAATAGGCCGGACGTCGAGGGATTGGTGGTCACTTGACGATTTTAATTTTGAGCATTAGGGTCAGATGTATCCCAGGATTGGGTAGTCTCGGCGACATACCGCAGGTGAAGCTCAGCATCATGGGCGTCTAAGTCGATAAACGGACCACTACCCATGGTTTCAACGAGTTGCTTGGAATTAATGTTCAGCCCATTATGGATAAAGGAAATTATTTGCGTTTTATCAAAACCATGATGGGGACACGAAGCAATTAACTCATTGAAACGCTCGTAGCATCGATCAAATGACTCATTTTCTAAATGTCGAAACGTTTGAATTTGAGCTTTGATGGAATTCGTTCGATGTGGAGGAAAGAACTTCTTGAGAAATTTGGATTGTATCTCGTTCCATGATGAAATCGAATTTGGAGGTAAAGACCATAGCCAGGTCTTAGCCTTATCCTTTAGCGAGAATGGAAAGAGTTTAAGGCGGAGCACTTGTACAGGTTTGATCACTGAGAGTCTCGCACGCCTCCTCGAATTCCATGATGTGGGCATATGGCTTTTATGAATCCATTCCATGGTAAGTGGGAAGTATCTGGATCATCCCATTCCTAAAGATAAATTGCCCTACATTATACGGGAGTAAAATGCATCCCGGAGTGACAGTACGCTCGGGATATAAGGTGTCTCTCAAAGGGAGATACGGGCCTCTCCCTCATCGGCGGCTGCACTACCGTGTTGTGACATATTTCTCTCACGCAAAGACTCTGTTTCCTCACTTGGTATACTCGGGACTCGCTCTAAGGTGTATCCTAAGGGGGAAAACGACGTGTTATTTGAGATTGAGTGTGACGGTGTGGGAGGTGGAACCCAAAACTATGGAGCGTTAGGAGTGTGGGGGCTATCAGGATCATACTCAACAATCGGGTTTTCGTGAATGTGGGTTGGAGTACTATGGGGAGTTGGAGTGAGTTCAGAATTTTGCATTAATAGCTTATGAGAGATGATGATGAATATTTTTGTGCTTTTTCAATTTGTTTTTTATGTTTTTGGATTTTTGGAATTTTTTTTGTCAAAGTTTTAGATTAACTTGATCTAATCCTAAGTCTACCTACTTCCCCGGCAACGGTGCCAAAAACTTGACGCGACTCAGAAAATGTCTCTAATGTGCGTTCTCTCTAGGCTCAAGTGCAAGCCTGTCGCGTTAGTAATAAACCCGGTAAGTCAGTATCGTATCCACAAGGAAATAGGACAACAGAGTTGTAACGACGTTGGATAGATAAGGAAATCCTAACTCTGACTCTAAAGGAAAAAAGAAAAAGTGATTTGATTTGTGGATTAACTACACTAGATGAAAATGTGAAATTATGAAAAAATGCAACTATTCTAAATTACGTAAAATACTGGTGAAGAATGATTTGAAACTTTAAACTATATGATGAAGAAAACAGGACGGGAATACAATCTCTCAACCCTAGTGTATCGCAGGTATAAAACTAATCCTAAATTTAAATGATTAATTAGACCCAGAATTTAGTACTCCCGAGAATTACGTATATGAGGTTCAAGCCCGCACCATACTTAATTAGAGGACGAGTAAATCGGTATTGCGATAGTTACACTCGAATTGCATTCTAAAGCATCCCAGTTACCCTGAAGCAAACAAGATCCAAAGATCTACAATTGTCATGTTTCTACGTAATACGGCCATAATCAAATCATTAAATTTAGAGGATTAATTTTATACACATGCAACTCTCACGTCAAGTTAAGTTCATGTTTCCCGATCTTAAAAAATCTAGCCTAACTTGCAGAAAGTCATGATTAAACTAAGTAAAAATTGAAGAATGATGTAAGTGGGAAATTAGACAGAGGAAATTAATCATTAATCTTACCAAAGCACTAAAAGCATCAATTAAAACTTCTTGTAATCACAGAAATCTGAACAATCTTCAATCTTGGAACTAAAATTGTAATCAATCTTCAAACTAGGGTTTTTACAGAAAGAATGGGAAATTAGATTAATTCTCCGTACTTAATATGATAATGACTCGGGTTTAAATACCCTACAAAACTCCAGGAGTTTTAGCTGAACTAGGACTCTCCATTAGAGGAAGAATAAAAAATCAAAATTCGACATTCGGACAGGTCCGGTCCTCCTTCTATTTGGTCTGGCTGGAATCCGGATCGGTTCATTTATTTCTTGTCCGGATTGATCCGATACGGATCGGTTCGTTTATTTCTCTTGAGTTTCGATCCGTCGTCGGTCTGGGGTTCTCTAGAAACTGGCATTTCGGATCGGTTCGATATTCCTTTGACGTTTTCTTCTACCTTTGACTGCTCATAACTTTCACACCGGGACTCCGATTGAGGTTCTGTTTCTTCCAATGTACTCGTGAACTTGATATTTTCAACTTTTCTTTAGATGCCTCATCCGAATTCTGAGTAAAAATTACGACTTTGCCCATTTGACTTTTCTTTCTTTTCTTTCTTGATTCTTCCAGTTTCTTTCTTTCTTTCTTTATTGACATTAAATACCTGCAAAATTAGTACAAAATACCAGAAACTCGGTGTACTTGTTAGAATAAGTCAGTAGCAAGATTATGAGATAAAATCAAATCGATTACGTTGTTCGAGGTGCTAAAAGTAACTAAATTAAAGGGATAAATTGGGAAGAATTTATGCCTAATCAGAGAGCATATACCATAGGATCCAATATGGATAAGAGGTTTGTATCACACTCTTGGCAGGATATTAAATAGGCCATAGGTATTGAATTGTGGTTCAACATTTTGTATCACCCGCGGAGCAATGGGAAGGCTAAACGGGTGAGTTAGGCTTTAAGAAAACATGTTATGAGCTTTGTGTTAGGCTTTGAGGGAATCTAGGAGTAGTATTTGTAGTTAGTGGAGTTCGCTTGTAACAATAGTATCACGAGGCTTTTGGCACGACACCCTTTGACTCATTATATGGGTGACATTAACATTCTCCAATTGGTTATATGAAAGTGCGGGAGAATAAGTTACTTGGGTCGTATCTATGGACACCTTGAAGAAGGTGGCCCTTATTAGGAACCGATTGAGGGATGATAAGAGTGGAAAAGAGTTATTTGGATAAGAGGAAGTGCAATAGGTTTTGTGCAATGTGTCTCCCATGAAGGGTGAGATATTATGTGAGGAGTGTAACACCCCGTATTTCTGAGTATTTAGAATTTAATTAATTCGGTGATTTTAAAATTACAAGTGTGCCGTAATTTATTTCAATTAAGTGTTATGTGTTGATTAAAATATTCATTGGGAGAAATAAAGATTAATATTTATGGAATATAAATTCTAAATGAGTATTAAATAATTACTTTTTGTCATGACGAGCGATAGTGACGTGACAGTGTCATACCTCAACCGGGAGTCGAGTGTAGACTATATGAGGTCGAGATAGAAAATTATTATAGAGTGACTCGGATCACGATTTTGAGGTCACGGTTGATTCAGAATGGGTCGAAACAGTCAGTATGGTGTTCCCCTTCACCGAATCTATTCGGTTACCCAAATTTGCCTAGTTTATTTTGTTTATGCCTCAAATTTACTAATAATTAATCGAAAGACTTTTGGATTATCCTTAAACTATAGTGAGAGACATAGTGAATTCCAGTAGACCTGTGATAGGATTTAGGCTTAGCCAAAATGAGAGAATTAAGGCTAGGACCTATTCGGGGATAAAATGAAACTTCAGAATTCACGAGAATCAAAATGGGTTAGGGAGAGCGTGAGTGAACCCAAGATGCAGACTAGTAGTATAGGGATGTACGAACTACTGAAATACCTTAAGGGATAACTGAGATCCTCGGGTAGTGAGTGATACTCGAAAAATATGGAAATGATAAAATGTGTGAATTACAAGTACGTCGAGTATTTGAGAAATATAAATACTACATACGAGATATATTATAGGTTGTGTGTATGCCTATACTGGATATTATAGATTGTGTGTATACAAATACTGAGGATATATATATATATATATATATATATATATATATATATATGTTGTGTGAATACCTATTATGTTATTTGTTATGTGTCTGAACATACCTACACTGCCTGTTATCATGGGAGGTTTCGCACAGAGGGCGATCCCCCCCTTGACGATTTCAGTGAGGTCTGGATATGTTCCCCAAAACATAGAATTTATGGCTGCTCACTCTGTGTTGTGTATTTGTGAGACTGGTAGGTCATTTAGGTACGTTAGGTATGTGCGTAGCCCAAAGTCTTAGAACTATGTTCGCCTCCATTGTGTGTTATTTGATTTATGGTTTGAGAATATATTCATAACCGATAGTCCCTAATTTGGTACGAGAGGTAGATGGACTTGATAGTAGAGTCATGCATCACTGTGGTCATTCTGAGGGATGCTAGTTGTATATATGATAGTGTGATAAATATATATACAAGTGTGATTATTCTACTTGTGTGTGATAGTAGAAAATATTGATAGTGTATATCTAAAAGTAACTTAAGTGTGTGGAACTTAATTAATGATGCTATAAGAAAGTGTGATGATAGAAAGATAGATTGTGTGTATCTAAAAGTAAATTAAGTGGAGAAACTTAATAAAGTAATTCAATAATAAAATGTGGTTAACATCAATTATTGGCTTAACGGTAGCGTATCGTATGGGCGGTACGGGGGAGCTCAACCCATTATGGTTAGTTGGATACTTAGGCCTAGTTAAGTTGGGTAGCATGGCTAGGAGGGTAAAATATGAGACGTTGGGTGTGCACTATAGATGAGAGATTAGGAACTCAAGGGAGTGTACATTGGACTAACGTGTGTATCTAATAACCATTTTCATAACTGCAATTTAAATATTTGCTAAATATTTCTCAAATGGTTTTGGGCTCTGACCCGTGTCAAAAAAAATTCTAGAACATTTTAGGTGTCCAGCCACAGGGACGCCAAGCTTGATGACTCATTCTAGGGATGCGCAGCTGCAGCATTGTGGAAGCTGCAGGACTTTGTGTAGACGCTTCAGTTATTCATTCCTAGATTAGGAGTTACATTTCAATGTTTCTTTTGGGCATCTTGCCCCTTAAATTAATACACTATTTCAGTTTTATTTATCAGAAGATGTAGTTGCATTCAATTTTATTTATTTAAACTTATGGTTTGGATTTAGTTTTGTAACCGATGCTTTATTAGGTACTCATTATTTATATATTTATCGTGTGACGGATTTTTGACTATTTTAATTGTGTGGATGATTTGGTTATTGCATTTATATTTTTCATGTTGTTATAATAATGAAAGGTTAAATTTAACACCACCTTAATTTCACATAGTTGGTTAGTAATTTAAAAAGTTTTCGACAGCGATGTTAAGAATGAACCAAATGAGATTCCTGGTTATTTTGATAAAGGACTGATCACCTGTGATTCAAATAGGTGGGTTGTCACAGATGGTATCAGAGCATCAGGTTCTAATGTCCATAGGATTTGTATGCCTTGTTACGATTTTAGTATAGCGTTCTTTGACATAGAGCACTGTTGCATTCATGATTACATATTTAAAAATTTCATTCTTCTTTTGTTACATTTGTATTGACTGTGAACTCACACAATTCGATCTGGTTTCAGATGCCACCCAAGAGAAGAAGACCGACTAGAATAGTAGCGAAAGCTGATGGGAGAGATGCTCAGTTGGAGCTACAGGTACCACAGCCATAACCACAATATGGAAACATTTTTGTAGTAATGGTGGCTGAATTGTAGCATAGGCAGTTAACGCGGCGATGACCGCGATGGCATAACATTTTTTGCAGATTCAGCCACAGCCGTCAAGGGAACCAGATATTTAGCCCCGCCGAGGGCCATCAGATTGGCAGAGAGTGAGAGAGGCATTTCAGAAAGGCCACACATTAGAGTTTCAAGGTAGCTCAGATGTAGTCGTGGCCAGTTAATGGAAGAAAGACATGCAATGCCACCTTCGTATGGTTGAGTGTAGTGACACTCAGAAATAGTTCTTGGTGACATTGAAGTTAATGGGTGCAACTTTGCAGTGGTAGGAGTCAGTGACCACAGCAGAGGAGAGAGACATGATGATCATTAGGGAGTTTTGGACGCAATTTAACCATAAGTATTTTTCGTCTGCTATTCAGACAGAGATGCGGTGTAAGTTTTTCAAAGTCTCTCAAGGAGATCGAACCATAGAAGAATAAGAAGAGGAGTTCACTCGTTTAGATAATTTTATGAAGGATGAGGTGAATATTATAGGGAGAAAGATGCAAAATTTCATGAATGGGCTTAACTAGAGAATCCGACAACATTTATTGGGTATCCGGTATTGGAGAAGTACACAAAAGTTTTTAATGTCTCCCTACTTCATTGTCAGGATCAACGCTTCCACATGAAGGCGATTAAGCGGGTAAGTAAGCCCAGTCCGGCTGGGAAGGTAGGTGGGAGTGGTGTCAATGGGGCACAAAAGTAGCGTGAGCGGGATTTTCAACAGGGGGTCGGATTAAGAGATTAAGATCAAGAGGTTATCGACTCGAGAGTGGTGGATTTAGGCAAGACCAATAGGGTCCTCAGCATCAACAGCAGCATCCCGTTCCTTGGGGCCACCGGGGATAAGGTAATGACGGGAGAGGCCATTAGGGCTAGGGCCAAAGGCATGAAGATTTTTCTGGAAGTTATTTCGATTATGGAGAGATGGGCCACAGAAAGAGGAATTGCCCAAAGTGAGGTATTGGGAAATAATAGGATGGTGTTCTAGACGTACAACCATTGTAGCAAATCTTGGGACAGTTTCGATGTGAGAATTACGTTCAGGAACCTGTCGAGCAGGAAAGGCAGATAGCAAATGGAGGTAAAATATTTTTGTTTCATCCTTACGAGTATGGGATAAGTTTCGAGTGACATGGGAGCGTTACAATACATGATTATTAACAATAATATTTGTCTATGAGTTAGGTCTAGTGGGTGCATTAGCTATATCAACCTTATTATTATGAATATATTTATCGTTGGGTAGCTGGGCTCGTCAATACCACCTATAGGGGAACGGGTGTGGCTAATAAGAGGATGTTGTATTATGTATTAGTTTTGCTACTTTTGGCAGTTATGAGAGTAGAGTATATTAGTATCCTCAGTAGTGACTGTTAAGCGAGGGTTTGAACAATAGTGGACTGTTATTGTAAGACTACCATATTCGTTGTCACAGGATAGGACGTATTGCTTTGCATGGTATCACCTGAAAATGGGTCAAGCTTGCATATATATATTTATATAATGTGTTTTAAAGTAGACTTTGGAGAGTTTTGTTGTCTCGTTATATTTAATCCCAGTGCGTTGGAACTTTTGCTATGTGATTCAGGGTATATCGCATTTACCGTTGAGCTGAGAGATTTAGCTCATTATTAATTTGGCGCTAAGGAGTGATAGCGCAGTAATGTATTACTCCTTGAGTGATGGGGAGTTAACTATTAGACTTATGTATCGGGGGATAGGATTTGAGGTATATTAGTTATATGCTTTGGACCCACGAATCTTGATGACCGATAATGCTAGGTAGTAGTTTATCGGGGGGGTTCTTTGTTTGGATTTTGCTTGAGAGACATCCTACGTATGAACCTTAGCGAATGTTGAAAGTTGGGATATGTGTGGTCTTTAGGACTTGAATTTAATATTTTAGTTGTCACGCGAGTATGTGGATAAAACTGTGGTTGAATATTATTTTATGATGTAAGGCCAGTGGAGCCAGAGATTATTTGTGCAGTTATGTGCGGTATATAGGGTGTATGGGTGCCCTAGTTAGTTGGATTTTAGTATGATCCTCAATCAGAGGATGTGGAAAAGTATGTGTTAAACAACAGAGTAAGTGAATAAGGGAGTTGGCACCTAGGGATATTAGAGCTTTCCTATAGTAGGAAGGATGCTATAACTATTAGTATCTAGACTCATCATAGTGAGAAGTGTTGGGAAAAATTTTAATGCATTGTGCAATCACCAAATAGAGATGGTAAAGAAAATGATGAAATATTTTGGTATAAGGTGACTAAAGAAAATTGGTCACTCGTTTAAACGGTGGTGTATAGACCGTTGGATTGAAGGATTCTGTTAGTAGAGGCAGCGGGAAAAGCATAACAATTTTTTACTTTAGGTATAGATGGATGTTGCGCAAGAAGTATCCGAAGCTATTAGTGCCAGACTTATCCTAATTTTGAGGACGAAATTCCTTTGTAAGGGGGGAAGTATGTAACACCCCGTATTTCTGAGTATTTAGAATTTAATTTATTCGGTGATTTTTAAATTACAAGTGTGTCGTAATTTAGTTGAATTAAGTATTATGTGTTGATTAAATTATTCATTGGGAGACATAAAGATTAATATTTATGGAATATAATTTCTAAGTGAGTAGTAAATAATTATTTTCCATCATGGCGAGCGCTAGTGACGTAACAGTGTCATACCTCAACCTGGAGTCGACTGTAGACTATATGAGGTCGAAATAAGAAATTATTGTAGAGTGACTCCAATGGCAATTTTGAGGTCACGGTTGATTCGGAATGGGTCTAAATAGTCAGAATGGTGTACCCGGGTGTGCTGATTGGGTCTCGGGGGGATTTTAGACCAAACCGACACCAAATAAGGATGTTTCGATCATTAAAGAGTCTAGGGTAGATGGAACTTTGAGAATTTAAGAATTATTTCATCCTATTATAGTGTGAGGATAGGGTTAAAACACTTTAGAGATAGAGGAAGCCATACGAGAGGGAGAGGAGAAGAAAACTAGGCCTTCCCACACCATTTTGCACCACGGACATCGTCGGAATCGAGATTGGAGTAAAGGAAGATCAACTCCATCATCAATTAACGAAAATCAAACCTGCTAGATCAAGGCAAGTGTTTATCTTACATAATTTTTAAGCATGTTATAATACCCATTGTAGTGTAGGGTTTAAATTACAGATGTTTTGGAAGAATTATTGGGAATTGGGTAGGTGTAATCCATGATTTGAAGTAGTAATGGATGTAGAAATAATTCCTTTAGATTTATATGATAAAATTTGATATCTATGATGAATAATCTTGAAGAAATATGGAAATCTTGTAGGACATGCATAATGAAATTTATAAACTAGGGCTTCGAGAATTATTGGGTTTAAGTTGATTCTAGGATAGAATTCTTAAGGATTTAATGTATTGTTTACATTAGGAATCGTCCCTGCACATATATTTGATGTTTGATTATGTTGGCTGGGAGTTTGGGATTGTTTCATAGAGGTTTGGAAAATTAAATTTGAAGAAACTTGTAACTGTTAAATGAAGAAGAAGACTTATAACATTTTGAATCGATTCGGCTCAAGGGGAGAATTGATTTGGCCTCTTCACCAAATCGATTCAGTTACCCAAATTTGCCCAGTTTCTTTTGTTTATGCCCCAAATTTGCGAATAATTAATCGAGAGACTTAGGCCTAGTTAATTTGGGTAGCATGGCTACGCGGGTAAAATATGATACGTTAGGTGTGCACTATAGATGAGAGATGAGGAACTCAAGGGAGTGTACGTTGGACTAACGTTTGTATATAATAACTGCTTTTATAATTTTAATTTAAATACTTACTAAATATTTTTCAAATGGTTTTGGGCTTTGAACCGTGTCAAAATATTTTTCAAAAAATTTTAAGTGTCCAGCCACAGGGATGCCAAGCTTAATGACTCATTCCAGGGATGCGTGGCTACATCATTGTGGAGGCTTGAAGGACTTTGTGTAGACGTTTCAGTTATTCATTATTATATTAGGATCTACATTTCAATGCTTCTTTTGGGTATGTTTCCCCTTTAATTAATACATTATTTCAGTTTTATTTACTGGACAATGCATTCAATTCTATTTCTTTAGACTTATGGTTTGGATTTAGTTTTGGAATCGATGATTTATTCGGTACTCATTATTTATCTATTTATCGTGTGATGGATTTTCGACTATTTTAATTATGTGGATGGTTTTGTTATTGTACTTATATTCCGCGTGTTATTATACTAATGAAAGATAAAATTTGGCACCAGCTTAATTTAACATGGGTGGTTAGTAATTTAATTTTTTTTTTAAAGTGATGCTAAGAATGAACCAAATGAGATTCTTGGTTATTTTGATATAAAGGACTAATCACCCTTGATTAAAATAGGCGGGGTGTCATGAGGAGAAGGAAAGTTGGCGCTCAGAATCATAGGGTCGGTCACTATTATCGACCAAGTGGAGTCGGTCGTTAGAATTCCTTGAAGATGACATGGTGTATCGGTATATCGATATGGGCGAGTCAGATTTTCATTCCAATGCGAGCTATGGGGATATACCTATTTTGTATTCTAGATTGTATGGACTAGATTCACCATTCCAGTGTGTGTGCAGTCGAGTCACCGGAAGAATGCATAGTCTATTTAGGAGAGGGAGATGGGAGATGTGGTAGATGTATACACGTAAAAGTTGAATTTCAAGGGCGAAATCGTGTTAATAGGTGGGAAGTTATAAATAATTAAATAGTTAAAATAAAACTTAAGTATGTGTGTGTGTGTGTGTGTGTGTGTGTGTGTGTGAATGTTAATAAATAAATTTAAAATAGGATTTTTATATTATTTCAAACATTTAGTAATTTAATATTTGTATGAGTTTTAGTCTTTAGGATGTGTACCATTATACTAGACCATAGAGCGGTCACGAGGCCCTAAATAGGGTTAGGAACGAGTCAATTTGGGCTCCAAGGTGTAACAACCCAAATTTTTTAAATGGGTATTTTTTTTAATTAGTTGGAATATTCGAGAAAAATAAAATTTTGGATTAAATAATTTTTATTAGTAAAATATGTTGGTTTTAATATTAGAAGAACAAAACTTCAAACTAAATTTAATTTGGAATTAAAATGGAGTTTTAATTGAATTTTTATTATATAAAAGACTCCCCAAAACATAAAACTCTCAAAGAGTCCTCAAAACATAAAACTCTCTAGAAATAAAAATATTCGATCGTCCGATCGAGCTAAAATTTGTATGCAGCTTCCTCTCGTCTTCAACTACTACACCCTTAAATTTCAACAAATTCCAACGGTCCGATCGTCCGAAATGTTTATTTTAGTGTTTGTATCTGATTAGAACTCTTTTCTTAATCAAACTCTTAATCATTTATATATCACAACTAATTCGTGGATGGACTTTTCAAATCAATGTTTTTCAAACTTTTCAACTAGAAGACCTCTCCAAAATTACTCCCTTTCATCTACAAACCATAGCCCTAAACTTATTCAAGATTTCAACCTTATATTATAAGGCTTATTTGGTGTTTTCTCGAGTTTGGGATAGAACGAGATTTGATTATTTTCGCGAGAGGAACGTGATGGTGCGATCAAATTTTGAGGTTGAAATTATGTGATGATTCATGTGATGATTTTGAGGTACGGGACTAAGACAATATGCTCCTAAATTCTCTCGAGAGTATTTTCGTTTGATTTTTGTGTCGATTGCACTCATGTTGAATTGTGATATTCATTTTAAATATAAAAAATTGTTGGAATATAAATATTGATTCATTGTGGTATATTATATTGTAATTTGGTCATCGTGTCATGAAATTTTAATATGGCACGGAAAATGGGCACCCGCCCATAGTCCAAAATTCGGATATGCTTCAGAATGCATAGGCGCAGTGAGGTGAGGCCTGGTGACTCATTGATGTGTTGTTGAGAAATTAAGATTGATATAATGCTTGAGTATTGCATTTGAATTTTATACACGGATTCGTATTGTTGCGATTTATTCATCGTGCTAATTATTTTTGAGCATCTATTCCTGTCATATTGTGTACTTCCCCATATTTTCTTTTAGTTGGCAAGTTAACGTGGATTGGGACGCTATGGACTATTTTGGAAAAATGTTTTAGAGCTTGGATTGAAAGATTTATTTTTGATGTCATAATTAGTGGTGAAATTTTTAGTTGGAGAATTTTATATTCGAGAGACTTTATTGTAATCTTTTTATGGGAATAGAAATTATGGATTTATTTCATTTAAACTGTGGACATTTAGGTGCTCTATACTTGTTGATTGATGGATTTAGTTTAGTTTTATCGTAGTAGCACGTCGCGTGTCTTTCCGGGCGCGCGGGGTGTTACAGATGGTATTAGAGTTTAGGTAAACGACAATCCTCGGGTCTTTGGTTTTGGGTCTAGCATGCGCATTAGACGAGTTTTCTTTAGAAATAGAAATTTTTTGAAGATGTGTTAGGTATTGTGGTGAGGATGTTTATAATTTATTGAATGACTTTAATATTGTAATTTTTGGGAAATGTAATCGAGTAGTATTTTATTTTCGAGCGTTAGGCTACGTCGAATTTCGAGGGCGAAATTTCTTGTTAGAGGGAAAGTATGTAACAACCCAAATTTTTTAAATGGGTATTTTTTTTAATTAATTGGAATATTCGAGAAAAATAAAATTTTTGATTTAATAATTTTATTAGTAAAATATGTTGGTTTTAATATTAGCAGAACAAAACTTCAAGCGGAATTGAATTTAGAACTAAAATGGAGTTTTAATTGAGTTTTTATTATATAGAAGAGTTCTCAAAACATAAAACTCTCAAAGAGTCCTTAAAACATAAAACTCTCTAAAAAAAACTTAAAAATATTCAGCCGTCTGATCAGGCTGGAATTTTTTGTGTAGTTTCCTCTTGTCTTCAGCTACTACACCCTTAAATTTTAGTGAATTCCAACAGTCCGGTCGTCCGAAATGTTTATTTTAGTGTTTGTATCTGATTATAACTCTTTTCTTAATCAAACTCTTAATCTTTATATATCACAACTAATTCGTGGATGGACGTTTCAAATAAATTTTTTTCAAACTTTTCAACTAGAAGACCTCTCCAAAATTACTCCCTTTCATCTACAAATCGTAGCCCCGAACTTATTCAAGATTTCAACCTTAGATTATAAGGCTTATTTGGTGTTTTCTCGAGTTTGGGCTAGAACGAGATTTGATTATTTTTGCGAGAGGAACGTGATGGAGCGATCTGATTTTGAGGCTGAAATTATATGATGATTTTGGGGTATGAGACTTACACAATATGCTCCTAAATTCTCTCGAGAGTATTTCCGTTTGATTTCTATGTCGATTGCACTCATGTTGAATTGTGATATTCATTTGAAATATGAAAAATTATTGGAATATACATATTGATTCATTCTGGAATATTATATTGTAATTTGAGCATTTTGTCATGAGATTTTAATATGGCACGGAGAAGGGGCACCCGCCAATAGTCCAAAATCTGAATATGCTTCAGAATGCATAGGCGCGGTGAGGTGAGGCCCAGTGACTCATTGATGTATTGTTGAGAAATTATTATTGACAAAATGCTTGAGTATTGCATTTGATTTGTATACGCGGATTCGTATTGTTGCGATTTATTCATCGTGTTAATTATTTTTTAGTATATATTCCTATCATATTGTGTACTTCCCCGTATTTTCTTTTAGTTGGCAAGTTAGCATGGATTGAGACGCTATGGACTATTTTGGATAATTATTTTAGAGCTTGGATTGGAAGATTTATTTTTGATGTAATAATTAGTGGTGAAATTTTTACTTGGAGAATTTTATATTCGAGAAACTTTATTGTAATCTTTTTGTGGGAATAGAAATTGTGGATTTATTTCATTTAAACTGTGGACATTTAGATGATCTATACTTTTTGATTGATGGATTTAGTTAAGTTTTATCATAGTAGCACGTCGCGTGTCTTTTCGGGCCCGCCGGGTGTTACAGATGGTATTAGAGCTTAGGTATACGACAACCCTCAGGTCTTGGATTTTGGGTCTAGCATGCACATTAGACGAGTTTTCTTTAGAAATAGAAATTTTTTGAAGACGTGTTAGGTATTGTGGTGAGGATGTTTAGAATTGATTGGAGGACTTTAGTATTGTAATTTTTGGAAAATAGAATCGAGTAGTATTTTATTTTCGAGCCTTAGGCTACGTCAAATTTTGAGGGAGAAATTTTTTGTTAGTGGGGAAGTATTTAACAACCCAGATTTTTTAAATGGGTCTTTTTTTTTAATTAATTGGAATATTCGAGAAAAATAAAATTTTGGATTTAATAATTTTTATTAGTAAAATATGTTGGTTTTAATATTAGAAGAACAAAACTTCAAGCGAAATTGAATTTGGAATTAAATTGGAGTTTTAATTGAATTTTTATTATATAGAAGAGTTCTCACAACATAAAACTCTCAAATAGTCCTCAAAACATAAAACTCTCAACAAAAAAAATATTTAAAAATATTCAACCGTCCGATCGAGCTGAATTTTTTTGTACAGTTTCGTCTCGTTTGCAGCTACTACACCCTTAGATTCCAGCAAATTCCAACGGTTTGATTGTCCAGAATATTTCTTTTAGTGTTTGTATCTCATTAGAACTCTTTTCTTAATCAAACTCTTAATCCTTTATATATCACAACTAATTTGTGGATAGACTTTTCAAATCACGTTTTCTCAAACTTTTCAACCAGAAGATCTCTCCAAAATTACTCCCTTTCATCTACAAACCATAGACCCAAACTTATTCAAGATTTCAATCTTAGATTATAAGGCTTATTTGGTGTTTTCTCGAGTTTGGGCTAGAACGAGATTTGATTAATTTTGTGAGAGGAACGTGATGGTGCGATCATATTTTGAGGCTGAAATTATTTAATGATTTTGAGGTACGGGACTTACACAATATGCTCCTAAATTCTCTCGAGAGTATTTTCGTTTAATTTCAGTGTTGATTGCACTTATGTTGAATTTTGATATTCATTTGAAATCTGAAAAATTATTGAAGTATACATATTGATTCATTATGGTATATTATTGTAATTTGAGCATCGTGTCATGAGATTTTAATATGGCACGAAGAATGGGCTCCCGCCAATGCATAGGCGCGATGAGGTGAGGCCTGGTGACTCATTGATGTGTTGTTGAGAAATTAGTATTCATATAATGCTTGAGTATTGAATTTTATTTGTATTCGCGGATTCGTATTGTAGTAATTTACTCATCGTGCTAATTATTTTTTAGCATCTATTCCTGTCATATTGTGTACTTCCCCGTATTTTCTTTTAGTTGGCAGGTTAGCGTGGATTGGGACGCTATGGACTATTTTGGAGAATTGTTTTAGAGCTTGGATTGGAAGATTTATTTTTGATGTAATAATTAGTGGTGAAATTTTTAGTTGGAGAATTTTATATTCGAGAGACTTCATTGTAATCTTTTTGTGGGAATAGAAATTGTGGATTTATTTCATTTAAACTGTGGACATTTAGATGCTCTATACTTGTTGATTGATGGATTTAGTTTAGTTTTATCGTAGTAGCACGTCGCGTGTCTTATCGAGCGTGCGGGGTATTACACAAGGGTGGGTAACCATTTGAGATAACTTTTGGAATCAAGTGATAATTTGTTTCGGGATCATTTAGGGTTGTAAAATTGGCCCAAGGAAGATAAAGGAATTCAATGAGGAGAGTTATTAGCTTCATTAATCAATATGAGAGAGAGAGAGAGAGAGAGAGAGAGAAACCCTTGATATGAACGGGCGGAGTTGGAATAGGGAGATCCATCAATGGAGGTTCAACGCAAAAGATTCACCAATAGATATTTAACATCAATGTTCAGGGAAGAAATACTTATCTTTATTCCGTATTATTTATAATTTATTTATGTTAATTGTTGCATTAGAAAACCTTAGATTATGTTAGATATTTGTTGAATTAATTATAAGTTACTATTAATCTAATTGAGAACCTAGATTTAAAACCTAATTGATGATGAGTAAATGTAATCTAATGGATAACTTGTATTAAGACCTTTTATACATAATTAGACTTAGAGATTATGGAGTGAATTTGAAATTTAATGGGAATTCGGACTACTGTAGAAACTTAATTGATAAATCTGAAAAATTAGGGTTAAGTCCTAGAAAGAGGTTAATATGATTCCTTATAATAAATGATTAATGTTGCATACATAAAATAACTTATGGGATTTATTTTTTATTATTTTTAACATTGTCTGGAATTTTAAAAACCCTCCCATTAAGGTTTAGGAAGGAACGAAACGCCATTAAAGGAGCTTCAATTTGTAACAAAAGAAACTAAGTCATTTTGAGGCGTTTTTCCTAGTTAGAGCCAGATCAATCCAAGTTTGGATATATACGAAATCATTTTGATGGAGGACCAAATCAATTCGGGTTTGGTCTGGATCGATTCGGGTTAGGTAGTGTTGCGCAATGCATTATGTTTAGGTACAATGTTTGTAGGAGTTGAGTTCTTCAAATGATAATTTGTTACGCCTCCCTTGACATCAATATCATTTGAATAATTAAATGACAACAATAATTAATCCAAATATCATTGAGTTCTCCAATTTAATTTAATTATTCAAATGATAATTATCAAGATGGTAATTATGGCCTTAGAATAATCAATGACAAAAATAAATGCAAGTCTCAAGTCGTCACATTCAATGTACAAAAATCCTATTTTACTTGTGTTCTTTCAACATAAATGTTATTAGAAAACAACCAATGAGGGAGATCCCATAATTGACTTGGTCGGAGGGACTGGGCACAAGCACCTTGAAGGCAATAAAGGCAAGGCAATAACCTTAAACACAAATGGAGTAAATGGGGTTAGTCTCTGTAACACCCCATATTTTTATAATTTTTATATTTGGATTAAATTTGGATTAATTAAATCAAATTGGAATAATTAATCCGGGTTAAATTAATATTAATTAGCAAAATAAGGGTTAATATTTATTTATAGAGAATATCACTTAGTGAAGGAATAATAATAAAGATAAGAAAACTTTGTGATTATCGTGAGTGAGAAATACGACAGTTATGATAAATTTAGTCGGGACGCGCATGTCAATCGTGTCGGGACTTAGATTTGGAAATAAAATGTAATTTTATTTTTGGTATTTCATATGGTCATTTGAGTGCGCCAGTATGTCTGGAAGGGTTGAGATAGTTAGAAAAGTCTACCCCGGGGTTTAGTTTAGGTCCTCGGGAACTTTTAGGCCAAACCGACACCCCGTAGTGGTATTTTGGTCTTTTAAAATTTTGGAAAAAGAGACCAACGAAAATTTGAGAGTTAAAGTATCAGGCACGTAGAGGAAGTTAGGGTTATCAGTTGTTAAACCAAAAGAGAGAGCACGGGAAGGAGAAGGAGAGAGTTCCTAGGAGTTTTAGGGACAAAAGTCATTATCTTGCACCAAAACCACCACCAAATTGTAGATCGGGGAGAGAGGACCACAACCATATCCTTCTTCTTCAACAGATCAAACCTACCAAAAGAGGAAAGTGTTTATCTTGCTCATTTATGTGCACATGGTATCCATGTTAGGGTAGATTTGAAGAAATACTCATGATATTATGAACTTGGCAATGAAAGTAAATGTTAAATCAAGTCTTTGGGTAAGAATTGCATGTAGTTGGTGTAATCATATGTAAAGAATACGAAACCTGAGATTTATGCATAATAATCATGAATTTAAATTGGGTATAGGTTGGACAATAATGGTGATTATGTATGGCTTTCGAGGATTTAATGAATTAATCCATTCCTATATAATAAATATAAGGTTTTGATGTTAAAAATGTGTTAGAAAGCACCCAATCACTTGTAGAAATGATTTGGAACATTTGGCTTTGAGTTGGGAGAAATTACATGAGATTTGGGTGAAGAAAAAGGGTGAAAACGCAGTTTTTAGAGGAATGGGGCAAACTGGGTTAATCTCATTCGAAAGACCTGGAAAGTCGTTCGAATGACTATGTTCGAATGAGAATTCCAACAAAAATTCTAATGAGATTTCAGAAAGAATTTCGTTCGAAGTTCGTTCAAACGACTTGGACTTTTCGTTCGAACGAGATTTCAGAAAAAGGAAATTTTCTCTGGACTAGTTTAAATTTAACGTAGTATCTACGAGAGAAGACAAATGACCTATAATGATATTTGAGTGACTTTTATTATGAGGACAAGTAGCATAAGATTTGGGTTAACTACTTAGATTATATATAAAAGGTAAATAAAAGGCCTTAGATGGGTGAATCACGTTTGATGAAATACGATAGAGAGAATAATAGTAAGTTACCTAATACTGTTATTATTAGAGAGAAATTATACTACGTATGAATTCGGGTACTTGGGTTGTGTGTATACCTATTTATTCTATAGGTTGTGTGAATACCTATTGTATTATTTATTATGTATAAGACATACCTACGTTGATTGCTATCAGGAGGAGGTTTCGCGTTGTGGATGGTCTTATCCTGATGAGCCCATTGGAGGATTTTAGAGTTATACCCAGAACATAGAACCTTGGATTCGTTCTATCTAAGAGTATGATAATTTCGACGGTTGAATGGGAGCGTAGGTATGTGCGTGACCCATTTGGCTGGGAACTATGTTCGCCTCCAATATATGTGATTTATATTTATGGTTCGAGTGGGATACTGAACCAATTATTCATTATTTCGTACGTGAGGTACTGGGACATGATAGCAGAGTATGCATGCAACAGGAGGTCTCAGACTAAGCGTGCAGTATTGTTTTATAGATATATTATGATAAATATATATACTGATGACTTATTCTACAATTTATGCCTAGTATAAGAGAAAGATAATAATATTCAAGAAAACTCTTGTATGTGAAATGAGAAATTTATAATACGAGTGAATGTTATGAGTTACCGAGTATAGTAATAAATTTGGGTTGGACTAGTTTGACAGGGTAGTATAATGACGACAGGATATATATATACATTAGGTGTGCACATTAGATGAAAGGTGAGCATCTCAAGTGAGAGCATGTAAACGTAACATGTATAAAAAATTTGTTAATTCTGCATTTAAACACTTGCTAAATTTTTAAACTGTTTTACTCTGGCTCTGACCCATTTTCTCCAAATCTCTATTCTTTTTGTAAAACATTTTAGGTGCCCAACCACAGGGACACCCAGCTTAGTAGGCTCTATCTTTTGGGGTGTTGCAGCTACTGTGGAAGTTGCAGGTCATTGATATTAGACGCCTCAATATTCCTCATTTCTTCATTATGAGATGTTATTTCATTTAGTCGGACATGCTATCCATTTCCATTTAGACATTTTCAGAAATGTTGGATTTTATTCTATTTCACATATCGTAGACTTGCTTTATTATGGATGACTGTATTATTATCTCATACTAGATTTTATAATTCATCCATATCTTATATTCTGTCATAATATTCAGTGTGAGTTCGACATTTGAATGGTGGAATGTGATATTATGATTTATTTGGTTCCATGTTAATTAAAAAGATATAATTTTGAGATAAGATTTTTAAAATATTAGATGGTTAGTATTTAATAAAAAGCTTTTCGACAGTGATGCTAAGAATGAACCAACTAGATATTCTGATTTAATTCAATAAAGGACTGATCGCCCGATATTTAATTAAGCGGGGTGTCACAATCTCTCAATAAATGTTCTAACGATAAACTCTCCTGTATGGGAGTATTTTGGCAGCAATTCTAGGCTAGAAAAGTGCGATCCCTAAATAGTGTAATGTTAGAGGTATTTATATGAGGGAAAGATCATTCGAGTGACCTTCTTGAAATTAATACGTTTGACCTCTATTGACGTCAACAGTCTTGTTCATTTAATGCCAACGATATTGCATTAAATGAGCAAGATGTGATATTTTCGTGGGAACACTATTTGAACTCTCAGAGTTGTGAACGCATTAAATAGAACGTGATGTGTCAACTATGGACTTACCATCCTAGGAATATCTTCACTTGAGTGCTAATTTATTGAGTTCGTGAACGTCAGACATGCTAACATCAAAGAATTGGTAAACAGTGACCTGCGACGAATGTGCTGTCACATCACTTAAAAAGGTAGTTCATCGAACTGGAGGTTGCTCGACTAATAACTGTTCAAACAACTTGTGGTGTGTGTAAACCTTAGAGTTAATCTTTTGCATAACTTTTTAGAACTAAGAACCCTCGAATGGGTTCCCAGAGATGGTATCTCGAGATACTACTGGGCCATGTTGTGTATAAAGCAAGGTTTTGCCTAAATACCCTAAAGGGGTTGGTCTCTCCCATGTAATGCCAGACAAGGTCCCTCGGGGATACCAAGCAACCTCAAAGATTTACAAAGCACTCTTTATTTACAAAGAGGGATAGATATAAGTACATCAAACTTCCTATTACAATTTGAGTTTTCCAAGTTTATTTCCTTATCTTGGAATTTGTGGGAGATCCTTCGAGCAGCTTGTCTTTGTGCGAGCAACCTTCTTTACATGATCATTCGAGCAACTTCAGCTTTGTGAGAGCTGCAATTCCTAATCTTTCTTGTGAAGTGTTGGCGTTGTTTTAATCAACTTTAAGACTAGACCTACCTCTACATTATAACACCCCGTATTTTTGTGCATTTAATATTTAATTAATTCGGGATTTTAAATTACTGGTGTGTTGTAATTTTAATTGAATTAATTATGACAATATATTTATTTAAATATTAATCGGGAAGTGAAAGGATAATTTTTAGGGAAATTTATTTACTAAGTGAATAGTAATAATTTAATTACATCATTTCGGGTATTAATGACGAGGTATACACTTATCCCAGTAGGGAGTCGGTATAGACTAAATGGGGTGTGAGATAAGGATTTTTATAAATTAATTCGGATGTCAATTCTGACTGCGCGGTTGAGTCCGGATGGGTCGAGATAGTCAGAAAAGAGTACCCGGGGGTAGTAATTGGGTCTCGGGATATTTTTGGGCATAGCCGGGACCACACGGGGTGAGTTGGGCCACTTTAATTAAGCCCATTAGGTGAAAAACGGGATTAAGGGTTTTTAACCTAATGGGGAGATTAGGAAATCAGCAACCATCACAAATCTAAGCCTAGGGCTTGAGAGGGAAATTGGGGGAAAGCTTAGCGAAAGTCAAATTGACGATTTTGGAGCCAAATCGAGGGACTACGCCAACGGAATCAGACACTACGAACACTTTCAGGCAAGTGGTTAACTGTTTTGATTCTTAAAGCATGATAATCAATTCATATCATAGTGATGTGTGTATGAAAATTCGTTTTTGGGTGTAAATGGGTACAAAATGGGATTTTTGTTTTTGAAATACTTGAATGAGATTCAAAGTAAGATTTAGATGAGTGATTGATATCTGAATATGTATATATGATTTGAATGAGAAATCCAGAGCATAAAAGAGTAGAAATCGAATCTGGAAATTGGGATTTAAAACACATAATTGAATTTTATGGAGAAAGACCCATTTCGAAAATTATGAGATAATTAGAGGGGTTGATCATCTTAATGGTCTCTATGATGAATAGGATGTGGATTAACCATGTGTAGATGATGGGAATATGTAATTAGAGGTTTAAATTATGGTTTAAAAACCTTGAAATTCGTTAATGGTGGAAAAATAGGGGGGAAGAAGAGTTGCAACGAAGGGGTCGATCGATCGATCGGGGCCATCGATCGATCGATGATGGAAAATTCTGACCAGTTCGGCCTTTGTGTGATATAAGGGGAATATTAATTAAATTAATTTCCATACTATAAATTGCGATAAATAATTGTGAAACAAATATTCCTAGCAATTATGGGAGAAAGTAATTGGGACTAGGATGAATTTATGTGGGACATTTAATGGATAAATTTGGGAGACTTTATTCCAAAATAGTGAGGAACGGATCAAGTGAGTGAATCCGGGTATATTGGTCATGCGACCCCAAGGTAGTGAATTAAGTTTGGAGATAAACTAAATAATTTTGAGTTGGGATATAGACTCGGGGAATATTTAATTATGGACCAAGTGGGCGAGTCCGGACATGTTGGTAATTATAGGTAAATATAATTGGGAAAATTATGGAAATAAATGTGTGACACATTGTGGGCGAAAAATGTGGGAAAGAAATTATGAGATGTAAATTGGACCAAGTGAGCGAGTCCGGGTATGTTGGTTAAGGGACATCAAGGCATTAAATTAATTTTCGAGAGAAAGTAATTAGTTTGGAGTCGGAACATTGACTCGGAAAATGTTGAGGTACGGGCCAAGTGAGAGAGTCCGTGGATAATGGTTGGGTAACACCAAGTTATTAAATTAATAAGAGTGATAATTAATTTAATACGAGTCCGATTGTAGACTCGGGTAGTATTAAATTAACAAGGGTGTTAATTAATTTAATTAACGTCAGTTTATAGACTCGGGTATGATTAAATTAATGGGTGGGATAATTAGTTTAATCAGAATCGGATTGCAGACTCGTGAAGGGTACTTATTAATTAATGTGATAATTAATTATATTAGAGTCGGACTATAGACTCGAGAAGAGGATAAGTTATTAAGTGAGAGAATTAATTACATTGAGTCGGGCCATAGACTCAGGAAATTACAGGCAGTGTATGGGATGTTGAGTACATGGTAAAGCCGGGGTTATTAATATATATATATGGTGTAGTGATAGTATATATATATATATACATGTATGTATTGTGTGTGACATTAAATTACAGGCAGTGTATGGGTGAATCCCCTAGCTTGAGGAGTAGGGCGAGTATATCCCCAGGTCATAGCGTCCGGTATATATGGGTGAGAGATTTATCTCACTTTCAGGGAAGGAATATGACCGCCTCCACTTCGTTTATATTTTGGTTCAAGTTGGTGAGCTATTCCAACTTGGGGAAACTAGGTTTTGTGAGCACACCTAGTGAGATAGCATTCTAGAGGGAATCATCCGGTGAGGGTAAACTCGGAAGGATGGATACACGTATGATATATGTGTGGATGTTAGTAAAGGTACGTATAATATGGTAGTAAATATTATATGTAGGTCATAATACAGTGTGTGATGTATTTACTTTATATAACTCGGGTTACAGTTATATGCAGTTAATTAATGAGGAACTAATTAAGTTAATCATTTGTGGGAATAATACAGTGTGTGATGTATTTACTTTATATAACTTGTGACACGGTTATATGTTGCTATTTAAGAGGAATTAATTAAGTTAATTGTGAAATAACTTATAATTCAAGAATCATTATACTCGGGTTAGAGTAGTATAGCAAGGGGAGGTTATACCAGGACTAGTTGGACGGGGTAGTACAACTAGGTGGGGTTAAGGTAACCGGTAGGTGTGCACAATAGTGGAGGGGTGAGAATGTCCACAAGGGAGTGCGACACTAACTTAAATATGAAGCGCATTCATGCATTTTAAATTACTACAGTTAATTCACTTGCTAAATATTTTCAAAATGTTTTGGGTTCTAACCCTTGCTATAAAACTATTTTCAAAACCTTTTAGGTGTCCAGCCACAGGGACGCCAGGATTGATATTCTATTCCAGGGACACGGAGTTGCGGCATATGTGGATGCTAGCAGGAGTTTGGATTAGACGCATCATTCATTCATTCCTAGAGTAGGAATCTCGTATCAGTCTCAGTTTTATCTAGGGATTGTAGCCCAGACTTCTCAGTACAGTTTTCAGCTGTAATTTATTCAGGTGTTGAATATTTGTATTGGATTATTTATTTGGTGGCCGGTGATTTATTCGACAAGTTTTGTAATTATGATTCAGTTTATTTTCATTCAGTTGTGTGAATGGTTTATATTTTAATTCCGCATGTACTGTTTTGTTAAATCAAAAAGTTAAAATTGGCACCAGTTTTTGGAATACTAGGTGGTTAGTAAGTCTTAAAAAGTTTTCGACAGTGATGCTAAGGATGATCCAACTGGGATTCCTGTTTTAATTTGGTATAGGACTGATCACCCAGTAATTTATTAGGCGGGGTGTCACAGTTGGTATCAGAGCATCAGGTTCTAGTGTCCTTAGGATCTGTGCAGCTTTTCACACTTCGGCTTAGCAATCTTTGATATAGAGCCCTATCATAGGATTGTTGTATTCTCATACGTATGCGCATATACGTTCTTCTGCGAATTTATATTTGCGAGTGAACTCATACAATTCGATTCTCCTTCCGGACGACGCCCAGGGGAGAGAAAGCAGCTAGGGCAGCAGGGGGAGGTGAGACGAGGGAGGCTCGTCAGGAGCAAGAGTTACGGCAGCAACTGCCAAAGATAATTTTGGCAGCACCGGTGACCGAACTATTGGCGCGGGCGATTGAAACGATGGTAGTCGCAAACGACAAGGTACTTTCCACGAAATCCACCACAAATGTTAGTGGCGTCGGATGTTCAGACTCACGCGGGGTCGTTGGGGTACAAATAAGAAAGAGAAGTTATTTTTAGTGGGAACCCACCAGAGTTGCGAGGAGGTTCAGGTGTAGTACTAGCGTGTCAAGGAAGAGAGGTATCCAGCGTCACCTACGCATGGGAGATTGCGATGGGGTGCGAGAATAAATGCTAACCACTTTTAAGTTAGTGGGAGCGGTGCTACAGTGGTGGGAGTCGACCACCACAGTTGAGGTAAGGGACACACTAGCTACTGCAGAGTTTTGGGTGCGGTTCAACTGCAAGTATTTTTCCTTCAGCGATCGAGACCGAAATGAGGAGAAAATTTTGTGAGGAGACTCAAAGGGAGATCGTTAAGTGGCCGATTACGAGGAAGAATTCACTCGTTGGCAAAATTTTGTACCGGGTGAGGTAGGCAAGGATAAGAGACAGAAAGCAAAGTTTATGGATGGGTTAGTCTGGAGAATCAGACAAAATTTAATTGATAATTCTGCATTAGTAGATCATACTGATGTCATTAACGCAACACTCCGGCACCGTTGGGAATATCGCTTCCACGCGAAAGGAAGCGGGAAGGGAGTGGGGATTAGCCAGTCGGATGAGGCATAAGAGAACAATACCAGTGGGGTATCCCAGCAGCAGACTGGGGGGAGATCAGAGGCAGGATTTCCGGTAGGGAAATCATGCCAAACGATCTAGAACTGGAGGCTATCGGCGGGATGGCCAGAAATTCCAATAAGGTTGGCATGGAAGGGAGCAGTGGCAGGGTGAACATATTAGAAAGTATTTCGTTTGTGGGAAAAGCGAGACACATGAAGAGATATTGCCTTAAGCAAGGCAGGGGTCAACTACAGGACGAGGTCCTGGATGTACAGCCACTAAAGCAAATCACGGGTGCATTCGGGCAGGGAGAAGCTGCTCCGGAAATCGAGAACCAGTCGTTGCAGCTGGAGTATAGAAGTAATTATTTTACCCTAGGGGCATGGGGTATATTGTTGAGTGACAAAGAGGATGTCACAGTATAAGACTTATTTTTCACTAGAGTTCGCAGGTGAGTCGAACTTAGTGGGTGCGTTGGCGGTAGCAGCCATAGCATGTGGGTAAACCTTCCGTATGGTAGCGGAGTTCCTTAGTGTTCTTCATGGGAGAGTGGAGGCGTACACTGAGTGATTGGTTGAATTATGCGAGGAATGACTACTTTTGTGAATTATGGGGGTAGGGTTGATAATACTTTTTAAACATCGGCTGGATAGCGATGGAATTTAACTATTGTGGATAGTGGAGTTAAATTTTGGTGTCCGCGACACCAGGGTATGGTTGGTACTAGGTATCACCGGAGAGGGCGTATAGCCTATATATATGTGGATGTATATATGTTGTATTACGTGGTGTTATAGCACATAGTGAAGTTTTTTGTTCTCACATTTTATCCCGGTAAGTGGGGATGTTTAATGAAGTGAATCAGGGATTGATTTTCGAGCAAAGAGAGATAGCTCGGGGTTTATTTTGCGCAAGGACTAGTGGTAGTAAGGGCCCAGTATTATGTTGTCTTTGGTAGCATAAGGGTAAGCGTATATACAATTGTGTTGAGAGATAAGTATTTATGGGGAGATGTTTGGACGTAGCACATGGGTTGAGTACCCGGGCAGTAGATATAAATGTGTATATATATATATAATTACGGGTTCGAAGTTATATTACGGGTTGCGACTAGCACAGTTGGGTAACTTTCGTGCGGTAGAGCGCGGGGATAGGGTGTATGGGCACCCGGGTTAATTAAGGCAAAATTTTGTGCGGTTAAGCACGGGTATAGGATGTATGGGCGCCCTAGTAAAGTTAAATGCATACTAGTGTAACGTATGGTTAGAATCGGATGAGATAGATATAACGGGCTTGGAGGCACTTGACTAGTGAGTAATATGTGAATACTGGAACACTAGGTTTATCTGAATTTCGAGGACGAAATTCCTTTGTAAGGGGGGAAGTATGTAACACCCCGTATTTTTGTGCATTTAATATTTAATTAATTCGGGATTTTAAATTACTGGTGTGTAGTAATTTTAATTGAATTAATTATGACAATATATTTATTTAAATATTAATCGGGAAGTGAATGGTTAATGTTTAGGGAAATTTATTTACTAAATGAATAGTAATAATTTAATTACGTCATTTCGGGTATTAATGACGAGGTATACACTTATCCCAGTCGGGAGTCGGTATAGACTAAATGGGGTGTGGGATAAGGATTTTTATAAATTAATTCGGATGTCAATTCTGACTGCGCGGTTGAGTCCGGATGGGTCGAGATAGTCAGAAAAGAGTACCCGAGGGTAGTAATTGGGTCTCGGGATATTTTTGGGCATAGCCGGGACCACACGGGGTGAGTTGGGCCACTTTAATTAAGCCCATTAGGTGAAAAACGGGATTAAGGGTTTTTAACCTAATGGGGAGATTAGAAAATCAGCAACCATCACAAATCTAAGCCTAGGGCTTGAGAGGGAAATTGGGGGAAAGCTTAGCAAAAGTCAAATTGAGGATTTTGGAGCCAAATCGAGGGACTACGCCAACGGAATCAGACACTACGAACACTTTCAGGCAAGTGGTTAACTGTTTTGATTCTTAAAGTATGATAATCAATTCATATCATAGTGATGTGTGAATGAAAATTCGTTTTTGGGTGTAAATGGGTACAAAATGGGATTTTTGTTTTTGAAATACTTGAATGAGATTCAAAGTAAGATTTAGATGAGTGATTGATATCTGAATATGTATATATGATTTGAATGAGAAATCCAGAGCATAAAAGAGTAGAAATCGAATCTGGAAATTGGGATTTAAAACAGATAATTGAATTTTATGGACAAAAGCCCCATTTCGAAAATTATGAGATAATTAGAGGGGTTGATCATCTTAATGGTCTCTATGATGAATAGGATGTGGATTAAGCATGTGTAGATGATGGGACTATGTAATTAGAGGTTTAAATTATGGTTTAAAAACCTTGAAATTCGTTAATGGTGGAAAAATAGGGGGGAAGAAGAGCTGTAACGAAGGGGTCGATCGATCGATCAGGGGCATCGATCGATCGATGATGGGAAATTCTGGCCAGTTCGGCCTTTGTGTGATATAAGGGGAATATTAATTAAATTAATTTCCATACTATAAATTGCGATAAATAATTGTGAAACAAATATTCCTAGCAATTATGGGAGAAAGTAATTGGGACTAGGGTGAATTTATGTGGGACATTTAATGGATAAATTTGGGAGACTTTATTCCAAAATAGTGAGGTACGGATCAAGTGAGTGAATCCGGGTACATTGGTCATCCGACCCCAAGGTAGTGAATTAAGTTTGGAGATAAACTAAATAATTTTGAGTCGGGATATAGACTCGGGGAATATTTAATTATGGACCAAGTGGGAGAGTCCGGGCATGTTGGTAATTATAGGTAAATATAATTGGGAAAATTATGGAAATAAATGTGTGACACATTGTGGGCAAAAAATGTGGGAAAGAAATTATGAGATGTAAATTGGACCAAGTGAGCGGGTCCGGGTATGTTGGTTAAGGGACATCAAGGCATTAAATTAATTTTCGAGAGAAAGTAATTAGTTTGGAGTCGGAACATTGACTCGGAAAATGTTGAGGTACGGGCCAAGTGAGAGAGTCCGGGAATAATGGTTGGGTAACACCAAGTTATTAAATTAATAAGAGTGATAATTAATTTAATAAGAGTCGGATTGTAGACTCGGGTAGTATTAAATTAACAAGGGTGTTAATTAATTTAATTAACGTCGGTTTATAGACTCGGGTATGATTAAATTAATGGGTGGGATAATTAGTTTAATCAGAATCGGATTGCAGACTCGTGAAGGGTACTTATTAATTAATGTGATAATTAATTATATTAGAGTCGGACTATAGACTCGGGAAGAGGATAAGTTATTAAGTGGGAGAATTAATTACATTGAGTCGGGCCATAGACTCAGGAAATTACAGGCAGTGTATGGGATGTTGAGTACATGGTAAAGCCGGGGTTATTAATATATATATACGGTGTAGTGATAGTATATATATATATATACGTGTATGTATTGTGTGTGACATTAAATTACAGGCAGTGTACGGGAATACAGGCAGTGTATGGGATTTTGAGTACACGGTAAAATCGGGGTTCATAATATATATATATACGGGTAGTGATAGTATATATATATGTGTACATATTGTGTGTGATAGTAAATATCAGTGACTAGATATTTATTCAATTTAAATACTCTAATGCTATCAAGGGAGGTTGCGCGATGTGGGTGAATCCCCTAGCTTGAGGAGTAGGGCGAGTATATCCCCAGGTCATAGCGTCCGGTATATATGGGTGAGAGATTTATCTCACTTTCAGGGAAGGAATATGACCGCCTCCACTTCGTTTATATTTTGGTTCAAGTTGGTGAGCTATTCCAACTTGGGGAAACTAAGTTTTGTGAGCACACTTAGTGAGATAGCATTCTAGAGGGAATCATCCGGTGAGGGTAAACTCAGAAGGATGGATACACGTATGATATATGTGTGGATGTTAGTAAAGGTACGTATAATATGGTAGTAAATATTATATGTAGGTCATAATACAGTGTGTGATGTATTTACTTTATATAACTCGGGTTACAGTTATATGCAGTTAATTAATGAGGAATTAATTAAGTTAATCATTTGTGGGAATAATACAGTGTGTGATGTATTTACTTTATATAACTTGTGACACGGTTATATGCTGCTATTTAAGAGGAATTAATTAAGTTAATTGTGAAATAACTTATAATTCAAGAATCATTGTACTCGGGTTAGAGTAGTATAGCAAGGGAAGGTTATACCAGGACTAGTTGGACGGGGTAGTACAACTAGGTGGGGTTAAGGTAACCGGTAGGTGTGAACAATAGTGGAGGGGTGAGAATGTCCACAAGGGAGTGCGACACTAACTTAAATATGAAGCGCATTCATGCATTTTAAATTACTACAATTAATTCACTTGCTAAATATTTTCAAAATGTTTTGGGTTCTAACCCTTGCTATAAAACTATTTTCAAAACCTTTTAGGTGTCCAGCCATAGGGACGCCAGGATTGATATTCTATTCCAGGGACACGGAGCTGCGGCATATGTGGATGCTAGCAGGAGTTTGGATTAGACGCATCATTCATTCATTCCTAGAGTAGGAATCTCGTATCAGTCTCAGTTTTATCTAGGGATTGTAGCCCAGACTTCTCAGTACAGTTTTCAGCTGTAATTTATTCAAGTGTTGAATATTTGTATTGGATTATTTATTTGGTGGCCGGTGATTTATTCGGCAAGTTGTGTAATTATGATTCAGTTTATTTTCATTCAGTTGTGTGAATGGTTTATATTTTAATTCCGCATGTACTGTTTTGTTAAATTAAAAAGTTAAAATTGGCATCAGTTTTTGGAATACTAGGTGGTTAGTAAGTCTTAAAAAGTTTTCGACAGTGATGCTAAGGATGATCCAACTGGGATTCCTGTTTTAATTTGGTATAGGACTGATCACCCGGTATTTTATTAGGCGGGGTGTCACATACATTTACCCTTTCGTAGAGATATTTGTTTGTTTGAAGAAATATCTATAGAAAAAATGAGCTCACGCCCTATCTTGAATAATCTACACATGTATTTGTTAGAAGTAAAAAAAAAATCACAGATTTTTATATTTACACAGCATACAAATAAAATTGTGGGTAACTTTAGCCTGTGTTTAAGTTACTTGAAAACTCTTCCATCTCGCATAGTATTACCCCCCCAGCTACTTCTATTTCTCAGTCTTTTATCTTGGGGAATTATAATGGTTTTTAATAAAATTTCCCCTAAAACCGTTCATTTGCCCAAGTATGAAAAGTGATAGGCAGGGTTTCACCGCGGCGCGAGAGTCACCTACGCACCGGTCGTTTTGTATTCGGCTCACCTGAACTATGAAAAAACCTAAACTACGACTGCACTCAATGGGTGAGTATAGCGGTAAGTCGAGTATCGAAAGATCCACAGACACGAGTTGCTAGAATTTATAAGGTTTAATATTCCTAAACAAAAGAGTAAAAGATAAAAATGAACAAAAAGGAAAAAATGCAAAAAAGGGAAATGATTAATCTAGACGAGTGTATTGAAACTAGATTAACAAAGCGAGTAAAAACTATAGGTTGCGTCAAAAATTCCCCACCCAAGTTAATTAGTACACAACGGTTAAATGGATCGACGAGTTATTACAAATGCGTCTCGTTTCGATAGTTAATTAAATCAAGGGTTGTCACGCCCCTAAATCCGCATAAAAGCCTGATACGATTTTGGCGTCACTAAATACCCCAAAAATTACGCACGCAAGGGTGTAAGCACCGAACATACATGATATGCCCCGTCAAATATCCTAGGTGTAATAACTAGGACAACGCACCCGAAATAGACCTGTAAACTCCATCACCAAAGAAAAGCAACATGTCAACCCGGAATGAGTTCAATTCGGCACAACCTAGACTAAATTAGCTAGAAAGCATGATAAAAATGCGGTAAATAAACGCAATAAAACTACACTAGAAAGCAAGGAAAGAGAGCATGTAAACCTAATCATGAAAGCATGTAAATTAACTACAAAGCAAGAATAAAGGAAATACTCACTATATTAATGGAGAGGGAAGATGAAAGTACAACTTACAAACCCAAAAGGGTGTCAAACCAAGAGGAAATGAAGAAAGAGCTCTCAAAACCCCAAACCCTAACCTATTCTAATCTGAAAACGAATTATATTTGTTATTTACAACAAAATTCCTTTATATAGTAAAAGGAATTAAATTAGAAAAGAAAAGGAAAAAGAAAAGAAAAGTCAAAATATTTGCAGAAAACAGGGGATCGATCGATCGATCAAAATGATCGATCGATCGATGGCTGAAAATCATGCCCACTGTCTCAGCTCGAGGGCAAAAACTGAAGGATCGATCGATCGATGGCTACAGGTCTGCACTTATTCCTCCTGTTTTGGTTGGTTTGGTTTTCCCTTCCCCTCGAAACGCCATAACTTCTTCGTTAGGGATCGAAATCGCGCACCGTTCGCGGCCACGCGAAGCTTACGAGGAGGGCTATAACTTCTATGAATATGTTGGGCCAGGTGCCCAAGTGAATTGACCGAATTTCCCTTGAACTTGCGATAGCGTATGGAAATTAGCCAGAATGCGTCTGAACTTCACACTTAGCATCCAAATGCCTATAAAAGCTCAATTAATCCTTACAAAACATGTTAACATAGAAATCTGAGGTTGTCTGATTAACGAGCATAAATATAGGGAATAAGATACCCGAGGGGGATAAAATGCGTAGGTTCGAGGGATGAAATACGCAATATTTGCATCGTATCACACCCCCTAGCTTACACATTGCTAGTCCCTAGCAATGAAATAGGATGCAACAAGAACTACAAGAAAACCAAAAACACGAGATAGTACAAAAGTATGGTATAAAAGCATAAGGCCACTTTTGCGGGCGATTCAATTTCATTTAGCATATGCAATAAGCCGTTAAACCCCTAAGTTACCATAGTGGACGAGTGTCGTCTAGTGAGGGTTTTCAGGGATGATACCCACAAACATCACATGGTTTCCTCAAAATATGCCCAAACCAACATGCGACAAGCCCAAAAATAGCGAACAAGATTTCATATGCATTATTAGCAAAGTGAATGAATTCACACAGAAGTCCGAAATCATTAACATTATAAAATGCACCTCATAGAATTGAAACCTTAAAATGTGGGAGGGGAGTGAGCACATGCAAAGTGTGATTTGGCAAAAACTTAAATAAACAGGATAAAAATTAAAGCAAGCACATATTCAATCCTCACGGGAATTACACTCATCAAGTGAATTCACTCGAAACAGGGAGCTAACACACGAAACATGCGGGCATAAAGAGTAAATGTAAATGGAAACTAGGCCGCACACATGTCACACATGAAGAACGCTATATATAAACTGAAAAATTATAATCTCAATGAAAGATACCGCTCACTAAAAGAGGCGAAATGTATTTTCACAGATTATCAAAACTATTTAAACCTTTGAATTACATCTACTTAAGATCACATAGGACTTTAATAGGGTTATAATGTAGGCTAGGTTAGGGTACGAAACGAAGGATATGTATGTACGGGTTCAAAGTGTTCGGAATGAAAACTCAGGATAATGGGAAAATACGGGCAACAAGCATTAAATATAACAACGGGACAGCAATCAAAGCTTATTAAACTATATACACAACATTTATAACTTTCTCTTTCTTTTCTTTTCTTCTTTTTCTCATGTTTTCTTTTCTTTTCTTTTGCTTTCTGTTTTCTCTTTTTCATCTCTTTTTCTCATCTTTCTTTTCTTTACTTATCACACTCTCACATGCCTAAATTGGCCTAAATTGCAACCGACATCATAACAACATCATTCAGTCCCAAGCAACATTTCAAACAAAGGGATGGAAGGTAATATGTATGGTTTAAAACTCTAATTTGGAGTTGGTTATGGGATTTGGGGTACTGAAATGAAAGGCTAATATTTAGGCTCAAAGGGGTTGACGAGGGAAAACATTTAAGGTGAGGTCAAGGTCAATATGGGTGATATAAAAAAGATGGCCTATGATCATTTCATAAAGTTTACGCAACTCTCGAGTCAAAACAATATATGAAAATCATGCTCAAGTAACACATTTCATATATGAACTCAATTAATGAACAAATAGAGAGATTACCGACGAATTCAACGTTTTCAAAGAGGAAAGAATAGTGTATACACTCACAAACGATGAAAGGTACAAATTTTACTCTGTGTAAGTATATACAATGCAACAAAACATTATCGAGTTATAAAAATCTTAAACCAAATCAATAGAACGATAAAAGTGCATGTGCTCATGGGATTAAAGTTTAATTCATGAAGTTATTCATAATATCAATGATCGAGGACTAAAGTCTAATAACTTCTAAAATCAAGAACATGCATCATTTGGTTGTCTATTGGATCGGGCAATTATTAAAATTTATCATCGGAAACAAAGGCAAAACGCCCAACAAAGGAGAAAAAAGAAAGAAAATCTTTTTGAAATTTTTGAATTTTCTAAGAAAAGCATACTAAGTAACTAACATGTGAGCAAAAACATGGACTAAATAACGAAATGGATAGAATATCCCACACGCCCTAACTTAAAACCTGACATTGTCCTCAATGTAAATTAAGAACCAAGTTAAAGAGAGGAAAAGAGCGATATTACCCAAAATTGGAGCAATCCCCATAAGAACAAGTCCAAATAATCTACAAAACGAGTTAGTACCGAGCATAGCAAAAACAAGTAACAAAAAGTTAACTAATTACACTAGACTAAATTAAAAAGGAAAGAAAAAATAAAAATAAAGAAAGAATAAAAAGCTAACTATATACAACATACTATTTAGGCTTCACACTAACTATACACTAGAAGTCTAAATAGCTGAGGGTCCACCGTAAAAATGATTTGACTTTGGAGGATAACCGGTGTACTCTCACACTCAAGCATGCCTTCCCAAAAATATGAATTTCGTTTGAACAACGGAAGGCATGTGTAAGGCGTAAGAAAGGAACCATCGTCAAATAAAAGTTTTGGAGGGACGATGGGTGATTTCGATTAAACAGGTGATAAAAGCATGTGGGGACTGAGAAAAGTCGAATATCCTCCCAAAAATTTTGAAATCGTAATGGGAGGGGGAGCACATGAAGGCACAGATGCGTTCATGGAAGGCGACTCGAGCAATTACTCCTCAGCGGCGAAAAGGTTAAAAACATTAAAGTTTGAAATCGAATCATCGGGTACTTGTGACGGTGTGATAACTAAAAATGAAAATGGGGAGGAAAGAAATTCAAACTCACGAGATGAATCATCATCGCATGAATATTGAGTTTCGAATGAAATTAGATCATTTTCACTGAAATGTTCTTCTTTGGGGGCCAATGAAGAAATCATTTCATTGCAAATAGATATTAAGTCATTTTCATCCTCACTTTCAATATCTATTATGCAATGGGCAAAGTCGAGAATGGTTTGTTCCAAAGTAGACACAAAGTCCTCATTTGGTTCAAAACATTCCTCGACTTCAAAAGTCTCGGAAGAAAAATCATCGTCGGATTCGAATAATAAATCAAAGTCATGCTCCCAACAACGATTTTCTTCCCGATAACGATTTTTAATTTTCTCATTCTCAAGCATACGCAAGCCCTCGCCAAAAGTCATAGGCCGAGTTGCGGATACTTGAAAATGGAAACTTTGAAAATTATCATCGGACTGAAACTTAAACTCATCATTATAAGAATTTTAAAAACTGTTGCAATTAGTTTCAAAATTCCTATTATAAGGAGGTAAAGGCCCAAAATCACTATCCTCCTCATCAAAATACACGCACTCTAAAGCTTGACTTTTGTAATACTCGCCCAAAGTCATTTTAGATGTTGCAATTTTTTGGGATTCTAAGTATTGGCCAAAAGTCAAAGGTTTGCGAGAATTTTGAGAATTATCATAATGATTACCGAAAGAATTGGAATAAGACATGCTTACCCCAAAAAATGGCTCGAAGTGGAGAATTCCACAAAGTAGATGTACGCGCAAAAAATTCAAGCGTTTCTAAGTGCTCAAATGTAGAAGTCCTGGAAAAAGGTTAGACAAAAAATACAAATAGAAAGAAAATACTATGAAATACTAAATCAAATAAATTCTAAAACAAACAATTCCTCGGCAACGGCGCCATTTGATAGCCAGGGTTTCGCCACGACGCGAGAGTCACCTATGCGCCAGTCATTTTGTATTCGGCTCACCTGAACTATACAAAAACCTAAATTACGACTACACTCAACGGGTGAGTATAGCGGTAAGTCGGGTATCGAAAGATCCACATAGATGAGTTGCTAGAATTTATAAGGTTTAATATTCCAAAATAAAAGCGTAAAAGATAAAAATGAACAAAAATGAAAAGATGCGAAAAAGGGAAATGATTAATCTAGGCGAGTGAATTGAAACTAGATTAACAAAGCGAGTAAAAACTATAGGTTGCGTCGAATATCCCTCACCCGAGTTAATTAGTATAAAATGGTTACATGGGTCGACGATTTATTACAAATGTGTCTTGTTTCGACAAATAATTAAATCAAGAGTTTTCACGCTCCTAAATTCGCATAAAATCCTAATACGATTTTGGCGTCAACAAATATCCCGAAAATTACGCACGCAAGGTCGTAAGCACGGAACATACATGATATTCCCCGTCAAATCTCCTAGGATTAATAATTAGAACAATGCACACGAAATAGACCCGTAAACTCCGTCACCAAAGCAAAGCAACATGTCAACTCGGAATGAGTTCAATCCGGCACAACCTAGACTAAATTAGCTAGAAAGCATGATAAAAACGCGATAAATAAACGCAATAAAACTACACTAGAAAGAAAGTAAAGAAAGCATGTAAACCTAATTATGAAAGCATGTAAATTAACTACAAAGCAAGAATAAAGGAAATACACACTATATTAATGGAGAGGGAAGATGAAAGTACAACTTACAAACCCAAAAGGGTGTCAAACCAAGAGGAAATGAAGAAAGAGCTCTCAAAACCCAAAACCCCAAACCCTAAACTATTCTAACCTAAAAACGAATTATATCTGTTATTTATAACAAAATTCCTTTATATAGTAAAAGGAATTAAATTAGAAAAGAAAAGGAAAAAGAAAAGAAAAGGCAAAATATCTGCAGAAAATAGGGGATCGATTGATCGATCAAAATGACCGATCGATCGATGGTTGAAAATCATGCCCACTGTCTCAGCTCGAGGGCAAAAACTAAAAGATCGATTGATCGATCCTTTTGATCGATCAATCGATGGCTACAGGTCTGCACTTATTCCTCCTGTTTTGGTTGGTTTGGTTTTCCCTTCCGCTAGAAACGACGTAACTTCTTCGTTACGGATCGAAATCACCCACCGTTTGTGGCCACGTGAAGCTTGCAAGGAGGGATACAACTTCGATGAAGATGTTGGGCCAGTGCCCAAGCTGTGAATTGACCGAATTGCCCTTGAACGTGCGATCGCATACAAAAATTAGCCAGAATGCGTCTGAACTTCACACTTAGCATCCAAATACCTAAAAAAGCTTAATTAACCCCTGCAAAACATGTTAACATAGAAATCCGAGGTTGTTTGGTTAAAGAGCATTAATATAGGGAATAAGATACCTGAAGGGGCTAAAATGCGTAGGTTCGAGGGATGAAATACGCAATATTTGCATCTTATCAAAAAGGCATAAAGTTTCACCCCCAAATGTCTCTTGAATTTCCCCCAAAAGTTAATCATTACTACGCCTCTTCATTTTAAATGCGTTTGACAACCTTTTCCCCAATCGTACACGCATCGATTGATGGTCCGTGCATGTAATCCACGTGAGCCAGTTGAGCCGGAAAAAATTTCTTTGTGATGATTACATTTCCCACACGCGTCTTTTCGTATCAATCACGTGTTTTTTCAAAATAATATGTCCCTTATAAAAGGGTTTCCTATGATACCCAAAATTTTTTACCTTTGGGTTTTTTGAGCGAAGTGTTTCCTTAACTTGTGAGAGCAAACAATATTCTTTGATTCCCAAGCTTTCTTTTTTCCTCTCTTCTCTTCGATTTTTTACTTTTTGTCATGGCACCAGTTGTGAAAAGAACTCCCTCAATCCCAGGTATCACCGCCAGAGAAACTTCCTCCAATATTGCTAACCGTCATCTACAGTGGGCAAAATACCGTTTGCCCCTATTTTGGAACTATAAACAAGTTTTGGGAGTCTGCCAATGCTTTTCCTAGCTCCCTTATTTCTAAGGCGGAGGATTTGAACTTGTTGGTTGGTGAAGAAGATGTGATAGAGAATTACGCCTATGTCCCTAGTTCCACTATTACCCAGTTCAAATTTGAGAGGGGAGACTATCCCTACTCAAATGTTGAGTTTGAATCAGCTGGTGGATCTTGTGAAGGAATAGATGCCTGGACTGGTTAAATCCATGGCAAGTACGCTGTGAAATTGTTGACAGTTGGTTTATCTTATACCAAATGGTTTGGCAATGTAACTTTGGCTATAAACAACAATACATTAAGAACCCTGGTTTCTCGCTGGACTCATAGGAGGCCTGAGGTGAATTCACCATCACCCTGGAAGATGTGTACAAGCTCCTTGGTTTTGAAGTTGTTGGGACCGATACCTATTTTGAGGAAGCCATTACGAAGGAAGAAGCTGATAAGCGTAAGGAATTGAAGGGTGTGATAAAGTGGTGTATGAAGACTTATAATTAGTGTACTTGTTCGAATATTACCAGGTATTTCTTCTATATGGAGAATAGATCTAGTTCCCTTTCTCGTGAGCAGGACAAGAAAGACCCGAAGGGCAAAAATGTTATGGAAATGCCTCCCACTAAAGAAGGATATGAGAGAAGGATTGAGCTCGTTGGGTACATTTAGATCGTCCTCTCAAGGTTCTATTTTCTCGACAACCACATGACTGCCCAATGAGGGATCTCATAAATCTAGTTGTTCGCCTTGCCTCTAGGATGAAAGTCCATTTATCTACTATGACCCTCGGTTCACTTTACACCTGGATTGATAGAGTTCATACAGATTCTGCCCTGTCTCTTGACCATTTTGATGTGTCCAATTATGCTAACCACATACTTCTCACAACGTTCATATACGCCCGATTTCTTGAATATGCCCCAGCAGACTTACTTCCTACCGCTCATGAGGTTAAGGTCAGCAGACTTACTTCCTACCTCTCATGAGGTTAAGGTCCCCTGAATCCTCTCTTGGAACCACAAGCAATCCAACAAGTCTTTTCATTCATTTATTAATAATGTCAAAACTTTTAACTTTCGTCCTTATTCTGACACCTACCAATTCTTTACCAATTCCTTTTTTGAGGATGTTATTCGACGAAACTAGACATTCGATAAATCTTTTGCTCTTAATTTCCCTTCTTCTATTATTCTATTGGTTCTTACTCCCTCATACCTTCCCTCATGTACAGAATGGTTGAACTACTGCACAGCCTATTCACCTTATCGGGTAGCCATGCAATTTGGCTTTTATCAAGGGGTTCCCCTTCTCAATCACAATACTATCAAAAGACCTTCAAACTTCTCAAAGGCGTGCAATTATTTACTAATTGAGATAGTATACACTCTTTCTGTCTAGTTACAAGGTCAAATTATTATCCCTGTCCGGCGTACATGAGGCAGTAGGTCTGTTGAATACCTTGACATATTCTGGTCCAACACCCTTGGCCGTTTCCTTAAGGTTGTTGAGTGAGAGCCTATTTACCCTGCTGTTGAACGCTTTCCCCCATTTGAGTTGGGATTGCAAACTTGTACCATCAATCAAGCCTAATTCCCTCGGAGTGATACCAAAGAACTTCCACCTTTGGCACCTCTCGGTGAAGTTGTTATGAAGAAAAAGAAATGGGCTTCCAGTTCTCAGCAGGTTGAGGAGGTTGTAGACCCCCCCTGCCACTTCTTAACCTACTATTGAGAAGGAAACTCCTATTAATGTCTGTAGTGTTGTAGTGGCTAAGGCCAAGAAAAGAACCCCTAGAAAGAAAAGAAAGGTTGGTCCATCTAGTCCTTCTGAAGCATCTCAATCTCACTCTTCTAATGACCCACAGTTGATCGATCAATGCACAGAGCTGTTTGATAATCTGTTAAGGCAATTAGATCAAGGGTCTACATATGCATGGTCTATCTTGTCCAAACAGATGGTTGAACGAGGTATCTCGTTTACTCCTCTTCCCCCTATTACTGGTCGTAAGAGGACTAGATCTAGTCCTTAAGTGCAACCATCTCTTGACGATGTTGAGGATGAGTTTCTTCAAGAAAAGGGTAAAGAGGTGGAAGAAGAGGAAGATTACCCTTTAGTTCGACCATCTCGTGGGTTGCATCGAATGTATTCAACTGAGAAGCCTGATTCCATTCCCATGGACTATACAGTTCTTAATGATTATAGTGAGGTCTCAGAGCAAGATAAATCTAAAGAAACCCCTAGCGCTGAAGACCATTCATCTCAACATACTCCTAGTGTTGACCCTCATTCATTATCCCCTCGGCATGAAGAAAATATGCCCCTTATCTTAGAGCATTGTCCTTTTATGGTAGTTGTTTCTCAGGCTAAAGAGGTGGTTGAAGTTGCATCCACAACAGCTGTTGGTCCTATAACTGTCGTAAGTGTGTACTGATTTCATACACTTTGTGTATCTCATTTATGTGTACATTACGCTTACATTTTTCGATGCCTTTCGCAAGTTGCCCCCATTGAAGAAGCTAATACCAACCCTTGTAGGGATATTGTAGTTGTTCCCCCTAAGGCCACCATTACTGAATAATTTTTGGTGGGGTTGTTTGGTCCCTCCATACTGGAAGGTAAATCAGCCACTCTAAGGAATGGAAAGTTGGAAGAGAAGATAGTTATTGACCCTACTAGGGTTTTTGAGGTTGCCAGTGATCCAGTGTCTATTAAGGAGGTATTCCTACTCTCAATTTCTTTGTCCAAACATCCTTTATTCATGTGAGTAAAATTTAGATTTTTGTAAGCAACAAGTAGTTCACCTAGTCGAGCAACCCCATGGGTGCTTTAGGTAAACTAAGGCTTAAAGATTCCCTGCCTTACTTAGTCGAGCAACCATAAAGGTGCTTTAAGTAAAACTGGGACTTTTGAAGTGATAAAAGTTTTCCTAGTCGAGCAAACCATAAAGGTGATTTAAGTAAACCGTGGCTTAAGAATGCCTAATATTACTTCATAGAGCAACCATAAAGGTGCTTAAAGTAAAACTAGGACTTTTTGAAGCGACAACAGTTTACCTAGTCGAGCAACCATAAAGGTGCTTGAGGGAAAATGCGGCTTAAGAATGCCAAATCTTACTTAGTTGAGCACCCACAAAGGTACTTTAGGTAAACTAAGGCTTAAGAATGCCCAGTCTTACTTAGTCGAGTAACCATAAAGGTTCTTTAAATAAAACTGGACTTTTGAAGTGATAATAGTTTACCTAGTCGAGCAACCATAAAGGTTCTTTAGGCAAACTGAGGCTTAAGAATGCCCAATCTTACTTATTAGAGAAACCATAAAGGTGCTTTAAGAAAAATTGGGACTTTTGAAGCGACAGACAACAGTTTACCTAGTCGAGCAACCATAGAGGTGCTTTAGGAAAAATGATGCTTAAGAATGCCCAGTTTTTCTTAGTCGAGCAACCATAAAGGTGCTTTAAGTAAAATAGGACTTTTGAAGAGACAACAGTTTACCTAGTCGAGGTGCTTTAGGCAAATTGAGGCTTAAGAATACCTGTTATGACCATAATCTATTTTCTTCCCACTTGACTTATTCCTTTTTTTCTCAGGTTGAAGTGATCCAGCCCAAGACTTTAGGGGATGCTGATGCCCCTATCGAGCAAGTACGTGCTAAGAATGTCCCTCTTGAGTTTCTTGGGAGCTTTATTGAACCTAGCACTGTACCTATATCAGGACAGAGCATGGAGGGAGGGGAACGAGACCTAACTCTCCTTTTGCAAGAAGATGATAAGGCATCAAATTATGTCTTTCCCTCAGCCAGTGATAGCGCTTTGAGTGTGCATCCTCTAGAATTACCTCATGTTGATATTGTGAGGCGAACTTTCTAGGATTTTACCTATATCGTAACCCCTCCTTATAATTAACTGATTGAGCGGTTGTTGGAACGCCACCCTTCTACCTTTACTTCTCGTTATATTCAAGACATTCCTATCATGA
Organism: Sambucus nigra; assembly: GCA_949130495.1. Classification (NCBI taxonomy): domain Eukaryota; kingdom Viridiplantae; phylum Streptophyta; class Magnoliopsida; order Dipsacales; family Adoxaceae; genus Sambucus; species Sambucus nigra. Next base: position 620,686,945 of record OX422210.1, on the reverse strand, counting down.
TGGCTTGTAGGCTTTTGGGATTTTCCACAGTTTTAGCAAATGTACTATATACTCACCTGCCCTCTTTAAGTTCCTCAAAGATCAAGGAGATGATGGGCCAAATCAATGTTCTTGTAGGCGAGGGTTTTTCCCTAAAATGGCTCATCAATTTTCTCAAGTCCTTCAAGAAAGCTGACATGCCCTCCTATTATGCAAAAATCCAGGCCATTACCCATTCGCACAATGCATTAGCCGAGAAGATGGCCACTTTGAATTATGAACTTTCTAAAGCTGAGGAACGGGTTGTTATTGCCAAGGACTCTTTGGTTAAGGCTGAGACGAAGGTTGATTAGCTTTAGCAGGAGATGGACTGTTATCAGCAGGAGGTTTTTTTGGCCTCTCTTCTACCATATCATTACCACCGGATTCTGGACGCTTCTAGCTTGTGGTTTGTTGTGACAACCCAAGTGATTGTTAAAGGGACTTTTGAGTTATAGATAATGATAAACTACGTACTGCCCTATTTTATTTTTTCTATGTATCTCGAGGCAGTAGATCCTCTATTGTGTATGTACGAACGTTATTTTGGTATGCATAAGATTGAATTTCCTTTACTTCATGCCAATTGTCTATGAGAAAAAAAAACTTGTGGTTGAATCAATATTATCCTCATCCATATAATTCTCAAAAGTAACTTAACAAGTTGTGAGAACATGCTCTCTTTTCGACTTACTCATACCTACAGCTTATAATAAAAAAAGAAAACATGATAGGACAAATCATCAACTTAGATAAAATAAATTTTGAGCCATTTGTTGTTAAGTTCAAAAGTCCCTTCATCCTCAACCTTCGAAATTTCACAATATCTTGAATCATGGGCCTTTCAAACAACATAAGGCCCTTCCCAATTTGCTTTAAACTTAGGCAGCGAGAGACCACTGATATGTCTTGTACAAGCCTTCAACACTAAATCACCTTCTTGGAATTTTCTTGGCTTCACCATTTGTTCATACGATCTGGACAGTTGCTTTCTATACATCTTAAAATGCCCTTTCGCGTTGTCTTTGTGCTCTTCCAATGCTTTCAGTTATACATGACAACTGTGGAGAAGCAAATGCTCTTCCAATGCCTTATCGCGTGGAAGGTACCTCTAGTTCTACTAAGAGAATTGCTTCAGCCCCAAACACTAACAAAAAATGGGTGTACCTTGTAGGTTTCCTCTTTGTGGTTCTGTGTGCCCACAAGACCTCTAGTATTTTATCATCCCAAGTGTCTGGGAAATATTTCAAGATCGTCGAGAGGATGTTTACCAGAGTCTTATTCGTGGCTTCAGCTTGTCCATTGCACTTAGGGTAGACAACTGTTGACTTGTGGTGAATAATGAAGTATTTTTCTGTTAGCATTCACACATCACTATTAACAAATGGGGTCCCATTATCCGACAGGAATACCTTCGGCATACCAAATATGAAAATAATGTACTCCTTCATAAAGCGTGCCACTAACCCAGTTGTAGCTTTTTTCAATGGTGTGGACTCTGCCCATTTGCTGAAGCACTCTGTAGCCACCATTATCCAAATCTTACCCCTCGAGGAGGGGTTGATTTCCCTTACTAGATCTAATGCCCTTGTATGAAATATAAAAGGAGTGGCAAGGGAATATAGGTCCATCGAGGGAGCATGAATCATATTCCCATGGAGCTGGCACGCTTTACATTTTTGGACAAATTTTGCTAAGTCTTTTTCCATGGTGGGCCAAAAATACCCCAACGTCATTAGTTGGTCGTAGAGTTTTCCCCCGATGCGGCCTGGCTCTTTTGCTTGATTTAGTACCTCGTCTGCTTCCTCCAATATGATGCATCTTAGGGGCCTATCGTGGTAACCTTTTCGGTATATCTGCCCTCCTGTACATAATATCTGGATACTCGCCATTTCAGTCTTGTGGCGTCATCTTTATCCAAGGGGATAATCATGTAAACCAGTATGTCTAGGTTGGTTGCATCCAATCTAATGGCGGATCTATGAAGTTACATTCCGCGTCTTAGTAATACAGTAGGCATTTCCCACAATCTCTCTGTAGTAATGAAGCATCTTATTTCATCGATGGCTAAAAGTATCCCGCCCTCTAAATTCTTCGATACAAAGAGATTTCTTTTGTCTCACATCTTTTTTCATGTATCTCTATCAACCTCCTCTAAGATTCTTCTGGGCCCATGCACCTAGATAGCCATCCTCCTTTATTTTTATAGTAAAGATTTCCAGAGGTGAGAAAATATTGTGCCAGCTCAACCAACGTCAGTGGACCTTGACCCGTTTCCAATTATTTTCGTATTTCCCCCTCTAGTCATCGCTATCATTAGAATGAAACATTTATATTATAGCTGAGGGCGTCATTCTCTTTGTGAATCAAACAACCGTCGATTATCCATCGAAAGAAATTTTTTAAGCAATCGTGGCATAAGCATCGGCATGTCTGTTCACCGTTCCCGGGTGTCTCTTGATCTTCACTTCATGGAACTAGCTGAGAAACCTTTGTATAATTGTTCGATAAGGTGCTAAGGTCATGTGCTTGAGAGAATACTCTCCATTCACCTACTGTACTACCAGATTGGAATCTCCTTTTATTGTCAACACATGTATACCCCTTCGTTGAGCCTCTAACATCCCCAACATTAAAGCCTCGTACTCAGCTTCGTTGTTTGAACATTTAAAATCTAGCTTTAAGGACAATCGAACTTCTTCTTCCCCTTAATGTAAAATCACTCATACCCCTCTTGTGTTTTTTTGTTGAAGAGCCATCAAACTGCATTCTCCATTCTTCTAGATTTTCTTTGAGATAGTTGGCTTGGATATAATCTCCATGAAGATCCTCAATAGGTGGCTCGAACATTCTCGAAGGGAATATGGCCAGCAGATCTGCATGAGCTTGACATTTGATCGCTCTAGGAACCACGCACTTGAGATCATACTCTGAAAGAATCAAGAACCATCGAGCAACCTTGCCTATTAACACAGTTCTAGCTAGCAAAAATTTTATGGGGTCACATCTAGTAATGATGTGAACTGTGAAAGTTAACATGTAATGCCTAAGCTTTTGAGCAACAAACACTAGAGCTAAACAATGTCTCTCAATGCTTGTATATATATCCTTAGGACCATGTATGATTCATCTTAGACAATACACAAGTTTTTCCATGCCCTCCACTTCTCTAACCAACAATTCCCCTATTTATCTTTTAGTGGATGTGAGGTAGAGATGTAAAGGAATACCTGCTCGAGGGGGAACCATCGTTTGGGGAGATGTCAATAGCTTCTTCAACTGGTCCAAAGCTACCTCGTGTGGATTATCCCATATGAACTTTTACTTTGCTCACAGAAGCTCCATCAGTGGGTGAGTGACTTCGGCCAGCCCCGATATGAATCTCCTCAGGTAAGAAACTTTCCCCAAAAAACTCTTTAACTCTTTCATACTCTTTGGTCTTGGCATGTTGAGGATACCTTATCGCTTGTCTAGATCCATATGCACCCCTTGTCTGTTCACTACATATCCTAGGAACCTTCCACTAGTTACTGCAAATGCACACTTTAAGGGATTCATCTTTAACTTGTATTTACTGCACCTCTGGAACACTTTCCTCAAATATGCTAACTGGGTGGCCTCTACCTTGGACTTTATCACCAAATCATCCACATAAAACTCTACAATCTCGTGAAAGAGATCATGGAATATGGCCATCATGGTCCTTTGGTGGGTAGCCAGTGCATTTTTAGACCAAAAGGCATAACATTATACATAAAGTTACATAATGAGGTGCGAAAGGATGTCTTCTCAGCGTGTTATGGGTCCATTTTAATCTGGTTGTATCCCACGTAGCCATCCATAAATCTATACATCTCGTGCCCTGTTGTTGCGTCTATGAGGCTATCAATGGAAGGTAAGGGGAACTCATCTTTCGAAAAGGCTCGATTCAGATCTCTAAAGTCCACACAAATCCGGATTTGGTTCTTATCCATCTTCCCTACAGGAACAATGTTGGACAACCAAATGGGGTGTTGTATGGGGGTAATAAAACATGTCGCGAGTAACCTCCGGACCTCTTCCTTTATCTTCAAGTCTAGCTCCGTCTTATACGTTCAAGTGGCCTGCTTTTCCAATATTGTTGATGGTATAACAATCAACCTATGGCAGCTTACCTCTTGGTCTACCTCGGGTATCTCATTATATTTCCAAGTGAACACATCCTTGAATTCCCTCAGCAGCTCCACTAGCACTCATTTGGCAGCGGCATCAAGGTCTTCTGAGATAAACATTGGTCTCGGGTTATCCCCTTCATCAGCTAAGTCTATCTACTCTAGCTCTTGGAGTTGGGATCTTGGCCTATCCTTCATGCACTCCGGTTCTTCCTCAACCTCCTCCACAAATTCTTGGGTGTTGAAGTTTTCAATCACCAATCATTAACCTAAAACGTCCACCAAAAAACATTCGTAGACCGGGTTAGCCTCATCATCCAGGCCTTCGACTTCCCGATCACACCTTCAGAGTTTGTAAGTAATCTTACCATTGACCAAAACCACTCTTTTGCATTGGCATGGTTTCTACTCCTGGTGAGGTCTTTTGTGTGCATTCTTTTCTAACTACCTTGTTGAAACTCTAGTGAGCACACTTTGCTGCTGGACTTGATGTTCGATTGGATCAATTTGTGGCTTCATCCAGTCATGAAGTTATCTCGAAAGATTGGGAGGCCTAACTGTCTCGCGCGTCTTTTCTTGCTCCTCGTAAGCCACTATCGGGTGAGGAGGTGCACGTACCCTTTCCCTACTACTTGGGGTATTAATCACCCCTGTGTACCGAGTGAGCACAGTAGATTATGTAGATAATTCTGTATAGAAGTCTACATCCACCAAGTGAGCTTCATCCCTCGCGAAAGTCTTTTTGGATGCTTGAATGACTACTTCCTTTACTTTGACATTGGCATTTGCACATTGGTGATATATGGAATGATATGCCAAATATCACCTCGTCTAGAATCATAGGCCTCGGCCTAAGCCTACCCTCCCCAGTTGGCCAGAAACGGGAAGTTGCCACTCGGTTTGGAAGGACTCGGCCTACCCTCGGATGACTCGACCTCAGCCCTCATAATGACATGTGTTAGTATATTAGGGGACTCTGGCTCGATAACTCGCCCATGTCCTCATCTTGGGTCGGCTCGGCCTCGATCTCATAGCTCTCATATTGCACCTCGACCTCAACTCGGAATACCATATCTATGTGTACAACCCCAGTGATCTCACTACAAGAGTATCCTCGGCCTCGTCCCCTTACCCAAGAGATAACGACCGATCCAAATGACACCATCATCAGTAAATCCCATCAGGGGGTTGACTTGTCATCTCAACCACGACCTGGGTAGTACAGCCAATAGAGATAGCTGGTAGAGCGCGTGAATTAGGGAATGTGTGGAAGAGTGGCGTGGGTTGCAGATCCCATGCGTATGAAACCATTATAGCAATATCTCCCTCACACGTGAGGGAATATTTCATCATCATGATATACATGTGGCAGGACAGATGGCACAACCTCATTAATAGGAAACATTCCATGCCTGCTTAGGGTACACTAAACCCCCAAGCCCTATATATACTCTTCATCTTCTCTATAAGAAGGGATCGATTCATTCAAACCCTAGCTAAAACTCTGCTCCTTTGTATATAAAAGAGAGAGAGAGAGAGAGAGAGAGAGAGAGAGAGAGAGAGAGAGAGGGAGAGAAAGAGAGATAAATCTTATGTTCTAACCAGGCCATTAGAGCCATATTTACTAGTGGATTCACTCATACACACATAGTGGACGTAGACTCCGACCGAACCACTTAAATCGAGGTGTTCATCCTCTTCACCTCATCTCCTTCTCTGTTGATTCACTATGTGATTACTACTATTATTGTATACCTGTTTGAGCTTCACTCATCTGTGATCTGGTGATACCATTTTTTGGTATCATCTGTTTGGCGTCGTCTGTGGGAATCAGTAGTATCATCTCTTCCCTCCATTAGCTTGTCCTCACTGGAGTCTCTGGTGGTGAACCAGTCCTCCCCTCTTGTGGAGTTATTTCATCATTGAAAGAGTTCTTATTGAGTTTCCAAGCGTATACTTCGTAGTCATAGCTCACCCATCAAGTTTAATATATGGAATCAGAATTTCCACCACCACCATCAGATGGTGGTCCTAGTTTCAGCAACGCACCTCCTTAGTTAGAGATGATTGAGGTAGCGATGGCATTTAAGTCCTTGGTGGCCAGCCAACAGGCAATGCAAGAACAGTTGGTTGTCTTCAGCCAAAATGTGATAATTAGGCCAGCTGGGGTACAACTGGAGATAATTACTTCGGCAGTCGTGGAGAACCTTCAATATGTCAGGGGACCACCTCAGGCACAACACAAAGACCTATAACCTCTTCAGCGACGGAGGGACGTTGCTGATCCTAGGCATTTACACCTGGGGATGCAAAGTCGACCCTGCCTGGAGGATCGTTATGATGATTATGAGGCTGAAGATGCTCAGGATAGTGTTAGGATCCATACAAAGTATCTTGGAATATGGTACGCCCCATCCAAGGAAGTCGAGGTCATAATAGGAGGCCGAGTCGTGATGCACAACCAATGGGATCTGCCTTTGATCGATTAAGTAGAGGATCGGCCTTCGAGAGGCTCGGCCCCGTTGGTGATTTGAGAGAAAGGGTATCCAGGTCAAGGAGAAATGTTAGCTCAAGAAGAGAGGGGGAAGACTGTCGACCCCCATGTGGCCGAGATAAGGGCCAATGATAGGTAAATAACCGACATAGGTCAGTATCTCGGGAACCATCTATTCGACCACTCGAGGTGGCAGGGGATAATATCGTCCAACCAATATTAAGCAAGCAGTTGAGAGGCCTTGAAATGATTTGATTCAGATGTTGGAGAATATAATAGGGTATATTCTTAAGAGCTGAGACCCCTTGTAGAGGGGCTATTCTGAAGGCTCTCCTTTTGTAGCTAAGATAGTCAACTTTCCAACTCTTGCCAAGTTCAAGCCACCAGTGGTTACTCCAAAGTATGATGGGAGTACCAACCCTGTGCACCATGTAGAGATATACGAGTCGGATACAGACATATACTCTATCTCAGATGAGATGAAATGTCATGCAGTCTCAAGAACTTTGACTGGGGATGCCCATATATGGTTTACGTCACTCCCGAAGAACTCCAATGAAAATTTCAATCAACTCGCCGAACGATTCATCCACAACTTCTGCTTTGGGGTAAGACCCCAGTAGAAGACTACTCACCTATTGTGCGTTAAGCAGGGGAAGAATGAGAGCCTCAGGGAGTACGTCGCGAGATTTAATGAGGAGAGTTGGAAGTGGAGGATTATGAGGAAATTATTGCGATGAAAGCGTTAATAGGAGTCATGTAGAAAGGGAAGTTGCTTTGGAAGCTTGCTGAGGACCTACCAAAGTCTATGGTCGAGCTACTAGTTACAGCCGGCAAGGTCATGAACATCGAGGAAACTATGGGAGCTAAGTATGAGGATGAGAAGGGGACTAGCAGTGGGAGCGAGTTTCATAAGAAGAATAAAAATGGAAAGAAGAGATCAGTTGATGATAAGTTTTCCAGGTATACTCTTCTCACTGTCAGCTGTGAGCACATTTTGAATGAGATCAAGAATGATCGGTCCCTAAGATGTCCCGAAAAGCTGAAGGTACCCCATCACAAAAGGAATAAAAAATTATAATGTGAATTTCACCAAGATCACAGGCACTTAACCGATAAGTGTTTCACTCTAAAAGATGAGATTGAGAAGATGCTTAAGGCTGGGAAGCTAAGAAAGTACGTGAGAAGTAGTAGCCCAAAGAGGGGATGAAACAACCCCAGAAAAATAAGGGTCGATAAGTGAAAAGAGGATGCCCCTGGGAAAAAAAATGATGCCTCAGATGATGATGATGAGGACGACCAAGATCTGCCACCAAAGGATGATGGTCCTAAAGGTCGCCTTCATATGATTTCATTAAATGTGAAGATGATTTGTGGGGGTATAGCAAGAGGAGGCTCAAAGGTGGCTAACAGAAAGGCACACGTTGCAGAAGTCAAAGATCTTCTTAAGGTTGAGGTGGTTAACTCGGCTGAAATAGGCATTAAGTCAGAGAAAAGAAAGAAGGTGGATATGGAGGACACTTTCATTGTGGGGTTTTTAAGACTTAACTTCAAAGGTATCCTAGCCCCTCAAGATGACCCCTTGGTGATAACAACCAGGGTTCATGGGTATGACGTGCCAAGAATACTGGTTGAGGACGGAAGTTCAACCGATGTCATGTTTTGGCCTTGTTTCAAATGCTTAGGACTCAATAAGAAGAGGATCGTGCCTTATCATCACCCATTGATTGGATTCAACTGTGAGAAAGTCCATCTGTTGGGAATGTATGAGATGGACGTCAGGATGGGAGATGTCTGATCGATGAGGCTCACAAAGAAGGTCAATTCCTTTATAATGGATGAAAGTATATACTCGGCTTATAACATTATTATGGGAAGAGTGACCCTCAAAGAGTTTGAGGTTGTTCCCTCCACTATACACCAAATGGTGAAATTCCCGAATCCTTATGGGGTAGGGGAAGTCTAAGGTGATCAAGTGTTGGCACGAGAATGCTACTTCAACTCAGTCAAAGAGAGGGAAGCTCATAAAAAAGCAATTATGACCTACAACATCGATACCCTGGACCCAAGAGACGAGAAGAAACTCAAGAAGGTTGAAGCCGCTGAGGAGGTAGAATCCATCGTCCTCAATGAGGACGAATCGAGAAAAAACATCCAAATTTGCAAAGCCATAAAAAAAGAGGTTAAGGAAGAACTGGTGAAGCTATTGGAGAAGAGGCAAAGCATCTTTGCATGGAGCCACGAAGACATGCTAGGTATTAACCCAAAAGTTATGTGCCATAAGCTCAATGTAGCCGATGACGCTAAGCCGATACGACAAAGAAGATGAGTCTACTCAAGAGAGAAGTATGATGTTATCAGAGAGGAGGTTAAGAAGTTAGAGAATGCTGACTTCATCCGGGAAGTCATCTATCCCGACTGGTTGGAAAACGTTATCATCGTCCCCAAGGCCAATGGTAAACGGAGGATGTGTGTTGACTTCACAAACCTAAACAAAGAATGCCCAAAAGATAAATTCCCCTTGCCCAAGATGGATCATATGATAAACACAACAGCCGACCATGAGCTTCATGGATGCCTACTCAGGATACAACCAAATATTCTTAGACCTAACCGATGAAGAAAAGACAACCTTTATCACTGACAAAGGGACCTATTGTTATTAGGTCATGGGTTGAAGAATGTTGGGGCAACATATCAAAGGATGGTCAACAAAATATTTGAAGACCTGATTAGAAAAATGATGGAAGTATACATTGATGATATGCTGACTAAGAGCCTCAAGGTCGACACACATGTGGCCGAACTTGAGCACATCTTTGACACAATGGACAAAATACTAGATGAAGCTCAACCCCGCCAAGTACGTCTTCGACATGGGAGAAGGCAAGTTTTGGGGATTTATTGTGAATCAAAGAGGGATTGAAGCCAATCCATGGAAGATCAAGGCCTAGATGGAAATGAAGACTCCTACACAATAAAGGATGTGCAGAGACTCACCGAAAGAGTAGCAGCACTAAACAGGTTTGTTTCCAAAGCCACTGATAAATTCCTTACTTTATTCAGAGTGTTGAGAAAAGATTTCGAATGAAATGTGGAGTGCGATAAAGCCTTTAAGGATTTGAAGTCCTACCTCGCCTCCCCGCTCCTCTTATCAAGACCAGTTCAAAAGGAGAGATTGTATCTTTATTTAGCAGTATCTAAGTCGATCATTAGCGCCGCTATTATAAGAGAAGAGGATGGAATTCAGAAACCAGTGTATTTCAATAGTAAGGCACTCCAAGGGGATGACAAGAGGTACCCCAAGATGGAGAAGTCATCCTACGCACTTATCCATGCCTTGAGAAAGATGAAGCCTTACTTTCAGGAACATACCATGGTGGTCCTCACAGACTCGTCACTCAGACAAGTAATTCACAAGCCTGAGAAGTCAGGAAGACTGATGGCTTGGGTAATCGAATTGGGAGAGTTTGACATCATCTATCAGCCAAGAACGGCCATTAAAGGTCAAACCCTAGCAAACTTTGTGGTCAAATTCACTTGAGATGAGGCCGACACCGAAAATGTTGATGCTGCTTGTGAGTAAGAAAGGAGAGCATGTCCTCCCTCGTCCCAGGCCGAGACGAGTTCAACAAGAATCAAAGTACCTGAGAATGAGGAGGAAAAGTATATTTTTAAGAATCGAACCCCGGAAGAGGGTAGTTTTTTACCAAATAGTACTGTGTGGAGTCTCTTTGTTGATGGTTCTTCATGTGAGAGTGGAAGCGGTGCAGGATTGATAGTGTTGGCCCCAGATGGAACCGATATTAAGTACGCATTGAGGTTTAACTTCAAGGATTCAAATAATGAATCTAAGTATGAGGCTCTCTCCTAACAGGCCTCTCCCTTACTCGAGCACTGAATGTTGGCCAACTCCTTATGCATAGTGATTCCAGGTTGGTTGTCAAACAAATTTTGGGGTATATAAGGCCAAAGATGGCAAAATGGCAAGGTACCTGGGAAGGGTCAAGACAGCATTACAGCAGTTTTATAAAGTGAAGTTGAAGAGAATACCTCGACTAGACAATGATCGAGCTGACGCCCTTACAAGACTGGCCTCAGCTATAAGAACAGAGATAAGAAGGATAATTCCGGTAGAAGTCTTACACCGACTGACCATTGAAGAGGAGGACAACGCTCCAGAGATTTTTTTTAATTTGAACATAGGAGCCTCCTGGATGGATCAACTCATCAGGTAGATAAAGGATAGGGAGTTTCCAGAATCAAAGACCGAGAAAATTAAGTTGAGATATAAAGTTGTTAAGTTCTCCATTATAGGAGAGACTTTATACAAGAAAGGGTTTTTGCTTCCTCTGCTCAGATATGTCCATCAATCTGAGGTAACGTATATCCTGAAGGACGTGCACAAAGGTTCTTTCTCCAGTCAACTTAGAGGAAGATCTTTGGCTAAGAGGATTATTACCTAGGGGTATTGGTGGCCGACCTTAGCCAAGGATGCTGCACCATATGTCAAGAAGTGCGATAAGTGCCAGAGATTTGCTACTGTTCCCCACCAGCCTCATCAACCTCTGACCTCCATCACATCTCCCTGGCCATTTGCGATGTGGGGAATTGATCTGGTAGGACCCTTGCCCAGAGCTTTGAATATTTATTGTTATCTGATCGTGGCGATAGATTACTTTTCAAAGTGGGTGGAGGTTAAGCTAATAATAACAATTACGGAGAAGAAGACCTTCCAGTTTATCAGGAAAAACATCATATGTAGGTACATACCACCTAATACTCTGATATCTGATAATGGAGAATAGTTCAAGAACATCTCCCTGAAAAATGATGCGAGAGGGTCGGCATCAAGCAAGTTTTCCCCACTCCTGGCCGACCCCAAGCTAATGGGCAGACAGAAGTAACAAACAGAACAATTCTTTATGGAATCAAGAAGAAGATATAG